>JASDDO010000031.1:177621300-180471300 GCA_030015575.1 Agapanthus africanus | reverse complement strand
CAAGTACCACACCCGATGTTGTTTTTGCACTATATGCAATAAGTTTATATATTAATCCAATCTTGGAGAAACGTTCGGAATCAGTTTATGAACATAAGTGGATGTTCTAGGGATTTGGTAACGTCAGCCTCCTTCGGGAGACGGTTATCATTCCAGGCTTCCAAGGTGACCTGGTTAACAGAGTGACTGTCAGAGTTATAGTTTGCCCTCTTTTGAGGGGCAGTAGTTTGGACAGGTGGTCCAAGCGGATACTGAGGGACACAAGGCGCAGGATACTGATTAAATTCAGTGGACGATACAGTCTAAGAAGTTTGCTGGATTTGGAGTTCATTTGTGAACTGGGTCCCATCAGATATCCAGACATATTCTAAGACAGCTATTGCTCATTTCGGGAGATGGCTTTCTCCGCGAACTTAAGATAAATAGATACATAGAAAGAAACATTGGAGCGGATCCACTCACTGAGGCTATTTCTCAAACGCAATAGTTTTATAAACGAGCTTTGTGAAACTGATTAGTAGAGAAGTTAGGTGTTTGGTATCACACGGGCTGTGAGTATGCGACACCGCAATAGCCTTAAGTGCAAGTGGGAGATTGTTGGCTATAGTACCCTCAAGTCAATTATTGGATCGCAGGCGCGTGATTGCAATGATTGAGGGATGATCTATACCGGTAGAACAGTCTTACTCAAGATTATAATATGCTATCTGGTTTGTCTTTATAACCGTGTACATGCCTTATGTGACATTATAGATCACTATTACATGTTGATAGAGCCTATTGGATTCTTGCTTGACAGCAAGCAGTATGAAGGCGACCATATGTGTCATGCCCCACTTCCTGAAAGAAGGAGAAGGATGACGTGGCATGGTCCGCAACCTAACTGTATTGAAGATGGTCTATTCAATACAGTTGCGTTTAGCGGATGAATATTTAACATGCAGGATGTGTACCAAAAAAATAATAATAAAAGCGAAAGGCATTTATTTCCATTAACCAAACTTTATTACATCCTAAAAGAAAGACTAAAATAAACTAAGTAGTTTAACTACATCGAAGAGAAACAAAAGCCCTAAACATGTAGGCAACGACAAAAATTAAATCTAGATAATCTTCTCTCGTCCAGTCTGCATAATCTCTATATGTTGGCTAGAAACCTTGATCCTCGCCATAATACTCATTCTTATCTGATGGACATTCCAAAGATAGTGGAAGAAAAGGAAGGTCCGTCACCGAGTTATACTCGGGTAGGATTGCCTCATAACGAAATAGGAGTATAAAAATGAACAGGTGTATATAAGAGTATGATGTATGCATGCAGACATAAAGTAAGGGGTGTAAATGTTTGAAATGCACAAACTTAAGTCGTTTTGAAGAGAGGTATATATGAGCATGAGTATGTTGTAAGTTAAATGTAGATGAGTAATAAGAAGTATACGTTAAGGTAAAAGTTCATATTAGTTTGTTAAATAAGGGTCCGGATACTCGCGATTATTCCATTGTGGCCACGGAACAACAACTGGGGAAGTGAAATGTACCGTTTCACATCCCAGAATCATGATCAAGTAGTAGGGGAATCCGAGTTCCGAATCTCCTTGCCTAATGAAACTATCCATCCCCGTTATTCAGTATAAAGGTTTGGACGAATTAAAGTTAGTGCGTATACCTCTAGGCATGGAAATTCCACATCGTATAGCCGTCCACATTTTGGACTGGTCATCCGGAATATTAGGATCTTCATATTTGTGTAGTCGCCCGTATGTTGGTGTCACGTCCCGAAAGTACGGAACATGACCGGCACTTAGGCTACGAACGTCTCAAGGCGTACGTGCTCTAAGTAAGCCGAGCCCAGAAATCCAAACCAAGAAAAGTAGTAGAGTATAGAAAAACCCAATTTAAATCAACCATGATGAAACATAATATACAACGCCTAAAGGCAAGGATCACAACAGAAAAGGAAACTCAACAGCAAGAAACCAAGATAAATATAACGTGCGACTCTAAGATCGAAAGAATAAACATCACTGGTCTATATCTCAAATAAGTACATTTTGGTTGATGGAACTTCTAGATACAACTGAAATATAATATACAATGTATAATGATGGTTACGATACAATAAACTAACCTACTAGCAAGTCACCCGAAAGGAACTGTGCCCGTAAACCGTAATGAAACCTGTACGGAAGCACCTGCAAGAAACTGGGGCACAACGGGGGTGAGTTGCCAACTCGTGAGTAGAAAAAGATCTACAAACAGAAAATAGCATGTATGACGCAATCCTAGGTCATACGATCATAATATATAATCCTCACATATAACCAGCAATCTATAACATGATTAGGGTAACTATCTAACCCAAATGTAATCCCATGTACCCGTGTCAGTGCATCAGGTGGCCAAGTATCATAAGAATGATGTATGAATGCATGAAACAGAATGCATGTACTGAAGAAAACTGCTTTCATAATTTAGTGAGATTTCTGTATTTTTAAAATGAGATATCATAATGAAATCAACATAAAACAGTTCCTAGCATCGGCAAAAAACATAAATCTCAATATCTCGATATCTTTGTATCAAAATCTCCATACCTCAATATCTTAAATCTCAATGTCTCAATCATAATATCCAGGGTGCCATCAGTCCAGATCGGCCCCTACCATCCATCTCATGACTACTACGGTATCCTCCGGATATCCGACATGTCGGGTAAAATCACCGGTCGGTCGTGCTCCCCTGCCAGGCTCAACGCCATCTCCTGTGATCTTCTTGCCCCGGGATACCGCACCGGGCCCACCATGTACCCGAAACGGTTCATCCGCCTCCTCGAATCGGGTCTCGAAATCCATTTGCAAAACTAATGGTGGACGACTCATACATCATGGGAAAACCGCATTTTTATTTAAAAAGAGTGAAAGCAGTTTATATATGTTTTGCGGTTTTCCTCCAAATCCAGGAAACATCATGGAAATCTGAATCATCAATAGCATGTAAACCATGAATATAAGTATGAGAAACCATGAATGCAGCATATAATGAATAACAGTATGCATGATGTGACAAGTAATAAATACAATGTCAAGCTGGTGTATAAGGCAAGCATACTAATATCATGTCACTACTAGCTAGCAAGCCAAATCAAGCAATAATATTTTCTAAGTGTGCGTGACATGGCAATTACCGATGAAGATGTGTGTGCGCCGACAAATAAGTGTACGTGGTACATACGCATCATCGGTAATGGTGCTAGTGTCCTGACAGCAGGATATCAATAATGAGATATGAATCACAATAGTATGCGATGCATAGCAACAATGATAATGTACAAGAGCTGAATACTAAGCACAATGATAGCTAAACTGCATCTAATGTCATAAGAGTCATATAGCTATACCACTATAAGGCTGAGCTAAAGCAAACAGTAGGTAAGGGAAACCGCCTAACCTCTGAGTCGATACATATATACACATATATATATATAGTCAGTGATCCCGCCTCGATAATATCATATCCGATAACATATCTCTTTAATCAGTTATTCCCAAATCAAGAGTGCGGATCAAACATCAATTTATAGCTCGTATGTAAATCCGTCGTACGGCATCCCCAATCTGGGTACGGGTCAATATCACATCCGTCATATCATTCATCTAGTATACTCTTTATCAAGATCATCATCTGAGGTACTGACCTACGTCTAGTGCAATGCTAATGTCATCAATATAATCAAGATCTGACTACTGATCGACAGTCTCGTATAAATCGATATCATCATCACATATCATCACAAGGAGTAAATATCGCCGAATGCGGCCAATCAAAATTATCTGGTCATATCATATCATATCATATCTCATAACATAATCACATGTCGATCACTTAATATATATGTCACCATTCCTATGGCATCATCATCCCCAAAATCCTCTAAAGCATCAAGACATATCTTAATTATGAATTTTATCATATCACCGATATCATAATCTCATATCAAACTCATCGACTCATCTCAATCCCATGTATCATCCTCAAATCCGTATGTGAACACGTGGTCCCATACCCATGTGAACACATATCTATATAGAATCCCATAACCACATATGAACAAGGATGTATGCAAGTATGTATGTGTAGTGCACCCACTATTCTAGGTTTTCGTGACTCTAAATCATCCAAGTCCACCAATTATCCATCCTAAACATCAAATAATTCCCAAACAACAATAATAATTGTAGGTATGTATACGAATCCGTATACAGCACCTCGGACCGCGGGGGTTCTATATGCCATCCACCCGACTTCTCCACGTAGATATAAATCTACTCACCTTTCTTTAAGCGTGCCGGTGCCGATGTCTCCATTTACATCTCCAACGCTCCGACGCCACGTGGGGTACCTACAAGGATAGGACATGCTAAAACACATTAAAACCATGTCAGAAGCCAAAATGGTGCACGCTACGCCCATAGGTAAAAAGCTGTGGCCTCGTGTGCAAACGCAGCCAATATCCACTGTCGTTGACGTCCAAACGCCACCCGACAGAATGAATCATCGAATACCAAAAACCCATACGAAAACAAGTCGTAAATCATACGCCAACTCATGAAAATCAACCCAGATTTTACCCTAACTGGAAACAGTCAAAACTAGACATACCAGGGGCCAAGTTTACATGAAATAGGGCTGTGCACGCAAAATGAGGGGGTTCCCTACTGATCTGGCAGCAAATTGCGGCCAGAGGGAATATATCTACGGCCGGGGTAACTAGTTGGGGGCTAGGGTTTTGGGTGTTGGTTTCTACCAACCTGCATACCTCACAGCCAAGTCAATATTATTTTAAGAGGTTCGGGGTTGTAGCAGATTCCAGAAAGTCTTAAAAAGTCGACAAAACGCTAACCGACACTAAATCGAACCATCTGGTATTTTGGGAAATCTGGAACAAATGTAACACCCGAGCCCAATACTACTATTTTCTGTTACTGGTTGAGTGTTAGATATGTTAGTTATATGTATACCCTAGAGGCCATTACTGTACATTGGATGTATATTGTAGTGGATGCTGGGACATATATAGGTAGGACTTTCTTGCTCGACATGATAGTACACTATCTGGTTGTTCTTTATCTTAACATGTATACTTTCTGTCTCTCTGATTACAAGTTGATAAAGCCCTTAGGATGTGTACTCGACTTCCAGGACTATGATGCAGATCATACTAGTAGGGCCTGGGTAGCCAATGAGTACATCCTTCATTGTTCCTAGTCGTGGGAATGTCGAGACGGGGCATCGATACTCCAGAGTAGACTAGCGCATATCTTCTCGACCCATGCGATGGGCGATGGATGATCCCATATCCATTGGTGTTTGACATCGAAGATGGTATGCGGGTGCTTTGTGGAGACTGGGTACACTGAACGGACTCGCTGAGAACTCCCAGATGGTATTATACCTCACGTCAGATGGCAGTTCTCTGGTGACACTGGTACAGCTTAGTCTGTTGACCCGAGATCGTCATAGAGTCTTGTGTGTCTCCCACTGTGCTTTGATTTCCACCCTACCACGGCTCTGCTGAGTTGTGCAAACAGGTGGTTTTTGGGTACAGTCCCGATTCACATGGAGGCAATGAGCGATAGGAGGGGATTCGTCTCTCCCGGTATTGGGTGTTGATGTTGTGCTATGCTAGACTGGCCATAACAGGAAATCCCTGGCCAGGGTTGCAGTGATATACTGGTAAGAGTTATCAGTAGTTTCACGAATGTTATGGACCTTACGTCGACATGACTTATCGAGCTATTGGGGTCTGACGTTTACCACCCCTAGGCGAGATATGCGACATATCAGACGAACAGACCGGACTGTACGGTAAGTGTTACTGGTTGGATTCACAGTAGTGTGAGCGGGCTTGCTCGTCGATCTTCTGATCGCTCAATACCCGGGTGGCCGTTACGTTTAGCAGACCGCTTGCGGCTTGTGGGTGTTTGATATGATCATCATCCGCTGCCGGCGTATTGACGAGTCTTTAGAGTCCTACACAGAGGTTTCCTGGCTCAAGCGAAACGAAATAGGAGCGCATATGAGATATGTCCGGGACCGAGAATAATGCGTGTATGTGATACCGTATTTCATTCTCGCGATGAATGTGTCGAATGGTTGTATGCGATATAACCTAGTTATCGAATCAAGGATTGATTCGATAAGCCGATACATAGGATACTAGTCGGTTATATGCGATATGACCGGATCGTTAAATCAAGTGTTGATTTAATGATTTAATGCATAATTATATATATTTGATATATTACTTTGCATTAACTAGTATTGGTTCACTTTAAAAGGATTTTCTCACTTGAATTGTGCAAGTTGTATATGTGATATACTTTTGTGCACAAGATTGTATCATGTTTGATGATACTTGCTCTTTTGGGTTTGTGTAAAGATTAAACCATGTTTAGTGAATGGTTAGGGTTTCTTTTCTATTATTTATTTATCCATTTATTATTGTTTTGGAAAAGATAAAGAGAAAAAGAAATGGTGGCTTAGTTTGTTTTTTCTTTAAAGCTTCTTGAAGCTTTGAACAAGTCAACCATTCTTGTCTCTTCTTTAACCCTAACCACTCATCTAAACCTTGGTTAAATCTCTACACTAAACCATGGTTGAAGTTATGATAAGTATTCTTTTTATTTTCCTTTTTAAATAGAAGACTTATCATATCTTCTTCTTCTTTCTTCATCTTCTTCAACAAAAGAGAAAGCTTGCTACTCCAATGGCAAGTGATGAAAACTAGTGAGAAATCCAAAACTAAAGTCTACCCACTTCCTATTTCTTCATCCTCTACCACTTGCCAAGTTGTATAGGGTGTTTACTTCACAAGTTTTCAAAGCTTGGTGATGTTGGAGCTTGTTCTTTTGATGCTTCGACGTAGATCATCTTCGGCATCGAACCGACGATCAAGCCCGCCTATTCTTCGATGATGCCAATGCTAAAGTCAAGGGTTTGATTTGGACAGCGGAGGGAGATCATCGCGGAGCTTAGGAAGTGGTGGACCGGATCTACAAAGGTTGTAGTCACCTTCCTTTAGATACATTTCCATTTACTTGCTTGTTTCGCCTAGATATCTAGTAAACGATCTGTATTAGGGTTTGTGGGCACCCGTAAAATTTGATTTGTGCATGTTTGATCACTTGTGAGACCTCACTAGGGTGCCTAGGAACCCTACAGTGGTATCAGAGCCTAGCTAGAGCCTTAGGCGAAGTCCCGACGGAATCAGAAGTCCGATCGACCCAAAACCCGACTTGAAAAATGCTCTCTGGACTTTTCTGTAAAATGTGGATTTTTCGAAATTAAAAATATCCAGAAAAATCTGCAGGGAATCCTAAGAATTACTGTACAACACGTTTCCATGATTCGACAAGAGTGCGGCGGAACCGCGGCAGAAGCATGGCTTCTGCGGCGGTTCCGCGGCAGTATAGTCACAATGCCCAATACTGTTTGCACAATAACTCCTAGTTTCTGGTGTTGGTTTTCCTGGGAATATTTTAATATTTATTCCAGAGTTTTATTTTCTGGCTTGTATTGGGAACTCTGTATATTCGATCGGACTGTCTAATTTTGTCGGTGTGGCTTTCCGGGTAATTTTAGAAAATGTTAAAAAGTTCGACCGGATATAAATACCCACTTTTTCCCCTGCCGGGAAATTTCCAAGTGTTGGATTTTTCCGTAGTTTAACGACGTTCTAAGTGGTGCAAGTAACGCGATGGACCCTCTAGAAGACAACAAACCTTAACTCGAATATGTGACCGTCTTGAACTGCCCTTTGAACCTTCGGGTTTGGGGAAGTATGGCGTGCCACATGTGAGGCGTTGGCTTGACCCTTCTACGGCTGGACCGTTGGTACTGAGGCACGAACTGAATGTTGTTAGACATATTTCATGTGTTGAGCTGTATCGGGAAAACTTGGGTGTTTGATCGAAAAGTTTAGCATTTTCTATTTATCCGGAATGCGATACAATAATTGGAATTCACAAGTAGTTATGAGATAACTGAATGAATGTTATAAACATAGCAGTTTAGTCTCACTTGATCGGTTGCCACGGAATTTTGATGTGATCAAAAGTCCGTCGCAATCACGTAGCGTACGCGGATACTCACCGGGTAAACTTAATAGAAAGCCTCACTCCATAGCCCCAACCAAGTGACTGTAGGAGAACCCCGTCGCTGAAAGCATCCGTCCGGGTGCTCGAAGCAGTGGTGTTCCGCCTTGGTGCACTTCGTTGACGGTATCAGGGGTGCGGCCGCCTACTAAAGTTTGCGACGAGCATTTGATCAGAATGTCGAGAATCCTGTTGAATTGCCCGACTTGATATTGAAAAGTGTTTTCGATAATGAGACTAAAATGCGGGGTTTATAATTGTTAGGCATGCGATGTCTAAGGAATTCATTTGGTCAGGCATGCGATGTCTGAGACGGTTGCGGATTCCAACTGTTGTAATTTTACACTTTCTTTTCTATGACCGTAAGTGTAATATGTGATATCGCCGGTTTCGTTGCTATATGTCAACGACAATTGGGATGGACATATTTACTTACGTTGATGACATGTGATGTTATGTGTTGCTGGATATGTTATATTGGATCGTCGTGTTTGAATAGCCGGGGGTTTTTATGTGAGATGAGTGTTTTTTCATTTTCATTCATGTAAAAACTTGTATGTAATATTCTTTTATTGGGGCACTTCTAGGTTGCGGAAGTTGTCACCCATTGTATATTATTTACTTTTCTGCACTAGGATAGACCCAAGGAGGAGAGCACAAGTAACCGGGTTCTGGGGTCCAGTGGGAGACCAACTCGAGGAGTCGAGTCCGGGTCTCCTAACCCTAGAATTGGTAGGGTTGCTTGACGCTCTCGTAGGGGTCTAGGGGTGTGGGATTGGCTATTCATCACGACCGTGGAATCCGTGTTTTATACTGGCTCGTATTGAAAACACGGACGTCCTAGTATATCCAATATTTCATATGATTCTTCTGCTGTGCTTTATCTGTGATGTGATCATGCGATGTTCTGTGACAGGTATTATATATAGTATATATATGATATATTATATAGACGTTGCTTATGTTTTACACCCGCGCTAGCCCTGCCCCGCTCTGCCGTTAGTTACCTAACCTAACGGTGCACGAGGGGACATCGAGGCGAATGCTGATGGCATAAGTGTACGTCATATTTATCTGTGATGTTTAGGTAATTTAAATGATGGGATATTCATTAATGAGATTAATGAAAGAAAATAAACCTAATTGATGTTGTGGAATCGAATTTCAAAATAAAATAGGTAGCTGCAGTTCTTGCTTTGCATCGCGGTGTTCCTTGTAGAACATCCTGCACCTTATTCGATAGAGAAAGGACCGAGATCCCTTCACCGGGAGTGACTCCTTTAGCAATAACTGGCAGATGCTACAACCCTCGGTTTGTCTTTGATCGCTTCTATAGTTTACGCTTTGCACAGTGATATATATGATATATCCCGCACCTCATTCGACGAGGAAAGGGCCGACGATCCCTTCACCGGGAGTGACCTCTTTAGCAAAACTAGAAAAGCTTCAAAAACTTTCAATTTAAAAACCATTTGATTCTGCAACGAGATCAAGTTCAAAGCGTTAAAGGTTTTCACAAAAACCAGCCGCAACCCTCCGTCATTTTAGGAAGTAGAGTACTTAGTATTCGTGCTGTGTTTGTTGACCATAGTCAAGGCACAGTGTACGGTAGCTAAGTGATGTCTTCCTACACCGCATATGATGCGATTAGTTAGGACAGTCGCGTGACTTTGTTGACCTTAGTTAAGGGTCATGTGGGTGGGTCTAATTAATCACGAAATGACGGGTAGAACTTGACTTGTACTTATGATTTGTTGACCATAGTTAAGGTCATAAGTGCTAGGGGTAAAAACCATTATCGGGAGTTTCAAGTGTTGAAACTTGCAATGAGATTGCATACCTTCTATGTGATAGTTGGATCCCGATACCCACTGCGAGTAATTGTTACTCCTGGGAGAGTTTTGCACTTTGCAATTAGCCGATCAAGTAGGTGTCTAGAAAGGTGTCAACGGGGTTACACCTCTGGGAAAACGAGGTTTACTCTAATTAGGTCCGTGCGAAAGCACGGGGAACCTCCCTCAAAGTACCGACACTGGCCTGGCTAAAAGATTGGCGAACTTGTAGAGTGTAATTAATCCCGGCTAGTCTTTCCTTTTATGGTTTGAAGGAAGATTTGATAAAAAGCAGTGGGAGCCATCCTGATTAGATAAAATACATAACCAATCTAATCTTGCAAGAGCGCACGCTGAGTGTTTTCTTCTCTCTCTCCAGGTACCGACCATATCACGCCTTAATCAAGATAATAATATGGATGTATTGACCGAACCCGCTTGTTATACTGAGCTGGGGAACGTTGGTCCCGCTCCAACTTATAATTGTTATAAGACAGAGCAGGAAATAGGGGAATACCAGAATTCCTATGCCGTCCAAACGAAGAAAGTGCATATGATGCATCTTCTTCGGGTGTGTTCGTTAAACAGAACTGTTTCTCAGTATCCTCTGTATCTTGGGTATATGATACCGGATCAGGATCCCAAATATGTAAGCTGTTACATAGGGCTACAAAAAGGTAGAAAAACTGAGAACGGGTGATAAGTTTCATGAGGCAGAAAACGGAGCAAGTGTTGCAGCCAAGTCTGTTGGTCACTATCACCCTGTATTACCAATACATTGATTCTGAACAAATGCTATTAGATACCGATCCTGATATATAAAATCATATCAGTCTCTTTATAAGTAAAGAAATGATATAATTTTGTATTGTTGGATAATGTTTTGAACATTTCCTATATCAAAAGTTGATCGGTTCAGGCACGTTATCTAAAAGCATTGACTTTCTAAATCAAACTACAGTTCCTTGTATACAGAACACACACAAGAGGAAGAGTTCAGAAATAAACGAATCCTTCTTAAGGCATTGTAGACTAGGTCACATCAATGCGACCCGACTGGCTGAAGTTACATTTTAGATGCATATTTAAATAAGTTTGAATTTACATCTTGTGAAACTTGCCAGTCATGTCACAAAGATTAGATGACCATAGCTCTGTTTATTAGAAACAGAGAAAGAGTTAGTAAACTATAGGAACTGATACATGATGATGTATGTAAAGTCTCCTATCTACACATGCCAGGACTAGTTCTTTATACTTCATTATATTCTCTGATAATCTCTCAAGATTCAGTCATATGTTCCTGTTGAAACATAAGTCCGAACCTTTTGAGATATTCACAGAATGTAAGTTAGAAGTAGAGAACCAAAATACGGGTATAAGTATTATGTCCTATGATAAGATCAGGGAGGAGAATACTTGTGCATAGAATTCCTGGACTATTCTGAAGGAGAATGAGATTTTCTCTCAGTGTTACTCCTCTGAATACACCACAGCACAACGGTGTATCAGGGCGGAGCAATTGCACAATATTAGATATGGTGTGCTCTATGATGAGTATTACTGAGTTACCTATTTCCTTTTGGGGTCATGCACTTGAGAAGCTGCATATCTATTGAATTAGATTTGAATCAAATCACTGCCTACCACTCCATATGAGATATGGTGTGGGAAGATCCTATCTCTTAAGCGAGTTAAGATTTGGGGTTGTCCGGCCTATGTTTAAAGCAAAATCCGGGCAAGATCGAGGCAGGATCAGTTCTGTAGAACTGGAAAGGTTCCAGCTATACAAAACTGCAGTTGATGATTTGACAGAACCAAATGATTCTATAGTTCCCGACGAACCTCAGCCTCTCCGCCGATCTAGTAGGGTTCCTCATCCGCCTGAGAGATACCTCGGTTTCTCGATGACAGTGGGAGCGAGGAATGCATCATGAGATGATGACCCAACTAGTTTCGAGCAGGCCATCAAGAGTAGTGACTCTGTAAGAATGGCTAGATGCTTAGCAATCTGAGATGGAATCCTTATACACCAACAAAGTATGGACTTTGGTTGCTATATCTGAAGGATTAAATCCCCATCAGGAGCAAGTATATCCTGAGAAGATTACTTGGTGTAGATGGAAAAGTTGAGACTTTTAAAGCTAGACTTGTTAAAGGTTTTCGTCATCGACCAGGCGTGGATAATGATGAAACCTTTTTCCAGTAGCTATGCTTAAGTCTATCCAGATCCTACTTACCACGGCTACATACCATGACTACGATATCTGGCGTTTGGGTGCCATGACTATGTTTCTAAATACTGATTTAGAAGAGAACGTCTATAAGAACACAGCCAGAGGTCTTCGTAAACAGTGGGAGCAGCGGAAACGTGTTCAAGTTGCTTTACATAATGAAGCAGGCATCGCGGAGTTGGAACGTCTGTTTTGATGTGATAGTCAAAGTGTTTGACTTCATCAAAATGGTAGACGAACCTTGTATATACAAAAGGGTAGTAGAGAGTAAGGTGGTCATCTTCGTATTGTACGTAGACAACATACTCTTGATAGGAAAAGAGTTTCCTATACTACGATCGGCCAATCTCCTATTATCACTAGGATTCTCTAAATAGGATCAAAGTGATACCTCCTAAATCCTAAGTTTTCATCTATGAGATAGATGTAATTGGATGCTAGGATTCTCACTAGATGCAGTGAGATGGTATCAATCGATCCTGGGGAGAATCACTGGAAGAGTTCCAGGGTGATAAAGACGACTGAATGTCAGTCACGGGCATTGTCTTTACCCTCAGCAGAGGGATGGTATGTTGGAAGAGTTCCAAGCTCGATACCGTGGCAAACTAAACGATAAAGGCTGGTAACATCGCTATTAAAGATACTACCAAAGAGGAAGTTTGGGTGTATATTGGTTCATAAGATTAACTAGGTTCCTGCCATTGTATGACAATGGAAGTGTGGCTTCGGCCCTGGAACCCTGGTCCCATCAGTGACCCAGACATATTCTGAGGAAGCATCACCTGATCATGGAAATAGCTGATCTCCGGAGTGATCGAGGTTAGGAGAGTAGACTCAGAGGACAACACGGCGGATCCACTCACGAAGGCCTTTTTCCCAGAGAGAGACTCATATGGGATGGTTGAGTATTAGATACTGCAACCACTGCTACAGATGGCCCTAGTGCAAGTGGGAGATTGTTAGTTATATGTATGCCCTAGAGGCCATTACTGTACATTGGATGTATATTGTAGTTGATGCTGGGACATATATAGGTAGGACTTTCTCGCTCGACATGATAGTACGCTATCTGGTTGTTCTTTATCTTAACATGTATACTTTCTGTCTCTCTGATTACATGTTGACAAAGCCCTTAGGATGTGTACTCGACTTCCAGGACTATGATGCAGATCATACTAGTGGGGCCTGGGTAGCCAATGAGTACATCCTTCATTGCTCCTAGTCGTGGGAATGTCGAGACGGGGCTTCGATATTCCAGAGTAGACTAGCGCATATCTTCTCGACCCATGCGATGGGCGATGGATGATCCCATATCCATTGGTGTTTGACATCGAAGATGGTATGCGGGTGCTCAGTGGAGACTGGGTACACTGAACGGACTCGCTGAGAACTCCCAGATGGTATTATACCTCACGTCAGATGGCAGTTCTCTGGTGACACTGGTACAGCTTAGTCTGTTGACCCGAGATCGTCATAGAGTCTTGTGTGTCTCCCACTGTGCTTTGATTTCCACCCTACCACGGCTCTACTGAGTTGTGCAAATAGGTGGTTTTTGGGTACAGTCCCGATTCACATGGAGGCAATGAGCGATAGGAGGGGATTCGTCTCTCCCGGTATTGGGGATTGATGTTGTGCTATGCTCGACTGGCCATAACAGGAAATCCCTGGCCAGGGTTGCAGTGATATACTGGAAAGAGTTATCAGTAGTTTCACGAATGTTATGGACCTTACATCGACATGACTTATCGAGCTATTGGGGTCTGACGTTTACCACCCCTAAGCGAGATATGCGACATATTAGACGAACAGACCGGACTGTACGGTAAGTGTTACTGGTTGGATTCACAGGAGTGTGAGCGGGCTTGGTCGACGAGCTTCTGATCGCTCAATACCCGGGTGGCCGTTACGTTTAGCAGACCGCTTGCGGCTTGTGGGTGTTTGATATGATCATCATCCGCTGCCGGCGTATTGACGAGTCTTTAGAGTCCTACACAGAGGTTTCCTGGCTCAAGCGAAACGAAATAGGAGCGCATATGAGATATGTGCGGGACCGAGAATAATGCGTGTATGTGATACCGTATTTCATTCTCGCGATGAATGTGTCGAATGGTTGTATGCGATATAACCTAGTTATCGAATCAAGGATTGATTCGATAAGCCGATACATAGGATACTAGTCGGTTATATGCGATATGACCGGATCGTTAAATCAAGTGCTGATTTAATGATTTAATGCATAATTATATATATTTGATATATTACTTTGCATTAACTAGTATTGGTTCACTTTAAAAGGATTTTCTCACTTGAATTGTGCAAGTTGTATATGTGATATACTTTTGTGCACAAGATTGTATCATGTTTGATGATACTTGCTTTTTTGGGTTTGTGTAAAGATTAAACCATGTTTAGTGAATGGTTAGGGTTTCTTTTCTCTTATTTATTTATCCATTTATTATTGTTTTGGAAAAGATAAAGAGAAAAAGAAATGGTGGCTTAGTTTGTTTTTTCTTTAAAGCTTCTTGAAGCTTTGAACAAGTCAACCATTCTTGTCTCTTCTTTAACCCTAACCACTCATCTAAACCTTGGTTAAATCTCTACACTAAACCATGGTTGAAGTTATGATAAGTATTCTTTTTATTTTCCTTTTTAAATAGAAGACTTATCATATCTTCTTCTTCTTTCTTCATCTTCTTCAACAAAAGAGAAAGCTTGCTACTCCAATGGCAAGTGATGAAAACTAGTGAGAAATCCAAAACTAAAGTCTACCCACTTCCTATTTCTTCATCCTCTACCTCTTGCCAAATTGTATAGGGTGTTTACTTCACAAGTTTTCAAAGCTTGGTGAAGTTGGAGCTTGTTCTTGTGATGCTTCGACGTAGATCATCTTCGGCATCGAACCGACGATCAAGCCCGCCTATTCTTCGATGATGCCAATGATAGAGTCAAGGGTTTGATTTGGACAGCGGAGGGAGATCATCGCGGAGCTTAGGAAGTGGTGGACAGGATCTACAAATGTTGTAGTCACCTTCCTTTAGATACATTTCCATTTACTTGCTTGTTTCGCCTAGATATCTAGTAAACGATCCGTATTAGGGTTTGTGGGCACCCGTAAAATTTGATTTGTGCATGTTTGATCACTTGTGAGACCTCACTAGGGTGCCTAGGAACCCTACAAGATATTACACATTTCTTTTAGCTTGCCTGTTTGACACTTACCGTGAAATTTTTTCTGGAAAGGTCTTTTCTGCATATAACAAATTTTAGCACCTAAAATAAATTTAAAAATATCCATCTTGGCCTACTCGACACCCCTATCCGCATGGTAGCGTCCGTGCATCGAGTTCTCATCTCGTTCATTGAAACGGGCGAGTTTGGACGGCTACGCGCGTGTACAGGTGTCCGACTTGGGGGTATGCTTTTTCATCATAAAACATTTCATTTTGAAATTTGGAACCTGCTTAAAATCCTATTATTTAAATTTCAAATTTTTTGACCCAACCCGGGCGCGATTAGGAAATGTTTCATTTAGCGCCAAAATCCCAAATTAATAAAATAATTCGAAACTATATATATATAATAAAATCTTACTGTTAAACTAATATTTGGAAATCTTTTAAATAATTCTTTAACCTCTAATTATTGCTGCGGCCAATCGGTGAAGGCTTTACTCACGTGGGCCCCTCTCCTTTTTCTCTATTTCTCTCTCTCTCTCTGGCTCTTTCGTATCTCTCTCTCTCTAATCTCTCGTATCTCTCTCTCTCTCTCTAATTTCTCTATCTCTCTCTCTCTCTCTAACTCTCTCTCTCTTCCCTATATATATATACAGTCTTTCCCCTTCATTTTTCCCCAGCAGGAGAAGAGCTAAACCCATCGCTAACCCTAACCCTAGCCGCCCTTACTGTCGCCGCCGCAACCCCGACGCCTGCGCCAACGCCACCGTCGCCCTCGTCCGAACCTCGACACGTCCTCCTTCCCCCCGTATGCACAGTGCAACAACAACCCGGTTAAACCCCCCCGTGCCTTCGCTGTACGGCCTGAGACGTCGCCGGCGACCTTCGTCGTCGCCACCCGCGCCACCTTCAGCACCTCCTCATCACCTGCGCACACCAGCCCCCGACCACCTCCTCTCCCTCTCCACATTCTTTCCCTTTTCCATACCCGCATCCCTAGCCCATCTCCTGCAACCTCCTCGCCGGTGGCCCACCGCCGTCGACCCCATCGCTGTCACGCCCTCTGCAACACCAGTAAGCCTTTTCTCCCCTTCTTCCTTCCATTTTCCCTCCGGTTTATCCCTTGGCCGTGCATTAACTTTTCCGGTTGTTGTTGTCGCTGTTCGCCAGAATCTGGCCGTGCCGGTGACGTGTCCTGACGATCTTGCGGAGTACTCTGACCCGTGAGGTCCCTTGGTTCGTCGTTTGGGTTCAATCCATGAACCGTGCGTCCGTCGCGTGTTTCCCCGCCGACGTTACGTTCCCTTTTCGTGTTCGTCGTTTCGTCGAGGCAAGTATTCGATACTTGCTACATGCTATTGCTACTTTATAACTTGCCATAATAATCATTTGTGGTTTAATGATATATTATTTAGTAAATCACCTTACATATCTTGCTTCATGTTTAACCCTAGTAGCATGTCAAAGAAATAATTCCTGATAAACCCATACATGATAGATTTCATTTGATTCACTGCTATGATGCTTTATTTCC
Source organism: Agapanthus africanus (assembly GCA_030015575.1). Classification (NCBI taxonomy): domain Eukaryota; kingdom Viridiplantae; phylum Streptophyta; class Magnoliopsida; order Asparagales; family Amaryllidaceae; genus Agapanthus; species Agapanthus africanus. The sequence goes on along the minus strand of JASDDO010000031.1, from coordinate 180,454,374 downwards.
AGTTTAGTTTAACAAATATGCATAACCGGCTAAATTACAATTGCATTCTTTAAACAGAGTATACTTGTCGTGGCATTCGTGGAACACTCATTATATTATTAACCTGACTACAGCAGTTACGTTCACCGTCCTGTATTCACATGATATTGACACTATTTATTTAACACAATTGAAAATGGTACAGTTAGATAATAAATCAGATTATTGTTTAACGTGTTGATTGAACATGATGCTGCTTATATATTTATTCGTGGGCACACCCACGATATCGTTACATCTTGATTGACATTGTCACACATGGTATTGTACCGTTTACTATTGACTTGACCTGATGTACCATGACCCGACCTGTTACCTGATCTCGTGCCTAATGCTAACAAACCTGACATGTAGTCCTCATGGACCGTTCCTATTGTCTATCCAGACAAACCTGCTTTTACCTGATCCTGTGTTGGCATTAGTTCTTGATTACGGAATACCTGACCTGACATACATAACTTGGGGGTATGGGGAAATCAAAGGTGAAACCGACTTGTAACTCAACAATTCGATACATGTTCTGATCAGTCTTATAGGCTAGGCCAGCCCCGGAGTGATGATGCTGACATCACTCACCCATCCTGCTACTTGTTACTGCCTAGCGGCACGTCTCGGATTCAGCCTCGAGAATCTTGACCGTGGTCCCGGGCACGCACGGGATACTATTGAGTTACATCGACGATTCATCAATTGATTTCAAAGACTTTAGAATAGAAAACCTGATAGAACAGTTTAGTTACCCACCGCACACTACCCTGCACTGCTTGATTCACATTATTTGCTACTCTTGTTTTATTCATGTTTATTTTGTACTGCCTGTTACATTTTTCATATTATATTACTTGATGACTTGACGCGCTGACGTCTGGGTTTTGCATGGCCCGGATTCTGTACCGCTGTCGCAGTCCGAGCAGGAGTAGTTCAGCCAACAGGCTGAGCTGTGAGGTGTTAGTATTAATTAGTTTTTATTTCCTGCATTTATTTCCTGATGTGAGCCCGCATTATGGGACATACTTTTCAGTTATTTGTATTGGATCATTTGCTTCCGCATTTATTTATTATTGACTCCTGTTATTCTGGTTTATGGACATGTTTTAGAAAATTTTATCTTGTTCTTGATATCTTTACAGCCGTAATGTGACTGTGGATGGATGCTTCCTACCCACTGGTAGCATGGTTGGCTATGTCACGTGCCCAATCTAGCGTACTCTGGGAAGTGGGGCAGACATGGTTCTTTTGGTATCAGAGACATAGGTTAGTTGGGTTGATTCTTTTATAGTTGGGTATGGTACCCCAATACACGAATCAGAATACCCGTGTTTAGGAAACATGTCCTGCCACTTTGCTATTTACCATTCTTGAATCACATTCTTCCTGATTATATATTTTACGACGTGCAAACTTACTTTGCATGTCGACTTGAAAACCTGATTTCTTGTTATCCCTAGGACTCAGGCGACTTGGGTGGAGTTAAGTAATTGTGGCTATGATACAGCGGCATAGTTACAATGCGGTACTCTATTTAAGTATCTTGGAGTTCTAGCCTTGATCTATATATCAAATCTATCATCATGCTAATGTTGGGTGTTTTCTTGATTTCAGGAATATGGCACGTAAGAATTTGAAGACGTACCACAGGCGTGTGGATGAAGCCGCCATGCTTGGAGTGATAAGGGGAATGCTAGAGAATCAAAAGAGGCAGACCGAGCTGATCTAGCAGCAAGCAGACTCGTTTCAGGAAGGTTTGCAGATCGTTTAGCAGTTTGTGAACAACGTTGGAGCTAAACCAGTTGACCGAGTAGGGACCGTGGCAGATTTCAGACGTTTGGGTCCGTCTACATTTACTGGTTTGGAGGAGCCGTTGCCAGCCGAGCAGTGGCTAGTTGACACGGAGAATTTGTTGATTGCAGCACAGATTCCAGATGACAAAAGAGTTGATGTGGTACGCATTCAGTTAGTGGACTACGCCCGAGAATGGTGGCTTCTGGAGGAGACCCGCTTGCCCAAGCCGATCAAATGGGCAGATTTTTCTAAGAGTTTCCTGGAGAAGTTCTTCCCGCGAACTGCACGGGAGGAAATGGAAGAGAAGTTTATTGGGCTGAGGCAGAATGGAGCACCCGTGGATGTGCATGCAGCAGAATGGACGAGACTCAGCAGATTCGCTGGACCTTTAGTTGCCAACGATGCAGACAGGGCACGGGGGTTCATGCGCAGCTTGGATGTGGACATCTAGAGGCAGATTGTCTCCCTGGGTTTGACCACTTTCTCACAGGTTCTTACGGCAGCTCGGGAACAGCAGAGTTTATCTGGAATGAAAGGGAGCTTGCAGAAGACAGGAGCTGTGGCAAGGAAGCCCGCATTTGTACCTAACAGAGCTCATGGTCGCAGAGGTATTCCAGTGGACCGTCGAGGTGTAGCACCCATGAAGAAGCCTGTGATCGTTGATCGAAGAAAGAGCGTGATTTGTGACTACTGCCGTTTACCTGGGCACGTGCAGAAGGATTGTCGAAGGAGGCTGGGACTTTGTTTGGTTTGTGGAGCGGCTGATCATGCAGTTGGTGCCTGTCCGTCGAAGCTTCGTACGAGGGATGATTTCCAGAAGCCTCCGCAGAAACCGTTCCAAGGACAGAAACAGCTGACTCAAGGACCTAATCAGGCTCGAGCTTTTACCTTGACAGCGAAGGAAGCTAAGGCATCAGGAGAAGTAGTTTCAGGTATTCTACTCGTTCATGGTTTTCCCGCAGTGGCATTATTTGATTTTGGTGCATCCCATTGTTTCATGTCATCAAAGTTTATAACTACACACTCGATTGCTTGCACGACCTTGTCTAGCTTCTGGGACATACACACTAGAAATGGGAAAATTATATCTAGTAGGGAATGTAAAGACTGTACAGTTGTTGTGTGCGGACGGGAGCTTTTTGCAGATTTCTTGGAAATTGATACGGGCAGCTACGAGGTTGTCTTGGGAATGGACTTTCTTGGCACTTTACACGCTCACATTGACTGTAGGGTAAGGATGGTAATTTTCGAGATTCCCGGACATCCTGAGTTTACCTTCACTGGAGGAAGCAGTTCTGTCGGGCCAGTCGAGTTTAGGGCTAGGCCGACAAATGTTATTCTTGCAGCATTGGAAGTTGATAGTAGTGAAGAGCCGGCGGTTGTTCGCGATTTTATGTACGTATTTGAAGATATATCGGGCTTACCGCCGAAGCGAGACGTGGAGTTCGCGATTGACCTTATTCCTGGTGCATCGCCAGTATCTAAAGCATATTATCCAATGGCGCCAGTGGAATTGGAAGAAGTTAAGAAACAAGTTACTGAATTGCTTGAGAAGGGATGGATCCGAAGTAGTAACTCGCCTTGGGGAGCTCCAGTTCTTCTAGTAAAGAAGAAGGATGGAACCAAAAGGATGTGCATCGATTATCGAGAATTAAACCGGGTAACTATTAAGAACAAGTACCCGATCCCTCGCATTGGAGAACTTTCTGAGCAGCTTAGTGGCGCGAGGGTATTCTCGAAACTGGATTTGCGATCCGGATATCATCAGGTCTGAGTGAAAGCAGAAGATATTTTCAAGACGGCGTTTCGAACTCGGTATGGACATTACAAGTACCTAGTGATGCCCTTCGGAGTAACGAATGTGCCGGCAGTATTCATGGACATGATGAACCGAATCTTTTCACCGTTCTTGGACCAGTTTATTGTAGTTTTCATTGACGATATTCTGGTTTACTCGAAGAGTTTTGAGGAGCATGCTGAGCATTTGAAGATCGCACTGCAGACATTGAGACAGGAGAAACTGTATGCGAAGATGAGTAAGTGCGAATTTTGGCTGGAAGAAGTGAATTTTCTGGGGCATGTTGTGTCGGGCAATGGAATCGACGTCGATCCCGAAAAGATTGCAGCAGTTCGAGATTGGCCGATTCCAAAGAATGTAGCCGAGATAAGAAGTTTCCTTGGATTAGCCAGATATTACAGGAGATTTGTGGAGAACTTCGCTCGTCTGGCAGAACCATTGACCAAGCTTACACGCAAGGAGGTACCTTTTGTAAAGACGGATAAGTGTGCGTTCTCTTTTGAGACGTTGAAGTAGAAGTTGATAACCGCCCCAATTCTGACTGTGCCAGACAATTCCGGAGGACTGGTGATTCACAGCGACGCATCTGGAAAAGGATTGGGATGTGTTTTGATGCAGCATGGGAAGGTTGTAGCATACGCATCGAGACAATTGAAGACCCATGAGAAGAATTATCCGACTCATCACTTGGAGCTTGCAGCTGTAATCTTCGCTCTGAAGATTTGGAGACACTACCTTTTGGGCGAGAGAGTCGAAGTTTTTACAGATCACAAGAGTTTGAAGTTTGTGTTCACTCAGAAGGAGTTGAATATGAGGCAGCGTAGATGGTTGGAGCTGATGGCTGACTACGACCTTGATCTTAAGTACCATCCGGGAAAGGTTAACGTCGTGCCGGATGCGCTTAGTCGGTTACCAGCAATTCAGGTGTTAACTACACAGAGGGAGATCATTGCAGATTTTCGAAGATTTGACTTGGAAGTTGTGCTACCGCGTTCTACGGGACAGTTGATGCAATTTCAAGTACAGTCGTCTTTAATTGAGAAAATTAAAGCAGCACAATCGCAGAATCCTAGACTGCAAAGGTTTCGAGAGCAGGTTGAAGCCGGACTACGAACAGATTTACTGGTCCACGAAGATGGTTCGTTGAGGTATGGTAGCCGTTTGTGTGTGCCAAAGGGAGATGTTCGTGAAGAGCTTATGAAGGAGGCACACAGTTCAGCTTACTCTGTACATCCAGGAGGCACAAAGATGTACCGAGATATTCGACAGCATTTCTGGTGGGAAGGCATGAAACGGGAGATTGCTCGCTTCGTGGCTAAGTGCTTGGTGTGTCAGCAAGTCAAGGCTGAACACCAAAGGGTTGCTGGTTTATTGCAACCACTTCCGATTCCTCAGTGAAAGTGGGAACATATAACCATAGATTTCGTGACGGCTTTACCGCGGAGTCCAAAGGGCAACAATGCAGTATGGGTGATTGTTGATCGGTTGACCAAGGCAGCTCACTTTATCCCTTTCCGGGTTGGTCAATCAACGGAGACTTTGGCAGAATGGTACATGCAGGAGATTGTAAGATTACATGGCGTACCGGTGAGCATCGTGTCCGATCGGGACACTCGGTTCTTATCACACTTCTCGGGGAGTTTACAGGAAAGTTTAGGGACTCGATTGAAGTTTAGCACAACTTATCATCCTCAAACTGATGGTCAGTCGGAGAGAACGATCCAAACTCTTGAAGACATGTTGAGAGCATGCATGTTGGACTTTAAGGGTTCGTGGGAGGATCATCTACACTTGGTGGAGTTTTCTTACAACAATAGTTTCCAAGAAACTATTCAGATGGCTCCGTTCGAAGATTTGTATGGTCGTAAGTGCCGTTCACCTGTTTGTTGGGATGATGTTGGTGAACGAAGATTATTGGGACCAGATTTGATGGTGTAGACAGTCGAGAAGGTTAACACTATCAGAAAGCACATGAAGGCAGCTCAAGAAAGACAGAAAAGTTGGGCTGACACGTCAAGAAGACCTCTAGAGTTCGCCGTGGGTGATTTGGTATTCTTGAAGATATCGCCGACTAGAGGGGTGATTCGTTTTGGGATTCGGGGAAAGCTTAGTCCTTGATTCGTTGGACCCTTCGAAATATTGGAGCGCGTTGGAGAGGTAGCATACCGTTTGGCGTTACCGCAGTCCTTGGCGGGTGTGCACGATGTGTTTCACGTATCTCAATTACGAAGGTATGTTCAAGATGAAACACACGTCTTGGATCATTCGGAGTTAACAGTACGGCAGGACCTGACTTTTGAGGAGCGATCGGTTGAAATCATGGATCGAAGGGAAAAGGTTCTTAAGAACATGGTTATCCCTCTTGTGCTCGTTTCTTGGGGTAACCGATCACATGGAGAGTCCACTTGGGAGCGAGAAGATGAGATCCAACAGAAGTTTCCTCACCTTTTCCTGTAGTTTTCTATCTTGTATTCTTGGAATTTCGAGGACAAAATTCTTTTTGTAGTTGGGTATAATGTAACACCCGAGACCAATACAACTATTTTCTGTTACTGGTTGAGTGTTAGATATTACTCATTTCTTTTAGCTTGCCTGTTTGACACTTACCGTGAAATTTTGTCTAGAAAGGTGTTTTCTGCATATAACAAATTTTAGCACCTAAAATAAAATTAAAAATATCCATCTTGGCCTACTCGACACCCCTAGCCGCGTGGTAGCGTCCGTGCAGCGAGTTCTCGTCCCGTTCAGTGAAACGGGCGAGTTTGGACGGCTACGCGCGTGTACAGGTGTCCGACTTGGGGGTATGCTTTTTCATCATAAAACATTTCATTTTGAAATTTGGAACCCGCTTAAAATCCTATTATTTAAATTTCAAATTTTTGGACCCAACCCGGGCGCGATTTGGAAATGTTTTATTTAGCACCAAAATCCCAAATTAATAAAACAATTCGAAACTATATATATATAATAAAATCTTACTGTTAAACTAATATTTGGAAATCTTTTAAATAATTCTTTAACCTCTAAATATTGCTGCGGCCAATCAGTGAAGGCTTTACTCATGTGGGCCCCTCTCCTTTTTCTCTATTTCTCTCTCTCTAGCTCTAATCTCTCGTATCTCTTTCTCTCTCTAATTTCTCTATCTCTTTCTCTCTCTAACTCTCTCTCTCTCTCTCTCTTCCCTATATATATATACAGTCTTTCCCCTTCATTTTTCCCCAGCACGAGTAGAGCTAAACCCATCGCTAACCCTAGCCGTAGCCGCCCTTACCGTCGCCGCCGTAACCCCGACGCCGGTGCCAACGCCACCGTCGCCCTCGCCTCCGCCTCCTCATCCTAACCTCAACACGTCCTCCTTCCACCCGTTTGCAAGGTGTAACAGCAACCCGGTTAAACCCCCTCGTGCCTTCACTGTACGGCCTGAGACGTCGCAGGCGACCTTCATCGTCGCCACCCACGCCACCTTCAGCACCTCCTCATCACCTGCGCAAACCAGCCCCCGACCACCTCCTCTCCCTCTCCACTTTCTTTCCCTTTTCCATACCCGCAGCCCTAGCCCATCGCCTGCAACCTCCTCGCCGGCGTCCCACCGCCGTCGACCCCATCGCTGTCATGCCCTCTGCAACACCAGTAAGCCTTCTCTCCCCTTCCTCCTTCCATTTTCCCTCCGGTTTATCCCTTGGCCGTGCATTAACTTTTCCGGTTGTTGTTGTCGCTGTTCGCCGGAATCCGGCCGTGCCGGTGACGTGTCCTGACGATCCAGCGGAGTACTCTGACCCATGAGGTCCCTTTGTTCGTCGTTTGGGTTCGATCCGTGAACCATGCGTCCGTCGTGTGTTTCCCCGCCAACGTTACGTTCCGTTTTCGTGTTCGTCGTTTCGTCGAGACAAGTATTCGATACTTGCTACATGCTATTGCTACTTTATAACTTGCCTTAATATTCATGTGTGGTTTAATGATATAATATTTAGTAAATCACCTTACATATCTTGCTTCATGTTTAACCCTAGCAGCATGTCAAAGAAATAATTCCTGATAAACCCGTACATGATAGATTGCATTTGATTCACTGCTATGATGCTTTATTTCCTGTTTAGTTTAACAAATATGCATAACCGTCTAAATTACAATTGCATTCTTTAAACAGAGTATACTTGTCGTGGCATTCGTGGAACACTCATTATATTATTAACCTGACTACAGCAGTTACGCTCACCGTCCTGTATTCACATGATATTGACACTATTTATTTAACACAATTGAAAATGGTACAGCTAGATAATAAATCAGATTATTATTTAACGTGTTGATTGAACATGATGCTGCTTATATATCTGTTCGTGGGAACACCCACGATATCGTTACATCTTGATTGACATTGTCACACATGGTATTGTATCGTTTACTATTGACTTGACCAGATGTACCATGACCCGACCTGTTACCTGATCTCGTGCCTAATTCCATCAAACCTGACATGTAGTCCTTATGGACCGTTCCTGTTGTCTATCTAGACAAACCTGCTTTTACCTGATCCTGTGTTGGCATTAGTTCTTGATTACGGAATACCTGACCTGACATACATAACTTGGGGGTATGGGGAAATCAAAGGTGAAACCGACTTGTAACTCAACAGTTCAATACCTGTTTTGATCAGCCTTACGGGCTAGGCCAGCCCCGGAGTGATGATGCTGACATTACTCACCCATCCTGCTACTTGTTACTGCCTAGCGGCACGTCTCGGATTCAGCCCCGAGAATCTTGACCGTGGTCCCGGGCACGCACGGGATACTATTGAGTTACATCGACGATTCATCAATTGATTTCAAAGACTTTAGAATAGAAAACCTGATAGAACAGTTTAGTTACCCACTGCACACTACCCTGCACTGCTTGATTCACATTATTTGCTACTCTCGTTTTATTCATGTTTATTTTGTATTGCCTGTTACACTGTTCATATTATATTACTTGATGACTTGACGCGCTGACGTCTAGGTTTTGCATGGCCCAGATTCTGTACCGCTGTCGCAGTCCGAGCAGGAGTACTTCAGCCAACAGGCTGAGCTGTGAGGTGTTAGAATTAGTTAGTTTTTATTTCCTGCATTTATTTCCTGATGTGAGCCCGCATTATGGGACATACTTTTCAGTTATTTGTATTGGATCATTTGCTTCCGCATTTATTTATTATTGACTCCTGTTATTCTGGTTTATGGACATGTTTTAGAAAATTTTATCTTGTTCTTGATATCTCTACAGCCGTAATGTGACTGTGGATGGATACTTCCTACGCACATGTAGCATGGTTGGCTATGTCACATGCCCAATCTAGCGTACTCTGGGAAGCGGGGCGTGACATGGTATCAGAGCTGGTCCCTCAATAGTAGGTCTGTGGTTCGAGGACGAACCATTGTTCAAAGGTGGGGAGAATGTCGGAACCCGGTTCTTGCTCACGGAGCAAAGTGCCACACGGAACAAAGTGCCACACCAAGTGTCGTGTTAAGTGGGCGGGGGCCACCTCTTGAATCCGTGGGGGGCACCTCTTGAGTCCGTGGGACCGACTGTAGAACAATGGGGACTCTTCGGAATACATTCCGAAAGGGGGCAGATCTATACTATAAATGGAATGATACCACTCTTCAATAAAGAGGTGTCTTTTAAGTGAACCGGAACTACAGGAGCTTAAGAACTCCGTAGTTAAGCGTGCTCGGGCCAGGGAAGTCTTAAGATGGGTGACCTCCTGGGAAGTGGCCCCTGGTCGGGTCCGGTTTGCTCCGAAAGGCAAAACCGTGCGGTTTCGGCCAAAGCGGACAATACTCTCTGTATTGGGGGTGGAGCGTGACAACAAATCTTGGTTAAACTGGTCTTAACAACACCTAGTAAGGCTATACTAACAATCAAAACCAACACTTGGTCAAGTCTCACTCAAATTCTCCTAAACTAGCACTAATCTTCAATATAACACTAAAATTCAGCTAGATAACCATGATGAAGGAGTCGGGTTGCAAGATTATACCTCAAGAGGGTCCTAGGATGAAGAGAAGGGAAGATCAAGATGAAGGAAGGGTTGTGTTGCTGCTGCGGTGCTCCTGTAGCAGCTGCTGATGCCCCTGTTGTTTTGATTGCAGTTGCTGTTGTTGTTATTTTTCTGTTGCTGTATTGCAGTAGTTGCTACATGTGTGTGGCTATGGTTTTGGTGTTGTGAAGGGTTGTTTTATGATGTTGAGTGAGGTGAAGTGTGAGGTTGTAGTATATGAGGGTATGGAGGCTACTCTTGTTGCTGTTGGTTGCAGATGCAGATACAAACGGGGCTGAGGTTATGTGTTGGGGGTGCTGTTTGAATGGTGTAGCAGCTTGTAGCAGCAGCCTTGGTGGCTGATGTGGTGTAGGATTAGAGAGAGTGATGTGAGTGAGAAAGAGATGTGAGTGTGAGTGAGTGAGAGGGAGAGATGCGAGGCAAAAAGTTTTGAAGTGAATGGTGATTGTGACATTTACCTAGGAGCCACCTCCCTCTCTCTATTGATAAAATGTCCACAAGACACAAAGCCATCATGGCTCTCTCCTCTCTCCTACACAAGTCAACCTAACCCTAATCACCCTTTAAACAAGGCCAAAACCCTAAGTTAAAACTAATTAACCTAACCAATTGGTTCAATCCACCATGGTCATCTAAGCATGGTTCAACCCTAAGCCATCAAGAAACCAAAACATGAAACAAATGTGACAAGTGTAGAAAATGTTATGTGCACATTTTTGCACAAAAAGCCAACAATCCAATTAGCGATTTTTAGTCGCGGTTAACACTAAAATAGCATATACTTAACCATAAAACTTAGAAATGGCATATTTCCACAAAATAAACTTATTTTAGAGTTTCCATGATTTTCCTCCGGAATTTTCACCATTTATCGGTATTTAATTATACCGATTATTAAAATATTCATTAAAAATTAATATTAAATTATGAAAATTCCCAAAAATAATGTTTTATTTTTTTGAAATGTTACAGTTGGACTGGTCATCCGGAATATCGGGATCTTCATATTTGTATAGTCGCCCATATATTGGGCTAGTCACCCGGAATATCGGGATCTTCATAATAAGTATTCCATACCTAGGTCCGTGCATTCGAACCCTAACCATATTATATATCAGGTATGTCATAAACTGGAAATTTTTTAAAAAGTATTGATCTCGTTTAATATGGTCTTACACAACCACTCGTTTTATTTTCTAAAGTTCGTAAAGTACTTCGTGTCATCGTAGGGAATTCTTAGTAAAAAAGAATAATAGTGTTTAATTATCTTTTAATTCTTCTAAGAAAAACTATGAGATTTGGAATATTTATCATTTTGGAAAAACATAATGTTTTACGGAAAAATATCATTTCGATAAAAGGTTGTGGTGTTTATTTGAAAATCTTTTGCGAAAGATTTTTATAAGGACAAGTTGCAAAAGGTTTTTATTTGAAAAACTAGACTGCTCCAAACTGTTCCAAAGGGAAAGTTGTGAGATCCTCAAATCGCCTCTTCACCACCAATTGTGGCCAGGTAAGCACAAGTAAGGGAAGGAGGGATCCGCTCACGAATCACCGTGTGGCGGGCCTTTTAAAATTACCTTTCCCACTTGTCTAGCCAAGGCAGCACAAAGTCTGGTTTAGATAAACGACCGATGCCTACAACCTTTTCTTTGTCCTAGATTGGTGTTATTTCAAAATTTCCTTTTAATAAGGTACTAAATATTCCTTTTGAAAAGATATCGTTATACGGATTATTGTCCTTGTTGAAAACGACCCTTCAATAAAGGTCGAGGTATTTAAATGAAATTAATAATTTTATGAAATTATAGTGTTTTAGGTTCGGGGTAACGTTTTAGAAAATACGTTCGTTTTGGAAACGAGGGTATTTTGTGGAAGCAACCTATTTCGAGATCATTTTGATAGTTTGGGTAAGTGTGGGTATGTTAGAGGTGAATTGACAATTCATGGGTTATGACATTAAGCATATCAGATTCCAGGTAGTATGAGAGTGCAATATATTTTTTAGTACAGAGGAAATTAAACACCGGTTTAAATCATGAGTTAATATTAACATCATTAGGGTACAAGGAATAGGCATGCACGAACATTATAACATCCTTTTAAATAGGGGGTTGATGATTAGAAGTTGGAACTAGGTTACTGTGAAGAGAAGAAGGCGACAGAAAGAGGGGAGAGAGGCGGATCCTACCTTTTGTTTGAGTCGGATGCCGAAGGGTTGAAAACGTAGGCGTGTACAAAATCCTCAATAGCTCCGCGCCTTGATTTTTCCTCGGCGATTGGGTGGAGCCGTAGCGTCGGCTTCCTCGATACGAAAGCACCAGTATTTTTTTCCAGAATTTTTGGAATTCTGAGGTGTGAGAAATCAGTGTTTGAAGTGCCTATTTATAGGGTTTTTTCAATAACCATAAAATCCAAAATATCAGTTAAATCAACGCAAAAATCCGCACTGCCAATGATTGCAGAATCATCAACTCGTGATTGCACCCGCCGCCTCGCATCTCACCCGTTGGATCATGATCCAATGGGCGAGATCGCGCCGCCAAGAGTGGCCGTCGCCGCCACGTGTCACACGTGGGGGGATCACGCGGTTTCGCGTTGTCCCCACCACGTGGGTGCGTCAGTGGGTTTTGGGCCGTTGGATCTTATGATCCAACGGTCCAGGATCAACGGGAATTTATTTTTTTTTAATTAATTTTTTTTACATAAAAACTAAACGGATTTATATATTAAAAATTGAATTTGGTTTTAAAATAATTGTCAAAAATAGTTAAAAATACGGGAAAATTATGGAAAAATTTCAAAAAATATATTTTATTGTTATCTTTAGTATAAAAATAATTTTGGGCTAAAACTAAGAAATATAACCATTTCTATGGTTTTAGTTAGTTATTAAAATTATATAATATCTAGTTTATCCTTTAAAATATTTTTAATTACGAATTAATTACTTTAATTGATAATAAAAATATCTAGATTATTTTAAGGCATTATAAAATCTTACTAAAACATTTTAAGCCTATAAAAACAATAAATAGATTTTAGAAAATTCCTTTAATCATATTTCGATGCTTTGAAAATTATTAACATTACTTTAAAAATTATTCTTCTATCAACGAAACACGTAAATAATTATTTGATAGTAGAAATTTAAATAAAATATATTTTATTAGGTATTAAAAAACACGGTCGTTACAATCTACCCTCCTTAAAATAATTTCGTCCTCGAAATTTCAGAAGGTAGGTTAAGGTAAGAAAGAAATCACTAAGAAGGGATTATCGCGGTTAAATTTTTTGGGTCTCTCTCTCGTACCGTCTTCTCGCTTCCGCGTATATCTTTCCTTGTAGTTCCTTCCCCACATAATTCTAGCCAGCTGGATTATCTTGTCCCTCAAGATTTCATCCTTCTAGTATCCCGACCGGTTGCTGCTTGTAGATTACGCCAACCTTTCCATAATCTCGGAATGATCAAAGGTATGACTAGGGTTGCCAGCATACCCTCTTAGCTGTGAGATATAAAAGTATTATGCACACCCTCCATAGAAAATAGCAAAGCTAGTCTATACACAAACCCACCGTCTCTTTCCAAGATATTAAACGGCCGATGAGTCATGGGCTGAGCCTTCCGCGCTCGTTGCATTGTATCACCATCTCCACTTTTTTTCTTACAATTATATCAATCTTACAATTCTCCATCTTCAGGGTCGTCCCAATCGATTGGCATTTCTCCCATATAAAACTTGATCCCTCTCATCCGCTTCATGTGTTTCAACCACCCGTGTTCCCATGTTCTCCTTAGAGTAGTGTTTCTATATCTTCAAGATGAAATTTACCATCGCCAGTTCTAAATCTGAACATGATAGTTGCGTCCACAAGTCGTTAGTTCTCTTGACGCATATGTGACTATATCGCCGCGCTGATACATTACATCAGAAAGTCCTTTCTCCGAAAAAATCATTGTGGATGTTTAAAACTTCTGGTTTTGCTACGAATGGAAAGAATAGTTGTGATAGTTACGATCTACTCTCCTTTGAATAATTTCATATTTAAAATTTTCAATGGAGTAGCCACTACTAGGCACGGAAATCAGTAACGCTATCAGGAGCCCTTTTAGCTGCATGTGTCGCTCCAACGAGGTGGTGTATCACTTGATGCTTGGAAAGTCTCTGAAGGGTTTAGGTACAAGGAATCGAAAAATGTAAAATCAGTAGTTGCTTCCAGATAGAAAAGTTTGGAAGTCGAAGGGAGGTTGTGAATTAATGGAAAACTTGAGGGATATAACATAAAGGCAACTAGTCGAAATTACGAAAACTAGAGGAATTATAGTGAGTCCAACTAAGATTTTCATAATAAAGGTTGAGAAAAAGAAAGAGTACCTATGTTGTCTTTCCATGTGGCATCAGCCTTCTCGGCCGTCATGGTGAAGGTCTAGCGTTTGGGTCCATTCCTCTGTGCTTGCGGAAAAACACGCTCCTATGATGGCAAGGGTGGTCCTTTTAGTGATACCCTTTGGCCGGTTGGTTGAGCGGCGGAAGGTGGCTGGTTTCCCTGTCGTGATGCCACATAATTTGTCGGCTTGTTGTCGGGGCCTGATTGTCTCCCTCTCCCAGGACAGTCCTTAATAGCATGATCCGGAGACCCATAGACTATGCAATGTTTGTTCAAAATGCGACAGTCTCTCTTGTAGTGTCCGGTCCTACCACAATAGTTGCATACAACGGCTGTTTTTCCGAAAATAGTTGGTACTGCTGGTCTCTTAGGTTGTTGTCTCCCGCTGAATCTGGAAGATGATCCCTCAAGAATTTGATTGGCTGGTCGTTTAATTCCAGACAAACGGTCATCCTTCCTTATGCGTCTATGAAGGTCTTCAAAGTTTCGTGCCGCCTCTAAGATTTCATCATAAGTTGATAAGGTAGCAGAAGACATGGAGGACAACGTGTAAATCCCCGTTACCAAGTTAATAAAAGTTTTTTTTTTCTATTTTCCACATCCTAGAAATTTACTCTTTCCTCGTATATTGTTGGAGGAAGGTGGTTGCTTGAATCCCAATGTTTATATTTTTTTTCCTTAACCCTAAAAGTCAAAACCCAGATTTTTAAAACCACAAACCCTTTGTTAAAAACCCTCGGCCCATTCATAAGTTTTTATATAATATAAATCCCTTAATTATTTTCAGCCCACAAACGTTTTATAAAATTCCTAAACTCATTTTATACCCGGTCCAATCCCATTCTCAGCCCACCTCATTTTTTTAAAAAGGAATTAATAATTTTTTTCCGCGAGCCCGGCCCGTTCTCGTTCAGCCCGCCTCTTCATCAAACCCGACCCGTTTCTTTATCTCCTTCTTTCCCTCGCTACAGCAGTTCCCGCCCACTTCTTTCTCGCGACCCCCACGTCCCCGAGCTCCCCACGTTGCCCTCGCCGTCGCCCACGACCCTGACCACGACTCCCTCTAACCCTCGCTCTCCAACTCCTCACCTCCCTCTCACCTCCAAACTCCTCAAAACTCTCTAACCCCTAAAGTTTTTCCCCCACGAACCCCTAAGAACCCACTGCAAAACTTCAGACCTCGACCCTCGACGACGACGACGAACCTTCCTCCGACCCCCTTCTGCATCACCTCACCCTAACCTCCTCCTAAATCCGTCGCCTTCACCCCAACAACTCAGCCACCTAACTCTATCTCCAACCCCCTGCACATCCTCTCGGCCACCCTCTGGCACTCAACGCCGGCGAAACCCCACCACGTCGTCGAACACACTACACCCTCCTCGGCGTCAGTGTCTCCTCCACTTCCTCTCAAAAGCCCCTTGCTCTCTCTCTCTCTCCAAAAACCCACTCACTGCGCACTCTCCGTGCACGTTGCCGGAGCGACGCCGTCGACCGTCATCGACCCCAGTACACTCACAGAGGATCAGCAAGCACTCCTCAACCTCCAGTGAATGTGCAACGACTCCGGACAACGCCGTCGTAAAATCCGCATTTCAATCCAAGCTCGCGAGAATCCGTTTCACGGCGTACATCGCGCGTTCGGAACGCCGCTACTGCCGTACGACCTCGAGACGTTTCCAAGCAAGTGTTTACTTGCTTCATGCTAAAATATTAGTGGTACAAACCTGAAATCATATAGTTATAAACTTACCGAATAACCATATATATTGTGCCATATGTGTTCGATGCTAGATCCCAATGGAAATAATAGTTTATTTTGACGGAAACTAATATTTTCTGTTGGCCCACTTGATGAAAAATATCGTGTATGAAAATCACTGGAAAATACGATTGTTCGTGACAAAAATTGATACCCCCATATATGTCGTTAAAACTAGAATTCTCTCGTACCTGAAAACGAATAAAATCACCATAAATCATATACAATATGGAAAGATGTGTTCGAGGGCTTAAATCGAATCCGACTCGACGAACTTTAACCCTATGTCAAATTCTGATGATTTCTGTTTTGTAACCATAAAGATAATTGGATCGGAATGCGACTCTGGACTGCAGTTCAGAGCGTTTCTGATTATTGTGTTCTGTCCAAAGACCTGCGTCACTGTGTTTCCTGAAATCGTACGTTACAGAACTTTACAGTAGATTAGAGATAATTCTGTTAGCTAAACAAAACAAGTGGTTCCATTCCGATTCATCGCCGTTTGCTATTTTAAACTATATTTAAAAGGGCAGAACGTATAACTGTTCAGAACAGATTCTGAAATGACATATTGAGGTTAAACTGTGTATAACCTTCAACGTACAGATGCGATTGAGGATCCGTCTGCTGCGTTGAATACTTTATTGAAAACCCTAGATTTCATTCAACTGCAATATCACTAGATTCTTAGCCCAACCGGGTGCAATTCTTGTTGCGAAACGGACGTTCAGTTCTGAAACTGAATTTCCAGCCGCGCGCACTTAAAATGAAACCGCTATATCTTGAAAACCGGAATCCCGATTGAACTGAAATTTTTTTTGATGAATCACTGACTGAGTGTCCTATTTATCTTACTTGTATCCTTTTGCTGAATTCTTAACATAGTAGCTCATGCAATTTATTTTAGTTAATGATATGCATGTTGATTCATAACATACATAGCTCATTGGTAGCATACATATATATATCATACCCTTGCCATATACTCAGTGTTAGTACGTGTGGACATTGCATTATCGTACGTGATAGATGTTGGTTTAGTTGTGACGAGTACACCAACGGAAAGTGAATATTCGTGACAGTGATTGATACAGTGAACAGTAATAAAACCGTGCCATTGGTATACTTGTACACAACTAGATCAAGATCCTAACTAGTGAGGACCTGGGGAAGAAGGGGAAATCAAAGTGGAAAGAGTATCGTATTTAGCGGGACCGTGTTTAGAGGATGATCATTCGAACAGAGATACTGATACATGTAGGGTAGGATCTAGCGATCCGGCTGACAGGGTTATGTCCCGGGCATGTGGACCGTTGTCTCGGGTATGTACGAGACTCCTGTTAAACATGATCCTCCTTCTGCTATGTGATTTCAAACTTGACCTAGAGACCGATAGGGACACATAACATATTCTGCATCATCTTGTGACATAGTGATTACTTGCATTGTTCTTGCACCAGTATTACCTCATATATATGTCTCATCTTATTATAATAATATTGTTATTGTGTCGCTCTGACGACCTGAGTATGCATGCTCAGATCCCGCGGGAGAACCAGCACAGGAGACGGATCTACCCTTCGAGTTCATGGAGATTTAGACTGGTGTACTTTCTATTTTTCTGCTTTCCATAAAAGTGATCGTAAGTTTGACTTTGGTTAGTATTTGTTCTTGTTATCTGTAATTTGTGAAAAATGGAATATTAATGTAATAAATTAGTGATGTGATTCCTTTACCACTGCGCTTTATCTACTGATTACCATGCAATGCTAGAAGACGAAGTGTGACTACGGCGGGATGATTCCTTGACCGTAGGAGCATGGCTGGCCTAGTCATCCCTCGTTTTCCGTATTTTGGGAAGCGGGGCGTGACATGGTTTAGTTGGTATCAGAGCCTGTGTTTAGTATCAAGGGATAACATTAACTATGCTGTATTACGTTATTCTTGTTTCACTACTCTTGATTTCCATCCTTGAATCTGATCTTATCCTTTGAATCTTCCAGTGATATGACGTCCCCGAACGATCCCTCCTCGGACTCCAGTTTGCAGGACCGCACAGAAAGAATACTTAGTGCACTGACCACTCTCGCGGAAGCTCAGGAGAGGAAGACCGACTTGCTCACTGAGGGACTCAGAGCGATTACCGCCACAGGAGGACCCTCCGCACTTATTACCGCCCCCGAGGGCGTTGTCCTACCAGCTTATCATGCTAGGGCGGGTACAGTATCAGACATTCGACGGTTACACCCAGCTGCGTTCACAGGGCTAGCTGAACCCCTTGAGGCTGAACAATGGCTGGTGAACATGGAGAATTTATTGACAGCCTCCAGGGTTCCAGAGGAAGACAGAGTGGACGTGATAAAGATACAATTAGAAGACGAAGCCCGTACATGGTGATCGGTAGAAGAGAGCAGACTTGACAGGCCGATCGAATGGAGCAAGTTTAAGGAATGCTTCCTAGATCATTATTTTCTTTCCACAGCCAAGGCAGAAATGGAGGAGAGGTTTATTCTTTTGAAGCAGAATGGACGCCCATTGGATGTTTATGCGGCAGAGTTCAACCGCTTGAGTCGTTTTGCTCTGAACATGGTCGCCTCAGAGGTCACCAGGGCCAGGCGTTTCCTTCAGGGGCTGGATTTTGAGTTACAGCAGTTGATTGCATCGTTGGATTTACAGACTTTCGCACAGGTGCTCAACGCAGCGAGAGTTCAGGAGTAATTGATTAACAAGTTCAGGAGACCCCCAGTTGTTCCGGCACGTACCCACACGCCATCTCGAGGAGCCATACCGGTTCACAGAGCAGGAACGACACAAATGAAGCGCCCGTTTGTACCACAGCATCGCCCCCAGAGACAGGGCGTAACTTGCGGCTATTGCGGTAGAGGAGGACATACCCAGAAGGACTGTCGCTGTGCCAAGGGACAGTGCTTGATTTGCGGTTCCAGTCAGCACAGGATTAGCAGTTGCCCTGAGCGAGCAGAGGTAGAGGGAAGTTCTGGACCGCCACAGCAGAGGCCACAGGAGCAGAGACAACCCTTTACAGGTCGCGGTCAGGGACGGACTTTCACCTTGACCGCCGAGCAGGCAGAGGCGTCAGGAGACGTGGTTATAGGTACTCTGCTCGTACATTCCTTGCCAGCTAGAGTACTTTTTGATTCAGGAGCATCACATTATTTCTTGTCTGAGCATTTCACTGATACACACTCAATACCACATGAAACACTAACAAAGGGATGGGAAATTCATACGGCTAATGGCATCATAATATCTAGTCGAGAATGTAGATCATGCCCAGTTGTAGTGTGTGGCAGGGAATTCTATGCGAATTTCCTCCTAATTGGGAGAGGCAGTTACGACGCAATTCTTGGGATGGATTGGATGAGCACTTTTCACGCAGTTATCGATTGTCGTGCAAGGAATGTGATCTTCCGCATTCCCAATCACCCGGAGTTTATTTTCGAGGGCGGAAGCGAATCTTTGGAGCCAGCTAAATACCGAGCAAAGCCCAAGGAGCTGACAGCTATGGAGATTGATAGGAGCCCAGCCCCAGAAATTGCTCGGGACTTTCTGGACGTATTTCCCGAGGATTTACCAGGTCTACCACCTCCTCGAATTTTGGAGTTCTCAATCGACTTGACTCTAGGTACAGCCCCAGTATCCAGAGCCCCATACAGAATGGCACCAGTTGAATTGGCGGAATTGAAGAAGCAGGTTGAAGAACTTTTGGAGAAGGGGTTTATTCGTCCAAGCGCTTCACCGTGGGGTGTACCAGTTCTATTGGTAAAGAAGAAGGATGGATCGTTGCGAATGTGTATAGATTACCGGGAACTGAATAAGTTCACAATAAAGAACAAGTACCCAATCCCACGCATTGACGACCTATTCGATCAGCTGAGTGGAGCCAAGGTATTCTCGAAGTTGGACCTTCGTTCTGGATATCATCAAATCAGAGTAGCAGCCGAGGATGCGTGCAAGACGGCTTTCAGGACCCGATACGGACATTACGAGTTCCTTGTGATGCCGTTCGGCGTTACCAACGCCCCAGCAATATTCATGGACTTGATGAACAGGGTTTTCGCAAAATACTTGGACACATTTGTCGTTGTGTTTATCGACGACATACTTGTCTACTCGAAGACTCGGGAGGGGCATGCTGAACATTTGCGCACGGTCCTACAAATTCTTCGGGAGGAGAAGCTGTATGCGAAGCTAAGCAAGTGTGAATTCTGGCTCGACAAGGTACAGTTTTTGGGACATATTGTTACGGGCGAAGGCATCTCGGTGGACCCGGCAAAGATAGAATCTGTCAGAGATTGGCCAACGTCGAAGTCAGTGGCTGAGATCAGGAGTTTTCTAGGATTGGCAGGTTATTATCGGAGATTCGTCCAAGATTTCTCAAGAATCGCGGAACCATTGACGAGGCTGACACGGAAGGACGTGCCGTTTATATGGACAGAGGAGTGCACTCAGGCATTCGACACACTAAAGCAGAAATTAACCACGGCGCCTATTCTTACTATACCAGATGATTCAGGTGGTTTGGTGATACACAGTGATGCCTCAGGGAAGGGTTTAGGCTGTGTTTTGATGCAGCACGGCCGAGTGGTTGCTTACGCCTCTCGACAACTGAGAAACCACTAGAAGAACTACCCTACGCATGACTTGGAGTTAGCTGCGGTCGTCTTTGCATTGAAGATTTGGAGGCACTATCTATTGGGTGAGAAAGTGGAGGTGTACACAGATCACAAAAGTTTGAAGTATGTCTTCACCCAGAAGGAATTAAATATGAGGCAGCGCCGATGGCTAGAGCTGATGGCAGATTACGACTTGGACCTTCAGTATCACCCGGGGAAGGTGAATGTTGTACCTGATGCGCTAAGTCGCAAGCCAGCGGTCATGATGTTGACCGATCAGAGGAGCATTATTAAGGACTTTCAGAGACTTGAACTTGAAGTCATTACGTCGAACGCATTCAGTCAACTTTGGCAGCTACAAGTGCAATCTTCCCTGGTGGATCGCATCAAGACTGCACAAGCGGACGATCCCCGATTGCAAAAGTTCAGAGAGGAAGTGGAAGCTGGACTGAGAACGGATTTGATTATACATGAAGATGGCTCTCTGAGATTCGGTAGCAGACTCTGCGTACGTAAGGGAGGTGTTCGAGAAGAAGTTTTGGCTGAAGCACATAGTTCAGCTTATTCTGTGCATCCGGGAAGTACAAAAATGTATCAGGACCTAAAGCAGCACTTTTGGTGGAACGGAATGAAGCGGGAAATTGCGAGGTTCGTATCCAGGTGCTTGGTATGTCAGCAGGTGAAGGCGGAGCATCAGAGGACAGCAGGACTGTTACAACCCCTGCCGATACCGGAATGGAAGTGGGAGCACATTACTATGGATTTTGTGACGGCCTTACCACGGAGCCCTAGGGGCAATAATGCCAATTGGGTTATCGTCGATCGCCTCACAAAAGCCGCACACTTTCTACCTTTCTGAGTAGGACAGTCGACATAATCATTGGTAGAAAGATATATGCAGGAGATTATACGACTTCACGGTGTTCCAGTCAACATTGTGTCAGACCGGGACACGATATTCTTGTCGCACTTTTGGAAGAGCTTACAGGAGAGCTTGGGTACCCGCCTTAATTTCAGCACAGCGTATCACCCATAGATGGATGGACAATCCGAGCGTACGATTCAGACGCTCGAGGACATGTTGAGAGCCTGTATGTTGGACTTTCAAGGTTCCTGGGAGGACCATCTGCATCTAGTCGAGTTCTCTTATAACAATAGTTATCAGGCTAGTATTCAGATGGCTCCTTTTGAAGCACTATACGGGCGAAAGTGTCGATCCCCGGTATGTTGGGATGATGTGGGAGAGCGAAGACTACTGGGCCCTGAACTCATTGTTCAGACGGTCGACAAAGTTCAAATGATCAGACAGCGTATCAAGGCGGCTCAGGATCGACAGAAGAGTTGGGTAGATGCCAGCAGAAGGGCACTCGAGTTCGAAGTCGGAGATCATGTGTTCTTGAAGATTTCCCCTACTCGTGGAGTTATCAGGTTTGGAGGTCGGGGAAAGCTTAGTCCCCGCTTTATCGGACCTTTTGAGGTGCTAGAGCGAGTAGGAGAGGTGGCCTATCGACTCGCCTTGCCTCCATCGCAAGCTGGTGTGCACAATACCTTCCATGTGTCACAGTTGAGACGTTACGTTCGAGATAAGAGCCATGTCCTGGACCATTCAGAGCTAGTTTTGGGTACCGATCTGTCATACGAAGAGCAGCCCACTACCATTCTTGACCGCAGAGAGAAAGTGTTGAAGAATAAGGTCATTCCGTTAGTCCGAGTGTCTTGGGGCGGTAGTTCCCCAGGAGAATCCACCTGGGAGCGGGAGGAAGACATCCGTGATCGTTATCCACATCCCTTTGTTTAGTACATTGTATTCTTGTATCCTTGTTAAATTTCGAGGACGAAATTTTTGTTAAGGGGGGTATGATGTAAATCCCCGTTACCAAGTTAATAAAAGTTTTTTTTTCTATTTTCCACATCCTAGAAATTTACTCTTTCCTCGTATATTGTTGGAGGAAGGTGGTTGCTTGAATCCCAATGCTTATATTTTTTTTTCCTTAACCCTAAAAGTCAAAACCCAGATTTTTAAAACCCCAAACCCTTTGTTAAAAACCCTCAGCCCATTCATAAGTTTTTATATAATATAAATCCCTTAATTATTTTCAGCCCACAAACGTTTTATAAAATTCCTAAACTCATTTTATCCCCGGCCCAATCCCATTCTCAGCCCACCTCGTTTTTTTTAAAAGGGAATTAATAATTTTTTTCCGCGAACCCGGCCCGTTCTCGTTCAGCCCGCCTCTTCATCGAACCCGACCCGTTTCTTTATCTCCTTCTTTCCCTCGCTACAGCAGTTCCCGCCTACTTCTTTCTCGCGACCCCCACGTCCCCGAGCTCCCCACGTTGCCCTCGCCGTCGCCCACGACCCCGACCACGACTCCCTCTAACCCCCGCTCTCCAACTCCTCACCTCCCTCGCACCTCAAAACTCCTCAAAACTCTCTAACCCCTCAAGTTTTTCCCCCACGAACCCCTAAGAACCCACTGCAAAACTTCAGACCTCGACCCTCGACGACGACGACGAACCTTCCTCCGACCCCCTTCTGCATCACCTCACCCTAACCTCCTCCTAAATCCCTCGTCTTCACCCCAACAACTCAGCCACCTCACTCTATCTCCAACCCCCTGCACATCCTCTCGGCCACCCTCTGGCACTCAACGCCGGCGAACCCCCACCACGTCGTCGAACACACTACACCCTCCTCGGCGTCAGTGTCTCCTCCACTTCCTCTCAAAAGCCCCCTGCTCTCTCTCCCTCTCTCCAAAAACCCACTCACTGCGCACTCTCCGTGCACGTTGCCGGAGCGACGCCGTCGACCGTCGTCGACCCCAGTACACTCGCAGAGGATCAGCAAGCACTCCTCAACCTCCAGTGAATGTGCAACGCCGTCGTAAAATCCGCATTTCAATCCAAGCTCGCGAGAATCCGTTTCACGGCGTACATCGCGCGTTCGGGACGCTGCTACTGCCGTACGACCTCGAGACGTTTCCAAGCAAGGGTTTACTTGCTTCATGCTAAAATATTAGTGGTACAAACCTGAAATCATATAGTTATAAACTTACCGAATAACGATATATATTGTGCCATATGTGTTCGATGCTAGATCCCAATGGAAATAATAGTTTATTTTGACGGAAACTAATATTTTCTGTTGGCCCACTTGATGATAAATATCGTGTATGAAAATCACTGGAAAATACGATTGTTCGTGACAAAAATTGATACCCCCATATATGTCGTTAAAACTAGAATTCTCTCGTACCTGAAAACGAATAAAATCACCATAAATCATATACATAATGGAAAGATGTGTTCGATGGCTTAAACCGAAGCCGACTCGACGAACATTAAACCTATGTAAAATTCTGATGATTTCTGTTTTGTAACCATAAAGATAATTGGATCGGAATGCGACTCTGGACTACAGTCCAGAGCGTTTCTGATTATTGTGTTCTGTCCAAAGACCTACGTCACTGTGTTTCCTGAAATCGTACTTTACGGAACTTTACAGTAGATTAGAGATAATTCTGTTAGCTAAACAAAACAAGTGGTTCCATTCCGATTCATCGCCGTTTGCTATTTTAAACTATATTTAAAAGGGCAGAACGTATAACTGTTCAGAACAGATTCTGAAATGACATATTGAGGTTAAACTGTGTATAACCTTCAACGTACAGATGCGATTGAGGATCCGTCTCCTGCGTTGAATACTTTATTGAAAACCCTAGATTTCATTCAACTGTAACATCACTAGATTCTGAGCCCAACTGGGTGCAATTCTTGTCTCGAAACGGATGTTCAGTTCTGAAACTGAATTTCCAGCCGCGCGCACTTAAAATGAAACCGCTATATCTTGAAAACCGGAATCCGGATTGAACTGAAACAAATTTTGATGAATCACTGACTGAGTGTCCTATTTATCTTACTTGTATCATTTTGGTGAATTCTTAACATAGTAGCTCATGGAATTTATTTTAGTTAATGATATGCATGTTGATTCATAACATACATAGCTCATTGGTAGAATACATACATATATCATACCTTTGCCATATACTCAGTGTTAGTACGTGTGGACATTGCATTATCGTACATGATAGATGTTGGTTTAGTTGTGACGAGTACACCAATGGAAAGTGAATATTCGTGACAGTGATTGATACAGTGAACAGTAATAAAACCGTGCCATTGGTATACTTGTACACAACTAGATCAAGATCCTAACTAGTGAGGACCTGGGGAAGAAGGGGAAATCAAAGTGGAAAGAGTATCGTATTTAGCGAGACCGTGTTTAGAGGATGATCATTCGAACAGAGATACTGATACATGTAGGGTAGGATCTAGCGATCCGGCTGACAGGGTTATGTCCCGGGCATGTGGGCCGTTGTCTCGGGTATGTACGAGACTCCTGTTAAACATGATCCTCCTTCCACTATGTGATTTCAAACTTGACCTAGAGACCGATAGGGACACATAACATATTCTGCATCATCTTGTGACATAGTGATTACTTGCATTGTTCTTGAACAAGTATTACCTCATATACCTGTCTCATCTTATTATAATAATATTGTTATTATGTCGCTCTGACGACCTGAGTATGCATGCTCAAATCCCGCGGGAGGACCAGCACAGGAGACGGATCTACCCTTTGAGTTCACGGAGATTTAGACTGGTGTACTTTCTATTTTTCTGCTTTCCATAAAAGTGATCGTAAGTTTGACTTTGGTTAGTATTTGTTCTTGTTATCTGTAATTTGTGAACAATGGAATATTAATGTAATAAATCAGTGATGTGATTCCTTTACCACTGCGCTTTATCTACTGATTACCATGCAATGCTAGAAGCCGAAGTGTGACTACGGCGGGATGATTCCTTGACCGTAGGAGCATGGCTGGCCTAGTCATCCCTCGTTTTTCGTATTTTGGGAAGCGGGGCGTGACACAACGTCTTCAGGTCTAATCCTTGTCGGAATCTCTTAGCATAAAGTTCTGGGGTTTCCACCAGATGATGCGCGAACCGACGTAACCTTGCGAACTCCGAAGCGTACTCGTCCACCGACTTATCCCACATGCTTCCTTGTTGGAACTGTATAAACTCCCGTTCCATTCTTAAGTGTGCCACGACTGGAAAGTACTGGGTATCAAAACGTTGTTTGAACCTTTCCCAGTCGATGGGCTCCTTCGATCTACTTTCCTCTGCCTCCCACCATATCCTGTCATTATCTCTAAGTTGTAGCTTAGCTATGTTCACCCACGCGTCCTTCGGAATTTGAGCGGCACTGAGATCATTGACTGTTCCGTTTAGCCATTCTTCAGCTTCTAAAGGAGTTTCCTTCCCCGAAAAAGTCTTAGGGTGGAGTGATCTGAACTGTTTCACTCCGGCTGAACCTTGAGGAACTGGGGTTAGTGCCTTACTTAAAATCTCTGCTTGCTGCTGCTACTTTCTCGTAGCTCCTGATGAAGGGCAGCTGTCTGCTGCTGCTGTTGCTCCAATTGTCCTTGCATCATTTGTAGCATAGCTACTTGCTGAGCAGCGGCTTCATTGACTCCATTTCCCCTTCGGTTGCGGTGATGGTGTCGTCCAGCCATTGATGATCTGAATTAGAATAGGTTAGGTTACAACCAGGCCGAGGGATGAGACATGATAATAACTTGCATGGAAGAACAACAATTTATGCAAGAGAGAGACTAATGAGAAGAGCAAGAGACACAAGAGAGATTTTTGCTCGAAACTAAGATTTTATTATCCAACTTCAATATGGAGAGTACAACCGAAAAGTAAGGACATGCATCATTTTATTCGGCCAAAGAAAAGAAAAAAGACTTATTAATCTCGATTATGGGAGTTCAACAAGTGGTGATAGGCCTCCGCACTAAGAAAGGTACGGTCATTCCCACGGTGTCTTGCGGGGACAACTACTTGAGTTTCTTCGGCCTCGAGTTCCTCCTCACTCGAAACTTCGTCCTTCGGCTCAACCTTCGGAAGGAACCTTGCTCTCTGATTCCACCTCTATAGGGTTTTGTTCTTTTGCAGGGGCCTCCTTATCAAAATCATATTCTATAGGATTCTCCCCCGCCGCAGTAGCCTCTTTTTCTGGCCCATCCTTTATATGCTCCTCTTCCACGAGATCTTCTTCTTCGTCTTCAGAGTCATTGGCAATCACAGGCTCCGGAGTTGTAGTATCGACTTCTTCGTCTTCCGAATCGCTGTTGGAAATAACCGCCTGAGAGTCTACGACTTCGTCGTATGAATTTCCAGATATAGCTTCAAAAGTAATATCGGACATGTCATCCTCGTTGGAAAGATTTGCCATGACCAGAATGAAAGGTCATGGTCAGGGTACAAAACGTCAAAGAAGGGACAAGGGACATAGGCAAACTATGAAATCGGCATAGATGGATGAGATTCACAAATGTAATAAGTCAGCTAACGGTTTCAGTTTAGTACACAAGATGACCTGCATGGGCCACCACAAAAACCTGTCACGCCCCGCTTCCCAAAAGAAGGAGAAGGATGACGTGGCATTGTCCGCAACCTAACTGTATTGAAGGTGGTCTATTCATTACAGTTTCGTTAAGCGTATGAATATTTAACATGCAGGATGTGTACCAAAACAAAAATAATAAAAGCGAAAGGCATTTATTTCCATTAACCAAACTTTATTACATCCCAAAAGAAAGAGTAAAATAAACTAAGTAGTTTAATTACATCGAAGAGAAACAAAAGCCCTAAACATGTGGGCAACAACAAAAATTAAATCTAGCTAATCTTCCCTCGTCCAGTCTGCATAATCTTCATAAGTTGGCTTCACACCTTGATACTCGCCATAATACTCATTCTTATCTGACGGACATTCCAAAGATAGTGGAAGAAAAGGAAGGTCCGTCACCGAGTTATACTCGGGTAGGATTGCCTCATAAGCAATAGGAGTATAAAAATGAACAGGTGTATATAAGAGTATGATGTATGCATGCAGACATAAAGTAAGGGGTGTAAATGTTTGAAATGCACAAACTTAAGAAGTTTTGAAGAGAGGTATATATGAGCATGAGTATGTTGTAAGTTATATGTAGATGACTAGTAGGAAGTATAAGTGAAGATAAAAGTTCGTATTAGTTTGTTAAACAAGGGTCCGGATACTCACGATTATTCCGTTGTGGCCACGGAACAACAACCGGGGAAGTGAAATGTACCGTTTCACTTACCGGAATCATGATCGAGTAGTAGGGGAATCCGAGTTCCGAATCTCATTGCCTAATCAAACTACCCATCCCCGTTATTCTGTATAAAGGTTTGGACGATTTAGAGTTAGTTCGTATAGCTCTAGGCAGGGAATTTCCACATTGTATAGTCATCCACATTTTGGACTGGTCACCCGGAATATCGGAATCTTCATATTTATGTAGTCGCCCATATATTAGACTGGTCACCCGGAATATTGGGATCTTCATATTTGTATAGTCGCCATATATTGGACTGGTCACCCGGAATATCAGGATCTTCATAATAAGTATTCCATACCTAGGTCCGCGCATTCTAACCCTAACCGTATCATATATCAGGTATGTCATAAACTGGAATTTTTTTAAAAAGTATTTATCTCGTTTAATATGGTCTTCCATAACCATTCGTTTTATTTTCTAAAGTTCGTAAAATACTTTGTGTCATTTTAGGGAATGCTTAGTAAAAAGAATAATAGTGTTTAATTATCTTTTATTTCTTCCAAGAAAAACTATAAGATTTGGAATATTTATCATTTTGGAAAAACATAATATTTTACGGAAAAATATCCTTTCGATAAAAGGTTCTGGTGTTTATTTGAAAATCTTTTGCAAGAGATTTTTATAAGGACAAGTTGCAAGAGGTTTTTATTTGAAAAACTAGACTGCTCCTAACTGTTCCAAAGGGCAAGTTGTGAGATCCTCAAATCGCCTCTTCACCGCCAATTGTGGCCAGGTAAGCACAAGTAAGGGAAGGAGAGATCCGCTCACGAATCACCGTGAAACGGTCCTTTTAAATTTACATTTCCCACTTGTCTAGCCTAGGCACCACAAATCCTGGTTTAGATAAACGATCGATGCCTACAACCATTCCTTTGTCCTAGATTGGTATTATTTGAAAATTTCCTTTTAATATTCCTTTTGAAAAGATATCGTTATACGGATTATGGTCCTTATTGAAAACGGCCCTTCAATAAAGGTCGAGGTATTTAAATTAAATTAATAATTTTATGAAATTATAGTGTTTTAGGTTCGGGGTAACGTTTTAGAAAATACGTTCGTTTTGGAAAAACCATAAGCCGTTATTTAAATTTAGTATTTTCTTCTTTAAAAAGGTTGAAGGGGGTTTAACAACATTATAGTGTTGGATACAGTGCCCTCAGAGTCAATTATTGGATCACAGGCATGTGATTGCAATGATTGAGGGAGGACCTATACCGGTAGGATAGTCTTACTCAAAGATGATAGTATGTTATCTGGTTTATTTTTATCATCGTGTACTGGTTCAGGTGACCTTACAGGTCGCTATTACACGTTGATAGAGCCCGTGGGATTCTTGCTTGACGGCCAGCAGTATGATGGCGATCATATACTTGGGAGCTGTGGTCTATAAGCACATCCTTAAAAAGGTCCTAGTCGTGGGAGTTTTCGAGACAGGCCATCGATACTCCGCAGTAGACAAGTGTATACAGTCGAGACCCCGACGATGGGCGGTGGCGGGTCTCACAAGCCATTGGTGTCAGTTGGTTGACCTAAGATGTATACATGTGCTCATTGGGTTATGAGTACACCGGACAGGACTCGCCGGGACCATGCTAGTTGGTATTATACCTGATGTCAGATAGCAGTTCCATGGTGACATGTGTACAGGTTAGTTCATAGACCTGAGATCGTCATTTGTCTCGTGTGAGTTTCCACTGTGCTTTGATTACTACCCTACCACGGCTCAAAGGAGTCGAGCAAACAGGTTTTAGTTGGGTACAGTCCCGAGCCACATGGAGGCAGTGAGCGGATCGGAAGGGGTTTCTCCTCTCCCGGTATTGGGGGTGAGATCGCGCTGTGTCAAGGAGAGCCATTACATGAATTTCTATGCCAAGGCAGGAGATTTACTGGTAGGTATTCCAGTAGTATCTCAGGGTGTTCTGGGCTACACTCCGACATGACTTGTACCGCTTTTGGGGGTCTGACTTTTACCAACCCCCTAGGCCCGACATGCGAATGGACTGTACTTATATTGTCACTGACAGGCTCAGTAGGGTGTCAGGATGAGTTCACTCATCGACCTCCCTTTTGGTCAATACCTGGTAGCTCGTTACGTACGGCTAATACCTCTGACGTACTAGTGGTTAAATCCACAGCCAATGTATTGACGAGTCTTTAGAGTCCCCCAAAGACAGTTTCTCAAGTTTCGGGCGAAACGTTGTAGAGGTCGTATGATATATGGCAGGGTTCGATCATATACATGCAGTAGTGCACGGGTCATGATTGGAAGGATAATACTAGTGGGCTTTGGTTTAAGCCGGATCCTAGTGTTTGATTTGTTGGATTACTTTAGTCTCATCGCATTCGCATTCAGTCGGAATACGGATACAGGTATGTTTATACAGGTGAGGGGTATTCTTGTGATCCGTCACAAGTTTACTTTAGATATTGTCGTATCTTTTTGTTGCTGTAAAAATTTGGGTTAATGTTTACAAATGGAAATTATGAGCTAGAAATCATGATTAGGCGCATTAATTATGACACATGCACAAGTGGTGACTCATGGTCTCTTTCTTTGTGCATGTGTCATATTATGTGATTGATTTTGTGTTGATATGATAAGAAGAGAGAGAGAGGGCAGACAAGAGGGGAGTTTTGCTCTTGTATTTTTCACACTCTCACCCTCTCATTTTATCATAGAAAAGATAAGAAAGTAAAAGGCTCCTTCTTCTTGTTCTTCCTCTAGCTCAAAACTTCCATAAATGGCTTCATCTCTAACCTCCATCCATACACTCTCATGTGATCAGAATCATTGGATGCTTGAGACAAAGTGATCACACACATTCTCAACTTTGCCTTGGACACGTCGGCTAGCGAACTTCGCGACCGAGTTACTTTCGATGAAGCGGGAGCCCGTAAAAAGATCGATGATGTGGTGCCATTTCCGACGATGAGATCGAGACCGGAGATGTCGTGAGGAGTTTGGGATGGTGGCCAAAGAACGAAGGACACAGATCGATCGGTATAGCTTTCCAACCCCTTCTCTAGTTGCTAGTTGTAGGTTAATGGTTCGATCTAGGTTTTAATCATACGATAGCGTCGGTTTCTAGTTTGAAAAAGTTTTCGTTTCCGCATTTTTGGCCTCGGAAAGACGGCCTGGGCGCTACCGTAGACTTACATATAGTAGTTGATAAAAAAGTGTAAGTAAAATATACGTATGTCGTATCTAAAATATTTATTTCACATATCTTATCTCTTATAGATATTTTAAACAAATACAACATTTTAATTAAACGAGGGTATTTTGTGGAAGTAACCTATTTCGAGATCATTTTGATAGTATGGGTAAGTGTGTGTTTGTTAGAGGTGAATTGACAATTCATGGGTTATGATATTAAGCATATCAGATTCCAGGCAGTATGAGAGTGCAATATATTTTTGAGTACAGAGGAAATTAAACACCGTTTTAAATCATGGGTTAATATTATCATCATCAGGGTACAAGGAATAGGCATGCACGAATATTATAACATCATTTTAAATAGAGAGTTGATGATTAGAAGTTGGAACTAGGTTATTAAGAAAAGAAGAAAGCGACAGAAAGAAGGGAGAGAGGCGGATCCTACCTTTTGTTTGAGTCGGATGCTGAAGGGTTGAAAACGTAGGCGTGTACAAAATCCTCAATAGCTCCATGCCCCAATTTTTCCTCGGTGATTGTGTGGAGCCGTAGCATCGGCGTCGCCGATACGAAGGCACTGGTGTTTTTTTCAGAATTTTTGGAGTTCTGAGGTGTGAGAAATCAGTGTTTGAAGTGCCTATTTATAGGGTTTTTTCAATAACCATAAAATCCAAAATATCGGTTAAATCAACGCAAAAATCCACACTGCCAATGATTGCAGAATCAGCATCTCGTGATCGTGCCCGCCGCCTCTCATCTCACCCGTTGGATCATGATCCAACGAGCGAGATCGTGCCGCCAAGAGCCGCCGCCACCGCCACGTGTCACGCGTGGGGGGATCACGCGGTTTCGCGTGGTCCCCACCGCGTGGGCACATCGGTGGTTTCTGGGCCATTGGATCTTTTGATCCAACGGTCCAGGATCTTAGGGAATTTAATTTATTTTAATTATTTTTTTATATATAAAAACTAAACGGATTTATATATTAAAAATTGAATTTGGTTTTAAAATATTTGTTATAAATAGTTTAAAATACGGGAAAATTTTGGAAAAATTTCAGAAAATATATTTTATTGTTATGTTTAGTATAAAAAAAAATTTGAGCTAAAACTAAGTTAATATAACCATTCCTTTGGTTTTAGTTAGTTATTAAAATTATATAATATCTAGTTTATCCTTTAAAATATTTTTAATTACGAATTAATTACTTTAATTGATAACAAAAATATGTAGATTATTTTAAGGCGTTATAAAATCTTACTAAAACATTTTAAGCCTATAAAAACAATAAATAGAGTTTAGAAAATTCCTTTAATCATATTTTGATGCTTTGAAAATTATTAACATTACTTTAAAAATTATTCTTCTATCCAAAAAACACGTAAAAAATTATTTGATAGTAGAAATTTAAATAAAATATATTTTATTAGGTATTAAAAAACACGGTCGTTACAATATGCGTGGGAGTTGGGTAGTTTATAAGAACGTCCTTAAATGTCCCTAGTCGTGGGAGTTTTGAGACTGGGCATCGATACTCCAAGAGTAAACTTGTGTATACTGATCGAGACACCGATGAGGGGCGGTGGCCGATCTCACGAGCCATTGGTGTTAGTTTGTTCATTTAAGATGTATACATGTGCTCATTGGGTTATGAGTACAACGGACGGACTCGCCGGGAACATTCTACTTGGTATTATACCTATTGTCAGATAGCAGTTCCCTGGTGACATGTGTACAGGTTTGTCTATCGACCTGAGATCGTCATTTTTATCGTGTGAGTTCCCACCGTGCTTTTATTAATACCCTACCACGGCTCAAAGGAGTCATGCAAACAGGTTTTAGTTGGGTACTGTCCCGAGCCACATGGAGGCAGTGAGCAGATCATCAGGGGATTCGTCTCTCCCGGTATTGCAGGTTGATGTCATAGTGTGCACTGGTGGCCATCACCAGAAATCTTTGGCTAAGGTAGTTGAGAATTACTGATCTAGGATCGGTAGTTTCTCAGGTGGTGATAGGTTTCATACCGACACTAAATGTCAAGTTATTAGGGGTCTTACTTTATCTATCCCCCTAGACTCGGTATGCGATACTCATAGACGAACGGACCAGACTGTACGGATATTGTCACTGTTATGCTCAGTAGGGGTTTCAGGATGAGTTTGCTTGCTGGCCTCCCTTTCGCTCAATACCTGGGTAGCCATTACGTATAGTTAGTGCCACTGACGTGCTTGTGGTTAAACTCACTACCAGCGTATTGACGAGTCTTTAGAGTCCCACAAAGAGGGTTTGTCTGCTTCGGGCGAAATGTTATAGAGGACGTATGATTTTATAGCAGGGTTCGATCATATGCGTGCACTTTTGGGGTTCTGACTTTTACCAACCCCCTAGGCCCGACATGCGATGCTCATAGACGAACGGACCGGACTGTACGGATATTGTCACTGACAGGCTCAGTAGGGTGTCAGGATGAGTTCGCTCATCGACCTCCTTTTTGGTCAATACCTGGTAGCCCGTTACATGTGGCTAATACCTCCGACGTGCTAGTGGTTAAATCCACAGCCAATGTATTGACGAGTCTTTAGAGTCCCTCACAGACAGTTTCTCAAGTTTCGGGCGAAACGTTGTAGAGGCCATATGATATATGGCTGGGTTCGATCATATACGTGCAGTAGTGCACGGGTCATGATCAGACGGATCATACTAGTGGGCTTTGGTTTAAGCCGGATCCTAGTATTAGATTTGTTGGATTACTTTAGTTTCATCGAATTCGCATTCAGTCGAAATGCGGATGCAGGTATGTATATACTGGTGAGGGGTATCATTTTGATCCGTCACGAGTTTACTTTAGATATTGCCGTATCTTTTTGTTGCTGTAAAAATTTGGGTTAATGTTTACAAATGGAAATTATGAGCTAGAAATCATGATCAGGAGCATTAATTATGACACATGCACAAGTGGTGACTCATGGTCTCTTTCTTTGTGCATGTGTCATATTATGTGATTGATTTTGTGATGATATGATAAGAAGACAGAGAGAGTGGGCAGCCAAGAGGAGAGTTTTGCTCTTGTATTTTTCACACTCTCACTCACTTATTTTATCATAGAAAAGATAAGAAAGTAAAAGGCCCCTTCTTCTTCTTCTTCCTCTAGCTCAAAACTTCCATCAATGGATTCATCTCTAACTTCCATCCATACACTCTCATGTGATGAGAATCATTGGATGCTTGAGACAAAGTGATCACACACATTCTCTACTTCACCTTGGACACGTTGGCTAGTGAACTTCGTGCCCGAGTTACTTGGGATGAAGCGGGAGCCCGTAAAAAGACTCGATGATGCGGTGCCCTTTCCGACGAGGAGATCGAGAACGGAGATGCCGCGAGGACCTTGGGATGGTGGCCAAAGACCGAAGGACACGGATCGATCGGTATAGCTTTCCAACCCTTTCTCTATTTGCTAGTTGTAGGTTAATGGTTCGATCCGGGTTTTAAGCATACGATAGCGCCGGTTTCAAGTTTGAAAAAGTTTTCGTTTCCGCATTTTTAGCCTCGGAAAGACGGCCGGGGCGCTACCGTAGACTTACATGGTATCAGAGACGCGCCATTAACCTTTACTAGCTTGCTCTAGCGTGTTTAGAACTTCGATCGGACGAAATTTCCAAAAGCCGCATTTCCAATTGTGCAGTTTCTGTCGAATTTTTTTTGTGCTCTAAAAAGTTTTTTGGGCATGTCAGAAAATCAGGCAGGGTTTTTTAAGAGTACTGCAGAAAATTGGTAGAGCTCAATGTAGCGCCGCGGAACCGCGGCCGTACCCTTGTTTTGGCCGCAGTCCCGCCGCACTACTGTAGCATTAGGGCACCAAATTTTTTACAGTGCTCTCTGAGTTGGAATTGGGGTTTCTGGTAATTTTTGTTTTGTCCCAGATTATTTTGGGTACTGTTGTTGTACTTGGGGCCCACTTCGAGAAATTTTGTCGATCGGAAAATCTAAACATGTTAGTTCACAGTATTTACATTATATCTGCGACCGTGAATATCATTTGATCGGTAAATCTTGTCTAATTGCTATAGCCCCTTTAGACGGATTTGCGAACGTGACATTCACGTTGAGGTTCTGTGTTGTGCTGTGATGTTGCGGATTTGTCGTGGTGGATAGCCTGGATGCAATGGTAGTACAGTTTGGTTGTATTTGTACATTTGATATTGCGGGGCGAGCGTTCGACATGTGGGCTGCCGTCACTGCCTGTTTGTATATTATTCTTTTCGGGCACGACCGGGCTGAGGTCGATGTACCCGTTGCATATTTTACTTTCTGTACTAGGATTACCCCGCGATGGGGTGCACGGATAGCCGGGTTCTTGAGGGCAACGGGCCCGCATCTCATGGCTTTGAGACAGAGGGGGCTTCACTCTAGAATTGGCGAGCTATTCGCCGCACTCGTAGGGGGTACAGGTTGACGAAAAGAGGGGTGCTCAAGTTACCGGATTCTGTGAAGTGCTGGGTGGTACATTCACATTGTTGAAGGAGGCTGCCTCGCTTCAGGTTTTGGCGGGTAACTTGTTGCGCCCGTAGGGGTCTAGGATTTCATTGCACAGGCTATTCACACAACCAGGGGAACGTCGAGTTTCAGTTGCGGCTCTATGAAACCCGGGGATCCCATATTATCTGTATTGTTCTGTGATGCTTATTACATTTCTGTGATGTTGCATTTTTTATCACGCCTTGAGCGAATATTATATATTGATATATATACTAGTAGATGTTGTATATGTTTTACACCCGCGCTAGTCCAGTCCCTGCTCTGTCGTTAGTTAAGTAACCTAACGGGTGATGACGGGACCCAGTGGCGAATGCGGATGGCATATAGGTACATCATATTTTCGTTCTTTTGTGGTGTGATCATTTGATGGGACTGTATTGATTCGGATCAATGCAAGCTAAACAAACCTATTCTGATGTTGTTGGAACATTTTTCAAAAAGCTGTTATTGCAAGGACGTTCTCTTTTGTTTTGCACAGTGGTATTCAGTTGGAATATCCTGCACCTCAGTCGACGAGGTAAGGGCCGAGATCCCTTCACCGGGAGTGACCCCTTGGACAGAAGTTTGCGTCAGGGTAATAACTTCACTATAGTCGATTACTTTTGCTTTTCATCGTGGTATTTAGTTGGAATATCCCGCACCTCATTCTACGGGGAAAGAGCCGGGATCCCTTCACCGGGAGTGATCTCTTTAGCAAAGGTTTTCGCCACTATATTTTTATAAAAAGCTATCCGGTTACTTCAACGATATCAAGTTCATTATGTTAAAGGTTTTTTGCGAAAAACCATTCGTAGCCCTCCGTCATTTCAGAAAGGTAGCACTTAGTATTCATGCTATCTATGTTGGCCTTCGTCAAGGCATAGTGTATGGTAGCTATTTGTTACTTTTCAGCTGCATAGATAGATGCGTTGGTTTGGGACTGTCGTACTACTATTTTGGCGTTCGTCAAGGGTATGTACGGGTGGGTTCAAATTAACCTGGATAATGACGGGTAGGACTTGACATGTGACTTATGATATGTTGGCCTTCGTCAAGGTCATAAGAGCAATGGGTAAAAATCGCATCGGGAGTTTCTAAAGAAACTGAAACTTGCCTGATATGCGCATAGCTTCTGGAGTGTGACAACGTGAGTGGATTCCATCACGTTATCATGCGATGATAGTTGGATCCCGATTCCCACTGATGAGTTGGTTTACTCCTCGGGTGATCCCGACTAATTTTTCATTCAGGTTCGGAGGAGAATTTGAGGTTTCCTGATTGGATAAAGTGATAACCATTCTGATCTAGGTTAGAGTGCACGCTGAGTGTTTCTTTTCTCTCTCTCTTTGGCAGCGACCATGGCCCGACCCTTGACTATGACTCAGTGACCAAGATTAACCGAACCTTCTTAAAACACTGGCTTTGGAATTTTCTGATTTGCATACCTCATTGCCACTCCTACTTTTACCCTTTTCTCCAAAACACCCCGTATTACTACGAACATCCACTTCCCTTGGATAAAACCATCGTATGGTTATATACGAACTCGAAGGAACTTATTCGAGGATGGTTTCAGGTTCTGGAGAAAACGAATAGGACTATTCCGTTGTATTTTCCTTTTACCTTCTCTCAGGTTGCGAGTGTTCCTTGGATTAGGACAGTACACCTATTACGCTTATTGGATAGTCTTCATCCAAACCATAGGCAGGTGACGAACGGTAGGGAATGAAGAAAACCATTTAGCCTAAAAGGTGTACAGAAGGTATTAAGTAAAGACAAATAAAGGGATTAGTAAGAGGGCAAAGTAAATTGCGACTGCTATTCATGACCAAACCAAGTATTTCTTCGCCAATCCTACATCACCTTTGTATTTCTCCAAAACATTACGTATCACTACGAAGATCCACAGTTATTTCGATACTCCATCGTATGGTTATATACGAACTCGAAGGAACTTGCTCCAGTTCGGGGATGGATTCTGGTTCAGGAGAAATAGGAATAAGGTTTTATTCAGTTGTCTTTTATCTTTACATTCTCTCGGGTTGTGAGTACTCCTAGGATTATAGGAGTACACCCATTATGCTTATTGGATAGTCTTCTTCCAAACCAGTGGCTGGTGCTGAACGGTAGAGAAGAAAGAAAACCATTTGGCCTAAAGGCGGTGTACAGAAGGTAATGACTAAAGACATATAAAGGGATTTGGAGAAATGGCAAAGAAATATACGGTTATAGTTGTGAATCTGATAATGGAAGAGGCGTTACTTGGAATACCCGGATACCCCTCCGAAACATTTACATGTTTCAGTTTCATTGTGCATTGTTATTAGAAAACTGATTTCCTAATTACACACTTGCTCCAGGGTATGTATTTACCAGGTATGATTCTCATATCTGTATAGTTTTACAGATGATGAGGGGGAGTAAGTTATTGGGAATTGGGTGATCATCCTCATTGTATCGAGATTTGTGGTAATTGGTAATATTTGAGGAAATCGCCTGGGCTGTTTGCCGGACGGCAAATATTTGGTTTTGAATATCCGTTGTTATGCTCCAATTTCAAATTGATATATCTGTACGTTTATTTTTATAAAGTGAGATATACCTTTTTGAAATTATGTCTATGACATTTACCTATATCAGTGGACGGTTAGGTAAGGAGAATTAAACAGCGGTGTAATTCTTCTTAACCATAAGTACAGTTTT
Source organism: Agapanthus africanus (assembly GCA_030015575.1). Classification (NCBI taxonomy): domain Eukaryota; kingdom Viridiplantae; phylum Streptophyta; class Magnoliopsida; order Asparagales; family Amaryllidaceae; genus Agapanthus; species Agapanthus africanus. Next base: position 180,416,335 of record JASDDO010000031.1, on the reverse strand, counting down.
CAACATACGACAAACAGAGAATGAGTTATTAGACTCAGGGAACTTATACAGAGTATTGTATGTTGTCCTGTGTCCATGAGGACAGAGGGGTTAGTACTCGTACTATATTCTGTTTACTTATGACTTCTGTAATTCTTAGACAAGTATTTCGTAGAAACACAGGGTCCAAGTTTTGATAAGTTATAGGTATATGAATAAAGTAGAGAACCGGGTGTTGCAAGTATCGGGATTCTTCAAGGTGATCGAAGATGTAGATACTTGTGTATGGTATTCAGTTGATAGTAATGGTTCTTGAGAAACATGTTTCTCTTTCAGGTTTCTCATATTTAGATGCATTCCTAAGTTGAGTAACGCTGATCGGCCTCCTTCCATCTAGTTGACATGCACTGGAGACAGCTGCATGATTTGAATCTGGTTCCAATTAAATCATTGCCTCTGTTTCTATATTGGATATAGAATGGTTCATATCTTAACGATGTTAAGGTACGGGGAGTTGTCCGGCTTATTCTTAAAAGCAGACTCTGGATAACTCAAGGCACGTTTCTGTAATGGTTGTTTGTGGGTTGACCCGGGCTATGACGAAGGTTGACTTTCTACCATCTGGAAGATCAATAGTGATATTGTTCTTGACTCGCCACAGTTTTAGTAAAATGGAGTGGGATTATGGTAGAACTGGATGTGATTCCAGAACCACAAATGATTACTGAAAATTTGATAAGAACCTAAAGATTCAATCTGGAATGAAATTCTATTGGCCACTCCGCAGATATGGTGGGTAACCTCAAGCACCCGAGAGGTACTCCGGTAGCCTCAAGGACGGTGACAGAGAGGTTCTTGTTTACCCAGATTTGACACTACTGTTGTTCCAGGCTATGAGACCCGGCAGGAGGATGAGTATAGCGTCGTTCTAAACTAGCTTTAGAAGTGTATGTGTATATGACTCTGCCAGAAGGTTGTCGTTGTCAGTGGGACCAGCGGAAGCAAAGTGGACAAGTAGCTTATGTCTATTTATAGACTAAAGCAGATATAGCGGAGATAGATCATCTATTTCTGATGTGACAGTCATAGGTTTGACTTCATCAGAATAAGGGATGGATCTATTAAGAAGGTACTAGGGTATGATGTCCTGGTATTTTGATGACATACACAGAGTAGGAAGTGAAATTCCTATACTACGATCGGTTACACTTTGGTTGTCACACAGTGGTTTCTCCACATAGGATATAGATATAATATCTAATATTCTGGTTACTAGATCTACTGTTTTAGATCTAGATTTGGGTAGTTTCTCAATCTGGGTACTTAGACAGCATTTTAAAGGTGTTTAAGAATGGACGACTCCTGGCATGGTAGTGTACCTACAGGTGATGGAGTCACCCTCTCTAAAGGTGTCTTACAGACTAAAAGGGAGAGGGATGTGCATGATTGGCAGATCACTTGCTTAGGCAATTGAGTCAATCATGAGATTTCAAGTACCACACCAGACGTTGTTTTTTGCACTAGATGCAATAAGTTGATATTAATCCTATCCTGGAGAAACGTTCGGAAGCAGTTTTAGAACATAAGTGGATGTTCTAGGGATATGATAACAACAACCTTTTTTGGGAGACGGTTATCATTCCAGGCTTCCAAGGTGACCTGGATGACAGAGTGGCTGTCAGAGTTATAGTTTTCCCTCTGACGAGGGGCAGTATTTTGGACAGATGGTCTAAGCGGATACTGAGGGAGGCATGGCGTAGGATACTGATTAAGTTCAATTGACGATACAGTCTAAGTAGTTTGGATTTGGAGTTCATTTATGAACTAGGTCCCATCAGATATACTGACATATTCTAAGACAAGTATTGCTCATTTCGGGAGATGGCTTTCTCCGCGAACTTGAGATAAAGAGAGACATAGAAAGAAACATCAACGTGGATCCACTCACTGAGGCTATTCCTCGAACGCAATAGGTTCGCAAAGGGGCTTTGTGAGACTGATTAGTAGAGGAGTTGGGAGTTCGGTATCACACGGGCTGTGAGTATGCGACATCGCAATAATTAGCCTTGAGTGCAAGTGGGAGATTGTTGGATATTGTGCCCTCAGAGTCAATTATTGGATCACAGACACGTGATTGCAATGATTGAGGGATGACCTATACCGGTAGGACAGTTTTACTCAAAGATGATAGTATGCTATCTGGTTTATCTTTATCATTGTGTACTGCTTCAGGTGACCTTACAGGTTGCTATTACACATTAATAGAGCCCTTAGGATTCTTGCTTGTCGGCCAGCAGTATGATGGCGATCATATACATGGGAGCTAGGGTCTATAAGCACATCCTTAAAAAGGTCCCTAGTCGTGGGAGTTTTCGAGACAGGTCATCGATACTCCGGAGTAGACAAGTGTATACAGTCGAGACCCCGACGAGGGGCGGTGGCCGGTCTCACAAGCCATTGGTGTCAGTTGGTTGACCTAAGAGGTATACATGTTCTCATTGGGTTATGAGTACACCGGACAGGACTCGCCGGGAACATGCTAGTTGGTATTATACCTGATGTCAGATTGCAGTTCCATGGTGACATGTGTAAAGGTTAGTTCATCGACCTGAGATCGTCATTTGTCTCGTGTGAGTTCCCACTGTGCTTTGATTACTACCCTACCACGGCTCAAAGAAGTCGAGCAAACAGGTTTTAGTTGGGTACAGTCCCGAGCCACATGGAGGCAGTGAGCGGATCGGAAGGGGTCTCGTCTCACCCGGTATTGGGGGTGAGATCGCGCTGTGTCAAGGAGAGCCATTACATGAATTTCTTTGCCAAGGCAGGAGATTTACTGGTAGGTATTCCAGTAGTATCTCAGGGTGTTCTGGGCTACACTCCGACACGACTTGTACCGCTTTTGGGGGTCTGACTTTTACCAACCCCCTAGGCCCGACATGCGATGCTCATAGACGAATGGACAGGACTGTACGGATATTGTCACTGACAGGCTCAGTAGGGTGTCAGGATGAGTTCGCTCATCTACCTCCCTTTCGGTCAATACCTGGAAGCCCGTTACGTACGGCTAATACCTCTGACGTGCTAGTGGTTAAATCCACAGCCAATGTATTGACGAGTCTTTAGAGTCCTCCGAAGACAGTTTCTCAAGTTTCGGGCGAAACGTTGTAGAGGTCGTATGATATATGGCAGGGTTCGATCATATACGTGCAGTAGTGCATGGGTCATGATCGGAAGGATAATACTAGTGGGCTTTGGTTTAAGCCGGATCCTAGTGTTTGATTTGTTGGATTACTTTAGTCTCATCACATTCGCATTCAGTCGGAATACGGATGCAAGTATGTATATACAGGTGAGGGTATCCTTGTGATCCGTCACGAGTTTACTTTAGATATTGCCGTATCTTTTTGTTGCTGTAAAAATTTGGGTTAATGTTTACAAATGGAAATTATGAGCTAGAAATCATGATTAGGAGCATTAATTATGACACATGCACAAGTGGTGACTCATGGTCTCTTTCTTTGTGCATGTGTCATATTATATGATTGATTTTGTGTTGATATGATAAGAAGAGAGAGAGAGGGCAGACAAGAGGGGAGTTTTGCTCTTGTATTTTTCAAACTCTCACCCTCTCATTTTATCATAGAAAAGATAAGAAAGTAAAAGGCTCCTTCTTCTTGTTCTTCCTTTAGCTCAAAACTTTCATAAATGTCTTCATCTCTAACCTCCATCCATACACTCTCATGTGATGAGAATCATTGGATGCTTGAGACAAAGTGATCACACACATTCTCTACCTCGCCTTGGACACGTCGGCTAGCAAACTTCGCGACCGAGTTGCTTTGGATGAAGCGGGAGCCCGTAAAAAGATCGATGATGTGGTGCCATTTCCGACGTGGAGATCGAGACCGGAGATGTCGTGAGGAGTTTGGGATGGTGGCCAAAGACCGAAGGACACAGATCGATCGGTATAGCTTTCCAACCCCTTCTCTAGTTGCTAGTTATAGGTTAATGGTTCGATCCAGGTTTTAATCATACGATAGCGCCGGTTTCTAGTTCGAAAAAGATTTCGTTTCCGCATTTTTGGCCTCGGAAAGACGGCCTGGGCGCTACCGTAGACTTACATATAATAGTTGATAAAAAAGTGTAAGTAAAATATATGTATGTCGTATCTAAAATATTTATTTCACATATCTTATCTCTTATAGATATTTTAAACAAATACAACATTTTAATTAAACGAGGGTATTTTGTGGAAGTAACCTATTTCGAGATCATTTTGATAGTATGGATAAGTGTGGGTTTGTTAGAGGTGAATTGACAATTCATGGGTTATGACATTAAGCATATCAGATTCCAGGCAGTATGAGAGTGCAATATATTTTTGAGTACAGAGGAAATTAAAAACCGTTTTAAATCATGGGTTAATATTATCATCATCAGGGTACAAGGAACAGGCATGCACGAATATTATAACATCATTTTAAATAGAGGGTTGATGATTAGAAGTTGGAACTAGGTTATTAAGAAAAGAAGAAGGCGACAGAAAGAGGGGAGAGAGGCGGATCCTAGTTTTTGTTTGAGTCGGATGCCGAAGGGTTGAAAACGTAGGCGTGTACAAAATCCTCAATAGCTCCGCGCCCCAATTTTTCCTCGGTGATTGGGTGGAGCCGTAGCGTCGGCGTCGTCGATACGAAGGCACTGGTATTTTTTTCAGAATTTTTGGAGTTCTGAGGTGTGAGAAATCAGTATTTGAACCTATTTATAGGGTTTTTTCAATAACCATAAAATCCAAAATATCGGTTAAATCAACGCAAAAATCCACACTGCCAATGATTGTAGAATCAGCATCTCGTGATCATGCCCGCCGCCTCTCATCTCACCCGTTGGATCATGATCCAACGGGCGAGATCGTGCCGCCAAGAGCCGCCGTCGCCGCCACGTGTCACGTGTGGGGGGATCGCGCGGTTTCGCGTGGTCCGCACCACGTGGGCGCGTCGGTGGTTTCTGGGCCATTGGATCTTATGATCCAACGGTCCAGGATCTAAGGGAATTTAATTTTTTTTAATTATTTTTTTATATATAAAAACTAAACGGATTTATATATTAAAAATTGAATTTGGTTTTAAAATATTTGTTATAAATAGTTAAAAATACGGGAAAATTATGGAAAAATTTCAGAAAATATATTTTATTGTTATGTTTAGTATAAAAAAATTGAGCTAAAACTAAGTAATATAACCATTCCTATGGTTTTAGTTAGTTATTAAAATTATATAATATCTAGTTTATCTTTTAAAATATTTTTAATTACGAATTAATTACTTTAATTGATAATAAAAATATGTAGATTATTTTAAGGCGTTATAAAATCTTACTAAAATATTTTAAGCCTATAAAAACAATAAATAGATTTTAGAAAATTCCTTTAATCAAATTTCGATTCTTTGAAAATTATTAACATTATTTTAAAAATTATTCTTCTATCAACAAAACACGTAAAAAATTATTTGATAGTAGAAATTTAAATAAAATATATTTTATTAGGTATTAAAAAACACGGTCGTTACAATATGCGTGGGAGTTGGGTAGTTTATAAGAACGTCCTTAAATGTCCCTAGTCGTGGGAGTTTCGAGACTGGGCATCGATACTCTAAAAGTAGACTAGTGTATACTGATTGAGACCCCGATGAGGAGCGGTGGCCAATCTCACGAGCCATTGGTGTTAGTTTGTTCATCTAAGATGTATACAGGTGCTCATTGGTTTATGAGTACAACGGACGGACTCGCCTGGAACATTCTAGTTGGTATTATACCTATTGTCAGATAGCAGTTTCCTGGTGACATGTGTACAGGTTTGTCTATCGACCTGTGATCGTCATTTTTCTCGTGTGAGTTCCCACCGTGCTTTTATTAATACCCTATCACGGCTCAAAGGAGTCATGCAAACAGGTTTTAGTTGGGTACAGTCCCGAGCCACATGGAGGCAGTGAGCAGATCGTCAAGAGATTCGTCTCTCTCGGTATTGCGGGTTGATGTCATAATGTGCACTGGTGGCCATCACCAGAAATCTTTGGCTAAGGTAGTTGAGAATTACTGATCTAGGATCGGTAGTTTCTCAGGTGGTGATAGGTTTCATACCGACACTAAATGTCATGTTATTAGGGGTCTGACTTTATCCATCCCCCTAGACTCGATATGCGATACTTATAGACGAACGGACCAGACCGTACGGATATTGTCACTGTTATTCTCAGTAGGGGTTTCAGGATGAGTTTGCTTGCCGGCCTCCCTTTCGCTCAATACCTGGGTAGCCATTACGTATATTTAGTGCCACTGACGTGCTTGTGGTTAAACTCACCGCCAGCGTATTTACGGGTCTTTAGAGTCCCACAAAGAGGGTTTGTCTGCTTCGGGCGAAACGTTGTAGAGGCCGTATGGTTTTATAGCAGGGTTCGATCATATGCGTGCACTTGTGCACGGATCACGACTCAGACTGATAATACTAGTAGGCTTTCGTTTAAGCCGGATCCTAGTATTATATTGTTGGATTTTTTTCGTCTCGTTGTATTCATATTCTTTCGGAATACGGATGCGGGTATATATATACGGATGAGGGGTATTATTGTAATTCTTTACAAGATTACTTTAGTAGATGCCATTTCGTTTTTGTTATAAACATTTAGGTTTAATGTTTATTTAGTGGAAGTGTGACTCATTGTTTACATTGAATCTAGCATGTGCACTTGGTGACTCATGGTGGTGGGTTGATTGATCGTTCGAATTGCGTTTTGAAAAGTAATTACAATCAAAGAATTTTATAAACCGCAATCAATGAACGGTGTCGGAATAACTTCGTCAATGAATACGTATCGTCCACTGAGATTAGTGTACTCATTCAAATTTGTTTTAGTTGTGTCGAAAAGAAAATATAAAAGAAACTGATTCAAGATTTGTGAGATTTAATTTCAAGAAAACATTAAGAAACAGATCAAGAATAAAGAATCAAGAAAATGTCCAAATCAATTAGATTATCAAGATTATGAAGAATAGCTTGTAGGAATCGATCAAATTGGTAGCAATAATGAATACTAGTAATTACGAATCTGATCTATTAATGAATTGTGGCTAGATCGATGACGATCGATGAAGATTAGGGATCTATTGCAGAAACTAGGGTTTCTCCTTCACTATCCCTTGTCTTTTCATTTATCATCATTCAATTCTAACCTTTAGCAAAGAAAATCATCAATTATTTGATCCCTAATTTGCAACGAGATAATCAAGAACTTGATCTCACTCCAAATTAGGTCATCGATGATTATTTTTCCTAAAGTTCACAATCCTCATAAGACATAAGATTATTATAAGAATTTCATCATCATTTGATCTACCGATTCTCTCGATTCCTTTACAAGCGGAGATTACTCACACATTATGAAAATTGATGAATCAAGAATGAGAAATTTCATAACGCAAGAATGTAAAGAAAGCAAGAATTACACTTATCACCTTTATTAAATTTCCTTCAAATTACACCTCTCAATTGAGTTTACAAGACTAGCTCTCGAATCGCTCCTTGAAAGGGAATTTGTCGTCGTAACTCTCTTCGCTTGATTGCCATGAGTCGCGGATCGGATGCGGATCTCTTGCTCTTGATGACGACCAGCGTTGCGATAAAGGATCGTTGATTGCTTGCTTGATTTTTTCTCAATGGATCTTGATTTGGCTTTGGATTTGGATTTGGGTTAGGGTTTGGATTGAATCACAAGTTGTGTCCCTCGACTTGTGTGTGAAATTATTGAACAACGGACAACAACCTTTTCAATGAAGCCCTAAGTCTCCTTTTATAGTCCTTCAAATCTTCCATTAGAAGCTAGGTTTATCTTCCACTAGAAGCTAGGTTGTTATAAAGCTTGCATGAGAAGCTTGGCTATTGTCGGGAAGCTTCTGGAGAAGTCTAGGGAGTTTGAAGCGTCTGTAAAAGTACCGACCGCCAACGAGCTAACTCGGCAGCAGATCCGCGGCGGATCGGGCTGGATCGGCCGCAGATCCGCGGCGGATTGGGCTGGATCGGCCGCGGATCCGCGGCCGTTTGGAGGGATCATTGCATCATTTTTCTGGTATATTTTTGTGTTGTCTTTAGGGTCTTCTTCTGATGTCTGGAATCTTATTATCCTTTCTGAATCTCTGCCATATTTTATTTCTTTGACTTGAAACGTTTTATCGGCAATTTTGCGATTCCAGTTCTTTGACCTGAAAAATTTTCTGCACACAATCTCAATGAAAACTGTTGAGAGATACAATATCATGCTTGTAGTAATAAACACACAATTTCCCCCATAATGCCGGTTATAATATATAACACATGTTATTTGATATTTTGCAGACGAATTGCTAATATGTGCTATATTTAAACCAAACATCTTTAGATGATTAGAAAGAGTAGGGAAATTGATGTGTTAAGAATGCAATATTTTCCACCGATCAAATTCCCGCAAACTTAATTTTGGTCGTCTTAAGAAAATATCTTTTATTCAAGAGAAGGAGAAAATTTTATTTAAGAAAAAGAAAAACTAAGTTGCACACTTTCGTAGGCAACACGATTGCACTGAGCACGTGCAACAAGCCTTTAAATCACTAGGTGTCCCAAGTAGGAGGAGTGTTTTCTCCTGAGGGTTTTCAGCGGATTGCACCTACAAAATCCTATAATAAAAGGATGACTGTGAAAGTTACATACAAAGATAAGAATTGTAAAAGAAAAACTTTGAAAATCAGAGTTTCCAACTGCACTCGCTTTTCAGTTGTCATGAGCCTATCTTAATAGTCATGAAAAGATGTTACAAATCACATCATCCCCCAATAAAACATCATCTTTATTCTTCATTCCCATCTTTCATCCAAACACCGATCATATACCCCTACGTGTGTGTAAAAGATATCCCTACACTCGGAGAATTCAATTCAAGCTATCATACTCTTGTCCATTTACTTCAGTACTTTTTAGTCGGTGAATATTTTAGATGAAATTGCTAACACATTTTTCATACGATTGTTAATGCTTCTTGAGATACTAACCGACCGATTACTCATGTGCTTGCAGGCGTAAATAGCAATTTCCTCGTCTTGCAACACCTAATGTTTAACAGTGACTCCCAAACCAGTTGGTCTAAGGCACTAGGTGATGAAGCACCCTCGCTATATTTTTTTATTGCTGCCTTGGTGATTATAGAACCGGTGTTCTTTTTTCTTCACCATTTTATACTTTATGCTTCATTTATTATTTTCGTACTTAGGTTTTCAGACAAGGGCATTTTAAGATATCCTCTACTATCCCGAGTTTCAAGATGTGTGTAAGTGCATATAGTAGGGTATCAACATTCAAATGTTTGAATTCCAGAATAGGAACTATTTTTTAGACTTATTTTTATCCTCAGATTAGTGACTTCTTTCATCTTACTAACCCTTGGGACAACGGCTCATAACTATTTATTACTAGTTCATTTAAGAAAACTTCCAACTTTCTAAGTTTTCTTAAATTTTTCTAATCTTTTGGATGTAATTTTTCACTTTCTAATTTTTTATTATAAAATTAAATATTAAATATTTTTTTATGTTTTGTGCTTATGCAAAGTAATATGCAAAGTGATGCGTAAATAAGCATAAACCTCCCCCAAACCTGTTTACAACAGTGTCCTCACTGTTGTCATCTGTTAAATCTCAAAAACCTGTAGACTTGGGAGGAAATTTATTAATGGGATCAATAATATATGAACATGAAAATCTCCCCCAAACTTATTCTTTTCACTTACCTCCATTCTAAAGATGATACAATATTTTTCAAGACAAGGAGGTGAGACGGGGGAATTTTAGTCAAGATAAAATGGCTCCTGTAAAAACAGGAGCTCCTCCGTGGGGTCAGTGGAAAAATACGGTCTTAATCTATGTCCATTTACTTTGAAAATTGTACCGTTTTCAACATTTTCAACCTCAACTGCCCCGTGCTGGTATACATACCGCACAACAAATTGTCCTTTCCACCGAGATTGTAACTTACCCGCATGAAGATGGAGACATGAATCATAAAGAAGGACTTGTTGACCAGGTAAAAGTTTTTCTCAAAATGTTTTTATTGTGAAATACCTTAGTCCGTTTCTTTACAATTACAGCATTATCGTAACCTTCATCGCGGAGTTCTCTTAGCTCGTTTAATTGGAGCTTCAGAAAGTTGCATGCTTGATTTAAGTCAAAGTTAAGTTGTTTAATGGCCCACATTGCTTTGTGTTCAATCTCGACCGGAAGGTGGCAAGCCTTACCAAACACTGGACGATAAGGAGACATACCTAGATCGGTTTTTTATGCGGTACGAAATGTCCAAAGAGCATCCGTCAATTTGGTTGACCAATCTTTTCGATTTTTAGAAACTTTTTTCTCCAAAATTTGTTTGGTTTGTCTGTTTGAAACCTCAGCTTGCCTGCTCGTTTGGGGATGATAGGGTGTGGAAATTTTGTGGTTGATTGCATATTTTCTCATCAAAGTCTCGAAAGACCGATTACAGAAATGCGTCCCGTTATCGCTAATGATAGCACGAGGGTGTCCAAATCGCAAAAAGATATTTTCTTTAAGGAACATAATGACAACCTTGTTATCATTAGTGCAACAAGGAATAGCTTCCAGTCATTTCGAGACGTAATCAACCGGAAGCAATACGTACAAATTCCCAAAATAGTTGGGAAAAGGACCCATAAAATCAATGCTCCAAACATCGAAAATTTCAACCACCAAGATCGGTTGGAGGCATCTCATTTCTTCAAGAAATCCTACCCGTGTGTTGACACTGCGGACAGATTTTGCAATGATCAAATGCATCGTGTAATAAAGTCGGCCAATAAAAACCACATTGCAAAACCTTCTCCGTCGTCTTTCGAGGACCAAAGCGACCTCCACATGCCTGGTTATGATAGAAAGATAGAACACTCTTGAACTCATTATTGGGGACACATATACGAATGATCTGGTCAGGAAAATACTTAAACAGATAGGGTTCATCCCAGTAAAAGTGTTTTACTTGGGATAGAAATTGATGTTTGTCCCGTTTCGACCATTCGTGGGGAATAAGTCCCATTGCAAGATAATTCACAATATCCCCGAACCAAAGTTCTTCGGATACATTCAAGAGTTGTTCGTCCGGAAAATGGTCATTAATTAGCAGGGTCACAGGTGAAGAAGAGATGCGCGAAAGATGGTCGGCTACTACGTTTTCACATCCTTTCTTATCTCGAATAACAAGATCAAATTCTTGTAATAGAAGGATCCAATGTATTAACCTACCTTTAGCATCCTTCTTCGCCAAAAGATGTTTCAAGGCGGAGTGGTCAGTGTACACAACAATTGGTGAGCCAATCAAGTAAGGCCTTGTCACGACTCAAAGGTACGGAACGTGACTGGCACATAGATTACGAGACGTTTCAAGGCATAACGTAACCTAAGTCAGCCAAGGCCCAGAAAATCTAAACCAAAATCAACAAGAGTGAAGGAAAACCTTTTATGAAAACGATTTTAAACCAATTAAGTTATATTAATCCCTTTATAAAAACATCAAAATTTTCCGAAAATTTCGGCAGAGTCTCCTTTGTAAATACTAGCCCCCAAAATGGGTACAACAAGATATATAAACCTGTAATGATATAATGGCATCCCCAAGCGGGAGCTAGCTCTTCGCCTAAGGCGGATCATAACCACACGCAATATATATGTAATATTAAGCAAATAAGCATAAAGAAACCCAAAAATAAGGAAAACACAACGTCGGCTCAAGTGAGCTCGACCGCAGAGGAACCACATATACACAAATCTCTCAGTCTCAACACTAGGTCGCATATACAAAATAAGAAGTGGTAGATGGAGAATACTAGATACAATGATAGCACAAAAGAGACAAAAATGTCCTCGCAGCCCACCTAAGAGCAATGTCGCGAGTTTGGGAAAAAGGAGCCAATGAAAGGATATGCCCGCCGCTACAAGGCTGACGGGTCCGACATGCAAGACACTGTGGCACAACGGGGGTGAGTTGCCAGCTCGTGAGTAGAAAATAACATCTAATAAGTCTATCGTAAGAATGCACGCAAATGCGTCACAACATGTATGTCTAGATATGATGTAATGCCACTAGTATGTATGTACATGAATGCAAAATCAATACTAAATATTTAAGTGTTTAAATATGATGATCTTTGCATTCTTAACTTAGAAAAATATATGTATAATAGCTAAGGTACCATCAATGAAATCATCCGAAAACCATGTCAAGCATCGACACCAAATATGGAAATATAACTGTCTCAATGTCTCACTATTTCAATATCTCAATACCTCGGGCTCCGTCGGTCCGGATCGTCCCATATCATCAATCCCATGACAACGGTCGGTATCCTCCATATATCTGCCACACCAGACATCACCGGTAGGTAGTCTTCCCCTACCAGGCTCATCGTCTATTACTCGATCTTCTTGCCTCGGGGTACCATACAAGGCCCACCATGTACCCGAGACGGTTCATCCACTCCTCGAATCGGGTCTCAAAATCCAACAGAAAACATGAAAACTCATGGTGGACGACACATACATCACGAGAAAACCGCAACTTTATTTTAAAAATGATGATAATAAACTTTTGTTAAATTCTTCCGGTTTTCCCCAAAATCCAGAAATCTCATCAATACTGAAATCCTCAAGAAAATCATAATACTCAACATGTTGTATATGATAAATGCTTATGATATCAATGGTATACAATGTGATTTGTGGCTAGAAATCTATAAAAGCATGATGATGAAGTGAGGTATATATACATGCTATGCAATTCAATATATCATGTATGATGGAAGTGTTTGATACTAAACTAAGCAGGTTCTACAGTGCTCGTGGCATGGAAAATACCAAAGGCGTGTGTGTCACATGAATAGTGCGCGTGCAACAAGAGCCAATGGTAATGGTGTAAGTGACCTAAGATGTGATATCACACATAGGTATATAGATAACCATGCAATGCCAGCAGACGAATAACTAGAAAGATATGCATATGAATGAGATGGTTAACTAACTAACTATGCATATAGTTTGCAAGTAATAAAGTGATCCTAACTATGGGGCAGCTCGCTCCATCCAGACGATTGCCCCATAGATGTATACATCTACTCACCCGGACACCTCACTAATCTGATCCAACCACCGCTTTGCCCTTGCGCACCTCGTCCGATATTTCCGCAACCGATCCTAAAACTGCACAACACAAAACATAAGATTACATATTCCTGAAATGACGCAAAGTCATAAAATAAAAGAATCAACGCTCACAAGTTAGGCACAACGTGCACTAGATGCGCAAAATACACACGACAACCACTATAACCATAACTAAAATCGTCGTTCGGAACAACCGTCAAAACTAAACCCGATGAAACAAAATTTTGCAGTCACGCACCCTAAATGTCGTAGGAGATGCTATAAATATCGTCAAGGTATCACAATTAATTCACCTCCTAAGAAATTATAAAACCTAGTAAGCACTAAAAATTGAAAATTGGCGTAACCATTGTAGATTAGCGATAAAGTTATCACAATCTAACACAATCAACCCAACTACACCACTAGACAGTCACTACACTAATTTTAACCCATTTACAATGCTTCAAACCCTAATTACAAAATCAACCCTTTTCTTGAATTTCATAAACAAGCAATTTTAATCAAATTTCACACTTTAAATTTCTAAATTAGCATATTTAAACTACAATTTAACAATTATATTAGAATTATACCTCTCTAGTTTGAACCCTAGCTAGCACTAGCCTCCAAAGACACCTCCTTTCTCCATGCTTTAAACCAATTTGGGCTTGAGAAGGGATAACATAAGGATTTGTTTGAGTTTTGTGAAGAAATTTATGGATTTCGATGGATTTTTGATGGAATTTTGAAGCAAAAGAGAGGGGGAAAAATGGGAGCTGTAGCAGCAAGGTTTCGGCCAAGGAGTGTGGGAAGGGAGAATGGGAGAAGTGCGTGGAAATTTCCACACAAAAAGTATCTTTTAAGATCATTTAATGCATATCAAATCATTTCCTTATTTAAATTTCATTTTAATTTCCTTTTTAAACCATTGAAACTACAATCATGGAAAGTATTGCTAATATTTTTGTTACTACTAGATTTTAGTTTATAATAGTTCCTAAGTACGTGATTACCCATTTAAATTTGTATTTAATACTAATTTAATGTATATTTAAAAGCTTAAAATAATATTAAAAATAATTAAGTAAGGATTTTTTTTAAATGACTAGAAATTTTTAAGTGACAATTAATTAACCAAATACTAGCAATTTCTTATCTAAATTTTGTATAATTAGGCCTATAATGAAAAACAATTATTTTGACATTTTACGGAAAATTCTGATGATTTTACCGAATATTGAAAAACTACCTAGACGATATTCAAAGTGTTACAATCTTCCCCCCTTAAAGAAATTATGTCCCCGAATTTAAAATTTTACTACGCGTACCTTCAAAAAGATGGGGATATTTCTTCCTCATCTCGTCCTCGCTCTCCCAGTTGACCTCCTAGCAGTTCGGGCCACGCCAAAGAACCTTAACGGACGGTAAAACCCTCGACCTCAATTTCTTCACCTGCCGATCCAAAATGACCACCGGCTGCTCGGTGAATGAAAGATCGCGCTCCAGCTGGATCGTCTTGTGCTGAATCGCATGGGAAGGGTCATTAAGGTACTTGTGGAGCATCGAAACATAGAACACGGGGTGAACATCGGGGAAGCTTGGCGGAAGAGCCAACCGATAAGCCAGCGAACCAACACGCTCTAGAATCTCGAAGGGACCAACATATCTAGGACTAATCTTTCCTTTCTGCCCAAACCTCATCACACACTTCATTGGAGAGACCCTCAGGAAAACATGATCGCCAACAGCGAACTCGAGTCGGCGACGACGCCTGTCAGCATGTGATTTCTGCCTACTCTGTGCTTCCCTCATCCTATCTCGAATTAGCTGGATCTTTTCGGTCGTCTCCTGTACGATCTGCAGCCGCAAAATAGTGCTCTCCCTGAGCTCTGTCCAACATACAGGCGATTGACATCTCCCCCCATATAAATCCTCGAAAGGTGTCATATGAATCGTCTCCTGGAAGCTATTATTGTAGGAGAACTCGATCAAGGGAAAATGACGATCCCAGCTACCACTGATATCTAAAACACAAGATCTGAATATGTCCTTAAGAGTCTAAATAGTACGCTCTGACTGACCGTCAGTCTGCGGATGGAAAGCTGTGCTAAGACTCAATCGGGTGCCCAAAGCCTTCTGAAGTTTCTGCCATAATCGGCTGGTAAACTGGGTGCCCCGGTCGGACACGATGCAAGTCGGGATGCCATGCAGTCGCACGATCTCATCAATATAAACTTGGGCATACTAAGAAAATCCAAAAGTGGTCTTCACTGCCAGAAAGTGAGCCGCTTTCGTCAGTCGATCCACAATCACCAAAATAGAGTCATACCCTCGACTGGTCCTGGGTAGACCCATAATGAAGTCCATGGAGACCTGTTCCCACTTCCACTCAGGAATGGGCAAAGGCTGTAAGTCGCCGGCTGGCCTCTGGTGCTCGGCCTTGACTTGCTGATAAGTCAGGCATCTCGATACGAAATCTGTAACATCCTTCTTCATCCCGTCCTACCAGTAAACCTTTCTCAAATCATGGTACATCTTGGTGGCACCTGGATACACACTGTACACTGATCTATGTGCCTCCTCAAAAATATCAAGCCTCAGTACCTCAGAATCTGGTATGCATAGTCGAGTCCTAAATCGAAGTATCCCCTGATCATCAATCACAAACTCGGAAACTCTACCCTTCCGAATCTGCTCGATAATCTTTACAATACGGGTATCGCCGGACTGTGCCTCGCGGATACAGTCAAGTAACTGTGGGCATGCTCTGAAATAGGCCAGCTTTCCCCTTGTAGGAGTAAACTCGAACTGCAATCGGCTATCACATAAAACCTGCTAATTCGCCGTCGACTGCATATGTACTGCGCTCAAACAAGATAGGCTACCTCCGGGCCTTCTACTCAAAGCATCTACCACCACATTCGCCTTTCCCGGATGGTATAGAATCTCGCAGTCATAGTCTTTTACCAACTCCATCCAACGGCGTTGTCTCAGATTTAGATCTCGCTGCTGAAAGATATACTTCAAGCTCTTGTGGTCAGTGAATATCTGGCACGGCTCGCCGTATAGGTAATGTCTCCAGATCTTAAGTGCAAATACCACTGCAGCCATCTCTAAATCATGAGTAGGGTAATTCTGTTCGTGTTTCCTCAACTGTCGAGAAGCATACGGGATAACTCTGTCGTGCTTCATCAATACATAGCCCAACCCCACTCGAGAAGCATCACAATATACCACGAAACCGCCCGATCCTGAAGGCAATGATAACACTGGTGCAGTAATCAGACGAGTCTTCAACTGCTGGAAGCTATCCTCATATGCCTCGGTCCAATCAAAAGGAATCCCCTTCCGGGTCAACCCGGTCAACGGTGCAGCAATACGGGAGAAATCATGGACAAAACGTCGATAATAGCCGGCCAGACCTTAAAAGCTGCGAACCTCTGTAACTGATACCGGTCTGGGCCAACGCTGAACTGCCTCGATCTTCTTTGGGTCCACACAAATATCTTCTCTCGTCACCACGTGACCCAAGAAGTCGACACTGTCTAGCCAGAATGCGCATTTGGAAAATTTTACAAACAACTGATGCTCCCTCAAAGTCTGTAATGTGATACGCAAGTGCTGCTCGTGCTCCTCCCGGCTCCGAGAATAAACCAAGATGTTGTCAATGAACACAATGATGAACTGATCAAGATACGGCCTGAATACACGGTTCATCAAGTCAATAAATGATGCCAGTGCATTTGTGAACCCGAACGACATCACCAAGAACTCATAATGACCATAACGTGTACGGAAAGCGGTCTTCAGAATATCCTCCTTCCGAACCCGCAACTGGTGATAACCCGACCGTAAATCAACCTTCGAGAAATACCCTGCACCCTGGAGCTGATCAAATAAGTCATTAATACGGGGTAGCGGATATATGTTCCGCACAGTAAGCCGGTTCAGCAGATGATAATCAATGCATAAGCGCATACTGTCATCCTTCTTCTTAACAAACAAGAGGGGAGTACCCCAAGGTGACATACTTGGTCGGATAAGCCCCTTATCCAGCAAGTCCTGCAACTGATTCTTCAGCTCTCTATGCTCCGTCGGGGCCATCCGATAAGGAGGTATAGTGATAGGCCCCGTGCCGGGGATCAAGTCGATGCAGAACTCAATCTCGCGCTCTGGCGACAGACCAGGCAGATCGTCAGGGAATACATCAGGAAACTCTCTCACAACAGGGACCTGGTCCAACAGAACCTCTGCAGCGCTAGTATCACAAATATACGCTAAGAATCCCTGACACCGTTTCCGCAAGAGCTGACCAGCGCGAAGAGAAGAAATCTACCTGGGAAGGGTGGCTCTACGATCTCCCTGAATAACAAGAACCGGCTCACCAAGAAAGCTGAATCTGACTGCCTTCTCACGGCAGTCCACAGATGCATAACAGGTAGCTAGCCAGTCCATACCAAGAAGAACGTCGAAGTTTAGCATATCGAGGAGAATCAAATCAACTGAAGAATCCCTCTCCCCGATACGAACAGGACATAATCGGTACACAAAACGAGCAACAAACGACTCTCCTACCTGAGTAATAACAACAAGCGGCTGATCTAACGAAGAAGACTCTCGGCCCAACCTTGGTGCAAAGTATGTAAATACATAAGAATGTGTGGAGCCTAGGTCAAATAATACCCGTGCATCAAAAGAACATACTGGCAGAGTACCTGTCACGACGGCATTGGATGCTTGTGCATCCTGAGGAGTCAACGCGAACACTCGGGCCTGTCCACCACTAATAGCTGGTTGTCCTCTGCCTCTGCCTCGGTCGCCTCGTCCTCTCTGAACAGGACGCCGCGCCCACGACCTCTAGGAGCATCTGCCTGGCATGGAGCGTCATCAGGGGTAGGAAGTAGAGCTCTCTGAGGAGGTGGTGAAGGTGGTAAGGTCAAATGTGGCACTGTCGCCGCGCTCTGGCACCCCATGGTATAGTCTCTGATACGATGGTACTGACTCCCGCACCGAAAACATCCTAGCGATGACTGCTGGGTCTGCGGATATGAACCAAATAACTGACCCCGTCTCAATCCTCTGCCGCCACCATCTCCCGGAAAGAATCAATCACGGTGTCTACCCATCTACCGCTGGGCTGGCGTATCAGTACGACTCCGCTTCGGCCCAGAAATGACCGGAGTCTCAGAAATTCGCTCCTCCAAAAGTAAGGCTGCATCCATCACAGCTGTGTATATGTCAAAGTGTTGGGTGCTGATGGCAATGAATAACTGTGTGTCGAGTCCTCGCACAAACCTTTTTATCCTCTTCTTTTCAGTGTCTACTAGGTACGGAGCATATCGAGACAACTGAGTAAACTGTATATCATACCCGAACAATGTCATCCCAAGAGTATTGCGCAAAGATTCAAAACTATGGGCTCGAGCATCTAGAACACTCTCCAGAAGAAAATGGGCAAGAAATGCAGCTTTGAACTCATCCCAAGTCATAGAAGGTAGACCTGCAACTCGTCCTCTCTCTACTGAATCATACCACGTCTGAGAAAGGCCCTCCAAACGAAAACTCGTAAACTCCACCATCTATCATCAGAACACCTCAACGAACGGCAAATCCTAGCCATCCTATTGAGAAATACCTGCGGGTCCTCTGTCGCATCCGTGCCGGTAAAAACTGGAGGTCTCAGCCACATAAACTCCTGTAATGATATGGGGTTAATCGTAGTAGTAGCAGGAGCAACAGTCTGGGCAACAGGTACAATCATGGTCTGTGCGGTGGAAGGAACGTCCTCGGATCTCTGTGCTCGACTGGACTCAACTAAAAATCCCATCATTTGTCGCAACTCCTGCATACCAGCCTCTAATCTGGCAATACGGTTGGGAGAAAGAGGATCAATCTGACTCTCAGGGGTAGGCGTATCATCCCGCTCGATCCTCGCCTCAGACAAGCCCGCTCGAAGCTCATCCCAAGCGGCAGCCCGCTGAGCTCTCGTACTCTTTGGCGGCATCGAAGCCGGAATAAGAAACAGGAGCAATAAGACCATTGCAATTTAATCAAGGGATGCATGGAATCAATGGAGGAAATACAAGCAATTATGTCCTAAGGTCACTTAGGCGGAATACCGTATCGTAAGTATGCCGCGGAACATACATACGCTAGGCCACTCTGCTTAAGTCACCTACTCCATCTACCAAGGGTCGTCCTACACTCAGAAAGGTAAAACCTATCGCTCTGGTACCAAGTTTGTCACGACCCGAAAGTACGGAACGTGACTGGCACTTAGATTATGAGACGTCTCAAGGCGTAACGTAACCTAAGTCAGCCAAGGCCCAGAAAATCTAAACCAAATCAACAAGAGTGAAGGAAAAACTATTTATGAAAATGATTTTAAACCAATTAAGTTTTATTAATCCCTTTTTAAAAAAATCAAAATTTTCCGAAAATTTCGGCAGAGTCTCCTTTGTAAATACTAGCCCCCAAAATGGATAAAACAAGATATATAAACCTATAATGATATAATGGCATCCCCAAGCGGGAGCTAGCTCTTCGCCCAAGGCGGATCACAACCATACATAATATATATGTAATATCAAGCAAATAAGCATAAAGAAACCCAAAAATAAGGAAAACACAACGTCGGCTCAAGTGAGCTCGACCCCAGAGGAACCACATATACATAAATCTCTCAGTCTCAACACTAGGTCGCATATACAAAATAAGAAGTGGTAGATGGAGAATACTAGATACAATGATAGCACAAAAGAGACAAAAATGTCCTCGCAACCTACCTAAGAGCAATGTCGTGAGTTTGGGCAAAAGGAGCCAATGAAATGATACGCCCGCCGCTACGAGGCTGACGGGTCCAACCTGCTAGACACTGTGGCACAACGGGGGTGAGTTGCCAGCTCGTGAGTAGAAAATAACATCTAATAAGGCTATCGTAATAATGCACGCAAATGCGTCACAACATGTATGTCTAGATATGATGTAATGTCACTAGTATGTATGCACATGAATGCAAAATCAATACTAAATCTTTAAGTGTTTAAATATGATGATCTATGCATTCTTAACTTAGAAAAATATATGTACAATAGCTATGGTGCCATCAATGAAATCATCCGAAAACCGTGTCAAGCATCGACACCAAATATAGAAATATATCTGTCTCAATGTCTCATTATGTCAATTTCTCAATACATCGGTCTCCGTCGGTCCGGATCGGCCCATATCATCAATCTCACGACAACGGTCGATATCCTCCGGATATCCGCCGTGCCAGAAATCACCGGTAGGTAGTCTTCCCCTGCCAGGCTCATCGTTTACAACTCGATCTTCTTGCCCCGGCGTACCATACCGGGCCCACCATGTACCCGAGACGGTTCATCCACTCCTCGAATCGGGTCTTGAAATCCAACAGAAAACATGAAAACTCATGGTGGACGACACATACATCACGAGAAAACCGTAACTTTGTTTTAAAAATGATGATAATAAACTTTTGTTAAATTCTTGCGGTTTTCCCCAAAATCCAGAAATCTCATCAATACTGCAATACTTAAGAAAATCATAATACCCAACATGTTGTATATGATAAATGCTTATGATATCAAAGGTATACAATGTGATTTGTGGCTAGGAATCTATATAAGCATGATGATGAAGTGAGGTATATATAAATGATATGCAATTCAATGTATCATGTATGATGCAAGTGTTTGATACTAAACTAAGTAAGTTCTACAGTGCTCGTGGCATGGAAATTACCAAAGGCGTATGTGTCATATGAATAGTGCGCGTGCAACAAGAGACAATGGTAATGGTGTAAGTGTCCTAAGAGGTTATATCACACATAAGTAAATAGATAACCATGCAATACCAGCAGACGAATAACTAGAATGATATGCATATGAATGAGATGATTAACTAACTAACTATTTATATAGTTTGCAAAGAATAAAGTGATCTAAACTATAGGGCACCTCGTGCCATCCAGACGATTTCCCCATAGATGTATACATCTACTCACCCGGACGCCTCGCTAATCTGATCCAACCACCGCTTTACTCTTGCGCGCCGCGTCCGATATTTCCGCAACCGATCCTAAAATTGCACGATACAAAACATAAGATTACAAATTCCTGAAACAACGCAAAGTCACAAAATAAAAGAATCAACGCTCACAAGTTAGGTACAACGTGCACTAGATGCGCGGAACACACACGACAACCACTATAACCTTAACTAAAATCGTCGTTCGGAAGAACCGTCAAAACTAAACCCGATCAAACCAAATTTTGCATTCACACAACCTAAATGTCATAGGAGATGCTATTAATATTGTCAAGATACCACAATTAATTCACCTCCTAAGAATTTATAAAACCTAATAAGCACTAAAAATTGAAAATTCGCGTAACCATCGTAGATTAGCGATAAAGTTATCACAATCTAACACAATCAACCCAACTACACTACATAGACACTACACTAATTTTAAGCCA
The DNA here is from genome assembly GCA_030015575.1 of Agapanthus africanus. NCBI lineage: Eukaryota > Viridiplantae > Streptophyta > Magnoliopsida > Asparagales > Amaryllidaceae > Agapanthus > Agapanthus africanus. The sequence continues at coordinate 180,394,631 of JASDDO010000031.1, read as the reverse complement.
TTTACAATACTTCAAACCCTAATTACAAAACCAACCCTTTCCTTCAATTTCATAAACAAGCATTTTTAACCAAATTTCACAATTTAAATTTCTAAATTAGCATATTTAAACTACAATTTAACAATTAGATTAGAATTATACCTCTCTAGTTTGAACCCTAGCTTGCACTAGCCTCCAAAGACACCTCCTTTCTCCATGCTTTAAACCAATTTGGGGTTGAGAAGGGATAGCATAAGGATTTGTTTCAGTTTTGTGAAGAAATTTATGGATTTCGATGGATTTTTGATGGAATTTTGAAGCAAAAGAGAGGGGGAAAAATGGGAGCTGCAGCAGCAAGGTTTTGACCAGGGGGTGTGGGAGGGGAGAATGGGAGAAGTGTTTGTAAATTTCCACATAAAAAGTATATTTTAAGCTCATTTAATGCATATCACATCATTTCCTTATTTAAATTTCATTTTAATTTCCTTTTTAAACCATTGAAACTACAATCTTGGAAAGTCTTGCTAACATTTTTCTTACTTCTAGATTTTAGTTTATAATGGTTCCTAAGTATGTAATTACCCATTTAAATTTGTATTTATTACTAATTTAATGTATATTTAAAAGCTTAAAATAATATTAAAAATAATTAATTAAGGTTATTTTTTTAAATGACTAGAAATTTTTAAGTGACAATTTATTAACGAAATACTAGCAATTTCTTATCTAAATTTTGTATAATTAGGCCTATATTGAAAAATAATTATTTTAATATTTTACGGAAAATTCTGATTATTTTACCGATTATCGAAAAACTACCTAGACGATATTCAAAGTGTTACAGGTCTGAGTTTTTCTAATGCAAATACAACTGCCTAAAGTTCCTTTTCGGTAGTTGTATAATTAATTTGAGCATCATTCAGGGTCTTGCTTGCATAATAAATCACGTGTGGCATCTTTTCAATGTGTTGTCCTAAGACTGCACCAACAGCAAAATCTGATGCATCACACATAAGCTCAAACGGGTGGTTCCAATCTGAAGATGATAGAACGGGGGTTGTAGTGAGGAAATTCTTAAGTGAGTCAAATGCAGCCTCACAATCCGAGTCAAAGTGAAAGGTTGTGTCCTTGGCCAAGAGAAGAGTTAAGCGTCTAGCAATTTTTTTAAAATCCTTAATGAATCTCCGATAAAAGCCTGCATGGCCAAGAACAGATCGTATATCTTTGACACATTTGGGATGAGGAAGGTTATAAATGGCATCTATTTTAGCTCTGTCAACCTCAATTCCATTCCATGAAATAACATGTCCAAGCACAATTCTCTCTTGGACCATGAAATGGAATTTTTCCCAACTCAAGGTTAAGTTCTTCCCTTTGCAACGAGTAAGAACTGCGTCAAGATGTGATAGGCAGTCATGAAAAGAATCTCCGAATACTGAGAAATCGTCCATAAAATTCTCCAAAAAATTCTCGACCATGTCCGAGAATATCCCCATCATACATCGTTGAAATGTAGCGGGAGCATTGTATAACCCAAAGGGCATGCGTCTATAAGCAAAAGTACCAAAAGTACAAGTAAATGTGGTTTTATCTTGATCATTTTTGGCAATAGGGAACTGGTTATAGCAAGAGTATCCGTCCATGAAACAATAATACTCCCGTCCAGCTAAGCGTTCTAACATATAGTCAATAAAAGGTAGAGGAAAGTGTTCTTTCCTCGTTGCGGCATTGATTTTTCTACAATCAATACATACACGCCACCCAGTTTGAACGCGTTTCTGGATTAACGCATTTGCCTCATTTGTTATAACCATGATGCCAGATTTCTTAGGGACTATATGAGTTGGAATTACCCATTGGCTATTAGAGATTGGGTAAATGATTCCACTGTCAAGGTATTTGACGATTTCTTTCTTTACCGCTTCCTTCATGATGGGATTTAACCGTCTCTGTTGTTCTCAGGTTGGCTTGGCTTCATCTATCATATGTATATGATGTTCAACAATCAAGGGACTAATCCCTTTGATGTCAGCCATAGTCTAACCAAAAGCCTGCCGATTAGATCTCAAGACCGTCAAAAGCGCATTCTCTTGCTCTGAGGCTAGAGAGGAAAATATGATCATGGGTAAAGACTTATTCTCACATAAATATGCATATTTAAGATGAGAAGGTAATAATTTGAGATCTAATGTCGGCGGATAAACAATAGAAGGTTGGGTAAAAGAATGACATTGAGATTCACGAAGAAACTCATAGCCTGCAAAGGATACAAACTTGGAAAGTGATGAGTCCAAAGTTTCAGACTGAGGAGTGAACTCATCAAAAGTGTCCTCACTAAGATGTGCAAGATCAAACATTGGTGTAATAATGTCGTCGAAATTATCAAAGCAAAGTTCATCAACTTCACAGCTTTCGTGAGCTATCTCTTGGACAGAACAGACATCAAGTATGTGAGCAGAGGATTCAGACGGCTGACTTCCAATTTTGTAAATGTTCAGTTCAATTGTCATTTTTCCAAAAGATAGGTTCATAGAACCGTTTCGACAATTAATGACAGCATTGGAAGTGGCAAGGAATGGTCGACCCAGAATCACCGGAATTTGATTCCTTGGGTTCGCTAAAGGTTGTGTATCGAGAACAATAAAGTCCACAAGGAATACAAATTCCCTGACTTTTATCAACACATCCTCAAGTTCACCCCTAGGTTTGGTGATTGATCGGTCTGCCATTTGAAGAGTGGAATGAGCTGGTTTCAACTCTCCAATCCCTAACTGCTCATAGATCGAATATGGATGTAGGTTAACACTTGCGCCAAGGTTAAGTAGAGCACGGTTAATGTTTTTACCCCCAATAGAAATCGAGATTGTAGGACATCCAGGGTCCTTACGTTTCTTTGGTAACTGTGGGGTAAAAGCAGTGCTAACATTATTTGTCATGAAGACATTTTTGGTCACTTGAGTCTTCCTCTTCCTAGTTCACAAGTCCTTAAGAATTTTCGCATAAGACGGGACTTGTTGAATATCATCCAGGAGAGGGATATTGATATTAACCTGTTTAAACATTTCCATAATCTTCTCCATATGTGGACTTGAGTTGTTCCCCTTAATCGATTCGGATAAGTAGCTTTAGCAATAATAGCTCGGTCTAACATTAGAGAAGGTGGTGTGTGTGGAACTGATCCCAGAATAGGAATGGGGATCGTCTTTGGTGGACTAGAAGAGGTATGCTGAGGGTTCAAGCCTTGAGGAAAACGAAGAATAGGCTCGCAAGAAGGTGGTGGGGTAGATGAACAAGGGTCAGAAGTAGAAGTAGATGTGGAAGGAAAAGTCGAAGTGAAAGCCGGGGTGTTATTGATTAATTCATCGTGATTATCAATCTCTTTACCGACTTGATTATTCAGCACTCTTCCGGATCTCAACGTTGTAATTGCATTCACATTGTAGTGTTGTGAATGTCCAGGATTCGGTAGGGGTTGAGACGGAAGTTCCCTTTCTCTCCAGCACCCATTTCGGCATTTAATCGTGCAATTTGTGCTTCAATCGATTTAATACTCTCACCTTGTGAGGCGGAGTATTTCTGGATATTATCGATAGAAGACTTTATCTCAGCCGAAACTTGCATGAAATTTTTCAAAATCAAGTTCATGGTTTATGCGAGTGAAGAGGAGTCATCAGTACCGGTCAATTGCAAAGAATTATACGGTGCAGAAGTGTTGACCAGATTTTGAAAGTTTTGTGATTGATGGGAGTGCTGAGTCCGTTGTAGTGGTTGTTGTTGTTGTGGAGGGACCCTTTGAAAGTTGTTTTGGTTTGGAACCGTGTTTTGAGTTTGGTGTTGGTTCAAAGCAAAGTTAGGGTGATTCCTCGAACCATGATTATAAGTGGAAGAATACGGATCGTTTCTAGGTCTTTGCTGGAAAGAAGCATTTGTTTGCTCTTGACCTTGAAACGGAGAATTCAATGGATATTCTTCCGTAAAATGTGAAGGATCAGAACCGAATCCATAAACAGTTTTAGTAAGTGTCATCTGATTTAAGGAGACTAATAAAAATTTGTGTTCCATAGCTTCGAGTTTCTTTTGCATTCCTGCCATTTCAGCTCTAACTCCTATGGAAACATCCAGTTGATGAATACCACCCCTAGATGATGCTTGACTTAAACTCTCCCACTGTAAGGATTTTTCAGCGAAATCTTCTAAAAATTTCCAAGCTTCACCATCGTCTGTAGACATGGATTCAAGATTCTGTTTTGTTCTAGGATTAATGCCCTCATATATGATTCTGCACAGATCCCATCAGTGGATTCCGTGATGAGGAGATTGAACTATGAGATCCTTGAAGTGTTCAAAACACTTCGAAAATGGTTCATTGGGAAGCTGGGTAAATTGATTTATCTCGCTAAGGACTCAGGCTGTCTTATGATTGGGATAAAATTTCTTTAGGAAAGCTACGACGAATTCATCCCAGTTTGAAATAGAATGTGCGGCTGTGTTATAAAGCAACTTCTCGGCTAAATCGCACAGAGTGAACGGGAGAAGACGTAGACGCATAGCATCCACAGAAAGCTGTGAAGTACCCATCATAGCACATGCGTTTTCAAATTTGGTAATAAAAACGTATGTGTCTTTAGACTCGAGACCGTGAAATTTGGGTAAAAGATTGATGTATCGAGGTTTGATTTCGAAATTGTCCCCATTGGCTGGTGCAATGGAAAGACAGGTAGGAAGAGAACCTCGAATAGGGTAGCATCTCTCTTAGAGAGAGATGCGGGAAGGATTCTGTGCACTTGCGGATGGTGGCAGAGCGGTGTTAAAAAAGTTCGATGGAGATCCGTCCATCGAAGTGGATGTGGTGTGTGGTGAGGAAAAATAAGATGTAGAAATATCGACTTCGGAGTCGATAGAAGGAACACGGACAAGACGGACACTAGAATCCCGTGTCCAGCCGAGCATGCACTAAATGGTTTAGCAAAAGTGGCAGCGTAAGTGATAATTAGAGAAAAGATGGATTTAGTGTTCTTTTTTGAAAACGACGGATTTTTTTTGAAAAATCACACAAACAATGCACAAGCAACCCTAAATCTAATGGTCACCTAGGTCAAGTTTCTAGACCGCTCTTAGACTTCCAAAAGACAAGTCGCAAGATAGATCTTCTACTGCCCCTTTATCCCTTATGTGGTCGGGTAAGTGCCAGGTAAGTGGGAGGTTCTCCGCTACCTAAGTAGCGGGACTAATTAATTAACCACTTACCTTAGACACACTTGCCTTAGACACCACAAAAGAAACGCGGATAAGCAATAGATTACCCGCGACCTTCTTCTGTCCTAAGTGAGCGCGACGGTCCTTAGAGTCTTGTCTAGATATTTTTTAGTTAATGATGGTGATGCGGATGCAAGTTTTGTGATTTATTGGGCTTAGGAAGGGTGATGAACTCCCCACCTAATCTGAATGTGGTCTTTGCCCCTTAATTTCCGTGTTAAAATATGCAAACAACCTTAAGCAAAACATGCAACAATATATTTTTGCGGCGCTGTGAATTTTTGCAACGAATCCTGCAGAAAATGATGATTGGATAAGAGTCGGGAAGAGATAAGAAAGTAAGAAATAGACCTGAGAAATTTGGAACACTGAAACCTCTATCACGCCGCGGTTCCGCCGCAGAATTTCTATTATGGCCGTTGTTTCGTAGCCTTCTGATGTGATCGCTGCACGAAAATTTCTTCAGCTGCTCCCTTCAGTTCTCTGGCCTTCTTGAATGCTCCAAAATAATTTTCCTCTTGCTCTAGCGATTCCAGATTCCCTTGCAAAAATCACAACAAATCGTTAAGCACTTGATGCGATTTTGATCTAAAAAATTCTGATGGAATAATAATATTTTTCAACTCAAATTGCAAAAACGAACAAATTAGCAAACAATCCCCGGCAACGGCGTCATTTGATTGATCGTTCGAATTGTGTTGTGAAAAGTAATCACAATCAAAGAATTATAAACCGCAATCAATTAATGGTGTCGGAATAGCTTCGTCAATGAATACGGATCGTCCACTGAGATGCGTGTACTCGTTCGAATTTGTTTTCGTTGAGTCGAAAAGAAAATATAAAAGAAAATGATTCAAGATTTGTGAGATTTAATTTCAAGAAAACATTAAGAAATAGATCAAGAATCAAGAATCAAGAAAATGTCCAAATCAATTTGATTATCAAGATTATGAAGAATAGCTTGTAGGAATGGATCAAATTGGTAGCAATGATGAATACTAGTAATTACGAATCTTATCTATTGATGAATTGTAGCTAGATCGATGATGATCAATGAAGATTAGGGATCTATTGAAGAAACTAGGGTTTCTCCTTCACAATCCCTTCTCTTTTCATTTATCATCATTCAATTCTAACTTTTAGTAAAGAAAATCATCAATTATTTGATCCCTAATTTGCAACGAGATAATCAAGAACATGATCTTGCTCCAAATTAGGTCATCGATGATTATTTTTCCTAAAGTTCACAATCCTCATAAGACTTAAGATTAGTATAATAATTTCATCATCATTTGATCTAGCGATTCTCTCGATTCCTTTACAAGCGGAGATTACTCACACATTATGAAAATTGATGAATCAAGAACGAGAAATTTCAAAACGCAAGAATGTAAAGAATGCAAGAATTAAAATTATCACCTTTATTAAATCTCCTTCAAATTACATCTTTCAATTAAGTTTACAAGACTAGCTCTCGAATCGCTCCTTGAAAGGGAATTTGTCGTCGAAACTCGATTCGCTCGATTGCCGTGAGTCACGGGTCGGATGCAGATCTCTTGCTCTTGATGACGACCGGCGTTGCGATAAAGGATCGTTGATTGCTTGGTTGATTTGTTCTCAATGGATCTTGATTTGGCTTTGGATTTGGATTTGGGTTAGGGTTTGGATTGGATCACAAGTTATGTCACTCAACTTGTGTGTGAAATTATTGAACAACGAACAACAACCTTTTCAATGAAGCCCTAGGTCTCCTTTTATAGTCCTTCAGATCATCCATTAGAAGCTAGGTTTATCTTCCACTAGAAGCTAGGTTGTTATGAAGCTTGCATGAGAAGCTTGGCGGTTGTAGGGAAGCTTCTGGAGAAGTTTAGGGAGTTCGAAGCGTTTGTAAAAGTACCGACCGCCAACGAGCTAACTCGGCCGCGGATCCGCGGCGGATCGGACTGGATCGGCCACAGATCCGCGGCCGTTTGGAAGGATCATTGCATCATTTTTCTGGTATATTTTTGTGTTGTCTTTAGGGTCTTCTTCTGATGTCTGGAATCTTATTATTCTTTTTGAATCTCTGCCATATTTTATTTCTTTGACTTGCTGCGATTTATCGGCAATTTTGCGATTCCAGTTCATTCACCTGAAGAATTTTCTGCACACAATCTCAATGAAAAGTGTTGAGAGATACAATATCATGCGTTTTGTAATAAACACACAATTTCCTTCATAATGTCGGTTATAATGTATAACACATGTTATTTGATATTTTGCAGACGAATTGCTAATATGTGCTATATTTATACTAAACACCTTTAGATAATTAGAAAGAGTAGGGAAATTGATGTGTTAAGAATGCAATATTTTTGACTGATCTTGGGTCATGGTGGCATGACTAGGGTTTTTGTTGTATTATTGTAAGTGCACGGTGGCGCCCCGGACGTCAATCTGACGCCGGAATGCGGAAACGAAAATTTACTTTAACTTTTAAAACCGACACCACCGCGCACAATAAACCCGGATCGGGCCATTAAACTAGTCCTAGCTAACTAAAAGAAAGGGGTAGAGAGATATACCGAGCGATCCGTGTCCTTCGGTCTTCTCGTCGTCGTCCCGATCTCCCTGCAGAATCTCCGGTCTCCACCAAGTCGCCGGAAGGGCATCACGTCCCCGGGTTCTTTTACGGGCTCCCACCTCTGGACCGAGGCAACTCCGGCACGATGTTGGCGAGCCGACGTGCCCAAGATTTGCTGTAGAAAATGTGTAGTGCTCTATGTCTCATTTGGGGTTACTAGAAGTTGCCTTTGGTGGAGGAATGATATGATAACATTTTGTAGATGAAATTGGGGATTTTTGCAAGCACAATAGAACCAAAAATCCCCTCCCAAAAAAATTGGGCAACCCCTCCCTCTATCATGGCCGGCCAAAAAAAGGTAAGGGAGAGAGAGCATGAGGGAGAGTGTGGAGTGTCCAAATGAAAAATGAGTATATCAAAATCAAGAGAGAGAGAGAGGATTATCATTATCAAAAGAAATGATCACAATCATAGTCCAACACTCTATCAACCAATCATCACACCCAAAGGCAAGCCACCATGAAGAAGTCAAGAAGTCAAGGGATGGTGCAACCATCATGACACTACAATGTGCAAAGACAACCCTCCAAAATGCTTATTTGCACAAATGCAAATAAGCCTTCCTGCACCAATCTTCAGCCAATGAAAGATACAAAGAAATATGGCTGAAACGGAAAACAAACTGGCAACTCCAAAAAACTGATCCCGTAATAAATTACAGGAAAACCCCGCTACTGTATATACATACCCGCATTTGTATTCTGACCGAATACAAATGCAATGAGACAAATCTACACGGTAAAATACTAGGATCCGGCTCAAACCAAAGCCCGCTAGTATTAACTGTCCGATCATGATCCGTAGAATACCGCGCGTATCTGATCGAACCCTGCCATATCTCTATACGGCCTCTACAACGTTTCGCTCGAAACTTGAGCAACTGTCTGTGGGGGACTCTAAAGACTCGTCAATACTATGGCTGTGGATTTAACCACTAGCACGTCAGAGGTATTAGCCATACGTGACGGGCTACCAGCTATTGACCAAAAGGGACGTCGATGAGCGAACTCATCCTGACACCCTACCGAGCCTGTCAGTGACAATATCCGTACAGTCCGGTCTGTTCGTCTATGAGCATCGCATGGCGGGCGTAGGGGGTTGGTAAAAGTCAAACCCCCAAAAGCGGTACAAGTCGTGTCGGAGTGTAGCCCAGAACACCCAGAGATACTATTGGAATACCTACTAGTAAATCTCCGGTCTTGGCCAAGGACATCGTGTAATGGCTCTCCTAGACACAACGCGACCTCACCCCCAATACCGGATGAGACGAACCCCTGCAGATCCGCTCACTGCCTCCATGTGGCTCAGGACTGTACCCAACTAAAACTTGTTTGCACGTCTCCTTTGAGCGTGGTAGGGTAGTAATCAAAGTACAGTGGGAACTCACATTAGACAAATGACGATCTCAGGTCGATGAACTAACCTGTACACATGTCACCAGGGAACTGCTATCTGACGTCAGGTATAAGACCAACTAGCATGTTCCCGGCGAGTCCTGTCCGGTGTACTCATAACCCAATGAGCACCTGTATACATCTTAGGTGAACCAACTGATACCAGTGGCTTGTGAGACCGGCCACCGCCCCTCGTCGGGGTCTCAACTGTATACACTAGTCTACTCTGGAGTATCGATGCCCTGTCTCGAAACTCTCACGACTAGGGACCATTTAAAGATGTGCTTATAGACTACCAGCTCCCACGTATATGATCGCCCTCATACTGCTGGCAGTCAAGAAAGAATCTTAGGGGCTCTATCAACGTGTAATAGCGACCTGTCAGGTCACCTAAAACAGTACACGATGATAAAAATAAACCAAATAGCATACTATCATCTTGAGTAAGACTGTCCTACTGGGACAGGTCCTCCCTCAATCATTGCAATCACGTGCCTGTGATCCAATAATTGACTCTGAGGGCACTATCTCCAACAATTATAAGATATTTTGTTGTGAGCATGTGAGTGAAGACAGATCTTTTTCTTGAGGCTTTTCTTTAGTTGCTCACAACACATATATCTCACAACAACACTATCCATTTTCTTGACTTGCCTTTTTCTTTAGCTCACACTTCTCCGATGGAATTTCTTCTACTTCCACCCTATATGTCTCGTTTGTTAAGAAACCTAGGGTGTATTGAGACAATCTAATCACAAACACTCTCTACTTCATCTTGGCTATCTAGGTTAGCAAACTAGATACTCGAGTTGCTTCGGTTTTGAGGTCAGAGCCCGTATTACAAACTCTCAAGGTGGATCGTCTTCGATGCGGGAGACCGGAGATCAAGCATGATCGAGGAACCCATGAGGAGTTCGGGACTGAGGTTGAAAACCGAAGGACACAGATCATTCAGTATAACCTTTCTAAACTCCTTTTTTCTATAGCTAATTTAGGGTTAATGGTCGATCCGGGGAATCGGGCACCGTTAGCGCCGGTTTTTAAAAGTTTTTGTTCCGCATTTCGACACGGATTGATGGCTGGGGCGCTGGCATAACCAAACAGTATTGTGACGTGCGATTAATCCTGACTTGTTCTTCTTTTAGGGTTTGAAAAAGAATTTGAGGAAATAGTGGGAGACATCATGATTAGATAAACTAATAACCAATCTAATCTTACAAGAGCGCATGCTAAGTGTTTCTTTTCTCTCTATTCAGGTAGCAACCATTTCACGCCCTAATCAAGATAGTAAAATGTATCGCTTAACCGATCCGAATTCTTATTCGGGGCTGGGGAACGTCGGTTCGGCTCTTAACTATGACAGCTATCATAAGTATGAGCAAGGGAAAGAGGATTGCATGAATACCTTGATGACCCCAACTAAGAAGAAGCTTACTGTTGCATCTCCTTGAGGTGTTCTTGTTATTGAGAACTATTTTTCGGTCAGTCCTACCTCCTGAGTACTAGAAACCAGATCAGAATCTCACATCTGTAATTTATTGCAGGAACTGAGAAAAAATAGGATAGTTGGACCTGGTGATATGTCCCTCAGAGTAGGGAACGGAGCATAAGTTAATGCTGCTGCCATCGGTGAATATCACCTAGTGTTGTCAAAAGGCAATACTATGATTTTGAACAATTGCTACTATGTACCTTCCATAGTTTGCAACATCATATCAGTTTCTTTACTTGATAAAGATGTATATAAGTTTGTTCTGTATATAAATATCATGAACATTTATCTTAATCAGGTATTGGTTGTAGAAGGTACACTGTGTAATGGTATCTATTTTCTAAATCAAAACATAGTTTTCAATATAAAAAACACACGCAAGAGGAAGAGTCCTGAAATGAACGAATTCTACTTGTGGCTTTGTAGATTTGGTCATATCGGAGAGAAAAAACTAAGTTTCATAAAGATGGATTTTTGAATACGTTTGAATTTTCATCTTATGAAAATTGTTAGTCTTGTCTCAAGGGAAAGATGACCAAATCTCCATTCACCGGACACGGAGAAAGAGCAACAGAGCTCTTGGGACTCATACACAGTGATATATGTGGTTCGATGTTTATACATGTAAGGGGTGGGTTCTCGTACTTCATCACATCCACTGACGATCTCTCTAGGTTCGGGTATGTGTGTCTTATTAAACACAAATCTGATGCTTTTGAGAAATTCAAAGAATTCAGAAAGAAAGTAGAGAACTAGACAGGAAAAAGCATCAAGATCCTCAGATCTGATAGAGGAGGGGAGTACATGAGAATGGAATTTCTAGATTACCTAAATGAGAATGGAATTCTCTCAGCTTACTCTTCCGTATACACCATAGCACAATGGTGTATCGGAGCGGAGGAACCGTAGCTCATTGGACATGGTTCGCTCCATGATGAGTAGTGCTTAGTTGTCTCTTTCATTCTAGGGACATGCGCTGCAAACAGCGGCATACTTTTTGAATCAGGTTCCTTCAAAATCTGTGCCTAAGACTCCGTATGAAATATGGAGCGGAAAGGAACCATGTTTTAAGCTTATGAAGATATGGGGTTGTCCAGCCTATGTGAAAACACAGAAACCAGAAAAACTAGAGGGGCGGTCAGTTCTATGTAAGTTTGTGGAGGTATCCAAAGCTTTCTCATGGATATCTGTTCTACCACACTGAGGAACAGAAGGTGTTTGTATCTCGCCACGCCACCTTTTTGGAAAATGGAATTTCTTGCAAAAGAAATTAGTGGGAGTACGATAGAACTGGAAGAAACTTCAGAACCACAAACTCAAACTGAAGGTTTGGTTGAACCTTAGGATTCAGTAGTCCCAGATGAGCCTCACCCACTTTGCAGATCTAGTTGGATTTCTCATCCTCCCGAGAGATACTACGGTTTTCTCATTGATGGGGATCGAGAGGATTGCATCTTGGAAGAAGATGATCCTACTAGTTTCAGGCAGGCCATTATCAGCAGGGACTCTGATAAGTGGCTGGATGCTATTCAATCTGAAATGGAGTCCATGTACGGCAATAAAGTGTGGACCTTGGAAGTTGCTCCACCTGGGGTAAAACCCGTTAGATGCAAATGGATCTACAAAAGGAAGATTGGTGTAGATAGGTAGGTGGAAACCTATAAGGCTAGACTTGTTGCAAAAGGTTTTCATCAAAGAACAGGATTGGACTATGAGGAAACTTTTTCTCCGGTGGATATGCTCAAATCCATTCGAATCCTACTTGCCATTGCCGCCTTCCATGACTATGAAATCTGGCAGATGGACGTAAAAACGGCTTTTCTAAACGGAAGTTTGGAAGAGTAGATTTATATGGATCGGCCAGAAGGTTTTGTAGACAGTGGGAGCAGCGGGAAGGTGTGCAAGTTTCTTAAATCCGTTTATGGATTGAAGTAGGCATCGCGAAAATGGAACATCTATTTTTATGAAATAGTCAAGGAATTTGACTTCATCAAGAACGATGATGAGCCATGTTTTTATAAGAAGATTATAGGATGAACTGTCATATTCCTAGCCTTGTACGTGGACGACATTCTTTTGATAGGAAACGATATTCCTATGCTACAATCGGTCAAGCTGTTCTTGTCACAAAGGTTCTCCATGAAAGACCTAGGTGATGCCTCATACATTCTGGGGATCAGAATCTACAGAGATAGATCCAAGAGATTACCGGGACTTTTGCAGTCTAGGTACATAGAGACCGAACTAAAGAGATTTAGTATGGAGGATTCCAAGCGCGGTAGCATACCCGCATTCCAAGGAATCACCCACTCATAGGAGATGTCTCCCAAGACGGATGAGGAGAGGGTTCATATGAGCACTATACCCTATGCTTCGGCGGTAGGATCTATAATGTATGCGATACTATGTACAAAACCAGATGTAGCTTACGCGCTATGTGTGGTGAGCCGGTATTAGTCGAACCCAGGTGAGAACCACTGGACAGCAGTGAAGAACATTCTCAAGTACCTGAGAAGGACTAACGCGATGTTCTTGGTTTTCGGTAATAGAGACCTCAAGGTCGAGTCATTTACCGATTCAAGCTTCTAGAGTGACAAGGATTAGAACAAGTCTATCTCGGGTTTTGTGTTTACCCTCAACGGAGGGGTGGTGTGTTGGAGGAGTTCCAAACAGGATACCATCGTAGACTCAACGATGGAGGCCGAATACATTGCTGCGAGCGATGCCGCAAAAGAAACGGTCTGGATGAAGAAGTTCATTGATGAACTTTAGGTAGTTCCGTCCATTGTTGATTTGATACCTTTGTATTGCGATAACAATGGGGCTATAGCTTTAGCGAAGGAACCATGGTCCCATCAGAAATCCAGACACATCTTACGGCGGTATCACCTGATCAGGGAGATCATAGATCGCAAGGAGATCGAGGTCCGGAGAGTGGATACAAAAGAGAACACGGCGGATCCATTTACAAAGCATCTATCTCAAGCGCAGTTCGAGTGACTTTTTGAGATGTTGGGTATGCGGTAAGCCAGCAGCTGGCCTTAGAGCAGATGTTGGGTATTTGGTACGCTAATAACTGGCCTTTAATGCAAGCGGGAGATTGTTGGATATGTATGCTGTAACACTTTGAATTTTCGTTAGAATGTTTTTCGTGATTATTAGTAATTGTGCGAGTTATTATATATGTGTACATAGGATTATTAGTTATTTTAGTCGGGGTTACCCTAATTGGAAAATTTCCGTTTGTAATGTACACTTGCACACTTAGCCATGTTGTGAACTAGGTTAAAATGTTAACCATTTCATTTATTCTTGCATGGTTTATTGTTTTATCCCCACCATTTCATCATGTCATAACCCTTTTTATAATTCAAAATACTAATAAAAAAATGAAGCATGGTGTTAGGTAGAAAATTGACATTTTGACCCCCATTTTCCTTCTCTTCTCTCTCTCTTTCCCCATCTCAGAATTTCTGCAAATTTCCAGCAGAAAAACCCTCGGTTTTCTTGATCTTTTCATCTCCTTTTCACTTCTCTTTGATCTCCATACAAATCCTACACAAAAAGCAATCATTTTCATCACAAAACCAAGGAAAAGTGAACTTTTTGAGGTGTTTGGAGGAAAATCTGCACACTTGATGCAAGGGCTGGAGTTTTTGGTGTTTTATAAGGTCTTTTGAAGGTATTAACTCATGTTAGCACTCCTTTTCCATAAATTTGTAGTATTCTTTAGCAAAAATCTTATTTTTGTGCATTTTTAGTGATGTTAAATGATATTTGTGATGCTTATGTTAGATTGGGGTTTTGTTGGCTTGGTTAACTCTATTTTGTGATATTAGAGCTATTTAGGCCAGGTTTTGGGTTCAGTTTGCACAGAAATACCATAAATTTTCATTTTAGTGCAAAAAGTGTGGTTTTTAACTAGAAATAAGGCTCTGTAAGATCTGCTACTACCCGAGATGTTTCAGAGTGAAATTGGAATTATTGTAGCTTAGACAGGGGGTTTCGAGTGCACACACAAAACCTTGGAGTCCCTCCCCCTACCCTGGCCGCCAAAATAAGCATTTTGGCCACAATTTGCGGCCAGATGGGGGTGTTTTGGGTTAGGGTTTGAGCCACTGGAGTCTGCTGCTATGTGTAGTATTTCGGTATATATATATTTGTAATATCTGTTCTGTATCTAAATCTGTAGTTGATTACCCTATTTCCCGTATTTTTAATCATTCGCGACACGCGTGATACATATGTGCGGGTTTGGGGTTTCTGCGTATCGCGACGTGTCGGATCGACATCAAGCGCGTAATCACACGTTTTAGCGTATCGCGCACATGCGCGCTTGGTTTGAGACACGGGTTTCTAGTTGACCTTAAATGTCGTGTTTGTATGATTTTGAGCTTATGCGTGATATTCTGTGGAATTCTAGGTTCGCGGGCAAGCGCGACGGACGCCGCGAAGAAAGGGAAACAAGTCATCGGCTTTACCTAGCGAGAGATTACGGTGAGATGATTTAACATCTACGGGGATATCGCCCGCATGGCGTTCTACGTCAGGGCTGATAGGATCTTATAGATACATTTCCATACATCGACTGTTCATGGCTACTATTTAGTGCATACCACATTCCCTGATATATGTATATAAACTAGAATTGATAGAACACCGCACCATTACTAACGGTTAATGTTGCACAAGCACTAGCCTGCATGCTACACAGACATAGTTAGTAATTGCCATGACACTCACACTGTAGAATTTCCATGATATTCATACTTGATGCATATATCACATCGGATCATTATGTTGTAGCTCATCTTTATGTGACTTGACATGATATTCATACTTAATGCACATATCACATCACATTGACTTGCATATTGGTTTGGATTACATGTGATTTCTGGATTAGGGAACCGTGGCTATTTCAAATATGTAATCATTTAAAAACCCGGTTCCCTTGATATGATATTTCGGTGCGTCTACCCTATGTTTTCTCGGTGCTAGAGTGAGATATATATGAGATAGAGGGGGCTGACCCAGACTGAAGGATGCCTGATATATACGAGATAGAGGGGGGCTGACCCGGACTGACGGATGCCCGATATATATGAGAAAGAGGGCTGACCCGGACTGACGGATGCCCGATAGACATATGAGATAGGGGGCTGACCCGGGATGACGGATGCCCGATATAGGAAGATTTGCGTGTCGATGCTAGACACGAGTATTTATGATATTTGGGTGCCGATGTTGGGCACTCATGATTCTCAGTGATGTACAGGATTTGAGGGCCGATTGGGGTGCCGGCGTCTTGGTTGTTGGGATTTGGGGTGCATTGATGGACACCAATTACATATTCCACGTTGATATTCCGTGTCGATGTTATACTTCCCATGCTCAACATTCATTATTGTATCGCTTCCTGTAGTTATATTACCTGATAGAGCACTTGCATGATTATTGCACATACTGCTTATCACACATTGATATCATCTGTTAGCATATGATAGAGTAGCAATGTGCGTGCATGCTCGCGATTACCTTTATATGTTATCTCTATTCACGAGTTGGCAACTCACCCCCGTTGTGCCACAGTGTTTGCAGGTTGACCTTCGGAGTAGTCGCGGCAGGCTGCGTTTTGCATCTTTTGACACAGATACCCCCATAGTTGGTGTACTAGCTCTTTTGCTGATAGGTGGGTTTTGTGCGGTATCTGTTTATCATTCAGTTATGTATATTATTGTATCTAGTATTCTCCATCAAACATGTATGTATTTGACTTAGAGACAGTGTGAGGATGATGATGTATATTATTTGTATTCTGGTGTCGAGCTCGTTATGAGCCGACTGTACTTGCAGTTTATTCTATCTGTGATGTTCCCACTTGTGGATCTTGATCATGGCTACGGCGTCGTATATTGCTATCTTGGTGATTCTCTACTTAAGAATTTTTGTCACTTTATTAAATACTTCCATTTAAAACTTAAACACTCTATACTTTTACTGGTTTGGTTTCTGGGTTTTCGGTTAACTTAGCTGCGTTACGCCTGTAGACGTTACGTGGTTAAGTGCCGGTCACGGGCCAATCTTCGGGTCATGACAAAGTTGGTATCAGAGCGTAGGTTTTACCTTTCGGAGTGTAGGATGACCTGGTATGATGGAGTAGGTAGCTGAAGCAGAGTGGCGTAGCGTGTGTATGTTCCGGGGCATACTCACGATACGGTACTCCGCCAAACCGACCTTAGGACTTGTTGATTTAAATTCCTTCTAGAGTATATACATTCTTGCGATTCGATTTTCTTATTCTTATCGAATCCTATTGTTCCTTTCAGCCATTATGGCGCCAAAGACTATGAGGGCGCAGAGAGCGGCCGCGAGGGCCGAGATTCGAGTCATTTCGTCCGAGACGAGGACTGATCCGGATAGCACAGCGGTTGTGCCCGAGCAGGCTGTTCCTGCCTTTACAGATCAGATTGCCATGTTAGGGGCTGGTGTGCAAGAGATGCGCCAGACGATGGGATCCAGTATGCAGGAGATGCGCCAGATGATGGGATATCTAGTTGAGACACTTCGAGCGCAGCGACCAGAGGTAGTTCCACCCGTTGCAGAGACCGCGGTAGTACCCACTGTACCGAAAGTTGCCCCTGCAGCTACAGAGGTTATCTCGGTATCGTTATTAGAGTTTATGAGGCTGAAGCCTTCGGTCTTCACAATCACCGATGTGGCCGAGGACCCACAGTCTTTCATTGATAGGATGGCGCGGATATGTCGTTCACTTAGATGCGCAGATGCGTGATGGGTTGAGTTCGCGAGCTTTCGCCTGGAAGGTCTCGCGCAGAAATGGTGTGAATCAGTCGAGAAGGGGAGAGCAGCAGGTCTTTCTCCTATAACCTGGACAGAGTTCGTGGCGCTATTCCTTGCCCACTTTCTTCCACTGAGCGTCAGAGATGCTAGAGCATGCAGGTTCGAGTGCTTACGTCAGACTCTGGAGATGTCAGTGGCAGAGTATGATGTCCTGTTCACCGAGCTATCAGTGTATGCTCCGTACCTAGTGGCTACTGAGGAGTTGCGAGTCAAGAGATTTGTTCGAGGCTTGCTTACACCACTGTTTCTAGCGATCAGCGCACAACAATATGAGACATATGCAGCAGCTGTAGACGCAACCCTATTAGTCGAGGAGCGCCTTGCTGAGACTTCGGTAGTTCCAGAGACGAAGAGAGTTCGTGCGGATACATCAGCGCAGAGATAGCCTTTTTGGCACCGTGATAGACGTCTTGCAGGTAGCAGAGATTCGAGGCGAGGCAGGTTGTTTTGCTCCTATCCCCAGGAGGGTCAGCGACCATCATCGAGATGTTTCCGTTGCGGGAGTTCTTATCTTCGTGTACAAGATTGTCCTGAGATACCCGGAGGGAGGCAGTAGCACCTCATGTCACACTACCACCTTAACCACCCCAGACGGCGTTGCCTATTGTACCTACTGTTACTCCATGCCAGACTCATGCACAAAGATTTAACGGTCGCGGAGGATTCGTTCATAGAGGACGAGGTGATCGAGGCAGAGGACAGCCAGCGGCCGACAGGGGACAGTCAGTCGCAGGTGGAGGACAGGCGCGAGTTTTTGCTTTGACGCATCAGGACGCGCAGGCGTCCAATGCGGTGGTCTTAGGTATCCTTCCAGTATGTTCTGTTGGTGCACACGTGTTATTCGATTCCGGATCCACGCACTCGTACGTATCCATACACTTTGTGCCGAGTTTGGGTAGAGAGTCCGGTTTGCTTGATCAGCCGCTTGTTGTGACTACTCCTGTGGGAGAGTCGTTTGTCGCTAGTCACGTATTCGGATCCTGTACCGTTTGTATTGGCGAGAGAGAGAATTGCCGGTCGATTTGATCCTTCTTGAGATGTTGGACTTCGACGTTCTTTTGGGCATGGATTGGTTAGCCACGTGCTATGCTTCTGTTGACTGCCGCGAGAAGACAGTTAGATTTTGTTTTCCCGGCGAGTCGGTTTTTGTTGTATTGGGGGACCGTGGTGCCACCACTAACAGCGTGTTTTCTTCTTTTCGCGATGGACAGCTTTTGAGGAAGGGATGTCAGGGATTTCTCGCCTATGTTTGCGATACTAGAGCTACAGAGGTTCCGATGGATCAGGTTCCGGTTGTTAGCAAGTTCCCTGATGTGTTCCCTGACGAGCTTCCTGGGCTACCGCCCGAGCGTGATATTTTTTTCTGTATTGATTTGGTTCCTGGCACGGGGCCTATTTCTGTACCGCCTTATCGGATGGCCCCGGCGGAACTTAAAGAATTGAAGGGTCAGTTGCAAGATTTGTTGGATAAGGGAATCATTCGACCCAGTGTTTCTCCTTGTGGTGCTCCAGTCCTGTTTGTCAAGAAGAAGGACAGCAGTATGCATTTGTGTATTGACTACCGTCAGCTGAACAGGGTGACAGTGCGGAACAGGTATCCTTTGCCACGCATCGACGATTTGTTCGACCAGCTTCAGGGGGAAGGATACTTTTCGAAGATCGATTTGCGATCAGGCTACCATCAGTTGCGGGTTCGACAGGAGGACATTCCTAGGACAGCTTTCCGCACGCGTTACGGCCATTATGAGTTTTTTGTGATGTCGTTCGGACTCACCAACGCGCCAGCAGCATTTATGGACTTGATGAACCGCATTTTACGGCCGTATCTTGATATGTTCATCATAGTATTCATTGACGATATCTTGGTGTACTCTCAGAGTAGAGAGGAGCACGAGCAGCACCTGCGGATTACACTGCAGACCTTGAGGGAGCATCGGCTTTTCGCCAAATTCTCAAAGTGTGCTTTCTGGCTGGACAACGTAGACTTCTTAGGGCACGTGATTACACGAGATGTTATATGTATAGACCCGAGGAAGATTGAGGCCGTTCGGAGTTGGCCTAGACCCATGTCAGTTACTGATGTTCGCAGCTTTCTAGGGCTGGTAGGCTACTACAGGCGATTCGTGCAGGACTTCTCTCGCATTGCTACACCTTTGACCGGGTTGACCCGGAAGGGAGTTCGTTTCGATTGGACGGAGGAGTTCGAGCACAGTTTTCAGCAGCTACGGGCTCTAATGACTACGACCCCAGTGCTATCCTTGCCTTCAGGATCAGGCGGATTTGTGGTCTACTGTGATGCTTCACGAGTGGGGCTAGGGTGCGTTTTGATGCAGCATGACAGGGTGATCGCGTATGCTTCACGGCAATTAAAGAAACATGAGCAGAACTACCCCACTCAAGATTTAGATATGGCTGCAGTGGTCTTTGCACTTAAGATCTGGCGACATTACCTATATGTAGAGTCGTGCAAGATATTCACTAATCACAAGAGCTTAAAGCATATATTCCAGCAGCGAGACTTGAACCTTAGACAGCGCCGATGGATGAAGTTAGTGAAGGACTATGATTGTGAGATCTTGTATCACCCGGGCAGGGCTAATGTAGTGGCGGATGCTTTGAACAGGAGGCCCGGAGGTAGTCTATCTTGTTTGAGGGCAGTACAGAGGCAGTCGTCGGCAGATTGACAGATCTTATGTGACAGCCAGGTACAGTTCGAGTTTACGTCGATCGGAGGACAGATTGCTCATGTTCATGCACGCCTACAGTTGTTTGATCGTATACATGAAGCACAGCACAGTGATGACCGATGTTCAGAGATCAGGACACAGATGGGACAGAGAAGATTTTCCGAGTTCGTGATCAATGATCAGGGGATACTACGATTTGGGGCTAGACTGTGCGTACCAGATGCTGAGAGATTGCGGCGCGAGATTCTTAAGGAGGTACATCAATCGGTAAGCAGTGTTCATCCTGGTTCCACCAAGATGTACCATGACATGAGAGGTGTTTACTGGTGGGACGGAATGAAGAGAGACATAGCAGATTTTGTGTCGAGATGCCTGACTTGTCAGCAAGTCAAGGCTGGGCACCAGAGGCCCGCGGGAGAGCTACAGCTGTTACCCATTCCGGAGTGGAAATTGGAACAGATATCTATGGACTTCATTGTGGGTTTGCCCAGGACTAGTCGAGGGTATGACTCCATCTAGGTGATCGTGGATCGTTTGATGAAAGCGGCTCACTTCCTACCGGTGAATACGACTTTCGGATTTGCTCAGTATGCCCAGATTTACATTGATGAGATTGTACGACTGCACGGAGTTCCGACATGTATCGTGTCCGACAGAGGCACCCAGTTTACTAGCCGACTATGGCAGAGGCTTCAGGAGGCTTTGGGCACTTGCTTGAGTTTCAGCACAGCATTTCATCCGCAGACCGACGGACAGTCAGAGCGGACTATTCAGACTCTCTAGGACATGCTCAGAGCGTGTGTATTAGACTTCGGAGGTAGCTGGGATAATCATTTACCCTTAGTAGAGTTCTCTTACAACAACAGCTACCAGGAGACCATTCAGATGGCACCGTTTGAGGCTCTTTATGGGAGGAGATACAGATCGCCCACCTGTTGGACAGAGCTTAGTGAGAGCAGTATCTTAGGGCCGCAGATTGTGGAGGAGACGACCGCGAAGATCCAGTTGATTCGCGATAGGATGAGAGCAGCCCAGAGTAGGCAGGGATCTTATGCGGACCGTCGTCGGCGCAGACTTGAGTTTTCTGTTGGTGATCATGTTTTCTTGAGGGTCTCCCCAATAAAAGGTGTGATGAGGTTTTGGAAGAAGGTGAAGCTTAGTCCCAGATATATGGACCCCTTCGAGATCCTCGAGCGTTTTAGTGCAGTTGCGTATCGGTTAGCCCTTCCGCCCGGTTTTCCAGACGTGCACCCCGTATTTCACATTTCGATGCTCCACAGATATCTTCATGATCCTTCGCATGGGATTCAGCACCCGACGATCCAGCTTGAGCGCGACCTTTCCTATGCAGAGCAGCCGGTGATGATCTTGGATCGACAAGTGATGAAATTGAGATCGAAGGACATACCGTCAGTCAAGGTACTTTGGAGTGACCAGAGCGGTGAGGAGGTCACTTGGGAGACCGAGAGCGAGATGAGGAAGAGGTATCCCCATCTTTTTGAAGGTGCGTGTAGTTATATTTTTAAATTCCAAGACCGAATTTCTTTAAGGGGGGTAGATTGTAACACTTTGAATTTTCGTTAGAATGTTTTTCGTGATAATTAGTAATTGTGCTTGTTATTATATATGTGTACATAGGATTATTAGTTATTTTAGTCGGGTTTACCCTAATTAGAAAATTTCCGTTTGTAATGTACACTTGCACACTTAGCCATGTTGTGACCTAGGTTAAAGTGTTAACCATTTCATTCATTCTTGCATGGTTTATTGTTTTATCCCCACCATTTAATCATTTCATAACCCATTTTATAATTCAAAATCCTAATAAAAAAATGAAGCAAGGTGTTAGGTAGAAAATTGACTTTTTGACCCCCATTTTCCTTCTCTTCTCTCTCTCTTTCCCCATCTCAGAATTTCTGCAAATTTCCAGCCGAAAAACCCTAGCTTTTCTTTATCTTTTCCTCTCCTTTTCACTTCTCTTTGATCTCCATACAAATCCTACACAAAAACCACTCATTTTCGTCACAAAACCATGGAAAAGTGAACTTTTTGAGGTGTTTGGAGGCAAATCTGCACACTTGATGCAATGGCTGGAATTTTTGGTGTTTTATAAGGTCTTTTGAAGGTATTAACTCATGTTAGCACTCCTTTTCCATAAATTCGTAGTATTCTTTAGCAAAAATCTCATTTTTAGTAATGTTAAAGGATATTTGTGATGCTTATGTTAGATTGCGTTTTGTTTGCTTGGTTAACTCTATTTTGGGCTATTAGAGCTATTTAAGCCAGGTTTTGGGTTCAGTTTGCAAATAAATACCATAAAGTTTCATTTTAGTGCAAAAAGTGTGGTTTTTAACTAGAAATAAGGCTCTGTAGGATCTGCTACTACCCGAGATGTTTCAGAGTGAAATTGGAATTACTGTAGCATAGACAGGGGGTTTAGGGTGCACACACAAAACCTGGGAGTCCCTCCCCCGACCCAGGCCGCCGAAATAAGCATTCTGGCCGCAATTTGCGGCCAGATGGTGGTGTTTTGGGTTGGGGTTTGGGCCACTGGAGTCTGCTGCTATGTGTAGTATTTTGGTATATATATATTTGTAATATCTATTCTGTATCTAAATCTGTAGTTGATTACCCAATTTCCTGTATTTTTAATCTTTCGCGACACGCGTGATACGTGTGTATGGGTTTGGGGTTTCTGCGTATCGCGACGCGTCGGAGTGACTTAAGGCGCGTAATCACACGTTTTAGCGTATCACGCACACGCGCGCTTGGTTTGCGACACGAGTTTCTAGTTGACCTTAAATGTCGTGTTTGTATGATTTTGAGCTTATGCGTGATATTCTATGGAATTCTAGTTTCGCAGGAAAGTGCGACGGACGCCGCGAAGAAAGGGAAACAAGTCGTTGGCTATATCTAGCGAGAGACTACGGTGAGTAGATTTAATATCTATGGGGATGTCGCCCGCATGGCGTTCTACGTCAGAGCTGATAGGATCTTATAGCTACATTTCCATACATCGACTGTTCATGGATACTATTTAGTGCATACCACATTCCCTGATATATGTATATAAACTAGAATTGATAGAACACCACACCATTACTAACGGTTCATGTTGTATGAGCACTATCCTGCATGCTACACACACACCGTTAGTAATTGCCATGACACTCACACTGTAGAATTTCCATGATATTCATACTTGATGCATATATCACATCGGATCATTATGTTGTAGCTCATCTTTCTGTGACTTGACATGATATTCATACTTGATGCACATATCACATCACATTGACTTGCATATTGGTTTGCATTACTGTGATTTATGGATTTGGGAACCGTGGCTATTTCAAATATGCAATCATTTAAAAACCTGGTTCCCTTGATACGATATTTCGGTGCGTCTACCTTATGTTTTATCGATGCTAGAGTGAGATATATATGAGATAGAGGGGGCTGACCTGGGCTGACGGATGCCCGATATATATGAGATATAGGGGTCTGACCCGGACTGACGGATGCCCGATATATATGAGAGAGAGGGCTGACCCGGACTGACGGATGCGTGATTGAAATATAAGAGAGGGGGCTGACCCGGACTGACAGATGCCCGATATAGGAAGATTTGCGTGTCGAGGCTAGACACGAGTATTTATGATATTTGGGTGCCAATGTTGGGCACTTGTGATTCTCCGTGATGTACAGGATTTGAGGGCCGATGGGAGTGCCAGCGTCTGGGTTGTTGGGATTTGGGGTGCATTGATGGACACCGATTACATATTCCACGTTGACATTCCGTGTAGATATTATACTTCCCATGCTCAGTATTCATTATTATATCTCATCCTGTAGTTATATTACCTGATAGAGAACATGCATGATAATTGCACATACTGCTTATCACACATTGATATCATCTGTTGGCATATGATAGAGTTGCGCAGCACGTGCATGCTCGCGATTACCTTTATATGTTATCTATATTCACGAGTTGGCAACTCACCCCCGTTGTGCCACAGTGTTTGCAGGTTGCCCTTCAGAGTAGTCGCGACAGGCTGCGTTTTGCATCTTTTGACACAGATACCCCATAGTTGGTGTACTAGCTCTCTTGCTGATAGGTGGGTTTTGTGCGGTATCTGTTTATCTTTCAGTTATGTATATTGTTGTATCTAGTATTCTCCATCTAACATGTATGTATTTGACTTAGAGACAGTGTGAGGACGATGATGTATATTATTTGTATTCTGGTGTCGAGCTCGTTGTGAGCCGACTGTACTTGCAGTTTATTCTATCTGTGATGTTCCCACTTGTGGATCTTGATCTTCGCTACGGCGTCGTATATTTCTATCTTGGTGATTATCTACTTTAGAATATTTTCACTTTATTAAATACTTCCATTTAAAACTTAAACACTCTATACTTTTACTGGTTTGGTTTCTGGGTTTTCGGTTCACTTAGCTGCGTCACGCCTGTAGACGTTACGTGGTTAAGTGCCGGTCACGGGCCAAACTTCAGGTCGTGACATATGCCCTAGAGGCCATTATTGTATATGTATACATGTGGATGCTGGGGATATGTATGTACTGGGCGATCTTGCTCAGTTATATAGTATATTATTTTAGTTGTCTTTATCAGGATATATGTATTTGTTTTTATTAATACTTTATCCAACTTGCACATATTGATAAAGACTTGATATTGTAGTATAATATTATGGTTTGACTTTTTCTTAAATGGAATATGTTATACACATTATTACATATTGCGGTTACATGTTGATAAAACCCGTAGGATCTTGCTTGACTACCCATGTTGTGATGGCCATCATACTTGTAGGAGCTGGGTAGTTTATAAGCACATCCTTAAATGTTCCAAGTTGCAGGAGTATCGTCGATACTCCAGAGTAGACTTGCGTGTACATTTCTAGACCCCGACGAGGCGCGGTGGTTGGTCCCATAACTATTGGTGTGATCACCTAAGATTGTATACGGGTGCTCACTAGGGGTGAGTACACTGGACGGACTTGCAGAGAACCTCTAGATGGTATTATACCTATCGTCAGATAGCGGTTCTCTTGTGACATCTGTACAGGTTAGTCTTTGGACCTGAGATCGCCATTTGTCTCATGTAAGTTCCCACTATAAGGTTATGCCAGCGCCCCGGCCATCACTCCGTGGCCAAACGCGGAACAAAAACTTTTAAAACCCGGCGCTAACGGAACCCGATTCCCAGATCAAACCATTAACCCTATACTAGTTAACTGTAAAAGGAGTTTAGAGAGGTTATACCGATCGATCCATGTCCTTCGGTCTTCAACCTCTGTCCCAAGCTCCTCACGGTTTCCTCAATCAAGCTTGTTCTCCGGTCTCCCTCGTCGAAGATGATCCACGTCGAGGATTAGTAATACGGGCTCCCGCTTCAAAACCGAAGCAACTCGGGCATCCAGTTTGCTAGCCTAGATACCCAAGATGAAGTAAAGATAGTGTGTGAATACTTTGTCTCAATACACCCTAGGTTGCTCAACATATGAGACATGTTAGGGTGGAGGTGAATGAGTTGCCATTAGGGTGAAGAAAATGTGAAGAAATTAGTTTTTGGCCAAGTCTAGAAAGAAAAGGATGTGGCTGTGAAAAAGAAGTGGTTGTGGTTTTTGAGGAAAAGAAAAAATGGCTCTGTTCTTTTTGATGTGGTGTTGTATATGTGTTATAAAGAAACTCAAGAATTTTCCTTGCACACTCAAAAAGAACAGCCACTCCAATTTGCCCCTGCCCCAATATCAGCCACGAAATTCTCAGCCCACAAAAAATCAACAACCACTCAATTAGCCTCACTAAAAAATCAACAACCACTCTTTTTGGCCACAACAAGTATCTCACAATCAAACAAAACGAAGAGCCCATGCCTCATCAATGTCCATGCCAAAACCCATGCTCACACTTTCTACCTCAACACAATATTAAACATTTAAAAAAGTCTAAATGTTTAATACAAAGTGAAAGAAAAGAAATGGCAACCCTAAAGTTATCTTGTAACGAATTACAAGAATACCCATCATCTGTATATACATACCCGCATTCGTATTCCGACTGAATACGAATACAACAAGACAAAAATAATCCAACAATAAAATACTAGGATCCGGTTTAAACCAAAGCCCACTAGTATTATCTATCCGATCATGATCCTTGCACAAGTACACGAATATGATCAAACCCTGCCATAAAATCATGTGGCCTATACAACGTTTCATCCGAACCGGGGAAACCCCCTATGTGGGACTCTAAAGACCAGTCAATACGCTGGCAGTAGGTTTAACCACAAGCACATCAGTGGCACTAGCTGTACGTAACGACTACCCAGGTATCGAGCGAAAGGGAGGCCGATGAGAGAACTCATCCTGAAACCCTTCTGAGCCTGACAGTGACAATATTCGTACAGTCTGGTCTGTTCATCTATGAGTATCGTATATCGAGTCTAGGGGTGTGGATAAATTCATACCCCTAATAACACGACATTTAGTATCGGTATGAAGCCCATCACCAACTAAGAAACTACTGATCCGAATCAGTAATTCTCGTCTACCCCGACCGAGGATTTCTGGCGATGGCCACCCATTCACTCCGCGACATCAACCCCAAATATACCGAGAGAGACGAATCCCCTGACGATCCGCTCACTACCTCCATGTGGCTCGGGACTGTACCCAACTAAAACCTGTTTGCACGACTCCTTTGAGCCGTGGTAGGGTAGTAATCAAAGCATGGTGGGAACTCACACGAGACAAATAACGATCTCAGGTCGATAGACTAACCTGTACCCATGTCACCTGGAAACTGCTATCTGACAATAGGTATAATACCAACTTGCATGTTCCCGGCGTGTCCGTCCGTTGTACTGATAACCCAATGAGCACCTGTATACATCTTAGGTGAACCAACTGACACCAATGTCTTGTGAGACCGGCCACCTCCCCTCGTCGGGGTCTCGATCCGTATACACTAGTCAACTATTAGAGTATCGATGCCCAGTCTCGAAACATCCACGACTAGGGACACTTTAAGGATGTGCTTATAGACCACCCAACTCTCACGTATATGATCTCCATCATACTGCTGGTAGTCAAGTAAGAATCCTATGGGCTCTATCAACATGTAATAGTGATCTGTAATGTCACCTGAAACATGTACTCGATGATAAAGACAAACCAGATAGCATACTATCATCTCAAGTAAGACTGTTCTACCGGTATAGGTCCCCCCTCAATCATTTCAATCACGTGCCTGCGATCTAATAATTGACTTGAGGGCACTATAGCCAACAATCTCCCACTTGCACTTAAGGCAAATTATTGCGGTGTCGCATACTCACAGCCCGTGTGATACCGAATACCCAACTTCTCTACTAATCTGTTTCACAAAGCCCGTTTGTAAAACTATTGTGTTCGAGAAATAGCCTCAGTGAGTGGATCCGCTCCACTGTTTCTTTTTATGTCTCTCTTTATCTCAAGTTCGCGGAGAAAACCATCTCCCGAAATGAGCAATACCTGTCTTAGAATATGTCTTGATATCTGATGGGAACCAGTTCACAAATGAAATCCAAATCCAGTAAACTTCTTAGATTGTATCGTCAACTGAATTTAATCAGTATCCTGCACCATGCCTCCCTCAGTATCCGCTTGGATCAGCTATCCAAACTACTGCCCCTTAAAAGAGGAAAAACTATTACTCTGATAATCACTCTGTCATCCAGGTCACCTTGGAAAACTGGAATGATAACCGTTTCCCGAAGGAGGTTGCCGTTACCATATCCCTAGAACATTTACTTATGTTCAAAAACTGATTCCAAACGTTTGTCCAGGATTGGATTAATATTCAAACTTATTGCATCTAGTGCAAAAACAACATCTGGTGTGGTACTTGACATCTCATGATTGACTCAATTGCCTAAGCAAGTGATATACCAATTATGCACATCCCTCTCACCTTTAGTCTATAAAACACCTTTAGAGACGGTGGCTCCGTCACCTGCAGGTACTCTACCATGCCAGGAGTCGTCCATTCTAAAACACCTTTAGAATACTTTCTAAGTACCCAGATTGGGAAACTACCTAAATCTAGATCTAAAACCAAAGATCTAGTTACCAAAATGCCAGATAAAATATCCAAATCCTATGTGGAGAAACCACTGTGTGACAACCATAGTATAACCTATCGTAGTATAGGAATTTCACTTCCTACAAAGTGTATGTCATCCAAATACCAGGACATACCACCCTACTACCTTCTTAACAGATCCATCTCTTATTCTGATGAAGTTAAAACCTATGACTGTCATGTTAAAAATAGATGATCTATCACCGCTATACTTGCTTTAGTCTATAAATAGACACAAGCTACTTCTCCACTATGCTTCCGCTGCTCCCACTGACTACAACAACCCTCTGGCAGAGTCATATACACGTGCACTTCTAAAGCTAGTGTAGAATGATGCTATACTCATCCTCTTGTCGGGTCTTATAGTCTAGAACAACAGTAATGGAAAGTCTGGGTAAACAAGAACCTCCCTGTCACGGTCTTTGAGGATACCGAAGTACCTCTCGCGCGCCTGAGGTTACCCACCATATCTGCGGAGTGGCTAATAGAATGTCAAACCCGATTGAATCTTTAGGTTCTTATTAAATTTTCAGTAATCATCTGTGGTTCTGGAATTACTTCCAGTTCTACCAAACTCCCACTACTGTTTTCTGGAAAAAAAATCCATTTTTCTATAACTGTGGCGAGTCAAGAACAATATCAAAATCGATCTTCTATATGGTAGAAAGTTACCCCTCTTCATAGCCTGGGATAACCCACAAACTGCTATTACAGAAACGCGCCTTTAGTATATCCAGATTCTAGTTTTAATCATAAGCCGGATAACTCTATATACCTTAACATTGTTAAGATATGAACCATTCTATATAGAAATAGAGGCACTGATTTAATTGGAATCGGATTCATATCATGCAGCTGTCTCCAGAGCATGTCAACCAATTGGAAGGAGGATGCTCAACATTACTCAACTAGGAGTGCATCCAGATATGAGTAATCTGAAAGAGAAGGAAGTTCTCAAAACCATTACTATCAACTGAATACCAAACACAAGTATCTACATCTTTGATCACCTTGAAGAATCCTGATAATTGCAACATAGGGTTCTCTACTTTATTCTTGTACCTATAAGTTCTCAAAACTTTGACTTTGTATTTCTATGAAACACTTGTCTAAAACTGGAGAAGTCATAACTAAACAGAATATAGTACGGGGACCAACCCCTTTGTCCTAATGGACACCGGAAAACATACAATACTTTGTATAAGTCCCCTGAGTTGAATGACTCATACCCAGTGCGTTGTAGGTTGAAAACCGTACTATGGTTAAGAAGAATTACACCGTTGTTTAATGCTCCTTACCTAACCATCAACTGATATAGGTAAATGTCATGGACATAATTTCAAAAAGTCATATCTCACTTTATAAAATAAACGTACGGATATATCAGTTTGAAATTGGTGCATAACAACGGATATTCAAAACCAAATATATGCCGTCGGGAAAAACCCCAGGTGATTTCCTCAAATATCACCAATTACAACGAATTTCGATATAAGGAGGATGTAATCACCTAATTCCCAATAACTTACTCCCACTCATCATATGTAAAACCCTACAGATGTGAGAATTAGACGTGGTAAATACATAACCTGGAGTAAGGGTCTAATTGGGAAATTGGTTTTCTATTAACAATACATAGTGAAATTGAAACATGAAAATGTTTCGAAGGGGTAGTCGGGTATTCCTAGTATTGCCTCTTCCACTATCCAGATTCATGACTGTAACCGTATATTTCTTTGCCATCTCTCCAAATCCCTTTATTTGTCTTTACTCATTACCTTCTGCACACCATCTTTAGGCTAAATGGTTTTCTTCCTTCCCTACCGTTCGGCACCAGCCTATGGTTTGGAAGAAGATTATCCAATAAGCGTAATAGATGTACTCTTCTAATCCTCGGAGCACTCGCAGCCTGAGAGAAGGTAAAGATAAAAGAAAACTGAATAAACCTTATTCTATTTCTCCTGAATAGGAGAAATGCAAAGGTGAAGTAGGAGTGGCAATGATATACATGGTTTGGTAGTGAATGATAGCAGTCGCAATTTACTTTGCCCTCTTTCTAATCCCATTATTTGTCTTTACTTATTACTTTCTGTACACCTCACTTAGGCTAAATGGTTTTTTCCTTCCCCACCATTCGGCACTTGCCTATGGTTTGGAAGAAGACTATCCAATAAACGCAATAGGTGTACCCTCTCCTAATCTTAGGAGCCCTCACAACCTGAGAGAAGGTAAAACGAAAAGCCAACTAAATAGTCCTATTCAATTTCTCCTGAACCGGAAACCATCCTCGAGTCTGAAACAAGTTTCTTCGAGTTCGTATGTAACTATACGATGGTCATATCCAATAAATGTGGAATTTCATAGTGATACGGAATGTTCCGGAGAAAAGAAAAGGGTAAAAGTAGGAGTGGCAGTGAAGTATGCAACTCAGACAATCCAAAATTCAATGTATTTTAAGAAGGTTCGGTTAACTTGGTTACTGAGTTATAGTCTAGGGTCGGGACATGGTCGCTGCCAAAGAGAGAGAGAAAAGAAACACTCAGCGTGAACTCTAACCTAGATCAGAATGGTCAATCACTTTATCTAATCAGAATGTCTCCCACTGTATCCTCAAATTCTCCTCCAAACCTGAAAGAAGAATTAGTCGGGATCATCTAAAACACCCGAGGAGTAAAACCAACTCATCAGTGGGAATCGGAATCCAACTTGTTAGTGGATGTTGCACACCCTCACAACACTTGTGAGGAGGCGGAAGCAATAAACAATAATTTTCTTGCATGCAACACCTACATAACCCAAGATTAGTGCTTAAACCTTAACTAGCAAACATTATCTAGAGTTCTAAACTACTATGATAGGGGTTATACCTTGAGAATCCGTCCTTCGGGTCTTCGTTTGGATGCGACTCCTAGGCTCCTTGATGGTTTCAAAGAGCTCGATCTCCGAAAACCTCAAGATCCAAGACGATCCACCCGAGAGCTATCGAACATGATACAAACTCTTTACAAGAGTTTAACTAAGAGATCAAGATTGATAGAAATGATCACTTAGATGATGTAGAGATCAAGTAATGGATTATATTTGTCCCTTGACCTATGATTCATGTAAAGGTTTAGGTCAAGAGGTAGAGAAAGGAGAGAATTACGGGAGAGAATGTGTATGTGATGAATGAATGAAAAATAAAGCATAACAAAAGATATGGCTCAAAACAATAATTGAAGTATGCATTAGCATGTTTGAAGGCATGGATCAAATCATTTTATATTCATTTGGGTTTACTATTAAGGCATGTTGCATTATTTTTGCGAAAATCCATTTATGAGGTGTCTCCATCTAGAATGTATTCTTGTACAATTACAAGAATACCCCTCACCGTATACCGTATAAGTATACCTGTATTCGATTTCCGAAAAATACGAATACAAATAATCCAATAATATAATACCGATATCCGGCTTAAATCAAAGCCAACCGGTATTATCTTTCCGGTCATTATTCCTTTAACACTTACACGATCATGATCGAAACCCTGCCGTAATAACTTACGGCCTCTACATGTTTTGCCTGAACCAGGGAACTCTCTGTGTGGTACTCTAAAGACTCGACAGTACGCTGGAAGTGGGTATAACCACAAGCACGTCCGCGGGACTAGCTGTGCGTAACTACTACCCAGGTACATGACAAAAAGGTGGCCGACGAGCGAACTCATCCAAACCTCAACGAACATGTAAGCAACACTTACCGTACAGTCCGGTCTCTTCGTATAATACGTCGCATATGAAGTTTAGGGTGGTAAATGTCAGACCTCAGTAACTTTATAATTCATGCTGATTTACGGCCCATAACGGTTCGAGAAACTACTGATAACACTTATCAGTAAATCTCGAGAACCCTGGCCAGGGATTTGCTGTTATGGCCGATCAAGCATAGCGTGACATCAATTCCCTATACCGAGAGAGACGAAACCCCTCCTATCGCTCACTGCCTCCATGCGATTTGGGACTGTACCCAAAATCCACCTGTTTGCACGACTCAGTAGAGTCGTGGTAGGGAGGAAATCAAAGCACAGTAGGAATCACACAAGGCACTATGACGATCTCGGGTCTACAGACTAACCTGTACAAGTGTCACCCGAGAACTGCTATCCGACAATAGGTATATATACCATCTAGGAGTTCTCGGCGAGTCTTGTTCGGTGTACCCATTCTCCAGTGAACACCTGTGTACAATCTTTGACGTCAAACACCAATGGTTGTGGGATCAACTATCGCCCCTAGGGTCAAGAAACTTACACACTAGTCTAATCTAGTAATATCGATGCCCTGTCTCGATATACCCTCGAGTAAGAACAATTAAAGGATATGCTTATAGACTGCTGATTGATCACTTCTTTGTGTGTGTTAAGAAAATGAATATAATTCACAATCAAAGAATTGTTTTGACCGCAATCAACTACGGTGTCAGTTGTCGATCGTAAGCGAGTGCGGATCGTCCACAGGGATTGTGCGATTCGTTTCTATGTTTGATTTGTTTGAATTGAAAAGTTAATCGAAAAGAAAAGAAAATATGATTCAAGATTTTATCGATTGATTCAAGTGTCACTAGTCTAATCAAGAATCAAGAAAATGATAAAAAAATCGAGAATAGGGTTTCGATGATATTTCCAACCAAATGTCAAGAATCTAAATGAGGCTCATAGGAATCGATCGGATCTATCGACGTGATGTAATCTCAAGATGACGTATTCTTTTCCTTCGAAGAGTTGATACTAGATCGATGATGATCGAAGAGAGTTAGGGATTTCTCGTGAAACTAGGGTTTCATCATTCATCCCTTGTTCTTTCGTCGATACTATTCACATTCTAGCCTCTAGCAAATTCAAGAAACGATCGTAACTCCCCAATTTCGAGCGATGACAATCAAGAAAGCATCACAAAGAAACTAGGTCATCGATTCTTGAACTTGTAGGGTTTACAAAACTCGTAGGAATCAAGAATCGTTTTCAGATATGTTACATCATCATTCTATTGATCGTCTCGACTCATCGACGAGCGGAGTATTACTCAGACATCACAACAAGAACTACAACTACAGATTGAGATCGAATCATGATGCAAGAATTTAAAGAAAACAAGATAAAAGAATTTTACCTTTTATTTATATCAACAATTTCATTACAGTCGCTCAAGAACTACAAGAGGAAGAACTCGATTGTTGATTTGGCTTTGCTTTTCTCCGTGAGTCGTGGATCTACTTGGACCACTTGCTCTGTTGAAGATCGGCTTCGCTCCTAAAAGGTTGAAGGGCTTCTTCCTTGATTTGGTACTCGGGATCTTGGCTTTTGATTGGAATTAGGGTTAGGGTTTCACACAAGTCTTGTCACTAGACTTGTGGAAGAAGATGAAGAAAGAGGTAAAGAGATTGAATGGATCTAAGTATTGGATAATGGATCCAAGTATCAAGTATCCCCTCAACCCAAGGTCTAGGCTTCTATTTATAGACTTCCCAAACCCTAGGTCTGGGTTTGAAATTACAATTCCGTCCAAAAGTTTGTTGAGGAGCTTATAAAATTAGTTTGTTAGGAGCTAGCTTAGGCTTTAAGCTAGGATTAATTAAGCTTAGAAACCCTAGTTTGCTGAACTGGCAGAAGCCTCTGGAGTCTTCCAGAACTTGGAGTACATTTCTGAGCTATAGCCATTGATAGAAGAATTGTGCACCAAAATTGGAGTGATGACGTGGCAACTCTGCCGCGGAACCGCGGCGCAAGCCGGCTCCCGCCGCGGTTCCGCGGCGCTTTGGGGGCTTCATGGCTTGGGCTCTCTGCATATGCTTTGGGATGATGTTTAGGGCTTTTTATGATATGTTGAATAGTGTAACTCCTTCTAGATTGCTACCAGATCTCACACCTTTGAGTTGGCGTAATATTTGATCAGCAAAATGACAATTTTGGCTTTTCTTCCGGATTTTCCTGCATAATTTCTTAAGACAAGTGTTGCGCAAATATAGGGATGATGCGATGCCATGAAATGTGGTCAATTTCCTTTATAGTGCCGGTTTTAGAGTCTAACACATGCAATCTGATATTTTACGACTGATTTGCTAATATGTGTAATATGAATGCCGAACACTTCTAGATGAGTGCAAAAGATAGGGAAATTTCCGTGTTAAAAATGCAGTATTTTCAATTGATCAAATGCGTAGGCCCTACTAGTATGATCTACATCATAATCCCGGCAGTCAAGCATAATCCTAAGGGCAACATCAACATGTATATAAAGATATGAAATACAACACATCACACGTTAAGATGATGATAAACTAGATAGCATACTATCATTTCGAGCAAAGATTGTTTCTGTATATATACATGCCTAGCATCCTATACAATACAGGCATCTAGGGCATACATATCTAACATTCTCCCACTTACACAAAGGACTATAGTCGGTACAATAAGTACCCACTGTCTGCACTAGAACCAGTTGCCGGCGTACCGCATGGCCAACAGCTCGAACAGTTTCTCAAACTGGACTTGAGGGATGGCCTTAGTGAATGGATCTGCTGTATTGTCTTTCGTGTCTACTCTCCGTACCTTGATATCATGGCGATCCACTATCTCCCTGATGAGGTGATACCGCCTCAAGATATGTCTGGATTTCTGATGGGACCTCGGTTCTGTAACATTTTAGAAAAAAAAATATTATTTTTGGAAAATTATATAAGTAAATTAATAAATATTATGAATATTTTAATGATGTGGTATAATTAAATACCGATAATTTGGGAAATATTGGGAAATTAAATTGATTGGTGATTTTTGGCTGGATTTATGTGATTTAGGCAAATTATAAATTTTTATAATTAATTATATACAAGGTTATGCCTAAGCTTGATTAAATTTCACTAATCTTGCATTTAAGCTATGTTATGCATAATTACATGCACCATGACATGTTTCAAAACACAATTTTCTATTTGCATGAGCCATGGCATCTTATATTTATTTTATATGTATATGGTTTTTGTAATACCCAGTTCTTTTATAGGCCAATAGCCGTATTTTATTAATGAGGTTCATTTACAAATTTACCTATTCATACTTATAATTATTTTATGTATTTAAAAACAAACCCCTCTTTCCGAAAACTAATTCTATTACTTAAAACCCTTTTCAATTTTCCCCTTTACTATTTTTCTCTTTCTATACCCACTTTCCCTATAAATAGTTAGCTTATTCTAATAAATAAGTCTCCTAAAATTTTCCTGAATTTTTCTACAAATTTCCGTATCTTTCCAGAATATAATCCGGGCCTGTCTGATTTAAATATATGCATTTTATATATCTTTTATTTATTTTAGTTTACTAAAACTAAATACTTTTCCCTCTCCTTTTATTTATCTCTTTTTATTTAGCCCAACACCTTCCTTGTTCAGCCCAAGCAATATCCCAATTTACTAAATGTTACAAACTAAATCCCTTCCCTATTACTCCAACTCCATTTCTTGTTTAAATTAAATTTCCCTTTTATAAAACCTCAGCCCTCCAAATCCAAAATTAATAATTCCTCAGCCCATGACCTCTTAATCCCCGGCCCCTCCCCTCCTAAGCCCACGAGAAATTAAAATGGTATTTATTTAACCCCTGGCCCAGCCCGTCTCCTCTAAGCCCACGCCCGCAGCTACTAACCCGACCCGACCCGCAACGACAACTCCTTCTTCCCCAATGTCTCTTTTCCCGCTCACTTTTTCTCCCGATCCATTTTCCTCGCCGAATCTCGCGGCCACGTCGCGTGCCGTTGCCCCACGACTCGCGCACCCCATCGCGATCCCCTCTACCTCAAACCCTCGCCTCTCCAACTCATTTCTCCCTATTCAACTCTCAAACCTCTACTCTCTCTCAACCCACTACGAAACCCACTGCCATCTCTACACCTCTCCACTCCCTCCACCATCTCTACACCTCTCCACTCCCTCCAACGACGACGACTGCGCCTTCCACCCTTCTTCCCTTCCTCCTCCACCAACAGAGCCCTTCACTACTCCACTCCGTCAACCGATCACCCCTCACTCGAGATCCAACCCCCTGCACACCCGAGCTCGGCCACCCTGCATCCTCACGCCGGCGAACTCCCCACCACATCGTCGACCATCCTACACCCTCCCCGTCATGAGTATCATCACCAACACCCATAAACCTACAAACTCTCTCTCATTCAAACCCTAAAACCCAAGCCTCGAGTCTCACTGTGCACATCGCCGGAGCGACCACCGCCGGCGGCGTCGGCCCCAACAGATCCCCAGAGCACCCCCTCCTCTTCCAGTGACCGCGAGACGTCTCCGGGCAACTCCGACGTCGCACCCGAATCGCGAGCAGAGGCCGTGAAACCAAACCGCGTCGTTCGTCGCGCGTTTGTGACGTTGCCGCTGTCGTACATCGCCCAAAACATTTCCAGGAAAGTACCCTACTTGCTACATGCTAATTTACTCGTGTTACAAACTAAAATTGTATAAATTCCATATTTATAATACCCGATAAATTATATGACATACCTGTTCGAGATAAGATCCCAATGAAAATCTTCACTTAATTTGATGGAAACTCATTTGCATAGTCTGGCCCTTATGGAAGTGAACCTTGTGTATAAATTTCACTGGAAAATATGACTGTTAATGATTAAAACGAACACCCTCAAATACATCCGAAAAATTGGGAATTCATGCATCTTAAAATTGTTAAAATCACCATAAATCGTGTACTTATTGAAATGGTGCATTCAAGGGCTCAAATTGAAGCAGACTCAACGATCGGTAACCCTATGCAAGTTTCTAATGGTTTCTGTACTGAAATTGTAACGATAATTGGGTCGGAGTGCGGCTCTGGACTGCAGTCCAGAGCGACTCTGGTTACTGTTTGCTGTCCCGTAATGTGTACCCCTTGTTTCCTGAACTTGTATGTTGCGGAACTCTGCAGTTTATTAAAGGTTAATCTGTTAGATAAATAACACAAGTGGTTTCTTTCCGTTTTATCGTCGTTTTCTATTTAATCTGCAATTTAGAAGATCGGGACGTATAGCAGTCCCTAACAGAACCAGAATGGATACCCCAATGTTGAATAGTGCATTCCTCCAGACGTACAGACGCGATTGAGAGTCCGTCCATTGCGTTGAAAACCGAACTGAAAACCCTAGATTTCATTCAACTGTAGCGTCGCTAAAATCTGATCCCAACTGGGATTAAAATGTGTTGCGAAACGGACTTCCGATTCTGAAACCGGACATCCAGCAGTGCACGCTTAAAATGAAATGGCCATATCTAGTGATCCTGAAACCCGATTGACATGAAACCAAATTTGCTGGATAGATAATCAAACACAATACTTATCCCCTGTTCATTGTTTCGCTAAATTTGTCATGTATGATTTATGATAAATTCTGCAAGTGGTAGGATACCGACATGTGACATCTTAATCATGCATTAGACACTGTTTTCCGACCACATCATATATATGTCATTTCATTGATAACCTAGTGATCATGTGAATTACCCAGTGTTAGGTATTAGTGGTGATTGTGGCGAGTACGTCAGTGTTCGTGCATGAATGGATAAGTGAAAGTGACACGTACTTGTACACAATCAGTGGACCCTATTATTCTATTGCATTGTCGACGTCTGTGGAACGCGTATAAGTGTGACTATAAGTGGTATGGGACACTTATGGAAGCTCTTGTATGGGTGTCACAGGTAAGGCACCAGACACTGCCCATTTATCTTGGATATCAGTTGGGACGTGCTCGATGGGGATCCTGTCTCCAGTTCTCGCGCAGACTTGTCACGGACCGACCGGTATTTGAGGCTATGGATGGCGTTTGATGTAGACCATGGGGGGTGGGGTAGTTTGAGTGTGAGTTCAACAGAATCTCGGGAGTCCCATGTCGGCTTATATATATGGAGATATATGGAGATTTACAGGGTACAAGATTATTACCGTGAGTTATATTTTGGGCCCGTGGTCCCTTGCTCTTGGGTCCTACCCTTGGGTGGAGGACACTCACGAGTGGTTGACTCTCACACTTGGACTGACGATAGGCTTAGTGACCTGTACAGTGAGACTTAGAGACTGATAGGGTTAGTGACATTGACATGCATTACTACTGTATTGACACACCTGACAAACTATTTTTCTGCTTTACTGTTCACCTGATCTATTCGACACTGCATTGGTTATTCCATGCTCATATCTTTAATGTCATGATTGACTGTTACATATCTATTATCACTGTTCGAGTTACCACTTGCATCTACATATATATATTGCTATCGTGTCGCTCTGACGACCTGAGTATGCATGCTCAGAGTGAGGAGTGGATCTTGCCCGGATCAGGACCTGACGTACCTCGAGGACATCGTGGACATCTTGATCATCTATCCAGAGCTATAATCTTTTGTCCTCTATCAGGTCAGTTCTTTGTATTTGTTTGTTACAGTTACTGCATTTCTCATTACCTGTGCATTGTCTACTGATTACCACGTAAAGCTAGAAGCCGAAGTGTGACTACGGCAGGATATTTTCTTGACCATAGGATCATGGCCGGCCTTGTCAACCCCTCTTATTCCGTATTTTGTGAAGCGGGGCATGACATGGTTTTGTTGGTATCAGAGCCAGGTTTTGCTTCGATTGGGATTGCAGTTTTCCGTGTAGAGCTTGACAATCTAAGACATCCCTCTGTCTAGATTGTAAACTTGTTATTCTTAATCCTTATTCACATTGTGTGTTCTGCTATCCATCCGCTAGGGTTTCAGGTGACTTGGCAGAGTTACATGGTTGTAATTGTGAACTACCTCATAGTTACAATACTGTACTCGGTTTAAGTGACTTAGAGTCCTACAGTTGATTTCCACTTGTAATGAATTTCATCACACCCGATATTCTTGATTCCTTGCCCAATCCATATTATATTTTAATTCTTATAGCTTGTGCCTTATATCGTTCTCAAAATTGTTGTTTCAAGATCATGTCTTCCAACAACTCTTCCTCTATCTCCATTCCCCAGAATCAGACCGTTGAGATTTTGAATGTGCTGCAAAGTCTGAAGGAAGCCCAGGAGCGAACAAAAGACCTGTTAGCTGAAGGATTGAGAAGGCAGGTGAGTCAGGCACCAGCGGAACTCTCCAATCGTAAAAGGATCCCTGTTAGACGAGGAAAAGAGAGGAAGATGAAGCGCCCACTTGTTTCCCCGCGACAGAAGCAGCAGAAGACCCAATGTTGTGGGTACTGCAAGAGGCCAGGACATCTTCAGAAGGATTGTCGCCGCGCCCAGGGGAAATGCCTGACTTGCGGATCCAGTGAACACTTTATCAATAGTTGCCCTAATAGGAAGGAGCTACAAGGAGGCAGTTCGTCCACACTCCCCACTCTTGCTAATTGATGGATATTTCGTAGTTCGAGCTTCGAGGATAGTGTGGACCCAACATCGGATTCAACACGCGTGACGAGATTGCTGCGGTCCAGAAATCAAAGAAGAATTATCACATTTTCTGCTTTCAGTAATAATGCTGTCACCCTCTTGTAAATATTTCTTCTCGTTTGAAATCTTGTATCCGTCGAACTTTTAGTTGAATGCAATAAAACTTTGAATCGTAATGCCATGGCCCACCCTGGAGCAGCGCTGCATCTAGATGAGGATGCACAGTCATGCGTTTCCTTAGACCGCATGCTGGTGAGTTCGGACGATGAGATAATTGGGCCCCAGGTCATTTTCGGAAACAGCGATTCCGAGGACGAAGGAGCCGCCGCCCCAGAAGTTGACATGATCGGCGATTCCGACGAGGAGGAAGGAGACCTCGATGAAGAAGCTCCAGCCAAAGAAGAAGGACTGGAAGAACAAGACCCTGCTGCGGAAGGACTCCCAAGGGCAGTCCCTGCGAGGCGCTATGGAAATGGATGCCCCTACCTGAGCGCGCGAGCCTACCGTAACCTGCTGAACCTCCACAACCGCGACTGACGGGATTTAGTTGTTGTCTCCTCTGGCCAAATAAACCTATGTATAGTTTAGGGCCATCTTTCGATTTTCGAGAATGCTTTGTTTGGAATTTTCTGAAATGAAATAAAATTGCTGAGTTCTCTAGTGTTAGTTCACGTGATGCTTTGACTGTCTTCCCTATACATTTCTTTTCCCCTGGGATTCATTACTGTCCTTTGCTACTGCACCTTGTATTGTTTTTTGACCTTCACTTAGATTAAAAAGCGCCGCACCCCGGTCTTTTGAGTGGGCCACCCTTCATCCTTCGTATGTGCCTCATTTGAGATCCTTCTGGGAGGAGAAATTTATAGTGAAATTCCCGAGTTCGCTAACCCTTCGGATTTTTTTGATTCGCATGATGTGTCGACCGTTTACCTTCCCATACCTTCCCTCCCCTCCTAAGGTTCTTTACCGTTCACCCTTACACCCTGGGCTGACCCGACCCCAATCTCTTCGACCTTCAGTCTAAAGCTGTGACACTCCGATCTTTTGAGTGAGCTATACTCCATTGTAATCCCTACCCTAGCTAGCCCTATACATTTTGTGCTTTTCCCTGTTACCCTAACTATATTTAGGGACATCATTATTCGAAAATTTAGTTTTCATTATTTTGTATTTATCGAAGAGTGCGTGTTATTGACTACTCCGTTTTATGTATTTTAATTACACTACTAATCTTCTCATTTTTGTGGTAGTGCAATCATATATTGCACATGTTATTTTGCGCTATGTTTCTTATTTTCACCATTTGGTTTTCTAAGTTATGCTAAAATTGGTTGATTGATACGTTATTCTAAAATTTTTTAACCTACCGACAAATCCTTCACTATTTCATTTTGGTTGTGTCTTATACTTATTATTTTAGCTGCGCTACTTTTGATATATATAGGTGTGCACATATTTAGGGTTTCGATTTTTCTAATACGTCTCGAATACTATTATTCGTCATTGCTATTTTATTCTTTTGTACATATAGGTTGCCCTTATAGTTTTTCCGGCATTTCACTTACCCTTTTAGTTGTATTATTCTTATACACATATAGACCTTCAAAGAAATTTTTATCCACCTGTTTTAAGTAAATCATTATGTGTTAATGTTCGATGTGGTAGCCTTTCGATTGTTGTTTTGTAGCTTATCATTTATTTTAAATTTCGAGGACGAAATTTTTGTAAGTGTGGTATGATATAATACCCAGTTCTTTTATAGGCCAAAAGCCGTATTTTATTAATGAGGAGCATTTACAAATTTACCTATACACACTTATAATTATTTTATTTATTTAAAAACAAACCCCTCTTTCCGAAAACTAATTCTATTACTTAAAACCCTCTTCTCTTTTCCCCTTTACTATTTTTCTCTTTCTATACCCACTTTTCCTATAAATAGTTAGCTTATTCTAATAAATAAGTCTCCTAAAATTTTCCTGAATTTTTCTACAAATTTCCAAATCATTCCAGAATAATCCGGGTCTGCCTGATTTAAATACATGCATTTTATATATCTTTTATTTATTTTAGTTTACTAAAACTAAATACTTTTCCCTCTCCTTTTATTTATCTCCTTCTATTTAGCCCAATACCTTCCTTGTTCAGCTCAAGCAAAATCCCAATTTACTAAATGTTCCAAACTAACTCCCTTCTCTATTACTCCAACTCCATTTCTTGTTTAAATTAAATTTCCCTTTTATAAAACCTTGGCCCTCCAAATCCCTAATTAATAATTGCTCAGCCTATGACCTCTTAATCCCCGGCCCCCTCCCCTCGTCAGCCCTTGAGAAATTAAAATGTGATTTATTTAACCCCCGGCCCAGCCCGTCTCCTCCAAGCCCACGCCCGCAGCTACTAACCCTACCCGACCCGCAACGACAACTCCTTCTTCCCCAACGTCTCTTTTCCCGCTCACTTTTTCTCCCGATCCACTTTCCTCGCCGACTCTCGCGGCCACGTCGCATGCCGTTGCCCCACGACCCGCACACCCCCTCGCGATCCCCTCTACCTCAAACCCTCGCCTCTCCAACTCCTTTCCCCCTCTTCAACTCTCAAACCTCTACTCTCTCTCAACCCACTATGAAACCCATTGCCATCTCTACACCTCGCCACTCCCTCCGACGATGAAGACTGCGCCTTTCCCCCTTCTTCCCTTCCTCCTCCTCCACCAACAGAGCCCTTCACTACTCCACTCCCTCAACCGATCACCCCTCACTCGAGCTCCAACTCCCCTCCACACCCAAGCTCGGCCATCCTGCACCCTCACGCCGGCGAACTCCCCACCACATCGTCGAACATCCTACACCCTCCTCGTCATCTGTATCATCACCAACACCCCTAAACCTACAAACCCGAGTCACTTACTCTCTCTCTCTCTCTGTCTCCTTCTCTTTCAAACCCTAAAACCCAAGCCTCGAGCCTCACTGTGCACATCGCCGGAGCGACCAACGCCGGCAACGTCGGCCCCAACACATCCCAAGAGATCTCCAGAGCACCCCCTCCGCTTCCAGTGACCGCGAGACGTCACCGGGTAACTCCGACGTCGCACCCAAATCGCGAGACGAGGCCGTGAAACCAAACCGCGCCGTTCGCCGTGCGTTCTTGACGTTGCCGCTGTCGTGCATCACCCAAAACGTTTCCAGGCAAGTAACCTACTTGCTACATGCTAATTTACTCATGTGACAAACTAAAATTGTATAAATTCTATATTTATAATACCCGATAAATTATATGACATACCTGTTCGATTCAAGATCGCAATGAAAATCTTCACTTAATTTGAAGAAACTGATTTGCATAGTCTGTCCCTTATGGCAGTTAACCTTGTGTATAAATTTCACTGGAAAATATGTTTGTTAATGATTAAAACGAACACCCTCAAATACATCCGTAAAATTAGGAATTTCCCGCATCTTAAAATTGTTAAAATCACCATAAATCGTGTACTTATTGAAATGGTGCGTTCAAGGGCTCAAATCTAATTCGACTCGACGACCGGTAACCCTATGCAAGTTTCTAATGGTTTCTGTACTGAAATTGTAATGATAATTGGGTCGGAGTGCGGCTCTGGACTGCAGTCCAGAGCGACTCTGGTTACTGTTTGCTGTCCCGTAAAGTGTACCCCCTTGTTTCCTGAACTTGTATGTTGCGGAACTCTGCAGTTTATTAAAGGTTAATCTGTTAGATAAATAACACAAGTGGTTTCTTTCCGTTTTATCGTCGTTTTCTATTTAATCTGCAATTTAGAAGATCGGGACGTATAGCAGTCCCTAACAGAACCAGAATGGATACCCCAATGTTGAATAGTGCATTACT
The DNA here is from genome assembly GCA_030015575.1 of Agapanthus africanus. Taxonomy (NCBI): domain Eukaryota; kingdom Viridiplantae; phylum Streptophyta; class Magnoliopsida; order Asparagales; family Amaryllidaceae; genus Agapanthus; species Agapanthus africanus. Next base: position 180,350,860 of record JASDDO010000031.1, on the reverse strand, counting down.
CCTGACGTACAGACGCGATTGAGAGTCCGTTCATTGCGTTGAAAACCGTACTGAAAACTCTAGATTTCATTCAACTGTAGCGTCACTAAAATCTGATCCCAACTTGGATTAAAATATGTTGCGAAACGGACTTCCGATTCTGAAACCGGACATCCAGCAGTGCACGCTTAAAATGAAATGGCCATATCTAGTGATCCTGAAACCCGATTGACATGAAACCAAATTTGCTGGATAGATAATCAAACACAATACTTATCCCCTGTTCATTGTTTCGCTAAATTTGTCATGTATGATTTATAATAAATTCTGTAAGTGGTAGGATACCGACATGCGACATCTTAATCATGCCTTAGACACTGTTTTCCGACCACATCATATATATGTCATTTCATTGATAACCTTGTCATTTCATTGATAACCTAGTGATCATGTGAATTACCCAGTGTTAGGTATTAGTGGTGATTGTGGCGAGTACGTCAGTGTCCGTGCATGAATGGATAAGTGAAAGTGACACGTACTTGTACACAATCAGTGGACCCTATTATTCTATTGCATTGTCGACGTCTGTGGAACACGTATAAGTGTGACTATAAGTGGTATGGAATACTTATGGAAGCTCTTGTATGGGTGTCACAGGTAAGGCACCAGACACTGCCCATTTATCTTGGATATCAGTTGGGACGTGCTCGATAGGGATCCTGTCTCTAGTTCTCGCGCAGACTTGTCACGGACCGACCGGTATTTGAGGCTATGGATGGCGTTTGATGTAGACCATGGGGGGTGGGGTAGTTTGAGTGTGAGTTCAACAGAATCTCGGGAGTCCCATGCCGGCTTATATATATGGAGATATATGGAGATTTACAGGGTACATGATTATTACCGTGAATTATATTTTGGGCCCGTGGTCCCTTGCCCTTGGGTCCTACCCTTGGGTGGAGGACACTCACGAGTGGTTGACTCTCACACTTGGACTGACGATAGGCTTAGTGACCTGTACAGTGAGACTTAGAGACTGATAGGGATAGTGTCATTGACATGCATTACTACTGTATTGACACACCTGACATATTATTTTACTACTTTGCTGTTCACCTGATCTATTCGACACTGCATTGGTTACTCCATGTTCATATCTTTACTGTCTTGATTAACTGTTACATATCTATTATCACTGTTCGAGTTACCACTTGCATCTACATATATATATTGCTATCGTGTCGCTCTGATGACCTGAGTATGCATGCTCAGTGTGAGGAGTGGATCTAGCCCGGATCAGGACCTGACGTACCTCGAGGACATCGTGGACATCTTGATCATCTATCCAGAGCTATACTCTTTTGACCTCTATCAGGTCAGTTCTTTGTATTTGTTTGTTAGAGTTGCTGCATTTCTCATTACCTGTGCATTGTCTACTGATTACCACGTAAAGCTAGAAGCCGAAGTGTGACTACGGCAGGATATTTCCTTGACCGTTGGAGCATGGCTGGCCTTGTCAACCCCTCATATTCCGTATTTTGGGAAGCGGTGTGTGACAGTTTTTTGTTTTGGTTTTAAATGAAATGAAAAAGGAAAACAAAAAGAAAAGAAAAAGAATAAACAATGGAGGTATAGGCAAGAGAGAGAGAGGGTGAGGGGTCTTTTGACCATGGAATTTTTCTCTTCCCTTCATTTTTTCTTCACCTCCTTCTTCCTCTTCTCCTTCATGGATGCCCTCTTCCCTCCACCACCTTCACCACCTCACTTCACCCCCCAAAAACACCTCAAAACACCTCACTCCTTTCATTAAAAGCATGCTCAAGCTCACTACAACCATGATGGATCAAGAAAAATGATATTTTAAGCGCTTGGGGCAACTCAAGAAAATTCTTGAGTTGCCAAATGAGGTACCTTCGCGTGAACTTCGGGATGACAAGCAAGAGTATGGCGACGTTGTCTTCGGCAAGTAAGGATCAAGGTGAGTAAATATATATCGATGGGGAAAGTCGGGTGGATGGCGTATAGCACCTCCGCAGTTTCGTAGTATAGCACGTAAATGCATTTTGATATTTATATACTTATGTGTTTTATGAGATGCGTATATTTAGTAAGAAATGCTTAGGTGACTTTGGGTTAGTTTTAGCGTAATTGTAGAAAAATTCTTTTAGTTTAGTTTCTTAGTCGCGAAACCCTAGAGTAAGGATTCACACACACACACAGAGATTTGATTTTCTTGTCCGTGTATAGGGATATATATATACATGTATGTATGTGAGTATGTATATATATATATGTATACATATACATGGATGATAAGGATAGTATATTATACTAGGAGTTGAATCGATGCGATTGGGCAGGATGCCGTGAGATCGGTGAGGTGATTTGGGTCGTATTATGAGATACGACATTATATTATAGCGGATCATTGTGCGATGTTTTTTCATACACACATGGATATATGTTGATGGTATCGGTATGTACTAGACTTAGATCAGTACCCTAGCTCATGATATTATGATGATGATACCATATGAATAATGTGATAAATGTGATATTCGACTCGTACTCCGATTTTGAGATTCCGTTCGATGGATTTACCGTACGAGATATAAATATAATGATAGATCCGCACTATTGACACGAGGATGTCGTAATATATATTTTATCGTATGTGACGCTATTGAGGTGGGATTACCGACTACTAGATATATATATCGACTAAGACATAGATGGTTTTCTTTACCCTTTGGTTAGTCTCTTAGCTTGTCCTGTAGTTTAATTAGTTGATGTTAGAGTTTGGCGCGAGTCGTACATATTTCCAAAACTAATGAATCGTGAGTATTTTAAATACAGGCCAAGAGATACTACGGATATTTCAAAAGACATACCTTTTCTTAAAAACACTGTAGCCCCTAATTTCTAAACACCACGATTCATGTTATTTCAAAGGCCAAAACTGTATGACTCGTATATATAAATGTATATTCTTATATGTTGCAGTTATTATATCTTTTCCATATATTCATGTTGTTCATATCGCATTGCATGCTTATACATGTAATTCCATGTTATTAAGAACCCTTGTTGTTAGGACACCAACACCATTACCGTTGATGCGTATATCTACGAACACTTACTTGCCGGCTCACACACATCATCATAGGTAATTTCCATGACACGTACACTTTAGAAATATTACTTCATTGATATCGCTTGCTAGCTGATAGTTCCGATATATCATTACTGTGCAAGTTTAGATATTACATTCTTTATTAGATACCCATGCATATTTATATACTCATTTGTCTTGCAATATTATAGGGCCAGTCCGGATTGCCGGAGCCCGGTATTCACTATTATTGACTATTCATTTTTGGATTTCGGATTTTCCATGAGATTTCTGGATTTGGAGAAACCGCAAGATTTTATAAACTCATGTTTCATTTCAATGGACAAAAAGTGTGGTTTTCTCGTGATATGATGTGAGATACGTCCACCATGAGTTTTCTCGGCTCTTGAGCGATATCATACACCCGATTCGAGGAGGAGGAGGAACCGTCTGTAGGTGCATATTGGACCCGCTGTGGTACCTGTTTGGTTTACCTAGCACCTCATGAAGGGTTTGGAAGCATCACATGTCTCAAAATCAAATTTTTAAGGTGCTAAGTGAACATGCAAAGAATCATCACTAGAATTTTAGGGTTTCTAAACATACACATCATCACAATTAGATAAAGCTAGGGTTTTGAGAGTACAACCTTTGTAGCTCCCTTTGCTAGACTTCTTGGCTACTTGAGGATTGGAAAACGTCCGCTTGAGAACCTCTAGGTCCACGATGATCCACCCGGAGTCCTCTTTGTCCAAGCTTGAAAACTTCACAAGATCAAGAAAAGAAATGGAAGCTAACACTCTTTACAAGTGGGCAAGACTAGTGTAGAATGGTGTTGTGGTTGGTTTTCTCACTTCAAAATCCTAACTTTGTTACTCTTTTGCTTACTTGAAAGAACTAGAGAGCAAGAGAGAAAAGAGGAAGAAGATGATGGCTTTCTAAGCTCAAGATAATGATAAGCTTGAAATAGAAAATGAGCAAAAATGAAAATATATATATTTTCACTCTCTCATTCTTAACTAGGGTTAAAAAATATCTAGATATTTATGTTTGGAAAAGAAATGACCATAGAAATTGAATCATGGTTAGTCAAAGAGTTAGTGCAAGAACAAAGAATTAAACCATGAAACAATTTCAATTTCCATTTTCCTTTTTCCAAATAAATAATATCCATATATTTTATATGGTGTGAGTCTTATATTGCCACCATCTACTATATCAACAACCATGATAATCTTTATGTATGCATGTATGTGTGCATGCACATCCTATGTGCATGAATGAGAAAGAATGAGAATGAGAATGAGTGCATACAAGCATGCATACAACATAAAGATAAGAAAGGATTTCAAATGAGAAACTAATGGTTAATGATAAATCGACACTTGATTTAGCAACTCAGTCATATCGCATACGACCCGACCAAAAGCAAGCCGCTCGATTAATATACAGTATCTCATACTCGCATTTTAACCGGGTCCATGCGCATATCGCATATGCGCACCACAACGTTTGGCCTGGACTAGGTAACTCCTTTGTGGGAATCTAAGACTCGTCAATACGCCGGCAGTGGGTGATGATCATATCAAGCACCCCTAGGCCGCAAGCGGTCAGCTAAACGTAACGGCCATCCGGGTATTGAGCGATCAGAAGAAAACAAGCGAACCTGCTACAACTCCCGTCGAGCCAACCGGCCACACTACCGTACAGTCCGGTCACTTCGTCAGATATGCTGCATATCAAGTCTAGGGATGGTAACGCCGACCCCAATAACTCAATAAGTCGTGCTGATGAATGGTCTATAACAGATCGAGAAACTACTTATAACACTTATCAGTAAATATCAACAGCCCTGGCCAGGGACTTACTGATATAGCCAGTCGGGCACAGCACAGCATCAACTCCCAATACCGGGAGAGACGAAACCCTTCCTATCGCTCATCGCCTTCGTGTGTCTCGGGAATGTACCCAACGGCCACCTGTTTGCACGACTCAATAGAGCTGTGGTAGGGTGGTAATCAAAGTACAGTAGGAGAACACACAAGACTCTATGACGATCTTGGGTCTACAGACTAACCTGCACCAGTGTCACCTGTGAACTGCTATCCGACGATAGATATAATTCCATATCGGAGTTCTCGGTGAGTCCGTCCAGTGTACCCAGTCACCACTGAGCACCCATATACGATCTCGATGTCAAACATCGATAAATGTGGGAACATCCATCGCCCATCATATGGGTCTAGTATCATATACGCTAGTGTACTCTTGTATATCGATGCCCCGTCTCGATACACCTACGACTAGGGACATTCCAGGATATGCTTATAAACTACTGATGTCCTACTAGTATGATCTCTATCATAATCACAGTAGTCAAGTCTATATCCTTAGGGCTTTATTAACATGTATGAATGAATAAAAGCATGATCAAATCAACATGTCAGATAAAGAAGAACCAGATAGCATACTGTCATGTCGAGCAAGAATGTACACTGAATATTTATATATATATATATATATATATATATATATACATGTATAAATACATCCACTATCATATAATGGCCTCTAGAGCATACATATATCCAACAATCTCCCACTTGCACTAAGGCCAGTTATCGGCGTATCTCATACCCAACATCTAAAAAAGTTGCTCATGCTGCGGCTGAGGGAGGGCCTTGGTGAGTGGATCCGCGGCGTTATCCTTTGTTTCTACTCTCTTAATCTCGATCTCGCGAATCAAATGAAAGCGCCTCAAGATGTGTCTGGATCGCTGCTGGAACCTGGGCTCCTTGGCTAACGCCATAGCCCCATTATTATCACAATACAATGGTATTGGATCAATAATGGTTGGAACTACTCCTAGCTCCGAGAAGAACTTCCTCATCCAGACGGCTTCCTTGGCGGCATCATTTGCAGCAATGTACTCAGCCTCCATCGTTGAGTCTGCAACGGTATCCTGTTTGGAACTCTTCCAACTTACCGCCCCTCCATTGAGGGTAAATACAAACCCTGAGATAGATTTGTTGTCGTCCTTATCACTCTGGAAGCTCGAATCGGTAAAGGCCTCCATTTGGAGATCTCCATTACCATACACCAAGAACAATTCTTTAGTCCTTCGTAAGTACTTAAGAATGTTCTTCACAGCTATCCAGTGATTCTCCCATGGGTTGGATCGATACCTGCTTACTACACTAAGGGCATAAGCTACATCTGGGCGTGTACATAACATCGCATACATTATAGATCCTACTGCCGAAGCATAGGGTATAATGCTCATGCGAGCTCTCTCTTCATCGGTCTTTGGGCAAGAATCCTTGGAGAGAGTGGCCCCATGGCAAGCGGGTATGGTACCCCACTTGGAGTCTTCCATACTAAACCTTTTTAGGATGGTGTTGATGTACCTGGTTTGGGACAATCCCAATAACCTTTTGGATCTATCCCTATAGACCCTTATACCCAGAATGTATGTAGCATCACCCAGGTCCTTAATGGAGAACCTTAGTGATAAGAAAGATTTGACCGACTGTAGCATAGGAATATCATTTCCTATCAGAAGAATGGTATCCACATACAATACGAGGAATGTGACAGCTTTTCTACAGCCTTCTTATAAACACAAAGTTCATCTGAATTTTTGATGAAATCAAACTCTTTGATAACATCATCGAAATAGATGTTCCAACTCCTTGATGCCTGCTTTAACCCATATATGGATTTAAACAATCTGCATGCTTTCCCACTGCTCCCACTGTCAATGAAGCCCTCCGGCTGATCCATATAAACGCATTCTTCTAAATCACCATTTAGAAATGCAGTTTTAACGTCCATCTGCCAGATTTCATAGTCGTAGTGAGTAGCTATAGCAAGTAGGATCCGAATGGATTTAAGAATGGCTACGGGAGAAAAAGTCTCGTCATAGTCCAAATCTGGTCATTGACAAAAGCGCTTCGCCACAAGTCTTGCCTTATAGGTCTCTACCTGCCCATCTACACCAATTTTCCTTTTAAATATCCATTTGCACCCCACAGGTTTTACCCCAGGGGGTACAAGGTCCAAAGTCCATACTTTTTTGGTGTACATAGACTCCATTTCGGATCTCATGGCATCCAGCCACTTCACAGAGTCACCATTCGTGATATCTTGCTGAAAACTGGTAGGGTCATCATCCTCCATGATGCAGTCTTCTCTGTCACCATCAATGAGGAAACCGTAGTACCTCTCCGGTGGGCGAGAAGTCCTACCAGACCTTCGGAGTGGCCGAGGTTCCTCAGTTCCTATTGCAACAGACGGTTCAACCAAGTCATCATTTGTAGTTTGTGTCTCTAGAACCTCTTCTAGATCCACCACATTGCCATCATCTTTATCTGTGAAAAACTCTTTTTCTAAGAATGTGGCATACTGAGAAACAAACACCTTTTGTTCCTCCTTGTGGTAGAATAGATATCCATAAGAGTTCCTTGGATATCCCACAAAGTTACACATGACTGACCGTGTCTTGAGTTTTTCCGGATTCTGCTTTTTAACATAGGCCGGGCAACCCCAAATCTTAATTCTCTTAAGAGATGGTCTCTTCCCATGCCATATCTCATATGACGTGGTAGCCACGGTTTTAGTTGGAACCCTGTTCAAAAGAAACGCTGCAGTCTCCAATGCATGTCCTAAAAATGAGACAGGTAACTCAGCATCACTCATCATTGAACGGACCATATCTAATAGGGTCCGATTCCGTCGTTCAGACACACCATTGTGCTGTGGTGTGTAAGGAGGAGTGAGCTGAGAGAGAATCCCATTCTCTTTTAGAAAGTTTGCAAATTCTGTACAGAGGTACTCCCCACCTCGATCTGATCGAAGCATTTTGATACTCAAGCCGGTTTGTTTTTCTACTTCTTGTTTATATTCAGTGAATTTCTCGAAAGCTTCGGATTTGTGCTTTAACAAAAATACATGACCGAATTTTGAGAAATCGTCAGTGAAAGTAATGAAGTAAGAAAACCGCCTCTAGCCTGTGTAGACATTGGTCCACATACATCACTATGTATGAGTCCTAGGAGCTTGGTAGATCTTTCTCCGTGTCCGGTAAACGGAGTTTTGGTCATTTTACCCTTGATACAAGACTGACAAGACGCATAAGATTTATATTCAAAAGGGTTTAAATATTCATCTTTGTGTAACTTGTTTAATCTTGTTTCGTTAATATGACCAAGTCTACAACGCCAAAGAAAAGCTTCATTTATTTCTGAAAGTTTTCTTTTATTAGTGTGTTGTATGCTGAAAACTGTGTGTTGATTTAGGACGTATATCCCGTTATTAAGTGTACCATAACCAACCATCATTTGATTCAGGTGAATGTTCATAACATTGTTCTGAAATATAAAGTTATATCCTTTATTGTCTAACAAAGAAACTGATATTATATTACATAGCATACTTGGTATAAAATAACATGGGTTCAAAACCAATATACACCCAGATGGCAACCCTAAGTGATACTCTCCCACTGCCACTGTATGTACACTGGAACCATTTCCAACGCGGAGAGTATGGTCACGTGTCTTCAAAACTTTGTTATTTCTCAGCCCCTGCATAGAATTGCAAATGTGAGAATATGAACCGGTATCTAATACCCAGGAAGCAGAGTTTATTGAAACAGTTTTCTGTCACAAACACACCTGAAGAGGAAGCATCCCCATGCTTGTTCTTGAGATTCAAGTACTCCGTACAGTTGCGCTTCCAATGTCCGGTTTTGTGGCAATGAAAACATTCCCCTTTCCCCAATTCTCCAGCTTTGGACTTTTCCTTCTCCTTAACCTTTTTAACTCCACCCTTAGGATTGGTGGGCTTCTTCTTTTTCTTTCCTTTGGCCATAGCCTTTAGGCGAGAAGAGGAAGATTGTCCAACAGTCATAACGGGTGTTTTCACCGATTTCAGTGTGCTCTCTACACTCCTTAACATATTAAGGAGTTCGGGTAGTTCCCTCTCCATGTTGTGCATGTTGAAGTTAACTATGAATTGAGCAAAGGTGGAGGGGAGGGACTGTAGAATAATATCCGTATATTGTTCATTTTCCATCGTCCATCCAAGGTCCTCAAGCTCTTCTATAAGAGCTATCATCTTCAGAACATGGTCTCCTAACGGTGTGCCAGGGGCCATTCGCATCTGAAACAATTTCTTTGATGCTTCGTATCGTAATACGCGGGATTGCTCTCCATACAACTCCTTTGTATGGAGGAATATGGTTTGAATGTCTATATTCTCGTGTTGATTTTGATGTGTGTTATCCATCGATGCAAGCGCGAGGCATTTGGCCGTGGCACAGTCAGCGTCCCATGTCTTGCGGACTTCAATATCCGAAACTGAGGATTTTGGACTTGGGGTGGGTGGGGTTGAAGCCGTGAGGACATATGATACTTTATCATAAGTCAAGGCTATTTTCAGATTCCTAAGCCAGTCTTTATAATTGGTCCCATTCAGTTTGTTTTTATCTAGTAGAAGCTTGAGTCTAGTCATTGGTATCTGTCATTAAGAGAGAGAAAAGAATACACTCAGCGAAAGCTCTTGCAAAGATCAGATTGTTTATTATCTTGTCTAACCGATGTCTCCCACTGCTTTAATCAAGTTTTTCTTTCAAACCTTATAAAGAAAACTAGCCAGGATTAATTACAGTCTACAACTTCGCTAACCGTTCAGCTAGGCCAGTGTCGGTACTTGAGGGAGGTTCCCCGTGCTTTCACACGGACCTAATTAAAGTAAACCTCGTTTTCCCAGAGGCGTAGCCCCGTTAACAGCTTTCTACACACCTAATGAGTTAGCTAATTGTAAACTGCAAAACTCTTCTGGGAGCAACTATTGCCCACAGTGGGATCGGGATCCAACCATCATATGGATGGTATGCAATCTAATTGCAAATCTCAACACTTGAAATTCCCAATGCGGTTTTTACCCCTAGTACCTATGACCTTAACTATGGTCAACAATTTATAAGTACCAGTCAAGTTCTACCCGTCATTTCTTGATCAATTAGACCCACCCATATGACCCTTAACTATGGTCAACAAAGTCGTATGAATGTCCTAATTAATCTGCATCATATGCAGTGTAGGAAGACATCACTTAGCTACCGTACACTACGCATTATCTAATCTCAACAAACGTAGCACGAATACTAAGTACTCTACTTCCTAAAATGACGGAGGGTTGCGGATGATTTTTATGAAAATCTTTAACGCTTTGAACTTGATATCGTCGTAGAATCGAATGGTTTCAAAAGGAGTAGCTTAAGCTCCGCAGTTTTGAAATATAGCTTTTTCATAAAGAGCCGAGTGCTTTTCAAATCCGATTCTACAACATCTTTTTAGGTTTATTTTCTTTAGATTAATCATATTAATGTAGTCCCATCATTTAAGTCCTTAAGCCAATTACAGAAAAGAAACGAAAATACAACGTACGCTTATGCCATCCGCATTCGTCGCAATGTTCCGTTATGCACCGTTAGGTTACTTAACTAACGGCATACCGGGACGGGACTAGCGCGGGTGTAAAACATAAGCAACGTCTACTATATATCTCATATATAATATATCATTCTTCTCAGATATCACAGAACACAGGCAGCAGAAACATATATATAATGTGGGAAATACTAGGACGTCCGTATTTAGTATTTAGCAAACAATAGAAAATGCGGATTCCACAGTCGCGATGAATAGCCAAGCCCACACCCCTAGACCCCTATGAGAGCGGCAAGCGACCCTACAAATCCTGGAGTTTAGGAGACCCGGTCTCGACTCCTCGAGATGGCCTCCCACTGAACCCCAGAACCCGGTCACTTGTGCTCCCCTCCTTGGGTCTATCCTAATGCGGAAAAGTAAATAATATACAACACTGGTGACATCAACCTCAACCCGGAAGTGCGCTAAATAAAATAATATTATATTACATTTTAATTTTAAATGAATGAAAATAAAACTCTCATCTCACATAAAACCCCCCGGCTATTCAATCGCGACAATCCTGCACATCATATCTCAGCAACACATAATATCATATATCATCAACGTAAGTAAGTATGCATACCCCGATTGTCGTTGATGTATAGCAACGAAACCGGCGATAAGCGACATACTACACTTACAGTCACAGAAAAGAAAGTGTGAAACTACAATATTTGGAATCCACATTCTCTTTAGACATCGTAAATCCGAAATATCACATACTTCGCATTTCATGCCTAACTATATGAATTCCATATATTGTATCACATTCCAGATAAATAGATAGTATTAAACATTTCGATCGAATAATCAAATACCCAAAATTTCCTAAAGCTACTTGAGCGGAGTTCAAAAAACTCGGCATGTGTCACAGTAGTAGCGGTCCAGCCGTAGAAGGATCAAGCCAACGCCTCATATGTGGCACACCGTACTGCCTCAAACTCTAAGGTTCAAAAGGCAGTTCAAGACGGTCACATAATCGAGTTAAGATTTGTTTTCTTCTAGAGGGTCCACCACAAAACTTGCACGTATTTCCGAAAGATTTAAACCCCGTGAAAAAGTGAGTTAATGATACTCGTTCGAACTTTTTAATACTTTCTAAATTACCCGTAAAAAAGAACGAAATTAAAATTCCGATCGAATCACCGAAGCCAAAACCAACCCCAGAACAATCAACACATGAATCAGATTAAACATACCTAAAACAATATATAAGCAGGTATAGGCATTACTGTATAAATACGAAGCTATGAAGCCTCTGTACGGTCGCGGAGCCGCGGCCCAAGCAAGGTATGGCCGCGGTTCCGCGGCGGCTTGTACGGCTCATGGCTTCGTATTTCACAGTGTTTCTTAAATTTTCCTGCTGAATTTTTTACATATTTTTAATTCTGAAAATTACACAGATTCAAAAAATTTCCAGAGAGGGTTCATAAAGTCCGTATTTTGGTTCGATCGGAGTTTTAACTTCGCTAACGTGTCGCCTAAAGTTCTAGGTCGGCTCTGATACCAATGTTAGGTTTACCTAGCACCTCATGAAGGGTTTGGAAGCATCACATGTCTCAAAATCAAATTTTTAAGGTGCTAAGTGAACATGCAAAGAATCATCACTAGAATTTTAGGGTTTCTAAACATACACATCATCACAATTAGATAAAGCTAGGGTTTTGAGAGTACAGCCTTTGTAGCTCCCTTTGCTAGACTCCTTGGCTATTTGAGGGTTGGAAAACGTCCGCTTGAGAACCTCTAGGTCCATGTTGATCCACCCGGAGTCCTCTTTGTCCAAGCTTGAAAACTTCACAAGATCAAGAAAAGAAATGGAAGCTAACACTCTTCACAAGTGGGCAAGACTAGTGTAGAATGGTGTTGTGGTTAGTTTTCTCACTTCAAAATCCTAACTTTGTTACTCTTTTGCTTACTTGAAAGAACTAGAGAGCAAGAGAGAAAGGAGGAAGAAGATGATGGCTTTCTAAGCTCAAGATAATGATAAGCTTGAAATAGAAAATGAGAAAATGAAAATATATATATTTTCACTCTCTCATTCTTAACTAGGGTTATAAAATATCTAGATATTTTTGTTTGGAAAAGAAATGACCATATAAATTGAATCATGGTTAGTCAAAGGGTTAGTGCAAGAACAAAGAATTGAACCATGAAACAATTTCAATTTCCATTTTCCTTTTTCCAAATAAATAATATCCATATATTTTAGATGGTGTGAGTCTTATATTGCCACCATCTACTATATCAACAACCATGATAATCTTTATGTATGCATGTATGTGTGCATGCACATCCTATGTGCATGAATGAGAATGAATGAGAATGAGTGCATACATCCATGCATACAACATAAAGATAAGAAAGGATTTCAAGTGAGAAATTAATGGTTAATGATAAATCAACACTTGATTTAGCAACCCGGTCGTATCGCATACGACCCGACCAAAAGCAAGCCGCCCGATTAATATACGGTATCTCATACTCGCATTTTAACCGGGTCCATGCGCATATCGCATATGCGCACCACAACGTTTGGCCTGGACTAGGTAACTCCTTTGTGGGACTCTAAGACTCGTCAATACGCCGACAGTGGGTGATGATCATATCAAGCACCCCCAGGCCGCAAGCGGTCAGCTAAACGTAACGGCCACCCGGGTATTGAGCGATCATAAGAAAACAAGCGAACCTGCTACAACTCCCATCGAGCCAACCGGCAACACTACCGTATAGTCCGGTCTCTTCGTCAGATATGCTGCATATCTAGTCTAGGGATGGTAACATCGACCACAATAACTAAATAAGTCGTGACGATGAATGGTCAATAACAGATCGAGAAACTACTGATAACACTTATCAGTAAATCTCAACAGCCCTGGCCAGGGACTTACTGATATAGCCAGTCGGGCATAGCATGTTAGTGTATATGCCCTAGAGGCCATTACTGTATCATACTAGTTTGTATATTACTTAATGGATGCTTGGGATATTCACCTTGTATAGACACTCTTGCTCAATATAGTAGTATGCTACTTGGTTTGATTCTGCTTTAATGTGTACATGTGTTTATTTTAGTATATCACCTATACACATTAGTGGAGCCCTTAGGATCTTTGCTTGATTACCAGCGTTGTGATGAAAGTCACACTAGTGGGGGCTGGGTAATCCACAAGCACATCCTTATGCAGGTCCCTAGTCGTAGGACTATCGAGACAGGGCATTGATACTCCGGAGTAGACTAGCGTATGCGCTTCTCATCCCAGTGTGGGAGACAGTCTGTCCCACAGCCGTCAGTATGTCGTATTGGAGATAGTATGCGGGTGCTTGTTAGGTTACGAGTACACTGGACAGGACTCATTGGGAACTGTTGGTTGGTACTATACCTATCGTCAGTTGTTAGTTCCCAGGTGACATGAGTACAGCTTAGTCCGCTGACTTGACACTGTCACTTCGCCTCGAGTGTGTTTCCACTGTACTTAGATTACTACCCTACCACGGCTCAAAGGAGTCATGCAAACAGGTAGTAGTTGGGTGCAGTCCCGAAGCACTTGGAGGCAGTGACGGTTAGACAGGATTCGTCTCTCCCGGTATTGGGGGTTGATATCGCGCTGTGTCTAGGAGAGCCATTAGACAATGTTCCTGGCCAGGGCAAGCGAGATATACTGGTAGGTTTCCAGTGTTATCTCAGGGTGTTCCAGGCTACACTCCGACACGAGTTGTACCGCTATTAGGGGATTGACGTTTACCGCCCCATAGGCCCGCCATGAGATGTTATCAGACGAACAGACCGGACTGTACGGAGATTGTCACATTTATGCTCAGTAGGAGTTCAGATGGGTTTCACCTCGTCCGTCTGCTTGTCAGCATCTACCTGGGGACCATTACGAACAGCTAGTGCCGCTTGCGGTCTGTGGTTAAACCCACTGCCAGCATAATGTCGAGTCTTTAGAGTCCCACACAGAAAGCTATTCTCTTTTAGGCAAAAGTGTAGAGGTTGCATGGTTTTGCGACAGGTTGCCTGGTTTTGCGATAGGGTCCGGTCACATCCGTGCACTTGTGCACGTTTAGTGTCCGGGCAGTTAACACTAGCGGGCTTTGCTTTAAGCCAAATCCTAGTGTACGTTTTGGGATTGGTTTTATCTCGTTTGTATTTGTGTTCCTCGGAACGCGGATGCAGGTATGTATGCATAGTTGACAGAGAGACAGAGGCAGAGGATTCTCATTGGGGTTGTTGACTGTTGACAGTTGACCATTGACTTTTGCTAAACCCTAATGAGAATAAGAAATATGATTAACAACAATATTAATTAAGTATTATAGTGACATGGTTGTTGAGGGGTTGACTTTGTTGACTTGTTGGCTTTGTTGACCGGTTGACTAGGTTGGACTAGTTGACCATCATCATTATAATGGGTATCATTTCATGGCAAAGACTTTTGCTTGCTTGTTTCTTTTTGCAAAATGAGTGCATGAAATGATATGGCCATTTTGACTTGAACCATCACATAATACTTGATTACTATTATTTGTTATGATGATTTTGGATTATGAGAGCTTGGATGGCAAAAGACTTACTCATTCTCTCATTTGCTTTCTCTCTCTTGCTTGAGCTCTCCCTCTTGCTCTTCCTCTTGCTCTCTCTCTAGTTCAAGGCAACTCCCTCTCATGAGTTGAGAAATATTGCCTTAGAGATAAAAGAAAACCCATATCACCTCTCTACTCATCCTAGTTCACAAGGTTTAGCAAACCAAGTGTTCTAGTTTCTTCTAGTTTAAAGAGAAGCCAAAGGTAGAAGCTTTCAGGTGGATCCATCATCGGCGCAAGGAGACGACGAGGTGAGGCCGATCCATACACCGCAAAGAGTTGAAGACGAAGGAGTTCCAGAAAGGTATAACCCCCTAACGGAGTAGGTAAAACTCATGTTAGGTTTGTTAGATATTTGTTTAACAAAGATTCGTATTTTGAGTCCATGTTACCACCTCTTGAAAAATCATTTTTCATCATTTCCGCTAGCCCATAAGTACCGGGAGAGGTAACGTGGACTTACAGTGGTATCAGAGCCTAGTTAAACACTATCTAACATGTTTGCAAAGTAACTAGAAGTTCGATCGAAGAAAAAGTCGCGAAACACGCCCGTAAAATCAAGTTTCTGCCGATTCTGTTTTCTGTTCAAAAATTAATAAATCCGACACTAAAAATCGGCTCAGGCTTTTTAAAACCCACACAAGAAATTTGGTCCATCTACTCGGTCAAAGCGCCGTGGAAACGCGGCGAGTGCATGCTCCCGCCGCTGTTCCGCGGCTGAGTTGACTCGGTCGTGGAACAAGTTTCCTGCAGTGTTTTTCTGGGGCTGTTTTGGGATATGTTTTTTCTGCCCAGATTTTACAGAAAGAAAAATTTGTTTTTAGGGTCTAAAATTTCGTATTTTGATCGAACTTCTAAAGGACTTAAGCTAACGGGTTATATCTGTGATGTGATATATGTATTGAACGTCCGCTAATTGCTATACGTCGATTAGTGGGTGGGTTATACATATCTGTGATCTGTAATCTTGATCGTATGTGTATATGAATTCATTGGATTGTCACGGATGAATAGCCGGGGGGTTGTGAAATGAGAGTTTTCTTTTCTTTCAATTCATGTAAATTTGTAATTGATGTAATATTATTTTATGGCCGAACAACCGGGATGAGGTTGTAGCCGTCATTGTATAATTTCTTTTACTGTTTTTGCTCCTAGGATAGACCCAAGGTGGGGTGCACAAACTACCGGGTATCTCGAAGTGCCGAGTGGCCTACTCACGGTGTTGAGGGAGGTTGCTTCGCCTCGGGTACTTGGCGGGTAGTTTCCCGCACCCGTAGGGGTCTAGGGTGGGGTCGTGGCTATTCATCGTGTCCGTGTAATCCGCTCTTCGTTACATGCTCGTACGGATTGCGGATTTCTATTATATCCAATGTGTTCATCTGTGACCTGGAATGGCTATCATTGCATGCGACGAATGTGTATATCTATATATGATATTATTTAGGCGTTGGTTATGTTTTTCATCCGCGCTAGTCCAGCTCCCGCTCTGTCGTTAGTTAAGTAACCTAACGGGTAATGACGGGGCCCCGTGGCGAATGCGGATGGCATAAGCATACGTCATATTTTCGTTGTTTTCTGCAATGGTAGGATTAAATGATGGGACGCATTAAAATTAATGCAAGAAAAATAAACCAAGTAAAAGTCGTTGGAACACTTTCAAAACCACTCGGTTTCTTTTCAAAAAGAACTTTTAAACGCGGAGCTTAAGCCACTCATTTTAAAAGCTATCTCGCTCCATCGATTATATCAAGTTCACTACGTTCACGGTTTTGCCAAAACCATCCGTAGCCCTCCATCATTTCAGTTAAATATTCGGTAGTATTCAAGCTATGTATTTTGACCTCACGCCAAGGCATAGTGATTGGTAGCTGCCGCATATTTATCTGTTGCATAGATAGAATGGGTTGGTTTGAGACAGTCGTACTTCCATTTTGGCCTACGTCAAGGGTAGGTACGGGTGGGTTCAAATTAACCTGGATAATGATGGGAAGAACTTGACATGTGACTTATGACATTTTGACCTCACGCCAAGGTCATAAGAGCATGGGGCAAAAATACACATCGGGGGTTTCAAAAGAACTGAAACTTTCTAGTACTGCATACCATTTGGAGTGTGATGATTATGGTATGATTCCTTCAGTTTTGTCATGCGATGATATTTGGATCCCGATCCTACTGTGAGTATATGCTACTCCTTGGGAAATTTCTCACTTAACGATCAATGCTATAAACCAAGTAGGTGTCTAGAAAGGTGTTACCGGGGCTACGCCCATAGTGAAAAGAGGTTATTTAAATAAGGAACCTCGCGAAAGCGTTGGAAAACCTCCCTCGAAGTACCAACACCAGCCTGGCTGAACGGTTAAGCAAGAATTGTACGGTGAGATTGATCCTGACTAATTCTTCCTTTTTGGTTTGAGGAGGGATTCGAGAGACAGTGGGAGCCATCATATTTAGACAAATTAAAAACCACTCTAAACTTGCAAGAGCATCATGCTAAAGTGTTTCTTCTCTCTCTCCTAATTGCAGCGACCAAACATCATGACCGGACTTAAGTTACTACTAGATAAAAACATACAGACAGGGCCAATCTACAAAGATTGGCTCAGGAATGTCAAAATGGCAATCACTTATGACAAGTTGGGGCATCTCCTTACCACCAATGCTCTCCCTGTTCCAGGTCCCAAAACCAGCGTCGCGGATAAAGAAATCCATAAGACCTAGGGAATCGATTGCGCGAAGGCCAAGTGCCTCGCGCTTTCCTCTATGGACAATGAACATCAGAGGAGGCACGAGAATATGGACCTCAAATCCATATTTCTCCATACAAAAGAACTGTATGGAGATCAATCTCGTATCGCCAGATACGAAGTGTCGAAAAAGCTGTTTTCGGCAAGGTTGGCCGTCGGATCATCGGTAGCGGAACACGTGCTTAAGATGATTGGCTTCATTGAGGAGCTCGCGGACCTTGGGACCACGTTAGAGAACGAGCTCTATACGGACTTGATTCTCCAGTCCCTTCCTTCCACTTACGCCCAGTTTATCCCGAACTTAAACTTGCAAGAAAAAGAAGTTGAACTTTCAGAACTCCTCAACATGCTGAGGAGTACAGAGGGCACCCTACAGAAAGGTAGGGAACATCCACTTTGTTTGTAGGAGGATCTTCCTCTTCTAGGTCCAAGGAGAAAGCCAAGGGAAAGAAGAAGAAATCCCCCGCCAAACCAAGGGGCGGTGTTAGTAAAGTGGATACGAAGGGATAGACAAAAGCAACAAAGGCAGCGGGAAAGCTTGTGGGAAAGGAAGAATGCTTCTACTGTCACAAGAGTGGACACTGGAAAAAGGATTGCAGGGCTTGGAAGGCCAGAACCCAGGATCTGAAGCAAGTTGCGGCTTCAGCTTCAGGTCTGTATGTTTTTGAAAACTATCTATCAATAAACTCTACATCTTGGGTATTGGATACCGGATCAGGATCTCATATCTGTAATTCTTTGCAGGCGTTGAGAAAGCGTAGGGTTTCGAAGGTAGGTGATATGACCCTCAGAGTTGCAAACGGAGCTAGTATGAATGCTGAGTCCGTGGGGGACTATCACCTGGGGTTGTGAGATGGACACGTTTTGGTTTTGCGTAATTGCTATTTTGTACCCAATGCAACTTGTAATATCATTTCTGTATCTTTATTATCTAAAGAAAGTTATGAATTTGCATTTGTAAGAAATGTTGTAAACATTCTGCTTAATCAAGTTATGATTGGGTAAGGTACATTAAGCAATGGTATACACATACTAAACCAACCACAGATTTTCAATGTCCAGAATACACACAAAAGAAAGTCTCCGGAAACAAACCAGGCTTTCTTATGGCATTGTAGACTGGGTCATATCAATGAGAGAAGGATAACGAAGTTACATACAGAAGGATATTTGGATCCGTTCGAATATCAATCGTATGCCACTTGTCAATCCTGTCTCAAAGGAAAGATGACAAAGACTCCGTTCACTGGACACGGAGTAAGAGCGAGCGAGCTCTTGGGACTCGTACACAGCGACGTATGTGGTCCAATGTCTACACATGCGCGAAGCGGTTATTCTTACTTCATTACTTTTACGGATGACTTTTCAAGGTACGGATATGTCTTCTTAATGAAACATAAATCCGAAGCCTTTGTAAAATTCCAGGAATATAAGAATGAAGTAGAAAAACAGACAGGAAAAAGTATCAAGACACTAAGATCTGATCGAGGTGGTGAATACTTAAGTGCCGAATTTCTGGATTATTTAAAAGAGAATGGTATTCTCTCTCAGCTTACTCCTCCATACACTCCGCAACATAACGGTGTATCGGAGAGACAGAACCGGACCCTATTGGATATGGTACGTTCAATGATGAGTAACACTGAGTTACCGCGATCATTCTGGGGATATGCACTAGAATCAGTTGCATACCTTTTGTAATGCCTTGAAAAGTCGTTTTGGTGTTTTCCCGAAAATCGGTGAAAATTTGGTATTTTTCCGTAAATCGTCTTTTTTGTTATTTTGCAGTTTAGGACTAATTATACCTAATTTAGATAGGTAATTGCTAGTTTTAGTAGCAAATGAGTTACTTATGAAATTCTGGTCGTTTAAAAATTTTCCCTAATTTTTTCAATTTTTAATATTATTTTAAGCCGGTAAGAACATACATTAAATTAGCGATAAATACAAATTTAAATGGGCTAAATTTAAGCTTTAAAATCATGTTAATTAAAATCTAGTTGTAACATAAATTTTTAGTATTTTATTTTAAGTTTTAACTAATTTTTATTATAGAAAACGAAATTTATTGAATTTAAGCTTAAACTTGCAATTTTGGACTTGTAGGGGGTCTTTTTGCATAGAATTTTTTTGTAAAATTACTCTCACTCATGCCTATCCTCTTATGGCCGGCCCCACCACAGCAGGAAACTCCATCCATTTTTTGATTTCAATTCTTGTGTGGAAATGGTATGAAAATGATTAAAATATTGTAATTTAGAGTATGGTGTACTTGTGAATGGAATGGGCTTTGACTTGGAGAAAATTCCACAATCCCACACCATTCTCCCCCACTCCCTTCCCACTTGGCCGAGACAACCAGCAGCAGCCCCCTTTTCTTTTTCCCCAAATTCTTCATCTCCTTTTTGCTTCAATTTCATCCAAAAATCCACCGAAATCCCTAAATTTCTTCACAAATTCAACACAAAACCTTATTCTATCTCTTTTCAAGCCCAAATTGGTTTAAATCTTGGAGAAAGGAGGTGTCTTGGGAGGCTTGAGCAAGCTTAGGATTGAACTTTTGAGGTATAACTTCTAATCAAATGGTTAAATTGTAGTTAAAGTGTGCTAATTAGGACTTGCATGTTGTGTTAGTATTAAAATTTTAGCTAAATCCTAATCTAGGTTTTTTTTAGTTCATGTCTTGAATTTTAGTTAGGGTTTGGAAAACCATTATTAGGTTAATTAATTTAGTTTGCTATCTAGTGTTTTGCTAACCTAAATCTAAGAGGTTAACTTGCTATTGGGTTTCAAATTAGTGTTAGTTTAAGTTTTTCTAGTTTGGATTTTGATTGCAATTGCTATTGGTAAAAATCAAGAATGGGTTTGGTTGTGGAATATAGGTTTTGAAGCATGGTTAATGTGTTGAAATTTTGTGTAGTGGCTATCTAATGGTGTGACTTGGGTGATTATGCTAGATTTTAGTCCTTTTTATCGCAAAACGGAGATGTTGCGCCGATTTTTGGAATGTTTGTGCTTACTAGTTTTGTTATAAAATTATGTGATGAATTATTTTTGATATCTTGACAATTGTATTGGCTTATCCTATGACATTTAGGATGTGTGAGTGCGGATTTTTGAGTGATCGGGTTTTAGCTTTGCCGGGCGACCAAATGGACGATTTTAGTTAGTTTTTGCGATTTTCGCGTGTGTTCCGCGCACCTTGTGCACGTTGTACATAGCTTGTGAACGTTAGTATTTTTATTTAGGATTTGAGTCATTTCATGGCATGTAACCTTATGTTTGGTATTGATGTAAATTCCAGGTTCAGTCGCGGAGACGTCAGACGCGGCACGAATGGGGAAAGCGGTGATTGGACGTGAGTAGCTAGGGATTCCGGTGAGTAGATGTAACATCTATGGGGGACTATCGTTGGATGGCGCAAGTCGCTCGATAGTTTTAGTAGCTTAAAAAGATTCTTAGTAATGTTAGTAATTAGGGGTGTAATACTTGTATGATTATTTGCTACATTCATGCTTTATTTTGACATACATATGCGAACCCATTCTATAGGACACCTGCACCATTGCCAGGGTTTTTATATGCAGCACGAGCACTATTCATTCTTACACCCACGCCTTGGTAATTGCCATGCCACCACACTAGATAACCTATAAATTGAAACCTTTTACTATAATTGATACTTAAACTTGTGCTATTGCCTTTAATTCCTTAAAATGAAATCGTAGGATTGCTATTCATGTGCATGTCCCTCATCATATTATTTGTTCATGCCTAGTCTATTAATCACACATCGCAACTTAATTATTGATACCATATGCATTCATTATCATTGACATATGCACTTTTACGGATTTCTTGAGATTTTATGATATTCTGGATTTCGGGGAAAAGCCGCAAAATTTCTAAACTTATTATATTTTTTTAAAATACGTAAATTGCGGTTTTTTAGTGATGTAAGTGTCGTCCCCTATGAGTTTGCTGTGGTTTTCGAGACCCGTTTCAAGCAGTTGGATGAATCGTCTCGGGTACATGGTGGGCCCGGTAAGGTACCCCGGTTCAAGAAGCTCGTGTTGCTGACGATGAGCCTGGCAAGAGACGGATTACCTACCGGTGACTGTTTGGGACGGCGGATATCCTGAGGATACCGACCGTGGCCGCGAGATGATGAGATATTGATATTGAGATGGGTCAGCCGGAAGGCTGAGGCCAGAGATACTATGAAATGGATATATGAGATTTGTGATAGTTTTGAGGTGTCGTTGCTGGACACAGGTTCTTGTTGATTCTATTGGTATTGTGCTGGTATTTCAAAAGAGATTCCTAAAGGAAAAACATGATTCTTATACTTACATATTCAGATCATGAGTTGATTCGCATTGCATTCAAACCTGCTAGTATATTCATATTGCATACATACCTGCTATTATGTCCTGCCTTACCTGTATTTTAGATACTAGGATGCTTGTGTGCATGCATTCGATAGCCTGTGTAGATGTTGTTTATTACTCACGAGTTGGCAACTCACCCCCGTTGTGCCACAGCCTTTTGCAGGTCCGCTCCGTCTGTACAGTAGCGGCGGGCACACTTGCTTCTTTTGCCTCTTTTTCCTGGACTCGAGGTTTTGCTCTTAGGTGGGTTATATTATTATTTTTGTACCACCTTGTATATTCTTTGTATCTAGTGTACTCCATCTACTGTATCTACCAGTATTGTTGTATATTGACCTAGAGATGAGACTGTGAGATTTGTGGACTTTTTATGCTGTATTTTGGGGTCGAGCTAACTTGAGTCGACATGCTGTTTTTCTCATGCTTCTTTATGATTATTTTGCATGTTGTTGTTTTACATTGCGTGGTATTTGTGACCGCCTTGTGGCGTAGAGCTATCTCCCGCTTGGGGATGCCATATTTGTTGGATTTATATATATTCTTGTTGTACCCATTTTGGGGGCATGTATTAACAAAGGAGACTCTGCCGAAATTTTTGGAAAAATTGATATTGTTTTTAAAAAGGTTTTATATGACTTATTTAATAAACTCGCTTTCAATTGATTGGTTTTTCTTCACTCTTTTGCTTATTTGGTTTTGGTTTTCTGGGCTTTGGCTTACTTATTTTACGGACGTCTTGAGACGTTTCGTAAACTTAAGTGCCAGTCACGTTCCGTACCCTGAGGGTCATGACAAATTTGGTATCAGAGCAATAGGTTTTACCTTTTTGAGTGTAGGATGACCCTTGGTAGATGGAGTAAGTGACTTAAGTAGGGTAACGTAGCGTGTGTATGTCCGCGGCATACTTGCGATACGGTACTCCGCCTAAGTGACTTTAGGATATACTTTCTTGAAATTCCTTTTTCAATTCCGTGTATCCTATGATTCTATTGCACTGTTCTTATTACCCCTTTTTCCTTTACCAGCCACTGCTGCCGCCCGAGACGAGATTCGAGCTGGCTCGTCCGAGACTAGGACTGAGCAGGGTGGTATGCCTACGCCGCAGGGACAGACCGATCCACCTTCCCCAGGCCGTATGGATAGGCTTGAGACTGGTATGGAGGAATTGCGACAGATGATGGGGAGTATGCAGGAGCTACGTCAGATGGTAGGATCCCTAGTTGCAGCCAGTCGTACACCGAGGCCAGATGATGCACCTACTACATCCCAGACAACTATGATACCTGCTCCTACTACTACCGCCGTGACCATCCCGGTTTCACTACAGGATTTCATGAGGCTGAGACCTCCAGTATTCACCGGCACCGAGGAAGCGGAGGACCCACAGACGTTCCTTGACAGTTTAGCCAGGATCTACCGTTCGCTGAGATGTTCGGATGATCGATGGGTAGAGCTTGCGAGTTTCCGACTAGAGGGTCTCGTGCAGACATGGTGGGAGTCAGTTTTGAGAGGTCGAGCTGCAGGTCTACCGCCTATGACTTGGGCCGAGTTTACAGCGGTCTTTCTAGCTCGTTTCCTCCCAGAGAGCGGTCGTGACGCCAGAGCTCGTAGCTTCGAGGCCTTAGTCAAGACACCTGGGATGGCGGTGTCTGAGTATGACATCCAATTTACACAGTTATCCCGATATCCTCCGTATTTGGTGGATACCGAAGAGAAGATAGTGAAGAGGTTCGTACAGGGACTTGATGCCTAGCTATATCTTGCCATTGGCGCCCAGCACTACGACACTTATTCAGCTGCTATGGATACGGTATTACAGATGGAGGCACGCATAACACAGACTTCCGCCGTTTCTGGGCCGAAGAGGATTCGCACCGATGTACCGTCTAAGAGGCAGTGCGCCAGATTCTTTCCGAGAGATAGGCCTGGCAGAGGATTTGGACGGGGACAATTATATGGTTCATATCCCCAGGGACAGCAGCCGTCGCCAGGGTGTTTTGGGTGCGGGAGTACGCACCATCTTGTCAGAGACTGTCCGGCGAGACGATAGGGAGCGGCGACCGTTCCGCATGTGACCCTACCACCATCACCACCCCCTCCTCAGAGAGCCCTACTTCCTACCACAGGCGATGCTTCGCGCCAGTTAGGTGCACACAAAGTCCGTGGACGCGGCGGTCCTGTTCAGAGAGAACGAGGAGGCAGAGGCCGAGGTCGAGGTCAGCCCGCTATCGGTGGAGGACAAGCCCGAGTATTTGCTTTGACACCGCAGGATGCGCAGGCATCCAATGTCGTTGTGACATGTACCTTGCCAGTTTGCTCTTTCGATGCACGGGTATTATTCGACCCAGGTTCCACACATTCGTACATCTCTACACACTTTGCACCGATGTTGGACCGTGAGTCGTCGTCGTTAGATCATCCGCTTGTTGTTGTTATTCTGGTAGGCGAGTCGTTTGTCGCTCGTTTTGTATTTCGATTGTGTTTCGTTCGTATCGGGGAGATGGATTCATCGGTTGATTTGATTCTCCTCGATATGTTGGACTTTGATGTGCTTCTGGGCATGGATTGGCTAGCCACTTGTTATGCTTCGGTGGAATGCCGTTAGAAGGCAGTCATACTTAGCTTTCCGGGAGAGCCAGTCCTTGTTATTCAGGGAGACCGCAGCGTCACCCTTCCCAGCTTGATTTTGTCTCTTCGCGCTGGTCAGCTCTTGCGGAAGGGATGTCAGGGATTCTTAGCGTATATTTGTGATACTCGAGCTGCAGAGGTTCCGTTGGACCGGGTCTCGGTTGTTTGTGAGTTCCTTGATGTTTTCCCTGATGAGCTACCTGGGCTACCACCTGAGCGCGATGTTGAGTTCTGCATTGATTTGATTCCCGGCTCGGGGCCTATTTCTATACCGTTTTATCGGATGGCCCCGGCAGAGCTTTGAGAGCTGAAGGATCAGTTGCAGGATTTGTTAGATAAGGGGCTTATTCGACCTAGTGTTTCTCCGTGGGGTGCTCCGGTCCTGTTTGTCAAGAAGAAGGATGGAAGTTTGCGCTTATGTATCGACTACTGCCAGCCGAACAAGGTTACCGTGCGGAACAGATATCCGTTGCCACGCATTGATGATTTGTTCGACCAGCATCAGGGTGCGGGGTATTTTTCGTGGATCGACTTGCGATCAGGATACCATCAGCTGCGAGTTCGACAGGAGGATATACCGAGGACAGCTTTCCGCACGCGCTACGGCCACTATGAGTTTTTGGTGATGTCGTTCGAACTCACCAACGCCCCAGCAGCATTCATGGATTTGATGAACCGTACATTCAGGCCGTATCTTGACTTGTTCATCATCGTGTTTATCGACGATATCTTGGTGTACTCCCGGAGCAGAGAGGAGCACGAGCAGCACTTGCGGATTACGTTACAGACTCTAAGGGAGCACCAGCTGTTCGCAATGTTCTCCAAGTGTGCATTTTGGCTGGACAGCGTCGGATTATTGGGTCACATGATTACGAGAGACCGTATATGTGTGGACCCGAAGAAGATTGAGGCTGTTCAGCAGCGGCCCCGACCTACATCGGTTACTGAGATCCGTAGTTTTCTAGGCCTGGCAGGCTACTACATGCGTTTTGTTCAGGACTTCTCCCGTATAGCTGCACCTTTGACCGGTTTGACCCGGAAGGGAGTTCCTTTTGTTTGGACAGAGGAGTGCGAGCGCAGTTTTCAGCAGCTACGGACTTGTTTGACTACGGCACCGGTATTATCTTTGCCTTCGGGATCAGACGGATTTGTGGTCTACTGTGATGCTTCGCGAGTAGGGTTAGGATGCGTATTGATGCAGCATGGCCGGGTGATCGCATATGCTTCTCGGCAGTTGATGATGCATGAACAGAACTACCCCATTCACGATTTGGAGATGGCTGCAGTGGTCTTTGCACTGAAGATTTGGCGACATTACCTATACGGTGAGTCGTGCCAAATATTCACAGACCACAAGAGCTTAAAATACATATTTCAGCAGCGAGACCTGAACCTCAGACAGCGTCGTTGGAAGGAGTTGGTGAAAGACTACGACTGCGAGATCTTATATCACCCAGGCAAGGCGAATGTTGTGGCAGATGCTTTGAGCAGGAGGCCCAGGGGTAGTCTATCCTATTTGCGCGTAGTGCAGAGGCAGTCGTCAACAGATTGGCAGATTTTATGCTACAGCCGAGTTGAGTTCGAGTTCACTCAGACAGGGGGACAGCTCACGCATGTTCGTGCACGCCCACAGTTGCTTGACCGTATATATGAGGCACAACGCAGAGACGACCGTTTCTCAGAGATCATGGCACAGATGGGACAGGGCAGATTTTCCGAGTTCGTGATTGATGATCAGGGGATTTTACGCTATGGATCTAGACTATGCATACCAGATGCTGATGGATTGCGGCGCGACATTCTTGAGGAGGCACACCGATAAGTGTATAGTGTCCACCCCGGTTCCACCAAGATGTACCATTATATGAGAGAGACCTACTGGTGGGACGGGATGAAGAGGGACATTGCGGAGTTTGTATCGAGATGCCTGACTTGTCAGCAAGTCAAGGCCGAGCACCAGAGGCCCGCAGGAGAGCTACAGCCGTTACCCATTCCGGAGTGGAAATAGGAGCTGATTTCAATAGATTTCGTTGTGAGTCTACCCAGGACCAGTCGAGGGTATGACTCCATCTGGGTGATCGTAGATCGATTGACGAAAGCGGCTCACTTCCTGCCAGCGAAGACGACTTTCAGCTTCGCTTAGTATGCCTAGCTTTACATCGACGAGATTGTGCGGTTGCATGGCGTACCGACTTGTATCGTGTCAGATCGAGGCACCCAGTTCACCAGCCGACTTTGGCAGAGACTTCAGGAGGCTTTGGGCACTCGTTTGAGCTTCAGCACAGCGTTTCATCCGCAGACCGACGGACAGTCAGAGCGGACCATTCAGACTCTTGAGGACATGCTCAGAGCGTGCGTTTTAGACTTCGGCGGTAGCCGGGATCGTCATTTACCTCTAGTGGAGTTCTCCTACAACAACAGCTTCCAGGATACTATTCAGATGGCACCTTTCGAGGCATTGTATGGGAGGAGATGCAGATCGCTCGTTTTTTGGACAGAGCTCAGCGAGAGCAGTATTTTGGGGCCGCAGCTTGTTGAGGAGACGACAGCGAAGATACAGTTGATCTGAGACCGGATGAGAGCGGCTCAGAGCAGGCAGAAATCATATGCAGACAGGCGTCGTCGCAGACTAGAGTTCGCAGTTGGCGATCATGTTTTTCTGAGGGTCTCTCCGAGGAAGGGCGTGATGCGATTTGGGCGAAAAGGAAAGCTTAGTCCCAGATTTGTGGGTCCCTTCGAGATCCTCGAGCGGGTCGGCGCAGTTGCGTATCGTTTGGCTCTTCCACCCAGCTTTCTCGATGTTCACCCCGTCTTCCATGTTTTGATGCTTCTCAAGTACCTTCACGACCCTTCGCATGCGATTCAGCACCCGACAGTCCAGCTAGAGCGCGACCGTTCTTTTGCAGAGCAGCTGGTGGCCATCCCGGATCGGCAGGTGAAGAAGTTGAGATCGAAAGTTATACCGACCGTCAAGGTCCTTTGGCGTGGCCCGAGCAGCGAGGAGGTCACCTGGGAGACCGAGGGCGAGATGAGAAAGAAATATCCCCATCTCTTTGAAGGTACGCGTAGTTATTTTTTTTTTAAAATTCGGGGACCGAATTTCTTTAAGGGGGGAAGATTTTAACGCCTTGAAAAGTCGTTTTGGTGTTTTCCCGAAAATCGGTGAAAATTTGGTATTTTTCCGTAAAACGTCTTTTTTGTTATTTTGTAGTTTAGGACTAATTATACCTAATTTGGATAGGTAATTGCTAGTTTTTAGTAGCAAATGAGTTACTTTTGAAATTCTGGTCGTTTAAAAATTTTCCCTAATTTTTAATATTATTTTAAGGCGGTAAGAAAATACATTAAATTAGCGATAAATACAAATTTAAATGGCTAAATTTAAGCTTTAAAATCATGTTAATTAAAATCTAGTGGTAACATAAAATTTTAGTATTTTATTTTAAGTTTAACTAATTTTTATTATAGAAAACGAAATTTATTGAATTTAAGCTTAAACTTGCAATTTTGGACTTGTAGGGGGTCTTTTTGCATAGAATTTTTTTGTAAAATCACTCTCACTCATTCCTAAACTCTTGTGGCCAGCCCCACCATAGCAGGAAACTGCATCCATCTTTTGATTTCAATTCTTGTGTGGAAATGGTATGAAAAGGATTAAAATATTGTAATTTAGAGTATGGTGTACTTGTGAATGGAATGGGCTTTAACTTGGAGAAAATTCCACAATCCCACACCATTCTCCCCCACTCCCTTCCCACTTGGCCGAGACAACCAGCAGCAGCCCCCTTTTCTTTTACCCCAAATTCTTCATCTCCTTTTTGCTTCAATTTCATCCAAAAATCCACCGAAATCCCTAAATTTCTTCACAAATTCAACACAAAACCTTATTCTATCTCTTTTCAAGCCCAAATTGGTTTAAATATTGAAGAAAGGAGGTGTCTTAGGAGGCTAGAGCAAGCTTAGGATTGAACTTTTGAGGTATAACTTCTAATCAAATGGTTAAATTGTAGTTAAAGTGTGCTAATTAGGACTTGCATGTTGTGTTAGTATTAAAATTTTAGCTAAATCCTAATCTAGGTTTTTTTTAGTTCATGTCTTGAATTTTAGTTAGGGTTTAGAAAACCATTATTAGGTTAATTAATTTATTTTGCTATCTAGTGTTTTGCTAACCTAAATCTAAGAGGTTAACTTGCTATTGGGTTTCAAATTAGTGTTAGTTTAAGTTTTTCTAGTTTGGATTTTGATTGCAATTGCTATTGATAAAAATCAAGAAAGGGTTTGGTTGTGGAATATAGGTTTTGAAGCATGGTTAATGTGTTGAAATTTTGTGTAGTGGCTATCTAATGGTGTGACTTGGGTGATTATGCTAGTTTGTAGCCCGTTTTATCGCAAAAAGGCGATGTTGCGTCGATTTTTGGAATGTTTGTGCATACTAGTTTTGTTATAAAATTATGTGATTAATTATTTTTGATATCTTGATGATTGTATTGGCTTATCCTATGACATTTAGGATTTGTGAGTGCGGATTTTTGAGTGATCGGGTTTTAGCTTTGCCGGGCGACCAAATCGACGATTTTAGTTAGTTTTTGCGATTTTCGCGTGTGTTCCGCGCACCTTGTGCACGTTGTACCTAACTTGTGAACGTTAGTATTTTCATTTGGGATTTGCGTCGTTTCATGGTACGTAACCTTATGTTTGGTATTGATGTAAATTCTAGGTTCGGTCGCGGAGACGTCAGACGCGGCACGAAAGGGGAAAGCGGTGATTGGACGTGACTAGCTAGAGATTCCGGTGAGTAGATGTAACATCTACGGGGGACTATCGTTGGATGGCTCAAGTCGCTAGATAGTTTTAGTAGCTTAAAAAGATTCTTAGTAATGTTATTAATTAGGGGTGTAATACTTGTATGATTATTTGCTACATTCATGCCTTATATTGACATACACATGCGGACCCATTCTATAGGACACCTGCACCATTGCCAGGGTTTTTATATACGGCACGAGCACTATTCATGCTTACACCCATGCCCTGGTAATTGCCATGCCACCACACTAGATAACCTATAAATTGAAACCTTTTACTATAATTGATACTTAAACTTGTGCTACTGACTTTAATTCCTTAAAATGAAATCGTAGGATTGCTATTCATGTGCATGTACCTCATCATATTATTTGTTCATGCCTAGTCTATTAATCACACATCGCAACTTGATTGTTGATACCATATGCATCCATTATCATGGACATATGCACTTATGAGGATTTCTTGAGATTTTATGATATTCTGGATTTCGGGGGAAAGCCGCAAAATTTCTAAACTTATTATATTTTTTTACAATATGTAAATTGCAGTTTTCTAGTAATGTAAGTGTCGTCCCCCATGAGTTTGCTGTGGTTTTCGAGACCCGTTTCGAGGAGTTGGATGAACCATCTCGGGTACATGGTGGGCCCGGTAATGTACCCCGGGGCAAGAAGCTCGTGTTGCTGACGATGAGCCTAGCAGGGGACGGATTACCTACCGGTGACTGTTTGGGACGGCGGATATCCAGAGGATACCGACCGTGGCCGCGATATGATGAGATATTGATATTGAGATGGGTCAGCCGGATGGCTGAGGCCAGAGATACTATGGCATGGATATATGAGATTTGTGATAGTTTTGAGGTGTCGTTGCTGAACACAGGTTCTTATTGATTCTATTGGTATTGTGCTGGTATTTCAAAAGAGATTCCTAAAGGAAAAGCATGATTCTTATACTTACACATTCAGATCATGAGTTGATTCGCATTGCATTCATACCTGCTAGTATATTCATATTGCATACATACCTGCTATTATGTCCTGCCTTACCTGTATTTTAGATGTTAGGATGCTTGTGTGCATGCATTCGATAGTCTGTGTAGATGTTGTTTATTACTCACGAGTTGGCAACTCACCCCTGTTGTGCCACAGCCTTTTGCAGGTCCGCTCCGTCAGTACAGTAGCGGCGGGCGCACTTGCTTCTTTTGCCTCTTTTTCCTGGACTCGAGGTTTTGCTCTTAGGTTGGTTATATTATTATTTTTGTACCACCTTGTATATTCTTTGTATCTAGTGTACTCCATCTACTGTATCTACCAGTATTGTTGTATATTGACCTAGAGATGAGACTGTGAGATTTGTGGACTTTTTATGCTGTATTTTGGGGTCGAGCTCACTTGAGTCGACATGTTGTTTTTCTCATGCTACTTTATGATTATTTTGCATGTTGTTGTTTTATATTGCGTGGGATTTGTGACCGCCTTGTGGCGAAGAGCTAGCTCCCGCTTGGGGATGCCATATTTGTTGGATTTATATATATTCTATTTGTACCCATTTTGGGGGCATGTATTTACAAATGAGACTCTGCCTAAATTTTTGGAAAAATTGATATTGTTTATAAAAAAGGTTTTATATGACTTATTTAATAAACTCGCTTTCAATTGATTGGTTTTTCTCACTCTTTTGCTTATTTGGTTTTGGTTTTTTGGGCTTTGGCTTACTTATTTTACGGACGTCTTGAGACGTTTCGTAAACTTAAGTGCCAGTCACGTTCCGTACCCTGCGGGTCGTGACACCTTTTGAACTGAGTTCCAACTAAGACTGTGCCTACTACACCATATGAGATATGGAGCGGGATGAAACCCTATCTTCAATATCTGAATATCTGGGGATGTTCGGCTTTTGTCAAAAAGCAGCATGCGTACAAACTCGAGGCACGCTCAGTACTGTGCAAGTCTGTGGGATACCCAAAGAACTCCAGGGGGTATCTCTTCTATTACGCAGAGGTACAAAAGATCATTGTTTCTCGTAATGCCCATTTTCTGGTACACCAGTTCTTAGAAAAGGAAACAAGTAGGAGAGAAATAGAACTGGAAGAAATTCCTGAACCACAGACTATTACTGAAAGCTTAGTATAACCAGAGGGTTCAAAAGAACATGACATTCCTACGCCGCTCCGCAGGAGTAGTAAGCAGTCTCATCTGCCCGAGAGATACTACGGTTTTCTCATAGACGGGGATAGAGAGGATTGCATCATTGATTATGATGAGACGACTAGCTTCCAGCAGGCCATTCATAGCGTTGACTCGGTAAAATGGCTGGATGCAATGCGGACCGAAATGGAGTCGATGTACACCAACAGAGTATGGACGTTGGACGTTTCTCCAGATAGGGTAAAACCCGTAGGATGCAAGTGGATCTTCAAAAGGAAGATTGGTGTAGATGGACAGGTTGAGACCTATAAAGCTAGACTTGTTGCAAAGGGTTTTCGTCAAAGACCTGGTTTGGACTATGACGAAACCTTTTCTCCAGTGGCTATGCTGAAATCCATTCGGATCCTTCTTGCCATTGCTGCGTTCCACGATTATGAGATTTGGAAGATGGACGTAAAGACCGCTTTTCTGAATGAAAATTTAGATAAGTGTGTCTATATGGACCAGCCAGAGGGTTTCATTCAGAGTGGGAGCAGCGGAAAGGTGTGCAAGTTGCTTAAGTCCATCTATGGACTAAAGCAAGCATCGCGGAGTTGGAACATCTGTTTTGATGAGACGGTCAAAGAATTTGGCTTTATCAAAAATCCAGATGAACCATGCATCTATAGTAGATTTGTAGCAAGAACAGTCGTATTCCTCGTATTGTACGTGGATGACATTCTTCTGATAGGAAATGACATTCCTATGCTACAATCTGTCAAGGGATTCTTGTCACACAGGTTCTCCATGAAAGACCTGGGTGATGCCTCGTACATTCTGTGGATCTGGATCTTTCGTGACAGATCCAAGAGAATATTAGGACTTTCACAGTCCAGGTGCATCGACACCATACTGAAAAGATTCAGTATGGAAGATTCCAAGCGCGGTAATCTACCGGCTTGTCACGGGATCACTCTCTCTAAAGAGATGTCTCCCAAGACTGATTTGGAAAGGGATTGAATGTCTATTATACCCTACGCTTCTGCGGTAGGGTCTATAATGTATGCGATGTTGTGTACCAGACTAGATATAGCTTATGCACTGAGTATGGTAAGCCGGTATCAGTCAAACCCTGGGGAGAAACACTGGATAGTGGTAAAGAACATTCTCAAGTACCTGAGAAGGATAAGGAGATGTTCTTCGTGTATGGCGGAAAGGACCTCCAGATCGAGGCCTTTGCTGACTCCAGCTTCTAGAGTGACAAGGATGATTCCAAGTCCATGTCGGGTTATGTCTTTACCCTCAATGGAGGGGCGGTGTGTTGGAAGAGTTCCAAACAGGAAACCGCTGCTGACTCGACGATGGAAGCGGAATATATCGCTGCTGCAGATGCCGCAAAAGGATCCGTCTGGATAAGGAAGTTCTTAACTGAACTTCAGGTGGTTCCATCCATTGTAGATCCAATACCTCTGTATTGCGACAACAACGGGGCTATAGCTTTAACAAAGGAACCCAGGTCCCATCAGAGATCCAGACACATCTTGAGGCGGTATCACCTGATCAGGGAGATCGTGGGTCGCCAGGAGATTGAGGTTCGGAGAGTTTCTATGTAAGATAACACTGTTGATCCACTCACGAAGGCCTTACCCCAGACTCAGTTCGAGCGGCTGATCGAGATGATAGGTCTTCGATACGCCAGTACATGGCCTTAGTGCAAGTAGGAGATTGTTAGTGTATATGCCCTAGAGGCCATTACTGTATCATACTAGTTTGTATATTACTTAACGGAAGCTTGGGATATTCACCTTGTATAGACAATCTTGCTCAATATAGTAGTATGCTACTTGGTTTGTTTCTGCTTTAATGTGTACATGTGTTTATTTTATTATATCACCTATACACATTAATGAAGCCCTTAAGATCTTTGCTTGATTACCAACGTTGTGATGGCAGTCACACTAGTGGGGGTTGGGTAATCCACAAGCACATCCTTATGCAGGTCCCTCATCGTAGGACTATCGAGACAGGGCATCGATACTCCGAAGTAGACTAGTGTTAGGTCCACGTTACCTCTCCCGGTACTTTCGGGGTTGCGGAAACGGTAAAACAAAATTTTTTCTAAACTTTATAACATGGACCGTAAAAGCCGGATCTTTGCTAAACAATACACTAGCATCCTAACTTGAGATGTTATCTACTCGGATAGGGGTTATACCTCAACTTGAACTACTTCTCTTCTTGTTGTTCTTCACTCCTTGTTGTTCTTCTCTTCTTGTTGTTCTTCTCTTTGTTTGCTCAATGGTTGATCCGGACTTTGGTCACCTCCGCGGCCTCCTTGAGTTGAAGATGATCCACCCGAGAGATGTACACCGAGCTCCACCTCGAGCCGAGGTAACTAGGGCAAGGAGATTGCTAATCTAAAAGCCCTAGGTTGTGTAGAAGTGATGAAGGGATGGCTTTGTCTTTGTGAAATCTTTATCTCTCAACACATGAGATCAAAAGATCAAAACAAGAGGAGGAAGAAGAAGGAGGAAGGTTAGCAACCATGGAGCTTCTCATTTCAAGAGAGAGAATGAGAATAAAATTATGATACAAAAGAAAAACAACCATGGTTGCAAATAATGCAAAACAACATCATTACTAATCCCATCAAGATAAAGTTGATGGCTACTTTGAAATGACCATTATCATAATCCAAAAGAAAAAGGAAAAGAAAAGAAGAGTGTGGAACCCTCTTGAAAGTCAATGGTCAACCCGGTCAACCGGTCAACAAAGTCAAGAGAGGTCAACGGGGTCAAATGGACAATGCAATTAGCCATCATAAGATTATCACTAATAGGATTAGTAAATGATGTTCGCGGTTCATAATGGTTTTGACCAAACGAACTGTCAAAACCCTAATGAGTCCGCGTCAAAATGGTTTGACCGAATCAACTGTCAAAACCCTAATGAGCCTGCCATATAACGGTTTTGGCCAAACCAACTGCCAAAACCCTAATGAGGCACCTCCTCCTTCATCACTCCGAAAAACTGTGCATAGACACCTGCATCCGTATTTCGTAGAATGCGGATGCACAGAAGACAAAACAAATCCATCCGTGCAATACTAGGATCCGGCTTAAACCAAAGACTACTAGTACTGCTTGCCCGAACACCTTACGCACACAAGTGTACGTAAGTGATCGCAGCCCTGCCGTAAAACCATACGGCCTCTACACGTTTCGCTCAGTGCAGGGAAACTCTCTGTGTGGGACTCTAAAGACTCGACACTACGCTGGCAGTGGGTTTAACCACAGACCGCAAGTGGCACTAGCTGTACGTAACGGTCCCCAGGTAGATGTCGATAAGAAGGCCGATGAGGTAAACCCATCCGAACTCCTACTGAGCCTGTATGTGACAATCTCTGTACAGTCCGGTCTGTTCGTCTGATACATCGCATGTCGGGCCTAGGGGGCGGCAAGCGTCAGACCCCTAATAGCGGTACAAGTCGTGTCGGAGTGAAGCCCAGAACACCCTGAGATAACACTGGAACCTACCAGTATATGTCGTTTGCCCTGGCCAGGGACTACTTGTGTAATGGCTCTCCTAGACACAGCGCGATGTCAACCCCCAATACCGGGAGAGACGAATCCTGTCTAACCGTCACTGCCTCCAAGTGCTTCGGGACTGCTCCCAACTACTACCTGTTTGCACGACTCAGTAGAGCCGTGGTAGGGTAGTAACCAAAGAACAGTGGGAACACACTCGAGGCGAAGTGACAGTGTCAAGTCAGCGGACTAAGCTGTACTCATGTAACCTGGGAACTGATAACTGACGATAGGTATAATACCAACCATCAGTTCCCGACGAGTCCTGTCCAGTGTACTCGTAACCCAACGAGCACCCGCATACTATCTCAAGTACGACGTACCGACGGCTGTGGGACAGACCGTCTCCCGTGCTGGGATGAGAAGCGCATACGCTAGTCTACTCCGGAGTATCGATGCCCTATCTCGATACTCCCACGACTAGGGACGTGTATAAGGATGTGCTTGTAGATTACCCAGCCCCACGAGTGTGATCGCCATCACAACGCCGGTAATCAAGCAAAGATCCTAAGGGCTCTACTAATGCGTATAGGTGATATAATAAATAAACACACATGTACACATTAAAGCAGAGGCAAACCAAGTAGCATACTACTATATTGAGCAAGATTGTCTGTACAACTGTGAATATCCCAAGCTTCCATCAAGTAATATACATACTAGTATGATACAGTAATGGCCTCTGGGGCATATACACTAACAATCTCCCACTTGCACTAAGGCCATGTACTGACGTATCGAAGACCTATCATCTCGATCAGCCGCTCGAACTGAGTCTGGGGTAAAGCCTTCGTGAATGGGTCTGCAGTGTTGTCCTTTGTGTCCACTCTCCGCACCTCGATCTCCTGTCGATCAATGATCTCCCTGATCAGGTGATACCGCTTTAAGATGTGCCTGGATTTCTGATGGGACCTTGGTTCCTTCGCTAAAGTTATAGCCCCATTGTTATCGCAATACAAAGGTATTGGGTCAACAATGGACGGAACCATCTGAAGTTCACTAATGAACTTCTTTATCCAGACCGCCTCTTTTGCGGCATCGCTTGCAGCAATGTATTCAGCCTCCATCGTCGAGTCTGCGACGGTATCCTGCTTGGAACTCCTCCAACATACCGCCCCTCCGTTGAGGGTAAACACAAAACCCGAGACAGACTTGCTGTCATCTTTGTCACTCTGGAAGCTTGAATCGGTAAAGGACTCGACCCTGAGGTCTCCATTACCGTAAACCAGGAACATCTCCTTAGTCCTTCTCAGGTACTTGAGAATGTTCTTCACTGCTGCCCAGTGGTCCTCCCCTGGGTCTGACTGATACCGGCTTGCCGCGCTCAACGCGTAAGCTACATCTGGTCTTGTACATAGCATCACATACATTATAGATCC
The DNA here is from genome assembly GCA_030015575.1 of Agapanthus africanus. NCBI lineage: Eukaryota > Viridiplantae > Streptophyta > Magnoliopsida > Asparagales > Amaryllidaceae > Agapanthus > Agapanthus africanus. The sequence continues at coordinate 180,314,028 of JASDDO010000031.1, read as the reverse complement.
TACCGCCGAAGCGTAGGGTATAGTGCTCATGCGAACCCTCTCCTCGTCAGTCTTAGGAGACATCTTCTTGGAGAGGGTAATTCCGTGCAATGCGGGTATGCTACCGCGCTTGGAACCCTCCATACTAAATCTCTTTAGTATGGTCTCTATGTACCTGGACTGCGAAAGTCCCAATAGTCTCTTGGATCTATCTCTATAGATCTTGATCCCCAGAATGTACGAGGCATCACCCAGGTCCTTAATGGAGAACCTTTGTGACAAAAATAGCTTGACCGATTGTAGCATAGGAATATCATTTCCTATCAAAATAATGTTGTCCACGTACAAGACCAGGAATACGACAGCTCGTCCTACAATCTTCTTATATACACAGGGTTCATCTTCGTTCTTGATGAAATCAAATTCCTTGATTGCCTCATCAAAACAGATGTTCCAGCTCCGCGATGCCTGCTTTAATCCATAAATGGATTTAAGCAACTTGCACACCCTTCCGCTGCTCCCACTGTCTACGAAACCTTCTGGTTGATCCATGTAAACGCACTCTTCCAAACAACCGTTTAGGAAAGCCGTCTTAACATCCATCTGCCAGATTTCATAGTCATGGAAGGCAGCAATGGCAAGTAGGATCCGAATGGATTTGAGCATAGCCACCGGAGAAAAAGTTTCGTCATAGTCCAAACCAGGTCTTTGACGAAAACCTTTTGCAACGAGTCTAGCTTTATAGGTTTCCACCTGCCCATCTACACCAAGTTTCCTTTTGTAGATCCATTTGCATCCAACGGGTTTTACCCCAAGTGGAGCAATATCCAAGGTCCACACTTTATTGGCGTACATGGACTCCATTTCGGATTGCATTGCTTCCTGCCACTTATCAGAGTCCCTACTGATAATGGCCTGCCTGAAACTGGTAGGGTCATCTTCTTCCAAGATGCAATCCTCTCGATCACCGTCCATGAGAAAACCGTAGTATCTCTCGGGCGGATGAGAAATCCTACCAGATCTGCGGAGTGGCTGAGGTTCTTCTGGGGTTATTGAATTCTGAGGTTCTGTCAAAACTTCAGTTTCATTTTGTGGTCGCTGAATTTCTTCCAGTTCTACCGAACTCCCACTTGTTTCTTTTGCAAGAAATTGCCACTCTAAAAAGGTGGCGTGGCGAGATACAAACACCTTCTGTTCCTCGGTGTGGTAGAACAGATATCCTGTGGAGTTCCTAGGATATCCCACAAATTTACATAGAACTGAACGTGCGTTTGTCCGGATTTTGTACTTTTACATAGGCCGGACAACCCCATACCTTAATACGTTTAAGATACGGCTTTTTACCATTCCATATCTCGAACGGTGTCTTAGGCACAGATTTAGACGGAACATCATTCAACAGATATGCCGCCGTCAATAGCGCATGTCCCCAAAATGAAAGAGGTAACTCGGCATTACTCATCATGGAGCGAACCATATCCAGTAGGGTACGATTCCTCCGCTCCGATACACCGTTGTGCTGTGGTGTATAAGGAGGAGTAAGCTGAGAGAGAATGCCATTCTCTTTTAAGTAATCTAGGAATTCCGTGCTTAAGTACTCCCCTCCCCTGTCAGACCGGAGGATCTTGATACTTTCGCCTGTCTGGTTCTCTACTTCGTTTCTGAATTCCTTGAATTTCTCAAAAGCTTCAGATTTGTGTTTCATCAGATACACATATCCGAACCTAGAGAGATCGTCAGTGAATGTGATGAAGTACGAGAACCCACCCCTTGCATGTATAGACATCGGACCACATACATCACTATGTACGAGTCCCAAGAGCTCTGCTGCTCTTTCTCCATGTCCGGTGAACGGAGATTTGGTCATCTTCCCTTTGAGACAAGGCTGACAAGTTTCATAAGATGAAAACTCGAACGCATCCAAGAGTCCATCTTTATGCAACTTACTCAGTCTTTTCTCTCCGATATGACCAAGTCTACAATGCCACAAGTAGGATTCATTCGTATCTGAATTCTTCCTCTTGCGTGTGTTTTGTATATTGAGAACTGTATTCTGATTTAGAACGTAGATACCATTACACAGTGTACCCTCTGCAACCAGTACCTTATGAAGGAAGATGATCATGATATTCTTGTCAACAACAAAGTTATATCCATCTTTATCGAGTAAAGAAACTGATATGATGTTGCAAACCATGGAGGGTACATAGTAGCAATCGTTCAAAATCATAGTCTTGCCATTTGGCAATACTAGGTGATATTCACCGACGGCTGCCGCATTAACTTGTGCTCCGTTCGCTACTCTGAGCGACATATCACCCGGTGCAACTTTCCTACTTTTTCTCAGTCCCTGCAATAAATTACAGATATGAGATCCTGATCCGGTATCAAGTACCCAGGAGGTAGGGCTGACCGTAAAACAGTTCTCAATTACAAGAACACCTGAAGTAGATGCAAAACCATGCTTCTTCTTCAATATCCTGGAAATCCATACTTTCCCCTTTCCCTTTCTCATACTTATGACTGTTGTCACAAGTCAGAGCTGAACCAACGTTCCCCAGCCCCGAATAAGAATTCGGATCGGTCAAGCGATACATTTTATTATCTTTATTAGGGCATGAAAAGGTTGCTGCCTGGAGAGAGAGAAAAGAAACACTCAGCGTATGCTCTTTCAAGATTAGATTGGTTTATTAATTTATCTAACCAGGATGTCTCCCACTGTTTCCTCAAATTCTTCTTAAAACCTTTTTAAAAGAAGAACTAGCCGGGATTTAATTTACGTCACAATACTTGCTTAACCTTTCAGCCAGGCTAGTGTCGGTACTTCGAGGGAGGTTTTCCAACGCTTTCGCGAAGTTCCTTAATTCAAGAACCTCTTTTCCCTGGGGGCGTAACCCCGCTAACACCTTTCTAGTCACCTACTAGGTTTATAGCATTGATTGTTAAGTGAAATAATCTCCCGAGAGTAATCCAACTCATCAGTGGGATCGGGATCCAACTATCACTGTATGATGACCTAGATGGAATCCACTCTAGTCACCACACTCCAGAAGGTATGCTAAATCTGCAAGTCTCAGTACTTTTGAAACTCCCGATGTGGTTTTTGCCCCTAGGACCCAAGTGACCTTGACTGAGCCAACATATCAAAGGATCCTAGTCAAGTTCAACCCGTCATTATCTTGACTGCATTAGACCCACCCGCACGAGTCCTTGACTGAGCCAAAATGACCGTACGACTGTCCTAACCAATCACTATGTATCCTACGGAAAGATATTACATAGCTACCGTACACTACGCCTCGGCTGAGCACGAAATACGTAGCACGAATACTAAGCAATATCAATCCGAAACGACGGAGGGCTACGACTGGGTTTTGGCGAAAACCCGTTAACGTAATGAACTTGATATCGTTGAAGGAACGTGATACACTTTTTGAAAATATAGTGGCGAAAACTTTTGCTAAAGAGGTCACTCCCTGTGAAGTGATCTCGGCTCTTTCCTCGTCGAATGAGGTGCAGGATACTCCAAACTGAATACCTCGATGCAAAGCAAGAATAATCGACTATAGTGAAGTTATTACCCTGACGCAAACTTTTGTCCAAGGGGTCATTCCCGATGAAGGGATCTTGGCCCTTGCCTCGTCGACTGAGGTGCTGGGCATTCACAACCGAATACCTCGATGCAAAACAAAAGTGAACGTCCTTGCAATAACAGCTTTTTGAAAAACTTGTTCCCACAACGTCTTTTAGGTTTATTTTCTTTCATTAGTTCTTTTAATGCGTCCCATCATTTAAATCCTACCATTGCAGAAAACAACCAAAATATGACGTACTCTTATGCCATTCGCATTCGCCACTGGGCCCCGTCATCACCCGTTAGGTTACTTAACTAACGACAGAGCGGGGGCTGGGCTAGCACGGCTGTAAAACATAAGCAACGCCTAAATAGTTATTATATATAGATATACTGCAATGATAGCCAATCCAGATCACAGATGAACACTTTGGATATACTAGGAACCCGTGATTTGTTCGAGCCTGCAACGAAAAGCGGATTACACGGTCGCGATGAATAGCCAAAACCCCACCCAAGACCCTACGGGTGCAGCAAACTACCCGCCAAGTACCCGAAGCGAAGCAACCTCCCTCAACGCCATGAGTAGGCCTTTCGTCACTTCGAGATACCCGGTAGTTTGTGCACCCCCTCCATGGGTCTATCCTAGGAGCAAAAACAGTAAAAAGAATTATACAATGACGGATACAACCCCGACCCGGTTGTGCGGCCATACAAATAATATTACATCAATTTACAAATTTATTACATGAATGAAAGAAAAGGATGTTAGTGTTTATGCCCTAGAAGGCCATTTCTGTATCATACTAGTTTGTATATTACTTAATGGAAGCTTGGGATATCCACATGTATATAACAGTCTTGCTAAACATGGTAGTATGCTACTTGGTTTTTCTATCTTAATATGTGAGTGTACGTATTGATAGAGCTCTTAGGATCTTGCTTGACTACCAGCGTTGTGATGGCAGTCACACTAGTGGGGGTTGGGTAGTCTACAAGCACATCCTTATTCAGGTCCCTAGTCGTTGGATTATCGAGACAGAGCATCGATACTCCCGGGTAGACTAGTGTGTACGCTTCTCATCCCAGTTGGGGAGATGGTCTGTCCCACAGCCGTCAGTACGTCGTACTGGAGATAGTATAGAGGTGCTCGTTAGGTTACGGGTACACCGGACAGGACTCACAGGGAACTGTTGGTTGGTTTTATACCAGTCGTCAGTGAACAATTCCCAGGTGACATGAGTACAGCGTAGTCCGCAGACTTGACACTGCTACTTCACCTCGAGTGTGTCCCACTGTTCTTAGATTGCTACCCTACCACGGCTCAAAGGAGTCGTGCAAACAGGTAGCAGTTGGGTGCAGTCCCGAGCACTTGGAGGCAGTGGCGGTTAGACAGGATTCGTCCCTCCCGGTATTGGGAGTTGATATCGCGCTGTGTCAGAGAGCCATTACGCAAAGTCCCTGGCCAGGGCAAGCGAGATTTGCTGGTAGGTTCCAGTAGTTTCTCAGGGTGTAATGGGTTTCCCTCCGACACGACTTATACCGCTATTAGGGGACTGACGCTTGCCGCCCCCTAGGCCGGATATGCGATAGTCTTGGACGAACGGACCGGACTGTATGGATATTGTCACATCAGACTCAGTAGGAGTTCGGATGGGTTTCCTCATCGGCCTTCTTATCGACAACTACCTGGGGACCGTTACGTACAGCTAGTGCCGTTTGCGGTCTGTGGTTAAACCCACTGCCAGCGTAGTAGTCGAGTCTCTAGAGTCCCACACAGAGAGTTTCCTATTCCAGGCGAAACGATATAGAGGTCGTATGGTTTTACGACAAGGGTTCGGACGCATACGTGCGTTTACGCACGTACGACTTTCGGACAGTTTTTACCAGTCGTCTTTGGTTTAAGCCAGTTACTGGTATCCGGTTATTGGATTTTTACAGTCTAAAGTTTTTCCGTATTTTTGCGGAAAGTAGGGGCGTTCTCGTAATTGTGCGGGAAGCTTCTAGAAGGTGGTGACTAAGGAGGTTAAGGTGGCATATGAAATGATTGTGATTAGTGAGTCACCTTGATGATTCATAGATGTCTTTTGTCATTATAATGAATCATCACTAGATATTATCAAGCATGGTTGCTAAATTCTTTTCTTATTCTTTTCTTGATAAAAGAAATGCTTGATATATATCTTCTTGACTCACTATTCTCATATCATTATTATTATCATCTTCTCTCTCCTCAAGCTCTCTCTCTTCAAACCCTAATCCTCACCTCTCATGTGTTGAGAACTAGGATTAGCTAGACTAAACAATCCATAACCATCACTCTATCTCAATCTATCTTCTTTGATTAGCAATCCAAGAAGGTTAGTTGCCTCAAGTTTAGAGGCTAAGCTTGGAGTTTTGCTCTCGGGTGGATCGTCTACTACAAAGAGAAGGCCGAGGAGGACAAGGAGATCGTAAAGACGAAGGAGTTGGTTCATTAGGTATAATCCCTAAACACAGTAGTTTAGAAACACTTTGTGTTTGGTTATTTATAGTTTAGCTTCGATTCAAGCGGTTAGTCGATGTTCGTTCACTAAACAAGTTCGTTTTTGAAATTTCCGCCTCCCCACAAGTATTGGGGTGTAGTACATCGACTTACAGTGGTATCAGAGCCTTGCTAAACAATAAATAACTTAATTGCAAATTTGTACGAATTTCGAACGGAAAAACGAAGCCGGAAAACCCTAAAAACATCAAGTTTCTGTCGATTTTAAAATGATGTCCTAAAATTTTTCAGGGAAGTTCAGAAAGCTTGAAAAGACACCAGAAGAACACCCAAGAAATTTGGGCTCCTGAATCGGCAACGCGGCCGCGGAACCGCGGCGGATCGCACCAATCCGCCGCGCTTCCGCCGCCGAGTTGCCGAGTCAGGAACCCAAATTTCCTGTGTTGCTTCTCTGTAGTATTTGGGATTTTCTGGAATATTTAATATTTGCTCAGGTTTCAGTTTTACAGAGCAGTATTGGAGCAATATTAATGGTGTTTAATCGATCGAAATTGTACGGTATTTGCATATTGGATTATATCTGTGATTGTATAATGTGTTCGTAAACCTCCCCTAACTGCTAGTATGTCAGTTGGCAGGGGGTTGCACATTTCTGAAATGGATTTTATCTGTTTGTGCATATGAACTGTATTGGACTGTTGTGGTGTATAGCCGGGGTTTTGAAATGGGTTATTATTTAATTCATTTTTTGTAAATGTAATTTGTTGTAATATTATGTTGCGGGGCACATCCAGGTTGCGGTTGTAGCCACCGTTGTATTATTTCATTTTACTATTTTTGCTCCTAGGACAGATCCAAGGTGGGGTACACAAACTGCCGGGTGGGTAGTTTGCCGTACCCGTAGGGATCTTGGGTGGGGTAACGGCTATTCATCACAACTGTGTAATCTGTCTTTTCTTGCAGGCTCAAAAGAAATACAGATTGCTTGCAAATCCAATAAAGTTTATCTGTGTTCTGTAATGTATATCATTGTGTCAGACGAATGTAAAATATCTATATATATTGTAGCTATTTTAGACGTCACTTATGTTTTACACCCGCGCTAGCCCAGTCCCCGCTCTGTCAATAGTTAAGTAACCTAACGGGTGATGACGGGACCCAGTGGCGAATGCAGATGGCATAAGAGGACGTCATATTTTCGTTGTTTTCTGCAATGATAGGTTAATGATGGGACGCATTATCTATAATGAAAAGAAAATAAACCAAAGTTTTAATCGTTGGAACAATTTAAAAAGAAACCACTCGGTTAATTTTAAAAACAGATATTTTTAAATGCGGAGCTTTAACCACTCCTTTTAAAAGCTATCAGGTTTTTTCGGTTATATCAAGTTCACTACGTTCACGGTTTCGCCAAAACCATTCGTAGCCCTCCGTCATTTCATCTGGGTATTCAGTAGTATTCAAGCTATGTATTTTGACCTAACGCCAAGGCATAGTGTTTGGTAGCTGCTGGATATTCATTTGTTGCATAGATAGATGAGTTAGTTTGGGACAGTCGTATTATCATTTTGGCCGAACGTCAAGGATATATACGTATGGGTTCAAATTGACAAGATAATGATGGGTAGAACTTGACATGTGACATATGACATTTTGACCTAACACCAAGGTCATAAGAGCATGGGGCAAAAACTTATATCGGGATGTTCTAAAGAAACTGAAATTTGCAAAGAGATGCATACAATTTTGAGTTTGATGAATGTTGGTATCATTCCTACAACATTATCAGACGATGATATTTGGATCCCGATTCTACTGTGAGTATATGCTACTTATCAGGATATTCGTCACTTAACGATCAATGCTATAAACCTAGTAGGTGTCCAGAAAAGTGTCAGCGGGGTTACACCCCAGAGAAAAGAGGTTATTTAATTAAGGAACTTCGCGAAAGCGTTGGAAAACCTCCCTCGAAGTATCGACACCAGCCTGGCTGAACGGTTAAGCAAGTATTGTACGGTGAGAATAGTCCTGGCTAATTCTTCTTTTATGGTTTGAGGAAGGATTCGAGAAACAGTGGGAGCCATCCAGTTTAGATAAACTAAAAACCACTCTAAACTTGTAAGAGCATCATGCTAAAGAGTTTTCTTCTCTCTCTCCTAATTGCAGCGACCCTGAAAATGACTCGACTTAAGTTACTTTTAGAGAAAAATATACTGACAGGGCCAAACTATAAAGATTGGCTGCGGAATGTCAAAATGGCTTTGACCTATGACAAACTGGGGTACGTCCTCACCGCTACGGCACCTGCTGTCCCTGGTCCCAAATCCAGCAATGCGGATAAGGAAATCCGCAAAACCTGGGATTTAGATTGCGCGAAAGCCAAGTGCATCGTGCTTGCCTCGATGAACAATGAACATCAGAGGAGGCACGAGGATATGGACCTTGATGGCATATTTCTCCATACAAAGGAACTTTATGGAGAGCAATCTCGTATAGCAAGATACGAGACCTCAAAGAACTTGTTTCGAGCGAGGTTGGCTGTCGGGTCATCGGTAGGAAAACATGTCCTAAAGATGATCGGCTATATAGAAGAGCTCGCAGACCTTAGGACGACTTTGGATAATGAGCTCTATACAGACCTTATTCTCCAGTCCCTTCCTCACACCTACGCCCAGTTTATCCTGAACTTCAACATTCAAAGAAAAGAAGTTGAACATCCGGAACTCCTGAACATGTTAAGGAGTGCAGAGGGCACCTTGAAGAATTCAAGGGAAACACCCGCTATGTTTGTTGGCGGTACATCTTCTTTCGGGTCCAAGGCTAAGGCCAAAGGAAGGAAGAAGAAGGCCGCACCCAGACCTAGAGGAGGTGTTAGTAAGGTGGGAGGGAAGGGAAAGAAAAAGTTTGCGGTACCGATAGTTGGCCAGGATGAGTGCTTCCATTGTCACAGGAAAGGGCACTGGAAGAAGGATTGCAAGGCGTGGAACGCCAAGAACCAGGAACCGAAGCAAGCTTTGGCTTCGACTTCAGGTGTGTTTGTAATTGAGAATTGTCTGTCGATCAACTCTACTTCCTGGGTATTGGATACCGGATCAGGATCTCATATTTGCAATTCATTGCAGGCACTGAGAAACCGTAGAGTGCTGAAGGAAGGTGATATGACCCTAAAGGTTGCTAACGGAGCTAGCGTGGGAGCTGCGTCCGTCGGGGATTATCACCAAGGATTGACGAGTGGACACATTTTGGTTTTACATAACTGTTATTTTGTACCAAGCTTAACGTGTAATATCATATCAGTTTCCTTGTTATCAAATAAAGGTTATGATTTCACGTTTGTAAGAGATGTTGTCAACATCCACCTTAATCATGGTTTGATTGGGTCAGGTACATTAAATAACGGCATATATGTTTTAAACCAACTCCAAATTTTCAATGTCCAGAACACACTAAAAAGAAAGTCTCCAGATTTAAATAAAGCTTTCTTATGGCATTGTAGACTGGGTCACATCAATGAGAGAAGGTTGACTAAGTTGCATAGAGAAGGATATTTGGACTCGTTCGAATATCAATCTTATGACACTTGTCAATCTTGTCTCAAAGGAAAGATGACAAAGACTCCATTCACTGGACAAGGAGTAAGAGCGAGCGAGCTCTTAGGACTCATACACAGCGATGTATGTGGTCCAATGTCTACACATGCAAGAGGTGGTTTTTCCTATTTCATTACTTTCACGGATGATTACTCAAGATACGGATTCATTTATCTGATGAAACATAAATCCGAGGCTTTTGAGAAATTCCAAGAGTATAAGAATGAAGTAGAAAACCAAACCGGCAAAAGTATCAAGACACTAAGATCTGATCGAGGTGGAGAATACTTGAGTGCCGAGTTCCTAGGTTACCTAAAAGAGAAAGGAATTCTCTCAGCTTACTCCTCCATACACTCCACAGCATAACGGTGTATCGGAGAGACGGAATCGAACCCTATTGGATATGGTACGATCCATGATGAGTAATGCTGAGTTACCGCGATCTTTCTGGGGATATGCGCTAGAATCAGCGGCATATCTTTTGAACATGGTACCTACCAAGACTGCGCCTACCACTCCATATCAGATGTGGAGCGGGAAGAAACCCCATCTACAGTATATAAAGATTTGGGGATGTCCAGCTTTTGTTAAAAAGCAGCATGTGGACAAGCTCGAGGCACGATCAGTAAAGTGTAAGTTTGTGGGATATCCAAAGCACTCCAGGGGATATCTATTCTATTACGCAGAGGAACAAAAGGTATTTGTTTCTCGTAATGCCCATTTTCTAGAACATCAGTTTTTAGAAAAGGAATCAAGTGGGAGCGAAATAGAACTGGAAGAAATTCTAGAACCACAAACTGCTACTGAAAGTTTGGTAGAACCGGAAGTTCAAGAAGAACAGGACATTCCCGCACCCCTCCGCAGGAGTAGTAGGCCGTCTCATCCTCCTGAGAGATACTACGGTTTTCTCATAGATGGGGATAGAGAGGATTGCATCATAGATGATGATGAACCTACTGACTTCCACCAGGCCATCCAGAGCGGCGACCCGGTACGATGGCTAGATGCAATGCGGACCGAAATGGAGTCCATGTACACCAACAAAGTATGGACTTTGGACATTGCTCCAGATGGGGTAAAACCCATAGGATGCAAATGGATCTTCAAGAAAAAGATTGGTGTAGATGGACAGGTGGAAACCTATAAGGCTAGACTTGTTGCAAAGGGTTTTCGTCAAAGACCTGGTTTGGACTATGACGAAACTTTTTCTCCAGTGGCTATGCTCAAATACATTCGGGTCCTTCTTGCTATTGCTGCCTTCCATGATTATGAAATCTGGCAGATGGACGTAAAGACGGCTTTTCTGAATGGAAATTTAGAAGAGAGCGTCTATATGGATCAGCCAGAGGGTTTCAATCAGAGTGGGAGCAGCGGGAAAGTATGCAAGCTGCTTAAGTCCATTTATGGACTAAAGCAGGCATCGCGGAGTTGGAACATCTGTTTTGATGAGACAGTCTAAGAATATGACTTTATCAAAAATCCAGATGAACCGTGCATATATAGTAAAGTTGTAGCCAGAAGTGTCGTATTCCTCGTCTTGTACGTGGATGACATTCTATTGATAGGAAATGACATTCTTATGCTACAATCTGTCAAAGGATTCTTGTCACACAGGTTCTCCATGAAAGACCTAGGTGATGCCTCTTACATTCTGGGGATCCGGATCTATCGTGATAGATCCAAGAGGATGTTGGGACTTTCACAGTCCAGGTATATCGACACTGTACTGAAAAGATTCAGTATGGAAGATTCTAAGCGCGGTAATCTACCGGCTTGTCACGGAATCACCCTCTCCAAAGATATGTCTCCCAAGACTGATTTGGAAAGGGAGCGCATGTCTATTATACCCTACGCTTCTGCGGTAGGCTCTATAATGTATGCGATGTTGTGTACCAGACCGGATGTAGCTTACGCACTGAGCGTGGTGAGCCGGTATCAGTCAGACCCAGGGGAGAAGCACTGGATAGCAGTAAAGAACATTCTCAAGTACCTGAGGAGTACTAAGGAGATGTTCTTGGTTTACGGCGGAAAAGACCTCAGGTTGGATGCCTTTGCTGATTCCGGCTTCCAGAGTGATAAGGACGAATCCAAGTCCATTTCGGGTTATGTCTTTACCCTCAATGGAGGGGCAGTGTGCTGGAAGAGCTCCAAGCAGGACACTGTTGCTGACTCGACGATGGAAGCGGAGTATATAGCTGCTTGCGATGACGCAAAAGAAGCAGTCTGGATGAAGAAGTTCCTAACAGAACTTCAGGTGGTTCCTACCATAGTTGATTCAATACCTCTGTATTGCGACAACAACGGAGCTATAGCTTTAGCGAAGGAACCAAGGTCCTATCAGAAGTCCAGACACATCTTGAGGCGGTATCACCTGATCAGGGAGATCATTGATCGTCAGGAGATCGAGGTTCGGAGAGTTGCTTCAGAAGAGAACATTGCTGATCCATTCACGAAGGCCCTACCTCAGACGCAGTTCGAGAGGCTACTCGAGATCATTGGTCTTCGTTATGCCAGTACATGGCCCTAGTGCAAGTGGGAGATTGTTAGTGTTTATGCCCTAGAAGGCCATTACTGTATCATACTAGTTTGTATATTACTTAATGGAAGCTTGGGATATTCACATGTATATAACAGTCTTGCTAAACATGGTAGTATGCTACTTGGTTTTTCTATCTTAATATGTGAGTGTACGTATTGATAGAGCTCTTAGGATCTTGCTTGACTACCAGCGTTGTGATGGCAGTCACACTAGTGGGGGCTGGGTAGTCTACAAGCACATCCTTATTCAGGTCCCTAGTCGTTGGATTATCGAGACAGAGCATCGATACTCCGGGGTAGACTAGTGTGTACGCTTCTCATCCCAGTTGGGGAGATGGTCTGTCCCACAGCCGTCAGTACGTCGTACTGGAGATAGTATATAGGTGCTCGTTAGGTTACAGGTACACCGGACAGGACTCACAGGGAACTGTTGGTTGGTTTTATACCAGTCGTCAGTGAACAGTTCCCAGGTGACATGATTACAGCGTAGTCCGCAGACTTGACACTGCTACTTCGCCTCGAGTGTGTCCCACTGTTCTTAGATTGCTACCCTACCACGGCTCAAAGGAGTCGTGCAAACAGGTAGCAGTTGGGTGCAGTCCCGAGCACTTGGAGGCAGTGGCGGTTAGACAGGATTCGTCCCTCCCGGTATTGGGAGTTGATATCGCGCTGTGTCAGAGAGCCATTACGCAAAGTCCCTGGCCAGGGCAAGCGAGATTTGCTGGTAGGTTCCAGTAGTTTCTCAGGGTGTAATGGGTTTCCCTCCGACACGACTTATACCGCTATTAGGGGACTGACGCTTGCCGCCCCCTAGGCCGGATATGCGATAGTCTTGGACGAACGGACCGGACTGTAGGGAGATTGTCACATCAGACTCAGTAGGAGTTCGGATGGGTTTCCTCATCGGCCTTCTTATCGACAACTACCTGGGGACCGTTACGTACAGCTAGTGCCGCTTGCGGTCTGTGGTTAAACCCACTGCCAGCGTAGTAGTCGAGTCTCTAGAGTCCCACACAAAGTTTCCTATTCCAGGCGAAACGATATAGAGGTCGTATGGTTTTACGACAAGGGTTCGGACGCATACGTGCGTTTACGCACGTACGACTTTCGGACATTTTTTACCAATCGGCTTTGGTTTAAGCCAGTTACCGGTATCCGGTTATTGGATTTTTACAGTCTAAAGTTTTTCCGTATTTTTGCGGAAAGTAGGGGCGTTCTCGTAATTGTGCGGGAAGCTTCTAGAAGGTGGTGACTAAGGAGGTTAAGGTGGCATATGAAATGATTGTGATTAGTGAGTCACCTTGATGATTCATAGATGTCTTTTGTCATTATAATGAATCATCACTAGATATTATCAAGCATGGTTGCTAAATTCTTTTCTTATTCTTTTCTTGATAAAAGAAATGCTTGATATATATCTTCTTGACTCACTATTCTCATATCATTATTATCATCATCTTCTCTCTCCTCATGCTCTCTCTCTTCAAACCCTAATCCTCACCTCTCATGTGTTGAGAACTAGGATTAGCTAGACTAAACAATCCATAACCATCACTCTATCTCAATCTATCTTCTTTGATTAGCAATCCAAAAAGGTTAGTTGCCTCAAGTTTAGAGGCTAAACTTGGAGTTTTGCTCTCGGGTGGATCGTCTACTACAAAGAGAAGGCCGAGGAGGAAAAGGAGATCGTAAAGACGAAGGAGTTGGTTCATTAGGTATAATCTCTAAACACAGTAGTTTAGAAACACTTTGTGTTTAGTTATTTATAGTTTAGCTTCGATTCAAGCGGTTAGTCGATGTTCGTTCACTAAACAAGTTCGTTTTTGAAATTTCCGCCTCCCCACAAGTATTGGGGTGTAGTACATCGACTTACAAAAGAAACTCTCATCTCACATCCACCCCGGCTATTCATCCGCGACAATCCGACGAGTTCATATACAAAAACCATCAACAACAATCACAGATTACAGATATGTATAACCCCGACTAATCGGCATATAGCGATCAGCCGACGATCAATACATATGAACATCACAGATATAACCTTTATAGTCAAAGTATATTGAAGTTCGGAAAAATACGGATTTATAGGCCCCCAAAAACAAATTTCTATTCTGGAAAATCTGGGCATATATAAACCATCTTAAAAATCCTAAAACCAAGTCAGAAACACACTGCACCAAAATCGACCCAGTAACTCACCAAGATGGCCGCGGTTCCGCGGCAATAGCTTGCTATTGCCGCGGAAACACGGCTCTTTGGTCGAGTTGCTGGCTCATTTTTGGTGTCTTTCTTCTAAAAACCCTGATATGATATTTGGAGTATGACAAATTTTGTTTTGACCAGAAAAATTTTTAACAGAAACTCAGGTTTTTCGTAACTCGGTTTTTCGATTTTTCCGTTTCGAACTTCGATACACTTCACTACCTAGCTAGTTTATGTTTAGTTAGGCTCTGATACCACTGTTTGGTCAGGCAGCCACCCCATCCAATGGGGTCACCGTGGCACCGACGGGTCCCTCAGCCGCTACTTTTTACGCATGCCCCCTCGCGAGGAGTACAACCCGCCGGAACACCTTCCGGTCTCGGGACACCCTGGGGGTAAGAGCCTATGCTTCGCCACACTGTCACACAGTGAGAACCCCCCATAGGTCGACATCCAATGCCTAGTAGCTCTGATACCACTGTTAGGTCCACGTTACCTCTCCCGGTACTTTCGGGGTTGCGGAAATGGTAAAACAAAATTTTTTCTAAACTTTGTAACATGGACCGTAAAAGCCGGATCTTTGCTAAACAATACACTAGCATCCTAACTTGAGATGTTATCTACTCGGTTAGGGGTTATACCTCAACTTGAACTCCTTCTCTTCTTGTTGTTCTTCTCTTTGTTTGCTCAATGGTTGATACGGACTTTGGTCACCTCCGCGGCCTCCTTGAGTCGAAGATGATCCACCCGAGAGATGTACACCGAGCTCCACCTCTAGCCGAGATAACTAGGGCAAGGAGATTGCTAATCTAAAAGTCCTAGGTTGTGTAGAAGTGATGAAGGGATGGCTTTGTCTTTGTGAAATCTTTATCTCTCAACACATGAGATCAAAAGATCAAAACAAGAGGAGGAAGAAGAAGGAGGAAGGATAGCAACCATGGAGCTTCTCATGTCAAGAGAGAGAATGCGGATAAAATTATGATACAAAAGAAAAACAACCATGGTTGCAAATAATGCAAAACAACATCATTACTAATCCCATCAAGATAAAGTTGATGGCTACTTTGAAATGACCATTATCATGATCCAAAAGAAAAAGGAAAAGAAAAGAAGAGTGTGGAACCCTCTTGAAAGTCAATGGTCAACCCGGTCAACCGGTCAACAAAGTGAAGAGAGGTCAACGGGGTCAAATGGTCAATGCAATTAGCCATCATAAGATTATCACTAATAGGATTAGTAAATGATGTTCGCGGTTCATAATGGTTTTGACCAAACGAACTGTCAAAACCCTAATGAGTCCGCCTCAAAATGGTTTTAACCGAATCAACTGTTAAAAACCCTAATGAGCCTGCCACATAACGGTTATGGCCGAACCAACTGCCAAAACCCTAATGAGGCACCTCCTCCTTCATCACTCCGAAAAACTGTGCATACACACCTGCATCCGTATTCCGTAGAATGCGGATTCACAGAAGACAAAACAAATCCATCCGTGCAATACTAGGATCCGGCTTAAACCAAAGCCTACTAGTACTGCCTGCCCGAACACCATACGCACACAAGTGTACGTAAGTGATCGCTGCCCTGCCGTAAAACCATACAGCCTCTACACGTTTCGCTCAGTGCAGGGAAACTCTCTGTGTGGGACTCTAAAGACTCGACACTACGCTGGCAGTGGGTTTAAACACAGACCGCAAGCGGCACTAGCTGTACGTAACCGTCCCCAGGTAGATGTCGATAAGAAGGACGATGAGGTAAACCCATCCGAACTCCTACTGAGCCTGTATGTGACAATCTCCGTACAGTCCGGTCTGATCGTCTGATACATCGCATGTCGGGCCTAGGGGGCGGCAAGCGTCAGACCCCTAATAGCGGTACAAGTCGTGTCGGAGTGAAGCCCAGAACACCCTGAGATAACACTAGAACCTACCAGTATATCTCGCTTGCCCTGGCCAGGGACTACTTGTGTAATGGCTCTCCTAGACACAGCGCGATGTCAACCCCCAATACCGGGAGAGACGAATCCTGTCTAACCGTCACTGCCTCCAAGTGCTTCGGGACTGCTCCCAACTACTACCTGTTTGCACGACTCAGTAGAGCCGTGGTAGGGTAGTAACCAAAGAACAGTGGGAACACACTCGAGGCGAAGTGACAGTGTCAAGTCAGCGGACTAAGCTGTACTCATGTCACCTGGGAACTGATAACTGACGATAGGTATAATACCAACCATCAGTTCCCGACGAGTCCTGTCCAGTGTACTCGTAACCCAACGAGCACCCGCATACTATCTCAAGTACGACGTACCGACGGCTGTGGGACAGACCGTCTCCCGTGCTGGGATGAGAAGCGCATACGCTAGTCAACTCCGGAGTATCGATGCCCTATCTCGATACTCCCATGACTAGGGACGTGTATAAGGATGTGCTTGTAGATTACCAAGCCCCACGAGGGTGATCGCCATCACAACGCCGGTAATCAAGCAAAGATCCTAAGGGCTCTACTAATGCGTATAGGTGATATAATAAATAAACACACATGTACACATTAAAGCAGAGGCAAACCAAGTAGCATACTACTATATTGAGCAAGATTGTCTGTACAACTGTGAATATCCCAAGCTTCCATCAAGTAATATACATACTAGTATGATACAGTAATGGCCTCTAGGGCAAATACACTAACAACTAGCGTATGCGCTTCTCATCCCAGTGTGGGAGACGGTCTGTCCTACAGCCGTCAGTACGTCGTACTTGAGATAGTATGCGGGTGCTCGTTAGGTTACGAGTACACTGGATAGGACTCGTTGGGAACTGTTGGTTGGTACTATACCTATCGTCAGTTGTCAGTTCCCAGGTGACATGAGTACAGCTTAGTCCGCTGACTTGACACTGTCACTTCGCCTCGAGTGTGTTCCCACTGTACTTAGATTACTACCCTACCACGGCTCAAAGGAGTCGTGCAAACAGGTAGTAGTTGGTTGCAGTCCCGAAGCACTTGGAGGCAGTGACGGTTAGACAGGATTCGTCTCTTCAGGAATTGGGGGTTGATATCGCGCTGTTTCTAGGAGAGCCATTACACAAAGTCCCTGGCCAGGGCAAGCGAGATATACTGGTAGGTTTCTAGTGTTATCTCAGGGTGTTCTGGGCTACACTCCGACACAACTTGTACCGCTATTAGGGTACTGACGTTTACAGTCCCCTAGGCCCGCCATGCGATGTTATCAGACGAACAAACCGGACTGTACGGAGATTGTCATATTCAGGCTCAGTAGGAGTTCAGATGGGTTTCACCTCGCCCGTCTTCTTGTCGGCATCTACCTGGGGACCGTTACGCACAGCTAGTGCCGCTTGCGGTCTGTGGTTAAACCCACTGCCAGCACAGTGTCGAGTCTTTAGAGTCCCACAGAGAAAACTATTAGCCTTTAGGCAAAAGAGTAGAGGTTGCATGGTTTTGCGACAGGTCGCATGGTTTTGTGACAGGGTCCGGTCACATCCGTGCACTTGTGCACGTTTAGTGTCCGGGCAGTTAACACTAGCGGGCTTTTCTTTAAGACAGATCCTAGTGTACGTTTTGGGATTGGTTTTATCTCGTTTGTATTCGTGTTCCTCGGAACGCGGATGCGGGTGTGTATGCACAGTTGACAGAGAGACATAGCATTCTCATTGGGGTTGTTGACTGTTGACAGTTGACCATTGACTTTTTCTAAACCCTAATGAGAATAAGAAATATGATTAACAATAATATTAATTAAGTATTATAGTGACATGGTTGTTGAGGGGTTGACTTTGTTGACATTGTTGACCGGTTGACTAGGTTGGACTAGTTGACCATCATCATTACAATGGGTATCATTTCATGGCAAAGACTTTTGCTTGCTTGTTTCTTTTTGCAAAATGAGTGCATGAAATGATATGGCCATTTTGACTTGAACCATCACATAATACTTGATTACTATTATTTGTTATGATGATTTTGGATTATGAGAGCTTGGATGGAAAAAGACTTACTCATTCTCTCTCTTGCTTGAGCTCTCCCTCTTGCTCTCTCTCTAGTTCAAGGCAACTCCCTCTCATGAGTTGAGAAACATTGCGTTAGAGATAAAAGAAAACCCATATCACTTCTCTATTCATCCTAGTTCATAAGGTTTAGCAAACCAAGTGTTCTAGTTTCCTCTACTTTGAAGAGAAGCCAAAGGTAGAATCTTTCAGGTGGATCCATCTTCGGCGCAAGGAGACGACGAGGTGAGGCCGATCCGTAGACCGCAAAGAGTTGAAGACGAAGGAGTTCAAGAAAGGTATAACCCCCTAACCGAGTAGGTAAAACTCATGTTAGGTTTCTTAGATAGTTGTTTAACAAAGATCCGTATTTTGAGTCCATGTTACCACCTCTTGAAAAATCGTTTTTCATCATTTCCGCAAGCCCGTAAGTACCGGGAGAAGTAACGTGGACTTACATAGCACAACATCAACTCCTAATACCGGGAGAGACGAAACCCTTTCTATCGCTCATCGCCTTCATGTATCTCGGGACTGTACCCAACGGCCACCTGTTTGCACGACTCAGTAGAGCCGTGGTAGGGTGGTAATCAAAGTACAGTGGGAGAACAAACAAGACTTTATGACGATCTCGGGTCTACAGACTAACCTGCACCAGTGTCACCTGAGAACTGCTATCCGACGATAGATATAATTCCATATAGGAGTTCTCGGTGAGTCCGTCCAGTGTACCCAGTCACCACAGAGCACCCGTATACGATCTCGATGTCAAACATCGATGAATGTGGGAACATCCATCGCCCATCATATGGGTCTAGTATCATATACGCTAGTCTACTCTGGTATATCGATGTCCCGTCTCGATACACCTACGACTAAGGACATTCCTGGATATGCTTATAAACTACTGATGTCCCACTAGTATGATCTCTATCATAATCACAGTAGTCAAGTCTATATCCTCAGGGCTTTATCAACATGTATGAATGAATAAAAGCATGATCAAATCAACATGTCTGATAAAGAAGAACCAGATAGCATACTATCATGCCGAGCAAGAATGTACACTGAATATATATATATATATATATATATATATATATATATGCACACACATGTATAAATACATCCACTATCATATAATGGCCTCTAGGGCATACATATTTCCAACAGTACCCTGAGGCAAGATCGTCGCAGATGATGGCGTTGAGCCTGGCATGGGAGCACTACCGACCGGTTATTTATGACGCGGCGGATATCCGGAGGATACCGACGTTGTCGTGAGATTTGATATTTGGGCTAGTCCGGATTGCCGGAGCCTAGGGGCCAGTCCGGATTGCCGGAGCCCGAGGTATTGAGACATTGAGATATTGAGATCATATGATAAGGGCCAGTCCGGATTGCCGGAGCCCAAGATATTAGATATTGGGATATATGTTTTGTGTCGATACTTGACACGGATTCTATGATGATTTCATTGATGATACCTCAATTTTTATATACATAGATCTCACTAAATTAAGAAAAAAGTTTTCTCATTTAAATGTATTATGTTTTCATGCATCCATACATTATATATATAATATGTTGCTACCTGAGGCACTGACACGAGCACTTGGTATTACACTTATGTATAGATGTTTACCCTTGCCATTATTATATCCTTCACGCTTTATTATTTTGAGGATATTACTATCGTATGACCAAGGATTGAGTCATACATGCGATTTCTGCTCGGTGATGTTTTCTACTCACGAGTTGGCAACTCACCCCCGTTGTGCCAAAGTTCTTCCAGGTTTTGCCGTACATGTTTCCTTGGCTGCTTTGCTGGCACACTGCTTCTTTCCGGGAGATTGCTTTCGTAGGTGGGTTCACTTGCATCGTGACCACCGCAGTACTTTTATTTATTCAGTTGTATCCAGTAAACTCCATCAAACAGACTTGTATTATTGATAGACTTAGAAGGCCAGATGTTTATTCTTTCGACCTTAGAGTCGCACGCTTGTATTATTATGGTTTTCTCTGGATTCTTTCTGAGTTTTGGTCCTCGCCCTTCGGCGTTGTATATTATATTGCATTGCGTGGTTGTGTCCGCCAATTGGCGAAGAGCTAGCTCCCGCTTGGGGATGCCTTTATATTATGCATGTTTGTACCCTTTGGGGCCAGTATTTAGAAAGGGAACTCTACCGAAATTTTCAGAAAAGGCGTGATGTTTTAAAAATGTTCACTGCGACTTTCAAAGTGATTTATATGCAAACTTTTAAACAAGTTTTCCTTCACTTTCTTCTTTTAAATGGTTTAGATTTCTGGGCTTTTGGCTTACTTGAGTTAGGTGGGGTCCTATAAACTTCACATGATTTAAGTGCCAGTCGCGTGCTATTTCGGGTGGTGACAAAGTTGGTATCATTGCGCTACGTTTAGCCTTGGTTTGAGTCTATATTTGACTATGCGGAGTCTAGGGCGTATATATATTCGGGACCTAGGCTTGACCTTACGGAACTTAGACTTGGTCGAGGGGGTATTAGACCCGAACTTTCATCGTATAGGCTGACCTTGGTTGATGGATTAGGTGACTTAAGTAGAGTGACGTACCGTGTGTATGTTCCGCGGCATACTTACGATACGCTACTCCGCTTAAGAAGCCTTAGGATATACATTTGTTTGCACAGTATTCTATTCGTTCATTGATCTAGCCTCATTGATATCGGTTGGTGGCTTTTGTTACCACGATTGCATGGGCAGAGAGAGCTGCGGCTCGAGTTGCGGTCAGCATGAGCTCGTCTTGGACGAGGACTGACCAGGGCGTAATTCCGGTAACACGCTATTGCATTGATGTATCGTTTTATTGTGTTTTCACGCTATGAGCATTGATGGATTGCTTTTACAAATTTCTCGAACGTACAGATCAGCACCAGAGAATTGGGCCACTGTTAGAGGCTGGCTAGAATGTGATGAGCGTCAATGCACCATTTATTCTTGATGATTGAGGCTTTGTCTAGCGTGCATATAAATGATCCAATTGTTGTTGCGACTGATAAGATATCGCCCCAGAGGTTTGAAGCTATTGCAGCTTGAGTTGTACATAGAGATATGATAGAAGATCTCTAGTCACCTAAGGATGAATGACTAGGACATGTGGTTCGTTGCATACCCTGATGCGAGGTCATCAGATTGATTGATTACAGCTTGAGAGAACTTCACGCAGGTACGTTGAGAGTCGATGGAAATAATCGAATGTCATAAACCCATTTTTCCAAGTTAAATGTATTCGGAAAAACATGCAAGTAATTTTTTGGACCCTCTAGGAGAATGAAACCCTAACTCGATATAATGACCATTGGAACGCTTTTGAACCTTAGGATTTGCGGCAGTTCAGCGACGCCATTAATGAGGCTTGGGTTTGCCTTTCTACTGCTAGTCCATAGGTACCGTGGCATATACTTGATATTATTAAATTGTGCACGAGTGTTGATCTCTCGGGGAATTATGGGACTTTGATGAATCGATTGAAAAGTTCGACGTCGTCCGGATATCATGTGATGGGATATATCACTTGGGAGACTCCAGGTATGAGTATAGCCATTGTAGCGCAGTCCATACGAAGAGACGAGTCCGAATCAGTCGACATTAGAGAAAAGTGGACTAAGAGGTTCGTACGAGATTTTGATGAGATGACGTTCCACTCCGCTAACATCAGAGATGTGATACGCATGCAGAGGCCTTGAATATGGATATATATTCTAGAAGGAGTCGCGATGAGTATGCAGCCGTTCTGGAACAAGAAATAGTTTTAGTAAATGGTGATAACTTCCGGGAAGTTCGGCCGAAACAAGATTGGGAGAGACCCCGACAAGATCTTTCTGGAAATACTAAACGAGAAGACCTAGACCCTGGATTGGTCATATTGTGCACACCCTGTAGGCCAGAGTTCGGCATCTTCGATGAGACATGTTATGAGTGACCATGGTAGTTGGCCAGAGATCTTTAGAGGATGTACCAGAGCGAGACTGTTTCCGACATTTTGGATTTTGGTAATTTAGACGATTTATTTGCATGATTGAGTTTTCGTGCACCATAGCTGCACTCGGTTTCGATTTGATACCATTCGAGATATTGATTTTGATTTCATTCCTATGGTATGTATATGATTTGAATTGTGCCTTCGGTATAGTTTTCATGCACTTTCAGTATTTGGATTCGATTTTGTGCACGCTGATGCACGTGGTTATGAGATTATATACCACGGTATACCTGATTTGGATTGAGATGCGTTGTATACCGTCGATTTCGATTGTGATACTCGATATTTGTTTTCGTGCACCTTGTACACTTGATTTGGATTCTTGCGCATACTTGACGTGCTTGATGCGATTTTGGTGCACACCAGGTGCACTAAATCAGGATTCTTCGTTCATATCAGATGCACATGATATTACTGTCAGGCACACTCATTGCCCTTGACAGGTGTTTTCGTGCACACCTGTTGCACTTAGATTTGGTTTTTGTGCACATGTACAACACATTCGTTGATTTCGATTTCCATGAGCACCAGACGCACATGGCATTCTTATACACATTTTGGGATTGGTTTCCCTTGGAGCCGTATGTTTTATGATATTTACTATTTGGTGTAGTAGCTGAGCAAGATTGGTCAGAGGACAGTACCTGAATATGTTTTTGCATGCATCGATAGTTATCGAAGGGATTTCAAAAAAAAAGGAGCTACAGTCTCAGTATTTTCCTGTGTGTCCGAGATGACACGAACTTCTTTTAAAGGAAACCCTTCTAAAATTATTTTTATAAATGGCGGGACGTATGTTAAACAAAGGATATATATATATATATATATATATATATATATATATATATGTATGTATGTATGTATGTATGTATGTATGTATAGAGTTATTTTCTTACAATAAACGTCCGCTTCTTATGCCGTGATACGCGCTTCGCACAGTGATTTGAAAAAGGTTTGGCAAGCGTTTCTTTCAGATGTTTTGACAAGTTTTACTACGATGTGTACTATGTGCATGTTATAGCTTTGATATATATCATGTTGGTTTTCGTATTGGACTTTGACATTGGTATTTTTACCATGACTCTGATGATTGCGTGATGCTTGACGGAGTTTTGATTTTTGAGCTATATACTCATTTTTCATGCGTATGCATTGCGCTACGATATGTTTTATGTATTTATGCTTTCGGAGCCCCGACGACTTGATCATTTTACTGAAATGTTTTAGTATTTGAGGGGTTTAAATTAAATTCGGGGACCGAATTTATTTAAGGAGGAAGACTGTAACATTTCAGAAAAATAAAATATTATTTTTGGGAAATTATATAGTTAAAATAATAAATATTATAAATATTTTAATGATGTGGTATAATTAAATACCGATAATTTGGGAAATATTGGGAAATTAAATAGAATGGTGATTTTTGGAGGAATTTATGTGATTTAGGCAAATTATAAATTTTTATAATTAATTATATACAAGGTTATGCCAAAGCTTGATTAAATTTCACTAATCTTGCATTTAAGCTAGGTTATGCATAATGACATGCACCATGACATGTTTCAAAACACAATTTTCTATTTGCAAGAGCCATGACATCTTATATTTCTTTTATATGTATATGGTTTTGTGTTTTGGTTTTAAACGAAAAGAAAAAGGAAAACAAAAAGAAAAGAAAAAGAGTAAATAATGGTGGTATGGGCAAGAGAGAGAGAGGGTGAGGGGTCTTTTGACCATGGCATTTTTCTCTTCCCTTCATTTTTTCTTCACCTCCTTCTTCCTCTTCTCTTTCATGGCCGCCCTCTTCCCTCCACCACCTTCACCACTTCACTTCACCCCCAATAACACCTAAAAACATCTCACTACTTTCATTAAAAGCATGCAGAAGCTCACTACAACCATGATGGATCAAGAAAAATGAGATTTTGAGCACTTGGGGCAACTCAAGAAAATTCTTGAGTTGCCAAATGAGGTACATCTGCGTGAACTTCGGGATGACAAGAAAGAGCATGGCGACATCGACTTCGGCAAGCAAGGATCAAGCTGAGTAGATATATATCTAGGGGAAGTCGGGTGGATGGCGTATAGCACCCCCGCAGTTTCGTAGTATAGCACGCGAATGCGTCTTGATATTTATATACTTATCTGTTTTATGAGATGCGTATACTTAGAAAGAAATGCTTAGGTGACTTTGGGTTAGTTTTAGCGTAATTGTAGAAAAATGCTTTTAGTTTATTTTCTTTGGCAGTATCACCTGATCATGGAGATGGATGATGTCTAGGGAGATCGAGGTTAAGGAGAGTAGATACAGAGGACAACAGCGCGGATCCACTTACAAAGGCCTATTTCCCAGTAGAGACTTTTATGGGATGGTTAAGTATGAGATACTACAACCTCTGCTAATTGTTGGGTATGAGATACTACAACAGATGACCCTAGTGCAAGTGGGAGATTGTTAGTGATATGTATGCCCTAGAGGCCATTACTGTACATACGATGTATATTGTAGTGGATGCTTGGACATATATATGGAGGACTTTCTTGCTCGACATGAAAATATGCTATCTGGTTGCTCTTTATCTTAACATGTACACTGATTGTATCTACGTTACATGTTAATAAAGCCATTAGGATGAGTACTTGACTACCAGGTCTATGATGCAGATTATACTAGTGGGGACAGAGTAGTCGCTAAGTACATCCTTCAAATGTTCCTAGTCGTAGGTGTATCGAGACAGGGCATCGATATACCAGAGTAGACTAGCATATGGCTTCTCGACCCATATAGATGGGCGATGGATGATCCCATATCTATTGGTGTTTGACATCAGAGACAGTATACGGGTGCTCAGTAGAGACTGGGTATACTGTACGGACTCGCCGAGAACTCCCAGATGGTATTATGCCTCACGTCAGATGGCAGTTCTCTGGTGAGACTGGTACAGGTTAGACTGTAGACCCAAGATCGTCATAGAGTCTTGTGTGATTCCTACTGTGCTTTGATTTCCACCGTACCACGTTCAAGAGAATGTGCAAAATGGTGGCTTTTGGGTAGAGTCCTGAATCACATAGAAGCAATGAGTGATAGGAGGGGTTTCTTCTCTCCCGGTATTGGGGGTTGATGTTGCGCTGTGCTCGATTGGCAATAACTGGAAGTCCTTGGCCAAGGTTGCTTCAGAGATATACTGGTAAGTGTTATCAGTAGTTTCTCGACCCGTTATGAGCCTCATATCGACATGACATATCGAGTTACTGGGGTCTGACGTTTACCACCCCTAGACGAGATATGTGACATATCAGACGAAGTGACCGGACTGTACGGTAGTGTTACTGATTGGATTCGCAGGAGTGTGAGCAGGCTTGCTTGTTGATCTTCCGATCGCTCAATACCCGGGTGGCCGTTACGTTTGGCAGACCGCTTGCGGCTTGTATGTGTTTGATATGATTATCACCTATTATCGGCGTATTGACGAGTCTTTAGAGTCCTACACTGGGGTTTCCTGTCTCAAGCGAAATGGAGTAGGAGCACATATGTGATATGTGCGGGACCGAAATTAATGTGATATGTGATACCGCATTCTAATCTCGTGATGCGTGATATGTGATATGGATGATTATATGTGATATAGCCGGCTTATCGGATCAAGTGTTGATTCGATAAGATGTTACATTATGATATTAGTCGGTTATATGTGATATAGCCGGATTATTAAATCAAGTGTTGATTTAATAATTTAATGTATAATTATATATTTGATATATTACATTACATTAATTAATATTAGCTCACTTATGATTTCTTTTCTCACTTTGCATACATTGATATATATGTGATATATGTTAAATGTATCATGCAAGGTTGCAAATGCAACTAGGGTTAATGAGGGTTAAACAATGCTAGGGTTAAGATTAGGGTTTAAATTTATTATTAAGTAATTCAAATATTATGGATAATAGTCATGGTTGATATTCGTTGAAAGCTTGTAGAAGCTTGTAAGCATCTTTGACTTTGTCTATTTTCTTTGTCTTGCTTAAGATATTTTTTACCTAACCTTTAACCATAGCACATGGTTAACTCTCTATAAGGGTTATGAATGACATGCTTAACCCTTGGTTGCATTATTAATCTTACCCATAATTTATTTGATGAGTTAGTTCTTGCTTCTTTTTCTTCCTCCTCAAAGCTTTCTAGCTTCAATGGAGATATGAGAAAAAGTGTGAGAAAATCAATTCTAAAGTGAGCCCACTTCCTACTTCATCATCCTCTAATGCTTTCCATTTAGTATAGGGTGTTCTCTTCACAAAGTTCTTGACCTAGTGAAGAAATAGCTTGGGTTAGTGTCTCCTCGACATAGATCATCTTCGGCCTCGAAGTCATCAAAGCAAGCATGTTCATTTCTTTGTGGAGCCTCTCTAGAGTCCGGAGTTGATGATCGCAGTGAAAGGGACTACTACACGGAGCTATTGAAGTGAAGGACCGGTCTACAATGGTTGTATTCCTTGCTCACTTAGATTGCAAAGTGTTTGCATATGTTATTCCGTATATTTCTAGTTTACGATTCTAGTTAGGGTTAGCTAAAACGGCAAATTTTTGAATTTGGCATGGACGATGCCTCCTGAAACCTTGCTGCCGTCGTAAACAACCCAACAGATATTTCAAAGGACGTACCTTTTCTTAAAAACACCGTATCCCCTAATTTCTAAACACCACGATTCGTGCTATTTCAAATGCCAAAACTGTATGACTCGTATATATAAATGTATATTCTTATATGTTGCAGTTATTACATTTTTTCCATATATTCATGTTGTTCATATCGCATTGCATGCTTATACTTGTAATTCCTTGTTATTAAGAACCCATGTTGTCAGGACACCAGCACCGTTACCGATGATGCGTATGTCTACAAACACTTGCTTACCGGCTCACACACATCATCATCGGTAATTTCCATGACACGTACACTTTAGAAATATTACTTCATTGATATCGCTTGCTAGCAGATAGTTCCGATTTATCATTACTGTGCTAGTTTAAATATTGCATTCTTTATTAGATACATATGCATGTTTATATACTCATTTGTCATGCAATATTATAGGGCCAGTCCGGATTGCCGGAGCCCGGTATTTACTATTATTGACTCTTCATTTTTGGATTTCGGATTTTCCTTGAGATTTCTGGATTTGGAGAAACTGCAAGATTTTATAAGCTCGTGTTTCATTTCAAAGGACAAAAAGTGTGGTTTTCTCATGATATGATTTGAGTTACATCCACCATGAGTTTTCTCGGCTCTTAAGCGGTATCATACACCCGATTCGAGGAGGAGGAACCGTCTGTGGGTGCATGGTGACCCGGTGCGGTACCCCGGGGCAAGATGGTCGCAGATGATGGCGTTGAGCCTGGCACGGGAGTACTACCGACCGGTTATTTGTGATGCGGCGGATATCCGGAGGATACCGATGTTGTCGTGAGATTTGATATTTGGGCCAGTCCAGATTGTCGGAGCCCAGGGGTCAGTCCGGATTGCCGGAGCCTGAGATATTAGATATTGGGATATATGTTTTGTGTCGATGCTTGACATGGATTCTTGTTGATTTCATTGATAATACCTCTATTTTTATTTACAGAAATCTAACTAAATTAAGAAAATAGTTTTCTCATTTAGATGTATTTTGTTTTCATGCATTCATACATCATATATATGATATGTTGCTACCTGAGGCACTGACACGAGCACTTGGTATTACACTTATGTATATATGTTTACCCTTGCCATTATTATATGCTTCAGGCTATATTATTTTGAGGATATTACTATTGTATGACCTAGGTTTGAGTCATACATGCGATTTCTGCTCGGTGATGTTTTCTATTCACGAGTTGGCAACTCACCCCCGTTGTGCCACAGTTCTTGCAGGTTTTGCCGTACTGGTTTCCTTGGCGGCTTTGCTAGCACTGCTTATTTCCGGGTGATTGCTTTGGTAGGAGGGTTCACTGGCATCGTGACCACCGCAGTACTTTTCTTTATTCAGTTTTATCTAGTAAACTCCATCAACCAGACTTGTATTATTGATAGAATTAGAAGACCAGATGTTTATTCTTTCGGCCTTAGAGTCGCGCTCTTGTATTATTATGGTTTTCTCTGGTTTCTTTCTGAGTTTTGATCCTCGCCCTTCGGTGTTGTATATTATATTGCATTGCGTGGTTGTGTCTGCCAATTGGCGAAGTGCTAGCTCCCGCTTGGGAATGCCTTTATATTATGCATGTTTGTACACGTTTGGGGCCAGTATTTACAAAGGGAACTCTGCCGAAATTTTCATAAAAGACGTGATGTTTTAAAAATGTTTACTACGACTTTCAAAGTGATTTATATGCAAACTTTTAAACAAGTTTTACTTCACTTTCACCTTTTAAATGATTTAGATTTCTGGGCTTTTGGCTTACTTGAATTAGGTGGGGACCTATAGACTTCACATGATTCAAGTGCCAGTCGCATGCTATTTCGGGTCGTGACAAACTTGGTATCAGAGTTCTAGGTTTAGCCTTGGTTCGAGTCTATGTTTGACTATGCGGAATCTAGGGCGTATATATATTCGGAATCTAGGCTTGACCTTACGGAACTTAGACTTGGTCGAGGGGGTATTAGACCCGAACTTTCATCGCATAGGTTGATCTTGGTTGATAGAGTAGGTGACTTAAGTAGAGTGACGTACGGTGTGTATGTTCCGTGACATACTTACGATATGCTACTCCGCTTAAGAAGCCTTAGGATGTACATTTCTTTGCACAGTATTCTATTCGTTTATTAATCTATCCTCATCGGTATCGGTTGGTGGTTTTTGTTACCACGAATGCACGGGCAGAGAGAGCTGCATCTCGAGTTGCGGTCAGCATGAGCTCGTCTTGGACTAGGACTGACTAGGGTATAATTCCGGTGACACGCGATTGTATAGATGTATCGTTTTATTGTGTTTTCACGCCATGAGCATTGATGGATTGCTTTTATAAATTTTTCGAACATGCAGATTAGCACCAGAGGATTGGGCCACTGCTAGAGGCCGGCTAGAATGTGATGACGGTCAATGCACCGTTTATTCTTGATGATTGAGGCATTGTTTAGCGTGTGGACGAATGATCCAATTGTTGCTGCGACTGACAAGATATCGGCCCGGAGGTTTGAAGTTATTGCAGCTCGAGTTGTACTTAGAGATATGGTAGAAGATCTCTAGTCACCCAAGGATGAATGACTAGGACATGTGGTTCGTTTTATACCTCGATGCGAGGTCATCAGATTGATTGATTCCAGCTTTGAGGACTTCACGCAGGTAAGTGGAGAGTTGATAGAAACGATCGAATGTTAGAAACCCAATTTTCCAAGTTTAAGGTATTCGGAAAAACATGCAAGTAATTATATGGACCCTCTAGGAGAATGAAACCCTAACTCGATATAATGATCATATGAACGCTTTTGAACCATAGGGTTTGCGGCAGTTCAGCAACGCCATTAATGAGGCTTGGGTTTGCCCTTCTACGGCTGGTCCATAGGTACTGTGGCATGTACTTGATATTATTAAACTGTGCACGAGTGTTGATCTCTCGGGGAATCATAGGACTTTGACGAATCGATTGAAAAGTTCAATATCGTCCAGATATCATGTGATGGGATATATTACTTGGGAGACTCCAGATATGAGTATAGCCATTGTAGCACAGTCCATACAGCTACGAAAAGATGAGTCGGAATCAGTCGACATTACAGAAAAGTGGACTGTGAGGTTCGTACGAGATTTTGATGAAATGACGTTCCACTCCGCTGACAACAGAGATATGATACGCATGCAGAGGCGTTGAATATGGATATATCTTCCATAAAGAGTCGCGATGAGTATGCAGCCGTTTCAGAACAAGAAATAGATTTAGTAAAGGGTGATAACTTCCGGGCAAGTCGGCCGAAACAAGATTGTGAGAGACCCCGACAACATCTTTTTAGAAATACTAAACGAGAAGACCTAGACCAAGGATCAGTCGTATTGTGCACACCCAGTAGGCCAGAGTTCGGTATCGTCGACGAGACATGTTATAAGTATCCATGGTAGTTGGCCAGAGATCTTTAGAGAATGTGCCAGAGCGGGACTGTTTCCGCCATTTTGGATTTCGGTAATTTGGGCGATTTATTTGCATGATTATGTTTTCGTGCTCCACAGTTGCACTCGGTTTCTATTGGATATCATTCGAGATGTTGATTTTGATTTCATGCCTATGGTTTGCATGTGATTTGAATTGTTTCTTCGGTATCGTTTTCATGCACTTTCAGTATTTGGATATGATTTTGTGCACGTTGATGCATGTGGTTGTAAGATTATATACCACGGTATACCTGATTTGGTTCGAGATGTGTTGTATACCGTCGATTTCGATTGTGATACTCGATATTTGTTTTCGTGCACCTTGTGCACTTGATTTGGATTCTTGCGCATACTTGACACGCTTGATGCGATTTTGGTGCAAACCAGATGCTCTAAATTGGGATTCTTCATGCATATCAGATGCACCTGATATTGCTGTCAGGCACACTCGTTTCCTTTGACAGGTGTTTTCGTGCACACTCGTTGCACTTAGATTTGGTTTCTGTGCACATGTACAGCACATTCGTTGATTTTGATTTCCGTGCGCACCAGACACACGCGGAATTCTTATACACATTTTGGGATTGGTTTCCCATGGAGCGGTATGTTTTATGATATTTACTATTTTGTGTAGTAGCTGAGCAGGACTAGTCAGAGGACAGTACCTGAATATATTTTTGCATGCATTGATAGTTATCGAAGGGATTTCCAATAAAAGAAGAAGCTATAGTCTCAGTATTTTCCTGTGTGTCCGAGATGACACGAACTTTTTATAAAGGAAACCCTTATAAAATTATTTTCAGAAACGGCGGGACATATGTTAAACAAAGGATATATATATATAGAGAGAGAGAGTTATTTTCTTACAATAAACGTCCGCTTCTTGTGCCGTGATACGCACATCATGCAGTGATTTGAAAAAGGTTTGGCATGCGTTTCTTTCAGATGTTTTGACAAGTTTTACTACGATGCGTACTATGTGCATGTTATAGTTTTGATGTATATCATGTTGGTTTTCGCATTGGACTTTGACATTGGTATTTTCACCATGACTTCCGATCATTACATGATGCATGACGGAGTTTTGATTTTTGAGTTATACACTCTTTTTTTATGCGTATGCATTGCACTACGATATGTTTTATGTATTTATGATTTCGGAGCCCCGACGACTTGATCATTTTACTGAAATATTTTAGTATTTGAGGGGTTTAAATTCAAATTCAGGGACCGAATTTATTTAAGGGGGAAGACAGTAACATTTCAGAAAAATAAAATATTATTTTCAGGAAATTATATAATTAAAATAATAAATATTATGAATATTTTAATAATGTGGTATAATTAAATACCGATAATTTGGGAAATATTCGGAAATTAAATTGAATGGTGATTTTTGGAGGGATTTATGTGAGTTAGGCAAATTATAAATTTTTATAATTAATTATATACAAGGTTATACCTAAGCTTGATTAAATTTCACTAGTCTTGCATTTAAGCTAGGTTATGCATAATGACATGCACCATGATATGTTTCAAACACAATTTTCTATTTGCATGAGCCATGGCATCTTATATTTCTTTTATATGTATATGGTTTTGTGTTTTGGTTTTAAATGAAAAGAAAAAGGAAAACGAAAAGAAAAGAAAAAGAATCAACAATAGAGGTATGGGCAAGAGAGAGAGGGTGAGGGGTCTTTTGACCATGGAATTTTTCTCTTCGCTTCATTTTTCTTCACCTCCTTCTTCCTCTGCTCC
Organism: Agapanthus africanus; assembly: GCA_030015575.1. Lineage (NCBI taxonomy): Eukaryota > Viridiplantae > Streptophyta > Magnoliopsida > Asparagales > Amaryllidaceae > Agapanthus > Agapanthus africanus. Next base: position 180,281,753 of record JASDDO010000031.1, on the reverse strand, counting down.
TTCATGGCTGTCATCTTCCCTCCACCACCTTCACCACCTCACTTCACCCCCTAAAACACCACAAAACACATCACTCCTTTCATTAAAAGCATGCACAAGCTGACTACAACCATGATGGATTAAGAAAAATAAGATTTTGAGCACTTGGGGCAACTCAAGAAAATTCTTGAGTTGCCAAATGAGGTACCTCCATGTGAACTTCGCGATGACAAGCAAGAGCATGGCGACATCGACTTCGGCAAGAAAGGATCAAAGTGAGTAGATATATATCTACGGGGGAAGTCGGGTGGATGGCGTATAGCACCCCCGCAGTTTTGTAGTATAGCACGCGAATGCGTCTTGATATTTATATACTTATGTGTTTTATGAGATGCGTATACTTTGCAAGAAATGCTTAGGTGACTTTGGGTTAGTTTTAGCGTAATTGTAGAAAAATGCTTTTAGTTTAGTTTCTTAGTTGCGAAACCCTAGCGTAAGGATTCACACACACACACACACACGCATACATTTGATTTTCTTGTGCGTATATGGGGATATATATATACATACATACATACATATATATATATATATATATATATATATATACATACATATACATATATCTATGTGAGTATGTATATATATATGTATATGTATACATATACACGGATGATGAGGATAGTATATTATACTTGGAGTTGAGTCGATGTGATTGGGCAGGATGCCGTGAGATCGATGAGGTGACTTGGGTCGTATTATGAGATATGGCATTATATTATAGCGGATCATTGTGCGATGTGTTTTCATACACACGCGGATATATGTTGATGGTATCGGTATGTACTGGGCTTAGATCAGTACCCCAACTCATGATATTATGATGGTGATACCATATGAATAATGTGATAATTGTGATATTCGACCCGTACCCCGATTTTGGGATGTCGTACGATGGATTTACCGTACGAGATATAAATATGATGATAGATCCTCACTCTTGACTCAAGGATGTTGTATTATATATTTTATCGTATGTGATGCTATTGAGGTTGGATCACCGACTACTAGATATATATATCGACTCGTACTTAGGCGGTTTTCCGTACCCTTTGATTAGTCTCTTAGCTTGTCCTGTAGTTTACTTAGTTGATGTTAGAGTTGGGCGCGAGTCATACTTATTTCCAAATCTAACGAATCATGAGTATTTTAAAGACAGGCTAAGGGATATTACAGATATTTCAAAGGACATACTTTTTCTTAAAAACATCGTAGCCCCTAATTTCTAAACACCACGATTCGTGCTATTTCAAATGCCAAAACTGTATGACTCGTATATATAAATTTATATTCTTATATGCTGCAGTTATTACATCGTTTCCATATATTCATGTTGTTCATATCGCATTGCATGCTTAGACTTGTAATTCCTTGTTATTAAGAACCCATGTTGTCAGGACACCAGCACCATTACCGATGATGCGTATGTTTACGAACACTTTCTTTCCGGCTCACACACATCATCATCGGTAATTTGCATGACACGTACACTTTAGAAATATTACTTCATTGATATCGATTGCTAGCAGATAGTTCCGATTTATCATTACTGTGCTAGTTTAGATATTGCATTCTTTATTAGATACACATGCATGTTTATATACTCACCGTAGCCTGGTATTCACTATTATTGACTCTTCATTTTTGGATTTCATATTTTCCATGAGATTTCAGGATTTGGAGAAACCACAAGATTTTATAAACTCATGTTTCATTTCAAAGGACAAAAAGTGCGGTTTTCTCGTGATATGATGTGAGATACATCCACCATGAGTTTTCTCGGCTCTTAAGCGATATCATACACCCGATTCAAGGAGGAAGAGGAACCGTCTGTGGGTGCATGGTGGACCCGGTGCGGTACCACGGGGCATGATGGTCGCAGATGATGGCGTTGAGCCTGGCAGGGGAGAACTACCGACCGATTATTTGTGACGCGGCGGTTATCCGGAGGATACCGATGTTGTCGTGAGATTTGATATTTGGGCCAGTCCGGATTGCTGGAGCCCAGGGGCCAGTCCGGATTGCCGGAGCCCGAGGTATTGAGATATTGAGATATTGAGATCATATAATAGGGGCCAGTCCGGATTGCCGGAGCCCGAGGTATTGGGATAATGAGATATTGAGATCATATGTTTTGTGTCGATACTTGACACGGATTCTATGTTGATTTCATTGATGATACCTCGATTTTTATATACAGAAATCTCACTAAATTAAGAAAACAGTTTTCTCATTTAGATGTATTCTGTTCTCATGCATTCATACATCATATATATGATATGTTGTTACCTGAAGCACTGACACGAGCACTTGGTATTACACTTATGTACAGATGTTTACCCTTGCCATTATTATATGCTTCAGGCTATATTATTTTGAGGATATTACTATCATATGACCTAGGATTGAGTCATACATTTGATTTTTGCTCGGTAATGTTTTCTACTCACGAGTTGGCAACTCACCCCCGTTGTGCCACAGTTCTTGCAGGTTTTGCCGTACAGGTTTCCTTGGCGGCTTTGCTGGCACACTGCTTCTTTCCGGGTGATTGCTTTGGTAGGTGGTGTTGGAGATAGTGCCCTCAAAGTCAATTATTGGATCGCAGGTACGTGATTGCAATGATTGAGGCAGGACCTATACCGATATGACAAACTTTTTAATACTTTCTAAATTATCCGGAAATTAAAACACGAAATTAAAATTCCGATTGAATCACTGAATCCAAAACAATCTCCAGAATATACAACACTAGATTTAGATTAAAAATACCCAAAAATATATACATACAGTTCTAAACATTACTGTACAAAAACGAGTCATCATCTCATGTGTACGGCCGCGGAGCCGCGGCCCAAGCAAGCTCTGGCCACGGTTCCGCGGTGGGATTTACTGTTCATGGCACCGTTTTTTACAGTGGTGCTTAGATTTGCCTGCTGAATTTTGTAAGGATTTTTAATACTGGAAAAACACAATTTTAAAAAAATGTCCAGAGAGTGTTCAAAGAATCCGTATTTCGATTCGATCGAAGTTTTAACTTCGCTAAAGTGTCGCCTAAAATTCTAGGTCGGCTCTGATACCAATGTCAGGTTTACCCAGCACCTCATGAAGGGTTTGCAAGCATCACATGTGTCAAAAATTAAATTTTTAAGGTGCTAAGTGAACATACAAAGAATCATCACTAGAATTTTAGGGTTTCTAAACATGCACATCATCACAAGTAGATAAAGCTAGGGTTTTGAGAGTACAACCTTGTAGCTCCCTACGCTAGACTCCTTGGCTACTTGAGAGTTGGAAAACGTCCGCTTGAGAACCTCTAGGACCACGATGATCCACCCGGAGTCCTCTTTGTCCATGCTTGTAACTTCACAAGATCAAGAGAAGAAAATGGAAGCTAACACTCTTCACAAGTGGGAAAGACTGGTGTAGAATGGTGTTGTGGTTGGTTTTCTCACTTCAAAATCCTAACTTGGTGAGTGTTTTGCTCACTTGAGAAATCTAGAGAGCAAAAGAGCAAGGAGGAAGAAGATGATGGCTTTTGGAAAAACAAGAGAATGATAATATGTTATGAAAAATAGAAAATATAAGTATATATATTTTCTACTCTTCATCTCAAACCATAGTTACATTATATGGATATTATTGAACTTGAGTTAAAACACAAAAGGAAGATTAACTCATGGTTAAAAAGTAGGTGAACAAGGTTAGTTCAAAGAAAAGTGTAGAAGATAGCCATGTATTAATCTTTTTCTTTTCTCTTGTTTTAAAACAAATACAAATATATATATCCATATATATAAACATAAGGTGTGAGTCTTATATTGCCACCATCTTCTATATATACAACCATGATAACCTTTATGTATGCATGTATGTGTGCATGCACATCCTATGTGCATGAATGAGAATGAATGCATACATGCATCCATAAAGACAAGAAATGATTTCAAGTGAGAAACTAATGGTTAATGATAAATCAACACTTGATTTAGCAACCCGGTCATATCACATACGACCCAACCAAAAGCAAGCCGCCCGATTAATATACGGTATCTCATACGCGCCTTTTAACCGGGTCCATGCGCATATCGCATATGCGCACCACAACGTTTTGCCTGGACTAGGCAACTCCGTTGTGGGACTCTAAGACTCGTCAATACGTCGGCAGTGGGTGATGATCATATCAAGCAGCCCGAAACAGCAAGCGGTCAGCTAAACGTAACGGCCACCCGGGTATTGAGCGATCAGAAGGAAACAAGTGAACCGGCTACAACTCCCGTCGAGCCAACCGGCAACACTACCGTACAGTCCGGTCTCTTCGTCAGATATGCTGCATATCGAGTCTAGGGATGGTAACGTCGACCCCAATAACTCAATAAGTCATGACGATGAAAAGTCTATAACAGATCGAGAAACTACTGATAACACTTATCAGTAAATCTCAATAGCCATGGCCAGGGACTTACTGATATAGCCAGTCGGACACAGCACAACATCGACTCCCAATACCGAGAGAGACGAAACCCTTCCTAACGCTCATCACCTTCGTGTGTCTCGGGACTGTACCCAACGGGCACCTGTTTGCATGACTCAGTAGAGCCGTGGTAGGGTGGTAATCAAAGTACAGTGGGAGAACACACAAGACTCTATGGAGATCTCGGGTCTACAGACTAACCTGCACCAGTGTCACCTGAGAACTGCTATCCGACGATAGATATAATTCCATATAGGAGTTCTCGGTGAGTCCGTCCAGTGTACCCAGTCACCACTGAGCACCCATATACGATCTCGATGTTAAACATCGATGAATGTGGGAACATCCATCGCCCATCATATGGGTCCAGTATCATATGCGCTAATCTACACTGGTATATCGATGCCCCGTCTCGTTACACCTATGACTAGGGACATTCCAGGATATGCTTATAAACTTCTGAAGTCCCACTAGTATGATCTCTATCATAATCACAATAGTCAAGTCAATATCCTCAGGGTTTTATCAACATGTATGAATGAATAAAAGCATGATCAAATCAACATGTCAGATAATGAAGAACCAGATACCAAACTATCATGTCGAGTAAGAATGTACACTGAATATATATATATATATATATATATATATATATATATATATACATACATACATATTTAAATACAACCACTATCACATAATGGCCTCTAGGGCATACATATATCCAACAATCTCCCACTTGCACTAAGACCAGTTATTGGCGTGTCTCATACCCAACTTCTCAAAAAGTCGCTCATGCTGCCGTTGAGGGAGGGCCTTGGTGAGTGGATCCGCGGCGTTGTTTTTTGTGTCTACTCTCTTAATCTCGATCTCGCGGCGATCTACAATCTCCCGGATCAAAGGAAAACGCCTCAGGATGTGTCTGGATCGCTGATGGGACCTGGGCTCCTTGGCTAACTCCATAGCCCCATTATTATCACAATACAACGGTATTGGATCAATAATGGTTGGAACTACTCCTAGCTCCGAGACGAACTTCCACATCCAGACGGCTTCCTTGGCGGCATCATTTGCAGCAATGTACTCAGCCTCCATTATAGTGTCTGCAACGGTATCCTGTTTGGAACTCTTCCAACCTACTGCCCCACCATTGAGGGTAAATACAAACCCTGAGATAGATTTGCTATCGTCCTTATTGCTCAGGAAGCTCGAATCGGTGAAGGCCTCCATTTGGAGATCGACATTACCATACACCAAGAATAATTCTTTAGTCCATCGCAAGTACTTAAGAATGTTCTTCACAGCTATCCAGTGATTCTCCCCTGGGTTGGATTGATACCTGCGTACTACACTAAGTGCATAAGCGACATCTGGGCGTGTAGATAACATTGCATACATTATAGATCCTACTGCCGAAGCATAGGGTATAATGCTCATGCGAGCTCTCTCTTCATCACTCTTTGGGCAAGAATCCTTGGAGAGAGTGACCCCATGGAAAGCGGGTAAGGCACCCCGCTTGTAGTCTTCCATACTAAACCTTTTTAGGATGGTGTTGATGTACCTGGTTTGGGACAATCCCAATAACCTCTTGGATCTATCCCTATAGATCCTTATGCCCAGGATGTATGTGGCATCACCCAGGTCCTTCCTGGAGAACCTTAGTGATAAGAAAGATTTGACCGACTGTAGCATAGGAATATCATTTCCTATCAGAAGAATGTCATCCACATACAATACGAGCAATGTGACAGCTCTTCCTACAGCCTTCTTATAAACATAAGGTTTATCTTGATTTTTGATGAAACCAAACTCTTTGATAACATCATCGAAACAGATGTTCCAAATCCGTGATGCCTGCTTTAACCTATATATGGATTTAAGCAATCTACATGCTTTCCCGCTGCTCCCACTCTCAATGAAGCCCTCCGGCTGATCCATATAAACGCATTCTTCTAAATCCCCATTTAGAAATGCCATTTTAATGTCCATCTGCCAGATTTCATAGTCATAGTGAGCAGAAATAGCAAGTAGAATCCTAATGGATTTAAGCATGGCTACGGGCGAAAAAGTCTCGTCATAGTCCAAACCCGATCTTTGACGAAAATCCTTCGCCAAAAGTCTTGCTTTGTAGGTCTCTACCTGCCCATCTACACCAATCTTTCTTTTAATGATCCATTTGCACCCCACAGGTTTTACTCCAGAGGGTACAACGTGCAAAGTCCATACTTTGTTGGTGTACATAGACTCCATTTCGGATCTCATGGCATCCAGCCACTTCACAGAGTCGCCACTCGTGATATCTTGCTGAAAACTGGTAGGGTCATCATCCTCCATGATGCATTCTTCTCTGTCACCATCAATAAGGAAACCGTAGTACCTCTCCGGCGGGCGAGAAGTCCTACCAGACCTACGGAGTGGCCGAGGTTCCTCAGTTTCTATTGCAACATGCGGTTCAACCAAGTCGTCATTTGTAGTTTGTGTCTCTAGAACCTCTTCTAGATCCACCACATTGCCATCATCTTTATCTGTAAAAAAACTCTTGTTCCAAGAATGTGGCATGCTGAGAAACAAACACCTTTTGTTCCTCTTTGTGGTAGAAAAGATATCCATAAGAGTTCTTTGGATATCCCACAAAATTACACATGACTGACCGTGTCTCGAGTTTGTCCGGATTCTTCTTTTTAACGTAGGTCGGGCAACCCCAAATCTTAATTCACTTAAAAGATGGTCTCTTCCCATGCCATATTTCATATGGCGTGGTAGACACTGTTTTGGTTGGAACCCTGTTCAAAAGAAATGTTGTAGTCTCCAATGCATGCCCCCAAAATGAGACAGGTAACTCAGTATCACTCATCATGGATCGGACCATATCTAATAAGGTCATATTCCGTCGTTCAGACACACCATTATGCTGTGGCGTGTATGGAGGAGTGAGTTAAGAGAGAATCCCATTCTCTTTTAGGAAGTTTGCAAATTCTGTACGGAGGTACTCCCCACCTCGATCTGATCGAAGTATCTTGATACTCAAGCCGGTTTGTTTTTCTACTTCTTGTTTATATTCAGTGAATTTCTCGAAAGCTTCGGATTTGTGCTTTAATAAAAATACATGACCGAATCTTGAGAAATCATCAGTGAAAGTAATGAAGTAAGAAAATCCGCCTGTAGCCTGTGTAGACATTGGCCCCATATACATCACTATGTATGAGTCCTAGGAACTCGGTAGCTCTTTCTCCGTGTCCGGTAAACGGAGTTCTGGTCATTTTACCCTTGATACAAAACTGGCAAGTCGCATAAGATTTATATTCAAAAGGGTTTAAATATCCATCTTTGTGTAACTTGTTTAGTCTTGTTTCGTTAATATGACCACGTCTACAGTGCCAAAGAAAAGCTTCATTTATTTCTGAAAGTTTTCTTTTATTAGTCTGTTGAATGCTGAAAACCGTGTGTTGATTTAGGACGTATATCCCGTTATTAAGTGTACCATACCCAACCAACATTTGATTCAGGTGAATGTTCATAACATTGTTCTGCAATACAAAATTATATCCTTCATTGTCTAACAAAGAAATAGATATTATATTACAAAGCATACTTGGTACAAAATAACATGGGTTCAAAACCAATATACACCCAGATGGCAACCTAAGTGATACTCTCTCACTACGACTGTATGTACATTGGAACCATTTCCAACGCGGAGAGTATGGTCTCCTGTCTTCAAAACCTTGCTATTTTTCAGCCCCTGCATAGAATTGCAAATGTGAGAACCTGAACCGGTATCTAATACCCAGGAAGCAGAGTTTATTGAAAAACAGTTTTCTGTCACAAACACACCTGAAGCGGAAGCATCCCCATGCTTCTTCTTGAGGTTCAAGTACTCCGTACAGTTGCGCTTCCAATGTCCTGTTTTGTGGCAATGAAAACATTCACCTTTCCCCGACTCTCAAGCTTTGGACATTTCCTTCCCCTTGACCTTTTTAACTCCACCCTTAGGATTGGTGGGCTTCTTCTTTTTCTTTCCCTTGGCCTTAGCCTTTGGACGAGAAGAGGAAGATTGTCCAACAGTCATAATGGGAGTTTTCACTGATTTCAGTGTGCTCTCTGCACTCCTTAACATATTAAGGAGTTCAGGTAGTTCCCTCTCCATGTTGTGCATGTTGAAGTTAACTATGAATTGAGCAAAGGTTGAGGGGAGGGACTGCAGAATAATATCCGTATATTGTTCATTGTCCATCGTCCATCCAAGGTCCTCAAGCTCTTCTATGAGAGCTATCATCTTCAGAACATGGTCTCCTACCGGTGTGCCAGGGGCCATTCGCATCTGAAACAATTTCTTTGATGCTTCGTATCGTAATATGCGGGATTGCTCTCCATACAACTCCTTTGTATGGAGGAATATGGTTTAAATGTCCATATTCTCGTGCTGCTTTTGATGTGTGTTGTCCATCGATGCAAGCGCGAGGCATTTGGCCGTGGCACAGTCAGCATCCCATGTCTTGCGGACTTCAATGTCCGCAACTGAGGATTTTGGAACTGGGACGGGCGGGGCTAAAGATATGAGGACATATGATACTTTATCATAAGTCAAGGCAATTTTTAGAATCCTTATCCAGTCTTTATAATTGGTCCCATTCAGTTTGTTTTTATCTAGTAGAAGCTTGAGTCCAGTCATTGGTATCTGCCATTAAGAGAGAGAAAAGAATACACTCAGCGAAAGCTCTTGCAAAGATCAGATTGGTTATTATCTTGTCTAATCGATGTCTCCCACTGCTTTAATCAAGTTTTTCTTTCAAACCTTAAAAAGAAAACTAACCAGGATTAATTACAGTCTACAACTTCGCTAACCGTTCAGCCAGGCCAGTGTCGGTACTTGAGGGAGGTTCCCCGTGCTTTCGCACGGACCTAATTAAAGTAAACCTCGTTTTCCCAGAGGCGTAGCCCCGTTAACACCTTTCTAGACACCTAATGAGTTAGCTAATTGTAAACTGCAAAACTCTCCTAGGAGCAACTATTGTCCACAGTGGGATCGGGATCCAACCATCATATTGAAGGTATGCAATCTCATTGCAAATATCAACACTTGAAATTCCCGATATGATTTTTACCCCTAGTACCTATGACCTTGGCTATGGTCAACAAATCATAAGTACTAGTCAAGTTCACCCCGTCATTTCTTGATTAATCAGACCCGATTACATGGCCCTTGGCTAAGGTCAACAAAGTCATATGGCCGTCCTAATTAATCTGCATCAAATGCATTGTAGGAAGACATCACTTAGCTACCGTACACTACGCCTTGGCTAAGGTCAACAAATGTAGCACGAATACTAAGTACTCTACTTCCTAAAATGACGGAGGGTTGCTGATGATTTCTAAGAAAATCATTAACGCTTTGAACTTGATATCGTCATAGAATCAAATGGTTTTCAAATGGAGTGGCTTGTGCTCCGCAGTTTTGAAATATAGCTTTTTCATAAAGAGCCGAGTGGTTTTCAAATCCGATTCTACAACATCTTTTTAGGTTTATTTTCTTTACATTAATCATATTAATGTATTCCCATCATTTAAGTCCTTAAGCCAATCACAGAAAAGAAACGAAAATACAACGTACGCTTATGCCATCCGCATTCGCCGCGATGTTCCGTTATGCACCGTTAGGTTACTTAACTAACGGCATACCGGGACGGGACTGGCGCGGGTGTAAAACATAAGCAACGTCTACTATATATCTCATATATAATGTAACATTCGTCTCAGATATCACAGAACACAGGAAGCAAAAACATATATATAATGTGGGAATACTATGACGTCCGTATTTAGTATTTAGCCAACAATAGAAAATACGGATTCCACAGTCGCGGTGAATAGCCAAGCCCACACCCTAGACCCCTACGAGAGCGGCAAGCGACCCTACCAATCCTAGAGTTTAGGAGACCCGGTCTCGACTCCTCGAGATGGCCTCCCACTGAACCCCAGAACCCGGTCACTTGTGCTCCCCTCCTTGGGTCTATCCTAATGCGGAAAAGTAAATAATATACAACACTGGTGACATCAACCTCAACCGGGAAGTGCCCCAAATAAAATAATATTACATTACATTTGAATTTTACATGAATGAAAAATAAAACTCTTATCTCACATAAAAACACCGTCTATTCAATCGCGACAATCCTGCACATCATATCTCAGCAACACATAATATCATATATCATCAACGTAAGTAAGTATGCGTACCCCGATTGTCGTTGATGTATAGCAATGAAACCGGCGATAAGAAACATACTACACTTACGGTCACAGAAAATAAAGTGTAAAACTACAATATTTGGATTCCACATTCTCTTTAGAAATCGTAAATCCGAGATATCTCATACCTTGCATGTCATGCCTAACTATATGAATTCCACATATTGTATCACATTCCAGATAAATAGACAGTATTAAACATTTCGATCGAATAATCAAATACCCAAAATTTCCTAAAGCTCAATACTTGAGCGGAGTTCAAAAACCCGGAATGTGTCATAGTAGTAGCGGTCCAGCCGTAGAAGGGTCAAGCCAACGCCTCACATGTGGCACGCCGTACTGCCTCAAACCCTAAGGTTCAAAAGGCTGTTCAAGACGGTCACATAATCGAGTTAAGGTTTGTTGTCTTCTAGAGGGTCCACCACAAAACTTGCACGCTTTTCCGAAAGATTTAAACCCCGTGAAAAACCGAGTTAATGATACTAGTTGGAACATTTTATTACTTTCTAAATTATCCGGAAATTAAAACACGAAATCAAAATTCCGATTGAATCACCGAATCCAAAACAATCTCCAGAACATACAACACTAGATTCAGATTAAAAATACCCAAAAATATATACATACGGTTCTGAACATTACTGTACAAAAACGAGTCATCATCTCATGTGTACGGCCGTGGAGCCGTGGCCCAAGCAAGATCTGGCCGTGGTTCCGTGGTGGGATTTACTGTTCATGTCTCCATTTTTTACAGTGGTGCTTAGATTTGCCTGCTGAATTTTTAAGAATTTTTAACACTGGAAAAACACAATTTTCAAAAAAATGTTCAGAGAGTGTTCAAAGAATCCGTATTTCGGTTCGATCGGAGTTTTAACTTCGCTAAAGTGTCGCCTAAAGTTCTAGGTCGGCTCTGATACGAATGTCAGGTTTACCCAGCACCTCATGAAGGGTTTGCAAGCATCACATGTCTCAAAAATTAAATTTTTAAGGTGCTAAGTGAAAATACAAAGAATCATCACTAGAATTTTAGGGTTTCTAAACATGCACATCATCACAAGTAGATAAAGCTAAGGTTTTGAGAGTACAACCTTTGTAGCTCCCTACGCTAGACTCCTTGGCTACTTGAGGGTTGGAAAACGTCCGCTTGAGAACCTCAAGGTCCACGATGATCCATCCGGAGTTCTCTTTGTCCAAGCTTGTAACTTCACAAGATCAAGAGAAGAAAATGGAAGCTAACACTCTTCACAATTGGGCAAGACTAGTGTAGAATGGTGTTGTGGTTGGTTTTCTCACTTCAAAATCCTAACTTGGTGAGTGTTTTGCTCACTTGAGAAATCTAGAGAGCAAAAGAGCAAGGAGGAAGAAGATGATGGATTTTGGAAAAACAAGAGAATGATAATATGTTATGAAAAATAGAAAATATAAGTATATATATTTTCTACTCTTCATCTCAAACCATAGTTACATTATATGGATATTATTGCACTTGAGTTAAAACACAAAAGGAAGATTAACTCATAGTTAAAAAGTAGGTGAACAAGGTTAGTTCAAAGAAGAGTGTAGAAGATAACCATGTATTAATCTTTTTCTTTTCTTTTGTTTTAAAACAAATACAAATATATATATCCATATATATAAACATAAGGTGTGAGTCTTATATTTCCACCATCTTCTATATATACGACCATGATAACCTTTATGTATGCATGTATGTGTGCATGCACATCCTATGTGCATGAATGAGAATGAATGCATACATGCATGCATAAAGACAAGAAAGGATTTCAAGTGAGAAACTAATGGTTAATGATAAATCAACACTTGATTTAGCAACCCGGTCATATCACATAAGACCTGACCAAAAGCAAGCCGCCCGATTAATATACGGTATCTCATACGCGCATTTTAACCGGGTCCATCCGCATATCGCATATGCGCACCACAACGTTTCTCCTGGACTAGGTAACTCCATTGTGGGACTCTAAGACTCGTCAATACGCCGGCAGTGGGTGATGATCATATCAAGCACCCCCAAGCCGCAAGCCGTCAGCTAAACGTAACGGCCACCCAGGTATTGAGCAACCAGAAGAAAACAAGCGAACCTGCTACAACTCCCGTCGAGCCAACCAGCAACACTACCGTACAGTCCGGTCTCTTCGTCAGATATGCTGCATATCGAGTCTAGGGATGGTAACGTCGACCCCAATAACTCAATAAGTCGTGCCGATGAAAAGTCTATAACAGATTGAGAAACTACTGATAACACTTATCAGTAAATCTCAACAGCCCTGGCCAGGGACTTACTGATATAGCCAGTCGAGCACAGCACAACATCGACTCCTAATACCGAGAGAGACGAAACCCCTCCTATCGCTCATCTCCTTCGTGTGTCTCGGGACTGTACCCAACGATCACCTGTTTGCACGACTCAGTAGAGCCATGGTAGGGTGGTAATCAAAGTACAGTGGGAGAACACACAAGACTCTATGGCGATCTCGAGTCTACAGACTAACCTCCACCAGTGTCACCTGAGAACTGCTATCCGACGATAGATATAATTCCATATAGGAGTTATCGGCGAGTCCGTCCAGTGTACCCTGTCACCACTGAGCACCCGTATACGATCTCGATGTCAAATATCGATGAACGTGGGAACATCCATCGCCCATCATATGGGTCTAGTATCATATGCGCTAGTCTACACTGGTATATCGATGCCCCGTCTCGATACACCTACGACTAGGGACATTCCAGGATATGCTTATAAACTACTGATGTCCCACTAGTATGATCTCTATCATAATCACAATAGTCAAGTCAATATCCTCAGGGCTTTATCAACATGTATGAATGAATAAAAGCATTATCAAATCAACATGTCAGATAAAGAAGAACCAGATAGCATACTATTATATCGAGCAAGAATGTACACCGAATACACACACACACACACATGTATAAATACATCCACTATCACAAAATGGCCTCTAGGGCATACATATATCCAATACTTTTAGCAAACTTGATGATCGAGTTGCCTCGGTTAAGAGGCGGGAGCCCGTTTAAAGATCAGTCGACGTGGTGCCACCTGGACGACAAGACTGGGGATTCAGGAGATCGGAGCAGCCGCAACAAAGCGCGGGATGATGGTTGAAGACTGAAGGACTCGGATCGTTCGGTATAAAATTGCTACCCACTTTTTAGTTTGTTAGTTTAGCTTTAATGGCAGATCCGGGTTATAGTACGCGATAGCGCCAATTGTAAAAAGTTATTGTTCCGCATTTGGCGTCTGTTAGACGGCCGGGGCGCTACCGTGGATTTACAGTGGTATCAGAGCCTCACCATTAAGCTATACTAACTTGTGCTAACACGTTTAAAACATCAATCAAACGGATTTTCGAAAACCGCAAATTCCAGGGTTAATGTTTCTGTCGATTTTAAACAGTGTCTAAAAATAATATTACATATCACAGAAATTCAAGCAGGTTTTTTAAAGAATAATGGAGAAAAACGATCCACTGTATCGTCCGTACGACCGCGGAACCGCGGCCGTCTTGGAGTTTCAGTTGGTCAATTTTCTACTGTTGGTTCTTTGTTGGAACTTGTGGTTTTTGGTATAGTTCTTTTGGGCCCAGTTTTTGTCACAGTACAATAGATGTTTGTGGGGCCCATTTTGGGAAATTTTGTCGATCGAAATTTAAACATGTTAGTTTGCAGTACTTACTTTATATCTCCGACCGGGAATGTCATTCGAGCGGTAAACCGCGTCTAATTGCTATAGTTCTTTTAGACGGGTTTGCGAACGTGACATTCGCGTTGATGTTCTGTGTTGTGCTGTGATGTTGAGGATTTGTCGTAGTGGAAAGCAAGTTGCAATGATAGTGCAGTTTGGATTTATTTGTACATTTGATATTGCGGGGCGAGCGTCCAACATGTGGACTGCCGTCACTGCCTGTTGTATAATATTCTTTTGGGGCACGACCGGGTTGAGGTCGATGTACCAGTTGTACATATTTTTCTTTTCTGTACTAGGTTTATCCCATGAAGGAGTGCACGGATAGCCGGGTTCTGGAGGGAAACGGGTCCGTATCTCATGGCTTTGAGAGGCAGAGGGACCTCACTCTAGAATTGGCAGACTATTCGCCACAATCGTAGGTGGTACAGGTTGACCCAAGGAGGGGTGCTCAATTTACCGGATTCCGTGAAGTGTCGGCTGTTCCATTCACTATGTTGTGGGGACTACCTCGCTTCAGGTTTTGGCGGGTAACTTGCCGCACCCGTAGCGGTCTAGTTTTCATTGCACAGGCTATCCACACGACAAGGGGAACGTCGGTTTTCAGTAGCGGCTCTGTGAACCCCAGGGATCCCAGATTATCTGTTTTGTTCTGTGATGCTTATTACTTTTCTGTAATGTTGCATATTATCACGCCTGGAGCGAATATAGTATATTGGTATATATACTATTAGATGTTGTATATGTTTTACACCCGCGCTAGTCCAGCCCCCGCTCTGTCGTTAGTTAAGTAACCTAATGGGTGATGACGGGACCCAGTGACGAATGCAGATGACATATACGTACATTTTATTTTCGTTCTTTTCTGGTGTGATTGATTGATGGGACTGCGTTGATTCTTATCAATGTAAGATAAAACAAACCTATATTTGATAATGTTGGAACAAATTTTAAAAGGTGTTATTACAAAGATGTTTCCTTTTGTTTTGCATAGCGGTATTCAGTTAGAATATCCTGCACCTCATTCGACGAGGCAAGAGCCGAGATCCCTTCACCGGGAGTGACCCCTTGGGCAGAAGTTTGCGTCAGGGTAATAACTTTACTATAGTCGATTACAAATTGCTTTGCATCACGGTATTCAGTTGGAATATCCTGCAACTCATTCCACGAGGAAAGAGCCGAGATCTCTTCACTGGGAGTGACCTCTTTAGCAAAAGGTTTTCGTCACTATATCTTTATAAAAAGCTATCAGGTTCCTTCAACGAGATCAAGTTCATTACGTTAAAGTTTTTTCGCCAAAAACCAGCCGTAGCCCTCCGTCATTTCTTATGGATATTCAGTAGTATTCAAGCTATGTATTTTGATCTCTCGCCAAGGCATAGTGTTTGGTAGCTGCTGGGAATTCATTTGTATCATAGATAGATGCGTTGGTTTGGGACAGTCGTACTACTATTTTGGCCTTCGTCAAGGGTTTGTACGGGTGGGTTCAAATTGACCTGGATAGTGACGGGTAGAACTTAGCATGTGACTTATGACATTTTGACCTTCGCCATGGTCATAAGAGCATGGGGCAAAAATCATATCGGGAGTTTCAAACATACAGGAAACTTGCCAAGCATGCGCATACCTTCTGGAGTGTGATAACTTGAGTGGCTTCCATCAAATTATCATGCGATGATAGTTGGATCCCGATTCCCACTGATGAGTTGGTTTACTCTTCGGGTGATCCCGATTGATTCTTCTTTCAGGTTTAAAGGAGAATTTGTGGGAGGTTTCCTGATTAGATAAAGTGATAACCATTCTGATCTAGGTAAGAGTGCACGCAGAGTGTTTCTTTTCTCTCTCTCTTTGGCAGCGACCTTTGACCGACCCTAGACTATGACTCAGTGACCAAGTTGACCGAACCTTCTTAATACACGCTTTTAGATTGTCTAAAGTTGCATAAGTCATTGTCGCTCCTTCTTTTACCCTTTCTATTTCTCAGAACACCACGTATTACTACAGACATCCACTTCCATTGGATAGATCCATCGTATGGTTAGATACGATCTAGAAGGATCTTCTTCGAGGATGGATCCAGGTTCAGGAGAAATAGAATTGGTTTATTCAGTTGTCTTTTATTATCACCTTCCCTCAGGTTGCGAGGGCTCCTTAGGATTAGGAGAGTACACCTATTACGGTTACTGGATAGTCTTCTTCCAAACCATAGGCAGGTGCCGAAAGGTAGGGAATGAAGAAAACCAATTAGCCTAAGTAGGGTGTACAGAAGGTAATAAGTAAAGACAAAATAAAGAGATTAAAAAGAGGGCATAGTAAATTGCGACTGTTATCATTCTCGACCAAACCACGTACTTCATCGCCACTCCTATTTCACCTTTAATAGAATAAGGTATTATTCAGTTGTCTTTTATCACCACCTTCTCTCAAGTTGCATGTACTCTTAGGATTAGGAGAGTACACCTATTATACTTACTGGATTGTCTTCTTCCAAACTATAGCCTGGTGCCGAACGGTAGGTAAGGAAGAAAACCATTTACCCTAATGATGGTGTACAGAAGGTAACGACTAAAGACATATAAAGGGATTTGGAGAGATGAAAATGAAATATACGGTTATAGTCATGAATTGGATTATGGAAGAGGCATTACTAGGAATACCAGGATACCCCTATTAATCATTTTCATGTTTCAGTGCATTGTTAAACGATAATTGATTTCCCAATTAGATACTTACTCTGAGGTATGTATTTACCAAGTATAATTCTCACATCTATATGGTTTTACAGATGATGAGAGGGAGTAAGTTATTAGGAATAACGTGATCATCCTCATTATATCGGAATTCATTGTAATTAGTGATATTTGAGGAAGTCGCCTGGGTTTTTGCCGGATGACATGTATTTGGTTTTGAGTATCCGTTGTTTTGCACCAATTTCAAAATGATATATCCGTACGTTTATTTTTATAAAGTGAGATATAACTTTTTTAAATTATGTCCGTGACATTTACCTATATCAGTTGACGATTCGGTAAGGAGCATTGAACAACGGAGTAGTTCTTAATCATAAGTACAGTTTTCAACCTACGATGCACAAGTTTTGAGTTATTCGACTCAGCGGACTTATACAGAGTATTGTATGTTGTCCGGTGTCCATCAGGACAAAAGGGTAGGTCCTCGTACTATATTATGTTTACTTGTGACTTCTCTAGTTCTTAGACAAGTGTTTCGTAGAAATACAATATCTAAGTTTTGAGAAGTTGTGGGTAAAAGAATAATGTAGAGAACCAGGTATCGCAAGTATCGGGATTCTTCAAAGAGATCGAAGATATAGATACTTGTGATTGGTATTCAGTTGATAGTAATGGTTTTTGAGAAACTTGTTTCCCTTTCGGGTTACTCATAATTGGATGTATTCCTAAGTTGAGTAATGCCGATTAGCCTCTCTCCATTAAGTTGATATGCACTGGAGACAGCTGCATGATTTGAATCTGGTTCCAATTAAATTAGCGCCTCTATTTCTATATTGGATATAGAATGGTTCATATCTTAACAATGTTAAGATACGGGGAGTTGTCCAGCTTATGCTTAAAACCAGACACTGGATAACTCAAGACACATTTCTGTAATGGCAGTTTGTGGGTTGACCCGGGCTTAGTCGAGGGTTAACTTTCTACCATCTGGAAGATCAATAGTGATATTGTTCTTGACTCGCCACAGTTTTAGTAAAATGGATTTTTTCAGAAAAACAGTAGTGGGAGTATGGTAGAACTGGAAGTGATTCCAGAACCACAAACGATTATGGAAAATTTAATAGGACCTATATATTCAATCAGGTTTGACATTCCAATAGCCACTCCGCAGATATGGTGGGTTACCTCAGACACCCGAGAGGTACTCCGGTAGCCTAAAGGACGGTAACAGGGAGGTTCTTGTTTACCCAGACTTGACACTACTGTTGTTCCACACTATGAGACCCGGCAAGAGGATAAGTATAACGTCGTTCTAAACTAGCTTTAGAAGTGTACGTAGATATTATTCTGCCAGAGGGTTGTCGTAGTCAGTGGGAGCAGCGGAAGCATAGTGGGCAAATAGCTTATGTCTATTTATAGGCTTGAGCAGATATAGCGGAGATAAGATCATCTAATTTTGATGTGACAGTCATTGGTTCGACTTCATCAGAATAGGGGATTGATCTGTTAAGAAGGTAGTAGGGTGTGATGTCCTGGTATTTGGATGACATACACAGAGTAGGAAGTAAAATTCCTGTACTACGATCGGTTATACTTTGGTCGTCGCACAGTTGTTTCTCCACAAAGGACATGGATATAATATCTGACATTCTGGTTACTAGATCTATGGTTTTAGATCAAGTATTGGGTAGTTTCCCAATCAGGGTACTTTGACAGTATTCTAATAGTATTTTAGAATAGATGACTCCTGGCATGGTAGTGAACCTGCAGGTAATGGAGTCACCCTCTCTAATGGTGTCTTACAGACTAAAGGGGAGAGGGATGTGCATGATTGGCAAATCACTTGCTTAGACAATTGAGTCAATCATGAAAAGTCAAGTACCACACCAGATGCTGTTTTTGCACTAGATGCGATAAGTTAATATTAATCCAATCCTGGAGAAACATAAGGAAGCAGATTTAGAACATAAGTGAATGTTCTATGGATTTGATGACGGCAGCCTCTTTCGGTAGACGGTTATCATTCCAGGCTTCAAAGGTGACATGGATGACAGAGTGATTGCTAGAGTTATAGTTTTCCCTCTGACGAGGGACAGTATTATGGACAGATGGTCCAAGAGGATACTGTGGGAGGCTTGGTGCTGGATACTGATTAGGTTCAGTTATCGATACAGTCTAAGAAGTTTGGATTTGGAGTTCATTTATGAACTAGGTCCCATCAGATATTCAGACATATTCTAAGACAGGTATTACTCGATTCGGGAGATGGCTTTCTCCGCGAACTAGAGGTTAAGAGAGACATAGAAAGAAACATCAGGGCGGATCCACTCACTGAGGCTATTTCTCTAACACAAGAGGTTTACAAACTAGCTTTGTGAAACTGATTAGTAGAGGAGTTGGATGTTCGGTATCACACGGGCTGTGAGTATGCGACATCGCAATAATTAGCCTTAAGTGAAAGTGGGAGATTGTTGGAGATAGTGCCCTCAAAGTCAATTATTGGATCGCAGGAACGTGATTGCAATGATTGAGGCAGAACCTATACCGATATGACAGTCTTGCTCGAGATGATAGTATGCTATCTGGTTTGTCTTTATCATCGTATACATGCTTTAGTTCGCTATTGCTTATTGATAGAGCCCATATGATTCTTGCTTGACTACCAGCAGTATGATGGCGATCATATACGTGGGAGCTGGGGTTTGTAAGCACATCCTTAAAGTGTCCCTAGTCGTAGGAGTTTCGAGACAGGGCATCGATACTCCAGAGTAGACTAGTGTATACAGTCGAGACCCCGACGAGGGGCGATGGCCGGTCTCACAAGCCATTGGTGTAAGTAGGATCACCTAAGATGTATACAAGTGCTCATTAGGTTATGAGTACACCGGACAGGACTCGCCGGGAACCTGCTAGTTGGTATTATACCTAGCGTCAGATAGCAGTTCCCTGGTGACATGTGTACAGGTTAGTTGATCGACCTGAGGTCGTCATTTGTCTCGTGTGAGTTCCTACTGTGATTTGATTTCTACCCTACTATAACACCTTAGGTCATGTTTAGGGGTTAGTTTTCATTTTAATAGATAGTTTTGGCAAAAAGTTTACCAAATTAAGTTTCTGATATTTTATTCTAATTAATGAATATTTTATTAGGATTTATCTAGGCACACACACACTTGTGCATGTAAACTAGATTTAGATTTAGGGTTAAAGCCATGATTGACAACCATGGTGGGCTAACCTAATTGTATTAAGTGTTTGGGGTTTTATTTATTGTGTATTTTGTTAATTTTTGTTTTTCTTTTCTTGTCTTTTGTTTACTTGGTGCATGAGAGAGGGGGTATGGGCATGGCTTGAGCCATGCTCATTAAATGAGGAGAGAGGGAGAGAGAGGGGGGTCTTTTGGCTTGGGCTCTCATTTCTCTATCTCACTCCTCTCACTCTCAACACACACATACACTCATACAGTAGCAGCAGCAGAAGAGGCAGCAGCAAGCAGCATCAGCAGCAGCAGCAGGCAGTGGCAGAAGCAGCAGGCAGTGGCAGCTGCAGCAGCAGGCAGTGGCAGCAGCAGCAACACCAACAGCAGCCCCCAGCAGCTGCAGCAGCACTTCCATTTTCTCCACCTCCTTTCTCCTTGCACCTAGGGTCTTGTAAGGTATAGAATCCGAGCCCAACTTCATGTTTGATTAGCGTATGCGTAGTTTAGCTTCGGTTTGTGTAAAAAGTGAGATTGTGTGCTTGAAATGGTGATTTGTGTGGACTTATGGTTTAGTGCTGTTAAGCCTAATTAGGTGTTATTAAGGCCATGTAAACCTAGTTAGACCCCAGATTTCACCAAAATACCATAAGGTTTCAAATTGTGCAATTTAGTGTTTCTAAGTGAACTGTTTGGATTTCTGTGATCTGCTATAGGCCCGGTTAGTTCAGGTTGAAATTGAGGAAACTGGAGCACACTAGATAAACCCTGACCACACCACCAGAGCCCGAGACCGCCAACCCAAAGTGAGGCCGCCAATTATTTCGTTCTGGCCGCAATTTGCGGCCAGACAGGGGAAGTTTTGTGTGCTGTTTGGATGGGTAGGAGCCTGTGATGATTTCTACGCCAGTGGTATGTATAGTTTTGTATTTTGTTAGCCTGGGAAGAATCTGGAGCGTTATATCGTATTTCTAGTACGTTTGGTTCGCGCGATACGCGCGATACGCGAGAGGGTTCCATGATTCAGCGTATCGCGGCGTATCGGGGTTAGTTTTAGACGCGTGCACATGTTTAGCGTATCGTACACACGCGCGTTTAGTTCGCGACGCGAGCGTATCGTTTGACTTCGATATCACATTTTGCGAGATAGTTGCTTATATATGGATTCTTGTGTAATTCCAGGTTCGCAGGCGGGTACGTCGGACGAAGCTACGAAAGGGAAGCAGGTGGTCGGCTACGAGTAGCGCACGACCAGGTGAGTAGATTTAACATCTACGGGGAAATCGCCCGTATGGCGTTAAGCGTCAGGGCGAGTCAGGATATTAGATTGTAGATGCTCATATGAACTGTAGTAGCATACCTTATTGTTGCATTTAGAAATGATAGCCTAGGACACTGCACTGTCACTAACGGTTCAAGTCGCACGAGCACGATTGATATGCTACACTCCCACCGTTAGTGATTGCCATGACACTCACATTATAGGATTGCTATAAATCATATACCATACTGATTCTGCCCTATTGATGTTGTCATGATTTGCCGCATAACAGCATATGTTATACCCATATTTAGGCACATCTGCGCACATGCACACTGTATATTCATACCAGTGCACACATATATTGATATCTTCATACCTGCGCACATGCACACTGTATATTCATACCAGTGCACACATATATTGATATCTTCATACCTGCGCACATGCACACTGTATATTCATACCAATGCACACATATATTGATATCTTCATACCTGCGCACATGCACACTGTATATTCATACCAGTGCACACATATATTGATATCTTCATACCTGCGCACATGCACACTGTATATTCATACCAGTGCACACATATATTGATATCTTCATACCTGCGTACATGCACACTGTATATTCATACCAGTGCACACATATATTGATATCTTCATACCTGCGCACATGCACACTGTATATTCATACCAGTGCACACATATATTGACATTTTCATACTTGCTTAGATTACACATTGAGATATGTTGTTTCCATGTAAATTTCTGGATTTGGGAAACCGTGGATATTTCAAAGAGTATAGTTAATTATTTAAAAACCAAGTTCTCCTTGATATGATATTTTAGTACGTCCACCATGAGTTTTCTCGGTTCTAGAGAGCTTGTGTGAGTATACCCGATTCGAGGAGAGGTAGGCACCGATTGCGGGTACATGGTGGACCCGGTACGGTACCCCGGGGCGAGAAGACTCGTATTGGTTAGATGGTGAGCCCGGCGGAGGGACTACTACCTACCGGTGATTGGTTGGACCTGGCGGTTATCCGGAGGATACCGACCAGAGTGTATGGATGGATACGGGACGACTCGTACTGCCGGGGCCGAGGGCCGATACCGCAGACAGAGCCCGTGGGCATATCCGGACTGACGGATGCCCTATACAGGAGGATTTGCGTGTCGATGCTTGGCACGAGTATTTCTTGATATTTTGGGTGCCGATGTTGGGCACTCACGGTTATATGAGATTTACAGGATTGGAGGACTGAGGAGGATGACGACGCCTGAGTAGTATTGGGATTTGGGTACATTGATGGATACCGATTATACTTTCCACGATAACATTTCCGTGTAGATGCAATTTCCCATGCTCAGTATGTAGTAATTGATATCTCATCATGTATCTATTATACCTGATATAGTACACATTGCTATACCTGATCATTGCATATCCTGTTCATTCTATATAGGGTTGTTAGATTGCATTGCTATACCTGATCATTGCATACCCTGTTCATTCTATATAGGGTTGTTAGATTGCATTGCTATACCTGATCATTGCATACCCTGTTCATTCTATATAGGGTTGTTAGATTGCATTGCTATACCTGATCATTGCATACCCTGTTCATTCTATATAGGGTTGTTAGATTGCATTGCTATACATGATCATCATATTTCTTGCTCATTACATGGAGATGTTATTAGGTCGCACTTGTTGCATGCTTGAGCATCCAGTTCATCATATAGATGTTATTTGTTGATATAGGTTAGAGTATAGTAGCACGTGCATACTCGCGATTACCTTTATATGTTATCTTCTATTCACGAGTTGGCAACTCACCACCGTTGTGCCACAGTGTTTGCAGGTTGCCCTTCGGAGGCTGCGTTCTTACATCTTTTGACACAGATACCCCTACAGTTGGTGTACTAGCTCTTTTGCTGATAGGTGGGTTTTGTGCGGTATCTGGTTATCTTTCAGTTATGTACATTGTTGTATCTAGTACTCTCCATCTACCACTTATGTATTGACTTAGAGACCAGTTGTGAGGACGATGTATATTATTTTGTATTCTGGTGTCGAGCTCGTTGTGAGCCGACATTACTTATGCTGTTTATTCTATCAGTGATGTTTCCCACTTGTTGCTCATTTTTTTCGCTACGGCGTTATATATTGTTATCGTAGTAATTTGTTCTATTAAATACTTAAAACATTCTTTACTTTTACTTGTTTGATTCTGGGTTTTCGGCTTACTTAGTCGCGTTACGCCTGTAGACGTTACGTGGTTAAGTGCCGGTCACGGGCCAAACTTTGGGTCGTGACAAAGTTGGTATCAGAGCGTAGATTTTACCTTCGGAGTGTAGGATGACCCTGGTATGATGGAGTAGGTAGCTGCAGCAGAGTGGCATAGCGTGCGTATGTTCCGCGGCATACTCACGACACGGTACTCCGCCTAAGCGACCTTAGGACTTATTGATTAAATTTCCTTCATGATAGTATACATCCTTGTGATTCGATTTTCGTATCCTCATCGAATCCTACCTTCTTTCCAGCCATTATGCCGCCAAGGACTACGAGGGTGCAGAGAGAGGCCGGGAGAGCCGAGGTTCGAGTTGATTTATCTGAGACGAGGAATGATCCGAGTAGTACCCTTGTTGTACCAGGACAGATTGTTTTTCCTACGACAGATCAGATCGCTAGACTAGTGGCAGAGATGCAGAGCTTGCGCTAGACGATGAGCTCATTGGTAGAGGTCGTTCGAGCGCAGCGACAGATGGTTGCCACCCTTGTTACCTAGTTGTTCCTTGCGATCATCATGCAGTATTCCGTCCCCTACATAGCACCGGTGGAGGTAGCCCCAGTTTACAAGACAAGTCTTCCAGAGACCGTGAAAGTTTCGGAACAGTTGTGGAATCGTACTGGTGTACCAGCCCAGAGCAGCGGCTTAGGACGAGGACAGTCGTTTGGCTCCCATCCCCTGGCAGGACAACATTCAGTGCGTAGGTGTTTACGATGCGGAAGCCTTCAACACCTCATCAGGCAGTGTTCCTTCACAGCACGTCATGGTCGTATTTTGAGACGTCGTGGACGCGGTGGGTTTGCACAGAGGGGTCAGGCTAGTAGAGGAGGAGTTCGATCAGTCACAGATGAAGGACAGGCCCAAGTTTTCGCTTCGACTCATCCGGATTCTCCGGCACCCAATGCTGTGGTTTCAGGTACTCTTTCAGTATGTTCTTTTGTTGCAATCGTATGTTTACACACTTCGTGCCGAGTTTAGGGCGAGAGTCGTGCTGGGTAGATTCGCCGTTTGTTGTGTTACTTCCGTCAGCAACCCTTTGTTGTGCAACATGTACCTCGATCTTGTGCCGATCGGATATGAGATAGAGATGTTGGATTTGGCGATCTCCTGGGCACGGACTGGTTAGCTACGTGTTAGGAGTTGTGGGCTACCGTAGGAAACAGTTAGGTTTTGTTTTCCCGGGCAAGGCAGTCCTTGTTGTGCAGGTGGATAGTGGTGCCGCCTCTTACAGCTTGAATTCAGCCCTGTTCGCTAGACGGCTCCGAGGAGATGTCGTGGATTCCTGGCATTTTTCGTGATGCTGTAGCCACAGTTGGTTTGTTGGACCAGTTTTCCTTCGTGCGAGAATTTTTCTGACGTCCTTCCAGGATGAGCCGGCGAAGCTTAAGGAGCTAAGGATCTGCTGCGGAGTTGTTGTTGAGGAAGTCTATGCGTCTGAGTGTTTCGCATTTAGGAAGCTCCTATTTCTGTCGTCCAGAAGGAAAACGACAGCGTGAGGATGTGTTGATTGATCGTCTTTGAATCAGCTTACGGTGCGGATAAGTATCATGTACCTCGCATTGATGATCTCTTCGATCAGCACCGGAGTGCGAGACTTTGTCTAAGTGGGTTAGGGATCTGGTCATCAATGTTGCGGGTCGGGAGTGATGATATTCCGAAGACTGCCTTGTGCGTGCTACGGGCTTTGTGTGTTTTGGGGGTGTCACTGGACTCACCAATGCTCTAGCAGCATTCGTAGGTGTGATGAACCGGTTTTCTTCAGGCCGTTCCTCTACTAGCTATTGTTGTGTTATTTACGACATCCTAGTCTTTTTAGTGTGTCTTGAGGGTTAGGAGTAGCACTCGAGGATTGTTTTAAGGATACTGGGAGAGCCCCAGTGGTTTGCTAGATTCTTGGAGTGTTCACTTCAAGCTTGTTCGTGTTGACTCCTAGGTCTTGTAGTTGCGGAGGCGACTTGGTATGGTTTCGAGGAAGATCGTGGCCATACAGCTTAGGCCTAAATTAGTGAGCGGGACGGAGGTCCGCATACTTTGGCTTAGCAAGTGCTACCGCCGTCTCTTGTAGGATTGCTGGTATATGCTGCCCGTTGACTAAATTGACCAGATTAGAGGTTTCTTTTCTGTAAACTGAGGCTTGTGTGCGGAGTTTCCGCAGTTGAAGACTCGGTTAACAACTGCCTCAGCTCCTTCTTTGCCTTTGGTTCGGGCGACCTCGTGGTTTAACTGTGACGTTTCGTGAGTAGGACTCGAAGGTGTACTGAGGTGACACCATAAAGTTATCGCTTTTGCTTCCTTACATTTGGAGGAAGTACGAGAAGGATATCCCACTCCTGGTCTGGAGATGGCCGCGATGGTTTTGCGTTGGAGATTAGAGACACCACTTGTTTAAGAGTCGTGTCAGATTTTCACGGACCACCAGAGTTAAAAAGTACCTCTTCCGGCGGCGGAATTTGATTCTTGTGATAGTCCTCCGCAGATACACAGTTCTTGTGCGATCGTTGAGTACGGCATAAGTTTGTCTCTTCTGAGGAGACAGCTTGCTCATGTCCGTGCCCGACCACTTTTGCTTAAATCGCTTTCGCGAGACACTGACCGCCGACGCTCGTTCGTCAGGGATATTGGAGCCTACCCGACTGAGTAATGTTTTGGAATCCTTGACTTGTGGCAAGGGTGTGCTAGGCTATAGAGACACTTTTGTATCTAATTTTATAGGAAAGAGACGAAGAATCCTAGGGAAGGCACATCGGTAAACTTTCTGTACTCATTCAAGCCCCACCAACTGTTAACGTAACTTGTAAGGTAGTTACGGGTGGGCAGGGACAGAAAAAGAAGTCTTGGGATTCGTTTCAAGGTGTCTGTCTTGTTGTGTGTTTGTGTTGAGCAACTAAGACCGGCTGGAGAGTTGCAACCTTTAACCGTTCCGAAGACGGAACGAGAGCAGATCTCCCCGAAACTCGTTATGGTGTCCACCCAGGAGTTGTCAGGATGTGACTCCATTTGGATGTTGTCATCCGGTGGTACTCAGTTTGCTCAGTTGTTACTGTTAAGTCGTGCATGTGTAGAAATTGTTGTCGGCAGTTGGGGATCGTTGTTGCCATCGATAGGGTTCTCCTTTGATAGCAGTTATCAGGAGATACTCCAATTGGTAACCTTTAGGATTAGGGGTTTGGTCATGTCGATCACCAGTCTGTTTTTCCTAACTCCGTGTTATAGGATTATTGGACCTCATCTAGTTTAGAAATTTCGGAAATGACCCGGTTGTTTTGGGTCAGGATGAAATCGGTTTGTTGCGGATAGAGATCAGATGCTGACCAAGAGGGTCGCAGATTCAAGTTCGCAATGACAGATCATGTATTCCCACGGAAATTTCCGATAAATGACATGTTGAGTTTTGGGAAGCTTTCCAGGATAGTAAGTCTTTTAGGATCCCTAAGGCGAGTTGGTTCGTTGCCATAAGTTGGGCACTTCCACCCAGATTATTGAGTATTCACCCCGTATTTCCTATGTCGATACTTTGCAATTACCTTCATGACCTTCCTCATTGGATTCAGCGCCAGACCATTTAGTTCAAGCATGATCCTTCGTTCACCAAATAGCCAGTCGTAATGTTGGACCGGCTGGTGGAGAAGCTTCGATCGAAGGTCTTGCCATCAGTGAAGGTATTTTGGTGCATCCCAAATGGTAAGGAGATCACTTGGGAGGCTGAGGACGAGATGCGGAAGAAGTTCCCTCATCTCTCTGAAGGTATGCGTAGCTTTGTATTTTAAAATTCGGGGACGAATTTTCTTCAAGGGGGAAGATTGTAACACCTTAGGTCGTGTTTAGAGGTTAGTTTTCATTTTAATAGATAGTTTTGGTAAAAAGTTTACCAAATTAAGTTTCTGATATTTTATTCTAATTAATGAATATTTTATTAGGATTTATCTAGGCACACACACACACACTTGTGGATGTAAACTAGAGTTAGATTTCGGGTTAAAGCTATGATTGACAACCATGGTGGGTTAACCTAATTGTATTAAGTGTTTGGGGTTTTATTTATTGTGTATTTTGTTAATTTTTGTTTTTCTTTTCTTGTCTTTTGTTGACTTGGTGCATGAGAGAGGGGGTATGGGCATGGCTTGAGCCATGCTCGTTAAATGAGGAGAGAGGGAGAGAGAGGGGGGTCTTTTGGCTTGGGCTCTCATTTCTCTATCTCACTCCTCTCACTCTCAACACACACATACACTCATACAGCAGCAGCAGCAGAAGAGGCAGCAGCAAGCAGCATCAGCAGCAGCAGCAGGCAGTGGCAGCAGCAGCAGCAGGCAGTGGCAGCAGCAGCAACACCAACAGCAGCCCACAGCAGCTGCAGCAGCACTTCCATCTTCTCCACCTCCCTTCTCCTTGCACCTAGGGTCTTGTAAGGTATAGAATCCGAGCCCAACTTCATGTTTGATTAGCGTATGCGTAGTTTAGCTTCGGTTTGTGTAAAAAGTGAGATTGTGTGCTTGAAATGGTGATTTGTGTGGACTTATGGTTTAGTGCTTTTTATATTGGTTAACCTAGCCTAATTAGGTGTTATTAAGGCCATGTAAACCTAGTTAGACCCCAGATTTCACCAAAATACCATAAGGTTTCAAATTGTGCAATTTAGTGTTTCTAAGTGAACTGTTTGGATTTCTGTGATCTGCTATAGGCCCGGTTAGTTCAGGTTGAAATTGAGGAAACTGGAGCATACTAGATAAACCCTGACCACACCACCAGAGCCCGGGACCCCCACCCCAAAGTGAGGCCGCCAATTATTTCGTTCTGGCCCCAATTTGCGGCCAGACAGGGGAAGTTTTGGGTGCTGTTTGGATGGGTAGGAGCCTGTGATGATTTCTAGGCCAGTGGTATGTATAGTTTTGTATTTTGTTAGCCTGGGTAGAATCTGGAGCGTTATATCGTATTTCTAGTACGTTTGGTTCGCGCGATACGCACGATACGCGAGAGGGTTCTATGATTCAGCGTATCGCGGCATATCGGGGTTAGTTTTAGACGCGTGCACACGTTTAGCGTATCGTACACACGCGCGTTTCGTTCGCGACGCGAGCGTATCGTTTGACTTCGATATCGCATTTTGCGAGATAGTTGCTTATATATGGATTCTTGTGTAATTTCAGGTTCGCAGGCGGGTACGTCGGACGAAGCTGCAAAAGGGAAGCAGGTGGTCGACTACGAGTAGCGCACGACCAGGTGAGTAGATTTAACATCTACGGGGAAATCGCCCGTATGGCGTTAAGCGTCAGGGCGAGTCAGGATAATAGATTGTAGATGCTCATATGAACTGTAGTAGCATATCTTATTGTTGCATATAGAAATGATAGCCTAGGACACTGCACTGTCACTAACGGTTCAAGTCGCACGAGCACGATTGATATGCTACACTCCCACCGTTAGTGATTGCCATGACACTCACATTATAGGATTGCTATAAATCATATACCATACTGATTCTGCCCTATTAATGTTGTCATGATTTGCCGCATAACAGCATATGTTATACCGATATTTAGGAACATCTGCGCACATGCACACTGTATATTCATACCAGTGCACACATATATTGATATCTTCATACCTGCGCACATGCACACTGTATATTCATACCAGTGCATACATATATTGATACCTTCATACCTGCGCACATGCACACTGTATATTCATACCAGTGCACACATATATTGATATCTTCATACCTGCGCACATGCACACTGTATATTCATACCAGTGCACACATATATTGATATCTTCATACCTGCGCACATGCGCACTGTATATTCATACCAGTGCACACATATATTGATATCTTCATACCTGCGCACATGCACACTATATATTCATACCAGTGCACACATATATTGATATCTTCATACCTGCGCACATGCACACTGTATATTCATACCAGTGCACACATATATTGATATCTTCATACTTGTTTAGATTACACATTAAGATATGTTGTTTCCATGTAAATTTCTGGATTTGGGAAACCGTGGATATTTCAAAGAGTATAGTTAATTATTTAAAAACCGGGTTCTCCTTGATATGATATTTTAGTACGTCCACCATGAGTTTTCTCGGTTCTAGAGAGCTTGTGTGAGTATACCAGATTCGAGGAGAGGTAGGCACCGATTGCGGGTACGTGGTGGACCCGGTACGGTACCCCGGGGCGAGAAGACTCGTATTGGTTAGACGGTGAGCCCGGCGGAGGGACTAGTACCTACCGGTGATTGGTTGGACCTGGCGGTTATCCGGAGGATACCGACCAGAGTCTATGGATGGATACGGGACGACTCGTACTGCCGAGGCCGACGGCCGATACCGCAGACAGAGCCCGTGGGCATATCCGGACTGACGGATCCCCTATAAAGGAGGATTTGCGTGTCGATGCTTGGCACAAGTATTTCTTGATATTTTGGGTGCCGATGTTGGGCACTCACGGTTATATGAGATTTACAGGATTGGAGGGCTGAGGAGGATGACGACGCCTGAGTAATATTGGGATTTGGGTACATTGATGGATACCGATTATACTTTCCACGATAACATTTCCGTGTAGATGCTATTTCCCATGCTCAGTATGTAGTAATTGATATCTCATCCTGTATCTATTATACCTGATATAGTACACATTGCTATACCTGATCATTGCATACCCTGTTCATTCTATATAGGGTTGTTAGATTGCATTGTTATACCTGATCATTGCATACCCTGTTCATTCTATATAGGGTTGTTAGATTGCATTGCTATACCTTATCATTGCATACCCTGTTCATTCTATATAGGGTTGTTAGATTGCATTGTTATACCTGATCATTGCATACCCTGTTCATTCTATATAGGGTTGTTAGATTGCATTGCTATACCTGATCATTGCATACCCTGTTCATCCTATATAGGGTTGTTAGATTGCATTGCTATACCTGATCATTGCATACCCTGTTCATTCTATATAGGGTTGTTAGATTGCATTGCTATACATGATCATCATATTTCTTGCTCATTACATGGAGATGTTATTAGGTCGCACTTGTTGCATGCTTGAGCATCCAGTTCATCATATAGATGTTATTTGTTGATATAGGTTAGAGTATAGTAGCACGTGCATACTCGCGATTACCTTTATATGTTATCTTCTATTCACGAGTTGGCAACTCACCCCCGTTGTGCCACAGTGTTTGCAGGTTGCCCTTCGGAGTAGTCGCGGCAGGCTGCGTTCTTACATCTTTTGACACAGATACCCCTACAGTTGGTGTACTAGCACTTTTGCTGATAGGTGGGTTTTGTGCGGTATCTGGTTATCTTTCAGTTATGTACATTGTTGTATCTAGTACTCTCCATCTACCACTTATGTATTGACTTAGAGACCAGTTGTGAGGACGATGTATATTATTTTGTATTCTGGCGTCGAGCTCGTTGTGAGCCGACATTACTTATGCTGTTTATTCTATCAGTGATGTTTCCCACTTGTTGCTCATTTTTTTCGCTACGGCGTTATATATTGTTATCGTAGTAATTTGTTCTATTAAATACTTAAAACACTCTTTACTTTTACTGGTTTGATTCTGGGTTTTCGGCATACTTAGTCGTGTTACGTCTGTAGACGTTACGTGGTTAAGTGCCGGTCACGGGCCAAACTTTGGGTCGTGACACCTACCATGGCTCAAAGGAGTCGTGCAAACAGGTCTTTTTTGGGTACAGTCCTGAGCCACATGGAGGCAAGTGAGCGGATCTGCAGAGGATTCGTCTCTCCCGGTATTGGGGATGAGATTGCGCTGTGTCTAGGTGAGCCATTACACAAAGACCTCGGCCGAGGCAGGGGAATTACTGATAGGTTCTCCAGTAGTATCTCAGGGTGTTCTGGGCCACTCTCTGACACGACTTATACCGCTATTGGGGGTCTGACGTTACCAGCCCCTAGGCCGATATGTGATACTCATAGACGAACGGACCGGACTGTATGTATATTGTCACTGTTAGGCTCAGTAGGGTTTATGGATGAGTTTGCTGATCAGCTTCCCTTCGAATCAATACATAGGCAAACCGTTACGTACAACCAGTACCGCTGACATACTAGTGGTTATACCCAGTGCCAGTATGTTGATGAGTCATTAGAGTCCCCCACAGACACATTCCTAAGTTCGGGCGGAACGTTATAGAGGTCGTATGGTTTTATGGCAAGGTTCGGAAAATGCACGTGCGTTTTCGCTCGTGTCATATTTCGGGCAGATAATACTGGTCGGCTTTTGTTTAAACCAGATCCCCGTATTATGCTGTGTAGATATAATATCTTTGTCTCAGATGCATTTGTATTCAGTCGTAATACAAATACGGGTATGTTTATACTATTGTGGGGTTATCCTGAAATTCGTTTCAGGATCACTTTTGGAAGTTGCCAGTTTCCAGTTTTTTATCGGCCGTATTTAACATTCGGTTAAATGCGGATTTATCTTTTCTCCTTGAGGGTGAGTCATGAGGTGAGTCGTGGTTCTAGAAGCTTCTAGATTGGTGACAAGGATTGTGACTCATTCATTTGCACTAATTAGGTGGTGACTAGGTTTAGATGAGTCATCCTTTATATTAATGCATTTTGTTTGTGCTAAGATATTTCTTCATGATAAGCCTTGCTTACACTCACCCCCACCTCTTTATATGGCCGGCCCCTCTCTTGAAAGAGGGATGGTTGTTCATTTGTAAAAAGATTAGGGTTTTGGCTTCATGGAAATTTTATATATTCATTTCACATTTCCACCCGATCCAAAAGGCAACTTCATTAACCGTTCGTCCATAGCTTTGGACGTAACGAGACAAAATGTTCTACTCATTCTTTACATCAATCTTGGTCATCGCTTTTAGCAAACTTGATGATCGAGTTGCCTCGGTTCAGAGGCGGGAGCCCGTTTAAAGATCAGTCGACGTGGTGCCACCTGGACTATAAGACCGGAGATTCAGGAGATCGGAGCAGCCGCAACAAAGCGTGGGATGATGGTTGAAGACCGAAGGACTCGGATCGTTCGGTATAACATTTTTACCCACTTTTTAGTTTGTTAGTTTAGCTTTAATGGCAGATCCGGGTTATAGTACGCGATAGCGCCAGTTGTAAAAAGTTTTTGTTCCGCATTTGGCACCTGTTTGACGTTCGAAGCGCTACCGTGGACTTACAGGTGGGTTCACTTGCATCGTGACCACCACAGTACTTTTATTTATTCAGTTGTATCTAGTAAACTCCATCAACCAGACTTGTATTATTGATAGACTTAGAAGACCAGATGTTTATTCTTTTGACCTTAGAGTCGCGCGCTTGTATTATTATGGTTTTCTCTGGTTTCTTTCTGAGTTTTGATCCTCTCCCTTCGGCGTTGTATATTATATTGCATTGTGTGGTTGTTGAAGGGTTACCCAAGACGGCAGCAAGGTTCCGCGAGGCATCGTCAAAGCCAAATTAAAATATTGCCGTTTTAGCTAACCCTAACTAGAATCGTTAACTATAAATAATACGGAATATGAAAAGCAAACACTTTGCAATCTAAGTGAGCATGGAATACAACCTTTGTAGACCGGTCCTTCACTTCAATAGCTCCATGTAGAAGTCCCCTCCGCTGCGATCGTGAACTCCGGACTCTAGAGAGGCTCCACGAAGAAATGAACGTGCTTGCTTCGATGACTTCGAGGCCGAAGATGATCTACGTCGAGGCGACACTAACTCAAGCTATTCCTTCATTAGGTCATGAATGTTTTGAAGAGAACACCCTATACTACATGGCAAGTAGTAGAGGATGAAGAAGTAGGAAGTGGGCTTACATTAAATTGATTTTCTCACACTTTTTCTCATAACTCCATTAGAGCTAGAAAGCTTTTGAGGAGGAAGAAGAAGAAGATGAACTCATCTTAATAATTCAT
Source organism: Agapanthus africanus (assembly GCA_030015575.1). Classification (NCBI taxonomy): domain Eukaryota; kingdom Viridiplantae; phylum Streptophyta; class Magnoliopsida; order Asparagales; family Amaryllidaceae; genus Agapanthus; species Agapanthus africanus. The sequence goes on along the minus strand of JASDDO010000031.1, from coordinate 180,247,881 downwards.
CCAAATGAATTATTGTAACCATGGGTGAGCTAAAGCTATCATGCTTAACTCATGTAGAGAATAAACCATACACTATGGTTAAGGGTTGGGTTTGATAATATCTTATGGAATGACAAATGAGTTGACTTTGTCAAAGTTTCTACAAGCTTCATGAAAGCTTGACAACTTTGACTAAGTCATTCTCTTTTGTTATTCTTAAGATATAAACAAAACCCTAATTTAACCTAATTATGGTATAAGTCTCATACACCCATCTTGTATGTATCATCAAGCATGATACAAACATGTACACTTGCATATATCACATATAAACAATGCGCACAATCTAGTGAGAAAATAAATCATAAGTGAGCTAATATTAGTTAATGTAATTTAATATATCAAATATATAATTATACATTAAATTATTAAATCAACTCTTGAATTAATAATCCGGCTATAACCGACTACTATCATATGTAACAACTTATCGAATCAACACTTGATCCGATAACCCGGCAATATCGCATACAACCAATCAATGACACTAATCGTGAGAATAGAATACGGTATCTCATATCGTATTAATCTCGGTCCCGCACATATCACATATGTGCTCCTAATCTGTTTCGCTTCAGCCAGGAAACCCTTGTGTAGGACTCTAAAGACTCGTCAATACGCCGGCAGTAGGTGATGATCATATCAAACACCCACAAGCCGCAAGCGGTCTGCTGAACATAACAGCCACCCGGGTATTGAGCGATCAGAAGATCAACAAGCAAACCTGCTCACACTTCTGTGAATCCAATCAGTAACACTTCCGTACAGTCCGGTCTCTTCGTCTGATATGTCGCATATCTCGTCTAGGGGTGGTAAACGTCAGACCCCAGTAACTCGATAAGTCGTGTCGATATGAGGCTCATAACGGGTCAAGAAACTACCGATAAAACTTACCAGTATATATCTCTGAAGCAGCCTTGGCCAAGGACTTCCTGTTATAGCCAGTCGAGCACAGCACAATATCAACTCCCTATACCGGGCGAGACGAAACCCCTCCTATCGCTCATTGCCTCCATATGACTTGGGACTGTACCTAAAACCCACCATTTTGCACTTTCTCTTGAACGTGGTAAGGTGGAAATCAAAGCACAGTGGGAATCACACAAGTCTCTATGACGATCTCGGGTCTACAGACTAACCTGTACCAGTGTCACCAGAGAACTGCCATCTGACGTGAGGTATAATACTATCTGGGAGTTCTCGGCGAGTCCGTCCAGTGTACCCAGTCTCCACTGAGCACCCGTATACTGTCTCTGATGTCAAACACCAATGGATATGGGATCATCCATCGCCCATCTACATGGGTCGAGAAGCTATACACTAGTCTACTCTTGTATATCGATGCCCTGTCTCGATATACCTACGACTAGGAACATTTGAAGGATATACTTATACTTAGCGACTACACTGTCCCCACTAGTATGATCTGCTTCATAGTCCTGGTAGTCAAGTACTCATCCAAAGGGCTTTATCAATATGTAACATAGAGACAATCAGAGTACAAGTTAAGATAAAGTGCAACCATATAGCATACTATCATATCGAGCAAGAAAGTCCTCCCTATATATGTCCAAGCATCCACTACAATATACATCGTATGTACAGTAATGGCCTCTAGGGTATACATATTACTAACAATCTCCCACTTGCACGAGGGCCATATGTTGTAGTATCTCATACCCAACAATCAACAGTGGTTGAAGTATCTCATACTCAACAATCCAATAAAAGTCTCTCATTGGAATAGGCCGTTGTGAGTGGATCCGTGCTATTGTCCTCTATGTCTACTCTCCTATCCTCGATCTCCCAGGAGATCAACCATCTCAAGGATCAAGTGATACTGCCTAAGAATATGTCTGGATCTCTGATGGGACGGGGGTTCCTAAGCCAAAGCCACAACTCCATTGTCCCACAATGGTACGAACGAAGTTCATCTCATGAACTTATATACATCCAGACTACCTCTTTGGTAGCATCCTTGGTAGCAATGTATCCATCCCTTATCGTCTAGTATGCCACGGTATCTAGCATAGAGCTCTTCCAACATACCATCCCTCCACTGAGGGTAAAGACAATGCCTGTGACTGACATTCAGTCGTCCTTACCACCCAGGAAGCTATCCATTGATTTTCCCCAGGATCGATTGATACTATCTCACTACACCTAGTGAGAATCCTAACATCCATTAAGATCTATCTCATAGACCCAAATCCAAGGATTTAGGAGGTATCACCTTGATTCTATATGGAGAATCCTTGTGATAAGAGGAGATTGACCGAGCGTAGCATAGGAAACTCCTTCCCTATCAAGAATATGTCATCCATGTACAATACGAGGATCACCACCATACTCCCTACTACCTTTTTGTATATACAAGGTTCATCTACCATTTTGATGAAGTCAAACGCTTTGACTACCACATCAAAACAGACGTTCCAACTCCGCGATGCCTGCTTTAGCTCATAAAGCAACTTCCACACGTTTCCGCTGCTCCCACTGTTTACGAAACCCTCTGGCCGTGTGCTTATAGACGCTCCCTTCTAAATCATCATTTAGAAAAGAAGACATGACAACCAACTACCAGATATCGTAGTCATGGTATGTAGCAATGGCAAGTAGGATCTGGATGGACTTAAGCATAGGCTTTAGAAAAGGTTTCATCATTATCCACACATGGTCTTATGACGAGAACCTTTTGCATCAAGTCTTAGCTTTGAAAGTCACATCTCTTCCATGTACACAAAGTAATCTTCTTAAGATATACTTGCTCCTGATGGGGATTTAACCCTTCAGATAAAGCAACCAAAGTCCATACTTTGTTGGTGTATCTGGATTCCATCTCAGATCGCTTAGCATCCAACCATTCTCACAGAGTCCCCAATCCTGATGGCCTGCTCGAAACTAGTTGGGTCATCATCTCATGATGCAATTCTCGCTCCTACTGTTATAGAGAAAACCGAAGTATCTCTCAGGTGGGTGAGGAACCCTACTAGATCGGCGGAGAGGCTGAGGTTCGTTGGGAGCTATTTAATCCTTTGGTTCTACCAAATCATCAGCTGTAGTTTGTATAGCTGAAACTCCTTCCAGTTTTACCTCATGGCCACTAATTTCTTCTCAAGAAATTCCCTTTCCCAAAGGTGGCATGCTGAGAAACAAAATACCTTTTTCTCCTCAGTGTGGTAGAAGATATTCCCTTGCGAATGCTTGGGAAATCCAATAAACTTCCACAGAACTGACTTTGCCTTGAGCTTGTCCGGATTTTTCTTTTAGACATAAGCCGAACAACCCCAAATCATAACTTCCTTAAGAGATGGGCTCTTCCCATACCATAACACATATGGAGTGGTTGGCACCTAATTTGATTGGAACCCTATTCAATAGGTATGCAACTTCTCAAGTGCATAACCCAAAAAGGAAATAGGCTACTCAGTAGTACTCATCATAGAGCACACCATATCACATAGGGTGCGATTGCTCCGCCCCGATACAACGACGTACTGTGGTGTATACGGAGGAGTAATGCTGAGAGAGAATCTAATTCTCCTTTAGAATAGTCCAGGAATTCCGTGCTCAAGTATTCTCCTCCCTGATCTCATCATAGGACATAATACTTATACCCGTTTTTGGTTCTCTACTTCTAACTTATATTCTATAAATTTCTCAAAAGGTTCAGACTTGTGTTTCAACAGGAACATATGTCTGAATCTTGAAAGATGATCAGTGAATGTAATGAAGTATAAAGAACCGGTCCTGGCATATGTAGACATGGGACCTACATACATCATCATGTATCAATCCCAAGAGTTCACTAACTTTTCTCTGTTTCCAATAAATGGAGCTATGGTCATCTTATCTTTGTGACATGACTGGCAAGTTTCACAAGATGTAAATTCAAACAGATTTAAATATGCATCTAAATGTAACTTAGTTAGTCGGGTCTCATTGATATGACCTAGTCTACAATGCCTCAAGAAGGATTCGTTCATTTCTGAACTCTTCCTCTTGTGTGTGTTTTGTACGTTAAGAACTGTGGTTTGATTTAGAATGTATATGCTTTTAGATAACGTGCCTGAACCGATCAACTCTTTATATAGGAAATGTTCAAAACATTATCCAACAATACAAAATTATATCCTTCTTTATCTCAATAAAGAGACTGATATGATGTTGTATATCAGGTTCGGTATCTAATAACATTCGTTCAGAATCAATGTATTCTGGTAACACAGGGTGATAACTGCCAACAGACTTGGCCGCAACACTTGCACCATTTTCAACTCTTAAAACTTATCTCCCTTTCTCAATTCTCTACCTTTCTGTAGCCTATGTAACAGATTACATATGTGAGATCCTGATCTGATATCTCATATCCAGGACGTAAAGGATACTGAGAAACAGTTCTCTGTAATGAACACACCCGAAGATGATGCATCAGCATGCATTTTCTTCGTTTTGGCGGCACGGGAATTCTGGTAATTCCCTATTTCCTGCTCTGTCTTATAACAATTATAAGTTGGAGCGGGACCAACGTTCCTTATCTCAGTATAACAAGCGGGTTCGGTCAATACATCCGTATTATTATCTTGATTAAGGCGTGACATAGTCGCTACCTGGAGAGAGAGAAGAAAACACTCAGCGTATGCTCTTGCAAGATTAGATTGGTTATTAATTTATCTAATGAGGATGGCTCCCGCTGTTTTAGTCAAATCTTCCTTCAAACCCTAAAAGGAAAGACTAGCCGGGATTAATTACACACTACAAGTTCGCCAATCTTTCTGCCAGGCCAGTGCCGGTACTTTGAGGGAGGTTCCTCGTGCTTTCGCACGGACCTAATTAAAATAAACCTCATTTTCCCAGAGGCGTAACCCCGTTTACACCTTTCTACACACCTACTTGATCGGCTAATTGTAATGTGTAAAACTCTCCCAGGAGTGGATCTTACTCATAGTGTGTATCGGGATCCAACTATCTCATAGGAGGTATGAAATCTCATTGCAAATTTCAACACTTGAAATTCCCAATAGTATTTTACCCCTAGCATCCTATGACCTTGACGAAAGCCAACAAACCATAGGCTGCTAGTCAAGTTGAACCCGTCATTTCCCGATTGAATTAAACCCACCCGCACGACCCTTGACGGAAGCCAACAAAGTCGCACGACTACCTTAACTCAATAGCATCATATGCTCAAGCATATAAGCATAAATAGCTACCGCACACTACGCCTTGATGGAGGCTAACAAACGTAGCACGAATACTATGAAGTACTTATCTAAAATGAAGGAGGGCTATGACTGGTTTTTAAGAAAACCCTTTACGTAATGAATTTGATATCGTTGTAGAATCGAGTGATTTTGAAAAGGAGTGCTTTTGAGGCTTTTAGTAGCTTTGCTAAAGAGGTCACTCCCGGTGAAGGGATTTCGGCTCTTACCTTATCGAATAAGGTGTAGGATATTTTACAAATACCACTATTTAAAGAAAAACTATAAAAGCAATCAAAAGGCAAACCGAGTTTGTAGCATCTTCTAGTTTTGCTAAAGAGGTCACTCCCGGTGAAGGGACCTCGGCTCTTTCCTTATCGAATAAGGTGCTGGATATTTTACAAGGAATACCGCTATGCAAACCAAGAACTAGAGCTACCAGTTTTCAAGACAAGTTTCTACAATATCTTTAGGTTTCTTTTATTTCATTAATCTCATTAATGAAGTCACATCATTTTAAGTTACCTAAACATCACAGAAAAATACAACGTACGCTTATGCCATTCGCAATCGCCTCGATATCCCCCCGTGCACCGTTAAGTCAGGTAACTAATTGCAGAGCGGGGCAGTGCTAGCGCGTGTGTAAAACATAAGCAACGTCTATATAATATATCACATATACTATATCCTGTATCTGTCTCAACATATCAAATGATCACATCACAGATATCGCGGCAGAAGAACACCATATGAAATATTGGATATACTAGGATTTCCGTGTTTTATTTTAAGCCCGTATAAAACACAGATTCCATGGTCGTGATGAATAGCCAATCCCACACCCCTAGACACCTACCAGAGCGGCAAGCAACCCTACCAATTCTAGAGTTAGGAGACCGAGTCTCGACTCCTCGAGTTGATCTCACACTGGACTCCAGAACCCGGTTACTTGTGCTCCCCACCTTGGGTCTATCCTAATGCGGAAAAGTAAATAATATACAATGGTTGCTTCATCCTCAACCTGGAAGTGCCCTAATAAAAGAATATTACATACAATGAATTTTACATGAATGAAAATGAAAAACTCCCATTTCACATAAAACCCCCGGCTATTGAAAACACGACGATCCAATATAACATATCCAAGCAACACATAACATCACATGTCATGAACGTAAGTAAATACGCGTATCCCAGTTGTCGTTGACATATAGTACCGAAACCGGCGATACATCACATATTACACTTACGGTCGTAGAAAAGAAAGTCAAAAAACTACAACAGTTGGAATCAGCATCTACCTTAGACATCATAAACCCAACGTATCACTGATTTGAGTTGGATTTTAACAATCAAAAATAATATTACCGCAATCAAGAACGGCGTCGCTTGGAAGCTAGCCGGTGAATACGGGTCGGTCCATAGGGATGATGTATATTTCTTAGTTGTTCTTATGAGCTAATTCCAAAGGGTGTTTGGATCTTTTATCAGAAAAACTAATTTGAGTTATACTAAGATTAGGAAACTTGTTAGGGTTAGGTTTAGGTTAAGTTTGGTAAATTAAAATTTCCCACCTCTTTCAAAGCCCTAAATTAGATCTTTTTAGGATTTATGGTAATTATTAATAAAAGGGATTAGGATGATCGGAAAGAAACTATGTTTCTTCCTCAAGATCCTTGTCCGTCCTTTCTTAATCCTTACCCTAACCTCCATGGAAAATATGTATATCCGTTCTTTTATACTACGGTATCACCGTTACCTCATGGGTAGGGTGCTGTAGGGAGAGGAATATGAAAGTATACATGGAGTCCTAATTATTCACAAGTGATTAGTCAAGAAAGGGGTGAGAGATCTTCATCTATCAAACCCTTCCCTATTCCTAACCCTAACAAGCGAGGAAACTACTCGCTCATTGAGGGATCTACACAAGACATGATTTTTATTTTGTTTTTAGGGATAAGAGATTAATTAACTACTGCAGATTTAATAAAAATTCTAATCTAGATTATACTAAGGCAAATAAGAATTTATCTAGGGCGGAAATTGAAACTAAGAACTAGGGCAAAAATAAAATCTACTTACTAACTGATGCACTCTAAATTTTGAAAAGAATTCTGAATTTTATTAATGAGAAGAGACATGACCTAATACAAGATTTAGGGTCTCTATTTATAGGACATTGAAACCCTAGGATTACAATCGACTCGCACATCTGCTTTTACAAAATTGCCCATAGGAAGACTAGTCAGTGCCGCCAAGAATTTTGGTAAAAAAATTCGCCACTACGGGCTATACCCGGCCGTGGAACCGTGGCCATAGGCCAGGTTTGGCCACGGTTCTGCGGCCAAAAGAAGAGCTTGTGTGCTTCAATTTTCTGTGTTGGTTCTTCTTCTCTTTGTCTTCTTAATTCTTTGGTTGGTACTTCAGAATATCTTCTATTTTGCTTCCAGATCTCCACAGGGAGTAATGTAGTGGACTTTAACCGTTCGCTTTGTGTCGAAGTTTTTAACCTTGCGTTGCCTTGTACTTTGTGAACTGATCTTCGTGTAGGCTTGATCAAGATCCTTTTATTTGTTGGTCGTAGTCTCAGTTTTGCTTCGTCTTTTATCTTTTTCATTGCTTTTGTTCCAAGAACCTGTAACCTGTAACTATGTAGCAGACATGGGTCAAAAGCACCTGTTTATTTGTAAAATGAATAAGAATGGGGTCTATAAGAATGCCATATTATGATATGAACAAATACCCCCAAACTTATCTTTTGCTCGTCCTCGAGCAAACCTAGTTTTATTCTCAACAAAAACCTAACCTCACTTTCGCAGGGAAACGCGATTGTACTGAGCTCATGCAACAAGCCGTTAAACCTCTAGGTGTCCCTAGTAGGAGGAGTGTTGTCTCCTTAGGGTTTTCAGCGGATACTACCCACAAAATCCTATCAATTAGGCCCATTGACTTTTATTCTCCAATTAGGTTTTCTAACAAGGAATTCTATTATCTTCGACTCATAAATTATCCACCCATATTCTTCACGCATCCTTATCATTTAACTTAAGATTATATATATTCTGTAGACTTACTTAGCTTTTGGCATCTCTTAAGTTTTCCTTCTAGGGTTCCATCTCAACTTAGGAGTTTTTATCATCTCTATGAAAGATACAAGTGCTATTCTTCATTCCTATCTCTTATCTAAACCCCAATCACATACCCCTACATGTGTGTATATCACCCCTACACTTGGAAATTCAAATCATGCAATCATACTCTTGTCCGCTGTCCAAAGCACTTCTTAATTGGTGAATTTTTAGATGAATTTTGCTTACACATCCTTCATGCGACCGTTAATACTTTTTGAGGTACCAACAACCGATTACAAGATGTGTTTGCACATTAAAGCGTAATTCCTAGTCTTGTAACACCTAAGGCTTTAGCAGTGACTCCCAAACCAGTTGGTCTATGGCACTAGGTGATGAAGCACCCTTGCTAAATATTTTTTTCTATTTTTCCAGCCTTAAGTAATCACAAAAACCAGTGTTCATTTTTTTCTTTATTCACACTTGTATTTTTTTTATTTTTCATCGTACTAATGACTTTAGACAAGAGCATTTCAAGGTCTCTTCTAATATTCCAAGTTTCAAGGTTCGTGTTTGTGTAATCATGTAGGGTATATATTTTCAGAATTTATACTTAAGCTAGGAATTATTTTTCAAACTTATACTCTAATAAAAATATCAAAACTTTTTCATTGTTTTAACTTAGCCCAAGAAATCAACTCAAAATTTGCCTATTTCTAAACAAACTACAGAGACATATATTTTCTACCATTAAACTAAAAGAGAGGTTATTTTTAGGGTTTTTAATTTACTAAGCCTGAGATCTAGTTGTTCCTAGCTAGTTAACCTATTTGTCAAACTCAAGTCAAGTAAGGCCGAAATTGAATACTTTAATTTTTATAATTTTTTTTGAAATTTTCATTTTTTATGGGTTTTTCTTTTTCTATTTTTTTATTTTTCAAATTTTTCAGTTTTTATGATTTTTATATAAGGATGCAAATGCAAAAATAAACTTATGAATACGAAGGAAGAAAACTTACTGAGCATACCCCCAAACATAAACTGGACAGTGTCCTCACTGTCATGCTGCACCAAGTGGGTCGAAAATGTCGGCAATTTCCTGCTTATTATTTTTTTATTTTTATATTGTAATCATATTTACAAATGGTACACACCCCCAAACTTATTTGAAATAAAGTTTAGGAAAAAAATGATCAAAAATTTGGGGGTAAAATGGAGGAAAATTAATCGGTGTAAATCGACTAGTGCAAAAACAGGAGCTCCTCCGATGGGTCCGCTGTGAGGAACGGTTTCAATCGATCTCCGTTTACTTTAAATAAAGTACCGTCCTCAGGATTTTCAAGATCGACCGCACCGTGCGGATAAACGGTGCGAACTACAAATGGCCCTTTCCACCTAGAACGGAGCTTGCCGGGGTGATAGTGTAACCGAGTGTCATAGAGTAAAACATGTTGACCAGGTTTAAACGTTTTTCGCAAAAGGCGTTTATCATGGAACACCTTAGTTCGGTTTTTAACAAATACGGTATTACCATAAGCCTCATCCCGCAACTTTTCAAGTTCGTTTAATTGCAGCTTTCGATTGCTGCCTGCATCTCCCATTGATAAATTCAGCTCCTTGATTGCCCAAAATGCCTTGTGCTCAATCTCAACTGGGAGGTGGCAAGCCTTCCCATAAACAAGCCGGTATGGAGACATACCAAGATCGGTATTGTATGCAGTACGGAATGCTCATAGTACATCGATCAGTTTGAGTGACCAATCTTTACAATTTTTAGAAACCGTTTTCTCCAAGATTTGCTTAGTTTGCCGATTTGAAATCTCGGCTTGCCCACATGTTTGGGGATGGTATGGCGTTGACATCTTGTGAGTAATGGAATATTTGCGCATTAAGGACTTAAAAGTCCTATTGCAAAAGTGAGATCCATTATCACTTATAATCGCTCGAGGGTGCCCAAACCGAGAAAAGATATGTTCTTTAAGAAATTGAACGACAACCTTGTTATCATTCATTCGGCTAAGCACAGCCTCGACCCACTTTGACACATAGTGAACAGCCAAAAGAATATATACATTCCAAAAGGAATTGGGAAATAGTCCCATGAAGTCTATACCCCAAACATCAAAAATATCCACAACCAAATTTGGTTGGACCGGCATTTCGTGTCTCCTCGATATTCGGCCCAAGTGTTGGCACCGGAAGCATGTCTTGCAGTATTCATATGCATCCTTAAAGAGTCGTGGCAAATAGAAATCACACTGTAAGATTTTCTCGGCCGTCCTCTTTGGGCCAAAGTGCCCGCCACACGCTTGATCGTGGCAAAAGGATAGCACACTCTTAAACTCATTTTCAGGTACACACCGACGAATGATTTGGTCGGAACAGTATTTAAAAAGATAGGGTTCATCCCAGTAAAAATGCTTTACTTGGGACATGAATCGGAGTTTATCCTGTTTCGACCAATCTTTAGGTATCAAGCCGGCGGCCAAGTAGTTTACTATATCAGCGAACCATGGTTCGCAAGACACGGTTAAGAGTTGCTCATCGGGAAAAACATCTTTGATTGGAATTTCAAGTGTAGGCGAAGAAGGAAGTCGTGAAAGGTGTTCGGCCACTACGTTTTCACATCCTCTTTTGTCCCTTATGACAAGGTCAAACTCTTGTAGCGAGAGGATCCAACGTATTAGCCTCGATTTAGCATCCTTCTTCGCAAAAAGGTGGCGAAGAGATGAATGGTCCGTATACACGATAACTGGAGAGCCGATTAAATAAGGCCGGAATTTTTCAAGTGCAAACACAACGGCTAAAAATTCTTTTTCTGTTGGGTGTAGTTCAGTTTGGCCTCATTTAGTGTACGACTAGCGTAATAAATAACGTGCGGCATCTTATTAATATGATGTCCAAGAACAGCACCAATGGTGAAATCTGATGCATCGCACATAATTTCGAAGGGATGCGTCCAGTCGAGAGATGAAAGAATGGGCGCAGAAATGAGAGAGTGTTTCAATGACTCGAACACTTCCATGCAAGTTGAGTCAAAATCAAATGTTGTGTCCTTGGCCAATAAGAGAGTCAAGGGTCTAGCAATCTTGCTAAAATCCTTGATGAACTGTCTAAAAAAACCGGCATGGCCAAGGAAAGCTCGGATGTCTTTGACGCATTTAGTAGGAGGAAGATTGGAAATGACTTCAATTTTGGCTCTATCAACCTTTATGCCATTTTGCGAGATGACATGTCCTAAGACAATGCCTTCTCGTACCATAAAGTGGCACTTCTCCCAATTTAAAGTTAGGTTCTTATCCCTACAGCGGGTAAGAACTACATCAAGGTGTAGCAAACACTCGTCGAAGGAGTCACCAAAATTGGAGAAATCATCCATAAAGATCTCCAAAAACTTTTCAACCATGTCTAAAAAGATCCCCATTATACACCGCTGATATGTAGCGGGTGCATTGCATAACCCAAAGGGCATGCGACGATAAGCAAAAGTGCCTAAAGGACAGGTAAATGTGCTCTTGTCTTGATCCTCTCTGGTGATGGGGACTTGGTTATAGACGGAATAGCCATCCAAAAAGCAATAGAACTCATACCCAGCTAATCGTTCTAACATTTAGTCAATGAAAAGTAAAGGAAAGTGGTCTTTCCTTGTCGCGGTATTGAGTTTTCGATAGTCGATGCAAACTCGCTACCCAGTTTGGGTGCGAGTAGGTATTAACTCATTTGCCTCATTGGTGATGACTGTAATGCCCGATTTCTTTGGCACAAAATGAATGGGGCTAACCCACTGGCTATCCGAGATAGGGTAAATGATACCACTATCAAGACATTTAACAATCTCCTTCTTGACGGCTTCTTTCATTATGGGGTTGAGGCGTTTTTGTGGATCCCTTGCCGGCTTAGCATCATCCATCAAGTGTATATGATGTTCAACTATGAGGGGACTAATCCCCTTGATGTCCGCCATAGACCAGCCAAAAGATTGCTGATTATTATGTAAGACCATTAAAAGGGCCTTCGCTTGCTCGAGAGCTAGAGAGGCCGATATGATGACGGGAAGGGTCTCATTTTCACCTAGATAAGAATATTTAAGGTGCGACGGCAAAAGATTTAGTTCGAGTTTAGGTGGTGAAACAATTGATGGTAACAATGGTGTAACTGTTTCAAACTCGAAGGATTCCATCAACGGTTCAAATCGAGTGTACGTAACCGAGTCAGATGGTTCAACTAACTCATCCGAAAAAGCAAAAGACTCAAACTCGGGTGGCTAGTCATCAAAATCGTTTACAAAGGTGAAACACTCATAATCGTTGTTCGGCGTGAAAGCTGTGTCAGATTCTAGGAGGAACGCACTATAGGCGTCAACACTGCTGTGGTCGAACATAAAATTTTCGAACTCACAGTCCTCCTCCGCGATCTCATTGATCGAGCAAACATCAAGTATGCTAGAATTAGGCTCGGAAGGCTGATTTCCCAACTTAAAAATGTTGAGTTCAATTGTCATATTGCCAAAAGATAGATTCATTGAACCATTACGACAATTGATCACCGCATTAGAAGTCGCAAGGAATGGTTGACCATGTATCACCGGAATTTGACTCCGGGGGTTAGTTACAGGTTGTGTATCCATAACAATAAAGTCAACGGGGAAAATAAAATCCCTTACTCTAATTAACACATCCTATAACTCTCCCCTAGGATGGGTGATGGATCGGTCGGCCATTTAGAGAGTATAATGAGTGGGTTTAAGCTCTCCAATGCCTAATTGCTCGTACACAGAATAAGGTAGCAAATTGACACTAGCACCAAGATCTAATAGTGCTCTATTGATGTTCTTGTTCCCAATTGTTATCAAAATAGTAGGACAACCGGGGTCCTTTTGCTTTTGGGGTAAAGATTGGGCAAGAGTATCACTGACAGCACTAGCTACGAAAACTTTCTTTGGTACTTGTGACTTCCTCTTCTTGGTGCATAAGTCCTTTAAGATTTTCGCATATGAAGGTACTTGTTGGATCGCATCCAAGAGAGGGATATTTATGCTAACCTGTTTGAACAACTCTACAATCTTCTCCATTTATGGAGTTGGTTTATTGGATCTCAACCTGTTTGGAAAAGGAACATTTTGAAAAGTTGTTGAGTCCAATTTTTACGGATCAGATTGTGGAGTTGGAACGGATCCCCGTGTAGATGTGTTCGTGTTGTGAGAAGTGGGTCCGTTCGAGCTAGAAGAAGTAGAGCCGTGTGAAAGATGAAGAATAGGCTCTAACGAAGAAGAAGAAGAAAATGAAGAAGAAGAAAAAGATGAAGAAGAAGAAAAAGGTGAAGAAAAAGAAGAAGGACCACCGGCAGGGGTTTCATTGTTAATACCTTCATTATTGTGCAACACTTTTCCGGATCTCAACGTGGTCACAGCATTTACGTTATGATTCTGCTGTTCATATGCAACATGTGCGTGACCGGGATTTGGCAGTGGTTGAGATGGAAGTTTTCCTTTTTCTCGCTCGCTCAACGCAACATTGAGTTGTGCAATTTGTGCCTCGATAGATTTGATGCTTTGATCGTGTGAGGCACCGTTTTGCACCAAAGATTGAATAGAAGTCACCATCCTTGCTGGGGATTGTGTAGATTGCTTTAGGAACGCATCTAGACTTCTTTCTAGCGAGTTAACCTTATCATTATGAGGCTGAACAAAATTGTTTTGCGGGTAAGAATTGTTGGGTACAAAATTGTTCATTTGATTAGAGTAAGGTTGCGGTTGGAAAGGTTGCTGGAATTGAGTTTGTGGAGGTGCTTGTTGTTGTGGAGGAGGAGGCCTTTGAAAGTTGTTGTTTCCTTGGAATTGTTGATTTTGGTTCCAAGAGAAATTTGGGTGACTCTTCCAACCCGGATTATATGTCGAAGAGTATGGATCATTTCTTTGTCGTTGCTGAAAGGCTGACTTGATCATGTCCTTGAGCAGATGGATTGTATGGACACTCTTCGGTGAGATGTGATGGATATGAACAACAAGCACAAACAGTTCGTGGGGGCAAAGCAGGGGCAGGAGAAGACGATGAGATTTTGGTCTCAATCGCTTCTAGCTTTTTCGTAAGTGCGACCATCTCGGCCTTCATAGCAATCGACATATCTAATTGATGTATGCCTGCCCTAGACTTACCAATAAAAGAAGATGAGGTGGTCTTGGTGCTCTCCTACTGAATTGTTTGTTCACTAAGATCCTCGAGAAACTGCCATGCTTCCTCACTAGATTTGGTTAGAAAGTGACCTTGACAAATGGTTTCTAGCAACTGCTTCGTTGCCGGGTTCAATCTCTCGTATAATGTTTGGTAAAGTAGCCAATTTTCGATCCCATGGTGAGGGCATTGAACGAGTAGGTCTTTGAATCTTTCAAAACACTTCCAAAATGGTTCGGAAGGAAGCTGGGAAAATTGTTTAATCTTGTTGCGTATTCTAGCAGTCTTGTGATGAGGATAGAACTTTTTAAGAAAAGCTTTCACAAACTCTTCCCAATTCTTAATTGAATGCGACGCTGTGCTGTATAACCACTTCTCGGCTAAGTCACATAAGGTGAAAGGAATGACCCTTAGCCTTATAGCATCGTCGGATAATTGGGTTGTTTTCATCATGGCGCAAACGTTTTGGAATATGTTGATAAAGATATAGGCATCTACGGACTCCAATCCGTTAAATTTTGGCAGCATATTGATGAAGTGGGGTCTGATCTCAAAATTTTCGCCATTTTCCGGTGGGAGTGAAAGACAAGTAGGATTGGCGGTGCAGATTAGGTAGAAAAGATCCTGGAGCGCGATTTGTTGGGGCGCTTCAACTGGCGGGTGATTCGGGTTATTCGCACCTAACGGAGGTGGAATCAGTCCAGTCGGTAAGGTGTTGTTAGGATTATATCCCGACATACCTTCGGAAGAAGAATTTGACGGTGAAAGTGAAGAAGTGGAAAGGATTTCGACTTAGGAGTCGAAAGGTTCGTCGGTCGGTACCAACGAAACACGGACTAATCGGGCGCTCGTGTCCCAGTCCAACCGGACATACACTAAAGAGGTAGTGTAGTCAAAAAGGTGAAAGACAGAACGTGGAGGTAAGAAAATGTCAATAAGAAGAAAGTGGTGTAAGTGGAGTGCAAGGATTTCTTTAGCGACAAGCTGCAAGTTTTTGTAAATTTTTTTACTTTTTTATCATTTTTTATGTGGAGCTTTTTGCAAAAAGATTTTCGATAAGAGACTTTGACACAAATGCAATCAACCACGAATGCACAATTATGCCTAGATTTAGGGTCACCTAGGTCAGCTACACAGCTCCTCACTATTCCAAAGGGCTAGAAATAGGACCTCAAACCGCCTCTTCACCGCCAATTGCTGCCAGGTAAGTGCCAAGTGAGTGGGAGGCTCTCCACTACAAGTAGTGGTGTCACGTCCCGAAAGTACGGAACATGACCGGCACTTAAACTACGAAACGTCTCGAGGCGTACGTAATCCAAGTAAGCCGAAAACCCAGAAATGCAAACCAAGAAAAGTAGTAGAGTGAATGAAAACCAATTTAAATAAGTAGTTTTAATAGCATAAGCCGAATTATGCGGGTTTCTAAAAACATCAAAAATTTCCTGAAAATTTCGACCGAGTCTCCTTGGTAAATACTGGCCCCCAAACGGGATACAACATGAATAGTATACGAAATCAATAAAAAGGCATCCCCAAACAGGAGCTAGCTCTTCGTCAATCGACGGTCACAACCATACAAGCAATATAATATACAACGCCAAGGACGAGGATCAAAACTCAAAAAGAAACTCAAAACCGCAAGAAAACCACAGAAATATAACGCGCGACTCTAAGGTCGAAGGAATAACATCACTGGACTCTATCTCAAAATAAATACATGTTGGTTGATGGAACTTCTAGATACAACAGAGTAATAATATACAAGTTATATAATGGGGGGTGCGTTACAAGTAAACCCACCTACTAGCAAATCACCCGAACGAAACTATGCCCGCAAGCCGTAATGAAACCTGTACGGCAAACCTGCAAGAAACTGGGGCACAACGGGGGTGAGTTGCCAACTCGTGAATAGAAAAACATCTACGCACAGAAATCGCATAAATAATGAAACCTAGGTCAATGATCATAATATATCCTCAAATATATGTATAACATGCAGCCTATAACAATGGCTAGGGTAATATCTAACCCGAGTGTAATCTCATGTGCCCGTGTCAGTGCCTCGGGTAGAAATATATCATATGAATGAGGTATGAATGCACGGAACAGAATGCATGTACTGACGAAAACAGCTTTCATAAATCAGTGAGATTTCTGTATTTTTAAAGTGAGGTACCATAGATGAAATCAGCATAAAACAGTGCCTAGCATCGACACAAAACAAGTGTCCAAATATCTCGATATCTTTGTATCATAATCTCTGTACCTCAATATCATAAAATCAATATCTAGGATGTCGTCAATCCAGACCGGCCCCTACCATCCATCTCAAGACCACGACGGTATCCTCCGGATATCCGACGCGTCGGGTAATATCACCGGTCGGTAGTGCTCCCCTGCCGGGCTCAACGTCAACAACACATTCCTCTTTCCCCGGGGTACCACATCGGGCCCACCATGTACCTGAAACGGTTCTTCCACTCCTCGAATTGGGTCTCGAAATCCATCAGCAAACTCATGGTGGACGACTCATACATCATAGGAAAACCGCACTTTTTATTTTAAAAGAGAGAAAAGGTTTATTTATGTTTTTGCGGTTTTCCTCCAAATCCAGAAAATCTCATGGAAATCCGAATCCAAAACCTCACCAACACGTAAAATAGTGAATATATGCATGAGAATCCATGAATGCGGCATAACAATGAATAACAGTATGCATGAAGTAGCAGGTAATAACTACAATGTCTAAACTATTAGCTAACAGGCTATGTCAAGCAATAATATTTTCTAAGGTGTACGTGACATAGCAATTACCGATGAAGATGTGTGTGAGCCGGCAAGTAAGTGTACGTGGTACATACGCATCATCGGTAATGGTGCTGGTGTCCTAACAGCATGATATCAATAGTGGAGTATGAAACATAATATAAGCATGCGATGCGAAGCGAACCACAATAATGAGCGGGAGCTGAATACTAGACGCAACTATAACTAATCTGCATTAATCTAATATAAGTCCTACAAATGGTGCCTTTTGAAATAACACGAATCATGGGGGTTTGAAAATAGGGGATACGGTGTTTTTATGAAAAGATATGTCTTTTGAAATATCCGTAGGATCCCTTGGGCTGTCTTTTAAAATACCCACGATTCGTTTGTTTTTGAAATAGGTAAGAATCGAATCTAATCTAACAACTAAACTAAACTAAAGGGCTATGCAATCAAGCTGGACTACAGGTAAGGAAACCGCCTAACATCTGAGTCGATACATATACATACCTGTATATATATTAGTCGGCGATCCCGCTTCAATAATATCATATCCGATACCATATCTATAATCAGACATCCCAAATCAAGAGTGCGGATCAATCATCAAAATATAGCTCGTACGTAAATCCGTCGTACGGCATCCCCAAATCTGGGTACGGGTTAATATCATATTCATCACACTATTCATCTGGTATCCTCTTTATCCAAGATCATAGTCCAGGGTACTGACCTATGTCTAGTACAATACTAAAATCATCAATATAGTCATGATCTGACTACTGATCAACAGTCTCGTACAAACCGATATCATCAGCACATATCATCATCAAGGGGTATACATCGCCCGATACAGCCTAATATCAATATCCTAGCATATCATGCCTCATATCACGATCACATGTCGACCATTTTATTTATAACACTATTCACCCGTATCGCCGCCCCAAGATCCGCTATAACACCAGGACGTACCTCAAGTACGAATCCTGCCATATCACCGATATCACAACCACAAAACAAATCTCATCGACTCAGCTCAATCCCAAGTATCATCCTCAAATCCGTATGTGAACACATAGTCCCATACCTATGTGAACACATAACTATAAAGAATCCCATGAGCACATATAAATAGGAATGTATGCAAGTATGTATGTGTGTATGTGTAGTGCAACACTAACCTAGGGTTCGCAACACTAAAATAATCCAACACACCAATATCCATCCTAAACATCGTTATTAATCCCAAATAACATATAATAATTGTTGGTGTGTATACGCATCCGTATACACCACCACGGACTACGGGGGTGCTATACGCCATCCACCCGACTTCTCCCCGTAGATATAAATCTACTCACCTGATTCTCGCTCGCCGGTGCCGACGTCGCCATGCGCTTGCTTGTCGTCTCGAAGTCCACATGGGGCACCTACATATCAAAACGCCCATATCGCATTAAAATCCGACTCATGACCAAAACGACGCACGAATCCCACATAGGTCAAAACCTATGGTTGCTCTCACAAACCAACCCAAAAACCCTCGACGTCGGAGTGCAAACGCCCCGACCACCGAGAAAAACCCAAGTACACTCATTTGCACATTCACGAATACTAATTTAAATATAGAATAGGTTAAAATTCACAAAAACCCCAAATTCACTTTAGAAGCCATTTTTCCGAAAATCTAGCAAGCAAAAATTACCCGTTTTAGTACAAAACTCGACGTTTAAATGAATGTAGCGGCCAATATACTTATTAAATATCTTAAATAAGTCATATAAATCATTTCCATAATTTAATTTCACCAAACCATATATGTTCAAAAAAACTAGTTTGCAAAAATACCGATTTTAACTCTTTTTAAAGCAAAATTCATAATTTAACAATTAAGCTTGGTTTTGCATGATCCAAAGACATTAAACCACTCATTATAATATTAATAATGACATGAAACCATAATTATATTTTAATCTAAAGCATTTAACAATTTTCCAAAAACCATAGTTAGCAAAATGACTTAATTAGGACATTTTATAAGTAATGGTTTGTAATTAACAACTAGATTAGCTTTCTACAAAACTTAAGATGTTAATCCACATCACTAAACCATGCACAATATATCACAATACAAATTCACAACAAAACCTTAATCTAAACCTTCTCTTGAAAACCCACATCTTTAAAATAACCCATAATTAAACGTATAATTAGGCTAGACTAAAGTATTTAGCAACAATTTAAACAAAAAGCCAAGATTTATACCTCATGAACCATGGATGAAACTTGAGATCTAGACCTCCAATTTGAAATCCTTGCACCAAAATCCATGTTAAAGGAGATGAGAGAAAATGGGTAGGAGTCGGATTTGGATTTTAGCTTTATTTTTGAGGTATTTTGATGAATTTTTGATGCAAAATGAGTGAGGGAGAGAGAGGGGCTGTTGTTGGTGCAGGAAATGGGAGGGCTTGGCTGAAATTGAGGGAAGAGGATAGAGAGTGAGGTGGAGAAAGATAACATCTAGTCAACCTAGTCAAAGTCCACTCTCATTTCTTCATTTCCTTTTTCTTTTCTTTTCTTTTCTTTTGCAACACAAGTGGGGAAAAGATTGAGGGAGGGGCTGCTGAATTCAGCCAAGAAAAAAGATAAATGGGGGTGTGTGAGTGTGGGTATGGGTGTGGGGTGTTGGAAAATGATAAATACTATACCCCCAAACATCCATTAACACTAAATTCACTATTTAAGCCTTTTCCTTCGATATTTTCTAAACCGTTTTGGCAAACCATTTCATTTCAAAAACCACATGATAAAATTTTATTTAATGTGTTATGATGCAAAAAATTTGTTTCAACTCATTCCAATTTGTAATTTTCCCTAATTAAATGTATTAGTGACGGCTTAAAATAATATTAAAATAATTAATTTCGGAAAATTTTTCAGAAATTTTGAAATTTCACCAGTGGGTCAATAAACACAAAATACTAGTAATTACATAGCTAGAATATATATATTTAATTTTATATTAAAGATATTTGTATTTTGACTTTTTACAGAAAACCCTCTTATTTTACCGTTTTTTTTCGAAATTGCACCGAAACGATTTTCAAAACGCTACAAGTGGCCCTAATTAAGTAACCACTCGCCTTAGACACGCTTTCCTAGACACCGCAAAGTCAGGTTAGGATCAACGGCCGATGCCTACAACTAGTCCTCTGTCCTATTGAGCGCGACGTCCTTAGGGTTGAGTCTAGTATTTTTTAATTAAAAATGGTCAATGCATAAGCCTTATGTGATTTCTGGGGTCCTAGGAAGGATGAAGAAATCCCCACCCAATCTGAATTGGTCTCAAGGCCCTTAAAGTCCGATTAAAATATGCAAAGCAGTAAAAATCACTTGTAATCAATTTTTTATTTAGCGCGGCGCAAAGAATCCTGCACAAGATCAATTATTGGAAGGGGCGAGATTTTTAAGCGCAAAGAATCCTGCAGAAGATATATGGGGATTTACAGAGGAGAGACAAAGGAAACAAGCAGAGGGAATCCACGTGCTGACGTCAGCAGGCAAGCCGCGGTTCCGCGGTCGGAGACAGGGTGCAGCGGCGGTTTCGCGGTCAAGTTGAGGGTTCAGATCCCGAAATTTTTTCTGCTGATCGGTTGTTGAAATCCCCTTCTGTTCGGATCTTCCGTTTTCTGTTTCGCACTCTGATGTTTTTCCAGATCCGTCGATCCTGCAAAGATTCACACAAGAAACCCTTCAAAGAATAAAAGATGATAGAATTTTTATATTTTTTTCTTCAGTTTTTTATAATTTTTATAATTTTATATTAACCCGAAATTAAAAAAAGGAAATATTATGCCATCCCCGGCAACGACGCCATTTGATTTGAGTTGTATTTTAACGATCAAAAATAATATTACCGCAATCAAGAACGGCGTCGCTTGGTAGCTAGCCGGTGAATACGGGTCGGTCCACAGGGATGATGTATATTTCCTAGTTGTTCTTACGAGCTAATTCCAAAGGGTGTTTGGAACTTTTATCAGAAAAACTAATTTGAGTTATTTTAATATTAGGAAGCTTGCTAGGGTTAGGTTTAGCTTAAGTTTGGTAAATTAAAATTTTCCACCTCTTTCAATGCCCTAAATTAGATATTTTTAGGAGTTATGGTAATTATTAATAAAGGAGATTAAGATGATCGGGAAGAAACTGTGTTTCTTCCTCTAGATCCTTGTCCGTCCTTTCTTAATCCTTACCCTAACCTCCATGGAAAACATGCATATCCGGTATTTTATACTACGGTATCACCGTTATCTCATGGGTAGGGTGCCGTAGGGAGCGGAATATAAAAGTATGCATGGAGTCCTAATTATTCACAAGTGATTGGGCAAGAAAGGGGTGAGAGATCTTCATCTCTCAAACCTTCCCCTATTCCTAACCCTAACAAGCGAGGAAACTACTCGCTCATTGAGGGATCTACAAAAGACATGATTTTTATTTTGTTTTTAGGGTTAAGTGATTAATTAAATACTGCTGATTTAATAAAAATTCTAATCTAGATTATACTAAGGTAAATAAGAATTTATCTAGGGCAGAAATTGAAACTAAGAACTAGGGCAAAAATAAAATCTACATACAAATTGATGCTCTCTAAATCTTGAAAAGAATTCTGAATTTTATTAATGAAAAGAGACATGACCTAATACAAGATTTAGGGTCTCTATTTATAGGACATAGAAACCCTAGGATTACAATCTACTCGCACATCTGCTTTTACAAAATTGCTCCTAGGAAGACTAGTCAGCGCCGCCAAGAATTTTGGTAAAAAAATTCGCCACTACGGGCTATACCCGGCCGCGGAACCACGGCCATAGGCCAGGTTTGGCCACGGTTCCGCGGCCAAAAGAGGAGCTTGTGTGCTTCAATTTTCTGTGCTGGTTCTTCTTCTCTTTGTCTTCCTAATTCTTTGGTTGGTTCTTCAGAATATCTTCTATTTTGCTTCCAGATCTCCACAGTGAGTAATGTAGTGGACTTTAACTGTTCGCTGTGTGTCGAAGTTTTTAACCTTGCGCTGCCTTGTACTTTGTGAACTTATCTTCGTGTAGGCTTGATCAAGATCCTTCTATTTGTTGGTCGTAGTCTCACTTTTGCATCGTATTTTATCTTTTTCACTGCTTTTGTTCATTGAACCTGTAACCTGTAACTATGTAGCAGACATGGGTCAAAATCACATGTTTATTTGTAAAATGAATAAGAATGGGGTCTATAAGATTGCAATATTATGATACGAACAATCACATACTTTGGATTTCATGCCTAACCAAATGAATTCCTTAGACATTGCATGCCTAACAATTATAAACCCAGCATTTTAGTCTCGATCTCGAAAACACTTTTCAATATCATGTCGGGCAATTCAACAAAATTCCCGATATACTGATCGAATGCTTGTCGGAAACATTAGTAGACGGACGCACCCCCTGATACCGTCGACGAAGTGCATTAAGGCGGAACACCACTGCCGCGAGCACCCGAACGGATGCTTTTAGTTACGGGGTTCTCCTACAGTCACTTGGTCGGGGCTATGGGGCGTGGCTATCTAATAATGTTTACCTGGGGAGTATCCGCGTACACTACGTGATTGCGACGGGCTTTTGATCGCATCAAAATCCCGTGGCAACCTATCAAAATGAGACTAAACTGCCAGATTTTTAACATTCAAACTAGTTATTTCATAACTATATGTGTATTCCAAATATTGTATCCCATCATATAATATCCCGACGACGTTAAACTTTTCGATCGATTCATCAAAGTCCCACAATTTCCCGACAGCTCAACATTTGAGCACAGTTTTAATAATACGCAGAAGATGCCACAGTACCTATGAACCAGCCGTAAAAGGGTTAAACCAACGCCTCACATGTGACAATGCTATACTACCACAAACCCTAGGGTTCAAGTGGCAGTTTTGACGGCCACATAATTGAGTTAAGGTTTATGTTCTTCCAGAGTGTCCAAAGAATCATTTGCATGTTTTTTCGAATACGTTAAACTTGGAAAAATGGGGTTTTGACATTCGATTGAAGTTTCTAACTTCGTCTAGACAATATGTGAAACACCCGAAACAATGTTAAAACTACGAATACGAAACACTCCGAGTTACCTTTGCATTGAATTAATCATCACATGAAAAAGTAGCAAAAATAAACAACACCGGAAACACCAAATCCCAGAGTCCAAAACATAGGAAAAATTTGGGACCATTTTACCCCTGCAGGGCCGGCCCCCTCGGTTTTGGTGGCCATGTTCTCGGCCAAAATCCGAGCACATGGTCCCAATTTTCCCCCATGTTCATCACACCTCCAAAATATTATTCTGCACTTGTTTGAAAACTTTTTGGAGCTCGTTTTAAAATCAACGAAAACATGGATTTAGAGTTTCAAGTTACGGAGTTATTTCGGTTTCGTGATCTTAATAAAATCCGTATTAATTTTTAGCATGGCTCTGATACCACTGAAGGGTTACCTAAGACGGCAGCAAGGTTCCGGGAGGCATCGTCCATGCCAAATTAAAATTTTGTCGTTTTAGCTAACCCTAACTATAATCGTTAACTAGAAATAATATAGAATATGAAAAGCAAACACTTTGCGATCTAAGTGAGCATGGAAAACAACCTTTATAGACCGGTCCATCACTTCAATAGATCCAAGTAGAAGTCCCCTCCGCTGCGATCTTGAACTCCATACTCTAGAGAGGCTCCACGAAGAAACGGACGTGCTTACTTCGATGACTTCGAGGCCGAAGATGATCTACGTCGAGGAGACACTAACTCATGCTATTCCTTCACTAGGTCATGAACTTTGTGAAGAGAACACTCTATACTACATGGCAAGTAGTAGAGGATGAAGAGGTAGAAAGTGGGCTCACTTTAGAATTGATTTTCTCACACTTTTTCTCATAACTCCATTAGAGCTAGAAAGCTTTTGAGTAGGAGGAAGAAGAAGAAAATGAACTCATCTCAATAATTCATCCAAATAAATTAATGTAACCATGGGTGAGTTAAAGCTATCATGCTTAACTCATGTAAAGAATAAACCATAAACTTTGGTTAAGGGTTGGGTTTGATAATATCTTATGGAATGACAAAAGAGTTGACTTTGTCAAAGTTTCTACAAGCTTCATGAAAGCTTGACCACTTTGACTAAGTCATTCTCTTTTGTTATTCTTAAGACATAAACAAAACCCTAATTTAATCTAATCATGGAATAAGTCTCATACACCCATCTTGTATGTATCATCAAGCATGATACAAACATGTACACTTGCATATATCACATATAAACAATGAGCATAATCTAGTGAGAAAATAAATCATAAGTGAGCTAATATTAGTCAATGTAATATAATATATCAAATATATAATTATTCATTAAATTATTAAATCAACTCTTAATTTAATAATC
Organism: Agapanthus africanus; assembly: GCA_030015575.1. Lineage (NCBI taxonomy): Eukaryota > Viridiplantae > Streptophyta > Magnoliopsida > Asparagales > Amaryllidaceae > Agapanthus > Agapanthus africanus. The sequence continues at coordinate 180,223,171 of JASDDO010000031.1, read as the reverse complement.
CGGCTATAATCGACCAATATCATGTGTAACAACTTATCGAATCAACACTTAATCCGATAATCCGGCTATATCGACCAATCAATATCACTAATCGCAAGAATAGAATACGGTATCTCATATCGTATTAATCTTGGTCTGGCACATCACGTATGTGCTCCTACTCCATTTCGCTTGAGCTAGGAAACCCCTGTGTAGGACTCTAAAGACTCGTCAATACGCCGAAAGTAGGTGATGATCATATCAAACACCCACAAGCCGCAAGCGGTCTGCTAAACGTAAAGGCCACACGGGTATTGAGCGATCAGAAGATCAACAACAAAGCCTGCACACACTCCTGTAAATCCAATCAGTAACACTACCGTACTGTCCGGTCTCTTCGTCTGATATGTCGCATATCTCGTCTAGGGGTGGTAAACGTCAGACCACAGTAACTCGATAAGTCGTGTCGATATGAGGATTATAACGGGTTGAGAAACAACTGATAACACTTACCAGTATATCTCTGAAGCATCCTAGGCCAAGGACTTCCTATTATAGCCAATCGAGCACAGCACAACATCAACTCCCTATACCGGGAGAGACGAAACCCCTCCTATCGCTCATTGCCTCCATGTGACTCGGTACTGTACCCAAAAGCCACCGTTTTGCACGTTCTCTTGTACGTGGTAAGGTGGAAATCAAAGCACAGTGGGAAGCACACAAGACTCTATGACGATCTCGGGTCTACATACTATCCTGTACCAGTGTCACCAGAGAACCGGGAGTTCTCGGCGAGTCCGTCTAGTGTACCCAGTCTCCACTGAGCACCCGTATACTGTCTCTGATGTAAAACACCATTTGATATGGGATCATCCCTCGCCCATCTACATGGGTAAAGAAGCTATACGCTAGTCTACTCTGGTATATCGATGCCCTGTCTCGATACACCAACGACTAGGAACATTTGAAGGATGTACATAGCGACTACACTGTCCCACTAGTATGATCTGCATCATAGTCCTGGTAGTCAAGTACTCATCCTAAGGGCTTTATTGACATGTAACATAGAGACAATCAGAGTACATGTTAAGATAAAGTGCAACCAGATAGCATATTATCATATCGAGCAAGAAAGTCCTCCCTATATATGTCCAAGCACCCACTACAATATACATCGTATGTACAGTAATGGCCCTAAGGGTATACATATTACTAACAGTTGTGTCCGCCAATTGGCGATGAGCTAGCTCCCGCTTGGGGATGCCTTTATATTATGCATGTTTGTACCCGTTTAGGGCTAGTATTTACAAAGGGAACTCTGCCGAAATTTTCAGAAAAGACGTGATGTTTTAAAAATGTTTACTATAACTTTTAAAGTGATTTATATGCAAACTTTTAAACAAGTTTTCCTTCACTTTCTTCTTTTAAATGGTTTAGATTTCTGGGCTTTTGGCTTACTTGAATTAGGTAGGGTCCTATAGACCTCGCATGATTCAAGTGCCAGTCACGTGCTATTTCGGGTCGTGACTGGTTCCTTTGCCAAAACCATTGCTCCATTGTTATCTCAATATATAGGTATTTGATTAGCAATGGATAGAACCACCTGAAGTTCAGAAATGAACTTCCTCATCCAGACTGCTTGTAACACCTTGGAAATGCAGTTAGTGTTAATTAAACGTTATTGCGGGTTTTTCGTAAAAAGTTTACCAAATCGGGTTCCTCACATTTTATATCAATTAATTAATATTTTATTATTATTCGATATGGCTTGCATACACACGTGCATGTTAATGTGAGGGTTAGTTAGTGTTAATCTTGTTAAGTGACCATGACACCTTAATTAATCTATGTCCTAATTAACCTTGCCTAGATATTTTGTGAGAGATATTTGTTTGTTTGGATTAAGAGAGGGAGAGAGGTGGCTAGTGAGTCATGATGGTATTGTTTGTGTATATGCCCTAGAGGCCATTACTGTATCATACTAGTTTGTATATTACTTAATGGAAGCTTGGGATATTCACCTTGTATATACAATCTTGCTCAAAATAGTAGTATGCTACTTGGTTTGTTTCTACTTCAATGTGTACATGTGTTTATTTTAGTATATCGCCTATACATATTAGTGGAGCCCTTAGGATCTTTGCTTGATTACCAGCGATGTGATGGCGGTCACACTAGTGGGGCTGGGTAATCTATAAGCACATCCTTATGCAGGTCCCTGGTCGCAGGACTATCGAGACAGGGCATCGATACTCCGGAGTAGACTAGCATATGCGCTTCTCATCCCAGTGTGGGAGACGGTCTGTCCCACAGTCGTCAGTACGTCGTACTTGAGATAGTATGCGGGTGCTCGTTAGGTTACGGGTACACTGGACAAGACTCGTCGGGAACTGACTAGTTGGTATTATGCCTATTGTCTGTTATCAGTTCCCAGGTGACATGAGTACAGCTTAGTCCGCTGACTTGACACTGTCACTTCGCCTCGAGTGTGTTCCCACTGTACTTTGATTGCTACCCTACCACGGCTCAAAGGAGTCGTGCAAACAGGTAGTAGTTGGGTGCAGTCCCGAAGCACTTGGAGGCAGTGACGGTTAGACAGGATTCGTCTCTCTCGGTATTGGGGGTTGACATCGTGCTGTGTCTAGGAGAGCCATTACACGAGTAGTCCCTGGCCAGGGCAAACGAGATATACTTGTAGGCTTCCAGTGTTATCTCAGGGTGTTTTGGGCTTCACTCCGACACGACTTGTACCGCTATTGGGGGACTGACGTTTACCGACCCCTAGGCCCGCCATGCGATGTATCAGACAAACAGACCGGACTGTACGGAGAATGTCACATTCAGGCTCTCAGTAGGAGTTCAGATGGGTTTCACCTCGTCAGTCTTCTTGTCGGCATCAACTTGGGGACCGTTACGCACAGCTAGTGCCGCCTGCGGTCTGTGGTTAAACCCACTGCCAGCGTAGTGTCGAGTCTTTAGAGTCCCACACAGAAAGCTATAAGCCTTTAGGCAAAAGAGTAGAGGTCGCATGGTTTTGCGACAGGTCGCATGGTTTTGCGGCAGGGTTCGGTCACATCCGTGCACTTGTGTACGTACAGTGTCCGGACAGTTTACACTAGCGGGCTTTGGTTTAAGCCAGATCCTAGTGTACCTTTTGGGATTGGTTTTATCCAGTATGCATTGGTGTTCCTCGGAACACGGATGCGGGTGTGTATGCACAGTTGACGGAGAGACAGAGGTAGAGGATTCTCATTAGGGTTGTTGACCGTTGACAGTTGACTATTGACTTTTTGCTCAACCCTAATGAGAATATGATATGTGATTAACAATTATATTAATTAAGTATTATGGTGACATGGTTGTTGAGGGATTGACTTTGTTGACTTTTTGATTTTTGTTGACTTGTTGACTTTGTTGACCGGTTGACTAGGCTTGACTAGTTGACCATCATGATAACTATAGCTATCATTTCATGGCAAAGACTTTTTCTTGCATGCTCTTTTATGCAAAATGAGTGCATGAAATGATATGGCTATGGTTGCTTAAACCATTACATAATACTTGATTGATATGAGGTGTTATGATTGTTTTGGATTATGAGAGCCAAATGAGAAAAGTCTTCTCTCATTCATTCATGCTCATTCTCTCTCTTGTTCTTGAGCTCTCATCTCCTCCTCTTGCTCTCCCTCTCTTGACTCTATGGTTCACTTGTCTCATGAGTTGAGAACCAAGAACCATAGATAAAATCCCATACAAACTCTTCTCTACTCACTCTAGTTCAGAAGGTTTAGCAAACCGAGTGAACTAGTTTCTTCAAAATTCGAAGAAGGAGCCAAAGGTTGAACATTTCAGGTGGATCTATCTTCGGCGCAAGGAGACGACAGGGAGAAGCCCATTCGGATGACCATCGAAGCTTGAAGACGAAGGAGTTCGAGAAAAAGAAAGGTATATCCCCCTAACCGAGTAGTTAGCAACTAGTAGTTAGGTTGTTAGTTAGATGTTTAACAAAGATCCGCGTTTTAAGTCCATGTTACCACCTCTAAGAAAATCGTTTTTTTATCAAATTCTGCATGCCCGAAAGTACCGGGAGAGGTAGCATGGACTTACAGTGGTATCAAAGCCTAGTTAAACTCTATCTAACATGTTAGCAAAGTATCTAGAAGATCGATCAAAGAAAAGTCGCAAAACGAACCCAAAACTGTCAAGTTTCTGCCGAAATTATTTCTGTTGAAAAATTGATAAATTTTATCTTAAAAATCGGCTCAGGCTTTTTAATAAACACCCACGAAATTTGGTCCCACGATCGAGTCAAAGTGCCGCAGAAACGCGGCGGGAGCACGCTCGTGCCGCGGTTCCGCGGCCGAGTTGACTCGGCCGAGGTCCAAATTTAGTGCAGTGTTTTTCTGGGGTTGTTTTGAGATTTTTGGAATATGTGTTTTCAGCCCAGATTTTCCAGAACGAAAATTTTATTTTTGGGGTCCTAAAAATCCGTATTTTTGATCGAACTTTTAAAAGACTTTAGCTGACTGGTTTTTCTGTAATGTGATATTTGTATTGAACGTCTGCTAATCGCTATATGTCGATTAGTGGGGGTTATACAAATCTATGAACTGTAATGTTGCTGGAATGTGTATATGAATATGTTGGATTGTCGCGGGTGAATAGCCGGGGGGTTGTGAGACGAGAGTTTTTCTTTTCTTTCAATTCATGTAAATTTGTAAATTGATGTAATACTATTTGTATGATCGCACAACCGGATCGGGGTTGTAGCCGTCATTGTATAATTTCTTTTTACTGTTTTTGCTCCTAGGATAGACCCATGGAGGGGGTGCACAAACTACCGGGTATGCCGAAGTGCCGAGTGGCCTACTCACGGAGTTGAGGGAGGTTGCTTCGCTTCGGGTACTTGGCGGGTAGTTTGCCGCACCCGTAGGGGTCTTGGGTGGGGTATTGGCTAGTCACCGCGATCGTGTAATCTGCTTTTCGTTACAGGCTCGTACGAATTGCGGATTCCTAGTATATCCAATGTGTTCATCTGTGATCTGAAATGACTATCATTGCAATATATATATATGATATTATTTAGGCGTTGCTTATGTTTTACAGCCGCGCTAGCCCAGCCCCCGCTCTGTCGTTAGTTAAGTAACCTAACTGGTAATGACGGGGCTCCGTGGCGAATGCGAATGGCATAAGCGTACGTCATATTTTGGTTATTTTCTACAATGGTAGGATTAAATGATGGGACGCATTAAAAGAACTAATGCAAGAATATCACGCATTAAAAAAACTAATGCAAGAAAATAAACCAAGTAAAATTCGTTGGAACACTTTCGAAAAACCACTCGGTTCTTTTCAAAACTAACTTTTAAATGCGGAGCTTGAGCCTTTCCTTTTAAAAGCTATCTCGTTCCATCGATCATATCAAGTTCACTACGTTCACGGTTTTGCCAAAACCATCCGTAGCCCTCCATCATTTCAGTTAAATATTCGGTAGTGTTCAAGCTATGTATTTTGACCTCACGCCAAGGCATAGTGATTGGTAGCTGCCGGATATTTATCTGTTGCATAGATAGAATGCGTTGGTTTGGGACAGCCGTACTGCCATTTTGGCCTACGTCAAGGGTAGGTACGGGTGGGTTCAAATTAACCTGGATAATGATGGGAAGAACCTGACATGTGACTTATGACATTTTGACCTCACGCCAAGGTCATAAGAGCATGGGGCAAAAATCCACATCGGGAGTTTCATAAGTACTGAAACTTGCTAGATTTGCATACCATTTGGAGTGTGATGATTCTGGTAGGATTCCTTCAGTTTCGTCACGCGATTATATTTGGATCCCGATCCTACTATGAGTATATGCTACTCCTCAGGAAATTTCTCACTTAACGATCAATGCTATAAACTTAGTAGGTGTCTAGAAAGGTGTTAGCGGGGCTACGCCCCCAGGGAAAAGAGGTTCTTAAATTAAGGAACTTCGCGAAAGCGTTGGAAAACCTCCCTCGAAGTACCGACACTGGCCTGGCTGAACGGTTAAGCAAGTATTGTACGGTGAGATTGATCCTGACTAATTCTTCCTTTTTGGTTTGAGGAGGGATTCGAGAAACAGTGGGAGCCATCCTGTTTAGACAAACTAAAAACCACTCTAAACTTACAAGAGCATCATGCTGAGTGTTTCTTCTTCTCTCTCCTAATTGCAGCGACCAATCGACATGACTGGACTTAAGTTACTTCTAGATAAAAACATACTGACAGGGCCAAACTACAAAGATTGGCTCAGAAATGTCAAAATGGCAATCACTTACGACAAGCTGGGGTATCTTCTTACCACCAAAGCTCCCCCTGTCCCTGGTCCCACTTCCAGCTTCGCGGATAAGGAAATCCGTAAAACTTGGGAGATTGATAGCGCGAAGGCCAAATGCCTCGTGCTTGCCTCTATGGACAATGAACATCAGAGGAGGCATGAGAATATGGACCTGGAATACATATTTCTTCATACAAAAGAACTGTATGGAGAGCAGTCTCGTATCGCAAGATACGAAGCGTCGAAAAAGTTATTTTCGGCAAGGATGGCCGTCGGATCATCAGTAGCAGAACACGTGCTTAAGATGATCGGCTACATTGAGGAGCTCGCGGACCTAGGGACCACATTGGAGAGTGAGCTCTATACGGACTTAGTTCTCCAGTCCCTTCCTTCCACTTACGCCCAGTTTATACTGAACTTCAACTTGCAAGAAAAAGAAGTTGAACTTTCAGAGCTCCTCAACATGCTGAGGAGCGCAGAGGGCACCCTACAAAAAGGTAGGGAAACATCCACTTTGTTTGTAGGAGGATCATCTTCTTTTAGGTCCAAGGAGAAAGCCAAGGGAAAGAAAATGAAAGCCCCCGCCAAACCTAGGGACGGTGTTAGTAAAGTGGATACGAAGGGAAAAGCTAAAGCAACAAAGAAAGCGGGGAAGCTTGTGGATAAGGAAGAATGCTTCTATTGTCATAAGAAAGGACACTGGAAGAATGATTGCAGGGCCTGGAAGGCCAGAACACAGGAATTGAAGCAGGTTGCAGCTTCAGCTTCAGGTGTGTATGTTATTGAAAATTGTCTTTCAATAAACTCTACTTCCTGGGTATTGGATACCGGATCAGGATCTCATATCTGTAATTCTTTGCAGGCGTTGAGAAACCGTTGGGTTTTGAAGGCAGGTGACATGACCCTCAGAGTTGCGAACGGAGCTAGCATGGATGCTAAAGCCGTGGGGGACTATCACCTGGGAATGTCAGATGGACATGTTTTGGTTTTGCGTAATTGCTTTTTTGTACCCAACGCAACTTGTAATATCATTTCTGTATCTTTAGTTTCTAAAGAAGGTTATGAATTTGTGTTTGTAAGCAATGTTGTAAACATTCACCTTAATCAAGTTCTGATTGGGTCAGGTACATTGAGTAATCGTATATACGTATTAAACCAACCACAGATTTTCAATATCCAGAATACGCACAAAAGAAAGTCTTCAGAAATCAATCAGGCTTTCTTATGGCATTGTAGACTGGGTCACATCAATGAGAGAAGGTTGACGAAGTTACATACAGAAGGATATTTGAATCCGTTCGAATATCAATCGTATGCCACTTGTCAATCCTGTCTCAAAGGAAAGATGACAAAGTCTCCGTTCACTGGACACGGACTAAGAGCGAGCGAGCTCTTGGGACTCGTACACAGCGACGTGTGCGGTCCAATGTCTACACTTGCGCGAAGCGGTTATTCTTACTTCATTACTTTTACGGATGATTTTTCAAGGTTCGGACATGTCTTCTTAATGAAACATAAATCCGAAGCCTTTGGAAAGTTCCAGGAATATAAGAATGAAGTAGAAAAACAAACCGGCAAAAGTATCAAGATTCTAAGATCGGATCGAGGTGGAGAATACTTAAGTGCCGAGTTCCTGGATTATTTAAAAGAGAACGGAATTCTCCCTCAGCTTACTCCTCCATACACTCCGCAACATAACGGTGTATCGGAGAGACGGAACCGAACCCTATTGGATATGGTACGGTCTATGATGAGTAACGCTGAGTTACCGCGATCATTCTGGGGGTCTGCGCTAGAATCAGCCGCATACCTTTTGAACTGAGTTCCCACTAAGATTGTGCCTACCACACCATATGAGTTATGGAGTGAGAAGAAACCATATCTTCAATATCTGAAGATCTGCGGATGTCCAGCTTTTGTCAAAAAGCAGCATGCGGACAAACTCGAGGCACGCTCAGTACTGTGCAAGTTTGTGGGATACCCAAAGAACACCAGGGGGTATCTTTTCTACTATGCAGAGGAACAAAAAGTCCTTGTTCCTCGTAATGCCCACTTTCTAGAACACCATTTCTTGGAAAAGGAAATAAGTGGGAGCGCAGTAGAACTGGAAGAAATTCCAGAACCACGGACTATTACTGAAAGTTTAGTGGAACCAGAGGGTTCGGAAGAACAGGACATTCCTACGCCGCTCCGCAGGAGTAGTAGGCAGAGTCATCCGCCCGAGAGATACTACGGTTTTCTCATAGACGGGGATAGAGAGGATTGCATCATAGATTATGATGAGCCTACTAGCTTCCATCAGGCCGTTCAGAGCGTTGACTCAGTAAAATGGCTGGATGCAATGCGGACCGAAATGGAGTCCATGTACACCAACAAAGTATGGACATTGGACATTGCTCCAGACGGGGTAAAACCCGTAGGATGCAAGTGGATCTTCAAAAGGAAGATTGGTGTAGATGGACAGGTTGAGACCTATAAAGCTAGACTTGTGGCAAAGAGTTTTCGTCAAAGACCTGGTTTGGACTATGACGAAACCTTTTCTCCAGTGGCTATGCTGAAATCCATTCGGATCCTTCTTGCCATTGCTGCCTTCCACGATTATGAGATTTGGCAGATGGCCGTAAAGACAGCTTTTCTAAATGGAAATTTAGAGGAGTGTGTCTATATGGACCAGCCAGAAGGTTTCATTCAGAGTGGGAGCAGCGGAAAGGTGTGCAAGTTGCTTATGTCTATCTACGGACTAAAGCAGGCATCGCGGAGTTGGAACATCTGTTTTGATGAGACAGTCAAGGAATTTGGCTTTATCAAAAATCCAGATGAACCATGCATCTATAGTAGATTTGTAGCGAGAATTGTAGTATTCCTCGTTTTATACGTGGATGACATTCTCTTGATAGGAAATGACATTCCTATGCTACAATCTGTCAAGGGGTTCTTGTCACACAGGTTCTCCATGAAAGACCTGGGTGATGCCTCTTACATCCTGGGGATCCGGATCCATCATGATAGATCCAAGAGGATATTAGGACTTTCACAGTCCAGGTACATCGACACCATACTGAAGAGATTCAGTATGGAAGATTCCAAGCGCGGTAACCTACCGGCTTGTCACGGGATCACCCTCTCTAAAGAGATGTCTCCCAAGACTGATTTGGAGAGGGATCGCATGTCTATTATACCCTACGCTTCTGCGGTAGGCTCTATAATGTATGTGATGTTGTGTACCAGACCGGATGTAGCTTATGCACTGAGTGTGGTAAGCCGGTATCAGTCAAACCTTGGGGAGAAACACTGGATAGAAGTAAAGAACATTCTCAAGTACCTGAGAAGGACTAAGGAGATGTTCTTGGTGTATGGCGGAAAAGACCTCCAGATCGAGGCCTTTGCTGACTCCAGCTTCCAGAGTGACAAGGATGATTCCAAGTCCATGTCGGGTTTTGTCTTTACCCTCAATGGAGGGGCGGTGTGTTGGAAGAGTTCCAAACAGGAAACCGTTGCAGACTCGACGATGGAAGCGGAATACATCGCTGCATCTGATGCCGCAAAAGAAGCTGTCTGGATACGGAAGTTCTTGAAAGAACTTCAGGTGGTTCCGTCCATTGTTGATCCAATACCTCTGTATTGCGACAACAACGGGGCTATAGCTTTAGCGAAGGAACCCAGGTCCCATCAGAGATCCAGACACATCTTGAGGCGGTATCACCTGATCAGGGAGATCGTAGATCGCCAGGAGATCGAGGTTCGGAGAGTCGCTTCAGAAGATAACACTGCAGATCCATTCACCAAGGCCCTGCCCCAGACTCAGTTCGAGCGGCTGATCGAGATGATAGGTCTTCGATACGCCAGTACATGGCCTTAGTGCAAGTGGGAGATTGTTAGTGTATATGCCATAGAGGCCATTACTGTATCATACTAGTTTGTATATTACTTAATGGAAGCTTGGGATATTCACCTTGTATATACAATCTTGCTCAAAATAGTAGTATGCTACTTGGTTTGTTTCTACTTCAATGTGTACATGTGTTAATTTTAGTATATCGCCTATACACATTAGTGGAGCCCTTAGGATCTTTGCTTGATTACCAGCAATGTGATGGCAGTCACACTAGTGGGGCTGGGTAATATATAAGCACATCCTTATGCAGGTCCCTGGTCGCAGGACTATCGAGACAGGGCATCGATACTCCGGAGTAGACTAGCGCATGCGCTTCTCATCCCAGTGTAGGAGACGGTCTGTCCCACAGCCGTCAATACGTCGTACTTGAGATAGTATGCGGGTGCTCGTTAGGTTATGGGTACACTGGACAGGACTCGTCGGGAACTGTCTAGTTGTATTATGCCTATCTTCAGTTATCAGTTCCCAGGTGACATGAGTACAGCTTAGTCCGCTGACTTGACACTGTCACTTCGCCTCGAGTGTGTTCCCTCTGTACTTTGATTGCTACCCTACCACGGCTCAAAGGAGTCGTGCAAACAGGTAGTAGTTGGGTGCAGTCCTGAAGCACTTGGAGGCAGTGACGGTTAGGCAGGATTCGTCTCTCCCGGTATTGGGGGTTGACATCGCGCTGTGTCTAGGAGAGCTATTACACGAGTAGTCCCTGGCCAGGGCAAACGAGATATACTGGTAGGCTTCTAGTGTTATCTCAGGGTGTTTTGGGCTTCACTCCGACACGACTTGTACCGCTATTGGGGGACTGACGTTTACCGCCCCCTAGGCCCGCCATGCGATATATCAGACGAACAGACCGGACTGTACGGAGAATCTCACATTCAGCCTCAGTAGGAGTTCAGATGGGTTTCACCTCGTCAGTCTTCTTGTCGGCATCTACCTGGGGACCGTTACGAACAGCTAGTGCCGCTTGCGGTCTGTGGTTAAACCAACTGCCAGCGTAGTGTCGAGTCTTTAGAGTCCCAAACAGAAAGTTATTCGCCTTTAGGCAAAAGAGTAGAGGTCGCATGGTTTTGCGACAGGTCGCATGGTTTTGCGGCAGGGTTCGGTCACATCCGTGCACTTGTGCACGTACAGTGCCCGGACAGTTTAAACTAGCGGGCTTTGGTTTAAGCCAGATCCTAGTGTACCTTTTGGGATTGGTTTTATCCAGTATGCATTCTTGTTCCTCGGAACACGGATGCGGGTGTGTATGCACAGTTGACGGAGAGACAGAGGCAGAGGATTCTCATTAGGGTTGTTGACCGTTGACAATTGACTATTGACTTTTTGCTCAACCCTAATGAGAATATGATATGTGATTAACAATTATATTAATTAAGTATTATGGTGACATGGTTGTTGAGGGATTGACTTTGTTGACTTGTTGACTTTTGTTGACCGGTTGACTAGGCTTGACTAGTTGACCATCATGATAACTATAGCTATCATTTCATGGCAAAGACTTTTGCTTGCTTGCTCTTTTGTGCAAAATGAGTGCATGAAATGATATGGCTATGGTTGCTTAAACCATCACATAATACTTGATTGATATGAGGTGTTATGATTGTTTTGGATTATGAGAGCCAAATGAGAAAAGTCTTCTCTCATTCATTCATGCTCATTCTCTCTCTTGTTCTTGAGCTATCATCTCCTCCTCTTGCTCTCCCTTTCTTGACTCTATGGTTCATTTGTCTCATGAGTTGAGAATCAAGAACCATAGATAAAATCCCATACAAACTCTTCTCTACTCACTCTAGTTCACAAGGTTTAGCAAACCGAGTGAACTAGTTTCCTCAAAGTTCGAAGAAGGAGCCAAAGGTTGAACATTTCAGGTGGATCTATCTTCGGCACAAGTAGACGACAGGGAGAAGCCGATTCGGACGACTATCGAAGCTTGAAGACGAAGGAGTTCGAGAAAAAGAAAGGTATAACCCCCTAACCGAGTAGTTAGCAACTCATAGTTAGGTTGTTAGTTAGATGTTTAACAAAGATCCGGGTTTTAAGTCCTTGTTACCACCTCTAAGAAAATCGTTTTTTATCAAACTCAGCATGCCCGAAAGTACCGGGTGAGGTAGCATGGACTTACAGGTATTAATGAGATCATAAATGGAGGTGAGGGAGAGAGTAAGAATAAGGTTTTATTTCACCCTACACTCACCCCTCACCATTATTTGCCGTCACTTACTCTCATTCTCCCTCACTCTCAATTATTACTCATTCTCTAACCTCCCAAACTGAACTCTCACTCCATCTTCACAAAAACCTTGCTAAACTTCACGAAATCCCATTTAAACACTTCAAATGTCTTGTTTTTGCCTCTAAGATCACTTGGAGCTTGGAAAGCTAGGATCTTTTGAGCATGTGTGGATTGGTATTAACTCTAAACTATTAAATAGGTGTTTTAATGTTGTGTAGATTGTCGGTTGCTGTTTAGAACACTTAAAATATCGTTTCGTGCAAATATCGTATTTTTAGTGTCATATTAGAGTCTCTGTGATCTGCTATGACCTGGGAATTTTACTATAAAATCAAACAATGTAGAAATGTTGTACTAGTGACCCTAAGATTTCACCTGGAGTACAAACCCCATCCCATCGGTTTTGGCCGGCGACATGAGGGCCAAATCCGGCGACCTCGGCCAACAGGGGAGTTGGGGCTTGGGTTTTGTAGGGTAGTTTTCTGCCGTGGCTTAGGGGTGTTTGGTACTCTTTGATTTTTGTGTTCTGATAGTATGCAAAATCTGGGATCACTTTGCTATAATCTTGCGTTTTGAGTATGCGTGTTACGTTATCCGACACAATTCGTGATCTAGTGTGCTGCTGCACTTGGGTTGGTTTTTGGGTGTCGTCACACACATTAACCATTAGACGAACACTTGTGAGTTGGATTGGAGTTGGTGAGTTGGTCAAACGTAGTGTGTAAATGTTATTGATCGATTTCTGAGATTTGCACTGGTTATGTTTTGTTTTAATAGGATCGTAGACGGGGACATCGGACGCTGCGACGAAGGGAAAGCAAGTGATTGGATTTACCTAGCCAGCGACTGTCGGTGAGTAGATTTAACATCTATGGGGAAATCGCCCGTATGGCGTTAACCGTCAGGGCTAGATATGATATGATATTAGCCGCATGTTTATATGCACATATAGTGATGGTGCATGAACTTTATTGCATATAGTTACTTGTTGTGATTGAACCTGTACCTATTGTACAATGCACTATTATTGACAGTCCATGTTGCAAGAGTGCTGGGTTACGACAGCGTCCCGGCCATTAAAACGTGGCCAAATGCGGAACAAAATTTTTCTAAAACCGGCTCTACCGTTCCCGATTCCCGGATCGAATTTAAACCCTAAACTAGCAAGCTATAAAAGAAGTTAGAATGGTTATACTGAGTTGATCCGTGTCCACCGGTCTTCATTCCAAACTCCTAGCGGTTCCTTGACGAAGTTTGGTTGCCGATCATCCTCCATCTCCGATTATCCACCTGAGGGAAACGACGCAAGCTTTAGCCTTGACGAACGAGGCAACCGACGCACCATAGTTGCCAGCGATGGAGAGTCGAGGTATAGTAGTGTGTCACAATGTTTTTCTCTCTACCCATGAGCTCAAGAGAGCATCCATAGAAGATGAATGGAGTGAGGAATCTTTGGCATGAACTAAGGAAATTGGCTAAGTCATTTTTTTTGAAGCATGAGAGAGTGAGAGAGAGCAAGTGTAATGTGTCAAATGAAAAGAACCCCTTCCCTTGAAGTGGCCGGCCCACTCTCTCCCATCATAAAAAAAAACTCATTTTCTTTTATCATTAAACAATAGCAACCATACCCAAAATCCATACCTAGGTCATGCTCATGCCACCTCACACACTACACCTCATTATGAAGACAAATGATTTTTCTAAAAAGGAAAATCAATAATGGGGTGGCAGATCTTCTAGAAACTATTCCGTATAAAATACGGAATACTTCCCGGTACATGTATCGAAATACATATGCGCGTATTCGTACAAAAATAAGAATAGCCAAGAGAGAAAATAAATAGCGAACAATAATACTAGAATAAATATATATAAATACATATGTAAATTATTAAATCAAAACCTGATTTAATAATCCGGCTTAATCCTAAGCCGCTGGTATTATCAACAATCCGATTAAAGCCCGCGCAACATGTGCACATATTTAATCGAACACCTGTATGTACCAACATACGCCATGTACACCATCTCGCCTGAACCGTGAAAACCCTCTGTGTGGGACTCTAATGACTCGTCAATACGCTGGCAGTGGGTTTAACCACAAGCACGTCAGCGGCACTAGCTGTACGTAACGTCTACCCAGGTATTGAGAGAAAGGGAGGCCGAGGAGAAAACTCATCCTGAGACACCTACTGCGCCTGACAGTGACAATATCCGTACAGTCCGGTCTGTTCGTCTAAGAGTATCGCATATCGAGTCTAAGGCATGGGTAAAGTCAGACCCCTAACAATGCGATATTTAGTGTCGGCATGATACTCATTACCACCTGAGAAACTATCGATCCTGGATCGATAATTCTCGTTCACCATGGACATGGATTTCGGGTGATGGCCACCCGTGCACAACGCGACATCAACCCCCAATACCGGGAGAGACAAATCCCCGACAATCCGATCACAACCTCCATGTAGCTCGGGACTGTACCCAAATAAAACCTGTTTGCACGACTCCTTTGAGCCGTGGTAGGGTAGTAATCAAAGCACAGTGGGAACTCACATGAGACAAATGACGATCTTAGGTAGATAGACTAACCTGTACACATGTCACCTGGGAACTGCTATCTGACAATAGGTATAATACCAACTAGCAGGTTCCCGGCAAGTCCGTCCAGTGTACTCATAACCCAATGAGCACCTGTATACTATCATAGGTGAACAAACTAACACCAATGGCTTGTGAGACCTTGCCACCGCCTCTCGTCGGGATCTGGATCAGTATATACTAGTCTACACAGGAGTATCGATGCCCAGTCTCGATACTCCCATGACTAGGGACATTTAAGGATGTGCTTATAGACCACCACCTCCCATGTATATGATCGCCATCATAATGCTGGTAGTCAAGAAAGGATCATGTGGGCTCTATCAACATGTACATGATAAAGACAAACCAGATCGCATACTATCTTCTTAAGTACGACCGTTCTATCGGTATAGGTCCTCACTCAATCATCATAATCACCTGTCCACGACTATGATAATTTCCTTGAGGAAACTATAGCCAACAATCTCCCACTTGCAATTAATGCCAATTATTGCGATGTCACATACTCACAGCCCGTGTGATACCGAACACCCAACTTCTTTACCAATCAGTCTCGCAAAGCCCGTATGCGAAACTATTGCGTTCGAGAAACAGCCTCACTAAGTGGATCCGCTCCAATGTTTCTTTCTGTATCTCTCTATATCTTAACTCCGCGGAGAAAGCTATCTGCCGAAATGAGCAATACATGACTTAGAATTTGTCTGAATATCTGATGGGACCCAGTTCACAAAAGAACTCCAATTCCAGCAAACTTCCTAGACTGTATCGTCCACTGAATTTAATCAGTATTCTGCGACATGGCTTTCCTTAGTATCCGCTTCGACCACCTGTCCAACATACTGTCCCTCAAAAGAAGGAAAACTATAACTCAGACAGTCACTCTGTCATCTAGGTCACCTTGGAAGCCTGAAATGATAACTGTCTCCTGAAGGAGGCTGCCGTTACCATATCCCAAGAACATCCATTTATGTTCTACAACTGCTTCCCAAAGTTTCTCCAGGATTGGATTAATATATCTGCTTATTGCATCTAGTGCAAAAGTAATATCTGGTGTGGTACTTGATATTTCATGATTAACTCAATTGCCTAAGCAAGTGATATGCTAATCATGCAGATCCCTTTCCCCTTTAGTTTGTAAGACTCCTTTAGAGAGGGTGACTCCATTATCCGCAGGTACACCACCATGCCTGGAGTCGTCCATTCTAAAAAACCTTTTAGAATAATGTCAAAGTACCTAGATTAGGATACTTCCTAAATCTAGATCTAAAACCATAGATCCAGTAACCAGAAACCCAGATATTACATCCATATCCTGTATGGAGAAACAACTTTGTGATTGTCACAGTACAACCGATCGTAGTATAGGAATATCTCTTCCTATCAAATGAATATCATCCCAATTACCTAGACATCACTCTCTACTACCTTCTTCGCAGATCCATCTTCTATTCTGATGAGGTCAAGACCTATGACTGTCACATCAAAAATAGATGATCTTGTTTCCGCTATACCTTCTTTAGTCTATAAATAGACATAAGCTACTTGCCCACTATGTTTCCGCCGCTCCCACTGACTACAACAACCCTCTGGCAGAGTCATATACGCGTGCACTTCCAAAGCTAGTTTAGAATAACGCTATACTCATCCTCCTGCCGGGTCTTATAGTCTAGAACAACAGCAATGGCAAGTCTGCGTAAACAAGAACCTCCCTGTCACCGTCACTGAGAAGACCGAAGTATCTCTTAGGTGCCTGAGGTTACCCACCAAATCGGTGGAGTGGCTAATGGAACGTCAAAACCAATTGAATCCTCAGGTTCTATCAAATCTTCAATAATCGTTTGTGGTTCTGGAATCACTTCCTGTTCTACCATACTCCCACTTCTGTTTTTCTAAAAAAAAATACATTTTACTAAAACTGTGGCGAGTTAAGAACAATATAAATATTGATCTTCCTGATGGTAGAAAGTTTACCCTCGTCAAAGCCCGGGATAACCCACAAACAGCCATTACTGAAACGTGCCTTGAGTTTATCCAGATTCTGGTTTTAAGCATCAGCCGGACAACCCCGTATACCTTAACATCGTTAAGATATAAATTGATTCTATATATATCTAATATAGAAACAAAAACACTAAATTAATTGGAACCGGATTCAAAATAATGCAGCTGCCTCCAGTGCATATCAACCAAATGGAAAAAGGCCAATCAACATTACTCAACTTGGAGTGCATCCATATATGAGTAACCTGAAAGAGAAGAAAGTTCTCAAAACCATTATTATCAATGGAATACCAAACACAAGTATCTACATCTTCGACTTCCTCGAGGAATCCTGATACTTCCAACAAATGGTTCTCCATTTTATTCTTATACCTATAACTTCTCAAAATCTGAACCTTGTATTTAAACGAAATACTTGTCTAGAATCAGAGAAATTATGAGTAAACAGAATATAGTACGAGTACCAACCCCATTGTCCTAATGTATAATGGACAACATACAATACTTTGTATAAGTCCCCTGAGTTCAATAACTCATACGTTGTGCGTCGTAGGTTGAAAAACTGAACTATGGTTAAGAAGAATTATACCGTTGTTCAATGCACCTTACCAAATCACCAACTGATATAGGTGAATGTCACAGACATAATATCAAAAAGTTATATCTCACTTTATAAAATAAATGTACAGATATATCAGTTTGAAATTGGTGCATAATAACGGATATTCAAAACCAAATATTTGTCGTCCGGCAAAAACCAAGATGATTACCTCAAATATCACCAATTACAACGAATTCCGATATAATGAGGATCTAATCACCTAATTCCCAATGTCTTACTCCCACTCACCATCCGTAATAGCATACAGATGTGAGAAAATGATCTGGTAAATACATACCCTGGAGTTAGTTTCCACTTGGTAAAACAGTTTTCAATTAAAATCGCACAGTGAAACTGAAACATGAAAATGTTTCAAAAGGGGATAACTGGTATTCCTAGTAACGCCACTTCCACTATCCTGATTCATGACAATAACTATATATTTACCTTCCTTTACTCCAATCCCTTTATTATGTCTTTACTTATTACCTTCTGTACACCTTCTTTAGGCTAATTGGTTTTCTTCCTTCCCAACCCTTCGGCACCAGCCTAAGGTTTGGAAGAAGACTATCCAATAAGCGTAATATGTGTACTCTCCTAATCCTAGGAGCCCTTGCAACCTGAGAGAAAGTAATGGGAAAAGACATCTGAATAATCCTATTCAATTTCTCCTGAACCGGAAACAATCCTCGAATCTGGAACAAATTCCTTCGAGTTCGTATGTAACTATACGATGGCATACCCAATGGAAGTGGATATCCGTAGTGATACAGAGTGTTCTAGAGAAATCAAAAGTGGATGTGGGAGTGGCAGCGGTATACACGGTTTTGTCGTGAATGATAGCAGTCGCAATTTTTTTTGCTGTTATTCTAATCTCTTTATTTGTCTTTACTTATTACCTTCTGTACACCGTCTTTAGGCTAATTAGTTTTCTTACTTCTCTACCCTTCAGCACAAGCCTAAGGTTTGGAAGAAGACTAGCCAATAAGCGTAATAGGTATACTCTCCTAATCCTAGGAGCCCTCGCAACCTGAGAGAAGGTAAAGTGAAGAGACAACCGAATAATCTTATTCAATCTCTCCAGAACCAGAACCCATCCTTGAATCTGGAATAAGTTCCTTCGAGTTCGTATGTAACTATACGATGGATTTATCCAATGGAAGTGGATGTTCGTAGTGATACGGGGTGTTCTGGAGAAATGCAAAGGTGATATAGAAGTGGCAATGATGTATGAGACACCGTGACATTCCAAAAGTCAAAGTGTTTTAAGAAGGTTCGGTTAACTTGGTTCATGAGTTTTATTCAAGGGTCAGGTTATAGTCGCAGCCAGAGAGAGAGAGATAGAAAGAAACACTCAGCGTGAACTCTAACCTAGATCAGAACGGTCAATCACATTATCTAATCTGGATGCCTCCCACTTTTCCTCGATTTCTCCTCCAAACCCAAAAGGAGAATTAGTCGGAATCACCCGAGGAGTAATCCTACTCATCAGTGGGAATCGGGATCCAACTATCATCGCATGATAACTTGATAGAAGGCACTTAAGTCACCACACTCCAGAAGGTATGCGCATGCCTAGCAGGTTTCCTGTACGTATGAAACTCCCGATGTGTGTTTTTATCCCAAGCGGCTTATGACCTTGACTAGGTCAACATATCTTAAGTCGCAAGTCAAGTTCAACCCGTCATTATCCTGGATTAATTAGACCCACCCATACGAGCCCTTGACTAGGTCAACATGACTGTACGACTGTCATAACCAGTCGCATATCCATGCAACAAAAAAGTACTACAGAGCTACCGATCACTACGCCTTGACTAGGTCAACATACGTAGCACGAATACTAAGAAATACTCGTCTCAAATGACGGAGGGCTACAGATGGTTTTTTGCGAAAAACATTAACGTAATGAACTTGATATACTTAATTATATTGGTTTTATCTCGTTTGTATTCGTGTTCCCCGGAACGCGGATACGGGTGTTTATGCACGGTTGACAGAGACAGAGGATTCTCATTAGGGTTATTGACTGTTGACTTTTGCTAAACCCTAATAAGAATTAGAATTATGATTAACAATAATATTAATTAAGTATTATAGTGACATGGTTAGGATTGAAAGGTTGACCTTGTTGACTTGTTGACTTTTGTTGACCGGTTGACTAGGTTGGACTTGTTGACCACCATCATGACAATGGCTATCATTTGTTTGCATTGACTTGTGCTTGCTTGATACTTCACAAATTGCATTTAATGCAAGAAATGATATTGACATTTGTCATGATATCAACCATCACATTATACTCAATTATTATTACTTATTATCATAATTTTGGATTATGAGAGGTGAGATGAGAAGAGGTTGACTCACTTTTCATTTGGCTTTCTCTCTCTTGAGCTCTCTGATTCTCAAGCTCTCCATCTTCCTCTTGCTCTCTCTAGCTCAAGGCAAACCCTTCTCATGTGTTGAGATTCATTGCCTTAGAGATAAAAGCACCAAAACAATCCTCTACTCATCCTAGTTCACAAGGCCTAGCAAGCCAAGTGTTCTAGTTTCTTCAAAGTTCGAAGAAGAAGACAATGTTAGAAGCTTTCGGGGGGATCCATCTTCGGCGCGAGAAGACGACGAGGGGAGGCCGGTCCATACACCACAAGAGTTGAAGACGAAGGAGTTCGAGAAAGGTATAAACCCCTAACCGAGTAGTTTTAAATTTGCGTGCGTGTTTTGAATTTAAGAATACAACAATAAAGACGGTATCACTTGGTAGCTAGCCGGTTGTGTGCGGGTCGATCCACAGGGAGATGGAATCCTTTTCTTTATGTTCTGACGAGTTAATTCCAAAAAATGGTGGTTTTGGTTTAAGATCTAAGAATGAGAATAAGTTTATATAAAGGCTTCCTAGGGGTAGGATTAGGTTAGTTCGAAATATGGATCTTCTCACTTCTTTCAATGCCCTAGTTAAGAATATAGGTGTTAGGGTAATAGTCAACAACGGGGATTACCACGACTAGGAAGAAACTTAGTTTCTTCCTTTTAGTCCTTGTCCGTCCGTTCTTGGCTCTTATCCCTAACCTACGGTTAATTCTGTTGCGCCACGGCAGCGCCCCGGCCGTCTATTCCGAGGCCAAATTGCGGAATCAAAATTTTTCCTTACTTGGAAACCGGCGCTACCGCGGACAAAGAAAACCCGGATCGTTAACCATTAACCTAATGCTAGCAAACAAGAGATGGGAAGAAAAGTATACCAAGTGATCCGAGTCCTCCGGTCTTCTCTTCATCGTCCCGATCTCCCGCGGAAAGTCTTGGCTCCACATCGTCGCCTCCTCGCCGGAAGGGCACCACATCGCCTGCGTCTTTTACGGGCTCCAGCCTCAATACCGAGGCAACTCGGACATGAAGTCGGCAACTCGACATGCTCAAGATATGCTGTAGAATGTGTAGTGTAGAGGCTATATCTCATTTGGGGTTTGTTGCCATGGTGATGGAGGAATCAAGAATAGAAAAATGGTGCTTGCATTTTTCTAGCATGAAAATGAGATCAAGAATGAAACTCTCAAGATGAAGCTCTCTTATTCTTTTTCTCTCAAATGTTTTTCAACCATTTTCATCAAGTGAGAAGAATGGTGGAGGAAAAGAATATGAAACCATAACCTAAGAAGGAAGGTGAGTGTAGGATAAGAGAAGAGGTGACCACACACAAAACATCAACCATACTTCTCACTATTAAACCCATTCCCTCTCAAATCTCAATAATGCAAAAGCATGGATGAAAGATATCATAATCAACACAATAGCAAGAAACCCCCTCCACAAAAGTTATTTGCACAATTGCAAATAACCCCCCTCCATCGGAAAAGTCCGGCCGGGAAAGAACAAAGGAAAACCGGCCGGAACTGAATGCAAACTGGCAACTCCAGGAAACTGGTCCCGTAATAAATTACAGGAAAACCCCAATACTGTGCATACACACCCACATCTGTATTCCGTCCGGATAATAATGCAATGAGACAAAATCTACACTGTACTAAACTAGGACCGGCTTAAACCAAAGCCGGCTAGTAATATCCGTCCGATCCTGATCCGTGCAATACCGCACGTATCAGATCGAACCCTGCCATATAACTATACGGCCACTAGTACAAAACTGTCCGATCCTGATCCGTGCAATACCGCACGTATCTGATCGGACCCTGCCATATCTCCATACGGCCTCTACAGCGTTTCGCCCGAAAGCTTGAGTAACTGTAAGTGTGGTGGACTCTAAAGACTCGTCAATACTATGGCTGTGGATTTAACCACTAGCACGACAGAGGTATTAGCCAATACGTGACGGGCCACCAGCTATTGACCAAAAGGGACGTCGATGAGCGAACTCATCCTGACACCCTACTGAGCCTGTCAGTGACAATATCCGTACAGTCCGGTCCGTTCGTCTATGAGCATCGCATGTCGGGCCTAGGGGGTTGGTAAAAGTCAGACCCCTAAAAGCGGTACAAGTCATGTCGGAGTGTAGCCCAGAACGCCCTGAGATACTACTGGAATACCTACCAGTAAATCTCCTGCCTCGGCCGAGGTCTTTGCGTAATGGCTCTCCTAGACACAGCGCGACCTCACCCCCAATACCGGGAGAGACGAACCCCTGCAGATCCGCTCACTGCCTCCATGTGGCTCGGGACTGTACCCAACTAAAACCTGTTTCCACGACTCCTTTGAGCCGTGGTAGGGTAGTAATCAAAGCACAGTGGGAACTCACACGAGACAAATGACGATCTCAGGTCGATGAACTAACCTGTACACATGTCACCAGGGAACTGCTATCTGACGTCTGGTATAAGACCAACTAGCAGGTTCCCGGCGAGTCCTGTACGGTGTACTCATAACCCAATGAGCACCTGTATACATCTTAGGTGAACCAACTGACACCAGTGGCTTGTGAGACCGGCCACCGCCCCTCGTCGGGGTCTCGACTGTATACACTAGTCTACTAATGGAGTATCGATGCCCTGTCTCGAAACTCATACGACTGGGGACCTTTTAAGGATGTGCTTATAGACTACCAGCTCCCACGTATATGATCGCCATCATACTGCCGGCAGTCAAGCAAGAATCCTAGGGGCTCTATCAACGTGTAATAGCGACATGCCAGGTCACCTTAAGCAGTACACGATGATAAAGATAAACCAGATAGCATACTATCATCTCGAGTAAGACTGTCCTACCGGGATAGGTCCTCACTCAATCATTGCAATCACGTGCCTGTGATCCAATAATTGACTCTGAGGGCACTATCTCCAACAATCTCCCACTTGCACTCAAGGCTAATTATTGCGATGCCGCATACTCACAGCCCGTGTGATACCGAACACCCAACTCCTCTACTAGTCAGTCTCACAAAGCTCGTTTGCGAAACTATTGCGTTCGAGGAATAGCCTCAGTGAGTGGATCCACTGTGATGTTTCTTTCTATGTCTCTCTATATCTCAAGTTCGCGGAGAAAACCATCTCCCGAAATGAGCAATACCTGTCTTAGAGTATGTCTGGATATCTGATGGGACCTAGCTCATGAATGAACTCCAAATCCAAACTTCTTAGACTGTATCGATAACTGAACTTAATCAGTACCCAGCGCCATGCCTCCCTCAGTATTGCTTTGGACCACCTGTCCAAAATACTGCCCCTCGTCAGAAGGAGAAACTATAACTCTGACAGCCACTCTGCCATCCATGTCACCTTGGAAGCCTGGAGTGATAACCGTCTCCTCAAAGAGGCTGTCGTTATCACATCCCTAGAACACGCACTTATGTCCTAAAACTGCTTCCGATTGTTTCTCCAGGATTGGATCAATGTCAACTTATTGCATCTAGTGCAAGAACAACATCTAGTGTGGTACTTGACATCTCATGATTGACTCAATTGCCTAAGCAAGTGATCTGTCAATCATGCACATCCCTCTCTTCTTTAGTCTGTAAGACACCTTCAGAGAGGGTGACTCCATCACCTGCAGGTATACTACCGTGCTAGGAGTCGTCCATTCTAAATACTCATAGAATGCTGTCAAGATACCCAGATTGGGAAACCACCCAAATCTAGATCTAAGACAATAGATCTAGTAACCAGCATGTTTGATATAATATCCAAATCCCATGTGGAGAAACTACTGTGTGACGACCATAGTATAACCGATCGTAGTATAGGAATATCACTTCCCACTCTGTGTATGTCATCAAATACCAGGACATCACACCCTACTACCTTCTCAACAGATCCATCCCCTATTCTGATGAAGTCAAACCTATGACTTTCACATCAGAAATAGATGATCTATATCCGCTACATCTGCTTTAGTCTATAAATAGACATAAGCCTGATGTCCACCAATGCTTCCGCTGCTCCCACTGACTACGACAACCCTCTGGCAGAGTCATATAGACGTGCACTTCTAAAGCAAGTTTAGAACGACGCTATACTCATCCTCCTGCCGAGTCTCGCAGCCTGGAACAGCAACAATGGCAAGTGTGGGTAAACAAAAACTTCCCTGTCACCGTCCTTGAGGCTACCGGAGTACCTCTCGGGTGCCTGAAGTTACCCACCTTATCTGCGGAGTGGCCAATGGAATGTCAAATCAGATTGAATCTTTAGGTTCCTGTGAAATCTTCAGTAATCGTTTGTGGTTCTGGAATCACTTCCAGTTCTACCATACTCCCACTACTGTTTTTCTGAAAAAATCCATTTCTTTTAAAAATGTGGCGAGTCAAGAACAATATCTCTATTGATCTTCCAGATGGTAGAAAGTCAACCCTCGTCATAGCCTGGGTCAACCCGCAAACAGCCATTACAGAAACATGCCTTGAGTTGTCCAGTGTCTGGTTTTAATCATAAGCCGGACAACTCCCCGTACCTTAACAATGTCAAGATATGAACTGTTCTATATCCAATATAGAAACAGAGGCACTGATTTAATTGAACCAGATTCAAATCATGCAGCTGTCTCCAGTGCATGTCAACTAAATGGAAGGAGGCCGATCAACGTTACTCAACTTAGGAATGTTTCCAATTATGAGTAACCTGAAAGAGAAGCTAGTTCTCTTAATCATTACTATCAACTGAATACCATATACAAGTATCTACATCTTCGATCACCTTGAAGAATCCCGATACTTGCAATACTTGGTTCTTTACTCTATTCAAATACCTATAACTCCTCAAAACTTAGACCCTGTGTTTCCACGAAACACATGTCTAAGAACTAGAGAAGTTAAAAGTAAACAGAATATAGTATGAGGACCAACCCCTCTATCCAAATGGACACTGGACAACATACAATACTCTGTATAAGTCCCCTGAGTCTAACAACTCTTTCACTGTGTGTCGTAGGTTGAAAACTGTACTTAAGGCTAAGAAGAATTACACCGCTGTTTAATGCTCCTTACCTAACCATCCACTGATATAGGTAAATGTCATCGACATAATATCAAAAGGTATATCTCACTCTCTGAAAATAGACGTACAGATATATCAATTTGAAATTGGTGCATAACAGCGGATATTCAAAACCAAATAATTGCCGTCCGGCAAACAACCCAGGTGACTTCCTCAAATATCACCGATTACAACGAATCCCGATATAATGAGGATGATTACCCAATTCCCAATAACTTACTCCCACTCATCATCTGTAAAACCATACAGATGTGAGAATCATACCTAGTAAATACATACCCTGGAGTAAGTGTCTAATCGGGAAATCAGTTTTCTATTAACAGTACACAGTGAAACTGAAACATTGAAAGGTTTCGTTGGGGTATCCTGGTATTCCTAGTAATGCCTCTTCCATTATCCAGATTCACAACTGTAACCGTGTAATTCTTTGCCACTTCTCCAAATCCCTTTATATGTCTTTAGTCATTACCTTCTGTACACCCCATTAGGCCAAATGGTTTTCTTCCTTCCCTACCGTTCGGCACCAGCCTATGGTTTGGAAGAAGACTATCCAATAAGCATAATGGGTGTACTGTCCCAATCCTAGGAACACTCGCAATGCGAGAGAAGGTGAAGATAAAAGACACCTGAATGAACCTTATTCCTATTTCTCCTGAACCAGAATCCATCCCCGAACTGGAACAAGTTCCTTTCGAGTTCGTATATAACCATACGATGGAGTATCCAATAAACTGTGGATCTTCGTAGTGATACGGAGTGTCCTGGAGAAATACAAAGGTGATTTAGGATTGGCGAAGAAATACTTGGTTTGGTCGTGAATATCAGTCGCAATTTACTTTGCCCCCCTACTAATCCCTTGCTTTGTCTTAACTTAATACCTTCTGCACACCATCGTTATGCTAATTGGTTTTCTTCATTCCCCACCGTTCGGCACCAGCCTAAGGTTTGGAAGAAGACTATCCAATTTGCGTAATAGGTGTACTATCTCCTAAGCCAAGGAGTACTCGCAACCTGAGAGAAGGTGAAAAGAAAAGACAACTGAATAGTCCTATCCGTTTTCTCCAGAACCAGAAATCATCCTCGAAGTCCTTCGAGTTCGTATCTAACCATACGATGGTTTTGTCCAATGGAAGTGGACGTTCGTAGTAATACAGGGTGTCCTGGAGAAAAGGGTAAAAGTAGGAGTGGCAATGAGGTCTGCAACTCTGACAATCCAAAAGCCAGTGTTAAGAAGGTTCGGTTAACTTGGTCACTGAGTCATAGTCCAGGTCGGGTCAATGTTCGCTGCCAGAGAGAGAGAAAAGAAACACTCAGCGTGCACTCTAACCTAGATCAGAATGGTTATCACTTTGTCTAATCAGGAAACCTCCCACTGTACCTCAAATTCTCCTCCAAACCTGAAAGAAGAATTAGTCGGGATCACCCGAGGAGTAAACCAACTCATCAGTGGGAATCGGGATCCAACTATCACCGCATGATGACTTGACGGAATCCACTCAAGTCACCACACTCCAGAAGGCATGCGCATGCTTGGCAAGTTTCAGTTCTTTTGAAACTCCCGATGTGATTTTTACCCCTAGGACCCAAGTGACCTTGACTGAGCCAACATATCAAAGGATCCTAGTCAAGTTCAACCCGTCATTATCTTGATTGCATTAGACCCACCCGCACGAGTCCTTGACTGAGCCAAAATGACCGTACGACTGTCCTAACCAATCACATATCCATGCAACAGAAAAACACTACATAGCTACCGAACACTACGCCTCGGCTAAGCACGACATACGCAGCACGAATACTAAGTAATACTAATCTGAAATGACGGAGGGCTACGACTGGTTTTTGACAAAAAACCTTTAACATAATGAACTTGATATCGTTGAAGGAACTGCACAACTTTTTATAAAATATAGTGACGAAAACCTTTACTAAAGAGGTCACTCCCGGTGAAGGGATCTCGGCTCTTTCCCCGTAGAATGAGGTGCAGGATATTCCAACTGAATACCACGATGCAAAGAAAAAGTAATCGGCTATAGTGAAGTTATTACCCTGACGCAAACTTCTGTCCAAGGGGTCACTCCCGGTGAAGGGATCTCGGCCCTTGCCTCGTCGACTGAGGAGCAGGATATTCCAAATGAATACCACTATGCAAAACAAAAGTGAACGTCCTTGCAATAACAGCTTTTTTTTGAAAAATGTTCCAACAACATCAGAATAGGTTTGTTTATCTTGCATTGATCCGAATCAACGCAGTCCCATCAATTAATCACACCACAAAGAACGAAAATATACTGACGTACATATATGCCATCCGCATTCGCCACTGGGTCCCGTCATCACCCGTTAGGTTAGCTAACTAACGGCAGAGCGGGGACTGGACTGGCGCGGATGTAAACCATATACAACATCTACTAATATATATACCAATATATTATATTTCGCTCAAGGCGTGATAAAATGCAACATCATAGAAATGTACAGCATCACAGAACAATACAGATATCTGGAAGCCCCGGGTTTCACAGAGCCGCTGCTGAAACCCGACGTTCCCCTGGTCGTATGGATAGCCTGTGCAATGAAATCCTAGACCCCTACGGGCGCGGCAAGTCACCCGCCAAAACCTGAAGCGAGGCAGCCCCCTTCAGCACCGTGAATGGACCACCCAGCACTTCACGGAATCCGGTAACTTGGGCACCCCTCCTGGGTCAACCTGTACCCCCTACGAGTGCGGCGAATAGCCCGCCAATCCTAGAGTGAAGCCCCCTCCGTCTCAATACCATGAGATGCGGGCCTGTTGCCCTCTAGAACCCGGCTATCCGTGCACCCCTCCGCGGGGTAATCCTAGTACAGAAAGTAAAATATACAAACACCGGGTATATCGACCACAACCAGGTCGTGCCCCAAAAGAATAATACAAACAGGCAGTGACGGCAGTCCACATGTCGGACGCTCGCCCCGCAATATCAAATGTACATAATACAACAAAACTGTACTAGCATTGCATCCAGGCTATCCCCCACGACCGATCCGCAACAACACAGCATAAACATAGAACATCAACGTGAAAGTCACGTTCGGAAATCCGTCTAACCGGGCTATAGCAGTTAGACCGGATTTACCGATCAAGTGACATTCACGGTCGCAGATATAATGTAAATACTGTGAAATAATGTGTTTAAAAATATCCGATCGATCAAACAATTAACAAGTGGGCCCCAAGAAAAACTGTAGCACTCACAGAAATAATTGGCCCAAATTTAATATTCCAAAACCCACAAAATTAGCCCAGAAGCCCACTGTAAAATTTTGACAAGGTGAGCACAGTAGAGTGCGGCGGAACCGCGGCCCAAAGGGGGGTTTGGCCGCGGTTCCGCGCTCCT
This sequence comes from Agapanthus africanus, assembly GCA_030015575.1. Lineage (NCBI taxonomy): Eukaryota > Viridiplantae > Streptophyta > Magnoliopsida > Asparagales > Amaryllidaceae > Agapanthus > Agapanthus africanus. The sequence continues at coordinate 180,194,734 of JASDDO010000031.1, read as the reverse complement.
CTGAACGACTGACACTGTCGAATTTTTACAGTGGTCTTAGAATTTCCTGCACATTATTTTTCTGCAACCTGAAAAATTTTTAGACACCAAAAAATTCCAACAGAAAACTGATGCAAAGGAAAATGTGGTTTTTGGGATTTCGGTCGATCGGAAATGCAAAACACATTAGAACAAGCTAGGTAAGGTTAATGGCGTGGCTCTGATACCATGTTGCGCCACGGCAGCGCCCCGGCCGTCTATTCCGAGGCCAAATTGCGGAATCAAAATTTTTCCTTACTTGGAAACCGGCGCTACCGCGGACAAAGAAAACCCGGATCGTTAACCATTAACCTAATGCTAGCAAACAAGAGATGGGAAGAAAACTATACCAAGTGATCCGAGTCCTCCGGTCTTCTCTTCATCGTCCCGATCTCCCGCGGAAAGTCTTGGCTCCACATCGTCGCCTCCTCGCCAGAAGGGCACCACATCGCCTGCGTCTTTTACGGGCTCCCGCCTCAATACCGAGGCAACTCGGGCATGAAGCCGGCAACTTGACATGCTCAAGATATGCTGTAGAATGTGTAGTGTAGAGGCTATATCTCATTTGGGGTTTGTTGCCATGGTGATGGAGGAATCAAGAATAGAAAAATGGTGCTTGCATTTTTCTAGCATGAAAATGAGATCAAGAATGAAACTCTCAAGATGAAGCTCTCTTATTCTTTTTCTCTCAAATGTTTTTCAACCATTTTCATCAAGTGAGAAGAATGGTGGAGGAAAAGAATATGAAACCATAACCTAAGAAGGAAGGTGAGTGTAGGATAAGAGAAGAGGTGACCACACACAAAACATCAACCATACTTCTCACTATTAAACCCATTCCCTCTCAAATCTCAATAATGCAAAAGCATGGATGAAAGATATCATAATCAACACAATAGCAAGAAACCCCCTCCACAAAAGTTATTTGCTCAATTGCAAATAACCCCCCTCCATCGGAAAAGTCCGGCCGGGAAAGAACAAAGGAAAACCGGCCGGAACGGAATGCAAACTGGCAACTCCAGGAAACTGGTCCCGTAATAAATTACAGGAAGACCCCAATACTGTGCATACACACCCGCATCTGTATTCCGTCCGGATACAAATGCAATGAGACAAAATCTACACTGTACTAAACTAGGACCGGCTTAAACCAAAGCCGGCTAGTAATATCCGTCCGATCCTGATCCGTGCAATACCGCACGTATCAGATCGAACCCTGCCATATAACTATACGACCACTAGTACAAAACTGTCCGATCCTGATCCGTGCAATACCGCACGTATCTGATCGGACCCTGCCATATCTCCATACGGCCTCTACAGCGTTTCGCCCGAAAGCTTGAGTAACTGTAAGTGTGGTGGACTCTAAAGACTCGTCAATACTATGGCTGTGGATTTAACCACTAGCACGTCAGAGGTATTAGCCAATACGTGACGGGCCACCAGCTATTGACCAAAAGGGACGTCGATGAGCGAACTCATCCTGACACCCTACTGAGCCTGTCAGTGACAATATCCGTACAGTTCGGTCCGTTCGTCTATGAGCATCGCATGTCGGGCCTAGGGGGTTGGTAAAAGTCAGACCCCCAAAAGCGGTACAAGTCATGTCGGAGTGTAGCCCAGAACGCCCTGACATACTACTGGAATACCTACCAGTAAATCTCCTGCCTCGGCCGAGGGCTTTGCGTAATGGCTCTTCTAGACACAGCGCGACCTCACCCCCAATACCGGGAGAGACGAACCCCTGCAGATCCGCTCACTGCCTCCATGTGGCTCGGGACTGTACCCAACTAAAACCTGTTTGCACGACTCCTTTGAGCCGTGGTACGGTAGTAATCAAAGCACAGCGGGAACTCACACGAGACAAATGACGATCTCAGGTCGATGAACTAACCTGTACACATGTCACCAGGGACTGCTATCTGACGTCTGGTATAAGACCAACTAGCAGGTTCCCGGCGAGTCCTGTCCGGTGTACTAATAACCCAATGAGCACATGTATACATCTTAGGTGAACCAACTGACACCAGTGGCTTGTGAGACCGGCCACCGCCCCTCGTCGGGGTCTCGACTGTATACACTAGTCTACTAATGGAGTATCGATGCCCTGTCTTGAAACTCCTACGACTAGGGACCTTTTAAGGATGTGCTTATAGACTACCAGCTCCCACGTATATGATCGCCATCATACTGCCGGCAGTCAAGCAAGAATCCTAGGGGCTCTATCAACGTGTAATAGCGACATGCCAGGTCACCTTATGCAGTACACGATGATAAAGATAAACCAGATAGCATACTATCATCTCGAGTAAGACTGTCCTACCGGGATAGGTCCTCCCTCAATCATTGCAATCACGTGCCTGTGATCCAATAATTGACTCTGAGGGCACTATCTCCTACAAATTCAACCACAACCAGTCTAACTAGGGAATCACCGCTATCATGTAGGATAAGGTGCCGTACTGAGCGGATTATGGTTGATTTAAAGAGAGTCCTTAATTAAAATTATTTGGGCAAAGAAAGGAGTGAGAGAGATTTCCTTCTCTCAAACCTTCCCTATCCTACCCCTAACAAGTGAGGAATTATTCACTCATTAGGAACGTGACAATAAAATTCATTTTTATATTTTCTATATTTGATTGCCTAAATTGCAGATAAATAAAGAACAAATATAGTGCAGATAATAAATTCAGATAAAAAGAATACGAGATAAAAATTAAAAACTTACTTTATTGATGACCTCTCAACAATGCATTACAATTGGAATTGGAATTTAAATCTAGAAATTAAAATGAGTAAAAACTAAAGAGAGGCATCCTAAGAAAGGTACCCTCAAAGAGGCACACTTTATTTGGCTTTGAGCCCTCCTATTTATAGATAAAAAAAACCCTAGGTTACATTCTGATCAATACATGGTTTACCAAACTACCCTAAGAAAACCGAGTCAAAGCACCGACACCCCCACTGACACATGCACCACACGGCCGCAGTTCCGCGGCAGAATAGCCTTTTGGGCCGCAGTTCCGCGGCCGTTTGGTGGGTTCTTGGGCCCATCTCTTCAGGGTTTCTCTGTGTTGCTTTTATCTTCCGTTTTCTTTATTTGGTTTCTCAAAATCTCTTCTATTTCCTTCCAGATTTCCAACAGTGCAGAATGATGTGGACTTTTGCCTTGAGCTTCGCGTTGAAGTCTTGAATCTTGTGCTGCCCTTGTGCTTTGTGCATTGAACTGTCTAATGATTTTCCATTTGTTCCTTGAACTGGTTGGCGGCATCATACAGATTTATCTGTTGTTGGTCGTAGTCTCACATTTGTAGCGACTTTTCATGAATTTCGCTGTAATGATCTGAGAACCTGTAACCTGCAACTATTTAGCAGACATGGATCAAAAGCACCTATTTATATCCAATGTGATTAAGAATGGGCAATATAAAAATGCAAAAATCTGATCTGAAAAAAATACCCACAAACTTATCTTTTGCTCGTCCCGAGCAAAACCAATTTTATTCTAAAAAATTCCTAACATCACTTTCGCAGGGAACGCGATTGCACTGAGCTCGTGCAACAAGCAGTTAAACCTCTAGGTGTCCCTAGTAGGAGGAGTGTTGTCTCCTGAGGGTTTTCAGCGGATACTATCCACAAAATCCGATCAATTTGGCCGTTGACTCTATTTCTTCAATTCAGTATTCTAGCAAGAAATTCTATTATCTTCAACTTAGAAATCATCAACCCGTATTTTTCACGCTTCTTTTTCATTTAACTTAAGATCATATAAGTTTTGCCAGTTTATAAAGCTTTCTGCATCTCCTAAGTTTTCCTTCTAAGGTGCAATCTTAACATAGGAATTTTAATGTAACACCTTAGAATGTGATTAGGGGTTATTATGCTTTAATGTGGGGGTTTTTAATAAAAAGTTTACCAAAACGGTTTTCAAATATTTTATCAGGTTTTATGAATATTTTATTAGAATTTAATTTGGACTGCACACACATGTGCATGTTAACTAGGGTTAAGTTTGGGGTTAAGCCATGATTAGATAAGCATGGTGAACTAACCCATTTAATTAGTTTAATATGAGTTAATTAGGTGCATTAGTTTTTGTTTTTTTAAAAATATAATTAGCTTTGTGTTAGGGGTTGACTTGAGTTGGAGAGAGAGAGCATGATTGCGTGAGCCATGCTAGGTAATAATAAGAGAGAGAAAGGGGTTGACTCTTATCTCTTTCTTTTTTCAAAACAATTACATCCCTCACTCTCATTTCTTAATCTCACATCTCTCTTTCCCTCTCACTTACACACACACACACAACACAACACACAACACAACAGCAGCAGCTGCTGAAGCAACAGCAGCAGGTAGCAGCAGCAGCTGAAGCAACATAGCAGTTAGCAGCAGCAGGCAGCAGCAGCAGCAGCAGGCAGCAGCATTAGTAAAAGCAGCATCATTTGCAACAGCAACACCAGCAACATAACAACAGTAACAGTAGCAGCAGCAGCAGAACCCCCTCCTCTTCTTCTTCTCCTTCTTCTTGCATAATATTTACACTTAACTTCTTGCTTTCGTTAAGAGTATGGTTATTTAAGCTTAAATTAGTGTTTAATGTGATTTTAGTGCTAGATTTATGAATTTAGTGGAGAATTGGCCAAGTGAGGATTTTTATGGCTAATATAGCTTGACCAAGTGATTTTAAGGCCATCAAAACCAAGTTTTGAACCAAATTTCATAAAAATACCATAGCGTTCCAAATTAGTGTTAATTAGCAATTTAATGTAGATTTTTAGCCATTTTAAGATCTGCTGTTGACCCGAGTGCTTCAAGAAAAATATGAGTTTACTGGAGCATGCTCACTAGACCAAGATCGCACCACAGAACACGAGACCCCAAGCCCTCTTTTTGGCCGCAAATTTATTCATTCTGGCTGCAATTTGCGGCCAGATGGTGGAGTCTGGTGTTGGGGTTTGGGCTGTGGGAGTCTGCTGTATATTTAAGGGTTTTGGTATATGCAACTTTTTATATTTCCACTCGAGTCAAAATCTGGAACTTAAAACTCTTCTTCAATACTTTTTAACTCGTGCGACATGTGCGTTTTGTGTGTTGGGTTTGTTTTTCACTGCTCGATACAGCTAGTCGTGGTGGTTTCTGGTGAGGTTACACACGTTTTGATGTATCGAGTGCACACGTGTTTAGTTTCCAACGCGAGTTTCTCCTTTGTCTCGATATCGCATTTTTGGCAGGATTTAGCTTTATGTGTATTGCTTCTATATTTTTAGGGTCGATCGTGGGGACATCGGACGCTGTGCGAAAGGGAAAAGCGGTGGTTAGACCCGGCTAGCATGAGATCACGGGTGAGTAGATGTAACATTTACGGGGGGAAATCGTTTGGATGGCGCAAGACGCCCGATAGATTGGATAATTTAAAAGACTTCTAGTGGTACTAGGATTTATGAGTATAGTGCCTAGTTAAACATCTTGCTGCCATCATGATTCTATATATTTACATACATGGGCGAACTCATTTCAGAGGACACTTGCATCATTGCCAAGGTTTTTATGCAGCACGAGTACTATTCATGCGGACACACACGCCTTGGTAATTGCTATGCCACAACACTAGATAACTTGTATAACCTAAAATCTAGAACAATTTCACCATATATGATGCTCAAACCTGTGCTAATGCATTTAAATTCCTTAGGATGAACATGTGGGATTGCAAGTCATATGCATGTACCTCATTACATCATTCGTTCATGCCTAGCCTATTAGTCATACATTGCAGTTCGATTTGTTGATACTATAGGCATTCATTATCATTGACATGTGCACTTATGGTGATTTTCTTCAGGATTTCAGCATTTAAGATTTATGAGATTTTTGGGAAAAGCCGCAAGGATTTAATAAACCTGATATTATTTTAAACATTGAAAGTTACGGTTTTTCTCGTGATATGATACATGTGTCGCCTACCATGGGTTTTCTGTTGGTTTTCGAGACCCGATTCGAGGAGTAGGATGAACCGTTTCGGGTACATGGTGAGCCCGGTAAGGTACCCCGGGGTAAGAAGATCGAGGTGCAGACGATGTGCCTGGCAGGGACAGACTACCTACCGGTGATTGTTGGCGTGGCGGATATCCAGAGGATACCGACCGGGCCCGTGAGATGTTGAGATATTGATACTTTGAGATGGGTCAGCCGGACGGCTGGGGCCTGAGATACTGTGATATGGATACATGAGATTTGAGATAGTTGTTTGTGGTGTCGATGCTGGACACGGATTTCTGTTGATTTTATTGGTATTATGCTGATATTTCAAAAGAGTTTTCTAAGAAGAAAATAATGATTTTCTTATATCAACATATTCAGATCACGAGTTGATTCATGTTGCATACATACCTGCTAATATATCATGCCATATCAGTATTGTTGATGTTATGACACTTGCGTGCATGCTTACGATAGCCTCTATAGATGTTATTTATTACTCATGAGTGGGCTTTTGGCCTCGGATAGACGGCCGGGGTTTATGTAGTTGCCATTGATGGATGGAGGAAGAGGTAAAGAAAATTGGTGCTTTCAATTTTTCTAGCAAGAAGAAGATGAGATGAAGAATTCCTCACATAACAAAATGAACTCTCTCATTTTCTCTACTCATGCAAAAAGTGGCCGGCCCATTCAAAATGAGAATGGTGGAGGGATCTCAAACAAAATCAAGAGGGAGGTGAGTGTAGGAGAAAAAGAATGGTGACCATACCCCAGAAGTAAACCTCACATCCAAACACAAATCAACTCTAATCAATCCTTTCTCAAAAAGCAAATGAAAAGACTTAGAAAGCATCTCATGATTATCAACCATCATGAAGCCCTACAAATGCACAAAACCCCTCCTACAAATGTTATTTGCAAACTTGCAAATAACCCCCTCCATCGGAAAAGTCCGGCCGGGAAAGAATAAAGGAAAACCGGCCGGAACGGGATGCAAACTGGAAACTCCAGAAAACTGGTCCCGTAATAAATTACAGGAAAACCCCGATACTGTGCATACACACCCGCACCTGTATTCCGACCGAATATAAATGCAATGAGACAAAATCTACACTGTACTAAACTAGGATCCGACTTCAACCAAAGCCGGCTAGTAATATCCATCCGATCCTGATCCGTGCAATGCCGCACGTATCAGATCGAACCCTGCCATATATCCATACGGCAACTAGTACAAACCGTCCGATCCTGATCCGTGCAATATCGCACGTATCTGATCAGACCCTGCCATATCTCCATACGACCTCTACAGCGTTTCGCCCGAAAGCTTGAGTAACTGAAAGTGTGGTGGACTCTAAAGACTCGTCAATACTATGGCTGTGGATTTAACCACTAGCACGTCAGAGGTATAAGCCAATACGTGACGGGCCACTAGCTATTGACCAAAAGGGACGTCGATGAGCGAACTCATCCTGACACCCTACTGAGCCTGTCAGTGACAATTTCCGTACAGTCCAGTCCGTTCGTCGATGAGCATCGCATGTCGGGCCTAGGGGGTTGGTAAAAGTCAGACCCCCAAAAGCGGTACAAATCGTGTCGGACTGTAGCCCAGAACACCCTGAGATACTACTGGAATACCTACCAGTAAATCTCCTGCCTCGGCCGAGGGCTTTGTGTAATGGCTCTCCTAGACACAGCGCGACCTCACACCCAATATCGGGAGAGACGAACCCCTGCAGATCCGCTCACTGCCTCCATGTGGCTCGGGACTGTACCCAACTAAAACCTGTTTGCACGACTCCTTTGAGCCGTGGTAGGGTAGTAATCAAAGTACAGTGGGAACTCACACGAGACAAATGACGATCTCAGGTCGATGAACTAACTTGTACACATGTCACCAGGGAACTGCTATTTGACGTCAGGTATAAGACCAACGAGCATGTTCCCGGCGAGTCCTGTCCGGTGTACTCATAACCCAATGAGCACCTGTATACATCTTAGGTGAACCAACTGACACCAGTGGCCTGTGAGACCGGCCACCGCCCCTCGTCGGGGTCTCGACTGTATACACTAGTCTACTCTGGAGTATCGATGCCCTGTCTCGAAACTCACACGACTAGGGACCATTTAAGGATATGCTTATAGACCCCAGCTCCCACTTATATGATCGCCCTCATACTGCTGGTGGTCAAGCAAGAATCCTAGGGGCTCTATCAACGTGTAATAGCGACTTTTCAGGTCACCTAAAGCAGTACACGATGATAAAGGTAAACCAGATAGCATACTATCATCTCGAGTAAGACTGTCCTACCGGGATAGGTCCTCTATCAATCATTGCAATCACGTACCTGTGACCTAATAATTGACTCTGAGGGCACTATCTCCAACAATCTCCCACTTGCACTCAAGGCTAATTATTGCGATGTCGCATACTCACAGCCCGTGTGATACCGAACACCCAACTCCTCTACTAGTCAGTCTCACAAAGCTCGTTTGCGAGACTATTGCGTTCGAGGAATAGCCTCAGCGAGTGGATCCGCCTTGATGTTTCTTTCTATGTCTCTATATATCTCAAGTTCGTGGAGAAAACCCATCTCCCGAAATGATCAATACCTGTCTTAGAATGTGTCTGGATGTCTGATGGGTCCTAGCTCATAAATGAACTCCAAATCCAAACTTCTTAGACTGTATCGTCAACTGAACTTAATCAGTATCCTGCGCCATGCCACCCTCAGTATTGCCTTGGACCACGTGTCCAAAATACTGCCCCTCGTCAGAAGGAAAACTATAACTCTGACAACCTCCTCGTTGTCCATGTCACCTTGGAAGCCTGGAATGATAACTGTCTCCTTAATGAGGCTGTCGTTATCATTTCCCTAGAACATCTATTTATGTTCTAAAGTTGCTCCCGACTGTTTCCCCAGGATTGGATCAATGTCAACTTATTGCATCTAGTGCAAGAACAACATCTGGTGTGGTACTTGACATCTCATGATTGACTCAATTGCCTGAGCAGGTGATCTGCCAATCATGCACATCCCTCTCTCTTTAGTCTGTAAGACACCTTTAGAGAGGGTGACTCCATCACCTGCATGTACACTACCGTGCCAGGAGTCGTCCATTCTAATTACTCTTAGAATGCTGTCAAAGTACCCTGATTGGGAAACCACCCAAATCTAGATCTAAAACCATAGATCTAGTAACCAGTATGTTTGATATAACATCCAAGTCCTGTAAGGAGAAAATACCTTGTGACGACCAAAGTATAACCGATCGTAGTATATGAATATCACTTCCTACTCTGTGTATGTCATCCAAATACTAGGATATCACACCCTACTATCTTCTCAACAGATCCATCCCCTATTCTGATGAAGTCAAACCTATGACTGTCATACCAGAAATAGATGATCTATCTCCGCCACATCTGCTTATAGTCTATAAATAGACATAAGCCACCTGTCCACCAATGCTTCCACTGCTCCCACTGACTACGACAACCCTCTGGCAGAGTCATACAGACGTACACTTCTAAAGCAAGTTTAGAACGACGCTATACTCATCCTCCTGCCGGGTCTCACAGTCTGGAACAACAGCAATGGAAAGTGTGGGTAAACAAGAACTTCCCTGTCACTGTCCTTGAGGCTACCGGAGTACCTCTCGGGTGCCTGAAGTTACCCACCTTATCTGCGGAGTGGCCAATGGAATGTCAATCCAGATTGAATCTTTAGGTTCCTTATCAAATCTTCTGTAAACGTTTGTGGTTCTGGAATCACTTCCATTTCTACCATACTCCCACTACTGTTTTTTGAAAAAATCCATTTTTAATAAAACTGTGGTGAGTCTAGAACAATATTTCTATTGTTCATCCAGATGGTAGAAAGTCAACACTCTTCATAGCCTGGGTCAACCCACAAACAGCCATTACAGAAACGTGCCATGAGTTATCCAGAGTCTGGTTTTAATCATAAGCCGGACAACTCCCCGTACCTTAACATCGTTAAGATATGAACTGTTCTATATCCAATATAGAAACTGAGGCACTGATTTAATTGAACCAGATCCAAATCATGCAGCTGTCTCCAGTGCATGTCAACTAAATGGAAGGAGGCCGATCAGCGTTACACAACTTAAGAGCATTTCCAATTATGAGTAACCTGAAAGAGAAGCAAGTTCTCTTAATCATTACTATCAACTAAATACCATACACAAGTATCTACATCTTCGATCAATTTGAAGAATCCCGATACTTGCTATACCTGGTTCTCTACTCTATTCAAATACCTATAACTTCTCAAAATTCGGACCCTGTGTTTCCACGAAACACCTGTCTAAAAACTAGAGAAGTCATAACTAAACCGAATATAGTACGAGGACCAACTGTAACACCTTAGGATGTGTTTTGTAGATAATTATATTTTAATATGTGATTTTTAATAGAAAGTTTACCAAATTATGTTTTAAATATTTTATCCTTTTTATTGTGTATTTTATTAGAATTTTGTTAGGCACACACACACTTGTGCATGACAACTAGGGTTTAGAGATGGGGTTAGACCATGTTTAGCAAGCATGATAGAGTAATCCTTTCTCTTTAAGTTAATAATTATTGTTTAAGTGCTAAGGGTTTTAATTGATTTTTCTTTGTTTTGGATGAATGTTGACTTTGGGGGAGAGAGAGAGAGGGAAAGCATGGGGCAACATGGCTCATGCCATACTCATTTAATAAGGGAAGAGAAAGGAAGAGAGGGGTTTTGCCGTGCTCTCATTTTCTTCTCCTCATTATCTTTCTCTCATTCTCTCTCTCAAACACACACACACACACACACTTTCAGCAGCAGCAGCAGCTGCCCCAGCAACAACAACAAAAACAATAGCAGCAGCAGCAGAAGTAGAAGCAAGCAGCAGTGGCAACATCATCATCATCATCAGCAGCCCCAGCACAAGGAGAAGCAACACCAGAAGCTTCAGCAGCAGCAACAGCTCCAACACCAGCATCACCATCATCAGCTCCAGCATGATCATCATCATTAGCATCATCATCATTATCATCAGCAGCAGCAGGAGCAGCAGGAAGCAACAGCAGTAGCAGGAGCTCCAGCAATCTATTGAGGCTCTTCTCCACTTCTTCACCGGCTCTCTAGGGTTCTTTAGGGTATATTTTCTGAACCCTATTGCTTGTTTGTGTAGCTTGTGTGTTAGTTAGCTCGATTAGTGTTAAAATTAGCTAATTTAGTGCTAGATTATGGTGTTTAAGTAGAATTTTGGGAAATTGTTGATTGTGTTAGCTACCCTAGTTTGTTTAAGTGTTAATAGGGCCACTTCAACTGAGAAATCCCCAGATTACACTAAAATACCATAAGGTTTCTTAATTGTGTAAAATTGTCGTTTTTAAGCGATATTTGTGATATCTGTGATCTGCTTGTGACCCGATGCCTACAAAATAAAATTGAGAGGACTGGGACATGCTACCTAGGTCTTGAGCACACCACATGAACACGAGCCCCTACCCCCATACTTGGGCCGCCAGTTTAGTCAATCTGGCCGCAATTTGCGGCCAGGAAGGGGTCTGGGGACTTGGGGTTTTGGGTAGTGTTCTCTGATGTGTAGTGCAGTGTTTTGGCATGTCTAGTTTTGTAAGATTTGACCTGTAGGATAATCTGGGATCAAATACCGTTTTTGGTGTCCGTTGTGTTTGCGCGATACGCGCGATACGTAAGTGGGTTCTGTGATCCAGCGTATCGCGCCGTGTCGCGATGGTTTTAGACGCGTACACACACCATCCAGCGTATCGTGCACACGCGCGTTTAGTTCGCGACGCGAGTTTCTCGTTTTGGTTCGATATCGCGTTTCGCGGAATATTTTGGCTTATATATGATTTGCATGTCGTATTTACAAGTTTGCAGGCAGGAACTACGGACACGGCTACAGGGAGGAGCAGATGGTAGGATTCACCTAGCGTGGAGTGTAGGTGAGTAGATTTAACATCTACAGGGGAATCGCCCGCATGGCGTTATGCGTCTGGGCTAGGATTCAATTACCAGTCGCACATTCTACGTCATTGTAGAATTGCGCCTTTACTGTATTCCTTGATATAGTTATATACTGTGACTAGGAGCCGTAGGACACTGCACACATTAATGACGGTTCAAGTTGCACGAGCACGGATTGTATGCTACACACACACCGTCAATAATTGCCATGTCACACACTACCCCTTATAGCTACTATTGCTTACCATACATGACATCTAGCTACCGGTATACCTATAGTGTATCATACCTTTAGTGATAGGTACATTTACACCTTGCGATACAGCTACAGGTATACCTTTTAGATATTTTACTTATACCGGGGGATATCTTACTCATATTCTTCTTATACCCAGGGGGTATATGACATCAGTTCTTATAGGTAGATACCTATACATTGCTACACCTGTATGTTAGACACATATTCAGTTGCTGTCGCATATTTACATTTAATGATGTTACTTAGCTGTACCTTATCTTGATTTCGCATACATCTGGTTCAGCTATATACTTTTGTTTACCTGCTCGCATTCAGATATATCGCATACATTTTTTCCTGGATTTACGCATTGTTTATCTGGATTTTATATGATGTTTTCGGGATTTGGGAACCGCGGGAGTTCATGAAATTATGCATACATGGAACAACCCGGTTTCCTTGATATGATATTTGAGGGTCCCCCATGAGTTTTATCGGTGCTGATTATATACTCCATACGAGGTGTGGTTGCCGTCTGAGAGTACATGGTGGGGCCCGGTATGGTTCCCCTCGGCAAGAAGATCGATGGGTTTGCCGATTGAGCCTGGAGGCGGGCGAGTACCTACCGGTGATTGGTTGGACCTGGCAGTTGTCCGGAGGATACTGTCTAGAGTCGAGAGTGGATGCGGGAAGATCTGTACTGTCGGGGCCGAGGGCCGATACCGCAGACGGACCCCGTGGGCCGATCCGGACTGACGGAGCCCGATATACGAGGATTTCTGTGTCGATGCTTGGCACACTGCTTTCATGATATTTCTTTAACCCCTTTTGTATATATATAACAGGGGATTTAGCCGTTGTTATATATACCCTTACACCAATATTAGTGGAATGGAACGCTAATATATGTGTATTGCCCCCATCATATTTATTTCTGTACATATATATATACCTTTAGGATGTTAGATTCTTACTTGAGATTGGACTTGGGATACTAGGTGATTCATTGGGATTGGATATTGGACATACCTATGTGATTGGTGATTTGTACATTCGGGATATAAGAGATTACTCGATATTGTACATTGGGGAGATGTGAGACTTATATGATGTGAGTGCCCAATGTGGGGGCTGATTTGAGGATTTGTGATTGGAGTATCTTGATGGATTGTGATCCTGCCACGACGTCAGGTTTCCGTGGGAAATGACATATTCCACCCTATACCTCACCCTTACCTACCTTATGCACAGATTCATATATTGGTAGTACTTGTAGTGCACCCTTATGATAGTTGCATATTTGTTTTCTCATATCTCTATTGCATAGTCATTGCATACTATTATCATGCCATCATTGCTTCACATATTGATTGTACCTGCTAGGGTACTTTCCACTATTCTGCATTTACATGACATATTATTATTGTAATCGCATATCTTAGATTCATGCTGTACGTGCATTCCTGCGATTACCTGCATATGTTTTATTCTATTCACGAGTTGGCAACTCACCCCCATTGTGCCACAGGTGTTTCAGGTTGTTCCCCAGAGTAGTCGAGGCAGGCTATTTCTCTATTCAGCTATCCAGCTATCATCTTTTGCTCCAGATACCGCCTCAGATCACAGTACTATTTTGCTTTGGTGGGTTGGTGGTTATCTGTATTTCATATTGTACTTTCGTTGTATTTGTACTCTCCATCTACTATTGTATTATTGACATAGAGACTTGGTGAGGACGTTATGTGTATTATTGTGGATTTGATGTCTTTTATATACAGCTTTTTCTCTACTGTCATTATTTTTGTGTTGCATTCATCTTGACTAGTCTTTACAAAAAGGGGGTGTTGCTAAAATTTTAAAGAAAGAAAGTAAGACTTTTAAAGAATTTGGGTTGCGATTTCAAATGTTTCAAAACTTATATTATCTTTTCCGTATTTTTATGGTTTAGACTTCTGGGTTTTGGCTTTCTTTTGCTACGTTACGTCTTAGGGCGTTGCGTAGTATTAAGGCCGTCACGGGCCAATTTTTGGGTCGTGACACCAACCCCTCTGTCCTGATGGACCCTGGACAACATACAATACTCTGTACAAGTCCCTTGAGTCTGATAACTCATTCACTGTGTGTCGTAGGTTGAAAACTGTACTTATGGTCAAGAAGAATTACACCGCTGTTTAATGCTCCTTACCTAACCATCCACTGATATAGGTAAATGTCATAGACATAATTTCAAAAAGGTATATCTCACTCTATGAAAATAGATGTACAGATATATCAATTTGAAATTGGTGCATAAAAGAGGATATTCAAAACCAAATATTTGCCGACCGGCAAACAGCCCAGGTGATTTCCTCAAATATCACCGATTACAACGAATCCCGATATAATGAGGATGATCACCCAATTCCCAATAACCTACTCCCACTCATAATCTGTAAAACCATATAGATGTGAGAATCAAACGTGGTAAATACATACCCTGGAGTAAGTATCTAATTGGGAAATCAGTTTTTTTTAACATTACACAGTGAAACTGAAACATTGAAATGTTTCGATGGGGTATCATGGTATTCCTAGTAATGCCTCTTCCAGATTCACGACTGTAACCGTATAATCCTTTGCCACCTCTCCAAATCCCTTCATATGTCTTTAGTCATTACCTTCTGCACACCCCTTTAGGCCAAATGGTTTTCTTCCTTCCCTACCGTTCGGCACCAGCCTATGGTTTGGAAGAAGACTATCCAATAAGCATAATGGGTGTACTGTCCTACTCCTAGGAGCACTCGCAATGCGAGAGAAGATGAGGATAAAAGACAACCGAATAAACCTTATTCCTATTTCTCCTGAACCAGAATCCATCCCCGAACTGGAACAAGTTCCTTTCGAGTTCGTATATAACCATACGATGGAGTATCCAATATAAACTGTGGATCTTCGTAGTGATACGGAGTGTCCTGGAGAAATACAAAGGTGATTTAGGATTGGCGAAGAAATACTTGGTTTGGTCGTGAATATCAGTCGCAATTTACTTTGCCCCCCTACTAATCCCTTGCTTTGTCTTAACTTAATACCTTCTGCACACCATCGTTATGCTAATTGGTTTTCTTCATTCCCCACCGTTCGGCACCAGCCTAAGGTTTGGAAGAAGACTATCCAATTTGCGTAATAGGTGTACTATCTCCTAAGCCAAGGAGTACTCGCAACCTGAGAGAAGGTGAAAAGAAAAGACAACTGAATAGTCCTATCCGTTTTCTCCAGAACCAGAAATCATCCTCGAAGTCCTTCGAGTTCGTATCTAACCATACGATGGTTTTGTCCAATGGAAGTGGACGTTCGTAGTAATACGGGGTGTCCTGGAGAAAAGGGTAAAAGTAGGAGTGGCAATGAGGTTTGCAACTCTGACAATCCAAAAGCCAGTGTTAAGAAGGTTCGGTCAACTTGGTCACTGAGTCATAGTCTTAGGGTCGGGTCAATGGTCGCTGCCAAAGAGAGAGAGAAAAGAAACACTCAGCGTGCACTCTAACCTAGATCAGAATGGTTACCAATTTATCTAATCTGGAAACCTCCCACTGTACCGTCAAATTCTCCTCCAAACCTGAAAGAAGAATTAGTCGGGAACACCCGAGGAGTAAACCAGCTCATCAGTGGGAATCGGGATCCAACTATCATCGCATGATAACGTGACGGAATCAGCTCACGTCATCATACTCCAGAAGGTATGCGCATATCTGGCAAGTTTCAGTTCTTTTGAAACTCCCGATGTGATTTCTGCCCCATGCTCTTATGACCCTGGCGTGAGGTCAAAATATCATAAGTCACATGTCAAGTTCTGCCCGTCATTATCCAGGTTAATCTGAACCCACCCGTATATACCCTTGACGTAGGCCAAAATAGTAGTACGACTGTCCCAAACCAACGCATCTATCTATGCAACAGATAAATACCCGGCAGCTACCAATCACCATGCCTTGGCGTGAGGTCAAAATACATAGCTTGAATACTACCGAATATTTAAATGAAATGACGGAGGGCTACGAATGGTTTCTGGCAAAAACCTTTAACGTAATGAACTTGATATCGTTGAAGGAACTGATAGCTTTTAAAAATATAGTGACGAAAACTTTTGCAAAAGAGGTCACTCCCGGTGAAGGGATCTCGGGTCTTTCCCCGTAGAATGAGGTGGAGGATATTCCAACTGAATGCCACGGTGCAAAGCAAAAGTAATCGGCTATAGTGAAGTTAATGCCCTGACGCAAACTTCTGTCCAAAGGGTCACACCCGGTGAAAGGATCTCGGCCCTTGCCTCGTCGACTGAGGAGCGGGATATTCCAACTGAATACCACGATGCAAAACAAAAGTGAACGTCCTTGCAATAACAGCTTTTTGAAAAGTGTTCCAACAACATCAGAATAGGTTTGTTTATCTTGCATTGATCCGAATCAACGCAGTCCCATCAATTGATCACACCACAAAGAACGAAAATATACTGATGTACGTATATGCCATCCGCATTCGCCCCTGGGTCCCGTCATTACCCGTTAGGTTAGCTAACTAACGACAGAGCGGGGATTGGACTAGCGCGGATGTAAGACATATACAACATCTACTAATATATATACCAATATATTAAATTTCGCTCAAGGCGTGATAAAATGCAACATCACAGAAATATACAGCATCACAGAACAATACAGATATCTGGGATCCCCGGGTTTCACAGAGCCGCTGCTGAAACCCGACGTTCCCCTGGTCGTGTGGATAGCCTGTGCAATGAAATCCCAGACCCCTACGGGCGCAGCAAATCACCCGCCAAAACCTGAAGCGAGGCAGCCCCCTTCATCACCGTGAATGGACCACCGAGCACTTCACGGAATCCGGTAACTTGGGCACCCCTCCTGGGTCAACCTGTAGCCCCTACGAGTGCGGCGAATAGCCCGCCAATCCTAGAGTGAAGCCCCCTCCGTCTCAATGCCATGAGATGCGGGCCCGTTGCCCTCTAGAACCCGGCTATCCGTGCACCCCTCCGCAGGGTAATCCTAGTACAGAAAGTAAAATATACATACAACGGGTACATCGACCGCAACCAGGTCGTGCTCAAAAAGAATAATACAAACAGGCAGTGACGGCAGTCCACATGTCGGACGCTCGCCCCGCAATATCAAATGTACATATAAAACAAAACTGTACTAACATTGCATCCAGGCTATCCCCCACGACCGATCCGCAACAACACAGCAAAATACAGAACATCAACGTGAAAGTCACGTTCGCAAATCCGTCTAACCGGGCTATAGCAGTTGGACAGGATTTACCGATCAAGTGACATTCACGGTCGCAGATATAATGTAAATACTGTGAACTAGCAAGTTTAAAATATCTGATCGAACAAAATATACCAAGTGGGCCCCAAAGCATTACTGTAGCACTTGCAGAAAATCTGGGTCCAAACAAAATATACCAAAACCCTTATTTCCAGCCCAAAAGCCCACCACAAAAAATTGGTCAAACGAAGCAAACATACCGCGGCGGAACCGCGGCAAAAGAGGGGTCATTGCCGGGGTTCCGCGGTCGTATGGAATGATCAAGCTACCAAATTTTTGCAGTGTTCTTAGGATTCTCTGTACATCATCTGCAATCACGTGAAAAAATTTTGGACACAAAAAAAATCGACAGAAACTGATGTGAAGGAAAATACGGTTTTTGGGATTTTGGTTCGATCGGGTCTTTAAACATACTAGAGCAAGCTAGACTAGGTTAATGGCGTGGCTCTGATACCATGTTGCGCCACGGCAGCGCCCCGGCCGTCTATCCGAGGCCAAAATGCGGAATCAAAATTTTTCTTAACTTTCAAACTGGCGCTACCGCGGACAATATACCCGGATCGTAACCATTAACCGATACTAGCTATCAAGAGAAAGGGTGAGAGATATACCGAGTGATCCGAGTCCTCCGGTCTTCTCATCATCTTCCCGATCTCCCGCGGAAAGTCTTGTCTCCATATCGTCGCCTCCTCGCTGGAAGGGCACCACATCGCCTGCGTCTTTTACGGGCTCCCGCTTCAATACCGAGGCAACTCGGGCATGAAGCCGGCAAGTCGACATGCCCAAGATTTGCTGTAGAATGTAGTGTAGAAACTTTGTCTCTTGGAGTTTATGTAGTTTCCATTGATGGATGGAGGAAGAGGTAAAGAAAATTGGTGCTTTCAATTTTTCTAGCAAGAAGAAGATGAGATGAAAAATTCCTCACATAACAAAATGAACTCTCTCATTTTCTCTACTCATGCAAAAAGTGGCCGGCCCATTCAAAATGAGAATGGTGGAGGGATCTCAAACAAAATCAAGTGGGAGGTGAGTGTAGGAGAAAAAGAATGGTGACCATACCCCAAAAGTAAACCTCACATCCAAACACAAATCAACTCTAATCAATCCTTTCTCAAAAAGCAAATGAAAAGACTTAGAAAGCATCTCATGATTATCAACCATCATGAAGCCCCACAAATGCACAAAACCCCTCCAACAAATGTTATTTGCAAACTTGCAAATAACCCCCTCCATCGGAAAAGTCCGGCCGGGAAGGAACAAAGGAAAACCTGCCGGAACGGGATGCAAACTGGCAACTCTAGAAAACTGGTCCCGTAATAAATTACAGGAAAACCCCGATACTGTGCATACACACCCGCACCTGTATTCCGACCGGATACAAATGCAATGAGACAAAATCTACACTGTACTAAACTAGGATCCGGCTTAAACCAAAGCCGAATAGTAATATCCGTCCGATTCTGATCCGTGCAATACCGCACGTATCAGATCGAACCCTGCCATATATCCATACGGCCACTAGTACAAACCGTCCGATCTTGATCCATGCAATACCGCACGTATCTGATCGGACCCTGCCATATCTCCATACGGCCTCTACAGCGTTTCACCCGAAAGCTTGAGTAACTGAAAGTGTGGTGGACTCTAAAGACTCGTCAATACTATGGCTGTGGATTTAACCACTATCACGTCAGAGGTATAAGACAATACGTGACGGGCCACCAGCTATTGACCAAAAGGGACGTCGATGAGCGAACTCATCCTGACACCCTACTGAGCCTGTCAGTGACAATATCCGTACTGTCCGGTCCGTTCGTCTATGAGCATCGCATGTCGGGCCTAGGGGGTTGGTAAAAGTCAGACCCCCAAAAGCGGTACAAGTCGTGTCGGAGTGTAGCCCAGAACATCCTGAGATACTACTGGAATAGCTACCAGTAAATCTCCTGCCTCGTCCGAGAGCTTTGTGTAATGGCTCTCCTAGACACAGCGTGACCTCACCCCCAATACCGGGAGAGACGAACCCCTGCAGATCCGCTCACTGCCTCCATGTGGCTCGGGACTGTACCCAACTAAAACCTGTTTGCACGACTCCTTTGAGCCGTGGTAGGGTAGTAATCAAAGTACAGTGGGAACTCACACGAGAAAAATGACGATCTCAGGTCAATGAACTAACCTGTACACATGTCACCAGGGAACTGCTATCTGACGTCAGGTATAAGACCAACTAGCATGTTCCCGGCGAGTCCTGTCCGGTATACTTATAACCTAATGAGCACCTGTATACATCTTAGGTGAACCAACTGACACCAGTGGCTTGTGAGACCGGCCACCGCCCCTCGTTGGGGTCTCGACTATATACACTAGTCTACTCTGGAGTATCGATGCCCTGTCTCGAAACTCACACGACTAGGGACCATTTAAGGATATGCTTATAGACCCCAGCTCCCACTTATATGATCGCCCTCATACTGCTGGTGGTCAAACAAGAATACTAGGGGCTCTATCAACGTGTAATAGCGACTTGTCAGGTCACCTAAAGCAGTACACGATGATAAAGGTAAACCAGATAGCATACTATCATCTCGAGTAAGACTGTCCTACCGGGATAGGTCCTCCATCAATCATTGCAATCACGTACCTGTGATCTAATAATTGACTCTGAGGGCACTATCTCCAACATGGGCAACTCACCCCCGTTATGCCACATCCTTTTTGCAGGTCCGCTCCGTCAGCACTGTAGCGGCGGACGCACTTGCTCCTTTTGCCTGGACTAGAGACTTTTGCTCGTAGGTGGGTTGTGATATTATTTCATTTCCACCTTGTATATTCATTATATCTATAGTACTCCATCTACTGTACCTTCTGTTGTATTGATGTATATTGACCTAGAGACGAGGCAGTGAGAATTGTGGACTTTTATGTTGTATTTTGGGGTCGAGCTCACTTGAGCTGACATGATGTTCATCACTTGTGACTTTTATGCTTATCTTGCACATTGATGATTTAGATTGCATGGCATTTGAGTCCGCTTCGGCAAAGAGCTAGCTCCCGCTTGGGGATGCCTAATTTCATGTTGTATGTATATTCTTGTGTTGTACCCGTTTGGGGCCAGTTTTTACAAAGGAGACTCTGCGGAAATTTTCGGAAAAATGGATGTTGCTTTTAAAAAGCTTGATGTGACTAATTGGATTAAAACTGCTTCCAATAAATTGGTTTTTCCTTCACTTTATTGTTTAAATAGGTTTTGATTTCTGGTCTTTGGTTTACTTAGATTACGTACGCCTTGAGACGTTTCGTAATTTAAGTGCCAGTAACGTTCCGTACCCTTCGGGTCGTGACAAAGTTTGTATCAGAGCGATAGGTTTTACCTTTCTGAGTGTAGGATGACCCTTGGTAGATGGAGTAAGTGACTTAAGCAGGGTAAGGTAGCGTGTGTGTGTCCGCGGCATATTTACGATACGGTACTCCGCCTAGGTGACTTTAGGATATACTTGCTTGAAATTCGTTCTTCAATTCCCTGTATCCTATGGTTCCATTGTACTGTTCTTATTATCCTGTTTCCTGTACCAGCCACTATGCCACCGAAAGCTACGAGGGCGCAGAGGGCTGCCGCTCGAGATGAGATCCGAGCAGGCTTGTTCGATACGAGGACTGAGCAGGACGGTGTACCTACTCCTCAGGGACAGACTGATCCGCTTTTCCCAGGACGCATGGATAGGCTTGAGTCTGGTATGGAGGAGTTACGACCGATGGTTGGAGGTATGCAGGAGTTATGACAGATGGGTGGATCTTTAGTCGAGGCCAGTCGTGCACCGAGATCGGAGGACGTACCTACAACAGCACAGACTACGATAGTACCTGCTGCCCAGACAGTTTCTCCTACTACAACCGTGGCTATTCTAGTATAACTATAGGATTTCATGAGGCTGAGATCCCCAGTCTTCACCGGCACAGATGTAGCGGAGGATCCGCAGACATTCCTTGACAAATTAGCTAGGATTTTCCGTTCGCTCAGATGTTCCGACGACAGATGGGTGGAGCTTACGAGTTTCCGTCTAGAGGGCCTTGCGCAGACATGGTGTGAGTCGATCGAGAGAGGGGGAGCTGCAGGTCTACCTCCTGTAGGGTGTTTTTCGTCACCCCATTGAGATGGGAATACGCGCGCGCTTGTCAGGCGTACTACAGATTCCCCCTGCCTAGGGTAGGCCGGGGATTAATGATTGTGGGGATCCGAATCTCCGGCAGCTGCGGACTAAGCTGCCGTTAATTACCCCTCGCCTTTGGAGCGAGGGAACCTCCGATTGACGGGTTAAACTGGTCATGCGAACTCAATGTGCAGTGTGCGTGCGTGTTGTTTTGGAGGGGGTGTTTGAATATATCGGGAGCTGCGCAGAGTTCTAACAGGGACAGTGTCGTGGAGTATGTGTATGTGTACATTTGTATACATATGTATATATATACATGTATATATAAATAAAGGGGAAAAAGACATCCAAAGGATGCGTGGGGCCAGCGCCTAGGCGCTTGAGCGCAAGCGCGCCACGTGTCGGAACGTGGGCGCTTTACGCTCAAGCGCAGAGTGCTGGGGCGCAACGCGCCACGTGTCGGCACGTGGGCGCTTTGCGCTCGGACGCTGAGCTCTTGGGCGCAAGCGCGCCACTTATCGGCACGTGGGCGACTTGCGCTCGAGCGCTTGCGCTGGAGCGCAAGAGCGCCACGTGTCAGCGCGGGGGCGACTTGAGCTCGAGCGCTTGCGCTGGAGCGCAAGAGCGCCACGTGTCAGCACCGCGGCGACTTGCGCTCGGGCGCTTGCGCCGGAGCGCAAGCGCACCACGTGTCGGCACGGGGGCGACTTGGGCTCGAGCGCTTGCGCTTGGGCGTAAGAGCGCCACGTGTCAGCACGGGGGCGACTTGCGCTCGAGCGCTTGCGCTCGAGCGCAAGAGCGCCACGTGTCAGCACCGGGGCGACTTGCGCTCGAGCGCTTACACTGGAGCGCAAGAGCGCCACGTGTCGGCACGGGGGCGGCTTGCGCTCGGGCGCTTGCGCTTGAGCGTAAGCGCGCCACGTATTGACACGCGGGCGCTTTGCGCTTGAGTGCTGTGCGCTTGTGCGCAAGCGCGCCACGTGTCGGCACGCGGGCGCTCTACGCTTGAGCGCCGGCGAGAAAAGGAGGCTTTTAGCCTAAAAATATTTCTCAGAAGAGAAATCGGAGAGGAGTTGGACTCCTGAATGTGTTTTTCTTCTATTTTTTTTTGGGGGGTTTAGTGAAAGATGTTCTTCTCTTTCCTCCTCTGTTAGCTGGATCTTGAAGATCAAGAGATGTGGGATCTTTAAAAATCTATTCTTTTTGAGATCTAATGGAAGATCTGAGTTCCCCTTTATGGGTTTTGTGGTGAAAAACTAATTTTTTTTATAAAAAGAAGAGTAAAACTCTTCATTTAATTCAAGAGAAAGAAGAAGGTTTTGGAACCTTGAAGAAGGAGAAAGATCTCAGATCTGGAAAATTTTAAGAGAGAGAAAAAGTTGTTGGGATATTTCATTATCCTTGCCTTTATATGCTATACACTTTACATATAGCCCCTTGGGCTTCACAAAATGGCATTTTGCCTATCCTATGGCTCATGTGCCATTTCTTTTTGCACATAAGCCATGGGCTTTACAAAAATTTGGCTTTATGCCTATTTTTCTTATATTTATCCATAAAATAAAATAAAAGAAATACAACAAAATTATTTATTACAAAAATTTTATCTTGGCATGGGGGAAGGCCGGCCGCTTCATCTTCTGGATTGACCCGGGCATAGGCCCACTGGATCTGGGCTTGGGCCCACTTGGCTTGGGGTTGACTTTGATTTTGACTTGGTCAACCGGGGTGTAAATTTTTACCCCAACAAATTGCCCCCCATCAATAAATGCACACCACATATATGGGTCGTGTGCATGAAATTGATGGATCTTCTTTCACGTGGAGGCGACTTGATTTGGTTCCAGCTTTTTGGGAAGCTGGCACTGCCCTTTTTACGACATGGACGGTCGTTGCTTGACATGTCTCTGAGACGGAGTGTCCGTGATAGACGTTTTATCTGGCTCGGAGTGATCCGGTTCCCGCTTTGTAGGAATCCTGCGACTTGGACGGTCGGTGCTGCCATTTTAGCGACTTGGACGGTCAGTGCTTGATTGGACTTTCTCTGCTTCTTGCAGTGTCAGGGGTAGACTTGACTTGCTCTGCTTCTTGCGGTGTCGAGATTGGATTCTGACTTTCTCCGCTTTTTGCGGTGTCGGAGTGAAAGTTGACTTGTTGATTCTGATTTATGTTGACATCAGCATCGCTATACTGAAATATGGTACCAGGAGCAAATCATCATCTGTCATTTAGAGGATTTTGGGATTTTGGTTTTTGTTTGGCATCTGCATTGCTGCGCTGGAATAATGCCAGGAGCAACTCATCATTTACCCAGGGAGGATTTGGGATTTTTTTGGGGGACTTTGAATGTAGTCTCACCGGTAGGACTTAGGAGAGGTTGGGATTGTTTTACGCCCGTGGATTGTATACAGTTTTGCAGGATGTATGATCCAGACCGTAAGGCCGGAAAATTTTTATGGCTTTGTTGGCGTCTGCATCGCTGGACTGGAATGTGGCACCAGGAGAGACTCATCATTCGCCGTTGGGGTATGGGATTTGGAATTTGGTTGGTGTCTGTATCGCTACACTGGAATATGGTACCAGGAGCGACTCATCATTCGCCGTTGGGGTATGGGATTTGGAATTTGGTTGGCGTCTGCATCGCTACACTGGAATATGGTACCGGGAGCGACTCATCATTCGCCACTTTGGGGTTGGGGACTTGGAATTTGGATCTTGTTTGGCATCAGCATTGCTGCACTGGAATAATGCCAGGAGCAAATCATCATTTGCCTTGGGATGACTTGGGATTTGGGTTTTTGGTCGGCATCAGCACCGCTAACACTGAAGCGAAATTCCAGGAGCGACTCATCATTTACCGTTGTCCGTTGGGGAACGATGGCTTAGGAGACTGGTTTGGGTCCCTATCACCTAAGGCTTTTCAATTTTATGGGCCGTGAGGGTCCCATAAAAGCATTTTCTCCCTACGAGTCGTAAGGATCCCGCAGGTGTATTTTCTCCTTAGGAATCATGAGGATTCCTAAGTGTGTTGCTCCTTTGTGAGTCGTAAGGATCTCACGCAGGGTTTTCTCCTCACAAGGTCGAGAGGACTTTGCGAGTGTATTTCACGAGTTTGCGCCCTTTCGGGTTTTCACAGACTCGCCGGTAGTCCTGCTGTTTTTACTCACGGAGCCCTTTCGGGTTTTCATCTGTGCCCGTTTTGCTTGTGGACATACCGTTTATTATATATATATATATATATATATATTTTATTATTTTTTTTGCCGCTGGTGGGACTTTAAAAATAGTCTCACCGGAAGGATTCGGGAGTGATAGGGGTCATTTATGCCCGTGGATTGTATACGGTTTTGCAGGATGTATGATCCAGACCGTAGGGCTGATGTGCTCAATTCGCCTGCGACTTGGAGCATTCATGTGTAGTATTTGTTGAGATATCGGCCATTGATGGGTGGCATGGGCCTTTCTCCCTCGGCACTTATTAGTTGGTAGGATCCTCCGTCGAACACTTTCTCGATGACGTATGGTCCTTCCCAGTTCGACTCGAATTTTCCCTTTGCATGTCGATTGGGGATGATCGGTCTTTGAGGACCAACACCAATTCACCTTTCTTGAAAGCGTGGAGACGGGTTATCTTGTCATAGGCCCATGACATTTGGGCTCGGTATAGCTCCATACTTTGCTGCACCGCGAGCCTCTTTTCTTCGAGGGCATCGAGTTCTTCAAGTCGAAGGAGCACGTTTTCCTCCTCCGTCAACTCATGTTGAACGGCCATTCTTAAACTTGGAACCTCGATTTCGAGGGGGAGAATCGCCTCCACTCCGAAGAGCAATGAGTATGGAGTGGACTGAGTTGGAGTACGGTGCATGGTACGATATGCCCACAATGCCTCGTGAAGCTTGAGATTCCAGTCTCTCTTGTTGGCTGAAGCATTTTTCCTCAGGAGCCTGCATAAAGTCTTATTGAAGTCTTCGGCTAGACCATTGGCTCTTGGATTATAGATGGAGGAATATCTCCAGTCTATCTTGTGCTGAGTAGTGAACCTTGAGACATTGAAGCAATTGAAAGAAGGCCCGTTGTCAGAAATGATTCTTCTTGGTGTACCGAAGCGGTATAGAATATTGTGTTGGAAGAATGTCAAAATATCTTTTGTCTTGACTTCTTTTAGCGGGACAGCTTCAGCCCATCTGGAGAAGTAATCAGTTGCGGCCAGTATGAACCGGTGGCCTTTGGATGACGGAGGATCAATTGGGCCAACAATGTCAGTGCCCCAGACTTCGAAGGGCCACGACGCCACCGTAGGATGCAATGGATTGGGATGCTTATGAATAAAATCACCGTGAATTTGGCAGATATAACATTTCTTTGCATGGTCTCCGCAATCTCGTATCATGGTGGGCCAGTAATACCCAAGCTGTTCGATTTGAAGTCGCATCTTGGGGCCAGATTGGTGAGCACCGCAAACACCCGAGTGAACATCTTTCATGACCTCTTGGGCTTCGGCCTATGACAGACACCTGAGCCAGAGTTGGTCATATGACCTGCGGTATAACGTGTCATTTACAAACACGTATCGGAGAGCTCTTTTCTTCAGCTGAATCCTCGCAGATTTTTCTTCGGGCAACTTGTCATATCGGAGGTACTCTATGAAGGGTTCTCTCCAATCGGGCTCATCTTGGATGATCGAAGCTTCTTCCGCAGGTCTTCTCTTCTGTTCCGCGCTTTCCTCTTCTCGTAGAGAGACAGGGGGTAGAATTTGCTGGCTCCTAACTGTGATCAGAATTTCGTCCATGTCAGGATCAGCCAGCTCCTTGGCCAGGCAAGCGAGTATGTCGGCTTTTCCGTTCAACGATCTGGGGATTCTCATTAGTTCAATGTGAGTGAACCGTTTCATGAGTTCCACCACCCGGCCTCTGTATCGAGCTAACTCGGGTTTGTATATCTTATAGTCGCCGCTTACTTGGTTGACGACAAGCTTGGAGTCACCGTAAACCCGTAGCCGAAGGATTTCCATTTCTATGGCGAGTTCCAAACCAGCTATCAGAGCTTCATACTCAGCTTCATTGTTTGTCCGAGGCTCGGTGAGAGCAAAAGAACGCCGTAGGGTTCCCATTGATGGTGTGACGAACACCAATCCTATCCCTGCTTTTATCTCCAGGACGCTTGATTTACTTGAGGTCCTTATTGACGAGGCTCCATCGAAGTAGAGCTCCCAACATGGCTCATCTTCCTCAAGGTGCAGCACTTGTTCATCGGGTAACTCACAATTTAGCGGCGACCCTTCTGGTATGGGATGAGCAGCGAGAAAGTCTGCAAGAGCTTGCCCTTTTACTGCTTTCTGAGGAGTGTAAACTATGTCAAACTCAAGTAGCATAATAGCCCATCTTGCCATTCTGCCTGCTAGACTAGCTCTGGTCATCAAATGTTTGAGTGGGTTGACCTTGGAGATCAGCATAACCCGATGAGCGAGCAGATAGTGCCTCAGCTTCTTCACAGCAAATATCAGAGCCAGGCATTGCTTTTCGATTGGGGAGTAGTTGTATTCCGCCCCGACTAGAGTTCGACTGAGGTAGTAGAGGGCATTTTCTTTTCCCTCCTCGTTATTCTGGGCAAGGAGCGCACCAACTGACTCGTCTAGCGCGGCAGTGCAGAGAATCAGCGGTTTATTTGGAATGGGAGCGGCCAGCACTGGAGGGTGCAACAAGTATTGTTTGATGCTTTCGAACGCTGCTTGACATTCGGCATCCCAGATAAAGGGAGCTCCTTTCTTCATGAGCTTTGAGAAGGGCCTACATCTCCCCGATAAATTTGAGATAAACCTCCGTATATAAGAAAGCTTGCCTTGAAAAGATCTTAGCTGTGTCAAACTCTTCGAAGGGGGCATCTCCATGATGGCCTTTATCTTTGATGGGTCAACTTCGATCCCTCGATGTCGGACTATGAAGCCCAGGAATCTTCCCGATGACACGCCAAAAGTGCACTTCAGAGGATTTATCTTCATATCGTATTCCCTCAGTCTGGTGAGAACGGTCCTGAGATCTTGGATATGATCGGCCTTGGCTTTAGTCTTGACGACCAGATCATCAACATAGCATTCGATGACTTTATGGATTAGGTCATCAAAGATATTAGTCATTGCCCTTTGATATGTAGCACCTGTGTTCTTCAGTCCGAATGGCATTACCTTGTAGCAATATATTCCGATCGGGGTTCGAAATGATGTGTGCTTCTCATCCTCAGGCGACATCCTGATCTGATTACATCCAGACGAGCCATCCATAAAGGTGAACAGTTCATAATTTGAGGTGTCATCGACCATCATTTCCATGACCGGTAGTAGGAAGTCGTCTTTAGGACATGCCTTGTTGAGGTCCCTGAAATCGACACAAACTCGGATCTGCCCATTTTTCTTCTTCACTGGGACTATGCATGCGATCCAGTCTGCATATTTCTCTTCCCTGATGAAGCCGGCATCGATGAGTTTCTTAGTTTCCTCGATGAACTTTTCTTCCAACTCCCTTCTCATTCTTCGAGGAGCTTGTTTGACTGGCTTAGCATCAGGAGATATAGCCAGCTTATGCACGGCTACCCCAGGGGAAAGGCCAGGCATTTCTTTGTATGTCCACGCGAAGCAGTCGGCGAACTCATGCAGTAGGGCAATTATCTGCGCTTTCATTTCCTCTGACAAGAGCGAGCTGATGTAGGTCGGCCTTGGATTATCGGGCGTTCCTAAGTCAATCTCGGTTATCTCGTCAAAGGTTGCTTGTCCGCCATCTTTGAGCTCTTGAGGAGCTTCTTCTGGCTCGACTATCTCGTAATCATCATTTGATCTTTCGCTGGCCTCACCAACACAGATCATGTAGCACGCTTTGGAATCAGGTTGAATGTAGCCTATGCCCCATCTATCTAGAATTCGTGCATCGATGAGTGCTCTAACCTGGGACGGATACCATAGCCTTTCGTAAAACTTTGCTTCGGACTCCGTTTGATATAACCGGCATCCGCACTTCTTAATGTATTCCTGCATCTCGGGCGCATAGTATCTGGGATTGAGGACGGCTCTTATGCCTCTCTCATACGGAAGGCACGCGACAGAAAGATCGTCCGGGTGCACAACGGGGTTTGACCTGTAAAACAGGATGCCCTTCTGTCCATTTTTCCTCCCGGGCACATAGAAAGTTTCCAGCTGGTCCACGGTAGAGACTGACAATGCGTCGAGCTCTTTGCACATCCGTTCCGGCACCCTTGTGATGGCCAGGGACCCTTCTGCGACTTCGAAGGTCCCTCGTAGTTTCTCTTGCTGCATGGGGGGCCAATCTGCACAGCTGTTGCACGGCAGGTCCTCTTCTTCTGACTCTTCAGTGTCACTGCCAAGATGAGGGCGGACTTTGCTGCTAGATGGGCCATCAGTAACAGATTCGTCCGTATCGCTGCCGAAATGAGGGCGAGTTTTACGGAAGGACGGGCTTCCAGCGTCGGACTCATCAGTGTCGCTGCCGAAATGCGAGCGCACTTGGGTATTTTTGCTTTTGAAAGTGACATCCGGCGCATATTTGCTTTTGAGTCTTGGGGCCGGTCTATCCTCAGTTAGTTGTGGCTTAGCGTTTTGGTGGTTCATAAAGTACCGAGAATCTTCATATCGAACTTCATGCACACCGAACGGCTGGATGTCTCCGTCAATGCGTCTTTCTTCGCCATTTTTAGTATACTTCATGCATTGATGGAGAGTTGATGGAATGATGCCGTAATCGTAGAGCCACGGCCGCCCCAAGAAAATCTTATAAGACGTGTCGGCATCGATCACGTATATCTTAGCTTCAGTTTGCAGATCCCCGAATTTGATTGGCAAAGCTATAGACCCCAGAACTTGCTGGCAATTTTGGTTGAAACCTTGAATGACAATCCTTTCCCTTGACAGGTGTCGGACGTCCATTGACAAACTCTTCAGAGTTCGCAAGTTCATGATGTTCACTGAGGACCCCGGATCAATCAATATACGATTAATTCTATCTCCGTCACTGTACCCGGTCACGTAAAGCGACCGACTATGCTCAGCCGTTCCCAGTAGCAAGTCTTCATCCTTAAATGTGACTGCGGCGGCATGCATAGCGTGCTGGGCTTCTTTCATATTAATTTCCGCAAAGTGAGCACGATACCGCTCGGGGTTTTATAGAGCGTGAATGAGAACATCTCTAAGCTCTTTAGATAGGACCAAGGCGTCGTAGATGCTCAGGAGAGACGGAAGCTTCCGGTGATGTGCCAAGACATTATAGTCCACTGAGGAAGGACTTATGTTTTCATCAGTCGGTTCTCTGCGATCTTCTTCATTAGCGACATGTTTTTCCTTCCCTTTTGGGGCGTTGCCCTGATTTGGCGGTCGAGCCCTGCCACTTCTGAGCTGGATTTGATTGGCCTTTGTGGCGAGCTCCTCGTCCTCTTCGGGAAAACAGAGCTCATCCTCGGAGTTGCTGCCAAGATGGATGGCGTAGCAGGTCACTACTGGGATCTCCTCGTTGGAGTCTTCTTTTAACTCCTCCAGAATTTTAGCCGGTTGTACAGGGAAGAACTCTTTCAATTGAATGTTCTTTCCTTTTGTTCATATTCTTCGAGGGAATCAATATATTATTGAATGGTCGATCTCCCTGCAGACTCTTTTTCACGCCGTGCCGCACTTTTCTTCTTCTGGAGCTTCTTGGATTTTGAGCCTGATGGAGCCGCATTGGCAGCTGGACTGGTAGGCTTCCTCTGCCCTTCCCATTCCGTCCTGGGTTCTTTCCGACGTAGCTTTATCATCTTCTTCGTCTTATTAGATATGTGCGTACTCCACGGAGGCCGCGATGAGTCCGTTTCATTTCTCATGGCAGCGGGTTCGGCTGTCTGCTCCCAGAAGGCTTCAGCTTCTGTCTGTATAAAGTTGGCGGTTGCAACTTGATTGTTTACCAACACGCTTTTGGATAGCTCGATCTCTCCAGCTTTGTACTGCTTCTCGACCCAGTCCTTGAAGATATAGCAATCCTCGATCGCATGGCTCACTATTCGATGGTACGGGCAATACAGGGGATTCTCGGTCATTTTTGCTTCTTGGGGTCTTTTCGACTCTGGCAATTGTAGGCCGTTGTTCAAGGCATCTTTAAATATCTTACGGACCTTGTCCCTTCTGAAAGAGTAAACCTTGTCCTTTTTCTCCTCTAGGGAAGGCTCATCTCCTCCCAGCAATGGCCTTCGAGACCGGTTAGTTTTGGATTCGGCCGCCCTTCGCTTTTCTTCATTGTCGGACGCATTGAAGACATTGGTACTGCTGGAACTCCCGCTTCTACGGTTGTCGTCCCGCTTGCTTTTCCAGGTTTTGTCTCTCTGAGAGTCCGGCGGGGACTCTTGCTTCGAGCGTTCCAGCATTTGGACTTTCTTAGTTAGCTCCTGAAATGTCTTGAGGCCCGCTGTATACAAGAATGGGACCATCTAATTGCTGAGGTTCCCAATAAGAAGGCTGACGAACTGGTCCTGCTCCAGCGGCGGTTCGCACTTGACCGTGAGATTACGCCAACAGGCGATAAAGTCGGTGTTACTTTCATTCTTCCCCGGCTTGGTCCTCACAAGGTCGGCAATGGAGATTTTATCACTGACACTCATGAACCTTTGCCGAAACAGGGACTCCATTTGGGCAAAGGTAATGACGGACCCGTCCGGTATACTCGCATACCAGTCGAAGGCGACGCCGATCAGGCTATTGACAAACTGACGAAGAAGGAGCGCATCATTGCCCCCTGTATTTCCGCACGATGCTTTGAAGTGGGCGACATGCTGATTTGCATTCCCCGTTCCATCAAATCTTCCGAACTTAGGAATGACGTAGCTGCTTAGGAACTCAATCAGATCGTACTGCGCGGGATATGGCCGCCCACTACTGCCGATCTTTTTCTGAGCTTCAGCTTCGGCCACCAATGTTTTAACCTTGCTGGTGACCAAATCCATTATACGATCCTGTGTTAGAGGGATAGTGCTATCTGGGGCCAAGGCATCCCCAGAAGCGGAGTGTGGCCGGCTTTCATGTGGCTCGACCAGTCTTGGACCCGAAGGAACAGGCATTGGCTGCCTCGGATTGTCATCGCCCGGCTGATTAGTAGCGGCTTGTGCTTGATTAGGAGGTGCTCGAGCAATTTGAGCCGTAAGCTGCATCACAACGTTTGTTAGGTCGTCAATCTTCGAATAGAGCTTGGTCATCTCTTTATCCTGCTCCTGAGCTGTTTTCGAAGCTCTTGAAGCAGCTCTTGCTCCGCAGTCCTGGGGCGGAAAGTCGGCTCTTCCTCGCTGCCCGAGCTTGATTCTGCATGGACCGAGGGGTCCTTCTGCCTATCATCCTCATCGAGAGGGTTTTATTCATCTAGCAGGGGCGGCCGTTCTTGGGCAGCGGCAACCACATTCAGGCTAGATTGGGCTTGGGATGTGGTGGCCCCATCCTTGCTTTTGCTGCGAAGGTTGTCGCTGGGGCACCCGCCCGCCATATAGACCGTATGCATGATATATCTGGCCGTCTTTCTATCATTGGCAGCTGATTTCACGGATCGTTGTCTTGACCCCCTTATTTCGGTAGCTGGTAGTCGATTGAAGGCGGCTGGCCTAACCAGGTTCTTGAATGGTGCTGGCGCTTCTTTTCTGGGTTTGCCCCGCTGCTTTCGTGCGGCACAGAGTGCTTGATAAACTCATAAAGAGACAGTGTCATACTTTTTCTGTTGGGGCCGGGACACGTCTCTTTGTGGCACTGTTCGGACTGCTGTCTTCTTGATTCTGGCGGTCATGGCGTTTTTCTGAACCCACTTTAGAGGCTCGAAGGAATTGCTGATTCTTACGTCCGACTCAGCCGTCGTCGCGGGGCAACCCTGCATTTGGAACTTCACACGATTCCATTTGGCTGAAGCCCTGGCCCTCTTGTTAGCTCGATACCTGAGCCGCTTGTGCTTTAACTTTTCTGTTCTAAGCGCTTGGCAGACTTCGGCTCTTTGGGAAAACGCCGCAGACCGGGCGATAGGGGGCCTTGGAGATACGCTCGATTGTGCATTTGTTGGAGTTATCGCCTGAGCTCGTCCGCAACATTTGATGTTCCCCTTTGTACCGAAGTTCTTGCCCCCCGCTGGAGCACCAGAGAGTCGTTCAGACACCATTTTAAGTTTTGGTTGTGGTGCCTTGGCGATCACGACATTCGGCCTCTTACCCCTTGAAACCGGCTTGGCCACCTGTTCCGCCGGGATCTCCGCCAGATGAGCGCTTCCGACAGGGTAGATGATGACGGAGCCGAACTGGCGGGGCGGTTCCTCCCACTGTCGACTGTGGCTTGCGGGGAGAACCACACGAGCGTTGATCTTGACCACGTACGGAATCGGGGTCACGTTGGAAGCTGAATTCGTCTGGGGAGACATTGTCGTCGAAGGTTGATTGCTTGAAAATCTGCATGAAAAAGCATTATTTTTAGTATAAATACAGGTATGTATATTGATTGAGTTCGCATGAACGTTTAACCCGAAATATGGGAGGAGAGATTGGTCCCACCGGGCGTGCCAGAATCTGTATGGTGTTTTTCGTCACCCCATTGAGATGGGAATATGCGCGAGCTTGTCAGGCATACTACAGATTCCCCCTTCCTAGGGTAGGCCGGGGTTTAATGATTGTGGGGATCCGAATCTCCGGCAGCCGCGGACTAAGCTGCCGTTAATTACCCCTCTCCTTTGGAGCGAAGGAACCTCCGATTGACGGGTTAAACTGGTCATGCGAACTCAATGTGCAGTATGCATGCGTGTTGTTTTGGAGGGGGTGTTTGAATATATCGGGAGCCACGCAGAGTTTTTACAGGGGTGTATGTGTACATTTGTATACATATGTATATATATACATGTATATATAAATAAAGGGGAAAAAGACATCCAAAGGATGCATGGGGCCAGCGCCTAGGCGCTTGAGCGCAAGCGTGCCACGTGTCGGCACGTGGGCGCTTTGCGCTCAAGCGGAGAGTGCTGGGGCGGAACGCGCCACGTGTCGGCACGTGGGCGCTTTGCGCTCGGACGCTGAGCGTTTAGGCGCAAGCGCGCCACGTGTCGGCACGTGGGCGACTTGCGCTCGAGTGCTTGCGCTCGAGCGCAAGAGCGCCACGTGTCAGCGCGGGGGCGACATGCGCTCGAGCGCTTGCGCTGGAGCGTAAGAGCGCCACGTGTCAGCACCAGGGCGACTTGCGCTGGAGCGCAAGCGCGCCACGTGTCGGCACGGGGGCGACTTGCGCTCGTGCGCTTGCGCTTGGGCGCAAGAGCGCCACATGTCAGCACGGGGGCGACTT
Source organism: Agapanthus africanus (assembly GCA_030015575.1). NCBI lineage: Eukaryota > Viridiplantae > Streptophyta > Magnoliopsida > Asparagales > Amaryllidaceae > Agapanthus > Agapanthus africanus. The sequence continues at coordinate 180,160,724 of JASDDO010000031.1, read as the reverse complement.
GCGCTCAAGCGCTTGCGCTGGAGCGCAAGAGCGCCACGTGTTAGCACCGGGGCGACTTGCGCTCGAGCGCTTGCGCTGGAGCATAAGAGCGCCACGTGTCGGCACGGGGGCGACTTGCACTCGGGCGCTTGCGCTTGAGCGCAAGCGCGCCACGTGGCGACACGCGGGCGCTTTGCGCTTGAGTGCTATGCGCTGGAGCGCAAGCGTGCCACGTGTCAGCACGCTGGCGCTCTGCGCTTGAGCGCCGGCGAGAAAAGGAGGCTTTTAGCCTAAAAATATTTCTCAGAAGCGAAATCAGAGAGGTGTTGGACTCCTGAATGTGTTTTTCTTCTTTTTTTTAGGGGGGTTTAGTGAAAGATGTTCTTCTCCTTCCTCCTCTGTTAGCTGGATCTTGAAGATCAAGAGATGTGGGATCTTTAAAAATCACTACTTTTTGAGATCTAATGGAAGATCTGAGTTCCCTTTTATGGGTTTTGTGGTGAAAAACTATTTTGTTTTATAAAAAGAAGAGTAAAACTCTTGATTTAATTCAAGAGAAAGAAGAAGGTTTTGGAACCCTGAAGAAGGAGAAAGATCTCAGATCTGGAAAATTTTTAGAGAGAGAAAAAGTTGTTGGGATATTTCATTATCCTTGCCTTTATAGGCTATACACTTTACACATAGCCCCTTGGGCTTCACAAAATGGCATTTTGCCTATCCTATGGCTCATGTGCCATTTCTTTTTGCACATAAGCCATGGGCTTTACAAAAATTTGGCTTTATGCCTATTTTTTTTATATTTATCCATAAAATAAAAAAAAAGAAATACAACAAAATTATTTATTACAAAATTTTTATCTTGGCATGGGGGGAGGCCGGACGCTTTATGTTCTGGATCGACCCGGGCATGGGCCTACTGGATCTGGGCTTGGGCCCACTTGGCTTGTGGTTGACTTTGATTTTGACTTGGTCAACCGGGGTGTAAATTTTTACCCCAACACCTCATATTACTTGGGCCGAGTTCACAGCAGTATTTCTAGCCCGTTTCCTTCTAGAGAGCGTTCGTGATGCTCGAGCTCATAGTTTTGAGGCTTTGCACAAGACTCTAGGGATGAAATTGTTCGAGTATGATGTCCAGTTTACGTAGTTGTCCACATATGCTCCGTACTTGGTTGATACTGAAGAGAAGATGACAAAGAGTTTTTTGCAGGGACTTGACACCTAGTTATTTCTTGCCATCGGCGCCCAGCACTTCGACACTTATGCAGCTGTTATGGACACGGCCTTACGGATGGAGGTGCGCATTTCAGAGACTTCGGTCGTTTCTGGGCCGAAGAGGATTCGTACCGATATGCCAGCTCAAATGCATCGTTACAGATTCTTTCCGAGAGATGGTGGCAGGCGAGGAGTTGGACGGGGTCAGCTATTTGGTTCCGTAGGGCTAGCAGGCGTCGCCAGGATGTTTTCGGTGCGGGAGTCCGTACCATTGTATCAGAGACTGTATGGTGAGACGACAGGGAGCGGCGACAGTTCCACACGTGGATTTACCACCTTCACCACCTCCACAGGGAGCTCTACTTCCTACCCTCTGTGATGCTCCACGTCAGTTAGACACCCCCAGAGGCCGTGGACACGGCGGTCCTGTTCAGAAAGGACGAGGAGGCAGAGGCCAAAGCAGTGGTCAGTTAGCTATTGGTGGGGGACAGGCCCGAGTATTCGCTTTGACTCCGCAGGATGCGCAGGCATCCAATGCCGTTGTGACAGGTATGTTGCCAGTATGTTCAGTCAACGTGCGAGTATTATTCGACCCAGGTTCCACACATTCGTATGTATCTACACACTTTGCACCGATGCTGGGCCGTGAGTCATCGTCGTTAGATCAGCCACTTGTTGTTATTACTCCGGAAGGCGAGTCGTTTGTCGCTCGTTTTGTGTTTCGTTTGTGTTCCGTTCGTATCGGGGAGAGGGATTCATCGGTTGATTTGATTCTCCTCGATATGTTGGACTTTGATGTGCTTTTGGGCATGGGCTGGCTAGCCAGTTGTTAAGCATCAGTGGTGTAAGTCCATATTGCGACCCCCGGTTCTTACGGGGAGGCGGAAACGGTATAAAAGACAAATTTTTATCGCAAGAGGCAACATGGACTAAACAAGGTCGGGATCGTGTCTAAACTAAACTAGCATACATTCTAAAGAGTCTTAGCTACTCGGATGAAGGTTATACCTAAACTTGAACTCCTTCTTCTTCAAACCTTGTAGAGGTTGATGGTTCTTGCCTTGTAGCCTTCTTCCGTCGAAGATGGATCCACCTCGAAGGTTCAACCTTTGGGCTCTTCCTCGATCTTTGAGTGAACTAGGGTTTCCGGCTTGCTAAACCTTGAACCTAGAATGAGTAGAGAGTATCTAGGGGTTGTTTTCTTTTCAAGGTGATGGATTCTCAACACATGAGAAGGGGTCACCTTGAGCTTGAGGAAGAAGAAGATGAAGAGAGGAGAGAGAAGCTCAATGAGATAATGAGCTATCTTTTTCTTTCTTGCAACCATATTGCCAAAAGAAAAAGAATTATCTAAATAATAATAATTCAAATAAGAATAGTTGATGGTAATTTGGAATGACCACTATCATGCTTCTTTAAATGAAATGTAAGCATGAATCAAGGAGGATCTTTACAAAGCATGATGGTGGTCAACATTCAACCATGGTCAACAAGTCAACCATGGTCAACAAGTCAACAAAATCAACCATAACATAATTCTCATTTAATTACTATTATTAATAGATAATCCATAAATCCATTAGGGTTTGGAAAATGATAACTGTCAATTGTGCATACGCACCCGTTCCGAAACCCTAATGAAAGTCATCTTCCTCCTCCTCAAATAACTGTGCATACACACCTGCATTCTTGTTCCGAGGAACATGAATACTGAGAGATAAAAGCAACCCCAAAACATATACCAGTATCCGTCTCAAACCAGAGCCTGCTGGCAATATCCGTCCGGACTCCAAACGTGCACAAGTGCGCGGAGGAGAACGAACCCTGTCGCAAAACCATGCGACCTCTACTCTGTTTTGCCCAGAGGCGAATACCCTCTGTGTGGGACTCTAAAGACTCGACACTACGCTGGCAGTGGGTTTAACCACAGACCACAAGCGGCACTAGCTGTGCGTAACGGTCCCCAGGTAGATGCCGACAAGAAGGCTGACGAGGTGAAACCCCATCTGTACTCCTACTGAGTCTGAATGTGACAGTCTCCGTACAGTCCGGTCTGTTCATCTGATACATCGCATGTCGGGCCTAGGGGGCGGTAAAACGTCAGTCCCCTAATAGCGGTACAAGTCGTGTCGGAGTGAAGCCCAAAACACCCTGAGATAACACTGGAACCTACCAGTATATCTCGCTTGCCCTGGCCAGGGACTACTCGTGTAATGGCTCTCCTAGACACAGCGCGATGTCAACCCCCAATACCGGGAGAGACGAATCCTGTCTAACCGGCACTGCCTCCAAGTGCTTCGGGACTGCACCCAACCACCACCTGTTTGCACGACTCCTTTGAGCCGTGGTAGGGTAGTGATCAAAATGCAGTGGGAACACACTCGAGGCGAAGTGCTAGTGTCAAGTCAGCGGACTAAGCTGTACTCATGTCACCTGGGAACTGATGACTGACGATAGGTATAATACCAACCTGTCAGTTCCCGACGAGTCCTGTCCAGTGTACTCGTAACCTAACGAGCACCCGTATACTATATCTAGTACGACGTACTGATGGCTGTGGGACAGACCATCTCCCACACTGGGATGAGAAGCGCATACGCTAGTCTACTCCGGAGTATCGATGCCCTGTCTCGATAGTCCTGCGACTGGGGACCTGTATAAGGATGTGCTTATAGATTACCCAGCCCCCACTAGTGTGACTGCCATCACAACGCTGGTAATCAAGCAAAGATCCTAAGGGCTCCACTAATGCGTATAAGTGATATAGTAAAATAAACACAAGTACACATTGAAGTAGAAACAAACCAAGTAGCATACTACTATATTGAGCAAGATTGTTTATACAAGGTGAATATCCCAAGCTTCCATCAAGTAATATACAAACTAGTATGATACAGTAATGGCCTCTAGGGCATATACACTAACAATCTCCCACTTGCACTAAGGCCATGTACTGGCGTATCGAAGACCTATCATCTCGATCAGCCGCTCGAACTGAGTCTGGGGTAGGGCCTTGGTGAATGGATCTGCAGTGTTCTCTTCTGAAGCAACCCTCCGAACCTCGATCTCCTTGCGATCCACGATCTCCCTGATCAGGTGATACCGCCTCAAGATGTGCCTGGATCTCTGATGGGACCTGGGTTCCTTCGCTAAAGCTATAGCCCCGTTGTTGTCGCAATACAGAGGTATTGGGTCAACAATGGACGGAACCACCTGAAGTTCTTTTAAGAACTTCCTCATCCAGACAGCTTCCTTTGCGGCATCAGATGCTGCGATGTATTCCGCTTCCATAGTCGAGTCTGCAACGGTTTCCTGTTTGGAGCTCTTCCAACACACCGCCCCTCCATTGAGGGTAAAGACAAAACCCGACATAGACTTGGAATCATCCTTGTCACTCTGGAAGCTGGAGTCAGCAAAGGCCTCGATCTGGAGGTCTTTTCCGCCATACACCAAGAACATCTCCTTAGTCCTTCTCAGGTACTTGAGAATGTTCTTTACCGCTATCCAGTGTTTCTCCCCAGGGTTTGACTGATACCGGCTTACCACACTCAGTGCATAAGCTACATCCGGTCTGGTACACAACATCGCATACATTATAGAGCCTACCGCAGAAGCGTAGGGTATAATAGACATGCGATCCCTCTCCAAATCAGTCTTGGGAGACATCTCTTTAGAGAGGGTGATCCCGTGACAAGCCGGTAGGTTACCGTGCTTGGAATCTTCCATACTGAATCTCTTCACTATGGTGTCGATGTACCTGGACTGAGAAAGTCCTAATATCCTCTTGGATCTATCACGATGGATCCGGATCCCCAGGATGTATGAGGCATCACCCAGGTCTTTCATGGAGAACCTGTGTGACAAGAACCCCTTAACAGATTGTAGCATAGGAATGTCATTTCCTATTAAGAGAATGTCATCCACGTACAAAACGAGGAATACTGCAGTTCTCGCTACAAATCTACTATAGATGCATGGTTCATCTGGATTTTTGATAAAGCCAAATTCCTTGACCGTCTCATCAAAACAGATGTTCCAACTCCGCGATGCCTGCTTTAGTCCATAGATGGACTTAAGCAACTTGCACACCTTCCCGCTGCTCCCACTCTGAATGAAACCCTCTGGCTGATCCATATAGACACACTCCTCTAAATTTCCATTTAGAAAAGCGGTCTTTACGTCCATCTGCCAAATCTCATAATCGTGGAAGGCAGCAATGGCAAGAAGGATCCGAATGGATTTCAGCATAGCCACTGGAGAAAAGGTTTCGTCATAGTCCAAGCCAGGTCTTTGACGGAAACCCTTTGCTACAAGTCTAGCTTTATAGGTCTCAACCTGTCCATCTACACCAATCTTCCTTTTGAAGATCCACTTGCATCCTACGGGTTTTACCCCGTCTGGAGCAATGTCCAACGTCCATACTTTGTTGGTGTACATGGACTCCATTTCGGTCCGCATTGCATCCAGCCATTTTACCGAGTCAACGCTCTGAATGGCCTGCTGGAAGCTAGTAGGCTCATCATAATCTATGATGCAATCCTCTCTATCCCCGTCTATGAGAAAACCGTAGTATCTCTCGGGCGGATGAGACTGCCTACTACTCCTGCGGAGCGGCGTAGGAATGTCCTGTTCTTTCGAACCCTCTGGTTCCTCTAAGATTTCAGTAATGGTTTGTGGTTCTGGAACTTCTTCCAGTCCTACTGCGCTCCCACTTATCTGATTTTCCAAAAACTCAGTTTCCAAGAAGTAGGCATGACGAGAAACAAGAACTTTTTGTTCCTCTTCGTAGTAGAAAAGATACCCCTTGGAGTTCTTTGGGTATCCCACAAACTTGCACTGTACTGAGCGTGCCTCGAGCTTGTCCGCATGCTGCTTTTTTACAAAAGCCGGACATCCCCATGTCTTAAAGGATTTAAGACAGGGTTTCTTCCCACTCCACATCTGATATGGTGTGGTAGGCACTGTCTTAGTAGGAACTTGGTTCAAGAGATGTGCAGCTGTTTCCAGTGCATAACCCCAGAAAGATCGCGGTAACTCAGCCTTACTCATCATGGAACGAACCATATCCAATAGGGTTTGATTCCTCCTTTCCGATACACCGTTATGTTGCGGAGTGTATGGAGGAGTACGCTGAGAGAGAATTCCATTCTCTTTTAAATAGTCCAGGAACTCGGCACTCAAGTATTCTCCACCTCGATCCGATCTTAGAATCTTAATACTTTTGCCTGTTTGTTTTTCAACTTCATTCTTGTAATCCCGAAATTTCTCAAAGGCCTCGGATTTGTGCTTCATTAAGAAGACATGTCCATACCTAGAGAAATCGTCTGTGAAAGTAATGAAGTATGAATAACCGCTTCGCGCATGTGTAGACATTGGACCGCACACGTCGTTGTGTACGAGTCCCAAGAGCTCGCTCGCTCTTTCTCCGTGTCCAGTGAACGGAGTCTTTGTCATCTTTCCCATGAGACAAGATTCACAAGTGGCATAAGACTGATACTCGAACGGATCCAAGTATCCTTCTTTATGTAACTTAGTCAACCGTGTCTCATTGATGTGACCCAGTCTACAATGCCATAAGAAAGCCTGATTGATATCTGGTGACTTTCTTTTGTGTGTATTCTGGACATTGAAAATCTGTGGTTGGTTCAATACGTATATACCATTGCTCAGTGTACCTGACCCAATCAGAACTTGATTAAGGTGAATGTTTACAACATTACTTACAAACGTAAATTCATAACCTTCTTTTGAAACCAAAGATACAGATATGATATTACAAGTTGCGTTGGGTACAAAAAAGCAATTACGCAAAACCAAAACATGCCCATCTGACATTCCCAGGTGATAGTCCCCCACGGCTTTAGCATCCATGCTAGCTCCGTTCGCAACTCTGAGGGTCATGTCACCTGCCTTCAAAAACCTACGGTTTCTCAACGCCTGCAAAGAATTACAGATATGAGATCCTGATCCGGTATCCAATACCCAGGAAGTAGAGTTTATAGAAAGACAGTTTTCAATAACATACACACCTGAAGCTGAAGCCGCAACCTGCTTCAGTTCCTGTGTCTTGGCCTTCCAAGCCCTGCAATCTTTCTTCCAGTGTCCACTCTTATGACAATAGAAGCATTCTTCCTTTCCAACAAGCTTCCCCGCAATCTTTGTTGCCTTTTCCTTTCCCTTCGTACCCACTTTACTAACACCGCCTCTTGGTTTGGCGGGGGCTTTCTTCCTCTTTCCCTTGGCTTTTGCCTTGGACCTAGAGGAAGAAGATCCTCCTACAAACAAAGCGGGTGTTTCCCTACCCTTCTGTAGGGTGCCTTCTGCGCTCCTCAGCATGTTGAGGAGTTCTGAAAGTTCAACTTCCTTTTCTTGCAAGTTGAAATTCAGTATGAACTGGGCGTAAGTGGATGGAAGGGACTGGAGAATTATATCCGTGTAGAGTTCACTGTCCAACGTGGTCCCAAGTTCCGCGAGCTCCTCAGTGTAGCCAATCATCTTAAGCACGTGGTCCGCTACCGATGATCCGACGGCCAACTTTGTCGAAAACAACTTCTTCGACACTTCGTATCTTGCGATACGAGACTGCTCTCCATACAGTTCTTTTGTATGAAGAAATATGGATTCCAAATCCATATTCTCGTGCCTCCTCTGATGTTCGTTGTCCATCGAGGCAAGTACGAGGCACCTGGCCTTCGCGCTGTCAATCTCCCAAGTCTTACGGATTTCCTTATCCGCGACGCTGGAGGTGGGACCTGGGACGGGGGGAGCTTTGGTGGTAAGAAGATACCCCAGCTTGTCGTAAGTGATTGCCAACTTAACATTCCTGAGCCAATCTTTGTAGTTTGGCCCTGTCAATATGTTTTTATCTAGAATCAACTTAAGTCCAGTCATTTCGATTTGGTCGCTGCAGGGGGGAGAGAAGGAACACTTTAGCACGATGCTCTTGCAAGTTTAGAATGGTTTTTAATTTGTCTAAACAGGATGGCTCCCACTGTCTCTCGAATCCCTCCTCAAACCACAAAGGAAGAATTAGCCTGGATCAATCCCACCGTGCAATACTTGCTTAACCGTTCAGCCAGGCCAGTGTCGGTACTTCGAGGGAGGTTTTCCAACGCTTTCGCGAAGTTCCTTAATTAAATAACCTCTTTTCTATGGGGGCGTAGCCCCGCTGACACCTTTCTAGGCACCTACTAGGTTTATAGCATTGATCGTCTAGAGAGAAATTTCCCGAGGAGTAGCATATACTCACAGTAGGATCGGGATCCAAAGATCATCGCGTGACGAAACTGAAGGAATCCTACCAGAATCACCACACTCCAAAAGGTATGCAAATCTAGCAACTTTCAGTACTTATGAAACTCCCGATGTGGATTTTTGCCCCATGCTCTTATGACCTTGACTAAGGCCAACAAATCATAAGTCACATGTCAAGTTCTACCCGTCGTTATCCAGGTTAATTTGAATCCACCCGTATCTACCCTTGACTATGGCCAACAAGGCAATACGACTGTCCCAAACCAACGCATTCTATCTATGCAACATGTGAATACCCACCAGCTACCAAACACTGTGCCTTGACTAAGGCCAACAAACACAGCTTGAATACCGTTGAATATTCATATGAAACGACGGAGGGCTACGAATGGTTTTGGCGAAACCGTGAACGTAGTGAACTTGATATAATCGATGGAACAAGATAGCTTTTAGAAGGAGTGGCTCAAACTCCGCATTTAAAAGTTAGTTTTGAAAAGAACCGAGTGGTTTTTCGAAAGTGTTCCAACGATTTTAACTTGGTTTATTATCTTGCATTAGTTCTTTTAATGCGTGATATTCTTGCATTAGTACTTTTAATGCGTCCCATCATTTAAATCCTACCATTGCAGAAAACAACCAAAATATGACGTACGCTTATGCCATTCGCATTCGCCACGGGGTCCCGTCATCACTCGTTAGGTTACTTAACTAACGACAGAGCGGGGGCTGGGCTAGCGCGGCTGTAAAACATAAGCAACGCCTAAATAGAAAGCAATGATAGACATTACAGATCACAGATGAATACATTGGATATACTAGCAATCCGCAATCCTTTCGAGCCTGAAACGAAAAGCGGATAACACGGTCGCGGTGAATAGCCAATACCCCACCCAAGACCTCTACGGGTGCGGCAAACTACCCGCCAAGTACCCGGCAGTTTGTGCACCCCACCATGGGTCTATCCTAGGAGCAAAAACAGTAAAAAGAATTATACAATAACGGCTACAACCCCGACCCGATTGTGCGGCCAAACAAATAATAATTATTACATCAATTTACATTTACAATGAATGAAAGAAAAACAAAAGCTCATCTCACATCCACCCCGGCTATTCACCCGCGACAGTCCAACACATTCATATACACATTCCAATATCAAACACAGATCATGTACAACCCCGACTAATCGTCTTATAGCGATTAGCCGACGTTGAATACATGCAAGCATCACAGATATAACCATCATAGTCAAAATGCAGTGAAGTTCGGAAAAAAAAAATACGGAATTATAGGACCCCAAAAGCAAATTTCTGTTCTGGAAAATCTGGGCACATATAATATATTTTAAAAATCCCAAAACCAACACACAAACACACTGCACGAAAAACGATGCACAGAAGACGACAAACCGCGGCGCTTCCGCGGCAGATACCTACCTCGTGCGGCGGAAGCGCGGCGGTTTGAACGAATCACTGTGTCGTTTTTCTTGGGTGTTCATACAAAACCCTGAGCCGAATTTACAAGTATAAAGTTTTTCATTTAGAGCAGAAAAAATTTTAACAGAAACTTAGGGTTTTGTTTTTCCGGTTTTGTGACTTTTTCGGTTCCGAACTTCGTTACATTTCACTACCAAGCTAGTTTAAGTTTAGTTAGGCTCTGATACCACTGTAAGTCCATATTACGACCCCCGGTTCTTACGGGGAGGCGGAAACGGTATAAAAGACAAATTTTTATCGCAAGAGGCAACATGGACTAAACAAGGTCGGGATCGTGTCTAAACTAAACTAGCATACATTCTAAAGAGTCTTAGCTACTCGGATGAAGGTTATACCTAAACTTGAACTCCTTCTTCTTCAAACCTTGTAGAGGTTGATGGTTCTTGCCTTGTAGCCTTCTTCCGTCGAAGATGGATCCACCTCGAAGGTTCAACCTTTGGGCTCTTCCTCGATCTTTGAGTGAACTAGGGTTTCCGGCTTGCTAAACCTTGAACCTAGAATGAGTAGAGAGTATCTAGGGGTTGTTTTCTTTTCAAGGTGATGGATTCTCAACACATGAGAAGGGGTCACCTTGAGCTTGAGGAAGAAGAAGATGAAGAGAGGAGAGAGAAGCTCAATGAGATAATGAGCTATCTTTTTCTTTCTTGCAACCATATTGCCAAAAGAAAAAGAATTATCTAAATAATAATAATTCAAATAAGAATAGTTGATGGTAATTTGGAATGACCACTATCATGCTTCTTTAAATGAAATGTAAGCATGAATCAAGGAGGATCTTTACAAAGCATGATGGTGGTCAACATTCAACCACGGTCAACAAGTCAACCATGGTCAACAAGTCAACAAAATCAACCATAACATAATTCTCATTTAATTACTATTATTAATAGATAATCCATAAATCCATTAGGGTTTGGAAAATGATAACTGTCAATTGTGCATACGCACCCGTTCCGAAACCCTAATGAAAGTCATCTTCCTCCTCCTCAAATAACTGTGCATACACACCTGCATTCTTGTTCCGAGGAACATGAATACTGAGAGATAAAAGCAACCCCAAAACATATACCAGTATCCGGCTCAAACCAGAGCCTGCTGGCAATATCCGTCCGGACTCCAAACGTGCACAAGTGCGCGGAGGAGAACGAACCCTGTCGCAAAACCATGCGACCTCTACTCTGTTTTGCCCAGAGGCGAATACCCTCTGTGTGGGACTCTAAAGACTCGACACTACGCTGGCAGTGGGTTTAACCACAGACCGCAAGCGGCACTAGCTGTGCGTAACGGTCCCCAGGTAGATGCCGACAAGAAGGCTGACGAGGTGAAACCCCATCTGTACTCCTACTGAGTCTGAATGTGACAGTCTCCGTACAGTCCGGTCTGTTCGTCTGATACATCGCATGTCGGGCCTAGGGGGCGGTAAAACGTCAGTCCCCCAATAGCGGTACAAGTCGTGTCGGAGTGAAGCCTAAAACACCCTGAGATAACACTGGAACCTACCAGTATATCTCGCTTGCCCTAGCCAGGGACTACTCGTGTAATGGCTCTCCTAGACACAGCGCGATGTCAACCCCCAATACCGGGAGAGACGAATCCTGTCTAACCGGCACTGCCTCCAAGTGCTTCGGGACTGCACCCAACCACCACCTGTTTGCACGACTCCTTTGAGCCGTGGTAGGGTAGTGATCAAAATGCAGTGGGAACACACTCGAGGCGAAGTGCTAGTGTCAAGTCAGCGGACTAAGCTGTACTCATGTCACCTGGGAACTGATGACTGACGATAGGTATAATACCAACCTGTCAGTTCCCGACGAGTCCTGTCCAGTGTACTCGTAACCTAATGAGCACCCGTATACTATCTCTAGTACGACGTACTGATGGCTGTGGGACAGACCATCTCCCACACTGGGATGAGAAGCGCATACGCTAGTCTACTCCGGAGTATCGATGCCCTGTCTCGATAGTCCTGCGACTAGGGACCTGTATAAGGATGTGCTTATAGATTACCCAGCCCCCACTAGTGTGACTGCCATCACAACGCTGGTAATCAAGCAAAGATCCTAAGGTCTCCACTAATGCGTATAAGTGATATAGTAAAATAAACACAAGTACACATTGAAGTAGAAACAAACCAAGTAGCATACTACTATATTGAGCAAGATTGTTTATACAAGGTGAATATCCCAAGCTTCCATCAAGTAATATACAAACTAGTATGATACAGTAATGGCCTCTAGGGCATATACACTAACAAGTGGATTGCCGCAAGAAGGCAGTCAGATTTAGCTTTCCGGGAGAGCCAGTCCTTGTTATTCAGGGAGACCGCGGTGTCACCCTTCCCAGCTTGATTTCGTCTCTTCACGTCAGTCAGCTCTTGCGGAAGGGATGTTAGGGATTCTTAGCATCTGTTTGTGATACTCGAGCTGCAGAGGTTCCTTTGGACCGGGTCCCGATTGTGTGTGAGTTTCCGATGTCTTCCCTAAAGAGTTGCCTGGGCTACCGCCTGAGCGCGATGTTGAGTTCTGCATTGACTTGATTAGTTCTGCATTGACTTGATTCCTGGCTCGGGGCCTATTTCCATACCGCCTTATCAGATAGCCCCGACGGAGCTTAGAGAGCTGAAGGATCAGTTGCAGGATTTGTTAGATAATGGGCTTATTCGACCTAGTGTATCTCCGTGGGGTGCTCCTGTCTGTTCGTCAAGAAGAAAGACGGTAGTTTGAGCTTTTGCATTGATTACCGCCAGCTGAACAGGGTTACCGTATGGAACAGATATCCCTTACTACGTATCGATGATTTCTTCAACCAGCTTCAGGGTGCGGGATACTCTTCGAGGATTGACTTGCGATCGGGTTACCATCAGTTGCGGGTGCGGCAGGAGGATATTCCGAGGACAGCTTTTCGCACACGTTACGGGCACATTGAGTTTTTGGTGATGTCGTTCGGACTCACCAATGCACCAGCCGCGTTTATGGACTTGATGAACCGCATTTTCAGGTCGTATCTAGATCTGTTCATCATCGTGTTTATTGACGACATTTTGGTGTATTCCCGAAGCCGAGAGGAGCATGAGCAGCACCTGCGGATCTCCTTGCAGACTTTAAGAGAGCACCAAATGCTCGCAAAATTCTCTAAGTGAGCGTTTGGCTTGACAGCGTTGATTTCTTGGGTCACATGATTACGAGAGATGGCATATGTGTGGACCCGCAGAAGATCGAGGCCGTTCAGCATTGGCCCAGACCAGCATCAGTTACAGAGATCCGCAGCTTCCTAGGCCTGGCTGGCTACTACCGACGATTTGTTCAGGACATCTCCCGTATCGTTGCACCGTTGACCGGGTTGACCCGGAAGGGAGTTCCTTTTGATTGGACCGAGGCGTACGAGCATAGCTTCTAGCAGTTGAAGACTGGTCTGACTACTGCACCAGTGTTGTTATTGCCTTGGGATCGGGCGGATTCGTAGTTTACTGCGACGCTTCGTGAGTGGGACTAGGTTGCGTGTTGATGCAGCACGACAGAGTTATTGCGTATGCTTCTCGGCAGCTGAAGACACATGAACAGAACTATCCTACGCATGATTTAAAGATGGCTGGAGTAGTGTTTGCACTCAAGATCTGGAGACATTACCTATACAGCGAGTCATGCCAGATATTCACGGACCACAAGAGCTTGAAGTACATATTTCAGCATCGAGACTTGAATCTGAGACAGCGTCGTTGGATGGAGCTGATGAAAGACTATGATTGTGAGATTCTTTACCATTCGGGCAAGGCGAACATGGTGGAAGATGCTTTGAGTAGGAGGCCCGGAGGTAGTTTATCTTATTTGAGCGCCGTACAGAGGCAGTCGTCGGCAGATTGGAAGATTTTGTGCGACAGCCAAGTTGAGTTCGAGTTCACTCCGACCGGGGGACAACCTGCGCATATTCGTGCACGTCCGCAGTTGCTTGGCCGTATTCGCGAGGCACACCCCAGTGATGACCGTCTTTCAGAAATCATGGAGCAGATTAGGCAGGGCAGAGATTCCGAGTTCGTGATCGATGACCAGGGGGTACTGCAATTTGGGACACGATTGTGTGTACCAGATTCTGAGCGACTGCGGCGTGAGATTCTTGAGGAGGCGCCTAGATCGATAAATACCGTTCATCCAGGTTCCACCAAGATGTACCACGATCTAAAGGATGTTTATTGGTGGGACGGAATGAAGAGGGATGTCACAGACTTCGTGTCGAGATGCCTGACTTGTGAGCAAGTCAAGGCTGAGCACCAGAGGCCCGCTGGAGAGTTGCAGCCTTTGCCCATTCCGGAGTAGAAATGGGAGCATATTTCTATGGACTTCGTTGTGGGTATACCAAGGACCAGTCGAGGGTATGACTCCATTTGGGTGATTGTGGATCGATTGATGAAAGCGGCTCACTTCCTGCTAGTGAGGACGACTTTCGGTTTTGCTCAGTAAGCCCAGATTTACATCGAATAGATCGTATGGTTGTATGGCGTCCCGACTTGTATCGTGTCAGACCGAGGCACCCAGTTTATTAGCCGGCTATGGCAGAGACTTCTGGAGGCGTTGGGCACCCGTTTGAGTTTCAGCACAGCATTTCATCAGCAGACCGACGGCCAGTCAGAGCGGACTATTCAGACTCTTGAGGACATGCTCCGAGCATGCGTTAAAGACTTCGGTGGTAGCTGGGATCATCATTTACCCTTAGTGGAGTTCTCCTACAACAACAGCTTCCAGGATACTATTCAGATGGCACTTTTCGAGGCCTTGTATGGGACGAGCTCTTGATCGCCCGTCTGTTGGACTGAGCTTAGCTAGAGCGGTATTTTAGGGCCACGGATCGTGCAGGAGAAAACTGATAAAGTGTGGTTGATTCGAGATCGGATGAGAGTGGCTCAGAGCAGACAGAAATCGTATGCAGACAGACGCCGTCGCAGACTAGAGTTCGCAGTTGGCGATTACGTTTTTCTGAGGCTCTCTCCGATGAAGGGCGTGATGAGATTTGGGCGAAAAGGAAAGCTTAGTCCCAGATTTGTGGGTCCCTTCGGGATCCTCGAGCGTGTCAGCGTAGTTGCATATCGTTTGGCTCTTCAACCCAGCTTTCCGGATGTTCACCCCGTATTCCATGTGTCGATACTTCGCAGATATCTTCATGACCTTTCTCACATGATTCAGCATCAAACCGTTCAGCTTGAGCGCGATCTTTCGTTCACCGAGCAGCAAGTAGTGATATTGGATCGGCAGGTGAAGAAACTTTGATCAAAGGTCTTGCCATCTGTGAAGGTTCTTTGGCGCAGCCCGAATGGTGAAAAGATCACATGGGAGGCCGAGGGCGAGATGCGGAAGAAATTCCCTCATCTCTTTGAAGGTACGCGTAGATATATTTTAAATTTGGGGACGAATTTTCTTTAAGGGGGGAAGATTGTAACACCTTAGAATGTGATTAGGGGTTATTATGCTTTAATGTGGGGTTTTTAGTAAATAGTTTACCAAAACGGTTTTCAAATATTTTATCGGGTTTTATGAATATTTTATTAGAATTTCATTTGGACTGCACACACATGTGCATGTTAACTAGGGTTAAGTTTGGGTTAAACCATGTTTAGATAACCATGGTTGACTAACCCATTTAATTAGGTTAATATGAGTTAAATAGGTGCATTAGTTATCTTTTTTTTTTAAATATAATTAGCTTTGTGTTAGGGGTTGACTTGGTTGGAGAGAGAGAGAGCATGATGGCATGAGCCATGCTAGGTAATGATGAGAGAGAGGGGGGGTTGACTCCCATCTCTTTCTTTTTTCAAATCAATTATTTCCCTCACTCTCATTTCTCATTCTCACTTCTCTCTCTCCCTCACACTTACACACACACACAACACAACAGCAGCTGAAGCAACAGCAGCAGGCAGCAACAACAAGCAGTAGTAGCAGCATCAGCATTAGCAACAGCAACAGCATTTGCAACAGCAACAATAGTAACAGTAGCAGCGGCAGCAGAACCCCCTCCTCCTCTTCTTCTTCTCCTTCTTCTTGCACCCTAGGACCCCTAGAGGTATAATCTTTAAACTTAACTTCTTGCTTTTGTTAAGAATATGGTTATTTAAGCTTAAATTAGTGTTTAATGTGATTTTAGTGCTAGATTTGTGAATTTAGTGGAGATTTAGCCAAGTTAAGATTTTTATAGCTAATATAGCTTGACTAAGTGTTTTTAAGGCCATCTAAACCAATTTTTGAACCAGATTTCATAAGAATACCATAGGGATCCAAATTAGTGTTAATTAGCGTTTTAATGTAGATTTTTAGCCATTTTAAGATCTTCTGTTGACCCGAGTGCTTCAGGAAAAATATGAATTTACTGGAACATGCTCACTAGACCTAGATCACACACACAGAATACGAGACCCCAAGCCATTTTTTTGGCCGCAAATTTATTCATTCTGGCCGCAATTTGCGGCCAGATGCTGGTGTCTGGTGTTGGGGTTTGGGCTGTGGGAGTCTGCTGTATATTCAAGGGTTTTGGTATATGCAACTTTTTATATTTCCACTCGACTTAAAATCTGGAACTTAAAACCCTTTTTCGATACTTTTTAACTCGTGCGAAACGTGCGTTTTGTGTGTTGGGTTTGTTGTTCACTGCGCGACATAGCGAGTCGGGGAGGTTTCTGGTGAGGTTACACACGATTTAACGTATCGAGTGCACACACGTTTAGTTTCCAACGCGAGTTTTTCCTTTGATCTCGATATCCCATTTTTGGCAGGATTTAACCTTATGTGTATTGCTTCTGTGTTTTTAGGGTCGATCGCGGAGACATCGGACGCGGCGTGGAAGGGAAAAGCGGTGGTTGGACCCGGCTAGCACGAGATCACGGGTGAGTAGATGTAACATCTACGGGGGAAAATCGTTTGGATGGCGCAAGACGCCCGATATATTGGATAATTTAAAAGACTTCTAGTGGTACTAACATTTATGAGTATAGTGCCTAGTTAAACATCTTGTTGCCATCATGATCCTATATATTTGCATACATGGGCGAACTCATTTCATAGGACACTTGCACCATTGCCTGGGTTTTTATGCAACACGAACACTATTCATGCGGACACACACGCCTTGGTAATTGCTATGCCACAACACTAGATAACATGTATAACCTAAAATCTAGAACAATTTCACCATATATGATGCTCAAAGCTGTGCTAATGCATTTAAATTCCACATAATGAACATGTAAGATTGCTAGTCATATGCATGTACCTTATTACATCATTCGTTCATGCATAGCCTATTAGTCATACATTGCAGTTCGATTTGTAGATACTATAGGCATTCATTATCTTTGACATGTGCACATATGATGATTTTCTTGAGGATTTCAGCATTTGAGATTTATGAGATTTTTGGGAAAAGCCGCAAGGATTTAATAAACCTGATATTATTTTAAACATTGAAAGTTGCGGTTTTCCTCATGATATGATACATGTGTCGTCCACCATGGATTTTCTGTTGGTTTTCGAGACCCGATTCGAGGAGTAAGATGAACTATTTCGGGTACATGGTGGGTCCGGTAAGGTACCCCGGGGCAAGAAGATCGAGGTGTAGACGATGAGCCTGGCAGGGGCAGACTATATATCGGTGATTGTTGGCGCGGCGGATAACCAGAGGATACCGACCATTCTCGTGAGATGTTGAGATATTGATACATTGAGATGGGTCAGTTGGACGGCTGGGGCCTGAGATACTGTGATATAGATACATGAGATTTGAGATTGTTGTTTGAGGTGTCGATGCTGGACACGGATTTCTGTTGATTTTATTGGTATTATGCTAATATTTCAAAAGAGTTTTCTAAGAAGAAAATAATAATTTTCTTATATCAACATATTCAGATCACGAGTTGATTCATGTTGCATACATACCTTCTAGTATATCATGCCATATCAGTATTGTTGATGTTATGACACTTGCGTGCATGCTTACGATAGCCTCTATAGATGTTATTTATTACTCACGAGTTGGCAACTCACCCCCGTTGTGCCACAGCCTTTTTGCAGGTCCGCTCCGTCAGCACTGTAGCGGCGGACGCACTTGCTCCTTTCGCTCCTTTTGCTTCTTTTGCCTGGACTTGAGACTTTTGCTCGTAGGTAGGTTTTGATATTATTTCGTTTCCACCTTGTATATTCATTGTATCTAGAGTACTCCATCTACTGTACCTGCTATTGTATTAATGTATATTGACCTAGAGACGAGGCAGTGAGAATTGTGGACTTTTATGTTGTATTTTGGGGTCGAGCTCACTTGAGCTGACATGAGGTTTATCACTTGTGCCTTTTATGCTTATCTTGCACATTGATGATTTACATTGCGTGGGATTTGAGTCCGCTTCGGCGAAGATGTTGGTGATAGTGCCCTCATAGTCAATTATTGGATCGCAGGTACGTGATTGCAATGATTGCGGAGGACCTATACCGGTATGACAGAATTACTCGAGATGATAGTATGCTATCTGGTTTGCCTTTATCAGTCGTGTACATGTTCAGGTGACTGATTGCATGTTACACTTTGATAGAGCCCTTAGGATCTTGCTTTACTACCAACATTATGATGGCGATCATATACGTGAGAGTTGGGTAGTTTGTAAGCATATCCTTAATTGTGGTCCCTAGTCGTGGGAGTTTCGAGTCAGGGCATCGATACTCCGGAGTAGACTAGTGTGTACAGTCGAGACCCCGACGAGGGGCGGTGGCCGGTCTCACAAGCCACTGGTGTCAGTTGGATCACCTAAGATGTATACAGGTGCTCATTGGGTTATGAGTACACCGGACAGGACTCGCCGGGAATCTGCTAGTTAGTATTATATCTACAGTCAGATAGCAGTTCCCTGGTGACATGTGTACAGGTTAGTTCATCGACCTGAGGTCGTCATTTGTCTCGTGTGAGTTCCCACTGTGCTTTGATTTCTACCCTACCATGGCTCAAAGGAGTCGTGCAAACAGGTAGTTTTTGGGTACAGTCCCGAGCCATATGGAGGCACGTGAGCGGATCGGCAGGGGATTCGTCTCTCCAGGTATTGGGGGCGAGGTCGTGCTGTGTCTAGGAGAGCCATTACACAAATCCATGGCCATGGTAGGAGATTTACTGGTAGGTACTCCAGTAGTATCTCAGGGTGTATTGAGGCTTCACTCCGACACGACTTATACTGCTATTGGGGGTCTGACGTTGCTAGCCCCCTAGGCAGATATGCGATACTCATTGACGAACGGACCGGACTGTATATACATTGTCACTGTTAGGCTCAGTAGGGTTTCTGGATGAGTTCGCTCATCGGCCTCCCTTGAGTTCGCTCATCAGCCTCCCTTGAGGTCAGTCCATGGGCAGCCGTTACGCATAGCTAATGCCGCTGACGGTTTGTGGTTAAACCCACTGCCAGGGTACTGACGTGTCATTAGAGTCCCCCACAGACAGTTTCCCAAGTTCGGGCGAAACGTTGTAGAGGCCGTCTGGTTTTATGGCAGGGTTCGGAAAATGCACGTGCGTTTACGCACGTGTCGATTTTCGGACAGGTGATACTCGTCGGCTTTGGTTTAAGCCGGATCCGAGTACTATATTGAGTAGGTATAATATCTTTGTCTCAGTTGCATTTGTATTCAGTCGTAATACAAATGCGGGTATATTTATACAGTTTCGGGGTTGTCCTGAAATTCGTTTCAGGATCACTTTTGGAAGTTGCCAGTTTCCAGTTTTCTATCAGCCGTCTTTTAACATTCGGTTAAAGACGGATTTATCTTTTCTTGGATGAGGTGAGTCAGTGTTCTAGAAGTTTCTGGAGGTGGTGACAAGGATGGTGACTAGGTTCATGACTCATCTTTGCATTTATTAAAGGGTGACTAGGTTTTAGTGACTCATTGTTTTAATTAATACCTTTTGGATTGCTTAAGATATTTTGTGATGATAAGGATCATTCTTGTGGTCACCCCCCCTTCTCCTACACTCACCCCCCTCCCTATATGAGGCCGGCCCCCTCTCTCTCTCTCTCACTACTTGATGTTTCATTTTGGTTAGAAAAGATTATGATAGTATTCGGGGTGTATGGAATTTTACAGTTCATTTCATTCCATCACCCGATTTCCACGGCAACTTCATTAACCGATCGTCCACGGATTTAGACGAAGTGAGACAAAGTCATCTACTCATTCTCTACATCATTCTTGGTCGTCTCTTTTAGCAAACTTGACGATCGAGTTGCCTCAAGTCAGAGGCGGGAGCCCGTTTAAAGAATCGGTGATGTGGTGCCACATCGACGAAGATATCGGAGATCGACGAGATCGGAGCAGCCGCAACTGAGCGTGGGATGATGGTTGAAGAACGAAGGACTCGGATCGTTCGGTATAACTTTTCTACACTCTTTACAGTTTGTTAGTTTAGCAATAATGGCAGATCCGGGTTAAAGTATACGATAGCGCCAGTTTAAAAGTTTTTGTTCCGCATTTGGCGTCTGTAGACGGCCGGGGCGCTAGCGTAGACTTACAGTGGTATCAAAGCCTCACCATTTTGCTATACTAACTTGTGCTAACGCGTTTAAAACATCGATCGAACCGGAAATCAAAAATCACATTTTTCCAAGCCAACAGTTTCTGTCGATTTTAAATGGTCTCAAAAATTAATTCTACATGTCTTAAAAATCTGTGCAGGCTTTTCTAAGAACCACGACAAAATTTGGACTCGTGATTCCTCCAAGCCGCCGCGGAAACGCGGCCAAACCCATGGTTTGGCCGCGCTTCCACGGCCACGTGTTGAGCACATGCTCCCAAATTTTGTCAGTGGGTTCTTCTCTGGATTTTGTGATTTTTGGTATATATCTTTTTGGCCCAGGTTTTGTTACTGTTCACCAGTAAGCAGTGGGGCCCACTTTTTGATATTTGGTCTTTGGTCGATCGAAATTTAAACACGTTAGTTTACAGTGCTTACATTATATCTCCGACCGGGAATGTCATTTGATCGGTAAACCGCGTCTGATTGCTATAGTTCTTTTAGACGGGTTTGCGAACGTGACATTCGCGTTGATGTTCTGTGTTGTGCTGTGATGTTGCGGATTTGTCGTGGTGGATAGCAGTGTGCAATGTTAGTACAGTTTGTGTTTATTTGTACATTTGATATTGCGGGGCGAGCGTCCAACTTGTGGACTGCCGTCACTGCCTGTTGTATTATATTCTTTTGGGGCACGACCAGGTTGCGGTCGATGTACCTATTGTACTATTTTTCATTACTGTACTAGGTTTTACCCCAAGACGGAGTGCACGGATAGCCGGGTTCTGAGAAGCAACGGGTCCGCATCTCATGGCTTTGAGAGGCAGAGGGGCCCCACTCTAGAATTGGCAGACTATTCGCCGCACTCGTAGGGGGTACAGGTTGACCCAAGGAGGGGTGCCCAAGATTACCGGATTCCGTGGAGTGCTGGGTGGTCCATTCACTATGCTGTATGGGGCTGCCTCGCTTCAGGTTTTGGCGGGTAACATGCCGCGCCCGTAGGGGTCTAGGTTTCATTGCACAGGCTATCCACATGACAGGGGAACGTCGAGTTTCAGCAGTGGCTCTGTGAAACTCGGGGATCCCAGATTATCTGTATTGTTCTGTGATGCTTATTACTTTTCTGTAATGTTGCATATTATCACGCCTGGAGCGATTATTGTATATTGGTTTATATACTATTAGATGTTGTATATGTTTTACACCCGCGCTAGTCCAGTCCCCGCTCTGTCGTTAGTTAAGTAACCTAACGGGTGATGACGGGACCCAGCGACGAATGCGGATGGCATATACGTACATTTTATTTTCGTTCTTTTCTGATGTGATCGATTGATGGGACTGCATTGATTCTGATCAATGCAAAGTAAAACAAACCAATTTACAGTTGTTGGAACAAATTTAAAAAGTGTTATTGCAAAGACGTTTCCTTTTGTTATGCATAGCGGTATTCAGTGGAATATCCTGCACCTCATTCGACGGGGCAAGGGCCGATATCCCTTCACCGGGACTGACCCCTTGGGCAGAAGTTTGGGTCAGCGTAATAACTTCACTATAGTCGATTACAAGTTGCTTTGCATAGAGGTATTCAGTGGAATATCCTGCACCTCATTCCACGAGGAAAGAGCCGAGATCCCTTTACCGGGAGTGACCTCTTTAGCAAAAGGTTTTCGCCACTATATTTTAAAAAGCTATCAGGTTCCTTCAGCGATATCAAGTTCACTACGCTAAAGGTTTTTCGCCAAAAACCAGCCGTAGCCCTCCGTCACTTCTTTTGGGTATTCAGTAGTATTCAAGCTATGCATTTTAGCCAAAGTTAAGGCATAGTGTTTGGTAGCTGCTGGGTATTCAATTGTTGCATAGATAGATGAGTTAGTTTGGGACAGTCGTTCTGCCGATTGGCCAAAGTCAGGGGCATGTGCGGGTGGGTTCAAATTGACAAGATAGTGACGGGTAGAACTTGGCATGTGACTTATGACACTTTGACCAAAGCCAAGGTTATAAGAGCATGGGGCAAAAATCATATCGGGAGAGAAACTGAAACTTGCCAAGTATGCGCATACCATCTGGAGTATGAGTAGCGTGGATGCATTCCATCACGTTATCATGCGATGAGAGTTGGATCCCGATTCCCACTGATGAGTTGGTTTACTCTTCGGGTGATCCCGATTGATTCTTCTTTAGGTTTGGAGGAGAATTTGACAGGACAGTGGGAGGTTTCCGGATTAGATAAAGTGATGACCATTCTGATCTAGGTTAGAGTGCACACAGAGTGTTTCTTTTCTCTCTCTCTTTGGCAGCGACCTTTGACCGACCCTAGACTATGACTCAGTGACCAAGTTGACCGAACCTTCTCAAAATACTGGCTTTTGGATTGTCTATGTTGCATAAGTCATTGCCACTCCTTCTTCTACCCTTTGCATTTCTCAGAACACCCGTATTACTACGGATATCCACTTTCATTGGATAGATCCATCGTATGGTTATATACGAACTCGAAGGGACTTTTTCGAGGATGGATCCAGGTTCAGGAGAAATAGAAGTGGTTTATTCAGTTGTATTTTATTATCACCTTCTCTCAGGTTGCGAGAGCTCCTTAGTTTAGGAGAGTACACCTATTACGCTTATTGGATAGTCTTATTCCAAACCATAGGCTGGTGCCGAAAGGTAGGGAATGAAGAAAACCAATTAGCCTAAGTAGGGTGTGCAGAAGGTAATATGTAAAGACAAAATAAAGGGATTAGAAAGAGGGCAAAGTAAATTGCGACTGATATCATTCACGACCAAAACCGCGTACTTCATCGCCGCTCCTATTTCACCTTTAAAAAGAATAAGGTATTATTCAGTTGTCTTTTATCGTCACCTTCTCTCGAGATGCGAGTACTCCTTGGTTTAGGAGGGTACACCTATTATGCTTACTGGATAGTCTTCTTCCAAACCATAGGCTGGTGCCGAACGGTAGGGAAGGAAGAAAACCATTTAGCCTAACGATGGTGTACAGAAGGTAACGACTAAAGACAAATAAAGGGATTTGGAGAGATGGCAATAAAATATACGGTTGAAGTCATGAATTGGATTATGGAAGAGGCATTGCTTCGAATACCAGGATACCCCTACGAAACATTTTTTATGTTTCAGTGCATTGTTAAAGGAAAAACTGTTTTCCCGATTAGACACTTACTCCAAGGGTATGTATTTACCAGGTTTCATTCTCATATCTGTATGGTTTTACAGATGATGAGAGGGAGTAAGATATTGGGAATTAGGTGATTATCCTCATTATATCGTAATTCGTTGTAATTGGTGATATTTGAGGAAATCGCCAGGGTACAGTTTTCCACTTACAACGCACAGGTTTTGAGTTATTTAAACTCAGCGGACTTATACAGAGTATTGTATGTTGTCCAGTGTCCATCAGGACAAAGGGGTAGGTCCTCGTACTATGTTCTGTTTACTTATAACTTCTCTAGTATTTAGACAAGTATTTCGTAGAAATACAAGGTCTAAGTTTTGAGAAGTTGTGGGTATAAGAATAAAGTAGAGAACCAGGTATCACAAGTATCGGGATTCTTCAAAGAGATCGAAGATGTAGATTCTGGTGATTGGTATTCAGATGATAGTGATGGTTTTGAGAAACGTGTTTCTCTTTCAGGTTACTCATAATTGGATGGATTCCTAAGTTGAGTAATGCTGATTAGCCTCTTTCCATTAAGTTGATATGCACTGGAGACAGATGCATGGATTGAATATGGTTCCAATTAAATAAGTGCCAAAGTTTTTATATTGGATATAGAATAGTTCGTACCTTAAAAGATATTAAGGTACGGGGAGTTGTCCAGCTTATGCTTAAAACCAGACTCTGGATAACTCAGGGCACGTTTCTGTAATGGCTGTTTTGTGGGTTGACCCTGGCTATGACGAGGGTTGATATTCTACCATTTGGAAGATCAATAGTGATATTGTTCTTGACTCGCCACAGTTTTAGTAAAATGGATCTTTTTCAGAAAACAGTAGTGGGAGTATGGTAGAACTGGAAGTGATTCCAGAACCGCGAACGATTACGGAAAATTTAATAGGACCTATATATTCAATCAGGTTTGACATTCCAATAGCCACTCCGCAGGTATGGTAGGTAACCTCAGATGCCCGAGAGATACTCAGGTAGCCTCAGAGACGGTGACAGGGAGGTTCTTATCTACCCATACTTGACACTACTGTTGTTCCAGGCTGTGAGACCCGGTAGGAGGGTTGTCGTAGTCAGTGGGAGAAGCAGAAGTATAGTGGGCAAGTAGCTTATGTCTATTTATAGACTTGAGCAGTTATAGCGGAGATAGATCATCTAATTTTGATGTGACAGTCATGGGTTTGACTTTAATCAGAATAGGGGATGGATCAGTTAAGAAGGTAGTAGGGTGTGATGTTATGGTATCTGGATGACATACACAAAGTAGGAAGTAAAATTCCTATACTACGATCGGTTGTACTGTGGTCGTCACACAGTTGTTTCTCCAAGACAGGATATGGATATAATATTTGACATTCTGGTTTCTGGATCTATGGTTTTAGATCTGGATTTGGGTAGTTTCCCAATGTGGGTACTTTGACAGATATTCTAATGGTTTTTGGAATAGTTTACTCCTACCATGGTGGTGTACCTGCAGGTGATGGAGTCACCCTCTCTAAAGGTGTCGTATAGACTAAAGGGGAGAGGGATGTGCATGATTGGCAGATTACTTGCTTAGGCAATTGAGTCAATCGTGAGAAGTCAAGTACCACACCAAATGTTGGTTTTGCACTAGATGCAATAAGTTTGTATTAATCCAATCCTGGAGAAACATAAGGAAGCAGTTTAAGAACATAAGTACATGTTCTACGGATTTGATGACGGCAGCCTCCTTCGGGAGACGGTTATCATTCCAAGCTTCGAAGGTGACATGGTTGACAGAGTGATTGTCAGAGTTATATTTTTTCCCTCTGACGAAGAGGGACAGTATTATGGACAGGTGGTCCAAGAGGATACTGTGGGTGGCATGGTGCCGGATACTGATTAGGTTCAGTGATCGATACAGTCTAAGAAGTTTGGATTTGGAGTTCATTTTTGAACTAGGTCCCATCAGATATCCAGACATATCCTAAGACAGGTGTTACTCGATTCGGGATATGGCTTTCTCCGCGAACTTGAGATTTAGAGAGATATAGAAAGAAACTTCTAGGCGGATCCACTCACTGAGGCTATTTCTCGAACACAATAGTTTTACAAACAGGCTTTGTGAAACTGATTAGTAGAGGAGTTGGGTGTTGGTTTCACACGGGCTGTGAGTACGCAACATCACAATAATTAGCCTTGAGTGCAAGTGGGAGATTGTTGGTGATAGTGCCCTCATAGTCATTTATTGGATCGCAGGTACGTGATTGCAATGATTGCGGAGGACCTATACCGGTATGACAGTCTTAATCGAGATGATAGTATGCTATCTGGTTTGCCTTTATCAGTCGTGTACATGTTCAGGTGACTGATTGCATGTTACACTTTGATAGAGCCCTTAGGATCTTGCTTTACTACCAACAGTATGATGGCGATCATATACGTGAGAGTTGGGTAGTTTATACGCATATCCTTAATTGTGGTCCCTAGTCGTGGGAGTTTCGAGACAGGGCATCGATACTCCGGAGTAGACTAGTGTGTACAGTTGAGACCCCGACGAGGGGCGGTGGCCGGTCTCACAAGCCACTGGAGTCAGTTGAATCACCTAAGATGTATACAGGTGCTCATTGGGTTATGAGTACACCGGACAGGACTCGCCGGGAATCTGCTAGTTAGTATTATATCAACCGTCAGATAGCAGTTCCCTGGTGACATGTGTACAGGTTAGTTCATCGACCTGAGGTCGTCATTTGTCTCGTGTGAGTTCCCACTGTGCTTTGATTTCTACCCTACCACGGCTCAAAGGAGTCATGCAAACAGGTAGTTTTTGGGTACAGTCCCGAGCCATATGGAGGCACGTGAGCGGATCGGCAGGGGATTCGTCTCTCCCGGTATTGGGTGCGAGGTCGTGCTGTGTCTAGGAGAGCCATTACACAAATCCATGGCCATGGTAGGAGATTTACTGGTAGGTACTCCAGTAGTATCTCAGGGTGTATTGAGGCTTCACTCCGACACGACTTATACTGCTATTGGGGGTCTGACGTTGGTAGCCCCCTAGGCAGATATGCGATACTCATTGACGAACGGACCGGACTGTATATACATTGTCACTGTTAGGCTCAGTAGGGTTTCTGGATGAGTTCGCTCATCGGCCTCCCTTGAGTTCGCTCATCAGCCTCCCTTGAGGTCAGTCCATGGGCAGCCGTTACGCATAGCTAGTGCCGCTGACGGTTTGTGGTTAAACCCACTGCCAGGGTACTGACGAGTCATTAGAGTCCCCCACAGACAGTTTCCCAAGTTCGGGCGAAACGTCGTAGAGGCCGTATGGTTTTATGGCAGGGTTCGGAAAATGCACGTGCGTTTACGCACGTGTCGATTTTCGGACATGTGATACTCGTCGGCTTTGGTTTAAGCCGGATCCGAGTACTATATTGAGTAGGTATAATATCTTTGTCTCAGTTGCATTTGTATTCGGTCGTAATACAAATGCGGGTATATTTATACAGTTTCGGGGTTGTCCTGAAATTCGTTTCAGGATCACTTTTGGAAGTTGCCAGTTTCCAGTTTTCTATCAGCCATCTTTTAACATTCGGTTAAAGACGGATTTATCTTTTCTTGGATGAGGTGAGTCAGTGTTCTAGAAGTTTCTGGAAGTGGTGACAAGGATGGTGACTAGGTTCATGACTCATCTTTGCATTTATTAAAGGGTGACTAGGTTTTAGTGACTCATTGTTTTAATTAATACCTTTTGGATTGCTTAAGATATTTTGTGACGATAAGGATCATTCTTGTGGTCACCCCCCCTTCTCCTACACTCACCCCCCTCCCTATATGAGGCCGGCCCCCTCTCTCTCTCTCTCACTACTTGATGTTTCATTTTGGTTAGAAAAGATTATGATAGTATTCGGGGTGTATGGAATTTTACAGTTCATTTCATTCCATCACCCGATTTCCACGGCAACTTCATTAACCGATCGTCTACGGATTTGGACGAAGTGAGACAAAGTCATCTACTTATTCTCTACATCATTCTTGGTCGTCTCTTTTAGCAAACTTGACGATCGAGTTGCCTCAAGTCAGAGGCGGGAGCCCGTTTAAAGAATCGGTGATGTGGTGCCACATCAACGAAGATATCGGAGATCGACGAGATCAGAGCAGCCGCAATGGAGCGTGGGATGATGGTTGAAGAACGAAGGACTTGGATCGTTCGGTATAACTTTTCTACACTCTTTACAATTTGTTAGTTTAGCAATAATGGCAGATCCGGGTTAAAGTATACGATAGCGCCAGTTTAAAAGTTTTTGTTCCGCATTTGGCGTCTGTAGACGGCCGGGGCGCTAGCGTAGACTTACAGAAGAGCTAACTCCCGCTTGGGGATGCCTTATTTCATGTTATATGTATATTCTTGTGCTGTACCCATTTGGGGGCCAATTTTTACAAAGGAGACTCTGCCTAAATTTTGGGGAAAATGGATGTTGATTTTAGAAAGCTTGATGTGACTAATGGGATTAAAATTGCTTCCAATAAATTGGTTTATCCTTCACTCTATTGCTTAAATGGGTTTTGATTTCTGGGCTTTAGCTTACTTAGATTACGTACGCCTTGAGACGTTTCGTAATTTAAATGCCAGTCACGTTCCGTAACCTTCGGGTCGTGACATTTAATCATCTCTACTGAAGGTATAAGTCCTATCTTTCATTACTATCTCTTATCTGAATTCCAATTATATGCCCCAACGTATGTGTAATTATCATCCCTACACTTGGATTTTCAATTCAAGCTATCATACACTTGTCCATCTTCCAAAATACTTTCAGTTGGTGAATTTTAGATGAAATTGTTCACACGTCCTTCATGCGACCGTTAATACTTCTTGAGGTACTAAACGAATGATTACAAAATGTGCTTGCGCATTTAGGCGTAATTCCTCGTCTTGTAATACCTAAGGATTAGCAAGTGACTCCCAAACCAGTTGGTCTAAGGCACTAAGTGATAAATCACCCTCGCTATATTTTTTTATTTATGCTTCCTTAACTAATTACAAAACCAGTGTTCATTTTTTTTTATCTCTTTATTCACCATTTACACTTTTATTTTATTTTCCTTCATACTAAGGTTTTTAGACAAGAGCTTTTCAAGGTATCCTCTACTATTCCATGTTTCAAGATGTGTGTAAGTGCGTGCAGTAGGGTATATATATTTTCAGAATTTGGACTTAAGGTTCAGAATTAATTTTCAGACTTATACTTTAAATAGAGCTTTCAATACTCTTCCCTTATTTCGATTTAGCCCAAGAACTGAACTTAAAATTTGCTTATTTCAAAACAAAATGTTGGAGACAGTGTCCTCAGAGTCAATTATTGGATCACAGGCACGTGATTGCAATGATTGAGGGAGGACCTAAGCCAGGAGGAGGACAGTTTTACTCAAGATGATAGTATGCTATCTGGTTTACCTTTATCATCGTGTACTGCTTCAGGTGACCTTACAGGTCACTATTACACGTTGGTAGAGCCCTAGGATTCTTGCTTGAATGCCAGCAGTATCAGGGCGATCATATACGTGGGAGCTGGTAGTCTATAAGCACATCCTTAAAAGGTCCCTAGTCGTGGGAGTTTCGAGACAGGGCATCGATACTCCAGAGTAGACTAGTGTATATAGTCGAGACCCCGATGAAGGGCAGTGGCCGGTCTCACAAGACACTGGTGTCAGTTGGTTCACCTAAGATGTATACAGGTGCTCATTGGGTTATGAGTACACCGGACAGGACTCGTCGGGAACATGCTAGTTGGTCTTATACCTGACATTAGATAGCAGTTCCCTGATGACATGTGTGCAGGTTAGTTCATCGACCTGAGGATCGCCATTTGTCTCGTGTGAGTTCCCACTGTACTTTGATTACTACCCTACCACGCTCAAAGGAGACGTGCAAATAGGTTTTAGTTGGGTACAGTCCCGAGCCACATGGAGGCAGTGAGCGGATCTTCAGGGTTTCGTCTCTCCCGGTATTGGGAGTGAGGTCGCGCTGTGTCTAGGAGAGCCATTACACGAAGTCCTTGGCCAAGGCAGGAGATTTACAGGTAGGTATTCCAGCAGTATCTCAGGGTGTTCTGGGCTACACTCCGGCACGACTTGTACCGCTTTTGAGGGTCTGACTTTTACCAACCCCCTAGGCCTGCCATGCGATAATCATAGTCGAACGGACCGGACTGTATGGATATTGTCACTGACAGGCTCAGTAGGGTGTCAGGATGAGTTCGCTCATCGACGTCCCTTTTGGTCGATAGATGGTAGCCCGTCATGTATGGCTAATATCTCTGATGTGGTAGTGGTTAAATCCACAGCCATAGTATTAACGAGTCTTTAGAGTCCCCCACACACAGTTACTCAAGTTTCGGGCGAAACGCTGTAGAGGTCGTATGGTGATTTGGCTGGGTTCGATCGGATACGTGCGGTATTGCACGGATCAGGATCGGACGTTTTGTACTAGAGGCCATATGGGTATATGGCAGGATTTGATCAGATACGTGCGGTATTGCACGGATCATGATCGGACGGATAATACTAGTCGGCTTTGGTTTATGCCGGATCCTAGTATAGTACAGTGTAGATTTTGTCTCATTGCATATGTATTTCGGTCGGAATACAAATGCGGGTATGTATATACAGTAGTGGTGTTTTCCTGTAATTTATTACGGGATCAGTTTTTGGAGTTGCCAGTTTGTTTTCCGTTTCGGCCATATTTCTTTTTATCTTTCATTGGCTGAAGATTGGTGGAGGAGGGCTTATTTGCATTTGTGCAAATAAGCATTTTGGAGGGTTGTTTTTGCAAGTAGTTGCATCATGATGGTTGCACCATTTCTTGACTTTCTTGAATACATGATTGCTTGACTTTGGATGTGATGATAGTTGATTTGGAGTATTGGGTTTGGCTTGTGATCATTTCTTTACATCATCACCTTTTCTCTCTCTTGCATTATGAGAGACTCTCATTTTTTATCAAGACTCTCACTCTCCTCTCATTCTCTTTGCCATGGCCGGCAAAGTTAAGATAGGGGCTGCCCAAAAATTTGAGAGGGGAATTTTTGTTCATTTCTTGCTACAAAAATTCCCTAGTTCATTGCAAAAGATTCATGGTTCATTTCCTCCACCAAAGGCAACTTCCTCAAACCCCAAATGAGACATAGAGCACTACACGTTTTCTACAGCAAATCTTGGGCACGTCGGCTCGCCAACTTCGTGTCCGAGTTGCCTCGGTCCAGAGGCGGGAGCCCGTAAAAGAAGCCGGCGACGTGGTGCCCTTCCGGCGACGTTGTGGAGACCGGAGATTCCGCGGGGAGATCGGGACGACAACGAGAAGACCGAAGGACACGGATCGCTCGGTATATCTCTCTACCCCCTTCTTGTTAGCTAGGACTAGATTAATGGCACGATCCAGGTTTATAGTGCGCGGTGGTGCCAGTTTGAAAAGTTAAAGTAAATCATCGCTTTCGCATTCCGGCGTCGGATTGACGGCCGGGGCGCCGCCGTGCACTTACAGTGGTATCAGAGCCTCGCCATTAACCTAGTCTAGCTTTGTCTAATGTGTTTACATTTCCGATCGAACAAAATTCCAAAAACAGTATTTTCATTTGCATCAGTTTCTGTCGAAATTTGTTTAGCTCCAAAAATTTTTCAGTGCGTTGCAGAAACATGTGCAGGAAATTCTAAGCATACTGTGAAATTTTGGTCACGTGAACACACAGTCCCACCACGGAACCGCGGCCAAACCCATGCTTGGGCCGCGGTTCCGCCGCAAGAATTACTGTTCAGTGCATCAAAATTTTACAGAGAGCTCCTGAGTTGAAAATTTGTATTTTGGAATATTCTTTTTGGGCCCAGAATTTCTTTAAGTGCTACAGTAGTGCTTGGGGGCCCACTTGGGTAAATTTGATCGATCAAATATTTTAAACTTGTTAGTTCACAGTATTTACATTATATCTGCGACCGTGAATGTCACTTGATTGGTAAATCCTATCTAACTGCTATAGCCCGGTTAGACGGATTTGCGAACGTGACATTCATGTTGATGTTCTGTACTGTGCTGTGATGTTGCGGATTGGTCATGGGGGATAGCCTGGATGCAATGCTAGTACAGTTTTGGTTGTATTATGTACATTTGATATTGCGGGGCGAGCGTCCGACATGTGGACTGCCGTCACTGCCTGATTGTATATTATTCTTTTGGGGCACGACCGGGTCGAAGTCGATGTACCCGTTGTATATTTTTCTTTCTGTACTAGTATTACCCCAAGGTGGGGTGCACGGATAGCCGGGTTCTGGAGGGAAACGGGCCCGCATCTCATGGCATTGAGAGGGAGAGGGCCTCACTCTAGAATTGGCGGGCAATTCTCCGCACTCGTAGAGGGTACAGGTTGACCCGGGAGGGGTGCCCAAGTTACCGGATTCCGTGAAGTGCTCGGTAGTCCATTCACGTTGATGAAGGGGGCTGCCTCGCTTCAGGTTTTGGCGGGTAACTTGGCGCGCCCGTAGGGGTCTAGGATTTCATTGCACAGGCTATCCACATGACCAGAGGAACGTCGGGTTTCAGTAGAGGCTCTGTGAAACCCGGGGATCCCAGATATCTGTGTTGTTCTGTGATGCTTATTACATTTCTGTGATGTTGCATTTTATCACACGTTGAGTGAAATATTATATATTGATATATATACTAGTAGATGTATATGTTTTGCATCCGCGCTAGTCCAGTCCCCGCTCTGTCGTTAGTTATGTAACCTAACGGGTAATGACGGGACCCAGTGGCGAATGCGGATGGCATATACGTACATCATTATTTTCGTTCTTTATTGGTGTGATCAATTGATGGGACTGCGTTGATTCGGATCAATGCAAGTTAAAAACAAACCTTTTCTGATGTTGTTCGAACATTTTTCAAAAAGCTGTTATTGCAAGGACGTTCACTTTTGTTTTTCACAGTGGTATTCAGTTGGAATATCCTACTCCTCAGTCGACGAGGCAAAGGCCGAGATCCCTTCACCGGGAGTGACCCCTTGTACAGAAGTTTGCGTCAGGGCAATAACTTCACTATAACCGATTACTTTTGCTTTGCACCGTGGTATTCAATTGGAATATCCTGCACCTCATTCTACGGGGAAAGAGCCGAGATCCCTTCACCGGGAGTGACCTCTTTAGGAAAGGTTTTCGTCACTATATTTTAAAACCTATCCGGTTCCTTCAACGATATCAAGTTCATTACGTTAAAGGTTTTCGCCAGAAACCATTCGTTGCCCTCCGTCGTTTCATATGGGTAGTCAATAGTATTCAAGCTGTGTATGCTGGCCAAAGTCAAGGCACAGTGAGTGGTAGCTATTGGGTATTCATATGGAGCATAGATAGATGCGTTGGTTTGGGGCAGTCGTACTACTATTTTGGCCGAAGTCAAGGGTATGTATGGGCGGGCTCAAATTAACCTGGTGAATGACGGGTAGAACTTGACATGTGACTTATGATATGTTGGCCAAAGTCAAGGTCATAAGAGCATGGGGCAAAAATCACATCGGGAGTTTCTAAAGAAACTGAAACTTGCCAGATATGCGCATACCTTCTGGAGTGTGATGATGTGAGCGGATTCCGTCACGTTATCATGCGATGATAGTTGGATCCCGATTCCCACTGATGAGTTGGTTTACTCCTCGGGTGATCCCGACTAATTCTTCTTTCAGGTTTGGAGGAGAATTTGACGGTACAGTGGGAGGTTTCCAGATTAGATAAATTGGTAACCATTCTGATCTAGGTTAGAGTGCACACTGAGTGTTTCTTTTCTCTCTCTCTTTGGCAGCGACCATTGACCCAACCCTAAACTATGACTCAGTGACCAAAATTAACCGAACCTTCTTAAACTGGCTTTTGGATTGTCAGAGTTGCAAACCTCATTGCCACTCCTACTTTTACCCTTTTCTCCAGGACACCCCGTATTACTACGAACGTCCACTTCCATTGGACAAAACCATCGTATGGTTATATACGAACTCGAAAGAATTTATTCGAGGATGGTTTCCAGTTCTGGAGAAAACGGATAGGACTATTCAGTTGAATTTTCATTTTACCTTCTCTCAGGTTGCGAGTACTCCTTGATTTAGGAGATAGTACACCCATTTCGCAAATTGGATAGTCTTCTTCCAAACCTTAGGCTGGTGCCAAACGGTAGGGAATGAAGAAAACCAATTAGCATAACGATGGTGTGCAGAAGGTATTAAGTAAAGACATATCAGGGATTAGTAAGAGGGCAAAGTAAATTACGACTGATAAATCACCTTTGTATTTCTCCGCCGATCCTAAATCACCTTTGTATTTCTCAAGGACACTCCGTATCACTACGAAAATCCACAGTTTATTGGATACTCCATCGTATGGTTATATACGAACTCGAAAGGAACTTGTTCCAGTTCGGGGATGGATTCTGGTTCAGGAGAAATAGGAATA
Organism: Agapanthus africanus; assembly: GCA_030015575.1. Taxonomy (NCBI): domain Eukaryota; kingdom Viridiplantae; phylum Streptophyta; class Magnoliopsida; order Asparagales; family Amaryllidaceae; genus Agapanthus; species Agapanthus africanus. Next base: position 180,126,632 of record JASDDO010000031.1, on the reverse strand, counting down.
AGGTTTATTCGGTTGTCTTTTATCTTCACCTTCTCTCGCATTGCGAGTATTCCTAGGATTAGGACGGTACACCCATTATGCTTATTGGATAGTCTTCTTCCAAACCATAGGCTGGTGCCGAACGGTAGGAAGGAAGAAAACCATTTGGCCTAAAGGGGTGTACAGAAGGTAATGACTAAAGACATAGAATGGGATTTGGAAAGATGGCAAAGAATTACACGGTTACAGTTGTGAATCTGGATAATGGAAGAGGCATTACTAGGAATACCGGGATACCCGATCGAAACATTTTAATGTTTCAGTTTCACTGTTACTGTTAAAGGAAAACTGATTTCCCGATTAGGTACTTACTCCAGGGTCTATATTTTCCAGGTATGATTCTCACATCTGTATGGTTTTACAGATGATGAGTGGGAGTAAGTTATTGGGAATTGGGCGATCATCCTCATTATATCGGGATTCGTTGTAATCGGTGATATTTGAGGAAGTCACCTGGGTTGTTTGCCGGTCGGCAGATATTTGGTTTCGAATATCCGTTGTTATGCACCAATTTCAAATTGATATATCTGTACGTCTATTTTTATAGAGTGAGATATACTTTTTGAAATTATGTCGATGACATTTACCTATATCAGTGGATGGTTAGGTAAGGAACATTAAATAGTGGTGTAATTCTTTTTAACCATAGGTACAGTTTTCAACCTACGACACACAGAGATTGAGTTATCAGACTCAAGGGACTTATACAGAGTATTGTAAGTTGTCCAGGGTCCATCAGGACAGAGGGGTTGGTCCTCGTACTATATTCGGTTTACTTATGACTTCTCTAGTTTTTAGACAGGTGTTTCGTGGAAACATAAGCTCCGAATTTTGAGAAGTTATAGCTATTTGAATAAAGTAGAAAACCAGATATTGCAAGTATTGGGATTCTTCAAAGTGATCGGAGATGTAGATACTTGTGTAGGGTATTCAGTTGATAGTAATGATTAAGAGAACTTGCTTCTCTTTCAGGTTACTCATAATTGGAAGCATTCCTAAGTTGAGTAACGCTGATCGGCCTCCTTCCATTTAGTAAACATGCACTGGAGAAAGCTGCATGATTTGAATCTGGTTCAATTAAATCAGTGCCTCTGGTTCTATATTGGATATAGTACAGTTCATATCTTAACATTGTTAAGGTACGGGGAGTTGTCCGGCTTATGCTTAAAACCAGACTCTGGATAACTCAAGGCACGTTTCTGTAATGGCTGTTTGTGGGTTGACCCAGGCTATGACGAGGGTTGACTTTCTACCATCTGGAAGATCAATAGTCATATTGTTCTAAACTCGCCACAGTTTTAATAAAAATGGATTTTTTCAGAAAACGGTAGTGGGAGTATGGTAGAACTGGAAGTAATTCCAGAACCGCAAACGATTACTAAAGATTTGATAGGAACTTAAAGATTCAATCTGGTTTGACATTCCATTGGCCACTCCGCAGATAAGGTGGGTAACCTCAGGCACGCGAGAGTTACTCCGGTAACCTCAAGGACGGTGACAGAGAGGTTCTTGTTTACCCAGACATGCCATTGCTGTTGATCCAGACTGTGAGACCCGGCAGGAGGATGAGTATAGCATCGTTTTAAACTGGCTTTAGAAGTGTATGTCTATATGACTCTGCCAGAGGGTTGTCGTAGTCAGTGGGAGCAGCGGAAGCATTGGTGGACAGGTGGCTTATGTCTATTTATAGACTAAAGCAGATATAGAGGAGATAGATCATCTATTTCTGATGTGACAGTCATAGGTTTGACTTTATTAGAATAGGGGATGGATCTGTTGAGAAGGTTGTAGGGTGTGAAGTCCTAGTATTTGGATAACTTACACAGAGTAGGAAGTGATATTCCTATACTACGATCGGTTATGCTTTGGTCGTCGAACAGTGGTTTCTCCACTTGGGACTTGGACATTATATCAGACATATTGGTTACTAGATCTATAGTTTTAGATCTAGATTTGGGTGGTTCCCAATCAGGGTACTTAGACAGCATTCTAAGAGTATTTAGAATGGATGACTCCTGGCACGGTAGTGTACCTGCAGGTGATGGAGTCACCCTCTCTAAAGGTGTCTTACAGACTAAAGGGGAGAGGGATGTGCATGATTCGCAGATCACTTGCTTAGGAAATTGAGTCAATCATGAGATGTCAAGTACCACACCAGATATTGTTCTCGAACTAGATACAATAAGTTGATATTGATCCTGTCCTAGAGAAACAGTCGAAAGCAGTTTTAGAACATAAGTGAATGTTCTAGGGATATGATAACGACAGCCTCATTCGGGAGACAGTTATCATTCCAGGCTTCCAAGGTGACCTGGACGACAGGGAGGTTGTCAGAGTTATAGTTTTCCTTCTGATGAGGGGTAGTATTTTGGACAGGTGGTCCAAGGCGATACTGAGGGAGGCATGGCGCAGGATACTGATTAAGTTCAGTTGACGATACAGTCTATGAAGTTTGGATTTGGAGTTCATTTATGAGTTAGGTCCCATCAAACATCCAGACACATTCTAAGACAGGTATTGCTCATTTCGGGAGATGGCTTTCTCCGCGAACTTGAGATATAGAGAGACATAGAAGGAAACATCAAAGCGGATCAACTCGCTGAGGCTATTCCTCGAACGCAATAGTTTCGCAAACGGGTTTTGTGAGACTGATTAGTAGAGGAGTTGGGTGTTCGGTATCACACGGGCTGTGAGTATGCGACATCGCAATAATTAGCCTTGAGTGCAAGTGGGAGATTGTTGGAGATAGTGCCCTCAGAGTCAATTATTGGATCACAGGCACGTGATTGCAATGATTGAGGGAGGACCTATCCCAGGAGGACAGTCTTACTCAAGATGATAGTATGCTATCTGGTTTACCTTTATCATCATGTACTGCTTCAGGTGACCTTACAGGTCACTATTACATGTTGGTAGAGCCCCTAGGATTCTTGCTTGAATGCCAGCAGTATGAGGGCGATCATATACGTGGGAGCTGGTAGTCTATAAGCACATCCTTAAAAGGTCTCTTGTCGTGGGAGTTCCAAGACAGGGCATCGATACTCCAGAGTAGACTAGTGTATACAGTCGAGACCCTGACGAGGGGCAGTGGCCGGTCTCACAAGCCACTGGTGTCAGTTGGTTCACCTAAGATGTATACAGGTGCTCATTAGGTTATGAGTATACCGGACAGGACTCGCCGGGAACATGCTAGTTGGTCTTATACCTGACGTCAGATAGCAGTTCCCTGGTGACATGTGTGCAGGTTAGTTCATCGACCTGAGGATCGTCATTTGTATCGTGTGAGTTCCCACTGTACTTTGATTACTACCCTACCACACTCAAAGGAGATGTGCAAACAGGTTTTAGTTGGGTACAGTCCCGAGCCACATGGAGGCAGTGAGCGGTTCTTCAGTGGTTCGTCTCTCCCGGTATTGGGAGTGAGGTTGCGCTATGTCTAGGAGAGCCATTACACGAAGTCCTTGGCCAAGGCAGGAGATTTACTGGTAGGTATTCCAGTAGTATCTCAGGGTGTTCTGGGCTACACTCCGACACGACTTGTTCCGCTTTTGGGGGTCTGACTTTTACCAACCCCCTAGGCCCGCCATGCGATGCTCATAGACGAACGGACCGGACTGTACGGATATTGTCACTGACAGGCTCAGTAGGGTGTCAGGATGAGTTCCCTCATCGACGTCCCTTTTGGTCGATAGCTGGTAGCCCGTCACGTATGGCTAATACCTCTGACATGCTAGTGGTTAAATCCACAGCCATAGTATTCATGAGTCTTTAGAGTCCCCCACACACAGTTACTCAAGTTTCGGGCGAAACGCTGTAGAGGCCGTATGGAGATATGGAAGGGTTCGATCGGATACGTGCGGTATTGCAAGGATCAGGATCGGACGGTTAGTACTAGAGGCCGTATGGGTACATGGCAGGGTTCGATCAGATACGTGCGGTATTGCACGGATCATGATCGGACGGATAAAACTAGCCAGCATTGGTTTAAGCCGGATCCTAGTATAGTACAGTGTAGATTTTGTCTCATTGCATTTATATTTCGGTCGGAATACAAATGCGGGTATGTATATACAGTAGCGGGGTTTTCCTGTAATTTATTACGGGATCAGTTTTTGGAGTTGCCAGTTTGTTTTCCGTTTCGGCCATATTTCTTTGTATCTTTCATTGGCTGAAGATTGGTGGAGGAGGGCTTATTTGCATTTGTGCAAATAAGCATTTTGGAGGGTTGTTTTTGCAAGTAGTTGCATCATGATGGTTGCACCATCTCTTGACTTTCTTGACTCCATGAATGCTTGACTTTGGATGTGATGATGGTTGATTTGGAGTATTGGGTTTGTCTTGTGATCATTTCTTTACATCATCACCTTTTGTCTCTCTTGCATTATGAGAGACTCTCATTTTTTATCAAGACTCTCATTCTCTTTTCCATGGCCGGCCAAGCCAAGATAGGGGCTGCCCAAAAATTTGAGAGAGGAATTTTTTTTCATTTCTTGCTACAAAAATTCCCTAGTTCATTGCAAAAGATTCATGGTTCATTTCTTCCACCAAAGGCAACTTCCTCAAACCCCAAATGAGACATAGAGCACTACACGTTTTCTACAGCAAATCTTGGGCACCTCTGCTCGCCAACTTCGTGCCCGAGTTACCTCGGTCCAGAGGCGGGAGCCCGTACAAGAAGCTAGCGACGTGGTGCCCTTCCGGCGACGTTGTGGAGACCGAAAATTCCGCGGGAAGATCGGGACGACGACGAGAAGACCGAAGGACACGGATCGCTCGGTATATCTCTCTACCCCTTTCTTGTTAGCTAGGACTAGATTAATGGCACGATCCGGGTTTATAGTGCGCGGTGGTGCCGGTTTGAAAATTTAAAGTAAATCATCGCTTCCGCATTCCTGCGTCGGATTGATGGCCGGGGCGCTGCCGTGCACTTACACAAACTGCAAGGGCAAATATTTTCTGCAGTTAAACTTTAAGAAATGTTATTTTTAGGGCTTTTAATTTACTAAGTTTAGGATCTAGTTTTTCCTAACTAGTCAACCGCCATGTTCAACTTAAGTCAAATATGGCCAAAATTGAAATTTTAATTTTTTTTGAAATTTTTTGATTCTTATGGGTTTTAAAATAAGTATCCGAATGCAAAAATATACACATGAATGCGAAGGAAGATAGCTTACCGAGCACATCCCCAAACTTAAACTTGACAGTGCCCTCACTGTCAGGGTATCCCAACAGGGCAAAATTGTCGGCATTCCCATGTTGTTTATTATTATTATTATTATTAACAGAAAAAGAAAACAAAATATATATACACAAAAAGGTCCCCCCCCGAACTTAAGTGAAACAGTGTTTCCACTGTTAAAGCGTTAAAGTTCAGAGTTAAGTGGGAGAAAAACACAGTATCAAGCTATACAAGGCCTTACACAGGCCAAAGGTTAACACAAACCATTCAAAAATTTTATCGTTATAATGGTGTGGTTGGTGAAAGAACATGTTGGATGGAGCCAGGAAGAAGTGGGGAAGAGGGAAGTGGTGTAAAAGAAATGATTTACGTCTCGATTTGTAGAGACGAAACAATAATGGTGAACGAGAATGTGGATGATTAGGAATGGGAAGAATGGTCACATTCTCGTATGGGATAAGAAGAAATTGTGGCGATTCGACTTCTTTAGGTGGAGGTTGATTAATCACAAAATACGTGTCGTTTAGGAATGCGAGTTCGTTGGCGAAAATATCTTTGAAACTTTCATTAATGGTCTGATTGAATGTTTCAATGTCAATAAGTGTTGCGCCAGAATTCAACATACTTGATTTTTCAAAAATTATAGAGGTAGGAGGCTCGTAAGGCTCATCTACCTTATTCTCAAAAGAGTTTAAATCAAGTTGTTTTTCTAGAATTATCGAACTCAAAATATTGGATTGTGATTCATTAACACTCGCTATCAATAAAGGAAGATTAGAAGAAGAACCAGAGAAAGTGGGAGAAAGAAGTGGAATACGAACTTGACGGTGGGAATGGAGTGTATAAATTAGCACAATTTGTAATGACTGATGTGTAAAAAGCGATTGTGCTAATCTATCAACCCAATGAGAAATGAGGTAAAATCCCTCAAGAGCCGTGAGAAAACATGGGAACGTCGAACTTGGTAAATCAGACATTGAAAATGAAAGTGTAACGGTTTCTTGCGTGGTCGGAGCGAGGATGAAGGGAAGTGAGTGAGGAAGGGTGCAGTCAATGAAAGGGATAGATTGAATTGGAAAATCCGACTCCTCAAGTAAAACTGCTTCATCCTCAATAATTTCCTCATTACTCTCCATGAAATTTTCATCAAAATCAAGACACATATGAAGTTCAGGAGAAACAGTAATGACTCGGGATGATGAATTGGAGAGAGAAACTCATCCAAATCTGTGGGTTCATCATTCAAAATATTCCCAGTGTCAATATCCTCGATCAAGTGAAAATTAAATTTCTCAGACACCTCATCAAAAGCATGGATATCAATCAATTCAGGTTCTAGAGTGGAGGTGTAGAGGTCAAATGGATTGGTGATGGTTTCACTCGAAAGGGACCCTTCACAATCAGGTAAACCAAACACTACAAAGTCGCACAACTCATTAAACGTTATATTTTCAACTAGTGAATCATTTTGGACACTTGATAGGCATTCTAAACCGGAGTTGTGGGATTCAATTGGGGATGGGTAGGTTTGATTTGGAAGGGTGCACAGCTCACTCTTTCAACTCAAATTCTCAATCTGTCCAACCGCCTCATCATACATTGAAAAATTTGGAGCTAGTTCGAAACTAGCTACCGGGTAACTAGGTTGTATAAGGGCGGCCATGGACGCATTCAAATCCATCATCTGTTGGTCTGACGCTACCATAAAATCTTCAAACAGCTGTCACAGACTAGACATGGGTTGTGAAGGGGTTTCACTAAAAGATTCAAAGGTGTTTGGATATTGGAAACTCCCAAATGGCTGTGTATAAGCAATGTCTAGGGAAGGTGCGAAAGTCGGGTAGGACTGGTAGGAATTGAATGATAGGACGGGAGTAGGATCAACATTTGGATAAGAAGATGAATGGAATTATTGATCCAAAGAATTCACAGCGGTGAAAGGAGTGAGAAATCGGTTACGAGATTGTTCAATATGTTTAGCAATAGACATAGGTTTTGGGGTTACAACTCGACTCTCAAAAGGGGTATCAATATGAGAAGGGGTGAATGGGTGAAACGGTTGATTCGAAGTGGATTGCTGAGTCTAATTATTTTTCCTAGACGTGTCTATTCGATCTTTCAAAGAAATTTTAGGCATGGAGGGGTCGTTCGAAATTCGGCCAAAACAAGAACCGTGGGAAGTAATGTCTGGTTGTGGGTACCAAAGTTCGGCAAGAGTTTTGTGAGGTGAGGTACCCATGATGTAATGTGATTTTTATTGTAAATTTTTTTTTTTGTTTTTGGAGTTTACAAATTTTTGAAAGAGTTTTGCAAGAATGTATACGGACTTACTTCAAAAAATCACAATTAAAACATGCACAATCAAACCTAGAGCAATGGTCTTCTAAGTCCACTAGACTGCTCTTAACTGTTCCAAAGTGACAAGTTGTAAGATATCCCTCAAATCGTCTCTTCACTGCCAATTCTGGCCAAGTAAGCACAAATGAAGAAAGGAGGGTTCCGCTCATGAATCACCGTGTGACGGGCTTTTTAAAGCTACCTTTCTCACTTGTCTAGCCTAGGCACCACAAAGTCAAGTTTAGATAAACGATTGAATGCCTACAACCTTCCTCTGTCCTAATGAGCACGACAGTCCTTAGTTGACTGAGTCTAGGTATATTTTAATTTAGCTTAAGGGTGATGAATATGTTTTTTAGTGATTTTTGGGGTCTTAGGAAGGGTAATGAAATCCCCACCCAATCTTGATTGATGTTATAGCCCCTTAGATTCCATATTAATTATGCAAAGCAGTAACACACCAAAAATCTAAAACACTTACAAATTTTTTTTATTTGCCAGCGCAAAGAATCCTTCACAAAAACAATTTATTGGATAGGAGAAAGAGAATCTGTGCAAAGAATACCTGCTGGAATATTTGTCAGTGGAGTTTAGGGGTAGGAGAGAAGAAAAAAGATACTCAAATAGAAAATGGGGTGCTGACGCCACCCTTTGACCGCGATTCCGCGGTCAAACCGTCGATTCTGCCGTGGTTCCGCGGCGGATCAGAAAGTTTGGATTTTCAGAATTTTTCTCTGTGCTGAGTTGGTTCTCCTCTTCCCGTTTAGATCCCCTGATTCTGTTTTTGTTCACTGAGTTTACTCCAGATCTGAATCAGAATTTTGTCCAAGCCTGCACACTCGCACAAAAACCTTTCAAAAATAACAAGATGATTTTTATTTTTATTTTTATTTTTATATTTTTTAATTTTTTTCAATCTTTTATAATTTTTTAATTTTTTTTATTTACCCGAAATTACACAAAGAAAGAGACTACCGCCTCCTCGGTAACGGCGCCATTTGATTGATGTTAATTTGTGTGCGTGTTTTAAATTTAAGAATACTGCAATCAAGACGGTGCCTCTTAGTAGCTAGCCGGTTGAGTATGGGTCGATCCACAGGGAGATGGAATCCTTTTTTTTTTATGTTCTAACGAGTTAAGCCCAAAAAAATTGTGGTTTTGTTTTAAGATCTAAGAATGAGAATAAGTTGATATAAAGTCTTGCTAAGGGTAGGATTAGGTTAGTTCGAAATAGGGATCTTCTCACTTCTTTCAATGCCCTAGTCAAGAATATAGGTGTTAGGGTAATAGTCAACAACGGGGATTAGCACGACTAGGAAGAAACTTAGTCTCTTCCTTTTGGTCCTTCTCCGTCCGTTCTTGGCTCTTATCCCTAACCTCTAGTTAATTCAACTACAACAAGTCTAACTAGGGAATCACCGCTATTATGTAGGATTGGGTGCCATAGTGAGCGGATTATGGTTGATTTAAAGAGAGTCCTTAACTAAAATTATTTGTGCAAAGAAAGGAGTGAGAGAGATTTCCTTCTCTCAAAACTTCCCTATCCTACCCCTAACATGTGAGAAATTACTCACTCATTAGGAACGTGACAATAAAATTCATTTTTATAATTTCAATATTTTATTACCTAAATTGCAGGGAAATAAAGAAAAAATAAAGTGCAAATAATAAATTCAGATAAAAAGAATGCAAGATAAAAATTAAAAACTTACATTATTGATGAGCTCTCAACAATGCATTACAATTGGAATTGGAATTTAAATCTAGAAATTAAAAAGAGTAAAAACTAAAGAGAGGCATCCTAAGAAAGGCACCCTCAAAGAGGCACACTTTATTTGGCTTTGAGCCCTCCTATTTATAAATGAAAAAACCCTAGGTTACATTCTGATCCATACATGAATTTACCAAACTACCCTAAGAAAACCGGGTCAAAGCACCGACACCTTCACCGACACGTGCACCACATGGCTGCTGTTTCGCGGTAGAATAGCCTTTTTGGCCGCGGTTCCGCGGTCGTTTGGTGGGTTCTTGGGCCCAACTCTTCAGGGTTTATCTGTGTTGCTTTTATCTTCTATTTTCTTTACTTGGTTTCTCAGAATCTCTTCTATTTCCTTCCAGATTTCCAACAGTGCAGAATGATGTGGACTTTTTCCTTGAGCTTCGCGTTGAAGTCTTGAATCTTATGTTGCCTTTGTGCTTTGTGCATTGAACTGTCTAATGATTTTCCTTTTGTTCCTCGAACTGGTAGGCGGTATCATACGGATTCATCTGTTGTTGGTCATTGTCTCATATTTATAGCGACTTTTCATGAATTTCACAGTAATGATCTGAGAACCTGTAACCTGCAATTTTTTAGCAGACATGGATCAAAAGCACCTGTTTTCCCCAATCAGAGCAAGGCTCTGTTTGAATATCAAAAATTCAAATTTTGAAGCAACGCTTCAAATCCCGTGCGCTGCGCACAATGCGCCACGCGCAATGCGCCACGTGTCAGAAGTTGATGCATCAGCACAGCGCCCGAGGCGGTGCGTCCAATCAGAGCAAGGCACTTTTAAAACAAAAAAGTAAAGGAAGCAACGCTTCAGTTGCGCAAGAACTGCGCTGCGCGACACGTGTCTGCGTAGATGCGCAAGCACAACTGCGCAAGCGCTGCGCTGCGTGACATGTGTCTGCGCAAGCGCTGCCGCGTAAGCGCTGCGCTGCCCGACGCGTGTCTACGCAGGTGCGCAAGCACAGCCGCGCAAGCATTGCGCTGCGCGACACGTGTCTGTGCAGTTGCGCAAACACAACTGCGCAAGCGCTGTGCGCACGTGTCACAAGCTGCGGCGTTTTTGAAATTTTAAAGAAATCTTTTCTGTTCTTATTAAAACAAGAAGATTTTCTTCTGTAAAACAGAGGCCTTTGGATCAAAGATCCAACGGTGGGGAAAATTCCCCAAATCACTCAGAGAAGAATCTCTTTAACAAATTTATGGGCATTATATAAAGGCCCCTAGACCTCAATTCTAAGGCATCAACATTCTTGGCAAATCAAGAGCTTCAAACAGAGAGAACTCTGAAAAAGTTTTCAAGAAAAAGGTAAAAACCTTCACAAAATATATGAAATTTCTTCTAATAGATCATTTATCTAAAAACAAGATGAATGATCTTCACATAATAAACAATTCTTTGCACTTCTTATGAACCACTAGTTCTTTAAAACAAGAAAAACAAAATAAAGAATAGTGCTTTGCACTTTTATGATCCTTTGGTTCCTGAAATAAAAAGAAAAACTTGTTTTTCTTTGATCTAAATTAGATCAAGGAAATGAATAGTGCTTTGCACTTCTTTTATGAACCATTAGTTCTTGAATCTAAAAGATTCTTAAATCATAGTGCCTTGCACTTGCAAACTGCACTGTTGCGCTCCTGGATTGGCGCAAGCCACCAGAGCGCGCCACGTGTCAGCAGCGCAGGCGTAGCGCATTAGCGCAGCGAACCGCGCTTGCGCGACACGTGTCAACACTGCAAGCGCTTGCGCTTTCTGATTGGCACAAAGCGCCTGATAAATGCAAGACATTTCTTAAAGGGCCAGGCCCAAATCAAAAAGACCAAGCAGGCCTAATTAAATTGATACTCTGCATCATTTATAAATGGGCAGAGCCCAAAGAAAATTATAAATATGCTATGCATTTTAAAAGGGGCAGAGCCCAAACAAAGTAGATGCTATGCATCATTCATAAATGAGTAGAGCCCATAATAAATTGATGCTCTGCATCTTTTTTGGGCAGAGCCCCAAAAAAAAATTAGTAAATAATGCAATGCATTATTTAAAAATGGGCCAAGCCATAGCACAGGTCTAACAGACCAAAAACAAATAAAAGCGTTGAATATTTTTAAACTGGACTTAGCCCAATCATGGCTGTAAGTCCTCAAATTAAATTGACTGAGCACGGCTGCTCCCTAAATCAATTTACGACCGGTTTAAGGGTACATCTCCAAATTCCTTTGACTCTTATCGTTGTAATCCTTCAACTATGTCAAAGAGGTGACGGGTCCCGAAAACCACACATCAATATGGACCGCGGGGTCCTTAAACTCGTGGACCGAAACGTCCTTAAACTAATGTCGGACCGAAACTTCTTTAAACTAATGATGGACCACCACGTCCCTAAACTGGCGATGGACCACCACGTCCCTAAACTGCGATGGACCACCACATCCCTAAACTGGCGATGGACCACCACGTCCCTAAACTGCGATGGACCACCACATCCCTAAATTGGAACATGGACCACTATGTCCCTAAACTGGAACAATAGAGTCTCCAAATGCTCTTTTGCCGGATCTAAACGATCCCATTTAAGTTGATCTTAGCCCCCACACAGGGCCAACGTATCCTTAACATTCAAATGGACTATAAAACTCCAAATCAACTTTGGTTCAAGGGTACATCTCTGAACTCCTCTGACACCAGTCGTTGTAATCCTTCAACGACGTCAGAGAGGTGATGAGTCCCGAAGGCCATATATTAAATGGATTACCACGTTAATTTGATCTTAGTCTCAAACAGGACTAACGTATCCTTAAAGAACGTTTAAGTTGATCTTAGCCTCAACACGGCTAATGCATCCTTAAACTAAAAACACCAAACCCAAATCTAAGTAAATAAAGATTTGGACTAATCCACGTCCTACGGGAAACGACATTACTCAGTCTCCGTATACAATCCACGGGCAACCACAAACAAAACAAACACACACGACACGAAGTGAAATTCTGGAGAAGGAGAAAGTGGTTAACGCGATGCGGTAGCGTAATTAACTAAAGGGGCTTGGGCCTGCAGGGAAGAGCGTCCCCACAATCAAAAACCCCTCAAGCGAGGGGGAATCTTACGAAGTCTGCTACATCGGCCGCATCCGTCTAAACCTCCGATACTTGGTGCCATAAATCAACCTGGCATCTTCGGAGAGGTGGACGGATAAAACCGAATAGCTTCTGCCCCGAATCTCAGGCGAGACGTCCTCATGTTGTCGCCGCCATTCGGAGGGGAACTGATTTTGGCACGCCCGGTGGGACCTTTTCTTCTTTCCACACCACACTTCGTATGTCGTCCTCGCGAACCAATCGCGGTTTGTTAAATGGTTGCCTTTGGATTTCAAGTTACTAAGATTTGGTCTTTTGCCTAGCGCAGAACTCAAGCATCAATGGCCTCTAACTGCACCAACTGCTCGAAGTGCCACTGCAACGGACGCTCCACCTCCCCCGGAGGCATAGCATATGGGCCCCAAGCGGCTTCCTTCCTCACTCTGCCGGTAGACCAGGTGACCCAGGCCACCACCGGCCTGTTTTTCGGGACTATGATCCCACCTAAAAGCTTCTCTATGCCAATACCTGCACCGTAAGTGAACAAGAAGTTGGTCTTCGATCGGCTCACTGCAACGACGGCCCCTGTCAACGGGTCGCCCACTACCAAACCAACAACCTCTATTTTCGCCAGGCTGGATTAGAACTCTAAATTGGATGTCCCAAGGAAGGCAATAATTGTTGCTCCAGAAGTCGTCAAGGCGGCTTCCCCTGTCAAAGAATCAGTCATTTCAAGACTGACGATTCCTACTCCTGCCCATGCTCGAGGATCCGTCTTCGACAGGTTGAATATCACCCCTCAAAAGACAACCTCGGTCTTTAAGAGGTTAACATCAGCGGCGCCTCATTCAGACAGGAGGCAAAAAGAAGCGGTCTCCATCTCCGATCCAGTCCCAACGGCTCGTCGTGCTCGACGTCGCCATTGGCAACGAGTAAGGAAGGCAGGGGGAAACCCCCCCTCAGGGCTAACTCCACCGGCTGCAGTGGTGGAAGTCAACGCTGCTGTTCCAACTGGAAACAACTTTGAATTGCTGAGGAGGGTACGTAAGAACTCTCCAACCGCTACACTGAAAAGATCTCCTTCGCCCGTGGAGAGAGTTCCAGAAACAAAGCAAGAACAGCACCCTCAAGGGCTGTCCTAAAAAATATACAAGGTTTGGCGAAGGGTTCAAGACTCCATGATCGACCCAGATCACTCTCGTCAACAAAACAAGATGAAGGTGCAAAAAGAAAAAGACTGTCCTATTAAACAGAAGGGGACAACGATCGCTAGGGTACCCACTACAACGGCCCCTTCGACTTCAACGACCACAAAAGAAGGAGGCCGGAGAAAACACCCACGCCGGCGACAAATGTCAGAGGTGGTGAACCCAAACGCCCTAAGTCAAGGGGCATGGTAGTTCATACCGTCTATATGGCGTCGGGTAAAGAGGACAGTCGCATATCTACGGGTCATCGACTACTTACGCGATCAGTGACCAAGACGCAGGAGCAGCAGCAGAAGCTCCAAGAGATGATGAACGGTATGGCCGCACTTACAGGGCTAAAAGAAAACCCTGAAACGTCCTCGGATGAACGCCGGGAGGAAGAAACCGATGCCGAATTCCTTCGTCGAATATTGGAGAAGACGGACAAAAAGGCTGCTGAACAAGTAGCCAACATACAGCGTATAGGCCTCCTCTTCCAAGACATGATAGGGATGATGATACAACAAGATCCTCTGGCTGAAGAGCCCCCAATCGTCCTTGGAGACGATAGGAGAGAGACATCAAATCCTCCGCCAGCTCTGTCAACGGCTAAAGAGGATACAATCTCCAAAGCTGATTTGGACAAGTACATAGCCCAGCAAATACGGGTTCATCATGCGACTGAAGCAGCCGGCCAGGTCGTAAAAACAGGGCGGCCATATCCAAGTTGGTACGACCAAATCAAGTACCCGCCGGGTTACACAATTCCCAAGTTCCATGTCTACAAGGGGACGGGAAATCATCACCAGCATGTTGCCCAGTTCAGGGCACTCTGCGGCAACACCGGCGGTGATGAAAACCTTTTGCTTCGCCAGTTTGTTGGAAGTTTATCAGATACAGCGTTCGAGCGGTACTCTGAGCTCCCGAATGACTCTATCAAGACCTTCGCGGAGATGGAGCTGTTGTTTACTCAGCGTTTTGCAAGTGCCAGTGAACGCACCCCGATGACAGCACTGATTAACGCCAGGGTAAAACCAGGCGAAACGTGGGTTCAGTATGCTATACGGTGGCGGAACTTATGGTCGAAGTGCGAGCAGCGCATTGAAGAAGCTCTCGCGGTGGGTATGTTTGTGGGAACCCTTGATCCGCAAGCAACCATCTCAAAATTTATGATGTTTTTCAAGCCGACTACCTTCCAGGCCTTGATTGACAAGCTAGCGCAAATGGATCAGATGGGTCAAAAACCCCCTCTTCCAAAGCCGGACTCCCGAAATGACAAAGGGAAGGCAAAAGCGATCGTTGTCGCTAATGCCTAACAACAACCGAGCGACTCGAAGCCGGTTGTTCGTCAAAATAATATGCGTCCGTACGTGACCCTTGAGGAGAGGCTAGGACATTCTTACTATTTTCCCCGCGATAAAACGAGAAGGTTATTCGAGCTGGCGTTGCGCAACCGACTGATAAATCTGCCGGATCCAAAACTTCCGTTGCAAACAAGTGATGTCAACGAGCCCAACTACTGTCCTTATCATCGAGTACTGGGCCATCCGATCGAAGATTGCTACGTTTTCAAAAATTGGCTTGAAAACCAGTACCGACGGGGCAAATTCATGTCATCTGACAAATGGAAGGTGAATCCCCCGCAGCCCCACACCTCTAAGGGGACGAATATGCCGGGAGCAATATGCTCCATCGTTGAAGAAGCTCTTTGGGAGGTTGTATTATCAGCCAAGACAAAGAGGATGCTAAATGAGCTTCAAGTATGCCCAGCGATCAAGTGGAAGAACCCGTTGGAACCGCATGTCATTGAAGGGATGTTGAAGCCACGTCCAAGTCCAAAGACCGATGGTGGTGGCTCAAGCACTCGCAACCAGCCCTCAAAATCTTCGAAGAAGAAGAGAAAGAAATCAAAGAAGCCCATGAAGCCTGGAGACAAGCTCTCGGACTTGCAAAAACAAATTGACGCACTGGAGGAATACAACCAAAAGGAACGGACTCCCATTACATTCCAAGAGTTCCTCAATCACGTCTTTCCAGAGGAAGATGAGGGAGAAAGTTCATCTGATGAATCTGAAAAATGCGTGGCGAGCTGTCATGTGATTTCCCACTCGTTCATGAACGATGAGAAGACTTCTTGTACTGAAACACTGGGGGCAGATCCTGAACCAAAAAATCTGGGGCCATCAGATGAGGTAATTGACGCATTCCTTAATGAAGCACTGTTGAAAAGTAAAGCCGATCGAGAACGCGAGATGGCCATATTTGAAAGGGCCAAGCGCCAACGACCTGATGAAAGAGCTGAGATGATCCCACTGGAGAAAAATACCTCCACTACCGACAAAAGCCAATTCAAAATGAGGAAAAGGTTTGCTAAGGCCATATCAATGGGCATGAAGGAACCATCCTCCGAAGGAAAAATTACCGGTGAAATAGAAATGCACCTGTCCTATTGCTTATATCATCAGAAGGTTTCACACCCCACCCAAGAGTGCAAAGCTTTCGATAGATGGTGGCAAGGATACGTTACTCATCGACAACGCTTTAAGCGGGAGAAGCGCAAACAAAGTACCCCTATAATCAAATTGGGGGTAGGACTCATCTTTGTAACTCCACAAGGAGGGATAATGCGCTTTGCTTTCTCCCTGACGGAGCCGAGGACAAACAATGAAGCCGAATACGAAGCTCTGATAGCAGGCCTCGAGATCGCCATCGACATGGGAATTGAAAACCTCCTCATATATGGAGATTCCCAACTGGTCGTTAGTCAAGTAAACGGTTACCACCAAACATGCAAACCAGAATTGGTGAAGTACGGTGAAAAAGTACAACAATTGTTGACCCAAATTCCTTCCTACATGTTGGAAAACATACCGCGCGCGGAAAAGAGCAAAGCAGACGTGTTGGCCAAACTTGCTAAAGAACTGGCCGACGAGAACCTCGATAACGTAAGAATCGTGGTACAAAGCCGTCGGGTGCTTGCCCGAATAGAAATATCTCCGGAATCATCCGAAGAAAAAGGAGCTAGTGAGCAGACGACCCTGCAAGTAGAAGACAGGGAAAAGGCTGAGGATTAGAGAGAAGCCTTCATAGACTACTTCAAGTCCCACCGAATACATGAAGAAGCGTCCACAAGACATCAGCTCATGAAACGAGCTCTGTCTTTCGCCTTCGTCAACGATACTCTGTACAAGAGGTCGTTTGATTCTCTGTGGTTGAGATGTCTGGGACCTGACGATGCGAAAAGAGTCGTTCAGGAAGTTCACGACGGACTCTGCGGTTCTCACCAAGCAGGCTCAAAGATGAAGTTGAAGATCAAAAGGATGGGCTACTACTGGCCCACGATGATCCAAGACTGCCTTGAGTATGCGAAGCAATGCCACTCATTCCAAATTCATGGGGACTTCATCCACCAGCATCCAAATCCACTTCATCCAATGGTGGCTAGCTGGCCGTTCGAAATGTGGGGGGCTGACATAGTCGGCCCCATCGGACCAGCATCGTCTAGAGGACATCGTTTTATCCTGGCGACGACTGATTACTTCTCCAAATGGGCAGAGGCAGTACCGCTGAGGGAAGTGAAGACGGAGAATATCCTCCATTTCTTCAAGACACACGTCATATATCGGTTTGGGACGCCGAGACGGATCATCTCCGATAACGGGCCAGCCTACAGAAGCCACAAGATCATTCGTTTCGCGCAACAGCACAATATAGACTGGAGATATTCCTCGGTTTATAATCCGCGAGCTAACGGTCTAGCTGAGGCCTTCAACAAGACCTTGACAAAGATCATGAAGAAAACGGTGTCTCGAAATAAGAAAGACTGGCATGAGAGACTGCAAGAAGCTCTCTGGGCATATCGAACTACATTCAAGACGGCCACAAACACAACGCCATATGGGTTGGTATTCGGTACAGAAGTAGTACTCCCCCTCGAGATAGAGTTACCCTCTCTACGAGTGGCAGTCCACTACGAGCTGACGGATGAAGAAAATGCTCACCTTTGGCTTGAGGAGCTTGACGCCCTTGATGAAACCCAGCTCATAGCGCAACAAAATCTGGAAGCTTATAAAGCAAAGATGACGCACTCAAATGAAAGATTGACCCGACCGAGAACATTCCGCCAAGGCGAACTTGTGCTAGTGGTCAAAAGGCCTATGATTCCCAATCGCGCCAAGCGGGGAAAATTCGAGCCAAACTATGAAGGCCCGTACATCATAGATAAGGTCTACCAGGGTGGGGCCTATCTACTCATGGATCTGCACGGTGAAAGGCCTTTCAGGCCAATAAACGGTCCCATCCTAAAGAAATACTATGCTTAATGAGCCACAGCCTAGGTCAATGGTAAATGACGACGCTTGTGTCCGCTCGCTATCTTCCTAAGATCAAGCTTTATAAGCAGTAGCCGGCCTTCTCCATGACGGACCGAAACGTCCTTAAACTAATAGTGGACCGAAACGTCTTTAAACTACTGTCGCAGCATCCTTAGGCTGACGAGATAAAAAAAAGAATAAATATATATATATATATATATATATATATATATATATAAAATGGTATGTCCATAAGCAAAAAGGGCACGGATGAAAACCCGAAAGGGCTCCGTGAGTAAAAACGGCAGGGCTACCGGCGAGTGTTCATGAAAACCCGAAAGGGCGCGACCACGTAAAAAAAAAGAGAAGAAGAAAATAAGTAAATAAATATATAAAATAAAAACGGTATGTCCATAAGCAAAATGGGCACAGATGAAAACCCAATAGGGCTCCGTGAGTAAAAACAGCAGGACTACCGGCGAGTGTTTGTGAAAACCCGAGAGGGCGCAACCTCGTTAAAGGACACTTACAGGGTCCCCTCGACCTTGTTAGGAGAAACCACCCGTGTGAGATCCTTACGACTCACAAGGGAGCACCACACTTAGGGATCCCCACGATTCCTAAGGAGAAAATACACTTGTGAGATCCTCACGACTCGTAAGGAGAACTCTCTTATGGGACCCTTATGCCTCATAAGTTTTGAAAGTCTTAAGTTACAGAGACATAAACCTGTGCTTAAGCAACCCACACAACTTCTAATATTACCCTACAAGTGGTTCAGTACTGACTCTTGTATACAATCCACGGGCGCGAATAAACATTTCCCGAATCAAGTCTCATCCGTGACTAGGGATATGTGCGCATGATGAACAACCCTTATAAGTCCTCTCGACTTACAAGGAGAAAACCCTCTAGTAGGATCCTTACGACTTACGGAGGAACATACACTTAGGAGTCCTCACGATTCCTAAGGAGAAAATACACCTACAAGATCCTCACGACTTGTAGGGAGAAATACCTTTGTGAGACCCTTACGGCTCATAAAGTTAAAAGCCTTAGTTGACAGGACCTTAACCCTGTTCGCTAAGCCACCTTTGTTCAACATCGACGGAGGCAAATGATGATTCGCTCCTGGCAATATCCCAGTTGTAGCGATGCTGATGCCGAAATCGGTGTCTAATTTCAGGTTTACGGCGAAAAGCAAGTAGGCCGCACATGCATACGAAATAGCCGAAATGGTGGGGCGACTTGCAATAAAAAGCAGCAAGTAAAATGTATGCATGCAAAATAGCCAAAATGATTGGGCAACTCGCAATAAAAAGTAGCGAGTGAAAACAAAATAAACAGCCGAAATGATTGGGCACCGCGAAAAATAGCCGAAATGATTGGGCAATCGCGACCTTCGCGATATAAAAGATGAAATGATAGAGCATCGCGGAAATAAAAAAAATGATGATAAAACTTTGACCCTATAGTTAAGATCACATCGATCCCTGTATACAATCCAAGGGCACAAATAAAGAGGGAACCATTCTTTCCCAACAGGCTCTACCAGAAAACGAAGCCAAATCTCGACGATTCATCCCAACTCCGAAGAAACCCGTGTCTTCGGCAAATACCTCAACTCAAGGAAACAAACAATCCTTGACGAGAGCCTCCTGATCCACGTCGACTCGCAGAGCAACCAGTGCCTCCGTGGGAAATTCTCGACTCGTTTCAACACCAGGGAAACAAATAATCCTTGGCGTTAGGGAAACAAATAATCCTTAGCAAACACCTCAACTCAAGGAAACAAACAATCCTTGATGAGAGCCTCCTGATCCGCGTCGACTCGCAAAGCAACCAGTACCTCCGTGGGAAATTCTCGACTCGTTTCAACACCAGGGAAACAAATAATCCCTGGCGCTAAGGAAACAAATAATCCTTAGAAAATACCTCAACTCAAGGAAACAAACAATCCTTGATGAGAGCCTCCTGATCCGCGTCGACTCGCAGAGCAACCAGTGCCTCCGTAGGAAATTCTTGACTGTTTTCAACACCAGGGAAACAAATAATCCTTGGCGCTAGGGAAACAAATAATTCTTAGCAAATATCTCAACTCAAGGAAACAAACAATCCTTGATGAGAGCCTCCTGATCCGCGTCGACTCGTAGAGCAACCAGTGCCTCCGTGGGAAATTCTCGACTCGTTTCAACACCAGAGAAACAAATAATCCTTGGCGCTAGGGAAATAAATAATCCTTAGCAAATACCTCAACTCAAGGAAACAAACAATCCTTAATGAGAGCCTCCTGATCCGTGTCGACTTGCAAAGAAACCAGTGCCTCCGTGGGAAATTCTCGACTCGTTTCAACACCAGGGAAACAAATAATTCTTGGCGCTAGGGAAACAAATAATCCTTAGCAAATACCTCAACTCAGGGAAACAAACAATCCTTGATGAGAGCCTCCTGATCAGCGTCGACTCGCAGAGCAACTTGTGCCACCGTGGGAAATTCTCCACTCGTTTCAATGCTAGGGAAACAAATAATCCTTGGCAAATACTTCAGCTCAAGGAAACAAATTATCCTTGACCAGAGCCTCCTGATTCGCATCGCCTCGCAGAGAAGCCAGTGTCTCCGCGGGAAAATTCCCGATTCGTCTCAAATTGTAAGATGAAGCCTCAAGCAGCAGGGACTAATCAAAACTTGCTTCCTGAACAATGGGACCCTGCAAGTCGATCTAAAAACGGTCTCTTGCATACTATTCACGGGTCTCACTCTCCGAAGTCGAGTTTCGACAAGGAGGGAAACAACTTCTTATGAGTCCTCTCGACTCGTAAGAGGGAAAAATTCTCTTATAGGGTCCTTAAGACCTATAAGAGAAAACACACTTAGGAATCCTCACGACTCCTAAGGAGAAAAACCCACCTACGAGATCCTCTCGATCCGTAGAGAGAAAAATCTCTATGAGACCCTCACGGCTCATAGAGTTGAAAAGTCTTAGGCAGCAGATTTGAACCTGCAGCCTAAGCCATCGCTATCCTATGGAGAAATCAAGATGCTTACTCTATTATATGCTAATTGTGACAACATGCTGATAGTAAGAAAGGAAAAAGCAAAGAGACGGTACAAGACGGTGCGAAGAAAATGTGTATCTTTATTCATTGACTTCAATAAAATACAAGATGAATCGTACAAAAGAATAAAGAATGGATACATATTATTTAAAAGGAAAATTTTACAAATACATTGATACAAAGGCAGCTACTGGGAAGGAAGCGTCTTAAGTAGCTTTATCAGTTGTTCGCACACTTCCTTCCATTCCTTTTCCCGATCGGCTACCATCGCCAGTTCTTCCTCTACTTGAGCCCGCCGCTGCATGAAGGATGCAAGCTGTTCCCCAACGACCTGCTGAGCTGCTTCACGGCCTCGAGCATCACGCTCGGCGGCATCAAGGTTCCGCTTCAGTGCTAGCCCATTAGAGATACGCTCCAGGAGGCCTTCAAAGACAGCTCTCACCTCGGCAGCATTCGTCCTAACTTCAGCGCGCAGGCGAGCAGTTGCGCTTGAGGACTCCTGACGTTCCTTCAACCGTAAGGCTGCTTCTTGCTCCAAATGGCAGAAATAAGATGTGCTTTGCTCGAGCCAGGCTGTCCGTTGGGTGCTTATGGCCAAAACTTCAGGGGAAGGACGTGTCGAATCCAACCGATGTAGGCAGGCCTCGATCTCCCTGCAGTGGTTAACCCAAGATTCTACGACTCCTTCGTTGTGAAAGTTTATGAGCGCCGCCAACATTGGGTTAACCTCCACAACGAAATCTTCGGCAGAGTGGAGAGCGTCCACGTTAAGCTCTTCGATGAACCCGCTTAGCATGCCCAAACTCATCACGGCACCCTTTGAAGATGGACGTTTCAAGAAGGGGCCTGCCGGTGAAAGGACGTGAGACTCAAGAGGGACCGGAGCCGGAACGACAGCTGAAAAGACAAAATGCGATTAAATGATGATTCAACAGATATGGAAAAAGTCATTGATAAGATAGTTTACTATACCGGTTGAAGCTGGTGGCAAGGCCGGAAGGGCCGGTGGCGCGACCGATCTTTCTTCTCCCCCTTCAATTTGTAACACTGCAGTCAGGACAAGAGAGAGTTAGAAATAATTCTATCACCAAAAAAGAAAAGGTATCAGTCGGGGACTATACTCTCCAGCACTGCCAGAGGGAGAAGCGAGTTCAGATGGGAAGGAGAAGTGCGGGAGCAACACTTGATATAGATGATCAAAGAGCACTCCTGAAAAGACACAACAATACGACTTTAGTACACAAAATATACGTCTGAAGGATAGGATTAATAAATTGCAAAACCATACCTTCCAACATCTTAGATGGTATGAGAGAGGGTTGAGAGGTGACCACTACCAAGGCAGTCATTGAAGGCGCTCCCTCAAGTGGTGGGGCATCGGCGTTGGCTGCACCTTCGTTACGAAAAAGGTGAACTTGCCAGAGAGGATTGTAAGGTAAAGAAATACAGCAACTTGGGATTTACCTGATGAGCTGCCGTCTTAAACGGAGGCGACTCCCACCTCTATTGACATGAGGCCACCGCCCGTGGCCTCATCACCCGACTCGATAGGGACCGTTGTCGTGCTCGCATGACCAGGAGACGGCGGAAGATCGTAGGCGGGGAGGGAAATGATTGGAGCGTTGCCGGACTCTTGGAATGAAGCGGCTGACTCTTCCCCAAGAGTCGTGCTCATCTCACCCGCTACTTCTTCGGGCTCCGCCGTCTCCATCGGCTCATCCACCGTCACCACGAGGTCGCCAGCCTCAAGCGCCTCGCCCACCACTACCCTCGGCTCGGTAATAATGATCATTTCATCTGCCGCCACTTCAGGCTCGGCATCAATGACCTTCTCGGCTGCAGATCCCTCAACCTCTGTTTCAGGCGCCGTAGCCCCAACGACGTTGCCCACCGTCAGCTCGGGTTCGACAGGTACCGCCTCCTCTACTTCCCTGGGTTCAACGGTCTCCGCCTCCCCCTCGGTCGGACATGGACCTGCAAGATAAAGTACATAAGAACCGACGGCTTTATAATTCTTACGTCAAGATTCTGAAAAAAATGTTACCTTAAGAGGATTTATCATTTGCACTCCGAACCGCGCGCGCCTCTTGCCTGCGAGCAGTAGATAGGGCGACGGGGGCCTCTTCAGAGGGAGTATCAGCACGAAGGATGGTGCTAGGGCCCGCTCCCGTGGCCAAAGCAGCCCTGCGCGCCTTTGATTCGCGTCTCAACCGCTTCCTCTCCTCCCGAGCCGTCGAGACGGATTCCACCAGAGCCTCTTTAATTGAGGCGTCTTCGTCTGTGAATAGGGATGCCTCCAAATTTTTCAAGGCATCCCTCGTCGTTTTGTCAAGTCGAGGCTCTTGCAGCAGCCCCGACAAGACCGGGACTTCAGTAACAGGCTTGGGGAGGATCCCCTCATCAACTGGTATAGCCCCTGCAATGAAACAAAGGAAGAAGTTTAGGTTGACCATCAGAAGAGATAACAAAATTTTCTTATGAAATAAAAGGGAAGGGTAGGACATACCGATGCCCGCTAGAGCGCGTCTCTCCTCCTCCTCTTGGAAGGTTTTCAAAGAGGCAGCAATAGCTTCTTCGGTAGAGACACCTGTTGAAAATGGGGGAAAGTGTTAGTTAAAAATAATGATAAAAAGTGTGATAAAGTGACCCAGAAAGCGGCTAATGATTACCTGACTCAGCGAGTTTGCTTAACATCGCTTCGAGCCTTGCTGATCCCTCAGAAGCTGCACTAGCGGCCGCCAAATTGGTGTCTGCGGGGTCTACCAAGAAACACTTATTGCTGACATATTCACTTATTCCTTCGGTGAGAGGGGCCTCAGGCTCTTAACTGAGGATCGCATCGAGGGAAAGGATCGACTTCTTCTTTTGCCCGCCAGCTCTAGATGCACCTGGAATTTATTTGCGCTTGGCAGTCACCTTAGGGCGGCGGGTCCCGATATCCACTCATGCGCCGAACTCTGGCGGTATTACATTAACCATCTTCGTGGGAGCACGGGGCGCCGGTGGTGCATTCACCATAGCAGGCAGCGGCAATCCATGCGGGGGGCTCAACACGCGTGGTCAATCGACTCCGGCATCTTTTAGCGGAAGAATGACCGAAATCCTTGGCTTCAAGGGGTCCTTGCGATCACTGCCAGGAGGCGCACCCCTACGGTCAACCAGCATGCGCTTCTCCGTTAAGATAACTGGGCCCATCGCATGCGCATACCAAGCCACATACATGTTGAGCATCTTAGGGACACCGCTGGGTTCGCTGATAAAGAAATATGAACCCGTGTTAAGCCATGTGAAATGGTGCATTGCATTCTTCATCCCCTCTCGGATGACCACGAGATTTTCCAAGAAAGCTTCCATCGGGATCCCTTGGTTGTAACTCGATTGCTGAGCAAACCGGTGCGGGTTGTACCTCATAGAGAGTGCTGTCTCATTCTGCCTAAACACTAGATAGGCCGGCCGAATGGAGTAGAGGTGGAGGATTTCCCGAGCCTTCAATATGGAAGCCCCGTCCTTAAAATCATCACGCGGTGACACCACTGACATAGTTGTCTCTGAGCCTGTGGTTATGACCTTATCTACAAATGAAACCTTCGCTCCGACCATATGTGGACGAAGGAGCAGCCCCCTACAATCCCGTGGGGGTGCAACCACAATTGAAGCGCCGACCAACCGCATGACTCTCGGGAGTCTGCATTTCTCAAAGAACGGAGGAATCTTATGGGCTCCGAACACCCCTTGCACGTGCGTCTCCATCCAGGAGGTGAAGTAGTGCATCGGGAAGTTTGCGGGCTGCATCCCAGGCTCACTAGCGTCCGCCGCTACACTAAGTCCTTTATAAAGGTAAGCCAGCCCGGCGATTCCTACCGATAACTGCAAACCAGCCACCATCCGATGCGCTGGGTAAAAGACGGAGGGCCGCATATGACGTGGGTGCATGGGGAGCGCAAAGCTGCATAGCCACAAGCTCAAGAACCCAATGAAAAAGGTCTCCTCATCCATGCCCGGGACGACGATTTCTGAAAAAGGGACGATGGCAGAGCCGGGGAGATAAAAATCCCTTTGATCATTCTCCGATATGGGTCGGCGGTCCAAGCCGAAACCGAAAGGGTCATCGAGCTGGGCGAACTTCTCACTCCGCTCTGATAGGAACTCCAGGCGAATGATGCGGGAAATAAAATCTGCGAAACTGATGCCCCGGTCGCCCGATTCCAGATGGAGTCCTTCATAGATCTCCAACACCATCACCAAGCCCGGATATTGATGCTGAACAACTTTCTCCGGAGTCAGGTCAAACACCAGCGGCTTGGTAGCAAAGACATATTCGTCAGGAGGGAGCAACTCCTCGTAATGCTCCCCCCTCATCGGCAAACACGAGAGTTCGGCAAACTCCTCCAAAGAAATAGAGACCTCCCTATCCATCATCAAGAAAGTGTGGGTGGGGATATTCCATTGCTCGATAAAAGCTTTAATCCACCACGTTGGAGGGGAAGGATATTCGAAGAGCGAAACGTAGATGGCCGAATACAAACCGATCTTCGTCAAATGAGTCCTTTTAGCCGATAAGATGTACCGAGCCTACTGCAAATATCCAGCGGGCGATCGCGGGACCAATCCAATGTTGTAAGCATGTCCCCAAGAGCGTGCTTCACCCTGACAGATTCGCCTTCCTAGAATGTCTATTGCCGGCGGTGGCTGCACAGGAATAGCGCCAATTGCAGGCTGGAGGAGGTTAACCGAATTCCAATTCTTAACCTCCACGGCATACTTCACCGGGGGTTCGTCCGCATAGGGGATTGAAGTTATGGGCTCAGACGGCGTGGCAGAACTGAAACTGCGACGACCTTGGATGATTTCATTGTACCACTTTCCCCACAAGTGAAGGTTTTTGTGCTCGTGGTCGTGATCCTTAATAAGAGCGAGCGCCACCCGGTCCACTGGTGCATGGGGAAACCCTCCCTCTGAGCGAACAAATGGGAAAGACAAGTTGGCAGACATGTTTCCTGTAGAAAGGCAAAAATAACCGTTAGTGTTCCAACGCTTGGCATTTTAAAATCTTATACCAGCAATGCAGTGGGTAGGGGACCAAAGGGGACCCACAAAATCTGGATGACGGTGCATCATTTAATAAGACAATCCCATCATTAGATGAGACTGTCAATTCATGAAAAGGATCCCTAAGAGAATATTCTCATTGATTGGAAATCCCTAGAGACAAGGAGAAAATCTCGTCTTTTAGAGCAAAGCTCTGTCACAGAGTAACATTTGTCAAACTCTGGTCTTAGGGGAATAAGATTCCTCAAAAGAGCATAGCTCTGTGGTAATAATGGAAAGATCCATCAAATTTTTTTAACACTTAAAAGAATTAAAAATTTTGAATCTTGAAAAATCCTTGAAAACTTATAAAAAAATTCATCATTTTTCAGATCTAAAAAGATCTACATTTGATCCAAGAGCAAAGCTCTGTTCATGGGTTAAAACCAATGGACAAGATCTCTGTAGATCTGTAAGTTTTTGAGAGCAAGGCTCTGTTGATGAAACCCTAAAGGGGTTTTCTTTAGATCAAAGATTTATAAGAGCAAGGCTCTGTTAATTAAATTTTATTTAATTTAAATTACCTAGAGTGATTCTAAGTTCTGAACTTTGAAGTTCTTGGGAAAGAACAAGAGCAAGGCTCTGAGAATCAAAATTCTTGAAAGTGGTAAAGAATTTTCTAAGGACCAAGGGTCCTATTTATAGGTGCCTGCGCCCCTTCAACTTATCAGTTGATCCAAAGGCTGGGATTTTGCTACCGCTGCACTCACGTGCACGCCACGTGAGCGCAACGGTGGGGGGCATTTGTTTCCCCCAATCAGAGCAAGGCTCCGTTTGAATTTCAAAAATTCAAATCTTGAAGCAACGCTTCAAATCCCGTGTGCTGCGCGCAATGCGCCACGTGTCAGCAGTTGATGCGTCAGCACAGCGCCCGAGGCAGTGCGTCCAATCAGAGCAAGGCTCTTTTAAAACAAAAAAGTAAAGGAAGCAACGCTTCAGTTGCGCAAGAACTGCGCTGCTCGACACGTGTCTGCGCAGTTGCGCACGCACAGCTGCGCGACACGTGTCTGCGCAGTTGCGCAAGCACAGCTGCGCAAGCGCTGCGCTGTCCGACGCGTGTCTGCGCAGTTGCGTAAGCACAGCTGCGCAACCACAGCCGCGCAAGCATTGCGCTGCGCGACACGTGTCTGTGCAGTTGCGCAAGCACAACCACGCAAGCGCTGCACGACACGTGTCACACGCTGGGGCGTTTGCGCAAAACAGAGTTGAAATTTTAAAGAAATCTTTTCTGTTCTTGTTAAAACAAGAAGATTTTCTTCTGTAACAGAGGCCTTTGGATCAAATATCCAACGGTGGGGAAAATTCCACAAATTACTCATAGAAAAATCTCTTTAACAAATTTATGGGCACTTTATAAAGGCCACCAGACCTCAATTCAAAGGCATCAACATTCTTGGAAAATCAAGAGCTTCAAACAGAGAGAACTCTGAAAAAGTTGTCAATAAAAAGGTAAAAACCTTCACAAAATAGAAGAAATTTCTTCTAATAGATCATTGATCTAAAAACAAGATCAATGATCTTCACGTAATAAACAGTGCTTTGCACTTCTTATGAACCACTGGTTCTTTAAAACAAGAAAAACTAAATAAAGAATAGTGCTTTGCACTTTTATGAACCTTTGGTTCCTGAATTAAAAAGAAAAACTTGTTTTTGTTTGATCTAAATTAGATCAAGGAAATGAATAGTGCTTTGCACTTCTTTTATGAACCATTGGTTCTTGAATCTAAATGATTTTTAAATCATAGTGCCTTGCACTTGCAAACTGCGTTGTTGCGCTCCTGGATTGGCGCAAGCCACCAGAGCGCGCCACGTGTCAGCAGCGCAGGTGTAGCGCATTAGCGCAGCGAACCGCGCTTGCGCGACACGTGTCAACACTGCAAGCGCTTGTGCTCTCTGATTGACGCAAAGCGCCTGATAAATGCAAGACATTTCTTAAAGGGCCAGGCCCAAATCAAAAAGACCAAGCAGGCCTAATTAAATTGATGCTCTGCATCATTTATAAATGGGCAGAGCCCAAAAAAAATAATAAAAATGCTATGAATTTTAAAAGGGGCAAAGCCCAAACAAAGTAGATGCTTTGCATCATTCATAAATGAGCTGAGCCCAGAATAAATTGATGCTCTGCATCTTTTATGGGCAGAGCCCAAACAAAAAAAAATAGTAAATAATGCAATGCATTATTTAAAAATGGGTCAAGCCATAGCACAGGTCTAACAGACCAAAAACAAATAAAAGCGTTGAATATTTTTCGACTGGACTTAGCCCAATCATAGCCGTAAGTCCTCAAATTAAATTGACTGAGCACGGCTGCTCCCTAAATCAATTTACGACCGGTTCAAGGGTACATCTCCAAACTCCTTTGACTCTTATCGTTGTAATCCTTCAACAATGTGAAAGAGGTGACGGGCCCCGACAACCACACATCAATATGGACTGCGGGGTCCTTAAACTCGTGGACCGAAATGTCCTTAAACTAATGTTGGACAGAAACGTCCTTAAACTAATGTCGGACCGAAATGTCTTTAAACTAATGATGGACCACCACGTCCCTAAACTGGCGATGGACCACCACGTCCCTAAACTGGACCTGGACCACTATGTCCCTAAACTGGAACAATAGAGTCTCCAAATGCTCTTTTGCCGGATCTAAACGATCCCGTTTAAGTTGATCTTAGCCCCCAAACACGGCTAACGTATCCTTAACATTCAAATGGACTATAAAACTCCAAATCAACTTTGGTTCAAGGGTACATCTCTGAACTCCTCTGACACCTGTCGTTGTAATCCTTCAACGACGTCAGAGAGGTGATGAGTCCCGCTGGCCACATATTAAATGGATTACCACGTTAAGTTGATCTTAGTCTCAAACAGGACTAACGTATCCTTAACGAACGTTTAAGTTGATCTTAGCCTCAACACGGCTAATGCATCCTTAAACTAAAAACACCAAACCCAAATCTAAGTAAATACGGATTTGGACTAATCCACGTCCTACGGGAGACGGCATTACTCAGTCTCCGTATACAATCCACGGGCAACCACAAACAAAACAAACACACACGACACGAAGTGAAATTCTGGAGAAGGAAAAAGTGGGTACCGCGATGCGGTAGCGTAATTAACTACAGGGGCTTGCGCCTGCAGGAAAGAGCGTCTCCATAATCAAAAACCCCTCAAGCGAGGGGGAATTTAACGAAGTCTGCTACATCGGCCGCATCCGTCTAAACCTCCGATACATGGTGCCATAAATCAACTTGGTATTTTCGGAGAGGTGGACGGATAAAACCAAATAGCATCTGCCCCGAATCTCAGGAGAGACGTCCTCATGTCGTCGCGGCCATTCGGAGGGGAACAACACCTATTTATATGCAATGTGATTAAGAATGGGCGATATAAAAATGCAAAAATCTGATATGAACAAGGATATTCCAAACTGAGTACCACGATGCAAAGCAAAAAGAATTGACTATAGCGAAGTTATTACGTTGACGTAAACTTTTACTCAAGGGGTCACTCCCGATGAAGGGATCTCGGCCCTTGCCTCGTCGAATGAGGTGCAGAATATTCGCAACTGAATACCACGATGCAAAACAAAAAGAAAACTTCTGTAATGTCAATTTTTAAAAACTTGGTTCCAAAAACATCATATATATGTTTATTTTATCCTTGCATTGATCAAAATCAACGCGGTCCCATCAATTAATCACACCAGAAAAGAACAAAAATAAAATATACGTATATGCCATCCGCATTCGGCACTGGGTCCATCATCACCCGTTAGGTTACTTAACTAACGACAGAGCGGGGACTAGACTAGCGCGGGTGCAAAACATATATAACATCTACTAGTATATATATAAATATATATAACAATTGTCCCATGCATGATATAAAGCAACATCATAAAAACATCACAGAAGCAACACATAATGGTGGATAAACTTGGAGCCCCGGGTTTCACTTGAGCCGCAAATGAGACCCGACGTTCCCTGTCGTGTGGATAGCCTGTGCATTGAAAACCTAGACCCCTACGAGCGCGGCAAGTTACCCGCCAAAACCAGAAGAGAGGCAACCCCCTTCAACAACATGAATGGGCTACCCAGCACTTCATGGAATCCGGTAACTTGGGCAGCCCTCCGTGGGTCATCCTATACCCTCTATGAGTGCGGTGAATAGGCCGCCAATTCTAGAGTAAGGTCCCCTCCGTCTCAACGCCATGAGATGCGGACCCGTTACCCTCTGGAACCCGGCTATTCGTGCACTCCACCGCGGGGTAATCCTTGTACAGAAAAGAAAATAATATACAATGGTGACATCGAGCTCAACCCGGTCATGCCCCAAATGAATAATATACAAACTGGCAGTGACAGCAGTCCACGTGTTAGACGCTCTCCCCGCAATATCAAATATACAAATGAAACTAAACTTTACTAACATTGCACCATAACTATCCACCAGGATGATCCAACCAACAACACAGCACAACACAGAACATCAACGTGAATGTCACGTTCGCAAACTTGTCTAAAAGACATGTAGCAATTAGAAGAGTTGTACCGATCAAATGACATTCACAGTCGCAGATAGTAATGTAAGTACTGATAAACATTTAAACAGTGTTAGAACATCGACTTCGAAACACCCCGAATAGCCCCTGAACAACTGATAACATAATATCAAAACTGGGCTAAACAAACCATACCACTGAACCAAGATTCCAGAGGCCAAACAACACACAAAATACGAACCCTAAATACCCTATTAAGGCCGGCCAGCTCGGATTCTGGAGCAATGTGCTCGGCCAAAATTTCATAGAATGGGTTCGTATTTAGTGTGTGGTCTTGTGGTCAAGTAAATAGTCTTCTGCACTTGTTTGAATTTTTTTTGAAGACTTTTAAAATCAACAGAGAACTGGAGTCAGTAGTGCAGTGTATTGGGACTGTTTCGATTTTGATACCATAATATTATCTAAACAAGCTAGCTAAGGGTTTAAAGGGTGGCTCTGATACCATATTGGGTTACAGCAGCGCCCCGGTCATCGAAACGTGGCCAAACGCGGAACAAAAATTTTCTAAAACCGGCGCTACCGTTACTCGATTCCCAGATCGACCTTAAACCCTAAACTAGCAAGCTATAAAATAAGTTAGAATGGTTATACCGAGTTGATCCGTGTCCTTCGGTCTTCATTCCAAGCTCCCAGCGGTTCCTTGACGAAGTTTGGTTGCCGGACTTCCTCCATTTCCGATGATCCACCTGAGGGAAACGGCGTAAGCTCCAGCCTCGACGAACGAGGCAACCGACGCTCCATAGTTGCTAGCAATGGAGATTCTAGGTGTAGTAGTGTGTCCATAGTTGCTAGCAGTGTATTGGCATGAACTAAGAAAATTTGCTAAGTACTTTTTTTTGAAACATGAAAGAGTAAGAGAGAGCAAGTGTAATGTGTCAAATGAAATGAACCCCTTCCCTTGAAGTGGCCGGCCCCCCTCTCTCTCCCGTCATAAAAAAAACTCAATTTCTTTTATCATTAAACAATAGCAACCATACCCGAAACCCATTCCTAAGTCATGCTCATGCCACCTTACACCCTCTACCTCATTATGAAGACAAATGATTTTTCTAAAAAGGAAAATCAATAATGAGGTGGCAGATCTTCTAGAAGCTATTCCGTATAAAATACGGACTACTTCTCGGTATATGTATCGAAATAACTATACGCGTATTTGTACAAAAATACGAATAGCCAAGAGAGAAAATAAATAGTGAACAATAATACTAGGATACATATATATAAGTACATATGTAAATTATTAAATTAAAACCTAATTTAATAATCCGGCTTAATCCTAAGCCGCTGGTATTATCAACCGTCCGATTAAAGCCTGCGTAACATGTGCACATATTTAATCGAACACCTGTATGTACCAACATACGCCATGTACACCATATCGCCTGAACCGTGAAAACCCTCTGTGTGGGACTCTAAAGACTCGTCAATATGCTGGCAGTGGGTTTAACCACAAGCACGTCAGCAGCACTAGCTGTACGTAACGGCTACCCAGGTATCGAGCGAAAGGGAGGCCGACGAGTAAACTCATCCTGAAACCCCTACTGAGCCTGACAGTGACATTATCCGTACAGTCCGGTCTGTTCGTCTAAGAGTATCACATATCGAGTCTAGGGGGTGGGTAAAGTCAGACCCCTAACAATACGATATTTAGTGTCGGCATGATACCCATCACCACCTGAGAAACTATCGATCCTGGATCGATAATTCTCGTTCACCATGGCCATGGATTTTTGGTGCACAACGCGACATCAACCCCCAATACCGGGAGAGACGAATCCCCGACGATCCGATCAATGCCTCAATGTAGCTCGGGACTATACCCAACTAAAACCTGTTTGCACGACTCCTTTGAGCCGTGGTAGGGTAGTAATCAAAGCACGGTGGGAACTCACACGAGACAAATGACGATCTCAGGTAGACAGACTAACATGTACACATGTCACCTGGGAACTGCTATCTGACAATATGTATAATACCAACTAGCAGGTTCCCGGCAAGTCCGTCCAGTATACTCATAATCCAATGAGCACCTGTATACTATCTTAGGTGAACAAACTAACACCAATGGCTTGTGAGACCTTGCTACCGCCCCTCTTCGGGGTCTCGATCAGTATACACTAGTCTACACTGGAGTATCGATGCCCAGTCTCGATACTCCCACGACTAGGGACATTTAAGGATGTGCTTACACTACTATAAATAAGGGTTGCCCCTACGGATTTATTTGTAGGAGCAAACCACTGCCCTACGGATATATCCGTAGGGGAAAG
This sequence comes from Agapanthus africanus, assembly GCA_030015575.1. Lineage (NCBI taxonomy): Eukaryota > Viridiplantae > Streptophyta > Magnoliopsida > Asparagales > Amaryllidaceae > Agapanthus > Agapanthus africanus. The sequence goes on along the minus strand of JASDDO010000031.1, from coordinate 180,093,753 downwards.
AAAATACCCTATAGGTACAAACGCCGTAGGTGCATGTCGCAGCCTTGAACATGCCCCTACGGACTAAAAATTGCCCTACGGAGTTATGTGTAGGTCCAGTTGTCCCTACGGATTAGGCCGTAGGGACAAAAAATTTATTTAATTTATGATTTTATAAAATAAATTAGGTGTCCCTACGGACTTATCCGTAGGGCCAAGTAGTTGCCCCTACGAATAAGTGTGTAGGTATAAATCCGTAGGGACAAAATATCCGGTATCATGATATTTTGTCCCTACGGATACCTGTGTAGGGGCATTTGTTTTTCCCTACGGATATATCTGTAGGGGCATGCGTAACCCCTAATACTGAGATCATAGGGGCAAAATATCAGGTATCCTGATATTTTGCCCCTACAGATAAATCTGTAGTTACATTGTTGGGCCCTACGGATTAATCCGTTGGGGCAATGAAGAGCCCAACGGTTAAATCCGTAGGTACATATTATCAGGTTTTTTAAAAAAAAGGGCTGCCTATTTTTTCTCGCCCTGTGCATAATAATATATACATCATATATAAAAATAATCATCACGCAGAACATATATCGCAGTATTCATAATCACATCACGCATAATATATAAAAGAAACCAACAAGCAGAATATGATATCAATATAAACACGCAAACACCACCAATATCAATATCATCCAAAATGTAGTACAATATGTATCATATAAATAAATACATGTTTAAAATATAAGAATCAAAAAGCTACCCTAGCTCGGTCCAGCTCTACCTCTGATAAACGCCATAATCTGGCGCGCCTGCTTGTCACGACCCGGATATTTCGACTCGTGACCGGCACTTAACTATGCAACGTCTACAGGCGTAACACGACTAAGTAAGCCGAACCCAAAAATCAAAACCATTAAAAAGTAGTGAGTGTTGAAAACATTCAATTAAACATTTAGAAAACCTTAAATAGTTCAATATGGTTCTTTTTAAAGTTAAGTTACCCTTATAATAATTTTGGCAGCATTTCCTTTGTAAAGGTAACCCCGAAAATCGGGTATAAAACAGGATATAAGTGAAATGATATATAATGAAATAAAGCATTCCCAAACAGGAGCAATCACACCCAACGGCGGGAAACAACAACACAAAAGTAATATACGACGCCGTAGCGAAGAATGAGCAATAAGTAAACATCACAGCATAATAAACTGCATAAATATATACAGTCAGCTCCCACGAGCACGACACCAGAATAAAAAAATATACATCATCGTCCTCACACTGTCTCTAGGTCTAGTACCTATATGGTAGATGGAGAATACTAGATACAAAAGTGTGTACAATAAAAGTAACCAGATACCACAACCAACCTAATAGCAAAATAGCTCTCGCACCAACTGTAGTGGTATCTGTAGCCAAAAGATGCAAAAAGGCAGCCTGCCGCGACTACTCCGAGGGGCAACCTGCAAACACTGTGGCACAACGGGGGTGAGTTGCCAACTCGTGAATAGAAATAACATATAAAGGTATTCGCGAGCATGCACGTACTGCGCTACTCTATCATATGCCAACAGATGATATCAATGCATGATAAGTAGTATGTGCAATAATCATGCAAGAGCACTATCAGGTAATATAACTACAGGATGGGATACAATAATGAATGCTGAGCATGCGAAATATATCATCTACACGGAATGTCAACGTGGAATATATAATCGGTGCCCATCAATGCACCTAGATCCCCCCTAAATAGCTCAGCCGCCGGCTCTGGTCAGTATCCTCCGGATAACTGCCAGGTCCAACCAATCACCGGTAGGTAGTAGTCCCTCTGCCAGGCTCACCGTCTAATACACAGCGAAACCGTTCTCGCCCTGGGGTACCATACCGGGTCCACCATGTTTCCGTAATCGGCCACATCCAACTCCTCGATTCGGGTTCACATATATCACTCTAGCACCGAGAAAACACATGGTGGACGCACCGAAATATCATATCAAGGGAAACCGTGTTTTTGGATAATTAACTATTCTCTTATGAAATATCCACGGTTTCCCGAATCCAGAATTAACATAGAAACAACATATCTCAATTCCTAATTTAAGCAAGTATGAAGATATCAATGTATGTGTGCACTGGTATGAATATACAATGTGCATGTGCGCAAGTATGAAGATATCAATGTATGTGTGCACTAGTATGAATATACAATGTGCATGTGCGCAAGTATGAAAATATCAATGTATGTGTGCACTGGTATGAATATACAATGTGTATGTGCGCAAGTATGAAGATATCAAGGTATGTGTGCACTGGTATGAATATACAATGTGTATGTGCGCAAGTATGAAGATATCAAGGTATGTGTGCACTCGTATGAATATACAATGTGTATGTGCGCAAGTATGAAGATATCAAGGTATTGTAAGTCTACGTTGCCCACCCCGGTGCTTACGGGGAGGCGGAAACGGTATAAAAAACGGATTTTTACAACACTAGGCAACATGAACTATGCTAATGGAGGGATCTTTGCTAAACATAAACTAACAACAAAGCTAAAGGAGTTAGCTACTCGGTTAAAGGGGTTATACCTAGGTCAAAAAGTCCTTCTCTTCTTGCTCCTTGGAGTGGGATGAACGGATCGTCTCGTCGCCTTCTCTTGCCGAAGAAAGATCCACCCGAGGTCCTCTACCTTTGGCTCCTACCTCAAACTAGAAGTAACTAAGGTGCTTGGTGTGCTAAACCTAGAACCTTAGAAAGAGTAGAGAGTAATTTTAAAGGTTTTATCTCAAGCTCAATGGTTCTCAACTCATGAGAGGGGAGGGCTTTGAGAGAGAAAGAAGATGAGAGAGAATGAGAAGATAATGACAACCTTCTCACATATATGTGTGAATTATGATAATTAAAAAATTAACTAAAGATAATTGTGATGGTTAACTTGAAATGACCATTATCATTTCACATTAATTACTTCTGCAAGAATCAAAGAGCATCGTTCATATGAAATGATAATGGTCAATTTGTCAACATAGGTCAACAAGTCAACCATAGTCAAATGGTCAAAAACCCTAACCATAACACAATTATAATTAATTAATATTAATAATCACATTTCACACATAAACATTAGGGTTAAGAAAAAGACAACGGTCATTAACCCTAATGAAAATCCTCTGCCTCTGCCTCAGTCAATTGTGCATACACACCCGCATCCGTGTTCCAAGGAACACGAATACAATGAGATAAAACCAATCCCAAAACATATACTAGGATCTGGCTTAAACCAAAGCCTACTAGTATAAGCTGTCCGGACACCAAACGTGCACAAGTGCGCGGATGTGATCGAACCCCGTCGCAAAACCATGCGACCTCTACTCGTTTTGCCTAAAGGCGAATAACCCTTTGTGTGGGACTCTCAAGACTCGACACTACGCTGGCAGTGGGTTTAACCACAGACCGCAAGCGGCACTAGCTGTACGTAACGGTCCCAAGGTAGATGACGATAAGAAGACTGACGAGGTAAACCCATCTGAACTCCTACTAAGCCTGAATGTGACAGTCTTCGTACAGTCCGGTCTGTTCGTCTAAGAGTATCGCATGGCGGGCCTACGGGGGCGGTAAATGTCAGTCCCCTAATAGCGGTACAAGTCGTGTCGGAGTGTAACCCAGAAGACCCTGAGATAACATTGGAAACCTACCAGTCTATCTCGCTTGCCTTGGCCAGGGACTTTGTGTAATAGCTCTCCTAGACACAGCGCGATATCAACCCCCAATACCGGGAGAGACAAATCCTGTCTAACCGTCACTCCCTCCTACTGCTTCGGGACTGCACCCAACTACTACCTGTTTGCACGACTCCTTTGAGCCGTGGTAGGGTAGCAATCTAAGAACAGTGGGAACACACTCGAGGCGAAGTGACAGTGTCAAGTCAGTGGATTAAGATGTACTCATGTCACCTGGGAACTGTTAACTGACAATAGGTATAATACCAACCAATAGTTCCCGACGAGTCCTGTCCAGTGTACTCTTAACCTAATGAGCACCCGCATACTATCCCAAGTACGGCGTACTGACGGCTGTGGGACAGACCGTCACCCAAGCTAGGATGACAAGCGCATACGCTAGTCTACTCCGGAGTATCGATGCCCTGTCTCGATAGTCCTACGACTAGGGACCTGCATAAGGATGTGCTTGTGGATTACCCAACCCCCACGAGTGTGACTGCCATCTCAAAGCTGGTAATCAATAAAAGATCCTAAGAGCTCCACTAATGTGTAAAGGCGATATGCTATAAGAAACACATGCACACATTAAAGTAGAAACAAACCAAGTAGCATACTACTATTTTGAGCGAGATTGTCTATACAACTATGAATATCCCAAGCTTCCATCAAGTAATATACAAACTAGTACGATACAGTAATGGCCTCTAGGGCATATACGCTAACAATCTCCCACTTGCACTAACGACATGTACTGGCGTATCGAAGACCTATCATCTCGATCAGCCGCTCGAACTTAGTCTAGTGTAAGGCCTTCGTGAATGGATCAGCAATGTTATTTTCCGTAGCAACTCTCCGAACCTCGATCTCCTGGCGACCCACGATCTCCCTGATCAGGTGATACCGCCTCATAATGTGCCCGGACTTCTGATGGGACTTGGGTTCCTTCGCTAAAGCTATAGCCCCGTTGTTGTCGCAATACAGAGGTACTGGATAAACAATGGATGGAACCACCTGAAGTTCTGTCAAGAACTTCCTTATCCAGACGGCTTCTTTTGCGGCATCTGCAGCAGCGATATATTCCGCTTCCATCGTTGAGTCAGCAACGGTTTCCTGTTTGGAACTCTTCCAACACACCGCCCCTCCATAGAGGGTAAAGATATAACCTGATATGGACTTGGAATCATCCTTGTCACTCTGGAAGCTGGAGTCAGCAAAAGCTTCGATCTGGAGGTCTTTTCCGCCATACACCAAGAACATCTCCTCAGTCCTTCTCAGGTACTTGAGAATGTTCTTTACCGCTATGTAGTGTTTCTCCCCACGGTTTGACTGATACTAGCTTACCACACTCAGTGCATAAGCTACATCTAGTCTGGTACACAACATCGCATACATTATAGAGCCTACCGTGGAAGTGTAGGGTATAATAGACATGCGATCCCTTTCCAAATCAGTCTAGGGAGACATCTCTTTGGAGAGGGTGATCCCGTGACAAGCCGGTAGATTACCGCGCTTGGAATCTTCCATACTGAATCTTTTCAGCATGGTGTCGATGTACCTGGACTGTGAAAGTCCTAATATCCTCTTGGATCTGTCACGATAGATCCGGATCCCCAGAATGTAAGAGGCATCACCCAGGTCTTTCATGGAGAACCTGTGTGACAAGAACCCTTTGACAGATTGTAGCATAGGAATGTCATTTCCTATCAATAGAATGTCATCCACGTATAAAACGAGGAATACTACAGTTCTTGCTACAAATCTACTATAGATGCATGGTTCATCTGGATTTTTCATAAAGCCAAATTCTTTGACCATCTCATCAAAACAGATGTTCCAACTCCGCGATGCCTGCTTTAGCAACTTTCACACCTTTCCGTTGCTCCCACTCTGAATGAAACCCTTTGGCTGGTCCATATTGACACACTCCTCTAAATTTCCATTTAGAAAAGCGGTCTTTACGTCCATCTGCCAAATCTCATAATCGTGGAAGGCAGCAATGGCAAGAAGGATCCGAATGGATTTCAACATAGCCACTGGAGAAAAGGTTTCGTCATAGTCCAAACCAGGTCTTTGACGAAAACCCTTTGCAACAAGTCTAGCCTTATAGGTCTCAACCTCTCCATCTACACCAATCTTACTTTAGAAGATCCACTTGCATCCTACGGGTTTTACCCCATCTGGAGCAACATCCAACGTCCATACTTTGTTGGTGTACATAGACTCCATTTCGGTCCGCATTGCATCCAGCCATTTTACCGAGTCAACGCTCTCAATGGCCTGCTGGAAGCTAGTCAGCTCATCACTATCAATGATGCAATCCTCTCTATCCCCGTCTATGAGAAAACCGTAGTATCTCTCGGGCGGATGAAACTGTCTACTACTCTTGCGGAGCGGTGCAGGAATGTCCTGATCTTTCGAACCCTCTAGTTCTTCTAAGCTTTCAGTAATAGCTCGTGGTTCTGGAATTTCTTCCAGTTCTATTGCGCTCCCACTTATCTGATTTTCCAAAAATCGAGTTTCCAAGAAGTGGGCATGACGAGAAACAAATACCTTTTGTTCCTCTTCGCAATATAAGAAATATCCTTTGGAGTTCTTTGGATATCCCACAAACATGCACTGTATGCACTGTACTGAGCGTGCCTCGAGTTTTTCCGCATGCTGCTTTTTGACAAAAGCTGGACATCCCCATGTCTTAATGTGATTAAGATAGGGTTTCTTCCCACACCACATCTGATATGGTGTAGTAGGCACAACCTTAGTTGGATCTCGGTTCAAAAGGTATGCAGCTGATTCTAGTGCATATCCCCAGAATGATCGCGGTAACTCAGCGTTACTCATCATGGAACGTACCAAATCCAATAGGGTCCGGTTCCGTCTCTCCGATACACCGTTAAGTTGCGGAGTGTATGGAGGATTAAGCTGAGAGAGAATCTCATTCTCTTTTAAGTAATCCAGGAACTCGGCACTCAAGTATTCACCACCTCGATCAGATCTCAGTGTCTTGATACTTTTGCCTTTTTGTTTTTCTACTTCATTCTTATATTCCTGGAATTTTCCAAAGGCTTAGGATTTATGTTTCATTAAAAAGACATATCCGTACTTTGAAAATTCATCCGTAAAAGTAATGAAGTAAGAATAACTGCTTCGTGCATGTGTAGACATTAGACCGCACACATCGCTGTGTATGAGTCCCAAGAGCTCGCTCGCTTTTACTCTGTGTCCAGTGAACGGAGTCTTTGTCATCTTTCCTTTGAGACAGGATTGACAAGTTGCATATGATTGATATTCGAACGGATCCAAATATCCTTCTGTATGTAACTTCGTCAACCTTCTCTCATTGATGTGACCCAGTCTACAATGCCATAAGAAAGCCTGATTTGTTTCCGGAGACTTTCTTTTGTGTGTATTCTGGACATTGAAAATCTGTAGTTGGTTTAATACGTATATACCATTGCTTAATGTACCTGACCCAATCAGAACATGATTAAGGTGAATGTTTACAACATTACTTACAAATGCAAATTCATAACCTTCTTTAGATATTAAAGATACAGAAAAGATATTACAAGTTGCATTGGGTACAAAATAACAATTACGTAAAACCAAAACATGTCCATCTGACATTCTCAGGTGATAGTCCCTACGGCCTCAGCATCCATGCTAGCTCTGTTTGCAACTCTGAGGGTCATATCACCTGCCTTCAAAACCCTACGCTTTCTCAATGCCTGCAAAGAATTACAGATATGAGATCCTGACCCGGTATCCAATACCCAGGAAGTAGAGTTTATTGATATACAGTTTTCAATAACATACACACCTGAAGCTGAAGTCGCAACTTGCTTCAGATCCTGGTTTCTGGTCTTCCAAGCCCTGCAATCTTTCTTCCAGTGTCCACTCTTGTGACAGTAAAAGAACTCTTCCTTCCCCACAAGCTTTCCCGCTATCTTTGTTGCTTTTGCCTTTCCCTTCGTATCCACTTTACTAACACCGCCCCTCGGTTTGGCGGGGGTTTTCTTCTTCTTTCCCTTGGCTTTCTCCTTGGACCTAGAAGAGGTAGATCCTCCTACAAACAAAGTGGATGTTTCCCTACCTTTCTATAGGGTGCCCTCTGCACTCCTCAACATGTTGAGCAGTTCTGAAAGTTCAACTTCCTTTTCTTGCAAGTTGAAGTTCAGGATAAACTGGACGTAAGTGGAAGGAAGGGACTGGAGAATCAAGTCCGTATAGAGCTCATTGTCCAACGTGGTCCCAAGGTCCGCGAGCTCTCTATGTAGCCAATCATCTTAAGCACGTGTTCCGCTACCGATAATCCGACGGCCAATCTCGCCGAAAACAGCTTTTTCGACACTTCGTATCTGGAGATACGAGATTGCTCTCCATACAGTTCTTTTGTATGGAGAAATATGGATTCGAGGTCCATATTCTCGTGTAAGTCCATGGTAGCGCCCCGGCCATCTAACAGACGCCAAATGCGGAACAAAAACTTTTTACGAACTAGCGCTATCGTGTACCGTAACCCGGATCTTCCATAAAAGCTAAACTAACATATTGCAAAGGGGTAGAAACGTTATACCAAATGATCTGATCCCTTCGGTCTTTAACCATCATCCCATGCTTGTTGCGGCTGCTACGACCTCCTCGATCTCCAATCTTGTCGTCTAGGTGGCACCACGTCGACGGATCTTTAAACGGGCTCCCGCCTCTGAACCGAGGCAACTCGATCGTCAAGTTTGCTAAAATAGATGACCAAGATGAAGTAGAGAATGAGTAGAACACTTTGTCTCGTTACGTCCAAGGCTATGGACGAACGGTTATGGAAGTTGCCTTTTAGATCGGGTGGAAATGTGAAATGAATCATATTTAATTTCTATGCACCCAAAACTTATCTCTTTTTTTTTTCTTTTTTTCACAACCATGTCATATCCACAAGGGGGTGGCCGGCCACTTATAGGAGAGGAGGGAGGTGAGTGTAGGAGCTAGGAGAGTGACCACAAGAGAAATATCTAGTGTGAACACAAAGTATAAACACAATAAATGCACCATAAAAGAACAAGTGAGTCACAAGCCTAGTCACCATCTCTAGAACCTTCTAGAACACTGACTCCCCTCATCAAGAAAAGATAAATCCGTATTTAACCGACTGTTAAATACGGCTGATAGAAAACTGGAAACTGGCAACTTCCAAAAGTGATCCTGAAACGAATTTCAGGATAACCCCGTATCAGTATAAACATACCCACATTTGTATTACGACCGAATACAAATGCAACTGAGACAAAGATATTATATCTATACAGTATAATACTGTGTTCCGGCTTAAACCAAAGCCTACCAGTATTATCTGCCCGAAAAACTACACGTGCGAAAACGCACATGCTTTTTCCGAACCTTGCCATAAACCCATACGGCCTCTACAACGTTTCGCCCGAACTCGGGAAAGTGTCTGTGGGGGACTCTAATGACTCATCAATACACTGGCACTGGGTATAACCTCTAGCACGTCAGAGGTACAAGCTGTACGTAACGGTTTGCCTATGTATTGATTGGAAGGGAAGCTGATTAGCGAACTCATCCATAAACCCTACTGATCCTGACAGTGACAATGTATATACAGTCCGGTCCGTTCGTCTAAAGAGTATCGCATATCGAGTTTAGGGGGGTGGATAAAGTTAGACCCCTAACAACGCGATAAATCGTGTTGGCATGAAGCCCATCACCACCTGAGAAACTACTGATCCAAATCAATAATTCTACACTACCTCGGCCGAGGATTTCTAGTGATGGCCACCCGTGCACTGCGCGACATCAACCCCCAATACCGGGAGAGTTGAATCCCCGAGATCCGCTCACTTGCCTCCAATGTAGCTCGGGACTGTACCCAACTAAAACCTGTTTGCACAACTCCTTTGAGCGTGGTAGGGTAGTAATCAAAGTACAGTGGGAACTCACATGTGACAAACGACGATCTCAGCTCGATTAACTAAGCTGTACACATGTCACCAGGGAACTGCTATCTGACGATATGTATAATACCAACTAGCATGTTCCCGGCGAGTCCTGTCCAGTGTACTCATAACCCAATGAGCACCTGTATACATCTTAGGTGATCCAACTAACACCAGTGTCTTGTGAGACCGGCCACCGCCCCTCGTCGGGGTCTCGACTGTATACACTAGTCTACTCTGGAATATCGATGCCCTGTCACGAAAACTCCCATGACTAGGGACACTTTAAGGATGTGCTTATAGACCCCAACTCCCACGTATATGGTCACCATCATACTGCTGGCTGTCAAGCAGAATCCTATGGGCTCTATCAATCATGCAATAGTGAACTAAAGCATGTATACGATGATAAAGACAAACCAGATAGCATACTATCATCTCGAGTAAGACTGTCATATCGGTATAGGTCCTGCCTCAATCATTTCAATCACGTACCTGCGATCCAATAATTGACTTTGAGGGCACTATCTCCAACAATCTCCCACTTGCACTCAAGGCTAATTATTGCGATGTCGCATACTCACAGCCCGTGTGATACCGAACATCCAACTCTTCTACTAATCAGTTTCACAAAGCTAGTTTGCAAAACTCTTGTGTTCGAGAAATAGCCTCAGTGAGTGGATCCACCCTGATGTTTCTTTCTATGTCTCTCTCAATCTCAAGTTCGCGGAGAAAGCCATCTCCCAAATTGAGCAATACCTGTCTTAGAATATGTCTGGATATCTGATGGGACCTAGTTCATAAATGAACTCCAAATCCAAACTTCTTAGACTGTATCGATAACTGAACCTAATCAGTATCCAGCACCATGCCTCCCACAATATCCTCTTGGACCACCTGTCCATAATACTGTCCTTCTTCAGAGGGAAAACTATAACTCTGACAATCACTCTGTCATCCATGTCACCTTGGAAGCCTGGAATGATAACCGTCTCCCGAAGGAGGCTGCCGTCATCAAATCTGTAGAACATGCACTTATGTTCTATAACTGCTTCCTTTTGTTTCTTCAGGATTGGATTAATATAAACTTATCGCATCTAGTGCAAAAACAACATCTGGTGTGATACTTGACATCTCATGATTGACTCAATTGCCTAAGCAAGTGATCTGCCAATCATGCACTTCCCTCTCTCCTTTAGTCACTAAGACACCTTTAGAGAGGGTGACTCCATCACCTGCAGGTACACCACCATGCCAGGAGTCATCTATTCTAAAATACTATTATAATACTGTCAAAGCACCCAAATTGGGAAACTACCCAAATCTAGATCTAGTAACCAGAATGTCTGATATTATATCCATATCCTTTGTGGAGAAACAACTGTGTGACTACCTAAGTACAACGGATCGTAGTATAAGAATTTTACTTCCTACTCTGTGTATGTCATCCAAATACTAGGATATCACACCCTACTACCTTCTTAACAGTTTCATCCCCTATTCTGATGAAGTCAAAGCCATGAATGTCTCATCAAAATTAGATGATCTTTCTCCGCTATAACTGCTGAAGTCTATAAATAGACATAAGCTACTTGTCCACTATACTTCCGCTTCTCCCACTGACTACGATAACCCTCTGGCACAATAATATCTACGTACACTTCTAAAGCTAGTTTAGAACGACGTTTTACTAATCCTCTTGCCGGGTCTCATAGTCTGGAACAACAGTACTGTCAAGTCTGGGTAAACAGGAACCTCCCTGTCACCGTCCTTGAGGCTACCTAAGTACCTCTCGGGTGTTTGAGGTTACCCACCATATCTGCGGAGTGGCTATTGGAATTTGAAACCTGATTGAATATATAGGTCCTATTAAATTTTCCGTAATCGTTTGCGGTTCTGGAATCACTTTCAGTTCTACCATACTCGCACTACTGTTTTCTGAAAAAGTCCATTTTAATAAAACTGTGGCGAATCAAGAACAATATCACAATTGATCTTCCAAATGGTAGAAATGTCAACCCTCGTCAAAGCCAGGGTCAACCCACAAACAACCATTACAGAAACGTGCCTTGAGTTATCTAGTGTTTGGTTTTAAGCATAAGCTGGACAACTCCGCGTATCTTAACAAAGATAAGATATGAACCATTCTATATCCAATATAGAAATAGAGGCACTAATTTAATTGGAACCAGATTCAAATCATGCAGCTGTCTCCAGTGCATATCATCTTAATGGAGAGAGGTTAATCAGCATTACTCAACTTAGGAATCCATCCAATTATGCATAACCCGAAAGAGAAACAAGTTTCTCAAAGCCATTACTATTATCTGAATACCAATCACAAGAATCTACATCTTCGATCTCTTTGAAGAATCCCGATACTTGCGATACCTGGTTCTCTACTTTATTCTTATACCCACAACTTCTCAAAACATAGACATTGTATTTCTACGAAACACTTGTCTAAAAACTAGAGATGTCACAAATAAACAGAACATAGTACGAGGACCTACCCCTTTGTCCTGACGGTCACTGGACAACATACAATACTCTGTATAAGTCCGCTGAGTTGAATAACTCAAAACCTGTGCATCGTAGGTTGAAAACTGTACCCAGGCGATTTCCTCAAATATCACCAATTACAACGAATTCCGATATAATGAAGATGCTCACCTAATTCCCAATAACTTACTCCCACTCATCATCTGTAAAACCATACAGATATGAGAATGAAACCTGGTAAATACATACCCTAGACAAAGTATCTAATCGGGAAATCAGTTTTCCTTTAACAATGCACAGTGAAACTGAAACATGAAAATGTTTCGTAGGGGTTTTCTGGTATTCTTAGTAATGCCTCTTCCATAATACTATTCATGACTTTAACCATATATTTCATTGCCATCTTTCCAAATCCCTTTATTTTTCTTTAGTCGTTACCTTCTGTACACCCTTTTAGGCTAAGTGGTTTTCTTCCTTCCCTACCGTTCGGCACCAGCCAATGGTTTGGAAGAAGACTATCCAGTAAGCATAATAGGTGTACCCTCCTCAACATAGGAGTACTCGTATCTTGAGAGAAGGTGATGATAAAAGACAACTGAATAATACCTTATTCTATTTCTCCCGAACTGGGAAAAAAGCAAAGGGGAAATAGGAGGGCGATGAATTACGCGGTTTGGTCGTGAATGATAACAGTCGCAATTTACTTTGCCCTCTTTCTAATCCCTTTATTTGTCTTTTTGCTATTACCTTCTGTACACCCTACTGAGGCTAATTGGTTTTCTTCATTCCCTACCTTTTGGCACCAGCCTATGGTTTGGAAGAAGACTATCCAATAAGCGTAATAGGTGTACTCTCCTAAACTGAGGAGCCCTCGCAACCTAAGAGAATGTGATTGTTGGGTTCCTAGGCACTCTTGTGAAGGTTCATAAGGCATCAAACATGCCCGGATTAAATTTTAGACGTGGCGAACAACCCAAAGCCGGGATCTTTGCTAGGTTATTAGTGTTTAATATGCAAGATGATAACTTTTATCTAAGTGTGAGGGATTACAACCTTTGTAGTCCGCTTCTTCACTTCACAAGCTCCGAGTAGAAGTCCCTTTGCCGCGATCCACGATCTCCCGGACTCATGAGAGGCTCCACGACTCGAACGATCCATTCTAGCTTGTCGTATTCCAAATCTCCGATGATCTACCTTGAAGTTGCTTCGACTCAAGCTTTCTCACTCAAAAGAGAAGAACACACTAATCCCATGGGCTAGATGAGATGAGGATGAGAGAGTAGTAATTTTGCTTTCTTTTAATATCATTTTCTCATATTTTTCTCATCACTTAAGGATTTTCTAGTAAGCTTTCAAGAGAGAAAGAAGATGATAATGGAAAAACAATAACCATAATCATCCTTTTGTGATGAATAGAATATAATCTATATGATTGAATTGTAACCATGGTCAAGGATGAATGGCTAAGAATAAGTAGAGAAACAACTAGAGTTAGGGTTTGGTTAAGTTAAAATGTGTCATCCAAAATATCTTTACAAATGACAAAAGAAAAATGCTTCTAGAAGGAACTTGAAGCATCTAACCCTAATCAAACCCTAACCTCAATTAATCATCCTTAAACATGTTTAACAATTAATCATATCATGTCACAGTAATATATATCACATATATATTATATATTTGCAACAAAAGAAAATAATACAATTAACATATATCGCATATATATCAATGTATCATCCAGTGAGAAAATGAAATAATAAAGCAAGCCAATATTAGTTAATATAATAATATATCATATATATTATTATATATTAAATCATCGAATCAACACTTGATCCGACGATCCGGCTATATCGAATATAACCGACTAATATATCATGTACCGATTCATCGAATCAACACTTGATCCGATGTCCCGGCTCATATCTAAATATCGCGAGAATATAATACGGTATCCCATATCGCATTATTCTCGGTCCTGCACATATCACATATGTGCCTCTACTCCGTTTCGCCTGAGCCAAGAAACCTCTGTGTAGGACTCTAAAGAATCGTCAATACGCCGGTAGAAGGTGATGATCATATCAAACACCCACAAGCTGCAAGCGGTCAGCTAAACGTAACAGCCACCCAGGTATTGAGCGATCAGAAGATCAACAAGCTAGCCTGTGCGTTCTCCTGTGAATCCGATCAGTAACACTCCCGTACGGTCCGGTCTGTTCGTCTGATATGTCGCATATCAAGTCTAGGGCTGGTATACGTCAGACCCCAGTAACCGATAAGTCGTGTCGATGTGTGGCTCATAACGGGTCGAGAAACTACTGGTAACACTTACCAGTAAATCTCTATATCAGCCCTGGCCAGGGACTTCCAGTTATAGCCAATCGAACACAGCACAACATCAACTCCTTATACCGGGAGAGACGAATCCCCTCCTATCGCTCATTGTCTCCATGTGATTCGGGACTGTACCCAAAAGCCACCGTTTTGCACGCCCTCTTGGACGTGGTAAGGTGGAAATCAAAGCACAGTGGGAATCACACAAGACTCTATGACGATCTCGGGTCTTCAGACTACCCTGTACCTGTGTCACCGGAGAACTGCCATCTGACGTGTGTTATATCACCATCTGGGAGTTCTCGGCGAGTCCGTCCAGTGTACCCAGTCTCCACTGAGCACCCGTAGACCATCTCTAATGTCAAACACCGATGGATATGGGATCATCCATCGCCCATCATATGGGTCAAGATGCGTATACGCTAGTCTACTCTGGTGTATCGATGCCCTGTCTCGATATACCCTCGGCTAGGAACAGTTATAGGATGTACTCATCGACTACCGCTGCCCCACTAGTATGATCTCATCATAGTCCCAGTAGTCGAGTACAAGTCCTATGGGCTTTATCAACATGTGGAGAGTAAAACAGTAAACCAATACAAGTCAACATGTTAAGATAAAGTGAAACCAAATAGCATACTATCATGACGAGCAGGAAAGTCATCTCTATATATAACCAAGCATCCATTATAATATACATCATATGTACAACAATGGCCTCTAGGGCATATACATAACTAACAATCTCCCACTTGCACTAAGGCCAGCTGCTGTAGTATCGCATACCTAGCATCCCGAATAATCTCTCAAACTGTATCTGTGGAATAGCCTTCGTGAATGGATCCACAGTGTTGTCCTTCGTATCTACTCTCCTGACCTCGATCTCCCGACGATCAACTATCTCCCTGATCAGGTGATACCGCCTGAGAATATTTCTGGACTTCTGATGGGACCTAGGTTCCTTGGCCAAAGCCACAGCTCCATTGTTAGCGCAATACAGAGGTATTGGATGCTCAATGGATGGAACCACACCAAGTTCACTAATGAACTTCTTGATCCAGACAGCCTCTTTGGCAGGATCGTTGGCAGCGATGTATTCAGCCTCCATCGTTGAGTCTGCAACGGTATCCTGTTTGGAACTCTTCCAACATACCGCCCCTCCATTGAGGGTAAAGACAAAACCCGAATGCGACTTAGAGTCGTCCTTATCACTTTGGGAGCCGGAATCGGTAAAGGACTCCACCTGGAGTTCTCCGTTACCATACACCAAGAACATCTCCTTAGTCCTTCGCAAGTACTTGAGAATGTTCTTCACAACTGTCCAGTGACTCTTTCCTGGATCTGCTTGATACCGACTCACTACACTTAGTGAGTATGCAACATCGGGTCTGGTACATAGCATCGCATACATGATAGAGCCTACTGCCGAAGCATAGGGTATCCCTTGCATGCGAGCTCTCTCCAACTCAGTCTTGGGAGACATCTCTTTGGAGAGAGTGAGTCCAGAGATCATGGGTTGGATTCTTCCATACTAAACCTCTTTAGTATGGTATCAATGTACCTAGATTGGGACAATCCCAGTATCCGTTTAGATCTATCTCTATAGATCATGATTCCCAGTATGCAGGAGGCATCACCTAGATCTTTCATTGAGAATCTTTGCGATAAGAAGAGCTTGACTGATTGCAGCATAGGAATATCATTTCCTATCAAGAGTATGTCATCCACGTACAATACGAGGAAGACAACCTTACCCTCTGCTACCTTCTTATAGATACAAGGTTCATCTATATTTTTGATGAAGTCAAACTCTTTGACTACAACATCAAAACAGATGCTCCAACTCCGTGATGCTTGCTTTAACCCATAAATGGATTTAAGCAGCTTGCACACCTTTCCGCTGCTCCCACTATCTACGAAGCCCTCTCGCTGAGTCATGTACACGCTCTCTTCTAAATCACCGTTTAGAAAGGCGGTCTTAACATCCATTTGCCAGATTTCGTAGTCATGGTATGCAGCAATGGCAAGTAAGATCCGGATGGACTTAAGCATAGCCGCTGGAGAAAAGGTTTCCTCATAATCCACACCTGGTCTTTGACGAAAACATTTTGCTACAAGTCTAGCTTTGAAAGTCTCAACTTTTCCATCTACACCAAATTTCTTTTTAGAAATCCACTTGCTCCCAATGGGTTTTACCCCTTCAGGAGCATTTTCCAAAGTCCATACTTTATTGGTGTACATGGATTCCATCTCAGGTCGCATTGCATCTAGCCATTTCACAGAGTCACCACTCGTGATGGCCAGCTCGAAACTAGTCGGTTCATCATCATCCATGATGCAATCCTCGCTTCCACCATCAATGAGAAAACCATAGTATCTCTCAGGTGGACGAGAAACCCTACTAGATCGGCGGAGAGGCTGGGGTTCGTCGGGTACTACTGAATCCTCTGGTTCCATTAAATCATCTGTTGTAGTTTGTTCTGCTGGAACTTCTTCCAGTTCTACCTCAGAGCCACTAATTTGATTTTCAAGAAATTCCTTTTCTAAAAAGGTGGCATGTTGAGCAACAAACACCTTTTGTTGTTCACTGTGGTAAAATAGATATCCATACGAATTGCTTGGATATCCTACAAACATACAAAGAACTGATCGTGCCTCGAGTTTGTCCGGATTTTGCTTTTTAACATAGGCCGGACAACCCCATATCTTAACTCTTTTAAGAGACGGTCTCTTCCCATTCCATATCTCATATGGAGTGGTAGGCACTGATTTAGTTGGAACTCTATTCAATAGATATATGGCTGTCTCCAGCGCATACCCCCAAAAGGAAATAGGTAATTCAGCTATACTCATCATAGAGCGCACCATATCTAATAGGGTGCGAATCCTCCGCTCCGATAAACCGTTGTGCTGTGGTGTATAAGGAGGAGTAAGCTGAGAGAGAATCCCATTCTCTTTTAGATAATCTAGGAACTCATTGCTTAAGTAATCACCTCCTCGATCAGATCGAAGAATCTTAATACTTTTGCCCGTTTGATTCTCTACTTCGTGTTTATATTCTCTGAATTTCTCAAAAGCTTCAGACTTGTGTTTCATCAGGAATACATGTCCGAATCTAGAGAGATCGTCAGTGAATGTAATGAAGTAGGAAGAACCGTTCCTGGCATGCGTAGACATGGGACCGCATACATCACTATGTACCAGTCCTAAGAGTTCGGTAACTCTTTCTCCGTGTCCACTAAACGGAGCTTTGGTCATTTTTCCTTTGAGACATGAATGGCAAGTATCATAAGATGATAATTCGAACGGATTCAAATAACCATCCTTATGTAACTTAGCCAGTCGTGTCGCATTGATATGACCAAGTCTACAATGCCACAAGAAGGATTCGTTCATATCTGAATTTTTCCTCTTGTGTGTGTTTTGTATATTTAGAACTGTATTCTGATTTGGAATGAATATGCCATTATGTAACGAGCCTGATGCAATCAACTTTTGATCTAGGAATATGTTCATAACATTATCCTGTACTACAAAATTATATCCCTCTTTACTCAATAAAGAAATTGATATAATGTTGCACATCATGTTCGGTATATAATAGCACTCATTTAGAATCAGTGTATTACGACTTGGCAATACAAGGTGATATTCGCCAACTGCTTTGGCTACAATACTTGCACCGTTCCCTACTTGAACGGAATGATCACCTTTTCCCAGTTCTCTACCTTTACGTAGCCCATGTAACTGTTTACATATGTGTGATCCTGATCCGGTATCTAATACCCAGGACGTAGGGTGAACTGAGAAACAGTTCTCAATAACTAACACACCCGAAGAAGATGCATCAACATGGATGTTCTTTTGGGCGGCGTGAGAATCCAGATATTCTCCTGTTTCCTGTTCAGTCTTATAACTCTTATAAGAAAGAATGGGTCTAACGTTCCCTTGCTCAGTACAATAATCGGGTTCAGTCAATACATCCATATTATTATCTTGATTATGGCATGACATGGTCGCTACCTGGAGAGAGAGAGAAGAAAAACACTTTAGCGTACGCTCTTGCAAGATTAGATTGGTTATTATCTTATCTAATCAGGATGTCTCCCACTGTTTTTATCAAATCTACCTTAAAACCCTAAAAGGTAAGATTAGCCGGGATTAATTACACCCTACAATTTCGTCAATCGTTCAGCCAGATCAGTGTCGGTACTTTGAGGGAGGTTCCCCGTGCTTTCGCACGGACCTAATTAAAGTAAACCTCGTTTTCCCAGAGGCGTAACCTCGTTAACACTTTTCTAGACACCTACTTGAATGACTAATTGTCCTGTGTAAAACTCTCCCAGGAGTAACACTTACTCGCAGTGGGTATCGGGATCCAACTATCTCATAGGAGGTATGCAATCTCATTGCAAATTTCAACACTTGAAATTCCCGATAATGCTTTTACCCCAAGCAACTTATGACCTTGGCTAAGGTCAACAAATAATAAGCGCTAGTCAAGTTTAACCCGTCATTTCTTGATTGAATTAAACCCACCCGTACGACCCTTGGCTAAGGTCAACAAACTCGCACGACTACCCTAACTCAATCACATCTCATGTTTTAGCAGATAAATACTAATTAGCTACCATACACCACGCCTTGGCTAAGGTCAACAAACGCAGCACGAATACTAACTAGTCTCTATTTGAAATGACGGAGTGCTACGCAGGTTTTTCAGAAAACCCTGAGCGTAATGAACTTGATATCGTCGTAGAATCGAGTGAAGTTTTGAAAAGGAGTGTTTTTGAGGCTTTTCTTAGTTTCGCTAAAGGGGTCACTCCCGGTGAAGGGATCGTCGGCCCTTTCCTCATCGAATAAGGTGCAGGATATATCATATATACCGCTGTGCAAAGCAAAACACTAAAAGCAATCAAAAGACAAACCGCGTTTTGTAGCATCTGCCAGTTTTGCTAAAGGAGTCACTCCCGGTGAAGGGATCTCGGTCCTTTCCTCATCGAATAAGGTGCAGGATATATCGCATATATCACTGTGCAAAGCAAAACTGCAGCTACCCCTTTTATAAAGTTTTGATTCTACAACATCATTAGGTTTCTTTTCTTTTATTAATCTTATTAATAAAAATCCCATCAGCTTATGATTCCTAAGCATCACAGAAGAAACGAAAGCAGTAATATTTATATATCAGCATATATATATATAGTATAAGCATTCGTCTCAGGCAGTAATATGATCTCATCACAGAACATTGCAGCAGAAGAACATATATGAAATATTGGATATACTAGGACGTCCGTGTTTTTAATACGAGCCTGTATAAAACACGGATTCTACGGTCGCGACGAATAGCCAAACCCACATCCCAAGACCCCTATTAGAGCGGCAAGTAACACTGCCAATTCTAGGGTTAGGAGACCCGGTCTCGACTCCTCGAGATGGCCTCCCACTGGACCCTAGAACCCGGTTACTTGTGCTCCCCTCTTTGGGTCTACCTAATGCGGAAAAGTAAATAATATACACTGGTGACAGCAACCGCAACCTGGAAGTGCCCCAAATAAAAGAATATTACATTACAATTGAATTTTACATGAATGAAACTAAAAACCCTCATCTCACATAAAACCCCCGGCTATTCTGATCGCGACGATCCAATATAACATATCACAGCAACACATAATATCTCATATCATCAACGTAAGTAAATATGCGCATCCCAATTGTCGTTGACATATAGCAACGAAACCGGCGATATCATATATTACACTTACGGTCACAGAAAAGAAAGTGTAAAACTACAATATTTGGAATCCACAATCACTTTAGACATCGTAAATCCGAAATATCACATACTCCGCATTTCATGCCTAACTCTATGAATTCCACATATTGTATCACATTCCAGATAAATAAACAGTATTAAACTTTTCGAACAGATAATCAAACACCCAAAATTTCCTAAACTGCTCAACACTTGAGCGGGGTTCAAATAATCCCAGAATATGTCACAGTACCGGTGATCCAGCCGTAGAAGGGTTAAGCCAACGCCTCACATGTGGCACGCCGTACTGCCCCAAACCCGAAGGTTCAAAAGGCAGTTCAAGACGGTCACATAATCGAGTCAAGGTTTGTTGTCTTCTAGAGGGTCCACCGCTTAACTTGTACAATTTTTCCGAAAGATTTAAACCCGAATAAATTTCAACACTTGAAAATTTGCCGTACCGGGAAACAGTAAGTTAATGATATCCGTTCAAATAATTTAACAGTTTCTAAATATCCGGAAAGAAATATGAATTTAAATATTCCGATCGATTCTACTATTACAAAACAAACCCCAGAATTTTAAACACCTGAACAGATTAAAAATACCCAGAATAGTCAGTAAGTACCTACGGTGTATACCATGAAGCCACGTGTCCCAATCCTACAATTCAGCCGCGGAACCGCCGCTAGAACCATGTTTCTGCCGCGGTTCCGCGCTCAGTTGGTGGAATTGTGGGAACGTGTTTCATGGTAATTCTTAGAATTCCCTGCTAATTTTTTAACATATTTTTAATTCAGAAAAATCCCAAAATTTAAAAAATTTCCAGAAAGGGGTTAAGTTTCGTCGTTTCGGGTTCGATCAGAGTTTTAACTTCGTAAACACATCGCCTAATGCTCTAGCTAGGCTCTGATACCACTGTTGGGTTCCTAGGCACTCTTGTGACGGTTCATAAGGCATCAAACATGCCCGGATTAAATTTTAGACGTGCCGAACAACCCAAAGCCGGGATCTTTGCTAGATTATTTGGGTTTAATATGCAAGATGATAACTTTTATCTAAGTGTGAGGGATTACAACCTTTGCAGTCCGCTCCTTCACTTCACAAGCTCCGAGTAGAAGTCCCTTTGCCGCGATCCACGATCTCTCGGACTCATGAGAGGCTCCACGACTCGAACGATCCATTCTAGCTTGTCGTATTCCAAATCTCTGATGATCTACCTTGAAGTTGCTTCGACTCAAGCTTTCTCACTCAAAAGAGAAGAACACACTAATCCCATGGGCTAGATGAGATGAGGATGAGAGAGCAGTAATTTTGCTTTCTTTTAATATCATTTTCTCATATTTTTCTCATCACTTAAGGATTTTCTAGTAAGCTTTCAAGAGAGAAAGAAGATGATAATGGAAAAACAATAACCATAATCATCCTTTTGTGATGAATAGAATATAATCTATATGATTGAATTGTAACCATGGTCAAGGATGAATGGCTAAGAATAAGTAGAGAAACAACTAGAGTTAGGGTTTGGTTAAGTTAAAAATGTGTCATCCAAAATATCTTTACAAATAACAAAAGAAAAATGCTTCTAGAAGGAACTTGAAGCATCTAACCCTAATCAAACCCTAACCTCAATTAATCATCCTTAAACATGTTTAACAATTAATCATATCATGTCACAATAATATATATCACATATATATTATATATTTGCAACAAAAGAAAATAATACAATTAACATATATCGCATATATATCAATGTATCATCCAGTGAGAAAATGAAATAATAAAGCAAGCCAATATTAGTTAATATAATAATATATCATATATATTATTATATATTAAATCATCGAATCAACACTTGATCCGACGATACGGCTATATCGAATATAACCGACTAATATATCATGTACCGATTCATCGAATCAACACTTGATCCTATGTCCCGGTTCATATCTAAATATCGCGAGAATATAATACGGTATCCCATATCGCATTATTCTCGGTCCTGCACATATCACATATGTGCCTCTACTCCGTTTCGCCTGAGCCAAGAAACCTCTGTGTAGGACTCTAAAGAATCGTCAATACGCCGGTAGCAGGTGATGATCATATCAAACACCCACAAGCTGCAAGCGGTCAGCTAAACGTAACAGCCACCCAGGTATTGAGCGATCAAAAGATCAACAAGCTAGCCTGTGCGTTCTCCTGTGAATCCGATCAGTAACACTCCCGTACAGTCCGGTCTGTTCGTCTGATATGTCGCATATCAAGTCTAGGGGTGGTATACGTCAGACCCCAGTAACCGATAAGTCGTGTCGATGTGTGGCTCATAACGGGTCGAGAAACTATTGGTAACACTTACCAGTAAATCTCTATATCAGCCCTGGCCAGGGACTTCCAGTTATAGCCAATCGAACACAGCACAACATCAACTCCTTATACCGGGAGAGACGAATCCCCTCCTATCGCTCATTGCCTCCATATGATTCTGGACTGTACCCAAAAGCCACCGTTTTGCACGCCCTCTTGGACGTGGTAAGGTGGAAATCAAAGCACAGTGGGAATCACACAAGACTCTATGACGATCTCGGGTCTTCAGACTACCCTGTACCTGTGTCACCGGAGAACTGCCATTTGACGTGTGGTATATCACCATCTGGGAGTTCTCGGCGAGTCCGTCCAGTGTACCCAGTCTCCACTGAGCACCCGTACACCATCTCTGATGTCAAACACCGATGGATATGGGATCATCCATCGCCCATCATATGGGTCAAGATGCGTATACGCTAGTCTACTCTGGTGTATCGATGCCCTGTCTCGATATACCCTCGACTAGGAACAGTTATAGGATGTACTCATCGATTACCGTGGCCCCACTAGTATGATCTCATCATAGTCCCAGTAGTCGAGTACAAGTCCTAAGGGCTTTATCAACATGTGGAGAGTAAAACAGTAAACCAATACAAGTCAACATGTTAAGATAAAGTGAAACCAAATAGCATACTATCATGACGAGCAAGAAAGTCATCTCTATATATAACCAAGCATCCATTATAATATACATCATATGTACAACAATGGCTTCTAGGGCATATACATAACTAACAGTGATAATAAAAGACAACTGAATAAACTAATTGTATTTCTCCTGAACCTGGATCCATCCTCGAAGAAGTCCCTTCGAGTTCGTATATAACCATACGATGGATCTATCCAATGGAAGTGGATATCCGTAGTAATACGGGGTGTTCTGGGAAATACAAAGGGTAAAGGAAAAAGCGGCAATGACTTATGCAACTCGGACAATCCAAAAGTCATTATTTTAAAAAAGTTCGGTCAACTTGGTCACTAAGTTATAGTCTAGGGTCGGTCAAAGGTCGCTGCCAGAAAGAGAGAGAAAAGAAACACTCTGCGTGCACTCTAACCTAGATCAGAATGGTTATCAATTTATCTAATCGGGAAACCTCCCACTGTAATCTCAAATTCTCCTCCAAACCTGAAAGAAGAATTAGTCGGGATCACCCGAAGAGTAAACTAACTCATCAGTGAGAATCGGGATCCAACTATCATCGCATGATAACTTGATGGAAGCCATTCAAGTTATCACACTCCAGAAGGTATGTGCATGCCTAGCAAGTTTGCTTTATGTTTGAAACTCCCGATGTGATTTTTGCCCCATGCTCTTATGACCTTGACTTTAGTCAACAAATCATAAGTCACATGTCAAGTTCTACCCGTCATTGTCCAGGTTGATTTGAACCTACCCGTACATACCCTTGACTTTAGTCAACAAGGTAATACGACTGTCCCAAACCAACACATCTATCTATGCAACATACGAATACCCAGCAACTACCAAACACAATGCCTTGACTTTAGTCAACAAACATAGCTTGAATACTACTGACCACCCATAAGAAATGACGGAGGGCTATGGCTGATTTTTGGCGAAAAAACTTTAACGTAATGAACTTGATCTCGTTGAAGGAATCTGATAGCTTTATATAAAAATATAGTGACGAAAACCTTTTGCTAAAGAGGTCACTCCCGGTGAAGGGATCTCGGCTCTTTCCTTGTGGAATGGGGTACAGGATATTCCAACTGAATACCGCGATGCAAAGCAACTTGTAATCGACTATATTAAAGTTACTACCCTGACGTAAACTTCTGCCCAAGGGGTTTTTCCCGGTGAAGGGATATCAGCCCTTGCCTCGTGAAATGAGGTGCGGGATATTCCAACTGAATATCACTATGCAAAATAAAAGGAAACATCTCTGTAATAACATCTTTTAAAATTTGTTCCAACAACATCAAATATAGGTTTGTTTTATCTTTGTATTGATAAGAATCAACGCAGTCCCATTAATCAATCACACCAGAAAAGAACGAAAATATGTTGTACGTATATGCCATTCGCATTCGCCACTAGGTCCCGTCATCACCCGTTAGGTTACTTAACTAACGACAGAGCGGGGGCTGGACTAGCACGGGTGTAAAACATATACAACATCTAATAGTATATATACCAATATACAATAATCGCTCCAGGCGTGATAATATGCAACATTAAAGAAAAGTAATAAGCATCACAGAACAATACAGATAATCTGGGTTCCCCGGGTTTCACAGAGCCGCTGCTGAAACCTGATGTTCCCCTGGTCGTGTGGATAGCCCGTGCAATGAAACCTAGACCCCTACGGGTGCGGCAAGTTACCCGCCAAAACCTGAAGCAAGGTAGTCCCCTACATCATAGTGAATGGAACACCCGGCACTTCACGGAATCCGGTAAATTGAGCACCCCTCATTTGGTCAGCCTGTACCCCCTACGAGTGCGGCGAATAGTCTGCCAATTCTAGAGTAAGGTCCCTTTGCCTCTCAAAGGCATGAGATACGGACCCGTTGCCCTCCAGAACCCGGCTATCCGTGCACTCCTTCGCGGGATAAACCTAGTACAGAAATGAAAAATATACAACGGGCACATCGACCTCGACCCGGTCGTGCCGTAAACGAATATTATACAAACAGGCAGTGACGGCAGTCCACATGTTGGACGCTCGCCCTGCAATATCAAATGTACAAATAAATCCAAACTGCACTATCATTGCATCCTGCTATCCACCACGACATATCCGCAACATCACAGCAAAACACAGAACATCAACGCGAATGTCACGTTCGCAAACCCGTCTAAAAGAACTATAGCAATCAGACGCGGTTTACCGATCAAATGACATTCCCGGTCGGAGATATAATGTAAATACTGCATACAAACAATTTTAAAATTTCGATCGACTAAATTTCCCGAAGTGGGCCCCACGTACATCTGCTGTACAGTAACAAAATCTGGGCCCAAAAGATATATACCAAAAACCCACAATTTCCAAGAAGAACTTACTGGTGAAATTTGGAACACTGTTGCCACATAATGGCCGTGGTTTCGCGGTCAAACCCAAGCTTTGACCGCGGTTCCGCGGCGTTATGGTGGTAACACGTGCCCAAATTTCACAGTAATTCTTAAAAAACCCTGCTTAGTTTTCTGTAACATACAAAATTATTTTTAGGCCCTTTAAAAAATCGACAGAAACATGGGTGCTTGAAAATTGTGATTTTCGAAATTCGGTTCGATCGAAATTTTAAACGCGTTAGTACAAGTTAGTATAGCTTAATGTTTAGGCTCTGATACCACTGTAAGTCCACGGTAGCGCCCCGGCCGTCTAACAGACACCAAATGCGGAACAAAAACTTTTTACGAACTGGCTCTATCGTGTACCGTAACCCGGATCTGCCATTAAAGCTAAACTAACATATTGCAAAGGGGGTAGAAACGTTATACCGAATGATCCAAGTCCTTCGGTCTTTAACCATCATCCCACGCTTGTTGCGGCTGCTACGATCTCCTTGATCTCCAATCTTGTCGTTCAGGTGGCACCACGTCGACGGATCTTTAAAAGGGCTCCCGCCTCTGAACCGAGGCAACTCGATCGTCAAGTTTGCTAAAAGAGACGACCAAGATGAAGTAGAGAATGAGTAGAACACTTTGTCTCATTACGTCCAAGGCTATGGACGAACGGCTATGGAAGTTGCCTTTTGGATCGGGTGAAAATGTGAAATGAATCATATCTAAATTCTATGCACCCAAAACTTATCTCTTTTTTTTATTTTTTTCACAACCATGTCATATCTACAAGAGTGTGGCCGGCCACTTATAGGAGAGGTGGGAGGTGAGTGTAAGAGCTAGGAGAGTGACCACAAGAGAAATATCTAGTGTGAACACGAAGTGTGAACACAAAGTATGGACACAATAAATGCACCATAAAAGAACAAGTGAGTCACAAGCCTAGTCACCCTCTTTAGAACCTTCTAGAACACTGACTCACCTCATCAAGAAAAGATAAATCCGTATTTAACCGACTGTTAAATACGGCTGATAGAAAACTGAAAACTGGCAACTTCCAAAAGTTATCCTGAAACGAATTTCAGGATAACCCTGTATCAGTATCAACATACCCACATTTGTATTACGACCGAATACAAATGCGACAGAGACAAAGATACTATATCTACACAATATAATACTGGGTTCCGGCATAAACCAAAGCCTACCAGTATTATCTGCCCGAAAAATGACACGTGCGAAAACGCACGTGCTTTTTCCGAACCTTACCATAAACGCATACGGCCTCTACAACGTTTCACCCGAACCTGGGAAAGTGTCTGTGGGGGACTCTAATGACTCATCAATACACTGGCACTGGGTATAACCTCTAGCACATCAGAGGTACAAGCTGTACGTAACGGTTTACCTATGTATTGATTGGAAGGGAAGCTGATGAGCGAACTCATCCATAAACCCTACTGAGCCTGACAGTGACAATGTATATACAGTCCGGTCCGTTCGTCTAAAGAGTATCGCATATCGAGTTTAGGAGGGTGGATAAAGTCAGACCCCTAACAACGTGATAAATCGTGTCGGCATGAAGCCCATCACCACATGAGAAACTACTGATCCAAATCAGTAATTCTCCACTATCTCGGCCGAGGATTCCTAGTGATGGCCACCCATGCACTGCGCGACATCAACCCCCAATACCGGAAGAGACGAATCCCCGAGATCCGCTCACTTACCTCCAATATGGCTCGGGACTGTACCTAACTAAAACATGTTTGCACAACTTCTTTGAGCGTGGTAGGGTAGTAATCTAAGCACGGTGGGAACTCACATAAGACAAACGACGATGTCAGGTCGATGAACTAACCTGTACACATGTCACCAGGGAACTTCTATCTGACGATATGTAAAATACCAACTGGCATGTTCCCGGCAAGTCCTTTCCGGTGTACTCATAACCCAATGAGCACCTGTATACATCTTAGGTGATCCAACTGACACAAGTGGCTTGTGAGACCGGCCACCGCCCTTCGTCGGGGTCTCGACTGTATACACTAGTCTACTCTGGAGTATTGATGCCTTGTCTCGAAAACTCCCACGACTAGGGACACTTTAAGGATGTGCTTATAGACCCCAGCTCCCACATATATGGTCACCATCATACTGCTTGCTGTCAAGCAGAATCCTATGGGCTCTATCAATCATGCAATAGTGAACTAAAGCATGTATACGATGATAAAGACAAACCAGCTAGCATACTATCATATCGAGTAAGAATGTCATATCGGTATAGGTCCTGCCTCAATCATTGCAATCACGTACCTGCGATCCAATAATTGACTTTAAGTGCACTATCTCCAACATCTCGTGCCTCCTCTGATGTTCATTGTCCATAGAGGCAAGCACGAGGCACTTGGCCTTCGCGCAGTCGATATCCCAGGTCTTATGGATTTCCTTATCCACGATGCTGGATTTGGGACCTGGGACAGGGGGAGATTTGGTGGTAAGGAGATACTCCAACTTGTCATAAGTGATTGCCATTTTGACATTCCTGAGCCAATCTTTGTAGTTTGGCCCTGTCAGTATGTTTTTATCTAGTAATAACTTAAGTCCAGTCATGATGTTTGGTCGCTGCAATTAGGAGAGAGAGAAGAAACACTTTAGCATCATGCACTTGCAAGTTTAGAGTGGTTTTTAATTTGTCTAAACAAGATGACTCCCACTGTCTCTCGAATCCCTCCTCAAATCATAAATGAAGAACTAGTCGGGATCAATCTCACCGTACAATACTTTCTTAACCGTTAAGCCAGGCCAGTGTCGGTACTTCGATGGAGGTTTTCCAACGCTTTCGCGAAGTTCCTTAATTAAGTAACCTCTTTTCCCTGTGGGTGTAGCCCCGCTAACACCTTTCTAGACACCTACTTGGTTTATAGCATTGATCGTTAAGTGAGAAAGTTACGGAGGAGTAACATATACTCACAGTAGGACCAGGATCCAAATATCATCGCGTGACAAAACTGAAGGAATCCTACCAGAATCATCACACTCCAAATGGTATGCAGCGCTAGCAAGTTTCAGTTTCTTTAGAAACTCCCGATGTAGATTTTTTTCCCCATGCTCTTATGACCTTGACTTTGGCCAACATATCATAAGTCACATGTCAAGTTCTACCCGTCATTCTCCAGGTTAATTTGAACCCACCCGTACCTACCCTTGATTTTGGCCAATATGGAAGTATGACTGTCCCAAACCAACACATCTATCTATGCTACACATGAATATCCAATAGCTACCAATCACTATGGCTTGACTTTGGCCAACATACATAGCTTGAATACTATTGACCATTCATGTGAAACGACGTAGGGCTATGAATGGTTTTGGCAAAAACGTGAACATAGTGAACTTGATATAATCGATGGAACGAGATAGCTTTCAAAATGAGTGGTTCAAGCCCCGCATTTAAAAGTTGTTTTTGAAAAGAACCGAGTGGTTTTGAAAGTGTTCCAACGACTTTTACTTGGTTTATTTTTCTTGCATGAATTTTAATGCGTCCCATCAATTAATCCTACCATTGCAGAAAACAACGAAAAGATGACGTACGCTTATGCCATCTGCATTCGCCACGGGGTCCCATCATCACCCGTTAGGTTACTTAACTAACGACAGAGCGGGGGCTGGACTAGCGCAGATGCAAAACATAAGCAACGCCTAAATAGATATCATATATAGATATATACATTCATCACATGCAATGATAGCCATTCCAGATCACAGATGAACACATTGGATATACTAGGAATCCGCATTCCGTACGAGCCTGTAACGAAGAGCGGATTACACGGTCGCGATGAATAGCCAAACCCCACCCTAGACCCCTACGGGTGCGGCAAACTACCCGCCAAGTATCCGAAGTGAAGCAACCTCCCTCAACAACATGAGTAGGCAACTCGGCACTTCGAGGTACCCGGTAGTTTATGCGCCCCACCTAGGGTCTATCCTAGGAGCAAAAACAGTAAAAAGAAATTATACAATGACGGCTACAACCCCATCCCGGTTATGCGGCCATATAAATAATACTACATCAATTTACATATTACATGAATTGAAAGAATAAGAAAACTCTCATCTCACAACCCCCGGCTATTCATCCGTGACAATCCAACGAATTCATATACACAAACCATCAACATTACAGATCACAGATATGTATAACTCCCACTAATCGACATATAGCGATTAGCAGACGTTCAATACATATATAAAATTACGGATACAACCCATTAGCCAAAGTCTAGAGAAAATCGATCAAAATACGTATTTGTAACCACCCCAAAAACAGACTTGTTCTCTGGAAATTCTGGGCAGAAACAAACCATCTCAAAATTCACAAAACACCATCAGAAGAAAACTGTTGGAGAAACGATCCACGACCGAGTCAACTCGGCCGCGGATCCACGGTGAGTTGGTCGACTCACTGGATCGTGTTTCTTGCCTGTTCTTAAAAAAGCCTGAGCCGATTTTTAGTACATGATTTATTATGTTTGGAGCAGAAATAAAAATCGGTAGAAACTTGAATTTTAGAAAACGTGTTGATCTGTCGAAAATACTGCATCTTTAAACCGGCAATTTCCTTATCATTTGCACTCATCTAGAAGTGTTCGGCATTCATATAGCACATATTAGCAAAACAGTCGTAAAATATCAGATTGCATGTGTTAGACTTAAAACCGACACTATAAGGGAAACTGACTGTATTTCATAGCATCGCATCATTCTTGCATATTGCAACTTTTGTTTCGAAGTCTCTGTAGGAAAATCCAGAAGAATGATCAAATTTACAAAACAAAGACTGCAAAAAAATACGCCAACTCAAGAATTTGGAATCTTGCAATGATCTAAAAACCATTCAGAGATTCAACATATCATAAAGTACATATGAAGTCAGAAGAAGCCAACACATGAAGTATGAAGTCCTATATCAGCCAAGTGGCCGCGGAACCGCGTTCGGAGTCGCCTTGCGCTGCGGTTCCGCGGCGGCTATGCCACTTCACCCCCTCTGCTTCAGCCCAGAACTCCTATCTCAACTTCCACACTTCAGAAAGACACTACATTTTCCAGAAAGCTCCTGAAGCTTCTTCCAGATCAGCAGCCCCTCGGTTCTAAACTAAACACTCCAAGCTTCCTCAACAAGCTTCATCTAAACTACATTAAGGGCCTAGAACTTTCTCCCTAACCTCCTAGCTTAGGGTAGAAGCTAAGCCCTAACTAACTACTTCTAGAAGCCTCTTCCTACAACAAACTTTTGGAGGGAAATTCAAAATTCCTAATCGTAGACCTATGGTTTTGGAAACCTATTAAAAGGGACCCAAGGTTCACTAGAAAAGGTTGTTCAAAGTTGTTCAAAAATTAGGGTTGAAAGCTAATCAATCTCTAATCTCCCCCATTCTTCAACCCAACTCCTACCACCTGAAAACCCTAACCCTAATCCAATCCAAGATCAAGAATTCAAGATCTTTTGAGTGCAAGCAAAGCAAGTCTTCAACGATCCTTTAGAAGCGGAACCGGACTTCAACGGAGCACGAGATCCATGCCGATCCACGACTCAAGGAGCCGAGCGACGCTAGATTCGACGATCAAAGTTCCATCCTCTTGTAGTTCTTGAGAGTTGTAACTAATTGTTGATATAATAAAGGTGAAGATTCTTTAAACTTGCTTACATTTCAATTCGAGCATTATGATTCATCTTCAAATTCTTGAATGTATTCTTGTGATGATGCTTGAATAAAACTCCGCTCGTGGAGGAATCAAAACGATTGTAGAATGATGATGTTGACGAATCTTTAAACGATTTCTTAAGTCCTATAACAATTGTAAATTCTTGAAAATCGAATGATCGATGATCTAGATCGATGCGAGTGTGTTCTTGATTCCTTTCGCACGATCTAGAGATCAATAATCGATCATTTGATTTCCTAGAAGCTATCTAATGAATGTGATTCATCGAAAGGACAAAGGATAGGATGAGGAACCCTAATTCTTCGCAAGATCCTTGATCCTCGATGAATCTACATCGATTTAGCATCAACGTGTTAATGGATAAGAAGTCATCATTTCAAATCTTCTTCACATCTATGATCTAATCGATTCCTACGAGCTTTACTTCAAATCTTGAAACCTAAATTGATTGGAATTCTATTAATACTTGATTCTTGATGTTTATCACTTTCTTGATTCTTGACTAGAATAGTTGATTCTTGAAACTCATCGATATAAATCTTGAATCGTTTTTGCTTTTCTTTTCTATTAAAGTTTCGATTCAAACAAAACAAAATACGAACGAATCGCGCAATCCCTGTGGACGATCCGCACTTACTAACGCGCTACAATCCGACAACGTTATTGATTGCGGTGAAATATTTTTGGTTGTGATTTCTACATAATTTTCTAAATACCGACACATCCCGAAACGATCAATCAAATGGCGCCGTTGCCGGGGATCGCGCGCTAATTCGTTCTTTATTTGAAATTTGAATTGAAAGATTTATTCCATTGTAATTTTGTGATCAAAATTCGCCCAAAATCTAAACGTGTGTTGTGATTTGATTGCGAGGAATTCTGGAAGCTGTGGAGAAAGTGAAATTTTTTTCAGACAATTCCAGAGAACTCAGGAGCTGAACATAAGCTCTCTGTGAAATTTTGAAGCAGTGCACAGTACCTACGGTGGCGATACCGCGGTCTAAGCAGCCTATTGCGGCGGTTCCACGGCTAGGTGAAAGCCTCGCTGTACAATTTTGCTCTCAGGTCCTCTACAACTTTCTTATCTCCTTCTCTGTCTGCTCCAATTAACATTTTTCTGCAGGCTACTTTGCAAAAAATCGCAGCGCCGTGCAAAAAGAAAAATTAAATTGTGCTTGTTTTGATTTTGTGGTTGTTTGCATAAATAATACGGACATTAAGGGGCAAAGACCAAATCCAGATTAGGTGGGGATTTCATTACCCTTCCTAAGCCCCGAAAATCGCAAAATTTGCATCCGCATTGACCCTCATTAACTAAAAGAAATCTAGAGATGACTCTAAGGACCGTCACGCTCACTAAGGACAGAAGAAGGCCGTGGGTAATTCATTGCTTATCCGCGTTTCTCTTGTGGTGTCTAAGGCAAGTGTGTCGAAGGCTAGTGGTTACTTAATTAGGCCCACTACTTACGTAGTGGAGAACCTCCCACTTACCTGGCACTTACCTGTCACTTACCTGGCCACATGAGAAACAAAGAGGCAGTGGAGGATTTATCCTGCGACTTGTCTTTTGGCAGTTAGGAGAGGTCTAGAGATTTGACCTAGGTGACCCCTAGAATTAGGGTTTTGTGTGTTGCATTTGTTGTGTTACATCATTTTTTCAAAAATCCGTATCAATTTTCAAAACAAACACCGCATTCATTCATTCATTGTCCCCTAATTATAAGTCACGCTGCTACTTGTACCAACCCTTTTTTAGTGCAAGATAGGCTGGACACGGGATTCTAGTGCCCGTTTAGTCCGCGCACCCTTTATCGACTCCGAAGTCGGTATTTCTCCATTTACTTCTTCTTTACCCACCACCACACCTACATCGATGGATCCGTCTCCATCGAACTTCTTTAACACTAATCTGCCGCCGTCGGTTGTTGCGCAGAATCTACCCCGCATCTCTCTCCAAAAAAGGTGCTATCCATTGCGAGGTCCTCTTTCGACCTACTTATCCATTCCACCAGCCAACGGGGATAATTTTGAAATTAAACCACAACACATAAACCTTTTACCTAAATTCCACGGACTCGAGACTGAAGACGCTTACGTTTTCATTACCAAATTTGAAAACGTATGCGCAATGATGGGTACGTCACAACTTTCAGTGGATGCTTTGTGCGATATGGCCGAGAAGTGGCTATATAACACTACCGCACATTCTATTACGAATTGGGAAGAATTCGTCACGGCATTCCTTAAGAAATTTTACCCTATGCAAAAGACACCTCGAATCCGTAGCGAACTAAATCAATTCACCTAGCTTCTGAATGAACCATTTTCTAAATGCTTTGAACATTTCAAGGATCTATTGGTTCAATGTCCTCATCACGGCCTCCCGAGATGGGATCTTTGCCGAATCATATATGAGGGCATTAACCCAAACACTAAACAGATCCTTGAAAATATGTGTCAAGGTACTTTTATTACCAAAGATGATGGGGAAGCGTGGAAATTTTTAGAAGAGTTCGCTGAAAAATCACGACAGTGGGAGAGTGGAACACAATCATTGAATAGGGGTGGCGTACACCAAATAGATGTGTCCATAGGTGTTCGAGCTGAGATGGCAGCAATGCAAAAGAAGCTCGAGGCTATAGAACACAAATTTTCAGCAGCCTCCCTAAACCTAACGCCGCTCCCCAAAACTGTTTGTGGCTGCTGTTCTGATCCTTCTCACTTAACGGAAGAATGCCCATTAAACACTCCGTTTCACGGTTACGAGCATACTAATGCCGCATTTCAAACACCTAGAAACGATCCATATTCTTCCACGTACAATCAGGGTTGGAGGAATCACCCGAATTTTTCTTGGAACCAACAACAACAACAATCTCAAAACACGGTTCCAAGCCAAAATAATTTTCAAAGGGCTCTTCCACCACAACAGCAACCACTTCAACTCACTCAGCACCCCTACCAGTCACAAAATTTCCAAAACCAGGTCAACACTCCTGCACAGTCTAATCCTATGAAGTTGTCTTGTTCTAACGAATTCTCTCATTTCACTCACACCATGAAATCACTCTTGTCAAATTTCATAGAGGTTTCGGCTGAGGTTAGATCTTCCGTCAGTGAGATAAAGAAAAACTCAGCGTCCCAAGCTGAGAGTATCAGATCGATGGAAGCTGAAATTGCACGACTTAAAGCCGAAATGAGTGCGAGAGAAAAAGGGAAACTTCCGTCTCAACCCCCACCGAATCCTGGGCATTACAATGTAAATGCCGTCACAACGTTGAGATCAGGAAGAGTGCTGAATAACTATGTCGGGGAAGGAATTGATGATATTGAAAATCATATCAATAACACCCCGGCTGAGACCTTTCCTCACACACACACTTCTACTTCTGATCCTTTTTCTTCTACCCCACCGCCTGATCGCGAGCCTATTCTCCATTTCCCACTAGGCTCGACACCTCAGTATAGCCCTTCTAGTTCTCCACAGACAGTCCCCACTCCTCTTTTAGGATCACGTCTACCCCCACTTCCTTCTCCTATAATGGACCCAGCGCTTATTGCTAAAGCTCCTTACCGGAATCGATTAAGGGGTAACAAATCGAGTCCTCATATGGAGAAAATTATGGATATGTTCAAACAGGTTGACATCAACATCCCTCTTCTAGATGCGATGCAACAAGTCCCCGCTTATGCGAAAATTCTTAAGGACTTGTGCACTAGGAAGAGGAAAACTCAAGTGCCGAAGAAGGTCTTCATGTCTAATAACATTAGCACTGCTTTTATCCCCCAGCTACCAAAGAAACGTAAGGACCCATGATGTCCTACGATATCGATTTCTATTGGGGGTAAAAACATAAATCGTGCTCTTTTAGACCTTGGCGCAAGTGTTATCCTACTTCCATATTTTGTCTATGAGCAGCTAGTGATTGGAGAGTTGAAACCTGCTCACTGCACTCTCTAAATGGCAGACCGTTCAATCACCAAACCAAGGGGTGAACTAGAGGATGTGTTGATAAAGGTCGGGGAATTTGTATTCCCTGTAGACTTCATTGTACTCGATACACAGCCTGTAGCAAACCCCCGGAGCCAAATTTCGGTGATTTTGGGTCGACCATTCCTTGCCACTTCCAACGCTTTTATTAACTGTAGAAATGGTTCAATGAACTTATCATTTGGAAATATGACCATTGAACTAAATATCTACAAAGTTGGAAGTCAGCCATCAGAACCCTCTGCTCATATTCTTGATGTGTACTCTGTCCACGAGATCGCTCCCGAAAGTTGCGGAGCTGAGCAAATTTGCTTTATAGATCTCGACGACACTACCACATCTCTGTTTGATCTTACACATGATCTTAGTGAGGACACTTTTCCCACACTTGAGTCCGATACTCCTGACCTATCTCCACCCGAGTCTGTATCTTTTACAGGCTATGAGCTTCTTTGTGACTCCAAAAATCACTCGATGATCCCGCCTTCTATTATTTCTCCGCCCGCATTAAATCTCAAAATTTTACCTTCTCATCTTAAATATGTTTATTTAGGTGAGAATGAGTCTTTACCGGTTATAATATCCGCTTCTCTAGCATCAGAGCAAGAGAATGCACTTTTATCGGTATTGAGATCTAATAGAGAGGAGTTTGGTTGGACTATGACGGACATCAAAGGGATTAGTCCCTTGATTGCTGAACATTATATACATGTGATGGATGATGCCAGACCAACCCGAGAACCACAGAGACGGTTGAATCCCGTCATGAAGGAAGCGGTGATGAAAGAGATCGTCAAATGCCTAGATAATGGTATTATATATCCAATCTCCGATAGCCAATTGGTGATTCCTATACTTGTCGTCCCTAAGAAATCCGGCAACACAGTTATTACCAATGAGGCAAATGAGTTGATTCAGAAACGCGCCCAAATTGGGTGGCTTGTATGTTTTGATTACATAAAACTCAATGCTGCCACGAGGAAAGACCAATTTCCTCTACCATTCATTGATCAAATGCTGGAACTCTTAGTTGGACGAGAGTATTATTGCTTTATGGACGGATACTCTGGCTATAATCAGGTCCCCATAGCCAAAAAGGATCAAGATAAAACCACTTTTACTTGTCCTTTTGGTACCATTGCTTACAGTCGCATGCCCTTTGGGTTATGCAATGCTCCCGCTACCTTTCAGCGGTGTATGATGGGGATATTCTCTGATATGGTAGAGAATTTTCTGGAGATCTTTATGGATGATTTCTCGATTTTTGGAGACTCTTTTTCTGATTGCCTAATCTAGACGCAGTTCTTACTCGTTGCAAAGAGAAGAACTTAACTTTGAATTGGGAAAAATGCCATTCATGGTCCAAGAAGAAATTGTGCTTGGACATGTTATTTCATAGAAAGGCATTGAGGTTGACAGAGCTAAGATAGATGTCATTCAAAACCTTTCTCATCCCAAAAGCGTCAAAGATATTCGATCTTTCCTTGGCCATGCAGGCTTTTGTAAGAGATTCATTAAGGATTTTAGCAAAATTGCTAGACCGTTAACTCTTCTCTTGGCCAAGGATACGACCTTCCACTTTGACTCGGATTGTGAGGCAGCTTTCGACTCACTCAAATCCCTCACTACAGCCCCCGTTCTATCGTCTCCAAATTGGGACTACCCCTTTGAGCTGATGTGTGATGCATCCGACATTGCAGTAGGTGCAGTCTTAGGACAACACATTGAAAAGATGCCACATGTGATCTATTATGCAAGTAAGACCTTGAATGATGCAAAAATCAACTATACAACTACCGAAAATGAACTGTTGGCAGTTGTATTTGCATTAGAAAAATTCAGGCCTTACTTAATTGGCTCACCTATAGTTGTGTATACTGACCATTCCACCATAAAACATCTTCTGGCGAAGAAAGATGCAAAAGGTCGGCTAATACGTTGGATCCTTCTGTTACAAGAATTTGATCATGTTATCAAAGATAAGAAAGGATGTGAAAACGTGGTAGCCTACCATCTTTCACGCATCTCTTCTTCCCCTGTGACCCTGCCGATCAATGATTTGTTTCTAGATAAACAACTCTTGAGCGTATCCAATGAACCTTGGTTCAGGGATATTGTGAACTATCTTGTCACGGGACTTATACCCAGCGATTGGTCAAAACAGGACAAATACCGTTTTCTATCCCAAGTAAAACACTTTTACTGGGATGATCCGTATCTTTTTAAGTATTTTCCTAATCAGATCATTCGCCGGTGTGTTCCGAAAGAAGAGTTCAAGAGTTTTCTTTCTTTTTGTCATGATCAAGCCTGTGGGGGTCACTTCGCTCCTAAAAAGACGGTGGAGAAGGTTTCGCAATGTGGATTTTATTGGCTGACCTTGTTCAAGGACGCATTTGACTATTGCAAAACATGTACACAATGTCAGTACACGGGTAGAATTTCTCGGAGAAATGAAATGCCTCAGCAACCCATCTTGGTGGTTGAAATTTTCGTTGTTTGGGGCATTGACTTTATGGGTCCCTTTCCCAACTCCTTTGGGAATTTGTACATACTGCTGGCGGTTGATTATGTCTCAAAGTGGGTTGAAGCCATTCCATGTCGCACTATTGACAAGAAAGTTGTCATTAAGTTCTTAAAAGAGAATATCTTTTCGCGATTTGGACACCCACGCGCTATCATTAGCGATAATGGGACACATTTCTGCAACAGGTCTTTCGAGACTCTGATGCGGAAATACGCAATCAACCACAGACTTTCTACACCCTATCATCCCCAAACGAGCGGGCATACTGAGATTTCAAATAAACGGATCAAACTAATCCTGGAGAAGACTGTTGCTAAGAAT
Source organism: Agapanthus africanus (assembly GCA_030015575.1). Taxonomy (NCBI): domain Eukaryota; kingdom Viridiplantae; phylum Streptophyta; class Magnoliopsida; order Asparagales; family Amaryllidaceae; genus Agapanthus; species Agapanthus africanus. Next base: position 180,055,528 of record JASDDO010000031.1, on the reverse strand, counting down.
AAAAAAGACTGGTCGACCAAACTGACGGATGCTCTTTGGGCATTCCGAACTGCATTTAAAACCGACCTAGGGATGTCTCCATATAGGATAGTATTTGGGAAGGCATGTCACTTACCCGTCGAGATTGAGCAAAAAGCATTGTGGGCTATTAAGGAAATAAATTTTGACCTAAACCAAGCCTGCAACTTTCGGAAGCTGCAATTAAATGAGCTAAGAGAACTCCGTGATGAAGCTTATGATAACGTTGTAATCATAAAGAATAGGACTAAGGTTTTTCACGATAAAAACATTTTGAGGAAAATATTTTCACCAGGTCAACAAGTCATTCTTTATGATTCATGACTACACCTTCACGCGGGTTAGCTTCGACCTCGGTGGAAGGGACCTTTTGTTGTGCGGTCTGTATTCCCGCACAGGGCAGTACAAGTAGAAAATGTTAAAAACCGACACCTTTTTCAAAGTGAATGAACATAGACTAAAGCCGTATTTTTCCACTGACCCCACGAAGGAGCTCATGTTCTTACAGGAGCCATTTTATTTGGATTAGAATTCCTCCGTCTCACCTTCATATCATGTATAACACTGCATTTTTTTTTGAATGGAGGTGAGTGAAAAGAATAAGTTTGGGGGAGGATCTTCACTTATATATTTTCCCCCACTAATAAATTCCTCCCAGACTTACAGATTTTGTAGATATAGCGGTTGGCAACAGTGAGGACACTGTTGAAAACATGTTTAGGGGAGGTTTGTGCTTATTTTTGCATCATTTGCATATCATTTGCACATGCACAAAACATTTCTTTAAAAATCCCATAAAAATTTAAAATTTTCAAAATATAAAAATATTTTAATATTTAACCTTTTTTGTACATAAATAAGATAATAAAAGTTTAGATAGTGAAAAATTACATCCATGAGATTAGAAAAATTTAAGAAAACCAAGAAAATTAGAAGTTTTCTTATACGAACTAGTAATAAGTAGTTATGAGCCGTTGTCCCAATGGTTTGTAAGATGAAAGAAGTCACTAATCTGAGGATAAAAATACGTCTGAAATATAGTTTCTATTTTGGAAGCCAAACATTTTGAACGTTGATACCCTGCTATTCGCACTTACACACGTCTTGAAGCCTGGGATAGTAGAGGATACCTTGAAATGCTCTTGTCTTAAAGCCAAAAGTATGAAGGAAATAAAAAAATGAAGAAAATATAAAATGATGAGAAAAATGGACACTGGTTTTGTTATCGCCAAGGCAGCAATAAAAAAATATAGCGAGGGTGCCTCTTCACCTAGTGCCCTAAGGCCAACTGGTCTGGGAGTCACTACTAAGCCTTAGGTGGTGCAAGACGGGGAAAATACACCAAATAAGCAAGCACATGAGCAATCGGTCGGTTAGTACCTCAAGAAGTATTAGCGGTCGCATGAAAGTGTGTTAGCAAGCTCATCTAAATATTCATTAAGTAAAAAGTACTGAGGCTGATGGGCAAGAGTATGATAGCTTGAATTGAATTCTCCGGGTGTAGGGATGTCTTTACACACACACAGGGTTATATGAACGATATTTGGAAGAAAGATAGGAATTAAGAATAAAGACTTTGTTTTATTGAGGGATGACGTGATTTCTGACATCTTTTCATGACCATTAAGATAGGGCTCATGACCACCGAAAAGCTAGCTTAGTTGGAAACCCTAATTTTCAAAGTCTTTCTTTTACAATTCTTGTCTTTAAATGTAATATTCATGATCTTTCTTTTATTATTGGATTTTGTGGGTGGAATCCGCTGAAAACCCTCAGGAGACAACACTCCTCCTACTAGAGACACCTAGAGGTTTAAAGGCTTATTGCACGTGCTCAGCGCAATTGTGTTGCCTACGGAAGTGTGCTAGTTAGTGTTTCTCTTTCTTTACTTTCTCCTTCTCTTTTTAATAAAATAGTTCGCTTGAGACGATCTAAAATAAGTTTGGGGGAATTTGATCAGTCGAAAATACTGCATCTTTAAACCGGCAATTTCCTTATCATTTGCACTCATCTAGAAGTGTCCGACATTCATATAGCATATATTAGCAAAACAGTCGTAAAATTTCAGATTGGATGTGTTAGAATTTAAAACCGGCACTATAAGGGAAACTGACTGTATTTCATAGCATCGCATCATTCTTGCATATTGCAACTTGTGTTTCGAAGTCTCTGCAGGAAAATCCAGAAGAATGATCAAATTTACAAAACAAAGACCGCTAAAAAATACGCCAACTCAAGGATTTGGAATCTGCCAATGATCTAAAAAGCATTCAGAGATTCATCATATCATAAAGTACATATGAAGTCAGAAGAAGCCAACACATGATGTATGAAGTCCTATATCTGCCAAGTGGCCGCGGAACCGCGTCGGCAGCCGCCTGCGCCGCGGTTCCGCGGCTATGCCACGTCACCACCTCTGCTTCAGCCCAGAACTCCTATCTCAGCTTCCACACTTCAGAAAGACACTATATTTTCCAGAAAGCTTATGAAGCTTCTGCCAGATCAGCAGCCCTTGGGTTCTAAACTAAACACTCCAAGCTTCCTCAACAAGCTTCATCTAAACTACATTAAGGGCATAGAACCTTCTCCCTAACCTCCTAGCTTAGGGTAGAAGCTAAGCCCTAACTAACTACTTCTAGAAACCTCTCCCTACAACAATCTTTTGGAGGGAAATTCAAAATTCAAAATCCTAGACCTAGGGTTTTGAAAACCTATAAAAAGGGACCCAACGTTCACTAGAAAAGGTTGTTCAAAAATTAGGGTTGAAAGCTAATCAATCTCTAATCTCCCCCATTCTTCAACCCAACTCTTACCACCTCAAAACCCTAACCCTAATCCAATCCAAGATCAAGAATTCAAGATCCTTTGGGTGCAAGCAAAGCAAGTCTTCAACGATCCTTTAGAAGCGGAACCAGACTTTAACGGAGCACGAGATCCAAGCCGATCCACGACTCAAGGAGCCGAGCGACGCTAGATTCGACGATCAAAGTTCCATCTTCTTGTAGTTCTTGAGAGTTGTAACTAATTGTTGATATAATAAAGGTGAAGATTCTTTAAACTTGCTTACATTTCAATTCGAGCATTATGATTCATCTTCAAATTCTTGAATGTATTCTTGTGATGATGCTTGAATAAAACTCCGCTCGTGGAGGATTCGAAACGATTGTAGAATGATGATATTGATGAATCTTTAAACGATTTCTTAAGTCCTATAACAATTGTAAATTCTTGAAAATCGAATGATCAATGATCTAGATCGATGCGAGTGTGTTCTTGATTCCTTTCGCACGATCTAGAGATCAATAATCGATCATTCGATTTTCTAGAAACTATCTAGTGAATGTGATTCATCGAAAGGGCAAAGGATAAGACGAGGAACCCTAATTCTTCGCAAGATCCTTGATCCTCGATGAATCTACATCGATTTAGCATCAACGTGTTAATGGATAAGAAATCGTCATTTCAAATCTTCTTCACATCTACGATCTAATCGATTCCTATGAGCTTTACTTCAAATCTTGAAACCTAAATTGATTGGAATTCTATTGATACTTGATTCTTGATGTTAATCGCTTTCTTGATTCTTGACTAGAATAGTTGATTCTTGAAACTCATCGATATAAATCTTGAATCGTTTTTGCTTTTCGTTTCTATTAAAGTTTCGATTCAAACAAAACAAAATACGAACGAATCGCGCAATCCCTGTGGACGATCCGCACTTACTAACGCGCTACAATCCGACACCGTTATTGATTGCAGTCAAATAATTTTGTTTGTGATTTCTACATAATTTTCTAAATACCGACACATCCCGAAACGATCAATCACGTGTTTTGCGATTTTTTCCGATCGAAGTTCTAGATACATTTCTAACTTGCTAGTTTGTGCTTAGCTAGGCTCTGATACCACTGTAAGTCCACGTTTCCCACCCCGGTGCTTACGGGGAGGAGGAAATGGTATAAAAAACGGATTTTTACAACACTAGGCAACATGGACTATGCTAAAGGAGGGATCTTTGCTAAACATAAACTAACAACAAATCTAAAGGAGTTAGATACTCGGTTAAAGGGGTTATACCTAGGTCTTGAAGTCCTTCTCTTCTTGCTCCTTGGAGTGGGATGAACGGATCGTCTCGTCCCCTTCTCTTGCCGAAGAAAGATCCACCCGAGGGCCTTTACCTTTGGCTCCTACCTCAAACTAGAAGTAACTAAGGTGCTTAGTGTGCTAAACCTAGAACCTTAGAAAGAGTAGAGAGTAATTTTGAAGGTTTTATCTCAAGCTCAATGGTTCTCAACTCATGAGAGGGGAGAGCTTTGAGAGAGAGGAAGAGGATGAGAGAGAATGAGGATGATAGAATGAGAAGATAATGACAACCTTCTCACATATATGTATGAATTATGATAATTTAAAAGTTAACTAAAGATAATTGTGATGGTTAACTTGAAATGACCATTATCATTTCAAATTAATTACTTTTCCAAATCTCTAAGAGTATCTTTCAAATGAAATGATGATGGTCAATTTGTCAACATAGGTCAACAAGTCAAACATAGTCAAATAGTCAACAACCCTAACCATAACACAATTATAATTAATTAATATTAATAATCACATTTCACACATAAACAATAGGGTTAAGAAAATGACAACGGTCGTTAACCCTAATGAAAATCCTCTGCCTCTTCCTCGGTCAACTGTACATACACACCCGCATCCGTGTTCCGAGGAACACGAATACAATGAGATAAAACCAATCCCAAAACATATACTAGGATCTGGCTTAAACCAAACCCTGCTAGTATAAGCTGTCCGGACACCAAACGTGCACAAGTGCGCGGATGTGAACGAACCCCGTCGCAAAACCATGCGACCTCTACTCGTTTTGCCTAAAGGCGAATAACTCTCTGTGTGGGACTCTAAAGACTCGACACTACGCTGGCAGTGGGTTTAACCATAGACCGTAAGCGGCACTAGCTGTACGTAACGGTCCCCAGGTAGATGCGGATAAGAAGACTGATGAGGTAAACCCATCTGAACTTCTATTGAGCCTGAATGTGACAGTCTCCGTACAGTCCGGTCTGTTCGTCTAAGAGTATCGCATGGCGGGCCAAGGGGGCGGTAAAAGTCAGTCCCCTAATAGCGGTACAAGTCGTGTCGGAGTGTAGCCCGGAACACCCTGAGATAAAATTGGAAACGTACCAATCTATCTTGCTTGCCCTGGCTAGGGACTTTGTGTAATGGCTCTCCTAGACACAACGCGATATCAACCCCCAATACCGGGAGAGACGAATCCTGTCTAACCGTCACTGCCTCCAAGTGCTTCGGGACTGCACCCAACTGCTACCTGTTTGCACGACTCCTTTGAGCCGTGGTAGGGTAGCAATCTAAGAACAGTGGGAATACACTCGAGGCGAAGTGACAGTGTCAAGTCAACGGACTAAGCTCTACTCATGTCACCTGGGAACTGCTGATTGACGATAGGTATAATACCAACCAACAGTTCCCGACGAGTCCTGTGCAGTGTACTCGTAACCTAACGAGCACCCACATACTATCCCAAGTACGACGTACTGACGGCTGTGGGACAGACCGTCTCCCAAGCTGGGATGAGAAGCGCATACGCTAGTCTACTCCGGAGTATCGATGCCCTGTCTTGATAGTCCTACGACTAGGGACCTGCATAAGGATGTGCTTGTGGATTACCCAGCCCCCACGAGTGTGTCTGCCATCACAACGCTGGTAATCAAGCAAAGATCCTAAGGGCTCCACTAATGTGTAAAGGCGATATGCTATAAGAAACACATGCACACATTAAAGTAGAAACAAACGAAGTAGCTTACTACTATTTTGAGCAAGATTGTCTATACAACTGTGAATATCCCAAGCTTCCATCAAGTAATATACAAACTAGTATTATACAGTAATGGCCTCTAGGGCATATACACTAACAGGTATGTGTGCACTGGTATGAATATACAATGTGTATGTGCGCAAGTATGAAATCAATATAATCCGAATCAATATGCAAGTCAAAGCAATGTGATATATGCATCAAGTATGAATATCATGTAATCCGAATCAATATGCAAGTCAAAGCAATGTGATATATGCATCAAGTATGAATATCATGTTTAGTCACATAAAAGATGAGCTACAACATAATGATCATGGAAATTCTACAGTGTGAGTGTCATGGAAATTAAAAACGGTGTGTGTGTAACTTGCAGGATAGTGCTCGTGCAACATGAACCGTTAGTAATGGTGCAGTGTTCTATCAATTCTAGTTTATATACCTATAGCTGCAAATGTGGTTTGCACTAAATAGTAGACATGAACAGTCAATGTTGGTAAGTGTAATATGCTGCTACAAGGTCCTATCAGCCCTGACGCATAACGCCATATGGGCGATTTCCCCGTAGATGTTAAATCTACTCACCGTAGTCTCTCGCTAGGTATAGCCGACGATTTGTTTCCCCTTCTTCGCGGCGTCCGTCGCACTTGCCTGCGAACCTAGAATTCTACAGAATATCACACATAAGCTCAAAACCATAAAAACACGACATTTAAAGTCAACTAGAAACCCGTACCGCAAACCAAGCGCGCGTGTGGGCGATACGCTAAAACGGGTGATTACACGCCTGTAGTCACTCCGACGCGTCGCGATACGCAGAAACCCCAAACCCGCACACACGTATCACGCATGTCGCGAAAGAGTAAAAATACGGGAAATAAGTTATTCAACTCCAAATTTTGATACAGAACAGATATTATGAAAATATATATACCGAAACACTCCACATAGATGCAGACTCCAGTGGCCCAAACCCCAACCCCCAACCCACCCATCTGGCCCCAATTTGCGGCCAGAACTCTTTTTCCGGCGGCCTGGGTTGGGAGAAGGACTCCTAGGTTTTGTGTGTGCACTCTATACCCCCTATACATGCTACAGTAAATCCAAAATCGTTCTGAAATAATCCGGGCACAAGCAGATCTAACAAAACACAAATTCTGGTTAAAAATCACATTTTTACACTAAAAAGGTACTTTATGGTATTTTTGTGCAAACCTGAAGCAAAACCTAGTTTAAATAGCTCTACAAACACTTAAAGGAGTTAACTAAACTATGAGAACACCAACCTAACATATACTACACAAATATCCTTCAATATCACTAATAATGCACATAAAACATGATTTTTAGTTAAGATACTACAAGATATGGAGAAAGAGTGTTAACTATGAGCTAATACCTTCTAAAAACCTTATGAAACACCAAATGTTCCAGCTCCCTCCTTAAGTATGTAGATTTGCTCCCAAACACCTCAAAAAGCCCCCTTTCCCCATGGTTTTGTGATGAAAAAAGCTTGTTTGTGTAGGGTTTTGAATGGGGGTCCAAAGAGAAGTGAAGAAGGAAGAGAAAATGGGAGAAATATTGTTGTTGCTGCACCTCTTTCTGCCGGAACACAGAAATGGGAAAGAGATAGAAATGAGAGAGAGGAAACAATGGTCAAACAAGTCAAGATCTCTGCCTAACCACCATACCTTCATTCTCTATTAAAAATTGAATTATTAAAAAGGGTTACCTAGTAAAAAAGAAGTGGGGGATAATTACAACCATACAAGAAAAATGAAAGAGGGTTAACATAATAACAATAAGAACCTAGGCCATCAAAATTGGCTATGAGTGCATGCGTGCACCAACGTCAAAATTCCCACTTAGGGTAAACACGACCAAAATAATTAATAACCCTAGAATTATATATATAAACACTTCACAACACAAATTATCACTAGCCAAGAAGGAAAAATAAGATATGCGATTTTATAAAAAAACACGCACACTTGCTAATTAACGCGAAAACATCCTAAAGAATTTCAAGGCGTTACAATGCTCGTCGGTCAATAAATCGTGCAATACGGAGCGTGCTGGAGTCTGAGCGGGCTGTGGTGCCGGCGATGTGGTCTGCGCAGCCGCCGTCGAGGTAGTGTCTTGCGGAGCCGCGGCTGCGGGAGTCTGAGCGGGCGGTGGATCTATAGGAACTGTCTGCGGAACCGCGGCCAATGTAGTGGCTTGCGGATCCGCAGCCGAAGGAGATGCATGTGGAGGCTTTGCCGATGTACCCCGTCGCGTCTGGACCTACATGTGTAAAAAGGGAGTAATAACTGTGTATTATTTGAATTCATATCATTATCAAGTTATTTCGAAACCCCAATCTATGTATACTTGGGGACTTAGGCCTCGTTTGGATATCTAGTTTGGAAAACTGTAGTTTATTTTAATTAGATATGTATGTATGATTAATCAAAGCTAAGTCTACAACCAAATAAGCTCAGGCTACGTACTAATATTAGATATGTTGCTATCTATAATATGACATAATATTTTTTTATTAAGTAGTATACATACCAGCATCTCCTTCAACTCCTGAATGGTGACCTTCAAGCTCTCCAGTTCCTGCTGGAATCGTCGCTCACTGGAGATGGAGGAAGTAACCGTTGGGGTGGAGTCCAACCTCATATGGGTCCTGCTAGGGCCCGGTCCCTGGCCTCTCTCCTAACCTCCGTGGTGCCCTCCGTGTGCGGCGCCCAGGACTGGGGTCAGCAGCATCGGATCGCTCTGTCCGGTAAAATCGATCCTCGATGCCTCAGCCTGCTCAACCACCCGCTCCTACACCCACATTAACCAGTAAAATATAAGTATATCATTTAAATTTGAACCTTTCAAAACTAAAATTTCAAATAGGGGTTGAATAAATATTAACACTTACGCAATACTCCTGGGTAGCGACGTCGGGGTATCAAAGCTCGCCCGTGGCGGGATCTATCGATGTGCCATGGACGGCAAGATATGCGGAAAGCACGCTCGGTGTACAACCTTGCACCAGGGTCTGAGCTCTCTGCAATATTAGAAAATAACTCTTAATATTAGATATATTATAAAATAACTCTTAATATTGCATTATATCACAAAGGCCGGTCTATTGTAATTTACCGATAACTCCATGGTTCGAGTAATATTCCTCGAGCCACCTGTATAAGTGGGGCGACTCCTTTTCGCCGACTTCCTATTCTCTATATTTTGAGCGGCCTGTTTTTGCACAACACATTCACATTTAGTTTTCTAATTAAGGAACACAAAAAAATAAATTATATACTAAACAATGAATTACATTTAAAATGCATACCTGTTTGCGTTGAGAGTCGAAATATTCACACAATAAGGCCATGTCTCTACGTCGACTCTCGCAAAAGCCGGAGTAGATAGGAGGGCCGCTCTCTCTGCCTCGGGGGTCGCCATCTACTGGGAGTAGTAGTCGGCCTTCAGCTCATTCCTGTTGTATCGGACCTTGATCTGCATGTTCTTCATCAGGCCATTGTACAAAGCATGAAGGTCGAGCACTCTCCTAGGGTGATCAGGGTTGGGTACAGGCTGAAAATCGTAATCCAACTGAAAATACAAAAAAAAACATTGTTATTATATTGCAAGTGTTAATAATAAATATATTGGATAAATCAAATGAAAATATATATTAATACCCGAGCCTGATCAAAGAAGAGCGCGGATGAGCGCCAGTGCTGGTCGCCCCACTCAACGTGAAGTGGATAGTTCTTCACGAGCCGTCTCTCATCCTCCTTATACCGGCCGAACCACTCGGCATGATCGCCGGTATAGCGATAATCAGGGGTAAAAAAGAGGGGGAATGCCGCCTCCCCCTAGCTCTGTCAGGCCTCAGCCTGTGGAACCGATTCGGGCCTCAAGTCCCCCTCTTGGGATGGGGAGGCCCTGTGTTTGCAAGAAATATCAAGACAATCAATATTAAGAAAATGTTGTATTAAGAAATCAAGGTTAAACAAAAATTGAAGTGTGATATATACCTCCGGTGACTAAAGCAAGAGCGGGACGATAGTTCCTCCGGTGAGGAACAGCCGGTGTCCCGGATGCGGACGCATACCCTCCAACTAGAAAATAAACATTGATGCTAAATTTCCATTAAGATCATATTTATTTTATAGAGTATATGTAAAATGAATAAATATTTTATATTTATTCATGCTATCCTATAGACTATGCGGAGGGTACGGAAGTGGCAGGAGTGGCCCCTGCGTCAGATGTGGACGCACGACCTATAATTAGACAATTAAAAATAGATTATATAAGTTATTGCAAAAAGAATGTGTAGATCAATAATATAACATTCTAAATCAATATGCATGCACTATAGGATATATAAACATACCCGCAGGTGCGGTGGTGTCACTACCTACAGCGAGACAATTAAAAAAAATTACTTTCTAAGTAAGAGCAAAAGGAATGTGTGTATATTTATGATATATCATTCTAAATAAATATACATCCACTATATGATATATAAACATACCTGGAGGTGCGGGAGTGACCTATGTCCCTGATGTGGACGCATCACCAACAACTAGACAATCAAACATTGACAATATAAGTAACTTTGACATGAACAGGCATGAATATCTATAATATTACATTCAAAATGGATATGCGTGCAATATACCTAGAGGTGTGGCAAAGTCCACACGGAAGGAGGCATCCGAAGGGGTCTCCGATCTGGGTGTAAGACCGGCCCTCTGAAGCTCCCTACGCAGCTCTCCGGGCGGCAGAACCGCTCTGCCTCTGCCTCTGCCGGTGCCACGGCTGGAGCTCCTTCCGCCCCTCGCTGCTCCCGTCATCGTCATCAAATCTAGATAAACGGTTCGTGGGTGCATTAGACAATCATTACAAGTATTGACTATATATGTATAGATCATAAAATGTGAAGTAATAATATAACATTACTGATAACCTTTTTTCGTTTCATGGGCGCATTAAACATATCCACTTGGATTTCATCATCGATATCATTTCTAACCCACGTAACTTCATGATCGGCCGAAGACAACCCGTACTTCGAAACAGACGGTTGGAGCACTCTAAGCCTTCTCTCTTCTTCATCCTCATCGCTGTCCTCGAATTCTGGGACATCGTGGACATCTCTGGGTTTCCAACGGCATACGACACTCCATCCCGGATGGTTCAAACACTGTGAGTAGTATACTTGGAACGCTTGGTTCAGAAAGATAAACGGATCTTCGTGATTGTAAAATCGAAGTCTGTTCACGCTGGTCAATCCATATTCATCTTTCTAAGTCCCATGATTGCTTCTCCACTTATCCCTATCGGTTCGCGTATCGTACCAAGTACACTAGAATATATAAAAGGATTCTGATCGTCCGGGATAGTGGATGCCGAGTATAGAATTTAAGTACCCATAATAAATCACACCGTCCGATCCTACCGTCGCAATCCCACTATTCTAAGTGGTTCTAGATGTTTGTATGTCCTTAACTTCGAATTTGTATCCAAGGACACCGAATCCTTTATAATATGCAACCTCCATACAAGGAAATTGAGCTAAACATCTTGAATCACTCTCAAATGATGCAGAGAAGTTCGGATCGTGGTTCTAACAAAACAAATTTTACGACAAATATATAACGATATAAATTTATATTAAAACTGATAGCAATAACATGTTATTCGAATAACTTACATGATCTATGACCTAATCACAAAAATTATCCTGGTGATATTTTTCCAATCGTTCTTCGTTCCAATCAGGATGCCCCTCACGTACCTCGTTAAAATGAATTCTATTTTCGACAAATAAGGGTGACATTAAAATTATATCATTTCATACACACACAAACACAAATATAACAATTAATCCAAAAAAACTTACGCTCTAATTTGTTCAAGACATGCGCAATTAAGCAAGATAAACCGGTATATCTTGTTGATAAACATAGTGTCTACCCTCTTATAATCGGCTTTACCATATGGCCCGTCTTGAATTCATCGAGGCCGGTTAAGTCTCGTCTCAATGTTCTTGTCCAGATAGCGGGGACAAAATGTGGTTGCTTCATCAAGAAGATAACCTTGCATGATAGAACCCTCTGGTCGATTTCTATTTCGTATATACTTTTTAAGAGTGTAGAGCTACCTAAAGAAAATATGTTGAATAAATAAATAGGGGCATACAGGAAAACGATAATTTTAAAAATTGCGTGAAACGAAAAATTCCACGTATCTCTCGACGGGATACATACATCGATATTGTACCGGTCCGGCTAAGTTAGCCTCAGTTGCAAGATGAACCGTCAAGTGTATTATGATATCGAAGAATGACGGTGGGAAAATACGCTCAAAGTTGCAAAGTATCAACGCAACAGAATTTTCTAGTTTATCCAGCGTCACAACCTCCAGTGTTTTAGCACACAACTCTCTAAAAAAACAACATAGGTCGTTGAATACTAGACCAACCGATTCGGGGAGAGAAGTCCTAAGGGCTAATGGAAGAAGGTGCTCCATGATATCATGGTGATCATGACTTTTCAGCCCATCGATATTGCCTTCCACAATTTTTATTTTCATGCTGAATGATCCTGAGAAACCTGTGGGAACTTTCAAATCATGCAACACCTGCAGGAATCTTTTCTTCTCCGGTTGTGACATATCATATGCGGCATTGGGAAGTACAAACTTGCCTGGTTTACCCGCTACCGGTCTTTGGTGCAATTCACTTCTTATTCCTCACTCCTGTAGATCCATCCAAGCATTCAGGTTGTCTTTCGATTTCCCTTCCTTACAAAGAAGCAAGTTGAGTATGTGCTCTGATACTCCCTTCTCTATATGCATGACGTCTAGACAATGGCGCACTAAATTTGTTGACCAGTACGGAAGCTCGAAGAAAATGCTTAACTTGTTTCAAATTGTGGTTTGACCTGTTTTGTCGGATCCATTCCGAAGGTAACATTATTGTAACCATCCCACTGAGCAGTCACGTCCTCTCCGCACAATGGGGCTGGAGGGCCAAGAAGCTTTTAATGACCATCAAAGTGAACAGTGTCTTACCTGTAGGGTTGGTCTAGAGGCAGGAAACATCGATGGCCGCAATAACAAACCTTCCTGCTAAAATATAAGAATTTCGATGTTGTGTGTTGATGGCAATGAGGACATGCTTTGTGACCATGTACGGACCAACCTGATAGCATTCCATACGCAGGAAAGTCATTAATTGTCCACATTAAAGCCGCATGCAGTATGTGTTAATGTATATGCCCTAGAGGCCATTACTTTATCATACTAGTTTGTATATTACTTAATGGAAGCTTGGGATATTCACCTTGTATATATAATCATGCTCAAAATAGTAGTATGCTACTTGGTTTGTTTCTACTTCAATGTCTACATGTGTTTATTTTAGTATATCACATATACACATTAGTGGAGCCCTTAGGATCTTTGCTAGATTACCAACGATGTGATGGCCGTCACACTAGTGGGGCTGGGTAATCTATAAGCACATCCTTATGCAGGTCCCTGGTCGCAGGACTATCGAGACAGGGCATCGATACTCCGGAGTAGACCAGCGCATGCGCTTCTCATCCCAGTGTGGGAGACGGTCTGTCCCACAGCCGTCAGTACGTCGTACTTGAGATAGTATGCGGGTGCTCGTTAGGTTACGGGTACACTGGACAGGACTCGTCGGCAACTGACTAGTTGGTATTATGCCTATCGTCAGTTATCAGTTCCCAGGTGACATGAGTACATCTTAGTCCGCTGACTTGACACAGTCACTTCGCCTCGAGTGTGTTCCCACTGCACTTTGATTACTACCCTACCATGGCTCAAAGGAGTTGTACAAACAGGTAGTAGTTGGGTGCAGTCCCGAAGAACTTGGAGGCAGTGATGGTTAGACAGGATTCGTCTCTCCCGGTTTTGGGGGTTGACATCGCGCTGTGTCTAGGAGAGCCATTACACGAGTAGTCCCTGGCCAGGGCAAACGAGATATACTGGTAGGCTTCCAGTGTTATCTCAGGGTGTTTTGGGCTTCACTCCGACACGACTTGTACCGCTATTGGGGGACTGACGTTTATCGCCCCCTAGGCCCGCCATGCGATGTATCAGACGAACAGACCGGACTGTACGGAGAATGTCACATTCAGGCTCAGTAGGAGTTCAGATGGGTTTCGCCTCGTCGGTCTTCTTGTCGGCATCTACCTGGGGACCGTTACGCACAGCTAGTGCCGCTTGCGGTCTGTGGTTAAACCCACTGCTAGCGTAGTGTCGAGTCTTTAGAGTCCCACACAGAAAGCTATTCGCCTTTAAGAAAAAGAGTAGAGGTCGCATGGTTTTGCGACAAGTCGCATGGTTTTGCGGAAGGGTTCGGTCACATCCATGCACTTGTGCACGTTCAGTGTTCGGACAGTTTACACTAGCGGGCTTTGGTTTAAGCCAGATCCTAGTGTACGTTTTGGGATTGGTTTTATCCAGTATGCATTCGTGTTCCTCGGAACGCGGATGCGGGTTTGTATGCACAGTTGACGGAGAGACAGAGGCAGAGGATTCTCATTAGGGTTGTTGACCGTTGATAGTTGACTATTGACTTTTTGCTCAACCCTAATGAGAATATGATATTTGATTAACAATTATATTAATTAAGTATTATGGTGACATGGTTGTTGAGGGATTGACTTTGTTGACTTGTCGACTTTTGTTGACTTTGTTGACCGGTTGACTAGGCTTGACTAGTTGACCATCATGATAACTATAACTATCATTTCATGGCAAAGACTTTTGCTTGCTTGCTCTTTTGTGCAAAATGAGTGCATGAAATGATATGGCTATGGTTGCTTAAACCATCACATAATACTTGATTGATATGAGGTGTTATGATTGTTTTGGATTATGAGAGCCAAATGAGAAAAGTCTTCTCACATTCATTCATGCTCACTCTCTCTCTTGTTCTTGAGCTCTCATCTTCTTCCTCTTGCTATTCCTCTCTAAGTTTATGGTTCACTTGTCAAATGTGTTGAGAACCAAGAACCATAGATAAAATCCCAACACAATCTTCCTTACTCATTCTAGTTCATAAGGTTTGGCAAACCAAGTGAACTAGTTTCTTCAAAGACCGAAGAAGAAGCCAAAGGTAGAAGCTTTCAGGTCGATCTATCTTCGGCGCAAGGAGACGACGGGGTGAAGCCGATCCGGACAACCATCGAGACTTGAAGACGAAGGAGTTCAAGAAAGAAAGGTATAACCCCCTAACCGAGTAGTTAACAACTCCTAGTTAAGTTGTTAGTTAGATGTTTAACAAAGATCCGGTTTTGAGTCCATATTACCACCTCTAGAAAAATTGATTTTCACCAAATTCCGCATGCCCGAAAGTACCGGGAGAGGTAGCATGGACTTACAGTGGTATCAAAGCCTAGTTAAACTCTATCTAACATGTTAGCATAGTAATTAGAAATTCGATCGGAGAAAAAGTCCCGAAATAAACCCGGATTTCAAACTTTCTGTCGATTTTCAAAGTGCTGCAAAAATTATTTGAGATATACCAAAATTCGACTCAGGGTTTTTACAAGAAACTGCAAAAATTCGACCTGCTGAATCGATCAACGCGCCGCGTTTCCGCGGCGGGAGCTTGCTCCCGCCGCGGAACCGCGGCCGAGTTGACTCGGTCGTGGGGTTTTATTTTTGCAGTTTGTCCATAGGGGTATTTTGGGATTTTTGGAATATGTATTTTCTACCCAGATTTTCCAAAACGAAAATTTTGTGTTTGGGGCCTGAAAATCCGTATTTTTTATCGAACTTCGAAAAGACTTAAGTTGATGGGTTTTTCTGTGATGTGATATTTGTATTGAACGCCTGCTAATCGCTATATGTAAATTAGTGGGGGTTATACAAATCTGTGATCTGTAATGTTATTGGAATGTGTATATGAATTCATTGGATTGTCGCGGGTGAATAGCCGGGGGTTGTGAGATGGGAGTTTTCTTTTCTTTCAATTCATGTAAATTTGTAAATTGATGTAATAATTATTTGAATGGCCGCACAACCGGGTCGGGGTTGTAGCCGTCATTGTATAATTTCTTTTTACTGTTTTTGCTCCTAGGATAGACCCATGGAGGGGGTGCACAAACTACCGGGTATGCCGAAGTGCCGAGTGGCCTACTCATGGAGTTGAGGGAGGTTGCTGCGCTTCGGGTACTTGGCGGGTAGTTTGCCGCACCCGTAGGGGTCTTGGGTGGGGTATTGGCTGTTCACCGCGACCGTGTAATATGCTTTTCGTTACAGGCTCATATGAATTGCGGATTTCTAGTATATCCAATGTGTTCATCTGTGATCTGAAATGGCTATCATTTTAATATATCTATATATGATATTATTTAGGCGTTGCTTATGTTTTACAGCCGCGCTAGCCCAGCCCCCGCTCTGTCGTTAGTTAAGTAACCTAACGGGTAATGACGGGGCCCCATGGAGAATGCGAATGGCATAAGCGTACGTCATATTTTGGTTGTTTTTTTCAATGGTAGGATTAAATGATGGGACACATTAAAAGAACTAATGCAAGAATATCACGCATTAAAAGAACTAATGCAAGAAAATAAACCAAGTAAAAGTCGTTGGAGCAATTTCGAAAAACCACTCGGTTCTTTTCAAAACAAACTTTTAAAAATGCGGAGTTTGAGCCACTCCTTTTAAAAGCTATCTCGTTCCATCGATTATATCAAGTTCTCTACGTTCACGGTTTCGCCAAAACCATTCGTAGCCCTCCGTCGTTTCACATGGATGGTCAATAGTATTCAAGCTATGTTTGTTGGCCAAAGTCAAGGCATAGTGATTGGTAGCTATTGGGTATTCATGTGCAGCATAGATAGATGCGTTGGTTTGGAACAGTCGTACTGCCTTGTTGGCCAAAGTCAAGGATAGGTACGGGTGGATTCAAATTAACCTGGAGAACGACGGGTAGAACTTGACATGTGACTTATGATTTGTTGGCCAAAGTCAAGGTCATAAAAGCATGGGGCAAAAATCCACATCGGGAGTTTCAAAAGAACGGAAACTTGCTAGTGTTGCATACCATTTGGAGTGTGATGATTCTGGTAGGATTCCTTCAGTTTCGTCACGCGATGATATTTGGATCCCGATCCTACTGTGAGTATATGCTATTCCTTGGGAAATTTCTCACTTAACGATCAATGCTATAAACCTAGTAGGTGTCTAGAAAGGTGTTAGCTGGGCTACGCCCCCAGGGAAAAGAGGTTCTTGAATTAAGGAACTTCGCGAAAGCGTTGGAAAACCTCCCTCGAAGTACCGACACCAGCCTGGCCGAACGGTTAAGCAAGTATTGTACGGTGAGATTGATCCTGACTAGTTCTTCCTTTTTGGTTTGAGGAGGGATTCGAGAAACAGTGGGAGCCATCCTGTTTAGACAAACTAAAAACCACTCTAAACTTGCAAGAGCATCATGCTGAGTGTTTCTTCTTCTCTCTCCTAAATTGCAGCGACCAATCGACATGACTAGACTTAACTTACTGCTAGATAAAAACATACTGACAGGGCCAAACTACAAAGATTGGCTCAGGAATGTCAAAATGGCAATCACTTACGACAAGCTGGGGTATCTTCTTACCACCAAAGCTCCCCCTGTCCCAGGTCCCACCTCTAGCGTCACGGATAAGGAAATCCGTAAGACTTGGGAGATCGATAGCGTGAAGGCCAAGTGCCTCGTACTTGCCTCTATGGACAACGAATATCAGAGGAGGCACGAGAATATGGACCTCGAATCCATATTTCTCCATACAAAAGAACTGTATGGGGAGCAATCTCGTATCGCAAGATACGAAGTGTCGAAGAAGTTATTTTGGGCAAGGTTGGCCGTCGGATCATCAGTAGCGGAACACGTGCTTAAGATGATTGGCTGCATAAAAGAGCTCGCGGACCTTGGGACCACGTTAGAGAACGAGCTCTATACGGACTTGATTCTCCAGTCCCTTCCTTCCACTTACTCCTAGTTTATACTGAACTTCAAATTGCAAGAAAAAAGTTGAACTTTCAGAGCTCCTCAACATGCTGAGGAGCGCAGAGGGCACCCTACATAAAGGTAGGGAAACATCCACTTTGTTTGTAGGAGGATCATCTTCTTCTAGGTCCAAGGCGAAAGCCAAGGGAAATAAGAAGAAAGCCCCCGCCAAACCAAGGGGCGGTGTTAGTAAAGTGGATACGAAGGGAAAAGCTAAAGCAACAAAGAAAGCGGGGAAGCTTGTGGATAAGGAAGAATGCTACTATTGTCATAAGAAAGGACACTGGAAGAATGATTGCAGGGCCTGGAAGGCTAGAACACAGGAATTGAAGCAGGTTGCAGCTTCAGCTTCAGGTGTGTATGTTATTGAAAACTGTCTTTCAATAAACTCTACTTCCTGGGTATTGGATACCGGATCAGGATCTCATATCTGTAATTCTTTGCAGGCGTTGAGAATCCGTAGGGTTTTGAAGGCAGGTGACATGACCCTCAGAGTTGCGAACGGAGCTAGCATGGATGCTAAAGCCGTGGGGGACTATCACCTGTAAGTCCATGCTACCTCTCCCGGTACTTTCGGGAATGCGGAATTTGGTAAAAAACGATTTTTACGGAGGTGGTAACATGGACCTATAACCCGGATCTTGGTTAAACATCTATCTAACAACCTAACTATGAGTTTCTAGCTACTCGGTTAGGGGGTTATACCTTGCTTGTCTTGAACTCCTTCGTCTTCAAGCTCCGATGGTGGTCCGAATGGCTTCTTCTCGTCGTCTCTGTACGCCGAAGATAGATCCACCTGAAAGCTCCAACCGTTAGCTCCTTCTTCGTTCTTTGAAGAAACTAGTTCACTTGGTTTGCTAAACCTAGTGAACTAGAATGAGTAGAGAAGAAATAGAATGGGATTTTATCTATGGTTCTTGATTCTCAACTAATGAAAGATATGAACCATAGATTCAAGAGAGGGAGCAAGAGCAAAAAGGGTGAGAGCAAAAGGAGAGCTCAAGAACAAGAGAGAGAATGAGCAAGTATTTTGTCTCTCACCCTCTCATAATCCAAAGTCATGATAACTCATCATATCAAAAAAGTCTTATGTGATGGTTGAAGCAACCATAACCATATCATATCATGCACTCATTTTACACAAATGAGCAAGCAAGTAAAAGTCTTTGGCATGAAATGATAGCCATGGTTATCATGATGGTCAACTAGTCAAGCCTAATCAACCGGTCAACAAAGTCAACAAATCAACAAAAGTCAACAAGTCAACAAAGTCAACAAAAGTCAACAACCATGTCACCATAATACTTAATTAACATAATAGTTAATCACATATCATATTCTCATTAGGGTTGAGCAAAAAGTCAAATAGTCAACGGTCAACTGTCAACAACCCTAATGAGAATCCGCTGCCTCTGCCTCCCTGTCAACTGTGCATACACACCCGCATCCGCGTTCCGAGGAACACGAATGCAAACTGGATAAATCCAATCCCATAAGGTACACTAGGATCCGGCTTAAACCAAAGCCCGCTAGTGTAAACTGTCCGGACACCGTACGTGCACAAGTGCACGGATGTGACCGAACCCTGTCGCAAAACCATGCGACCTGTCGCAATACCATGCGACCTCTACTCTTTTGCCTAAAAGCGAAAAGCTTTCTGTGTGGGACTCTAAAGACTCGACACTACGCTGGCAGTGGGTTTAACCACAGACCGCAAGCGGCACTAGCTGTGCGTAACGGTCCCCAGGTAATGCCGATAAGAAGACCGACGAGGCGAAACCCATCTGAACTCCTACTGAGCCTGAGTGTGACATTCTCCGTACGGTCCGGTCTGTTCGTCTGATACATCGCATGGCGGGCCTAGGGGGCGGTAAACGTCAGTCCCCCAATAGCGGTACAAGTCGTGCCGGAGCGAAGCCCAAAACACCCTGAGATAACACTGGAAGCCTACCAGTATATCTCGTTTGCCCTGGCCAGGGACTACTCGTGCAATGGCTCTCCTAGACACAGCGCGATGTCAACCCCCAATACCGGGAGAGACGAATCCTGTCTAACCGTCACTGCCTCCAAGTGCTTCGGGACTGCACCCAACCACTACCTGTTTGCACAACTCCTTTGAGCCGTGGTAGGGTGGTGATCAAAGTACAGTGGGAACACACTTGAGGCGAAGTGATAGTGTCAAGTCAGCGGACTAAGCTATACTCATGTCACCTGGGAACTGATAACTGACGATAGGCATAATACCAACTAGTCAGTTCCCGACGAGTCCTGTCCAGTGTACCCGTAACCTAACGAGCACCCGCATACTATCTCAAGTACGACGTACTGACGGCTGTGGGACAGACCGTCTCCCACACTGGGATGAGAAGCGCATGCGCTGGTCTACTCCGGAGTATCGATGCCCTGTCTCGATAGTCCTGCGTCCAGGGACCTGCATAAGGATGTGCTTATAGATTACCCAGCCCCACTAGTGTGACGGCCATCACATCGCTGGTAATCAAGCAAAGATCCTATGGGCTCCACTAATGTGTATAGGCGATATACAAAAATAAACACATGTACACATTGAAGTAGAAACAAACCAAGTAGCATACTACTATTTTGAGCAAGATTGTATATACAAGGTGAATATCCCAAGCTTCCATTAAGTAATATACAAACTAGTATGATACAGTAATGGCCTCAAGGGCATATACACTAACAATCTCCCACTTGCACTAAAGCCATGTACTGGCGTATCGAAGACCTATCATCTCGATCAGCCGCTCGAACTGAGTCTGGGGCAGGGCCTTGGTGAATGGATCTGCAGTGTTATCTTCTGAAGCGACTCTCCGAACCTCGATCTCCTGGCGATCCACGATCTTCCTGATCAGGTGATACCGCCTCAAGATGTGCCTGGATCTCTGATGGGACCTGGGTTCCTTCGCTAAAGCTATAGCCCCGTTGTTGTCGCAATACAGAGGTATTGGATCAACAATGGACGGAACTACCTGAAGTTCTTTCAAGAACTTCCTCATCCAGACAGCTTCTTTTGCGGCATCAGATGCAGCGATGTATTCCGCTTCCATCGTCGAGTCTGCAACGGTTTCTTGTTTGGAATTCTTCCAACACACCGCCCCTCCATTGAGGGTAAAGACAAAACCCGACCTGGACTTGGAATCATCCTTGTCACTCTGGAAGCTGGAGTCAGCAAAGGCCTCGATCTGGAGGTCTTTTCCGCCATACACCAAGAACATCTCCTTAGTCCTTCTCAGATACTTGAGAATGTTCTTTACCGCTATCCAGTGTTTCTCCCCAGGGTTTGACTGATACCGGCTTACCACACTCAGTGCATAAGCTACATCCGGTCTGGTACACAACATCGCATACATTATAGAGCCTACCGCAGAAGCGTAGGGTATAATAGACATGCGATCCCTCTCCAAATCAGTCTTGGGAGACATCTCTTTAGAGAGGGTGATCTCGTGACAAGCCGGTAGGTTACCGCGCTTGGAATCTTCCATACTGAATCTCTTCAGTATGGTGTCGATGTACCTGGACTGTGAAAGTCCTAATATCCTCTTGGATCTGTCACGGTAGATCCGGATACCCAGAATGTATGAGGCATCACCCAGGTCTTTCATGGAGAACCTGTGTGACAAGAACCCCTTGACAGATTGTAGCATAGGAATGTCATTTCCTATTAAGAGAATGTCATCCACGTATAAAACGAGGAATACTACAGTTCTCGCTACAAATCTACTATAGATGCATGGTTCATCTGGATTTTTGATAAAGCCAAATTCTTTGACCGTCTCATCAAAGCAGATGTTCCAACTCCGCGATGCCTGCTTTAGTCCATAGATGGACTTAAGCAACTTGCACACCTTTCCGCTGCTCCCACTCTGAATGAAACCCTCTGGCTGGTCCATATAGACACACTCCTCTAAATTTCCATTTAGAAAAGCTGTCATTACGTCCATTTGCCAAATCTCATAATCGTGGAAGGCAGCAATGGCAAGAAGGATCCGAATGGATTTCAGCATGGCTACTGGAGAGAAGGTTTCGTCATAGTCCAAGCCAGGTCTTTGACGAAAACCCTTTGCTACCAGCCTAGCTTTATAGGTCTCAACCTGTCCATCTACACCAATCTTCCTTTTGAATATCCACTTGCATCCTACGGGTTTTACCCCGTCTGGAGCAATGTCCAACGTCCATACCTTGTTGGTGTACATGGACTCCATTTCGGCCCGCATTGCATCCAGCCATTTCACTGAGTCAATGCTCTGAACGGCCTGCTGGAAGCTAGTAGGCTCATCATAATCTATGATGCAATCCTCTCTATCTCTGTCTATGAGAAAATCGTAGTATCTCTCGGGCGGATGAGTCTGTAACACCTTAGGATAAGGGTTAGTGTATAATTATAATTAAAAAATGTTTTTTTAATAAAAAGTTTACCAAATTGTGTTTTAAATATTTTTCCTAATTTAATAAATATTTTTCCAAAATTTTATTAGGCTTGCACAAACATGTGCATGTAAACTAGGGTTTTTAAATCAAGTAAATACCATAATTATTAACCATGGTGGGTTAATTGTAGGATTAATTCTTTTGGGGTTTAAGTAAGTTTAATTAATTAGTTAAGATGTTGCTTTAATTTGAATTTTAGATTTAGTGTTGACTTGTGAGAGAGAGAGAGGGGGTGCATCATGGCTCAAGCCATGCTTGCATTAAATGAGGTGAGAGAGAAAGAGAGGGATGACTTTTGTGTGATGATTGTGGTGGCTCTCAACTCTTTTTGTGTTTTCTCTCAAGTCCCTCACACTCTCACACTCTCACATACACAACACACCAACACACTCACACAACACACTTACCTTCAGCTCCAGAAGCAGCAGCAGGCACAGCAACAGCAGCAGCAAGCTTCCAACAGCAGCAGCAGCAAGCACAAACAGCAGCAACAGCAGAGGCAGTGAGCAGCAGCAGCCCCAGCTCCTAGTGCAGCCTCTTCCCTTCACTTCTTCTTCTTCCTGCAGCTCCCTAGGGTTAAGTATGAGGTATATTTCCTAAACTTATTCCCTAGTTTGTTTAGTTAGTGTAGATTTGCATCGGTTAAAGGATTTTAGTGTGTTTTAGTGCGATATGGGGTGTTTAGTGGGAACTTTGTGCGTTTGAGGTGTAGATTGGTTTCAGTAGGATGCTTGAGGTTTGTTGAGACCATGTTAACTTAGTCGAACCCCTATTACACTAAAATACCTCCAGTTTTCATATTTGATGCAAATGTCGTATTTGGGCAAAATGTGAGTTTTCTGGAACTGCTATTGACCCGGTGAGTTCAGAGTGAAATTGAGAGGACTGTGGCATAGTGGAGTAGTGCTGATACCCCAGATGAAACCCGACCCCCTGACTCCCCACTCCGGCCGCCGAAATCACCATTCTGGCCGCAAATTGCGGCCAGACAGGGGGTGTTTTGGTGTTTTTTGGGTTCTGTGGGTGTCTGCTTGTGAGTAGGGTCCTTTGGTATATATATTTTTGTAAGATTAGTTCTGTAGCAAAATCTGGGACCAAATACCTATTTTGCCGTTTTCTAAACCTTCGCGACACGCGTGATACGTGAGTAGGTTTGGGTTTCTGCGTATCGCGGCGCGTCAGGGTAGTTTCGTGGCGTGTGATTACACGTTTTAGCGTATCGCGCACACGCGCGATTGGTTTGCGACACGAGAGTCTAGTTGGACCGTAGTGTCGCGTTTTTGTGAAATGAGCTTATGTGTGATATATGTTATGTGATTCTAGGTTCGCAAGCCAGTGAGACGGACGCTGCAAAGAAGGGCAAGCAAGTGGTTGGATACACTTAGCGCGAGACACGGTGAGTAGATTTCACATCTACGGGGATATCGCCCGCATGGCGTTATGCGTCTGGGCTGATAGGACCTTATTGTTATATACTGCATATACCATACCATGGATTGTCATCGCATAATGCATTCCCTATTATATATATATATATTGCTTAGAACTGATAGAACTGCTATGATCATACTGTCGTACATTGTTGTAGCTCATCTATATGTGACATGACTTGATATACTTATTTGATGCGCCTATCACATCACAGTTACTTGTATTATTGTTGGGATTTCATATGATTTCTGGATTTGGGAACCGTGGCCTTTTCAAATAAGTAATCATTTAAAAACCCAGTTCGCTTGATATGATATTTTGGGGCGTCACCCCGTGTTTTCTCGGTGCTTGAGGCACGGATTGATAGAGGGCTGACCCGGACTGATGGATGCCCGATGGATTGATAGGGGGCTGACCCGGACTGACGGATGCCCGATGGATTGATAGAGGGCTGACCCGGACTGACGGATGCCCGATGGATTGATAGAGGGCTGACCCGGACTGACGGATGCCCGATGAATTGACAGAGGGCTGACCCGGACTGACGGACGCCCGATATATTGAGAGAGGGATGACCCGGACTGACGGATTCCCGGTATATACTTTGAGAGAGGGCTGACCCGGATTGACGGAGGCCCGATACGGATGTTTTGCGTGTCGATGCTAGACACGAGTATTTATGATATTTGGGTGCCGATGTTGGGCACTCGGGATTTTCAGGGATATACAGGATATGAGGGCCGATAGAGTACCGGCGTTGAGATGTTGGGATTTGTGGTGCATACATACTTATGTAGTCCACCCCGATACTTCATGTAGATACTATATCCCCATGCTCAGCATTCATTATCACATCTCATCCTGTAGTATATCACCTGATAGAGGACTGGCATTATTATTTTGCATACTGCCACATCGCATTGATATTATCTGCTGGCATTAGTAGAGCCACGCTATATGTGCATGCTTGCGATTACCTTTATATGTTATCTCTATTCACGAGTTGGCAATTCACCCCCGTTGTGCCACAGTGTTTGCAGGTTGCCCTTGGGAGTAGTCACGGTTGGCTGTTACCTCATCTTTTGGCACAGATACCCCTTTTGAGCAGAGATAGTCTTTTGCTGATAGGTGGGTTTTGTACGGTATCTGTTATCTTTCAGTTGTATATATTGATGTATCTAGTACTCTCCATCTTCCTTCTGTATTGACTTAGAGACAGTTGCGAGGACGATATGTATGATTTTATATTCTGGTGTCGAGCTCGCATGT
Source organism: Agapanthus africanus (assembly GCA_030015575.1). NCBI lineage: Eukaryota > Viridiplantae > Streptophyta > Magnoliopsida > Asparagales > Amaryllidaceae > Agapanthus > Agapanthus africanus. Next base: position 180,030,485 of record JASDDO010000031.1, on the reverse strand, counting down.
GAGCCGACTTTACTTTTTGCAGTCTCATTTTTTATGATATTGTCCTTGTTTTACTGTGTATTCTTCGCTACGGCGTCGTATATCATATTGTGATGCTTTATTCATGTCACTTGTTATCTCTGCTACACCTTGCTTTTACCCGACCTTCGGGGCTAATGTTTTAAAGGGGAAATGTTACCAAAATTATAAAACTTATAACTTTTGAACTTAAAAAGGATTTCTACTAAATAAATGGAAGTTTTACGGACATGTACGATTGTTTTTACAAAATGCTTTAAAATCACTCTATATTTATTGGTTTTGATTTCTGGGTTCGGCTTACTTAGCCGCGCTACGCCTGTAGACGTTGTGTGGTTAAGTGCCGGTCACGAGTCGAATTCTCGGGTCGTGAAAAAGTTGGTATCAGAGCGTAGGTTTTACCTTCGGAGTGTAGGTTGACCCTGGTATGATGGAGTAGGTAGCTGCAGCAGGGTAGCGTAGCGTGCGTATGTTCCGCGGCATACTCACGACACGGTACTCCGCTTACGCAACCTTAGGACTTATTGATTTGACCCCTCCTTATATTCTTGCGATTCGATTTTCGTGTTCTTATCGAATCCATATTTTCTTTCAGCCATTATGCCGCCTAAGACTACGAGGGCACAAAGAGCGGCCGCGAGGGCCGAGATTCGAGTTGACTCGGCCGAGACGAGGACTGATCCGGGCAGTGCACCCGTTGTACCCGAGCAGGCTGTTCCTGCCGTGACAGAGCAGATCGCCACGCTAGGGGCTGGTATGCAGGAGATGCGCCAGACGGTGGGATCTAGCATGCAGGAGATGCGTCAGATGATAGGATCGCTTGTTGAGACGCTTCGAGCGCAGCGACCAGAGGTAGCTCCACCAGTTCCAGAGACCGCTATGGTACCTACCGCACAGCCAGTTGCCCCTGAAGCCACGGAGGTGATTACAGTATCGCTATCAGAGTTCATGAGGCTGAAGCCTCCGGTTTTCACAGGCACCGATACAGCCGAGGACCCACAGTCTTTCATCGACAGGATGGCCAGGATATGCCGTTCCCTCAGATGCGCAGATGCGAGATGGGTCGAGTTCGCGAGCTTTCGCCTGGAAGGTCTTGCGCAGAAATGGTGTGATTCAGTGGAGAAGGGCAGAGCAGCAGGTCTTCCTCCTATGACCTGGACGGAGTTCTTGACCATATTTCTAGCCCGTTTCCTTCCCCGGAGTGTTAGAGATGCCCGAGCACGCAGGTTTGAGTCCTTGCGCCAGACGCCAGGGATGACAGTGGCAGAGTATGACGTACTGTTTACAGAGCTAGCAGTCTACGCCCCACATTTAGTGGCCACCGAGGAGCTGCGAGTCCGGAGATTTGTTCGAGGCTTGCTTTCAACAGTGTTCCTCGCGATCAGCGCGCAGCACTACGAGACCTATGCAGCAGCTGTAGACGCAGCCCTAGTGGTCGAGGAGCACCTTGTTGAGACTTCGGCACTTCCAGAGCCGAAGAGAGCTCGTGCGGATACTTCAGCACAGAGACAGCCTTTTCGGCGCCGTGATAGAAGTATTGCAGGCAGCAGAGATTCAGGGCGGGGCCGGTTATTCAGTTCTTATTCCCAGGATGGTCAGCGGCCGTCGTCGGGATGTTTTCGCTGTGGGAGTTCTTACCACCGTGTACGGGATTGTCCTGAGTTACCCCGGAGAGAGGCGACAGCACCGCATGTCACATTACCACCTTCACCACCCCAGAGAGCGTTGCCTGTCGTACCTACCGTTGCTCCGCGCCAGACTCATACACAGCGAGGTCGTGGGCGTGGAGGAGTTGCTCAGAGAGGGCGAGGTGACCGAGGCAGAGGGCAGCCAGTCACAGGTGGTGGACAGGCGAGGGTTTTTGCTTTGACACATCAGGACGCGCAGGCGTCCAATGCAGTGGTTTCAGGTATCCTCCCTGTATGTTCAGTTGATGCACATGTACTGTTCGATCCCGGATCCACACACTCGTACGTATCCACGCACTTTGTGCCGAGTTTGGGTAGAGAGTCCGGCTTGCTTGATCAGCCGCTTGTGGTGACTACTCGTGTGGGAGAGTCGTTTGTTGCTAGGCACGTGTTCCGATCCTGTATCGTCTGTATTGGCGAGAGAGAGTTGCCTGTCGACTTGATCCTTCTGGAGATGTTGGACTTCGACGTTCTTTTGGGCATGGATTGGTTAGCCACATGCTATGCTTCTGTGGACTGCCGCGAGAAGACAGTTAGATTCTGTTTCCCCGGTGAGTCGGGTTTTGTTGTGTTGGGGGACCGTGGTGCCGCCCCTCACAGTGTGATTTCTTCTTTTCGCGCTGGACAGCTTTTGAGGAAGGGATGTCAGGGATTTCTCGCCTATGTTTGCGATGCTCGCGCTACAGAGGCTCCATTGGATCAGGTTCCGGTTGCTAGCGAGTTTCCTGATGTGTTCCCTGACGAGCTTCCTGGGTTGCCGCCCGAGCGCGACATTTCTTTCTGTATTGATTTGGTTCCTGGTTCGGGGCCTATTTCTATACCGCCTTATCGGATGGCCCCGGCCGAACTTCGAGAGTTGAAGGAGCAGTTGCAAGATTTGCTGGACAAGGGACTTATTTGACCCAGTGTTTCTCCTTGGGGTGCACCAGTCCTGTTCGTCAAGAAGAAGGATGGCAGTTTGCGTCTTTGTATCGACTACCGCCAGCTGAACAGGGTGACAGTGCGGAACAGGTATCCTTTGCCGCGTATCGACGATTTGTTCGACCAGTTTCAGGGGGCAGGGTACTTTTCCAGGATCGATTTGCGATCAGGCTATCATCAGCTGCGGGTTCGACAGGAGGACATTCCCCGGACAGCTTTTCGTACGCGCTACGGCCATTACGAGTTTTTGGTGATGTCGTTCGGACTCACCAATGCGCCAGCAGCCTTCATGGACTTGATGAACCGTATTTTCCGACCTTACTTGGATCTGTTCATTATAGTCTTCATAGACGATATCTTGGTGTATTCCCGGAGTAGTGACGAGCACGAGCAGCACCTGCGGATTACATTGCAGACATTGAGGGAGCACCAGCTTTATGCGAAATTCTCCAAGTGTGCTTTTTGGCTGGACAGCGTGGACTTCTTGGGTCACGTGATTTCACGAGACGGTATATGTGTAGACCAGAGGAAGATCGAGGCCGTTCAGCGTTGGCCCAGACCCACATCGGTGACGGAGATTCGCAGCTTTTTGGGATTGGCCGGTTACTACAGGCGTTTTGTGCAGGACTTCTCACGTATTGCTACACCGTTGACCGGGTTGACCCGGAAGGGAGTTCCCTTCGATTGGACGGAGGAGTGCGAGCACAGTTTTCAGCAGTTACGGACTCAGCTGACGACGGCACCGGTGCTATCTTTACCTTCCGGATCGGGCGGATTTGTGGTCTTTTGTGATGCTTCTCGAGTGGGGCTGGGATGCGTGTTGATGCAGCACGACAGGGTGATCGCATATGCTTCGCGACAATTAAAGAGACATGAACAAAACTACCCCACTCATGATTTGGAGATGGCAGCAGTGGTCTTCGCACTTAAGATCTGGCGACATTACTTATACGGCGAGTCGTGCCAGATATTTACGGATCACAAGAGTTTGAAATACATATTCCAGCAGCGGGACCTGAACCTTCGGCAACGTCGATGGATGGAGTTAGTGAAGGATTACGACTGCGAGATCTTATATCACCCGGGCAAGGCAAATGTGGTAGCGGATGCTTTGAGCAGGAGGCCCGGGAGTAGTTTATCATGTTTGAGAGCAGTACAGGAGTAGTCATCCACAGATTGGTAGATATTATGCGACAGCCGTGTATAGTTTGAGTTCACGCCGATTGGAGGACAGATAGCGCATGTCCGTGCACTCCCACAGTTGATCGATCGCATACGTGAGGCACAGCTCAGTGATGACCGATGTTCAAAGATCATGGCACAGATTGGACAGGGCAGATTTTCCGAGTTCATGATCGATGATCAGGGAGTACTACGGTTTGGAGTCAGACTGTGCGTACCTGATGCTGAGGGACTGAAGCGTGAGATTCTTGAGGAGGCACATCGATCGGTGTATAGCGTCCATCCCGGTTCCACCAACCATCCCGGTTCCACCAAGATGTATCATGATATGAGAGATGTTTACTGGTGGGACGGAATGAAGAGGGACATTTCAGATTTTGTATCGAGATGCCAGGCTTGTCAGCAAGTCAAGGCTAAGCACCAGAGGCCCGCGGGAGAGCTACAGCCGTTACCCATTCCGGAGTGGAAATGGGAACAGATTTCGATGGATTTCGTTGTGGGTCTATCCAGGACTAGTCGGGGGTATGACTCTGTCTGGGTGATCGTGAACCGTTTGACGAAAGCGGCTCACTTCCTACCGGTGAAGACGACTTTCGGATTTACTCAGTATGCCCAGATCTATATTGACGAGGTAGTGCGGCTACACGGAGTACCGACGTACATTGTGTCCGACAGAGGCACCCAGTTTACCAGTAGACTATGGCAGAGGCTTCAGGTGGCTTTGGGCACTCGCTTGAATTTCAGCACGGCATTTCATCCGCAGACCGACGGACAGTCAGAGCGGACCATCCAGACTCTCGAGGACATGCTCAGAGCTTGTGTACTAGATTTCGAAGGTAGCTGGGACCATCATTTGCCCTTAGTAGAGTTCTCCTACAATAACAGCTACCAGGAGACTATTCAGATGGCACCATTTGAGGCTCTTTATGGGAGGAGATGCAGGTCGCCCTCTTGTTCGACGGAACTCAGAGAGGGCAGTATCTTAGGGCCGCAGATCGTTGAGGAGACGACAGCGAAGATCCAGTTGATTCGCGATAGGATGAGAGCAGCCTAGAGTAGGCAGAGATCTTATGCGGACCGTCGGCGACGCAGACTTGAGTTTTCTGTTGGTGATCTTGTTTTCTTGAGGGTCTCCCCAATGAAAGGTGTGATGAGGTTTGGGAAGAAGGGGAAGCTCAGTCCCAGATTTGTGGGCCCCTTCGAGATCCTCGAGTGTGTCGGTACAGTAGCTTACCGGTTAGCCCTTCCGCCCAGCTTTCCAGACGTGCACCCCGTATTCCATGTCTCGATGCTCCGCAGATATCTTCATGATCCTTCGCATGCGATTCAGCATCCGACGATCCAGCTTGAGCGCGATCTTTCCTATGCAGAGCAGCCGGTGATGATCTTGGATCGACAAGTGAAGAAATTGAGATCGAAGGACATTCCATCAGTTAAAGTACTTTGGCGTGGCCAGAACCGTGAAGAGGTCACTTGGGAGACCGAAAGCGAGATGATGAAGACGTATCCCCATCTTTTTAAAGGTAACCTTAGTTAGATTTTTGAAATTCGGGGACGAATTTCTTTAAGGGGGAGAGATTGTAACACCTTAGGATAAGGGTTAGTGTATAATTATAATTAAAAAATGTTTTTTTAATAAAAAGTTTACCAAATTGTGTTTTAAATATTTTTCCTAATTTAATAAATATTTTTCCAAAATTTTATTAGGCTTGCACAAACATGTGCATGTAAACTAGGGATTTTAAATCAAGTAAATACCATAATTATTAACCATTGTGGGTTAATTGTAGGATTAATTCTTTTGGGGTTTAAGTAAGTTTAATTAATTAGTTAAGAAGTTTCTTTAATTTGAATTTTAGGTTTAGTGTTGACTTGTGAGAGAGAGAGAGAGGGTGCATCATGGCTCAAGCCATGCTTGCATTAAATGAGGTGAGAGAGAGAGAGAGGGATGACTTTTGTGTGATGATTGTGGTGGCTCTCAACTCTTTTTGTGTTTTCTCTCAAGTCCCTCACACTCTCACACTCTCACATACACAACACACCAACACACTCACACAACACACTTACCTTCAGCTCCAGAAGCAGCAGCAGCAAGCTTCCAACAGCAGCAGCAGCAAGCACAAACAGCAGCAACAGCAGAGGCAGTGAGCAGCAGTAGCCCCAGCTCCTAGTGCAGCCTCTTCCCTTCAATTCTTCTTCTTCCTGCAGCTCCCTAGGGTTAAGTATGAGGTATATTTCCTAAACTTATTCCCTAGTTTGTTTAGTTAGTGTAGATTTGCATCGGTTAAAGGATTTTAGTGTGTTTTAGTGCGATATGGGGTGTTTTGTGGGAACTTTGTGCGTTTGAGGTGTAGATTGGTTTCAGTAGGATGCTTGAGGTTTGTTGAGACCATGTTAACTTAGTCGAACCCCTATTACACTAAAATATCTCCAGTTTTCATATTTGATGCAAATGTCGTATTTGGGCAAAATGGGAGTTTTCTGGAACTGCTATTGACCCGGTGAGTTCAGAGTGAAATTGAGAGGACTGTGGCATAGTGGAGTAGTGCTGATACACCAGATGAAACCCGACCCCCTGACTCCCCACTCCGGCCGCCGAAATCACCATTCTGGCCGCAAATTGCGGCCAGACAGGGGGTGTTTTGGTGTTTTTTGGGTTCTGTGGGTGTCTGCATGTGAGTAGGGTCCTTTGGTATATATATTTTTGTAAGATTAGTTCTGTAGCAAAATCTGGGACCAAATACCTATTTTGCCGTTTTCTAAACCTTCGCGACACGCGTGATACGTGAGTAGGTTTGGGTTTCTGCGTATCGCGGCGCGTCGGGGTAGTTTCGTGGCGCGTGATTACACGTTTTAGCGTATCGCGCACACACGCGATTGGTTTGCGACGCGAGAGTCTAGTTGGACCGTAGTGTCGCGTTTTTGTGAAATGAGCTTATTTGTGATATATGTTATGTGATTCTAGGTTCGCAGGCCAGTGAGACGGACGCTGCAAAGAAGGGCAAGCAAGTGGTTGGATACACTTAGCGCGAGACACGGTGAGTAGATTTCACATCTACGGGGATATCGCCCGCATGGCGTTATGCGTCAGGGCTGATAGGACCTTATTGTTATATACTGCATATACCATACCATGGATTGTCATCGCATATTGCATTCCCTGTTATATATATATATATTGCTTAGAACTGATAGAACTGCCATGATCATACTGTCGTACATTGTTGTAGCTCATCTATATGTGACATGACTTGATATACATATTTGATGCACCTATCACATCACAGTTACTTGTATTATTGTTGGGATTTCATATGATTTCTGGATTTGGGAACCGTGGCCTTTTCAAATAAGTAATCATTTAAAAACCCGGTTCCCTTGATATGATATTTTGGGGCGTCACCCCGTGTTTTCTCGGTGCTTGAGGCACGGATTGATAGAGGGCTGACCCGGACTGACGGATGCCCGATGGATTGATAGGGGGCTGACCCGGACTGACGGATGCCCGATGGATTGATAGAGGGCTGACCCGGAATGACGGATGCCCGATGGATTGATAGAGGGCTGACCCGGACTGACGGATGCCCGATGGATTGACAGAGGGCTGACCCGGACTGACGGACGCCCGATATATTGAGAGAGGGATGACCCGGACTGACGGATTCCCGGTATATACTTTGAGAGAGGGCTGACCCGGATTGACGGAGGCCCGATACGGATGTTTTGCGTGTCGATGCTAGACACGAGTATTTATGATATTTGGGTGCCGATGTTGGGCACTCGGGATTTTCAGGGATATACAGGATATGAGGGCCGATGGAGTACCGGCGTTGAGATGTTGGGATTTGTGGTGCATACATACTTATGTAGTCCACCCCGATACTTCATGTAGATACTATATCCCCATGCTCAGCATTCATTATCACATCTCATCCTGTAGTATATCACCTGATAGAGGACTGGCTTTATTATTATGCATACTGCCACATCGCATTGATATTATCTGCTGGCATTAGTAGAGCCACGCTATATGTGCATGCTTGCGATTAGCTTTATATGTTATCTCTATTCACGAGTTGGCAACTCACCCCCGTTGTGCCACAGTGTTTGCAGGTTGCCCTTGGGAGTAGTCACGGCTGGCTGTTACCTCATCTTTTGGCACAGATACCCCTTTTGAGCAGAGATAGTCTTTTACTGATAGGTGGGTTTTGTACAGTATCTGTTATCTTTCAGTTGTATATATTGATGTATCTAGTACTCTCCATCTTCCTTCTGTATTGACTTAGAGACAGTTGCGAGGACGATATGTATGATTTTATATTCTGGTGTCGAGCTCGCATGTGAGCCGACTTTACTTTTTGCAGTCTCATTTTTTATGATATTGTCCTTGTTTTACTGTGTATTCTTCGCTACGGCGTCGTATATCATATTGTGATGCTTTATTCATGTCACTTGTTATCTCTGCTACACCTTGCTTTTACCCGACCTTCGGGGCTAATGTTTTAAAGGGGAAATGTTACCAAAATTATAAAACTTATAACTTTTGAACTCAAAAAGGATTTCTACTAAATAAATGGAAGTTTTACGGACATGTACGATTGTTTTTACAAAATGCTTTGAAATCACTCTATATTTATTGGTTTTGATTTCTGGGTTCGGCTTACTTAGCCGCGCTACGCCTGTAGACGTTGTATGGTTATGTGCCGGTCACGAGTCGAATTCTCGGGTCGTGACAGTGTCTGCCTACTACTTCTGCGGAGCGGCGTAGGAATGTCCTGTTCTTCCGAACCCTCTGGTTCCACTAAACTTTCAGTAATAGTCCGTGATTCTGGAATTTCTTCCAGTTCTACCGCGCTCCCACTTATTTCCTTTTCTATGAACTGGTGTTCTAGAAAGTGGGCATGACGAGAAACAAGAACTTTTTGTTCCTCTTCACAGTAGAAGAAATATCCCTTGGAATTCTTTGGATATCCCACAAACTTGCACAGTACTGAGCGTGCCTCGAGCTTGTCCGCATGCTGCTTTTTGACAAAAGCTGGACTTCCCCATGTCTTAATGTGATTAAGATGGGGTCTCTTCCCACACCACATCTCAAATGGCGTGGTAGGCACAGTCTTAGTGGGAACTCGGTTCAAAAGGTATGCGGCTGATTCTAGCGCATATCCCCAGAATGATGGCGGCAACTCAGCGTTACTCATCATGGACCGCACCATATCCAATAGGGTGCGGTTCCGTCTCTCCGATACACCGTTATGTTGCGGGGTGTATGGAGGAGTAAGCTGAGAGAGAATTTCGTTCTCTTTTAAATAGTCCAGGAACTCGGCACTTAAGTATTCTCCACCTCGATCCGATCTTAGAATCTTAATACTTTTGCCGGTCTGTTTCTCTACTTCATTCTTATACTCCTGGAATTTTCCAAAGGCCTCGGACTTATGTTTCATTAAGAAGACATAACCGTACCTTGAGAAGTCATCCGTAAAAGTAATGAAGTAAGAAAATCCGCTTCGCACATGTGTAGACATTGGACCGCACACGTCACTGTGTACGAGTCCCAAGAGCTCGCTCGCTCTTACTCCATGTCCAGTAAACGGAGTCTTTGTCATCTTTCCTTTGAGACAGGATTGACAAGTGGCATACGACTGATATTCGAACGCATTCAAATACCCTTCTGTATGTAACTTCGTCAACCTTCTCTCATTGATGTGACCCAGTCTACAATGCCACAAGAAAGTCTGATTTATTTCCGGAGACATTCTTTTGTGTGTATTCTGGACATTGAAAATCTGTGGTTGGTTCAATACGTATTTACCATTACTCAATGTACCTGACCCAATCAAAACTTGATTAAGGTGAATGTTTACAACATTACTTACAAACGCAAATTCATAACCTTCTTTAGAAACTAAAGATACAGAAATGATATTACAAGTTGCGTTGGGTACAAAAAAGCAATTACGCAAAACCAAAACATGTCCATCTGACATTCCCAGGTGATAGTCCGCCACGGCTTTAGCATCCATGCTAGCTCCGTTCGCAACTCTGAGGGTCATGTCACCTGCCTTCAAAACCCTACGGTTTCTCAACGCCTGCAATGAATTACAGATATGAGATCCTGATCCGGTATCCAATACCCAGGAAGTAGAGTTTTTTGAAAGACAGTTTTCAATAACATACACACCTGAAGCTGAAGCTGCAACCTGCTTCAATTCCTGTGTCCTGGCTTTCCAAGCCCTGCAATCATTCTTCCAGTGTCCTTTCTTATGACAATAGAAGCACTCTTCTTTATCCACAAGCTTCCCCGCTATCTTTGTTGCTTTTGCTTTTCCCTTCGTATCCACTTTACTAACACCGCCCCTTGGTTTGGCAGGGGCTTTCTTCTTCTTTCCCTTGGCTTTCGCCCTGGACCTAGAAGAAGATGATCCTCCTACAAACAAAGTGGATGTTTCCCTACCTTTCTGTAGGGTGCCCTCTGCGCTCCTCAGCATGTTGAGGAGCTCTGAAAGTTCAACCTCTTTTTCTTGTAAGTTGAAGTTCAGTATGAACTGGGCGTAAGTGGAAGGAAGGGACTGGAGAACTATATCCGTATAGAGTTCAGCCTCCAATGTGGTCCCTAGGTCCTCGAGCTCCTCAATGTAGCCGATCATCTTTAGCACGTGCTCGGCTACCGATGATCCGACGGCCATCTTTGCCGAAAACAACTTTTTCGACGCTTCGTATCTTGCGATACGAGATTGCTCCCCATACAGTTCTTTTGTATGGAGAAATATGGATTCAAGGTCCATATTCTCGTGCCTCCTCTGATGTTCGTTGTCCATCGAGGCAAGTACGAGGCACTTGGCCTTCGCGCTATCAATCTCCCAAGTTTTGCGGATTTCCTTATCCGCGACGCTGGAAGTAGGACCAGGGACAGGGGGAGCTTTGGTGGTAAGAAGATACCCCAGCTTGTCGTAAGTGATTGCTATCTTGACATTCCTGAGCCAATCTTTGTAGTTTGGCCCTGTCAGTTTGTTTTTATCTAGGAGTAACTTAAGTCCAGTCATGTTGATTGGTCGCTGCAATTAGGAGAGAGAAGAAGAAACACTCAGCATGATGCTCTTGCAAGTTTAGAGTGGTTTTTAGTTTGTCTAAACAGGATGGCTCCCACTGTTTCTCGAATCCCTCCTCAAACCATAAAGGAAGAATTAGTCAGGATCAATCCCACCGTACAATACTTGCTTAACCGTTCAGCCAGGCCGGTGTCGGTACTTCGAGGGAGGTTTTCCAACGCTTTCGCGAAGTTCCTTAATTAAAGAACCTCTTTTCCCTGGGGGCGTAGCCCCGCTAACACCTTTCTAGGCACCTACTAGGTTTATAGCATTGATCGTTTAGTGAGAAATTTCCCGAGGAGTAGCATATACTCACAGTAGGATCGGGATCCAAATATCATCGCGTGACGAAACTGAAGGAATCCTACCAGAATCATCACACTCCAAATGGTATGCAAATCTAGCAAGTTTCAGTACTTATGAAACTCCCGATGTGGATTTTTGCCCCATGCTCTTATGACCTTGACTTTGGCCAAAATATCATAAGTCACATGTCAAGTTCTACCCGTCATTATCCAGGTTAATTTGGATCCATCCGCACCTACCCTTGACTTTGGCCAAAATGGCAGTACGACTGTCCCAAACCAACGCATCTATCTATGCTACACATGAACACCCAATAGCTACCAATCACTGTGCCTTGACTTTGGCCAACATACACAGCTTGAATATTATTGACTATTCATGTGAAACGACGGAGGGCTACGGATGGTTTTGGCAAAACCGTGAACGCAGTGAACTTGATTTGGTCGATGGAACGAGATAGCTTTTAAAAGGAGTGGCTCATGCTCCGCATTTAAAAGTTGGTTTTGAAAAGAACCGAGTGGTTTTTCGAAAGTGTTCCAACGACTTTAACTTGGTTTATTATCTTGCATTAGTTCTTTTAATGCGTGATATTCTTGCATTAGTTCTTTTAATGCGTCCCATCATTTAATCCTACCATTGCAGAAAACAACCAAAATATGACGTACGCTTATGCCATTCGCATTCGCCACTGGGCCCCGTCATTACCCGTTAGGTTACTTAATTAACGACAGAGCGGGGGCTGGGCTAGCGCGTCTGTAAAACATAAGCAACGCCTAAATAATATCATATATAGATATACTGCAATGATAAACATTTCAGATCACAGATGAATACATTGGATATACTAGGAATCTGTAATTCGTACGAGCCTGTAACGAAAGACAGATTACACGGTCGCGGTGAATAGCCAATACCCCACCCAAGACCCCTACGGGTGCGGCAAACTACCCCCCAAGTATCCGAAGCGTAGCAACCTCCCTCATCTCCATGAGTAGGCCACTCGACACTTCGGCATACCCGGTAGTTTGTGCACCCCTCCATGGGTCTATCCTAGGAGCAAAAACAGTAAAAAGAAATTATACAATGACGGCTACAACCCCGACCCGGTTGTGCGGCCATACAAATAATTATTACATCAATTTACAAATTTACATGAATTGAAAGAAAAGAAAACTCTCGTCTCACAACCCCTGGCTATTCACCCGCGACAATCCAACATATTCATATACACATTCCAGCACATTACAGATCACAGATTTGTATAACCCCCACTAATCGACATATAGCGATTAGTAGACGTTCAATACAAATATCACATTACAGAAAACCCGTTAGCTTAAGTCTTTTAGAAGTTCGATCAAAAATACGGATTTTCGGGACCCCAAAATAAAATTTTCGTTCTGGAAAATCTGGGTTGAAAATACATGTACCAAAATTCCCAAAATACCCCCAGATGCACACTGTAGCAAAGAAACACCAGAGAGGCGCCAAGGAGGCCGCGGAACAGCGGCAATAGCAAGCTATTGCCGCGTTTCCGCGGTCGTTTAGGGGAATCACTTGATGATTTTTCTACAGTAGCAATAAAAAACCCTGAGCCGATTTTAGGTGTTAAAATAATCAACTTTTGAACAGTAAAAAAATCGACAGAAACTGCAAATTTTTGGGGTTTGTTTTCGGGACTTTTTCTTTGATCGATCTTCTAGTTACTTGCTAACATGTTAGATAGAGTTTAACTAGGCTCTGATACCACTGTAAGTCCATGCTGCCTCTCCCGGTACTTTCGGGAATGCGGAATTTGGTAAAAAACGATTTTTACGGAGGTGGTAACATGGACCTATAACCCGGATCTTGGTTAAACATCTATCTAACAACCTAACTATGAGTTTCTAGCTACTCGGTTAGGGTGTTATACCTTGCTTGTCTTGAACTCCTTCATCTTCAAGCTCCGATGGTGGTCCGAATGGCTTCTTCTCGTCATCTCCGTACGCCGAAGATAGATCCACCTCAAAGCTCCAACCTTTAGCTCCTTCTTCGTTCTTTGAAGAAACTAGTTCACTTGGTTTGCTAAACCTAGTGAACTAGAATGAGTAGAGAAGAAATAGAATGGGATTTTATCTATGGTTCTTGATTCTCAACTCATGAGAGATATGAACCATAGATTCAAGAGAGGGAGCAAGAGCAAAAAGGGTGAGAGCAAAAGGAGAGCTCAAGAACAAGAGAGAGAATGAGCAAGAAAGAATGAGCAAGTATTTTGTCTCTCACCCTCTCATAATCCAAAGTCATGATAACTCATCATATCAAAAAAGTCTTATGTGATGGTTGAAGCAACCATAACCATATCATATCATGCACTCATTTTACACAAATGAGCAAGCAAGTAAAAGTCTTTGGCATGAAATGATAGCCATGGTTATCATGATGGTCAACTAGTCAAGCCTAGTCAACCGGTCAACAAAGTCAACAAGTCAACAAAAGTCAACAAGTCAACAAAGTCAACAAAAGTCAACAACCATGTCACCATAATACTTAATTAACATAATAGTTAATCACATATCATATTCTCATTAGGGTTGAGCAAAAAGTCAAATAGTCAACGGTCAACTGTCAACAACCCTAATGAGAATCCGCTGCCTCTGCCTCCCTGTCAACTGTGCATACACACCCGCATCCGCGTTCCGAGGAACACGAATGCAAACTGGATAAATCCAATCCCATAAGGTACACTAGGATCCGGCTTAAACCAAAGCCCGCTAGTGTAAACTGTCCGGACACCGTACGTGCACAGGTGCACGGATGTGACCGAACCCTGTCGCAAAACCATGCGACCTGTCGCAATACCATGCGACCTCTACTCTTTTGCCTAAAGGAGAAAAGCTTTCTGTGTGGGACTCTAAAGACTCGACACTACGCTGGCAGTGGGTTTAATCACAGACCGCAAGCGGCACTAGCTGTACGTAACGGTCCCCAGGTAATGCCGATAAGAAGACCGACGAGGCGAAACCCATCTGAACTCCTACTGAGCCTGAGTGTGACATTCTCCGTACAGTCCGGTCTGTTCGTCTGATACATCGCATGGCGGGCCTAGGGGGCGGTAAACGTCAGTCCCCCAATAGCGGTACAAGTCGTGCCGGAGCGAAGCCCAAAACACCCTGAGATAACACTGGAAGCCTACCAGTATATCTCGTTTGCCCTGGCCAGGGACTACTCATGTAATGGCTCTCCTAGACACAGCACGATGTCAACCCCCAATACCGGGAGAGACGAATCCTGTCTAACCGTCACTGCCTCCAAGTGCTTCGGGACTGCACCCAACCACTACCTGTTTGCACGACTCCTTTGAGCCGTGGTAGGGTAGTGATCAAAGTACAGTGGGAACACACTCGAGGCGAAGTGACAGTGTCAAGTCAGCGGACTAAGCTGTACTCATGTCACCTGGGAACTGATAACTGACGATAGGCATAATACCAACTAGTCAGTTCCCGACGAGTCCTGTCCAGTGTACCCGTAACCTAACGAGCACCCGCATACTATCTCAAGTACGACGTACTGACGGCTGTAGGACATACCGTCTCCCACACTGGGATGAGAAGCGCATGAGCTGGTCTACTCCGGAGTATCGATGCCCTGTCTCGATAGTCCTGCGACCAGGGACCTGCATAAGGATGTGCTTATAGATTACCCAGCCCCACTAGTGTGACGGCCATCACATCGCTGGTAATCAAGCAAAGATCCTAAGGGCTCCACTAATGTTTATAGGCGATATACAAAAATAAACACATGTACACATTGAAGTAGAAACAAACCAAGTAGCATACTACTATTTTGAGCAAGATTGTATATACAAGGTGAATATCCCAAGCTTCCATTAAGTAATATACAAACTAATATGATACAGTAATGGCCTCTAGGGCATATACACTAACATCACCTGGGAATGTCAGATGGACATGTTTTGGTTTTGCGTAATTGCTTTTTTTTTGTACCCAACGCAACTTGTAATATCATTTCTTTATCTTTAGTTTCTAAAGAAGGTTATGAATTTGCGTTTGTAAGCAATGTTGTAAACATTCACCTTAATCAAGTTCTGATTGGGTCAGGTACATTGAGTAATGGTATATACGTATTAAACCAACCACAGATTTTCAATGTCCAGAATACACACAAAAGAAAGTCTCCGGAAATAAATCAGACTTTCTTATGGCATTGTAGACTAGGTCACATCAATGAGAGAAGGTTGACGAAGTTACATACAGAAGGATATTTGAATCCGTTCGAATATCAATCGTATTCCACTTATCAATCCTGTCTCAAAGGAAATATGACAAAGACTCCGTTCACTGGACACGGAGTAAGAGCAAGCGAGCTCTTGGGACTCGTATACAGCGACGTGTGCGGTCCAATGTCTACACATCCGCGAAGCGGTTATTCTTACTTCATTACTTTTACGGATGACTTCTCAAGGTACGGTTATGTCTTCATAATGAAACATAAATCCGAAGCTTTTGGAAAATTCCAGGAATATAAGAATGAAGTAGAAAAACAAACCGGCAAAAGTAATAAGATTCTAAGATCGGATCGAGGTGGAGAATACTTAAGTGCCGAGTTCCTTGATTATTTAAAAGAGAACGGAATTCTCTCTCAGCTTACTCCTCCATACACTCCGCAACATAACGGTGTATCGGAGAGACGGAACCGAACCCTATTGGATATGGTACGGTCCATGATGAGTAACGCTGAGTTACCGCGATCATTCTGGGGGTATGCGCTACAATCGGTTGCATACCTTTAGAACCGAGTTCCAACTAAGACTGTGCCTACTACACCATATGAGATGTGGTGTGGGAAGAGACCCTATCTTAAGCATATTAAGACATGGGGATGTCCAGCTTTTGTTAAAAAGCAGCATGCGGACAAGCTCGAGGCACGCTCAGTACAATGTAAGTTCGTGGGATATCCAAAGAACTCCAAGGGATATTTCTTCTACTGCGAAGAGGAACAAAAAGTTCTTGTTTCTCGTCATGCCTACTTCTTGGAAACTGAGTTTTTGGAAACCCAGATAAGTGGGAGCACAGTAGAACTGGAAGAAATTCCAGAACCACGAGCTATTACTGAAAGCTTAGTGGAACCAGAGGGTTCAAAAGAACAGGACATTCCTACGCCGCTCCGCAGAAGTAGTAGGCAGTCTCATCCGCCCGAGAGATACTACGGTTTTCTCATAGACGGGGATAGAGAGGATTGCATCATGGATTATGATAAGCCAACTAGCTTCCAGCAAACCGTTCAGAGCGTCGACTCGGTAAAATGGCTGGCTGGATGCAATGCGGACCGAAATGGAGTCCATGTACACCAACAAAGTATGGACGTTGGACATTGCTCCAGATGGGGTAAAACCCGTAGGATGCAAGTGGATCTTCAAAAGGAAGATTGGTGTAGATAGACAGGTTGAGACCTATAAAGCTAGACTGGTTGCAAAGGGTTTTCGTCAAAGACCTGGTTTGGACTATGACGAAACCTCTTCTCCGCTAGATATGCTGAAATCCATTCGGATCCTTCTTGCCATTGCTGCCTTCCACGATTATGAGATTTGGCAGATGGACGTAAAGACCACTTTTCTAAATGGAAATTTAGAGGAGTGTGTCTATATGGACCAGCCAGAGGGTTTCATTCAGAGTGGGAGCAGCGGAAAGGTGTGCAAGTTGCTTAAGTCCATCTACGGACTAAAGCAGGCATCGCGGAGTTGGAACATCAGTTTTGATGAGACGGTCAAGGAATTTGGCTTTATCAAAAATCCAGATGAACCATGCATCTATAGTAGATTTGTAGCGAGAACTGTAGTATTCCTCGTTTTATACGTGGATGACATTCTCTTAATAGGAAATGATATTCCTATGCTACAATCTGTCAAGGGGTTCTTGTCACACAGGTTCTCCATGAAAGACCTGGGTGATGCCTCATACATCCTGGGGATCCGGATCCATCGTGATAGATCCAAGAGGATATTAGGACTTTCACAGTCCAGCTACATTGACACCATACTGAAAAGATTCAGTATGGAGGATTCCAAGCGCGGTAACCTACCGGCTTGTCACGGGATCACCCTCTCTAAAGAGATGTCTCCCAAGACTGATTTGGAGAGGGATCGCATGTCTATTATACCCTACACTTCTGCGGTAGGCTCTATAATGTATGCGATGTTGTGTACCAGACCGGATGTAGCTTATGCACTGAGTGTGGTAAGCCGGTATCAGTCAAACCCTGTGGAGAAACACTGGATAGTAGTAAAGAACATTCTCAAGTACACCTGAGAAGGACTAAGGAGATGTTCTTGATGTATGGCGGAAAAGACCTCCAGATCGAGGCCTTTGCTGACTCCAGCTTCCAGAGTGACAAGGATGATTCCAAGTCCATGTCGGGTTTTGTCTTTACCCTCAATGGAGGGGCAGTGTGTTGGAAGAGTTTCCAAACAGGAAACCGTAGCAGACTCG
This sequence comes from Agapanthus africanus, assembly GCA_030015575.1. NCBI lineage: Eukaryota > Viridiplantae > Streptophyta > Magnoliopsida > Asparagales > Amaryllidaceae > Agapanthus > Agapanthus africanus. The sequence continues at coordinate 180,012,800 of JASDDO010000031.1, read as the reverse complement.
ACGATGGAAGCGGAATACATCGCTTGCATCTGATTCCGCAAAAGAGGCTGTCTGGATGAGGAAGTTCTTGAAAGAACTTCAGGCGGTTCCGTCCATTGTTGATCCAATACCTCTGTATTGCGACAACAACGGGGCTATAGCTTTAGCGAAGGAACCCAGGTCCCATCAGAGATCCAGACACATCTTGAGGCGGTATCACCTGATCAGGGAGATCGTAGATCGCCAGGAGATCGAGGTTCGGAGAGTCGCTTCAGAAGATAACACTGCAGATCCATTCACCAAGGCCCTGCCCCAGACTCAGTTCGAGCGGCTGATCGAGATGATAGGTCTTCGATACGCCAGTACATGGCCTTAGTGCAAGTGGGAGATTGTTAGTGTATATGCCCTAAGAGGCCATTACTGTATCATACTAGTTTGTATATTACTAAATGGAAGCTTGGGATATTCACCTTGTATATACAATCTTGCTCAAAATAGTAGTATGCTACTTGGTTTGTTTCTACTTCAATGTGTACATGTGTTTATTTTAGTATATCACCTATACACATTAGTGGGAGCCCTTAGGATCTTTGCTTGAATACCAGCGATGTGATGGCAGTCACACTAGTGGGGCTGGGTAATCTATAAGCACATCCTTATGCAGGTCCCTTGTCACAGGACTATCGAGACAGGGCATCGATACTCCGGAGTAGACTAGCGCATGCGCTTCTCATCCCAGTGTGGGAGACGGTCTGTCCCACAGCCGTCAGTACGTCGTACTTGAAATAGTATGCGGGTGCTCGTTAGGTTACGAGTACACTGGACAGGACTCGTCAGGAACTGACTAGTTGGTATTATTCCTATCGTCAGTTATCAGTTCCCAGGTGACATGAGTACAGCCTAGTCCGCTAACTTGACACTGTCACTTCGCCTCGAGTGTGTTCCCACTGCACTTTGATTACTACCCTACCACGGCTCAAAGGAGTCGTGCAAACAGTAGTAGTTGGGTGCAGTCCCGAAGCACTTGGAGGCAGTGACGGTTAGACAGGATTCGTCTCTCCCTGTATTGGGGGTTGACATCGCGCTGTGTCTAGGAGAGCCATTACACGAGTAGTCCCTGGCCAGGGCAAACGAGATATACTGGTAGCTTCCAGTGTTATCTCAGGGTGTTTTGGGCTTCACTCCGACACGATTTATACCGCTATTGTGGGACTGACGTTTACCGCCCCCTAGGCCCGCCATGCGATGTATCAGACGAACAGACCGGACTGTACGAGAATGTCACATTCAGGCTCAGTAGGAGTTCAGATGGGTTTCTCCTCGTCGGTCTTCTTTTCGGCATCTACTTGGGGACCGTTACGCACAGCTAGTGCCGCTTGCGGTCTGTGGTTAAACCCACTGCAGCGTAGTGTCGATTCTTTAGAGTCCCACACAGAAAGCTATTCGCCTTTAGGCAAAAGAGTAGAGGTCGCATGATTTTGCGACAGGTCGCATGGTTTTGCGGCAGGGTTCGGTCACATCCGTGCACTTGTGCACGTACAGTGTCCGGACAGTATACACTAGTGGGCTTTGGTTAAGCCAGATCCTAGTGTACGTTTTGGGATTGGTTTTATCCAGTATGCATTCGTGTTCCTCGGAACGCGGATGCGGGTGTGTATGCACAGTTGACGGAGAGACAGAGGCAGAGGATTCTCATTAGGGTTGTTGACCGTTGACAGTTGACTATTGACTTTTTGCTCAACCCTAATGAGAATATGATATGTGATTAACAATTATATTAATTAAGTATTATGGTGACATGGTTGTTGAGGGATTGACTTTGTTGACTTGTCGACTTTTGTTGACTTGTTGACTTTGTTGACCGGTTGACTAGGCTTGACTAGTTGACCATCATGATAACTATAGCTATCATTTCATGGCAAAGACTTTTGCTTGCTTGCTCTTTTGTGCAAAATGAGTGCATGAAATGATATGGCTATGGTTGCTTAAACCATCACATAATACTTGATTGATATGAGGTGTTATGATTGTTTTGGATTATGAGAGCTAAATGAGAAAAGTCTTCTCTCATTCTTTCATGCTCACTCTCTCTCTTGTTCTTGAGCTCTCATCTTCTTCCTCTTGCTCTCCCTCTCTTAGTCTATGGTTCACTTGTCTCATGTGTTGAGAACCAAGAATCAATGATAAAATTCCAACACAATCTTCTCTACTCATTCTAGTTCATAAGGTTTGGCAAACCAAGTGAACTAGTTTCTTTAAAGACCGAAGAAGAAGCCAAAGGTAGAAGTTTTCAGGTGGATCTATCTTCGGCGCAAGGAGACGATGGGGTGAAGCCGATCCGGACAACCATCGAGACTTGAAGACGAAGGAGTTCAAGAAAGAAAGGTATAACCCCCTAACCGAGTAGTTAACAACTCCTCGTTAGGTTGTTAGTTAGATGATTAACAAAGATCCGGTTTTAAGTCCATGTTACCACCTCTAGAAAAATTGTTTTTCACCAAATTCCGCATGCCCGAAAGTACCGGGAGAGGTAGCATGGACTTACAGTATGAAGGTTGTATTTGTATTTGCATCGTATGTCTCTACACTATCAATGAACAAAGATTTTAACTCCTCGATCACAGGTCAGAGATAGACGTCGATATTGTTTCCCGGTGAGTTTGGTCCGTCGATAAGAAGAGGCATCATAACGTATGATTGGTCCATAGCCAACCAAGGCGACAGATTATAAATTATCATTACAACGGACCATGTGCTATGACTTCCAGCCATATAGTTAAATGGGAAGAAGCCATCACTAGCCAGTCCGAGCCGGACATTGCGAGGATCGCTACGGAATATTCCGTGCCTCCTATCGAAATCCTTCCATGCCGGTGAATCTCTTGGATGGATCATTTTTCCATCTTCACTTAGAGGAGCACGGTGATGCCAAATCATTGCCTCGGCTGTTTTCTTGCACCTGAATAGCCTCTGTAGCTTCTGTGTTATGGGAAAGTATCGTGATATCTTGACGGGTATATCAAGTTCTTATCAGAATCTTTCGGCTTATACCTGGCCTCTCCGCATGTTGGACACTCTTTCAAATCTGAATTCTCTTTCCGGTACAACACGCAATTTTTAGGACATGCTTGAATCTTCTCGCACTTTAGACCCAAATCAGACATCATTTTCTGGGCTCCATACCAGCTGTCGGGCACGTTATTTCCCGGCGGCATAGAATCTTTCAAGAACGAAAAAAGTATTGTGAATGACTTGTTGCTCCAACCATTTAGGCTCTTAATCTGGAAAAGTTTGACGAACCATGAGAGGGTGGAATACTTTGCATTCTCATAAATTGGTTTTCTAGCATCTTTCATGAAATTTTCATATTTATCCGCACGCGGTCCTTGACCGGAAGGAATGTCATCTTCGGTCGGAAAAGATTCAACTAGGGCAGCCACTACCATATCCTCCATTTCTTCCAATGGAAATAAATTACTTTCTTTATCTTCTTCCGCATTACCGTCTTGTCCTTCTTCTCCTGCCCCATTATCGTGTTCTCCTTCTTCTTCTGCCGCATTACTGCGTTCTTCTCCTTCCCCGTGATATTTCCAAGTTGTATAAAGTCTAGTAAACCCATATTTTACGATATGAAGCTCTGCCAATTATACCTTCTGCCAGTACTTATTGCCACATCTATCGCACGGGCCGAGAATCTTCTCTATCACGATCTTATTATATGCGCGTCAAAATTCAATAAAAGCCGCAACTCCTGCGACAAACTTAGGTTGCATACATTGTTGCCAACCCACATACATCCAGTCCTTAACTCTGACGTACTCATGGGCCATGTTAGACTGCATAACATATAAATTGTAGGTTATGGTGACTATATTGAGAAATCTAAGAACGGGATAGTTACTGACAAAGGAGAAAATCCGTGTATAAGCTTTGTGTGTGCGTTTATCATTGAAAAGAAAAATTATTGAACGTATGTTAACCGATAGACGGGGACTAAGTGGCACTTTTAGTTTCATATATGAGTATCGATGAGAATATGAAAGTTTCATATTACCATCGAGTATCATATATTGGTTTTAATTTGAACATCTTTAATCACTCTCTAATGATGCGTTTGTTGTGTATTCTTGTTGTATGTGTGTGTTTCAGCTGTCGGGGGTAAGGCTTCTATCCCAATAAAAATGTATAGAGCGAACACCCATTCACTTGTGCTTTCAACCGTTTAGAGTAAATTTCGGCAGCACCTCCACGCTGTTCTCCGAGTACATTGTAATAGAATAGATAATCATTTCAAAGCTGTCAAATAACATTGAAATGAACATCTAATCTATCTTTGTAAACGGAGAACCAACGGAAAGGTACCGATGAAATATCTCGAAACGGATGAAAACACAAGTGAACGAAGGTGTTTGCTTCATACATTCCTAAATTGTCCACACGGGACAAATCTATCGGTTATCATACGATTGAATCTTCTTGTCACATAGACTATACGACTGTTGTTAGTATCGAGCTATACCGTCCGCTATTTAACAACCTTTGTATAGTTCTATGTCATGACGAACATCGAACGTATGTTTACCGATAGACGGGGACTAAGTGACGCTTTTAGTTTCATATATGAGTATCGATGAGAATATGAAAGTTTGATATTATCATCGAGTATCATATATTGGTTTTAACATGAACATCTTCAATCACTCTCTAATGATGCGTTTGTTGTGTATTCTTTTTGTATGTGTGTGTTTCGGCTGTCGGGGGTAAGGCTTCTATCCCATTAAGAATGTATAGAGCGAACACCCATTCACTTGTGCTTTCAACCGTTTCGAGTAAATTTTGGCAGCACCTCCCAGCTGTTCTTCGAGTACACTGTAATAGAATATATAATCATTTCAATGCTGTGAAAGAACGTTGAAATGAACATCTAATCTATCTTTGTACACGGAGAACCAGCGGAAAGGTACCGACGAAATATCTCGAAACGGATGAAAACACAAGTGAATGAAGGTGTTTGCTTTATACATTCCTAACTTGTCCACACGGGAAAAATCTATCGGTTATCATACGATTGAATCTTCTCGTCACATAGACTAGATGACGGTTGTTAGTATCAAGCTATACCGTCCGATATTTAACAACCTTCGTATAGTTCTATGTCACGACGAACATCGAACCTATGTTAACCGATAGACGGGGACTAAGTGGCGCTTTTAGTTACATATATGAATATCGATGAGAATATGAAAGTTTAATATTATCATCGAGTATCATATATTGGTTTTCACTTGAACATCTTGAATCACTCTCTAATGATGCGTTTGTTGTGTATTCTTGTTGAGTGTGTGTGTTTTTGCTATCGGGGTAAGGCTTCTATCCCATTAAGAATGTATAGAGCGAACACCCATTCGCTTGTGCTTTCAACCGTTTTGAGTAAATTTCGGTAGCACCTCCCCGCTGTTCTCCGAGTACACTGTAATAGAATAGATAATCATTTCAAAGCTGTGAAACAATGTTAAAATGAACATCTAATCTATCTTTGTACATGGAGAACCAGCGGAAAGGTTCCGACGAAATATCTTGAAACGGATGAAAACACAAGTGAATGAAGGTGTTTGCGTTATACATTCCTAACTTGTCCACACGGGACCAATCTATCGGTTATCATACGATTGAATGTTCTCGTCACATAGACTATACGACGGCTGTTAGTATCGAGCTATACCGTCCGATATTTAACAACCTTCGTATAGTTCTATGTCACGACGAACATCGAACGTATGTTAACCGATAGACGGGGACTAAGTGGTGCTTTTAGTTTCATATATGAGTATCGATGAGAATATAAGTTTCATATTATCATCGATTATCATATATTGGTTTTAACTTGAACATCTTGAATCACTCTCTAATGATGCGTTTGTTGTGTATTCTTGTTGTGTGTATGTGTTTCGGCTGTCGGGGGTAAGGCTTCTATCGGTTATCATACGATTGAATATTCTCATCATATAAAATATACGAAGTATTTAAATAAAATATAACTGGTATCAGAAACCCGGTCCTGACACACAGGAAGCAACCCTTATCCTCAACTAGCCAGCATACTGAATATTATCTGTCGAGTTAACATATTTAACCTGATCGGATATACCCGCTGGGTAAAACCTCACAAAGATAGGCACGAATTGAATGTAGATGATGCAAAATCAAGTATAAAAAATTTACCATATATCAAAGTTACATTAAAGAAAGTTCAATCCCAAGCTCTAAATTTTTAATTACTTTTGCTAAAAATGAAAGTGTATTCAGCTTTGCTGTCTCTGTTGTATATGCAGTTGCACTCATCAGATCATAAATAAAATCTCCGTCCCCTGAGACCAGTTTTCCCACACAAAAAAAGTCTGTATCTTAACATGCACCGCATCACCAGAATCTATTCATTCAAGAGTTACGCATGAAAAAAATGCAGGCAACATTTTCAATTTTCAGCTCTAATTTGAACTGATCTGCAGTCCATGCTCTCACACACTTTTCCCCAGGAAAATTAGTAGCACACCTATCATACTCTAAAATTTAAGAACCCCAACCCCTACCCGAACCCCAGCCCCAGCCCAGCCAAACCCCAACCGCAACCCTAACCCTAAACCTAACCCTAGCCCCAGCCCCAGCCGAACCCCAACCCCAGCCCCAACCCTAACCCTAACCCCAACCCCAACCGCAACCCCTTGCCGAACCCCAACCCCAACTGCAACCCAAGCCCTAACCGCAACCCCAACCCTAACCCTAACCCCAAACGATGCCTCATCGGTACCCAAACTAAGAACCCTAGCCCTAAAATAATCAAAAATTTGTTTAATTGAAGATTTCCTTACCTTTGCAGTGGAGGAGACGATCGATCGGTGGCGACGACTAAACGGAGGCGATGACTAAAATGGAGACGAGGAAGAACCAGGCGGTGGCGACGACGAAACGACCTGTGCTGGCGACGACGAGAACGGCGACAAGAGATTTTGCGATCGGCGGGAACAAGGATTTGGGGATTTTAGGTTCGCGTGCGACAGTATCGAGAATAAGATAATCAGTGCAGGGATCGATCTGTGCCTTTTTAATTAAATCCCTATTTAGATACCCCTACGGATAAGTCCGTAGGTTCTTCGTTTGCGGCTCCGTAGGGGCAAACAACAATTTACGATTTTGTTAGTTATATGTATGCCCTAGAGGCCATTACTGTACATAGGATGTATATTGTAGTGGATGCTGGGACATATATAGGGAGGACTTTCTTGCTCGACATGATAGTATGCTATCTGGTTACTCTTTATCTTAACGTGTGCACTGATTGTCTCTCTGTTACATGTTGGTAAAGCCCTTAGGATGTGTACTTGACTACCTGGACTATGATGCGGATCATACTAGTGGGGACATGGTAGTCCATAAGTACATCCTTCAAAGTCCCTAGTCGTGGGTGTATCGAGAGGGGGCATCGATATACCAGAGTAGACTAGCGTGTACCTTCTCGACCCATACAGATGGGTGATGGATGATCCCATATCCATTGGTGTTTGACATCATAGATGATATACGGGTGCTCAGTAGAGACTGGGTACACTGGACGGACTCGCCGAGAACTCCCAGATGGTATTATACCTCACGTCAGATGGCAGTTCTCTGGTGACACTGGTACAGAGTAGTCTGTTGACCCGAGATCGTCATAGAGTCTTGTGTGGTTCCCACTGTGCTTTGATTTCAATCTTACCACGTCCAAGAGGGCGTGAAAAACGGTGGTTTTTGGGTACAGTCCCGAGTCACATGGATGCAATGAGCGATAGGAGGGGATTCGTCTCTCCCGGTATAGGGAGTTGATGTTGCGCTGTGTTCGATTGGCTATAACCGGAAATCCCTGGCCAGGGTTGCTGAGATTTACTGGTAAGTGTTACCTGTAGTATCTCGAACTGTTATAGACTTCATATCGACACGACTTATCGAGCTATCGGGGTCTGACGTTTACCACCCCTAGGCGAGATATGCGACATATCAGACGACGAGACCGGACTGTACGGTAGTGTTACTGGTTGGATTCACTGGAGTGTGAGCGGGCTTGCTCGTCGATCTTCTGATCGCTCAATACCCGGGTGGCCGTTACGTTTAGTAGACCGCTTGCGGCTTGTGGGTGTTTGATATGATCATCACCTGCTGCCGGCGTATTGACGAGTCTTTAGAGTCCTACACAGAGGTTTCCTGGATCAAGCGAAACGAAATAGGAGCGCATATGAGATATGTGCAGGACCGAGAATAATGCGAGTATGTGATACCGTATTTCATTCTCGCGATATATGTATCGAATGGTTGTATGCGATATAACCTAGTTATCGAATCAAGGGTTGATTCGATAACTCGATACATAGTATACTAGTCGGTTGTGTGCGACATGACCGGATCATTGAATCAAGTGTTGATTTAATGATTTAATGCATAATTATATATTTGATATATTACTTTGCATTAACTAGTATTGGTTCACTTTAAATGGTTTTTCTCGCTCGGATGTGCGCATTATATATGTGATATGATTTTGTGCATTTGCTTGTATCATGTTTGATGATACATGTTTTTTGGTTAAGTGTAAAGTATTAAACCTTGGTTAATGAAATGGTTAGGGTTTATTATTTGTTATTCATTTATCTTATTTAGTTATCCATTTATTTTTGATAAATGAATAAAAGAAAATGAAATGAAATGGTGGCTTTCATTTGTTGTTTTCATGAAGCTTCATGAACACTTTGACTAAGTGACCATTTTGTCTCTAGCTTGACCCTAACCATTCCTTTAACCATGATTGATTCTCTACACATTACCATAGTTAGCATTATGATAAGAAATGATTATTATTCAAATTCAATTATTCTTATCATAAGACTTTCTTCTTCTTCTTCATCTTCTTCCATGAAGAAAGCAAGCTCCAACAATGGTGATTGATGGAAATGAGTGAGAAATCCAATTCTAAAGTCTACCCACTTTCTATTTCTTCATCCTCTACCTATTGCCAAGTAGTAGAGTGTGTTTTCTTCACAAGTTTCTTGACTTGGTGAAGTCGGAGCTTGATTTAGCGATGCCTCGACGTAGATCATCTTCGGCATGGACATCGATGACCTAGCCCGTCCATTCTCCGATGAAGCCGACGCTAGAGCCCGGGACTTGTTATGGACAGCGAGGAGACTTCATTGCGGAGCTATGGAGGTGGAGAACTGGATCTACAAAGGTTGTATTTCCGTATCTCTTAGTTATGTGTTAACTGGTTTATCGTTTCGCCTAAATATCTAGCCGACGATCCATAGTCGGGTTTCTCGGCACCCATAAAATTTTATATTGGCATGTTCGATGCCTTGTGAGACCTCTATAGGGCGCCTAGGAACCCTTCACTAGTATCAGAGACTAGCTAGAGCCTTAGGCGAAGTCTAGACGGAATTTGAAATTTAGTCTAAGATCCGTAGTCTAGGGTTTCCCGGCACCGTAAATTTTGAATTTGGCATGATCGATGCCTTGTGAGACCTCTAGAGTGTGCCTAGGAACCCTAAAGTGGTATCAGAGCCTAGCTAGAGCCTTAGGCGAAGTCTAGACGGAATTTGAAACCCGAACGAACCCGAAACCCAACTCAAAAATGCTCTCTGTCCTTTTTCTAAAATCTGGGATTTTTCAAAATTAAAAATATGCAGAAAACTCAGCAGGGAATTATAAGAATTACGGTGCAATTTTTTTTCCATGAACTGTACAAACCGCGGCGGAAGCGCGGCAGAAGCCTGGCTTCTGCGGCGGTTCCGCCGCACTTTGATGACGTCATCCTCAATTGATTGCACAGTAACTTCTATTATATTATGCTGGAGTTTCTAGGTATTTTTAAAATTTATTCAAGAGTTGAATTTTCTGGAGTTGTTTTGGGGATTCGGTGTTTCGATCGGGGTATCAAATTTTGTCTTTTTGGCTTTCCGGATAATTTTACAATATGTTAAAAAGTTCGACCGGATATAAATACCCAATTTTTCCCCTGTCGGGAAATTTCCAAGTGTTGGATTTTTTCGTAGTTTAACGACGTTCTAAGTAGTGCAAGTAACGCAATGGACCCTCTAGAAGACAACAAACCTTAACTCGATTATGTGACCGTCTTGAACTGCCCTTTGAACCTTCGGGTTTGGGGCAGTACGGCGTGCCACATGTGAGGCATTGGCTTGACCCTTCTACGGCTGGACCGTTGGTACTGAGGCACGAACTGAATGCTGTTAGACTTATTTCATGTGTTGATCTGTATCGGAAAAACTTGGGTGTTCGATTGTTCGATCAGAAAGTTTGACATTTTCTATTTATCCGGAATGGGATACAATAATTGGAATTCACAAGTAGTTATGTGATAACTGAATGAATGTTATAAACATAGCAGTTTAGTCTCACTTGATCGGTTGCCACGGAATTTTGATGTGATCAAAAGTCCGTAGCAATCACGTAGCGTACGCGGATACTCGCCGGATAAACTTAATAGACAGCCTCACCCCATAGCCCCGACCAAGTGACTGTAGGAGAACCCCGTCGCCGAAAGCATCCGTTCGGGTGCTCGCGGTAGCGGTGTTCCGCCTTGGTGCACTTCGTCGTCGGTATCAGGGGTGCGGCCGCCTACTAAAGTTTGCGACGAGCATTCGATCAGGATGTCGGGAATCCTGTTGAATTCCCCGACTTGGTATTGAAAAGTGTTTTCGATTTTGAGACTAAAATGCGGGGTTTATAATTGTTAGGCATGTGATGTCTAAGTAATTCATTTGGTCAGGCATGCGATGTCTGAGGTGATTGCGGATTCCAACTGTTGTAGTTTTACACTTTCTTTTCTGTGACCGTAAGTGTAATATGTGATATCGCCGGTTTCGTTACTATATGTCAACGACAATTGGGATTGACATATTTACTTACGTTGATGACATGTGATGTTATGTGTTGCTGGATATGTTATATTGGATCGTCGTGTTTGAATAGCCGGGGGTTTTTATGTGAGATGAGTGTTTTTCATTTTCATTCATGTAAAAACTTGTATGTAATATTCTTTTATTGGGGCACTTCCAGGTTGCGGAAGTAGTCACCCTTTGTATATTATTTACTTTTCCGCACTAGGATAGACCCAAGGAGGAGGGCACGAGTAACCGGGTTCTGGTGTCCAGTGGGAGACCAACTTGAGGAGTCGAGTCCGGGTCTCCTAACTCTAGAATTGGTAGGGTTGCTTGCTGCTCTCGTAGGGGTCTAGGGGTGTGGGTTTGGCTATTCATCACGACCGTGGAATCCGTGTTTTATACTGGCTCGTATTGAAAACACGGACGTCCTAGTATATCCAATATTTCATATGATTCTTCTGCTGCGATATCTGTGATGTGATCATGTGATGTTCTGTGATAGATACAGTATATAGTATATATGATATATTATATAGACGTTACTTATGTTTTACACCCGTGCTAGCCCTGCCCCGCTCTGCCGTTAGTTACCTAACCTAACGGTGCACGAGAGGACATCGAGGCGAATGCGGATGGCATAAGTGTACGTCGTATTTATCTGTGATGTTTAGGTACTTAATTGATGGGACTTCATTAATATGCTTAATGAAATAAAAGAAACCTAAGATGTTGTAGAATCGAATTTCAAAATAAAACAGGTAGCTACAGTTCTTGCTTTGCACAGCGGTATATATGATATATCCTGCACCTTATTCGATAAGGAAAGGACCGAGATCCCTTCACCGGGAGTGACTCCTTTAGCAATAACTGGCAGATGTAACAACCCTCGGTTTGTCTTTTGATTGCTTTTAAGTGTTTTTGCTTTGCACAGTGATATATATGATATATCCCGCACCTCATTCGACGAGGAAAGGACAGACGATCCCTTCACCGGGAGTGACTCCTTTAGCAAAACAAGAATAGCCTCAAAAGCACTCCATTTCAAAATTTATTCAATCCTACAACGATATCAAGTTCATTACGCAATAGGTTTTCATAAAACCTGTCGTAGCCCTCCGTCATTTCAGATAAGTGCTGTTTAGTATTCGTGCTGCGTTTGTTGGCCTCCGTCAAGGCGCAGTGTGCGGTAGCTAACCAGTATTTATCTGCTTATGCATATGATGCAGATTGAGTTAGGGTAGTCGTGCGACCTTGTTGGCCTCCATCAAGGGTCGTGCGGGTGGGTTTGATTCGATCAAGAAATGACGGGTTGAACTTGACTAGTAGCCTATGGTTTGTTGGCCTCCGTCAAGGTCATAGGGTGCTAGGGGCAAAATATTATCGGGAATTTCAAGTGTTGAGATTTGCAATGAGATTGCATACCTTCTATAAGATAGTTGCATCCCGATACCCGCTGCGAGTAAGAGTTACTCCTGGGAGAGTTTTACACATTAAAATTAGCCGATCAAGTAGGTGTCTAGAAAGGTGTTAACGAGGTTACGCATCTGGGAAAACGAGGTTTACATTAATTAGGTTCGTGCGAAAGCATGGGGGACCTCCCTCAAAGTACCGACACTGGCCTGGCTGAAAGATTGGCGAACTTGTAGTGTGTAATTAATCCCGGCTAGTCTTTCCTTTTAGGGTTTGAAGGAAGATTTGATAAAAAGCAGTGGGAGACATCCTGATTAGATAAAATAATAACCAATCTGATCTTGCAAGAGCGCACGCTGAGTGTTTTCTTCTTTCTCTCTCCTGGTAGCGACCATATCACGCCTTAATCAAGATAATAATAAGGATATTTGACCTAACCCGCTTATTATACTGAGCTGGGGAACGTTGGTCCCGCTCCAACTTATAATTATTATAAGACCGAGCAGGAAATTGGGGAATACCATATTTCCCGTGCCGCCCAAACGAAGAAAGTGCATATTGATGCATCATCTTCGGGTGTGTTCATTACAAAGAACTGTTTCTCAGTATCCTCTGCATCCTGAGTATATGATACCGGATCAGGATCCCAGATATGTAATCTGTTACATAGGGCTACAAAAAGGTAGAAAAACTGAGAACGGGTGATAAGTTTCATGAGGCAGAAAACGGGGCAAGTGTTGCAGCCAAGTCTGTTGGTCACTGTCACCCTGTATTGTAATACATTGATTCTGAACGAATGTTATTAGATACTGAACCTGATATACAAAATCATATCAGTTTCTTTATTTAGTAAAGAAATGATAAAATTTTGTATTGTTGGATAATCTTTTGAACATTTCCTATATCAAAAGTTGATCGGTTCAGGCACGTTATCTAAAAGCATTGACGTTCTAAATCAAACTACAGTTCCTAGTATACAGAACACACACAAGAGGAAGAGTTCAGAAATGAACGAATCCTTCTTGAGGCATTGTAGACTGGGTCATATCAATGCGACCCGACTAGCTAGAGTTACATATAGATGCATATTTAAATCAGTTTGAAATTACATCTTGTGAAACTCCCCAGTCATGTCACAAAGATAAGATGACCATAGCTCTGTTTATTGGAAACAGAGAAAGAGTTAGTGAACTCTTGGGACTGATACATGATGATGTATGCAAAGTCTCCTGTCTACACATGCCAGGACCGGTTCTTTGTACTTCATTATATTCTCTGATAATCTCTCAAGATTCAGACATATGTTCCTGTTGAAACACAAGTCCGAACCTTTTGAGATATTCACAGAATATAAGTTAGAAGTAGAGAACCAAAATACGGGTATAAGTATTATGTCCTATGATGAGATCAAGGAGGAGAATACTTGAGCACGGAAATCCTGGACTATTCTAAAGGAGAATGAGATTCTCTCTCGGCATTACTCCTCCGAATACACCATAGCACGATGGTATATCGGGGCGGAGCAGATACACCCTATTTGATATGGTGTGCTCTATGATGAGTACTACTGAGTTACTTATTTCCTTTTAGGGGGTTATGCACTTGAGAAGTTGCATACCTATTGAATAGGGTTGCAATCAAATCAGTTGCCTACCATTTCATATGTGATATGGAATGGGAAGAGCCCATGTCTTAAGTTAGTTAAGATTTGGGGTTGTCCGGCTAATGTGTAAAAGCAAAATCCGGCCAAGCTCGAGGCAAGGTCTGTTATGTAGAAATGGAAATGTTCCATCTATACAAACTGCAGCTGATGATTTGACAGAACCAAAGGATTCTGTAGATTCCAATGAACCTCAGCTTCTCCGCCGATCTAGTAGGGTTCCTCACCCACCTGAGAGATACTTCGGTTTCTCTATGACAGTGGGAGCGAGGATTGCATCATGAGATGATGACCCAACTAGTTTCGAGCTGGCCATCAGGAGTAAGACTCTGTAAGAATGGCTGGATGCTTAGCGATCTGAGATGGAATCCTTATACACCAACAAAGTATGGACTTTAGTTGCTATATCTGAAGGGTTAAATCCCCATCAGGAGCGAGTATATCTTGAGAAGATTACTTGGTGTACATGGAAAAGTTGAGACTTTCAAAGCTAGACTTGTTAAAAGTTTGCATCATTGACCAGGTGTGGATAATGATGAAACCTTTTCAAGTAGCTATGCTTAAGTCCATCCGGATCCTACTTGCCACGGCTACATACCATGACTACGATATCTGGCGGTTGGGTGCCATGACTGCTTTTCTAAATGATGTTTTAGAAGAGTGCTTCTATAAGTACACAGCCAGCGGGCTTCGTAGACAGTGGGAGCAGCGGAAACGTGTGCAAGATGTTTTATGTGATGAAGCAGGCATCGCGGAGTTGGAACATCTGTTTTGATGGATTAGTCAAGGAAGTTGACATCATCAAAATGGTAGATGAACCTTGTATATACAAAAAGATAGTAGGGAGTATGGTGGTGATCCTCGTAGAGTACGTGGATGACATACTCATGATAGGAAGGAGTTTCCTATGCTACGCTCGGTCAATCTCCATTTATCACAAGGATTCTCCAGATAGGATCAATGTGATACCTCCTCCATCCTGAGTTTTCATCTATGAGATAGATGTTATTTGGGTGTTAGTATACTCACTAGTTGTAGTGAGATGATATCCTGGAGAGAATCACTGGAAGGGTTCCAGGGTGATAAAGACGACTGAATGTCAGTCGCAGGCATTGTCTTTACCCTCAGTAAAGGGACGGTATGATGGAAGAGTTCCAAGCTAGATACCGTGGCATACTAGACGATAAAGGCTGGATACATCGCTACTTAAGATGCTACCAAAGAGAGTGTTTGGATGTATATTAGTTCATGAGATGAACTTAGTTCCTACCATTGTGTGACAATGGAGTTGTGGCTTATGGCAGGAACCCCCGTCCCATCAGTGATCCAGACATATTCTAAGGCAATATCACTTGATCAAGGAGATGGTTGATATCCAAGGTGATCGAGGCAAGGAGAGCAGACTCAGAGAATAACACGGCGGATCCACTCACGAAGGCCTATTCCCAGAGAGAGACTTTTATGGGATGGTTGAGTATGAGATACTTCGACCACTGCTACAGATGGCCCTAGTGCAAGTGGGAGATTGTTAGTTATATGTATGCCCTAGAGGCCATTACTGTACATAGGATGTATATTGTAGTAGATGCTGGGACATATATAGGGAGGACTTTCTTGCTCGACATGATAGTATGCTATCTGGTTACTCAATACCTTAACGTGTGCACTGATTGTCTCTCTGTTACATGTTGGTAAAGCCCTTAGGATGTGTACTTGACTACTTGGACTATGATGCGGATCATACTAGTGGGGACATGGTAGTCCATAAGTACATCCTTCAAAGTCTCTTGTCGTGGGTGTATCGAGATGGGGCATCGATATACAAGAGTTGTAACATTTCAAAAAAGATAAAATGTTAATTTTGGGAATTTTTATAATTTAATATTATTTTATTGAATATTTTAATATTTTGGAATTAATAAATACAAATAAATGGGGAAAAAATTTGGAAAATTTTGGAAAATTCTAAAATAGGGTAAATTAGAGAATTATGACATTTTAAAGTTTTTGTGATTAATTTGACACTAATTTAGTGCTAATCGCGATTAAAAATCGCTAATCGGTTTTTAGCTTTTTGTGCAACACATGCACATATCACTTTTTCACACTTGTGCATTTTCTTGCCATGCTTTTCATTTGGGTTTACTATTTGAGTGAGAAGGGTTTTAAAAGGAAAAAGAAAAGGAAAAGAATAAAGAAATGGGTAGTTGGTGAGAGAGAGAGAGGTATGGGCTTCATTGACTAAGGACTTAACCATTTCTCCCCTCATTTCCCTCCCTCTTCTCCCTTCTCCTGCTGCTGCTCCTGCACCTCCTTTCCCTCCCCTCTTCAAGCTCCAAAACACCTCTAAAACAACCCCAAAACCCAATCTCCATTTCATTAAATGTGTGCACAATCCCTAGATCTACACTTGGTGCTAAAGAAGCAAGGATTTTGGCCACTAGGGGCAACTCAAGAAAATTCTTGAGTTGCCAAATGAGGTATTTTCTGGACCTTAAACTTAGTTTATGCATTTCCTTTACCCTCATATTAAGATCGAATCGATATTGTGTGATATTGTGGACTATGGATAACCTAGTTAGGGTTGTGATGATTTATGGGTTGTAATATGGAATTGAGGTCAGTAGAGGTTATACCATCACCCTAGTGTATGAATTGGAAACCCAAAACCTGAAGCTTAAACCATAATACAGATTTTAGAAACCGACATCGGGGAATTTATGAAATCTGTGAAGGGTATATTGAATCTGCTATCACCCGAGACACCCTAAATTAAAATTGATTGGACAGTGACACGTGCAGGCACCCAGGAAGCTAACCCCAAGACCCCAGCTCCCACTTCTTCTTCCCGACAGCCAATTTATCCCCATTGGCCGCAAATTGTGGCCTGGGTCCCACCATTTTGGCTCGTATTGGTTCTGTAGCTCCTACATGTTCATGTTAGACCCCTGGTATATATAGATTTGTATAAAGTGACCTAGGGTAAAATCTGGGACATATTTCCTAAGTTGCTGTTTTAGATTCATGTTTCCGTATTCCGTATTTTTAATTCTGCAATTGTGGATTGTGTTTTGCCTCGACTATTTGGCGTTTATACGACGATATAGAGGATGTGTTGATGGTTTTGAAGGCGTGCCATGGGTTTTAACCTATAGGCCTCTTATCGTATCATTTTGGATTTCATGTGCCGTTTTAGCTTTGATTTGGTTTTAATGCGCATATACGATATTTTGATGTATAGGTACCCCATGAAGACTTCGGGACGACAAGAAAGCGCGTGGCGACGTCCACAAATGAAGACGCTAGGTGAGTAGATTATATCTACTGGGGGAAGTCGGGTGGATGGCGTATAGCACCCCCGCAGTCCGTAGTTGTTATTATATGATAGTTAGGTGTATTATGGATAGTGTAGAGTTAGAAGTGACTAGTGTAGTTCATATTCGCGAACCCTAGAATAGAATTACACCTACACGCACACCCTTGCATATTACTTATACTGAGACTGTGTTGATGATATTGGATGACTTTGGAGATGAGTCAATGATATTGGGCTTTGTGCCGCGAGATCGGTGATGTGATATGATTCGTATTTGGGATACGAAATGTGATTCTTGCGGGCTTGGGATGTGTGTTTACCCCCGCATGCATACTTTATTGATGGTATCGATTTATACTAGACATAGAATAGTACCCCAGATTATATAATATGTTGATAGTGATACCTGAAGTGTGATGAGATAGTGTGATATTGACCCGTACCCAGCTATTGGGATGCCGTACGACGATTTACCGTATGAGCTTTACATTGATGATAGATCCGCACTCATGACATGAGGATGTCATATGATATACTGTATCGTACGCGATACTATTGAGGCGGAATCACCGACTATTATATCTATATATATATCGACTCAGATGTTAGGCGGTTTCCTTACCTGTAGCTCAGCTTGTTAGTTCAGCTGTATAGTTTAGTGTAGTTGTTAGATTAGATTAGACTCCTACCTATTTCAAAACTAGCGGGTCGTGGGTATTTTAAAAGACAGGTCAAGGGATCTACGGATATTTCAAAAGGCGTATCTTTTCATAAAAACACCGTAGCCCCTATTTTCAAAACCCCATGATTCGTGATATTTCAAAAGGCACCATTTGTAGGACTTATATTAGATTAATGTAGATTAGTTATAGTTGCGTCTAGATTCAGCTCCCACTTTTTTTTGTGGTTCGCTTTGCATCGCATTCTTATATTATGTTTCATACTCCATTATTGATATCATGCTGTTAGGACACCAGCACCATTACCGATGTTGCGTATGTACCACGTACACTTACTTGCCGGCTCACACACATCTTCATCGGTAATTGCCATGTCACGTACACCTTAGATGTCACGACCCAAAATTGGCCCGTGACGGCCCTAATACTACGCAACGCCTAAAGACGTAACGCAGTAAAAGAAAGCCAAAACCCAGAAATCTAAACCATGAAAAATACGGAAAAGATAATATAAGTTTGAAACAATTGAAATCGCAACCCAAATTCTTTAAAAGTCTTACTTTCTTTCTTAAAAATTTTAGCAAAAACCCATTTGTAAAAACTAGCCAAGAAGAATACAATACAAATATACGACGCCGTAGCGAAGAAATAAAGACAGTAGAGAGAAAGCTGTATATATAAAAGACATCAAATCCACAATAATACACACTAACGTCCTCACCCAGTCTCTATGTCAATAATACAATAGTAGATGGAGAGAGAGTACAATATACAACGAATATACAATATGAAATACAGATAACCATCTAACCCACCTAAGTAAAATGGTACTGTGAGCTGATGCGGTATCTGTAGCAAAAGATGGTAGCTGGATAGCTGAATAAAGGAATAGCCTGCCTCGACTACTATGGGGAAAAACCTGAAACACCTGTGGCACAACGGGGGTGAGTTGCCAACTCGTGAATAGTATAAAACATATGCAGGTAATCGCAGGAATGCACGTACAGCATGAATCTATGATATGCGATTACAAGAATAATATGTCGTACAATGCTGAAATAAGAAGAGTACACTAGCAGGTACAATCAATATGTGAAGCAATGATGACATGACAATAGTATGCAATAACTATGCAATAGAGATATGAGAAAGCAAATATGCAACTATCATAAGGGTACACTACAAGTACTACAAATATACCAATCTGTGCATAAGGTAGGTAAGGGTGAGGTATAGGGTGGAATATGTCATTTCCCATGGGAACCTGACGTCGTGGCAGGATCACAATCCATCAAGATACTCCAATCCCAAATCCTCAAACCAGCCCCCACATTGGGCACTCACATCATATAAGTCTCACATCTCCTCAATGTACAATATCGAGTAATCTCCTATATCCCGAATGTACAAATCACCAATCACATAGGTATATCCAATGTCCAATCCCAATGAATCACCTAGTATCCCAAGTCCAATCTCAAGTAAGTTTCTAGCATCCTAAAGGTAAATATATATATAGAAATAAATATGATGGGGGCATTACACATATATTAGCGTCCCATACCACTAATATTGGTGTAAGGGTATATATAACAACGGCTAAATTCCCTGTTATATATACAAAAAGGGGTTAAAGAAATATCATGAAACCGTGTGCCAAGCATCGACACAGAAATCCTCGTATATTGGGCTCCGTCAGTCCGGATCAGCCCACGGGGTCCGTCTGTAGTGTCGGCCCTCGGCCCCGACAGTACAGGTCATCCCGCATCCATCTCTCTACTCTGGCCAGTAGCCTCCGGACAACTGCCAGGTCAAATCAATCACCGGTAGGTACTCGCCCGCCTCCAGGCTCAATCGGAAAACCCATCGATCTTCTTGCCGAGGGGAACCATACCGGGCCCCACCATGTACTCTCATACGGCAACCACACCTCGTATGGAGTATATAATCAGCACCGATAAAACTCATGGGGGACGCTCAAATATCATATCAAGGAAACCGGGTTGTTACATGTATGCATAATTTCATGAACTCCCGCGGTTCCCAAATCCCGAAGACATCATGTAAAATCCAGATAAACAATGCGCAATCCAGGAATAAATGTATGCGATATATCTGAATGCGAGCAGGTAAACACAAGTATATAGCTGAACCAGACGTATGCGAAATCAAGAGAAGGTACAGCTAAGTAACATCAGTAAATGTAAATATGCGACAACAACTGAATGTGTCTAACATACAGGTGTAGCAAGGTATAGGTATCTACCTATAGGAACTGATGTCGTATACCCCCCTGGGTATAAGTAACATATGTAGGAAATCCCTCCCGGTATAGGTAAAATATGTAGGAGGTATACCTGTAGCTGTATCGCAAGTGAAAATATGCCTATCACTAAAGGTATGATACACTATAGGTATACCGATAAGCTAGATGTCAAGTGTGGCAAGCAATGGTAGCTATAAGGGGTAGTGTGTGACATGGCAATTATTGACGGTGTGTGTGTAGCATGCAATCCGTGCTCGTGCAACATGAACCGTCAATAATGTGTGCAGTGTCCTACGGCTGCTAGTCACAGTATATAACTATATCAAGGAAATGCAGTAAGGCGCAATTCAACAATGACGTAGAATGTGCGACAGGTAATTTGAATCCTAGCCCAGACGCATAACGCCATGCGGGCGATTCCCCTGTAGATGTTAAATCTACTCACCTACACTCCACGCTGGGTGAATCCTACCGTCTGCTCCCTCTGTAGTGGTGTCTGTAGTCCCTGTCTGCAAACCTGCAAATAAGACATGGAAATCACATATAAGCCAAATATCCTGCGAAACGCGATATCGAACCAAAACGAGAAACTCGCGTCGCGAACTAAGCGCGCGTGTGCACGATACGCTGAATCGTGTGTGTACGCGTCTAAAACCCATCGCGACACGCCGCGATATGCTGGATCACAGAACCCACTTACGTATCGCGCGTATCGCGCAAACACAACGGACACAAAAACGATATATGATCCCAGATTTTCCTACAGGCCAAAACTTACAAAACTAGACATACCAAAACACTACACTACACAGCAGGGAACCCCACACCAAACCCCAACACCCAAGTCACCTTCCTGGCCGCAAATTGCGGCCAGACTGATGAAATCGGCGGCCCTAACTGGGGGTGGTGGGTTCGTGTTCAAGTGGTGTGCTCTATACCTAGGTAGCATGTCTCAGTCTCCTCAATTTTATTCTGTAGGTATCGGGTCATAAGCAGATCACAGATATCACAATTCACACTTTAAAATCACCAATTTGCACAATTTGGAAACGTAAGGTATTTTAGTGTAATCTGGCTAATATCTCAGTTGAAGTGGCCTTGTCAACACTTAAATATACTAGGTTAGCCAACACAATCATTAATTTCCCAAAATTCCACTTAAACACCATAATCTAGCATTAAACTAGCAATTTAACACTAATCGACACAAAACCACACACAACTAATCAAACTAGGGATTGGGTTCAGAAAATATACCCAATGCAACCCTAGGAAGCAGGAGATTGAGTGAACGGGGGAGGAGGAGAGCTTGCTACACTGCTGGGCTTCTGCTGCTGCTGCCAGAACTGCTGCTGTTGCAGTTGCTGCTACTGCTGCTACTGATGCTGATGATGCTGCTCCTGCTACTTGCTTTGCTGCTGCCACTGCTTCTCTCTGCTGCTGCTGCTTGCTACAGGTGAGTGTGGGTGTGTGTGTGTTGATGAAATTGCTGCTGTTAATGGTGTTGCTTGCTGCTGCTTGCTGCTTCCATTGTTGCTGTTGTTCTAGTTGCTTTTGCTGCTACTGCCACTGCTGATGTATGAGAGTGTGTGTGTGTGAGTGAGAGAGTGGAAGAATGAGAGCAATAAGTGTGAGGATGAGAATGAGAGGAATTCAAACACCCCCCTCTTCTCACTCTCTCTCACTTCATTAAAGAAGCATGGCACAAGCCATGTTGTCCCATGCCTTCTCTCTCCCAAAGTCAACAATTCAACCAAATATTAAACCATTTGCAAATTCATTTTCCATTTTTTTGAACAACCATGCACTTAAACAACCCCAAACACCTAAACCAACTTAACACTAGATTAAGCAATGGTTAAACCACAATTTTCATCCTAGTTTACATGCACAAGTGTGTGTGTGCCTAACAAAAATATAATAAAATATACAATAATTATTATAAAATATTTAAAACTTGATTTGGTAAACTTTTTATTAAAACCCATACATTAAAATATAATTAGCTACTAAACACATTCTACGGTGTTACAATCTCCCCCCCTTAAAAGAAATTCGTCCCCGAATTTAAAAATATACTGATACGCGTACCTTCAAAGGGAAGATTAAAATCCTCAAATCTCGCTCGCAGCCTCGCAAGTGACTATCTCACTATACGGCTACGCCCAAGAAAACCCTTCACAGATGGCAAGACCCTTGACCGACGTTTCTCCACCTGCCGTGCCATTAACACACATGGCTGCTGGTGAACGGAAGATCGCTTCCAGCTAAATGGTCTGGTGCCAAATCATGTGAGAAAGGTCGAGAAGGTAATTGTAGAGTATCATCACAAGGAATACGGGGTGAAATTCTAATAATCTGGGCGGAAGTGCCAAATTAAAGGCAACGGAACTAACTCTCTTATAGGATCTAAAAAGGACCTAAAATCCTAGGATAAGCTTCCCAACATCCAACACGTCATTCATCGGAAAGTCCATAGGAATACATGATCTGTCCCTGCGAACTCGAGTCTATGGCTAACACATCCGACATAAGACCTCAGTTCACAATGGACAATTCCCATCCTGACCTAACACGGCTGGACTATCTCCGAAGTCTCTAGACATAGCTGGGGTCCAAAGTCCTACTTACGCAGAGTCAGAAGAACAACAGACTGGTGATCGACACGACCTAACCCCTAAGCCTAAGGGTGGCCAATTGGAGTGTCTCCTGATAACAGTTATCGAAGGAGAACCCTAACGATGGCGAGTGACGATCCCCAACTGCTGACAACAACCAACACAAACACACAACTTTAACAAAACAACTGAGCAAACCGAGTATAACCGAATGACAAGAATCCGAATGGAGTCACACCCTAACCAAACTTGGGTAGAAACCATAACGAAATTTGTGGAGATCTGCTCCCATTCTTTCTTCGGAACGGTAAAAAGGTTGCAACTCTCCAGCCGGCCTCAGATGCTCGACTCAAGCACACAACAAGACTGACACCTTGAAACGAAACCTGAAACTTCTCTTTACATCCCTGTCCACTCGTAACTATCTCACAAGTCACGCCAGAGCTGGTGGAACTTGAATGAATAAGGAGGGTTGACAGATGTGCATGTGCTAGGATTACACGCCTCTACCTGATAATGGCAGGTACACAAACGTGTCCCTAACTTAGCACTTCATTGTCACAAATCAAGGTTTCTGAATCATTACCCAGCCGAGTATGCTCAAGTATCCCTAACGTACGAGCTTCGACGGGCAGTGTCTCGCGAAAACGATTTAAGAAAAGTGGTCGAGCGCGGACATGAGCAAGTTGTCCCCTCCGTAGAGACGAACTAAAGCTATACTCAACGATCACACAAGAACTGCAAATCTGCAGAAGACTAACACAACAATCCAAATCTGCTGCAGGAAGATGTACATTAAGCTCTAGTGGTCCGTGGAAAATCTGACACGACTCTCAATAAGAAGTGTCTCCAAATTTCCAACGCAAAACCACCGCGGCCATCTCCAGATCATGAGTGGAATATCCTCCTCGTACTTCCTCCAAATGTAGGGAAGCAAAAGCGATGACTCTGTAGGGTCACATCAGTACACCCTCGAGCCCACTCAAGAAACACTACAGTTAAACAACAAAGTCGCCCGAACCAAAAGCAAAGAAAGACTGATGCAGTTGTTAACAGAATCTTCAACTGTCGAAAACTCCGTACGCATGCCTCAGTCCACAGAAAAGAAACCTCCTTTTGGTCAATTCAGTCAACGGTGCAGCACTACTCTAGCAATCCTGCACGAAACGGCGGTAAAAACCTGCTAAAGACCAACCATCTGCGGATCTCCGTCCTGCACACAAGTCTGGGTCTAAGCTGTACGGCCACGATCTCCCTCGGAACCATACGGAACCGTCTCCCGTGACTACAAGACCTAGGAGTCAACACAAAACAAGCCTGAAGAAACACTCTGAGAATTTAGCAAACTGCTGGGGCTCTCCCAGTATCTGCAAAGCAAATCCTCAGTGCTACTCCTGTCCCCCAAGACACATTAAATAGACCAGAATGTCGTAAATAACACAACAGAAACTGGTCGAGGAACGGCCTGAAGAAATCTGGTTCATCATATCTACGAATGCTGCTAGGGCATCAGGGAATCCAACGACTCACCGATACACACAAAGCCCATAGCACGCATAAGGCAGTCTTCGGAATACCATCATCCCGAATCCGCAATAATGATGACCTGATCCCAAACACACTTAGAAAAATGTCTCGCACTCTGGAGCTGATCGAAGAAATCGCCACGGCAAGGCGAAGGATACCTATCCGCACCATAAACCGGTTCAATTGACGATCCGCCGATACACAACCCTAAACTGCCGTCTTTCTCCTGACGAACAGGAATAGGAGCATCAAAAGCGAAACACTCAGACGCACAAAACTTCCCAAACCAAAACTATGCAGCTGATCCTTTAGCTCCCAAGCTTCGCTGGCCCATCTGGAACAACGTCGGAAAAACTCTCGCACGAAAGGAACCCGGTCCAACAATCCCACGGTGGCTCCGGTATCACGAATGAACGTCAAGAATCCACGACATCTCCTCAGTAGCCGACTAGCGAAAAGGCTGAATTCAAGCTGTGAGAGGCGGTACAACTATCCACATGCACAACAAGAACTGACTTGCCTGGGAAAGCAAACCTAACTTGTTTCCACACGGTAGTCCACAGACGCCTAACACGTAGTTAACCAGTCCGTGCCCAGGAGAACGTCAAATCCCACATCTCCTATCCGATTGGCACAAAACTGAAATACGTGTCACGCAACAAAAGAATCGCTGACAGAAGTTAAAACAACTACGACTAATCTACCCAACCACGGTACAAACAAGAAACAAACAAATACACCAAGAGAAAATATAACTCAAGGGTACCTGAAAACTCCACATTGGACGTCTGCGCGTCCTGATGAGTAGAAGCAAACTCCTGTGTCTGCCCTCTACTCGCAGCTGGATGAACTCCTCTGATAGCCTGAGCCCTCTGAGCGAATCTTCCACGTCCACGGCCTCTCTGAAAACGATCATGACGAGGTGCTAAGGAACAGTCCCTGACGAAGTGCTGAAGGCTCCCGCATCGAAAACATCCACGTGCTGACTGCTGACCATCCTGGGGATGAGAGCTGAGCGACTGCCCTCGTCCTAAGCCTCTGCTACTCCCACGACGGCCACGAAATCTGTCTCGACGACCAAACCTCTTTCTCTGGGCTGGTACACTGGTACGAGTCCTCCACTGTCCTGGAATCCTCTGAGCCTCTGGAATATACGCCTCATCAACTGGAGCTGCAACCACTGGTGCTATGTAGGTGACGGACTGCTGCATACTGATCGTAAGGGATATCTGAGTAACAGGGGTGACAACCTCCTGTCGTAGCTCCCGAACGACGTCAACTAAAGAACTCATCGTCTGGCGGAACTCCTGCATCTCTACCAAAAGTCTATCCATAGTATAGGTCGTAGGCTGATCCGTCTGCACCTGTGCAACTAGAGTGCCATCCTGGTCAGTACTCGTCTCACCCGAGCTAACCCTGACCTCGGCCCTCGCTGCATCGCTCTGAGTCCCCATAGTCATTGGCGGCAAGGCTATAAATAGATATAAGATGAGATTCGATAAGAATGAGGAAATCGAATCTCAAAGATATGAATCATCAAGGAAGGAATGTCAATCAAATGGTACTTAGGTCACTTAATGCAAGGTACCGCGCTGTGGGTATGCTGCAGACATACACACACTACGTTACTCTGCTTAAGCTACCTACTCCATCATACTAAGGTCATCTTACACTCCGAAAGGTAAAACCTAACGCTCTGATACCAACTTTGTCACGACCCAAAATTGGCCCGTGACGGCCCTAATACTACGCAACGCCTAAAGACGTAACGCAGTAAAAGAAAGCCAAAACCCAGAAATCTAAACCATGAAAAATACGGAAAAGATAATATAAGTTTGAAACAATTGAAATCGCAACCCAAATTCTTTAAAAGTCTTACTTTCTTTCTTAAAAATTTTAGCAACAACCCATTTGTAAAAACTAGCCAAGAAGAATACAATACAAATATACGACGCCGTAGCGAAGAAATAAAGACAGTAGAGAGAAAGCTGTATATATAAAAGACATCAAATCCACAATAATACACACTAACGTCCTCACCCAGTCTCTATGTCAATAATACAATAGTAGATGGAGAGAGAGTACAATATACAACGAATATACAATATGAAATACAGATAACCATCTAACCCACCTAAGTAAAATGGTACTGTGAGCTGATGCAGTATCTGTAGCAAAAGATGGTAGCTGGATAGCTGAATAAAGGAATAGCCTGCCTCGACTACTCTGGGGAAAAACCTGAAACACCTGTGGCACAACGCGGGTGAGTTGCCAACTCGTGAATAGTATAAAACATATGCAGGTAATCGCAGGAATGCACGTACAGCATGAATCTATGATATGCGATTACAATAATAATATGTCGTGCAATGCTGAAATAAGAAGAGTACACTAGCAGGTACAATCAATATGTGAAGCAATGATGACATGACAATAGTATGCAATAACTATGCAATAGAGATATGAGAAAGCAAATATGCAACTATCATAAGGGTACACTACAAGTACTACAAATATACCAATCTGTGCATAAGGTAGGTAAGGGTGAGGTATAGAGTGGAATATGTCATTTCCCACGGGAACCTGACGTCGTGGCAGGATCACAATCCATCAAGATACTCCAATCCCAAATCCTCAAACCAGCCCCCACATTGGGCACTCACATCATATAAGTCTCACATCTCCTCAATGTACAATATCGAGTAATCTCCTATATCCCGAATGTACAAATCACCAATCACATAGGTATATCCAATGTCCAATCCCAATGAATCACCTAGTATCCCAAGTCCAATCTCAAGTAAGTTTATAGCATCCTAAAGGTAAATATATATATAGAAATAAATATGATGGGGGCATTACACATATATTAGCGTCCCATACCACTAATATTGGTGTAAGGGTATATATAACAACGGCTAAATCCCCTGTTATATATACAAAAAGGGGTTAAAGAAATATCATGAAACCGTGTGCCAAGCATCGACACAGAAATCCTCGTATATTGGGCTCCGTCAGTCCGGATCAGCCCACGGGGTCCGTCTGCAGTGTCGGCCCTCGGCCCCGACAGTACAGGTCATCCCACATCCATCTCTCTACTCTGGCCAGTAGCCTCCGGACAACTGCCAGGTCAAATCAATCACCGGTAGGTACTCGCCCGCCTCCAGGCTCAATCGGCAAACCCATCGATCTTCTTGCCGAGGGGAACCATACCGGGCCCCACCATGTACTCTCATACGGCAACCACACCTCGTATGGAGTATATAATCAGCACCGATAAAACTCATGGGGGACGCTCAAATATCATATCAAGGAAACCGGGTTGTTACATGTATGCATAATTTCATGAACTCCCGCGGTTCCCAAATCCCGAAAACATCATGTAAAATCCAGATAAACAATGCGCAATCCAGGAATAAATGTATGCGATATATCTGAACGCAAGCAGGTAAACACAAGTATATAGCTGAACCAGACATATGCGAAATCAAGAGAAGGTACAGCTAAGTAACATCAGTAAATGTAAATATGCGACAACAACTGAATGTGTCTAACATACAGGTGTAGCAAGGTATAGGTATCTACCTATAGGAACTGATGTCGTATACCCCCCTGGGTATAAGTAACATATGTAGGAAATCCCTCCCGGTATAGGTAAAATATGTAGGAGGTATACCTGTAGCTGTATCGCAAGTGAAAATATACCTATCACTAAAGGTATGATACACTATAGGTATACCGATAAGCTAGATGTCAAGTGTGGCAAGCAATGGTAGCTATAAGGGGTAGTGTGTGACATGGCAATTATTGACGGTGTGTGTGTAGCATGCAATCCGTGCTCGTGCAACATGAACCGTCAATAATGTGTGCAGTGTCCTACGGCTGCTAGTCACAGTATATAACTATATCAAGGAAATGCAGTAAGGCGCAATTCAACAATGACGTAGAATGTGCGACAGGTAATTTGAATCCTAGCCCAGACGCATAACGCCATGCGGGCGATTCCCCTGTAGATGTTAAATCTACTCACCTACACTCCACGCTGGGTGAATCCTACCGTCTGCTCCCTCTGTAGTGGTGTCTGTAGTCCCTGTCTGCAAACCTGCAAATAAGACATGGAAATCACATATAAGCCAAATATCCCGCGAAACGCGATATCGAACCAAAACGAGAAACTCGCGTCGCGAACTAAGCGCGCGTGTGCACGATACGCTCAATCGTGTGTGTACGCGTCTAAAACCCATCGCGACACGCCGCGATACGCTGGATCACAGAACCCACTTACGTATCGCGCGTATCGCGCAAACACAACGGACACAAAAACGATATATGATCCCAGATTTTCTTACAGGCCAAAACTTACAAAACTAGACATACCAAAACACTACACTACAAAGCAGGGAACCACACACCAAACCCCAACACCCAAGTCACCTTCCTGGTCGCAAATTGCGGCCAGAATGATGAAATCGGCGGCCCTAACTGGGGGTGGTGGGTTCGTGTTCAAGTGGTGTGCTCTATACCTAGGTAGCATTTCTCAGTCTCCTCAATTTTATTCTGTAGGTATCGGGTCATAAGCAGATCACATATATCACAATTCACACTTTAAAATCACCAATTTGCACAATTTGGAAACCTAAGGTATTTTAGTGTAATCTGGCTAATATCTCAGTTGAAGTGGCCTTGTTAACACTTAAATATACTAGGTTAGCCAACACAATCATTAATTTCCCAAAATTCCACTTAAACACCATAATCTAGCATTAAACTAGCAATTTAACACTAATCGACACAAAACCACACACAACTAATCAAACTAGGGATTGGGTTCAGAAAATATACCCAATGCAACCCTAGGAAGCAGGAGATTGAGTGAACGGGGGAGGAGGAGAGCTTGCTACACTGCTGGGCTTCTGCTGCTGCTGCCAGAACTGCTGCTGTTGCAGTTGCTGCTACTGCTGCTACTGATGCTGATGATGCTGCTCCTGCTACTTGCTTTGCTGCTGCCACTGCTTCTCTCTGCTGCTGCTGCTTGCTACAGGTGAGTGTGGGTGTGTGTGTGTTGATGAAGTTGCTGCTGTTAATGGTGTTGCTTGCTGCTGCTTGCTGCTTCCATTGTTGCTGTTGTTCTAGTTGCTTTTGCTGCTACTGCCACTGCTGATGTATGAGAGTGTGTGTGTGTGAGTGAGAGAGTGGAAGAATGAGAGCAATAAGTGTGAGGATGAGAATGAGAGGAATTCAAACACCCCCCTCTTCTCACTCTCTCTCACTTCATTAAAGAAGCATGGCACAAGCCATGTTGTCCCATGCCTTCTCTCTCCCAAAGTCAACAATTCAACCAAATATTAAACCATTTGCAAATTCATTTTCCATTTTTTTGAACAACCATGCACTTAAACAACCCCAAACACCTAAACCAACTTAACACTAGATTAAGCAATGGTTAAACCACAATTTTCATCCTAGTTTACATGCACAAGTGTGTGTGTGCCTAACAAAAATATAATAAAATATACAATAATTAGTATAAAATATTTAAAACTTGATTTGGTAAACTTTTTATTAAAACCCATACATTAAAATATAATTAGCTACTAAACACATTCTAAGGTGTTACATTAGAAAATACTATTGCTTGACATAACCTATTAGCTAATAGTTTAGACATTGTAGTTATTACCTGCTACTTCATGCATATCGATATTCATTGTTATGCCGCATTCATGGATTCTCATGCATATATTCACTATTTTACGTGTTACTGAGGTTTTGGATTTGGATTTCCGTGAGATTTTCTGGATTTGGAGGAAAACCGCAAAAACACAGATAAACATTCTCTCTTTTAAAATAAAAAGTGCGGTTTTCCCATGATGTATGAGTCGTCCACCATGAGTTTGCTGATGGATTTGGAAACCCGATTCGAGGAGACGGATGAACCGTTTCGGGTACATGGTGGACCCGGTGCGGTACCCCGGGGCAAGATGAATGTGGTGATGACGTTGAGCCTGGCAGGGGAGCACTACCGACCGGTGATTTTACCTGACGCGTCGAATGTCCGGAGGATACCGTCGTGGTCTTGAGATTGATGGTAGGGGTCGGTCTGGACTGACGGCGCCCTAGATTTTGTGATTGGGATACAGAGATATCGGGATATTTGGATTACGTTTTGTGCCGATGTTAGGCACTGTTTTATGCTGATTTCATTATGATACCTCATTTTAAAAATACAAAGGAAATCTCACTAAAGTATGAAAACAGTTTCTTCATTTACATGTATTATGTTCTCATGCATTCATACCTCATTCTTATGTTATATTGCTACCTGAGGCACTGACACAGGCACAGGAGATTACACTCGGGTTAGATATTTACCCTAGCCTTGTTATAGGCTGCATGTTTTATATTGAGGATTTTGTACTGATCGTTTTGACCTAGGATTATATCTTGCGTTCGGTTTCTGCTTGTAGTTATTCTCTATTCACGAGTTGGCAACTCACCCCGTTGTGCCACAGTTCTTGCAGGTTTTGCCGTACAGGTTCCTTTGCGGCATTTCTGACACATTGCTTCCTTGCGGGTGAATTGCATTGGGTAGGTGGTTCCTTTTGCATCAAAACAACCATTGTACTTATATTATTCTTTGTATCTAGAATTTCCATCAACCAAATTTGTTTATTGTTTCAGACTCAGACTTTAGTGATGTTTTATTTGGCCTTAGAGTCGCGCTTAGTAGTATTGCGGTTTTCATGCTTACTGTGTTTCTTTTGGATCAATCCTCGCCTTTCGGCGTTGTATATTATATTGTGTGTGTGGTTGTGACCGTCAATTGACGAAGAGCTAGCTCCCGCTTGGGGATGCCTTTTATCATTGTATATATGTTATGCTTGTTGTATCCCGTTCGGGGCCAGTATTTACAAAAGAAACTCTGCCGAAATTTTTAGAAAAGACTTTACCTTTTAAAAATGCACCTTCGGCTTAGTTATTTAAAAACCTCGACTTCAAACATATTTTCCTTCACTTCTTTAAACCAGTTTTCTTCACTTACTCTTAAAATGGTTTTAGATTTCTGGGCTTTGGCTTACTTGGATCAGATTGAGTCCTATAGATTTCATATGGTTCGAGGGCCAGTCACGTGCTATTTCGGGTCGTGACAAGAGTAGACTAGCATGTACCTTCTCGACCCATACAGATGGGCGATGGATGATCCCATATCCATTGGTGTTTGACATCAGAGATGAAATACGGGTGCTCAGTAGAGACTGGGTACACTGGACGGACTCGCCGAGAACTCCCAGATGGTATTATACCTCACGTCAGATGACAGTTCTCTGGTGACACTGGTACAGAGTAGTCTGTTGACCCGAGATCGTCATAGAGTCTTGTGTGGTTCCCACTGTGCTTTTATTTCCATCTTACCACGTCCAAGAGGGTGTGCAAAACGGTGGTTTTTGGGTACAGTCCCGAGTCACATGGAGGCAATGAGCGATAGGAGGGGATTCGTCTCTCCCGGTATAGGGAGTTGATGTTGCGCTGTGTTCGATTGGCTATAACCGGAAATCCCTGGCCAGGGTTGCTGAGATTTACTGGTAAGTATTACCTGTAGTATCTCGAACTGTTATAGACCTCATATCGACACGACTTATCGAGCTATTGGGGTCTGATGTTTACCACCCCTAGGCGAGATATCCGACATATCAGACGACGAGACCGGACTGTACGGTAGTGTTACTGGTTGGATTCACTGGAGTGTGAGCGGGCTTGCTCGTCGATCTTCTGATCGCTCAATACCCGGGTGGACGTTACGTTTAGTAGACCGCTTGCGGCTTGTGGGTGTTTGATATGATCATCACCTGCTGCCGGCGTATTGACGAGTCTTTAGAGTCCTACACAGAGGTTTCCTGGATCAAGCGAAACGAAATAGGAGCGCATATGAGATATGTGCAGGACCGAGAATAATGCGAGTATGTGATACCGTATTTCATTCTCGCGATATATGTATCGAATGGTTGTATGCGATATAACCTAGTTATCGAATCAAGGGTTGATTCGATAACTCGATCATAGTATACTAGTCGGTTGTGTGCGATATGACCGGATCATTGAATCAAGTGTTGATTTAATGATTTAATGCATAATTATATATTTGATATATTACTTTGCATTAACTAGTATTGGTTCACTTTAAATGGTTTTTCTCGCTCGGATGTGCGCATTATATATGTGATATGATTTTGTGCATTTGCTTGTATCATGTTTGATGATACATGTTTTTTGGTTAAGTGTAAAGTATTCAACCTTGGTTAATGAAATGGTTAGGGTTTATTATTTGTTATTCATTTATCTTATTTAGTTATCCGTTTATTTTTGATAAATGAATAAAAGAAAATGAAATGAAATGGTGGCTTTCATTTGTTGTTTTCATGAAGCTTCATGAACACTTTGACTAAGTGACCATTTTGTCTCTAGCTTGACCCTAACCATTCCTTTAACCATGATTGATTCTCTACACATTACCATAGTTAGCATTATGATAAGAAATGATTATTATTCTAATTCAATTATTCTTATCATAAGACTTTCTTCTTCTTCATCATCTTCTTCCATGAAGAAAGCAAGCTCCATCAATGGTGATTGATGGAAATGAGTGAGAAATCCAATTCTAAAGTATACCCACTTTCTATTTCTTCATCCTCTACCTCTTGCCAAGTAGTAGAGTGTGTTTTCTTCACAAGTTTCTTGACTTGGTGAAGTCGGAGCTTGATTTAGCGATGCCTCGACGTTGATCATCTTCGGCATGGACATCGATGACCTAGCCCGTCCATTCTCCGATGAAGCCGACGCTAGAGCCCGGGACTTGTTATGGACATCGAGGAGACTTCATTGCGGAGCTATGGAGGTGGAGAACCGGATCTACAAAGGTTGTATTTCCGTATCTCTTAGTTATGTGTTAACTGGTTTATCGTTTCGCCTAAATATCTAGCCGACGATCCGTAGTCGGGTTTCTCGGCACCCATAAAATTTTATATTGGCATGTTCGATGCCTTGTGAGACCTCTATAGGGCGCCTAGGAACCCTTCAGATTTAATATTTTTAATTTAATATGTAAGAACCGTAGGGGAAACCTTATGGCCCTATGGATTAGTCCGTAGGGCCAAACGAAATCTGCCCCTACGGATTTCGTTATCCGTAGGGGCAACCCCCTATTTTAGTAGTATTATAGACCCCTAGCTCCCACGTATATGATCGCCATCATAATGCTGGTAGTCAAGCAAGGATCCTATGGGCTCTATCAACATGTACATGATAAAGAAAAACCAAATAGCATACTATTATCTCAAGTAAGACAGTTTTATCGGTATAGGTCCTTACTCAATCATCATAATCACCTGTCCGCGACTATGATAATTGCCTTGAGGGCACTATAGCCAACAACGAGCACCAATTGTATGCTATACACACATTGTCAGTAATTTCCATGATACACACAACACAAATATTCATATGATATACCTTGCTATTTGTTAGCGACATAGAGGCATTTATTCTTGTGTGATGGCGCATATGAAATATAGAATACCTGTACACCTACATGCTTACATATATGCCTTTCTATACCTACATGCTCACACATATACTGTAAGTCGATGTAGTACACCCCAGTACTGGTGGGGAGGCGGAATTTTCAAAATCGATCAAGTTTAAAGAACGAACATCGACTAACCGCTTGAATCGAAGCTAAACTATAAATAACCGTACACAATGAGTTTCTTATCAATTGTGTTTAGGGATTATACCTAATGAAACCGGTCCTTCGTCTTTGTGTCCTTCTTTGTTCTCCTCGACCTTCTCTAGGTAGTAGACGATCCACCCGAGAGCAAAACACCAAGCTACACCTCTAACTTGAGGTAACTAATCTACTTTGATTGCTAATCAAAGAAGAAAGGATGATATAGAGTGAAGGTAATGGATGTTTAAGTCTAACTAAACCTTTGATCTCAACAAATGAGGATTAAGGATTAGTCTCTTGAAGATGAGAGCTTGAGGAGAGAGAATGTGAGATGAGATAATGAGATGAGAGAGAGTGTATCATAATATATTATGAAGCATTTTTATTAAAGAATAATGAATAATAGAAATGAATAAGCATGCTTCACAAATGAAAAGAGGTGATTCATTAACATGAGTCACTAAGCATTTATGGTGCATTAATGATCATGATGAATCACCCTCATGACTCACTAATCTTATCCAAAGCTTATGTCACCTTAACCTCCTTAGTCACATCTTCTAGAAGCTTCTCGTACAATTACGAGAACGCCCCTCCAATCCGCAAAAATACGGAAAAACTTTAGACTGTAAAAATCCAATAACCGGATACCAGTAACTGGCTTAAACCAAAGCCGACTGGTAAAAACTGTCCGAAAGTCGTACGTGCGTAAACGCACGTATGCGTCCGAACCCTTTGTCGCAAAACCATGCGACCTCTATATCGTTTCTCCTGGAGTAGGAAACTCTCTGTGTGGGACTCTAGAGACTCGACTACTACGCTGGCAGTGGGTTTAACCACAGACCGCAAGCGGCACTAGCTGTACGTAACGGTCCCCAGGTAGTTGTCGATAAGAAGGCCGATGAGAAAACCCATCCGAACTCCTACTGAGTCTGATGTGACAATCTCCATACAGTCCGGTCCGTTCGTCCAAGACTATCGCATATCGGGCCTAGGGGGGCGGCAAGCGTCAGTCCCCTAATAGCGGTATAAGTCGTGTCGGAGGGAAGCCCATTACACCCTGAGAAACTACTGGAACCTACCAGCAAATCTCGCTTGCCCTGGCCAGGGACTTTGCGTAATGGATCTCTGACACAGCACGATATCTACTCCCAATACCGGGAGGGATGAATCCTGTCTAACCGCCACTGCCTCCAAGTGCTCCGGACTGCACCCAACTGCTACCTGTTTGCACGACTCCTTTGAGCCGTGGTAGGGTAGCAATCTAAGAACAGTGGGACACACTCGAGGCGAAGTAGCAGTATCAAGTCTGCGGACTACGCTGTACTCATGTCACCTGGGAACTGTTCACTGACGACTGGTATCAAACCAACCAACAGTTCCCTGTGAGTCCTGTCCGGTGTACCCGTAACCTAACGAGCACCTGTATACTATCTCCAGTACGACGTACTGACGGCTGTGGGACAGACCATCTCCCCAACTGGGATGAGAAGCGTACACACCAGTCTACTCCGGAGTATCGATGCTCTGTCTCGATAATCCAACGACCAGGGACCTGAATAAGGATGTGCTTGTAGACTACCCAGCCCCCACTAGTGTGACTGCCATCACAACGCTGGTAGACAAGCAAGATCCTAAGAGCTCTATCAATACGTACACTCACATATTAAGATAGAAAAACCAAGTAGCATACTACCATGTTTAGCAAGACTGTTATATAAATGTGAATATCCCAAGCTTCCATTAAGTAATATACAAGCTAGTATGATACGGAAATGGCCTTCTAGGGCATAAACACTAACAATCTCCCACTTGCCCTAGGGCCATGTACTGGCATATCGTAGACCAATGATCTCGAGTAGCCTCTCGAACTGAATCTGAGGAAGGGCCTTCGTGAATGGATCAACAATGTTCTCTTCTGAAGCAACTCTCCGAACCTCGATCTCCTGACGATCAATGATCTCCCTGATCAGGTGATACCGCCTCAAGATGTGTCTGGACTTCTGATGGGACCTTGGTTCCTTCGCTAAAGCTATAGCTCCGTTGTTGTCGCAATACAAAGGTATTGGATCAACTATGGTAGGAACCACCTGTAGTTCTGTTAGGAACTTCTTCATCCAGACTGCTTCTTTTGCGGCATCGCAAGCAGCTATATACTCCGCTTCCATCGTCGAGTCGGCAACGGTGTCCTGCTTGGAGCTCTTCCAGCATACCGCCCCTCCATTGAGGGTAAAGACATAACCCGACATGGACTTGGAATCGTCCTTATCACTCTGGAAGCCGGAATCAGCAAAGGCCTCCAACCTGAGGTCTTTTGCGTCGTAAACCAAGAACATCTCCTTAGTCTTCCTCAGGTACTTGATAATGTTATTTACTGCTATCCAGTGCTTCTCCCCTGGGTCTGACTGATACCGGCTTACCACGCTCAGCGCGTAAGCTACATCTGGTCTGGTACACAACATCGCATACATTATAGAGCCTACCGCAGAAGCGTAGGGTATAATAGACATGCGTTCCCTTTCCAAATCAGTCTTGGGAGACATCTTTTTGGAGAGGGTGATTCCGTGACAAGCCGGTAGATTACCGCGCTTAGAATCTTCCATACTGAATCTTTTCAGTACAGTGTCGATATACCTGGACTGCGAAAGTCCCAACATCCTCTTGGATCTATCACGATAGATCCGGATCCCCAGAATGTAAGAGGCATCACCCAGGTCTTTCATGGAGAACCTGTGTGACAAGAATCCTTTGACAGATTGTAGCATAGGAATGTCATTTCCTATCAATAGAATGCCATCCACGTACAAGACGAGGAATACGACACTTCTGGCCACAACTTTACTATATATGCACGGTTCATCTGGATTTTTGATAAAGTCATATTCTTTGACTGTCTCATCAAAACAGATGTTCCAACTCCGCGATGCCTGCTTTAGTCCGTAAATGGACTTAAGCAGCTTGCATACTTTCCCGCTGCTCCCACTCTGATTGAAACCCTCTGGCTGATCCATATAGACGCTCTCTTCTAAATTTCCATTCAGAAAAGCCATCTTTACGTCCATCTGCCAGATTTCATAATCATGGAAGGCAGCAATAGCAAGAAGGACCCGAATGGATTTGAGCATAGCCACTGGAGAAAAGGTTTCGTCATAGTCCAAACCAGGTCTTTGACGAAAACCCTTTGCAACAAGTCTAGCCTTATAGGTTTCCACCTGTCCATCTACACCAATCTTTTTCTTGAAGATCCATTTGCATCCTATGGGTTTTACCCCATCTGGAGCAAAGTCCAAAGTCCATACTTTGTTGGTGTACATGGACTGCATCTCGGTCTGCATTGCATC
The DNA here is from genome assembly GCA_030015575.1 of Agapanthus africanus. Lineage (NCBI taxonomy): Eukaryota > Viridiplantae > Streptophyta > Magnoliopsida > Asparagales > Amaryllidaceae > Agapanthus > Agapanthus africanus. Next base: position 179,975,354 of record JASDDO010000031.1, on the reverse strand, counting down.
TAGCCATCGTACCGAGTCGCCGCTCTGGATGGCCTGCTGGAAGTCAGTAGGTTCATCATCATCTATGATGCAATCCTCTCTATCCCCGTCTATGAGAAAACCGTAGTATCTCTCAGGCGGATGAGACGGCCTACTACTCCTGCGGAGGGGTGCGGGAATGTTCTGTTCTTCTTGAACCTCTGATTCTACCAAACTTTCAGTAGCAGTTTGTGGTTCTGGAATTTCTTCCAGTTCTATTTCGCTCCCACTTGATTCCTTTTCTAAAAACTGATGTTCTAGAAAATGGGCATTACGAGAAACAAATACCTTTTGTTCCTCTACGTAATAGAATAGATATCCCCTGGAGTGCTTTGGATATCCCACAAACAAACACTTTACTGATCGTGCCTCGAGCATGTCCACATGCTGCTTTTTAACAAAAGCTGGACATCCCCAAATCTTTATATACTGTAGATAGGGTTTCTTCCCACTCCACATCTGATATGGAGTGGTAGGCACAGTCTTGGTAGGTACCATGTTCAAAAGATATGCCGCTGATTCTAGCGCATGTCCCCAGAAAGATCGCGGTAACTCAGCATTACTCATCATGGATCGTACCATATCCAATAGGGTTCGATTCCGTCTCTCCGATACACCATTATGCTGTGGAGTGTACGGAGGAGTAAGCTGAGAGAGAATTCCTTTCTCTTTTAGGTAACCTAGGAACTCGGCACTCAAGTATTCTCCACCTCGATCAGATCTAAGTGTTTTTTATACTTTTGCCGGTTTGGTTTTCTACTTCATTCTTATACTCTTGGAATTTCTCAAAAGCCTCGGATTTATGTTTCATCAGATAAATGAATCCGTATCTTGAGTAATCATCCGTGAAAGTAATGAAATAGGAAAAACCACCTCTCGCATATGTAGACATTGGACCGCATACATCACTGTGTATGAGTCCTAAGAGCTCGCTCGCTCTTACTCCTTGTCCAGTGAATGGAGTCTTTGTCATCTTTCCTTTGAGACAAGATTGACAAGTGTCATAAGATTGATATTCGAACGAGTCCAAATATCCTTCTCTATGCAACTTAGTCAACCTTCTCTCATTGATGTGACCCAGTCTACAATGCCATAAGAAAGCTTTATTTAAATCTGGAGACTTTCTTTTTAGTGTGTTCTGGACATTGAAAATTTGGAGTTGGTTTAACACATATATGCCGTTATTTAGAGTACCGGACCCAATCAAACCATGATTAAGGTGGATGTTGACAACATCTCTTACAAACGTGAAATCATAACCTTTATTTGATAACAAGGAAACTGATATGATATTACATGTTAAGCTTGGTACAAAATAACAGTTATGCAAAACCAAAATATGTCCACTCGTCAATCCTAGGTGATAATCCCCGACGGACGCAGCTCCCACGCTAGCTCCGTTAGCAACCCTGAGGATCATATCACCTTCCTTCAGCACTCTACGGTTTCTCAGTGCCTGCAATGAATTGCAAATATGAGATCCTGATCCGGTATCCAATACCCAGGAAGTAGAGTTGATCGACAGACAATTCTCAATTACAAACACACCTGAAGTCGATGCCACAGCTTGCTTCGGTTCCTGGTTCTTGGCGTTCCACGCCTTGCAATCCTTCTTCCAGTGCCCTTTCCTGTGACAAGGGAAGCACTCATCCTGGCCAACTATCGGTACTGCAGTCTTTTTCTTTCCCTTCCCTCTCACCTTACTAACACCTCCTCTAGGTTTGGGTGTGGCCTTCTTCTTCCTTCCTTTGGCCCTAGCCTTGGACCCGGAAGAAGATCCACCGCCAACAAACATAGCGGGTGTTTCCCTTGCCTTCTGCAAGGTGCCCTCCGCACTCCTTAACATGTTCAGGAGTTCCGCAAGTTCAACTTCTTTTCCTTGAAGATTGAAGTTGAGGATAAACTGGGCGTAGGTGGGAGGAAGGGACTGGAGAATAAGGTCTGTATAGAGCTCATTATCCAAAGTCGTCCCAAGGTCTGCGAGCTCTTCTATATAGCCAATCATCTGTAGGACATGTTCACCTACCGATGACCCGACAGCCAACCTCGCTCGAAACAATTTCTTAGAGGTCCCGTATCTTGCTATACGAGATTGCTCTCCATAAAGTTCCTTTGTATGGAGAAATATGCCATCTAAGGACATATCCTCGTGCCTCCTCTGATGTTCATTGTTCATCGAGGCAAGCACGATGCACTTGGCTCTCGCGCAATCTAAATCCCAGGTTTTGCGGATTTTCTTATCCGCATTGCTGGATTTGGGACCAGGGACAGCAGGTGCCGTAGCGGTGAGGACGTACCCCAGTTTGTCATAGGTCAAAGCCATTTTGACATTCCGCAGCCAATCTTTATAGTTTGGCCCCGTCAGTATATTTTTCTCTAAAAGTAACTTAAGTCCAGTCATTTTCAGGGTCGCTGCAATTAGGAGAGAGAGAAGAAAACACTTTAGCATGATGCTCTTGCAAGTTTAGAGTGGTTTTTAATTCTAAACTGGATGGCTCCCACTGTTTCTCGAATCCTTCCTCAAACCATAAAAGAAGAATTAGCCAGGACTATTCTCACCGTACAATACTTGCTTAACCGTTCAGCCAGGCCAGTGTCGATACTTCGAGGGAGGTTTTCCAACGCTTTCGTGAAGTTCCTTAATTAAATAACCTCTTTTCTCTGGGGGCGTAACCCCGCTGACACCTTTCTGGACACCTACTAGGTTTATAGCATTGATCGTTAAGTGATGAATATCCTGATAAGTAGCATATACTCACAGTAGGATCGGGATCCAAATATCATCGTATGATAATGTTGAAGGAATGCTACCAACATTCATCAAACTCCAAATGGTATGCATCTCTTTGCAAATTTCAGTTTCTTTAGAAATTCCCGATATAAGTTTTTGCCCCATGCTCTTATGACCTTGGCGTTAGGTCAAAATGTCATAAGTCACATGTCAAGTTCTACCCATCATTATCTTGTCAATTTGAACCCATCCGTATATATCCTTGACGTTCGGCCAAAATGATAATACGACTGTCCCAAACTAACTCATCTATCTATGCAACAAATGAATATCCAGCAGCTACCAAACACTATGCCTTGGCGTTAGGTCAAAATACATAGCTTGAATACTACTGAATACCCAGATGAAATGACGGAGGGCTACGAATGGTTTTGGCGAAACCGTGAACGTAGTGAACTTGATATAACCGAAGGAACCTGATAGGTTTTAAAAGGAGTGGTTAAATCTCCGCATTTAAAAATATCTGTTTTAAAAATAACCGAGTGGTTTCTTTTAAATTGTTCCAACGATTTAAACTTTGGTTTGTTTTACTTTGCATTATAGATAATGCGTCCCATCATTAACCTATCATTGCAGAAAACAACGAAAATACAACGTCCTCTTATGCCATACACATTCGCCACGGGGTCCCGTCATCACCCGTTAGGTTACTTAACTAACGACAGAGCAGGGGCTGGGCTAGCGCGGGTGTAAAACATAAGTGACGTCTAAATAGCTACAATAAATATAGATATTTTACATTCGTCTGACGCAATGATATACATTCCAGAACACAGATAAACAATATTGGATTTGCAAGCAATCTGTATTTCTTTTGAGCCTGCAAGAAAAGACAGATTATACAGTTGTGATGAATAGCCGTTACCCCACCCTCGACCCCTACGGGTACGGCAAACTACCCACCCGGCAGTCTGTGTACCCCACCTTGGGTCAGTCCTAGGAGCAAAAACAGTAAAATGAAATAATACAACGGTGGCTACGACCGCAACCTGGAAGTGCCCCGCAAAAAATAATATTACAAAAAATTACATTTACAACAAATGAATTAAACAATAACCCATTGCTAACCCCGGCTATACACCACAACAGTCCAATACAGTTTATATGCACAAACAGATATAACCATTTCAGAAATGTGCAACCCCCTGCCAACCGACATACTAGCAGTTAGGGGAGGTTTACGAACACATTAAACAATCACAGATATAATCCAATATGCAAATACTGTACAATTTCGATCGATTAAACAATATCAATATTGCTCCAAAATCTGCTCTGTTAAACAGTAACCTGAGCAAATATTAAATATTCCAGAAAACCCCAAATATTACACAGAAGCAACAGAAGAAAAATCGGCTCCTGACTCGCCAACTCGGCGGCGGAAGCGCGGCGACTCAGCAGGCTGAGGCCGCGGTTCCGCGGCGAGTTAGGCGATTCAGGCGACTGTTTTTCTTGGGTGTTCTTCTGGTGTCTTTTCAAGCTCCCTGAACTCACCTGAAAAATTTTTGGGCATCATTTAAATTTCGACAGAAACTTGCATTTTTTAGGGTTTTCCGGCTTCGTTTTTCCGTTCGAAATTCGTACAAATTTGCAATTAAGTTATTTAGTGTTTAGCGAGGCTCTGATACCACTGTAAGTCGATGTAGTACACCCCAGTACTGGTGGGGAGGCGGAATTTTCAAAATCGATCAAGTTTAAAGAACGAACATCGACTAACCGCTTGAATCGAAGCTAAACTATAAATAACCGTACACAAAGAGTTTCTTATCAATTGTGTTTAGGGATTATACCTAATGAAACCGGTCCTTCGTCTTTGTGTCCTCCTTTGTTCTCCTCGACCTTCTCTAGGTAGTAGACGATCCACCCGAGAGCAAAACACCAAGCTACACCTCTAACTTGAGGTAACTAATCTACTTTGATTGCTAATCAAAGAAGAAAGGATGATATAGAGTGAAGGTAATGGATGTTTAAGTCTAACTAAACCTTTGATCTCAACACATGAGGATTAAGGATTAGTCTCTTGAAGATGAGAGCTTGAGGAGAGAGAATGCGAGATGAGATAATGAGATGAGAGAGAGTGTATCATAATATATTATGAAGCATTCTTATTAAAGAATAATGAATAATAGAAATGAATAAGCATGCTTCATAAATGAAAAGAGGTGATTCATTAACATGAGTCATTAAGCATTTATGGTGCATTAATGATCATGATGAATCACCCTCATGACTCACTAATCTTATCCAAAGCTTATGTCACCTTAACCTCCTTAGTCACATCTTCTAGAAGCTTCTCGTACAATTACGAGAACGCCCCTCCAATCCGCAAAAATACGGAAAAACTTTAGACTGTAAAAATCCAATAACCGGATACCAGTAACTGGCTTAAACCAAAGCCGACTGGTAAAAACTGTCCGAAAGTCGTACGTGCGTAAACGCACGTATGCGTCCGAACCCTTTGTCACAAAACCATGCGACCTCTATATCGTTTCGCCTGGAGTAGGAAACTCTCTGTGTGGGACTCTAGAGACTCGACTACTACGCTGGCAGTGGGTTTAACCACAGACCGCAAGCGGCACTAGCTGTACGTAACGGTCCCCAGGTAGTTGTCGATAAGAAGGCCGATGAGAAAACCCATCCGAACTCCTACTGAGTCTGATGTGACAATCTCCATACATTCCGGTCCGTTCGTCCAAGACTATCGCATATCGGGCCTAGGGGGGCGGCAAGCGTCAGTCCCCTAATAGCGGTATAAGTCGTGTCGGAGGGAAGCCCATTACACCCTGAGAAACTACTGGAACCTACCAGCAAATCTCGCTTGCCCTGGCCAGGGACTTTGCGTAATGGCTCTCTGACACAGCACGATATCTACTCCCAATACCGGGAGGGACGAATCCTGTCTAACCGCCACTGCCTCCAAGTGCTCGGGACTGCACCCAACTGCTACCTGTTTACACGACTCCTTTGAGCCGTGGTAGGGTAGCAATCTAAGAACAGTGGGACACACTCGAGGCGAAGTAGCAGTGTCAAGTCTGCGGACTACGCTGTACTCATGTCACCTGGGAACTGTTCACTGACGACTGGTATCAAACCAACCAACAGTTCCCTGTGAGTCCTGTCTGGTGTACCCGTAACCTAACGAGCACCTGTATACTATCTCCAGTACGACGTACTGACGGCTGTGGGACAGACCATCTCCCCAACTGGGATGAGAAGCGTACACACCAGTTTACTCCGGAGTATCGATGCTCTGTCTCGATAATCCAACGACCAGGGACCTGAATAAGGATATGCTTGTAGACTACCCAGCCCCCACTAGTGTGACTGCCATCACAACGCTGGTAGACAAGCAAGATCCTAAGAGCTCTATCAATACGTACACTCACATATTAAGATAGAAAAACCAAGTAGCATACTACCATGTTTAGCAAGACTGTTATATACATGTGAATATCCCAAGCTTCCATTAAGTAATATACAAGCTAGTATGATACAGTAATGGCCTTCTAGGGCATAAACACTAACATATACCATGTTAGCTATATGTTCACCTTTATATGATGTTGCGTTGGATTTCGGAGAAATTAGGAACCGCATGATATATTTAATAAATTTTTGCCGTTAAATAGCGGTTTTTCCTTTATATGCTCATATTACTATTTCATGTTGCATATATTATATTTCATGGATTTCGCATTTATATAAGGATTTCATATGATGTTTTCTGGATGTCCTAGGTATATATATCAATGGTATGGGACACTAATATATATGTATATATATATATATATCAGTGGTATGGGAAGTTGCAATATATGTAAACCTATATAATATGTATCATCATAATGATCTGTGCATGTATTCTTATTCATTGGTCGATGTGAGGGGCCGATGTGCCCGATGTGAGGGCCGATATGGGGGCCGATTTGAGGGAATTTAGGATTTTGATTGTCTTGATGGACACTGGTCCGCCACGATGAGGACGCCATGAGGATGGCATGTTTTATCCCATACTCCGCATTTATTTGATATGCATTTGCTTCATGTTTTAGTAGTACCTGATAGAGTACCTTTCATGACTGTTGCATATACATATTGTCATACTTATGCTATCAGATTTCATGTGATTAATTATCGTTGTTAGTACATACTTGCAATTACAATATGATGTTATTTACTATTCACGAGTTGTAAACTCACCCCCGTTGTGCCGCAGGGTTTTTCAGGTCTGATCATCAGAGTGGTCGCGGCAGGGCGCCTTATTATCTCTACTTTTGAGGATACCGCTACGGTTGGCTGTAAAGCCGTTTGCTATAGGTGGGTTGCGGTTATCCGATGATGTACATTGTATATTTCTTGTATCTAGTACTCTCCATCAACCACTTTCGTGTATTGACTTAGAGACGAGTTGTGAGGATCGATATTGTATATTCTTATGATTCTGGTTGTTGTGCTCGTGTGAGCCGGCTTTTTGTATGTGGATTATCTCATTTCTTCGCTACGGCGTTGTATATCATTTGTGGTGCTTGTTTCCGCCGTTGGACAAGATTTTCTCCCGTTTGGGAAAGCTTTACTTTTATCTTATGTTTGTATCCGTTTCGGGGCTAGCATTTACAAAGGAGGTGCTGCCGAAATTTTTATGAAAACAAACTTAAGTTAAAGTTTTGCATCGAGATTTTAAAAAGTGTTCTATCTTTTCCTTCTTGTAATGGTTTAGATTGCTGGGTTTTTCGCTTACTTAAATTGCGTTACGCCTGTTGACGTTATGTAGTATAAATGTCGTTCATGTGCCTAATTGTAGGTCGTGACAAAGTTGGTATTAGAGCGCTAGGTTTTACCTTTCGGAGTGTAGCATGACCTTGGTGTGATGGAGTAGGTAGCTTAAGCAGAGCGACATAACGTGTGTATGTTCTGTGACATACATACGGCACGGTGCTCCGCCTAAGTGACCTTAGGACTTATTCCTTGAAATTCCTTCCGTGATTATTTATATCCTTGTGATCCGATTTCTGTGTCCTTATCGAATCCTGTTTCCATTTATAAACTTTATGCCGCCGAAGACTACGAGGGCATAGAGAGCGGCCATGAGGGCCGAGGTCAGAGTTGACTCGTCTGAGACGGGGACTGACCAGGGCAATACGCCCGTTGTGTAGGAGCAGATTGTTCCACCTTCGACAGACCATATGTCTTTGCTAGGGGCTGGTTTGCAGGATTTACTCAAGTTGATGGGTTCATTAGTTGAGGCCTTTCGAGTGCAGGGGCAGATAGTTGTTCCACCCGTTAGGGGGACCGTGTTGGCGCCTACTTGTCAGGCGGTTGTACCTGCAGCTACAGAGGTGATCACCGTATCGTTATCGGAGTTCATGAGGCTGAGGCCTCCGGTTTTCACTGGCACCGATGCAGCTGAGGATCCGCAGTCATTTATCGACCGGGTGGCCTGGATATGTCGTTCGCTTAGATGCTCCGACGCGAGATGGGTGGAGTTCGTGAGCTTTTCTCTTAAGGGTCTGGCCCAGAAGTGGTGCGAGTGCTTAGAGAAGGGCAGAGCCGCAGGTCTTTCTCCTATGACCTGGGCTGAGTTCATGACGGTGTTTCTTGCATGTTTTCTTCCATCTGAGCATCAGGGATGCTTGAGCATGCAGATTCGAGTCATTACGCTAGACTCAGGGTATGACGGTGGCCGAGTATGATTTGCTGTTTACCGAGCTATCTATGTATGCTCCGTATTTGGTAGCTATGGAGGAAATGCAGGCAAGAGGTTTGTTCGAGGCCTGCTTACCCATTTGTTCCTCACTATCAGTGTTCAACATTGCGACACCTATGCAGCAGCGGTGGACGCAGCCCTGTTGGTTTAGGAGCGTCTTTCTGAAATGTCGGTTGCTTCGGAACAGAAGAAAGTTCGTACTAGTGTTTCGGTACAGAGGCAGGCGTTTAGGCGTCGTGAAAGTTCCCGTTCAGATACTGGGGGTAGTGGAGGTTCGGGACGAGGTCAGCTTTTTAGCTCTTATCCCCAGGAGAGTCAGCAGTTTTCATCTGGATGTTACCGGTGCGGGAATTTGGGTCATCAGGTTTGAGATTGCACTGAGCCACGTGAGTGCGAGGCAGCTGTACCATAGGTTACCTTACCACCTTCTCCACCGCAGAGTGCATTGCCCCTTATGCCTGTCGTTGCTCCTCCTCAGACTCATGTATATTGAGGTCAGGGACGGGGTGGTTTTGTGTCGAGAGGGCGGGGTGGTAGAGGCAGAGGTCAGTCAGTCGCCGGTAGAGGGCAGGCTCGGGTGTTTACCTTGAACCATCAGGACGCGCAGGCGTCCAATGCAGTGGTTTCAGGTACTCTTTATGTATGTTCTTTTGATGCACATATTTTGTTTGATCCGGAATCTACTCATTCGTTTGTTTCTACGCACTTCGTGCCGAGTTTGGGTCGAGAGTCGTGTTTGCTAGATCAGCCGCTTGTCGTGATTACACCTGTTGGCGATTCTTTTGTCGCGCGTTACGTGTTTCGGTCGTGTACCGTTCAGATTGGAGATAGAGAGTCGTCTGTCGATTTGATCCTTCTAAATATATTGGACTTCGACGTTCTCCTTAGCATGGACTGGTTGGCAGCTTGTTTTGCGTCGGTGGACTGCCGTGAGAAGAAAGTCAGTTTCAGTTTTCCGGGTGAGTCGGTTCGGGTTGTGCAGGGGGACCGTGGTGCCGCCCCTGACAGTTTGATTTTTGCCTTTCCGCAAGTCGGCTTTTGAGGAGGGGATGTCGGGGATTCTTAGCTTCATTTGTGATATTAGGGCCACAGTAGGGTCGTTGGACCGGGTTCCTATCGTGCGAGAGTTTCCCGACGTTTTTCTCGATAAGTTACCTGGTTTTTCGCCAGAGCGCGATATTGAGTTTTTCATTGATCCGATTCGTGGCACGGGGCCTATTTCTATACCGCCTTACTGGATGGCTCCGGCGGGGCTTAAAGAGATTAAAGATCAATTGCAAGAGTTGCTTGATAAGGGACTTGTGCGTCCGAGTGTTTTGCCGGGGTGAGCTCATGTTCTGTTCCTCAAGAAGAAGGACGGCAGTTTGAGGTTGTGTATTGTTTATCGACAATTGAACCGAGTTATGATGCGGAACAGGTATACTTTACCTCGCATTGATGATTGTTTTGATCATCTCCAGGGTGCAAAACATTTTTCTATGATTGATTTGCATTCGGGTTATCATCAGTTGCTGGTTCGGAATAATGACATTCCGAAGACTGCTTTTCGTACATGCTATGGGCATTATGTATTTCTAGTGATGTCATTCCGACTCACCAATGCCCCAGTAGCGTTCATGGATCTGATGAACCAGATTTTCAGGCCGTTCCTCGACCAGTTCATTATTGTGTTTATTAATGGCATTCTAGTCTACTCTAGGAGTCGGGAGGAGCATGAGCAGCACTTGAGAATTGCTTCGCAGATGTTGAGAGAGCACCAGCTGTATGCTAAATTCTCAAAGTGCACATTTGGCTTGATAGAGTTGACTTCCTGGGTCATGTGGTGACGAGAGACGGTATTCTTGTGGACCCGAGGAAGATCGAGACTGTACAGCTTTAGCCCAGACCTGTATCCGTGACAGAGGTCCGCAGCTTTTTGGGCTTAGCTGTTTATTACCGCAGTTTCGTGCAGGAATTTTCGAGTATCGCTGCACCGTTGACCAGACTGACCTGGAAGAGGGTTCCTTTTCTTTGGACCGATGCGTGAGCATAGTTTTCAGCAGCTGAAGACTCGGTTGACAACTGCACCCATTCTATCTTTGCCTTCTGGATCAGGTGGCTTTGTAGTTTACTGTGATGCGTCTCGAGTGGGGCTCAGTTGTGTGCTGATGCAGCATGATAGAGTGATTGCTTATACTTCTAGGCAGCTGAAGAAGCACGAGCAGAATTATCCCACTCACGATCATAAGATGGCTGCGTTGGTCTTTGCGTTGAAGATTTGGAGACACTGCTTGTATGGGGAGTCGTGTCAGATTTTCACGGACTACAAGAGCTTGAAGTACATCTTACAACAGCGGGATCTGAATCTGAGACAACACTGGTGGATGGATCTTGTGAAGTATTATGGTTGTGACATCCTTTATCACCTGGGCAAAGCGAATGTGGTAGATGATGCTTTGAGTCCTAGGCCCGAGGGTAGCTTGTCCCAGTTGAGCGCAGTTCAGAGGCAGTCTTCTGCAGATTGGAAGACCTTGTACTATGGTAGAGTACAGTTTGAGTTCACTTCCACTGGTGGAAATCTTGCTCATGTCCGCGCCCGTCCACTTCTACTTGATCATATCCGGGAGGCGCAGCCCAGTGTGGCCCGTTTGGTTGAAATCCTTGAGCTTGTTCGACAGGGTACAGATTCAGAGTTCTTGCTTGATGACCAGGGTGTGCTATATTATGGGATTCGCTTGTGTGTACCGGATATTGATGGGTTGAGATGCGAGATCCTAGAGCAAGCACATCAGTCAGCCTTTAGCGTTCATCCAGGTTCCACCAAGATGTACCGTGACTTGAGTGACATTTACTGGTGGGAAGGGATGAAGCGTGATGTTTCAGACTTCGTGTCGAGGTGCCTGACTTGTCAGCAAGTCAAGGCTGAGTATCAGAGACCGGCTGGAGAGTTGCAGCCTTTACCCTTTCCTGAGTGGAAATGGGAGCATATTTCCATGGACTTTGACATGGGTCTACCCAGGACCAGTTGGGGGAATGACTCCATTTGGATGATTATTGACCGGTTGACGAAAGCGGCTCACTTTCTTCCGGTGAAGACCACTTTCGGTCATGCTCGGTATGCCCGGTTGTATATAGATGAGATTGTGTGTTTGCACAGTGTTCCCACATGCATTGTATCCGATAGGGGCACCCAGTTTACTAGCTGTCTTTGGCAGAAGCTTCAGGAAACTTTGGGTACCCGGTTGAGTTTTAGCACTGCTTTCCATCCGCAGAACGATGGTCAGTCAGAGCGGACTATACAGACTCTAGTGGATATGATTCGGGCGTATGTGCTTGATTTTGTTGGCAGCTGGGATCGTCACTTGCCGTTGATTGAGTTCTCCTACAACAAAAGCTTTCAGGAGACTATTCAGATGGCACCTTTCGAGGCTTTATATGGTAGGAAGTGTCGATCGCCAGTCTGTTGGACCGAACTCAGTGAGAGCAGAGTTTTAGGACCCCATCTAGTTCAGGAGACTACGGAAAAGATCCAGCTGATTCAGGACAGGATAAGAGCATCCCAGTGCAGATAGAAGTCTTATGCCGACCGTCATCGTCGCAGACTTGAGTTCGCAGTAGGGGATCATGTATTCCTGAGGATTTCTCCGATGAAGGGCGTTATGAGATTTGGGAGAAAGGGGAAGCTCAGTCCCAGATTTTTAGGTCCTTTGGAGATCCTTGAGCGAGTTGGTACCATTGCTTATCGTTTGGCGCTCCTGCCCAGTTTTCCAGTTGTTCACCCCGTGTTCCATATGTCGATGCTTTGTAGATACCTTCTGTAAGTATACGGTAGAGCCCCTGCCAATAATCTGAGGCCAAACGCAGAACAAAAACTTTTATAACTAGCACTAGCGCAGACTATAACCCGGATCATGCCATTAACACTAAACTAGCAAACTGTAAAGATGATATAAAGGCTATACCGATCGATCCGTGTCCTTCGGTCTTTAGCCACCATCACCATCTCTTTGCGGCTACTCCAATCTCATTTGATCTCCGGTCTCCTCATCGAGGTGGCACCACGTCAACGAATCTTTATATAGGCTCCCGCCTCAATACCGAGGCAACTCGGACATGAAGTATGCTAACCGATATGTCCAAGATGAAGTAGAGAATGAGTGTGAATACTTTGTCTCAAACACCCAAGGATTCTCATCACATGAGAGGGTTTGGGTGGAGGTTGAAGAAGATGCAAAGGGATGAAGAGTGTGAGCTCAAGAAAATCAAGTGAGCAAAAAAACCAAGTCTCAAAAATAACCCCTTGGCCGTCCACTAATTTTGGGTGTGGTATATACTAGGTTTTGTGTTGAAATATCAAGGAAAATATCTTACCAAAATATCTCCACAAACCCTAAAAAATATCCTACCCAAAATGAACACCATTAATTCTTTAATGACTCACTAGATGACTCATTACATGAGTCATTAGTGAACATTCTAGAATAAATGTGTCATCCAAAGTGAGTGACACTTTCCAAACCCATTTAAACATTTAAACTAAAATGTTTAACCAAAACAAATGCATCTTCTAAAGTAATCTCGTAATGGATTACGAGAATACCCCTCACCTGTATATACATACCTGTATCCGTATTCCGACCGAATACGAATACCACGAGACGAAAGTATTCCGACTCAATATAATACTTGGATCCGGCTTAAACCAAAGCCCACCAGTATTATCTATCCGAGCCATGACACGTACACAAGTTCACGTGCATGTTCGAACCCTGCCATAAAACCATACGGCCTCTGCAACGTTTCGCCCGAACTTGGAAAACTATCTGTGGGGAACTCTAAAGACTCGTCAATACGCGGGCCGTAGATTTAACCACAAGAACGACAATGGTACAAAATGTACGTAACGGCTGCCCTAAGTATTAATCAAAAGGGAAGCCGATGAGTGAACTCATTCTGGAACCCTAACTGATCCTATTAGTGACAATATCCGTACAGTCCGGTCCATTGGTCTATGAGCATCGCATATCGGGCCTAGGGGGCTAGTAACGTCAGACCCTCAAAAGCGGTATAAGTCATGTCGGAGGGTAGCCCTGAACACCCTGAGAAACTACTGGAATACCTACCAGTAATTCTCACCTGCCTTGGCCAAGGACTTGGTGTAATGGCTGTCCTAGACACACAGCGATATCACACCAAATACCGGGAGAGACGAATCCTCTGCCGATCCGCTCTCTGCCTCTATGTGGCTCGGGACTGTACCCAACTAAAACCTATTTGCACGACTCCTTTGAGCCGTGGTAACGTAGTAACCTAAGCATAGTGGGAACTCACACGAGATAAATGATGACCTCAGGTCGATGAACTAACCTGTACACATGTCACCAGGGAACTGCTATCTGACGCTAGGTATAATACTAACTAGCAGGTTCCCGGCGAGTCCTGTTTGGTGCACTCATAACCCAATGAGCACCAGTATACATCATAGGTGAACCAACCGACACCAATGGTTTGTGAGACCGGCCACCGCACCTCGTCAGGGTCTCGACTGTATACACTAGTCTACTCCGGTGTATCGATGCCCTGTCTCGAAACTCCTACGACTAGGGACCATTTTTAAGGATGTGCTTATAGATTACCTAACTCTCACGTTTATGATCGCCATCATACTGTTGGTAGTCAAGAAAGAATCATAAGGGCTCTATCAACGTGTAATAGTGAACAGTAATGTCATCTAAAACTGTACAAGACTGATAAAGGCAAACCAAATAGCATACTATCGTCTCTAGTAAGACCGTCATACCGGTATAGGTCATCCCTCAATCATTGCAATCACGTATCTGCGATCCAATAATTGAATTTGAGGGCACTATATCCAACAATCTCCCACTTGCACATAAGGCTAATTATTGCGATGTCATATACTCATAGCCCGTGTGATACCAAACATCCAACTCCTCTACTAATCAGTTTCACAAAGCTCGTTTGTAAAACTATTGTTTTCGAGAAATAGCCTCAGTGAGTGGATCCGCCCTGATGTTTCTCTCTATGTCTCTCTTAATCTTAAATTCGCGGAGAAAGACATCTCCCGAATTGAGTAATACCTGTCTTTGAATATGTCTGGATGTCTGATAGGACCTAGTTCATAAATGAACTCCAAATCCAAACTTCTTAGACTGTATCGTCAACTAAACCTAATCAGTATCCTGCACCATGTCTCCCACAGTATCCTGTTGTACCACATGTCCAAACTACTTCCCCCCGTCAGAGGGAAAACTATAACTCTGACAGTCACTCTGTCATCCATGCCACATTGGTAGCCTGGAATGATAACCGTCTCTCAAAGGAGGCTGCCGTTATCAAATCCCTAGAATATCCACATATGTTCTAAAACTGCTTCCGAATGTTTCTCCACGATTGGATTAATATAAACTTATTGCATCTAGTGAAAAAACAACATCTGGTGTGGTACTTGACATCTCATGATTGACTCAATTGCCTAAGCAAGTGATATGCCAATCATGCACATCCCTCTCCCCTTTAGTCTGTAAGACACTTTTAGAGTGGGAGACTCCATCACCTGCAGGTACACCACCATGCTAGGAGTCGTCCATTCTATAACACCTTTAGAATTCTGTCTAAGTACCCAGATTGGGAAACTACCTAAATCTAGATCTAAAACCATAGATCTACTAACCAGAATGTCAGATATTATATCCATATCCTTTGTGGAGAAACAACTGTGTGACAACCACAGTATAACCGATCGTAGTATAGGAATTTTACAGTATAGGAATTTTACTTCCTACTCTGTATATGTCATCCAAATACCAGGACATCACACCCTACTACCTTCTTAACAGATCCATCACCTATTCTGATGAAGTCAAAACCATGACTGTTACATCAAAAATAGATGATCTATCTCCGCTATATATGCTTTAGTTTATAAATAGACATAAGCTACTTGTCCACTATGCTTCCGCTGCTCCCACTGTTCCCACTGACCACAATAACCCTCTGGCAGAGTCATATACACGTACACATCTAAAGCTAGTTTAGAACGATGTTATACTCATCCTCATGCCGGGTTTCATAGTCTGGAACAGCAGTAATGGCAAGTCTGGGTTAACAAGAACCTCCCTGTCACTGTCCTTGAGGCTACCGAAGTACCTCTCGGGTGCCTGAGGTTACCCACCATTTCTGCGGAGTGGCTAATGCAATGTCAAACCTGATTGAATCTTCAGGTTCTATTAAATTTTCCGTAATCGTCTGTGGTTCTGGAATCAGTTCCAGTTCTACCATACTCCCACTACTGTTTTCTGAAAAAGCCCAATTTACTAAAACTGTGGCGAGTGAAGAACAATATCACTATTGATCTTCCAGATGGTAGAAAATCAACCCTCGTCATAGCCTGAGTCAACCCACAAACTGCCATTACAGAAACGTGCCTTGAGTTATCCAGAGTCTAGTTTTAAGCATAAGCCGGACAACTCCCCATACCTTAACATCGTTAAGATATGAACCATTCTATATCCAATATAGAAACTTTGGCACTGATTTAATTGGAACCAGATTCAAATCATACAGCTGTCTCCAGTGCATGTCAACAAAATGGTGAGTGGCCGATCAGCATTACTCAACTTAGGAGTTCATCCAATTATGAGTAACCTGAAAGAGAAACAAGTTTCTCAAAACCATTACTATCAACTGAATACCAATCACAAGTATCTACATCTTCGATCACCTTAAAGAATCCCGATACTTGCTACACCTGGTTCTCTACTTTATTCTTTTACCTATAACTTCTCAAAACTTAGACCTTGTATTTTTACGAAATACTTGTCTAAAAACTAGAGAAGTCACAAGTAAACATAAAATAGTACGAGGACCAACCCCTTTGTCCTAATGGACACTGGACAACATACAATACTCTGTATAAGTCCATTGAGTTGAATAACTCCAAACCTGTGAATCGTAGGTTGAAAACTGTACTTATGGTTAATAACTACTCCGCTGTTCAATGCTCCTTACCCAATCGTCAACCGATATAGGTAAATGTCCCAGGCATAATTTCAAAAGATATATATCACTTTATAAAAATAAACATACAGATATATCAATTTGAAATTGGTACACAACAACGGATATTCAAAACCAAATACTTTCCTTCAGGAAAAAACCCAGGCGATTTCCTCAAATATCACCAATTACAATGAATTCCGATATAATGAGGATAATCACCTAATTCCCAATAACTTACTCCCGCTTATCATCTGTAAAACCGTATGGATGTGAGAATCATACCTGGTAAATACATACCCTATAGTAAGTATCTAATCGGGAAAACAGTTTTCCTTTAACAACGCATAGTGAAACTGAAACATGAAAATGTTTCGAAGAGGTATCCGAGTATTCGTTGTAATGCCTCTTCCATAATCCAATTCATGACTGTAACCGTATATTTCTTTGCCATCTCTCCAAATCCCTTTATTTGTCATTAGTCGTTACCTTCTGTAAACCATCGTTAGGCTAAATGGTTTTCTTCCTTCCGTACCGTTCGGCACCGGCCTATGGTTTGGAAGAAGACTATCTAGTAAGCATAATAGGGGTACTCTCCTAATCCTAGGACTACTCGCAAGCTAAGAGAAGATGATGATAAAAGACAACTCAATAAAACCTTATTCTATTTCTCCTAAACTGGAGAAAAAGAAAGGGTGAAGTAGGAGTGGCGATGAACTACGCGGTTTGGTCGTGAATGATAGCAGTCGAAATTTACATTGCCCTCTTTCTAATCCCTTTATTTTGTCTTTACTTATTAACTTCTGTACACCCAACTTAGGCTAATTGGTTTTCTCCATTCCCTACCTTTCGGCACCTGCCTTTGGTTTGGAAGAAGACTATCCAATAAGCGTAATAGGTGTACCGTCTCCTAAACATAGGAGTACTCTCAACCTGAGAGAAGGTGATGATAAAAGACAAGTGAATAAACCAATTCAATTTCTCCTGAACCATAATCCATCCCCTAAGAAGTCCCTTCGAGTTTGTATATAACCATACGATGGATTTATCCAATGGAAGTGGATGTTCGTAGTGATATGAGGTGTTCTGGAGAAATGAAAAGGGTAAAAGAATGAGCGACAATGATTTATGCAACTCGGATAATCCAAAACCCAGTATTTTAAGAAGGTTCGGTCAACTTGGTCACTGAGTCATAGTCTAGGGTCGGTCAATGGTCGCTACCAAAGATAGAGAGAAAAGAAACACTCTGCGTGCACTTTAACCTAGATCAGAATGGTTATCACTCATCTAATCAGGAAACCTCCCACTGTATCGTCAAATTATCCTCCAAACCTGGAAGAAGAATTAGTCGGGATCACCCGAAGAGTAAACCAACTCATCAGTAGGAATCGGGCTCCAACTATCATCGCATGATAACGTGAAGGAATCCACTCACGTTATCACACTCCAGAAGGTATGCGCATGCCTGGCAAGTTTCAGTTTCTTTAGAAACTCCCGATATGGATTTTTGCCCCATGCTCTTATGACCTTGACGTTGTCCAAAATGTCATAAGTCACATGTCAAGTTCTACCCATCATTATCTTGTTAATTTGAACCCACCTGTACATACCCCTGAAGTTGGCCAAATGGCAGTACGACTGTCCCAAACCAACTCATCTATCTATGCAACAGATGAATACCCAGCAGCTACCAAACACTGTGCCTTGTCGTTGGTCAAAATACATAGCTTGAATACTACTGAATACCCAACTGAAATGATGGAGGGATACGACTGGTTTTTGGCGAAAAACCTTTAATATAACGAACCTGATATCGTTGAAGGAACCTGATGGCTTCTTACAAAAATATAGTGGCGAAAACCTTAGCTAAAGAGGTCACTCCCGGTGAGGGGATCTCGGCTCTTTCCTTATGGAATGAGGTGAAGGATATTCCAACTGAATACCGGGGTGCAAAGTAACAAGTAATCGACTATAGTGAAGTTATTACCCTGACGCAAACTTCTGCCCAAGGGGTCACTCCCGGGGAAGGGATCTCGGCCCTTGCCTCGTCGAATGAGGTGCAGGATATTCCAACTGAATACCACTGTGCAAAACAAAAGAAAATGTCCTTGTAATAACAATTTTTGAAAACTGTTCCAACAACGTCAAACAGGTTTGTTTTCATTGCATTGATCAAAATCAACGCAGTCCCATAAATTAATCACACCAGAAAAGAACAAAAATAAATTGTACGTATATGCCATCCGCATTCGTCACTGGATCCCGTCATCACCCGTTAGGTTACTTAACTAACTATAGAGTGTGGACTGGACTAGTGCGGATGCAAAACATATATAACATCTACTAGTATATATACTAATATACAATAATCGCTCCAGGTGTGATAAATGCAACATTACAGAAAAGTAATAAACATCACAAAACAATACAGGTAATCTGGGATCCTCGGATTTCACAGAGCCGCTACTGAAACCCGACGTTCCCCGGGTCGTGTGGATAGCCTATGCAATGAAAACCTAGACCCTTACGAGTGCGGCAAGTTACCTCCCAGAACCTGAAGCGAGGCAACCCCCTTCAACAAAGTGAATGAACCACCCGGCACTTCACGGAATCCGGTAACTTGAGCACCCCTCCTTGGGTCAACCTGTACACCCTACGAGTGCGACGAATATTCTGCCAATTCTTGAGTGAGGCCCCCTCCCTCTCAAAGCCATGAGATGCAGACCCGCTGCCCTCCAGAACCCGGCTATCCATGCACTCCGTCGCGGGGTAACCCTAGTACAGAAATGAAAATATGTACAACGGGTACATCGACCTCAACCCGGTCGTGCCCCAAAAGAATAATATATAAACAGGCATCGACGGCAGTCCACATGTTGGACGCTCACCCCGCAATATCAAATGTATAAATAAATCCAAACTGTACTAGTATTGCACCAAGCTATCCACCACGAAAAATCCGCAACATCATAGCGCAACACAGAACATCAACGTGAATGTCACATTCGCAAACCCATCTAAAAGAGCTATAGCAATTAGACACGATTTTGTAGGGTTGCTATGCACGCGCACAAGGGTCTACGAGGCATCAACCATGCCCAATTAAGATTTTAGCCGTGCCGAACAACCCGAATACGGATCTTTAAACTAGAGTTTTGGCGAAAACTAACATGCTAAACACTTTAACACTAATTGAGAGGGATTAAAACCTTTGTAGATCCGGTCCTTCACTTCATAAGCTCCGTGTTGAAGTCCCTTCGCTGCGATCATCATGCTCCGGACTCTCGAGAGGCTCCATGAAGAGAAAGTTGCAGTCTTGATTCCGATCTTCGATACAAAGATGATCTACCTTGAAGTTTCATTAACACAAGCTAACACTCACTAAAATTGAGTGAACACTCTCATCTAAAGGGCAAGGGAAGATAAGGATGATGAAGTAGGATTTTCTCCCTCTTTATTTATCTTTTTCTCACATATTTTCATCACAAATATCAAAACAAGAAAGCTTTGCATGAAGAACTCAAGGAAGAAGAAGAATAGTGATCCATTTTCTTTTGTGATGAATAATGAAAGGATTAATATGATAAATAATACAACCATGGTTGACTTAACCATTGTAAAGAATTAACCAAGGATTAGGGTTTGGGTAGAGTTAAGAATGAGTCACTTCAAAATATCTTTTCCAAAACAAAAAGAAAACCTTCTAGAATCTACTAGAAGTCATTAACCAAAATCAAACCCTAATCTTGATTAATCTTTACTAAATATGTTGCATTAGTTATCATATCATGTTACAATATTATATATCACATATATAATATTTATTGTAACCAAATACAATTAACATATATCGCATATATATCAATGTATTACCCGAGTGAGAAATAGAATCTTTTTAGCGAGCTAATATTAGTTAATGTAATTTAATATATCATATATATTATTATACATTAAATTATCGAATCAACACTTGATCCGACAATCCGGCTATATCGCATATAACCGACTAATATTTATCCGTACCGATTCATCGAATCAACACTTGATCCGATGACCCGGCTGATATCATATATCGCGAGAATAGAATACGGTATCTCATATCGCATTATCCTCGGTCCCGTACATATCACATATGTGCTCCTACTCCATTTTGCCTGAGCGAAGAAACCTCTGTGTAGGACTCTAATGAATCGTCAATACGCCGGCAATAGGTGATGATCATATCGAACACCCACAAGCTGCAAGCGGTCAGCTAAACGTAATAGCTACCCAGGTATTGAGCGCTCAGAAGATCAACAAGCAAGCCTGTACATTCTCCTGTGAATCCAAACAGTAACACTCCCGTACAGTCCGGTCTCGTCGTCTGATATGTCGCATATCTCACCTAGGGGTGGTAAACGTCAGACCCTAGTAGCTCGATAAGTCGTGTCGATATGAGGTCTATAACAGTTCGCGAAACTACTGATAACACTTACCAGTAAATCTCAGCAACCCTGGCCAGGGATTTCCGGTTATAGCCAATCGAACACAGCACAACATCAACTCCCTATACCGGGAGAGACAAATCCCCTCCTATCGCTCATTGCCTCCATGTGATTCGGGACTGTACCAAAAAGCCACCTTTTTGCATGCCCTCTTGGACGTGGTATGATGGAAATCAAAGCACAGTGGGAATCACACAAGACTCTATGACGATCTCGGGTCAACAGACTACTCTGTACCAGTGTCACCGGAGAACTGCTATCTGACGTGAGGTATAATACCATCTGGGAGTTCTCGGCGAGTCCGTCCAGTGTACCCAGTCTCCACTGAGCACCCGTACACCATCCTTGATGTCAAACACCGATGGATATGGGATCATCCATCGCCCATCATATGGGTCAAGATGCGTATATGCTAGTCTACTCTGGTGCATCGATGCCCTGTCTCGATACACCCACGACTAGGAACAATTATAGGATGTACTCGTCGACTACCGTGGCCCCACTAGTATGATCTCATCATAGTCCCAGTAGTCGAGTACATATCCTAAGGGCTTTATCAACATGTAATATAGAGACAATCAGAGTACATGTTAAGATAAAGTACAACCAGATAGCATACTATCATGTCGAGCAAGAAAGTACTCCCTATATATGTCCTAGCATCCACTACAATATACATCGTATGTATAGTAATGGCCTCTAGGGCATACATATAACTAACAATCTCCCACTTGCACTAGGGCCATCTGTTGTGGTATCGCATACCCAAAAATTAGCTGCGGTTGAGGTATCTCATACTCAACCATCCAATAAAAGTCTCTACTGGGAAAAAGGCCTTTGTGAGTGGATCCGCGCTGTTGTCCTCTGTATCTACTCTCCTAACCTCGATCACCTTGGAGATCAACTATCTCCATTATCAGGTGATACTGCCTAAGAATTATATCTGGATTTCTGATGGGACGGTAGTTCCTTGGCAATAGCCACAACTCCATTGTCACACAATGGTAGGAACGAAGTTCATCTCATGAACTTATAAATATCCAGACTGCCTTTTTGGTAGTATCCTTGGTAACGATGTATCTTGCCTTTAATCGTCTAGTATGTCACGGTATCTAGCTTGGAACTCTTCCAACATACTGTCCCTCCACCGAGGGTAAAGAAAATGCCTGCGACTGACATTCAGTCGTCCTTATCAGCCCGGAACCTTTCCAGTGATTCTCCCCAGGATCGATTGATACCATCTCACTACAACTAGTGAGTGTCCTAACATCCAATTAGATCTATCTAATAGATCCAAAACCCAGGATTTAGAGGTATCACTTTGATCCTATATGGAGAATCCTTGTGATAAGCGGAGATTGACCGAGCGTAGCATAGGAAACTCCTTCCCTATCAAGAGTATGTCATCCACGTACTCTACGAGGATCACCACCATACTCTCTACTACCTTTTCGTATATACAAGGTTCATCTACTATTTTGATGAAGTCAAACTCTTTGACTACCACATCAAAACAGATGTTCCAACTCCGCGATGCCTGTGTTATCATATAAAACATCTTGCACACGTTTCCGCTGCTCCCACTGTCTACGAAGCCCTCTGGCTGTGTACTTATAGACGTTCTCTTCTAAAACATCACTTAGAAAAGCAGTCATGACACCCAACCACCAGATATCGTAGTCATGGTATGTAGCCATGGCAAGTAGGATCTGGACGGACTTAAGCATAGATCCTTAGAAATGGTTTCAACATAATCCATACCTGGTCTATGATGTAAACCTTTAACAAGTCTAGCTTGGAAATTCTCAACTTTTCCATGTACACCAAGTAATCTTCTCAAGATATACGTGCTCCTGATGGGGATTTAACCCTTCAGATAAAGCAACCAAAGTCCATACTTTGTTGGTGTATAAGGATTCCATCTCAGATCGATAAGCATCCAGCCATTCTTACAGAGTCCCACTCCTGATGGCGAGCTCGAAACTAGTTGGTTCATCATCTCATGACGCAATCCTCGCTCCCACTGTCATAGAGAAACCGAAGTATCTCTCAGGTGGGTGAGGAACCCTGCTAGATCGGCGGAGAGGCTGAGGTTCGTTGGAAACAATTGAATCCTTTGGTTCTACCGAATTATCAGCTGTAGTTTGTATAGCTGGAACCATTCCAGTTCTACATAACAGACGTTGCCTCGAGCTTGTCCGGATTTTGCTTTTAGACATTGGCCGGACAACCCCAAATCTTAACAAACTTAAGATATGGGCTCTTCCCTTTCCATATCATATATGAAGTGGTAGGCAACTGATTTGATTTGAACCCTGTTCGATAGGTATGCAACTTCACAAGTGCATAACTCCCTAAAGGAAATAGGAAACTCTGTAGTACTCATCATAGAGCACACCATATCACATAGGGTGCTATGGCTCCACCTTGATACACCGACGTGCTGTGGTGTATACGGAGGAGTAATGCTGAGAGAGAATCTCATTCTCCTTTAGAATAGTCCAGGAATTCTGTGCTTAAGTATTCTCCTCCTTGATCACATCATAGGACATAATACTTTTACCCATATTTTGGTTCTCTACTTCTAATTTATATTCTGTGAATATCTCAAAAGGTTCGGACCTGTGTTTCAACAGAAACATATGTCTGAATCTTGAGAGATTATCAGAGAATGTAATGAAGTAGAAAGAACCGATCATGGCTTGTGTAGACAGGGGACCTTACATACATCAACATGTATCAATCCCAAGAGTTCACTAACTCTTTCTCTGTTTCCAATAAACAGAGCTGTGTTCATCTTATCTTTGTGACATGACCGGCAAGTTTCACAAGATATAAATTCAAACTAATTTAAATATGCATCTATATGTAACTTTAGCTAGTCGGGTCGCATTGATATGAACTAGTCTACAATGCCTCAAGAAGAATTCGTTCATTTCTGAACTCTTCCTCTTGTGTGTGTTCTGTACGTTAAGAACTGTGATTTGATTTAGAACGTCTATGCTTTTAGATAACGTGCCTGAACCGATCAACTCTTGATATAGGAAATGTTCAAAACATTATCCAACAATACAAAATTATATCCTTTCTTTATTAAAAAGAGAGTGATATAATTTTTTATATCAGGTTCGGTATCTAATAACATTTGTTCAGAATCAATGTATTCCGGTAATACAGGGTGACAGTGACCAACAGACTTGGCTGCAACACTTGCACCGTTTTCTGCCTCATGAAACTTATCACCCGTTCTCAGTTCTCTACCTATCTGTAGCCCATATAACAGATTACATATACGGAATCCTGATCCGGTATCACATACCCAGGATGTAAAGGATACTGAGAAATAGTTCTGTGTAATGAACACACCCGAAGATGATGCATCAACATGCACTTTCTTCGTTTGGGCGGCACGGGAAATCTGGCATTCCCCAATTTCCTGCTCTGTCTTATAAAAATTATAAGTTGGAGCGGGACCAACGTTCCCCAGCTCAGTATAACAAGCGGGTTTGGTCAATTCATCCATACTATTATCTTGATTAAGGCGTGATATGGTCGCTACATGGAGAGAGAGAGAAGAAAACACTCAGCGTATGCTCTTGCAAGATTAGATTGGTTATATAATATATCTAATCAGGATGTCTCCCACTGTTTTAATCAAATCTTCCTTCAAACCCTAAATGGAAAGACTAGCCGGGATTAATTACACGCTACAAGTTCGCCAATCTTTCAGCCAGGCCAGTGTCGGTACTTTGAGGGAGGTCCCCCGTGCTTTCGCACGAACCTAATTAAAGTAAACCTCATTTTCCCAGAGGCGTAACCCCGTTAACACCTTTCTAGACACCTACTTGATCGGCTAATTGTAATGTGTAAAACACTCCCAGGAGTAACTCTTACTCGCAGCGGGTATCGGGATCCAACTATCTCATAGAAGGTATGCAATCTCATTGCAAATTTCAACACTTGAAATTCCCAATAATATTTTGCCCCAAGCGTCCTATGACCTTGACAGAGGTCAACAAACCATAGGCTGCTAGTCAAGTTCAACCCGTCATTTCCTGATTGAAGTAAACCCACCCGCACGACCCTTGACAGAGGTCAACAAGGTCGCACGACTACCCTAAATCAATCACATCATATACTTATACAGATAAGCACTAATCGGCTACCGCACACTACGTCTTGACAGAGGTCAACAAATGCAGCATGAATACTAACCAGTACTTATCTGAAATGACGGAGGGCTACGACAGATTTTTAAGAAAACCCTTTGCGTAATGAACTTGATATTGATGTAGAATTGAGTGATTTTAAATGGAGTGTTTTTGAGGCTTTTCTAGTTTTGCTAAAGGGGTCACTCCCGGTGAAGGGATCGTCGGCCCTTTTCTCATCGAATAAGGTGCAGAATATTTCACAAATATACTATGCAAAGCAAGAACTACAGAAGCAATCAAAAGAAAAACCGAGTTTGTAGCATCTGCCAGTTATTTCTAAAGGAATCACTCCCGGTGAAGGGATCTCGGTCCTTTCCTTATCGAATAAGGTGCAGGATGTTCTACAAGGAACACCGCGATGCAAAGCAAGAACTAGAGCTAACAGTTTTTAATTTAAACAAGTTTCTACAACATCTTAGGTTTCTTTTATTTCATTAATCTTATTAATGAAGCCCCATTTTAATTATGCTTCGCAAGCATCTCTTTTTGAAACGAAATCTGCAATATAACATATATCTCATATATATAATATAAACATTCATCTCAGGCAGTAATATGATCTCATCACAGAACATTGCACCAGAAGAACATATATGAAATATTGTATATACTAGGACGTCCGTGTTTTCAATACGAGCCTGTATAAAACACGGATTCCACGGTCGCGATGAATAGCCAAACCCACATCCCTAGACTCCTGCGAGAGCGGCAAGCAACACAGCCAATTCTAGGGTTAGGAGACCCGGTCCCGACTCCTCGAGATGGTCTCCCATTGGACTGTAGAACCCGGTTACTTGTGCTCCCCTCCTTGGGTCTACCTAATGTGGAAAAGTAAATAATATACAACAGTAACATCTTCCGCAATCTGGAAGTGCCCCAATAAAAGAATATTACATACAAGTGAATTTTACATGAATGAAAAAGAAAAAACTCTCATCTCACATAAAACCCCCGGCTATTCAAAAAGCGACGATCCAATATAACATATCATAGCAACACATAATATCACATATCATCAACGTAAGCAAGTATGCGTATCCCGATTGTCGTTGATGTATAGCAACGAAGCCGGCGATACACCACATACTACGCTTACGGTCACAGAAAAGAAAGTGTAAAACTACAACAGTTGGAATCCGCAACCTCTTTAGACATCGCATGCCTAACCAAATGAATTCCTTAGACATCGCATGCCTAACAATTATAAACCCCGCATTTTAGTCTCATTATCGAAAACTCTTTTCAATATCAAGTCGGACAATTCAACAAGATTCCCGACAACCTGATCGAATGCTCGTCGCAAACTTTAGTAGACGGCCGCACCCCCAGATGCCGTCGACGAAGTGCACTAAGGCGGAACACCGCTGCCGCGAGCACCCGAACGGATGCTTTCGGCGACGGGGTTCTCCTACAGTCACTTGGTCGGGGCTATGGGCATGGTTGTCTATTAAGTTTACCCGGCGAGTATCCGCGTACACTACGTGATTGCGATGAACTTTTGATCACATCAAAATTCCGTGGCAACCGATCATTTGAGACTAAACTGCTATGTTTATAATATTCAAATTAGTTATCTCATAACTACCTGTGGATTCCAAATATTGTATCACATTCCAGATAAATAGACAAAGTTAAACTTTCCGATCGAATAATCAAACACCCAAGATTTCCCCAATATATCTCAACACTTGAAATCAGTTTAAAAACATCCATCACATGCTACAGTACCAATGGTCCAGCCGTAGAAGGGTCAAGCTAACGCCTCACATGTGGCACGCCGTACTGCCCCAAACCCTAAGGTTCAAAAGGCAGTTCAAGACTGTCACATAATCGAGTTAAGGTTTGTTGTCTTCTAGAGGGTCCACCGGGTTACTTGCATGACTTAGAACGTTCTTAAACACGAGAAAAAATCCAACTTTTGAAAAATTTTCCGACAGGGGAAAAAGTGAGTTATTGATATCCGTTCGAACTTTTTAACAGTTTCTAAAAATTATCCGGACAAAACTAAACGAAGTTAAATTTTTCGATCGAAACATCGAGTCCCCAATACAACCCTTGAAAACTCAACACTTGAGTGGAATTAAAATATTCCAAGAAAAAATTGCCAAGAACGGACCTAAGAATAAATACAAGAAATTCCAGGGAGTAACTCGAAATTTCCGCGAATATCCGCGTACACTACGTGATTGCGACGGACTTTTGATCATATCAAAATTCCATGGCAACCGATCATTTGAGACTAAACTGCTATGTTTATAATATTCAAATTAGTTATCTCATAACTACTTGTGGATTCCAAATATTGTATCACATTCCAGATAAATAGACAAAGTTAAACTTTCCGATCGAATAATCAAACACCCAAGATTTCCCCAATATATCTCAACACTTGAAATCAGTTTAAAAACATCCATCACATGCCACAGTACCAATGGTCCAGCCGTAGAAGGGTCAAGCCAACGCCTCACATGTGGCACGCCGTACTGCCCCAAACCCTAAGGTTCAAAAGGCAGTTTAAGACGGTCACATAATCGAGTTAAGCTTTGTTGTCTTCTAGAGGGTCCACCGCGTTACTTGCACGACTTAGAACGTTCTTAAACACGAGAAAAAATCCAACTTTTGAAAAAATTTCCGACAAGGGAAAAAGTGAGTTATTGATATCCGTTCGAACCTTTTAACAGTTTCTAAAAATTATCCGGTCAAAACTAAACGAAGTTAAATTATTCGATCGAAACATCGAGTCCCCAATACAACCCTTGAAAACTCAACACTTGAGTGGAATTAAAATATTCCCAGAAAAAATGGCCAAGAAAGGACCTAAGAATAAATATAAGAAATTCCAATGACTAACTCGAAATTTTGGCCGCGGAACCGCCGCAAAACACATGGTTTCGCCGCGGTTCCTCGGTCATTTTAGCGAATTAGAAGTCTGTACTTCACATTAATTCTTATTTTTTCCTGATTGTTTTTCTGAGAATTTTTAATTAATAAAAAACCACATTTTTGAAAAATGTACAGAGAAGGGTAAACATCGGGGTTTCGGGTTTCGATCGGACTTTAAATTTCGTCTAGACTTCTCCTAAAGCTCTAGCTTGGCTCTGATACCACTGTAGGGTTGCTATGCACGCGCATAAGGGTCTACGAGGCATAAACCATTCCCAATTAAGATTTTAGCCGTGCCGAACAACCCGAATACGGATCTTTAAACTAGAGTTTTGGCGAAAACTAACATGCTAAACACTTTAACACTAATTGAAAGGGATTACAACCTTTGTAGATCCAGTCCTTCACTTCATAAGCTCCGTGTTGAAGTCCCTTCGCTGCGATCATCATGCTCCGGACTCTCGAGAGGCTCCACGAAGAGAAAGGTGCAGTCTTGCTTCCAATCTTCGATACAAAGATGATCTACCTTGAAGTTTCATTAACACAAGCTAACACTCACTAAAATTGAGTGAACACTCTCATCTAAAGGGCAAGGGAAGATGAGGATGATGAATTCAGATTTTTGCTCTCTTTATTTATCTTTTTCTCACATATTTTCATCACAAATATCAAAACAAGAAAGCTTTGCATGAAGAACTCAAGGAAGAAGAAGAATAGTGATCCATTTTCTTTTGTGATGAATAATGAAAGGATTAATATGATAAATAATGCAACCATGGTTGACTTAACCATTGTAGAGAATTAACCAAGGGTTAGGGTTTGGGTTGAGTTAAGAATGAGTCACATGAAAATATCTTTTCCAAAACAAAAAGAAAACCTTCTAGAATCTACTAGAAGTCATTAACCCAAATAAAACCCTAATCTTGATTAATATTTACTAAACATGTTGCATTAGTTATCATATCATGTTACAATATTATATATCACATATATAATATTTATTGCAACCAAATAAAATAATACAGTTAACATATATCGCATATATATCAATGTATTACCCGATTGAGAAAAAGAATCTTTCAAGTGAGCTAATATTAGTTAATGTAATTTAATATATTATATATATTATTATACATTAAATCATCGAATCAACACTTGATCCGACAATCCGGCTATATCGCATATAACCGACTAATATTTATCCGTACCGATTCATCGAATCAACACTTGATCCGATGACCCGGATGATATCATATATCGCGAGAATAGAATACGGTATCTCATATCGCATTATCCTCGGTCCCGCACATATCACATATGTGCTCCAACTCCGTTTTGCCTGAGCTAAGAAACCTCTGTGTAGGACTATAAAGAATCGTCAATACGCCGGAAGTAGGCGATGATCATATCAAACACCCACAAGCTGCAAGCGGCCATCTAAACGTAACAGCTACCCAGGTATTGAGCGCTCAGAAGATCAACAAGCAAGCCTGTACATTCTCCTGTGAATCCAAACAGTAACACTCCCGTACAGTCCGGTCTCGTCGTCTTATATGTCGCATATCTCACCTAGGGGTGGTAAACGTCAGACCCCAGTAGCTCGATAAGTCGTGTCGATATGAGGTCTATAACAGTTCGAGAAACTACTGATAAAACTTACCAGTAAATCTCAGCAACCCTGGCCAGGGATTTCTGGTTACAGCTAATCGAACACAGCACAACATCAACTCCCTATACCGGGAGAGACGAATCCCCTCCTATCGCTCATTGCCTCCATGTGATTCGGGACTGTACCCAAAAGCCACCTTTTTGCATGCCCTCTTGGAAGTGGTATGATGGAAATCAAAGCACAGTGGGAATCACACAAGACTCTATGACGATCTCGGGTCAACAGACTACTCTGTACCAGTGTCACCGGAGAACTGCCATCTGACGTGAGGTATAATACCATCTGGGAGTTCTCGGCGAGTCCGTCCAGTGTACCCAGTCTCCACTGAGCACCCGTACACCATCCTTGATGTCAAACACCGATGGATATGGGATCATCCATTGCCCATCATATGGGTCATAATGCGTATATGCTAGTCTACTCTGGTGCATCGATGCCCTGTCTCGATACACCCACGACTAGGAACAATTATAGGATGTACTCGTCGACTACCGTGGCCCCACTAGTATGATCTCATCATAGTCCCGGTAGTCGAGTACATATCCTAAGGGCTTTATCAACATGTAATATAGAGAGAATCATAGTACATGTTAAGATAAAGTACAACCAGATAGCATACTATCATGTCGAGCAAGAATGTCCTCCCTATATATGTCCTAGCATCCACTACAATATACATCGTATGTACAGTAATGGCCTGTAAGGCATACATATAACTAACAGATTTACCGCTCGAATGTCATTCACGGTCACAGATTTAATGTAAGCACTGTAAACTAACATATTTAAAATCTCGATCGACAAAACTTCCCAAAGTGGGCCCCAAGTACATATCCAGTACTCAAACAAAATCTGGGCCCAAACAAAATATTCCAGAGACCACAATTCCACATGAAAGACACCCAGAAGAAAAATGGTACACAGTTGCTCCAAAACGGCGGCGGAACCGCGGCCAATGCATGGCTTCTACGGCAGTTCCGCGGCGTTCTTGAAGGTTCAGTCGACCAAATTTCTACAGTAGTCTTAGAAATGCCTGCACGATTTTCTGACATACCCAAAAATTTTTTTAGACCGGTTTAAAAATTCGACAGAAACTTTAATATTGAAAATGCGGTTTTGGAAATTTCGTTCGATCGATGATTTAAACATGTTAGAATAAGCTAGTAAAGGTTAATGGCGTGGCACTGATACCATGTAAGTCTACGGTAGCGCCCAGGCCAATAATCTGAGGCGAAACGCGGAACAAAATCTTTTATAACTGGCACTAGCGCAGACTATAACCCGGATCGTGCCATTAACACTAAACTAGCATACTGTAAAGATGATAGAAAGGCTATACCGATCGATCTGTGTCCTTCGATGTTTAGCCACCATCTCCTTGCGGCTGCTCCGATCTCCATCGATCTCCAGTCTCCTCGTCGAGGTGGCACCACATCAACGAATCTTTATACGGGCTCCCGCTTCTATACCGAGACAACTCGGACATGAAGTATGATAACCGACATGTCCAAGATGAAGTAGAGAATGAGTGTGAATACTTTGTCTCAAACACCCTAGGGTTCTCATCATATGAGAGGGTTAGGGTGGAGGTTGAAGAAGATGCAAAGGGATGAAGAGTATGAGCTCAAGAAAATCAAGTGAGCAAAAAAACCAAGTCTCAAAAATAACCCCTTGGCTGTCCATTAATTTTTGTTGTGGTCTATATTAGGTTTTGTGTTGAAATATCAAGGAAAATATCTTACCAAAATATCTCCACAAACCCTAAAAAATATCTTAACCAAAACAAACACAATTAATTCTTTAATGATTCACTAGATGACTCATTACATGAGTCATTAGTGAACATTCTAGAATAAATGTGTCATCCAAAGTGAGTGACACTTTCAAAAACCATTTAAACATTTAAACTAAAATGTTTAACCAAAAGAAATGCATCTTCTAAAGTAATCTCATAACGGATTGCGAGAATACCCCTCACCTGTATATACATACCTGTATCTGTATTCCGACCGAATACGAATACCACGAGACGAAAGTATTCCGACTCAATATAATACTTGGATCCGGCTTACACCAAAGCCCACCAGTATTATATGTCCGAACCATGACACGTAGAAAAGTGCACGTGCATGTTCGAACCCTGCCATAAAACCATATGGCCTCTACAACGTTTCGCCCGAACTTAGAAAACTATCTGTGGGGAACTCTAAAGACTCGTCAATACGCGGGCCGTAGATTTAACCACATGAACGGCAGTGGTACAAGCTGCACGTAACGGCTGCCCCAAGTATTGAGCAAAAGGGAAGCCGATGAGCGAACTCATCCTGGAACCCTAACTGAGCCTATCAGTGACAATATCCGTACAGTCCAGTCTGTTCGTCTATGAGCATCGCATATCGGGCCTAGGGGGCTGGTAACGTCAGACCTCCAAAAGCGGTATAAGTCGTGTCGGAGGGTAGCCCTGAACACCCTGAGAAACTACTGGAATACCTACCAGTAATTCTCACCTGCCATGGCTAAAGACTTAGTGTAATGACTCTCCTAGACACAGCGTGATCTCAACCCCAGTACCGGGAGAGACGAATCCCCTGCCGATCCGCTCAAAGCCTCTATGTGGCTCGGGACTGTACCCAACTAAAAGATGTTTGCACGACTCCTTCGAGCCATGGTAGGGTAGTAATCTAAGCACAGTGGGAACTCACACGAAACAAATGACGACCTCAGGTCGATGAACTAACATGTACACATGTCACCAGGAACTGCTATCTGACGCTAGGTATAATACCAACTAGCTGGTTCCAGGCGAGTCCTGTCCGGTGCACTCATAACCCAATGAGCACCAGTATACATCTTAGGTGAACCAACTGACACCAATGGCTTGTGAGACTGGCCACCGCCCCTTGTCGGGGTCTCGACTGTATACACTTGTCTACTACGGAGTATCGATGCCCTGTCTCGAAACTCCTATGACTAAGGACCGCTTTTAAGGATGTGCTTATAGACTACTCAACTCTCACGTATATGATCGCCATCATACTGTTGGTAGTCAAGCGAGAATCGTAAGGGCTCTATCAACGTGCAATAGTGAGCAGTAATGTCACCTAAAGCTGCACACGACTGATAAAGGCAAATCAAATGACATACTATCATCTTTAGTATGACTGTCCTACAGGTATAGGTCCTCTCTCAATCATTGCAATCACGTACCTGCGATCCAATAATTGACTTTGAGGGCACTATATCCAACACTTTCATGACCCTTCTCACATGATTCAGCACCAGACCATTCAGCTTGAGCGTGATCTTTCGTTCACCGAGCAGCCGGTAATTATTTTGGATCGGCAGGTGAAGAAACTTCGGTCAAATATCTTGCCATCTGTGAAGCTTCTTTGGCGTAGCCCGACTAGTGAGGAGATCACTTGGGCGGCCGAGAGCGAGATGCGGAAGAAATTCCCTCATCTCTTTGAAAGTACGCTTGCAAGAATTTTAATTTGGGGACGAATTTTCTTTAATGGGGGATTGTAACACCTTGGAAATGCGGTTAGTGTTAATTAAGCGTTATGGCGGGTTTTTCGTAAAAAGTTTACCCATTCGGGTTCTTCACATTTTATATCAATTGATTAATATTTTATTATTATTTGATATGGCTTGCGCACACACGTGCATGTTAATGTGAGGGTTAGTTAGTGTTAATCTTGTTAAGTGACCATGACACCTTAATTAATCCATGTCCTAATTAACCTTGCCTAGATATTTTGTGAGAGATATTTGTTTGTTTGGATTGAGAGAGGGAGAGGTGGCTAGTGAGTCATGAGGGTCTTAATGAGAGCATTAATGGAGGTGAGGGAGAGAGTAAGCATAAGGTTTTGTTTCACCCAACACCCACCTCTCACCATTATTTGCCCTCACTCTCTCTCATTCTCCCTCACTCTCAATTATTACTCATTCTCTCAACTCCCAAACCGAACTCTCACTCCCTCTTCACAAAAACCTTGCTAAACATCACAAAATCCCAATTAAACACTACAAATGTCTTGTTTTTGCCTCTAAGATCACTTGGAGCTTGGAAAGCTAGGATCTTTTGAGCAAGTATGGATTGGTATTATCTCTAAACAGTTAAATAGGTGTTTTAATGTTGTGTAGCTTGTTGGTTGCTGTTTAGAACACTTAAAGTATCGGTTCGTGCAAATATCGTATTTTTAGTGTCATATTAGAGTCTTTGTGATCTGCTATGACCTGGGAATTTTACTGTAAAATCAAACAATGTAGGAGTGTTGTACTAGTGACCTTATGATTTCACCTTGAGTACTAACCCCATCCCATCGGTTTTGGCCGGCGACATGAGGGCCAAATCCGGCGACCTCGACCAATAGGGGGAGTTGGGGCTTGGGTTTTGTAGGGTAGCTGTCTGCAGTGGTTTAGGGGTGTTTGGTACTTTTTGATTTTTGAGTTCTGACAGTATGCAAAATCTGGGATCACTTTGCTATAATCTTGCGTTTTGAGTACACATGTTACGGTATCTGACACGGTTCGTGATCTGCTGTGCTGCTGCACTTAAGTTGGTTTTGGGGTGTCGCCACACACGTTAGCCATTAGACGAACACTTGTGAGTTGGATTGGAGTTGGTGAATTGGTCAAACGTAGTGTGTACGTGTTATTGATCGATTTCTGAGATTTGCACTTGTTATGTTTTGTGTTAATAGGATCGCAGGCGGGGACTTCGGACGCTGCGACGAAGGGAAAGCAGGTAATTGGATTTACCTATCCCACGACTGTCGGTGAGTAGATTTAACATCTACGGGGAAATCGCCCGTATGGCGTTAAGCGTCAGGGCTAGATATGATATGATCTTAGCCGCATTTTTATATGCACATATAGAGATGGTGTATGAACTTCATTGCATATAGTTACTTGTTGTGCTTGAACCTGTACCTATTGTACACTGCACTATTATTGACAGTCCATGATGCACGAGCACCAATTGTATGCTACACACACTGTCGGTAATTACCATGATATGCACAACACAAATATTCATATGATATACCTTGCTATTTGTTAACGACATAGAGGCATTTATTCTTGTGCGATGACGCATATGAAATACAGCATACATGTACACCTACATGCTTACACATATGCCTTGCTATACCTACATGCTCACACATATACCTTGTTAGCTATATGTTCACCTTTATATGATGTTGCGTTGGATTTCGGAGAAATTAGGAACCGCATGATATATTTAATAACTTGTTGTTGTTAAATAGCGGTTTTCCTTTATATGCTCATATTACTGTTTCATGTTGCATATATTACATTTCATGGATTTCACATTTATATATGGATTTCATGTGATGTTTTCTGGATGTTTTACTCCTGGGTATGTATATCAGTGGTATGGGACACTGATATATATACATGTATATATATATATATCAGTGGTATGGGACACTGATATATATACATCTATATATATATATCAGTGGTATGGGACACTGTTATATATGTATACTTATATAATATGTATCATCATAATGATCTGTGCATGTATTCTTATTCATTACTCAATGTGAGGGGCTGATGTGCCCGATATGAGGGCCGATATGGGTCCCGATTTGAGGGAATTTGGGATTTTGATTGTCTTCATGGAAACTGGTCCACCACGATGAGGACGCCGTGAGGATGACATGTTTTATCCCATAGTCCGCATTTATTTGATATGCATTTGCTTCATGTATTAGTAATACTTGATAAAGTACCTTTCATGACTGTTGCATATACATATTGCCATACTTATGCTATCAGATTACATGTGATAGATTATCTCTGTCAGTACGTACTTGCGATTACAGTATGATGTTATTTACTATTCACGAGTTGGAAACTCACACCCGTTGTGCCGTAGGGTTTTTTAGGTCTGATCATCAGAGTGATCGCGGCAGGGCGCCTTATTATCTCTACTTTTGCGGATACCGCTATGGTTGGATATGAAGCCGTTTGCTATAGGTGGGTTGCGGTTATCCGATGATGTATATTGTATATTTCTTTTATCTAGTACTCTCCATCTACCACTTTCTTGTATTGACTTAGAGACAAGTTGCGAGGATCGATGTTGTATATTCTTACGATTCTGGTTATCGTGCTCGTGTGAGCCGGCCATTTGTATGTGGATTATCTCATTTCATCGCTACGGTGTCGTATATCTGTTGTGGTGGTTGTTTCCGCCGTTGGATGAGATTTGCTCCCGTTTGGGGATGCTACACTTTTATCTTATGTTTGTACCTGTTTCGGGGCTAGAATTTACAAAGGAGGTGCTGCCGAAATTTTTATGAAAACAAACTTAAGTTAAAGTTTTGGATCGAGATTTTAAAAATTCTTCTATCTTTTCCTTCTTGTAATGGTTTAGATTGCTGGGTTTTTGGCTTACATAAATTGCGTTACGCCTTTTGACATTACGTAGTATAAGTGCCGGTCATGTGCCTAATTTTGGGTCGTGAAAAAGGTGGTCTATGGTTCGAGGACGAACCATTGTTCTAAGTGGGGGGAGCATGTAATACCCCAGGTGGAGTTGGGGCTGAATACTACCCACCCCGTGAGAAGTGAGATGTTATCCGGTATCGAGGTGGGGATGTAACCGATACGGATGCACACGGGGACCCACCAGAACAATGGGGAGTATCGAATTCCATTCCGAAAGAGGGCACGATCTGAACTATAAATGGAATGATACCACTTTTATAACACAGAGGCGCCTTTTGGATGAATCGGAACTCCGGACTTTGAAAAACTCCGTAGTTAAGTGTCACGATCCGAAATAGCACGTGACTGACACTTGAATCATATGAAGTCTATAAGACCCCATCTAATTCAAGTAAGACATAAATATCCCAGAAATCTATACCATTTTAAATAGAAGTGAAGAAAACTTAAATTAAAGCAAGTGGTTTTAATAACTTAAGCCGAATATGCATTTTTAAAATCTCATATCTTTTCTGAAAATTTCGGCAGAGTTTCCTTTATAAATTCTGGCCCCCAAAAGGTACAACATGCATAATATGAATAAAGGCATCCCTATGCGGGAGCTAGCTCTTCTTCCATTGACGGTCACAACCACGCAAGCAATATAATATACAACGCCAAGGGCGAGGATCAAAACTTAAAAAGAAACTAAAAATCAACATGAAATCCATAAATAATACAAGCGCGAATCTACAGTCGAAAGGGTATACACTGGTCTCTAAGTCGAATAAATAATATAGTCTGGTTGATGGAGTTTCTAGATACAACAATCTAAATAAAATACAAGGGTGGTCATGATGCGAGTGAACCCACCTACCAAAGCAATCACCCGAAAATGATCAGTGTGCCAGCAAAACCGTAACAAAACCTGTACGGCAAAACCTGTAAGAAACTGTGGCACAACATCGTTGAGTTGCCAACTCGTGAGTAGAAAACATCACCGAGCAGAAATCGTATGTATGACACAATCCTAGGTCAATACGATCAGTAATATCCTCAAATGATAAATCCTGAAGTATAAATAATCGCCTGGGTAAACATCTAAACATGAGTGTGTTACCAAGTGCTCGTGTCAGTGCCTTAGGTAGCAACATATCATAACTGTGTGGTATGAATGCATGAAAACAGAATACATATAAATGAGAAAACTGTTTTCTTTAATTATTGAGATTTCTGTATATATAAATCGATGTATCATCAATGAAATCAATATAAAATCCGTGTCAAGCATCAACATAAAACATGTAACCAAATATCTGATATCTCGGGCTCCGGCTATCCGGACTGGCCCATATCATAAATCTCAATATCTCAAATCTCAATATCCTGGGCACGGGCTATCCGGACTGGCCCCTAGGCTCCGGCTATCCGGACTGGTCCAACTCCGATCGGTATCCTCCGGATATCCGTCGAGTCACAAAACAATCACCGGTCAGCAGTGCTCCCCTGTCACAGCTCAACGCCATCAACTGCGACCTTCTCGCCCTGGGGTACCACACCGGGTCTACCATGCACCCATATACGGTTCCTCATCCTCCTCGAATCGGGTGTGTGATATCGTTCAAAAGCCGAGAAAACTCATGCTGGACATATCTCAAATTATATCATGAGAAAACCGCAACTTTCATTTTAAAATGATAATCAGTTTATAAAATCCTTGCGGTTTCTCCAAATCCAGAAATCTCATGGAAATCCGAAATCCCAATCTCAAGTATAAATAAATAATGAATTCTAAAATATTGGGCTCCGGCAATCCGGACTGGCCCTAAAAATAATGAACGTATAAATATGCATGACAACCACAGTAATAAATTGAATCTCTAAGCTATCAGCTAACAAGTGATATCAATGAATTAATATTCTCTATAGTGTGCGTAGCATGGAAATTACGGATGATGATGTGTGTGAGCCGGCAAGCAGGTGTACGTGGAACATACGCATCATCGGTAATGGTGCTGGTGTCCTGATAACACGATTTCAATAATAGCATATGAAAACACAATATAAGCGTGCAATGCGATGCGAACAGCAACAGTATGCGGGAGCTGAATAATGAACACAACAATAAATAATCTACATTAATATATATGGGTATACAGTTTTTCCGTTTGAAATAACACGAATCATGGTGTTTAGAAAATAGGGCTACGGTGTTTTTAAGAAAAGGTACGTCCTTTAAAATATCCGTAAAATCTCTTGGCCTGTCTTTAAAAATATTCACGATTCATTAGTTTTGAAATAGGTATGACCCAAGTCTAGTCTAACATCTACAAGTAAACTACTGGACTAAACTAACAGACTGATCGAAAGGGTAAGGAAAACCACCTAAGTCTGAGTGAATACAAATGTATATAATAGTCGGTGATCCCGCCTCAATAGTATCACATACGATACACTATATATAATATGACATCCTCGAGTCAAGAGTGCGGATCCATCATCGGTATAGCTCGTACGGTAAATCCATCTTACGGCATCCTAAATCTGGGTACGGATCAATATCACATTTATCTCATTAATCAACCGGTATCCTTATCATCACATATCGTGAACCGGGGGTACTGATCTAAATTTAGTACAATACTGATACCATCTACATATATATGCACGTGTGTATGAAAATACATCGCCTAAGGACCCGCTAAAACAATTATGTCGTATTTCAATACGAACCATATCACATCACTGATCTTATGGCATTATGTCCCATCTCATCGACTCATTTCCAAATACCATATACTATTCTCATCATCCATGTATATGTATACGTATATAAATACATAGTCCCATACCTATGCGTGTGTGTGTGTATACATATCCCCATTTACGCACAAATAATAAAATGTATGCATGTGTGTGTGCGTGTGGGTGTAATCTCTAATCTAGGGTTCCGCAACTAAAAAGCTAAACTAAGTTACTTCTAATTACACTAACACTATATCATGAACACCTAGAATCTATCTTGATAAGCAATAATCTCACAAAAAACATATTTATATACATACATACATACATATATATATATATATATATATACGTATTCGTATACTACAATACGAAACTGCGTGGGTGCTATACGCCATCCACCCGATTTCCCCCGTAGATATATATCTACTCACCTCACTCCTCACTTGCTGGAGTCGAGGACGCCATGCTCATCCTCGTCATCTCGAAGTCCATGTGGGGTTACCTACAATTTCCAATCCGTCATATAGTATTAAGATTCGTACATGAAAACCAACACGACATGCGAATCGCTTATAGGTTAGAACCTATAGCCTACGCCTGTAAAACCACCAAACAACCCCCGTCGCTGATGTACAAACATCAGATGATGGAACACAATATCAAATACCAAATCCCAAATTAAAACGAAGTCGAAAAATAAGGCAGCTACCCAACAAAACAACTCCAGATTTTGCCCTAGGTGAAATTAGTCAATTTTGCATACATGGAGGATATATTTAACTGGAGATGAAGCCATGGACCAAACACGGATCATTTCAAAAGTACCCAGGCCGCAAATTGAGTCCATGGGGAATAAATTTGCGGCCATGATGAAAGGGTTTGGTCTTGGGTCTTCAGGGTAGCATCTAGGTCACCTGCACTACTCACTGTGTTTGCTAAATAATTTTCCAGGTCCCCGAGTTGTAGCAGATTCCAATTTACCATCACAAAGTCTATAAAAATACAATATCGGGATTTTCTATGTTTGCGAATTGGGGTTCTAGTCTCTGGTATAGGTCTTTAATCAATCACCACATGGGTTTAAGGTCAATATTAAGACTCAATTTACACATTTGGATTCAATTCAAACCCTAACCTCTTCTAGAAATTTTCAAAGTTCATTAATCAACACTAAATCGATTCTAAACATATATGGATGCTTAAGGAATTCAAATATTACACTAAAGGTGCAGAAATTACCTCATTTGGTAACTCAAGAATTTTCTTGAGTTGCCTAAAGTGCTCAAAATCCATCCTTTCTTGGTCCAAAATGCTTGTGAGGAGCTTGTGAATGTTTTTAATGGAG
This sequence comes from Agapanthus africanus, assembly GCA_030015575.1. Taxonomy (NCBI): domain Eukaryota; kingdom Viridiplantae; phylum Streptophyta; class Magnoliopsida; order Asparagales; family Amaryllidaceae; genus Agapanthus; species Agapanthus africanus. Next base: position 179,935,041 of record JASDDO010000031.1, on the reverse strand, counting down.
TGGGGATGACATTTTGATGAGTTTTTGATGATGTTGTGAGGGTTTAAGAGGATGGGGGAGTGAGTGGCATCCATGGTTAAGGGAGGAGAGGGAAAAATGAAGGAAGAAAATGAAGGGGAGAATAACCAAAACCAAGGTTTGACCCGGTTTGACCCTCACCCTCTCTCTCTCTCTCTTGCCCATACCTCTTTGTTTATATTTTCTTTTTCTTTTCTTTTCTTTTCTCATAAAAACCCAAAGCATGCTTGAAAATGAAGAAAAGCCATGTTAGAAAATGTAACAAGTATTTGTAAATCTGACATGGTGCATGTCATGTGCACAAAACCGGATTAATGCAAGATTAGCAATTTTTAATCGCGATTAGTATTAAAATTGTATATAATTAATTATAAAAATTCATAATTTGCTTAAATCACATAAAGCACCCTCATTTCAGTTATTCCTATAATTTCCCAAATATTTTCCACTTTATCGGTATTTAATTATACCGCAAAATTAAAATATTCATAATATTAATTATTTAATTATAAAAATTCCCAAAAATAATATTTTATTTTTCTGAAATGGTACAGTCTTCCCCCTTAAAGAAATTCTGTCCCCGAATTTAAATTTAAACCCCTCAAATACTAAAACATTTCAGTAAAAAGATCAAGTCGTCGGGGCTCCGAAATCATAAATACATAAATAACATCGCAGTGCAATGCATGCGCTTGAAAACGAGTATATAAACCAAAATCTAAACTCCGTCAAGCATCCCGCAATCATCGGAGTTATGGTGAAGACACAAATGTCTAAATGCAATACGAAAACCAACATGATATACATCAAAACTATACATTTAAACATCTGAAGGAAATGCATGCCAAATCTTTTTAAGTCGCTGTGCGATCCGTGTATCACTGCACCGTGGCGGACGTCTATTGTAAGAAAATAGCTATATATATATATATCCTTTGTTTAACATACACGTCCCGCCGTTTTTGAAAATAAACTAGAAGGGTTCTCGTTGTTAAATGTTTCGTGTCATCTCGGACACGTAGATAAATACTGAGACTATAGCTCCTTTTTGGAAATCCCTTCGATATCTATCAATGCATTCAAAAATATACTCTGGTGCTGTCCTTTGACTAGTCTTGCTCAGCTACTATCAAATACCAAATGTCATAAAAGAGTACTGCTCCAACAGAAATCAATCCTAAAAATATGCATAAGAATGCCGCGTGCGTCTGGTGCGCACAGAAATAAAAATCAATAAATGTGCCATACAAGCACAGAAATAAAATCTAAGTGCAACGGGTGTGCACGAAACACCTGTCAAAGGCAACTGGTCTGCCTGACAGCAATATCAGGTGCATCTGATATGCATGAAGAATCTCGATCTAGTGCATCTGGCGTGCACCAAAATCGCATAAACAGCGCCAAGTATACGGAAAAATCCAACTCAAGTGCACAGGGTGCACGAAGAAAAATATCGAATATCATGATCGAAATCGATGGTATACAACACATTTCAATCCAAATCCAAATCAGGTATACCGTGGTATATAATCTTACAACCATGTGCATCAGCATGGACAAAATCAAATCAAAATACTAAAAGTGCCTGAAAACTATGCCGAAAGCATAAGCCATATCACATGCATACCATAGGTATGAAATCAAAATCAACATCTCTAATGAAATCAAATCGAAGTCAGCTGCAACTGTGGTGCACAAAATCTCTATCATGCAAATAAATCGTCCAAAATACCGAAATCAAAGGTGGCGGAAATAGTCCCGCTCTGGCACATCCACTAAAATCTCTGGCCAACTGTCACGGTCACTCATAACATGTCTCGTCGACGATGCCGAACTCTGGCCTACTGGTGTGCGTAATATGACCGATCCTGGGTCCAAGTCTTCTTGTATAGTATTCCAGAAAGTTTCTGTCGAAGTCTCCCCCAAATCTCGTTTCTGCCGAACTGCATGAAAGTTATCACCTTTTACAAAATCTGTTTCTTTTTCCGGAACGGCTGCATACTCATCGCAACTCCTTCTAGAAGATATATCCATATACAATGCAACTGCATGCGTATCACATCTCTGATGTCAGCGGAGTGGAACGTCATCTCATCAAGATCTCGTACGAACCTCCTACTCCACTTTTCTCTAATATCGACCGATTCGGACTCGTCTCGTCGTAGCTGCATGGACTGTGCTCCAATGGCTATACTCGTATCTGGAGTCTCCCAAGCAATGTATCCCATCACATGATATCCGAATGACGTCGAACCTTTCGATCGTTTCGTCAAAGTTCCGTAATCCCCCAAGAGCTCAGCATCTTGAGTACAGTTTAATAGTATTCCAGTACATGCCACATTACCTATGGACCAGCCGTAGAAGGGCAAACCCAAGCATCATCAATGGTACCGCTGAACTGCTGCAAACCCTGAGGTTTCAAAGCGTTCTCATAGTCATTATATCGAGTTAGGGTTTCATTCTTCTAGAGGGTCCACAGAATTACTTGGATGTTTCTCCGAATACTTGAAAGTTGGAAAAATGGGTTTCTGACATTCGATCGTCTTCTATCGACTCCCAACGTACCTGCGTGAAGTCGTCTCTAACTGGAATCAATCAGTCTGATGACCTCGCATCGGGGTAGGCAATGGATCACATGTCCTAGTCCTTCCACCTTGGGTGACTAGCAATTTTCTATCATATCTCTAAGTATAACTCGTGCGACAATAGCTCCAAACATTTAGGGAGATATCTTATCATTCGCAGCAATAACTGGCTCATTCGTCCGCACGCTGAATTGTGCCTCAATCATCAAAATAATCGGTGCATTGACGGTCATCACATGCTGGCTGGCCTCTAGCAGTGGCCTAATCCTCTGGTGCTGATCTGCACGTCCGAGAAATCTCATAAAAGCGATCCATCAAAGCTCATGACGCGAAAATACTGTAGGACGATACATCTATGCAATCGTGTGTCCCTGGAATCACGCCTTGGTCCGCCCTCGTCCGTGACGAGATCGTGCTGACGCAACTCTAGCCGTAGCTCTCTCTGCCCGTGTAATCGTGGCAGCAAAAACCATAAACCGGTAATGATGAGGATAGATCATAAGAATGAATATAATATTTTGCAAGGAAATGTACATCCTAAGGCTTCTTAAGCGGTGTAGCTGTCACGACCCGAAATCGGCATGTGACGACCCTAATACTACGCAACGTCTACAGGCGTAACGCTGTAAAAGAAAGCCAAAACCCAGAAATTCTAAACCAATAAATGAAAAGAAAAGATAAGAAACATTGATTAAACTTTTGAAAATCTCAAGTATAAATTTTTTAAGTCCAATTTACTTTCTTGAAAATTTCGGCAGCACCCCCTTTGTAAAAACCAACCCCCAAAATGAGTACAACATAAATATAAAGTAAAAAGCATCCCCAACGGGAGCAAATCCACGCCAAAAGGTGGAAAACAACCACCACAACAGATATACGACGCCATAGCGAAGAAATAAAAGACGATAAAAATGAACTGTATAAAAGACAACCAAGTCATAAAATACTATACAATATCGTCCTCACATCAAGTCTTTAAGTCAACATGAAAGTAGTAGATGGAGAGTACAAGGATACAATAAATACAAAATACAACAACGAATAACCACAAAACCCACCTAACCAAAGCTGCACACTGTGAGCCGATGCGGTATCCGTAGCAAAAGATGATAAGATAGGTGATAATAGTCCTGCCTCTGACTACTGTGAGGAAACACCTGCAAAACACTGTGGCACAACGGGGGTGAGTTGCCAACTCGTGAATAGTAAATAACATATGCAGGTAATCGCAAGTATGCAGGTACAGCGCGAATCTAACATATGCAATTAATAGAAAATAAAGGTCATATGAATGCAATAATCATGAAGGTACACTAGAAGGTACAATTAATACATGAAGCAATAATATGAAAATCGGTATGCAATAATCATGCAATAATGATATGAATGTGTATATATGCAACAGTCATGAAAGGTACGCTAGCAGGTACTACTAATACATGAAAAATGCATATAAAATGAAGTATGTAAATACAACAATCATGAAAGGTACACTAACAGGTACTATTAATACATGAAGCAGTGCATAAACAATAAATGTGAAGTATGGAATGAAATATTTCATTTCTACGGAATCCTGACATCGTGGTAGGATCAAAATCTATCAAGACAATCCAAATCCCAATTCTTAAAATCAGCCCCCAAATTGGCTCCCATATCATATAAGTCTCACAAATCCTGAATGTATAATATCGAATAAATCTCATATATCTGAATGTACAAAATCAGCAATCTCATAAATATCCTGTATCCAATATCAAATGAATCACATATATCCCAAATACAATATCAAGTAAATCTCTTATATCCTATATATAATTTGTATGAATAATTAAGATGAAGTATATGAATTTATATGTATACATATATATTAGCGTCCCATTCCACTAATATATATGTATATGCATATATAACAGCGTCCCATTCCACTGTTATATATACTTAGAAGTAAAATATCATGAAAACCAAGTGTCAAGCATCGACACAAAAATGCTGATCTATCAGGTGTTGTCATCAAGACTGGCACCCTGAAGGTACGTATCATACGCTATACCGAAAGCTCGAGTGCCTAGCTCTGACCCTCGCCTCTCAACGTATCTATACGCACATGACTCCCGTCGGAATCCCCATGATAACCTCCGAGTCATTGGTAATGCCACCGGTAGGTACTTGCCCACCTTCCAGGTTCAATCGGCATGGACCGTCGATCATCTTGCTGAGGGGAACCGTACCGGGCCCCACCATGTACCCTCATACGGCCCCCGACTCCTCGTATGTGGTATATATATCAGAACCGATAAATCTTATGGTGGATCTGAAATATCATATCAAGGGAAACCAAGTTTTTCAAATAATGCATGATTTCATGAAACTACCACGGTCCCCAAATCCAGAAAACATGATGAAAAATCCATAACTCAATGCGAAAATCCATGAAAAAATATACGCAACATAAAACTGTAATGTATGTATATAAGGAAAAGCCGCTAATTAACTGCAACAAGTTAATATAAATTTCATGCGGTTCATAATTTCTCCAATTCTAAATAGCATCAAGTAAAGGTAAACATGTAGCTATAACTGATATATGCGTAAACATATGTAAGTCTACGCTAGCGCCCCGGCAGTCTACAGACGCCAAATGCGGAACAAAAACTTTTAAACTTGGCGCTATCGTATACTTTAACCCGGATCTGCCATTATTGCTAAACTAACAAACTGTAAAGAGTGTAGAAAGGTTATACCGAACGATCCGAGTCCTTCGTTCTTCAACCATCATCCCACGCTCCGTTGCGGCTGCTCCGATCTCGTCGATCTCCGATATCCTCGTCGAGGTGGCACCACATGATCGGTTCTTTAAACGGGCTCCCGCCTCTGACTCGAGGCAACTCGATCGTCAAGTTTGCTAAAAGAGACGACCAAGATTGATGTAGAGAATGAGTAGATGACTTTGTCTCACTTCGTCCAAATCCGTGGACGATCGGTTAATGAAGTTGCCGAGGGAATTGGGTGATGGAATGAAATGAACTGTAAAATTCCATACACCCCAAAATCTATCATATTTTTTTCCCGAATGAAATCAACCACCACAAGAGAGAGAGAGGGGCCGGCCTCTTTATAGAATGAGGGAGGTGACCGTAGGAGAGGGGGGTGACCATAGGATGCAACCTTATCATAACCCAAAAGATATTATGAACAAATATCAAGCATAAAGATCTTTAAGCAAAACAAGAAATGGTTGATATCAAAGCATGAGTCACTCGACACCTCACCCAATCTAGAACCTTCTAGAAGCACGACTCACTCTCATCCAAGAAAAGATAAATCCGCCTTTAACCAAATGTTAAAAGACGGCAGATAGAAAACTGGAAACTGGCAACTTCCAAAAGTGATCCTGAAACGAATTTCAGGACAACCCCGAAACTGTAAAAATATACCCGCATTTGTATTACGACCGAATAAAAATGCAACTGAGACAAAGATATTATACCTACTCAATATAATACTCGGATCCGGCTTAAACCAAAGCCGACCAGTATTATCTGCCCGAAAAATAACACGTGCATAAACGCACGTGCATTTTCCGAACCCTGCCATAAAACCATACGGCCTCTACAACGTTTCGCCCGAACATGGGAAACTGTCTGTGGGGGACTCTAATGACTCGTCAGCACCCTGGCAGTGGGTTTAACCACAAACCGTCAGCGGCACTAGCTATGCGTAACGGCTGCCCATGGACTGACCTCAAGGGTGGCCGAGGAGCGAACTCAAGGGAGACCGATGAGCAAACTCCTCCGAAAACCCTACTGAGCCAAACAGTGACAATGTATATACAGTCCGGTCCGTTCGTCAATGAGTATCGCATATCTGCCTAGGGGGCTAGTAACGTCAGACCCCCAATAGCAGTATAAGTCGTGTCGGAGTACCTACCAGTAAATCTCCTGCCATGGCCATGGACTTTGTGTAATGGCTCTCCTAGACACAGCACGACCTCGCCCCCAATACCGGGAGAGACGAATCCCCTGCCGATCCGCTCACGTGCCTCCATATGGCTCGGGACTGTACCCAAAAACTACCTGTTTGCACGACTCCTTTGAGCCGTGGTAGGGTAGAAATCAAAGCACAGTGGGAACTCACACGAGACAAATGACGACCTCAGGTCGATGAACTAACCTATACACATGTCACCAGGGAACTGCTATCTGACGATAGGTATAGTACTAACTAGCAGATTCCCGGCGAGTCCTGTCCGGTGTACTCATAACCCAATGAGCACCTGTATACATCTTAGGTGATCCAACTGACACCAGTGGCTTGTGAGACCGGCCACCGCCCCTCGTCGGGGTCTCGACTGTATACACTAGTCTACTCCGGAGTATCGATGCCCTGTCTCGAAACTCCCACGACTAGGGACCACAATTAAGGATATGCATATAAACTACCCAACTCTCACGTATATGATCGCCATCATACTGTTGGTAGTAAAGCAAGATCCTAAGGGCTCTATCAAAGTGTAACATGCAATCAGTCACCTGAACATGTACACGACTGATAAAGGCAAACCAGATAGCATACTATCATCTCGAGTAAGACTGTGCTACCGGGATAGGTCCTCCGCAATCATTGCAATCACGTACCTGCGATCCAATAATTGACTATGAGGGCACTATCTCCAGCAATCTCCCACTTGCACTCAAGGCTAATATTGCGATGTCGACTACTTACAGCCCGTGTGAAACCGAACATCCAACTCCTCTACTAATCAGTTTCACAAAGCCCGTTTGTAAAACTATTGTGTTCGAGAAATAGCCTCGGTGAGTGGATCCTCCTAGAAGTTTCTTTCTATATCTCTCTTAATCTCAAGTTCGCGGAGAAAGCCATCTCCCGAATTGAGTAGTACCTGTCTTAGAATATGTTTGGATATCTGATGGGACCTTAGTTCATAAATGAACTCCATATCCAAACTTCTTAGACTGTATGGATCACTGAACCTAATCAGTATCCGGCACCATGCTACCCACAGTATCCTCTGGAACCACCTGTCCATAATACTGTCCTTCGTCAGAAGGAAAACAAAAACTCTGACAATCACTCTGTCATCCATGTCACCTTTGAAGCCTGGAATGATAACCGTCTCCCGAAAGAGGCTGCCGTTATCAAATCCATAGAACATGTACTAATGTTCTAAAACTGCTTCCTTATGTTTCTCCAGGATTGGATTAATACAAACTTATTGCATCTAGTGTAAAACCAACATTTGGTGTGGTACTTGACATCTCATGATTGACTCAATTGCCTAAGCAAGTGATCTGCCAATCATGCACATCCCTCTCCCCTTTAGTCTGTACGACACCTTTAGAGAGGGTGACTCCATCACCTGCAGGTACACCACCATGCTAGGAGTCAACTATTCCAAAAAACCATTAGAATATCTGTCAAAGTACCCACATTGGGAAACCACCCAAATCTAGATCTAAAACCATAGATCTAGAAACCAGAATGTCAAATATTATATCCATATCCTGTCTGGAGAAACAACTGTGTGACGACCACAGAACAACCGATCGTAGTATAGGAATTTTACTTCCTACTCTGTGTATGTCATCCAGATACCATGACATCACACCCTACTACCTTCTTAACTGATCCATCCCCTATTCTGATTGAAGTCAAACCCATGACTGTCACATCAAAATTAGATGATCTATCTCCGCTATAACTGCTCAAGTCTATAAATAGATATAAGCATCTTGCCCACTATGCTTCCGCTGCTCCCACTGACTACGACAACCCTCCTACCGGGTCTCATATCCTGGAACAACAGTAGTGTCAAGTCTGGGTAGATAAGAACCTCCCTGTCACCGTCCTTGAGGCTACCGAAGTACCTCTCGGGTGTCTGAGGTTACCTACCAAATCTGCGGAGTGGCTATTGGAAAGTCAAACCTGATTGAATGTATAGGTCCTATTAAATTTTCCGTAATCGTTTGCGGTTCTGGAATCACTTCCAGTTCTACCATACTCCCACTACTGTTTTCTGAAAAAGATCTGCTTTACTAAAGCTGTGGCGAGTCAAGAACAATATCACTATTGATCTTCCAAATGGTAGAATATCAACCCTCGTCATAGCCAGGGTCAACCCACAAACAGCCATTACAGAAACGTGCCCTGAGTTATCCAGTGTCTGGTTTTAATCATAAGCTGGACAACTCCCCGTACCTTAACATCTTTTAGGGTACGATCCATTCTATATCCAATATAGAAACTTTGGCACTAATTTAATTGGAACCATATTCAAACCATGCATCTGTCTCCAGTGCATATCAACTTAATGGAAAGAGGCTAATCAGCATTACTCAACTTAGGAATCCATCCAATTATGAGTAACCTGAAAAAGAAACACGTTTCTCAAAACCATCACTATCATCTGAATACCAATCACAAGAATCTACATCTTCGATCTCTTTGAAGAATCCCAATACTTGTGACACCTGGTTCTCCACTTTATTCTTATACCCACAACTTCTCAAAACTTAGACCTTGTATTTCTACGAAACACTTGTCTAAATACTAGAGAAGTTATAAGTAAACAGAACATAGTACGAGGACCTACCCCTTTGTCCTGATGGACACTAGACAACATACAATACTCTGTATAAGTCCGCTGAGTTAAACAACTCATAACCTGTGCGTTGTAGGTGGAAAACTGTACCCTGGCGATTTCCTCAAATATCACCAATTACAACGAATTCCGATATAATGAGGATGATCACCTAATTCCCAATATCTTACTCCCACTCATCATCTGTAAAACCATACAGATATGAGAATGAAACCTGGTAAATACATACCCTTGGAGTAAGTGTCTAATCGGAAAAACAGTTTTTCCTTTAACAATGCACTGAAACATGAAAATGTTTTGTAGGGGTATCCTGGTATTCATAGCAATGCCTCTTCCATAATCCAATTCATGACTTCAACCGTATATTTTATTGCCATCTCTCCAAATCCCTTTATTTGTCTTTAGTCGTTACCTTCTGTACACCATCGTTAGGCTAAATGGTTTTCTTCCTTCCCTACCGTTCGGCACCAGCCTATGGTTTGGAAGAAGACTATCCAGTAAGCATAATAGGTGTACCCTCCTAAACCAATGATTACTCGCAACTGAGAGAAGGTGATGATAAAAGACAACTGAATAATACATTATTCTTTTAAAGGTGAAATAGGAGCGGCGATGAAGTACGCGGTTTTGGTCGTGAATGATATCAGTCGCAATTTACTTTGCCCTCTTTCTAATCCCTTTATTTTGTCTTTACATATTACCTTCTGCACACCCTACTTAGGCTAATTGGTTTTCTTCATTCCCTACCTTTCGGCACCAGCCTATGGTTTGGAATAAGACTATCCAATAAGCGTAATAGGTGTACTCTCCTAAACCAAGGAGCTCTCGCAACCTGAGAGAAGGTGATAATAAAAGACAACTGAATAAACCAATTCTATTTCTCCTGAACCTGGATCCATCCCCGAAGAAATCCCTTCGAGTTCGTATATAACCATACGATGGATCTATCCAATGGAAGTGGATATCCGTAGTAATACGGGTGTTCTGAGAAATGCAAAGGGTAAAAGAAGGAGTGGCAATGACTTATGCAACATAGACAATCCAAAAGCCAGTATTTTAAGAAGGTTCGGTTAACCTGGTCACTGAGTCATAGTCTAGGGTCGGTCAAAGGTCTCTGCCAAAGAGAGAGAGAGAGAAAAGAAACACTCTGCGTGCACTCTAACCTAGATCAGAATGGTCATCATTTTATCTAATCCGGAAACCTCCCACTGTCCTGTCAAATTCTCCTCCAAACCTAAAGAAGAATCAATCGGGATCACCCGAAGAGTAAACCAACTCATCAGTGGGAATCGGGATCCAACTCTCATCGCATGATAACGTGATGGAATGCATCCACGTTACTCATACTCCAGATGGTATGCGCATACTTGGCAAGTTTCAGTTTCTTTAGAAACTCCCGATATGATTTTTGCCCCATGCTCTTATAACCTTGGCGTTAGGTCAAAATGTCATAAGTCACATGCCAAGTTCTACCCATCACTATCTTGTTAATTTGAACCCACCCGCACATGCCCTTGGCGTTAGGTCAAAATGGCAGAACGGCTGTCCCAAACCAACTCATCTATCTATGCAACAATTGAATACCCAGCAGCTACCAAACACTATGCCTTGGCGTTAGGTCAAAATACATAGCTCGAATACAACTGAATACCCAAAAGAAGTGACGGAGGGCTACGGCTGGTTTTTGGCGAAAAACCTTTAGCGTAGTGAACTTGATATCGCTGAAGGAACCTGATAGCTTTTTAAAATATAGTGGCGAAAACCTTTTGCTAAAGAGGTCACTCCCGGTAAAGGGATCTCGGCTCTTTCCTCGTGGAATGAGGTGCAGGATATTCCACTGAATACCGCTATGCAAAGCAACTTGTAATCGACTATAGTAAAGTTATTACCCTGACGCAAACTTCTGTCCAAGGGGTCTTTCCCGGTGAAGGGATATCAGCCCTTGCCTCGTCGAATGAGGTGCAGGATATTCCACTGAATACCGCTATGCATAACAAAAGGAAACGTCTTTGTAACAACACTTTTTAAATTGTTCCAACAACTCAAACAGGTTTGTTTTACTTTGCGTTGATCAGAATCAACGCAGTCCCATCAATTATCACACCAGAAAAGAACGAAAATAAAATGTACGTATATGCCATCCGCATTCGTCGCTGGGTCCCGTCATCACCCGTTAGGTTACTTAACTAACGACAGAGCGGGGACTGGACTAGCGCGGGTGTAAAACATATACAACATCTAATAGTATATAAACCAATATACATAATCGCTCCAGGCGTGATAATATCCAACATTACAGAAAAGAAATAAGCATCACAGAACAATACAGATAATCTGGGATCCCCGAGTTTCACAGAGCCGCTGCTGAAACTCGACGTTCCCCTGTCGTGTGGATAGCCTGTGCAATGAAACCTAGACCCCTACGGGTGCGGCAAGTTACCCGCCAAAACCTGAAGCGAGGTAGTCCCCACAGCATAGTGAATGGAACACCCGGCACTTCACGGAATTCGGTAAATTGAGCACCCCTCCTTGGGTCAACCTGTACCCCCTACGAGTGCGGCGAATAGTCTGCCAATTCTGAAGTAGGGACCCTCTGCCTCTCAAAGCTATGAGATGCGGACCCGTTGCTTTCCCGAACACGGCTATCCGTGCACTCCGTCACGGGGTAAAACCTAGTACAGTAATGAAAAATAGTACAATAGGTACATCGACCGCAACCTGGTCGTGCCCCAAAAGAATATTATACAACAGGCAGTGACGGCAGTCCACGAGTTGGACGCTCACCCCGCAATATCAAATGTACAAATAAACTCAAACTGTACTACCATTGCACACTGCTATCCACCACGACAAATCCGCAACATCACAGCACAACACAGAACATCAACGCGAATGTCATGTTCGCAAACCCGTCTAAAAGAACTATAGCAATCAGACGCAGTTTACCGATCAAATGACATTCCCGGTCGGAGATATAATGTAAGCACTGTAAACTAACGTGTTTAAATTACGATCGACCAAAGACCAATTATCAAAAAGTGGGCCCCACTGCTTACTGGTGAACAGTAACAAAACCTGGGCCAAAACTATATTTACCAAAAACCCCAAAATCCAACAGAAAACACACAGAAAAAATTTGGTGCAGTGATCCCCTAGAACGGACGCGGATGAGCGGCCAAACCATGGGTTTGGCCGCTAATCCGCGGCGCTCTGGTGAGATTGCGTGCCCAAATTTTTTCCGTACGCTTAAAAAACCCTGCACTGATTTTTAAGACATCCAGAATTCAATTTTGACACCGTTTAAAATCAACAGAAACTGTCGGCTTGGATTTTTGCACTTTTCGATTTTCGGTCGGATCGATGTTTTAAACGCGTTAGCACAAGTTAGCATAGCAAAATGGTGAGGCTCTGATACCACTGTAAGTCTACGCTAGCGCCCCGGCAGTCTACAGACGCCAAATGCGGAACAAAAACTTTTAAACTTGGCGCTATCGTATACTTTAACCCGGATCTGCCATTATTGCTAAACTAACAAACTGTAAAGAGTGTAGAAAGGTTATACCGAACGATCCGAGTCCTTCGTTCTTCAACCATCATCCCACGCTCCGTTGCGGCTGCTCCGATCTCGTCGATCTCCGATATCCTCGTCGAGGTGGCACCACATGATCGGTTCTTTAAACGGGCTCCCGCCTCTGACTCGAGGCAACTCGATCGTCAAGTTTGCTAAAAGAGACGACCAAGATTGATGTAGAGAATGAGTAGATGACTTTGTCTCACTTCGTCCAAATCCGTGGACGATCGGTTAATGAAGTTGCCGAGGGAATTGGGTGATGGAATGAAATGAACTGTAAAATTCCATACACCCCAAAATCTATCATATTTTTTTTCCCGAATGAAATCAACCACCACAAGAGAGAGAGAGGGGCCGGCCTCTTTATAGAATGAGGGAGGTGACCGTAGGAGAGGGGGGTGACCATAGGATGCAACCTTATCATAACCCAAAAGATATTATGAACAAATATCAAGCATAAAGATCTTTAAGCAAAACAAGAAATGGTTGATATCAAAGCATGAGTCACTCGACACCTCACCCAATCTAGAACCTTCTAGAACCTTTTAGAAGCACGACTCACTCTCATCCAAGAAAAGATAAATCCGCCTTTAACCAAATGTTAAAAGACGGCAGATAGAAAACTGGAAACTGGCAACTTCCAAAAGTGATCCTGAAACAAATTTCAGGACAACCCCGAAACTGTATAAATATACCCGCATTTGTATTACGACCGAATAAAAATGCAACTGAGACAAAGATATTATACCTACTCAATATAATACTCGGATCCGGCTTAAACCAAAGCCGACCAGTATTATCTGCCCGAAAAATAACACGTGCGTAAACGCACGTCCATTTTCCGAACCCTGCCATAAAACCATACGGCCTCTACAACGTTTCGTCCGAACTTGGGAAACTGTCTGTAGGGGACTCTAATGACTCGTCAGCACCCTGGCAGTGGGTTTAACCACAAACCGTCAGCGGCACTAGCTATACGTAACGGCTGCCCATGGACTGACCTCAAGGGTGGCCGAGGAGCGAACTCAAGGGAGACCGATGAGCAAACTCCTCCGAAAACCCTACTGAGCCTAACAGTGACAATGTATATACAGTCCGGTCCGTTCGTCAATGAGTATCGCATATCTGCCTAGGGGGCTAGTAACGTCAGACCCCCCATAGCAGTATAAGTCGTGTCGGAGTGAAGCCCAATTACACCCTGAGATACTACTGGAGTACCTACCAGTAAATCTCCTGCCATGGCCATGGACTTTGTGTAATGGCTCTCCTAGACACAGCACGACCTTGCCCCCAATACCGGGAGAGACGAATCCCCTGCCGATCCGCTCACGTGCCTCCATATGGCTCGGGACTGTACCCAAAAATTACCTGTTTGCACGACTCCTTTGAGCCGTGGTAGGGTAGAAATCAAAGCACAGTGGGAACTCACACGAGAGAAATGACGACCTCAGGTCGATGAACTAACCTGTACACATGTCACCAGGGAACTGCTATTTGACGATAGGTATAGTACTAACTAGCAGATTCCCGGCGAGTCCTGTCCGGTGTACTCATAACCCAATGAGCACCTGTATACATCTTAGGTGATCCAACTGACACCAGTGGCTTGTGAGACCGGCCACCGCCCCTCGTCGGGGTCTCGACTGTATACACTAGTCTACTCCGGAGTATCGATGCCCTGTCTCGAAACTCCCACGACTAGGGACCACAATTAAGGATATGCATATAAACTACCCAACTCTCACGTATATGATCGCCATCATACTGTTGGTAGTAAAGCAAGATCCTAAGGGCTCTATCAAAGTGTAACATGCAATCAGTCACCTGAACATGTACACGACTGATAAAGGCAAACCAGATAGCATACTATCATCTCGAGTAAGACTGTGCTACCGGGATAGGTCCTCCGCAATCATTGCAATCACGTACCTGCGATCCAATAATTGACTATGAGGGCACTATCTCCAACAACATAAAGGTATAGCAAGATATAGATATCTACCTATCAGAAATGATGTAATATACCCCCCGGGTATAAGTGAAGTAAGTATGCAAAGTATACATGTAGCTATGTTATTATGGTGTATGTACCTATCACTAACGGTACAATACTCTATAGGTATACAGGTAACTAGCATGTAAGTATGTTAAGGCATATGTGTAAGCATGTAGGTATACAGGTATGCTATATATCATATGCGATAAGAAATATGAATCAATGTCACAATGTCCCTAACCAAACAATATCATATCTATAAGTGGGTTGTGCGTAACATGGCAATTATTGACGGTGTGTGTGCCATACAATCAATGCTCGTGTAACATGAATCGTCAATAATATGGGCAGTGTCCTAAGGATACTAGTCCAAGCACAACAATATCTAAGCAATAAAGTGTAGTCGCAAATTCTAAATATGAAATAGAATATGCGACAAGTCAAGTTATTTCTAGCCCAGACGCATATCGCCATGCGGACGATTCCCCTGTAGATGTTAAATCTACTCACCAAGTCTCCTAGCTAAGTAAAGCCTACCACTCGCTTTCCCCTGTTCGCAGCATCCGAGCTCCCCGCCTGCGATCCTGAAAGCATATAACAATATAACAGATATATATTAGCAATAGACCTGAAACACGTACAAACTACGCTGACCAACGCGACAACACAAAACTTACTCTCAAGTGTTCGTATTGTGGCTAACGCGCGTAGCGACACTACGAAACTAACTCAAGAGCAAAAGCTACACAAAGACACAAACGACATCGGCACGACCCTAACTAGGAACGCAAAGCGACACAACTACCAAGCCTAGACCCTGATCATACCGATCATGCAATCAAAACACAATAATAAACGTAGATTCAATATAATTAACATCGCAATGTAAAAAGAAACCCACGCCTAAAAGTTACCGAAATCTAGTAAGCAGTATTTATCATTTTAGCACAAACTACAAGTTTTACCAAAACTATAATTTACAAACATCTTCAAATAGCATGGTTAAACCATTAAAACCTTTACTAAGATTTTAGATTTCACTAATTTGGATTAGTAAAAGTTTAGTTTGTTAATTATCTTAATTATCCGATTAGGAAAATATCATTTAAGAAATTAGCAACTTGATTAAGTTTTCATCAAGCTTAACATATTAATTAACCATTTCACTAATCAAAATCCCAAGTTGATTACCAAAATTATATCTTGAATTTCTAAATAATAATTTAAAAGCTTAAATTAAATATTTAATTAAGCTAATTAAAGGTATTAAGCAACAAAAAGAGATTAGAGTTAAGCTTTTATACCTTCAAGAACACCACTTGAAACAAGAATAAAACCAAACTTTAGTCTCCAAAATCCCCACTAGAATGAAGATCCATGCATGATTTGTGAAGAAAGATGAAGGTTTTGGATTATATTTGAATTACTATGAATTAATTTTGATTTTTCATGATTTATTTGAAGCAAAATGAGAAGAAATGAGTGAAGAAAAATGATGGGCAGCAAGGAAATGAGTGTG
Source organism: Agapanthus africanus (assembly GCA_030015575.1). Taxonomy (NCBI): domain Eukaryota; kingdom Viridiplantae; phylum Streptophyta; class Magnoliopsida; order Asparagales; family Amaryllidaceae; genus Agapanthus; species Agapanthus africanus. Next base: position 179,918,733 of record JASDDO010000031.1, on the reverse strand, counting down.
GCCGGCCAAGGAAGAAGCTAGGGCTTGTGTGGAGGTGTGAGGAATTTTCTAGAAGGAAAAAATACAATAATTGCATAATAAAACAAAAAAGGCATTAGTCACCATTTTTTTTCTTGAAAATCCAAAATAAATCCCAAAAATCTAGATATTTTGGATGGATGGTTCTAAAAAAAATCTATTGATTAGTTAAGCATAAAATCCCATTAGTAGTAATTTACCCACATAAAAAAATTAATTACCACTAATAAAGTGCACAAATAAAGCTTTAAATTAATATTATTTTACGGAAAAATTCTATGTGAACCAAAACTTCTCATAGACCCCCAAAGCTCGCGTACTAGCTTTAATTTAGCTAAAATAGGTGCCGGCAAGTTTCTAAGGAAGTTTGATCACAATCGTGTTAAAAGGGAAAACACCGACAAATTTACTCTGAAACGGAAAAATTCGCAAAATGTTACAATCTCCCCCTTATAAAAATTCGTCCCCGAATTTAAAATTTTCACTAAGCGTACCTTCAAAGGGGACATTACAAAATTCCCAAATCTCGCTCGCAGCCTCCCAAGCGATCACCTCACTATACGGCTACATTCAAGAAAACCCTCCACAGATGGCAAGACCCTTGGCCGAAGTTCCTCCACCTGCCGAGCCATTAACACAATTGGCTGCTGGGGAACGAAAAGATCGAGTCCAAATTAAATGGTCTTATGCTGAATCATGTGAGAAAGGTCATGAAGGTAATTGCAAAGTATCGACACCAGGAATACGAAGTGAACACTCAATAATCTGTGCGGAAGTGTCAAGTTAAAGGCAACGGAACTAACTCTCTTTAAGGATCTCAAAAGGACTTACAATCCTGGAATAAGCTTCACAGAACTCAACACGTCATTCATCGGAAAAATCCATAAGAATACATGATTTTCTATTACGAACTTAAGTCTGCGACCACCACGGTCGACATAAGACCTCTGTCTGCACTGGTTGTCCTCATCCTGACCTGAACAAACTGGATCATCTCCGATGTCTCTAGACTAGTTGGGGCCCAAAAATCCTACTCATGCAGAGTCAGAAAAACAGACTAGTGATCGACACGACCTAAATCTTAAACCTAAAGGTTGCCAATTGGAGTGACTCCTGATAACAGCTATCGAAGGAGAACCCTAACAATGGAGAGTGACGATCCCCAACTGTCGACAACAATTAGTACGTACGCACAAGCATATCCTCCAGAGTCGGTATAGCCCGCTCTCACAAAACCATCATCCTGTGGATGGAAAGGCGGAGCTAAAGCTCAACCAGTACCCAAGGCTTCATGAAGCTCCTGCCCAAGACGGCAAGCGAACAGGGTGCCTTCATTGGATACGACCCATGAAGGAACTCCTTGCAACGCAAAAACTTAACAAAGAACAACTGAGCAACCGGAGTATAACCGGACAACTATCATCCGAATGGAGTCACACCCTGACTAAACCTGGGTAGACGCCACAACGAATATTCATGGAGACCTGCTCCCATTCCTACTCCGGAACGGTTAAAGGTTGCAACTCTCCAGCCGGTCTGAGATGCTCAACCTTAGCACACAACAAGACAGACACCTTGAAACGAAACCCGAAACTTCACTCTACATCCCTGCCCACCCGTAACTATCTCAAAAGTCAAGTCAAATGCTGGTGGAACTTGAATGTGCCTGCTCTAGGATTTCACGACTCTACCCAATAGTATCAGGTACATAAAAGCGTCCCTAAACTTAACATACCCTTGTTACAAATCAAGGACTCCGAATCATTACCCAGCCAAGTATGCTCAAGTATCTCTGATGAACGAGCATCGGCGGGAAGTGCCTCGCGAAAGCGATTAAGGAAAAGTGGTCGGACGCGGACATGAGCAAGCTGTCCCCTCAGTAGTGGCGAACTTAAGCTATACTCAACGATAGCACAAGAACTATAAATCTACAGAAAACTGTCTCAACAATCAAAACCCACTGCAGGAAGATGTACATTAAGCTCTGGTGGTCCGTGAACATCTGACACGACTCACCAAACAAGTAGTGTCCTCAGATCTTCAACGCACGACCACCGCGGCCATCTCCAGATCATGAGTGGGATATCCTGCTCGTACTTCCTCCAAATGTCGGGAAGCAATAGTGATAACTCGAATGTGCCACCTCAGTACACAATCGATCCCCACTCACGAAACATCACAGTTAAACAAAAAAGTCGCCCGAACCAGAAGCAAAGAAAGAACTGATGCAGTTGTTAACCGGGTTTTCAACTGCCGAAAACTCCGCACGCATGCCTCAATCCAAAGAAAAAGGAACCTCCTTTCCGGTCAGTCCAGTCAACGGTGCAGCGATACACTAGTAATACTGCACGAGACGGCGGTAACAACCTGCTAAGCCCAAAAATCTACGGAACTTCGTCCGTACACAAGTCTGGGCCAAAGCTGTACGACCTCGATCTTCCTCGGGACCATACAAAAACCGTCTACCGTAACTAAATGACCTAGGAGTCAACACAAACAAGCCTGAAGGAACACTCCGAGAATCTAGCAAACCGTTGGGGCTCTCCCAATGTCTGCAAAACAAATCCTCAACTGCTACTCCTGTCCCTCACGACACATTGAATAGACCAGAATGTCGTCAATAACATAACAATAACTGGTCGAGGAATGGCCTGAAGAAATCCGGTTCATCATATCTACGAATACTGCTAGGGAATTGGTGAGTCTAATGTCACCACCAAAACACACAAAGCTCGTAGCACGCACAAGGCAGTCTTCGGAATGTCATTACTTCGAACCCGCAACAATGATGTCCTGATCCCGAACAAACTTAGAAAAATGACTCGCACTCTGGAGCTGATCGATGAAATCGTCAATGCGAGTTAAAGGATACCTGTCTACACCGTAAGTCGGTTAAATTGATGATCAATCGACACACAACCTCAACTGTCATCCTTCTCCTGATGAACAGAATAGGAGCTCCCCAACGCGAAACACTTAGACACACAATCCCCCCAACAAACAACTCTGCAGCTGATCCATATGCTCCCTAAGCTTCGCCGGCTTATCTAGAAAAACGTCGGAAATCTCTCTCACGAAGGACCCCGGTCCAACAAACCCACTGTGGCTCAGGTATCACCAATGAATGCCAAGAATCCTCGACATCCTCTCCTCAAAAGCCGACTAGCGAAAAAGGCTGAATTCAAGCTGTGAGAGGCGGCACCACTATCCCCTTGCACAACAAGAACTGACTTGCCGGGAAAACAAAACCTGACTGTTTCATCACGCTAGTCCACAGAAGCCTAGCACGTATCTAACCAGTCCGTGTCCAGGAGAACGTCAAATCTAACATCTCTAGAAGGATCACAACGACGGACGAAACTTTATCTCCTATCCGAATGGCACTCGACCGAAACACGTGTTGCGTAACAAAAGAATCGCTGACAGAAATTAACACAACAACGATAGATCTAGCTAACACGATCCTAGGCCCAACCATGACACCAAGTGTGTAAAACAACAAGTGCATCAAAATAACATACAAATTAAAAATACCTGAAAACTCTCCATTGGACGCCCGCGCGTCCCGATGTGTAGAAGCAAACTCTCGTGTCTGCCCCCTACCCGCAAATGGCTGAAATCTTCTTCTGCCAACATATCCCCTCTGAGCAAATCTTACGCATCCACAACCTCTCTGAAAACGACCTTATCACAGCACTAAGGAACAATCCCAGATGAGGTGATGAAGGCTCGCGCATCGAAAACATCCATACGATGGCTGCTGACCCTCCTGGGGATGAGAGCTGAACGACTGTCCTCGTCCTAAGCCTATGCTACTCCAACGACGGTCACGAAATCTGTCTCGATGACTAGGCCTCTATCTCTGGACTAGTACACCGGTACTAGTCCTCTACTGTTCCGGAACTCTCAAAGTCTCTGGAAGGCGTGCCTCATCAGCTGGGGCTGCATCTACTCGTGCTATGTAGGTTACGGAATGCTGCATGCTGATTGCAAGGAACAACTGAGTAACAGGGTTGACAACCTCCTATTGCTGCACTCGAACGGCCTCAACCAATGAACTCATCGTCTGGCATATGCCCTGCATCTCTGCCACAAGCCTAGCGATACTATCTGTCGAAGGCGGATCCATCTGCTCCTCTACAATGAGCGTGCCATCCTTGTCAGTCCTCGTCCTACCCGAGGCATGTAGGGTTACTAGGAACATGTACAAAGGTCTATAAGGCATCAACCATGCCCGATTTAAAATTTAGCCGTGCCGAACAACCCTAAACCAAGATCTTAGACTACAGATTAGGTGAAACAAAGCATGTTAAACACTTTAACATCTATGAGTTTGGGATTACAACCTTTCTAGTCCGGTCCTTCAGTTCATAAGCTCTGTGTTGTGGTCCCTTCGCTGCGATCATCAAGTTTCGGACTCTCGAGAGGCTCCACGAAGAGAAAGATGCAAGCTTGCTTCCGATCTTCGATAACAAAGATGATCAACAATGAAGTTTCATTAACACAAGCTCTCACTCACTAAATGAAGTGAACGCCCTAATCTAAATGGTTAGGATAGATTAGGATGATGAAGTAGGATTTTAGCTCTCATTTTTTTTCATTAACTCACTCATTTTCATCACTAATGAAAAAGCTAGTTAGCTTTTCCATCAAGAACTCAAGGAAGAAAAGGAAAAAAAATCCTTTTGTGATGAATAATGAAACTCATGTGTGTGGTTAGAAATGCAACCATGGTATATGTAACCCTTATAGAGAATTAACCAAGGTTAAATGGTTTGGTTGGGTTAAACAAATATCTATGCAAAATATCAACACAAATATCTTTGCACAAAACAAAACAAAACCTTCTAGAAACTTCTAGAAAAGCTTAACCCAAATCAAACCCTAACCATGTTTAATCTCCACTAATCATGTTCCATTAATAACCATATCATGTTACAATATTATATATCACATATACAATATTTATTTTAACAAACTAAAATAATACAATTAACATATATCGCATATATATCAATGTATTACCCGAGTGAGAAAAAGAATCTTTTAGTGAGCTTATATTAGTTAATGTAATTTAATATATCAAATATATAATTATACATTAAATTATCGAATCAACACTAGATCCGATAATCCGGCTATTTCACAAATAATCGACTAATATAATCTGTATCAATTCATCGAATCAACACTTGATCCGATGACCCGGCTATATCACATATACCCGGCCGATATCTCATATCACGAGAATCTAGTACGGTATCACATACACGTAATGTTCTCGGTCCCGCACATATCACATATGTGCTCCTACTCCGTTTTGCCTGAGCCAAGAAACCTCTGTGTAGAACTCTAAAGAATCGTCAATACGCCGGCAGTAGGTGATGATCATATCAAACACCCACAAGTTGCAAGCGTCAGCTAAACATAACAGCCACCCAGGTATTGAGTGCTCAGAAGATCAACCAGAAAGCCTTTACATTCTCCTGTTAATCCAGTCAGTAACACTCTCGTACAGTCCGGTCTCTTCGTCTGATATGTCGCATATCTCGCCTAGGGGTGGTAAACGTCAGACCCCAGTAGCTTGATAAGTCGTGTCGATATGAGGTCTATAACAGTTCAAGAAACTACTGATAACACTTACCAGTAAATCTCAGCAACCCTGGCCAGGGATTTCTAGTTATAGCCAATCGAACACAGCGCAACATCAACTCCCTATACCGGGAGAGATGAATCCCTCCTATCGCTCATTGCCTCCATGTGATTCAGGACTGTACCCAAAAGCCACCTTTTTGCGTTCCCTCTTGGACGTGGCATGATGGAAATCAAAGCACAGTGGGAATCACACAAGACTCTATGACGATCTCGGGTCTACAGACTACTCTGTACGAGTGTCACCAGAGAACTGCCATCTGACGTGAGGTATAATACCATCTGGGAGTTCTCGAAGAGTCCGTTCAGTGTACCCAGTCTCCATTGAGCACCCGTACACCATCCTTGATGTCAAACACCGATGGATATGGGATCATCCATCGCCCATCATATGGGTCAAGATGCGTATACGCTAGTCTACTCTGGTGTATCGATGCCCTGTCTCGATGCACCCTCGAGTAGGAACAGTTATAGGATGTACTCGTCGACTACCGTGGCCCCACTAGTATGATCTCATCATAGTCCCAGTAGTCGAGTACATATCCTAAGGGCTTTATCAACATGTAACATAGATACAATCAGAGTACATGTTAAAATAAAGAGCAACCAGATAGCATACTATCATGTGGAGCAAGAAAGTCCTCCCTATATATGTCCAAGCATCCACTCCAATATACATCGTATATACAGTAATGGCCTCTAGGGCATACATATAACTAATAATCTCCCACTTGCACTAGGGTCATCTGTTGTGGTATCACATACCCAACAATTAGCTTTGGTTGAAGTATCTCATACTAAACCATCCCATAAAAGTCTCTACTGGGAAAAATGCCTTTATGAGTGGATCCACGCTGTTGTCCTCTGTGTCTACTCTCCTAACCTCGATCTCCGTGAAGATCAATCATCTCAATGATCAGGTGATACTGCCTAAGAATTATATCTGGATTTCAGGTGGGACGGGGATTCCTTGGCATAAGCCACAACTCCATTGTCACATAATGTTAGGAACGAAGTTCATCTCATGAACTAAAATATATCCAAACTTTCTCTTTGGTAGCATCTTTGGTAACGATGTATCTTTCCTTTAATCGTCTAGTAAGTCACGGTATTTAGCTTGGAACTCTTCCAACATACAGTCCTTCCATTGAGGGTAAAGACAATGCCTGCGACTGACATTTAGTCGTCCTTATCACCCTGGAACCTTTCCAGTGATTCTTCCCAGGATCGATTGATACCATCTCACTACAACTAGTGAGTATCTTAACATCCAATTAGATCTATCTCATAGATCCATAACCCAGGATATAGGAGGTATCACTTTGATCCTATATGGAGAATCGTTGTGATAAGCGGAGTTTGACCGAGCGTAGCATAGGAAACTCCTTCCCTATCAAGAGTATGTCATCCACGTACTCTACGAGGATCACCACCATACTCCCTACTACCTTTTTGTATATGCAAGGTTCATCTACCATTTTGATGAAGTCAAACTCTTTGACTACCACATCAAAACAGATGTTCCAACTCCGCGATGCCTGATTTATCACATAAAACATCTTGCTCATGTTTCCGCTGCTCCCACTGTCTACGAAGCCCTCTGGCTGTGTACTTATAGACGCTCTCTTCCAAATCATCATTTAGAAAAGCAGTCATGACACCCAACCACCAGATATCGTAGTCATGGTATGTAGCCGTGGAAAGTAGGATCTGGATGGACTTGATCATAGCTTTGAAAGTCTCATCTTTTCCATGTACACCAAGTAATCTTCTCAAGATATACTTGCTCCTGAAGGGGATTTAACCCTTCAGATAAAGAAAATAAAGTCCGTACTTTGTTGGTGTATAAGGATTCCATCTCAGATCGTTAAGCATCCAGCCATTCTTACAGAGTCCCACTCCTGATGGCCTGCTCGAAACAAGCTGGGTCATCATCTCATGATGCAATCCTCACTCCCACTGTCATAGAGAAACCGAAGTATCTCTCATGTAGGTGAGGAACCCTACTAGATCGGCGGAGAGGCTGAAGTTCGTTGGAATCTGTTGAATCCTTTGGTTCTACCAAATCATCTGTTGTAGTTTGTATAGCTGGAACTCCTTCCAGTTCTACCTCATGACCACTAATTTTTCCACAAGAAATTCCCTTTCTCAAAGATGTCATATTGAGAAACAAAACATCTTTTGTTCCTCGGTTCGGTAGAAGATATTCCATTGCGTATGCTTGAGATATCCAACAAACTTCCACAGATCTGACTTTGCCTCGAGCTTGTCCGGATTTTGCTTTTTAGACATAGGCCGGACAACCTCAAATCTTAACTTACTTAAGATATGGGCTCTTCCCATTCCATATCACATATGAAGTGGTAGGCAACTGATTTGATTTGAACTCTATTCAATAGGTATGTAGTTTCTCAAGTGCATAACTCCCAAAAGGAAATAGTAACTCGGTAGTACTCATCATAGAGCGGACCATATCTAACAGGGTGCAATTGCTCCGCCCCGATATACCACCGTGCTATGGTGTATACGGAGGAGTAATGCTGAGGGAGAATCTCATTCTCCTTTAGAATAGTCCAGGATTTCCGTGCTCAAGTATTCTCCTCCCTGATCTCATCAAAGAACATAATACTTATACCCGTTTTTGGTTCTCTACTTCTAACTTATATTTTGTGAATATGTCAAAAGCTTCAGACTTGTATTTCAACAGGAACATATGTCTGAATCTTGAGAGATCATCAGAGAATGTAATGAAGTACAAAGAACCGATCTTGGAATATGTAGACATGGGACCTTCATACATCAGCTTGTATCAATCCCAAGAGTCTACTAACTCTTTCTCTGTTTTCAATAAACAGAGCTATGGTCATCGTATCTTTGTGACATGATCGGTAAGTTTCATAAGATGTAAATTTAAACTAATTTAAATATGCATCTAAATGTAACTTAGCTAGTCGGGTTGCATTGATATGACATAGTCTACAATGCCTCAAGAAGGATTCGTTCATTTCTGAACTCTTCCTCTTGTGTGTGTTCTGTATACTAAGAACTGTAGTTTGATTTAGAACGTCAATGCTTTTAGATAACGTGTCTGAACCGATCAACTCTTGATATAGGAAATGTTCAAAACATTATCGAACAATACAAAATTATATCCTTTCTTTACTAATAAAGAGACTGATATGATGTTGTATATCAGGTTCGGTATCTACTAACATTAATTCAGAATCAATGTATTCTTATAATACAGGGTGATAACTGCCAACAGTCTTGGCTGCAACACTTGCATCATTTCCAACTCTTGCAAATTATCACCCGTTCTCAGTTCTCTACCTATCTGTAGCCCAAGTAACAAATTACATATGTGGGATCCTGATCCGGTATCTCATACCCAGGATGTAAATGATACTAAGAAACAGTTCTCTGTAATGAACATAGCCGAAGAAGATGCATCAGCATGCACTTTCTTCGTTTGGGCGGCACGGGAATTCTGGTAATCCCCAATTTCCTGCTCTGTCTTATAACAAGTATAAGTTGGAGCGGGACCAACGTTCCCTTGCGCAGTATAACAAGCGGGTTCGGTCAATACATCCGTATTATTATCTTGATTAAGGCGTGACATAGTCGCAACCAGGAGAGAGAGAGAAGAAAACACTCAGCGTGCGCTTTTACAAGATTAGATTGGTTATCAATTTATCTAATCAGGATGTCTCCCACTGTTTTATTCAAATCTTCCTTCAAACCCTAAAAGGAAAGACTAGCCGGGATTAATTACACTCTACAAGTTCGTCAATCTTTCAGCCAGGCCAGTGCCGGTTCTTTGAGGGAGGTTCCCCGCGCTTTCGCACAGACCTAATTAAAGTAAACCTCATTTTCCCAGGGGCGTAACCCAGTTAACACCTTTCTATACACTTACTTGATCGGCTAATTGTAATGTGTAAAACTCTCCCAGAAGTATCTCTTACTCGCAGCGGGTATCGCGATCCAACTATCTTTTAGAAGGTATGCAATCTCATTGCAAATTTCAACACTTGAAATTTCCAATAATATTTTACCCCTAGCATCTATATGACTTTAACATGGTCAACAAATCATAAGTGCTAGTCAAGTTCAACCCGTCATTTTCCGATTGAATTAAACCCACTCGCACGACCCTTAACATGGTCAACAAAGTCGCATGACTACCCTAATCCAATTGCATCATATGCTTATACAGATAAGCATTAATCAGCTACCGCACACTACGCCTTAACATGGTCAACAAACGTAGCACGAATACTCTAGTACTTATCTGAAATGACGGAGGGCTACGGCAGGTATTTAAGAAAACCCTTTGCGTAATGAACTTGATATCGTTGTAGAATCGAGTGATTTTTAAAAGGAATGTTTTTTAGGCCTTTTCTAGTTTTGCTAAAGTGGTCACTCCCGGTGAAGGGATCGTCGGCTCTTTCCTCATCGAATAAGGTGCAGGATATTCACAAATATCACTATGCAAAGGAAAAAACTATATAGGCAATCAAAAGACAAACCGTGTTTGTAGCATCTGCCAGTTTCGCTAAAGAGGTCACTCCCGGTGAAGGGATCTCGGCTTTTTCCTTATCGAATACGGTGCTGGATGTTCTACAAGGAACACCGCTATGCAAAGCAAGAACTAGAGCTACCAGTTTTTAAACAATTTTCTACAAAATCTTTAGGTTTCTTTTAGTTTCATTAATCTCATTAATGAAGTCCCATTTTATTATGCTTCACAAGCATCACATTTGAAACGAAATCTACAATATAACATATATCTCATATATATAATATAAACATTCGTCTCAGGAAGTAATATGATCTCAACACAGAACATTGCAGCAGAAGAACATATATGAAATATTGGATATACTAGGAGGTCCGTGTTTTTAATACGAGCCTGTATAAAACACGGAATCCACGGTCGTGATGAATAACCAAACCCACATCCCTAGACCTTTACGAGAGCGGCAAGCAACACTGCCAATTCTAGGGTTAGGAGACCCGGTCTCGACTGCTCGAGATGGTCTCCCACTGGACCCTAGAATCCGGTTACTTGTGCTCCCCGCCTTCGGTCTACCTAATGCGGAAAAGTAAATAATATACAATGGTGACATCATCCTCAGCCCGGAAGTGCCCCAATAAAAGAATATTACATACAAATGAATTTTACATGAATGGAAAAGAAAAAACTCTCATCTCACATAAAACCCCCGGCGATTCAGAACACGACGATCCAATACAACATATCACAGCAACACATAATATCTCATATAATCAACGTAAGCAAGTATGCGTATCCCGATTGTTGTTGATGTATAGCAACGAAGCCGGCGATACACCACATACTACGCTTACGGTCACAGAAAAGAAAGTGTAAAACTACAACAGTTGGAATCCGCAACCTCCTTAGACATCGCATGCCTAACAATTAAAAACCTCGCATTTTAGTCTCATTATCGAAAACTCTTTTCAATATCAAGTCGGGCAATTCAACAAGATTCCCGACATCCTCATCGAATGCTCGTCGCAAACTTTACTAGACGGCCGCACCACCGATGCCGTCGACGAAGTGCAATAAGGCGGAACACTGCTGCCGCGAGCACCCGAACGGATGCTTTTGGCGACGGGGTTCTCTTACAGTCTCTTGGTCGGGGATATGGGGCGTGGCTATCTATTAACTTTACCCGGCGAGTATCCACGTACGCTGCGTGATTGCGACGGACTTTTGATCGCATCAAAATCCCGTGGCAACCGATCATCTAAGACTAAACTGCTAGATTTGTAACATTCAAATTAGTTATCTCATAAGTATTTGCTGATTCCAAATATTGTATCACATTCCAAATAAATAGACAGTGTTAAACTTTCTAATCGAATAAACAAACACCCAAGATTTCCTAAATATCTCAACACTTAAGCGGAGTTCAAAAAATATCCATCACATGCCACAGCACCAATGGTCCAGCCGTAGAAGGGTCAAGCCAACGCCTCACATGTGGCAACGTCGTACTGCCCCAAACCCTAAGGTTTAAAGGCGGTTCAGACGGTCACATAATCGAGTTAAGGTTTGTGTTCTTCAAGAGGGTCCACCGCGTTGCTTGCATGATTTTCCGGAAGTTTCAAACTCGAGAAAAAATCCAACTTTTAAAAATTTTCCGACAGGGGAAAAAGTGAGTTATTGATATCGGTTCGAACATTTTTAACAGGTTCTAAAAATTATCCGGAAAAACTTAAACGAAGTTAAATTATCCGATCGAATCAACGAGTCCACAATACAACCCAGAAAACTCAACACTTGAGTATAATTAAAAATTCCCAGAAGAATCAGGAAGTACCTACGGTTGTAACTGTACAAAAACTATCCCTTAATCTACAGTAGTTGCCGCGGAACCGCCGCCAATACCCTGGTTTGGCCGCGGTTCTGCGGCGCATTAATTTATTTAGGGGGTCATTTTTCACAGTTCCCCATAAAATTCCATGCTGATTTTTTTGAGTATTTTTAATATGAAAAATGTCAACGTTTTGAAAAATTTCCAGAAAAAGGGTCCGTGTCGGGGTTTCGGGATTCGATCGGACTTTAAACTTCGCCTAGACTTCGCCTAAAGCTCTAGCTTAGCTCTGATACCATTGTAGGGTTACTAGGCACACGCACAAGGGTCTATAAGGCATCAACAATGCCCGATTTAAAATTTAGTCGTGCGGAACAACCCTAAACCAAGATCTTAGACTAGAGATTAGGCGAAACAAAGCATGTTAAAGACTTTAACTTGTAAGAGTTTGGGATTACAACCTTTGTAGTCCGGTCCTTCACTTCATAAGCTCCGTGTTGTGGTCCCTTCGCCGCGATCATCAAGTTCCGGACTCTCGAGAGGCTCCACGAAGAGAAAGATGCAAGCTTGCTTCCGATCTTCGATAACAAAGATGATCTACCTTAATGTTTCATTAACACAAGCTCTCACACACTAAATGAAGTGAACAACCTAATATAAAATGGCAAGGATTGATTAGGATAATGAAGTAGGATTTTAGCTCTCATTTGTTTTCATTAACTCACTCATTTTCATGACTAATGAAAAAGCTAGTTAGCTTTTCCATCAAGAACTCAAGGAAGAAGTAGAAGAAGAATCCTTTTATGAGGAATAATGAAACTCATGTGTGTGGTTAGAAATGTAACCATGGTATATGTAACCCTTGTAGAGACTTAACCAAGATTAAAAGGTTCGGTTGGGTTAAACAAATATCTATGCAAAATATCAACACAAATATCTTTGCACAAAACAAAACAAAACCTTCTAGAAATGTCTAGAAAAGCTTAACCCAAATCAAACCCTAACCGTGTTTAATCTCCACTAATCATGTTTCATTAATAACCATATCATGTTACAATATTATATTTCACATATACAATATTTATTGTAACAAAATAAAATAATACAATTAACATATATCGCATATATATCAATGTATTATCCGAGTGAGAAAAAGAATCTTTTAGTGAGCTTATATTAGTTAATGTAATTTAATATATCAAATATATAATTATACATTAAATTATCGAATCAACACTTGATCCGATAATCCAGCTATTTCACAAAAAACCGACTAATATAATCTGTATCAATTCTTCGAATCAACACTTGATCCGATGACCCGGCTATATCACATATACCCAGCCGATATCTCATATCGCGAGAATCTAATACAGTATCATATACACGTATTGTTCTCGGTCCCGCACATATCACATATGTGCTCCTACTCCGTTTTGCCTGAGCCAAGAAACCTCTGTGTAGGACTCTAAAGAATCGTCAATACGCCGGCAGTAGGTGATGATCATATCAAACACCCACAAGCCGCAAGCGGTCAGCTAAACGTAATAGACACCTAGGTATTGAGCGCTCAGAAGATCAATAAGCATGCCTGTACATTCTCCTGTGGATCCAATCAGTAACACTCCCGTACAATCCGGTCTCTTCGTATGATATATCGGATATCTCGCCTAGGGGTGGTAAACGTCATACCCCAGTAGCTTGATGAGTCGTGTCGATATGAGGTCTATAACAGTTTAAGAAACTACTGATAACACTTACCAGTAAATCTCAGCAACCCTGGCCAGGGATTTCTCATTATAGCCAATCTAACATAGTACAACATCAACTCCCTATACCGGGAGAGATGAATCCCCTCCTATCACTCATTGCCTCCATGTGATTCGGGACTATACCAAAAGCTACCTTTTTGCACGCCCTCTTGGATGTGGTATGATGGAAATCAAAGCACAATGGGAATCACATTAGACTCTATGACGATCTTGGGTTTACAGACAACTCTGTACCAGTGTCACCAGAGAACTGCCATTTGACGTGAGGTATAATACCATCTGGGAGTTCTCGGCGAGTTCGTCCAGTGTACCCAGTCTCCACTGAGCACCCGTACACCATCCTTGATGTCGTACACCATCCTTGATGTCAAACACCGATGGATATGGGATCATCCATCGCCCATCATATGGTTCAAGATGCGTATACGCCGGTCTAATCTGGTGTATCGATGCCCTGTCTCGACACACCCTAGACTAGGAACAGTTATAGGATGTACTCGTCGACTACTGTGGTCCCAGTAGTATGATCTCATCATAGTCCCAGTAGTCGAGTACATATCCTAAGGGCTTTATCAACATGTAACATAGAGACAATCAGAGTACATGTTAAGATAAGGAACAACCAGATAGCGTACTATCATGTCGAGCCAAGAAAGTCCTCCCTATATATGTCCAAGCATCCACTACAATATACATCGTATGTACAGTAATGGCCTCTATGGCATACAAATAACTAACATGTCAATCCTAACCTCGTCCCTCGCTGCATCACTCTGAGTCCCCATAGTCATCGGAGGCAAAGGCTATAAATAGAAATAAGATTTGATATGAATACGGAAATCGAATCACAAGGATATGTCATCAAGGCAGGATTTTCAAGCAATTTGTACTTATATCACTTTAGGCGGAGTAACGCATCGTGAGTATGCCGCGGAAATACACAAACTACGTTATTCTGCTTAAGCTACCTACTCCATCATATCAAGGTCATCCTACACTCCGAAAGGTAAAACTTAGCGCTCTGATACCAACTTTGTTACGACCCGAAATTGGCACGTGACGGCCCTAATACTACGCAACGTCTACAGACGTAACGCAGTAAAAGAAAGCTAAAATCCAGAAATTCTAAACCATTAAATGACAAGAAATGATAAGAAACATTGATTAAACTTTTGAAAATCTAAGTATAAATTCTTTATGTCCAATTTACTTTCTTGAAAATTTTGGCAGCACCTCCTTTTTAAAAACCAACCCCAAAAATGGGTACAACATAAATATAAAGTAAAGCATCCCCAACGGGAGCAAATCCATGCCAAAAGGTGGAAAACAACCACCACAACAGATATACGACGCCGTAGCGAAGAAATAAAAGACGATAAAAAGGAACTGTATAAAAGACAACCAAGTAATAAAATACTATACAATATCGTCCTCACATCAAGTCTTTAAGTCAACATGAAAGTTGTAGATGGAGAGTACTGGGATACAACGAATACACAATACAACAACTAATAACCATAAAACCCACCTAAGGAAAGCTGCACACTGTGAGCCGATGCGGTATCCATAGCAAAAGATGATAAGATAGGTGATAATAGTCCTGCCTCTGACTACTGTGAGGAAACACCTGCAAAACACTGTGGCACAACGGGGGTGAGTTGCCAACTCGTGAATAGTAAATAACATATGCAGGTAATCGCAAGTATGCACGTACAACGCGAATCTAACTTATGCAATTAATAGAAAATAAAGTTCATATGAATGCAATAATCATGAAGGTACACTAGCAGTTACAATTAATATATAAAGCAATAATATGAAATTCGGTATGCAATAATCATGCAATAATGATATGAATGTGTATATATGCAACAGTCATGAAAGGTACGCTAGCAGGTACTACTAATACATGAAACAATACATATAAAATGAAGTATGTAAATACAACAATCATGAAAGGTATACTAGCAGGTACTATTAATACATGAAGCGGTGCATAAACAATAAATGTGGAGTATGGAATGAAAAATGTCATTTCCACGGAATCCTGACATCGTGGTAGGATCAAAATCCATCAAGACAATCCAAATCCCAATTCCTCAAATCAGCCCCCAAATTGGCTCTCATATCATATAAGTCTTACAAATCCTGAATGTACAATATCGAATAAATCTCATATATCCTGAATGTACAAAATCAGCAATCTCATAAATATCTTGTATCTAATATCAAATGAATCACCTATATCCCAAATCCAATATCAAGTAAATCTCTTATATCCTATATATAATTTGCATCAATAATTAAGATGAAGTATATGAATTTATATGTATACATATATATTAACGTCCCATTCCACTAATATATATGTATATGCATATATAACAGCGTCCCATTCTACTGTTATATATACTTAGGAGTAAAATATCATGAAATCCAAGTGTCAAGCATCGACACAAAAATGCTAATCTATCAGGTTCTATCACCAAGACTGGCACCCTGATAGGTACGTATCATACGCTATACCGAATGCTCGAGTGCCTAGCTTTAACCCTCGCCTCTCGACGTATCTATTTGCACATGACTCTCGTCGGTATCCCCATGATAACCGCCGAGTCATTGGTAATGTCACCGGTAGGTACTTGCCCACCTTCCAGGCTCAATCGGCATGGACCGTCTGTAACATGTAGGAAAAGTTAGAAATAAATAAAATTAATTAAATTAAGAATAAAGTGATAAATCACAAAACGGTTAAAATCAAATATGTCAATCTTCATAAGTTATATGTAATACAAATTAAATTAGAATTTTTGAATGCAAATTAAATAAGTTATAAGGGTTTTAATGATAAATTTAGCTTCATTTTAATAAAATGTGTGTTTTATAATATGTTAAGTTGTGAGGGGTTAAATTGTAAAGTTTAGGTTTTATGCAAAATAGGATATTGTGGAGGGTATAAGTGAAAGTGAGTGGAATTTCCTTTATGTTCAGAATTTATATTCAAATTAAAACTAAAAGTTAAGATAAAGCAACGACACTTCATGCTTCCACACCCTTGCTCACCTTCCACCTCCTTCTTGCATGAAAGCCACGCACTTTAAACCTTGACACCACCTCCTTAACCCTATCGCTTCCTCCTCTCATACATATAGCCTTATTCAGTTTAAAGATCAGATTAAAATTCAAATGAATTAAAAGAAAAGAAAAGTAAAAGAGAAAAGAAAACAAGAGGAGGAAGAAGAAGAAGAAGAAGAAGAAGGAACTTTGTTCATGGAGATGGTTCATCATCAAGCTAGGAGGGACTTAGCCATTTGGAGGGTTATTCCTACAGCAATATAGGAGGGTAAAACTCTTAAACACAGTAGAGATAAAGCTCAGTAGTTTAGTTAATTATAGTTTAGCTATGTCACATAATATCGTATTTTAGGTAAATTTAGTGTCTGTTAGAATCTGCTGTGATCTGGAAGATAATTAACTTAATTAAACAGAGTTAAAATGATGTAGGAATCAATTAGAACAAACCACAAGAAGACGACACCAGGGGGCCGGTTTTGGGCCGGCGACAACAGAGGAAAAACCGGCGTCGCTGGCCATGTGAGGAGCAATGTGGGTTTGGTCTTTTGGATAGTCTACAGTATACAATTTAGGCTATTTTGGTACTGTTTATTTAAATTAGTTTCACAGTAGTTAAAATCTGGAAACATATATCGGAAAGGGTATCGTAAAACGCTAAATACGACACGACTAAATCACGTCGCGTTTTAATTTCTGAAACAGTGCAGATTAAGGTTAAAATCCAGCAAGATTAATTATTTTATAACTTGATATAATCAGATAATATATAACTTGTAAGTGGGATAGCGTGTTTCCATTTCCGTTATATCGGAATAGCCATTTTGCTTATATACGTTAATTTGCATATTTAGACTCGAATACAAGAATTTCGGAAGCCGCGAGGAAAGGGAAAGGATTAGTGATTCCGGAGTAGATTCGACTTTTCCGGTGAGTAGACTAAACATCTACCGGGGAATTTTGTAAAGATGGCGTGTTTCGCCCGTAGTTTTACTTGACTTGATGCTTATATCGTTATACTTAAATGTTAAAATTTCATTCATTACAATACTTGTAAATTGCTTAGTTGTTAGAACACTTCACAATTATCGACGAGTCATGCCACGTGCACATCTTATATGCTACACACACCTCGTCGATATTGCCATGTCACATACACTTAAATATCATACTTGTTAACATGGATTATATCGTATTTCACATATCTAATATAGTGGTAGATTGCATCATTGACATCCTGTTACTTTATGCGTATTTCGGTGTTATATATGAGGTAAATACAGAATTGAGGATTTATGGTTTTGAATTTTGAATACTATTACATAAATCCAGTATTTTCATGATTGATGTGTCATGTCCACCATGAGATGATTTCTGTTTTGGTTTTATTCCGGACCGAGTGGGGGAGATATACGGTCGCGGATTTTACGTTATCCATACTTAGTGGGGGAGATATACAGTTGGATACATGGTGGACCCGGTCGAGACCGAGGGGCAGGATAGCCGTATTGAGACGGGGGAGCCTAGCGAGGTTACTCGATACCGGAGTTGGTAATAAAAATACGGCGTGTATCTAGAGGATAACGACCGATATTATGGGTATAGGATCATTCGGGGAATGATGCCTATAAGAAATGAAAGTTTTGTGTCGTTGATGGACACCGAGAAATGATTTACTTGAGTTGTGATTTCCGAAGTATAATGAGATTTATTGTTGAATTTCACATATACTCATATATCATATTGATTCATATTCAGTAGCATGATTGTCATATTTACTTTATTCGCCGTTATATGTTAGTCGTATTCACTGAGTTGGCAACTCATCCCCGTTGTGCTACAGTTCCTTGCAGGGATAGAGTGGACGGGTAGCTGCGAGGCAGAGATACTTTTGCAGTTGTATTCCATCTTTTGATCGGTAGGTTACATGTGTAGTAACCTTCCTTTTTGATTTTGTAGTTTGTATCTAGAAAGTCTCCATCAAACCTGTATTTTGACTTAGAAATGAGAGATGGTATATATATGTACAGTTGAGATCTGTTGGTTAGTTTCATTAATTCTTTCCCTGTGAGATTCACAGTGATGTTACATATGCTTATATTCATGATCATTGTTGATATTGTTGATTCCAACTAGGAATACCACTAAACTTACTCTTGATTATTTGTTTAATAAATTAACTTCATAAATTGAGATTTTTACTTAAAAACTAAATTTTCATAAGTAATTCCGCAAAAAGGTATTTTGATCTTGGTTTTCGGCATACTTGGACTTGTGCATATCTTTAGATATGATACAATCTAAGTGCCGGTCACATCAAAACTTGGGTCGTGACAAAATTGGTATCAGAGCTTAGGAGTAACCTTACGGAATTCAGTAAGGGATTTCAATAGGTTGATGTAAGTCCGAGAGTTAGGGTGACCTTTGGTTTGATGGAGTAGGTGAATTAGGACGAATGCAGTACCGTACGTATGTTCCGCGGCATATTTACGTTATCGTATTCACCCTAACTAACCTTAGGATGTTTATCTTGATCTATTCTTCCGTTGATTCTCCGTTATTGATTGCTTCTGTTCCCACACCTTATCGACTCTCGTTTCTTGTTCCAGTTGCTATGGCTACGCGCGCTAGGCGAGCCGCAGCCAGAGATGCAGCTAGGGCGAGTCCGCCTGTGACGACGACTGGTACACCGGACGTTCCGGCGGTGCATCCTCATCCTCCAGATCACATGACTAGGATTGAGGAGGGTATGTTGGAATTACAGCGAGTGGTAGGACAGTTAGCTGAAACCACTCGAGTATTGAGATCAGATCCAGCACCGACCGTAGCAGAGTCCGAGGTACAGCCTACACAGACGGTAGCGCCAGTAGATACGAGAGTGATGGAGGTATCACTTGCTGAGTTTATGAGATTGAGACCCCCGGTATTTACAGGGACCGATGTGGCGGAAGATCCTCAGTCTTTTCTTGATAGGATGGCGAGGATTGGCAGATCATTGCGATGTTCTGATGCGAGGTCAGTTGAGCTGACTAGCTTTCGTTTGGAGGGACTTGCACAGGAGTGGTGTGAGTCGATGGAAAGAGGGCGAGCTACGAATCTTCCTCCGATGACGTGGACCGAGTTTTCTACAGTCTTTCTTGCCAGATTTCTCCCCAGAGTGTGAGGGACGCTAGAGCTAGCAGTTTCGAAGCGTTGAGGAAATCAGCAAGTATGTCAGTAGCAGATTATGACTTACGATTCTCCCAGCTGTCGCGATATGCCCCATACTTAGTACCTACAGAGGAGCTTCGGGTGAAAAGGTTCCTAAGGAGTTTGGACACACAGTTGTATCTGGCGATAGGCTCCCAGCATTTTGATACATATGCACAGGCCATGGATGCGGCGATACGAGTAGAGGAGCGTTTGAGCGAGTCAGGGGTCGTTCCAGAGCCAAAGAGGAGTAGACCAGTAGTGCCGACAAATAGACAGTTTGGCAGAGGTAGAGGGTCATATCCAGGCAGATATACTCCAGGCCGCAGTGTCGGACGAGGTGGGACACAGGGTCAGATGTTCAGTTCTTATCCTGGTGAACAGAGACCACCACCTACCTGTTATAGTTGTGGACTTCCCGGACATTTTGCGAGGGATTGTAGATCTCAGGGAGGGACCGTTGCTCCACAGGCTTCTCTACCCCTTCCACCTCCGACACAGATGGCTTTACTTCCTCCCCCAGTTGGCGCTACACGCCAGGAAGTTGCACCACGAGGTCGAGGCTATGCAGGACGTGCTCAGAGTGGTCGAGGAGATAGAGGTAGAGGACGACAGGATGCGGGCAGGGGCCAGGCACGAGTTTTTGCGCTGACTCCACAGGATGCCCAGGCATCAAATGCAGTCGTGACAGGTACTCTTACAGTATGCTCATTAGAGGCACATGTTTTATTTGATCCCGGTTCTACATATTCTTATGTATCTTCACGATTCGCACTTTTATTGGGGAAGGAGTCGTCATTATTAGAGTTACCTTTGGTAGTGAGTACTCCAGTTGGAGATTCCTTTATAGCTCGGCACGTATTCAGATCGTGTTCGGTGCATATTGGTAGTAGAGATTCGTTAGTTGATCTGATTCTCCTGGATATGTTGGATTTTGACATACTTCTTGGGATGGATTGGTTAGCCGCTTGTCATGCTTATGTAGATTGTCGAGGAAAAGCGGTTAGATTTTGTTTTCCAGGTGAACCGGTGTTTGTTGTGCAGGGGGATTGCAAGTTAACCCCTGTCAACATGATTTCTGCTTTTTGTGCGAGGCGGCTCTTGAAGAAGGGTTGTTATGGGTTCTTGGCCTTTATTCAGGACATAGGGGTCGCTGAAGTTCCTTTGGACCAAATCCCGATCATACGAGAATTTCCTGAGGTATTTCCTGCTGAGTTACCAGGATTGCCACCCGATCGAGATATTGAATTTTGCATCGACTTGATTCCGGGTGCGGGGCCTATTTCTATACCACCCTATCGAATGGCACCGACGGAATTGAAAGAACTCAAGGGCCAGTTGCAAGAGTTGTTAGATAGAGGACTTGTTCGTCCCAGTGTTTCACCGTGGGGAGCTCCTGTCTTATTTGTAAAGAAGAAGGACGGTATTCTGAGAATGTGCATCGACTACCGACAGCTAAATCGCGTCACTGTGCGAAACAGGTATCCATTACCACGTATAGATGACTTGTTCGATCAGTCACAAGGAACTGGGTTTTTCTCGAAGATTGACTTGAGGTCAGGGTATCATCAGTTGAGGGTTCGGAAGGACGATATTCCAAAGACGGCGTTTCGTACGAGATATGGGCATTAAGAATTTCTGGTGATGTCGTTCGGACTCACCAATGCTCCAGCAGCTTTTATGGATATGATGAACCGTATCTTTAGACCATTTATCGATCGGTTTATTATAGTATTCATAGATGATATTCTTGTATATTCTCGGAGTCAGACGGAGCACGAGCAGCATTTACGTATCACATTGCAGACCTTGAAGGAGCATCAGCTGTATGCAAAATTTTCTAAGTGTGCTTTTTGGCTCGATAGTGTGGTGTTCTTGGGTCACATAGTTACGAGGGAAGGTATATGTGTAGACCCAAAGAAGATTGAAGCGGTACAACACTGGCCCAGGGCTATGTCAGTTACGGAGGTACGGAGTTTCTTAGGTCTGGCAGGTTATTACAGACGCTTCGTACAGGATTTCTCACGGATAGCGGCACCTTTGACAGGATTGACTAGGAAGGAAGTTCCATTTCAGTGGACAGATGCGTGTGAGCAGAGTTTCCAACAGTTGAAGACGCGTTTGACGACTGCACCTGTATTATCTTTACCTTCCGGGTCAGGGGGTTTCGTCGTGTATTGCGATGCTTCTAGAGTGGGCTTAGGCTGTGTGTTGATGCAACACGGCAAAGTTATAGCATATGCTTCTCGACAGTTGAAGAGGCATGAACAAAACTACCCCACTCATGATCTAGAGATGGCTGCTGTAGTATTCGCATTGAAGATTTGGAGACATTACTTATATGGAGAATCGTGTCAAATCTTCACAGATCATAAAAGCATAAAGTATATCTTTCAGCAGAAAGATCTGAACCTCAGGCAGCGTAGATGGATGGAACTGGTGAAGGATTACGACTGTGAGATCTTGTACCACCCAGGCAAGGCAAATGTGGTAGCCGATGCCTTGAGTCGGAGGC
Source organism: Agapanthus africanus (assembly GCA_030015575.1). NCBI lineage: Eukaryota > Viridiplantae > Streptophyta > Magnoliopsida > Asparagales > Amaryllidaceae > Agapanthus > Agapanthus africanus. The sequence goes on along the minus strand of JASDDO010000031.1, from coordinate 179,896,174 downwards.
CTGGAGGTAATTTATCTCATTTGAGCATTTTGCAGAGACAGTCTTCTACAGACTGGCAGATCTTATGTGATAGTCGTATACAGTTTGAGTTCACATCGGCAGGAGGTCAGTTAGCACATGTTCGCACCAGACCTCAGCTATTGGATCGTATTCGAGATGCGCAGCCTACAGATACTCGCATGATGGAGATTATGGATCATGTTAGGCAGGGCAAGGAGACGGAGTTCATGATTGATGATCATGGAGTATTACGTTTTAGGACTCGTCTCTGTGTGCCAGATTCTGACGGATTGAGGCGTGAGATTTTGGAAGATGCCCACAGATCAGTATACAGTGTTCATCCTGGTTCCACCAAAATGTATCGTGATTTGAAAGGTAATTATTGGTGGGAAGGAATGAAGAAGGATGTTACGGATTTTGTTTCACGATGCTTGACTTGTCAGCAAGTCAAAGCAGAACACAAGAGGCCAGCCGGGGAGCTGCAACCCTTACCCATTCCAGAGTGGAAATGGGAACAGATTTCCATGGATTTTGTGGTGGGTCTACCCTGGACTAGCAAAGGGTATGATTCCATTTGGGTGATTTTAGATAGATTGACAAAGACCGCTCATTTTCTTCCAGTAAAGACGACGTATGGATTTGCTCAGTATGCACAGGTTTATATCGATGAGATTGTACGTCTACATGGAATGCCGATATGCATAGTATCAGATCGAGGTACCCAGTTCACGAGCAGGCTATGGCAGAAACTTCAGGACGCTCTTGGTACACGACTGAGTTTTAGTACAGCTTTCCACCCACAGACAGACGGTCAGTCGGAGCGGACCATTCAGATACTAGAGGATATGCTTCGGGCTTGTAGCCTAGATTTCGGGGGTAGTTGGGATCATCACCTACCTTTGGTAGAATTCTCGTACAACAACAGTTTTCAGGAGACGATCCAGATGGCACCCTTTGAAGCCTTGTATGGAAGGAAATGTCGATCACCCGTTTGCTGGACGGAACTTAGTGAGAGTGGTATATTGGGACCGCAGATAGTACAAGAAACTACAGAGAAGATTCAATTGATACGAGATAGAATGAAAGCGGCCCAATGCAGACAAAAGTCATATGCAGATCGACGACGACGTAAACTCGAGTTTGATGTGGGAGATCATGTGTTCCTTCGAGTATCTCCAATGAAGGGTGTGATGCGCTTCGGGAAGAAAGGGAAGCTCAGCCCCAGATATATTGGACCTTACGAGATTTTAGAGAGAGTGGGCGCTGTAGCTTATCGGTTAGCACTTCCACCTAATTTTCCCGACGTACATCCGGTGTTCCACGTTTCGATGCTTCGCAGATATCTTCACGATCCATCTTACGCGATCCAGCATCAGACTTTACAACTTGAGCCAGATTTATCCTACACAGTACAGCCAGTTGCTATTCTGGACAGGCAGGCAAAGCAACTACGATCGAGGATACTGCCATCTGTGAAGGTTCTCTGGCAAGGAAAGGATCGCGAGGAGATTACTTTGGAGACGGAGGACGCAATGCGAAAGAAATTTCCACATCTTTTCATAGGTATGTCTGGTAATTATTTTAAATTCGGAGACCGAATTTTCTTAAGGGGGGAATATTGTAACATTTAGGAAAAGTTAGAAATAAATAAAATTAATTAAATTAAGAATAAAATGATAAATCACAAAACGATTAAAATCAAATATGTCAATCTTCATAAGTTAATGTAAAACAAATTAAATTAGAATTTTTGAATGCAAATTAAATAAGTTATAAGGGTTTTAATGATAAATTTAGCTTCATTTTAATAAAATGTGTGTTTTATAATAAGTTAAGTTGTGAGGGGTTAAATTGTAAAGTTTAGGTTTTATGCAAAATAGGATATTGTGGAGGGTATAAGTGAAAGTGAGTGGAATTTTCTTTATGTTCAGAATTTATATTCAAATTAAAACTAAAAGTTAAGATAAAGTAAGGACACTTCATGCTTCCACACCCTTGCTCACCTTCCACCTCCTTCTTGCATGAAAACCACACACTTTAAACCTTGACACCACCTCCTTAACCCTATCCCTTCCTCCTCTCATACATATAGCCTTATTCAGATTAAAGATCAGATTAAAATTCAAATGAATTAAAAGAAAAGAAAAGTAAAAGAGAAAAGAAAACAAGAGGAAGAAGAAGAAGAAGAAGAAGAAGAAGAAAGAACTTTGTTCATGGAGATGGTTCATCATCAAGCTAGGAGGGACTTAGCCATTTGGAGGGTTATTCCTACAGCAATATAGGAGGGTAAAACTCTTAAACACAGTAGAGATAAAGCTCAGTAGTTTAGTTAATTATAGTTTAGCTATGTCACATAATATCGTATTTTAGGTAAATTTAGTGTCTGTTAGAATCTGCTGTGATCTAGAAGATAATTAACTTAATTAAACAGAGTTAAAATGATGTAGGAATCAATTAGAACAAACCACAAGAAGACGACACCAGGGGGCCGGTTTTGGGCCGGCGACAACAGAGGAAAAACCGGCGTCGCCGGCCATGTGAGGAGCTATGTGGGTTTGGTCTTTTGGGTAGTCTACAGTATAAAATTTAGGCTATTTTGGTACTGTTTATTTAAATTAGTTTCACAGTGGTTAAAATCTGGAAACATATATCGGAAAGGGTATCGTAAAACGCTAAATACGACACGACAAAATCACGTCGCGTTTTAATTTCTGAAACAGTGCAGATTAAGGTTAAAATCCAGCAAGATTAAGTGTTTTATAACTTGATATAATCAGATAATATATAACTTGTAAGTGGGATAGCGTGTTTCCATTTCCGTTATATCGGAATAGCCATTTTGCTTATATACGTTAATTTGCATATTTAGACTCGAATACAAGAATTTCGGAAGCCGCGAGGAAAGGGAAAGGATTAGCGATTCCGGAGTAGATTCGACTTTTCCGGTGAGTAGACTAAACATCTACCGGGGAATTTTGTAAAGATGGCGTGTTTCGCCCGTAGTTTTACTTGACTTGATGCTTATATCGTTATACTTAAATGTTAAAATTTCATTCATTACAATACTTGTAAATTGCTTAGTTGTTAGAACACTTCACAATTATCGACGAGTCATGCCACGTGCACATCTTATATGCTACACACATCTCGTCGATATTGCCATGTCACATACACTTAAATATCATACTTGTTAACATGGATTATATTGTATTTCACATATCTAATATAGTGGTAGATTGCATCATTGACATCCTGTTACTTTATGCGTATTTCGGTGTTATATATGAGGTAAATACAGAATTGAGGATTTATGGTTTTGAATTTTGAATACTATTACATAAATCCAGTATTTTCATGATTGATGTGTCATGTCCACCATGAGATGATTTCTGTTTTGGTTTTATTCCGGACCGAGTGGGGGAGATATACGGTCGCGGATTTTACGTTATCCATACTGAGTGGGGGAGATATACAGTTGGATACATGGTGGACCCGGTCGAGACCGAGGGACAGGATAGCAGTATTGAGACGGGGGAGCCTAGCGAGGTTACTCGATACCGGAGTTGGTAATAAAAATACGGCGTGTATCTAGAGGATAACGACCGATATTATGGGTATAGGATCATTCGGGGAATGATGCCTATAAGAAATGAAAGTTTTGTGTCGTTGATGGACACCGAGAAATGATTTACTTGAGTTGTGATTTCCGAAGTATAATGAGATTTATTGTTGAATTTCACATATACTCATATATCATATTGATTCATATTCAGTAGCATGATTGTCATATTTACTTTATTCGCCGTTATATGTTAGTCGTATTCACTGAGTTGGCAACTCATCCCCGTTGTGCCACAGTTCCTTGCAGGGATAGAGTGGACGGGTAGCTGCGAGGCAGAGATACTTTTGCAGTTGTATTCCATCTTTTGATCGGTAGGTTACATGTGTAGTAACCTTCCTTTTTGATTTTGTAGTTTGTATCTAGAAAGTCTCCATCAAACCTGTATTTTGACTTAGAAATGAGAGATGGTATATATATGTACAGTTGAGATCTGTTGGTTAGTTTCATTAATTCTTTCCTTGTGAGATTCACAGTGATGTTACATATGCTTATATTCATGTTCATTGTTGATATTGTTGATTCCAACTAGGAATACCACTAAACTTACTCCTGATTATTTGTTTAATAAATTAACTTCATAAATTGAGATTTTTACTCAAAAACTAAATTTTCATAAGTAATTCCGCAAAAAGGTATTTTGATCTTGGTTTTCGGCTTACTTGGACTTGTGCATATCTTTAGATATGATACAATCTAAGTGCCGGTCACATCCAAACTTGGGTCGTGACACCGTCGATTATCTTGCCGAGGGGAACCGTACCGGGCCCTACCATGTACCCTCATACGGCCCCCGACTCCTCTCATGGGGTGTATATATCAGAACCGATAAATCTCATGGTGGATACTGAAATATCATATCAAGGGAAACCAGGGTTTTCAAATAATGCATAATTTCATGAAACTACCACGGTCCCCAAATCCAGAAAATATCATGAAAAATCCATAACTCAATGCGAAAATCCATGAATAAAATATACGCAACATAAAACTGTAATGTATGTATATAAGGAAAAGCCGCTAATTAACTGCAACAAGTTAATATAAATTTCATGCGGTTCCTAATTTCTCCAATTATAAATAAGATCAAGTAATGGTAAACTTGTAGCTATAACTGATATATGCGTAAACATAAAGGTATAGCAAGATATAAATATCTACCTATCAGAAATGATGAAATATACCCCCCGGGTATAAGTGAAGTATGTATGCAAAGTATACATATAGCTATGTTATTATGGTGTATGTACCTATCACTAATGGTACAATACTCTATAGGTATACAGGTAAATAGCATGTAAGTGTGTTAAGGCATATGTGTAAGCATGTAAGTATACAGGTATGCTATATATCATATGTGATAAGAAATATGAATCAATGTCACAATGTCCCTTACCAAACAATATCATATCTATAAGCGGGTTGTGCGTGACATGGCAATTATTGACGGTGTGTGTGGCATACAATCAGTGCTCGTGCAACATGAATTGTCAATAATATGTGCAGTGTCCTAAGAGTAATAGTCCAAGCAAAACAATATCTAAGCAATAAAGTATAGTCGTAAATTCTAAATATGAAATAGAATATGTGACAAGTCAAGTTATTTCTAGCCCAGACGCAAAACTCCTTGCGGGTGATTCCCCTGTAGATGTTAAATCTACTCACCAACTCTCCTGGCTAAGTAAAGCCTACCACTCGCTTTCCCCTGTTCGCAGCGCCCGAGCTCCCCATCTGCGATCCTGAAAGCATATAACAATATAACATATGTATATTAGCAATAGACCCAAAACACGTACAAACTACGCTGACCAACGCGACAACACAAAACTTACTCTCAAGTGTTCATATTGTGGCTAACGCGTATAGCGACACTACGAAACCAACTCAAGAGCAAAAGCTACACAAAGACACAAACGATATCGGGACGACCCTAACTAAGAACGCAAAGCGACACAACTACCAAGCCTAGACCTCGATCATACCGATCGTGCAATCAAAACACAATAATAAACATGGAATTAATATAATTAACGACGCAACGTCAAAAGAAACCCACGCCTAAAAGTTATCGAAATCTAGTAAGCAGTATTTATCATTTTAGCACAAAACTACAAGTTTTACCAAAACTATAATTTACAAATATCTTCAAATAGCAAGGTTAAACCATTTAATATCATTACTAAAATTTTAGATTTCACTAATTAGGATTAGCAAAAGTTTAGTTTGTTAATTAGCTTAATTATCCGATTAGGAAAATATCATTTAAGAAATTAGCAACTTGATTAAATTTTCATCAAGCTTAACATATTAATTAACCATTTCACTAATCAAAATCCCAACTTGATTACCAAAATGATATCTTGAATTTCTAAATAATAATTTAAAAGCTTAAATTAAATATCTAATTAAGCTAATTAAAGGTATTAAGCAACAACAAGAGATTAGAGTTAAGGTTTTATACCTTCAAGAACACCACTTGAAACAAGAATAAAACCAAACTTTAGCCTCCAAAATCCCCACTAGAATGAATATCCAAGCATGATTTGTGAAGAAAGATGAAGGTTTTGGATTATATTTCAATTTCTATGAATTAATTTAGATTTTTCATGATTTATTTGAAGCAAAATGAGAAGAAATGAGTGAAGAAAAATGATGGGCACCTAGGAAATGAGTGTGGCCGGCCAAGGAAGAAGATAGGGCTTGTGTGGAGGTGTGTGGAATTTTCTAGAAGGAAAAAAAATACAATAATTGCATAATAAAACAAAAAAGGCATTAGTCACCATTTTCTTTTCTTGAAAATCCAAAATAAATCCTAAAGATCTAGATATTTTGGATGGATGGTTCTAAAATAAATCTAATGATTATTTAAGCATAAAAACCCATTAGTAGTAATTTACCCACATAAAAAAAATAATTACCACTAATAAAGTGCACAAATAAAGCATTAAAATAATATTATTTTAGGGAAAAATTCTATGTGAACCAAAACTTCCCATAGACCCCCAAAGCTCTCGCACTAGCTTTATTTTAGCTAAAATATGTGTCGGCAAGTTTCTAAGGAAGTTTGATCACAATCGGGTTAAAAGGGAAAACATCAACAAATTTACCTTAAAACGGAAGAATTCGCAAAACGATTTCTAAAACATTACAGTAGCGTATCATAAGTATGCCGCGGAACATACACATGGAACGTCACTCTCCTTAAGTAACCTACTCCATCAACCAAGCTCAACTTACGCGACGAAAGTTCCAGTCTAATACCCCCTCCACCAACTCTAAGTTCCGTAAGGTCAAGCCTAGGTTCCAAATATAATACATACCCTAGACTCCGCATAGTCAAACATAGACTTGAACCAAAGTTAACCTAGCGCTCTGATTCCAACTTTGTCACGACCCGAAATAGCACGTGACTGGCACTCGAATCATATGAAGTCTATAGGACCCCATCTAATTGAAGAAATCCAAAAATATGCCAGAAATCTAAACCATTTTAAAATAGAAGTGAAGAAAACTTAAATTGAAGCAAGTGGTTTTAATAACTTAAGCCGAATATGCATTTTTAAAATCTCATATCTTTTTTGACAATTTCGGCAGAGTTTCCTTTATAAATACTGGCCCCAAAAGGGTACAACATGCATAATATGAATAAATGCATCCCCAAGCGGGAGCTAGCACTTTTTCCATTGACGGTCACAACCATACAAGCAATATAATATACAATGCCAAGGGCGAGGATCAAACCTCAAAAGGAAACTCAAAATCAACATGGAATCCATAAATAATACAAGCGCGACTCTATGTTCGAAAGTATATACACTGGTCTCTAAGTCGAATAAATAATACAGTCTTGTTGACGGAGTTTCAAGATACAACAATGTAAATAAAATACAATGCTGGTCACAATGCGAGTGAACACACAAACCAAAGCAATCAGCTGAAAAGGAGCAGTGTGCCAGCAAAACCGCAATGAAACCTATACGACAAAACCTGCAAGAAACTGTCGCACAACGGGGGTGAGTTGCCAACTCGTATGTAGAAAACATCACCGAGCAGAAATCGTATGTATGACACAATCGTAGGTCAATACGATCAGTAATATCCTCGAATGATAAATCCTGAAGCATAAATAATGGCCTGGGTAAACATATAAACAGGTGTGTAATACCAAGTGCTCGTGTCAGTGACTCAGGTAGCAACATATCATAACTGTGAGGTATGTATGAATGAAAACAGAATACATATAAATGAGAAAACTGTTTTCTTTAATTGGTGAGATTTCTGTATATATAAATCGAAGTATCATCAATGAAATCAATATAAAATCCGTGTCAAGCATCGACACAAAACATGTATCCAAATATCTGATTTCTCGGGCTCCGGCTATCCGGACTGGCCCATATCATAAATCTCAATACCTCAAATCTCAATATCCTGGGCTCCGGCTATCCGGACTGGCCCCTGGGCTCCGGCTATCCAGACTGACCCAACTCCGATCAGTATCTTTCGGATATCCGTTGAGTCACAAAACAATCATCGGTCAGTAGTCATCCCCTGTCACAGGCTCAACGCAATCATCTGCAACCTTCTCGCCCCGGGGTACCGCACCGGGTCCACCATGCACCTACAGACGGTTCCTCCAACTCCTCGAATCGGGTGTATGATATCGCTCAAGAGCCGAGAAAACTCATGGTGGACATATCTCAAATCATATCATGAGAAAACCGTAACTTTCATTTTAAATTGATAATCAGTTTATAAAATCCTTGCGGTTTCTCCAAATCCAGAAATCTCATGGAAATCTGAAATCCCAATTTCATGTATAAATAAACAACGAATTCTAAAATATTGGGCTGCGGCAATCCAGACTAGCCCTAATAATAAGGAACGTATAAATATGCATGACAACCACAGTAATAAATGCAATGTCTAAGCTATCAGCTAACAAGTGATATCAATGAATTAATATTCTCTACACTGTACGTAGCATGACAATTACCGATGATAATGTGTGTGAGCCGGCAAGCAGGTGTACGTGGAACATACGCATCATCGGTAATGGTGCTGGTGTCCTGACAGCACGATTTCAATAATAGCATATGAAAACACAATATAAGCATGCAATGCGATGCGAACGGCAAGAATATGCGGGAGCTGCATAATGAACACAACAATAAATAATCTACATTAATATATATGGGTCTTACAGTTTTTCCGTCTGAAATAACACGAATCGTGGTGTTTAGAAAATAGGGCTACGGTGTTTTTAAGAAAAGGTACGTCCATTGAAATATCCGTAGAATCCCTTAACTTGTCTTTAAAAATACTCATGATTCGTTAGTTTTGAAATAGGTATGACCCGAGTCTAGTCTAACTTCTACAAGTAAACTACTGGACTAAACTAACAGACTAATCGAAAGGGTTAGGAAAACAACCTAAGTCTGAGTCGATACATTTGTATATAATAGTCGGTGATCCCGCCTTAATAGTATCACATACGATACATTATATATAATCTGACATCCTCGAGTCAAGAGTTCAGATCTATCATCAATATAGCTCGTACGGTAAATCCATCGTACGGCATCCCAAATCTGGGTACGGGTCAATATCACATTTATCTTATTAATCAACTGGTATCCTTATCATCACATATCGTGAACTGGGGGTACTGATCTAAGTCTAGTACAATACTGAGACCATCTACATATATATGTGTGTGTGTATGAAAACACATCGCCTAAGGACCCGCTATAACAATCATGTCGTATCTCAATACGAACCATATCACATCACCGATTTCATGTCACCATGCCCAATCTCATTGACTCATCTCCAAATACCATATACTATCCTCATTATCCATGTGTGTGTGTGTATATATATATACACACATAGTCCCATACCAATGCGTATATATATATATACATATATATATATATACACACACATACATACATATCCCCATATACGCACAAATAATAAAATGTATGCATGCGCGCGCGCGCGTGGGTGCAATCTCTAATCTAGGTTTTCACGACTAAGAAGCTAAACTAAGTTACTTCTAATTACACTAACACTATATCATGAACACCTAGAATCTATCTTGATAATCAATTATCTCACAATAAACATATATATATATATACATACACACACACACACACACACACACACACACACACACACATATATATATATATGTATACGTATTCGTATACTACACTGCGAAACTGCGGGTGTGCTATACGCCATCCACCCGACTTCCCCCGTAGATATATCTACTCACCTCGATCCTCGCTTGCTGGAGTCGATGACGCCACGCTCATCCTCGTCGTCTTGAAGTACAGGTGGGGTACCTACAATTTCCAATGCGTCATATAGTATTAAGAATCATACATGAAAACCAACACGACATGCGAATCGCTTATAGGTTAGAACTTATAGCCTACGCCTGCAAAACCACCAAACAACCCCCGTCACTGACGTACAAATATCAGACGATGGAATATAATATTAAATACTAAATCCCAAATTAAAACGAAGTCGCAAAACAAGGCAGCAACCGAAGAAAACAACTCCATATTTTTCCCTAGGTGAAATTAGCCAATTTTGCATACATGGAGGGTCTATTTTAATGGAGATGAAGCCATGGACCAAAAACAGATCATTTCAGAAGTACCCAGGCCGCAAATTGAGGCCATGGGGATTAAATTTGCGTCCATGATTGCAGGGTGTTTTTCGTCACCCATTGAGATGGGATATGCGCGCGCTTGTCAGGCGCATTACAGATTCCTCCTGCCTAGGGTAGGCTGGGGTATATTGATTGCGAGGATCCGAATCTATGGAAGCCGCGGACTAAGCTGCCGTTAATTACCCCTCTCCTTCGGAGCGAGGGAACATCCGATTGATGGGTTAAACTGGTCATGCGAACTCAACGTGCAGTGTTGTGTTTTGAAGGGGTTTTCGATATATCGGGGGCCTCGCAGAGTTTTCACGGGGGTCATGCGAACCCAAATTTTTTTAAGAGGGACGGTGTTGTCGAGTATGTGTTTGTGTGTGTGTACACATGTATACATATATATAAAAAGCGGAAAAGCGCCCAAAGGACGCATGGGGCCAGTGTCTCACGTGCCTAGCATGCGAGCGCTGGGCGCTTAGGCACCGTGCGCTTAAGCGCGAGCGTACCATGTGTCCGACACGTGGGCGCTGTGCACTTGAGCGCTGTGCGCTTAGGCAATGTGCGCTTAGGCGCTGTGCGCGTAAGCGTGTCCGACACGTAGGCGCTGGCGCTCGAGCGCAAGCGCACCACGTGTCCGGCACGTGGGCGCTGGGCGTTTGAGCGCTTGGGGCGCTAGGAGCTCGGGCACTTTGGCGCCGGCGAGGAAAAGGGGTTTTTAACCCCAGGAATGGGATTTAAACTCACGAAAGAGAAATTATAGGGGTGTTAAACTCCTAAGATGTCTTTAGAGATGCTGAAACGAGCTTCTCCCTTGAGCTCTGGATCTTCCCAAAGTAGGATTTTCAGGAGATGGATCTCCTTCCACCTCCTCTTTTGGCCGGATCTTGAGGATCAAGAAGTATGAGATTTTAAAAATCGCTCCTTTCTGAGATCTGATGGAAGATCTGAGTTCCCCCCTGTTGGTTTTGTGGTGAAAAACTATTTAGTTTTATAAAAGGAAGAGTAAAACTCTTGATTTAATTCAAAAGAAACAAGAAGGTTTTAGAACCTTGAGGAAGGAGAAGATCACAGATCTTGATTCTTTTGGAGAGAGAAAAAAAATTTGTTTAGATATTTCATTATCTTTGCCTTTATAGGCTATACTTAGCCCCTTAAGCTTTTCAAAATGGCATTTTGCCTATCCCATGGCTCATGTGCCATTTCTTTTTGCACATAAGCCATGGGCTTTACAAAAATTTGGCTTTATGGCCATTTTTCTTACATTTATTCATAAAGTAAAATTAACATAACAAAATTATTTATTACAAAATTTTATTTTGGCATAGGGGGAGGACGACCGCTTCATGTTCGGGCTCGACCCGGGCTTTGGCCCACTTGACCTGGGCTTGGGCCCACCTGGCTTGGGGTTGACTTTGATTTTGACTTGGTCAACCGGGGTGCAAATTTTAACCCCAACAAATTGCCCCCCATCATTACATGCACACCACACATGTGGGTCGTGTTCATGAAATTGATGGATCTTCTTTCAAGTGGAGGTCGACTCCGTTTTGATGACATGGATATCGTTTCTGCCATTTTACCGACGTGGACGGTCGATTCTTCCCTTTTTGCGACTTGGACTATCGATACTGCCATTATAGCGATGTGGACGATCGATGCTGCCTTTTTAGCGACGTGGACGGTCGGTTCTGCCCTTTTTACGACTTGGACGGTCGATGCTGCCCTTTTAGCGATGTGGACGGTCGGTGCTGCCCTTTTTGCGACGTGGGCAGTCGGTGCTACCCTTTTAGCGACTTGGACGGTCAGTTCATCCCATTTAGGGACTTGGATGGTCGATGCTGCCCTTTTTACGATGTGGACGGTCGGTGCTGCCCTTTTTGGGACTTAGACGGTCGGATCTGCCCTTTTTGCGACTTAGACGGTCGATTCTGCCCTTTTAGTGATTTAGACGGTCGGTTCTGCCCTTTTAGCGACTTGGACGATCGGTGCTGCCCTTTTAGCGATTTGGACAGTTGGTGCTGCCCTTTTTGCGACGTGGACGGTCGGTTCTGCCCTTTTTGCGACTTGGATGGTCAGTGCTGCCCTTTTAGCTACGTGGACGGTCGATGCTGCCTTTTTGCGACGTGGACGGTCGGTGCTTCCCTTTTTGCGACTTGGACGGTCGATGCTGCCTTTTTTCGACTTAGACAGTCGGTGCTGCCATTTTTGCGACGTGGACGGTCGGTGCTGCCCTTTTGCGACTTGGACGGTCGGTGCTGCCTTTTTAGCGACGTGGAGGGTCAGTGCTTGATTTGACTTGCTATGCTTCTTATGGTGTCAGGGTTGAAGTTGACTTGCTGATTCGATGTGATTCGAGTTGACATCAGCACCGCTGCACTGGAATATGGTACCAGGAGCGCATCATCATTTGTCATGAGGCGATTTCCCTCATTCCCAGTTTAACGACTTAGGGGTCATCTGTTCCCAGTTTAACGACTTAGAGGCCATCTGTTTCCAGTATAAAAACTTAGGGGTCTATTGGATTGGAGTTTGGGGATTTTGGGGTTAGGGTAGGCATCAGCGTTGCTAACACTGAAGCACACGTGCCAGGAGCTATACATCATTTGCCTTTTCCTGTTGGGGGCGATGGCTTAAGAGACAGGTTTAGGTCCCTATCACCTAAGGCTTTTCAATTTTATGAGCCGTAAGGGTCCAATAAAAGTATTTTCTCTGTACGATTCGAAAGGATCTCATAGGTGCACTTTCTCCTTAGGAGTCGTGGGGACTCCCAAGTGTGTTTTTCTTTTATGAGTCGTAAGGATCCCACGAAGGTGTTTTCTTACAAGTCGTGAGATCCCGTAATTTGGTTCTCCTCATGTATCGTGAGGACACATGAGTGGGTCTTCTAAAGTGGAGCATAAGTACAAAGGCGAAGACCGGCCGCTTGTCTGGTGATTGCGGTGGGGTATGGGTATGATGAGAATTATTTGAGCCTGTGGATTGTACACGGTAGTCAATTTGGGGACTAACCGTAGGGCTAGGAGAATTTTGAGAAATTGTATTTTGGTTGGCGTCTGCATCGCTGCACTGGAATATGATATCAGGAGCGACTCATCATTCGCCTTTTGGGGACTTGGAATTTGGATCTTGTTTGGCAACAGCATTGCTGCACTGGAATAATGCCAGGAGCAACTCATCATTTGCCCCGGGAGGACTTGGGATTTGGCTTTTGGGTCGGCATCAGCATCGCTAACACTGAAGCGTAACACCAGGAGCGACTTATCATTTGCCATTTTCCATTGGGGAGCGGTGGCTTAGGAGACAGGTTTAGGTCTCTGTCACCTAAGACTTTTCAATTTTACGAGCCGTCAGGGTCTCATAAAAGCATTTTCTCCCTACAAGTCGAGAGGATCTCGCAGGTGTATGTTCTCTTTAAGAATCGTGAGGATTGGTAAGTGTGTTGCTTCTTTGTGAGTCGTAAGGATCTCACGCGGGGATTTTCTCCTCACAAGGTCGAGAGGACTTTACGAGTGTATTTCATCTCTTTTCACGAGTTTGCGCCCTTTCGGGTTTCCACAAACTCGCCGGTAGTCCTGCTATTTTTACTCACGGGGTCCTTTCCGGTTTTCATCCGTGCCCGTTTTGCTTGTGGAAATACCATTTTTTTTGCCGCTGGGGGGACTTTAAAAGTAGTCTCAACGGTAGGATTTGGAAGAGATAGGGGTCGTTTACGCCTGTGGATTGTATACGGTTTTGCAGGATGTATGATCTAGACTGTAGGGCTGGTGTGCTCAATTCACCTACGACTTGGAGCATTCACGCGTAGTATTTCTTGAGATATCGGCCATTGATGGGTGACATGGGCCTTTCTCCCTCGGCACTTATTAGTTGGTAGGATCCTCCCTCGAACACTTTCTCGATGACGTATGGTCCTTCCCAGTTTGGCTCGAATTTTCCTTTGGCATGTCGATTGGGGATGATCGGTCATTTGAGGACCCACACCAATTCACCTTTCTTGAAATCGTGGAGACGGGTTATCTTGTCATAGGCCTGTGACATTTGGGATCGGTATAGCTCCAGATTTTGCTGCACAACGAGCCTCTTTTCTTCGAGGGCGTCGAGCTCTTCAAGTCGAAGGAGCACAGTTTCCTCCTCCGTCAACTCATGTTGAATGACCATTCTTAAGCTTGGAACTTTGACTTCCAGGGGGAGGACCGCCTCCACTAGGAAGAGCAATGAGTATGGAGTGGATTGAGTTGGAGTACGGTGCATGGTACGATATGCCCACAATGCCTCGTGAAGTTTGAGATTCCAGTCTCTCTTGTTGGCTGAAGCATTTTTCCTCAGGAGCTTGCATAGAGTCTTATTAAAGGCTTCGGCTAGCCCATTGGCTCTCGGATTATAGATGTAGGAATATCTTCAGTCGATCTTGTGTTGAGTAGTGAACCTTGAGGCTTTGAAGCTCTTGAAAGAAGGCCCATTGTCAGAAATGATTCTTCTTGGTGCACCGAAGCGGTATAGAATATTATGCTGGAATAATGCCAGAATATCTTTTGTCTTGACTTCTTTTAGCGGGACAGCTTCAGCCCATCTGGAGAAGTAGTCTGTTGCCGATAGTATGAACTGGTGGCCTCTAGATGACGGAGGATCCATTGGGCTAACTATGTCGGTTCCCAAGACTTCGAAGGGCCACTACGCCACCGTAGGATTCAACGGATTGGGATGCTTGTGAATGAAATCACCGTGAATTTGGCAGATATGACATTTCATTGCATGCTCTCCGCAATCCCGTATAATAGTAGGCCAGTAATATCCAAGCCATTTGATCTGAAGCCGCATCTTAGGGCCGGACTGGAGAGCACCGCAGACGCCTGAGTGAACTTCTTTCATAACTTTTTGGGCTTCGGCCGAAGACAGGCACCTGAGCCAGAGTTGGTCATATGACCTGCGGTATAGCGTGTCATTTACAAACACGTATCAGAAAGCTCTCTTCGTCAGCTGAATCCTTGCAGATTTTCCTTCGGGCAGCTTGTCGTATCGGAGGTACTCTATGAAGGGTTCTCTTCAATCAGGCTCGTCTTAGATGATCGAAGCTTCTTCGGCAGGACTGCAATTCTTCTCCGCGCTTTCCTCTTCTCGTAGAGAGACTTTGGGTAGAATTTGCCGGCTCATAACTATGATCATATTTTCGTCCATGTCAGGATCAGCCAGCTCCTTGGCTAAGCGAGCGAGTACGCCAGCCTTTCCATTCAACGCTTTAGGGACTCTCATTAGTTCAATGTGAGTCAACCGTTTCATGAGTTCCACCACTCTTCTTCTGTACCGAGCTAACTCGGGTTTGTATATCTTATTGCCGCCGCTTACTTGGTTGACGACAAGCTGGGAGTTACCATAAACCCGTAGCCGAAGGATTTCCATTTCTATGGGAAGCTCCGGACCAGCTATCAAAGCTTCATACTCAGTCTCGTTGTTTGTGCGAGGCTCGGTGAGAGCAAAAGAACGCTGTAGGGTTCCCATCGATGGCGTGATGAAAACCAATTTATCCCTGCTTTTATCTCCAGGATGCTTGATTTACTAGAGGTCCTTATCGATGAGGCCCCATCAATGTAGAGCTCCCAACATGGCTCGTCATTCTCGAGTTGCAGCACTTGTTCGTCGGGTAACTTGCAATTGAGCGGTGACCCTTCTGGTATGGGATGAGCAGCGAGAAAGTCCGCAAGAGCTTGCCCTTTTACTGCTTTCTGAGGAGTATAAACTATGTCAAACTCAAGTAGCATGACAACCCATCCTGCCATTCTGCCGGCTAGGCTTGCTTTGGTCATCAAGTGTTTGAGAGGGTCGACCATGGAGATCAACATAACCCGATGAGCGAGTAGATAGTACGTCAGCTTCTTCACAGCAAATATCAGAGCCAGGCATTGCTTTTCGATTGGGGAATAGTTGTGTTCCGACCCGACTAGAGTTCGACTGAGGTAGTAAAAGGCATTTTCTTTTCCCTCCTCATTGTTCTGGGCAAGGAGCGCACCGAGTGACTCATCTAACGCGACAGTGTAGAGAATTAGCGGTTTATTTGGAATGGGAGCGTCCAGCACTGGAGGGTGCAATAAGTACTGTTTGATGCTTTCGAATGCTTCTTGACATTCGGCCTCCCATACAAAAGGAGCTCCTTTCTTCATGAGCTTTGAGAAGGGCTTACATCTCCCCGATAAATTTGAGATAAAACTTCGTATATAAGCAAGCTTGCCTTGAAAAGATCTTAGCTGCATCAGACTCTTCGGAGGGGGCATCTCTATGATGGCCTTTATCTTGGATGGGTCAACTTCACTCCCTCGATGTCGGACTATGAAGCCCAGGAATTTTCTGGATGACACGCCAAAAGCACACTTCAAAGTATTCATTTTCAGATCGCACTCCCTCAGTCTGTTGAGAACGGTCCTTAGATCTTGGATGTGATCGGCTTTGGCTTTAGTCTTGACGACCAGATCATCAACATAACATTCGACGACTTTATGAATTAGGTCATCAAAGATATTGGTCATTACCCTTTGGTATGTAGCACCTGCGTTCTTCAGTCCGAACGACATCACTTTGAAGCAGTATATTCCAATCGGGGTTCGAAATGCTGTGCGTTTCTCATCCTCAGGTGACATTTTGATCAGATTATATCCAGACGAGCCATCCATAAAGGTGAACAGTTTGTAATTTGAGGTGTCATCGACCAACATTTCCATGACCGGTAGCGAGAATTCGTCTTTAGGACATGCCTTGTTGAGGTCCCTGAAATCGACACAAACTCGGATCTGCCCATTTTTCTTCTTCACTGGGACTATACATGCGATCCAGTCCACGTATTTCTCTTCCCTGATGAAGCCGGAATCGATGAGCTTCTTGGTTTCCTCGATGAAATTTTCTTCTAGTTCCTTTCTCATTCTTTGAGGAGCATGTTTGACTGGCTTAGCATCAGGAGATAAAGCCAGTTTATGCACGGCCACTTTAGGGGATAGGCCAGGCATTTCTTTGTATGTCCATGCGAAGCAGTCAACGAACTCATGAAGCAGAGCAATTATCTTCTCTTTCATTTCCTCTGATAAGAGTGAGCTGATGTAGGTCGGCCTTGGATTATCGGGCGTTCCCAAGACAATCTCATCTAGTTCGTCGAAGGTTGCTTGTCTGCCATCTTCGAGCTCCGGAGAAGCTTCTTCTGGCTCAACTATCTCGTCATCATCCTTTGATCTTTCGCTGGCTTCGCCAACATGGATCATGTAGCATGCCTTAGAATCCGGTTGAATGAAGCCTATGCCCCGTCTATCTGGAATTCGTCCATCGATGAGTGCTCGGACTTGGGGCGGATGCTATAGCCCTTCATTAAACTTTGCTTCGGACTTCGTTTGATATAACCGGCATCCGCACTTTTTGAAATATTCTCCCATCTCGGGCACATAGTATCTGGGATTGAGGATCGCCCCTATGCCTCGCATGAGACAGACAAATCGTTCGGCTGCACAACAGGGTTTGACCCATAAAACAGGATGGCCTTCTGTCCATTTTTCCTTCCGAGAAAGTAGAAAGTTTTCAGCTGGTCCACGGTGGAGACTGACATAATGAATCGAGCTCTTTGCACATCTGCTCGGGCAATCTCGTGACGGTTAGGGACCCTTCTGTAACTTCGAACATCTCTCGTAGCTTCGCTGTTCGCACGATAGCCTGATTTGCACAGCTGTTGCAAGACGGATCCTCTTCTTATGATTGTTCAGTGTCATTGCTTAAACGATGGCGGATTTTGCTGTCGGACGGTCCTTCAGTATCAGATTCGTCCATATCGGTACCGAAATGAGGGTGAGTTTTACGAAAGGACGGACTTCCAGCATCGGATTCATCAGTGTCGCTACCGAAACGCGGGCGCACTTGGGTGTTTCTTCGTTTGAAAGTGACGGCAGGCTCAGACTTGCTTTTGAGTTTCGGGGTTGTTCTGTCTTTGGTCAGCTGTGGATCAGCGCTTTGGAGGTTCAAAAAGTACCGAGAATCTTTATATCGGACTTCATGCACATCGAACGGCTGGATGTCTTCATCAATGCGTCTTTCTTCGCCATTTTTAGTATACTTCATGTATTGATGGAGAGTTGACGAAATGATGCCGTAATCGTAGAGCCACGGCCGTCCCAAGAGAATTTTATAAGACGTGTCAGTGTCGATCACGTATATCTTAGCTTCAGTTTGCAGATCCCCAAATTTGATTGGCAAAGCTATAGACCCCAGAACTTGCTGGCAGTTTTGATTGAAGCCTTGAATGACAATGCTTTCCCTTGACAAGTGTCGGATGTCCATTGACAAACTCTTCAGTGTCCGCAAGTTCATGATGTTCACTGAGGATCCCGGATCAATCAATATGCGATTAATTCAATCTCCGTCGCTGTACCCGGTCACGTAAAGCTGCCGATTATGCTCATCCGTTCCCAGTAGCAAGTCTTCATCCTTAAACGTGACTGCGGCGACTTGTAAAGTGTACTGAGCTTCTTTCATATTAATTTCCGCAAAGCGAGCCTGATACCACTCAGGGTTTTGTACAGCATGAATGAGAACATCTCTAAGCTCTTAAGATAGAACCAAGGCATCGTAGATGCTAAGGAGAGACGGAAGCTTTCGGAGGTGAGCCAAGACATTATAGTCTACTGGGGAAGGACTCGAATCTTCATGACCAAGTTCTCTGCCATCTTCATCATTAGCGACTTGTTTTTCCTTCCCTTTTGGGGCGTTGCCCTGATTTCGCGGTAGAGCCCTGCTGCTGCTAAGCTGGATTTGGATAGTCTTTGTGGAGAGCTCCTCGTCCTCTTCGGGAAAATAGAGCTCCTTCTCAGAGTCGCTGCCAAGATGGATGGCATAGCAGGTCACTACTGGGATCTCTTCATTAGAGTCTTCTTATAACTCCTCCAGAATTTCAATCGCTTCTATAGGGAGGAACTCCTTCAATTGAATCAGAGTTCTTTCCTTTTGTTCATAGTCTTCGAGAGAATCGATATATTTTTGAATGGTCGATCTCCCCACAGACTCTTTTTTGCGCCGAGCTGCACTTTTCTTCTTCTTGAGCTTCATGGATTTTGAGCCTGATGGAGCCGCATTTGCAGCTGGAAAGGTAGGTTTCTTCTGCCTTTCCCATTCCATCATGGGCTCTTTCCGAAGGAGCTTTATCATCTTCTTCGTCTTATTAGATATGTGCTTACTCTAAGGAGGCTACGATGAGTCGGACTCATTTCTCAGGGCAGCGGGTTCGGCTGTCTGCTCCCAAAAGGCTTCAGCTTCTGTCTATATAAAGTTCGTGATTGCAACTTGATAGTTCACTAACACACTTTTGGACAGCTCGATCTCTCCAGCCTTGTACTGCTTCTCGACCCAGTCTTTGAAGATATAGAAATCCTCAATCACATGGCTCACTACTCGGTGGTATGGGCAATACAGGAGATTGTTGGTCATTTTTGCTTCTTGAGGTCTTTTCGACTCCGGCAATTGTAGACCGTTGTTCAAGGCATCTTTAAATATCTTGCGGACCTTATCCCTCCTGATAGAGTAAACCTTGTTCTTTTTCTCCTCTAGGGAAGGCCCTTCTCTTCCCAACAATGGCTTTCAAGACCGGTTGGTTTTAGATTCGTCCGCCCTTCGCTTTTCTTCATTGTCTGACGCATTGAAGACATTGGTACTGCTGGAACTCCTGCTTCTACGGTTGTCGTCCCGCTTGCTTTTCTAAGTCTTGTCTCTCTGAGAGTCCAAGGTAGACTCTTGCTTCGAGCATTCCAGCATTTGGACTTTCTAGGTTAGCTCTTGAAATGTTTTGAGCCTGCTGTGCACAAGAATGGGACCTCCCAATTGCTGAGGTTCCCAATGAGAAGGCTGACGGACTGGTCCTGCTCCAGCGGCAGTTCGCACATGACCGTGAGATTACGCCAACAGGCGATAAAGTCAGTGTTGCTTTCATTCTTCCCCGGCTTGGTCCTCACAAGTTCGGCAATGGAGATTTTATCACTGACACTCATGAACCTTTGCCGAAACAGAAACCCTATTTGGGCAAAGGTAATGACGGACCCGTCTGGTATACTTGCGTACCAGTCAAAAGCGACACTGGTCAGGCTGTTGACAAACTGACGAACAAGGAGCGCATCATTGCCCCCTGTATTTCCGCACGATGCTTTGAAGTGGGCGATGTGCTGATTTGCATTTCCCGTTCCATCAAATGTTCCGAACTTAGGAATGACGTAGCCGCTCGGGAACTCAATCAGATCGTACTGTGCGGGATATGGCCACCCACTACTGCCAATTTCTTTCTGAGCTTCAGCTTCGGCCACCAATCTTTTAACTTTACTGCTGACCAAATCCATTATCCGATCTTGTGTTAGAGGGATAGTGCTATCTGGGGCCAAGGCGTCCCCAGAAGTGGAATGTAGCCGGCTTTCGTGCGGCTCGACCAGTCTTGGACCCAAAAGAACAGGCATTGGCTGCTTCGGATTGTCATCACCCAGCTGATGAGCAGCGACTTGTGCTTTGTTGGGAGGCGCTTGAGCAATTTGAGCCGTAATCTGCATCACAACGTTCGTTAGGTTGTCGATTTTCGAATAGAGCTTGGCCATATCTTTATCTTTTCTCTTGAGCTGTTTTCGAAGATCTTGAAGCAGCTCTTGCTCCGCAGTTCTGGGGCGGAAAGTCGGCTTTTCCTCGCTGTCCGAGCATGACACTTCCTGGACTGAAGGGTCCTTCTACCTATCGTCCTCATCGAGAGGGTTTTCATCATCCAGTGGAAGAGGCTGTTCTTGGGAAGCGACAACCATATTCAAGCCAGATTGGGCTTGGGATGTGGTGGCCCCGTCCTTGCTTTTGCTGCGAAGGTTGTCGCTGGGCGCCTTCCCGCCATATAAACCGTATGGATAACATATCCAGGCGTCTTTTTATTATCGGCGGATGATTTCTCGGATCGCTGTCTTGACCCCCCTATTTCGGTAACAGGCAGTCGATCGAAGGCGGCTGTCCTGGCCGGATTCTTGAATGGTGCTGACGCTTCTTTTTTGGATTTGCCCCGCTGCTTTCGCGCGGCACAGAGCACCTGATAGACTCTTGAAGAGACAGTGTCATACTTTTCCTGTTGGGCCCGGGACACGTCTCTTTGTAGCGTCGTTCGGACCGCTGTCTTCTGGATTCTGGCGGTCATGGCATTTTTCTGAACCCACTTCAGAGGTTCGAAGGAATTGCTGATTTTTATGGCCGATTCAGCCATCGTCGCAGGATGACTCTGCTCTTGGAATCTCACAAGATTCCACCTGGCCGGAGTCCTGACCCTCTTGTTGGCTCGATACCTGAGCCGCTTCTGTCTCAGCTTTTCTGCTTTGAGCACTTGGCTGGTCACGGCACCTCGGGAAGCCACCGTACACCGGGATATGGAGGGCTTTGTAGATATGCCTGATTGTGCGTTTGTTGGACTCATCGCTTGAGCTCGTCCGCAATGTTTGATGTTACCCATTGTACCGAAAGTCTTGCCCCCAGCTGGAGCACCATGGAGTCTCTCAGACATCGTCTTATGTTTTGGTTGAGATGACTTAGCGATCACAACATTCGGCCTCTTGCTTCTTGAGACCGGCTTGGCCACCTGTTTTGCCGGGATTTCTGCCAGATTAGCGCTTCCGGCAGGGTAGATGACGACGGAACCAAACTGGCAGGGTTGTTCCTCCCGCTGTCGATTGAGGCCTGCGGGGAGAACCACACGAGCATTGATCTTGACCACATACGAGATCGGGGTCTGAATTCATTTTGGGAGACATTGTCGTTGAAAGTTGCTTGCTGCACGGGAAAAACATTATTTCAGTACAGACAATCGATATGTATATTGAGTGAGTTTGCATGAACGTTTAACCTGAAATACAGGAGGAGAGAAAGGTCCCACCGAGCGTGCCAGAGTCTGTAGGTTGTTTTTCGTCACCCCATTGAGATTGGAATACGCGCGCGCTTGTCAGGCGCATTACAGATTGCCCCTGCCTAGTGTAGGCTGGGTATATTGTTTGCGAGGATCCGAATCTTCGGCAGCCGCGGACTAAGCTGCTGTTAATTACCCCTCGCCTTTGGAGCGAGGGAACCTCCAATTGACGGGTGAAACTGGTCATGCGAACTCAATGTGCAGTGTTGTGTTTTGAAGGGGTTTTGGATATATCGGGGGCCCCGCAGAGTTTTCACGAGGGTCCCGCTACCTGGATACCGGGATGGGGGTCAAGGAGGCTAGAAGCCCCCTTGCGGGGCAGCGCCCCGGCCCAAATTTTTTTTAAGAGGGACGGTGTTGAGTATGTGTGTGTGTATACATGTATACATATATATATAAAAAGGGGGAAAGCGTCTAAAGGACGCGTGGGGCTACCATCTCACGTGCCTAGCACGTGAGCGCTGGGCGCTTGAGTGCTGTGCGCTTAGGCACCGTGCGCTTAAGCGCTAGCGCACCACGTGTCCGACATGTGGGCGCAGGGCGCTTAAGAGCTGTGTGATTGAAAATTTTAACTAGCTTATGCGCTTTTAAAGGATGAATCAAAGAATTTATATAACCGCAATCAAGAACGACGTCGCTTGGTGGCTAGCCGATGAGTACGGGTCGGTCCATATGGATTTTGTGAATTTCCTAATCGCTCTTACGAGTTAATTCCGATGGGTGTCGGATCTTATTGATTAAATCTAAAAACTAAATCTATCTAGATCTAAATCTTGCTAGGTTTGGTTTAGGGTGGGTTTGGAAATGTAAATAAATTACACCGCTTTCTATACCCAAATTAAGATCTATGAGGTGTTATGGTAATTATTAATAAAGGGGATTAGAACCATTCGGGAAGATGTTTCTTCCTCTAGGTTCTTGTCCTTCCTTTATAATTCCTTACCCTAACCTCCATAGAAAACACGCTCAACCGGGCCTTTATACTACGGTATCACCGCTACCTTGTAGATAAGGTGCCGTAGGGAGCGGTGTGTGCATGTATGCATGGAGTCCTATTAATTATATGTGATGGGCAAGAAAGGGATGAGAGATCTTCATCTCTTAAAAGCCTTCCCTAAAGCTAACACTAACAAGCGAGGAGACTACTCGCTCATTAGGGAATTGAAGAACAGATCTAACTATCTAACTAGGGCAAGGAATTAAAGATCTATACTAAGGCAATTAAATAAAACTACTTACTTTATAGATGGCTCTCTCCAAACATTTACACAAGACTTGTCAGATCTGAATAGATGAAGTGAAAAGAGGCATCGATGCTCTCCAAAAGAAATCTAAATTTTATTAATGAAAGGAGGCATAACCTAAGACAAGAATTAGGGTCTCTATTTATAGAATAGAAACCCTAGGGTTACAATTGACTCGCGCATCTGCTATTATAAAAATACCCCCAAAGAAAAAGACCTATTCAACGCACCGACGCGCTTCTAGAATTGTGCACCGCCACGAGCCCCACACGGCAGCGGATCCGTGGCCAAAAGCATGGATTAGCCGCGGTTCCGCGGCCAAACAGTAGGAATGTGTGCTCAATTTCTGCTGGTTCCTTCTGGTGCATGTTTTCTTTAATTTTCTTTAGTTCTTTTCTCAGATTGGCTTCTAGGTTTCTTCCAGATCTCCACAGTGAACAATTGTAGTTAACTTTTACCGTTGCTTCGTGGCGAAGTCTTGAACCTTGCGTTGCCTTGTACTTTGTGAAATGATCTTCGTGTAGGCTTTATCAAGAATCTCTGTTTGTTGGTCGAAGCCTCACTTTTGTATCGACTTTTATCTTTTTCACTGTTTTGCTCCGAGAACCTGTAACCTGTAACTATGTAGCAAACATGGGTTAAAAGCACCTGTTTATTTGTAAAATGCATAAGAATGGGGAATATAATAATGCAATATTATAATATGAACAAATACCCCCAAACTTATCTTTTGCTCGTCCTCGAGCAAACCTAGTTTTATTCTCGAAAAAAACCTAACCTCACTTTCGTAGGGAATCACGATTGCACTGAGCTCGTGCAACAAGAAGTTAAACCTCTAGGTGTCCTTAGTAGGAGGAGTGTTGTCTCCTGAGGGTTTTCAGCGGATACTACCCAAAAAATCCTATCAATTAGGTCCATTGACTTTTATTCTCCAATTAGGTTATCTAACAAGGAATTCTATTATCTTTGACTCGTAAATTATCCACCCATATTCTTCACACTTCTTTATCATTTAACTTAAGATTATATATGTTCTGTAGACTTATTTAGCTTTTGGCATCTCTTAAGTTTTCCTTCTAGGGTTCTATTTCAACTTAGGAATTTTTATCATCTTCATTAAGATATAAGTCCTCTTTTTCATTCCTATCTCTTATCTAAACCACAATCACATACCCCTACGTGTGTGTATAAATCACCCCTACACTTGGAAATTCAAATCAAGCAATCATACTCTTGTCCGTTGTCCAAACCACTTCTTAATTGGTGAATTTTTAGATGAATTTTGCTTACACATCCTTTATGCGACCGTTAATACTTCTTGAGGTACTAACAACCGATTACAAAATATGTTTGCACATTAAAGCGCAATTCCTAGTCTTGTAACACCTAAGGCTTTAGCAGTGACTCCCAAACCAGTTGATCTAAGGCACTAGGTGATGAAGCACCCTCGCTAAATATTTTTCTATTTTTGCTTGCTTAAATAATCACAAAAACCAGTGTTCATTTTTATTATCTCTTTATTCACACTTGTATTTTTATTTTATTTTTCTTCGTACTAAGGACTTAAGAAAAGAGCATTTCAAGGTCTCTTCTACTATTCCAAGTTTCAAGGTTCGTGTTTGTGCAATTTTGTAGGGTATATATTTTCAGAATTTAGATTTAAGCTAGGAGCTATTTTTCAAACTTATACTTTAATAAAAATATCAATACTCTTCCCTTGTTTTAACTTAGCCCAAGAAGTGAGCTCAAAATTTGCTTATTTCTAAATAAACTACAAAGACATATACTTTCTACCGTTAAGCTCAAAGAAAGGTTATTTTTAGGGTTTTTAATTTACTAAGTATGAGATCTAGTTGTTCCTAGCTAGTTAACCTATTTGTCAAACTCAAGTCAAATAAGTCCAAAATTGAATACTTTAATTTTTATAATTTTTCAATTTTTATGGTTTTTA
Organism: Agapanthus africanus; assembly: GCA_030015575.1. Lineage (NCBI taxonomy): Eukaryota > Viridiplantae > Streptophyta > Magnoliopsida > Asparagales > Amaryllidaceae > Agapanthus > Agapanthus africanus. The sequence goes on along the minus strand of JASDDO010000031.1, from coordinate 179,870,752 downwards.
AAATAAGTATGCAAATGCAAGAATATACACATGAATGCGAAGGAAGAAGGCTTACCGAGCATACCCCCAAACATAACCTTGATAGTGTTCTCACTGTCATGCTATACCAAGAGGGTTGAGAATGTCGACACTCCCCTGTTTATTTATTTATAATTTTTTTTAAAGAAAAAACAAAATAATATACAACAAGGTTCCCCCTATACTTAAGTGAAACAGTGTATCCACTGCTTAAGCGTTAAAGTTTAGAGTTAGGGAGGAGAAAAAATCAAACTATACAAGGCTTTACACAGACTAAAGGTTAGCACCAACCATTCAAAAATTCTATCGTGATAGTGGTGGGGTTGGCGAAAGAATGGAGTGTAAAGAAAAGAAATGAGACACACACGAGACCGTGTGGGAAGAAGAGTGGAATAAGGTTTCGGTGGAGGAGAAGAAAGGCTGAAAAGAGAAAGAAGGGTAGTACGAACTTGAGGGTGTAAATCGAGTGAATAAATTAGCGCAATTTGTGATGACCGATGTGTTAAAAGTGATTGTGCTAATCTATCAACCCGTCGAGAAATAGGGTCAAATCCCTCAAGATTCGCAAGAAAGCATGTGTACGTCGAACTTGGTAAACCCTCCATTGAGAATGGAAACGCGACGGAGTCTTGCGTGGTCGAAACAATAGGAAGGACGAAAGGGGGTGATTTCGGGATAGTCTTAATCTTACCTAAGTAATCTATCTCGAACTTGAAGGATTCAATCAATGGTTTGAAATGACTGTAAGCAACTTAGTCTAATGGTTCAACTAACTTATCTGAAAATGTAAAGGACTCAAACTCGGGAGGTGAGTTTTCAACATCGTCCGAAAAAGTGAAGCACTCGTAATCGTTATTGTCTGTGAGAACTGTGTCAGATTCAAAGAGAAATTTTTCAAGCTCATAGTCTTCAAGCGTGATCTTTTGCGTGGTCAGAACGATGGAAAGGAGGGAGGGTGATTTAGGAAGTATAACAGTTAAAGGTTCAGGAAGATGAATTGGAAAATCCGACAGATCAAACAAAAATGGTTCATCCTCAATATTATCCTCAATACTCTCCTCAATACTATCCTCATAATTCTCCTCAAAATTAAGCCTATCCATACCATTATCATCAAAATCAAGACGCATATGAGGTTCGGGAGAAACATTTAATGACTCGGGATGATGAATTGGAGATAAAATTTCAGTCAAATTTACGGGTTCATCATCCAAAATATTCCCGGCGTCTATATCCTCAATCAAGTGAAAATCAATTTTTTCTGACACCTCGTAAAAAACATGGATCTTTATCAATTCAGGTTCTAGATTGGGGGTGTAAAGATCGAAAGTATTAAGTGTAGTTTCACTCGAAAGGGATTCTTCACAATCTGGTAAATCAATCACTACAAAGTCGCACAACTCATCATTTTGGACACATGTTTGAAAACTGGAGTTGTTGGATTCAATTGGGTATGGGTATGTTTGATTTGGAAGGGCGTTTAACTCACTTTCTCCACTCAAATTATCAATCTGTCCAACCACCCCATCATACATTGGAATTTTTGGACCTAGTTGGAAACTAGCTACCGGTTCACTAGGTTGCATAAGGGAGGACATGGATGCATCCACATTCCCCATCATTTTGTTTGCTGCTAAAATATAAGCTTCCAACGACTGTTCCAAACTAGACATGGGTTGTGAAGGGGTTTCAGGAAAAGATTCAAAATTGTTTGGATACGTGAAACTCCCAAATGGCTATGTAGAAGCAATGTCTAGTGAAGGTGGGAATGTCGGGTAGGACTAGTAGGAATTGGATGGTTGGACAGGAGTAGGATCAACATTTGGATAAAAAGGTGAATGGACTTGTTGATCCCTAGAACTGGACGTGTGGAGAGGAATGAAAGATCGGCTACGAGATTGTGAAATATGCTCAGCAATAGACATCGGTTTAGGAGTTATAACAGGACTCGAAAAAGTGGTATCAACGTACAAAGGTGGTGAAGGTTGACATGGTTGACACAAAGTGGATTGCAACGTCGAACTGTTTCTCCTAGACGCTTCTATTTGATCTTTCAATGAAATTTTGGGCATGGAGGGATCGTCCTTAAATCGACCGAAACAATTTGCGTACGAAGCAAAGTTTGGTTCAGGGTACCAAAGTTCGGCAAGAGTTTTATGAGGTGGGGTACCCATGATGTAAGAAGGAGAAGAAAAAGAAGGTGGGTGTTAGTGGGGTGCAATGGATTTCTTGGCGACAAAAAATTGCAAGTTTTTGTAAAAATTTTTTTCCTTCTTTTCTTCTTTTTTTTCTTTATTTGGAACTTTTTGCAAAAAAACTTTTTCGATAAAGGGCTTTTACACACTTTCAATCAACCACAAATGCACAATCAGGCCTAGATCTGGGTCACGTAGGTCAGCTAGATAGCTCCTAACTGTTCCAAAGGGCTTGAAATAGGACCTCAAACCGATTCATCACCGTCAATTGTGGCCAGGTAAGTGACAGGTGAGTGGGAGGCTCTCCACTACAAGTAGTGGCCCTAATTAAGAAACCACTCGCCTTAGACACACTTGCCTAGACACCACAAAATCAGGTTAGGATCAACGGCCGATGCCTACAACTAGTCCCCTGTCCTATTGAGCGCGAAGTCCTTAGGGACGAGTCTAGTATTTTTTAATTAAGAATGGTCAAATGCATATGCCTTATGTGATTTCTGGGATCCTGGGAAGGGTGATGAAATCCCCAACCAATCTCGATTGGTCTCAAGCCCCTTAAAGTCCGATTAAAAATATGCAAAACAGTAACAACCACTTGCAATCAAATTATTATTTTTTTAAACGCGACGCAAAGAATCCTGCACAAGATCAAGTTATTGAGAAGGGGGAGAAATTTTTAGTGCAAAGAATCCTGCAGAAGATTTTTACAGAGGATATATTGGGATTTACAAAGGAGGAGAGAGAAAATTACAGCGTTTTTTTTGCTCTAGGTCGCCGCGGTTCCGCCGCCGCAATGAGCCTCCGACCGCGGTTCCGCCGCCGGCTATGTGGCTCGGTTCCCAAAAATCTTTCTGCTCCTCTGTTTTTGGTTTTCTCTGTTTTTTAGACCTTCAATTTTCTGTTTCGATAGCTGGATCTTTCCAGATCTGAATTTTTTCTTCGGTCCTACAAAATTCAAAGAAAAATACCCTTCACAAAATAAAAGATGATAAATTTTTATATTTTTTAAATTTTTCGGTTTTTATGATTTTTATATTTTAGATTAACCCGAAATTGCAAAAAGAAAATAACACGCCATCCCCGGCAACGACACCATTTGATTGAAGTTTTTAACCAGCTTATGCGCTTTTAAAGGATGAATCAAAGAATTTATATAACCGCAATCAAAAACGGCGTTGCTTGGTAGCTAGCCGGTGAGTACGGGTCGGTTCACAGGGATTTTGTGAATTTTCTAATCGCTCTTACGAGTTAATTCCGATGGGTGTCAGATCTTATTGATTAAATATAAAAACTAAATCTATCTTGATCTAAATCTTGCTAGGGTTAGGTTTAGGGTAGGTGTAACACCCGAGCCCAATGATACTAATTTCAGTTACCGTTTGAACGTAGTATGACACCTATTTCTTTTATCTTGCATGATTGTAACTTATTGTAATTTTATCCCGACAATTCATTTCTGCATATAACAATTTATGGTATCTAAAATAAAATTAAAAATATTCATCTTGGCCTGCTTGACACCCCTAACCCTGTTGTAGCGTCCGTGCATCGTGTTCTCGTCCCGTTCAGTGAAACGGGTGAGTTTGGACGGCTACGCGCACGTACGCGTGTCCGTTTTGGGGGTATGCTTTTTAATTGTAAAACACTTCATTTTAATGTTTGGATCCCGCCTAAAATTTTATTATTTCAATTTCAAATTTTTGGACCCGACCCGGGCGCAATTTGGAAATGTCTTACTTTGCGCCAAAATCCCAAATTTCTAAGATTTTAAACCATCAGAATATTTTTTAAGCTATATACTATATTTTTTAATATCTTATAAATCTTTTTTATTATTTTCCCTAACCCCACTGTTCTCCCAACCAATCGAATTCCTTTGTTTTTCCCGTGGGCCCCACTTCCATCACTCTATCTCTCCCCTCTTTCCCCCGTCTCTCTATCTCTCTCCTCTATCTCTCTCTCTTCTCTTTCTCTCTCCTGTATCTCTCTCGCTTTCCTCCATACCTCTCTCTCTTCTATATATAATTTCCCTCTTTCCCCCCTCTATTTTTCTTTCAGAACGAGAACCCAAACCCATCGCGCTACCCTACCGCCGCCTCACCCCCTTCGCCGCTGCAGCACCAACACCGACGACACCCTCGCCGGCCTCCTCGCCTCCTCGTCCACGTCATCTCCTCACCATCATCACCTTCTCTCCCATCTCCTTCCTCCGAGCCTGCACACCCGTGACCAGGCCCGCGCACCCCCTGCACACCGTTGCACCGCCGTGAGTCGCCGCCGGTGACCCCGTCCCCGTGTCCCCAGCCCTCGCGCACACCCCTCGGTGAGCTACCATCCCCTCCTCTCTTCCTTTCTTCTCTGTTAATATTTTTCTTGATCGGCAGATTTCTTTCGCTGTCGTCGTAGGCCACCGCCGGAGCTCCGTCGACGTGGTCGACCGTCACCACCCGTCGCACAGATCCTCGTGAGCATTCCCTTCTCCATCCTCCTTCCCTTCTTCTTTATTTACTTTTCTTTTCTTGTTGCAATCTTGATCGATTCACTGTTTTTGATCTCGCCGGAATCCGGCCATGCCGGCGACGTGTCCCGACGTTCCAGCGTGGTACCCCGACCCGTGTGGTTCCACTGTTCGTCGTTTGGGTTCATTCCGTGAACCGTGCGCCCGTCGAGAGTTTTCCCCGACGACGTTTTACGTTCCGTTTTCCCGATCCGCGACCCGTCGAGGCAAGTACCCCTTGCTACATGCTAAATAATATTTACATACATATTAATGACACCCTAAACCTATAAATTTAACTTTGGTACGATCATTTCTCTTTTTCGTGTTCAATATTGTTTTATAACATTTTATCTTTCAAACTTGGAACCTATATATGTAGATATCATTGCATCCATGAAGTCTTAACTGGGTAACATGATTAAACGGCTATAATTGTCTTACTGCATTCTTATAATGTTGAAATCATCTCTGTGACATAATTGATAACTGTATTGCTAATTGAATGAATCTGCCTATTGCTTAATTCATTGCTTAGATCATGTTGTTAACTATGCTTAATTATGTAACTGATCGTGAGCACACCTATGTTATCGTTTACATCTTGACCTGACTTGCTTCATACATAGTGCTTGACCTAACATGGTACCGTATACTGCTTGACTTGACCTGATGTACCATGACCGGACCCGTTACCTGATCTTGTGTCTAATGCCAACAAACCTGACATGTAGTCCTCATGAACCGTTCCTGTTGTCTATCCAGACAAACCTTTTTACCTGATCCAGTGTTGGCATTAGTTTCTTGATTTCGGGATACCTGACTTGACTTACACACATAACTTGGGGGTATGGGGAAATCAAAGGTGAAACTGACTTGTAACTCAACGGTTCACTACCTGTTCTGATCAGTTTTAGGCTAGGCCAGCCTTGGAATGGTATTGCTGACATCATTCATTTGTAGACATTCTTGTTTGGTGCCTAGCGGCATGTCTCGGTTTCAGCGCGAGAATATTGAGGCCGTGGTCCTGGGTATGTATGGGATACTATTGAGTGTACACATTCCTGTTTGGTGCCTAGCGGCATGTCTCGGTTTCAGCCCAAGAATATTGAAGCCGTGGTCCTGGGTATGTACGGGATACTACTGAGTTACATCGATGATTCATCAATTTGGTTTCAAAGACTTTAGAACAGAGAACCTGATAGACCAGTATAGTTACCTACTGCACATTACCTTGCACTGCTCTGACCCATATTATTGTCTCCCTTGCTTTATTCATGTTTATATTCACATTGCATGTTTATTATGTTATTACTTGATTACTTGACGTACTGACGTTTGGGTTTTGCATGGCCCAGATTCTGTACCGCTGTCGCAGTCCGAGCAGGAGTACTTCAGCCGACAGGCTGAGCTATGAGTGTTGGCAGTAGTTAGTTTTCTTTCCTGCATTTTTATTCCTGATGTGAGCCCGCATTATGGGACATACATTCCAGTTATTTTGTATTGGATCTTTCGCTTCCGCATTTATTTATTATTGACTCATGTTATCTTGGATTATGGACATGTTTTAGATAGTTTTATTTTGTTCTTGATATCTTTACAACCGTAATGTGACTGTGGATGGATACTTCTTACCCACAGGTAGCACGGTTGGCTATGTCACATGCCCATTTTAGCGTACTTTGGGAAGCGGGGCGTGACATGGTTCTTTTGGTATCAGAGCCATAGGTTAGTCGGGTTGATTCTTTTGTAGTTGGGTATTGTACCCAATACCCGTGTTTAGGAAACATGTCCTGCCACCTTGCCGTTTTACCATTCTTGAATCACAATCTTCCTGATTATGTCTTTTACGATGTGCAAACTTCCTTTGCATATCGACTCGAAACCTGATTCCTTGTTATCTCTAGGACTTACGCGACTTGGGTGGTGTTATGTAATTGTGGCTATGATACCGCGGCATAGTTACAATGGGGCACTCTATTTAAGTATCTTGGAGTTCTAGCCTTAATCTATATTTTGAATCTATCATCATGCAAATGTTGGGTGTTTTGATTTCAGGAATATGGCAAATAAGAATTTGAAGACGTATCAAAGGCGTGTGGATGAAGCCGCCATGCTTGGAGTAATGAGAGGAATGCTGGAGAATCAAAAGAAACAGACCGAGTTGATCCAGCAGCAAGCAGAATCGTTTCAGGAAGGTTTGCAGATCGTTCAGCAGTCTGTGAACAATGTTGGAGCTAAACCAGTTGACCGAGTAGGGACCGTAGGAGATTTCAGACGTTTGGGTTCGTCTACATTTATTTGTTTGGAGGAGCCGTTTCCAGCGGAGCAGTGGCTAGTTGACACGGAGAATTTGCTTTTTGCGGCACAGATTCTAGATGAGAAAAGAGTTGATGTGCTACGCATTCAGCTAGTGGACTACGCCCGAGAATGGTGGCTTTTGGAGGAGATCAAGTGGGCGGATTTTTCGAAGAGTTTCCTGGAGAAGTTCTTCCCGTGGACTGCACGGGACGAAATGGAAGAGAAATTCATCGGGCTAAAGCAGAAGGGAACACCCGTAGATGTGCATGCAGCAGAATGGACAAGACCCAGTAGATTCGCTGGACCTTTAGTTGCCAACGATGCAGACAGGGCACGGAGGTTCATGCGCAGCTTGGACGTGGACATCCAGAGGCAGATCGTCTCCCTGGGTTTGACCACTTTCTCATAAGTACTTGCGGCAGCCCGAGAGCAGCAGAGTTTATTTGGGATGAAGGGGAGTTTGCAGCAAACAGTAATTGCGGTAAGGAAGACAGCATTTGTACCTAACCGAGCTCATGGTCGTAGAGGTATTCCAGTGGACCGTCGAGGTGTAGCACCTATGAAGAAGCCTATTGTCTTCGATCGAAGAAAGAGCATGACTTGTAACTACTGCAATTTACCTGGCCACATGCAAAAGGATTGTCGAAAGAGGCTCGGACTCTGTTTGGTTTGTAGAGCGGCAGATCACGCCGTTAATGCTTGTCCATCGAAGCTTCGTACGAGAGATGTTTTTCAGAAGCCTCCGCAGAGACCGTTCCAAGGACAGAAACAGCTGACTCAAGGACATAATCAGGCTAGAGCTTTTACCTTGACAGCTGAAGAAGCTAAGGCGTCGGGGGAAGTTGTTTCAGGTACTCTACTCGTTCGTGGTTTTCCCGCATTAGAGTTATTTGATTTTGGTGCATCCTATTGTTTTATGTCATCCAATTTTATAACTACACACTCGATTGACTGCACGACCCTGTCTAGTTTCTGGGACAAACACACTGGGAATGGGAAAATCATAGCTAGTAGGGAATGTAAAGAATGCACAGTTGTTGTGTGCGGACGGGAGCTTTTTGCAGATTTCTTGGTGATTGATACGGGCAGCTACGAAGTCGTCTTGGCACTTTCCTCGCTCACATTGACTGTAGGGCAAGGAAGGTAATTTTCCAGATTCCCGGACATCCCGAGTTTAGCTTCACTGGAGGAAGCAGTTCTGTCGGGCCAGTCGAGTTTAGGGCTAGGCCAACACACAACATTCTTGCATCTATGGAAGTTGATGAAAGTGAAGAGCCAGCTATTGTTCGTGATTTTATGGACGTGTTTGAAGATATATCGTATTTACCGCCGAAGCGAAACGTGGAGTTCGCAATTGATCTTATTCCTGGTGCAGCGCCAGTTTCCAAAGCGTATTATCCAATGGCACCAGTAAAGTTAGAAGAAGTCAAGAAACAGGTTGCTGAATTGCTTGAGAAGGGTTGAATCCGAAGCAGTAACTCGTCTTGGAGAGCTCCAGTCCTTCTAGTAAAGAAGAAGGATGGCACAAGAAGGATGTGCATCGACTATCGAGAATTAAACCGGGTGACTATTAAGAACAAGTACCCGATCCCTCGCATTGGTGAACTTTTCGAGCAGCTTAGTGGCACGAGGGTATTCTCGAAGCTGGATTTGCGATACGGATATCATCAGGTCCGAGTGAAAGCAGAAGATATTTGCAAGACGGCGTTCCGAACTCGGTATGGACATTACGAGTACTTAGTGATGCCCTTCGGAGTAACGAATGCGCCGGCAGTATTCATGGACTTGATGAAACGAATCTTTTCACCATTCTTGGATCAGTTTATTATGGTGTTCATTGACGATATTCTGGTTTACTCAAAGAGTTTTGAAGAGCATACTGAGCATTTGAAGATCATACTGCCAACGTTGAGACAAGAAAAGTTATATGCGAAGATGAGTAAGTGCGAGTTTTGGCTGGAGGAAGTAAAGATTTTGGGGCATGTTGTGTCTGGCGATGGAATTGCCGTCGATCCCGATAAGATTGCAGCAGTACGAGATTGGCCGATTCCAAAGAATGTTGCGGAGATAAGAAGTTTTCTTGGACTCGCTGGATATTACAGGAGATTTGAGGAGAACTTTGCTCGCGTGGCAGAGCCGTTGACCAAGCATACACGCAAGGAGGTACCTTTTGTATGGACGGACAAATGTACGTTAGCTTTTGAGACGTTGAAGCAGAAGTTGATAACCGCCCCTATTCTGACCGTGCCAGACAATTCCGGAGGATTGGTGATTCACAGCGACGCATCTTGGAAAGGATTGGGATGTGTTTTGATGCAGCATGGGAAGGTTGTAGCGTACGCATCGAGACAGGTGAAGACCCATCAGAAGAATTACCCAACTCATGATTTGGAACTTGCGGCTGTGATTTTCGCTTTGAAGATTTGGAGACACTACCTTTTGGGCGAAAGGGTCAATGTTTTTACTGATCATAAGAGCTTGAAGTATGTGTTGACACAAAAGGAGCTTAATATGAGGCAGCGTAAATGGTTGGAGCTGATGGCTGACTACGATCTTGATCTTAAGTATCATCCGAGGAAGGTTAATGTCGTGCCGGATGCGCTTAGTCGGTTGCCAGCAATTCAGGTGTTAACTACGCAGAAGAAGCTTGTTGAATATTTTCGAAGATTTGACTTGGAGGTTGTTCCACCGCATTCTACGGGGCAGTTGATGCAGCTGCAAGTACAGTCATCGTTGAACGAGAATATTAAAGCAGCACAATCGCAGGACCCTAGACTGCAAAAGTTTCGAGAACAGGTTGAAGCCGGACTACGAACAGATTTATTGATCCACGAAGATGGTTCGTTGAGGTATGGTAGCCGTTTATGTGTGCCAAAGGAAGATATTCGTGAAGAGCTTATGAAGGAGGCACACAGTTCAGCTTATTCTGTACATCCAGAAGGCACAAAGATGTACCGAGATATTCGACAGCATTTCTGGTGGGAAGGCATGAAACGGGAGATTGCTCGCTTTTGTGGCGAAGTTCTTGGTGTGTCAGCAAGTTAAGGCTGAACATCAAAGGGTTGCTGGTTTATTGAAACCACTTCCGATTCCTCAGTGGAAGTGGGAAAATATAACCATGGATTTCGTGACGGCTTTACCGTGGAGTCCAAAAGGAAACAATGCTGTATGGGTAATTGTTGATCGGTTGACCAAGGCAGCTCACTTCAATCCTTTCCGGGTTGGTCAATCAACAGAGGCTTTGGCAGAGCGGTACATGCAAGAGATTGTAAGATTGCATGGATTACCAGTGAGCATTATGTCCGATCAGGACACTCGGTTCTTATCACACTTTTGGTGGAGTTTACAGGAAAGTTTGGGGACTCGACTAAAGTTTAGCACAGATTATCATCCTCAAACTGATGGTCAGTCGGAGAGAACAATCCAAACTCTTGAGGATATGTTGAGAGCATGCATGTTGGACTTCAAGGGTTCGTGGGAAGATCATCTACATTTGGTGGAGTTTTCTTACAACAACAGTTTTCAGGCAACTATCCAGATGGCTCCATTTGAAGCTTTGTATGGTCGTAAATGCCGTTCACCTGTTTGCTGGGACGATGTCGGTGAACGAAGATTATTGGGACCAGATTTGGTTGTGCAGACAGTTGAGAAGGTTAACACTATCAGAAATCATATGAAGGCAGCACAAGACCGACAGAAGAGTTGGGCAGACACGTCAAGAAGATCTCTAGAGTTCGCCGTGGGTGATTTGGTAGTCTTGAAGATATCACCGACTAGAGGAGTGATTCGTTTTGGAAGTCGAGGAAAGCTTAGTCCTCGATTCGTTGGACCCTTTGAGATCATGGAGCGTGTTGGTGAGGTAGCGTATCGTTTGGCGTTACCGCGGTCCTTGGCGAACGTGCACGATGTGTTTCACGTATCTCAACTCCATAGGTATGTTCGAGATGAAACGCACGTAATGGATCATTCGGAGCTAACAATACGAGAAGATTTGACTTTTAAGGAGCGACCGATTGAAATCGTGGATCGAAGGGAAAAGGTTCTTAAGAACAAGGTGATCCCTCTTGTGCTTGTTTCTTGGGGTAATCGCTCGCATGGAGAGTCCACTTAGGAATGAGAAGATGAAATATGGCGGAAGTTCCCTCACCTTTTCTTGCAGTTATCTATCTTTGTATTCTTGAATTGCGATGACGAAATTCTTTTTGTTGTTGGGTATAATGTAACACCCGAGCCCAATTCTACTAATTTCAGTTACCGTTTGAACGTAGTATGGCACTTATTTCTTTTATCTTGCTTGATTGTTACTTATTGTAATTTTATCCCGACAATTCATTTCTACATTTAACAATTTATGTCATCTAAAATAAAATTAAAAATATTCATCTTACCCTGCTTGACACCCCTAACCCTGTTGAAGCGTCCGTGCATCGTGTTCTCGTCCAATTCAGTGAAACGGGCGAGTTTGGACGGCTACGCGCACGTACGTGTGTTCGTTTTGGGGGTATGCTTTTTGATTGTAAAACACTTCATTTTAAATTTTGAATCCCGCCTAAAATTTTATTATTTCAATTTCAAATTTTTGGACCCGACCCGGGCGCAATTTGGAAATGTTTTACTTTGCGCCAAAATCCCAAATTTCTAAGATTTTAAACCATCAGAATATTTTGTAAGCTATATACTATATTTTTTCTTATCTTATAAATCTTTTTTATTATTTTCCCTAACCCCACTGTTCTCCCAACCAATCGAATTCCTTTATTTTTCCCGTGGGCCGCACTTCCATCACTCTATCTCTCCCCTCTCTCCCCCGTCTCTCTATCTCTCTCCTCTCTCTATCTCTCTTCTCTCTCTCTCCCGTATGTCTCTCTCTCTTCTATATTTAATTTCCCACTTTCCCTCCTCTTCTTTTCTTTCAGAACGAGAACCCAAACCCATCGCGCTACCCTACCGCCACCTCATCCCTTTCGCCGCTGCAGCACCAACACCGACGACACCCTCGCCGGCCTCCTCGCCTCCTCGTCCTCGTCATCTCCTCACCCTCATCACCTTCTCTCCCATCTCCTCCCTCCGAGCCTGCACACCCCCGACCAGGCCCGCGCACCCCTACACATTGTTGCACCGCCGTGAGTCGCCGCCGGTGACCCCGTCCCCGTGTCCCCGGCCCTCACTTACACCCCTTGGTGAGCTAGCATCCCCTCCTCTCATCCTTTCTTCTTTCCTTATCTGTTAATATTTGTCTTGATCGGCAGATTTCTTTTGCTGTCGTCATAGGCCACCACCGGAGCTCCGTCGACGTGGTCGACCGTCACCACCCGTCCCACAGATCCTCGTGAGCATTCCGTTCTCCATCCTCCTTCCCTTCTTCATTATTTTCTTTTCTTATCTTGTTGCAATCTTGATCGATTCGCTGTTTTTGATCGCACCGAAATCCGGCCATGCCGGCGACGTGTCCCGACATTCCAGCGTGGTACTCCGACCCGCGTGGTTCCACTGTTCGTCGTTTGGGTTCATTCCGTGAACCGAGCGCCCGTCGCGAGTTTTCCCCGACGACGTTTTACGTTCCGTTTTCTCGATCCGCGACCCGTCGAGGCAAGTACCCCTTGATACATGCTAAACAATATTTACATACATATTAATGACACCCTTAACCTATAAATTTAACTTTAGTACGATCATTTCTCTTTTTCGTGTTCAATATTGTTTTATAACATTTTATCTTTGAAACTTGGAACCTATATATGTAGATATCATTGCATCCAAGAAGTCTTAACTGGGTAACATGATTAAACGGCTATAATTGTCTTACTGCATTCTTATAATGTTGAAATCATCTCTGTGACATAATTGATAACTGTATTGCTAATTGAATGAATCTGCCTATTGCTTGATTCGTTGCTTATATCATGTTGTTAACCATGCTTAATTATGTAACTGATCGTGAGCACACCTATGTTATCGTTTACATCTTGACCTGACTTGCTTCATACATAGTGCTTGACCCGACAAGGTACCGTATACTGCTTGACTTGACCTGATGTACCATGACCAGACCCGTTAACCGATATTGTGTCTAATACCAACAAACCTGACATGTAGTCCTCATGGACCGTTCCGGTTGTCTATCCAGACAAACCTGTTTACCTGATCCTGTGTTGGCATTAGTTTCTTGATTGCGGGATGCCTGACTTGGCTTTCACACATAACTTGGGGGTATGGGGAAATCAAAGATGAAACCTGACTTATAACTCAACAGTTCACTACCTGTTTTGATCAGTTTTAGGCTAGGCCAGCCTTGGAATGATATGGCTGACATCATTCATCTGTACACATTCCTGTTTGGTGCCTAGCGGCATGTCTCGGTTTCAGCCCGAGAATATTGAGGCCGTGGTCCCGGGTATGTATGGGAAACTATTGAGTGTACACATTCATGTTTGGTGCCTAGCGGCATGTCTCGGTTTCAGCCCGAGAATATTGAGGCCGTGGTCCCGGGTATGTACGGGATACTATTGAGTTACATCGATGATTCATCAATTTGGTTTCGAAGACTTAAGAACAGAGAACCTGATAGAACAATATAGTTACCTACTGCACATTACCTTGCACTGCTCTGACTCATATTATTGTCACCCTTGCTTTATTCATGTTTATATTCGCAGTGCCTGTTTATTATGTTATTACTTGATGACTTGACGCGCTGACGTCTGGGTTTTGCATGGCCCAGATTCTGTACCGCTGTCGCAGTCCGAGCAGGAGTACTTCAGCCGACAGGCTGAGCTGTGAGTGTTGGCAGTAGTTAGTTTTCTTTCCTGCATATTTATTCCTGATGTGAGCCCGCATTATGGGACATACATTCCAGTTATTTTGTATTGGATCTTTCGTTTCCGCATTTATTTATTCTTGACTCATGTTATCTTGGATTATGGACATGCTTTAGATAGTTTTATTTTGTTCTTGATATCTCTACAACCGTAATGCGACTGTGGATGGATACTTCTTACCCACAGGTAGCATAGTTGGCTATGTCACGTGTCCATTTTAGCGTATTCTGGGAAGCGTGGCGTGACAGTAGGTTTGGAAATGTAAATAAATTTCACCGCTTTCTATACCCAAATTAAGATCTATGAGGTGTTATGGTAATTATTAATAAAGGGGATTAGAACCATTCGGGAAGGTGTTTCTTCCTTTAGGTTCTTGTCTTTCCTTTATCAATCCTTACCCTAACCTCCATGGAAAACACGCTCAACCGGGCCATTATACTACGGTATCACTGCTACCTCGTGGATAGGGTGCCGTAGGGAGCGGTGTGTGCATGTATGCATGGATTCCTATTAATTATAAGTTATGGGCAAGAAAGGGATGAGAGATCTTCATCTCTAAAAAGCCTTCCCCAAAGCTAACCCTAACAAGCGAGGAGACTACTCGCTCATTAGGGAATTGAAGAACAGATCTAACTATCAAACTAGGGCAAGGAATTAAAGATCTATACTAAGGCAATTAAATAAAACTACTTACTTTATAGATGTCTCTCTCCAAACATTTACACAAGACTTGTCAGATCTGAATAGATGAAATGAAAAGAGTCATCGATGCTCTCCAAAAGAAATCTAAATTTTATTAATGAAAGGAGGCATAACCAATTCAAGAATTAGGGTCTCTATTTATAGAATAGAAACCCTAGGGTTACAATTGACTCGCGCATCTGCTATTACAAAAATACCCCCTAAGAAAAAGACCTATTCAACGCACCGACGCGCTTCTAGAATTTTGCACTGCAACGGGCCCCACACGGCCGCGGATCCGCGGCCAAAAAAATGGTTTGGCCGCGGTTCCGCGGCCAAACAGTGGGAATGTGTGCTCAATTTCTACCGGTTCCTTCTGGTGCATGTTTCCTTCAATTTTCTTTAGTTGTTTTCTCAGTTTGGTTTCTAGGTTTCTTCCAGATCTCCACAGTGAACAATTGTAGTGAACTTTTACCGTTGCTTCGTGACGAAGTCTTGAACCTTGCGTTGCCTTATACTTTGTGAACTGATCATCGTGTAGGCTTTATCAAGATTCTCTGTTTGTTGGTCGAAGTCTCACTTTTGTATCGTCTTTTATCTTTTTCACTGTTTTTGCTCCGAGAACCTGTAACCTGTAACTATGTAGCAGACATGGATTAAAAGCACCTGTTTATTTGTAAAATGCATAAGAATGGGGAATATAATAATGCAATATTATGATATGAACACTGTGCACGTAAGCGCCAACGCACCACGTGTCCGACTCGTAGGCGCTGGGCGCTTGAACGTCGGGCGCTGTGCGCTTAGGCGCTGTGCGCACTACGCGTTCGACACGTGGACGGTGGGCGCTTGATAGCTAGGCGTTCAAGCGCTAGGCGCTCGAGCGCAGGCGCACCATGTGCCCGGCACGTGGGCGCTGGGCATTTGAGTGCTTGGGGCTCTAGGTGCTCGGGCGCTGGCAAGTAAAAGGGGTTTTTAACCCCAGGAATGGGATTTAAACTCTCGAAAGAGAAATTAGAGGGGAGTTAAACTCCTAAGATGTCTTTAGAGATGCTGAAACCGGCTTCTCCCTTGAGCTCTGGATCTTCCCAAAGTGGGATTTTCAGAAGATGGGTCTCCTTCTTCCTCCTCTTTTGGCCGGATCTTGAAGATCAAGAAGTATGAGATTTTAAAAATCTCTCCTTTCTGAGATCTGATGGATGATCTGAGTTCCCCTTTGTGGGTTTTGTAGTGAAAAACTATTTAGTTTTATAAAAGGAAGAGTAAAACTCTTCATTTAATTCAAAAGAAAGAAGAAGGATTTAGAACCTTAAGGAAGGAGAAGATCACGGATCTTGATTCTTTTGGAGAGGGAAAAAAGTTTTTGAGATATTTCATTATCTTTTCCTTTATAGACTATACACTTTACATATAGCCCCTTGGGCATTTCAAAATGGCATTTTGCCTATCTCATGGCTCATGTGCCATTTCTTTTTGCTCATAAGCTATGGGCTTTTCAAAAATTTGGCTTTATGCCGATTTTTCTTACATTTATTCATAAAATAAAATAAACACAACAAAATAATTTATTACAAAAAATTTATTTTGGCATGGGGGGAGGCCGGCCGCTTCATGTTCGGGCTCGACCCGGGCATCGGCCCACTTCACCTGGGCTTAGGCCCTCCTGGCTTGGGGTTGACTTTGTTTTTGACTTGGTCAACCGGGGTGCAAATTTTTACCCCAACAATGATGAAAGGGTTTGGTCCCGGGTCTTCAGGATAGCATCTAGGTCACCTGCACTACTCACTGTGTTTGCTAAATAATTTTCCAGGTCTCCGAGTTGCAGCAGATTCCAATTTACCATCACAAAGTCTATAAAAATACAATATCGGGGTTTTCTAAGTTTGCGAATTGGGGTTCTAATCTCTGGTTTAGGTCTTTAATCAATCACTACAAGGGTTTAAGGTCAATATTATGCCTCAATTTACACATTTGGATTCAATTCAAACCCTAACCTCTTCTGGAAATTTTCAAAGTTCACTAATCAACACTAAATCGATTCTAAACATGTATGGATGTTTAAGGAATTGAAATACTACACTAATGGTGCAGAAATTACCTCATTTGGCAACTCAAGAATTTCTTGAGTTGCCCCAAGTGCTCAAAATCAATCCTTTCTTGGTCCAAAATGCTTGTGAGGAGCTTGTGCATGTTTTTAATGAAGTGAGGATAAGGTTTTAATGAGTTTTTTTATGATGCTGTGAGGGTTGAAGAGGATGGGGGAGTGAGAGGCATCCATGGTTGAGGGAGGAGAGGGAAAAACGAAGGAAGAAAATGAAGGGGAGAATAACCAAGACTAAGGTTTGACCCCTCACCCTCTATCAATCTCTCTTGCCCAAACCTCTTTCCTTATATTTTCTTTTTCTTTTCTTTTCTCATAAAAACCCAAAGCATGCTTGAAAATGAAGAAAACCCATGTTAGAAAATGTAACAAGTATTTGTAAATGTGACATTGTGCATGTCACGTGGACAAAACCGGATTAATGCAAGATTAGCGATTTTTAATCGCGATTAGCATTAAAATTGTATATAATTAATTATAAAAATTCATAATTTGCTTAAATCAAATAAAGCACCCAACCGGGAAGGACGCACCTCTGGTGTACCAGTTATCGTGCCCACGATAAACGCTGGGCAGCCAAGTGCGGAGCGGATAACTGCTAAAAGTATCTAAGTAGTAAGCCCACCCCAAGATGAGGGCTCTCCTATTCCGACTTCCCCAGAGCCACGCAAAGCGACCTTTCATTCCCTTGTTTCGTCGTGCCACTCCCCCCCCAAGCACCCCTCGGTGAAGGGGGGACCAGAAAACGCCTTTCGTTTTCCCCTTCCTATAATTTCCCAAATATTTTCTACTTTAACGGTATTTTATTATACCGCAATATTAAAATATTCATAATATTAATTATTTAATTATAAAAATTCCCAAAAATAATATTTTATTTTTCAGAAATGTTACATTAAGCGTGCTTGAGCCAGAGAAATTCTGGGATGGGTGACCTACAACGAAGTAGCCATGGGTTCATTCAAAGGGTCAAAACCATGCGTCTTCGGCTAGAGCGGACAATACCATCTGCGTTTGTGGATGGGCGTGACATTGCCTCTTTTGCGGCATCATTAGCAGCAATATACTTAGCTTCCATCGGGGAGACAACGACGATATCTTGCTTGGAATTCTTCCAACATACCGCCCCTCCATTTAGGTTAAATACAAACCCTGGGATAGACTTTCTATAATCCTTGTCGCTTTGGAAGCTGGAGTCGGTAAATCCCTCCATTTGGAGATCTCCGTTACCATACACCAAGAACATTTCTTTAGTTCTTCTCAAGTACTTCAGAATATTCTTCACAGCGGTCCAGTGTTTCTCTCCTGGGTTGGATTGATACCTTCTTACTGCACTTAGTGCATAAGCTACATCTGGGCGAGTACAAAATATCGTATACATTATAGATCCTACCGCCGAAGCATAGGGTATAATGCTCATGCGAGCCCTCTCCTCATCAGTCTTTGGATACATCTCATTGAAGAGGGTGATCCCGTGACAAGCAGGTAAATTAGCTCGCTTGAAATCTTCCATACTAAATCTCTTTAGTATGGTGTCAATGTATCTCGATTGGGACAATCCTAATAATTTCTTAGATCTATCTCTATAGATCTTAATCCCCAGAATGTACGAGTCATCACCCAGGTCTTTCACGGAGAACCTCTATGATAAGAATAGTTTGACCGATTGTAGCATAGGAACAACATTTCCTATCAAGAGAATGTCGTCCACATACAAATACGAAGAATATAACAGTACTCTCTATAATCCTTTTATAAATACATGGTTCATCTACATTTTTGATAAAACCGAACTCTTTGATTGTATCATCAAATCAGATGTTCCAAATCCGTGATGCCTGCTTTAATACATAGATGGATTTACGAAACCTGCATGCTTTTCCGCTGCTCCCACTATCAATGAAGCCTTCTGGCTGATCCATAAAAACGCATTCTTCTAAATCACCATTTAGAAATGTCGTTTTAACATCCATTTGCCAGATCTCATAGTCATAGTGAGCAGCTAAAGCAAGCAGGATCCGAATGGATTTGAGCATCGCGACTGGTGAAAAGGTTTCATCATAGTCTAAGCCTGATCTTTGACGAAATCCTTTTGCGACCACCCTCGCTTTATAGGTCTCCACCTAACCATCCACACCGATATTTCTCTTAAAGATCCATTTGCACCCTATGGGTTTTACTCTAGAAGGTGCAACCTCCAAAGTCCATACTTTGTTGGTGTGCATGTATTCCATTTCGGATCTCATGGCATCCAGCCACTTCACAGAGTCACCACTCATGATAGCTTGCTGAAAACTAGTAGGATCATCATCATCCATGATGCAATCTTCTCTATCACCATCAATTAGAAAACCGTAGCATCTATCAGGTAGGCGAGAAGTCCTACTAGATTTACGGAGTGGCTGAGGTTCGTCAGGTTCTATTGAAATCTCATGTTCAACCTAACCATCGGTGATTGTTTGTGTATCTGGAATTTCTTCCAGTTCTACCGCATTGCCAACATTAACATTTGTAAAAAATTCATTTTATAAAAATGTAACATACTGAGAAACAATCACCCTTTGTTCCTCTTTGTGGTAGAAAAGATATCCATACGAGTGTTTTGGATATCCCACAAATTTACACAAAACCGATCGTGTCTCGAGTTTGTCCGGATTCTGTTTTTTCCACATAAGCCGGACAACCCCATATCCTAACTCTTTTAAGAGATGGTCTCTTCCCACACCATATCTTATATGGAGTGGTAGACACGGTTTTGGTCGGAAACCTATTCAATAGATAAATCGCAGTCTCCAATGTGTGCCCCCAGAATGATATTGGTAACTCAGCCTCACTCATCATAGATCGTACCATATCTAATAGAGTACGATTCCTCCTTTCCGACACACCGTTGTGTTGTGGTTTGTATGGAGGAGTGAGCTGAGAGAGAATCCCATTGAATTTTAGGAAATCTAGAAACTCTGAGCTTAGATACTCACCTCCTCGATCCGATCGAAGTTTCTTGATACTTAAGCCTGCTTGTTTTTCTACTTCATATTTATACTTCTTGAACTTTTCGAAGGGTCCAGACTTATGTTTCAACAAGAAAACGTGTCCGAATCTCGAGAAGTCATCAGTAAAAGTTATGAAGTAGGAAAATCCACCTCTCGCATGTGTAGACATTGGTCCACATACATCACTATGTATGAGGCCTAAGAGTTCAGTAGCTTTCTCTCCGTGTCCACTAAACGGAGTTTTGGTCATTTTACTTTTGATACAAGACTGGAAAGTCGCATACGATTTATATTCAAACGGGTTTAAATATCCATCTTTATGTAGCTTGGTTAGTCTTGTTTCATTAATATGACCAAGTCTACAATGCCAAATGAAAGCTTCATTTATGTCTTAAATCTTCCTTTTTTTGTGTTGTATATTGAAACTGTGTGCTGGTTTAGGGCGTATATCCCGTTATTTAATGTACCAGACCCAATCAACGCTTGATTAAGGTTAATGTTCATAACATTAGATTGTAATAAAAAATTTTATTTAGCATTGTCCAACAACGATAAAGATATAATATTACATAACATGGAAGGTACAAAATAACAAGGGTTCAAAACCAATATACAACCCGACGGAAAACAAAGGTGATACTCTCCCACTGCTGTAACATGCACTGAGGAACCATTCCCAACCCAGATAGTGTGATCACCATTCTTCAAAAACCTGCTAATTTTCAGCCCCTGCACACAATTGCAGATGTGAGATCCTGACCTGGTATCTAATACCCAGGAAGCAGAGATAATTGGAAAACAGTTTTCTGTTACAAACACACCTGAAGTGGAAGCATCGCAATGCTTCTTCTTCTTTTGGAGGCCGGCTAGGTATCCAACGCAGTTTCTCTTCCAGTGCCCAGTCTGGTGGCAGTGGAAGCAATCCCCTCATCCTGTCGCAGAAGCTCTATCTTGTTCTTTCCCGGTGCCTTTTCACTTCGCCTCTCGGTCTTGATAGGATTCTTCTTCTTCTTTCCCTTGGCCTTGGCTTTCGGTACGGAGGAGGAAGATGGCCCATCAATTAGAGCGGGAGTTTTCGCTACCTTTAGCGTGCTCTCTTCACTCCTCAACATATTGAGGAGTTCAGGTAAGGACTTCTCCATTTTGTGCATGTTTAAGTTTACAATGAACTGAGCAAAGGCAGGGGGAAGGGATTGTATAACAATATCAATATACTGTTTGTTCTCCATGGTCCAACCCAGGTCCTTTAGATCTTCTATAAGTCCAATCAACTTCAATACATGGTCACTGACAGACGTGCCAGCAGCCATACGCATCTGAAACAACTTTCGAGATGCCTCGTATCGGAGAGTACGAAATTGCTCTCCATACAACTCCTTTGTATGGAGAAAGATGGATTGTACATCCATCTTCTCATGCTGCTTCTGATGTTCATTGTTCATACAAGAAAGTGCGAGGCACTTAGCTGTTGTGTAGTCTATATCCCATGTCTTGCGGATTTCTTTATCCACAACTGAAGAATCAGGGCCTGGGCTAGGACGGGCTGGAGTAGTCAAGACGTATCCAACCTTATCATAGGTCAAGGCAATACTTACGTTCCTTAGCCAATCTTTGTAATTCGGTCCCGTGAGTTTATTATTTTCTAATAAAAGCTTAAGTCCCGTCAAAGGTATCTGGCATTAAGAGAGAGAAAAGAAGACACTCAGCGATTGCTCTTGCATAATTAGATTGGTTATTAATCTTATCTAATCGATATCTCCCAATGCTTTTTATCAAATTTTCCTTCAAACCTTAAAAAGAAAATTAGCCAGGATTACTTGCAATCTACAAGTTCGCTAACCGGTCGGCCAGGCCAGTGTCGGTACTCCGAGGGAGGTTCCCCGTGCTTTCGTACGGACCTAATTAAAATAAACCTCGTTTTTCTAGAGGCGTAACCCCGTTGACACCTTTCTAGACACCTACTGGATTAGCTAATTTTAAAGTGCAAAAATCTCCCGGGAGTAACTTTTACTCACAGTGGGATCGGGATCCAACTATCATATAGAAGGTATGCAATCTCATTGCAAATTTCAACTCTTGAAATTCCCGATATGATTTTTACCCCTAATGTCTTATGACCTGAACTATGGTAAACAAATCATAAGCACTAGTCAAGTTCTAACCGTCATTTCGTGATTGATTTAGACCCACCCGCATGACTCTTAACTATGGTCAACAAAGTCATATGAATGTGTCACGACCCGAAGTTGGCACGTGACAGCCCTAATACTACGGAACGTCTACAGCCGTAATGTAGTAAAAGAAAGCCAAAACCCAGAAATCTAAACCAATGAAAGACGAGAAAAGATAAGAAACATTTTTAAAAGTCTTTGAAATCATAACCCAAATTCTTTAAAAGTCTAAATTTTCTTTCTTTAAAATTTTGGCAGCACCTCCGTTGAAAAAACTAGCCCCAAAAATGGGTAAAACATAAATATAAATAAAGCATCCCCAAACGGGAGCAAATACATGCCCAAAGGCGGAAAACAACCACCATAACAAATATACGACGCCGTAGCGAAGAAATAAAAAACGATAGAAAGGAAACTGTATAAAAGACAACCAAATCACAAAATAATATACAATATCGTCCTCACCAAGTCTCTAAGTCAACATGAAAATAGTAGATGGAGAGTACAAGGATACAACGAATATACAATACAACAATACGGATAACCACAAAACCCACCTAAGAAAAACTGCAGACTATGAGCTGAAGCGGTATCCGCAGCAAAAGATGATCAGATAGATGAATAGCCTGTCTCGACTACTCTGGGGAACACCCTGCAAAACAACTGTGGCACAACGGGGATGAGCTGCCAACTCGTGAATAGTAAATAACATATACAGGTAATCGCAAGTATGCATGCACAACGTGAATCTAACATATGCAATTAATAGCAATAAAAGGTCATATGCATGCAATAATCATGAAAGGTACACTAGCAGGTACAACTAATACATGAAGCAATAATAATATGACAATCGGTATGCAATAATCATGCAGTAATGATATGAAAATGTATATATGCAACAATCATGAAAGGTATACTAACAGGTACAACTACACATGAAACAATGCATATGAATAAATGTATGTAAATGCAACAGTCATGAAAGGTACTCTAACATGTACTACTAATACATGAAGCAGTGCATAAACAATAAATGTGGAGTATGGAATGATATATGTCATTTCCATGGAATCCTGACATTGTGGTAGGATCACAATCCATCAAGACAGTCCAAATCCCAATTTACTCAAATCAGCCCCAAAATTGGCTCTCATATCATATAAGTCTCGCAAATCCTTAATTTACAATATCGAATAAATCTCCTATTTCCCGAATGTACAAAATCAAGTGAATCTCATATATCCTTTATGTACAATATCAAGTAAATATCACAGGTCCTAAATCCAATATCAAGTGAATCTCTTATAACCTAGGTATATTTGCATGAATAAAT
This sequence comes from Agapanthus africanus, assembly GCA_030015575.1. Classification (NCBI taxonomy): domain Eukaryota; kingdom Viridiplantae; phylum Streptophyta; class Magnoliopsida; order Asparagales; family Amaryllidaceae; genus Agapanthus; species Agapanthus africanus. Next base: position 179,847,641 of record JASDDO010000031.1, on the reverse strand, counting down.
ATGATGAAGTATATGAATTGACATGGATACAAATATATTAGTGTCCCATTCCACTAATATATACATATATACATATATAACAGCGTCCCATTTCACTGTTATATATATCTAGGAGTAAAAATATCATGAAACCAATGTGTCAAGCATCGACACAGAAATACTGATCTATCAGGTGCTGTCACTAAGACTGGCACCTTGATAGGTACGTACCATACGCTATACCGAAAGCTTGAGTGTCTAGCTCTGACCCTCGCCTTTCGACGTATCCATACGTACATGACTCCCGTCGGTATCCCTATGATAACTGCCGAGCTATAGGTAATGTCACCGGATGGTATGGTTTCACTGACAGGCTCAATCGGCAAGGTCCATCAATCGTCTTGCCCCGGGTACCTCCGGGCCCCACCATGTACCCTCATACGGCCTCAACGCCTCCTCCCATGGGTATATATATATATCAGAACCGATAAATCTCATGGTGGATGTTGAAGTATCATATTAAGGGAAACCGGGTTTTTCAAATAATGCATAATTTCATGAACTCCCACGGTCCCTAAATCCAGAAAACATCATGAAAAATCCATAGCTCAATGCGAAAAATCCATGAATATAATATATGCAACATAAAACTGAAATGTAAGCATATAACGGAAAAGCCGCTAATTAACCGCAACAAGTTAATATAAAATATCACGCTGTTCCTATTTTCTCCAATTCTAAATAACATCAAGTAAAGGTAAATATGTAGCTATAACTGATATATGTGTAAACATAAAGGTATAGCAAGGTATATGTATCTAACTCTAAGTAATGATGTAATATACCCCCTGGGTATAAGTGAAGTATGTGTGCAAGGTATACCTGTAGTTATGTCATTAAGTGTGTATGTACCTATCGCTAATGGTAAAATACTCTATAGGTATACAGATATCTAGCAGGTAAGTATGTCAAGGCATAAATGTAAGCATGTAAGTATACAGGTATGCTATATGTCATATGCGTAAAGAAATATGAATCAATGTCTCAATGTCCCTAACCAAACAATAACATAACTGTTGGAGATAGTGCCCTCAGAGTCAATTATTGGATCACAGGCACGTGATTGCAATGATTGAGGGAGGACCTATCCCGGTAGGACAGTCTTACTCGAGATGATAGTATGCTATCTGGTTTACCTTTATCATCGTGTACTGCTTCAGGTGACCTTACAGGTCGCTATTACACGTTGATAGAGCCCCTAGGATTCTTTCTTGACAGCCAGCAGTATGATGGCGATCATATACATGAGAGCTGGTAGTCCATAAGCACATCCTTAAAAGATCCCTAGTCGTGGAGTTTCGAGACAGGGCATCGATTCTCCAGAGTAGACTAGTGTACACAGTCGAGACCCCGAAGAGGGGCGGTGGCCGGTCTCATAAGCCACTGGTGTCAGTTGGTTCACCTAAGATGTATACAAGTGCTCATTGGGTTATGAGTACACCGGACAGGACTCGCCGGGAACATGCTAGTTGGTCTTATACCTGACGTCAGATAGCAGTTCCCTGGTGACATGTGTACAGGTTAGTTCATCGACCTGGGGATCGTCACTTGTTTCGTGTGAGTTCCCACTGTACTTTGATTACTACCCTACCACGGCTCAAAGGAGTCGTGCAAACAGGTTTTAGTTGGGTACAGTCCCGAGCCACATGGAGGCAGTGAGCGGATCTTCAGGGGTTCGTCTCTCCCGGTATTGGGGGTGAGGTCGCGCTGTGTCTAGGAGAGCCATTACGCAAAGTCCTCAGCCGAGGCAGGAGATTTATTGGTAGGTATTCCAGTAGTATCTCAGGGCGTTCTGGGCTACACTCCGACACGACTTGTACTGCTTTTGGGGGTCTGACTTTTACCAACCCCCTAGGCCCGACATGCGATGCTCATAGACAAACGGACCGGACTGTACGGATATTGTCACTGACAGGCTCAGTAGGGTGTCAGGATGAGTTTGCTCATCGACGTCCCTTTTGGTCAATAGCTGGTAGCCCGTCATGTATTGGCTAATACCTCTGACGTGCTAGTGGTTAAATCCACAGCCATAGTATTGACGAGTCTTTAGAGTCCACCACACTTTCAGTTACTCAAGCTTTCGGGCGAAACGCTGTAGCGGCCGTATGGAGATATGGCAGGGTCCGATCAAATACGTGCGGTATTGCACGGATCAGGATCGGACGGTTTGTACTAGTAGCCGTATGGATATATGGCAGGGTTCGATCAGACACGTGCGGTATTGTACGGATCGGGATCGGACGGATATTACTAGCCGGCTTTGGTTTAAGCCGGATCCTAGTTTAGTACAGTGTAGATTTTGTCTCATTGCATTTGTATCCGGACGGAATACAGATGCGGGTGTGTATGCACAGTATAGGGGTTTTCCTGTAATTTATTACGGGACCAGTTTTCTGGAGTTGCCAGTTTGCATTCCGTTCCGGCCGGTTTTCCTTTGTTCTTTCCCGGCCGAACCTTTTGATGGACGGTGTTATTTGCAAGTTTGCAAATAACACATTGTGGAGGGTTTTCATGCAAATGGTTTGATTATGAAAGCATCTTTTTTTATTCCTTTCTTTTCTATCACCATTTCTTGTAAAAGGTGATTAGGATTGATTTGTGTTTGATGTGAGATTGTTATGATGAGGTTTGGATATGGTCACCTTTCTCTTTCTCCTACACTCACCTCCCTTCTTGTTATGGTTTGCATTTCATTCCTCCACCATTCTCACTAGATGAAAGGGGGGTTCACTTGAGAGAAAAAGAATGAGAGAGTTCATTTTGTTATGTGAAGAATTCTTCATCTCATCTTCTTCTTCTTGCTAGAAAATTGAAAGCACCAATTTTCTTTACCTCTTCCTCCATCCATCAATGGCAACTACATAAACTCCAAGAGATAAAGTATCTACACTACATTCTACAGCATTTCTTGGGCATGTCGACTTGCCGGCTTCATGCCCGAGTTGCCTCGGTATTGAGGCGGGAGCCCGTAAAAGACGCAGGCGATGTGGTGCCCTTCCGGCGAGGAGGCGATGACATGGAGACTAGACTTTCCGCGGGAGATCGGGACGATGACGAGAAGACCGGAGGACTCGGATCACTTGGTATACTTCTCTTCCCATCTCTTCTTAGCTAGTATAGGTTAATGGTTAACGATCCAGGTTTTATTGTCCGCGGTAGCGCCAGTTTCCGAGTAAGGAAAATTTTTGATTCCGCATTTTGGCCTCGGTAAGACGGGGCGCTGCCGTGGCGCAACATGGTATCAGAGACACGCCATTAACCTTGTCTAGCTTGTTCTAATGCGATTTACTTATCCGATCGACCAAAATTCCAAAAACCGCGTTTTTGCATGCATCAGTTTTCTGTCGAATTTTTCCGGGCTCTAAAAATTTTTCAGGTTGTAGAAAACTAATGTACAGGACATTCTAAGAGTTCTATAAAAATTTGGGCTCTTGAACAGTTCAGAACGCCGCGGAACCGCGGCCAACGCCATGCTTGGACCGCGGTTCCGCCGCGACTTGGACTGTTCAGTCCCCCAAAATTTTGCAGAATGCTTAAGTGTTGAAAATAGGGGTTTTGGAATATTATTTTTGGGCCCAGAATTTCTGTGAGTGCTACAGTATTACTTGGGGGCCCACTTGTTAATTTTTGATCGATTGGATATTTTAAACACATTATTTCACAGTATTTACATTATATCTGCGACCGTGAATATCATTTGATCGGTAAATCCTGTCTAACTGCTATAGCCCGGTTAGACGGATTTGCGAACATGATTTTCACGTTGATGTTCTGTGTTTATGCTGTGATGTTGCGGATCGGTCGTGGGGGATAGCCTGGATGCAATGCTAGTACAGTTTTTTTTATATGTACATTTGATATTGCGAGGCGAGCGTCCGACATGTGGACTGTCGTCACTGCCTGTTTGTATTATTCTTTTGGAGCACGACCTGGTTGCGGTCGATGTACCCGTTGTATGTATATTTTACTTTCTGTACTGGGATTACCCCGCGGAGGGGTGCACGGATAGCCGGGTTCTAGAGGGCAACGGGCCCGCATCTCATGGCATTGAGACGGAGGGGGCTTCACTCTAGGATTGGTGGGCTATTCGCCACACTCGTAGGGGGTACAGGTTGACCCAGGAGGGGTGCCCAAGTTACCGGATTCCATGAAGTGCTGGGTGGTCCATTCACGGTGCTGAAGGGGGGCTGCCTCGCTTCAGGTTTTGGCGGGTGACTTGCCACGCCCGTAGGGGTCTAGGGTTTCATTGCACAGGCTATCCACACAACCAGGGGAACGTCGGGTTTCAGCAGAGGCTCTGTGAAACCCGGGGATCCCAGATATCTGTATTGTTCTGTGATGCTGTACATTTCTGTGATGTTGCATTCTTATCACGCCTTGAGCGAATATAATATATTGGTATATATATTATTAGATGTTGTATATGTTTTTCATCCGCGCTAGTCCAGTCCCCGCTCTGACGTTAGTTAAGTAACCTAACGGGTGATGACGGGACCCAGTGGCGAATGCGGATGGCATATAGGTACATCATTATATTTTCGTTCTTTGTGGTGTGATCAATTGATGGGACTGCGTTGATTCGGATCAATGCAAGCTAAACAAACCTATTCTGATGTTGTTGGAACAATTTTTCAAAAAGCTGTTATTGCAAGGGCGTTCACTTTTGTTTTGCATCGTGGTATTCATTTGGAATATCCTGCTCCTCAGTCGACGAGGCAAGGGCCGAGATCCCTTCACCGGGAGTGACCCCTTGGACAGAAGTTTGCGTCAGGGCATTAACTTCACTATAGCCGATTACTTTTGCTTTGCATCGTGGTATTCAGTTGGAATATCCTGCACCTCATTCTACGGGGAAAGAGCCGAGATCCCTTCACCGGGAGTGACCTCTTTAGCAAAGGTTTTCGTCACTATATTTTTATAAAAAGTTATCCGGTTCCTTCAACGATATCAAGTTCATTACGTTAAAGGTTTTTCGCCAAAAACCAGCCGTAGCCCTCCGTCATTTCATATTAGTATTGCTTAGTATTCGCGCTACGTTTGTCGTTGCTATTCGCCGAGGCGTAGTGTGCGGTAGCTCTGTAATGCTTTCTGTCGTATGGATATGTGGATTGGTTAGGACAGTCGTACGACTTTGTTGATTATTCGTCAAGGGTCGTGCGGGTGGGTTTAACGCAATCAAGATAATGACGGGTTGAACTTGACTAGGACCTTTTGATTTGTTGATTATTCGTCAAGGTTACTTGGGTCCTAGGGGTAAAAAATCACATCGGGAGTTTCAAAAGAACTGAAACTTGCCAGGCATGCGCATACCTTCTGGAGTGTGGTGACTTGAGTGGATTCTGTCAAGTTATCATGTGATGATAGTTGGATCCCGATTCCTACTGATGAGTTGGTTTACTCCTCGGGTGATCCCGACTAATTCTTCTTTCAGGTTTGGAGAAGAATTTGAGGTTACAGTGGGAGGTTTCCTGATTAGATAAAGTGATATCCTTTCTGATCTAGGTTAGAGTGCACGCTGAGTGCTTCTTTTCTCTCTCTTTGGCAGCGACCATTGACCCGACCCTGGATTATAACTCAGTGACCAAGTTGACCGAACCTTCTTTAAGACTGGCTTTTGGATTGTCATAGTTGCAAACCTCATTGCCACTCCTGCTTTTACCCTTTTCTCCGGGACACCCCGTATTACTGCGAACGTCCACTTCCATTGGACAAAACCATCGTATTGTTATATACGAACTCGAAGGAATTCGAGGATGGTTTCCGGTTCTGGAGAAAACGGATAGGTTTATTCAGTTGTCTTTTCCCTTTTACCTTCTCTCAAGTTGTGAGTACTCCTTGGTTTAGGAGACAGTACACCTATTACGCAAATTGGATAGTCTTCTTCCAAACCTTAGGCTGGTGCTGACCGGTAGGGAATGAAGAAAACCAATTAGCCTAAACGGTGTACAGAAGGTATTAAGATTAAGACAAAGCTAGGGATTAGTAAGAGGGCAAAGTAAATTGTGACTGCTATTCACGATCAAACCAAGTATTTCTTCGCCAATCCTAAATCACCTTTGTATTTCTCCAGGACACTCCGTATCACTACGAAGATCCACAGTTTATTGGATACTCCATCGTATGGTTATATACGAACTCGAGAGGAACTTGTTCCAGTTCGGGGATGGATTCTGGTCCAGGAGAAATAGGAATACGGTTTATTCGGTTGTCTTTTCTCTTCACCTTCTCTCGCATTGCGAGTGCTCCTAGGATTATGACAGTACACCCATTACGCTTATTGGATAGTCTTCTTCCAAACCATAGGCTGGTGCCGAACGGTAGGGAAGGAAGAAAACCAATTGGCCTAAAGGGGTGTGCAGAAGGTAATGACTAAAGACATATAAAGGGATTTGGAGAGGTGGCAAAGAATTATACGGTTACAATTGTGAATCTGGATAATGGAAGAGGCATTACTAGGAATACCAGGATACCCCAACGAAACATTTCAATGTTTCAGTTTCACTATGTACTGTTAATAGAAAACTGATTTCCCAATTAGACACTTGCTCCAGGGTATGTATTTACCAGGTATGATTCTCACATCTGTATGGTTTTACAGATGATGAGAGGGAGTAAGTTATTGGAAATTGGGTGATCATCCTTATTATCTCGGGATTCGTTGTAATCGGTGATATTTGAGGAAGTCGCCTGGGTTGTTTGCCGGACGACAATTATTTGGTTTTGAATATTCGTTGTTATGCACCAATTTCAAATTGATATATTTGTACGTCTATTTTTATAGAGTGAGATATACTTTTTGAAATTATGTCTTTGACATTTACCTATATCAGTGGATGGTTAGGTAAGGAGCATTAAACAGCGGTGTAATTCTTCTTAACCATAAGTACAGTTTTCAACCTACGACGCACATTGAAAGAGTTGTTAGACTCAGCGGACTTATACAGAGTATTGTATGTTGTCCAGTGTCCATTAGGACAGAGGGGTTGGTCCTCATACTATATTCTGTTTACTTTTAACTTCTCTAGTTCTTAGACATGTGTTTCGTAGGAACACAGGGTCTAAGTTTTGAGGAGTTATAGGTATTTGAATAGAGTAGAGAACCAGGTGTAGCAAGTATCGGGATTCTTCAAAGTGATCGAAGATGTAGATACTTGTGTATGGTGTTCAGTTGATAGTAATGATTAAGAGAACTAGCTTCTCTTTCAGGTTACTCATAATTGGAAACATTCCTAAGTTGAGTAACGCTGATCAGCCTCCTTCCATTTAGTTGACATGCACTGGAGACAGCTGAATGATTTGAATCTGGTTCAATTAAATCAGTGTCACTGGTTCTATATTGGATATAGAACAGTTAATATCTTAGCGATGTTAAGGTACGCGGAGTTGTCCGGCTTATGCTTATAACCAGACACTGGACAACTCAAGGCACGTTTCTGTAATGGCTGTTTGTGGGTTGACCCAGGCTATGACGAGGGTTGACTTTCTACCATCTTGACTCGCCACAGTTTTAACAAAAATGGATTTTTTCAGAAAACAACAGTGGGAGTATGGTAGAACTGGAAGTAATTCCAGAACCACAAACGATTACTGAAGATTTGATAAGGAACCTAAAGATTCAATCTGGATTGACATTCCATTGGCCACTCCGCAGATTTGGTGGGTAACCTCAGGCACCCGAGAGGTACTCCGGTAGCCTCAAGGACGGTGGCAGGGAGGTTCTTGTTTACCCAGACTTACCATTGCTGTTGTTCCAGACTGTGAGACCCGGCAGGAGGATGAGTATAGCGTCGTTCTAAACTAGCTTTAGAAGTGCACGTCTATATGACTCTGGAAGAGGGTTGTCGTAGTCAATGGGAGCAGCGAAAGCATTGGTGGACAGGTAGCTTATGTCTATTTATAGACTAAAGCAGATATAGCGGAGATAGATCATCAGTTTCTGATGTGACAGTCATAGGTTTGACTTCATCAGAATAAGGGATGGATCTGTTAAGAAGGTAGTAGGGTGTGATGTCATGGTATTTGGATGACATACACAGAGTAGGAAGTGATATTCCTATACTACGATCGGTTATACTTTGGTTGTCACACAGTGTTTTCTCCACACAAGACCTGGATATTATATCAGACATTCTGGTTACTAGATCTATAGTTTTAGATCTAGATTTGGGTGGTTTCCTAATCTGGGTATCTTGACAGCATTCTATGAGTATTTAGAATGGACGACTCCTGGCACGGTAGTATACCTGCAGGTAATGGAGTCGCCCTCTCTAAAGGTGTCTTACAGACTAAAGGGGAGAGGGATACGCATGATTGACAGATCACTTGCTTAGGCAATTGAGTCAATCATGAGATGTCAAGTACCACACCATATGTTGTTCTTGCAGTAGATGCAATAAGTTGATATTAATCCAATCCTGGAGAAACAGTCGGAAGCAGTTTTAGAACATAAGTTAATGTTCTAGGGATGTGATAACGACGGCTTCTTTTCGGAGACGGTTATCATTCCAGGCTTCCAAGGTGACATGGATGGCAGAGTGGCTGTCAGAGTTATAGTTTCTCCTTCTGACGAAGGGCAGTATTTTGGACAGGTGGTCCAAGGAAATACTGAGGGAGGCATAGCGCTGGGTACTGATTAAGTTCAGTCATCGATACAGTTTAAGAAGTTTGGATTTGGAGTTCATTTATGAGCTAGGTCCCATCAGATATCCAGACATACTCTAAGACAGGTATTGCTCATTTCGGGAGATGGCTTTCTCTGCGAACTTGAGATATAGAGAGACATAGAAAGAAACATCACAGCGGATCCACTCACTGAGGCTATTCCTCGAACGCAATAGTTTCACAAACGAGCTTTGTGAGACTGACTAATAGAGGAGTTGGGTGTTCGGTATCACACGGGCTGTGAGTATGCGACATCGCAATAATTAGCCTTGAGTGCAAGTGGGAGATTGTTGGAGATAGTGCCCTCAGAGTCAATTATTGGATCATAGGCACGTGATTGCAATGATTGAGGGAGGACCTATCCCGGTAGGACGGTCTTACTCGAGATGATAGTATGCTATCTGGTTTACCTTTATCATCGTTTACTGCTTCAGGTGACCTTACAGGTCGCTATTACACGTTGATAGAGCTCCTAGGATTCTTGCTTGACTGCCAGCAGTATGATGGCGATCATATACATGAGAGCTGGTAGTCCATAAGCACATCCTTAAAAGGTCCCTAGTCGTGGGAGTTTCGAGACAGGGCATCGATTCTCCAGAGTAGACTAGTGTATACAGTCGAGACCCCGACGAGGGGCGGTGGCCGGTCTCATAAGCCACTGGTGTCAGTTGGTTCACCTAAGATGTATACAGGTGCTCATTGGGTTATGAGTACACCGGACAGGACTCGCCGGGAACATGCTAGTTGGTCTTATACCTGACGTCAGATAGCAGTTCCCTGATGACATGTGTACAGGTTAGTTCATCGACCTTGGGATCGTCACTTGTCTCGTGTGAGTTCCCACTGTACTTTGATTACTACCCTACCACGGCTCAAAGGAGTCGTGCAAACAGGTTTTAGTTGGGTACAGTCCCGAGCCACATGGTGGCAGTGAGCGGATCTTCAGGGGTTCGTCTCTCCCGGTATTGGGGGTGAGGTCGCGCTGTGTCTAGGAGAGCCATTACGCAAAGCCCTTGGCCGAGGCAGGAGATTTACTGGTAGGTATTCCAGTAGTATCTCAGGGCGTTCTGGGCTACACTCCGACACGACTTGTACCGCTTTTGTGGGTCTGACTTTTACCAACCCCCTAGGCCCGACATGCGATGCTCATAGACGAACGGACCGGACTGTACGGATATTGTCACTGACAGGCTCAGTAGGGTGTCAGGATGAGTTCGCTCATCGACGTCCCTTTTGGTCAATAGCTGGTGGCCCGTCACGTATTGGCTAATACCTCTGACGTGCTAGTGGTTAAATCCACAGCCATAGTATTGACGAGTCTTTAAAGTCCACCACACTTTCAGTTACTCAAGCTTTCGGGCGAAACGCTGTAGAGGCCGTATGGAGATATGGCAGGATCCGATCAGATACGTGCGGTATTGCACGGATCAGGATCGGATGGTTTGTACTAGTATCCGTATGGATATATGGCAGGGTTCGATCAGACACGTGCGGTATTGCACGGATCGGGATCGGACGGATATTACTAGCCGGCTTTGGTTTAAGCCGGATCCTAGTTTAGTACAGTGTAGATTTTGTCTCATTGCATTTGTATCCGGACGGAATACAGATGCGGGTATGTATGCACAGTATAGGGGTTTTCTTTTAATTTATTACGGGACCAGTTTTCTGGAGTTGCCAGTTTGCATTCCGTTCCGGTCGGTTTTTCTTTGTTCTTTCCCGGCCGAACCTTTTGATGGAGGGTGTTATTTGTAAGTTTGCAAATAACACATTGTGAAGGGTTTTCATGCAAATGGTTTGATTATGAAAGCATCTTTTTTTATTCCTTTCTTTTCTATCATCATTTCTTGTAAAAGGTGATTAGGATTGATTTGTGTTTGATGTGAGATTGTTATGATGAGGTTTGGATATGGTCACCTTTCTCTTTCTCCTACACTCACCTCCCTTCTTGTTATGGTTTGCATTTCATTCCTCCACCATTCTCACTAGATGAAAGGGGGGTTCACTTGAGAGAAAAAGAATGAGAGAGTTCATTTTGTTATGTGAGGAATTCTTCATCTCATCTTCTTCTTCTTGCTAGAAAATTGAAAGCACCAATTTTCTTTACCTCTTCTTCCATCCATCAATGGCAACTACATAGACTCCAAGAGATAATGTTTCTACACTACATTCTACAGCATTTCTTGGGCATGTCGACTTGCCGGCTTCATGCCCGAGTTGCCTCGATATTGAGGCGGGAGCCCGTAAAAGACGCAGGCGATGTGGTGCCCTTCCGGCGAGGAGGCGATGACATGGAGACTAGACTTTCCGCGGGAGATCGGGACGATGACGAGAAGACCGGAGGACTCGGATCACTTGGTATACTTCTCTTCCCATCTCTTGTTAGCTAGTATAGGTTAATGCTTAACGATCCGGGTTTTATTATCCGCGGTAGCGCCAGTTTCCGAGTAAGGAAAATTTTTGATTCCGCATTTTGGCCTAGGTAAGACGGCCCTGTAGGGTTCCTAGGCACTCTAGTGAGGTCTCTAAAGGCATCAACCATGCCCATTTCAAATTCGGTGCCGAGAGACCCTAGTGTACGGATCGTCGGCTAGATATTTAGGCGAAAAACAATCTAGTTAACAACTTAACTAATGGGATATCGGAAATACAACCTTTGTAGATCCGGTGCTCCACCTCCATTGCTCCGCAACGGTGTCTCCTCGCTATCCAAAATCCATCCCGGGCTATAGAGTCGGCTTCATCGGAGAATGGACGGGCTAGGTCATCGACGACGTGCCGAAGATGATCTACGTCGAGGCATCGCTAAATCAAGCTCCACCTTCACCAAACCATGATAACTTGTGAAGGAAACACACTCTACTACTTGGCAAGAGGTAGAGGATGAAGAAATAGGAAGTGGGTAGACTTTAGTTTTGGATTTCTCACTCATATGCTCAATATGCCATTGATGAGGACAAGCTTCTTCATGAAGAAGAAGAAAAGCAAGAAGAAGATGAAAGTTATGATAAGTTAATTTAGAATAGAAAAGAATAATAATCTTATCATAATTTTCACCATGGTTAGATGTAGAGAATTAACATAGGTTAGATCAATGGTTAGGGTCAAAAGAAGAAGACAAAATGGTTAAGTGGTCAAAGTTTCATGAAGCTTCAATAAGCTTCATGAAGAATAAAGAAAGATAACCATTTTGTTTTTCTTCTTTTATGCTTTAATTATTTTCCAAAATGAATAAGCAAATAATTAAAAGAATATGCAAAACCCTAATCATTATCTTGACCATAGTTTTATTTTATACACTTAACCAAAAACCATGTATCATCAAACATGATACAAGTAAGTGCACAAAACTATATCGTATATACAATGTGCACTCCCGAGCGAGAAAATCCATTTAAAGTGAACCGATACTGGTTAATGGAAAGTAATATATCAAATATATAATTATGCATTAAATCATTAAATCAACACTTGATTCAATGATCCGGTCATGTCGCACATAACCGACTGGTATCATTAGTAACAACTTATCGAATCAACACTCGATCCGATAACTCGGCTATATCGCATATAACCGATCAATGTCACATCGCGAGAATCGAATACAGTATCACATACTGGTGTTATTCTCGGTCCCGCACATATCTCATATGCGTTCCTATTTCGTTTTGCTTGAGCCAGGAAACCTCTGTGCAGGACTCTAAAGACTCGTCAATACGTCGGCAGTAGGTGATGATCATATCAAACACCCACAAGCCGCAAGCGGTCTGCTAAACGTAACGGCCACCCGGGTATTGAGCGATCTGAAGATCGACGAGCAAGCCCGCTCAAACTCCAGTGAATCCGACCAGTAACACTACCGTACAGTCCGGTCTGATCGTCTGATATGTCGCATATCTTGCCTAGGGGTAGTAAACGTCAGACCCCAATAGCTCGATAAGTCGTGTCGATATGAGGTCTATAACACTTCGAGAAACTACTGGTAACACTTACCAGTAAATCTCAGCAACCCTGGCCAGGGATTTCCTGTTATAGCCAATCGAACACAGCGCAACATCAACTCCCTATACCGGGAGAGACGAATCCCCTCCTATCGCTCATTGCCTCCATGTGACTCGGGACTGTACCCAAAAACCACCGTTTTGCACGCCCTCTTGGACGTGGTAAGATGGAAATCAAAGCAAAGTGGGAACCACACAAGACTCTATGACGATCTCGGGTCAACAGACTACTCTGTACCAGTGTCACCAGAGAACTGCCATCTGACGCGAGGTATAATACCATCTGGGAGTTCTCGGCGAGTCCGTCCAGTGTACCCAGTCTCTACTGAGCACCCGTACATCATCTCGGATGTCAAACACCAATGGATATGGGATCATCCATCGCCCATCTGTATGGGTCGAGAAGGTATACACTAGTCTACTCTGGTATATCGATGCCCCATCTCGATACACCCACGACTAGGGACTTTGAAGGATGTACTTATGGACTACCATGCCCCCACTGGTATGATCCGCATCATAGTCTAGGTAGTCAAGTACACATCCTAAGGGCTTTACCAACATGTAACAGAGAGACAATCAGTATACACGTTAAGGTAAAGGGTAACCAGATAGCATACTATCATGTCGAGCAAGAAAGTCCTCCCTATATATGTCCCAGCATCCACTACAATATACATCCTATGTACAGTAATGGCCTCTAGGGCATACATATAACTAACAATCTCCCACTTGCACTAGGGCCATCTGTAGCAGTGGTCGAAGTATCTCATACTCAACCATCCCATAAAAGTCTCTCTCTGGGAATAGGCCTTCGTGAGTGGATCCGCCGTGTTGTCCTCTGAGTCTACTCTCCTGTCCTCGATCAGCCTGGAGATCAACCATCTCTATGATCAGGTGACACTGCCTTAGAACATGTCTGGATCACTGATGGGACCTGTGTTCCTCGGCATAAGCCACAAATCCATTGTCACACAATGGGAGGAACGTAGTTCATCTCATGAACCAATATACACCCAAACAGCCTCTGAGGTAGCATCTTAAGTAGCGATGTATCCTGCCTTTATCGTCTAGTATGTCACGGTATCTAGCTTGGAACTCTTCCAACATACCGTCCCTTTTCTGAGGGTAAAGACAATGCCTGCGACTGACATTCAGTCGTTTTTATCACCCTGGAACACTTCCAGTGATTCTCCTCAGGATCGATTGATACCATCTCACTACTACTAGTGAGAATCCTAACATCCAATTAAATCTATCTCATAGATCCAAAACTCAGGATTTAGGAGGCATCATTTTGATCCTTTATGGAGAATCCTTATGATAAGCGGAGATTGATCGAGCGTAGCATAGAAAACTCCTTCCCTATCAAGAGTATGTCATCCACGTACTCTACGAGGATCGTCACCATACTCCCTACTACCTTTTTGCTTATACAAGGTTCATCTACCATTTTGATGATGTCAAACTCTTTGACTAAGACATCAAAACAGACGTTCTAACTCCGCGATGCCTGCTTTATCCTATAAAGCATCTTGCACACGTTTCCGCTGCTCCCACTGTCTACGAGGCCCTCTGGCTGTGTACTTATAGACGCACTCTTCTATAACATTATTTAGAAAAGCAGTCATGGCACCCAACCGTCAGATATCGTAGTGATGGTATGTAGCCGTGGTAAGTAGGATCTTGGATGGACTTAAGCATAGCTACTGGAAAAGGTTTCATCATTATCCACGCCTGGTCAATGACGAAAAACTTTAACAAGTCTAGCTTTGAAAGTCTCAACTTTTCCATTTACACCAAGTAATCTTCTCAAGATATACTTGCTCCTGATGGGGATTTAACCCTTCAGATATTGCAACCAAAGTCCATACTTTGTTGGTGTATATGGATTCCATCTCAGATCGCTAAGCATCCAGCCATTCTTACAGAGTCTTACTCCTGATGGCCAGCTCGAAACTAGTTGGGTCATCATCTCATGATGCATTCCTCGCTCCCACTGTCATAGAGAAACCGAAGTATCTCTCAGGTGGGTGAGGAACCCTACTAGATCAGCGGAGAGGCTGAGGTTTGTTGGAATCTACTGAATCCTTCGGTTCTACCAAATCATCAACTCCAGTTTGTATAGCTGGAACGTTTCCAGTTCTACATAACAGACGTTTCCTCGAGCTTGTCCGGATTTTACTTTTAGACATAGGCCGGACAACCCCAAATCTTAACTAACTTAAGATATGGGCTCTTCCCTTTCCATATCACATAAGAAATGGTAGGCTTTGATTTGATTCGAACCGTAATTCAATAGGTATGCAGCTTCATAAGTGCATAACTCCCAAAAGGAAATAGGTAACTCAGTAGTACTCATCATAGAGCACACCATATCAAATAGGGTGCAATTGCTCCGCCCCGACATTCCATCGTGCAATGGTGTATACGGAGGAGTAATGCTGAGAGAGAATCTCATTCTCCTTTAGAATAGTCCAGGATTTCCGTGCTCAATTATTCTCCTCCTTGATCTCATCAAAGGACATAATACTTATACCCGTATTTTGGTTCTCTACTTCTAACTTATATTCTGTGAATATCTTAAAAGGTTCGGACTTGTGTTTCAACAGGAACATAGGTCTGAATCTCGAAAGATTATCAGAGAATGTAATGAAGTAAAAAGAACCGGTCTTGGTATGTGTAGACAGGGGACCTAACATACATCAACATGTATCATCCCAAGAGTTCACTAACTCTTTCTCTGTTTCCTATAAACAGAGATATGGTCATCTTATCTTTGTGACATGACTGGCGAGTTTCACAAGATGTAAATTCAAACTGATTTAAATATGCATCTATATGTAACTCTAGCTAGTCGGGTCACATTGATCTGACCTAGTCTACAATACCTCAAGAAGAATTCGTTCATTTCTGAACTCTTCCTCTTATGTGTGTTCTGTATACTAAGAACTGTAGTTTGATTTAGAACATTAATGCTTTTAGATAACGTGCCTGAACCGATCAACTTTTGATATAGGAAATGTTCAAAACATTATCCAACAATACAAAATTATATCATTTCTTTACTAATAAAGAGAGTGATATGATTTTGTATATCAGGTTCGGTATCTAATAACATACGTTCAGAATCAATGTATTACAATACAGGGTGACAGTGACCAACAGACTTGGCTGCAACACTTGCCCCGTTTTCTGCCTCATTAAACTTATCACCCGTTCTCAGTTTTTCTACCCTTTTGTAGCCCTATGTAACGGATTACATATCTGGGATCCTGATCCGGTATCATATACGCAGGATTCGGAGGATACTGAGAAACAGTTCTGCATAATGAACACACCCGAAGATGATGCATCAGCATGCACTCTCTTCATTTGGGCGGCACGGGAAATCTGGTATTCCCCAATTTCCTGCTCTGTCTTATAACAATTATAAGTTGGAGCGGGACCAACGTTCCCCAGCTCAGTATAACAAGCGGGTTCGGTCAAATATCCATATTATTATCTTGATTAAGGCGTAACATGGTCGCTACCAGGAGAGAGAGAGAAGAAAACACTCAGCGTGCGCTCTGTCAAGAATAGATTGGTTATTATTTTATCTAATCAGGATGGCTCCCACTGCTTTTTATCAAATCTTCCTTCAAACCCTAAAAGGAAAGACTAGCCGGGATTAATTATACACTACAAGTTCGCCAATCTTTCAGCCAGGCCAGTGTCGGTACTTTGAGGGAGGTCCCCCGTGCTTTTGCACGAACCTAATTAATGTAAACCTCGTTTTCCCAGAGGTGTAACCTCGTTAACAGCTTTCTAGACACCTACTTGATCGGCTAATTGTACTGTATAAAACTCTCCCAGGAGTAACACTTACTCGCAGCGGGTATCGGGATCCAACTATCTCATAGAAGGTATGCAATCTTATTGCAAATTTCAACACTTGAAATTCCCGATAATATTTTGCCCCTAGCAGCTATATGACCTTAACATAGTCAACAAATCATAAGTGCTAGTCAAGTTCAACCCGTCATTTCCCGATTGAATTAAACCCACCCGCACGACCCTTAACATAGTCAACAAAGTCGCACGACTACCCTAATCCAATCACATCATATGCTTATGCAGATAAGCACTAATTAGCTACCGCACACTACGCCTTAACATAGTCAACAAACGTAGCACGAATACTAACTAGGACTTATCTGAAATGACGGAGGGCTACGACAGGTTTTTCTGAAAACCTATTGCGTAATGAACTTGATATCGTTGTAGGATCGAATGAATTTTAAAATGGAGTGTTTTTGAGACTTTTCTAGTTTTGCTAAAGGAGTCACTCCCGGTGAAGGGATCGTCGGTCCTTTCCTCGTCGAATGAGGTGCGGGATATATCATATATATCACTGTGCAAAGCAAAAAAAGTTAAAAGCAATCAAAAGTCAAACCGAGTGTGTAGCATCTGCCAGTTATTGCTAAAGGAGTCACTCCCGGTGAAGGGATCTCGGTCCTTTCCTTATCGAATAAGGTGCAGGATATATCACATATACCGCTGTGCAAAGCAAGAACTGTAGCTAGCTGTTTTATTTTGAAATTCGATTCTACAACATCTTAGGTTTCTTTTATTTCATTAATCTCATTAATGAAGTCCCATCATTTAAGTACCTAAACATCACAGATAAATACGACGTACACTTATGCCATCCGTATTCGCCTCGATGTCCCCTCGTGCACCGTTAGGTTAGGTAACTAACGACAGAGCAGGGCAGGGCTAGCGCGGGTGTAAAACATAAGTAACGTCTATATAATATATCATATATACTATATACTATATCTATCACAGAACATCACATGATCACATCACAAATATCGTAGCAGAAGAATCATATGAAATATTGGATATACTAGGACGTCCGTGTTTTCAATACGAGCTAGTATAAAACACGGATTCCACAGTCGTGATGAATAGCCAAACCCACACCCCTAGACCCCTACGAGAGCGGCAAGCAACCCTACCTATTCTGGAGTTAGGAGACCCGGACTCGACTCCTCGAGTTGGTCTCCCACTGGACTCCAGAACCCGGTTACTTGTGCCCTCCTCCTTGGGACTATCCTAGTGCGGAAAAGTAAATAATATACAAACGGTGACTACTTCCGCTACCTGGAAGCGCCCCAATAAAAGAATATTACATACAAGTTTTTACATGAATGAAAATGAAAAACACTCATCTCACATAAAAACCCCCGGCTATTCAAACACGACGATCCAATATAACATATCCAGCAACACATAACATCACATGTCATCAACGTAAGTAAATATGCGCATCCCAATTGTCGTTGACATATAGCAACGAAAACGGCGATATCACATATTACACTTACGGTCACAGAAAAGAAAGTGTAAAACTATAACAGTTGGAATCCGCAACCTCCTCAGACATCGCATGCCTGACCTAATGAATTACTTAGACATCGCATGCCTTATAATTATAAACGCCGTATTTTAGTCTCATTATCGAAAACACTTTTCAATACCAAGTCCGGTAATTCAACAGGATTCCCGACATCCTGATCGAATGCTCTTCGCAAACTTCAGTAGGCGGCCGCACCCCTAATACCGTCGACGAAGTGCACCAAGGAGGAACACCGCCACCGCGAGCACCCGAACGGATGCTTTCGGCGACGGGGTTCTCCTACAGTCACTTGGTCGGGGCTATGGAGTGAAGCTGTCTATTAAGTTTACCCGGCGAGTATCCGCGTACGCTACGTGATTGCGAGGGACTTTTGATCGCATCAAAATTCTGTGGCAACCGATCAAGTGAGACTAAAGTGCTATGTTTATAACATTCATTCAGTTATCTCATAACTATTGTGAATTCCAATTATTGTATCCCATTCCGGATAAATAGAAAATGTTAAACTTTCCGATCGAACAATCGAACACCCAAGTTTTCCCGAAACTGATCAACATATGAAACAAGTATAACAACATTCCGTTCGTGCCTCAGTACCAACGGTCCAGCCGTAGAAGGGTCAAGCCAACGCCTCACATGTGGCACGCCGTACTGCCCCAAACCCGAAGGTTCAAAGGGCAGTTCAAGACGGTCACATAATCGAGTTAAGGTTTGTTGTCTTCTAGAGGGTCCATCGAGTTACTTGCACTACTTAGAACGTCGTTAAACTTCGGAAAAATCCAACACTTGGAAATTTCCCGACAGGGGAAAAATTGGGTATTTATATCCGGTCGAACTTTTTTACATATTCTAAAATTTATTCGGAAAGCCAAATAGACAAAATTTGATACCCCGATCGAAACACCGCATCCCCAAAACAACTCCAGAAAATTCAACTCTTCAAAAATATTAAAAATACCCAGGAAAACCAGTACTGTTAAATAGGAGTTACTGTGCAACCAACACTTCACAAAACGACAAACAGGCCGCGCTTCTGCCGCACGAGGCATGCTCGTGCCGCGGAAACGCGGCGCTTTAATGGAATTAGGGCACACGACTACACAGTAACTCTTAGATATTCCTGCATGTTTTTCTGCATATTTTTAATACGGAAAAATCCAGATTTTTAAAAATTGGACAGAGACCATGTTTGCGATCGGGTTTCGGGTTCTTTCGGACTTCAAATTCCGTCTGGACTTCGCCTAAGTCTCTTGCTAGGCTCTGATACCACTGTAGGGTTCCTAGGCACTCTAGTGAGGTCTCTAAAGGCATCAACCATGCCCGTTTCAAATTCGGTGCCGAGAGACCCTAGTGTACGGATCGTCGGCTAGATATTTAGGCGAAAAACAATCTAGTTAACAACTTAACTAATGGGATATCGGAAATACAACCTTTGTAGATCCGGTGCTCCACCTCCATAGCTCCGCAACGGTGTCTCCTCGCTGTCCAAAATCCATCCCGGGCTCTAGAGTCGGCTTCATCGGAGAATGGACGGGCTAGGTCATCGACGACGTGCTGAAGATGATCTACGTCGAGGCATCGCTAAATCAAGCTCCACCTTCACCAAACCATGATAACTTGTGAAGGAAACACACTCTACTACTTGGCAAAAGGTAGAGGATGAAGAAATAGGAAGTGGGTAGACTTTAGTTTTGGATTTCTCACTCATATGTTCAATATGCCATTGATGAAGACAAGCTTCTTCATGAAGAAGAAGAAGAGCAAGAAGAAGATGAAAGTTATGATAAGTTAATTTAGAATAGAAAAGAATAATAATCTTATCATAATTTTCACCATGGTTAGGTGTAGAGAATTAACTTAGGTTAGATCAATGGTTAGGGTCAAAAGAAGAAGACAAAATGGTTAAGTGGTCAAAGTTTCATGAAGTTTCAATAAGCTTCATGAAGAATAAAGAAAGATAACCATTTTGTTTTTCTTCTTTTATGCTTTAATTATTTTCCAAAATGAATAAGCAAATAATTAAAAGAATATGCAAAACCCTAATCATTATCTTGACCATAGTTTTATTCTATACACTTAACCAAAAACCATGTATCATCAAACATGATACAAGTAAGTGCACAAAACTATATCGTATATACAATGTGCACTCCCGAGCGAGAAAATCCATTTAAAGTGAACCGATACTAGTTGATGGAAAGTAATATATCAAATATATAATTATGCATTAAATCATTAAATCAACACTTGATTCAATGATCCGGTCATGTCGCACATAACCGACTGGTATCATTAGTAACAACTTATCGAATCAACACTCGATCCGATAACTCGGCTATATCGCATATAACCGATCAATGTCACATCGCGAGAATCGAATACAGTATCACATACTGGTATTATTCTCGGTCCCGCACATATCTCATATGCGCTCCTATTTCGTTTTGCTTGAGCCAGGAAACCTCTGTGTAGGACTCTAAAGACTCGTCAATACGCCGGCAGTAGGTGATGATCATATCAAACACCCACAAGCCGCAAGCGGTCTGCTAAACGTAACGGCCACCCGGGTATTGAGCGATCTGAAGATCGACGAGCAAGCCCGCTCACACTCCAGTGAATCCGACCAGTAACACTACCGTACAGTCCGGTCTGATCGTCTGATATGTCGCATATCTTGCCTAGGGGTGGTAAACGTCAGACCCCAATAGCTCGATAAGTCGTGTCGATATGAGGTCTATAACACTTCGAGAAACTACTGGTAACACTTACTAGTAAATCTCAGCAACCCTGGCTAGGGATTTTCTGTTATAGCCAATCGAACACAGCGCAACATCAACTCCCTATACCGGGAGAGACGAATCCCCTCCTATCGCTCATTGCCTCCATGTGACTCGGGACTGTACCCAAAAACCACCGTTTTGCACGCCCTCTTGGACGTGGTAAGATGGAAATCAAAGCACAGTGGGAACCATACAAGACTCTATGACGATCTCGGGTCAACAGACTACTCTGTACCAGTGTCACCAGAGAACTTCCATCTGACATGAGGTATAATACCATCTGGGAGTTCTCGGCGAGTCCGTCCAGTGTACCCAGTCTCTACTGAGCACCCGTACATCATCTCTGATGTCAAACACCAATGGATATGGGATCATCCATCGCCCATCTGTATGGGTCGAGAAGGTATACGCTAGTCTACTCTGGTATATCGATGCCCCATCTCGATACACCCACGACTAGGGACTTTGAAGGATGTACTTATGGACTACCATGTCCCCACTGGTATGATCCGCATCATAGTCCAGGTAGTCAAGTAAACATCCTAAGGGCTTTACCAACATGTAACAGAGAGACAATCAGTATACACGTTAAGGTAAAGGGTAACCAGATAGCATACTATCATGTCGAGCAAGAAAGTCCTCCCTATATATGTCCCAGCATCCACTACAATATACATCCTATGTACAGTAATGGCCTCTAGGGCATACATATAACTAACAGACTAGACTTTCCGCGGGAGATCGGGACGATGACGAGAAGACCGGAGGACTCGGATCACTTGGTATACTTCTCTTCCCATCTCTTGTTAGCTAGTATAGGTTAATGGTTAACGATCCGGGTTTTATTGTCCGCGGTAGCACCAGTTTCCGAGTAAGGAAAATTTTTGATTCCGCATTTTGGCCTCGGTAAGACGGCCGGGGCACTGCCGTGGCGCAACAATAACTATAAGTGGGTTGTGCGTGTCATGGAAATTATTGACGGTGTGTGTGGCTTACAATCAGTGCTCGTGCAACATGAGCCATCAATAATGGTGCAGTGTCCTAAGGATACTAGCCCAAGCACACCAATAACTAAGCAGTAGGGTGAATGCGCAGTTCTAAATATGACATATAATATACGACAAAATTAACATCTCTAGCCCAGACGCATAACGCCATGCGGGCGATTCCCCTGTAGATGTTAAATCTACTCACCAACGCTCCTGGCTAAGTGAAGCCTACCACCTGTTTTCCCTTTGTAGCAGTGTCCGAAGTTCCCGCCTGCGAACCTGTAACATAAAAAAATATAACAGAAATATATTAGCAAAAGACCCAAACACATACAAATCTACACGGACCAACATGACACACATACGTACTCTAAAGGGTTCGTGTTGTAGCTAACGCGTATAGCGACACTACAAAACCAACTCAGAGCAACATCAACACAGAACACGCACCTATCGGATAACGTATCACGCAAAACGAAACACTTGAAATACGCAAAGTGGACCCAGATTTTTCTGTACCAGTAAACTATAAAAGTTGCAAGTACCATGAGATCACAAACAACCCCAGAGACCCCTACCCAAAAACCCAAACCCCAACTCCCCAGTCTGGCCGCAATTTGTGGCCAGAACCAATAAAACTGCGGCCTGATCATGGAGGAATTGGCTCGTATTTTCTGGGTAGGTTCTAGGTCTCTACACTAGGTTACTATCATGCCAACTTTCGCAAAAAATACATGGTTTAACAGCAGATCATCCGAGAGCCAAACAAAACACAAAAAATACGATATTTACCCAAAACGATACGATACGCGATAAAAACTAAAACTAACAAGCTAAGCTACACAAAATTAACTTAAAGAACAGAAAGGAATCATTTCCTACACAAAAGAATTGAAATATCCAAGCTTGGCACACTCCAAGGCATCCAAGAGGAAAAAGTGATCAAAGATGTGATTTTTGATGAGATTTGTGATGTTTAGTGATGGATTTGTGTAGGAAATGGAGAGTGTTCAGTTTGATGAGGGAGAGATGAAGAACAATTGAAAAGAGATAAGAAATGAGAGAGTGTGTGAGGAAATGAGAGAGGGAGGTGAGCGTAGGTTGTGAGATAAGGGTGAGTGTATCCAATGCATTAAATGCTAACCATGTTTTCACATTTAATGCTTTCATACAACTCATCACTCCAAAAGAAAATATTTCTCTCCCTCTCTCTCACTCACAAAAGATCTAGGGTTAAGCAAAGGGTGGATTAAACAAGGATTAAGTTAAGTTTCATGGTTGCTAAGAACAAAATTAGCACAAACAAATCTCACATTTACGTGCACACGTGCATGCATGCTTATAACAAATAATAATAAATTATTAATTAAATGTTGTAAAATGTGAGGAACCCGAATTGGTAAACTTTTTACTATAAACCCGCATTAACGTCTAAACGAACACTAACCGAAATCTAAGGCGTTACAGAATGTCCTAATCGATCGCATCAAATGCTTTGTGGGAAGACATCGCTTAGCTATCGTACACCATGTCTTAACTATAGTCAACAAACGTGGCACGAATACTAAGTACTCTGCTTCCTAAAATGGCGGAGGGTAACAGATGGTTTTTATGAAAACCAATAACATTTTGAACTTGATATCGTTGTAGAATCTAGTGAAAATAGTGGTTTAAGCTCCATTTTTAAAAGTCAAATGGTTTTGTAGTATCTTTCTAATTTTGCTAAAGACCTCACTCTCGGTGAAGGGATCTCGGCTCTTTCCTTATCGAATAAGGTGCTGGATATTTACGAATACCACGATGCAAAGAAAAAGTTAGATCAACTATAAAAACAATCGATTGCGTTGTATCATTTTCTAGTTTCTCTAAAGGGTGTTAGTTATATGTATGTCCTAGAGGTCATTACTGTACATGCGTTGTATATTGTAGTGGATGCTTGGACATATATAGGGAGGACTTTCTTGCTCGACATGATAGTATGCTATCTGGTTACTCTTTATCTTAACATGTACTCTGATCGTCTCTATGTCACATGTTGATAAAGCCCTTAGGATGAGTACTTGACTACCAGGACTATGATGCGGATCATACTAGTGGGGACAGTGTAGTCGCCAAGTACATCCTTCAAATGTTCCTAGTCATGGGAGTACCGAGATAGGGCATCGATACTCCAGAGTAGACTAGCGTATGCGCTTCTTGACCCATATGATGGGCGATGGATGATCCCATATCCATTGGTGTTTGACATCAGAGAAGGTATACGGGTGCTCAGTGAAGAATGGGTACACTGGACGGACTCGCCGAGAACTCCCAGATGGTATTATACCTCACGTCAGATGGCAGTTCTCTGGTGACACTGGTACAGATTAGTCTGTAGACCCGAGATCGTCATAGAGTCTTGTGTGATTCCCACTGTGCTTTGATTTCCATCATACCACGTCCAAGAGGGCGTGCAAAAAGGTGGCTTTTGGGTACAGTCCCGAATCACATGGAGGCATGAGCGATAGGAGGGGTTTCGTCTCTCCCGGTATAGAGAGTTGATGTTGCGCTGTGTTCGATTGGCTACAACTGGAAATCCCTGGCCTGGGTTGCTGAGATTTACTGGTAAGTGTTATCAGTAGTTTATTGAACTGTCATGGACCTCATATCGACACCACTTATCAGGCTACTAGGGTCTGACGTTTACCACCCCTAGGCGAGATATGCGACATATCAGACTAAGAGACCGGACTGTACGGGAGTGTTACTGATTGGATTCACAGGAGAATATACATGCTTGCTTTTTGATCTTCTAATCGCTCAATACCTGGGTAGCTGTTACGTTTAGCTGACCGCTTGCAGCTTGTGTGTGTTTGATATGATCATCACCTACTACCGGCGTATTGACGATTCTTTAGAGTCCTACACAGAGGTTTCCTGGCTCAGGCAAAACGGAGTAGGAGCATATATATGATATGTACAGGACGGAGAACAATACGTGTATGTGATACTGTATTATATTCTCGCGATATGTGATATCGGCCGGGTATATGTGATATTGCCAGGTCATCGGATCAAAGTGTTGATTCGATAAACTGATACAAATTATATTAGTCGGTTATTTATGAAATAGCCGGATTATCAGATCAAGTGTTGATTTGATAATTAAATGTATGATTATATATTTGATATATTAAATTATATTAACTAATATAAGCTCACTAAAAGTTTCTTTTTCTCACTCGGGTAATACATTGATATATATGCGATATATGTTAATTGTATTATTTTATTTTGTTACAGATTATATTATATATGTGATATATAATATTGTAAATAGTTAAGGTTACAAATGCAACATGTTTTGTGGAGTTTAAATATGGTTAGGGTTTGGATTAGGGTTAAACCTTCTTGAAGCTTCTAGAAGCTTTGCTTATGTTTTTAACTAAAGATATTTTCTAAAGATATTTTGGTTGATATTTGTTAACCCAACCCAACCCTTCACCATGGTTAAGTCTCTACATGGGTTAAGTTATCATACTTAACCCATGGTTGCATTTCTAACCTTACTAGATTTCATTATTCATCACAAAAGAAATTGATCATCTTCTTCCTTCTTCTTCTTTGCATGAAAAGCTTTCTAGCTTTTTATGAAGTGATGAAAATGAGTGAGTTAAAGAAAATAAATGAGAGCTAAATTCCTACTTCATCATCCTCATCTATTCTAGCCACTTAGATTAGGGTGTTTTCTTTTCTAATACCTGATTAGCAAAGCAAGGGCTTGGGTTTGAGTTTCTTCAATGTTGATCATCTTTGTTATCGAAGATCGGAAGCAAGCTTGCATCTTTCTTTTGTGGAGCCTCTCTAGAGTTTGGATACTCGATGATCGCAGCGAAGGTACCTCAAAACGGAGCTTTTGAAGTGAAGCACCAGACTACAAAGGTTCTAATCCCAAACTATAGGAAGTAAATTTGTTTACTTGCTTTGTTTCGCCTAATCTCTAGTCTAAGATCTTGGTTAGGGTTGTTCGGCACGTCTAAAATTTAAATCGGGCATGGTTGATGCCTTGTAAAACCTTATGAGAGTGCCTAGTAACCCTATAGTGGTATCAGAGCCAAGCTAGAGCTTTAGGCGATGTATAGACGAAGTTTAAAGTCCGATCGAACCCAGAAACATCGTGATTTACCCCTTCTCTGGAAATTTTCAAAAATGTTTATTTTTTCATATTAAAATTACTCAGAAAAATAAGCAGGAAATTCTAAGAATTACTGTGAAATACGAAGCCCCAACTCCATCATGGGAGCACGGAACCGCAGCCAAACCATGGGTTTGGCGGCGGTTCATCGGCCATCATGAGGAGTCAGTGGCTTATACTTCAAGGTATGATTCTTGGGTACTTTTTCCTGCTTCTGGGAATTTTTAATTCTACTCAAGTGTTGAGTTTTCTGGAGATCTTTTGTATTCGTTGATTCGATCGGAAAGTGTAACTTCGTTTAAGTCTTTTCCGGGTAATTTAGAACGTGTTAAAAATTTAGAACATGATACCAATACCGATTGGTGCAACCCCGAATAATGGACATATAACAATTAGTCAACGTTTCCATAACACACATACACATCACTAAGCTTGTAAAATAACCGCAACATTATAATTCCGCATGGGTTAGCAAACTAAACCATTTTCCAACTCATGAAAAAATCCAGTGAGCTACCCTTTTAAAAACCGATCTTTTGAGCCAATCCGGGAGTCGAAACGAACTCGAAACCCGCCCGAACTTCGCGGAGGCAAAGAACAACATGTTAAAGGTCGAATAGGGGGCTTGGGGGGGTACCCACCCCCTGGGGCTACCTCGAGGTGGCCCCTTGGGGTTGGCAGACCCGAGAGCACCCTGTTGGGGTGTAGGTCCGGCCTATGGTCCCTCTTGGGTATCCCCGGGATGCACGCGCTCCACCCCACGGATTCATGATTCAAACTGTGAGCCCGCGGGGTGTGCAAACATCTCAAAACATCGGTTTTCAAAACTGTTTTTTCGGCAGTTTTTGCACGACGAAAAACGGAGGAATTCTAACGCTACAAGCTATTTAACATTTAAGATAGGCTCTGATACCATGTTAGTTGATGTTCCACACCCTCACAACACTTGTGAGGAGGCGGAAGGGATAAACAATAATTTTCTTGCATGCAACACCCACATAACCCAAGATTAGTGTTTAAACCTTAACTAGCAAACCCTATCTAGAGTTCTAAACTACTATTATAGGGGTTATACCTTGAGAATCGGTCATTCGGGGCTTCGTTTGGATGCGACTCCTAGGCTCCTTGATGGTTGCAAAGAGCTCAATCTCCGGCCACCTCGAGATCCCAGACGATCCATTCGAGAGCTATCGAACAAGCTACAAAATTTTCATAAGAGTTTAACTAAGAGATCAAGATTGCTAGAAGTGATCACTTAGATGATGTAGAGATCAAGTAATGGATTATATTTGTCTCTTGACCTATGATTCACAACTCATGTGAAGGTTTAGGTAAAGAGGTAGAGGAAGGAGAGAATTAGGAGAGAGAATGTGTATGTGATGAATGAATGAAAAATAAAGCATAACAAAAGATATGGCTCAAAACAATAATTGAAGCATGCATTATTTTTTCACAAAAATATTGCACCATTCCCCAATAGTAAACCCAAATGAATATAAAATGATTTGAGCTATGCCTTCAACCATGCTAAGACTTTCTCCAAATTCCACCTCATCATTTCCATTTTGTCAAAATGAAAATCCATTTATGAGGTGTCTCCTTCTAGAATGTATTCTTGTACAATTACAAGAATACCCCTCACTGTATACTGTATAAGTATACCCGTATTCGAATTCCGAAAAATTCGAATACAAATAATCCAATAATATAATACCGGTATCCGGCTTAAACCAAAGCCTACCAGTATTATCTTTCAGATCATTATTCCTGTAACACTTACACGAACATGATCGAAACCCTGCCGTAACAACATACATCATCTACATCTTTTTCCTGAACCAGGGAACTCTCTGTGTGTGACACTAAAGACTCGACAGTATGCTGGCAGTGGGTTTAACCACAAGCACGTCATCGGCACTACCTGTGCGTAACGGCTACCCAAGTACATGACGAAAATGTGACCAACGAGCGAACTCATCACAACCCTAACGATCCTGTAAGCAACCCTTATCGTACTGTCCGGTCTCTTCGTCTATCGCATATGAAGTCTAAGGGTGGTAAATGTCAGACCTTAGTAACTTTATATGTCATGCTGATTTACGGCCCATAACGGTTCGAGAAACTACTGATAACACTTATCAGTAAATCTCGAGAACCCAAGCCACGGATTTGCTGTTATGGCCGATCAAGCATAGCGCGACATCAACTCCATATACAGGGAAGGCCGAAACCCCTCCTATCGCTCACTGCCTCCATGCGATTCAGGACTGTACCCAAAATCCACCTGTTTACACGACTCAGTAGAGTCGTGGTAGGGAGGAAATCAAAGCATAGTGGGAATCACACAAAACACTATGAAGATCTCGGGTGTACAGACTAACTTGTACAGGTGTCACTCGAGAACTGTTATCTGACAATAGGTATATATACCATCTAGGAGTTCTCGGCGAGTCCTGTTCGGTGTACCCTTTCTCCAATGAGCACCTGTGTACAATCTTTGATGTCAAACACCAATGGTTGTGGGATTAACCATCGCCCCCAGGGTCAAGAAACGTACACACTAGTCTAATATTGTAATATCAATGCCCTATCTCGATATACACTCAACTAGGAACGATTACATGATATGCTTATAGACTGCTCAGGCCCCACTAGTATGATCTACATCATAATCCCGGTAGTTAAGCATAATCCTAAGGGTTTCATCAACATGTATATAAAGATATGAAATACAACACATCACACGTTAAGATGAAGATAAACCAGATAGCATACTATCATTTCGAGCAAAGATTGTTTCTGTACATATAAATGCCTAGCATCCTATACAATACAGGCCTATAGGGCGTACATATCTAACACAACTATCATCGCATGATAACCTGATGGAATCCACTCATGTTATCATACTCCAGAAGGTATTCGCATTCCTGACAAGTTTCCTTTATGATTGAAACTCCCGATGTGATTTCTACCACATGTTCTTATGACCTTAACGAAGGCCATCATATCATAAGTCACATGTCAAGTTCTAGCCGTCATTATCCAGGTTAATTTGAAACCACCCATACATACCCTTGACGAAGGCCAAAATAGTAGTACGACTGTCCCAAAATAACACATCTATCTATGCAACAGAAAAGTAACAAATAGCTACCATACACTATGCCATGACGAAGGCCAACAAACATAGCATGAATACTAAGTGCTACCCGTCTGAAATGACGGAGGGCTACGAATGGTTTTTGGCGGAAAACCTTTAACGTAATGAACTTTATATCGTTGAAGGAACCAGATAGATTTTTATAAATATATAGTGGCAAAAATCGTTGCTAAAGAGGTCACTCCCGATGAAGAGATCTCGGCTCTTTCCTCGTGGAATGAGGTGCAGGATATTCCAAACATAATACCTCGATGCAAAGAAAAATGTAATCGACTATAGTGTAGTTATTACCCTGGCGCAAACCTATGCCCAAGGGGTCACTTCCGATGAAGGGATATCAGCCCTTGCCTCGTTGAATGAGGTGCTGGATATTCATAACCGAATACCACTATGCAAAACAAGAGAAAACGCCCTTGCAATAAAAGCTTTTTAAAAAATTGTTCCAACAACATCGAATAGATCTGTTTTCCTTGCATTGATCAGAATCAACGCAGTTGTCATGACCCGAAATTTTGTTCGTGACCGGCACTTAAATCACGCAACGTCTAAAGGCGTAACGTAAATTAAGTAAGCCGAAGCCCAGAAATCTAAACCTTTCTAAAGAAAATAAAAGAGGTGAAGTTTTGAAATAAAGTATGATGAAATCAAACGTTTTCTTAAATGCATAGATAATGGAACATGAAAATACAAGTGAATTTTACTAGTTGAAAAACATGTTTCGTCTTTTAAAAACATGGGCAGCACCTCCCTTGTATATTTTGATCCAAAACAACATATATATGATAATATAAAAGGGATCCCCAAGCGGGAGCTAGCACTTCGCCAATTGGCGGAATCACAACCACACATGACAAAAATATATGTATACGACACCCAACAGCGAAAATCAACACAAAGGAATAATGTAAAGCAAGACATCAAACCCACCAAGTGAACATATAACCCATCGCTCTAAGTTTCGCAACCACAAGTCTTTATAAATATTACTAATTATACAAATACTAGATTCTTAATGATGGAGTTAACTAGATACAACAGGAATAATAAATACAAGGTGGGCACGATCCAATATGTCCCACCTATCAAAGCAAGTCACCCGACTGCAAGCTGTGTGCCAGCGATACCGCTACTGATCCATCCGGTCAACCTGCAAGAACTGTGGCACAACGGGGGTGAGTTGCCAACTCATGAGTAGAAAATATCATCAGGTATAAATCGAATAAAACAAAGATTCCTAGGTCAACTATATTATAAAGGTAATACTATGATATCTAGGGTGACCGTATCTGCATATATGCCAACAATATAATCAATGCCTGTAAGCATATGAATAACATCTACGTGTCCATTAATGACACAACAACATCATGCATGTAAATATCATGAAAGCATATGCATGTAAATATAAGGATATCAATCAACGTGTGTCCATCAACGAAACATCAAAATCATGGAACATGAGTGTCCAACATCGACATTCGAAACATCATGAAACCCGTGCCCAACATCGACACATAAATCCTTATATCTCGGGCTCTGTCAGTCCAGATTGGCCCATGGGCTCCGTCAGTCCGGATCGGCCCATATTATCTTACGACTCCGGTTGGTATCCTCCGGATAACCTCCGAGCCCATATACTATCACCGGTAGATAGTTGACCCTCTGCCAAGCTCATCGTCTACTGCACAAGATACCTTTCTTGCCCCGGGGTACCATACTGGGTCCACCATGTACCTACAAATGGCCTCATCCATCTCCTCGAATCGGGTACCACAACTCATAACCGAAAAAACACATGGTGGATTCCTCGAAATATCATATAAAGAGAAACCAGGTTTTTAAAACCATACATACTTTCTTTTGAAATATAACCACGGTTCTCAAATCTAGAATCTCATGAAAATAGCATCTCAATGCATATAATCGTAAAGCATGATGTATGCAAACAAAGAACAGGAATGCGAGCATATCTAGTATATCATACGAGAAAGTATAGTGATGTGAGCATAGCAATATATCATGCCAACGAGTCATGTGACAGTACTGAACAATTATGAGTAATAGCATGATGTAGAAATT
The DNA here is from genome assembly GCA_030015575.1 of Agapanthus africanus. Taxonomy (NCBI): domain Eukaryota; kingdom Viridiplantae; phylum Streptophyta; class Magnoliopsida; order Asparagales; family Amaryllidaceae; genus Agapanthus; species Agapanthus africanus. Next base: position 179,816,351 of record JASDDO010000031.1, on the reverse strand, counting down.
CTACCGTGTAAGTGACATAGCAATTATCGATGATGAAAGTGTGTGAGCCGGCAATCTGTGTAAGTGTAACATACGTATCATCGATAATTATGTAGGTGTACTAGCATAGGTATATGTAATATAATGAGAATATCATGAATGTAGAATAAAGAACATCATAAGCGAAATGCTATAAGGTATATGTATCTATAACATGACCGAGTCGGTGAATCTATCAATCGGCATCCAGCCACATAACATCACGTACGATATAATCCATCGCATGGCATCCTCTTATCAAGGGTATGGATCAATCATCTGGTGACACTCATCACGTACGGTAACCTATCGTACGGCGGCATTAAACAATTATGGATTCTATCAACTTATATGAAAATGAGGGTACGGACCTAACGTCTCATACGGCATATCACTCATTATTCACATCATTATCCATATATATATACCTATCTCTCAGGTCACATCCGTATCAATCTAATATCATAGGACTGGCAAAGGTATCAATTATCTCATATCGACTCGCATCCATATATCAACATATCAATCCAAGTCATCATATCACATCGTATACTCTTTTCATCACATTAATATCTCACATCAAGTCATCTTACAAATCTCATGTCATATTTATCGACCTCATTACATTCCACTATAATCTCATACTTATTCTTTTGCAACTATATATGTATATATCGTGATTCACATCCTTATATATCGATTCACACTAAACCATAACTATAACCATAAGTCCTGGCATATCTTGTCTCCAAACTATAAATCACATATCAATGTTTGCGGTGGTGCTATACGCCATCCACTCGACTTTCCCCGTAGATATAAATCTAGTCACCTACGGAACTCCTTGTTCAGCTGTAGTCGATGTGCTTCGTCGTCTCGGAATCCACACGAAGGTACCTACAATCAATACACAATCGCAATGCTATTAAAATCAATGTCCGGAAAACCGATACGGCACACGGTGCGCTCATAGGTTAGAACCTATAGCCTACGCATGCAAAATAATCAAACAACTCTCGTCGTTAACGTACAAACATCCAACGACCCAATACAATATCAAATACCAAAACCAAGAAATCCCAATATCGGAAAACATAACCAAAACCAACCAAATATGCTCCTAGATTTTGGCTCAGGTCAAATGGTACTAAACTGTTGGATATAGTGCCCTCAGATTCAATTATTGGATCTCAGGCACGTGATTGCAATGATTAAGGGAGGACCTATACCGGTAGGACAGTCTTACTCGAGATCTTTGTATACTATCTGATTTGTCTTTATCATCGTGTACATGCTTTAGGTGACATTGTAGTTCACTATTACACGTTGATAGAGAATAGTATGCTACCATGGTTTATCTTTATCATCGTGCACTGCTTTAGGTGACCTTACAGGTCGCTATTACACGTTGATAGAGCCCTTAGGATTCTTGCTTGACTGCCAGCAGTGTGATGGCGATCATATACGTGAGAGTTGGGTAGTCCATAAGCACATCCTTAAAGTGGTCACTAGTCGTGGGAGTTTCGAGAATGGGCATCGATACTCCATTAGTAGACTAGTGTATACAGTCGAGACCCCGACGAGGGGAGGAGGCCGGTCTCACAAGCTATTGGTGTCAGTTGGTTCACTTAAGATGTATACAGATGCTCATTGGGTTATGAGTACACCGGACAGGACTCGCCGGGAACATACTAGTTGGTATTATACCTGACGTCAGATACCAGTTCCCTGGTGACATGTGTACAGGTTAGTACATCGACCTGAGATTGTCATCTGTCTCGTGTGAGTTCCCACTGTGCTTTGATTACTTCCCTACCACGGCTCAAAGGAGTCGTGCAAACAGGTTTTAGTTGGGTACAGTCCCGAGCCACATGGAGGCAGTGAGCGGATCGGCAGGGTTTTCGTCTCTCCCCATATTGGGGGTGAGATCGCGCTGTGTCTAGGAGAGCCATTACACAAAGTCCTTGGCCAAGGCAGGAGATTTACTGGTAGGTATTTCAGTAGTATCTCAGGGTGTTCTGGGCTACACTCTGACACGACTTGTACCGCTTTTGGGGGTCTGAATTTTACCAACCCCCTAGGCCCGACATGCGATGCTCATAGACGAATGGACCGGACTGTACGGATATTTTCACTGACAGGCTCTGTAGGGTATCTGGATGAGTTCGCTCATCGACCTCCCTTTTGGTCAATACCTGGTAGCCCGTTACGTACGGCTGGTACCTCTGACGTGCTAGTTGTTAAATCCACAGCCAAAGTATTGACGAGTCTTTAGAGTCCCCCACAGACAGTTTCTCAAGTTTCGGGCGAAACGTTGTAGAGGCCGTATGGATTTACGACAAGGTTCGAACATACGCGTGCACTTGTGCACGTGTCATGGTTCGGACGGATAATACTAGCGGGCTTTGGTTTAAGCCGGATCCTAGTATTATACTGTGTAGATTTTGTCTCATTGCATTTGTATTCGGTCGGAATACAAATGCGGGTATGTATATACAGTCACGGGGTTATCCTGTAATTTGTTACCGGATCGTTTTTTTAATTTGCCAGCTTGCTTTTTCTTTTTAGCCCAATTCCTTTTCTTTTGTTCTTTAGCTGAATTTTCCTTGGAGGGGTTTTCTTGGAAAAGTTGCATTTAGCAAAATGCAAGGGTTTTTTTGTGGCGCCGGGGCTCCTGCAGTTTCTGGAATGCTCTTGGATATGTTTGATTCATTTGTGCATCATTTCTTGCATTAATGAGATTGGATTTGATAAAGACTTTGAAGTGAGGTTTTCTTGTGCTTATGGTCACCTCCTATTGCTCCTACACTCACCTCCTCCTCCTCAATGATTTTCCCTGGCCGAGACTATGTAATGGGGCTGATTTCTTTTTGGTGGGGAGAGATGAGTTCATTTTGGTTGCAAAAGAAAGAGATTCATTATTGCAAAAATCATTCTAGCTCATTTCCTAAAGCTCTTTTCCATTCCCTCTCCAAAAGGCAACTTCAATTAACCCTTGAGACAAAGCATTCTACACTTCCTCTACATCAACCTTGGACACGTCGGCTAGCGAACTTCGTGTCCGAGTTGCTTCGGATGAAGCGGGAGCCCGTAAAAAGACTCGAAGATGTGGTGCCCTTTCCGATGAGAAGGTCGAGACCGGAGATGCCGCGAGGAGCTTAAGATGGTGACCAAAGACCGAAGGATACGAATCGATCGGTATAGCTTTCCAACCCTTTCTCTAGTTGCTAGATGTCAGTTAATGGTTCGATCCGGGTTGTAAGCATACGATAGCGCCGGTTTCTAGCTTGAAAAAGTTTCATTTCCGCATTTTGGCCTCGGAAAGATGGCAGGGGCGCTACCGTACACTTAAATGGTATCAGAGCCACGCCATTAACCTTTAGTAACTTGCTTTAACGAGTTTAGAACTTCGATCGAACGAAAATTCCGAAACCGCGATTCCAAGTCATCAAGTTTCTGTCGAATTTATTTTGTGCTCTAAAAATTTTTTTGCCTATGTCAGAAAATCAGGCAGGGTTTTCCAGGAGCACTGTAGAATTTGGTAAGACGATCCAACAGTAACGCCGCGGAACCGCGGCCTTACCCTCCTTATTGCCGCGGTTACGCCGCTATTCTGGGGCTTCATCTCACCAAATTTCTTCAGGTGGTCTCTGACTTGGAAAAGGTGTTTATGGTAATTTTATTTTGGGCCCAGATTTGTTTGAGTACTGGGTATTGTACTTGGAGCTCACTTTGGAAAATTTTGTCGATCGAAAATTTTAAACATGTTTGTTCACAGTATTTACATTATATCTGCGACCGTGAATATCATTTGATCGGTAAATCCTGTATAATTGCTATAGCCCTTTTAGATGGATTTGCGAACGTCACATTCACGTTGATGTTCTGTGTTGGGCTGTGATCTTGCGGATTTGTTGTTGTGGATAGTCTGGATGCAATGGTAGTACGGTTTGGTTATATTTGTACATTTGATATTGAGGGGCGAGCGTCCGACATGTGGACTGCCGTCACTGCCTGTTTGTATATTATTCTTTTGGGGCACGACCGGGCTGAGGTCGATGTACCCGTTGTATATATTTTACTTTTTTTACTAGGATTACCCCGTGTTGGGGTGCACGGGTAGCCGGGTTCTATAGGGCAACTGGCCCGCATCTCATGGCTTTGAGACGGAGGGGGCTTCACTCTAGAATTGGCAGGCTATTCACCGCACTCGTAGGGGGTATAGGTTGACCCAAAGAGGGGTGCTCAAGTTACCAGATTCCGTGAAGTGCTGGGTGGTTCATTCACGTTATTGATGAGGCTGCCTCGCTTCAGGTTTTGGCGGGTAACTTACCGCGCCCGTAGGGGTCTAGGATTTCATTGCACATGCTATCCACACGACCAGGGGAACGTCGGGTTTCAGTAGCGGCTCTATGAAACCCGGGGATCCCAGATTATCTGTATTGCTCTGTGATGCTTATTACATTTCTGTGATGTTGCATTTCATCACACCTTGAGCGATTATTCTATATTGGTATATATACTAGTAGATGTTGTATATGTTTTACACCCGCACTAGTCCAGTCCCCGCTCTGTCGTTAGTTAAGTAACCTAACAGGTGATGACGGGACCCAATGGCGAATGCGGAAGGCATATACGTACATCGTATTTTCGTTCTTTATTTGTGTGATCAATTGATCGGACTGCGTTGATTCAGATCAATGCAAGCTAAACAAACCCGTTCGATGTTGTTGGAACATTTTTCAAAAATCTGTTATTGCAAGGACTTTTTCTTTATTTTGCACAGTGGTATTCGGTTATGAATATCCAGCACCTCAGTCGACGAGGCATGGGCCAAGATCCCTTCACCGGGAGTGACCCCTTGGACAGAAGTTTACGTCAGGGTAATAACTTCACTATAGTCGATTACTTTTTTGCTTTGCATCGTGGTATTCAGTTGGAATATCCTACACCTCATTCTATAGGGAAAGAGCCGAGATCCCTTCACCGGGAGTGACCTCTTTTGCAAAGGTTTTCGCCACTATATTTTTATAAAAAGCTATATGGTTCCTTCAATGATATCAAGTTCATTACGTTAAAGGTTTTTCGCCAAAAACCATTTGTAGCCCTCCGTCATTTAAGAAAGGTAGCATTTAGTATTCATGCTATGTATGTTAGCCTTCGTCAAGGCATAGTGTATGGTAGTTATTTGTTACTTTTCCGCTGCATAGATAGATGTGTTGGTTAGGGACAATCGTACTACTATTTTGGCTTTCGTCAAGGGTATGTACGGGTGGGTTCAAATTAACCTGGAAAATGACGGGTAGAACTTGACATGTGACTTATGATATGTTGGCCTTCGTCAAGGTCATAAGAGCATGGGGTAAAAATCACATCGAGAGTTTCTAAAGAAACTGAAACTTGCCAGATATGCACATACCTTATGGAGTGTGATAACGTGAGTGGATTCCATCACGTTATCATGCGATGATAGTTGGATCCCGATTCCCACTGATGAGTTGGTTTACTCCTCGGTTGATCCCGACTAATTCTTCTTTCAGGTTTGGAGGAGAATTTGACGATACAGTGGGAGGTTTCCTGATTAGATAAAGTGATAACCATTCTGATCTAGATTAGAGTGCATGCAGAGTGTTTCTTTTCTCTCTCTCTTTGGCAGCGACCATGACCCGACCCTTGACTATGACTTAGTGACCAAGTTAACCAAACTTTCTTAAAATACTGGCTTTTGGATTGTCTGAATTGCATACCTCATTGCCACTCCTACTTTTACCCTTTTCTCTAGAACACCCCGTATTATTGCGAACATCCACTTCCATTGGATAAAACCATCGTATGGTTATATACGAACTAGAAGGAACTTGTTCCAGATTCGAGGATGGTTTCCGGTTCTGGAGAAAATGAATAGGACTATTCAGTTGTCTTTTCCTTTTACCTTCTCTCAGGTTACGAGTGCTCCTTGGATTAGGACAGTACACCTATTATGCTTATTAGATAGTCTTCTTCCAAACCATAGGCTGGTGTCGAACGGTAGGGAATGAAGAAAACCAATTAGCCTAACGAAGGTGTACAGAAGGTATTAAGTAAAGACAAATAAAGGGATTAGTAAGAGGGCAAAGTAAATTGCGACTGTTATTCACGACCAAACCAAGTATTTCATCGCCACTCCTACTTCACCTTTGTATTTCTCCGGGACACTCCGGATCACTACGAAGATCCACAGTTATCTGGATATTCCATCGTATGGTTATATACGAACTTGAAGGAACTTGTTCCAGTTCGGGGATGGATTCTGGTTCAGGAGAAATAGGAATAAGATTTTATGCAGTAATCTTTTATCTTTACCTTCTCTCGGGTTACGAGTACTCCTAGGATTAGGAGAGTATACCCATTATGCTTATTAGATAGTCTTCTTCCAAACCATAGGCTGGTGCCGAACGGTAGGGAAGGAAGAAAACCATTTAGCCTAAAGGGGTGTGCGGAAGGTAATGGCTAAAGACATATAATGGGATTTGGAGAGATGGCAGAAGACTATACGGTTACAGTTGTGAATCTGATAATGGAAGAGGCATTACTTAGAATACCCGGAGACCCCTCCGATACATTTACATGTTTCAGTTTCACTATGTATTATTAAAAGAAAACTGATTTCCAAATTAGCCCTTGCTCCAGGATATGTATTTACCGGGTTTGATTCTCACATCTGTATGGTTTTACAGATGATGAGTGGGAGTAAGTTATTGGGAATTTGGTGATCATCCTCATTATATCGGGATTCGTTGTAATTGGTGATATTTTAGGAAATCACCTGGGTTGTTTGTCGGACGGCAAATATTTGGTTTTGAATATCCGTTGTTATGCACCAATTTCAAATTGATATATCTGTACGTTTATTTTTATAAAGTGAGATATAACTTTTTGAAATTATGTCTATGACATTTACCTATATCAGTGGATGGTTAGGTAAGGAGCATTAAACAGCGGTGTAATTCTTCTCAACCATAAGTACAGTTTTCAACCTACGACACACAGGGAATGAGTTATTAGACTAAGGGGACTTATAAAGAGTATTGTATGTTGTCCAGTGTCCATGAGGACAGAGGGGTTGGTACTCGTATTATATTCTATTTACTTGTGACTTCTCTAGTTCTCAGACATGTGTTTCGTAGAAATGCAAGGTCTATGTTTTGAGAAGTTATAGATATAAGAATAAAGTAAAGAACCAGACGTTGCAAGTATCAGGATTCTTCAAGGTGATCGAAGATGTAGATACTTGAGTATGGTATTCAGTTGATAGTAATGATTATGAGAACTTGCTTCTCTTTCAGGTTACTCATAATTGGATGTATTCCTAAGTTGAGTAATGCTGATAGGCCTCGCTCCATTTAGTTGACATGCACTGGAGACAGATGCATGATTTGAATCTGGTTCCAATCAAATCAGTGCCTTTGTTTCTATGGATATAGAACGGTTCATATCTTAATGATGTTAAGGTACGGGGAGTTGTCCGGCTTATGCTTAAAACCAGTCTCTGGATAACTCAAGGCACGTTTCTGTAATGGCAGTTTGTGGGTTGACCAGGGCTATGACGAGGGTTGACTTTCTACCATCTGGAAGATCAATAGTGATATTGTTCTTGAATCGCCAAAGTTTTAATAAAAATGGATTTTTTGAGAAAACGGTAGTGGGAGTATGGTAGAACTGAAAATGATTCCAGAACCGCAAACGATTACTGAAAATTTAATAGGACCTAAAGATTCAATCTGGATTGACATTCCATTGGCCACTCCGCTGATAAGGGGGGTAACCTCAGGCACTCGAGAGGTACTTCGGTATGCTCAAAGACGGTGAGAAGGAGGTTCTTGTTTACCCAGACTTGCCATTGCTGTTGTTCCAGACTGTGAGACCTGGCAGGAGGATGAGTATAGCGTCGTTCTAAACTGGCTTTAGAAGTGTACGTGTATATGACTCCGCCAGAGGGTTGTCGTAGTCAGTGGGAGCAACGGTAGCATAGTGGACAAGTAGCTTATGTCTATTTATAGACTAAAGCAGATATAACGGAGATAGATCATCTATTTCTGATGTGACAGTCATAGGTTTGACTTCATCAGAATAGGGGATGGATCTGTTAAGAAAGTAGTAGGGTGTGATGTCCTGGTATTTCCATGACATACACAGAGTAGGAAGTGAAATTCCTATACTACGATCGGATATACTTTAGTTGTCACACAGTGGCTTCTCCACATAGGATATAGATATAATATCAGACATTCTGGTTACTAGATCTATGGTTTTAGATCTAGATTTGGGAAGTGTCCCAATCCGGGTACTTAGACAGCATTCTAAAGGTGTTTTAAAATGGACGACTCCTGGCACGGTAGTGTACCTGCAGGTGATGGAGTCACCCTCTATGAAAGTGTCTTACAGACTAAAGGGAAGAGGGATGTGCATGATTGACATATCACTTTCTTAGGAAATTGAGTCAATCACAAGATGTCAAGTACCACATCAGATGTTGTTTTTGCACGAGATGCAATCAGTTGATATTAATCCAATCCTGGAGAAACGATCGGAAGCAGTTTTAGAACATAAGTGGATGTTCTAGGGAAATGATAACGGCAGTCTCTTTCGGGAGACGGTTATCATTCCAGGCTTCCAAGGTGACCTGAATGACAGAGTAACTGTCCGAGTTATTGTTTTTCCTCTGACGAGGGGCAGTTGTCTTGGACAGGAGGTCCAAGCGGATACTGAGGGAGCCATGGCGCAGGATACTGATTAAGTTCAGTTGACGATACAGACTAAGAAGTTTGGATTTGGAGTTCATTTATGGACTAGGTCCCATCAGATATCCAGACATATTCTAAGACAGGTATTGCTCATTTCTGGAGATGGCTTTCTCCGCGAACTTGAGATAAAGAGAGACATATAAAGAAACATCAGGGTGGACCCACTCACTGAGGCTATTCCTCGAAAGCAATAGTTTCGCAAATAGGCTTTGTGAGACTGATTAGTAGAGGAGTTGGGTGTTCGGTATCACACGGGCTGTGAGTATGCGACATCGCAATAATTAGCCTTGAGTGCAAATGGGAGATTTTTGGATATAGTTCCCTCAAAGTCAATTATTGGATCGCAGGAATGCGATTGCAATGATTGAGGGAGGACCTATACCGGTAGGACAGTCTTACTCGAGAGCTTTGTATACTATCTGGTTTGTTTTTATCATCGTATATATGCTTTAGGTGACATTTTAGTTCACTATTACACGTTGATAGAGAATAGTATGCTTCAATGGTTTATCTTTACCATCGTGCACTGCTTTAGGTGACCTTACAGGTCGCTATTACACGTTGATAGAGCCCTTAGGATTCTTGCTTGACTACCAGCAGTATGATGGTGATCATATACGTGAGAGTTGGGTAGTCCATAAGCACATTCTTAATGTGGTCCCTAGTCGTGGGCGTTTCGAGACTGGACATCGATACTCCATTAGTAGACTAGTGTATAAAGTCGAGACCCTAACGAGGGGAGGTGGCCGGTCTCACAAGCCATTGGTGTCAGTAGGTTCACCTAAGATGTATACAGGTGCTCATTGGGTTATGAGTACACTGGACAGGACTCGCCGGGAACATGCTAGTTGGTACTATACCGGACGTCAAATAGCAGTTCCCTGGGGACACGTGTACAGGTTAGTTCATCGACCTGAGATCGTCATTTGTCTCATCTGAGTTCCCACTGTGCTTTGATTACTACCCTACCATGGCTCAAAGGAGTTGTGCAAACAGGTTTTAGTTGGGTACAGTCCCGAGCCACAGGGAGGCAGTGAGCGGATCGGCAGGGGGTTTCGTCTCTCCCGGTATTGGGGGTGAGATCGCGCTTTGTCTAGGAGAGCCATTACACGAAGTCCTTGGTCAAGGCAGGAGATTTACTAGTAGGTATTCCAGTAGTATCTCAGGGTGTTCTGGGCTACACTCCGACACGACTTGTACCGCTTTGGGGGGTCTGACTTTTACCAACCCCCTAGGCCCAACATGCGATGCTCATAAACGAACGGACGGGACTGTACGGATATTTTCACTGACAGGCTCAGTAGGGTGTCAGGATGAGTTCGCTCATCGACCTCCCTTTTGGTCAATACCTGGTAGCCCGTTACGTACGGCTAGTACCTCTGACGTGCTAGTTGTTAAATCCACAGCCAAAATATTGACGAGTCTTTAGAGTCCCCCACAGACAGTTTCTCGAGTTTTGGGCAAAACGTTGTAGAGGCCGTATGGATTTACGGCAGGGTTCGAACATACGCGTGCACTTGTGCACGTGTCATGGTTCGGACGGATAATACTAGCGGGCTTTGGTTTAAGCCGGATCCTAGTATTATACTGTGTAGATTTTGTCTCATTGCATTTGTATTCGGTCGGAATACAAATGCGGGTATGTATACACAGTCGCGGGGTTATCCTGTAATTTGTTACCGGATCGTTTTTTGAAGTTGCCAGCTTGCTTTCTCTTTTTAACCAAATTCCTTTTCTTTTGTTCATTGGCTGAATTTTCCTTGGAGGGGTTTTCTTGCAAAAGTTTCATTTAGAAAAAGTTTCGTTTCCGCATTTTGGCCTCGGACAGACGGCCGAGGCGCTGCCCTACACTTACATAAACAAGCAAGTACAGGGGATAGGTTATATGGAGTGTGAGAAACTGGCAAAAACTCAACAACAGACACCAACAAAAATCTGACGACAACACGTCCAGATCCGAGCTCGCCGGCCATACAAGGGGGAAATGAGCTCGTATTTAGGTGGTGGTCTTCTGGTCGTTAGTATAGGTCACTGGACTTGCTAGATTCTCTTTAAAATTCCTCAGATAGCTCCAGATACCCAATAGGCTATATAAACATCACAAAACCGACACGGGGAAATTTCTAAGTTCGTATTTCGGGCTCTAATCTCTTTTCTTGGCCATAAAATCAACACTAAGGTCTTGTAAACAACCCCTACATATTACAAGTTCACACAATCACCTAAAACCTCTCTAGGAATTTCCAAACATCACATAACCTAACCAAATCAACTTCTAAACTACACAAGGATATATTAAACATAAATACTTAACTAAAGATAGGAACTATACCTTATTTGGCAACTCAAGAATTTTCTTGAGTTGCTCAAAGTCTTCAAAATCCAACTTTGATTGGTCCAATGGGTGTAGGATGAGGTGGGGATCAATTTTTATCAAGGGAGTATAGGGTTTTGGTGATAAAATTGAGATGATACATGGAGGTGAAGGTGGAAGGAGTATAAGGATGAAGGAGCTAAAGAAAATTAATGGTGGAGGAAATGAGGGCAGCCCTCTCTCTCTCTCATCACATGTCATTGACTTTTCTTTTCTATTTCCTTTTCTCATGTTCTTTTATAGCCAAATATCAACAAATACCAATGAAAAAACATGCAACCAAATGCAACATGTCATGGTGCACTAACCATGGAAAAATGTAGAAACACGGATTTGGCTTAATCGCGTATAGTAGTGCACTAATCAATTTTTATTTAAACTTATATATAATTAATTATAAAAATACCAAATCCGATAAATATATTTTTAAATGAATAAATAATTTTAAATCTCCAATTATTTCATAAATATTGCTATATATTTATACCATTTTACGAAAACCCCAAATTCGCAAATCGGGTAGTTTTCGCGAAATATATTATTTTAATTTTAAATTCCTAAAATAATATTTTATATTTTCTGAAATGTTACAATCTTCCCCCATTAAATAAATTCGGTCCCTGAATTTAAATTTAAACCCCCAAATGCTAAACCATTTGAATAATCAGCTCAAATCAACGGGGCTCCGAAATCACGGAAGATATAGAAATACCACAGCGCCTCGGGTGCGCTTAAAACGAGTATGAAACTCAAAATCGAATTCCGTCAAGCGCCACGCAATCATCAGAGTTACAATGGAGATACAGATATCGAAATCCACTACTGAAATCCAATATGCACTAGTCAAATACTATAATACGTGTATAGTACGCATCCTTGGAAAAATCTCCTAAAACTGAATAAAACACATGCAAAATCTTTTCTGAATCACCGAGTGATGCGTAACTCATGGCACAAGTGAAGGGCGCTCATTTATAAAGTAATAAATATACGTTTTTATATGTTTTGCTCAAATATACGTTCCACCCTTTTTGAAATATCCTAAAAGGTTTTCCCTTATAACGTTCGTGTCGCTCGCGAACTCGTAGGAAATAGCGAGACTATAGCTCCTTTTTGAAAACCTTTTGTTAAACTTTTAATGCAAGCAAAGCACTCAGGTACTGTCCTCAGATCAGTCCTGTTCGGCCACTATATAATATAGTACCTATCATGAAAATAAAGTGCTCAAGAGCAAAATCAGCCTCGTAAAGCGTATCCAACAATCACGTGCGTCTGGTGCGCATGGAAGTCAAAACAAAATACAAGTGCTACGAATGTGCACAAAACTAAACAAAGTGCAATGGGTGTGCACGAAAATATCTGTACAGTGCAACGGATATGCACGACAACAATATCAAGTGCATCTAGAGTGCACGAAAATCTCAACCCAGTGCAACTAACATACACGAATGAAAATCTCAATTGAGTGCATCCGGTGTGCACAAAATCACATCTCATATCATGCGCCCAACATGCACGAAAATCCAAATCAAGTGCATCCGTCATGCACGAATGAAATTTAAATCAAGTGCATCCAATATACACGAATAAAATCTAAATCAAGTGCATCCAACATGCATGAATAAAATCTCAATTAAGTGCATCCGGTGTGCACAAAATCCTATACCAAGCGCCTAATACGCGCAAAAATCCAACCCAAGCACGTTAGGTCCGTATAAATCATCTAGTGCAGTAGCATGCACGAAAACGAACATCAAGTGCAAGCGCACATAAACAAATAAGTATGGTGAAACAAATGCTCAATGACAAAAATCGGCGCAATCAATGTACGGAGTATAAATCTAGTGCAACCAATGCACGAAATACCAATCTGGTGCAACCAATGCACAAAATATAATCTAGTGCAACAAATGCACGAAATACAAATCAGGTGCATCCAGTCCACGAAATACAAATCTGGTGCAATAAATGCACGGAATCTTATCTAACTCAAATGCGTATAAAAAGCAACACCGAGTGTACCAAGGTGTATAAAATCATAAACGTGTGCAACTTCGTGCACAAAACACGTATCCATGCGCTGCAAGCGCATGTGAGTTATACCGAGTGCAAAAATCAAATCGAGTGCGTACCACGTGCACAAAAATCAAATCAACCGTATGAAATCCATGAAATCATAAACACGCTTTATGAAGGCGCTAATCAATACCAAGTGCAATAGATATGCATAACTCATAAGCCAATACAACGGTGTATAAAACATATATCACGTGCAATAACTATGCACAAAATGTAGATACCCAGTAGGTGCAGCCATAGTGCACGAAAACGATATCATGAAACTCAATCATGAAACTCAAATCCAAGCGATATAAGCATGATACTCAAATCACAAACGCAAATCGCAATAAATTATATTGAGGTACACCTCCTACAATGTCGAAAATATATCGGTGCGCCCAAAACAGGCAGAGAAAGAACATTCGCGTGCATCTTACTCACGGTCTGGCGCACTCTATCTTTGGGCCCTCATTTCTTTGTGGATTACCAATCTCGCAATTCTTCGGCTCGTTGGCCCGGTCAGGTGTACTAACGGAAACGATTCCGCTCTAACACTCCTCTGGTCATCTCACGGCCAATTAGTATGACCACTCGTAAAGAAGCACGTCACTGGCGTCGGCCTCTGGCCCACTGAATACACGTGACAGAACTGATCTTGGGTGCAAATCTTAGTGCAGCAGTGTCCTGGAAAGAACCTGCTCAAGGTCTCTTCCGATCTCGCCTATGTCGAACTATACGGAGGCTGGTACTCATACATAATCTTTTCTCTCTTTCTAGACATCTACATTCTCAGCACAACATTTCCTTAGGAACTAGCTGTATCCCAACGCCTCTGTATACATATCAGATATCTAATCTCAATGAGGTGTAACAACAGCTCGTTAACATCTCGCAGGAACCTCTTGTTCCACTCGTCTTTATTTTTGTCCACTTTGGCGTCACGTCATGCTATCTGCGTACTGCAATTGTTCTCGGCTACAGTCAATCCAGAGTCTCTCACACGGAATCGAAATTACGAACTCGATATCTTCATTACTCTATAGAAGATATCTAGCCTAACCCGTCCTCGGGAACTCGTCCCAACCATCGGAGGAATACACTTTATTCATCCGTTCTTGATCAACTCACAGCGCATCTGGGTGAGGTCTTTCTGTCTGAAACTGGTCAGCTTACTGATCTCCTATCGGATAATCCAACGAACAACATCATCTCAGGATCGATCTACTCTAGATCTGAGTAAGATTCTCCACACTGGAAATCTTCAACTCAACTGGGCCTGCGTCGGCGAATCAAATCAGACGAATCATCTCAGTCGCTCAACTCTACTCAAGATAGACTAGCTATCTACCGTCACATCTCTTCCTGAAGCTTCAGCGATCTCAGCTCATAAGCTCTGGAAGCGACATCCCATCAACCTCAGCGATAGCTGGGTCATCTGTCTACATGATAGACATCATTACGATCTCTGAGGTAGGCTGTACATCAACAGTCCTCTCACAACAGGCAACCTCTAACTATGTCCCGATCATCCGGTGCAAGACCGAACACTCGCCTCAAACAAGAGGTCACAACACAAATACTAAATCGATACGTTCCCATGTCAACAGAAAACACGATGGTCGGTCCTCGTCCATGACGAGCTCGCCCCGACCACATCACTAGCAGCAGCTCAATCTGCGCTCAAACCATGGTGACAGGAACCTTAAGCATGTATCGAAGAAGATATATCAAAGGAACGAAAGGAATCAACAGATCCCAAAATGGATATATGATCATAAGGAGGAACGGAATCATTAAGAGTATGATCATGGAAACGAATAGAATCAAGGATCTCAAATGGATGTATGATCAAGGGAACGAAGAGAATCATAAATCTCAAGATATGTACATCCTAAGGTTTCTTAAGTGGAGTATCGTATCGTAAATATGCCGCGGAACATACGTACGGTACGTCACACTACTCAAGCTACCTACTCCATCAATCAGGGTTTTCCTATATAACGAAAGTTCGGGTCTAATACCCCCCTGTTCATGTCTAAGTTCCGTAAGGTCAAGCCTAGGTTCCGAAATAGATTACTCCCTAGACTCCACATAGTCAAACTTAGGCTCGAACCAAGGTTAAACCTAAAGCTCTAATACCAACTTTGTAATGACCCGAAATTTTGTTCGTGACTGGGACTTAAATCACGCAACGTCTAAAGGCGTAACGTAAATTAAGTATGCCGAAGCCTAGAAATCTAAACTTTTTTAAAGAAAATAAAATAGGTGAAGTTTTGAAATAAGGTATGATGAAATCAAACGTTTTCTTAAATGCATAGATAATGGATCATGAAAATGTAAGTGAATTTTACTAGTTGAAAAACACGTTTCGTCTTTTAAAAATTTGGGCAACACCTCCCTTGTATATTTTGATCCAAAACCACATATACATGATAATATAAAAGGCATCCCCAAGCGGGAGCTAGCTCTTCGCCAATCGGCGGAATCACAACCACGCAAGACAGAAATATATGTATACGACGCCAAATATCAACATAAAGGAATAATGTAAAGCAAGACAACAAACCCACCAAGCGAACATATAACCCATCGCTCTAAGTCTCGCAACCACAAGTCTTTCTAAGTCTTACTAATTATACCAATACTAGATTTTGATTGATGGAGTTAAGTAGATACAACAAGAATAATAAATACAAGGGTAGGCAAGATCCAATATGTCCTACCTACCAAAGCAAGTTACCCGAACGCAACCTGTGTGCCAGTGATACCGCTACTGATCCATGCAGTCAACCTGCAAGAACTGTGGCGCAACAGGGGTGAGTCTCCAACTCATGAATAGAAAACATCATCAGGTAGAAATCGAATAAAAAAACGATTCCTAGGTCAACTATATATAATGGTAATACTATGATATCTAGGGTGACCGTATCTGCATATATTCTAATAATATAATGAATGCCTGTAAGCGTGTGGATAACATCTACGTGTCCATTAATGACACAAAAACATCATGCATGTAAATATCATGAAAGGATATGAATGTAAATATGAAGATATCAGTCAACGTGTGTCCATCAACGAAACATCAAAATCATGGAACTTGAGTGTACAACATCAACACTCGAAACATCATGAAACCCATGTCCAACATCGACACGTAAATCCTCATATCTCGGGCTCCGTCCATCCGAATCGGCCCACGGGCTCCGTCAGTCCGGATCGGCCCATATCATCTCACGACTCCGGTCGGTATCCGCCGGCTAACCGCCGAGCCTAAATATTATCACCGGTAGGTAGTAGTCCCTCTGCCAGGCTCATCGTCTACTGTACAACATACCTTTCTTGCCCCGGGGTACCATACCGGGTCCACCATTTACCCGTAAACGGCCTCATCCAGTTCCTCATATCGGGTATCACATAATTCATAACCGAGAAAACACATGGTGGACGTCTCGAAATATCATATCAAGAGAAACCGGGTTTTTAAAACAATACATATTTTCTTTTGAAATATAACCACGGCTCTCAAATCCAGAATCTCATGAAAACAACATCTTAATGCATATAATCGTAAAACATGATGTATACAAACATAGAATAGGAATGTGAGCATATCAAGTATATCATGTGACAAAGTATAATGATGTGAGCATAGAAATATATCATGCCAAAAAGTCATGTGATAGTACTTAACAATTAAGAATAATAGCATGATGTAGCAATTCTACTGTGTAAGTGACATAGCAATTATCGATGATGAAAGTGTGTGAGCCGGAAATCTGTGTAAGTGTAATATACGCATCATCGATAATTATGTAGGTGTACTAGCACAGGTATATGTAATTCAATGAGAATATTATGAACATAGCATAAAGAACATCGTAAGCGAAATGTTATAAGGTATACATATCTATAACATATCCGAGTCGTTGAATCTATCAATCGGCATCCGGCCTCGCAAAATCACGTATGGTATAATCCATCGTATGGCATCCTCTAGTCAAGGGTATGGATCAATCATCCGATAACACTCATCACGTACGGTAACCCATCGTACTGCGGCATTAAACAATTAGGGATTCTATCAACCTATATGACAATGAGTGTACGGACCTAACGTCTCGTACGACATATTATTCATTATTCACATCCTTATCCATATATATATATATACCTATCTCTTAGGTCACACCCGTATCAATCTCATATAATGAGACCGGCAAAGGTATCAATTATCTCATATCGACTCGCATCCATATAACGAAATATCAAACCAAGTCATCATATCACATCGTATACTCTTTTCATCACATTAATATCTCACATCAAGTCATCTTATAAATCTCATGTAGTATTTATCGGCCTCATTACATGCCACTATAATCTTATACTTATTCTCTAGCAACTACATATGTATATATCGTGATTCACATCCTTATATATCAATTCACACTAAACCATAACTATAAGCTTAAGTCATGGCATATCTTGTCACCAAACTATAAATCACATATCAATGTTTGCGGGGGTGTTATACGCCATCCACCCGACTTCCCACGTAGATATAAATCTACTCACCTGCGGAACACCTTGTTCAGCCGTAATCGATGTACTTCATCATCTCAGAATCCACGCGAAGGTACCTACAATCAATACACAATCTCAATGCTATTAAAGTCAATGCCTGGAAAACCGATACGGCACACGGTGCGCTCATAGGTTAGAACCTATAGCCTACGCATGCAAAACAACCAAACAACTTTCGTCGTTTAAGTATAAACATCCAACGACCCAATACAATATCAAATACCAAAACAATGAAATCCCAATATCGTAAAACATAACCAAAACCAACCCAATATGTTCCATGTTTTTGGCTCAGGTCAAATGGGACTAAACAAGCTAGTACAGGGGATAGGTTATATGGAGTGTGAGATACTAGAAAAAACTCAACACCAGACACCAAAAAAAATCCGGCGACAACACCTACAGATCCGAGCTTGCCGGCCATACTAGGGGGAAATGGACTCGTATTTGTTTGGTGGTCTTCTGGTCGTTTGTATTGGTCACTGGACTTGCTAGATTTTTTTTAAATGCCCCAGATAGCTACAAATACCCTGTAGGCTATAAAAACATCACAAAACTGACACGAGGAAATTTCTATGTTCGTATTTCAGGCTCTAATCTCTGTTCTTGGTCATAAAATCAATACTAAAGTCTTGTAAACAGCCCCTACATATCACAAGTCCACACAATCACCTAAACCCTCTCTAGGAATTTCTAAACATCACATAACCTAACCAAATCAACTTCTAAACTAAACTAGGATATATTAAACATAAATACTTAACTAAAAATTGGAACTATACCTTATTTGGCAACCCAAGAATTTTCTTGAGTTGTTTAAAGTCTTCAAAATCCAACATTGATTGGTCCAATAGGTGTAGGATGAGGTAAGGATCATCTTTTGTGAAGGGGGTATAGAGTTTTGGTGAAGAAATTGAGATGATACATGGAGGTGATGGTGGAGGGAGTATGAGGATGAAGGAGTCGAAGAAAATCGATGGTGGAGGAAATGAGGGCAGCCCTCTCTCTCTATCTCTCTTATTCTCACCCTCTCACAAACCAATGCCTCACTCTCTCTCTATCCTCTCATCACATGCCATTGACTTTTCTTTTCTATTTCCTTTTCTCGTTTTCTTTTAAAACCAAATATCAACAAATACCAATGAAACAACATGTCATGGTACACTAATTATGGAAAAATGTAGAAACACGGATTTGGCTTAATCACGATTAGTAGTACACTAATCAATTTTTATTTAAACTTGAATATAATTAATTATAAAAATTCCAAATCCGATAAATATATTTTTAAATGAATAAATCATTTTAAATCTCCAATTATTTCACAAAAAATGATATATATTTATACCATTTTACGAAAACCCCAAATTCGCAAATCGGGTAGTTTTCGCGAAATATATAATTTTAATATTAAATTCCAAAAATAATATTTTATATTTTCTGAAATGATACAGCAGTCCCATCAATTAATCACACCACTAAAGAATGAAAATAAAATGTACGTATATGCCATCCGCATTCGCCACTGAGTCCCGTCATCACTCGTTAGGTTATTTAACTAACGACAGAGCGGGCACTGGACTGGCGCGGGTGTAAAACATATACAACATCTACTAGTTTATATAACAATATATAATAATCGCTCCAGGCATGATAAATGCAACATCACAGATAAGCAATAAGCATCAAAGAACAAAACAGATAATCTAGGAGCCCCGGGTTTCCATTGAGCCGCAAGTGAAACCCCACGTTCCTCTGGTCGTGTGGGTAGCCTGTGCAATTAAAACCTAGACCCCTACGAGCGCGGCAAGTTACCCGCCAAAACCAAAAGCGAGGCAGCCCCCTTCATCAATGTGAATGGGCCACCCGGCACTTCACAGAATCCGGTAACTTGAGCACCCCTCTTTGGGTCAACCTGTACCCTACGAGTGCGGCGATTAGCCCTCCAATTCTAGAGTGAGGCCCCCTCCTTCTTAACGCCATGAGATGCGGACCCGTTGCCCTTTAGAACCCGGCTATCAGTGCACTCCATCGCGGGGTAATCCTAGTACAGAAAAGAAAATATGTACAATGGTGACATCGTCCTCAACCCGGTCGTGCCCTAAACAAATAATATACAAACGGACAGTGACGGCAGTCCACTTGTCGGACGCTCGCCCCGTGATATCAAATGTACAAATAAAACTAAACTGCACTATCATTGCAACCAAGTTATCTACCAAGACGAATCCGCAACAACACAGCACAACACAGAACATCAACGTGAATGTGACGTTCACAAACCCATCTAAAAGAACTATAGCAATTAGACAAGTTGTACCGATCAAATTACATTCACGGTCGCAGATAGAAATGTAAGTAATATAAACTTTAAACAATGTTAGAAATATCGACTTCGAAATAACCCCGAATAGCCCCCAAACAACTAGAAAAAACTATATCAGAACTGGGTCAAACTAGCAATAGAACCGAACCAACATTCCAGAGACAACATCACACCCAAAATACAAAACCCAGACTCCCTTAAATGGCTGGCAAGCTCGAATTTTCCCATGTTGTGCTCGGTTGAATTTTGGTGGAATTGTATCGTATTTGGGGTGTAGTCTAGAGGTCACATAAGTAGTCTTCTGCAGTCGGTAAAATAATTTTTTAAGACACTATAAAATTCGACAGAAACTGGAATGTGCTGGATATTGAATCGGAGTTGTTTCGGTTTCGATAGTTTAACATTGTCGAAACCAACTAGTATGCGGTTAATGGGTTGGCTCTGATACCATGTAAGGTTACGCCAGTGCCCCTGCCATCTCTCCGTGGCCAAACGCGGAACAAAAAACTTTTAAAAACCGGCGCTAACGGAACCTGATTCCCGGACCGAACCATTAACCCTATACTAGTTAACTGTAAAAGGAGATTAGAGAGGTTATACCGATCGATCCCTGTCCTTCGGTCTTCGACCTCTGTCCCAAGCTTCTCACAGCTTCGTCGATCAAGTTTGTTCTCTGGTCTCCCTCGTCGAAGACGATCTACGTCGAGGATTAATAATACGGGCTCCCGCTTCAAAACCGAAGCAATTCAGGCATCCAGTTTGCAAGCCTAGATACCCAAGATGAAGTAGAGATAGTGTGTGAATACTTTTTCTAAATATGCCTTAGGTTGCTCAACACATGAGACATGTTAGGGTGGATGTGAAAGAGTTTCCATTAGGGTGAAGAAAATGTGAAGCAATTGGTTTTTACCCAAGTCTAGAAAGAAAAGGAAGTGTCTGTGAAAAAGAAGTGGCGAAGTTTCTGTGAAAAAGAAGTGGCGAAGTGGCTGTGAAAAAGAAGTGGCTGTGGGTTTTCAGGAAAAGAAAAAATGGCTCTGTTCTTTTTGATGTGGTGTTGTATATATGTTATAATCCAACTTAAGAATTTTCCTTGCACACTCAAAAAGAACAGCCACTCCAATTTTCCCCTACCCCAATATCAGCCACGAAATTCTCAGCCTACAAAAAAATCAACAGCCACTCAATTAGTCTCACCAAAAAATCAACCACTTTTTTTGGCCACAACAAATATCTCACAATCAAACATCTCAAAATAAAACAAAACCAAGAGCCCATGCCTCATCAATGTCCAAGCCAAAACCCATGCTCACACTTTCCACCTCAACATAATATTAAACATTTAAAAAGCTCTAAATGTTTAATACAAAATGAAAGAAAAGAAATGGCAACCCTAAAGTTATCTTGTGACGAATTACAAGAATACCCTTCATCTGTATATATATACCCGCATCCGTATTCCGATTGAATACGAATACACTGAGACGAAAATAATCCAACAATAGAATACTAGGATCTGGCTTAAAGCAAACCCCACTAGTATTATCCGTCCGATCATGATCCGTGCACAAGTGCACGAATATGATTGAACCCTTCCATAAAACCATACGTCCTCTACAACGTTTCGCTCTAACCAGGGAAACTCTCTGTGTGAGACTCTAAATACTCGTCAATACACTGGCAGTGGGTTTAACCACAAGCATGTCAGCGACACTATCTCTACATAATGGCTACCCAGGTATTGAGCGAAAGGGAGGCCGACAAGCGAACCCATCCTTAAACCCTACAGAGCCCGACAATGACTGTAAGTGCACGACAGTGCCCTGTCCATCAATCCGACGCCCGAATGCGGCAACGAAACTTTTTACAAAACTTCTAAACCGGAACCACCGTGCACTTTAAACCCGGATCGGGCCATTAACCTACTGCTAGCAAACTAAAGAAGGGGTAGAGAGATATACTGAGCGATCCGTATCCTTCGGTCTTCTCGTCATCGTCCCGATCTCCCTGTGGAATCTCCGGTCTTCATCTCCTCGTCGGAAGGGCGCCACATCGCCGTGTTCTTTTACGGGCTCCCACCTCTGGACTGAGGCAACTCGGGCACGAAGTTGGCGAGCCGACGTGTCCAAGAAGTGCTGTAGATGAAGTGTAGAACTCTATGTCTCAAGGGGTTCTTCGAAGATGCCTTTTGGTGGAGGAATGAGATATATACTTTTGGAGATGGAGCTATGGGATTTTTGCAAAGCCAAAAGACCAAAAATCCCACTACCAAAATTTGGGACAGCCCCCATCAAATGTGGCCGGCCTCATGAGGTGAAGAGAGAGGGAAAAAAACCAAAGGGGGTGTGTATCAATAATGCAAGAGAGAGTGTTATCATGAGAAGAAAATGATCACCAACCAAATCCAACACTCCACAAACTAATCATAACCCAAAAGACAAGCAATGATGAAGCCTAATCATGAAGCAAGAAGTCAATGCATGGTGGAACTATCATGACACTACAACATGCAAAAAACACTCTCCACAAATCAAATTTGCATGCTTGCAAATAAGCCCTCCTCCACCAACTTTCAGCCAAAGGAAAAATACAAAGGAAAATGGCCGAAACGGAAACCAAACTGGCAACTTCAAAAAAAACTGATCTCGTAATAAATTACAGGAAAACCTCGCTACTGTATATACATACCCGCATTTGTATTCCGACCGAATACAAATGCAATGAGACAGAATCTACACTGTACAATACTTGGATCCGGCTTAAACCAAAGCCCACTAGTATTATCCGTCCGATCATGATCCGTGCAATACCGCATGTACATGATCGAACCCTGCCATATCTCCATACGGCCTCTACAGCGTTTCGCCCGAAACTTGGGAAAACGGTCTGTGGGGGAAACTAAAGACTCGTCAATACTTTGGTTGTAGATTTAACCACTAGCTCGTCAGAGGTATTAGCCATACGTAACGGGCTACCATGTATCGACCAAAAGGGACGTCGATGAGTGAACTCATCATGACACCTTACTAAGCCTTTCAGTGACAATATCCGTACAGTCCGGTCCGTTCGTCTATGAGCATCGCATGGCGGGCCTAGGGGGTTGGTAAAAGTCAGACCCCCAAAAGCGGTACAAGCCGTGTCGGAGTGTAGCCCAGAACACCCTGAGATACTAATGGAATACCTACCAGTAAATCTCCTGCCTTGGTCAAGGACTTCGTGTAAGGGCTCTCCTAGACACAGCGCGACCTCAGCCCCAATACCGGGAGAAACGAACCCCTGAAGATCCACTCACTGCCTCTATATGGCTCGGGACTGCACCCAACTAAAACCTGATTGCACGTCTCCTTTGATCGTGGTAGGGTAGTAATCAAAGTACAGTGGGAACTCACACGAGACAAATGACGATCTCAGGTCGATGAACTTGTAGGGTTGCTAGGCACGCGCACAAGGGTCTACGAGGCATCAACCATGCCCGATTAAAATTTTAGCCGTGCCGAACAATTCTAATACGGATCTTTAAACTAGTTTTTAGGCGAAAACCAACATGTTAAACGCTTTAACACTAAGTGAGAGGGATTACAACCTTTGTAGATCCGGTCCTTCACTTCTTAAGCTCCGTGTTGAGGTCCCTTCGCTGCGATCATCGTGTTGTGGACTCTCGAGAGGCTTCACGAAGAGAATGATGCAACCTTTGCTTCTGATCATCGATACTAAGATGATCTACCTTGAAGTCTCATTAATGTAGGGTTGCTAGGCATGTGCACAAGGGTCTACGAGGCATCAACCATGCCCTATTAAAAATTTAGCCGTGCTGAACAACCCGAATACGGATCTTTAAACTAGAGATTAGGCGAAAACTAACATGTTAACAACTTTAACACTAAGTGAGAGGGATTACAACCTTTGTAGATCCGGTCCTTCACTTCATATGCTCCGTATTGTGGTCCCTTCGCTGCTATCATCAGGTTCTGGACTCTTGAGAGGTTCCACGAAGAGAAAGATGCAGCCTTTGCTTCCGATCTTCGATACTAAGATGATCTACCTTGTAGTTCCGTTAACACAAGCTAACACTCACTAAAATTGAGTGAACACTCTCATCTAAAGGGCAAGAGAAGATGAGGATGATGAAGTAGGATTTTTGCTCTCTTTATTTATCTTTTTCTCATATTTATTCATCACAAATATCAAAACAAGAAAGCTTTTCATGAAAGAATCAAGGAAGAAGAAGATGAATAATATCATTTGTGATGAATAATAAAAGTTATCATAATCATTTATGCAACCATAGTTGTAGTAACCGTTGTAGAGAGTTTACTAGGGTTAGGGTTTGGGTTAGGTTAAAGGGTGAGTCACAAATAAATATCTATCATAATATCTTAACAAAGACAAAGTAAAGCTTCTAGAATCAACTATAAGGTTTAACCCTAATCCAAACCCTAATCATGTTTAAACTCCTCTAAACATGTTGCATTAATAATTATAATATGTTACAATATTATATATCACATATACAATATTTATTGTAACAAAATAAAATAATAAATTTAACATATATCGCATATATATCAATGTATTACCCGAGCGAGAAAAAGAATCTTTTAGTGAGCAAATATTAGTTAATGTAATTTAATATACCATATATATTATTACACATTAAATTATCGAATCAACCCTTAATCCGGCAATCCGGCTATATCTCATATAACCGACTAATATTTATCCGTACCGATTCATCGAATCAACACTTGATCCGATGACCCGGCAAATATCAAATATCGCGAGAATATAATACGGTATCACATATCGCATTATCCTCGGTCCCGCACATATCACATATGTGCTCCTACTCCGTTTTGCCTGAGCCAAGAAACCTCTGTGTAGGACTCTAAAGAATCGTCAATACGCCGGCAGTAGGTGATGATCATATCAAACACCTACAAGCTGCAAGCGGTCAGCTAAACGTAACAGCTACCTAGGTATTGAGCGCTCAGAAGATCAACAAGCAAGCCTGTACATTCTCCAGTGAATCCAAACAGTAACACTCCCGTACATTCCGGTCTCGTCGTCTGATATGTTGAATATCTCGCCTAGGGGTGGTAAACGTCAGACCCCAGTAGCTCGATAAGTCGTGTCGATATGAGGTCTATAACAGTTCGAGAAATACTGATAATACTTACCAGTAAATCTCAGCAACCCTGGCCAGGGATTTCCGGTTATAGCCAATCGAACACAGCACAACATCAACTCCCTATACCGGGAGAGACGAATCCCCTCCTATCGCTCATTGCCTCCATGTGATTCGGGACTGTACCCAAAAGCCACCTTTTTGCACACCCTCTTGGACGTGGTATGATGGAAATCAAAGCACAGTGGGAATCACACAAGACTCTATGACGATCTCGGATCAACAGACTACTCTGTACCAGTGTCACCGGAGAACTGCCATCTGACGTGAGGTATAATACCATCTGGGGGTTCTCGGCGAGTCTATCTGTAACATCTTCAAAAATATAAAATATTAATTTTGGGAATATTTATAATTTAATATTATTTTATTGATTATTTTAATATTAAATGCAAATAAATAGGAAAAATGTTAGAAAAATTATGGAAAATTCTAAAATAGGGTAAATTAGTGAATTATGACATTTTTAAGTTTTTGTGATTAGTTTGACACTAATTTAGTGCTAATCGCGATTAAAATCGCTAATTGGGTTTTTTGGTAATTTTGTGCAAAACTTGCACATATCACATTTTCTACACTTGTACACTTTTCTTGCCATGGTTTTTCATTTGGGATCACTATTCTTGTGAGAAGGTTTAGGGATTAAAAGAAAAGGGAAAAGAAAAGGAAAGAGTAGGTAATGATGAGAGAGAGAGGGACAAGGTCAACCCTACCTTTTTGCACCATGCTTCCATCATTCCTTCACTCTCATTTCTTCCCCTCTCTCCCATAGTTGCTTCTGCTGCTGCCTAGCCCCTTTCTCCCCCTCTTCAACTCCTCATATCATCTCTAAAAAAACACCCCAAAACATCACACTCACTTCATTAAAAATGTGCAAAATCCCTAGATCTACACATGGAGCTAAAGAAGCATGGATTTGGCCACTAGAGGGCCACTCAAGAATTTTCTTGAGTTGCTAATGAAGGTAATTTCTGAACCAATTGCTTAATTATAGCTTTTCCTATAACCCCATATTAAGATTTAATCGATATTGTGTGATATTATGGATTCGATGAAAACCTAGTTAGGGTTTGAGAGGAACTTGGGTTGTATTGTGAAATTGAGTTCAATTGAGGATACACCAACACCCTAGTGTTTGAATTGAAACCCAAAACCTGAAGCAAACACCAGAATACGGATTTTAGAAACCGATATCGGGGAAATTGTGTAATCTGTCACTGTTATTTGGAATCTGCTAACACCCCGAGAACCCTAAAATAATTTTGAGTGGGAATTGAGATGTGCAGGCAACATAGAGGCAACACCCAAAACCCTAGCTCCCCATTCCACTTTCCGGCCGCCAAAACCTGCATTCTGGCCGCAAATTGCGGCCAGACCAGGGAGGAATCTCCTCGTTTTGCATGCCTGGCCCCATTTCATCAATTCTTGGCCCTGGGTACTTCTAGTTTTGACAGATTCTTCCTAGGGTGAAATCTGGGACATATATCCTATGTTGTCGTTTTGGATTCGTGTTTCCGTATTCCGTATTTTTGGATTCTGAAATGGTGGAATGTGTTTTGCCTCGACTATTGTCGTTTATACGACGATATAGAGGATTATGGATGGTTTTGAAGGCGTGCCATAGGTTCTCACCTATAGGCCCCCTTATCGTATCGTTTTGGAGTTTATGCGCCGTTTTAGATTGGATTTGGTTTTAATGCGCATATACGATATTTTGATGTGTAGGTACCCATGAAGACTTCGGACGACAAGCAAATGCATGGGGATGTCCGCAAATGGTGATGCAAGGTGAGTAGATTATATCTACGGGGGAAAGTCGGGTGGATGGCGTATAGCACCCCCGCAGTCCGTAGATAGCTTATTATATGGTATTGTGATATTAGGTGTATGTTGGATATGTAGGGTTAGAAGTGACTAGTGTAGTTCATAGTCGCGAACCCTAGGATAGAATTACCCTATACATATACCCTTGCTTTTCACATGTACTTACACTGTGATTGATGATATGTGACGACTTTGGAGATGAGTCGATATTGTGGGCTTGGTGCCCTGGGATCGGTGATTTGATACGATTCATATGTGGGGTATGACTTGTGATTCTTGCGGGCTGGGGATGTGTGTTTACCCCCGCATGCATACTTTACCGATGTTACCGTTTGTACTAGACATAGAGTAGTACTCCAGACTATATGATCTGATGATGGTGATATTTGTTATGTGATGAGACAGTGAGATGTTGACCCCTACCCAGCTTTTGGGAATGCCGTACGATGATTTATCGTACGAGCTGATATTGATGATAGATCCGCACTCATAGCTAGAGGATATCTTACGATATGACATTGAGGCGGGATCGCCGACTATATATCTACATATATACTTAGACTCAGTTTTAGGTGGTTTCCACACCTACCCCTCCTGATTGACAGGATACTTAGATGTAGTTGCATAGTAGATACTTCACTGTGCTGTTGAGTACTAGATTTCCGCATATTCATACTATTCGCATTGCTGGCATATGTTCATTACCATGTTATTATCATGCTGTTAGGACACCAGCACCATTATCGATGATGCGTATGTTTCACGTACACTATCTGCCGGCTCACACACTTCATCATCGATAATTGCCATGTCACTACACAGTAGTACTATTACATTCGTGGTATGATGCTTCCTTTGACATATGCGCATTCCTATTCCATGTTGCATGATTTCCGATATGATTACTCTCTTTACATGTCGCATATAGCATGGATTGATTGCATAGTACATCGCATTGGATTTACTGCTGGATGTTGGGTTTTCATGTGATTTCTGGTTTTGAGGACCGTGGGGTTATTTAAGAAAAGAGGCACTTTATGAAAACTCGGTACCTCGTGATATGATATTTCGGTGCGTCCACCACGCGTTTTCTCGGTGCTGAGACGTGTGCTTGAAACCCGATTCGAGGAGGTGATGTACCGTTTGCGGGTTCGTGGTGGGCCCGGTATGGTTCCCCTCGGCGAGATGATCGATGGGTTATGCCGATTGAGCCTGGAGGCGGGCGAGTACCTACCGCTGATTTTACCTGAGCTCGGCGGATATCCGGGGGATACCGCCTGGAGCCGAGAGATGGGCATACTGCCGGGGCCGACGGGCCGATATCCGCAGACGGAGCCCAGAGATGGACATGGGTTGACTCATACTGCCGGGGCCGAGGGCCGATATCCGCAGACGGAGCCCCATATGGATGAGGATTTACGTGTCGGTGTTTGACACGGGTTTCATGATGAGTTTTCCATGCTTTTGGTTATATCCTCACATTGCATACATGATGCTTGCTGTCAGTGGGTGACAGGTGGACGGGTTCCACATATATATACAGACTTGGTTCATATACAGACTGGATTTACACTTATCTTACACCAATATTAGTGGTATGGGACGCTAATATATGTGTATTGATATTATTGATATTTCTTCATTGATACTTCATGCAGACATACCTTATACTGATGACATGTTGTTACCTGAGTACCTGGCACTATATACATGATTAGATGTTACCATGCCACCTTATTACACTCAGATGTACTCTTGTGGATATTTTACTGATCGTTGACTTAGGATTATGTCTTGCATTCGATTTATCCTTGTAGATGTTTCTATTCACGAGTTGGAAACTCACCCCCGTTGTGCCACAGCTCTTGCAGGTTATGCCGTACAGGTTCTATTGCGGCATTTCTGGCACATTTCCTTCTTGCGGGTGATTTGCTTTGGTAGGTGGATTCCTTCGTATCAGGAGTCACCTTTGTATTTAATTTATTTATTGTATCTAGAAATGTCTATCAACCAAAACTTGTTTATTCTTTCAGACCTAGATATCAGTGTTGTATATTTCGACCTTAGAGTCGCGCTTAGTAGTATTGCGGTTTCTTGTTGCTTTTGAGCTTTCTTTAGATTTGATCCTCGCCACTTGGCGTTGTATATTATTATATCATTGCGTGGTTGTGACCGTCGATTGACGAAGAGCTAGCTCCCGCTTGGGGATGCCTTTATCATGTTATATCTTGTTATTATCGTTTTACCCCATTCGGGGCCAGTTTTACAAAGGAAACTCTGCCGAAATTTCTAGAAAAGACTGTACCGTTTTTAAAATGCACATTCGGCTTAGTTATTTAAAAACCTTGATTTCAAACCTGTATTTCTTCACTTCTTTAAACCAGTTCTTTACTTTTTTTCTTCAAAATGGTTTTAGATTTCTGGGCTTTTGGCTTACTTGGATCAGATGGAGTCCTATAGGCTTCATATGGTTCAAGGGCCAGTCACGTGCTCTTTCGGGTCGTGACAAAGTTGGTATCAGAGCGCTAGGTTGACCTTGGTTCGAGTCTGAGTTTGACTATGTGGAGCCTAGGGAGTTATTTATTTACGGAACTTAGGCTTGACCTTACGGAACTCAGACTTGGTCGAGGGGGGTATTCGACCCGAACTTTCGTCGTATTAGGATGACCCTTGGTTGATGGATTAGGTGACTAAAGTAGAGTGACGTACCGTTGGTATGTTCCGCGGCATACTTACGACACGCCACTCCGCTTAAGGAACCTTAGGATGTACATACTTTCGAGATTAGTGATTCTCTTCATATCCTGGATTATACATCCATTTGAGATCCCCGATTCTATTAGTTTCATGATCATACCTTCATTGATGCTGTTCCTTCCTATGATCATGTATCCCCTTTGGATCTGTTGTTTCCTTTCTTGCCTTTGATGTGCTCTCTTTTGATACTCGATTGAGATCCCTGTCACCATGTTTGAGCGCAGTTTGGGCTGCTGCTAGGGTTACGGCCGGTGTGAGCTCGTTTGGTACGAGGGCCGACCATTGTGTTTTCTGGTGACATGGGAACGTCTCGAGTTAGTGTTGGTGTTTGTGACCTCTAGTGGAGGCGAGTGCTTGGTCTTGCACCGGATGATCGGGGGATTTTTCTAGAGCTGCCAGTTGAGAGATGACTGTTGATGTACAGCATACCTCAGAGATTGTGATGTCGCCTACCGTGCAGACAGATGGACCAGCTGTTGCTGAGATTGATAGGAGGTTGCTTTCGGAGCCTACGAGCTGAGATCGCCGGAGCTTGCAGGCAGATTTGCGACAGATGGTAGCTAGACTTCCCGATTTGAGAGACGAAGGTGATTCGTCCGATTTTGCGCCAGAGCGGGCCCAGTTGAGTTGAAGATTTCCAGTGTGGAGAGTCTTACTCAGACCTAGAGCAGGCCGATTCAGAGATGACCGCTTATGTATTGCCTTTCCTGGAGGATTGAGGCGTTGTTCAGCGTACAGGCATATGAGCCAGTTATTGCTGCAAATGATGAGATATCGCCCAGATGATTGGAGCTACTGCAGCATGAGCATGTTCTTAGAGAGATGTTAGCGAGTTGCTAGTCACCGAGGATGGATGACTAGGACGTGTGGTGAGTTCGCTTACCCCGATGCGTGGATATCAGATTGATTGTTTCCAGCTAGAGACGACTTCACGCAGGTTCGTTGAGAGTCGATTGAGACGATCGAATGTCAGGTGCCATTTTCCAAGTTTAAAGTATACGGAAAGACATGCAGGTGATTCTATGGACCCTCTAGAAGAATGAAACCCTAACTCGACTTAATGACCGTGTGACAGCCTTTGAACCTTAGGGTTTACGGCGGTTCCGCGGCGCCATTAGTGAGGCTTGGGTTTGCCCTTCTACGGCTGGACCACCGACGCTGTGGCATGTACTCGATACTATTAGACTGTACCCGAGATGTGAGCTCTTGGGGGATTATGAGGATCTGACGAGTCGATCGGTTGGTTCGACATCTTTCGGACATTGTGATGGGACACTGCTTGGGAGACTCCAGATGCGAGGATAGCCGTCGGAGCGCAGTTTGTGTAGCCATGATGAGACGAGTCCGAATCAGTCGACATTTGAGCAGAGTGAAGAAAAGAGTTCGTACGAGGTTTCGACGAGATGATGTTCCACTCCACTGATATTAGAGATGTGATACGCACCCAGAGCCGTGGTATATGGATATATCTTCCAGAAAGAAGCGCGATAAGTATACAGCCGTTCCGGAATAAGCGTGAGCTTCAGCATTGGATGATGACTTCCGGGCACTTCGGCAGGATTGAGATTTGAGAAAGGAATCTCGGCAGGACCTTTCTGGAGTACGATACGAGAAGACTTAGACCCAGAGTGGTCATTTTGTGCACACCCAGCAGGGCAGAGTTCAGCATTGTCGACGAGGTAGTTGACCAAGTTCGGATAGAGGAACTTAACCAGATGCGTTGCGAATTGATCAAGGATGGACGAGTGATGAGTATTCCTCCGATGGTTGAGACGTGTTCCCGAGGACTAGTTCGGCCTGACATCTGCTACAGAGTGATGAAGCTACAGAGTACGAGATTTCGAGTCCGTGTGAGAGACTTCAGATTGACCGTGGCCGAGACAGTGCCGTGCATAGTAGCTTGGCGTGACGTCATAGTGGACGACGATAGAGACAGTTGGAACAAGAGGTTCGTGTGAGACCCTGACGAGCTGTCATTGCTTCCCGTCGAGACTAGAGACCTGAGATGCTTACAGAGACGTTGCGATGTGACCAGTTTCTGGAGAAATATTGTGCTTAGGACTCAGATGCCCTTTGAGCGAGAAGAGGTTATGCAGGAGAGCTAGCCTCTGTACAGATCGGCATAGGCATGATTGGAAGAGACCTTGAGCAGGATTCCTTCCAGGACATAGCTGCCATGATGTTGCACCCAGGATCGGATGTGTGACGTGCTTTCAGAGAGCCAGAGGCCGACGCCAGTGATATGCTGCCTTACGAGTGGTCGTGAGGTTTGACCGAGAGGTGACCAGAGAAGTGCCAGAACGGAATCGTCCCCGTTAGCACACCTGACAGGGCCGGTGAGCCGATTGACCGCGTGATAGGTAATCCGCAGAGAAGATAAGGATCCAGAGAGTCAGAAGACGCTAGACCGTGAGCAAGAGGCAGGTAGATATCCTGCGCTGCTAGCTGTGGATTGCACCAACTCCTTCTCGACCTCGAAGGAGGAACTACCGAGGACGGTATTTGTGATTTGTGATTTTGTGATTCGATTATCACGTATCCGTCATTTTGGATTTCGGTATTTTGGGTGTTCTGTTTGCATGATTTAGTTTTGGTGACTGAGTTTCATGATATTGGTTTCATGCACCCACTGGATATTTTTATATTTCGCGCAGAGTTTTCATGCATTTTAGTGTTATGCTTTGATTCGTGCACGCTGATGCACACGATTGTGAGATTTTTCTTTGAGGTACACCTGATTTTGGTTTGAGACGCATTTTATAGTTGATTTTGACCCAGATTTTGATGGTTGGTTTTGCACTCCGTGCTGGTAATGTGCTTTACACCGATTCGATGTTTGTTATTGGATTTCGTGATTCCGTGCATGTTGAGTGCGCAGGGTTTAGATTTTCATTCGTGCACGATGGGTGCACAGATTTGGATTTTCGCGCGTGTTGGGCGCATGTTTTTTTGATACGATTTTGGTGCGCACCCGATGCACTAAATCGAGATTTCTTCGTGCATGTTAGATGCACCGGACCTTGGCTGTCAGGCACATACGTTGCCCATGACAGAGGTTTCGTGCACACCCGTTGCACCTAGATGTTGTTTTGTGCACCTGTTTAGCACATATTGGATTTTTGATTTCCGTGCGCACCAGACGCACAGGATTGTGTTATGTACATTTTTGAGATTTATTCCCTTTGGAGCAGTACCTTTTATGATGTTGGGTTTTCACTTTCATGCTGAGCAGGACTAGTCAGTAGACGATACCTGGATGTACTTTTGCATGTTTTACATTAGCTTTTTATGTGTATAGATTGGATGTCTACATGTGTAGTTTCGATCCATATCATATCGGTTTTGTATTGGATTTGACATTGTGTTTTTACATTGACTCCGATGATTGCGGGATGCTTGACGGGGTTTTGTTTTTGAGTTATCTGCTCAGTACCCTTGCGCATGCATTGCGCTGTGACGTTCTTTGTGTTGATGATTTCGGAGCCCCGACGACTTTGGTTTATTACTGAGATTGTTTTAGTAGTGGGGGTTTAAATTTAAATTCGGGGACCGAATTTCTTTAAGGGGGGTAGATTGTAACATCTTCAAAAATATAAAATATTAATTTTGGGAATTTTTATAATTTAATATTATTTTATTGATTATTTTAATATTAAATGCAAATAAATAGGAAAAATGTTAGAAAAATTATGAAAAATTATGGAAAATTCTAAAATAGGGTAAATTAGTGAATTATGACATTTTTAAGTTTTTGTGATTAGTTTGACACTAATTTAGTGCTAATCGCGATTAAAATCGCTAATTGGGTTTTTTGGTAATTTTGTGCAAAACTTGCACATATCACATTTTCTACACTTGTACACTTTTCTTGCCATGGTTTTTCATTTGGGATCACTATTCTTGTGAGAAGGTTTAGGGATTAAAAGAAAAGGGAAAAGAAAAGGAAAGAGTAGGTAATGATGAGAGAGAGAGGGACAAGGTCAACCCTACCTTTTTGCACCATGCTTCCATCATTCCTTCACTCTCATTTCTTCCCCTCTCTCCTATAGTTGCTGCTGCTGCTGCCTAGCCCCTTTGTCCCCCTCTTCAACTCCTCATATCATCTCTAAAAAACACCCCAAAACATCACACTCACTTCATTAAAAATGTGCAAAATCCCTAGATCTACACATGGAGCTAAAGAAGCATGGATTTGGCCACTAGAGGGCAACTCAAGAATTTTCTTGAGTTGCTAATGAAGGTAATTTCTGAACCAATTGCTTAATTATAGCTTTTCCTATAACCCCATGTTAAGATTTAATCGATATTGTGTGATATTATGGATTCGATGAAAACCTAGTTAGGGTTTGAGAGGAACTTGGGTTGTATTGTGAAATTGAGTTCAATTGAGGATACACCAACACCCTAGTGTTTGAATTGAAACCCAAAACCTGAAGCAAACACCAGAATACGGATTTTAGAAACCGATATCGGGGAAATTGTGTAATCTGTCACTGTTATTTGGAATCTGCTAACACCCCGAGAACCCTAAAATAATTTTGAGTGGGAATTGAGATGTGCAGGAAACATAGAGGCAACACCCAAAACCCTAGCTCCCCATTCCACTTTCCGGCCGCCAAAACCTGCATTCTGGCCGCAAATTGCGGCCAGACCAGGGAGGAATCTCCTCGTTTTGCGTGCCTGGCCCCATTTCATCAATTCTTGGCCCTGGGTACTTCTAGTTTTGACAGATTCTTCCTAGGGTGAAATCTGGGACATATATCCTATGTTGTCGTTTTGGATTCGTGTTTCCGTATTCCGTATTTTTGGATTCTGAAATGGTGGAATGTGTTTTGCCTCGACTATTGTCGTTTATACGACGATATAGAGGATTATGGATGGTTTTGAAGGCGTGCCATAGGTTCTCACCTATAGGCCCCCTTATCGTATCGTTTTGGAGTTTATGAGCCGTTTTAGATTGGATTTGGTTTTAATGCGCATATACGATATTTTGATGTGTAGGTACCCATGAAGACTTCGGACGACAAGCAAATGCATGGGGATGTCCGCAAATGGTGATGCAAGGTGAGTAGATTATATCTACGGGGGAAAGTCGGGTGGATGGCGTATAGCACCCCCGCAGTCCGTAGATAGCTTATTATATGGTATTGTGATATTAGGTGTATGTTGGATATGTAGGGTTAGAAGTGACTAGTGTAGTTCATAGTCGCGAACCCTAGGATAGAATTACCCTATACATATACCCTTGCTTTTCACATGTACTTACACTGTGATTGATGATATGTGACGACTTTGGAGATGAGTCGATATTGTGGGCTTGGTGCCCTGGGATCGGTGATTTGATACGATTCATATGTGGGGTATGACTTGTGATTCTTGCGGGCTGGGGATGTGTGTTTACCCCCGCATG
Source organism: Agapanthus africanus (assembly GCA_030015575.1). Taxonomy (NCBI): domain Eukaryota; kingdom Viridiplantae; phylum Streptophyta; class Magnoliopsida; order Asparagales; family Amaryllidaceae; genus Agapanthus; species Agapanthus africanus. The sequence goes on along the minus strand of JASDDO010000031.1, from coordinate 179,781,029 downwards.
CATACTTTACCGATGTGACCGTTTGTACTAGACATAGAGTAGTACTCCAGACTATATGATCTGATGATGGTGATATTTGTTATGTGATGAGACAGTGAGATGTTGACCCCTACCCAGCTTTTGGGAATGCCGTACGATGATTTATCGTACGAGCTGATATTGATGATAGATCCGCACTCATAGCTAGAGGATATCTTACGATATGACATTGAGGCGGGATCACCGACTATATATCTACATATATACTTAGACTCAGTTTTAGGTGGTTTCCACACCTACCCCTCCTGATTGACAGGATACTTAGATGTAGTTGCATAGTAGATACTTCACTGTGCTGTTGAGTACTAGATTTCCGCATATTCGTACTATTCGCATTGCTGGCATATGTTCATTACCATGTTATTATCATGCTGTTAGGACACCAGCACCATTATCGATGATGCGTATGTTTCACGTACACTATCTGCCGGCTCACACACTTCATCATCGATAATTGCCATGTCACTACACAGTAGTACTATTACATTCGTGGTATGATGCTTCCTTTGACATATGCGCATTCCTATTCCATGTTGCATGATTTCCGATATGATTACTCTCTTTACATGTCGCATATAGCATGGATTGATTGCATAGTACATCGCATTGGATTTACTGCTGGATGTTGGGTTTTCATGTGATTTCTGGTTTTGAGGACCGTGGGGTTATTTAAGAAAAGAGGCACTTTATGAAAACCCGGTACCTCGTGATATGATATTTCGGTGCGTCCACCACGCGTTTTCTCGGTGCTGAGACGTGTGCTTGAAACCCGATTCGAGGAGGTGATGTACCGTTTGCGGGTTCGTGGTGGGCCCGGTATGGTTCCCCTCGGCGAGATGATCGATGGGTTATGCCGATTGAGCCTGGAGGCGGGCGAGTACCTACCGCTGATTTTACCTGAGCTCGGCGGATATCCGGGGGATACCGCCTGGAGCCGAGAGATGGGCATACTGCCGGGGCCGACGGGCCGATATCCGCAGACGGAGCCCAGAGATGGACATGGGTTGACTCATACTGCCGGGGCCGAGGGCCGATATCCGCAGACGGAGCCCCATATGGATGAGGATTTACGTGTCGGTGTTTGGCACGGGTTTCATGATGAGTTTTCCATGCTTTTGGTTATATCCTCACATTGCATACATGATGCTTGCTGTCAGTGGGTGACAGGTGGACGGGTTCCACATATATATACAGACTTGGTTCATATACAGACTGGATTTACACTTATCTTACACCAATATTAGTGGTATGGGACGCTAATATATGTGTATTGATATTATTGATATTTCTTCATTGATACTTCATGCAGACATACCTTATACTGATGACATGTTGTTACCTGAGTACCTGGCACTATATACATGATTAGATGTTACCATGCCACCTTATTACACTCAGATGTACTCTTGTGGATATTTTACTGATCGTTGACTTAGGATTATGTCTTGCATTCGATTTATCCTTGTAGATGTTTCTATTCACGAGTTGGCAACTCACCCCCGTTGTGCCACAGCTCTTGCAGGTTATGCCGTACAGGTTCTATTGCGGCATTTCTGGCACATTTCCTTCTTGCGGGTGATTTGCTTTGGTAGGTGGATTCCTTCGTATCAGGAGTCACCTTTGTATTTAATTTATTTATTGTATCTAGAAATGTCTATCAACCAAAACTTGTTTATTCTTTCAGACCTAGATATCAGTGTTGTATATTTCGACCTTAGAGTCGCGCTTAGTAGTATTGCGGTTTCTTGTTGCTTTTGAGCTTTCTTTAGATTTGATCCTCGCCACTTGGCGTTGTATATTATTATATCATTGCGTGGTTGTGACCGTCGATTGACGAAGAGCTAGCTCCCGCTTGGGGATGCCTTTATCATGTTATATCTTGTTATTATCGTTTTACCCCATTCGGGGCCAGTTTTACAAAGGAAACTCTGCCGAAATTTCTAGAAAAGACTGTACCGTTTTTAAAATGCACATTCGGCTTAGTTATTTAAAAACCTTGATTTCAAACCTGTATTTCTTCACTTCTTTAAACCAGTTCTTTACTTTTTTTCTTCAAAATGGTTTTAGATTTCTGGGCTTTTGGCTTACTTGGATCAGATGGAGTCCTATAGGCTTCATATGGTTCAAGGGCCAGTCACGTGCTCTTTCGGGTCGTGACACTATCCAGTGTACCCAGTCTCCACTGAGCACCCGTACACCATCCTTGATGTCAAACACCGATGGATATGGGAGCATCCATCGCCCATCATATGGGCTAAGATGCGTATACGCTAGTCTACTCTGGTGTATCGATGCCCTGTCTTGATACACACTCGACTAGGAACAGTTATAGGATATACTCGTCGACTACCGTGGCCCCACTAGTATGATCTCATCATAGTCCTAGTAGTCGAGTACACATCCTAAGGGCTTTATCAACATGTAACATAGAGACAATCATAGTACATGTTAAGATAAAATACAACCAGATAGCATACTATCATGTCGAGCAAGAAAGTCCTCCCTATATATGTCCTAGCATCCACTAAAATATACATCGTATGTACAGTAATGGCCTCTAGGGCATACATATAACTAACAATCTCCCACTTGCACTAGGGCCATCTGTTATGGTATCGCATACCTAACAATTAGCTGTGGTTGAAGTATCTCATACTCAACCATCCCGTAAAAGTCTCTACTAGGAAAAAGGCCTTTTGTGAGTGGATCCGCGCTGTCGTCCTCTGTGTCTTCTCTCCTAACCTCGATTTCCCTGTAGATCAACCATCTCCATGATGAGGTGATACTGCCTAAGAATTATATCTGGATTTCTGATGGGACAGTAGTTCCTTGGCTAAAGCCACAACTCCATTGTCACACAATGGTAGGAAAGAAGTTCATCTTATGAACTTATATATATCCAGACTGCCTCTTTGGTAGTATCCTTGGTAACGATGTATCTTGCCTTTAATCGTCTAGTATGTCACGGTATCTAGCTTGGAACTCTTCCAACATACCGTCCCTCCACTGAGGGTAAAGACAATGCCTGCGACTGACATTCAGTCGTTCTTAACACCCTGGAACCTTTCCAGTGATTCTCCCCAGGATCAATTGATACCATCACACTACATATAGTAAGAATCCAAACATCCAATTAGATCTATCTCATAGATCCAAAACCTAGGATTTAGGAGGTATCACCTTGATCCTATATGGAGAATCCTTGTGATAAGCGGAGATTAACCGAGAGTAGCATAGGAAACTCCTTTTCTATCAAGAGTATGTCATCCACGTACTCTACGAGGATCACCTCTATACAAGGTTCATCTACCATTTTGATGAAGTCAAACTCTTTGACTACCACATCAAAACAGATGTTCCAACTCCGCGATGCCTGTTTTATCATATAAAACATCTTGCACACGTTTCCGCTGCTCCCACTGTCTACGAAGCCCTCTGGCTGTGTACTTATAGACGCTCTCTTCTAAAACATCACTTAGAAAAGCAGTCATGACACCCAACCACCAGATATCGTAGTCATGGTATGTAGCCGTGGTAAGTAGGATCTGGATGGACTTAAGCATCGCTTTGAAAGTCTCAACTTTTCCATGTACACCAAGTAATCTTCTTAAGATATACTCGCTCCTGATGGGGATTTAACCCTTCAGATAAAGCAACGAAAGTCCATACTTTGTTGGTGTATAAGGATTCCATCTCAGATCGATAAGCATCCAGCCATTCTTACAGAGTCCCACTCCTGATGGCCAGCTGGAAACTAGTTGGGTCATCATCTCATGATGCAATCCTCGCTCCCACTATCATAGAGAAACCGAAGTGTCTCTCAGGTGGGTGAGGAACCCTACTAGATCGGCGGAGAGGCTGAGGTTCGAATCCTTTGGTTCTATCAAATCATCTGCTGCAGTTTGTATAGCTGGAACTATTCCAGTTCTACATAACAGACCTTGCCTCGAGCTTGTCCGGATTTTGCTTTTAGACATAGGCCGGACAACCCCAAATCTTAACGAGCTTAAGATATGGGCTATTCCCTTTCCATATCACATATGAAGTGGTAGGCAACTGATTTAATTCGAACCCTATTCAATAGGTATGCAGCTTCTCAAGTGCATAACTCCCAAAAGGAAATAGGAAACTCAGCAGTACTCATCATAGAGCACACCATATCATATAGGGTGTGATTGCTCCGCCCCGATACACGGACGTGGTGTGGTGTATACGGAGGAGTAATGCTGAGAGAGAATCTCATTCTCCTTTAGAATAGTCCAGGAATTCCGTGCTCAGGTATTCTCCTCCTTGATCTCATCGAAGGATATAATACTTATACCCGTATTTTGGTTCTCTACTTCTAACTTATATTCTGTGAATATCTCAAAAGCTTCGGACTTATGTTTCAACAGGAACACATGTCTGAATCTTGAGAAATCATCAGAGAATGTAATGAAGTACAAAGAACCGGTCTTGGCATGTGTATACAGGAGACTTTCATACATCAGCATGTATCAATTCCCAAGAGTTCACTAACTCTTTCTCTGTTTCCAATAAACAGAGTTGTGGTCTTCTTATCTTTGTGACATGACCGGAAAGTTTCATAAGATGTAAATTCAAACTAATTTAAATATGCATCTGTATGGAACTTCAGCTAGTCGGGTCGCATTGATATGACCTAGTCTACAATGCCTCAAGAAGGATTCGTTCATTTCTGAACTCTTCCTCTTGTGTGTGTTCTGTATACTAAGAACTGTAGTTTGATTTAGAACGTCAATGCTTTTAGATAACGTGCCTGAACCGATCAACTCTTGATATAGGAAATGTTCAAAACATTATCCAACAATACAAAATTATATCCTTCTTTACTAATAAAGAGACTGATATGATTTTGTATATCAGGTTCGGTATCTAATAACATTCGTTCAGAATCAATGTATTCTAGTAATACAGGGTGATAGTAACCAACAGACTTGGCTGCAACATTTGCACCGTTTTCTGTCTCATGAAACTTATCACCCGTTCTCAGTTCTTTACCTTTTTGTAGCCCATGTAATATATTACATATGCGGGATCCTTATCTGGTATCTTATACCTAGGATGTAAAGAATACTGAGAATCAGTTCTTTGTAATGAACACACCCGAAGAAGATGCATCAGCATGCACTTTCTTCTTTTCGGTGGCACGAGAAATCTGGTATTCCCCAATTTCCTACTATGTCGTATAACAAATATAAGTTGGAGCGGGACCAACGTTCCCCAGCTCAGTATAACAAGCGGGTTCGGTCAATATATCCGTTTTATTATCTTGATTAAGGCGTGAAATGGTCACTACCTGGAGAGAGAGAGAAGAAAACACTCAGCGTATGCTCTTGCAAGATTAGATTGGTTATCTAATATATCTAATCAGGATGTCTCCCACTGTTTTAATCAAATCTTCTTTCAAACCCTAAAAGAAAAGACTAGCCGGGATTAATTACACAATACAAGATCGCCAATCTTTCAGCCAGGCCAGTGTCGGTACTTTGAGGGAGGTCCCCTGTGCTTTTGCACGAACCTAATTAAAGTAAACCTCATTTTCCCAGGGGCGTAACCCCGTTAACACCTTTCTAGACACCTACTTGATTGGCTAATTGTAATGTGTAAAATTATCCCAGGAGTAACTCTTACTCGCAGCGGGTATCGGGATCCAACTATCTCATAGAAGGTATGCAATCTCATTGCAAATTTCAACACTTGAAATTCCCAATAATATTTTGCCCCTAGTGTCCTATGACCTTGACGGAGGTCAACAAACCATAGGCTACCAGTCAAGTTCAACCCATCATTTCTTGATTGAATCAAACCCGCCCGCACGACCCTTAACGGAGGTCAACAAGGCCGCACGACTACCCTAAAACAATCTGCATCATATGCATAAACAGATAAATTCTAGTTAGCTACCGCACACAACGCCTTGACGGAGGTCAACAAACGTAGCATGAATACTATGAAGGACTTATCTGAAATGACGGAGGGCTACGTAGGTTTTTTAGAAAACCCTGAACGTAATGAACTTGATATCGTCGTAGAATCGAGTGATTTTAAATGGAGTGTTTTTAAGGCTTTTCTAGTTTTGTTAAAGGGGTCACTCCCGGTGAAGGGATCGTCCGCCCTTTCCTCATCGAATAAGGTGCAGGATATATCATATATATCACTATGCAAAGCAGGAACTATAGGAGCAATCAAAAGACAAACCGAGGGTTGTAGCATCTGCCAGTTATCGCTAAAGGAGTCACTCCCGGTGAAGGGATCTCGGTCCTTTCCTTATCGAATAAGGTGCTGGATGTTCTACAAGGAACACCGCGATGCAAAGCAAGAACCGTAGATACCAGTTTTTAAAACAAGTTTCTACAACATCTTAGGTTTCTTTTATTTCATTAATCTCATTAATGAAGTCCCATTTTAATATGCTTCGCAAGCATCACATTTGAAACAAAATCTGCAATATAACATATATCTCATATATATAATATAAACATTCATCTCAGGCAGTAATATGATCTCATCACAGAACATTGCAGCAGAAGAACATATATGAAATATTGGATATACTAGGACGTCCGTGTTGTCAATACGAGCCTGTATAAAACACGGATTCCACGGTCGCGATGAATAGCCAAACCCACATCCCTAGACCCCTACGAGAGCGGCAAGTAACACTGCCAATTCTAGGGTTAGGAGACCCGGTCTTGACTCCTCAAGATGGTCTCCCACTGGACTTCAGAACCCGGTTACTTGTGCTCCCCTCCTTGGGTCTACCTAATGCGGAAAAGTAAATAATATACAACGGTGACATCTTCCGCTACCTGGAAGTGCCCCAATAAAAGAATATTACATACAAATGAATTTTACATGAATGAAAAAGAAAAAACTCTCATCTCACATAAAACCCCCGGCTATTCAGAACGCGACGATCCAATAGAACATATCACAACAACACATAATATCTCATATCATCAACGTAAGAAAGTATGCGTATCCCGATTGTCGTTGATGTATAGCAACGAAGCCGGCGATACACCACATACTATGCTTACGGTCATAGAAAAGAATGTGTAAAACTACAACAGTTGGAATCCGCAACCTCCTTAGACATCGCATGCCTAACCAAATGAATTCCTTAGACATCGCATGCCTAGCAATTATAAACCCCGCATTTTAATCTCATTATCGAAAACACTTTTCAATATCAAGTCGGGCAATTCAACAAGATTTCCGACGTCCTGATCGAATGCTCATCGCAAACTTTAGTAGACGGCCGCACCCCCAGATGCCGTCGACGAAGTGCACTAAGGCGGAACACCGCTGCCGCGAGCACCCGAATGGATGCTTTTGGCGACGGGGTTCTCCTATAGTCACTTGGTCGGGGCTATGGGTCATAGCTGTCTATTAAGTTTACCCGGCGAGTATCCGCGTACGCTACGTGATTGTGACGGACTTTTGATCACATCAAAATTCCGTGGCAACCAATCAAATGAAACTAAAGTGCTGTGTTTATAACATTCATATTAGTTATCTCATAACTACTTGTGAATAACAATTATTGTATCACATTCCAGATAAATAGACAATGTTAAACTTTCTGATCGAATAATCAAACACCCAAGATTTCCCCAATATATCTCAACAATTAAAATCAGTTTAAAAACATCCATCACATGCCACAGTACTAATGGTCCAGCCGTAGAAGGGTCAAGCCAACGCCTCACATGTGGCACGCCGTACTGCCACAAACCCTAAGGTTTAGAAGCAGTTCAAGACGGTCACATAATCGAGTTAATGTTTGTTGTCTTCTAGAGGGTCCACCGCGTTACTTGCACGACTTAGAACGTTCTTAAACATGAGGAAAAATCCAACTTTTGAAAAATTTTCCGACAGGGGAAAAAGTGAGTTATCGATATCCGCCCGAACTTTTTAACAGTTTCTAAAATTATCCGGACAAACTAAACAAAGTTAAATCATCCGATCGAATCAACGATTCCCCAATACAACCCTTGAAAACTCAACACTTGAGTGGAATTAAAATATTAACACAAAAAAAACAAGGAAGGGCCTAAAAATAATTACATGAAATTTCAAGGACTAATTCCAAATTTTGGCAGCGGAACCACCGTAAAACCCATGGTTTCGCCGCGGTTCTGCGGTCAAATTTTCGAGTTTGACGTCCGTACTTCACAGTAATTCTTAGTTTTTCATTCTTAATTTTCTGAGAATTTTTAATTCAGAAAAAACAACATTTTTGAAAAATGTACAGAGAGGGTTCCGTGTCGGGGTTTCGGCGTTCGATCGGACTTTAAACTTCGTCTAGACTTTGCCTAAAGCTCTAGCTTGGCTCTGATACCACTGTAGGGTTGCTAGGCACGCGCACAAGGGTCTATGAGGCATCAACCATGCCCTATTAAAAATTTAGCCGTGCCGAACAACCCGAATACGGATCTTTAAACTAGAGATTAGGCGAAAACTAACATGTTAACTACTTTAACACTAAGTGAGAGGGATTACAACCTTTGTAGATCCCGTCCTTCACTTCATATGCTCCGTGTTGTGGTCCCTTCGCTGCGATCATCGGGTTCCGGACTCTCGAGAGGTTCCACGAAGAGAAAGATGCAACCTTTGCTTCCGATCTTCGATACTAAGATGATCTACCTTGAAGTTCCGTTAACACAAGCTAACACTCACTAAAATTGAGTGAACACTCTCATCTAAAAGGCAAGGGAAGATGAGGATGATGAAGTCGGATTTTTGCTCTCTTTATTTATCTTTTTCTCATATTTATTCATCACAAATATCAAAACAAGAAAGCTTTTCATGAAAGAATCAAGGAAGAAGAAGATGAATAATATCATTTGTGATGAATAATAAAATTTATCATAATCATTTATGCAACCATGGTTGTAGTAACCATTGTAGAGAGTTTACTAGGGTTAGGGTTTGGGTTAGGTTAAAGGGTGAGTCACAAAGAAATACCTACATAATATCTTAACAAAAACAAAGTAACGCTTCTAGAATCAACTAGAAGTTTAACCCTAATCCAAACCCTAATCATGTTTAAACTCCTCTAAACATGTTGCATTAATAATTATAATATTTTACAATATTATATATCACATATACAATATTTATTGTAACAAAATAAAATAATACATTTAACATATATCGCATATATATCAATGTATTACCCGAGCGAGAAAAAGAATCTTTTAGTGAGAAAATATTAGTTAATGTAATTTAATATATCATATATATTATTACACATTAAATTATCGAATCAACCCTTGATCCGGCAATCCGGCTATATCGCATATAACCGACTAATATTTATCCGTACCGATTCATCGAATCAACACTTGATCCGATGACCCGGCTGATATCAAATATCGCGAGAATATAATACGGTATCATATATCGCATTATCCTCGGTCCCGCACATATCACATATGTGCTCCTACTCCGTTTTGCCTGAGCCAAGAAACCTCTGTGTAGGACTCTAAAGAATCGTCAATACGCCGGCAGTAGGTGATGATCATATAAAACACCCACAAGCTGCAAGCGGTCAGCTAAACGTAACAGCTACCCAGGTATTGAGCGCTCAGAAGATCAACAAGCAAGCCTGTACATTCTCATGTGAATCCAAACAATAACACTCCCGTACAGTCCGGTCTCGTCGTCTGATATGTTGCATATCTCGCCTAGGGGTGGTAAACGTCAGACCCCAGTAGCTCGATAAGTCGTGTCGATATGAGGTCTATAACAGTTCGAGAAACTACTGATAACACTTACCAGTAAATCTCAGCAACCCTGGCCAGGGATTTCGGTTATAGCCAATCGAACACAGTACAACATCAACTCCCTATACCGGGAGAGACGAATCCCCTCCTATCGCTCATTGCCTCCATGTGATTCGGGACTGTACCCAAAAGCCACCTTTTTGCACGCCCTCTTGGACGTGGTATGATGGAAATCAAAGCAAAGTGGGAATCACACAAGACTCTATGACGATCTCGGGTCAACAGACTACTCTGTACCAGTGTCACCGAAGAACTGCCATCTGACGTGAGGTATAATACAATCTGGGAGTTCTCGGCGAGTCCGTCCAGTGTACCCAGTCTCCACTGAGCACCCGTACACCATCCTTGATGTCAAACACCGATGGATATGGGATCATCCATCGCCCATCATATGGGCTAAGATGCGTATACGCTAGTCTACACTGGTGTATCGATGCCCTGTCTCGATACACCCTCGACTAGGAACAGTTATAGGATGTACTCGTCGACTAACGTGGCCCCACTAGTACGATCTCATCATAGTCCCAGTAGTCGAGTACACATCCTAAGGGCTTTATCAACATGTAACATAGAGACAATCAGAGTACATGTTAAGATAAAGTACAACCAGATAGCATACTATCATGTCGAGCAAGAAAGTCCTCCCTATATATGTCCTAGCATCCACTACAATATGCATCTTATGTACAGTAATGGCCTCTAGGGCATACATATAACTAACAATTAACACAAGCTAACACTCATAATATGAAGTGAACACCCTCATCTAAATGGAAAGGATAGATGAGGATGATGAAGTAGGATTTTTTCTCTCATTTATAATCTTTTTCTCACTCATTTTCATCACAAAAGAAAGCTTTTTCATGAAGAAGCTCAAGCATGAAGAAGAAGAATGAAGAAGATAACCTTAATCCTTTTGTGATGAATAATGAATTATAGTAGTGGTTACAAATCTTACCAAGGGTGAAGCATGAGAGAGTTAACCCTTGTAGAGAGTTAACTAGAGTTAATGGTTTGGATTGGGTTAACATAATATCTCACATAAAAAATCAAGCAACCACAAAGCCAAAGCTTCATGAAGCTTCATGGAAGCTTCATGCAAAAGCTAACCCTAATCCAAACCCTAACCAAGTTTAAACCCTAATCCAATGTTAAATTTGTAACCCTAACATGTTACAATATTATATATCACATATACAATATATTTTGTAACAATAGATAATAATACAATTAACATATATCGCATATATATCAATGTATTATCCCGTGAGAAAATGAATCTTTTAGTGAGAAAATATTTGTTAATGCAATTTAATATATCATATATATTATTATATATTAAATTATCGAATCAAATCTTGATCCGACAATCCGGCTATATCGCATATAACCGACTAATATAATGACCCGGCTATATTACATATACCTGGCCGATATCTCATATTGCGAGAATCCAATACGGTATCATATACCGCATTATCCTCGGTCATGCACATATCACATATATGCTCCTACTCCGTTTTGCCTGAGCTAAGAAACCTCTGTGTAGGAATCTAAAGAATCGTCAATACGCTGGCAGTAAGTGATGATCATAACAAACACCCACAAGCTGCAAGCGGTCAGCTAAACGTAACAGCCACCCAGGTATTGAGCGCTCAGAAGATCAACAAGCAAGCCAGTACATTCTCCTGTGAATCCAAGCAGTAACACTCCCGTACAGTCCGGTCTCGTCGTCTGATATGTCGCATATCTCGCCTAGGGTGGTAAACGTCAGACCCCAGTAGTTCGATAAGTCATGTCGATATGAGGTCTATAACTGTTCGAGAAACTACTGATAACACTTACCAGTAAATCTCAGCAACCCTGGCCAGGGATTTCCTGTTATAACCAATCAAACACAGCACAACATCCACTCCCTATAACGGGAGAGACGAATCCCCTCCTATCGCTCATTGCCTCCATGTGATTCGGGACTGTACCCAAAACCCACCTTTTTGCACGCCCTCTTGGACATGGTATGATGGAAATCAAAGCACAGTGGGAATCACACAAGACTCTATGACGATCTCGGGTCAACAGACTACTCTGTACCAGTGTCACCGGAGAACTGCCATCTGACGTGATGTATAATACCATCTGGGATTTCTCGGCGAGTCTGTCCAGTGTACCCAGTCACCACTGAGCACCCGTACACCATCCTTGATGTCAAACACCGATGGATATGGGATCATCCATCGTCCATCATATGGGTCAAGATGCGTATGCGCTAGTCTACTCTGGTGCATCGATGCCCTGTCTCGATACACCCTCGACTAGGAACAGTTATAGGATGTACTCGTCGACTACCGTGGCCCCACTAGTATGATCTCATCATAGTCCCAGTAGTCGAGTACATATCCTAAGTGCTTTATCAACATGTAACGTAGAGACAATCGGTGTACATGTTAAGATAAAGTACAACCAGATAGCATACTATCATGTCGAGCAAGAAAGTCCTCCCTATAAATGTCCAAGCATCCACTACAATATACATCGTATGTACAGTAATAGCCTCTAGGGCATACATATAACTAACAATCTCCCACTTGCACTAGGGCCATCTGTTGTGGTATCACGTACCCAACAATTAGCTGTGGTTGAAGTATCTCATACTCAACCATCCCATAATAGTCTCTACTGGGAAAAAGGACTTCGTGAGTGGATCTGCGCTGTTGTCCTCTGTGTCTACTCTCCTAACCTCGATCTCCCTGGAGATCAACCATCTCCATGATCAGGTGATACTGCCTAAGAATTATATCTGGATTTCTGATGGGACGTTGGTTCCTTGGCTAAAGCCACAACTCCATTGTCACACAATGGTAGGAACGAAGTTCATCTCATGAACTTATATATATTCAGACTGCCTCTTTGGTAGCATCTTTGGTAACAATGTATCTTGCCTTTAATCGTCTAGTATGTCACGGTATTTAGCTTGGATCTCTTCCAACATACCGTCCCTCCACTGAGGGTATAGACAAAGCCTGGGACTGACATTCAGTCATCTATATCACCCTGGAACATTTCCAGTGATTCTTCCCGGCATCGATTGATACCATCTCACTACAACTAGTGAGTATACTGACATCCAATTAGAACTATCTCATAGATCCAAAACCCAGGATTTAGGAGGTATCACTTTGATCCTATATGGAGAATCCTTGTGATAAGCGGAGATTGACCGAGCGTAGCATAGGAAACTTCTTCCCTATCAAGAGTATGTTATCCACGTACTTTATGATGATCATCACCATACTCCCTACTACCTTTTTGTATATACAAGTTTCATCTACCATTTTGTTGAAGTCAAACTCTTTGACTGCCACATCAAAACAGATGTTCCAACTCCGTGATGCCTGTTTTATCATATAAAACATCTTACACACGTTTTCGCTGCTCCCACTGTCTACGAAGCCCTCTGGCTGTGTACTTATGGACGCTCTTTTCTAAAACATCATTTAGAAAAGCAGACATGACATGAATATTTCGTCTATTAAAGAGGATTCCCCGAATACCCAACCTCCAGATATCTTAGTCATGGTATGTAGCCGTGGTAAGTAGGATCTAGATGGACTTAAGCATAGCTTTGAAAGTCTCAACTTTTCTATATACACCAAGTAATCTTCTCAAGATATACATGCTCCTGATGGGGATTTAACACTTCAGATAAAGCAACCAAAGTCCATACTTTGTTGGTGTATAAGGATTCCATCTCAGATCGCTAAGCATCCAGCAATTCTTACAGAGTCCCACTCCTGATGGCCAGCCCGAAATTAGTTGGGTCATCATCTCATGATGCAATCCTCGCTCCCAGTGTCATAGAGAAACCGAAGTAACTCTCAGGTGGGTGAGGAACCCTACTAGATCGGCGGAGAGGCTGAGGTTTGTTGGTTACTATTGAATCTTTTGGTTCTACCAAATCATCTGCTGTAGTTTGTATAGCTGGAACTCCTTCCAGTTCTACCTCATGACCACTAATTTCTTCACAAGAAAATCCCTTTCACAAAGGTGGCATGTTGAGAAACAAAACATCTTTTGTTCCTCGGTTTGGTAGAAGATATTCCCTTGCGAATGATTGGGATATCCAACAGACTTCCACAGAACTGACTTTGCCTCGAGCTTGTCCGGATTTTGCTTTTTAGACATAGGCCGGACAACCCCAGATCTTAACACACTTAGGATATGGGCTCTTCCCATTCCATATCACATATGAAGTGGTAGGCAACTGATTTGATTTGAACCCTATTAAATAGGTATGCAGCTTCTTAAGTGCATAACTCCCAAAAGGAAATAGGAAACTCAGTAGTACTCATCATAGAGCACACCATATCACATAGGGTGCTATTGCTCTGCCCCGATACACCGACTTGCTGTGGTGTATACGGACGAGTAATGCTGAGAGAGAATCTCATTCTCCTTTAGAATAGTCCAGGAATTCCGTGCTCAAGTATTCTTCTCCTTGATCATATCAAAGGACATAATACTTACACCCGTATTTTGGTTCTCTACTTTTAACTTATATTCTGTGAATATCTCAAAAGGTTCGGACTTGTGTTTCAGCAGGAACATATGTCTGAAACTTGAGAGATTATCAGAGAATGTAATGAAATATAAAAAACCGGTCTTGGCATGTGTAGACAGGGGACCTTCATACATCAGCATGTATCAATCCCAAGAGTTCACTAACTCTTTTTCTGTTTCCAATAAACAGGCCTATGGTCATCGTATCTTTGTGACATGACCGGCAAGTTTCACAAGATGTAAATTCAAACTAATTTAAATATGCATCTATATGTAACTTCAGCCAGTCGGGTCGCATTGATATGACCTAGTCTACAATGCCTTAAAAAGGATTCATTCATTTCTGAACTCTTCCTCTCGTGTGTGTTCTGTATACTAAGAACTGTAGTTTCATTTAGAACGTCAATGCTTTTAGATAACGTGCCTGAACCGATCAACTCTTGATATAGGAAATGTTCAAAACATTATCCAACAATACAAAATTATATCCTTTCTTTACTAATAAAAAGACTGATATGATATTGTATATCAGGTTCGGTATCTAATAACAATTGTTCAGAATCAATGTATTCTGGTAATTCAGGGTAATAGTGACTAACAGACCTGGCTGCATTTTTTTCCGTTTTCTGTCTCATGAAACTTATCACCCGTTCTCAGTTCTCTACCTATCAGTAGCCCATGTAACAGATTACATATGCGGGATCCTGATCCAGTATCTCATACCCAGGACGTAAAGGATACTGAGAAACAGTTTTCTGTAATGAACACACCCGAAGAATATGCATCAGCATGCACTTTCTTCGTTTGGGTGGCACGGGAAATCTGGTATTCCCCAATTTCCTGCTCTGTCTTATAACAATTATAAGTTGGAGCGGGTCCAACGTTCCCCAGCTCAGTATAACAAGCGGGTTCAGTCAATATATCCGTATTATTATCTTGATTAAGGCGTGATATGGTCGCTACCAGGAGAGAGAGAGAAGAAAACACTCAGCGTATGCTCTTGCAAGATTAGATTGGTTATCTAATATATCTAATCAGGATGTCTCCCACTGTTTTAATCAAATCTTCCTTCAAACCCTAAAAGGAAAGACTAGCCGGGATTAATTACACGCTACAAGTTCGCCAATCTTTCAGCCAGGCCAGTGTCGGTACTTTGAGGGAGGTTCCCCGTGTTTTCGCACGGACCTAATTAAAGTAAACCTCGTTTTCCCAGAGGCTTAACCCCGTTAACACCTTTTCTAGACACCTACTTGATCAGCTAATTGTAATGTGTAAAACTCTCCCAGTAGTAACTCTTACTCGCAGCGGGTATCGGGATCCAACTATCTCATAAAAGGTATGCAATCTCATTGTAAATTTCAACACTTGAAATTCCCAATAATATTTTGCCCCTAGCATCTTATGACCTTGGCTAAGGTCAACAAATCATAAGTGCTAGCCAATTTCAATCCGTCATTTCCCGATTGAATTAAACCCACCCGCACGATCCTTGGCTAAGGTCAACAAAGTCGCACGACTACCTTATCTCAGTCGCATCATATGCTTATACAGATAAGCACTAATCAGCTACTGCACACTACGCCTTGGCTAAGGTCAACAAATGCAGCACGAATACTAGCCAGTACTTATCTGAAATGACGGAGGGCTACGACGGGTTTTTCAGAAAACCCTTTCCGTAATGAACTTGATATCGTTGTAGAATCGAGTGATTTTTAAATGGAGTGTTTTTTAGGCTTTTCTAGTTTTGCTAAAGGGGTCACTCCCGGTGAAGGGATCGTCGACCCTTTCCTTATCGAATAAGGTGAATGATATATCATATATATCACTATGTAAAGCAAGAACTATAGAAGCAATCAAAAGACAAACCGAGTTTGTAGCATCTGCTAGTTTCACTAAAGAGGTCACTCCTGGTGAAGAGATCTCGGCTCTTTCCTTATCGAATAAGGTGCTGGATGTTCTACAAGGAACACCGCTATGCAAAGCAAGAACTAGAGCTACCAGTTTTTAAACAAGTTTCTACAATATCTTTAGGTTTCTTTTATTTCATTAATCTCATTAATGAAGACCCATTTTATTATACTTCACAAGCATCACATTTGAAACGAAATCTGCAATATAACATATATCTCATATATATAATATAATCATTCGTCTCAGGCAGTAATATGATCTCATCACAGAACATTGCAGCAGAAGAACATATATGAAATATTGGATATGCTAGGACATCCGTGTTTTCAATACGAGCCTTTATAAAACACGGATTCCACGGTCGCGATGAATAGCCAAACCCACATCCCTAGACCCCTACGAGAACGGCAAGTAACACTGCCAATTCTAGGGTTAGGAGACCCGGTGTCGACTCCTCGAGATGGTCTCCTACTGGACCCCAGAACCCGGTTACTTGTGCTCCCCGCCCTGGGTCTACCTAATGCGGAAAAGTAAATAATTTACAAGTGGTGACATCAACCTCATCCCGGAAGTGCCCCAATAAAAGAATATTACATACAAATGAATTTTACATGAATGAAAAAGAAAAACTCTCATCTCACATAAAACCCCCAGCTATTCAGAACGCGACAATCCAATATAACATATCACAGCAACACATAATATCACATATCATCAACATAAGAAAGTATGCGTATCCCGATTGCCGTTGATGTATAGCAACGAAGCCGGCGATACACCCCATACTACGCTTACGGTCATAGAAAAGAAAGTGTAAAACTACAACAGTTGGAATCCGCAACCTCTTTAGACATCGCATGCCCAACCAAATGAATTTCTTAGACATCACATGTCTAACAATTATAAACCCCACATTTTAGTCTCATTATCGAAAACACTTTTCAATATCAAGTCGGGCAATTCAACAAGATTCCAGACAACCTGATCGAATGATCGTCGCAAACTTTAGAGACCGCCGCACCCCCAATGCCGTCGATGAAGTGCACTAAAGCGGAACACAGCTGCTGCGAGCACCCGAACGGATGCTTTTGGCGACGGGGTTCTCCTACAGTCACTTGGTCGGGGCTATGGGGCGTGGCTATCTACAAAGTTTACCCGGCGAGTATCCGCGTACGCTACGTGATTGCGACGGAATTTTGATCACATCAAAATTCCGTGGCAACCGATCAATCGAGACTAAACTGCTATGTTTATAACATTCAAATTAGTTATCTTATAACTACCTGTGGATTCCAAATATTGTATCACATTCCAGATAAATAGACAATGTTAAACTTTCCGATCGAATAATCAAACACCCAAGATTCCCCAATATATCTCAACACTTGAAATCAGTTTAAAAACATCCATCACATGCCATAGTACCAATGGTCCAGCCGTAGAAGGGTCAAGCCAACGCCTCACATGTGGCACGCCGTACTGCCCCAAACCCAAAGGTTCAAAAGGCAGTTCAAGACGGTCACATAATCGAGTTAAGGTTTGTTGTCTTCTAGAGGGTCCACCGAGTTACTTGCATGACTTAGATTGTTCTTAAACTCGAGAAAAAATCCAACTTTTGAAAAATTTTCCGACAGGGGAAAAAATGAGTTATTGATATCCATTCGAACTTTTTAACAGTTTCTAAAAATTAACCGGAAAAACAAAACAAAGTTAAAATATCCGATCGAATCATTAATTTCCCAATACAACCCTAGAAAACTCAACACTTGAGTGGAATTAAAAAATTCCCAGAAAAAATTGCCAAGCAAGGAACTAAGAATAAATAAGTGAAATTCCAGGGACTAAGTCGAAATTTTGGCCGCGGAACCGCCGCCAAACACATGGTTTGGCCGCGGTTCCGCGGTCAAAATATTGGGTTAGTGGACCGTACTTCACAGTAATTCTTAGTTTTTCCTGCTTATTTTTCTGAGCATTTTTTATTCTGAAAATATCACATTTTTAGAAAATGTACAGAGAGGGCTTAATATCGGGTATTCGGAGTTCGATCGGACTTTAAACTTCGTCTAGACTTCGCCTAAAGCTCTACCTTGGTTTTGATACCACTGTAGGGTTGCTAGGCACGCGCACAAGGGTCTACGAGGCATCAACCATGCCCGATTAAAATTTTAGCCGTGCCGAACAACTTTAATACGGATCTTTAAACTAGGTTTTAGGCGAAAACCAACATGTTAAACGCTTTAACACTAAGTGAGAGGGATTAAAACCTTTGTAGATCCGGTCCTTCACTTTTTAAGCTCCGTATTGAGGTCCCTTCGCTGCGATCATCGTGTTGTGGACTCTCGAGAGGCTTCACGAAGAGAATGATGCAACCTTTGCTTCTGATCTTCGATACTAAGATGATCTACCTTGAAGTTTCATTAACACAAGCTAACACTCATAATATGAAGTGAACACCCTCATCTAAATGGCAAGGATAGATGAGAATGATGAAGTAGGATTTTTTCTCTCATTTATAATCTTTTTCTCACTCATTTTCATCACAAAAGAAAGCTTTTTCATGAAGAAGCTCAAGCATGAAGAAGAAGAATGAAGAAGATAACCTTAATCCTTTTGTGATGAATAATGAATTATTGTAGTGGTTACAAATCTAACCAAGGGTTAAGCATGAGAGAGTTAACCCTTGTAGAGAGTTAACGAGAGTTAATGGTTTGGATTGGGTTAACATAATATCTCACATAAAAAATCAAGCAACCACAAAGCCAAAGCTTCATGAAGCTTCATGGAAGCTTCATGAAACTTCATGGAAGCTTCATGCAAAAGCTAACCCTAATCTAAACCCTAACCAAGTTTAAACCCTAATCCAATGTTTAATTTTTAACCCTAAAATGTTACAATATTATATATCACATATACAATATATTTCGTAACAATAGATAATAATACAATTAACATATATCGCACATATATCAATGTATTATCCCGTGAGAAAATGAATCTTTTAGTCAGCAAATATTTGTTAATGTAATTTAATATATCATATATATTATTATACATTAAATTATCGAATCAACTCTTGATCCGACAATCCGGTTATATCGAATATAACCGACTAATATAATGACCCGGCTATATCACATATACCTGGCCGATATCTCATATCGCGAGAATCCAATACGGTATCCTATACCGCATTATCCTCGGTCCTGCACATATTACATATGTGCTCCTACTCCGTTTTGCCTGAGCTAAGAAACCTCTGTGTAGGACTCTAAAGAATCGTCAATACGCTGGCAGTAGGTGATGATCATATCAAACACCCACAAGCTGCAAGCGGTCAGCTAAACGTAACAGCCACACAGGTATTGAGCGCTTAGAAGATCAACAAGCAAGCCTGTACATTCTCCTATGAATCCAAACAGTAACACTCCCGTACAGTCCGGTCTCGTCGTCTGATATGTCGCATATCTCGTCTAGGGGTGGTAAACGTCAGACCCCAGTTGTTCGATATGTCGTGTCGATATGAGGTCTATAACAATTCGAGAAACTACTGATAACACTTACCAGTAAATCTCAGAAACCCTGGCCAGGGATTTCCGGTTATAGCCAATTGAACATAGCACGACATCAACTCCCTATACCGGGAGAGTCGAATCCCCTCCTATCGCTCATTGCCTCCATGTGATTCGGGACTGTACCCAAAAGACGCCTTTTTGCACGCCCTCTAGGATGTGGTATGATGGAAATCAAAGCACAGTAGGAATCACACAAGACTCTATGACGATCTCGGGTCAACAGACTACTCTGTACCAGTGTCACCGGAGAACTGCCATCTGACATGATGTATAATACCATCTGGGAGTTCTCGGGGAGTCCGTCCAGTATACCCAGTCACCACTGAGCACCCGTACACCATCCTTGATGTCAAACACCGATGGATATGGGATCATCCATCGCCCATCATATGGGTCAAGATGCGTATCCGCTAGTCTACTCTGGTGCATCGATGACCTGTCTCGATACACCCTCGACTAGGAACAGTTATAGGATGTACTCGTCGACTACCGTGGCCCCACTAGTATGATCTCATCATAGTCCCAGTAGTCGAGTACATATCCTAAGGGCTTTATCAACATGTAACATAGAGACAATCAGAGTACATGTTAAGATAATGTACAACCAGATAGCATACTATCATGTCGAGCAAGAAAGTCCTCCCTATATATGTCCAAGCATCCACTACAATATACATCGTATGTACTATAATGGCTTCTAGGGCATACATATAACTAACAGAATTAACCTGTACACATGTCACCAGGGAACTGCTATCTGACGTCAGGTATAAGACCAACTACCATGTTCCCGGCGAGTCCTGTCCGGTGTACTCATAACCCAATGAGCACCTGTATACATCTTAGGTGAACCAACTGACACCAATGGCTTGTGAGACCGGCCACCGCCCCTCGTCGGGGTCTCGACTGTATGCACTAGTCTACTCTGGAGTATCGATGCCCTGTCTCGAAACTCCCACGACTAGGGACCTTTTAAGAATGTGCTTATAGACTACCCGCTCCCACGTATATGATCGCCCTCATACTACTGGCAGTCAAGCAAGAATCCTAGGGATCTATCAACGCGCAATAGTGACCTGGAAGGTCACCTAAAGCAGTACATGGTGATAAAGATAAACCAGATAGCATACCATCATCTTGAGTAAGACTGTCCTATCGGGATAGGTCCTCCATCAACCATTTCAATCACGTGCCTGTGATCCAATAATTGACTCTGAGGGCACTATCTCCAACAATCTCCCACTTGCACCCAAAGCTAATTCTTGCGATGTCGCATACTCACAGCCCGTGTGATACCGAACACCCAACTCCTCTACTAATCAGGCTCACAAAACCTGTTTGCGAAACTATTGCGTTCGAGGAATGGCCTCAGTGAGTGGATCCGCCTTGATGTTTCTTTCTATGTCTCTCTTTATTTCTAGTTCGCGGAGAAAGCCATCTCCCGAAATGAGCAATACCTGTCTTAGAATATGTCTGGATATCTGATGGGACCTAGCTCATAAATGAACTCCAAATCCAAACTTCTTAGATTGTATTGTCAACTGAACTTAATCAGTAACCTGTGTCATGCCTCTCTCAGTATCCCCTTGGACCACTTGTCCAAAATACTGCCCCTCGTCAGAACGAAAACTATAACTCTGACAACCAATCTGTCATCCAGGTCACCTTGGAAGCCTGGAATGATAACTGTCTCCTCAAAGAGGCTGTTGTTATCATATCCCTAGAACATCCACTTATGTTCTAAAACTGCTTCCGATCGTTTCTCCAGGATAGGATTAATATCAACTTATTGCATTTTCTGCAAAAACAGCATCTGGTGTTGTACTTGACATTTCATGATTGACTCGATTGCCTAAGCAAGTGATCTGCCAATCATGCACATCCCTCTCCCTTTTGTCTGTAAGACACCTTTAGAGAGGGCGACTCCATTGCCTGCAAGTACACCACCATGCCAGGAGTCGTCCATTCTAAAACACCTTTAGAATGCTGTCTAAGTACCCAGATTGGGAAACTACCCAAATCTGGATCTAAAACCATAGATCTAGTAACCAGAATGACTGATATTATATCCATATCCTTTGTGGAGAAACCACTGTGTGACAACCAAAGTATAACAGATCATAGTATAGGAATTTCACTTCCTACACTGTGTGTGTCATCCAAATACCAGGGCATCACACCCTACTACCTTCTTAACAGATCCATCCCCTATTCTGATGAAGTCAAACCTATGACTGTCACATCAGAAATAGATGATCTATCCCCGCTATATCTGCTTTAGTCTATAAATAGACATAAGCTACATGTCCACTATGCTTCCGCTGCTCCCACTGACTATGACAACCCTCTGGCAGAGTCATATAAACGTACACTTTTAAAGCTAGTTTAGAACGACGCTATACTCATCCTCTTACCGAGTCTCACAGTCTGGAACAACAGCAATGGAAAGTCTGGATAAACAAGAACCTCCCTGCCACCGTCCTTGAGCATACCGAAGTACCTCTCGAGTGCCTGAGGTTACCCACCATATCTGCGGAGTGGACAATGGAATGTTAAACCAAATTGAATCTTTATGTTCTTATCAAATTTTCAGTAATCGTCTGCGGTTCTGGAATCACTTCCAGTTCTACCATACTCCCACTACTGTTTTATGAAAATATCCATTTTTATTAAAACTGTGGCGAGTCTAGAACAATATCACTATTGACCTTCCAAATGGTAGAAAGTCAACCCTCGTCATTGCCCGGGTCAACCCACAAACAGCCATTACAGAAACGTGCCTTGAGTTATCCAGAATCTGGTTTTAAGCATAAGCCGGACAACTTCCCGTAACTTAACATTGTTAAGATATGAACTGTTCTATATCCAATATAGAACCAGAGGCACTTATTTAATTGAACCAGATTCAAATCATGCAGCTGTCTCCGGTGCATGTCAACTAAATGGAGAGAGGCCGATCAGTATTACTGAACTTAGGAGTGCTTCCAATTATGAGTAATCTGAAAGAGAAGCAAGTTCTTTAATCATTACTATCAACTGAATACCCTACACATTTATCTACATCTTCGATCACCTTGAAGAATCCCGATACTTGCAACACCTGGTTCTCTACTTTATTCATATACCTATAACTTCTCAAAACTCAGACCTTGTGTTTCTACGAAACACTTAACTAAGAACTAGAGAAGTCATAAGTAAACCGAATATTGTACGAGGACCAACCCCTCTGTCCTAATGGACACTAGACAACATACAATACTCTGTATAAGTCCCTTGAGTCTGATAGCTCAATCCCTGTGTGTCGTAGGATGAAAACTGTACTTACGGTTAAGAAGAATTACACCGCTGTTTAATGCTCCTTACTTAACCATCCACTGATATAGGTAAATGTCATGGACATAATTTCAAAAAGATATATCTCACTCTATAAAAATAGATGTACAGATATATCAATTTGAAATTGGTGCATAACAACGGATATTCAAAACCAAATATTTGTCGTCTGGCAAACAACCCGGGTGGTTTCCTCAAATATCACCAATTACAACGAATTCCGATATAATGAGGACAATCACCCAATTCCCAATAACTTACTCCTACTCATCATTTGTAAAACCATACAGATGCGAGAATCATATCTGGTAAATACATACCCTGGAGCAAGTGTCTAATTGGGAAATCAGTTTTCTTTTAACAGTACACAGGGAAACTGAAACATTGAAATGTATCGAAGGGGTATCCGGGTATTCCTAGTAATGCCTATTCCATTATCAGATTCACAATTGTAACCGTATATTTCTTTGCCATCTCTCTGCATCCCTTCATATGTCTTTAGTCATTACCTTCTGTACACCCTCTTAGGCTAAATGGTTTTCTTCCTTCCCGACCTTTCGGCACCAGCCTATGGTTTGGAAGAAGACTATCCAATAAGCATAATGGGTGCACTGTCCTAATCCTAGGAGCACTCACAACCCGAGAGAAGGTAAAGATAAAACACAACTGAATATACCTTATTCCTATTCCTCCTGAACCAGAATCCATCCCCGAACTGGAACAAGTTCCTTTCAAGTTCGTATATAACCATACGATGGAGTATCCAATAAACTGTGGATCTTCATAGTGATGCGGAGTGTCCTGGATAAATACAAAGGTGAAGTGGGGGTGGTAATGAAATACTTGGTTTGGTCGTGAAAAGCAGTCGCAATTTACTTTACCCTCCTCCTAATCCTTTTATTTATCTTTACATAATACCTTCTGTACACCATCGTTTGGCTAATTGGTTTTCTTCATTCCCTACCGGTCGGCACCTGCCTATGGTTGGGAAGAAGACTATCCAATTTGCGTAATAGGTGTACTATCCCCGAATCTAAGGGGCACTCGCAACCTGAGAGAAGGTAAAAGGAAAAGACAGCTGAATAGTCCTATCCGTTTTCTCCAGAACCGGAAACCATCCTCGAATAAATTCCTTCAAGTTCGTATATAACAATACGATGGTTTTATCCAATGGAAGTGGATGTTCGTAGTAAAACGGGGTGTTCTGGAGAAAAAGGGTAAATGTAGGAGTGGCAATGAGGTATGCAACTCTGACAATCCAAAAGCCAGTGTTTAAGAAGGTTCGGTCAACTTGGTCACTAAGTAATAGTCAAGGGTCGGGTCATGGTCGCTGTCAAAGAGAGAGAGAAAAGAAACACTCAGCGTGCACTCTAACCTAGATCAGAATGGTTATCACTTTATCTAATTTGGAAACCTCCCACTGTACCGTCAAACTCTCCTCCAAACCTGAAAGAAGAATTAGTCGGGATCACCCGAGGAGTAAACCAACTCATCAGTGGGAATCAGGATCCAACTATCATCGCATGATAACGTGACGGAATCCGCTCACGTTATCACACTCCATAAGGTATGCGCATATCTGGCAAGTTTCAGTTTCTTTAGAAACTCCCGATGTGATTTTTACCCCATGCTCTTATTACCTTGACTTTGGCCAACAAATCATAAGTCACATATCAAGTTCTACCCGTCATTCTCTAGGTTAAATTGAACCCACCCGTACCTACCCTTAACTTTGGCAAACAAGGCAGTACGACTGTCCCAAAGCAACACATCTATCTATGCTGCATATGAATACCCAATAGCTACCAAACACTGTGCCTTTACTTTGGCCAACAAACACAGCTTGAATACTATTGACTATCCATATGAAACGACGGAGGGCTACGAATGGTTTCTGGCGAAAACCTTTAACGTAATGAACTTGATATCGTTGAAGGAACCGGATAGCTTTTATAAAAATATAGTGGCGAAAATCTTTGCTAAAGAGGTCACTCCCGGTGAAGGGATCTCGGCTCTTTCCCCGTAGAATGAGGTGCAGGATATTCCAACTGAATACCACGATGCAAAGCAAAAGTAAACAACCATAGTAAAGTTATTGCCCTGACGCAAACTTTTGTCCAAGGGGTCACTCCCGGTGAAGGGATCTTGGCCCTTGCCTCGTCGATTGAGGTGCAGAATATTCAACTGAATACCACTGTGCAAAACAAAAGAGAACGTCCTTACAATAACAGCTTTTTGAAAAATGTTCCAACAACATCAGAATAGGTTTGTTTAGCTTGCATTGATCTGAATCAACGCAGTCCCATCAATTGATCACACCAATAAAGAACGAAAATAATGATGTACGTATATGCTATCCGCATTCGCCACTGGGTCCCGTCATTACCCGTTAGGTTACTTAACTAACGACAGAGCGGGGACAGGACTAGCACGGATGCAAAACATATACAACATCTACCAGTATATTTATCAATATATAATATTCGCTCAAGGCGTGATAAAATGCAACATCACAGAAATGTAATAAGCATCACAGAACAATACAGATACCTGGGATCCCCGGGTTTCATAGAGCCAGTACTGAAACCCGAGGTTTACCTGGTCGTGTGGATAGCCTGTGCAATGAAATCCTAGACCCCTACGGGCGCGGCAAGTTACCCGCCAAAACCTGAAGCGAGGCAGCCCCCATCAGCAGCGTGAATGGACCACCCAGCACTTCACGTAATCCGGTAACTTAGGCACCCTTCCTGGGTCAACCTGTACCCCATACGAGTGCGGCGAATAGCCTGCCAATTCTAGAGTGAAGCCCCCTCCGTCTCAACGCCATGAGATGCGGCCCCGTTGCCCTCTAGAACCCGGCTATCCGTGCACCCCACCTTGGGGTAATTCTAGTACAGAAAGTAAAATATACATACAACGGGTACATCGAGCTCACCTTGGTCATGCCCCAAAAGAATAATATACAAACAGGCAGTGACGGCAGTCCACATGTCGGACGCTCGCCCCGCAATATCAAATGTACATATAAAACGAAACTGTACTACCATTGCATCCAGGCTATCCCCCATGACCAATCTGCAACATCACAGCACAACACAGAACATCAACGTGAATGTCACGTTCGCAAATCCGTCTAAAAGGGCTATAGCAGTTAGACAGGATTTACCGATCAAATGACATTCACCGTCGTAGATATAATGTAAATAATGTGAACTAACATGTTTAAAATTTTCGATCGATTAAATTTTCCTGAGTGGGCCCCAAGCACAATTGTAGCACTCAAAATAATTATGGGCCCAAACAGAGTATACCAAAAACCACATTTTCAACTCAGGAATCACTGCAAGAAATTTGGTGCAGTGACTTCACTGTCATGTGGCGGAACCAGGGCCAAAAGGGGGTTACGGTCGCGGTTCCGTGGCTACACAGTGAGTTCAGGCAACCAAATTTCAACAGTATTCACACAACACCCTGCACAAGTTTCTGAAATGTACTGAAAAATTTTTTGAGATAAAAAAAATTTGACAGAAACTGATGCAATAGAAATTGTGGTTTTCAGAAATTTGTTCGATCGAACTTGTAAACACGTTAGAGCAAGCCAGACTAGGTTAATGGCCTGGCTCTGATACCATGTAAGGGCACGGCGGCGGCCCGGCCGTCAATCCGACGCTGGAATGCGGAAATGAAACTTTTTACAAAACATGTAAACCGGCACCACCGCGCACTTTAAACCCGGATCGGGCCATTAACCTACTCCTAGCAAACTAGAGAAGGGGTAGACAGATATACCGAGCGATCCGTGTCCTTCGGTCTTCTTGTCGTCGTCCCGATCTCCCCACGAAATCTCCGGTCTTCATCTCTTCGTCGGAAGGGCACCATATCGCCGGGTTCTTTTACGAGCTCCCACCTCTGGACTGAGGCAACTCGGGCACGAAGTTGGCGAGCCGATGTGCCCAAGAAGTGTTGTAGATGAAGTGTAGAACTCTATGTCTCAAGGGGTTCTTCGAAGTTGCCTTTTGGGGGAGGAATGAGATATATACTTTTGGAGATGGAGCTATGGGATTTTTGCAAAGCCAAAAGACCAAAAATCCCACTACCAAAATTTGGGACAGCCCCCATCAAATGTGGCCAGCCTCATGAGGTGAAGAGAGATGGAAAAAAACCAAAGAGGGTGTGTATCAATAATGCAAGAGAGAGTGTGATCATGAGAAGAAAATGATCACCAACAAAATCCAACATTCCACAAACTAATCATAACCCAAAAGTCAAGCAATGATGAAGCCCAATCATGAAGCAAGAAATCAATGCATGGTGGAACCATCATGACACTACAACATGCAAAAAACACCCTCCACAAATCAAATTTGCATGCTTGCAAATAAGCCCTCCTCCACCAACTTTCAGCCAAGGAAAGATACAAAGGAAAATGGCCGAAATGGAAACCAAACTGGAAACTTCAAAAAAAAACTGATCCCGTAATAAATTATAGGAAAACCCCGCTACTGTATATACATACCAACATTTGTATTCCGACCGAATACAAATGCAATGAGACAGAATCTACACTGTACAATACTAGGATCCGGCTTAAACCAAAGCCCACTAGTATTATCCGTCCAATCATGATCCGTGCAAAACCGCACATACATGATCGAACCCTGCCATATCTCCATACGGCCTCTACAGCGTTTCGCCCGAAACTTAAGAAAATGGTCTGTGGGGAACTCTAAAGACTCGTAAATAATTTGGCTATGAATTTAACCACTAGCACGTCAGAGGAATTAGCCATACATAACGGGCTACCAGGTATTGACCAAAAGGGACGTCGATAAGCGAACTCATCCTGACACCCTACTGAGCCTTTTAGTGACAATATCCGTACAGTCCGGTCCGTTCGTCTATGAGCATCGCATGGCAGGCCTAGGGGGTTGGTAAAAGTCAGACCCCCAAAAGTAGTACAAGTCGTGTCGGGGGGTAGCCCAGAACACCCTGAGATACTACTGGAATACCTACCAGTAAATCTCCTGCCATGGCCAAGGACTTCGTGTAAGGGCTCTCCTGGACACAGCGCGACCTCACCCCCAATACCGGGAGAGACGAAGCCCTGAAGATCCGCTCACTGCCTCCATGTGGCTCGGGACTGCACCCAAATAAGACCTGTTTGCACGTCTCCTTTGAGCGTGGTAGGGTAGTAATCAAAGTATAGTGGGAACTCACACGAGAGAAATGACGATCTCAGGTCGATGAACTAACCTATACACATGTCACCAGGGAACCGCTATCTGACGTCAGGTATAAGGCCAACTTGCATGTTCCCGGCGAGTCCTGTTCGGTGTACTCACAACCCAATGAGCACCTGTATACATCTTAGGTGAACCAACTGACACCAATGGCTTGTGAGACCGGCCACCGCCCCTTGTCGGGGTCTCGACTGTATACACTAGTCTACTCTGGAGTATCGATGCCCTGTCTTGAAACTCCGATGACTAGGGACCATTTAATCATGTGCTTATAGACTACCAGCTCCCACGTATATGATCGCCTTCATACTGCTGGCAGTCAAGCATGAATCCTAGGGGCTCTATCAACGCGCAATAGTGACCTGTAAGGTCACCTAAAGCAGTATACAATGATAAAGATAAACCAGAAAGCATACTATCATCTTGAGTAAGACTGTCCTATCGGGATAGGATAACCATTGCAATCACGTGCCTGTGATCCAATAATTGACTCTGATGACACTATCTCCAACAGTGACAATATCCGTACAGTACGGTCCGTTCGTCTATGAGTATCGTATATCGAGCCTAGGGGGTGGATAAAGTCAGACCCCTAATAACGCAACATTTAGTGTCAGTATGAAGCCTATCACCAACTG
This sequence comes from Agapanthus africanus, assembly GCA_030015575.1. Lineage (NCBI taxonomy): Eukaryota > Viridiplantae > Streptophyta > Magnoliopsida > Asparagales > Amaryllidaceae > Agapanthus > Agapanthus africanus. The sequence goes on along the minus strand of JASDDO010000031.1, from coordinate 179,751,927 downwards.
AGAAACTATAGATCCGAATCAATAATTCTCGTCTACCCCGGCCGAGGATTTCTGGCGATGGCCACCGGTCTACTCCGTGACATCAACCCTAAATATACCGGGAGAGACAAATCCCGTGACAATCCGCTCACTGCCTCCATATGGCTCGAGACTGTACCCAACTAAAACCTGTTTGCACGACTCCTTTGAGCCATGGTAGGGTAGTAATCAAAGCACAGTGGGAACTCACACGAGACAAATGACGATCTTAGGTCGATAGACTAACCTGTACACATGTCACGTGGGAACTGCTATCTGACAATAGGTATAATACCAACAAGCATGTTCCCGGCGAGTCCATCCTGTGTATTCATAATCCAATGAGCACCTGTATACATCTTAGGTGAACCAACTGACACCAATGGCTTGTGAGATCGGCCACCGCCCCTCGTCGGGGTCTCGATCCGTATACACTAGTCTACTATTGGAGTATCGATGCCCAGTCTCGAAACTCCTATGACTAGGGACACTTTAAGGATGTGCTTATAGTGTAAGTCAATGTTGCGCACCCTACGTGTTCGCGGGGAGGCAGAATTTGAAAAATATTATTTTTTCGAGCTTCGCAACACCGACTAGAACCAAGGATCGTTCATAAACATTAGCTAGCAAACTACTTGAGGTTTAACTACTTGGATACGAAGTTATACCTCACAATACATGTCCTTTAGGTCTTCATCGCTGTCCTCCTCGTCTACGTAGGCTCCAAGGATCGATCCGGATTGTAGCAACCTCCACGGCCTCCTCGCGTTGAATACGATCCACCCGAGAGTCTATAGTCCGAGCTCCACCTCAAAACTGAGGTAACTAGGGCAACAAGATTGCTAAAGTTGATGTACTAGGTGATGTAGAGTATGAAGATGGATTTATTTGTCTCTTCAAACCCGAATTTACTCAACTCAAGAGACCTTAAGGGTTTTCTACTGAGGAAGAAGAATAAGAGCTAGCATGAGAGCTCACTTGAGGAAAGAGAAAGTATTTTGGTAAATGGTCATCCAAATGAAAACGAGATGGCTACACTTGACATAACCACCCACATGGCATCCAAAAATATCTCACCAAAATATCTAGCTCACAAAATATCTAAGTCAAATAGTCAACCCAAGTCAATTGGTCAAGCCAAGTCAAAAGGTCAATCAAAGTCAAGTAGTCAAAACTAGTAGCCATGTCTCAATAATCATTTACAAAAATAACAAATACTTTCCTCCACATCATAATTGTTTTAATCAAGTAAATGGTCAAAACCCTAATGAGGTGTCTCCTTCTTTGCTCCTCTCATCCGTATATACAAACCCGAATTCGTGTTCCGAGAAACACGAATACAAAGAGACGAAACCGATCCATCAATATAATACTAGGATCCGCCTTAAACCAAAGCCTACTAGTATTATCCGCCCGAACATCATACGCGCACAAGTGCACGTAAGTGATCGAAGCCCTGCCGTAAAACCATACGGCCTCTAAACCTTTTGACCAGTGCAGGAAAACTCTCTGTGTGGGACTCTAAAGACTCGACACTATGCCGACAATGGGTTTAACCATAGGCCGCAAGCGATACTAGCTGCACGTAACGGTCCTCAGGTAGATGTCGATAAGAAGGCCGATGAGGAAAACCCATCTGAACTCCTACTGAGCCTTAATGTGACAATCTTTGTACAGTCTGGTCTGTTCGTCTAAAAGTATCACATATCGGGACTATGGGGACGTAAACGTAAAACCCCTAATAGCGGTATAAGCCGTGCCAGAGAGTATCCCAATACACCCTGAGAAACTACTGGAACACCTACCAGTAAATCTCGCTTACCTTAGCCAAGGACTTTGTGTAATGGCCTTCCGAACACAGCTCGATATCAACCCCCAATACCGGGAGATACGAATCCTATCTAACCGTCATTGCCTCTAAGTGCTTCGGGACTGCACCCAACTACTACCTGTTTGCACGAATCCTTTGAGCCATAGTAGGGTAGTAATCAAAGTACAGTGGGAACACACTCGAGGCGAAGTAGCAGTGTCAAGTCGACGGACTAAGCTGTACTCACGTCACCTGGGAACTACCCGACGATAGGAATAATACCCACCAACAGTTCCCGATGAGTCCTGTCCAATGTACTCATAACCTAATGAGCACATGCATACTATCTCTAGTAAGACGTACTAATGGCTGTGGGACAGGCCATCTCCCCGGCTTGGATGAGAAGCGTATACACAATTCTACTCCGGAGTATCGATACCCCGTCTCGATAATCCTATGACTAAGGACCTGTATAGAATGTGGTTATAGACTACCCAGCGCCCACTAGTATGACTGCCATCACAATGCTGGTAATCAAGCAAAGATTTTAAAGGCTCTACCAATATGTATAAGAGATATGCTAAAAGAAACACATGCACATATTGTGATAGAAACAAACCAAGTAGCATACTACCATTTTGAGCATGACTGTTACTACATCCGTGTATATCCTAAGATCCCAATAAGTAATATACAATCCAGTATGATACAATAATTGCCTCTAGGGCATATATCACTAACAATCTCCCACTTGCACTAAAGCCATATACTGGCATATAGTAGACCGAAGATCTCGAATAGCTTCTCGAACACTGTCTGAGGGATGGCCTCTGTGAGTGGATCTGCAGTGTTGTTTTCCGTATCTACTCTCCTCACCTCGATCCCCTAGGGATCAAAGATCGCCCTGAGTAGGTGGTGCCACCTCAGGATGCTGGGATACCTGCAACGGCAGCAAGCTTTCGGAAGGGATCACACATGCCAAGTTTGATTTTTTGCCATTCTAAATAACCCAAACACAAGATCTTTAACTAGAGAATCAAACCAAACAACAAAGTAAACAACTTGACTTCTAAGAGTTGAGGATTACAACCTTTGTAGTCCGTTCCTTCGCTTTATAAGCTCCGTGTTGAGGTCCCTTCGCTGCGATCATCATGAACCCGAACTTTAGAGAGGCTCCATGAGGTGAATGAGGCATCTTGCTTGAAGTCTTCCTTTTCGAAGATGATCTACCTTGAAGAATCTCAAACCCAAGCTCTCACTTCTTTAATGAAGTATTAGTGAAGTCAACACCTTAATCTATGTGGCTAGAATAGATGAGGATGTTGAAGTAGGAATTTTGCTCTCTTTTGTTTTCAATTTCTCACTTTAAATCATCACAACACAAAAAGGTAGAAAGCTTTTTCCAAGGAGGAAGAAGAAGAAGAAGAAAACTTTTGTGATGAATAATGAATTGTTATGTGAGGTTAGAAATGCAACCAAGGTTAAGAATGAGAAGCTTAACCCATATAGAGAATAAATCATAGGCCAGGGTTGAATGGTTGGGTTAACAAATATCTTGATATTATTTAAACGGTGGACTAAGTCAACACTTCCAAAATATCTCATTTTAAATCCACCATTTAGAATTAACCTAAAAAGAATGTTAACCCTAATTGAAACCCTAGCATGGTTTAATCTCAAAACCCAAATTAAATTTGTAATCCTAATCTGTTACAATATTATATATCACATATATAATATATAATGTAACAAAAGAAATTAATACAATTAACATATATCGCATATACATCAATGTATTATCCAAGTGAGAAAAAGAATCAATAAAGAGAGTTTATATTAGTTAATGTAACTTAATATATTATATATATAATTATACATTAAATTATCGAATAAACACTTGATCCGATAATCCGGCTATATTAACATACAACCGACAAATATAACATGTACCATTTTATCGATTCAACGCTTGATCCGATAACCCGGCTATATCACATATACCCGGCCGATATCACATATCGTGAGAATAGAATACGATATCTCATATCGTATTAGTCTTGTTCCCACACATATCACATATGTGCTCCTACTCCGTTTTGCCTGAGCCAGGAAACCTCTGTGTAGGACTTTAAAGAATCGTCAATACGCCGGCGGTAGGTGATGATCATATCTAACACCCACTAGCTGCAAGCGGTCAGCTAAACGTAACAGCCACCTAGGTATTGAGTGATCAGAAGATCAACAAGCAAGCCTGTACATTCTCCTGTGAATCCAATCAGTAACACTACCCGTACAGTTCGGTCTCTTCGTCTGATATGTCGCATATCAAGTCTAGTGGTGGTAAACGTCAGACCCCAGTAACCAATAAGTCGTGTCGATGTGAGAATCATAACAGGTTGAGAAACTATTGATAACTCTTACCAGTAGCACTCCATATCAGCCCTGGCGAGGGACTTCCAGTTATAGTCAATCGAACACAGCACAACATCAACTCCTTATACGGGGAGAGACGAAACCCCTCTTATCGCTCATTGCCTCCATGTGATTCAGGAATGTACCCAAAATCCACCGTTTGTCATACCCTCTTGGACATGGTAAGGTGGAAATCAAAGTACAGTTGGATCACACATGACTCTATGACGATCTCAGGTCTACAGACTAACCTGTACTAGTGTCACTAGAGAATTGCAATCTGACTATATGTATAATACCATCTAGGAGTTCTCGGCGAGTCTGTTCAGTGTACCCAGTCTCCACTGAGCACCCGTACACCATCTTTTATGTCAAACACCGATGGATATGGGATCATCCATCGCCCATCATATAGGTCATGATGCGTATACGCTAGTCTAGTTTGGTGTATCGATGCCCTGTCTCGATACACCCTCGACTAGAAACAGTTATAGGATGTACTCGTTGACTACCCTGTTCCCACTAGTATGATCTCATCATAGTCCTAGTAGTTAAGTACTTATCCTAAGGGCTTTATCAACATGTGAGAGTTAGACAGTAAACCAATACAAGTCAACATGTTAAGAGAAAGTGCAACCCGATAGTATACTATCATATCGAGAAAGAAAGTCCTCTCTATATATATCTAAGAATCCACTATAATATACATCATATGTACAATATTGGCCTCTAGGGAATATACATAACTAACAATCTCCCACTTGCACTAAGGCCAGCTGTTGTAGTATCTCATACCCAACATCCCGAAGAATATCTCAAATTGTATCTGGAGTATGGCCTTCGTGAGTGGATCCGCAGTGTTGTCCTTCGAATCAACTCTCCTGACCTCATTCTCCCGACGATCAACTATCTCCCCGATTAGTTGATACCGCCTCAGAATATGTCTGGACTTCTGATGGGACCTGGGTTCCTTGGCCAAAGCCATAGCTCCATTGCTATCACAATACAAAGGTATCGGATGCTCAATGGACGGAACCACACCAAGTTCAGTTATGAGCTTGTTCATCCAGACAGCCTCTTTAGCAGCATCGTTGGCAGCGATGCATTCAGCTTCCATCGTCGAGTCTGCCACGGTTTCCTGTTTGGAAATCTTCTAACATACCGCCCCTCCATTAAGGGTAAAGACAAATCCTGAGTGCGACTTATAGTCATCCTTATCACTTTGGAATCTCGAATCGGTAAAGGACTCCACTTGAAGTTCTCCGTTACCATATAACAAGAACATCTCCTTAGTCCTTCTCAAGTACTTAAGAATGTACTTCACAGCTGTCCCGTGACTCTCTCCTGGATTTGCTTGATACCTACTCACTATACTTAGTGAGTATGCTACATCGGGTCTGGTATATAGCATCGCGTACATGATAGAGCTTACTGCCGAAGCATAGGGTATCCCTTGCATGTGAGCTCTCTCCAAATCAGTTTTAGGAGACATCTCTTTGGAGAGAGTGAGTTCAGAGATCATGGGTAAGTAGCCACGCTTGGATTCTTCCATGCTAAACCTCTTTAGTATGGTGTCAATGTACCTGGATTAGGACAATCCCAGTATCCGTTTAGATCTATCTCTATAGATCTTAATCGCCAAAATGCAGAAGGCATCACCTAGATCTTTCATTGAGAATCTTTGTGATAAGAAGAGCTTGACCGAGTGCAGCATAAGAACATCATTTCCTAGCAAGAGTATGTCATCCACATACAATATGAGGAAGACAACCTTACTCTCTGCATCCTCCTTGTAGATACAAGGTTCATCTATGTTCTTAATGAAGTCAAACTCTTTGACTGCCACATCAAAACAGATGTTCCAACTCTGCAATGCCTGCTTTAACCCGTAGATGGATTTAAGCAGCTTGCACACCTTTCCGCTGCTCCCACTATCTACGAAGCCCTCTGGCTGAGTAATGTACACGCACTCGTCTAAATCACCATTTAGAAAGGCGGTCTTAACATCCATCTGCCAGATTTTGTAGTCATGGTATGCAGCAATGGAAAGTAAGATCCGGATGGACTTAAGCACAGCCACTGGAGAAAAGGTTTCGTCATAATCCACACCTGGTTGTTTACGAAAACCTTTTGCAACAAGTCTAGGTTTGTAAGTCTCAACTTTTCCATCTACACCAAGTTTCTTCTTAAATATCCATTTACTTCCAATGGGTTTAACCCCTTCAGGAGCAACATCCAAAGTCCATACTTTGATGGTGTACATGGATTCCATCTCAGACTGCATTGCATCCAGCCTTTTCACAGAGTCCCCACTCGTGATTGCCTGCTCGAAGCTAGTCGGGTCATCATCTTCCATGATGCAATCCTCGCTCCCACCGTCTATGAGAAAACCGTAGTATCTCACAGGTGGATGAGGAACCCTACTAGATCGGCGGAGTGGTAGAAGTTCGTCGGGAACTACTGAATTCTCCGGTTCCAATAAATCATCAGTTGTAGTTTGTGGTGCTGGAACTTCTTCCAGCTCTACCTCTTTGCCACTAATTTCTTTTACAAGAAATTCTTTTTCTGAGAAGGTGGCATATTGAGAAACAAACACCTTTTGTTCCTCACTGTGGTAGAAGATATATCCATAGGAATCTTTTGGATATCCCACAAACTTACATAGACCTGATCTTGCCTCGAGCTTGTCCGAATTTTTCTTTTTAACATAGGTCGGACAACCCCATATCTAAACTCGTTTAAGAGAGCGTCTATTCCCATTCCATATCTCATATGGGATGGTAGGCACCGATTTGGTTGGAACTCTATTCAATAAGTATGCGGCCGTCTCCAGCGCATAACCCCAAAAGGAAATAGGTAACTCAGCGGTGCTCATCATAGAGCGCACCATATCCAAAAGGGTGCGATTCCTCCGCTCCGATACACCATTGTGCTGTGGTGTATAGGGAGGAGTAAGCTGAGAGAGAATCCTATTCTCTTTTAGATAGTCCTGGAACTCGTTGCTCAAGTATTCTCCCCATTGATCTGATCGAAGGATCTTAATACTTTTTCCCGTATGGTTCTCTACTTCGTTATTATATTCTTTGAATTTCTCAAAAGCTTCAGACTTGTGTTTCATCAGGAACACATGTCCGTATCTTGAGAAATCGTCAGTGAATGTAATGAAGTATGAGGCACCATTCCTGGCATGTGTAGACATGGGACTACATAAAACACTATGTATCAGTCCCAAGAGTTCCGTAACTCTTTCTCCGTGTCCACTAAACGGAGTTTTGGTCATCTTGCCTTTGAGACATGACTGGAAAGTGTCATAAGATGAAAATTCAAACGGATTCAAATATCCATCCTTATGTAACATAGCCAGTCGTGTCGCATTGATGTGACCTAGTCTACAATTTCACAAGTAAGATTCGTTCATTTTTGAACTCTTCCTCTTGTGTGTGTTTTGTACATTAAGAACTGTAGTTTCATTTAGAACGTATATGCCATTATTTAACGAGCCTGATCCAATCAACTTTTGATCTAGGAAGATGTTCATAATATAATCCTATACTACAATACTATATCCATCTTTACTTAATAAAGAAACTGATATAAGATTGCATATCAGGGTCAGAATGTAATAGCATTCGTTCATAATCATTGCATTACCATTTGGTAATATAAGGTGATATTCGCCAACTGCTTTGCTGCAATATCTGCACCATTCCCTCCTCTTACGGAATGATCACCCTCTCCTAATTCCCTACCTTTCCTTAGCCCATGTAACTGTAAGTCCGCGGCGGCGCCTCGGCCGTCGATCCGATGCCGGAAACGCGGAAACAAAAATTTTGCAAACTAGCAAACCGGCACCACAGCGCACTTTTATCCCGGATCGGGCCATTAACCTAGCAACTAGTAAACTAAAATAAGAGTAGAGAAGTATACCATGCGATCCGTGTCCTTCGGTCTTCGTCTCCTCTCCGATCTCCTGTGGAATCTCCGTTTGTCATGTCCTCGTCGGAAAGGGCACCACGTAGCCGAATAATTTTACGGGCTCCCACCTCTGGACCGAGGCAACTCGGGTGCGAAGTTGGCTAGCCGACGCGTCCAAGGTTTGCTGTAGACTAGAGTAGTAGGTTGTCTCTTTGGGGTTTAGTTGCCATGAAGGATGGAGGTGGAGAATCAAAAGATCTTTGGAGAGGGGTTTAAGATTTTTTTTTTGGAGCAAGCAAAATGAGATGATCAAATTCCCTCACAAAAATAATCTCTCTCTCATTTCCTCCTCACCCCTCAAGTAATGGCCGGCCCCCCTTCCTCCATGGTGGAGAAAAAAAGGAATGAAATAATCCATGGAGAAAAGAAAAGATAATGCAAGAATAATGTCATACCCACTTCTCATCTCATCAAATCAGTAAACCATCACATAAAAGCAAAGAATGGACAATAAAAGAATCTCATGATGAATAAACAATCTTGAAGCCACACATATGCAAGAAACCCCTCCACAATAAGTAATTTGCACAATTGCAAATTACCCCCTCCATCGAAAAGTCCGGCCGTGAAGGAACAAAGGAAAACCGGCCGGAATGGAATGCAAACTGGCAACTTCAGAAACTGATCCCGTAATAAATTACAGGTAAACCCCGCGACTGCAAATATATGCCCACATTTGTATTCGCACTGAATAAAAAGGCAAAGAGACAAAACTACACTGTTTAGTACTAGGATCCGGCTTAAGCCAAAGCCGGCAAGTAAAATCCGTCCGATCACGATCCGTGCAATACTGCACGTATCTGATCGAACCCTGCCATATCTCCATACGGCCTCTACAGCGTTTCGCCCGAAACCTGAGTAATTGTGTGTGGTGGACTCTAAAGACTCGTCAATACTATAGCTATGGATTTAACCACTAGCACGTCAGAGGTATTAGCCATACGTGACGGGCTACCAGCTATTGATCAAAAGGGACGTCGATGAGCGAACTCATCCTGACATCCTACCGAGCCTGTCAGTGACAATATCCGTACAGTCCGGTCCGTTCGTCTATGAGCATCGCATGGCGGGCCTAGGGGGTTGGTAAAAGTCAGACCCCTAATAGCGGTACAAGTCGTGTCGGAGTGTAGCCCAGAACACCCTGAGATACTACTGGAATACCTACGAGCAAATCTCCTTCCTTGGCCAAGGACTTTTCATGTTCTGGCTCTCGTAGACACAGCGCGACCTCACCCCCAATACCGGGAGGGACGACCCCCTGCAGATCGGCTCACTGCCTCCATGTGGCTCGGGACTGTACCCAACTAAAACCTGTTTCCACGACTCCTTTGAGCCGTGGTAGGGTAGTAATCAAAGCACAGTGGGAACTCACAAGAGACAAATGACGATCTCAGGTCGATGAACTCACCTGTACACATGTCACCAGGGAACTGCTATCTGACGTCTAGTATAATACCAACTAGCAGGTTCCCGGCGAGTCCTGTCCGGTGTACACATAACCCAATGAGCACCTGTATACATCTTAGGTGAACCAAATGACACCAGTGGCTTGTGAGACCGGCCACCGCCCCTCGTCGGGGTCTCTACTGTATACATTAGTCTACTCTGGAGAATCGAAGCCCTATCTCGAAACTCCCATGACTAGGGACCTTTTAAGGATGTGCTTATAGACTCCAGCTCTCACGTATATGATCGCCCTCATACTGCTAGTAGTCAAGCAAGAATCCTTGGGGCTCTATCAACGTGTAATAGCGACTCATAAGGTCACCTAAAGCAGTACACGATGATAAAGATAAACCAGATAGCATGCTATCATCTTGAGTAAGACTGTCCTACCGGGATAGGTCCTCCCTCAATCATTGCAATCACGTGCCTGTGATCCAATAATTGACTCTGAGGGCACTATCTCCAACAATCTCCCACTTGCACTCAAGGCTAATTATTGCGACGTCCACAGCTCGTGTGATACCGAACACCCAACTCCTCTACTAGTCAGCCTCACAAAGCTCGTTTGCGAAACTATTGCGTTCGAGGAATAGCCTCAGTGAGTGGATCTGCTCTGATGTTTCTTTCTATGTCTCTCTATATCTCAAGTTTGCGGAGAAAGCCATCTCCCGAAATGAGCAATACCTGTCTTCGAATATGTCTGGATGTCTGATGGGACCTAGCTCGTAAGTGAACTCCAAATCCAAACTTCTTAGACTGTATCGTCAACAGAACTTAAACAGTATCCTGCACCATCCTTCCCTCGGTATCCACCTGGACCACCTGTCCAAAATACTGCCCCTTGTCAGAAGGAAAAACTATAACTCTGACAGCCACTCTTCCATCCAAGTCACCTTGGAAGCCTGGAATGATAACTGTCTCCCAAAAGAGAATGCTGTTATCATATCCCTAGAACATCAACTTATGTTCTAAAACTGCTTCCGAATGTTCCCCCAGGATTGGATCAATATCAACTTATTGCATCTACCGCAAGAACAACATCTGGTGTGGTACTTAACATCTCATGATTGACTCAATTGCCTAAGCAAGTGATCTGTCAATCATGCACATCACTCTCCCCTTTAGTCTGTAAGACACCTTTAGAGAGGGTGACTCCATTACCTACAGGTACACCACCATGCCAGGAGTCGTCTATTCTAAATACTCTTAGAATGATGTCCAAGTACCCAGATTGGGAAACCATCCAAATCTAGATCTAAAACCATAGATCTAGTTACCAGAATGTCTGATATAATATCCAAGTCCTGTGTGGAGAAACCACTGTGTGACAACCAAAGTATAACCGATCGTAGTATAGGAATATCACTTCCTACTCTATGTTTGTCATCGAATACAAGGACATCATACCCTACTACCTTCTTAACAGATCCATCCCCTATTCTGATGAAGTCAAACCTATGACTGTCACGTCAGAAATAGATGATTTATCTCCGCTATATCTGCTTTAGTCTATAAATAGACATAAGCCAACTGTCCACCAATGCTTCCGCTGCTCCCACTGACTACGACAACCCTCTGGCAGAGTCATATAGACGTACACTTCTAAAGCTAGTTTAGAACGACGCTATACTCATCCTCCTGCCGGATCTCACTGTCTGGAACAACAGCAATGGCAAGTCTTGGTAAACAAGAACCTCACTTCCACCGTCCTTGAGCATACCGAAGTACCTCTCGGGTGCCTGAGGTTACCCCCCATATCTGTGGAGTGGCCAATGGAATGTCAAACCAGATTGAATCTTTAGGTTCTTATCAAATCTTCAGTAATTGTTTGCGGTTCTGGAATCACTTCCAGTTCTACCATACTCCCACTACTGTTTTCTGAAAAAATCCATTTTTGATTAAAACTGTGGCGAGTCAAGAACAATATCACTATTGATCTTCCAGATGGTAGAAAGTCAACCATCGTCATAGCCCAGGTCAACCCACAAACAGCCATTACAGAAACGTGCCTTGAGTAGTCCAGTGTCAGGTTTTAAGCATAAGCCGGACAACTCTCTGTACCTTAACAATGTTAAGATATGAACTGTTCTATATCCAATATAGAAACAGAGGCACTGATTTAATTGAACCAGATTCAAATCATGCAACTATCTCCAGTGCATGTCTACTAAATGGAAGGAGGCCGATCAGCGTTACTCAACTTAGGAGTGCTTCCAATTATGAGTAACCTGAAAGAGAAACAAGTTCTCTTAACCATTACTATCAACTGAATACCATATACAAGTATCTACATCTTCGATCACTTTGAAGAATCCCGATACTTGCAATACCTGGTTCTTTACTTTACTCTTATACCTATAACTCCTCAAATCTTAGACCTTGCATTTCTACGAAAAACATGTCTAAGAACTAGAGAAGTCATAAGTAAACAGAATATAGTACGAGGACCAACCCCTCTGTTCTAATGGGCACTGGACAACATACAATACTCTGTATAAGTCCCTTGAGTCTAATAACTCATTCACTGTGTGTCGTAAGTTGAAAACTGTACTTATGGTTAAGAAGAATTACACCGCTGTTCAATACTCCTTACCTAACCATCCACTGATATAGGTAAATGTCATAGACATAATTTCAAAAAGGTATATCTCACTGTATAAAATTAGACGTACAGATATATCAATTTGAAATTTGCGCATAACAACGGATATTCAAAACCAAATATTTGCCGTTCGGCAAACAACCCAGGTGACTTCCTCAAATATCACCGATTACAACGAATCCCGATATAATGAGGATGGTCACCTAATTCCCAATAACTTACTCCCACTCATCATCTGTAAAACCATACAAATGTGAGAATCATACCTGGTAAATACATACCCTGGAGCAAGTGTCTAATCGGGAAATCAGTTTTCCTTTAACAGTACACAGTGAAACTGAAACATCGAAATCTTTCGATGGGGTATCAGGGTATTCTTAGTAATGCCTCTTCCATTATCCAGATTCACAACTCTAACCTTATAATTCTTTGCCACCTCTCCAAATCCCTTTATATGTCTTTAGTCGTTACCTTCTGTACACCGCTTTAGGCCAAATGGTTTTCTTCCTTCCCTACCGTTCGGCACCAGCCTATGGTTTGTAAGAAGACTATCCAATAAGCATAATGGGTGTACTGTCCTAATCCCAGGAGCACTCGAAATGCGAGAGAAGGTGAAGATAAAAGACAACCGAATGAACTTTATTCCTATTTCTCCTGAACCAGGATCCATCCCCGAACTGGAACAAGTTCCTTTCGAGTTCGTATATAACCACACGATGGATTATCCACTAAACTTAGGATCTTCGTAGTGATACAGGGTGTCCTGGAGAAATACAAAAGTGATTTAGGATTGGCGAAGAAATACTTGGTTTGGTCGTGAATAGCAGTCGCAATTTACTTTTCCCTCTTACTAATCCCTTGCTTTGTCTTAACTTAATACCTTCTGTATACCACCGTTAGGCTAATTGGTTTTCTTCATTCCCCACCGTTCGGCACCAGCCTAAGGTTTGGAAGAAGACTATCCAATTTGCATAATAGGTGTATTATCTCCTAAACCAAAGAGTACTCACAATCTGAGAGAGAAGGTAAAAGGAAAAGACAACTGAATAGTCCTATTCGTTTTCTCCAGAACCGGAAACCATCCTCGAATTCCTTCGAGTTCGTATATAACCATACGATGGTTTTGTCCAATGGAAGTGGACGTTCGTAGTAATACGGGGTGTCCCGGAGAAAAGGGTAAATGTAGGAGTGGCAATGAGGTTTGCAACTCTGACAATCCAAAAGCCAGTGTTAAGAAGGTTCGGTCAACTTGGTCACTGAGTCGTAGTCTAGGGTCGGGTCAATGGTCGCTACCAAAGAGAGCGAGAAAAGAAACACTCAGCGAGTACTCTAACCTAGATCAGAATAGCTATCACTTTATCTAATTTGGAAACCTCCCACTGTAACGTCAAATTCTTCCCCAAACCTAAAAGAAGAATTAGCCGGGATCATCCGAGGAGTAAACTAACTCATCAGTGGGAATCGGGATCCAACTATCATCGCATGATAACGTGATGGAATCCGCTCACGCTATCACACTCCAGAAGGTATGTGCATATCTGGCAAGTTTCAGTTCTTTTGAAACTCCCGATGTGGATTTTTACCCCATGTTCTTATGACCTTGACTTTGGCGAACATATCATAAGTCACATGTCAAGTTCTACCCATCATTCTCCTGGTTAATTTGAAACCACCCGTACAAGCCCTTGACTTTGGCCAAAATAGCAGTACGACTGTCCCAAACAAACGCATCTATCTATGCTGCATATGAATACCCAACAGCTATGCCTTGACTTTGGCCAACATACACAGCTTGAATACTATTGACTATCCATATGAAACGACGGAGGGCTAAGAATGGTTTCTGGCGAAAACCTTTAACGTAATGAACTTGATATCGTTGAAGGAACTGGATAGCTTTTAAAAATATAGTGGCGAATACCTTTGATAAAGAGGTCACTCCCGGTGAAGGGATCTCGGCTCTTTCCCCGTAGAATGAGGTGCAGGATATTCTAACTGAATACCACGATACAAAGCAAAAGTAAACGGCTATAGTGAAGTTATTGCCCTGACGCAAACTTCTGTCCAAGGGGTCACTCCCGGTGAAGGGATCTCGGTTCTTACCTCGTCGACTGAGGAGCAGGATATTCCAACTGAATACCACTGTGCAAAACAAAAGTGAATGTCCTTGCAATAACAGCTTTTTGAAAAAGTGTTCCAACAATATCAAAATAGGTTTGTTTATCTTGCATTGATTCGAATCAACACAGTCCCATCAATTGATCACACCACAAAAAGAACGAAAATAATGATATACGTATATGCCATCTGCATTCACCACTTGGTCCCGTCATCACCCGTTAGGTTACTTAACTAACGACAGAGCGGGGACTGGACTAGCGCGGATGCAAAACATATACAACATCTACTAGTATATATATAATATATATAATTTTCGCTCAAGGCGTGATAAAATGCAACAACACAAAAATATACAGCATCACAGAATAATACAGATATCTGGGATCCCCGGGTTTCATAGAGCCGCTACTGAAACCCGACGTTCCCCTGGTCGTGTGGATAGCCTGTGCAATGAAAATCCTAGACCCCTACTGGCGCGGCAAGTTACCCGCCAAAACCTGAAGCGAGGTAGCCCCCTTCAGCAATGTGAATGGACCACCCAGCACTTCACGGAATCCGGTAACTTAGGCACTCCTCCTTGGGTCAACCTGTACCCCCTACGAGTGCGGCGAATAGCCCGCCAATTCTCGAGTAAAGCCCCCTCCGTCTCAATACCATGAGATGCGGGCTTGTTGCCTTCGAGAACCCGGCTATCCGTGCACCCCTCCGCGGGGTAATCCTAGTACAGAAAGTAAAATATACATACAACGGGTATATCGACCTCGACCCGGTCGTGCCCCAAAAGAATAATACAAACAGGCAGTGACGGCAGTCCACATGTCGGACGCTCGCCCCGCAATATCAAATGTACATATAAAACAAAACTGTACTAACATTGCATCCAGGCTATCCCCCACGACCAATCCGCAACAACACAGCACAATCACAGAACATCAACGTGAATGTCACGTCCGCAAATCCGTCTAAAAGGGCTATAGCAGATAGACTGGATTTACCGATCAAATGACATTCACGGTCGCAGATATAATGTAAATACTTTGAACTAGCATGTTTAAAATACCCGATCGACCAAATTTTATCAAGTGGGCCCCAAGCATTACTGTAGCACTTACAGAAAATCTGGGCCCAAAAAGAATATCCCAAAACCCCTATTTCCAACCCAAAAGCCTACCGTTAAAATTTGGTGCGATGAATAGTAAAAAGCGCGGCGGAACCGCGGTCCAAGCATGGGTTTGGCGGCGGTTCTGCGGCGGTTTGGAGAGATCTCGCGACCAACTTTTCACAGATTTCTTAGATTTTCATGCACAGTATTCTGAAACAACCTGAAAAATTTTTGGAGCTAAAAAAAATTCGACAGAGAACAGTGCACTGAAAATACGATTTTTGCGATTTTTGTTCGATCGGGTTTTAAACATACTAGAGCAAGCTAGGCATGGTTAATGGTGTGGCTCTGATACCAATGTAAGTCCGCGGCGGCGTCCCGGCCGTCGATCCGACGCCGGAAACGCGGAAACAAAAATTTTGCAAACTAGAAAACCGGCACCACCGCGCACTTTTAACCCGGATCGGGCCATTAACCTAGCAACTAGCAAACTAAAATAAGAGTAGAGAAGTATACCAAGCGATCCATGTCCTTCGATCTTCGTCTCCACTCCGATCTCCTACGGAATCTCCGTCTGTCACGTCCTCGTCGGAAAGGGCACCACGAAGCCGAATACTTTTACGGGCTCGCACCTCTGGACCGAGGCAACTCAGGCGTGAAGTTGGCTAGCCGACGCGTCCAAGGTTTGCTGTAGACTAGAGTAGTAGGTTGTCTTTTTGGAGTTTAGTTGCCATGAAGGATGGAGGTGGAGAATCAAAAGAACTTTGGAGAGTGGTTTAAGATTTTTTTTTTGAGCAAGCAAAATGAGATGATCAAATTCCCTCACAAAAATGAGCTCTCTCTCATTTCCTCCTCACCCCTCAAGTAATGGCCGGGCCCCCTTCCTCCATGGTGGAGAAAAAAAGTAATGAAATAATCCATGGAGAAAAGAAAAGATACTGCAAGAATAATGTCACACCCACTTCTCATCTCATCAAATCACTAAACCATCACATGAAAGCAAAGAATGGACAATAAAAGAATCTGATGATGAATAAACAATCATGAAGCCACACATATGCAAGAAACCCTTCCACAATAAGTAATTTGCACAATTGCAAATTACCCCCTCCATCGAAAAGTCCGGCCGTGAATGAACAAAGGAAAACCGGCCGGAACGGAATGCAAACCGGTAACTTCAGAAAACTGATCCCGTAATAAATTATTGGAAAACCCCGCGACTGCAAATACATGCCCACATTTGTATTCGCACTGAACACAAAGGCAAAGAGACAAAACTACACTGTCTAATACTAGGATCCGGCTTAAGCCAAAGCCGGCTAGTAAAATCCATCCGATCACGATCCGTGCAATACCGCACGTATCTAATCGAACCCTGCCATATCTCCATATGGCCTCTACAGCATTTCGCCCGAAACCTGAGTAACTGTGTGTGGTGGACTCTAAAGACTCGTCAATACTATGGCTGTGGATTTAACCACTAGCACGTCAGAGGTTTTAGCCATACGTGACGGGAGACCAGCTATTGACCAAAAGGGACGTCGATGAGCGAACTCATCCCGACACCCTACTAAGCCTGTCAGTGACAATATCCGTAATGTCCGGTCCGTTCGTCTATGAGCATCGCATGGCGGGCCTAGGAGGTTGGTAAAAGTCTGACCCCCAATAGCGGTACAAGTCGTGTCGGAGTGTAGCCCAGAACAACCTGAGATACTACTGGAATACCTACCAGCAAATCTCCTGCCTTGGCTAAGGACTTTTCTTGTTCTAGCTCTCCTAGACACAGCGCGACCTCACCCCCAATACCGGGAGGGACGAACCCCTGCAAATCCGCTCACTGCCTCCATGTGGCTCGGGACTGTACCCAACTAAAACTTGTTTGCACGACTCCTTTGAGCCGTGGTAGGGTAGTAATCAAAGAACAGTGGGAACTCACACGAGACAAATGACGATCTCAAGTCGATGAACTAACCTATACTCATGTCACCAAGGAACTGCTATCTGACGTCAGGTATAATACCAACTAGCAGGTTCCCGGCGAGTCCTGTCCGGTGTACTCATAACCCAATGAGCACCTGTATACATCTTAGGTGAACCAACTGACACTAGTGGCTTGTGAGACAGGCCACCACCCCTCGTCGGGGTCTCGACTGTATACACTAGTCTACTCTGGAGAATCGATGCCCTGTCTCGAAACTCCCACGACTAGGGACCTTTTAAGGATGTGCTTATAGACTCCAGTTCTCACGTATATGATCGCCCTCATACTGCTGGTAGTCAAGCAAGAATCCTAGGGGCTCTATCAACGTGTAATAGCGACTCGTAAGGTCACCTAAAGCAGTACACGATGATAAAGATAAACCAGATAGCATACTATCATCTTGATTAAGACTGTCCTACGGGGATAGGTCCTCCCTCAATCATTGCAATCACGTGCCTGTGATCCAATAATTGACTCTGAGGGCACTATCTCCAACAGTAACATATTACATATATGGGATCCTGATCCGGTATCTAATATCCAGGACGTAGAGTGAACTGAGAAACAGTTCTCGATAACAAACACACCCGAAAAAGATGCATCAACATGCTTATTCTTCATTTGGGCGGCGTGAGAATCCAGATATTCTTTTATTCCCTGCTTGGACTTATAACAATTATAAGTCGGAGCGGGGACAACGTTCCCATGCTCAGTATAATATGCGGGTTCAGTCAATACATCCATATTATTATCTTGAGTAAGACATGACATGGCCGCTATCTGGAGAGAGAGAGAAGAAAACACTTTAGAAAATGCTCTTGCAAGATTAGATTGGTTATTATCTTATCTAATCAGGATGGCTCCCAGTGTTTTCATCAAATCTTCCTTCAAACCCTAAAAGAAAAGACTAGCCGGGATTAATTACACTTTACAAGTTCGTCAATCTTTTGGCCAGGTCGGTGTTGGTACATTGAGGGAGGTTCCCCGTGCTTTCGCACGGACCTAATTAAAATTAACCTCATTTTCCCAGTGACATAACCCCGTTAACACCTTTCTAGTCACCTACTTGATCGGCTAATTGTCCTGTGCAAAACACTCCCAGGAGTAACTCTTACTCGCAGTGGGTATCAGGATCCAACCATCACATAGAAGGTATGCAATCTCATTGCAAATTTCAACACTTGAAATTCCTGATAATACTTTTACCCCTAGTGACTTATGACCTTAACTATGGTCAACAAATCATAAGCACTAGTCAAGTTATACCCGTCATTTCTTGATTAACTAGACCTACCCACATCACCCTTAACTATGGTCAACAAAGTCATATGATTGTCCTAATTAATCACATCATTTGTTATATAGGAAGACATCACTCAGCTATCGTACACTGCGTCTTAACTACGGTCAACAAACGCAGCACGAATACTAAGTACACTATTTCCTAAAATGACGGAGGGTTACGACAGGTTTTTCAGAAAACCTTTTGCCTAATGAACTTGATATCATTGTAGAAACAAGTGTTTTTGAGGCTTTTACTAGTTTCGCTAAGGAGATCACTCCCGGTGAAAGGATCTCGACTCTTTCCTTATCGAATAAAGTGCAGGATATTTCACAATTACCTCTATACAAAGCAATAACTATAAAAGCTATCAAAAACAAAACCGAGTGTTTGTAGCATCTACTAGTTTCGATAAAGAGGTCACTCCCGGTGTAAGTCCATCCTACCCTTCCCCGGTACTTACGGGGTTGCGGAAATAGTGAAAAAACGATTTTTTTTTGCTAGGGTGGTAACATGGACTCATAATACGGATCTTTTTTAAACAACTACCTAACAACCTAACTCGGACTTTTTCCTACTCGGTTAGAGGGTTATACCTTTCTTGAACTCCTTCGTCTTCAACTCTTGTGGTGTACGGACCGGCCTCCCCTCGTCGTCTTCTCGCGCCGAAGATGGATCCACCCGAAAGCTTCTACCTTTTGGCTTCTTCTTCGAACTTGAAGAAACTAGAACACTTGGCTTGCTAGGCCATGTAAACTAGGATTAGTAGAGGATTGTTTTGGTGTTTTTATCTTTAAGGCAATGGTTCTCAACTCATGAGAGGGGTTTTCCTTGAGCTAGAGAGAGCCAGAGGAAGAGGGAGAGCTTGAGCAAATGATGGCAATAGAGAGAAATGAAATGAGAGAATGAGCAAACCTATTGCCATCCAAGCTCTCATAATCCAAAAACCATCATAACAATGTAATAATAATTGAGTATATTGTAATGGTTGTTATCATGACAAATAACACTATCATTTCTTGCATTAAATGCAAATGGTGAACAAAACAAGCAAGCATAAGTCAATGCAACCAAATGATGGCCATTGTCATGATGGTGGTCAACAAGTCCAACCTAGTTAACCGGTCAATAAAAGTCAACAAGTCAACAAGGTTAACCTTTCAACCCTAACCATGTCACTATAATACTCAATTAATATTATTGTTAATCATATTTCTAATTCTCATTAGGGTTAAGCAAAAGTCAACAGTCAACAACACTAATGAGAATCCTCTGCATCTGTCTCTGTCAACTGTGCATACACACCCGTATCCGCGTTCCGGAGAACACGAATACAAACAAGATAAAACCAATCCCAAAACGTATACTAAGATCTGGCTTAAACCAAAGCCCACTAGTAATAACCGCCGGGTCACTAAACGTGCACAAGTGCACGGATGTGACCGAACCCTGTCGCAAAACCATGCGACCTGTCGCAAAACCATGCGACCTCTACTCTTTTGCCTAAAGGTGAATAGCTCTCTGTGTGGGACTCTAAAGACTCGACACTACGCTGGCAGTGGGTTTAACCACAGACCTCAAGCGGCACTAGCTGTGCGTAACGGCCCCCAAGTAAATGCCGATAATAAGACGGACGAGGTGAAACCCATCTGAACTCCTACTGAGCCTGAATGTGACAATCTCCGTACAGTCCGGTCTATTCGTCTGAGTACATCACATGGCGGGCCTAGGGGGCGGTAAACGTCAGTCCCCTAATAGCGGTACAAGTCGTGTCGGAGTGTAGCCCAGAACACCCTGAGATAACACTGGAAACCTACCAGTATATCTCGCTTGCTGTGGCCAGGGACTGGTTGTGTAATGGCTCTCCTAGACACAGCGTGATGTCAACCCCCAATACCAGGAGAGACGAATCCTGTCTAACCGTCACTGCCTCCAAGTGCTTCGGGACTGCACCCAACTACTACCTGTTTGCACGACTCCTTTGAGCCGTGGTACGGTAGTAATCAAAGTACAGTGGAACACACTCGAGGCGAAATGACAGTGTCAAGTCAGTGGACTAAGCTGTACTCATGTCACCTGGGAACTGATAACTGACGATAGGCATAGTACCAACCAATCAGTTCCCAACGAGTCATGTCCAGTGAACTCGTAACCTAACGAGCACCCGCATACTAACTCAAGTACAACGTACTGACGGCTGTGGGACAGACCGTTTCCCCTGCTGGTATGAGAAGCGCAAACGCTAGTCTACTCCGGAGTATCGATGGCCTGTCTCGATAGTCCTACGACTAGGGACCTGTATAAGGATGTGCTTGTGGATTACCCAGCCCCCACGAGTGTGACTGCCATCACAACGCTGGTAATCAAACAAAGATCTTAAGGGCTCTACTAATATGTATAAGCAATATGCTAAAAGAAACACATGCACATATTAAAGTAGAAACAAACCAAGTAGCATACTACCATTTTAAGCAAGATTGTCAATACAAGGTGAATATCCCAAGCTTCCATTATGTAATATACAAACTAGTATGATACAGTAATGGACTCTAGGGCATATACACTAACAATCTCCCACTTGCACTAAGGCCATGTACTGGCGTATCGAAGACCTATCATCTCGATCAGCCGCTTGAACTGAGTCTGGGGCAAGGCCTTGGTGAATGGATCTACTGTGTTATCTTCTGAAGCAACCCTCCGAACCTCGATCTCCTGGCGATCCACGATCTCCCTGATCAAGTGATACCGCCTCAAGATGTGTCTGGATTTCTGATGGGAACTGGGTTCCTTCTCTAAAGCTATAGCCCCGTTGTTGTCGCAATACAGAGGTATTGGATCAATAATGGATGTAACCACCTGAAGTTCCGTTAAGAACTTCCGCATCCAGACGGCTTCTTTTGCGGCATCTGCAGCAGCGATGTATTCCACTTCCATTGTCGAGTCAGCAACGGTTTCCTATTTAGAACTCTTCCAACACACCGCCCCTCCATTGAGGGTAAAGAAAAAACCCGACATGGACTTGGAATCATCCTTGTCACTCTGGAAGCTGGAGTCAGCAAAGGCCTCGATCTGGAGGTCTTTTCCGCCATACACCAAGAACATCTCCTTAGTCCTTCTCAGGTACTTGAGAATGTTCTTTACCGCTATCCAGTATTTCACCCCAGGGTTTGACTGATACCGTCTTACTACACTCAGTGCATAAGCTACATCCGGTCTGGTGTACAACATCGCATACATTATAGAGCCTACTGCAGAAGAGTAGGGTATAATAAACATGCGATCCCTTTCCAAATCAGTCTTGGAAGACATCTCTTTGGAGAGGGTGATCCCATGACAAGCCGGTAAATTATCGTGCTTGGAATCTTCCATACTGAATCTTTTCAGTATGGTGTCGATGTAGCTGGACTGTGAGAGTCCTAATATCCTCTTGGATCTGTCACGATAGATCCGGATCCCCAGAATCTAAGAGGCATCACCCAGGTCTTTCATGGAGAACCTGTGTGACAAGAACCCCTTGACAGATTGTAGCATAGGAATGTCATTTCCTATCAGAAGAATGTCATCCACGTATAAAACGAGAAATACAACAGTTCTTGCTACAAATCTACTATAGATGCATGGTTCATCTGGATTTTTGATAAAGCCAAATTCTTTGACTGTCTCATCAAAGCAGATGTTCCAACTCCGCAATGCCAGCTTTAGTCCATAGATGGACTTAAGCAACTTGCATACCTTTCCGCTGCTCCCACTCTGAATGAAACCCTCTGGCTGGTCCATATAGACACACTCCTCTAAATTTTCATTTAGAAAAGCTGTCTTTACGTCCATCTGCCAAATCTCATAATCGTAGAAGGCAGCAACGGCAAGAAGGATCCGAATGGATTTCAGCATAGCCAATGGAGAAAAGGTCTCGTCATAGTCCAAAACAGGTCTTTGACGAAAACCCTTTGCAATAAGTCTAGCCTTATAGGTGTCAACCTGTCCATCTACACCAATCTTCCTTTTGAAGATCCACTTGCCTCCTACGGGTTTTACCCCATCTGGAGCAACGTCCAACGTCCATACTTTGTTGGTGTACATGGACTCCATTTCGGTCCGCGTTGCATCCAGCCATTTTACCGAGTCAACGCTCTGAACGGCCTGCTGGAAGCTAGTAGGCTCATCATAATCAATGTTGCAGTCCTCTCTATCCCCGTCTATGAGAAAATCGTAGTATCTCTCGGGCGGATGAGACTCCCTACTACTCCTGCAGAGCGGCGTAGGAATGTCCTGTTCTTTTGAACCCTCTGGTTCTACTAAGCTCTCGGTAATAGCTCATGGTTCTAGAATTTCTTCCAGTTCTACTGCGCTCCCACTTATCTGGTTTTCCAAAAACTCAGTTTCCAAGAAACAGGCATGACGAGAAACAAAAACCTTTTGTTCCTCTTCGCAATAGAAGAAATATCCCTTGGAATTCTTTGGATATCCCACGAACTTGCACTGTACTGAGTGTGCCTCGAGTTTGTCCACATGCTGGTTTTTGACAAAAGCCGGACATCCCCATGTCTTAATGTGCTTAAGATAGGGTTTCTTCCCACACTACGTCTGATATGGTGTGGTAGGCATAGTCTTAGTTGGAACTCGGTTCAAAAGATATGCGGCTGATTCTAGCGCATTTCCCCAGAATGATCGCGGTAACTCAGCGTTACTCATCATGGAACGTACCATATCCAATAGGGTCATGTTCCGTCTCTCCGATACACCGTTGTGTTGCGGAGTGTATGGAGGAGTAAGCTGAGAGAGAATACCATTCTCTTTTAGGTAATCCAGGAACTCGGCACTCAAGTATTCTCCACCTCGATCAGATCTTAGTGTCTTGATACTTTTGTCGGTTTATTTTTCTACTTCATTCTTATATTCCTGGAATTTTCCAAAGGCTTCGGATTTATGTTTCATTAAGAAGACATATCCGTACCTTGAAAAGTCATCCGTAAAAGTTATGAAGTAAGAAAAACCGCTTCGCGCATGTGTAGACATTGGACCGCACACGTCGCTCTGTACGAGTCCTAAGAGCTCGCTTGCTCTTACTCCGTGTCCAGTGAACGGAGTCTTTGTTATCTTTCCTTTGAGACAGGATTAACAAGTTGCATATGATTGATATTGGAATGGATCCAAATATCCTTCTGTAAGTAACTTAGTCAATCTTCTCTCATTGATGTGACCCAGTCTACAATGCCATAAGAAAGCCTGATTAGTTTTCGGAGACTTTCTTTTGTTTGTATTCTGGACATTGAAAATCTGTGGTTGGTTTAATACGTATATACCATTGCTTAATGTACCTGACTCAATCAGAACTTGATTAAGGTGAATGTTCACAACATTACTTACAAATGCAAATTCATAACCTTCTTTAGATAATAAAGATACAGAAATGATATTACAAGTTGCATTAGGTACAAAATAGCAATTGCGCAAAACCAAAACGTGTCCATCTGACAAGCCCAGGTGATAGTCCCCCACGGACATAGCATCCATGCCAGCTCTGTTTGCAACTTTGAGGGTCATATCACCTACCTTCAAAACCCTACGCTTTCTCAGTGCCTGCAAAGAATTACAGATGTGAGATCCTGATCCGGTATCCAATACCCAGGAAGTAGAGTTTATTGAAAGACAGTTTTCAATAACATACACACCTGAAGCTAAAGCCGCAACTTGCTTCAGATTCTGTGTTCTGGCCTTCCAAGCCCTGCAATCTTTCTTCCAGTGTCCCTTCTTATGACAATAGAAGGATTCTTCCTTTCCCACAAGCTGCCCCGCTATCTTTGTTGCCTTTGCTTTACCCTTCTTATCCACTTTACTATCACCGCCCCTTGGTTTGGCGGGGGCTTTCTTCTTCTTTCCCTTAGCTTTTGCCTTGGACTTAGAAGAGGAAGATCCTCCTGCAAACAAAGTGGATTTTTCCCTACCTTTCTGTAGGGTGCTTTCTGCACTCCTCAGCATGTTGAGGAGCTCCGGAAGTTCAACTTCTTTTCCTTGTAAGTTGAAGTTCAGGATGAACTGGGCGTAAGTGGAAGGAAGGGACTGGAGAATCAAGTCCGTATAGAGCTCGTTCTCTAACGTGGTCCCAAGGTCCACGAGCTCCTCAATGAAGCCAATCATCTTAAGCACGTGTTCCGCTACCGATGATCCGATGGCCAACCTTGCAGAAAATAGCTTCTTCGATACTTCGTATCTTGCGATACGAGATTGCTCTCCATATAGTTCTTTTGTATGGAGAAATATGGATTGAGGTCCATATTCTCGTGTCTCCTCTGATGTTCATTGTCCATAGAGGCAAGCACAAGGCACTTGTCCTTCGCGCAATCGATCTCCCAGGTCTTACGGATTTTCCTATCCACGACGCTGGAGGTGGGACCTGGGACAGGGGGAGCTTTGGTGGTAAGAAGATACCCCAGCTTGTCGTAAGTGATTGCCATTTTGACATTCCTGAGCCAATCTTTGTAGTTTGGCCCTGTCAGTATATTTTTATCTAGATGTAACTTAAGTCCGGTCCTGTCGATTGGTCGCTGCAATTAGGAGAGAGAGAAGAAACACTCAGCATGATGCTATTGCAAGTTTAGAGTGGTTTTTAGTTTGTCTAAACAGGATGGCTCCAACTGTATCTCGAATTCCTCCTCAAACCAAAAAAGGAAGAATTAGTCGGAATCTATCTCACCGTACAATACTTGCTTAACCGTTCTGCCAGGACAGTGTTGGTACATCGAGGGAGGTTTTCCAACGCTTTTGCGAAGTTCCTTAATTAAATAACCTTTTTTCCCCGGGGGCGTAGCCCCGCTAACACCTTTCTAGACACCAACTTGGTTTATAGCATTGATCGTTAAGTGAGAAATTTTCCGAGGAGTAGCATATACTCACAGTAGGATCGGGATCCAAATATCATCGCGTGAAAAAACTGAAGGAATCCTACCAGAATCATCATGCTCCAAATGGTATGCAGCGCTAGCAAGTTTCAGGTTCTTTTGAAACTCCCGATGTAGATTTTTGCCCCATGCTCTTATGACCTTGACTTTGGCCAACAAATCATAAGTCACATGTCAAGTTCTACCCGTCATTCTCCAGGTTAATTTGAACCCACCCGTACCGACCCTTGACTTTGGCCAACAAGGCGGTACGACTATCCCAAACCAACACATTTATCTATGCTGCACATGAATACCCAATAGCTACCAATCACTATGCCTTGACTTTGGCCAACAAACATAGCTTGAATACTATTGACTATTCATGTGAAACGACGGAGGGCTACGAATGGTTTTGGCGAAACCGTGAACGTAGTGAACATGATATAATCGATGGAACGAGATAGCTTTTAAAAGGAGTGGCTCAAGCTCCGCACTTAAAAGTTAGTTTTTGAAAAGAACCGAGTGGTTTTGAAAGTGTTCCAACGACTTTACTTTGGTTTATTTTCTTGCATTAATTCTTTTTAATGAATCCCATGATTTAATCCCACCATTACAGAAAACAACCAAAATATGACGTACGCTTATGCCATCCGCATTCGCCACGGGGCCCCGTCATTATCCGTTAGGTTACTTAACTAACGACAAAGCGGGGGATGGACTAGCGCGGATGCAAAACATAAGCAACGCCTAAATAGTTATCATATATAGATATATTGCAATGATAGCCAATCCAGATCACAGATGAACACATTGGATATACTAGGATTCCGCAATTCGTACGAGCCCGTAACCAAAAGCGGATTACACGGTCGCGGTGAATAGCCAATACCCCACCCAAGACCCCTACGGGTGTGGCAAACTACCCGCCAAATACCCGAAGCGAAGCAACCTCCCTCAACGACGTGAGTAGGCTACTCGGCACTTCGAGGTACCCGATAGTTTGTGCACCCCCTCCATGGGTCTATCCTAGGAGCAAAAACAGTAAAAGAAATTATACAATGATGTCTACAACCTCATCCCGGTTGTGCGGCCAAATAAATAATATTACGTCAATTACAAATTTTACATGAATTGAAAGAAAAGAAAACTCTTATCTCACAACCCCTCGGCTATTCACCCGCGACAATCCAATGAGTTCATATACACATACCATCAACATTACAGATCACAGATATGTATAACCCCTACTAATCGACGTATAGCGATTAGCAGACGTTCAATACATATAACACATCACAGATATAAACCCGTTAGCTTTAGTCTTTAGAAGTTTGATCAAAATACGGTTTTTAAGCCGCAAAAACAAATTTTGCTTTCTGGAAAATCTGGGCAGAAAAAACATATAGTAAAAATCCCAAAACACCCCTATGACCTCACTGCAAGAAAAATCGTCCACGGCCGAGTCAACTCGGCCGCGGTTCCGCGGCGCGTTGATGGGATCTCTGGACCATTTTTCTACAGTGAGATGTAAAAACCATGAGTCGAATTTTAAGCCAAGATTTATTAATTTTTGAACAGAGGAAAAATTCGACAGAAAGTATGCTATTCGGGTATGTTTCGTGATATTTTCTCCGATCGAACTTCTACTTACTTTGCTAACATGTTAGATAGTGTTTAACCTGGCTCTGATACCACTGTAAGTCCATGCTACCCTTCCCCGGTACTTATGGGGTTGCGGAAATTGTGAAAAAACGATTTTTTTTGCTAGGGTGGTAACATGGACTCATAATACGGATCTTTGTTAAACAACTACCTAACAACCTAACTAGGAGTTTTACCTACTCGGTTAGGGGTTATACCTTTCTTGACCTCCTTCGTCTTCAACTCTTGTTGTGTACGGACCGGCCTCCCCTCGTCGTCTTCTTGCGCCGAAGATGGATCCACCCGAAAGCTTCTACCTTTTAGCTTCTTTTTCGAACTTGAAGAAACTAGAACACTTGGCTTGCTAGGCCTTGTGAACTAGGATGAGTAGAGGATTGTTTTGGTGTTTTTATCTCTAAGGCAATGGTTCTCAACACATGAGAGGGGTTTGCCTTAAGCAAGAGAAAGCAAGTGGAAGATGGAGAGCTTGAGCAAGTGATGGCAAGAGAAAGAAATGAAATGAGAGAATGAGCAAACCTATTGCCATCCAAGCTCTCATAATCCAAAAACCATCATAACAATGTAATAATAATTGAGTATATTGTAATGGTTGTTATCATGACAAATGACACTATCATTTCTTGCATTAAATGCAAATGGTGAACAAAACAAGCAAGCATAAGTCAATGCAACCAAATGATAGCCATTGTCATGATGGTGGTCAACAAGTCCAACCTAGTCCACCGGTCAACAAAAGTCAACAGGTCAACAAGGTCAACCTTTCAACCCTAACCATGTCACTATAATACTCAATTAATATTATTGTTAATCATATTTCTAATTCTCATTAGGGTTAAGCAAAAGACAACAGTCAACAACCCTAATGAGAATCCTCTGCCTCTGTCTCTGTCAACTGTGCATACACACCCGTATCCGCGTTCCGGGGAACACGAATACAAACGAGAAAAAACCAATCCCAAAACGTATACTAGGATCTGGCTTAAACCAAAGCCCACTAGTAATAACCGCCCAGTCACTAAACGTGCACAAGTGCACAGATGTGACCGAACCCTGTCGCAAAACCATGCGACCTCTACTCTTTTGCCTAAAGGCGAATAGCTCTCTGTGTGGTACTCTAAAGACTCGACACTACGCTGGCAGTGGGTTTAACCACATACCGCAAGCGGTACTAGCTGTGCGTAACGGCCCCCAGGTAGATGCCGATAAGAAGACGGACGAGGTGAAACCCATCTGAACTCCTACTGAGCCTTAATGTGACAATCTCCGTACAGTCCGGTCTATTCGTCTGAGTACATCGCATGGCGGGCCTAGGGTGGCGGTAAACGTCAGACCCCTAATAGTGGAACAAGTCGTGCCAGAGTGTAGCCCAGAACACCCTGAGATAACACTGGAAACCTACCAGTATATCTCGCTTGCCCTAGCCAGGGACTACTTGTGTAATGGCTCTCCTAGAAAAAGCGCGATGTCAACCCCTAATACCGGGAGAGAAGAATCCTGTCTAACCGTCACTGCCTCCAAGTGCTTCGGGATTGCACCCTACTACTACCTGTTTGCACGATTCCTTTGAGCCGTGGTAGGGTAGTAATCAAAGTACAGTGGGAACACACTCGAGGCGAAATGACAGTGTAAAGTCAGCGGACTAAGCTGTACTCATGTCACCTGGGAACCGATAACTGACGATAGGTATAGTACTGTAAGTGCACGGCGGCGCCCCGGCCGTCAATCCGACGCCGGAATGCGGAAGCGGTGATAAACTTTAATTTTGCGGACTTAGCAAACCGGCACCACCGCGCACTAAACATCCGGATCGTAACCATTAACAAGTCTAAGCTACTAACAAGATAGGGAAGAGAAGTATACCGACAGATTCGAGTCCTCCGGTCTTCTCGTCGTCGTCCCGACCTCCTGCGGAATGTCCCGTCTCCTCCTCGTCGCCGGAAGTGCACCACATCGCCTACTTCTTTTACGGGCTCCCACCTCAATGCCGAGGCAACTCGGGCACGAAGCCGGCTACTCGACGTGGCCAAGATTTGCTATAGAATGTATAGTAGAGCTCAAGTCTCATTTGGGGTTCATGGAGGTGGCATTTTGGTGGAGGGATGATGCAAGAATTATGTGGAGGAACAAGGGGATTTTTGGAGCATGAAATGAAGCAAAAACACATACCCCAATTTTTTTGGACAGCCCCCCTCCTTTCATGGCCGGCCAATTCTTGTGAATGGGGAGAGTGAGAAATGAAGAGTGAGTCCAAAAGAAAAGAGTGGAGAAGTCTATCATGCTAGTGAGAGGAATCAAAAAGAAATCATGAAAGAATATGGTCACCAAAACAAAACCACACTCAACCACCTACCACCATCAACAACCATGATAGCCAATAAACCAGCCTCACACTCCAACCATCATTATCTCACAAAAGTCAAGTCATCATGAAAACTAGAAGGGTCAAGGGATGGGCTCCATCATGAAACCATCATGATACAAATATATGCAAAGAACACCTCCACAAATACTTATTTGCAACAATGCAAATAAGCCCTCCTCCACCAATCTTCGGCCAATGAACGATACAAAGGAAATTGGCCGAAACGAAAAGCAAACTGGCAACTCCAGAAAACTGGTCCCGTAATAAATTACAGGAAAACCCCGATACTGTGCATACACACCCGCATCTGTATTTCGACCGAAATACAAATGCAATGAGACAAAATCTCCATTGTACTATACTAGGATCCAGCTTAAACCAAAGCCGGCTAGTAATATCCGTTCGATCCTGATCCGTGCAATACCGCACGTATCTGATCGAACCCTGCCATATACCCATACGGCCTATAGTACAAACTGTCCGATCCTGATCCGTGCAATACCGCACGTATCTGATCGAACCTTGCCATATCTCCATACGGCCTCTACAACCTTTCGCCCGAAAGCTGAGTAACTGAATGTGGGGGACTCTAAAGACTCGTCAACACCTTGGTTGTGGATTTAACCACTAGCACGTCAGAGGTATAAGCCAATACGTAACGGGCTACCAGGTACTGACTAAAAGGGATGTCTGTGAGTGAACTCAGCCCGACAACCCTACTGAGCCTGTCAGTGACAATATCCGTACAGTCCGGTCCGTTCGTCTATGAGTATCGCATGGCGGGCCTAGGGGGTTGGTAAAAGTCAGACCCCCAAAAGCGGTACAAGTCGTGTCGGAGTGTAGCCCAGAACACCCTGAGATACTACTGGAATACCTACCAGTAAATCTCCTTGCCTTGGCCAAGGACTTCGTGTAATGGCTCTCCTAGACACAGAACGACCTCACCCCCAATACCGGGAGAGACGAACCCCGGAAGATACGCTCACTGCCTCCATGTGGCTCGGGACTGTACCCAACTAAAACCTGTTTGCACGACTCCTTTGAGCCATGGTAGGGTAGTAATCAAAGTACAGTGGGAACTCACACGAGACAAATGACGATCCCCAGGTCGATGAACTAACCTGCACACATGTCACCAGGGAACTGCCATCTGACGTCTGGTATATGACCAACTAGCATGTTCCCGGCGAGTCCTGTCCGGTGTACTCATAACCCAATGAGCACCTGTATACATCTTAGGTGATCCAGCTGACACCAGTGGCTTGTGAGACCGGCCACCGCCCCTCGTCGGGGTCTCTGACTGTATACACTAGTCTACTCTGGAGTATCGATGCCCTGTCTCGAAACTCACACGACTAGGGACCATTTAAGGATATGCTTATAGACCCCAGCTCCCACTTATATGATCGCCCTCATACTGCTGGTGGTCAAGCAAGAATCCTAGGGGCTCTATCAACGTGTAATAGCGACTTGTCAGGTCACCTAAAGCAGTACACGATGATAAAGGTAAACCAGATAGCACACTATCATCTCGAGTAAGACTGTCCTACCGGGATAGGTCCTCCATCAATCATTGCAATCATGTGCCTGTGACCCAATAATTGACTCTGAGGGCACTATCTCCAACAATCTCCCACTTGCACTCAAGGCTAATTATTGCGATGTCGCATACTCACAGCCCGTGTGATACCGAACACCCAACTCCTCTACTAGTCAGTCTCACAAAGCTCGTTTGCGAAACTATTGCGTTCGAGGAATAGCCTTACTATGTGGATCCGCTTAGATGTTACTTTCTATGTCTCTCTATATCTCAAGTTCGCGGAGAAACCCATCTCCCGAAATGAGCAATACCTGTCTTAGAATGTGTCTGGATGTCTGATGGGACATAGCTCATAAACGAACTCCAAATCCAAACTTCTTAGACTGTATCGTCAACTGAACTTAATCAGTATCTTACGCCATGCCACCCTCAGTATTGCCTTGGATCACCTGTCCAAAATACTGCCCCTCGTCAGAAGGAAAAACTATAGCTCTGACAACCTCCTTGTCGTCCATGTCACCTTGGAAGCCTGGAATGATAACTGTCTCCCACATGAGGCTGTCGTTATCATATCCCTAGAACATCCACTTATGTTCTAAAACTTCTTCCGACTGTTTCTCCAGGATCAGGTCAATATCAACTTATTGCATCTAGTGTAAGAACAACATCTGGTGTGGTACTTGGCATCTCATGATTGACTCAATTGCCTGAGCAAGTGATCTGCCAATCATGCACGTCCCTCTCCCCTGTAGTCTGTAAGACACCTTTAGAGAGGGTGACTCCATTACCTGCAGGTACACTACCGTGCCACGAGTCGTCCATTCTAAATACTCTTAGAATGCTGTCAAAGTACCCTGATTGGGAAACCACCCAAATCTAGATCTAAAGCCATAGATCTAGTAAGCAATATGTCTGATATAAAATCCATTTCTTTTGTGGAGAAAACACTGTGTGACGACCAAAGTATAACCGATCGTAGTATAGGAGTTTCCTTTCCTACTCTGTGTATGTCATCCAAATACCATGACATCACACCCTACTACCTTCTCAACAGATCCATCCCCTATTCTGATGAAGTCAAACCCATGACTGTCACGTCAGAAATAGATGATCTATCTCCGCTACATCTGCTTTAGTCTATAAATAGACATAAGCTACATGTCCACCAATGCTTCCGCTGCTCCACTGACTACGACAACCCTCTGGCAGAGTCATATAGACGTACACTTCTAAAACCAGTTTAGAACGACGCTATACTCATCCTCCCGCCGGGTCTCGCAGCCTGGAACAACAGCAATGGTAATTGTGGGTAAACAAGAACTTCCCTGTCACCGTCCTTGAGGCTACCGTAGTACCTCTCGGGTGCCTGAAGTTACCCACCGTATCTGCGGAGTGGCCAATGGAATGTCAATCCAGATTGAATCTTTAGGTTCCTTATCAAATCTTCAATAATCGTTTGTGGTTCTGGAATCACTTCCAGTTCTACCATACTCCCACTACTGTTTTCTGAAAAAATCCATTTTTAATAAAACTGTGGCGAGTCTAGAACAATATTGCTATTGTTCATCCAGATGGTAGAAAGTCAACCCTCGTCATAGCCTGGGTCAACCCACAAACAGCCATTACAGAAACGTGCCTTGATTTATCCAGAGTCTGGTTTTAATCATAAGCTGGACAACTCCCCGTACCTTAACAACGTTAAGATATGAACTGTTCTATATCCAATATAGAAACAGAGGCACTGATTCAATTGAACCAGATTCAAATCATGCAGCTATATCTAGTGCATGTCAACTAAATGGAAGAAGGACGATCAGCGTTACTCAACTTAGGAATGCTTCCAATTATGAGTAACCTGAAAGAGAAGCAAGATCTCTTTATCATTACTATCAACTGAATACCATACACAAGTATCTACATCTTCGATCTCTTTGAAGAATCCCGATACTTGCTATACCTGGTTCTCTACTCTATTCAAATACCTATAACTTCTCAAAATTCGGACCATGTGTTTCCACGAAACACCTGTCTAAAAACTAGAGAAGTCATAAGTAAACCGAATATAGTACGAGGACCAACCCCTCTGTCCTGATGGACCCTGGACAACATACAATACTCTGTATAAGTCCCTTGAGTTTGATAACTCATTCACTGTGTGTCGTAGGTTGAAAACTGTACTTATGGTCAAGAAGAATTACACCGCTGTTTAATGCTCCTTACCTAACCATCCACTGATATAGGTAAATGTCATCGACATAATTTCAAAAAGTATATCTCACTCTATGAAAATAGACGTACAAATATATCAATTTGAAATTGGTGCATAACAGCGGATATTCAAAACCAAATATTTGCCGACCGGCAAACAGCCCAGGTGATTTCCTCAAATATCACCGATTACAACGAATCCCGATATATTGAGGATGATCACCCAATTCCCAATAACTTACTCCCACTCATCATCTGTAAAACCATACAGATGTGAGAATCATACCTGGTAAATACATACCCTGGAGTAAGTATCTAATCGGGAAATCAATTTTCCATTAACAGTACACAGTGAGACTGAAACATTGAAATGTTTCGAAGGGGTATCATGGTACTCCTAGTAATGCCTCTTCCAGATTCACGACTGTAACCTTGTAATTCTTTGCCACCTCTCCAAATCCCTTCATTTTTCTTTAGTCTTTACCTTCTGCACATCCCTTTAGGCCAAATGGTTTTCTTCCTTCCCTACCGTTCGGCACCAGCCTATGGTTTGGAAGAAGACTATCCAATAAGCATAATGGGTGTACTGTCCTAATCCTAGGAACACTCGCAATGCGAGAGAAGGTGAAGATAAAAGACACCTGAATAAATCTTATTCCTATTTCTCCAGAACCAGAATCCATCCCCGAACTGGAACAAGTTCCTTTCGAGTTCGTATATAACCATACGATGGATTATCCAAATAAACTGTGGATCATCGTAGTGATACGGAGTGTCCTGGAGAAATACAAAGGTGATTTTAGGATTGGCGAAGGAATACTTGGTTTGGTCGTGAATATCTGTTGCAATTTACTTTGCCCTCTTACTAATCCCTTGCTTTGTCTTAACTTAATACCTTCTGCACACCATCGTTATGCTAATTGGTTTTCTTCATTCCCTACCGGTCGGCACCTGCCTATGGTTTGGAAGAAGACTATCCAATTTGCGTAATAGGTGTACTATCTCCTAAACCAAGGAGTACTCGCAACCTGAGAGAAGGTAAAAGGAAAAGACAACTGAATAATCCTATCCGTTTCCTCCAGAACCTGAAACCATCCTCGAATAAATTCTTTCGAGTTCGTATCTAACCATACGATGGTTTTGTCCAATGGAAGTGGACGTTCGTAGTAATACGGGGTGTCCTGGAGAAAAGGGTAAAAGTAGGACTGGCAATGAGGTTTGCAACTCTGACAATCCAAAAGCCAGTGTTAAAAAGGTTCGGTCAACTTGGTCACTGAGTCATAGTCTAAGGGTCGGGTCAATGGTCGCTGCCAAAGAGAGAGAGAAAAGAAACACTCAGCGTGCACTCTAACCTAGATCAGAATGGTTACCAATTTATCTAATCTGGAAACCTCCCATTGTACCTCAAATTCTCCTCCAAACCTGAAAGAAGAATTAGTCGGGGTCACCCGAGGAGTAAACTAACTCATCAGTGGGAATCGGGATCCAACTATCATCGCATGATAATGTGACGGAATCCGCTCACATCATCACACTCTAGAAGGTATGCGCATATCTGGCAAGTTTCAATTCTTTTGAAACTCCCGATGTGATTTCTTCCCCATGCTCTTATGACCTTGACTTTGGCCAACAAATCATAAGTCACATGTCAAGTTCTACCCGTCATTCTCCAGGTTGATTCGAATCCACCCGCACAAGCCCTTGACTTTGGCCAACAAGGCTATACGACTGTTCCAAACCAACGCATCTATCTATGCTGCATATGAATAACCAACAGCTACCAAACACTGTGCCTTGACTTTGGCCAACAAACACAGCTTGAATACTATTGACTACCCATATGAAACGACGGAGGGCTACGAATGGTTTCTGGCGAAAACCTTTAACGTAACGAACTTGATATCGTCGAAGGAACGGATAGCTTTTTAAAAATATAGTGACGAAAACCGTTGCTAAAGAGGTCACTCCCGGTGAAGGGATCTCGGCTCTTTCGCCGTAGAATGGGGTGCAGGATATTCCAAATGAATACCGCGATGCAAAGCAAAAGTAATCGGCTATAGTGAAGTTAATGCCCTGACGCAAACTTTTGTCCAAGGGGTCACTCCCGGTGAAGGGATCTCGGCCCTTGCCTCGTCGACTGAGGAGCAGGATATTCCAACTGAATATCACGATGCAAAACAAAAGTAAACGTCCTTGCAATAACAGCCTTTTGAAAAGTGTTCCAACAACATCAGATTAGGTTTGTTTTTAACTTGCATTGATCCGAATCAATGCAGTCCCATCAATTGATCACACCAAAAAGAACGAAAATATACTGATGTACGTATATGCCATCCGCATTCGCCACTGGGTCCCGTCATTACCCGTTAGGTTAGCTAACTAACGACAGAGCGGGGACTGGACTAGCGCGGATGCAAAACATATACAACATCTACTAATATATATACCAATATATTATATTCGCTCAAGGCGTGAAAAGAAATGCAACATCACAGAAAATGTACAGCATCATAGAACAATACAGATATCTGGGATCCCCGGGTTTCACAGAGCCACTACTGAAACCCGACGTTCCCCTGGTCGTGTGGATAGCCTGTGCAATGAAAACCTAGACCCCTACGGGCGCGGCAAGTCACCCGCCAAAACCTGAAGCGATGCAGCCCCTTCAGTACCGTGAATGGACCACCCAGCACTTCACGGAATCCGGCAACTTGGGCACCCCTCCTGGGTCAACCTGTACCCCCTATGAGTGCGGCGAATAGCCTGCCAATCCTAGAGTGAAGCCCCCTCTGTCTCAATGCCATGAGATGCGGGCTTGTTGCCTTCTAGAACCCGGCTATCCGTGCACCCCTCCTGGGGTAATCCTAGTACAGAAAGTAAAATATACATACACCGGGTACAACGACCGCAACCTGGCCGTGCCCCAAAATAATAATACAAACTGGCAGTGACGGCAGTCCACATGTCGGACGCTCGCCCCGCAATATCAAATGTACATAATACAACCACATCTGTACTAGCATTGCATCCAGGCTATCCCTCACGACCGATCCGCAACATCACAGCAAAAACAGAACATCAACGTGAAAGTCACGTTCGCAAATCCGTCTAACCGGGCTATAGCAGTTAGACCGGATTTACCGATCAAGTGACATTCACGGTCGCAGATATAATGTAAATACTGTGAAAAATGTGTTTAAAATATCCGATCGATCAAAAATTAACAAGTGGGCCCCCAATCAAAACTGTAGCACTCACAGAAAACCTGGGCCCAAATTTAATATTCCAAAACCCCTAAAATTAACCCAGAAGCCCACTGGAAAAACCTGGCCCATTGATCCTTTCATGTTGCGGCGGAACCACGGCCCAAAGGGGGTATTGGCCGCGGTTCCGCGCTCTTGATGAAAGATCAATGACTCGGATTTCTGCAGTTGTCTTAGGTTTTCAAGTACATCACATTTTTGCAACCTGAAATATTTTTCGAGACCAAAAATTTTCAACAGAAACTGATGCGAACTAAAATGTAGATTTTGGAATTTTTGTCGATCGGAAATGCAAAACACATCAAACGAAGCTAGACGAAGTTAATGGCGAGGCTCTGATACCACTGTAAGTGCACGGCGGCGCCCCGGCCGTCAATCCGACGCCGGAATGCGGAAGCGGTGATAAACTTTAATTTTGCGGACTTAGCAAACCGGCACCACCGCGCACTAAACATCTGGATCGTAAGCATTAACAATTCTAAGCTACTAACAAGATAGGGAAGAGAAGTATACCGACAGATACGAGTCCTCCGGTCTTCTCGTCGTCGTCCCGACCTCCTGCGGAATGTCCCGTCTCCTCCTCGTCGCCGGAAGTGCACCACATCGCCTACTTCTTTTACGGGCTCCCACCTCAATGCCGAGGCAACTCGGGCACGAAGCCGGCTACTCGACGTGCCCAAGATTTGCTGTAGAATGTATAGTAGAGCTCAAGTCTCATTTGGGGTTCATGGAGGTGGCATTTTGGTGGAGGGATGATGCAAGAATTATTTGGAGGAACAAGGGGATTTTTGGATCATGAAATGAAGCAAAAACCCATACCCCAATTTTTTTGGACAGCCCCCCTCCTTTCATGGCCGGCCAATTCTTGTGAATGGAGAGAGTGAGAAATGAAGAGTGAGTCCAAAAGAAAAGAGTGGAGAAGTCTATCATGGTAGTGAGAGGAATCAAAAAGAAATCATGAAAGAATATGGTCACCAAAACAAAACCACACTCAATCACCTACCACCATCAACAACCATGATAGCCAATAAACCAACCTCACACTCCAACCATCATTATCTCACAAAAGTTAAGTCATCATGAAAACTAGAAGGGTCAAGGGATGGGCTCCATCATGAAACCATCATGATACAAATATATGCAAAGAACACCTCCACAAATACTTATTTGCAACAATGCAAATAAGCCCTCCTCCACCAATCTTCGGCCAATGAACGATACAAAGGAAATTGGCCGAAACGAAAAGCAAACTGGCAACTCCAGAAAACTGGTCCCGTAATAAATTACAGGAAAACCCCGATACTGTGCATACACACCCGCATCTGTATTTCGACCGAAATACAAATGCAATGAGACAAAATCTCCACTGTACTATACTAGGATCCGGCTTAAAGCAAAGCCGGCTAGTAATATCCGTTCGATCCTGATCCGTGCAATACCGCACGTATCTGATCGAACCTTGCCATATACCCATACGGCCTATAGTACAAACTGTCCGATCCTGATCCGTGCAATACCGCACGTATCTGATCGAACCTTGCCATATCTCCATACGGCCTCTACAACCTTTCGCCTGAAAGCTGAGTAACTGAATGTGGGGGACTCTAAAGACTCGTCAACACCTTGGTTGTGGATTTAACCACTAGCACGTCAGAGGTATAAGCCAATACATAACGGGCTACCAGGTACTGACTAAAAGGGATGTCTGTGAGTGAACTCAGCCTGACAACCCTACTGAGCCAGTCAGTGACAATATCCGTACAGTCCGGTCCGTTCCTCTATGAGTATCGCATGGCGGGCCTAGGGGGTTGGTAAAAGTCAGACCCCCTAAAGCGGTACAAGTCGTGTCGGAGTTAGCCCAGAACACCCTGAGATACTACTGGAATACCTACCAGTAAATCTCCTTGCCTTGGCCAAGGACTTCGTGTAATGGCTCTCCTAGACACAGCACGACCTCACCCCCAATACCGGGAGAGACGAACCCCTGAAGATACGCTCACTGCCTCCATGTGGCTCGGGACTGTACCCAACTAAAACCTACTTGCACGACTCCTTTGAGCCGTGGTAGGGTAGTAATCAAAGTACAGTGGGAACTCACACGAGACAAATGACGATCCCCAGGTCGATGAACTAACCTGCACACATGTCACCCGGGAACTGCCATCTGACGTCTGGTATATGACCAACTAGCATGTTCCCGGCGAGTCCTGTCCGGTGTACTCATAACCCAATGAGCACCTGTATACATCTTAGGTGATCCAGCTGACACCAGTGGCTTGTGAGACCGGCCACCGCCCCTCGTCGGGGTCTCTGACTGTATACACTAGTCTACTCTGGAGTATCGATGCCCTGTTTCGAAACTCACACGACTAGGGACCATTTAAGGATATGCTTATAGACCCCAGCTCCCACTTATATGATCGCCCTCATACTGCTGGTGGTCAAGCAAGAATCCTAGGGGCTCTATCAACGTGTAATAGCAACTTGTCAGGTCACCTAAAGTAGTACACGATGATAAAGGTAAACCAGATAGCACACTATCATCTCGAGTACGACTGTCCTACCGGGATAGGTCCTCCATCAATCATTGCAATCACGTGCCTGTGACCCAATAATTGACTCTGAGGGCACTATCTCCAACAAGTACCAACCAATCAGTCCCGACGAGTCCTGTCCAGTGTACTCCTAACCTAACGAGCACCCGCATACTATCTCAAGTACGACGTACTGACGGCTGTGGGATAGACCGTCTCCCCTGCTGGGATGAGAAGCGCATACGCTAGTCTACTCCGAAGTATCGATGCTCAGTCTCGATAGTCCTACGACTAGGGACCTGTATAAGGATGTGCTTATGGATTACCCAGCCCCCACGAGTGTGACTGCCATCACAACGCTGGTAATAAAGCAAAGATCCTATGGGCTATACTAATATATATAAGCAATATGCTAAAAGAAACACATGCACATATTAAACTAGAAACAAACCAAGTAGCATACTACCATTTTGAGCAAGATTGTCAATACAAGGTGAATAACCCAAGCTTCCATTAAGTAATATACAAACAAGTACGATACAGTAATGGCCTCTAGGGCATATACACTAACACCCGGTAAAGGGATCTCGGCACTTTCCTTATCGAATAAGTTGCTGGATATTCTACAAGGATACCCTTATGCAAAGCAAAACTAGAGCTTCCCTTTTTATAAATTTGATTCTACAACATCTTTTAGGTTTCTTTTCTTTTCATTAATCACATTAATGAATCCCATCTTTTTTGCTTCCTAAGCATCACAGAAGAAACGAAAGCAGTAATATTTATATATCATCATATATATATATATAGTATAAGCATTCGTCTCAGGTAGTAATATGATCTCATCACAGAACATTGCAGCAGAAGAAACATATGAAATATTGGATATACAAGGAGGTTTGTGTTTTATTTTGAGTCTGTATAAAACACGGATTCCACGGTCGCTATGAATAGCCAAACCCACATCCCTAGACCCCTACGAGAGCGGCAAGAAACCCTACCAATTCTAGCGTTAGGAGATCCGGTCTCGACTCCTCGAAATGGCCTCCCACTGGACCCTAGAACCCGGCTAATTGTGCTCCCCTCCTTGGGTCTATCCTAATACGGAAAAGTAAATAATATATAATGGTGGCATCTGTAGGGTTCCTAGGCACGCATATGAAGTCTCACAAGGCATCAACCATGCCAATTTCAAATTTTATGAGTGCCGAGAAACCCTAATACGGATCGTTTACTAGAATTTTAGGCGAAACAGGAAACTAGTTAACGACTTAACTAAAAGTGAGAACCTACAACCTTTGTAGATCCGGTTCTCCAGTTCCCTAGCTCCACATAGACGTCCTCCCGCTGTCCAAGTCGGATCTCGGACTCTGGCATCGGCCTCATCGGAGAAATGAGCGGACTAGTCGTCGGGTACGATGCCGAAGATGATCTACGTCGAGGTTACACAAGATAAAGCTCCAACTTCACCAAGTTGTGAAACTTGTGAAGAAAACACCCTATACTACTTGGCAAGAGGTATAGGGTGAAGAAATAGGAGGTGGGTTCACTTTAGAATTTGATTTCTCACACTTTTGCTCAACATGTCATTAATGGTGGCAAGCTTTTTCTTTATCTCATGAAGAAGAAGAAGATGAAGATTATTATGATAAGTCATTAAAATGAAAAATAAA
The DNA here is from genome assembly GCA_030015575.1 of Agapanthus africanus. Classification (NCBI taxonomy): domain Eukaryota; kingdom Viridiplantae; phylum Streptophyta; class Magnoliopsida; order Asparagales; family Amaryllidaceae; genus Agapanthus; species Agapanthus africanus. The sequence goes on along the minus strand of JASDDO010000031.1, from coordinate 179,711,055 downwards.
ATGAATACTTATCATAATTTAAACCATGGTTAGGTGTAGAGAATTGACTAAGGTTAGATGAATGGTTAGGGTTAAGCATGAAGACAAAATGGTCACTTTGGTCAAAGCTTCATGAAGCTTCAACAAGCTTCAAGAATGAAAGCAACCATTTTGTTTTCTTTTGCCATTTCTTTTTCAATCCAAATTAAAAAGATAAAAGAATGAATAAATAAAAACCCTAACCATTTACTTAACCAAGGTTTAATTCTTTACACTTAACCAAATGAGCAAGTATCATCAAACATGATACAAACATGTGCACAAAAGTATATCACATATACAACTTGCACATCAAGTGAGAAAATCCATTTAAAGTGAACCAATACTAGTTAATGCAAAGTAATATATCAAATATATAATTATACATTAAATCATTAAATCAACACTTGATTTAACGATCCGGTCATATCGCATATAACCGACTAGTATCCTATGTATCGGTTTATCGAATCAATTCTTGATTCGATATTTAGGTTATATCGCATATAACCAATCGATACATTCATCGCGAGAATGGAATACGGTATCACATACACGCATTATTCTCGGTCCTGCACATATCTCATATGCGCTCCTATTTCGTTTCGCTTGAGCCAGGAAACCTCTGTGTAGGACTCTAAAGACTCGTCAATATGCCAGCAGCAGATGATGATCATATCAATCACCCACAAGCCGCAAGCGGTCTGCCGTAACGGCCACCCGGGTATTGATCGATCAGAAGATCGACGAGCTAGCCCGCTCACACTCCTGTGAATCCAACCAGTAACACTTACCGTACAGTCCGGTCTGTTCGTCTGATATGTCGCATAAAAAGTCTAGGGGTGGTAAACGTCAGACCCCAGTAACCGATAAGTCTGTAAGTGCACGGCGGCGCCCCGGCCGTCAATCCGGCTGCCAAATGCGGAAGCGGTGATAAACTTTAATTTTGCGCACTTAGCAAACCGGCACCACCGCGCACTAAACACCCGGATCGGACCATTAAACTAGTTCTAGCTAACTACAAGACGGGTTAGAGATATACCGAGTGATCCGAGTCCTCCGGTCTTCTCGTCATCGTTTCGATCTCCTGCGGAATGTTCGGTCATCGCCTCCTCGCCGGAAGGGCACCACATCGCCTGCATCTTTTACGTGCTCCCACCTCAATACCAAGGCAACTCGGGCGCGAAGTTGGCTGGCCGACGCGTCCAAGATTTGCTGTAGAATGTGTAGTATAGAGGCTAAGTCTCATTTGGGGTTTTGTTGCCTTTGAAGATGATGGAGGAATCAAGATAAGAAAAATGGTGCTTGCATTTTTCTAGCATGAAATGAGATCAAGAATGCCGCACTCTCAAAAATGAAACTCTCTCTTCTTCTTCTCTCAAGTGTGGCCCTTACCATATGAGAATGGTGGAGGAAAGAATACATAATGCAAGAGGGAGGTGAGGGTAGTAAAAGTGAAAGGGTGACCATAACCTAAACATCATCATAACAAATTCACATCAAACTCTAATCACCTCAAATCACCAAAAAGCAAGTGATGATGATAGAAAAGAATGGTATCAAAAGATGCTTTCATAATTAATACATTTGCAAGAAACCCCTCCACAAAGTGTTATTTGCAAACTTGCAAATATCACCCTCCATCGGAAAAATCCGTCCGGGAAAGAACAAAGGAAAACCGGCCGGAACGGAATGCAAACCGGCAACTCCAGAAAACTGGTCCCGTAATAAATTACAGGAAAACCCCTATACTGTGCATACACACCCGCATCTGTATTCCGACCGGATACAAATGCAATGAGACAAAATCTACACTGTACTATACTAGGATCCGGCTTAAACCAAAGCCGGCTAGTAATATCCGTTCGATCCTGATCCGTGCAATACCGCACGTATCTGATCGAACCCTGCCATATATCCATACGGCCGCTAGTACAAACCGTCCGATCCTGATCCTTGAATACCGCACGTATCTGATCGGACCCCTGCCATATCTCCATACGGCCTCTACAGCGTTTCGCCCGAAAGCTTGAGTAACAGTAAGTGTGGTGGACTCTAAAGACTCGTCAATACTATGGTTGTGGATTTAACCACTAGCACGTCAGAGGTATAAGCCAATACGTGACGGGCCACCAGCTATTGACAAAAAGGGACGTCGATGAGCGAACTCATCCTGACACCCTACTGAGCCTGTCAGTGACAATATCCGTACAGTCCGGTCCGTTCGTCTATGAGCATCGCATGTTGGGCCTAGGGGGTTGGTAAAAGTCAGACCCCCAAAAGCGGTACAAGTCGTGTCGGAGTGTAGCACAGAACACCCTGAGATAATACTGGAATACCTACCAGTAAATCTCCTGCCATGGCCAAGGACTTCGTGTAATGGCTCTCCTAGACACAGCGCGACCTCACCCCCAATACCGGGAGAGACGAACCCCTGAAGATCCGCTCACTGCCTCCATGTGGCTCAGGATAGTACCCAACTAAAACCTGCTTGCACGACTCCTTTGAGCCGTGGTAGGGTAGTAATGAAAGCACAGTGGGAACTCACACGAGACAAATGAGGATCCCCAGGTCGATGAACTAACCTGTACACATGTCACCTGGGAACTGCTATCTGACGTCAGGTATAAGACCAACTAGTATGTTCCCGGCGAGTCCTGTCCGGTGTACTCATAACCCAATGAGCACCTGTATACATCTTAGGTGAACCAACTGACACCAGTGGCTTGTGAGATCGGCCACCGCCCCTCGTCGGGGTCTCGACTGTATACACTAGTCTACTCTGGAGAATCGATGCCCTGTCTCGAAACTCCCACGACTAGGGACCTTTTAAGGATGTGCTTATAGACTCCAGCTCTCACTTATATGATCGCCCTCATACTGCTGGCAGTCAAGCAAGAATCCTAGGGGCTCTATCAACGTGCAATAGCGACCTGTCAGGTCACCTAAAGCAGTACACGATGATAAAGGTAAACCAGATAGTATACTATCATCTCGAGTAAGACTGTCCTACCGGGATAGGTCCTCCCTCAATCATTGCAATAACGTGCCTGTGATCCAATAATTGACTCTGAGGGCACTATCTCCAACAATCTCCCACTTGCACTCAAGGCTAATTATTGCGATGTCGCATACTCACAGCCCGTGTGATACCGAACACCCAACTCCCCTACTAGTCAGTCTCATAAAATCCGTTTGTGAAACTATTGCGTTCGAGGAATAGCCTCAGTGAGTGGATCCGCCTTGATGTTTCTTTCTATGTCTCTCTCTATCTCAAGTTCGCGGAGAAAGCCATCTCCCGAAATGAGTAATACCTGTCTTAGAATGTCTGGATGTCTGATGGGACTTAGCTCATAAATGAACTCCAAATCCAAACTTCTTAGACTGTATCGTCAACTGAACTTAATCAGTATCCTGCGCCATGCCACCCTCAGTATTGCCTTGGACCACCTGTCCAAAATACTACCCCTCGTTAGAAGGAAAACTATAACTCTGACAACCTCCTCGTCGTCCATGTCACCTTGGAAGCCTGGAATGATAACTGTCTCCCAAATGAGGCTGTCGTTATCATATCCCTAGAACATCCACTTATGCTCTAAAACTGCTTCCGACTGTTTCTTCAGGATTGGATCAATGTCAACTTATTGCATCTAGTGCAAGAACAACATCTGGTGTGGTACTTGACATCTCATGATTGACTCAATTGCCTAAGCAAGTGATCTGCCAATCATGCACATCCCTCTCTACTTTAGTCTATAAGACACCTTTAGAGAGGGTGACTCCATCACCTGCAGGTACACTACCGTGCCAGGAGTCGTCCATTCTAAATACTCTTAGAATGCTGTCAAAGTACCCTGATTGGGAAACCACCCAAATCTATATCTAAAAACCATAGATCTAGTAACCAGTATGTCCGATATAATGTCCAAGTCCCTTGTGGAGAAACCACTGTGTGACGACCAAAGTATAACCGATCGTAGTATAGGAATGTCACTTCCTACTTTGTGTATGTCATCCAAAACCCGGATATCACACCCTACTACCTTCTCAACAGATCCATCCCCTATTCTGATGACGTCAAACCCATGACTGTCACATCAGAAATAGATGATCTATCTCCACTATATCTGCTTTAGTCTATAAATAGACAAAAGCCTGATGTCCACCAATGCTTCCGCTGCTCCCACTGACTGCAACAACCCTCTGGCAGAGTCATATAGACGTGCACTTCTAAAGCTAGTTTAGAACGACGCTATACTCATCCTCCTGCCGGGTCTCGCAGCCTGGAACAACAACAATGGCAAGTGTGGGTAAACAAGAACTTCCCTGTCACCGTCCTTGAGGCTACCGGAGTACCTCTCGGGTGCCTGAAGTTACCCACCTTATCTGCGGAGTGGCCAATGGTATGTCAAATCAGATTAAATCTTTAGGTTCCTTATCAAATCTTCAGTAATCGTTTGCGGTTCTGGAATCACTTCCAGTTCTACCATACTCCCACTACTGTTTTTGAAAAAATCCATTTTTAATAAAACTGTGGCGAGTCTAGAACAATATTTCTATTGATCTGCCAGATGGTAGAAAATCAACCCTCGTCATAGCCTGGGTCAACCCACAAACAGCCATTACAGAAACGTGCCTTGAGTTGTCCAGTGTCTGGTTTTAATCATAAGCCGGACAACTCCCCTTACCATAACAACGTTAAGATATGAACTGTTCTACATCCAATATAGAACCAGAGGCACTGATTTAATTTAACCAGATTCAAATCATGCAGCTGTCTCCAGTGCATGTCAACTAAATGGAGAGAGGCCGATCAGCGTTACTCAACTTAGGAATGCTTCCAATTATGAGTAACCTGAAAGAGAAGCAATTTATCTTTAACATTACTATCAACTGAATACCATAAACAAGTATCTACATCTTCGATCACTTTGAAGAATCCCGATACTTGCTACACCTGGTTCTCTACTCTATTCAAATACCTATAACTCCTCAAAACTTAGACCCTGTGTTTCTACGAAACACATGTCTAAGAACTAGAGAAGTTAAGAGTAAACAGAATGTAGTATGAGGACCAACCCCTCTGTCCTAATGGACACTGGACAACATACAATACTCTCTATAAGTCCGCCGAGTCTAACAAATCTTTCACTGTGTGTCGTAGGTTGAAAACTGTACTTATGGTTAAGAAGAATTACACCGCTGTTTAATGCTCCTTACCTAACCATCCAATGATATAGGTAAATGTCATCGACATAATATCAAAAGGTATATCTCACTCTATGAAAATAGACGTACTGATATATCAATTTGAAATTGGTGCACAACAGCGGATATTCAAAACCAAATAATTGCCGACCGGCAAACAGCCCAGATGATCTCCTCAAATATCACCGATTACAACGAATCCCGATATAATGAGGATGATCACCCTATTCCCAATAACTTACTCCCACTCATCATCTGTAAAACCATACAGATGTGAGAATCAAACTTGGTAAATACATACCCTGGAGCAAGTGTCTAATCGGGAAATCAGCTTTCTTTTAACAGCACACAGCTGAACTGAAACATTGAAATGTTTCGATGGGGTATCTTGGTATTCCCAGTAATGCCTCTACCATTATCTAAATTCACAACTATAACCGTATAATTCTTTGCCACCTCTCCAAATCTCTTTATATGTCTTTAGTCATTACCTTTTGCACACCCCTTTAGGCCAATTGGTTTTCTTCCTTCTCTACCGTTCGGCACCAGCCTATGGTTTGGAAGAAGACTGTCCAATAAGCATAATGGGTGTACTGTCCTAATTCTAGGATCACTCGCAATGCGAGAGAAGGTGAAGATAAAAGACAACCGAATAAACCTTATTTCTATTTCTCCTGGACCAGAATCCATCCCCGAACTGGAATAAGTTCCTTTCGAGTTCGTATATAACCATACGATGGAGTATCCAATAAACTGTGGATCTTCGTAGTGATACGGAGTGTCCTGGAGAAATACAAAGGTGATTTAGGATTGGCGAAGAAATACTTGGTTTGGTCATGAATATCAGTCGCATTTTACTTTGCCCTCTTACTAATCCCTTGCTTTGTCTTAATCTTAATACCTTCTGCACACCGTTTAGGCTAATTGATTTTTTTCATTCCCTACCGGTCGGCACCAGCCTAAGATTTGGAAGAAGACTATCCAATTTGCGTAATAGGTGTACTATCTCCTAAACCAAGGAGTACTCACAACCTGAGAGAAGGTAAAATGAAAAGACAACTGAATAATCCTATCCGTTTTCTCCAGAACCGGAAACCATCCTCGAATTCCTTCGAGTTCGTATCTAACCATACGATGGTTTTGTCCAATGGAAGTGGACGTTCGCAGTAATACGGGGTGTCCTGGAGAAAAGGGGTAAAAGTAGGAGTGGCAATGAGGTCTGCAACTCTGACAATCCAAAAACCAGTGTTAAGAAGGTTCGGTCAACTTGGTCACGAGTCATAGTCTTAGGGTCGGGTCAATGGTCGCTGCCAGAGAGAGAGAGAAAAGAAACACTCAGCGTGCACTCTAACCTAGATCAGAATGGTTACCAATTTATCTAATCTGGAAACCTCCCACTGTACCTCAAATTCTCCTCCAAACCTGAAAGAAGAATTAGTCGGGGTCACCCGAGGAGTAAACCAACTCATCAGTGGGAATCGGGATCCAACTATCATCGTATGATAACGTGACGGAATCCGCTCGCGGTATCACACTCTAGAAGGTATGCGCATATCTGGCAAGTTTCAGTTCTTTTGAAACTCCAGATGTGATTTTTGCCCCATGCTTTTATGACCTTGGCGTGAGGTCAAAATATCATAAGTCACATGTGAAGTTCTACCCATCATTGTCCAGGTTAATTTGAACCCACCCGTACATACCCTTGACGTAGGCCAAAATAGTCGTACGACTGTCCCAAACCAACGCATCTATCTATGCAACAGATAAATACCCGGCAGCTACCAAACGCTATACCTTGGAGTGAGGTCAAAATACATAGCTTGAATACTACCGAATATTTAACTGAAATGATGGAGGGCTACGAATGGTTTCTGGCGAAAACCATTAACGTCATGAACTTGATATCGTTGAAGGAACGGATAGCTTTTTAGAAAATATAGTGACGAAAACCTTTACTAAAGAGGTCACTCCCGGTGAAGGGATCTCGGCTCTTTCCCCGTAGAATGGGGTGCAGGATATTCCAAATGAATACCGCGATGCAAAGAAAAAGTAATCGGCTATAGTGAAGTTAATGCCCTGACGCAAACTTCTGTCCAAGGGGTCACTCCCGGTGAAGGGATCTCGGCCCTTGCCTCGTCGACTGAGGAGCAAGATATTCCAAATAAATACCACGATGCAAAACAAAAGTGAACGTCCTTGCAATAACAGCTTTTTGAAAAGTGTTCCAACAACATCAGAATAGGTTTGTTTTAACTTGCATTGATCCGAATCAACGTAGTCCCGTCAATTGATCACACCACAAAGAACGAAAATTTACTGATGTACGTATATGCCATCCGCATTCGCCACTGGGTCCCGTCATTACCCGTTAGGTTAGATAACTAACGACAGAGCGGGGACTGGACTAGCGCGGATGTAAAACATATACAACATCTACTAATATATATACCAATATATTATATTCGCTCAAGGCGTGATAAAAAATGCAACATCACAGAAATGTACAACATCACAGAACAATACAGATATCTGGGATCCCCGGGTTTCATAGAGCCACTACTGAAACCAGACGTTCCCCTGGTCGTGTGGATAGCCTGTGCAATGAAATCCTAGACCCCTACGGGCGCGGCAAGTTACCCGCTAAAACCTGAAGCGAGGCAGCCCCTTTCAGCAACGAGAATGGACCACCCAGCACTTCACGGAATCCGGTAACTTGGGCACCCCTCCTGGGTCAAACTGTACCCCCTACGAATGCTGCGAATAGCCCGCCAATTCTAGAGTGAAGCCCCCTCCGTCCTAATGCCATGAGATGCGGGCTTGTCGCCCTCCAGAACCCGGCTATCCGTGCACCCCACCGCGGGGTAATCCTAGTACAGAAAGTAAAATATACATACAACGGGTACATCGACCGCAACCAGGTCGTGCCCTAAAAGAATAATACAAACAGGCAGTGACGGCAGTCCACATGTCGGACGCTCGCCCCGCAATATCAAATGTACATAATACAACAACACTGTAGTAGCATTGCATCCAGGCTATCCCCCACGACCGATCCGCAACATCACAGCAAAAACACAGAACATCAACGTGAAAGTCACGTTCGCAAATCCGTCTAACTGGGCTATAGCAGTTAGACCAGATTTACCGATCGAGTGACATTCACGGTCGCAGATATAATGTAAATACTGTGAAATAATGCGTTTAAAATATCCGATCGATCAAAAATTAACAAGTGGGCCCCCAAGCAATACTATAGCACTCACAGAAATTCTGGGCCCAATTTTAATATTCCAAAACCCCTATTTTTAGCCCACAAGCCCACTGCAAAGAAACGATGACATGATCCCACATTCCTGCGGCGGAACCGCGGCCAAAGAGGGGTTATGGCCGCGGTTCCGCGGTCGTACGGAGGGATCATGTTGTCGAATTTTTCCAGTGTCCTTAGAACTCCCTGCACATCATTCTGAGACAACCTGAAAAATTTTTGGACTCCAAAAAATTTCGACAGAAACTGATGTGAAGGAAAATACGGTTTTTGGAAAATTGTTCGATCGGAAATGTAAAACACATCAAACAAAGCTAGATGAAGTTAATGGCGAGGCTCTGATACCACTGTAAGTGCACGGCGGGGCCCCGGCCGTCAATCCGACGGCCTAATGCGGAAGCGGTGATAAACTTTAATTTTGCGAACTTAGCAAACCGGCACCACCGCGCACTAAACACCCGGATCGGACCATTAAACTAGTTCTAGCTAACTACAAGACGGGTTAGAGATATACCGAGTGATCCGAGTCCTCCGGTCTTCTCGTCATCGTTCCGATCTCCTGCGGAATGTTCGGTCGTTGCCTCCTCGCCGGAAGGGCACCACATCGCCTGCATCTTTTACGGGCTCCCACCTCAATACCGAGGCAACTTGGGCGCGAAGTTGGCTGGCCGACGCGTCCAAGATTTGCTGTAGAATGTGTAGTGTAGAGGCTAAGTCTCATTTGGGGTTTTGTTGCCTTTGAAGATGATGGAGGAATCAAGATAAGAAAAATGGTGCTTGCATTTTTCTAGCATGAAATGAGATCAAGAATGCCGCACTCTCAAAAATGAAACTCTCTCTTCTTCTTCTCTCAAGTGTGGCCCTTAGCATATGAGAATGGTGGAGGAAAGAATACATAATGCAAGAGGGAGGTGAGGGTAGTAAAAGTGAAAGGGTGACCATAACCTAAACATCATCATAACAAATTCACATCAAACTCTAATCACCTCAAATAACCAAAAAGCAAGTGATGATGATAGAAAAGAATGGTATCAAAAGATGCTTTCATAATTAATACATTTGCAAGAAACCCCTCCACAAAGTGTTATTTGCAAACTTGCAAATATCACCCTCCATCGGAAAAATCCGGCCGGGAAAGAACAAAGGAAAACCGGCCTGAACGGAATGCAAACTGGCAACTCCAGAAAACTGGTCCCGTAATAAATTACAGGAAAACCCCTATACTGTGCATACACACCCGCATCTGTATTCCGACCGGATACAAATGCAATGAGACAAAATCTACACTGTACTATACTAGGATCCGGCTTAAACCAAAGCCGGCTAGTAATATCCGTTCGATCCTGATCCGTGCAATACCGCACGTATCTGATCGAACCCTGCCATATATCCATACGGCCGCTAGTACAAACCGTCCGATCCTGATCCGTGCAATACCGCACGTATCTGATCGGACCCCTGCCATATCTCCATACGGCCTCTACAGCGTTTCGCCCGAAAGCTTGAGTAACTGTAAGTGTGGTGGACTCTAAAGACTCGTCAATACTATGGTTGTGGATTTAACCACTAGCACGTCAGAGGTATAAGCCAATACGTGACGGGCCACCAGCTATTGACAAAAAGGGACGTCGATGAGCGAACTCATCCTGACACCCAACTGAGCCTGTCAGTGACAATATCCGTACAGTCCGGTCCGTTCGTCTATGAGCATCGCATGTTGGGCCTAGGGGGTTGGTAAAAGTCAGACCCCCAAAAGCGGTACAAGTCGTGTCGGAGTGTAGCCCAGAACACCCTGAGATACTACTGGAATACCTACTAGTAAATCTCCTGCCTTGGACAAGGACTTCGTGTAATGGCTCTCCTAGACACAGCGCGACCTCACCCCTAATACCGGGAGAGACGAACCCCTGAAGATCCGCTCACTGCCTCCATGTGGCTCGGGACTGTACCCAACTAAAACCTGTTTACACGACTCCTTTGAGCCGTGGTAGGGTAGTAATCAAAGCACAGTGGGAACTCACACGAGACAAATGACGATCCCCAGGACGATGAACTAACCTGTACACATGTCACCTGGGAACTGCTATCTGACGTCAGGTATAATACCAACTAGCATGTTCCCGGCGAGTCCTGTCCGGTGCACTCATAACCCAATGTGCACCTGTATACATCTTAGGTGAACCAACTGACACCAGTGGCTTGTGAGACCGGCCACCGCCCCTCGTCGGGGTCTCGACTGTATACACTAGTCTACTCTGGAGAATCGATGTCCTGTCTCGAAACTCCCACGACTAGGGACCTTTTAAGGATGTGCTTATAGACTCCAGCTCTCACTTATATGATCGCCCTCATACTGCTGGCAGTCAAGCAAGAATCCTAGGGGCTCTATCAACGTGCAATAGCGACCTGTCAGGTCACCTAAAGCAGTACACGATGATAAAGGTAAACCAGATAGCATACTATCATCTCGAGTAAGACTGTCCTACCGGGATAGGTTCTCCCTCAATCATTGCAATCACGTGCCTGTGATCCAATAATTGACTCTGAGGGCACTATCTCAAACAAAGTCGTGCCGATGTGAGGCTCATAACGGGTCGAGAAACTGCTGGTAACACTTACCAGCAAATCTCTGATCAGCCCTGGCCAGGGAATTCCCTGTTACGGCCAATCGAGCACAGCGCAACATCAACCCCCAATACCGGGAGAGACGAAACCCCTCCTATCGCTCATTGCCTCCATGTGAGTCGGGACTGTGCCCAAAAACCACCGTTTTGCACGCCCTCATGGACGTGGTAAGGTGGAGATCAAAGCACAGTGGGAATCACACAAGACTCTATGACGATCTCGGGTCTACAGACTAACCTGCATAAGTGTCACCTGAGAACTGCCATCTGACGTGAGGTATAATACCATCTGGGAGTTCTCGGAGAGTCCGTTCAGTGTACCCAGTCTCCACTGAGCACCCGTATACCATCTCTGATGTCAAACACCAATGGATATGGGATCATCCATCGCCCATCTCATGGGTCGAGAAGCGTATACGCTAGTCTACACTGGTATATCGATGCCCCGTCTCGATACACCCATGACTAGGGAGCTTGAAGGATGTACCTATAGACTACCATGCCCCCACTAGTATGATCTGCATCATAGTCCAGGTAGTCAAGTACACATCCTAAGGGCTGTACCAACATGTAACTATAAGACAGTTTAAAGAGACAAGTATACATGTTAAGATAAAGAGCAACCAGATAGCATACTATCATATCGAGCAAGAAAGTCATCTCTATATATGTCCAAGCATCCAATATAATATACATCATCTGTACAATACTGGCCTCTAGGGCATACATACAACTAACAATCTCCCACTTGCACTAGAGCCAGCTGCTGTAGTATCGCATACCGAGCATCCCGAAGAGTCTCTCAAACTGTATCTGGGGAATGGCCTTCGTGAGTGGATCCGCCGTGTTGTTCTTCGTGTCAACCCTCCTGACCTCGATCTCCCGGCGATCAACTATCTCCCGGATCAGGTGATACTGCCTCAGAATATGCCTGGATCGCTGATGGGACCTGGGATCCTTGGCCAAAGCCACCGCTCCTTTGGTATCGCAATACAAAGGTATTGGATGCTCAATGGATGGAACCACTCCAAGTTCAGTAATTTTACTGAACTTCTTGATCCAGACAGCCTCTTTGGCAGCATCGTTGGCAGCGATGTATTCAGCCTCCATCGTCGACTCTGCCACGGTTTCCTGCTTGGAACTCTTCCAGCTAACCGCCCCTCCGTAAAGGGTAAAGACAAATCCCGACTGCGACTTAGAGTCGTCCTTATCACTCTGGAAGCTCGAATCGGTAAAGGACTCCACTTGGAGTTCTCCGTTACCATACACCAAGAGCATCTCTTTAGTCCTTCGCAAGTACTTGAGAATGCTCTTCACAGCTGTCCAGTGACTCTCTCCAGGATCAGCTTGATACATGCTCACTACACTTAGTGAGAATGCTACATCGGGTCTGGTACATAGCATCGCATACATGATAGAGCCTACAGCCGAAGCATAGGGTATCCCTTGCATGCGAGCTCTCTCCAAATCAATCTTGGGAGACATCTCTTTGGAGAGAGTGACTCCAGAGATCGTGGGCAAGTTCCCACGCTTGGATTCTTCCATACTAAACCACTTTAGTATGGTGTCAATGTACCTGGATTGGGACAATCCCAATACCCGTTTGGATCTATCTCTATAGATCCTAATTCCCAATATGCAGGAGGCATCACCAAGATCTTTCATTGAGAATCTTTGTGATAAGAAGAGCTTGACCGATTGCAGCATAGGAATATCATTTCCTATCAAGATTATGTCGTCCACGTACAATACGAGGAAGACAACCTTACTCTCTGCTGCCTTCTTGTAGATACAAGGTTCATCTGGGTTTTTGACGAAATCAAACTCTTTGATAACGACATCAAAGCAGATGTTCCAACTCCACGATGCTTGCTTTAATCCATAAATGGATTTAAGCAGCTTGCACACCTTCCCGCTGCTCCCACTGTCTACGAAGCCCTCTGGCTGAGTCATGTACACGCACTCTTCTAAATCACCATTTAGAAAGACGGTCTTAACATCCATTTGCCAGATTTCATAGTCATGATATGCAGCGATGGCAAGCATGATCCGGATGGATTTAAGCATAGCCACTGGAGAAAAGGTTTCGTCATAGTCCGCACCTGGTCTTTGACGAAAGCCTTTTGCAACAAGTCTAGCTTTGAAAGTCTCCACTTTCCCATCTACACCAAGTTTTTTTCTTGAAGATCCACTCGCTCCCAATGGGTTTTACCCCTTCAGGAGCAACTTCCAAAGTCCATACTTTGTTGGTGTACATGGATTCCATCTCGTACCGCATAGCATCCAGCCATTTCACTGAGTCCCTACTCGTGATGGCCTGCTCGAAGCTAGTTGGGTCATCATCCTCCATGATGCAATCCTCGCTTCCACCATCCATGAGAAAACCGTAGTATCTCTCAGGTTGGCGAGGAACCCTACTAGATCAGCGGAGAGGCTGTGGTTCATTGGGAGCTACTGAATCCTCTGGTTCAACCAAATCTTCTGTCGTAGTTTGTATTGCTGGAACCTCTTCTAGTTCTACCTCCTTGCCACCAATCTCTTTTTCAAGAAATTCCTTTTCAAAAAAGGTGGCATGTGGAGAAACAAACACTTTTTGTTCCTCGGTGTGGTAGAAGATATACCCGCGCGAATGTTTGGATATCCAATAAACTTACACAGAATGGACCTTGCCGCGAGTTTGTCCGGATTTTGCGTTTTTACATATGCCGGACAACCCCATATCTTAACATAATTAAGACATGGTCTCTTTCCTTTCCATATCTCATATGGAGTGGTTGGCACGGATTTGGTGGGAACCATATTCAATAGGTCTGCAGCTGTTTCCAGTGCATATCCCCAGAAGGAAATAGGTAACTCAGCTGTGCTCATCATAGAGCGCACCATATCTAATAGGATGCGGTTCCTCCGTTCTGATACACCGTTGTGCTGTGGTGTATATGGAGGAGTCAGCTGAGAGAGAATCCCATTCTCTTTTAGGAAGTCTAGGAATTCATTGCTCAAGTATTCACCTCCTCGATCAGATCGAAGGATTTTAATACTTTTTTCGGTATGGTTTTCGACTTCTTGTTTATATTCTCTAAATTTCTCAAAAGCTTCTGATTTGTGTTTCATCAGGAACACATATCCGAATCTAGAGAGATCGTCGGTGAATGTAATGAAGTACGAAGAACTATTCCTGGCATGTGTAGACATAGGACCGCATACATCACTATGTATCAGTCCTAAGAGTTCAGTAACTCTTTCTCCGTGTCCCGTAAACGGAGTTTTGGTCATCTTGCCTCTGAGACATGACTGGCAAGTGTCATACGATGAAAATTCAAACGGATTTAAATATCCATCCTTATGCAAATTAGCCAGTCTTGTCGTATTGATGTGACCCAGTCTACAATGCCACAAGAAGGATTCTTTCAGTTCAGAACTCTTCCTCTTGTGTGTGTTTGTTATGCTCAAAACTGTTGATTGATTTAGAACGTAAATGCCATTGCACAACGTGCCTGATCCAACCAACTTTTGGTTACGGAAAATGTTCATAACATTGTCGTGTAATACAAAATTATATCCCTCTTTACTCAATAAAGAAACCGATATAATGTTGCATATCAGGTTCGGCATGTAATAGCATTCGTTCAGAACCAATGTATTACCAGTTGGTAATGCAAGGTGATATTCCCCGACAGTCTTAGCTGCAACAATTGCACCATTTCCAACTTTAATGTCTTTATCACCTTCTCCAAGTTCTCTACCTTTCCTAAGCCCATGTAACTGATTACATATATGGGATCCTGACCCGGTATCTAATACCCAGGACGTGGAGCAAATGGAGAAACAGTTCTCTGTAACGAACACACCCGAAGAAAATGCATCACCATGTATTTTCTTTAATCGGGTGGCATGAGAATCCTGGTATTCCCCTATATCCTGTTCAGTCCTATAACTATTATAAGAAAGAACGGAACCAACGTTCCCCAGCACAGTATAACATGCGGGTTCGGTCAATACATCCATATTATTATCTTTATTAGAGCATGACATGGTCGCTACCTGGAGAGAGAGAGAAGAAAACACTTTAGCGTATGCTCGTGCAAGATCAGATTGGTTATTATCTTATCTAATCAGGATGGCTCCCACTGGTTTTTATCAAATCTTCCTTCAAACCCTAAAAGGAAAGACTAGCCGGAATTAATTACACCCTATAACTTCGCCAATCTTTCAGCCAGGCCAGTGTCAGTACTTTGAGGGAGGTTCCCCGTGCTTTCGCACGGACCTAATTAAAGTAAATCTCGTTTTCCCAGAGGAGTAACCCCGTTGACACCTTTCTAGACACCTACTTGATCGGCTAATTGTAATGTGCAAAACTCTCCCAGGAGTAACTCTTACTCGCAGTGGGTATCGGGATCCAACTATCTCATAGAAGGTATGCAATCTCATTGCAAATTTCAACACTTGAAATTCCCGATAATATTTTGCCCCTAGCGTCCTATGACCTTGACGCAGGCTAACAAACCATAGTGTGCTAGTCAAGTTCAACCCGTCATTTCCTGATTGAATTAAACCCACCCGTACGACCCTTGACGCAGGCCAACAAAGTCGCACGACTACCCTAATCCAATCTGCATCATATGCATAAGCAGATAAATACTAGTTAGCTACCGCACACTACGCCTTGACGCATGCCAACAAACGTAGCACGAATACTAACTACTACTTATCTGAAATGACGGAGGGCTACGATAGGTTTTTCTGAAAACCTATTGCGTAATGAACTTGATATCGTTGTACAATCAAATGAAGTTTTGAAATGCAGTGATTTTGAGGCTTTTCTAGTTTTGCTAAAGGGGTCACTCCCGGTGAAGGGATCGTCGGCCCTTTCCTCGTCAAATGAGGTGCTGGATATATCATATATATCACGGTGCAAAGCAGAAACTATAGAAGCAATCAAAAGACAAACCGAGTGTGTAGCATCTGCCAGTTATTGCTAAAGGAGTCACTCCCGGTGAAGGGATCTCGGTCCTTTTCTCATCGAATATGGTGCAGGATATATCACATATACCGTTGTGCAAAGCAAGAACTGTAGCTACCTGTTTTATTTAAAATTTGATTCTACAACATCTTAGGTTTCTTTTCTTTCATTAATCACATTAATGAATTCCCATCATTTAAGTCACCTAAACATCACAGATAAATACGACGTACACTTATGCCAACCGCATTCGCCTCGATGTCCCCTCGTGCACCGTTAGGTTAGGTAACTAACGACAGAGCAGGGCAGGGCTAGTGCGGATGCAAAACATAAGTAACGTCTATATAATATATCATATATACTATATACTGTATTCATCAATACATATCAAATGATCACATCACAGATATCGCAGCAGAAAAAATCATATGAAATATTGGATATACTAGGACGTCCGTGTTTTCAATACGAGCCTGTATAAAACACGGATTCCACGGTCATGATGAATAGCCAATCCCACACCCCTAGGCCCCTACGAGATCGGAAAGCAACCCTACCAATTCTAGGGTTAGGAGACCCAGACTCGACTCCTCGAGATGGTCTCCCACTGGACCCTAGAACCCGGTTACTTGTGCTCCCCTTCTTGGGTCTATCCTAATGCGGAAAAGTAAATAATATACAAAAGGTGACATCTTCCGCTACCTGGAAGTGTCCCAATAAAAGAATATTACATACAAGTTTTTACATGAATTAAAATGAAAAACACTCATCTCACATAAAAACCCCCGGCTATTCGAACACGACGATCCAATATAACATATCCAGCAACATATAACATCACATGTCATCAACGTAAGTAAGTATGCATACCCCAATTGTCATTGACGTATAGCAACGAAACCGGCGATATCAACATACTACACTTACGATCACATAAAAGAAAGTGTAAAACTACAACAGTTGGAATCCGCAACCTCTTTAAACATCGCATGCCTAATCAAATGAAATACTTAGACATCACATGCCTAACAATTATAAACCCCGCATTTTAGTCTCATCATCGAAAACTCTTTTCAATATCAAGTGAAACTAAACCGCTAGAGTTATAACATTCATTCAGTTATCTCATAACTGTTTGTGAATTCCAATTATTGTATCTCATTCCGGATAAATAGAAAATATTAAACTTTCCGATCAAACATTCAAACACCCAAGTTTTCTCGAAACCGTTCAACACATGAAATAGGTTCAAAGACATTCACTTCATGCCTCAGTACCAACGGTCCAGCCGTAGAAGGGTCAAGCCAACGCCTCACATGTGGCACGCCGTACTGCCCCAAACCCGAAGGTTCAAAGGGCAGTTCAAGACGGTCACATAATCGAGTTAAGGATTGTTGTTTTCTAGAGGGACCATCGCGTTACTTGCACTACTCAGAACGTCCTTAAACCACAGAAAAATCCAACATTTGGAAATTTTCCGGCAGGGGAAAGATTGGGTATTTACATCCGGTCGAACTTTTTAACATATTCCAAAATTATCCGGAAAAACACATAGACAAAGCTTGATAATCCGATCGAATCTACGATTCCCAATGCAACCCCAGAACACTCAACTATTGAGTCAAATTAAAAATTCCCATAAAACTCAGCATCATTAAATAAGAATTACTGTGCAAAGTTTGGAGGCAAATCCTATCAAGTGGCCGCGGAACCGCCGCCGAAGCCAGGCTTCTGCCGCGATTCCGCCGCGCTATAGAGGCTTCATGAGGTAAATTTTGCACCGTAATTCTTAGAATTCCCTGCTGAATTTTTTAAGCATTTTTAATCTGGAAAAAACCCAGTTTTTAGAAAAAGTCCAGAGAGCGTGAAAAAAATAGGGTTTCGGGTTCGATCGGGTTTCAAACATCGTCTAAGCATCGCCTAAGGCTCTAGCTAGGCTCTGATACCACTGTAGGACAAGCAGCCACCCCATCCAATATGCTCGCCGTGGCACCAACGGGTCCTTCAGCCGCTACTTTTTACGCATGCCCCCTCGCGAGGACTACAACCCGCCGGAACACCTTCCGGTCTCGGGACACCCTGGGGGTAAGAGCCTATGCTTCGCCACACTGTCACACAGTGAGAACCCCCCATAGGTGGACATCCAATGCCTAGTAGCTCTGATACCTCTGTAGGGTTCCTAGGCACGCATATGAAGTCTCACAAGGCATCAACCATACCAATTTCAAATTTTATGAGTGCCGAGAAACCCTAATACGGATTGTTTATTAGAATTTTAGGCGAAACAGGAAACTAGTTAACGACTTAACTAAAAGTGAGAACCTACAAACTTTGTAGATCCGGTTCTCCACTTCCCTAGCTCCACGTAGACGTCCTCCCGCTGTCCAAGTCGGATCTCGGACTCTGGCAACGGCTTCATCGGAGAAATGAGCGGACTAGTCGTCGGGTATGATGCTGAAGATGATCTACGTCGAGGTTACACAAGATCAAGCTCCAACTTCACCAAGTTATGAAACTTGTGAAGAAAACACCGTATACTACTTAGCAAGAGGTAGAAGGTGAAGAAATAGGAGGTGGGTTCACTTTAGAATTTGATTTCTCACACTTTTGCTCAACATGCCATTAATGGTGGCAAGCTTTTTCTTTAACTCATGAAGAAGAAGAAGTTGAAGATTATTATGATAAGTCATTAAAATGAAAAAGAAAATGAATACTTATCATAATGTAAACCATGGTTAGGTGTAGAGAATTGACTAAGGTTAGATGAATGGTTAGGGTTAAGCATGAAGACAAAATGGTCACTTTGGTCAAAGCTTCATGAAGCTTCAAGAATGAAAGCAACCATTTTGTTTTCTTTTGCCATTTCTTTTTCAATCCAAATTAAAAAGATAAAGGAATGAATAAATAAAAACCCTAACCATTTACTTAACCAAGGTTTAATTCTTTACACTTAACCAAATGAGCAATTATCATCAAACATGATACAAACATGTGCACAAAAGTATATCACATATACAACTTGCACATCAAGTGAGAAAATCCATTTAAAGTGAACCAATACTAGTTAACGCAAAGTAATATATCAAATTTATAATTATACATTAAATCATTAAATCAACACTTGATTTAATGATCCAGTCATATCGCATATAACCGACTAGTATCCTATGTATCGGCTTATCGAATCAATCCTTGATTCGATATCTAGGTTATATCGCATATAACCAATCGATACATTCATCGCGAGAATGGAATAAGGTATCACATACACGCATTATTCTCGGTCCTGCACATATCTCATATGCGCTCCTATTTCGTTTCGCTTGAGCCAGGAAACCTCTGTGTAGGACTCTAAACACTCGTCAATATGCCGGCAGCAGATGATGATCATATCAATCACCCACAAGATGCAAGCGGTCTGCTAAACGTAACAGCCACACGGGTATTGATCGATCAGAAGATCGACGAGCTAGCCCGCTCACACTCCTGTGAATCCAACCAGTAACACTTACCGTACAGTCCGGTCTGTTCGTTTGATATGTCGCATATCAAGTCTAGGGGTGGTAAACGTCAGACCCCAGTAACCGATAAGTCGTGCCGATGTGAGGCTCATAACGGGTCGAGAAACTACTGGTAACACTTACCAGGAAATCTCTGATCAACCCTGGCCAGGGACTTCCCTGTTACGGCCAATCGAGCACAGCACAACATCAACCCCCAATACCGGGAGAGACGAAACCCCTCCTATCGCTCATTGCCTCCATGTGACTCGGGACTGTGTCCAAAAACCACCGTTTTGCACACCCTCATGGACGTGGTAAGGTGGAGATCAAAGCACAGTGGGAATCACACAAGACTCTATGACGATCTCGGGTCTACAGACTAACCTGCACAAGTGTCACCTGAGAACTGCCATCTGACGTGAGGTATAATACCATCTGGGAGTTCTCGGCGAGTCCGTCCAGTGTACCCAGTCTCCACTGATCACCCGTATACCATCTCTGATGTCAAACACCAATGGATATGGGATCATCCATCGCCCATCTCATGGGTCGATAAGCGTATACGCTAGTCTACACTGGTATATCGATGCCCCATCTCGATACACCCACGACTAGGGACCTTGAAGGATGTACCTATAAACTACCATACCCCCACTAGTATGATCTGCATCATAGTCCAGGTAGTCAAGTACACATCCTAAGGGCTTTACCAACATGTAACTATAAGACAGTTTAAAGAGACAAGTATACATGTTAAGATAAAGAGCAACCAGATAGCATACTGTCATATCGAGCAAGAAAGTCATCTCTATATATGTCCAAGCATCCAATATAATATACATCATCTGTACAATACTGGCCTCTAGGGCATACATACAACTAACAGCATCATTCTCAACCCGGAAGTGCCCCAATAAAATAATATTATATACAATGAATTTTACGTGAATGAAAATAAAAACTCTCATCTCACATAAAACCCCCGTCTATTCAGAACACGACGATCCAATATAAAATATCACAGCAATACATAATATCACTTGTCATCAACGTAAGTAAATATGCATATCACAATTGTCGTTAATGTATAGTAACAAAACCGGCGATACACCACATATTACACTTACGGTCGCAAAAAAGAAAATGTAAAACTACAAAATTTGGAATCCACAATCTTCTTAGACATCATAAATTCGAAATATCACATACTTCGCATTTCATGCCTAACTATATGAATTCCACATATTGTATCACATTACAGAAAAAGCTAGACGATATTAAACACTCCGATCGAGTCAACAAACATCCAAAGTTTCCCAAATGCTCAACACTTAAGCGTAGTTTAGATGTATCCATCACATGCAACAGTAGTAGTGAACCAGCCGTGGAAGGGTCAACCAACGCCTCACTTGTGGCATCGCTAAACCACCATAAACCATAGGGTTCAGTGACGGTTTTGACGGTCACAAAATCGAGTTAAGGTTTTGTTCTTCTAGAAGGTTCACCTCATCACTTGCACGATGTTTGAATGTTCTATAACTGTGAAAAGATCTAGCTCTTGAAAAATTTAAGCAATGGAAAAAGTCGGTATTTCATATCCGATCGAACCTTTTAATAACGTCTAAAACAACCGAAACAGAAACTAGAATTTCGAATACGAAACCCTCCAAATTTATAATGCAGTAAAACAACATCACATGTAATTTTAGCAAAAATAAACAACACCACAAGTACCAAACCCCAGGACATGGAGCACACCACAAAACCCAAACCCTGACCCCCTTCTTTAACCGGCGTCGCCGGAATTCTAGACTTTGTCGCCGGCCAAATTTCGAGCAGGGGGTTGGGTTTTGTGCTGTGTTTATAATGTATCATACACTATTCTGCAACTGTTAAAATAATTTGTTGACCTCTGAAAAATTTCTACTGAAACTAGGTTTTTTAGTCGGGTGTTTCGGAGTTGTTTCGGGTTCGTAATCGTAGACTTATCTGTTTAATTCTGTAGCTAGGCTCTAATACCACTGCTGGGATACCTATAATGGCAGCAAGATTTTGGGAGGCATCACACATGCCAAGTTTAAATTTTTGCCATTCTAGATAACCCAAACACAAGATTTTTAACTAGAGAATCAAATCAAACGACAAAGTAAACAACTTTACTTCTAAGAGTTGAGGATTACAACCTTTGTAGTCCGTTCCTTCGCTTCATAAGCTCCATGTTCCATGTTGAGTTCCTTTTGTTGCGATCATCATGAGCCCGGACTCTAGAGTTGCTCCATGAGGTGAATAAGGTATCTTGCTTGAAGTCTTCATTTACGAAGATGTTCTACCTTAAAGAATCTCAAACCCAAGCTCTCACTTCTCTAATGAAGTATTAGTGAAGTGAACACCCTGATCTAAGTGGCTAGAATAGATGAGGATGATGAAGAAGGAATTTTGCTCTCTTTTGTTTTCAATTTCTCACTTTAAATTATCACAACACAAAAAGCTAGAAAGCTTTTTCCAAGGAGAAAGAAGTAGAAGAAAGCTTTTGTGATGAATAATGAATTGTTATGTGAGGTTGGAAATGCAACCAAGGTTAAGAATGAGAAGCTTAACTCATTTAGAGAATAAACCATAGTCTAGGGTTCAATGGTTCGGTTAACCAATATGTAGATATTATCTAAAGGGTGGACTAAGTCAACACTTCCAAAATATCTATTTTTAAATCCACCATTTAGAATTAACCTAAAACGAATGTTAACCCTAATTGAAACCGTAGCATGGTTTAATCTCAAAACCCTAATTGCTTTTGTAACGCTAATTTGTTACAATATTATATATCACATATATAATATATAATATAACAAAAGAAAATAATACAATTAACATATATCGCATATACATCAATGTATTATCCAAGTGAGAAAAAGAATCAATAAAGCGAGCTTATATTAGTTAAAATGTCTTAATATATCACATATATAATTATACATTAAATTATCGAATCAACACTTGATACGATAACCCGGCTATCTTAACATACAACCGACTAATATAACAAGTACCATTTTATCGAATCAACACTTGATCCGATAACCCAGCTATATCACATATACCCGGCCGATATCACATATTGCGAGAATAGAATATAGTATCTCACATCGTATTAGTCTCCGTCCCGCACATATCACATATGTGCTCCTACTCCGTTTTGCCTGAGCCAGTAAACCTCTGTATAGGACTCTAAGGAATCGTCAATACGCCGATAGTAGGTGATGATCATATCAAACACCCACAAGCTGCAAGCGGACAGCTAAACGTAACAGCCACCCAGGTATCGAGTGATCAGAAGATCAACAAGAAAGCCTGTACTTTCTCCTGTGAATCCAATCAGTAACACTACCCGTACAGTCCGGTCTCTTCGTCTGATATATCGCATATCAAGTCTTTTGTGGTAAACGTCAGACCCCAGTAACCGATAAGTCGTGTCGATGTGAGGCTCATAACAGGTTGAGAAACTACTGATAACTCTTACCAATAGCACTCCATATCATCCCTGGCCAAGGACTTCCAGTTATAGCCAATCGAACACAACACAACATCAACTCCTTATACCGGGAGAGACGAAACCCCTCCTATCGCTCATTGCCTCCATGTGATTCGGGAATGTACCCAAAAGCCACCATTTTGCACGCCCACTTGGACGTGGTAAGGTGGAAATCAAAGTACAGTGGGAATCACACAAGACTCTATGACGTTCTCGGGTATACAGACTAACCTGTACTAGTGTCACCAGAGAACTGCTATATGACGATAGGTATAATACCATCTAGGAGTTCTCGGAGAGTCCTTTCACTATACCTAGTCTCCACTGAGCACCCGTACACCATCTTTGATGTCAAACACCGATGGATATGAGATCATCCATCGGCCATCATATGGGTCAAGATGCGTATACGGTAGTCTACTCTGGTGTATCGATGCCCTGTCTTGATACACTCTCGACTCGGAACAGTTATAGGATGTACTCGTTGAATACCCTGGCCCCACTAGTATGATTTCATAATAGTCCTAGTAGTCAACTACATATCCCAAGGGCTTTATCAACATGTGAGAGTTAGACAGTAAACCAATACAAGTCAACATGTTAAGACAAAATGCAACCAGATAGAAAATTATCATATCGAGCTAGAAAGTCCTCTATATATATATCCAAGCATCCACTATATTATACATCATATGTACAATAATGGCCTCTAGGGCATATACATAACCAACACATGATATGTCTGGATCTCTAATGGGACCTGGGTTCCTTCCCTGAAGCTATAGCGTTGTTTTTGTGACAATACTAAAGTATTGGACCAACAATGGAAGGAACCACCTGAAGTTCAATTAAGAACTTCTATATCCAGACTGCCACTTTGTGGCGTCTCAAGCAGCGAACTACTCCGTTTGCATCGTCGAGTTTGCAACGGTGTCCTTCTTGGAGCTCTTCCAACAGACCGCCCCTCTTCTGAGCGTAAAGCCATAACCTGACATGGACTTGAAGTCATTCTTATCACTCTGGAAGCTGGAGTTAGCAAATGCCTCGATCTGGAGGTCCTTTTCCACCATACACCAAGAACATCTCCTTAGTCCAGGCACATGAGAATGTTCTTGACTGCTTCCAGTGCTTCTCCCCTGGGTTTGACTGATTCCAGCTTACCATGCTCAGTGTGTAAGTTACATCTGTTCTGGTACGTAACATCGCATACATTATAGAGCCTACCGCAGATGCGTAGGGTATAATCGACATGCGAGCCCTTTCCAAATCAGTCTTGGAAGACATCTCTTTAGAGAGGGTGATTCCATGAAAAGCCGGTAGACTACCGCGCTTAAAATCGTCACTAAATTTTTTCAGTATGGTGTTGTTGTACCTTGACTATAAAAGTCCCACCATCCTCTTTGATCTATCATGATAGATCTGGATCCCCAGAATGTAGTTGATATCTCCCAGGTCTTTCATGGAGAACCTCTGTGACAAGAATCCTTTGACTGATTGTAGCATAGGAATGTCATTTCCTATCAAGAGAATGTCATCTACGTACTCAACAAGGAATTCCACAGTTCTTGCTACAATCTTACTATAAATGTATGGTTCATCTAGATTTTTGATAAAGTCGAATTCTTTGACTGTCTCATTAAAAACAGATATTCCAACTCCATGATGCCTGCTTTAGTCCATAAATAGACTTAAGCAACTTGCACATTGTCTCGCTGCTCCCACTCTGATTGAAACTCTCTCGCTGATCCATATAGACGCACTCTTCCAAATTACCTTTTAGAAAAGCCGTCTCTACGTCCATCTACCAGATCTCAAAATCTTAGAAGGCAGTAATGGGAAGAAGGATCCCATTGGATTTGAGCATAGACACCGGAGAAAAGGTTTTATCATGGTCCAAACTAGGTCTTTGACGAAAACGTTTTGCAACAAGTCTAGCCTTATAGGTTTCAACCTATCCATCTACACATATCTTCTTTCTCAAGATCCATTTGCAGCCTACGGGTTTTACCCATTCAGGAGCAATGTTCAAAGTGCATACTTTGTGTTAGTTATGTATAAGGCGTAGAGGCCATTATTGTACATATGATGTATATTGTATTGGATGCTTGGATATATATAGAGAGAGGACTTTCTTTCTCGACATGATAATATGCTATCTGGTTTCACTTTTTCATAACATGTTGACTTGTATTGGGTTATTGTCATGCTCTCATATATGGATAAAGCCCTTAGGATATGTACTTGACTACTAGGACTATGATGCAGATCATACTAGTGGGGCTAGGGTAGTCCACCAGTACATCCTATAATTGTTCCTAGTCGAGGGTGTATCGAGACAGGGCATCGATACTCCAGAGTAGACTAGCGTATACGCATCTTGACCCATATGATTGGCGATGGATGATCCCGCATCCATTGGTGTTTGACATCAAAGATGGTGTACAGGTGCTCAGTGGAGACTGGGTACACTGAACGGACTCGCCGAGAACTCCTAGCTGGTATTATACCTATCGTCAGATAGCAGTTCTCTGGTGACACTGGTACAAGTTGGTCTGTAGACGCGAGATCGTCATAGAGTCTTGTGGGATTCCCACTGTCCTTTGATTTCCACCTTACCATGTTCATGAGAACGTGCAAAATGGTGGCTTTTCGGTACAGTCTCGAATCACATGGAGGCAATGAGCGATAGGAGGGGTTTCGTCTCTCCCGGTATTGGTCGTTGATGTTGCGCTGTGTTTGATTGGCTATAACTGTATGTCCCTGGCCAGGGATGATATGGTGATATACTGGAAAGTGTTATCAGTAGTTTCTCGATCCGTTATGATCCTCACATCAACACGACTTATTGGTTACTTTGGTCTGAAGTTTACCACCCCTAGACTGGATATGCGACATATCAGACGAAGAGACTGGACTGTACGGTAGTGTTACTGATTGGATTCACAAGAGTGTGTGTAGGCTTGCTTATTGGTCTTCCGATCGCTCAATACCCGGGTGGCTGTTACGTTTAGTTGACCTCTTGCAGCTTGTGGGTGTTTGATATGATCATTACCTACTGTTGGCGTATTGACGAGTCTGTAGAGCCCTACACAGAGGTTTCCTGACTTAGGAGAAACGGAGTAGGAGCACATATGTGATATGTGCGGGACCGAGAATAATACGTGTATGTGATACCGTATTCTATTCTCGCGATATATGATATCGGCCGGTTATATGTGATATAGCCGGGTTATCGGATCAAGTGTTGATTCCATAAAATGATACATGTTATATTGGTCGGTTATATGCAATATAGCCGGATTATTAAATCAAGTATTGATTTAATAATTTAATGTATAATTATATATGTGATATATTATATTACATTAACTAATATAAGCTCACTTAAATGATTCTTTTTCTCACTTAGGATGCATTGATATATATGTGATATATTATATTACATTAACTAATATAAGCTCACTTAAATGATTCTTTTTCTCACTTAGGATGCATTGATATATATGTGATATATGTTAAATGTATTCTTTTCCTTTGTTACAATATTATATTTATGTGATATGTATAATTGTAACATGCTAGGTTATAAATGCAACTAGAGTTTATGAGAATTAAACCATGCTGGGGTTAAGATTAGGGTTTATATTAATCATTATGTAATTCAAATATTGTGGATTTTGTCGTGGTTGATATTTGGTGAAAGCTTGTTGAAGCTTGTAGGCTTCTTTGACTTTTTCCACTCTTTTTGTCTAGCTTAAGATATTTTTTGACCTAACCCTAGCTCATGGTTAAGTCTTTACAAGGGTTAAGCATGACATTCTTAACCCTTGGTTGCATTTCTAACCACAACAATAATTCTTTTATCACTTCATCTTCTTCTTCCTCCAAAAGATTGCTAGATTTTTCATTTGTGATAAAAGATTGTGATAAAAAGAAAACTAAAGAGAGAAAAATTCTTACTTCATCATTCTCTTCTATACTAGCCATATAAATTAGTGAGTTAGCTTTACTAATCCCTAATTAGTGAAGAGACAGTTTGGGTTTGTGACTCCTCAAGGTAGATCATCTTGGATAGTGCAGACTTCAAGCAATGATGCATCATTGCTTCATGGAGCCTCTCAAAAGTCCTGGCACTTGATGATCGGAGCGAAGGGACCTCAACTCGGAGCTTATGAAGCGAAGGAATGGACTACGAAGGCGGTAATCCCTATCACTTAGATGTTAAGTTGTTAAAATGAAGTTTAGTTTAAATCTCTGGTTAAAGATTCATGGTTAAGGTTTTCTACAACGGCAAAATTTTAAATTGTCATGGACGATGCCTCCCTAAACCTTGCTACCGCGCTAGGTATCCCACCAGTGGTATCAGAGCCTAGCTAGAGAATTAGACGGATAAGTGTAGGATTAAGAAACCGAAACAACTCCGAAACACCCGAATCGAAACCCTAGTTTCTGTCGAAATTTTCTAAGAGTCAATTTTTTTTAAATAGCTGCAGAATGTTATATGTGTTATAGTATGAACACTGTAGAAAATTTCGCACCTCCCCTCGGATTTTGGCCGAGCACCATAGCATAAAAACCGGCCACCTCAGTTTTTGTGTGGATTCCAGGGTCCAATTTTTTACGGTGTTCCAGTTTCTGGGTTTTGGTATTTCAGGTGTTGTTTGTTTTTGCTAAATTTGCATGTGATGTTATATTTTTACTTAGGAAATTCGGAGTGTTTCGTATTCGTAATTCTAGTTTGTTTTCGGGTTATTTTGACGGTCTTAAAAGGTTCGAACGGATATCAATAACTTACTTTTTCCCTTGCTAGAAATTTTTCCAAGTGTTGGATTTTTCCTTAGTTTAAAACTTTAAGAAAATCATGAAAGCGATTATGTGAACTCTCTAGAAGAACGAACCCATAACTCGATTATGTGACCATTAGAACTGCCACTAAACCCTAGGTTTTGTGGTAGTTCAGCGGTGCCACATGTGAGGCATTGGTTGACCCTTCTATGGCTGATTCATAGGAGCTGTGGCATGTTCTGGGACCTTTTGAACTCTGCTCAATTGTTGAGGTATTTGGGAAATTTTGGGTGTTTGTTTATTCGATCGGAAAGTTTAACATTGTCTAGTTATCTGGAATTTGATATAATATTTGGAATTCATATAGTTAGGCGTGAAATCCGTAATATGTGATATTTCAGGTTTATGATGTCTTAGGTCATTGTGGATTCCAAATGTTGTAGTTTTTCATTTTCTTTTCAGCGACCGTAAGTGTAATATGTAGTGTATCGCCGGTTTCGTTACTATACATCAACGAAAATTAGGATATGCATATTTACTTACGTTGATGACATGTGATGTTATGTGTTGCTGTGACTTGTTTGTTGGATATACGTATGCCCTAGAGGCCATTATGTGATAGTGGATGTATTTATACATGTATATATATATATATATATATATATATATATATATATTCAGTGTACATTCTTGCTCGACATGATAGTATGCTATCTGGTTCTTCTTTATCTGACATGTTGATTTGATCAAGCTTTTACTCGTTCACACATGTTGATAAAGCCCTGAGGATATTGTCTTGACTACAGTGATTATGATAGAGATCATACTAGTGGGACATCTGTAGTTTATAAGCATATCCTGAAATGTCCCTAGTCGTAGGTGTATCGAGGCGGGGCATCGATATACCAGAGTAGACTAGCGTATATGATACTAGACCCATATGATGGGCGATGGATGTTCCCACATTCATCGATGTTTGACATCGAGATCGTATACGGGTGGTCAGTGGTGACTTGGTACACTGGACGGACTCACCGAGAACTCCTATATGGAATTAAATCTATCGTCGGATAGCAGTTCTCAGGTGACACAGGTGCAGGTTAGTCTGTAGACCCGAGATCGTCATAGAGTCTTGTGTACTCTCCCACTGTACTTTGATTACCACCCTACCACGGCTCTACTGAGTCGTGCAAACAGGTGGCCGTTGGGTACAGTCCCAAGACACACGAAGGCGATGAGCGATAGGAGGGGTTTCTTCTCTCCCGGTATTGGGAGTTGATGTTGTGCTGTGCTCGACTGGTTATATCAGTAAGTCCCTGGCCAGGGCTGCTGAGATTTACTGATAATTGTTATCAGTAGTTTCTCGATCTGTTATAGACCATTCACCGGCACGACTTATTGAGTTATTGTGGTCGACGTGGCCATCTCTACGCTCGATATGCAGCATATCTGACGAAGAGACAGGACTGTACGGTAGTGTTGCCGGTTGGCT
Source organism: Agapanthus africanus (assembly GCA_030015575.1). Taxonomy (NCBI): domain Eukaryota; kingdom Viridiplantae; phylum Streptophyta; class Magnoliopsida; order Asparagales; family Amaryllidaceae; genus Agapanthus; species Agapanthus africanus. The sequence goes on along the minus strand of JASDDO010000031.1, from coordinate 179,681,671 downwards.
CGACGGGAGTTGTAGCTGGTTCGCTTGTTTTCTTCTGATCGCTCAATACCCGGGTGGCCGTTACGTTTAGCTGACCGCTTGCGGCTTGGGGGAGCTTGATATGATCATCACCCACTGCCGACGTATTGACGAGTCTTAGAGTCCCACAAAGGAGTTACCTAGTCCAGGCGAAACGTTGTGGTGCGCGTATGCGATATGCGCATGGACCCGGTTAAAATGTGCATATGAGATACCGTATATTGATCGGGCGGCTTGCTTTTGGTAGGGTCATATGTGATATGGCCGGATTGATAAATCAAGTGTTGATTTATCATTTAACCATTAGTTTCTCACTAGAAATCCTTTCTTGTATTTTTGGATGTATGCATGCATGTATGCATTCTTTCTTGATTCATGCACATATGGATGTGCATGCACACATACATACATACATCATCCTTCATGGTTGTATATACATAGAAAATGGTAGCAATATAAGACTCACACCTTGGTTATTTATATGGATTATTATTTCTATTTGTGTTAAAACAAAAAGAAAAAGAAAAGGATAATTCATGGTCTTGATTCTACACTCTTCTTCAACAAACCATGCTCACCTACTTATTAACCATGAGTTAATCTTCCTCTTTTATTTTAACTCAAGTGAAATAAATATCCATATAATATAACCATAGTTTGAGATGAGAAGTAAAAATATATATATATATATATATATATATATATATATTCATATATTTTCCATTTTTCATATGAGTTTATCTTTTACTCTTGATTAAAAAAGGCCATCATCTTCTTTCTCCTTCTTCTTTTGCTCTCTAGATTTCTCTAGTGAGCAAATTACTCTCCAAGTTAGGATTTTGAAGTGTGAATAGCCACCACAACATCATTCTACACAAGTCTTGCCCACTTGTTTAGAGTGTTAGCTTCATTTTTTTCTCTTGATCAAGTGAAGTTGCAAGCTTGGACAAAGGAGCTTCGGGTGGATCGTCGTGGACGTTTGAAGACCTCAAGCTAACCGTTTTCCAACTCTCAAGTGGCCAAGGAGTCTAGCATAAGGAGCTACAGAGGTTGTACTCTCAAAACCCTAGCCTTTGTTACTTGTGGTGTGGTTTAAAGTTATGAAACCCTAATTTTCTAGGATTGATTCTTTGTATGCTTACTTAGCACCCTAAAAATTTAATCTTTGGTACATGTGATGCTTCTAAACCCTTCATGAGATGCTAGGTAAACCTAACATTGGTATCAGACTCGACCTAAAAAATTAGGCGACACTTTAGCGAAGTAAAAACTCCGATCGAACCAAAATACGATTTTTTGGGACACTCTCTGGACAATTTTTCAAAACTATTATTTTCCATAATTAAAAATTTGTAAAAAAATCAGCAGGTAAATCTAAGGAACACTGTAGAAAACGATGCGGTGAACTATAATTTCCGCCACGGAAACGCGGCCAAAGCTTGCTTGGGCCGCGGTTCCGCGGCCGTACAGGTGAGTCAATGCATGGTTTTTAGACAGTAATACTTATAACCGCTTGTTGATATTTTTGGGTATTTTTAATATGGTTTAAGTGTTATTTGTTGTGGAGATTGTTTTGAGTTCATTGATTCGATCGGAATTTTAACTTCATGTTTTTTCCGGATAATTAGAAAGTATTGAATTGTTCGAACGAGTGTCGTTTGCTCACTTTTCACGGGGTTTAAATCTTTCGGAAATACGTGCAAGTTTTGTGGTGGACCCTCTAGAAGACAACAAACCTTAACTCGATTATGTGACCATCTTGAACTGCCTTTTGAACCCTAAGGTTTGGGGCAGTACGGCGTGCCACATATGAGGCGTTGGCTTGACCCTTCTACGGCTGGACCGCTACTACTGTGACGCATTCCGAAGTTGTTGAACTCCGCTCAAGTGTTGAGCTTTAGGGAACTTTAGGTATTTGATTATTCGTTCGAAAACTTTAATACTGTCTATTTATCTGGAATGTGATGCAATGTGTGGAATTCATATAGCTAGACATGAAATACGAAGTATGTGATATTTCGCATTTACGATGTCTAAAGAGAATGTGGATTCCAAATATTGCAGTTTTACACTTTCTTTTCTGTGACCGTAAGTGTAGTATGTAGTGGTATTGCCGATTGTCGTTGCTATGCATCGACGACGATCGGTGTATGCATACTTACCTACGTTGATGATATGAGATATTATGTGTTGTTGAGATATGATGTGCAGATTGTCGCGATTGAATAGCCGGGGGGTTTCATGTGAGATAAGATTTTTATATTTTCGTTCATGTAAATTCAAATGTAATGTAATATTCTTTTATTTGGGGCACTTCCGCGTTGAGATTGATGCCACCGGTGTTGTATATTATTTACTTTTCCACATTAGGATAGACCTAAGGAGGGGAGCACAAGTGACCGGGTTATGGGGTTCAGTGGGAGGCCATCTCGAGGAGTCGAGACCGGGTCTCCTAAACTCCAGGATTGGTAGGGTCACTTGCCGCTCTCGTAGGGGTCTAGGGGTGTGGGCTTGGCTATTCATCGCGACTGTGGAATCCGTATTTTCTATTGTTGGCTAAATAATAAATACGGACATCTTAGTATATCCCACATTATATATTTGTTTCTGCAGCCTTTGTTCTGTGATATCTGAGACGAATGATATATTATATATGAGATATATAGTAGACGTTGCTTATGTTTTACACCCGCGCTAGTCCTGTCCCGGTATGCCGTTAGTTAAGTAAACTAACGGTGCATAACGGAACATTGTGGCGAATGCGGATGGCATAAGTGTACGTGTTATTTTCGTTTCTTTTCTGTGATTGGCTTAAGGACTTAAATGATGGGACTACATTAATATTATTAATGTAAAGAAAATAAACCTAAAAAGATGTTATAGAATCGAATTTGAAAACTCCTCTGCTCTTTATGAAAAATCTATTTTTCAAAACCGCAGAGCACAAGCCACTCCTTTTTAAAACCATTTGATTATACAACGATATCAAGTTCAAAGCGTTAAAGATTTTCTTAAAAATCATCCGCAACCATCCGTCATTTTAGGAAGTAGAGTACTTAGTATTCGTGCTACGTTTGTTGACTTTAGTTAAGGCGTAGTGTACGGTGGCTAAGTGATGTCTTCCTATACTGCATATGATGCAGATTAATTAGGACATTCATACGATTTTGTTGACCATAGTTAAGGGTCATATGGGTGGGTCTAATTGATCAAGAAATGACGGGTAGAACTTGACTGGTACTTATGATTTATTGACCATAGTTAAGGTCATAAGTACTAGGGTTAAAAATCACATCGGGAATTTCAAGTGTTGAGATTTGCAATGAGATTGCATACCTTCCATATGATGGTTGGATCCCGATACAACTGTGGGCAATAGTTGCTCCTAGGAGAGTTTTGCAGTTTACAATTAGCTAACTCATTAGGTGTCTAGAAAGGTGTTAATGGGGCTACGCCTTTGGGAAAACGAGGTTTACATTAATTAGGTCCGTGCGAAAGCACGGGGAACATCCCTCAAGTACCGACACTGGCCTGGCTGAACGGTTAGCGAAGTTGTAGACTATAATTAATCCTGGCAAGTTTTCTTTTTGAGGTTTGAAAGAAAAACTTGATTAAAGAAGTGGGAAACATCTATTAGACAAGATAATAACCAATCTGATCTATGCAAGAGCTTTCGATGAGTGTATTATTTTCTCTCTCTTGATGGCAAATACCAATGACTGGACTCAAGCTTCTACTAGATAAAAAAAACTGAATGGAACCAATTATAAAGACTGGCTGAGGAATCTAAAAATAGCCTTGACTTATGATAAAGTATCATATGTCTTCACGGCTTCAGCCCCGCCCACCCCAGGTCCAAAATCCTCAGTTGTGGACATTGAAGTCCGCAAGACATGGGACGTTGACTGTGCCACGGCCAAATGCCTCGCGCTTGCTTCGATGGACAATACACATCAAAAGCAGCACGAGAATATGGACATTCATGACATATTCCTCCATACAAAGGAGTTGTATGGAGAGCAATCCCGCGTATTACGATACGAAGCATCAAAGAAATTGTTTCAGATGCGAATGGCCCCTGGCACATCAGTAGGAGACCATGTTCTGAAGATGATAGCTTTCATAGAGGAGCTTGAGGACCTTGGGTAGACGATGGACAATGAACAATATACCGATATTATTCTGCAGTCCCTCCCCTCCACCTTTGCTCCGTTCATAGTTAACTTCAACATGCACAACATGGAAATGGAACTACCTGAACTCCATAATATGTTAAGGAGTGCAGAGAGCACACTGAAATTAGTGAAACTCCCGTTATGACTGTTGGACAATCTTCCTCTTCTCTCCCAAAGGCTAAGGCCAAGGGAAAGAGAAAGAAGAAGCCCACCAATCTTAATGGTGTAGTTAAAAAGGTGAAGGGAAAGGAAAAGTCCAAAGCTGGAGACTCGGGGAAAGGTGAATGTTTTCATTGCCACAAAACAGGACATTGGAAGCGCAACTGTACGGAGTACTTGAACCTCAAGAAGAAGCATGGGGATGCTTCCGCTTCAGGTGTGTTTGTGACAGAAAACTGTTTTTCAATAAACTCTGCTTCCTGGGTATTAGATTCCGGCTCAGGTTCTCACATTTGCAATTCTATGCAGGGGCTGAGAAATAGCAAAGCTTTGAAGACAGGTGACCATACTCTTCGCGTTGGAAATGGTTCCAATGTACATACAGTCGCAGTGTGAGAGTATCACTTGGGGTTGCCATCTGGGTGTATATTGGTTTTGAACCCATGTTATTTTGTACCAAGTATGCTTTGTAATATAATATCTATTTCTTTGTTAGACAATGAATGATATAATTTTGTATTGCAGAACAATGTTATGAACATTCACCTGAATCAAATGTTGGTTGGGTATGGTACACTTAATAACGGGATATACGTCCTAAATCAACACAGTTTTCAGCATACAACACACTAATAAAAGAAAACCTTCAGAAATAAATGAAGCTTTTCTTTGGCACTGTAGACTTGGTCATATTAACGAAACAAGACTAAACAAGTTACACAAAGATGGATATTTAAACTCCTTTGAATATAAATCTTATGCGACTTGCCAGTCCTGTATCAAGGGTAAAATGACCAAAACTCCGTTTACCGGATACGGAGAAAGAGTTACCGAGCTCCTGGGACTCATACATAGTGATGTATGTGGGCCAATGTCTACACAGGCTAGAGGCGGTTTTTCTTACTTCATTACTTTCACTGACGATTTCTCTAGATTCGGTCATGTATTTTTATTAAAGCACAAGTCCGAAGCTTTCAAGAAATTCACTGAATATAAACAAGAAGTAGAAAAACAAACCGGCTTGAGTATCAAGATGCTTCGATCAGATCGAGGTGGGGAGTACCTTAGTACAAAATTTGCAAACTTCCTAAAAGAGAATGGGATTCTCTCTCAGCTCACTCCTCCTTACACACCACAGCACAACGGTGTGTCTGAACGACGGAATAGGACCCTATTAGATATGGTCCGATCTATGATGAGTGATGCTGAGTTACCTGTCTCATTTTGGGGACATGCATTGGAGACTGCAGCGTTTCTTTTGAACAGGGTTCCAACCAAAACCGTATCTACCACCCCATATGTGATATAGCATGGGAAAAGACCATCTCTTAAAAGAATTAAGATTTTGGGTTGCCCGGCCTATGTTAATAAGCAGAATCCGGACAAACTCGAAACACGGTCGGTCATGTGTAACTTTGTGGGATATCCAAAGAACTCTTATGGATATCTATTCTACCACAAGGAGGAACAAAAGGTGTTTGTTTCTCAGTATGCCACATTCTTAGAAAAAGAGTTTTTCACAGATAAAGATGATGGCAAAGTGGTGGATCTAGAAGAGGTTCTAGAGACACAAACTACAAATGACGACTTGGTTGAACCGGCTGTTGCAATAGAAACTGAGGAACCTCAGCCACTCCGTAGGTCTGGTAGGACTTCTCGCCCACCGGAGAGGTACTACGGTTTCCTCATTAATGGTGACAGAGAAGACTGCATCATGGAGGATGATGACCCTACCAGTTTTCAGCAAGCTATCACGAGTGGTGACTCTGTGAAGTGGCTGGATGCCATGAGATCCGAAATGGAGTCTATGTACACCAACAAAGTTTGAACTTTGGACGTTGTACTCCCTGGGGTAAAACCTGTTAGATGCAAATGGATCTTTAAAAGAAAGATTGGTGTAGATGGGAAGGTAGAAACCTACAAGGCAAGACTTGTGGCGAAGGGTTTTCGTCAAAGAACAGGTTTGGACTATGACGAGACTTTTTTGCCAGTAGCCAGCTTAAATCCATTCGGATCCTACTTGCTATTGCTGCTCACTATGACTATGAAATCTGGCAGATGGACGTAAAAACGGCATTTCTAAATGGGGATTTAGAAGAATGCGTTTATATGGATCAGCCGGAAGGCTTCATTGACGGTGGGAGCAGCGGGGAAGCGTTTAGATTGCTTAAATCCATATATGGGTTAAAGCAGGCATTACAGAGTTGGAACATCTGTTTCAATAATTTTATCAAAGAGTTTGATTTCATCAAAAATCCAGATGAACCTTGTGTTTATAAGAAGGCTGTAGGGTGGGCTGTCACATTCCTCGTATTGTACGTGGATGACATTCTTCTGATAGGAAATGATATTCCTATGCTACAGTCCGTCAAATATTTCTTATCACTAAGGTTCTCCATGAAGGACCAGGGTTATGCCACATATATCCTGGGCATAAGGATCTATAGGGATAGATCCAAAAAGTTATTGGGATTGTCCCAAACCAGATACATCAACACCATCCTAAAAAGGTTTAGTATGGAAGACTCCAAGCAGGGTGCCTTACCCGCTTGCCATGGGGTCACTCTCTCCAAGGATTCTTGTCCAAAGACCGATGAAGAGAGAGCTCGCATGAGCATTATACCCTATGCTTCGGCAGTAGGATATATAATGTATGCGATGTTATGTACATGCCCAAATGTAGTTTATGCACTTAGTGTTGTAAGCAAGTATCAATCCAACCCAGGGGAGAATCATTGGATAGCTGTGAAGAATATTCTTAAGTACTTACGAAGGACTAAAGAATTGTTCTTGGTGTATGGTAATGGAGATCTCCAAATGGAGGCCTTTACCGATTCGAGCTTACAGAGCGATAAGGACGACAACAAATCTTTCTCTCGGTTTGTATTTACCCTCAATGGAGGGGTGGTAAGTTGGAAGAGTTCACCGTTGTAGACTCTACGATGGAGGCTGAGTACATTGCTGCAAATGATGCTGCCAAGGAAGCCGTCTGGATGAAGAAGTTCGTCTCGAAGCTAAGAGTAGTTCTAACCATTATTGATCCAATACCATTGTATTGTGATAATAATAGGGCTATGGCGTTAGCCAAGGAGCCCAGGTCCCATCAGCGGTCCAGACACATCCTGAGGCGCTTTCATTTGATCCGGGAGATTGTAGATCGCTGCGAGATCGAGATTAAGAGAGAAGACACAAAGAATAACGCCGCGGATCCACTCACCAAGGCCCTCCCTCAGCCGCAGCATGAGCGACTTTTTGAGATGTTGGGTATGAGATACGCCAATAACTGGCCTTAGTGGAAGTTGGAAATTGTTGGATATATGTATGCCCTAGAGGCCATTATGTGATAGTGGATGTATTTATACATACATATATATATATATATATATATATATATATTCAGTGTACATTCTTGCTCGACATGATAGTATGCTATCTGGTTCTTCTTTATCTGACATGTTGATTTGATCATGCTTTTACTCGTTCACACATGTTGATAAAGCCCTGAGGATATTGGCTTGACTACAGTGATTGTGATAGAGATAATACTAGTGGGACATCTGTAGTTTATAAGCATATCCTGAAATGTCCCAAGTCATAGGTGTATCGAGACGGGGCATCGATATACCAGAGTAGACTAGCGTATATGATACTAGACACATATGATGGGCGATGGATGTTCCCACATTCATCGATGTTTGACATCGAGATCGTATACGGGTGGTCAGTGGTGACTGGGTACACTGAACGGACTCACCGAGAACTCCTATATGGAATTATATCTATCGTCGGATAGCAGTTCCCAGGTGACACTGGTGCAGGTTATTCTGTAGACCCGAGATTGTCATAGAGTCTTGTGTGCTCTTCCACTGTACTTTGATTACCACCCTACCACGGCTCTACTGAGTCGTGCAAACAGGTGGCCGTTGGGTACAGTCCCGAGACACAGGAAGGCGATGAGTGATAAGAGGGGTTTCGTCCTTCCCGGTATTGGGAGTTGATGCTGTGTTGTGCTCGACTCGTTATATCAGTAAGTCCCTGGCCAGAGCTGCTGAGATTTACTGATAAGTGTTATCAGTAGTTTCTCGATCTGTTATAGACCATTCACCGGCATGACTTATTGAGTTATTGGGGTCGACGTGGCCATCTCTAGGCTCGATATGCAGCATATCTGACGAAGAGACTGGACTGTACGGTAGTGTTGCCGGTTGGCTCGACGGGAGTTGTAGCAGGTTCGCTTGTTTTCTTCTGATCGCTCAATACCCGGGTGGCCGTTATGTTTAGCTGACCTCTTGCGGCTTGGGGGTGCTTGATATGATCATCACCCACTGCCGGTGTATTGACGAGTCTTAGAGTCCCATAAAGGAGTTACCTAGTCCAGGCGAAACGTTGTGGTGCGCGTATGCGATATGCGCATGGACCCGGTTAAAATGTGTGTATGAGATACCGTATATTGATCGGGCGGCTTGCTTTTGGTAGGTTCGTATGTGATATGGCCGGATTGATAAATCAAATGTTGATTTATCATTTAACCATTAGTTTCTCACTAGAAATCCTTTCTTGTATTTTTGGATGTATGCATGCATAAATGCATTCTTTCTTGATTCATGCACATATGGATGTGCATGCACACATATATACATACATCATCCTTCATGGTTGTATATACATAGAAAATGGTGGCAATATAAGACTCACACCTTGGTTATTTATATGAATTATTATTTCTATTTGTGTTAAAACAAAAAGAAAAAGAAAAGGATAATTCATGGTCTTGATTCTACACTCTTCTTCAATTAACCATGCTCACCTACTTATTAACCATGAGTTAATCTTCCTCTTTTGTTTTAACTCAAGTGAAATAAATATCCATATAATATAACCATGGTTTGAGATGAGAAGTAAAATATATATATATATATATATATATTCATATATTTTCCATTTTTCATATGAGTTTTTCTTTTACTCTTGTTTAAAAAAGGCCATCATCTTATTCCTCCTTCTTCTTTTGTTTTCTAGATTTCTCTAGTGAGCAAATTACTCACCAAGTTAGGATTTTGAAGTGAGAATAGCCACCACAACATCATTCTACACAAGTCTTGCCCACTTGTTTAGAGTGTTAGCTTCATTTCTTTCTCTTGATCAAGTGAAGTTGCAAGCTTGGACAAAGGAGCTTCGGGTGGATTGTCGTGGACGTTAGAAGACCTCAAGCTAACCATTTTCCAACTCTCAAGTGGCCAAGGAGTCTAGCAAAGGGAGCTACAAAGGTTGTACTCTCAAAACCCTAGCCTTTGTTACTTGTGGTGTGGTTTAAAGTTATGAAACCCTAATTTTCTAGGATTGATTCTTTGTATGCTTACTTAGCACCCTAAAAATTTATTTTTTGGTACATGTGATGCTTCCAAACCCTTCATGAGGTACTAGATGAACCTAACAATGTTATATTGCATCGTCATATTTTGAATAGCAGGGGGTTTTATGTGAGATGAGGGTTTTTATTTTCATTCATGTAACATTCATTGTATGTAATATTATGTTATTGGGGCACTTCCGGGTTGAGGTTGATGTCACCATTGTTGTAGATTATTTACTTTTCCGTATTAGGATAGACCCAAGGTGGGGAGCAAACGTAACCGGGTTCTAGAGTCCAGTGGAAGACCAACTCGAGGAGTCGAGTCTGGGTCTCCTAACTCTATAATTGGTAGGGTTTCTTGTCGCTCTCGTATGGATCTAGGGTTGTGGGTTTGGCTATTCATCGCGACCGTGGAATCCGTGTTTTATACAGGCTCAAAATAAAACACGGACCTCTTAGTATATCCAATATTTCATATGTTATCTTCTGCTGCTGATATTCTGTGATGTGATCATTTTGTATGCATGAGCCAAATACTTTATTATTGTATATATGATATATAATAAACGTTGCTTATGTTTTGCACCCGCGCTAGTCCCGCCCCGGTATGTCGTTAGTTAAGTAACCTAACAGTGCATAACGGGACACTGTGGCCAATGCGGATGGCATAAGCGTACGTTGTATTTTCGTTTCTTCTGTGATGCTTAGGAAGCACAAATGATGGGAATTCATTAATGAGATTAATGAAATAAAAGAAACCTAAAAGATGTTGTAGAATCAAATTTATAAAAAGGGTAGCTTTGGTTTTTGCTTTGCATAGCGGTATTCCTTATAGAATATCCAGCACCTTATTCGATAAGGAAAGAGCCGATATCCCTTCACCCAGAGTGACCAGTTTAGCGAAACTAGCAGATGCTACAACTCACTCGGTTATGTTTTTGACCGCTTCTATAGTTCTTGCTTTTCATATTGGTATTTGTGAAATATCCTGCACCTTATTCGATAAGGAAAGAGCCGAGATCCCTTCACCGGGAGTGACCTCTTTAGCGAAACTAGTAAAAGCCTAAAAAACACTCCTTTTCAAAATCACTTGTTTCTACAACGATATCAAGTTCATTACGCAAAAGGTTTTCTGAAAAACCTGTCGTAGCCTACGACATTTCAGATAAGTAATATTTAGTATTCGTGCTGCATTTGTTGGCTTTCGTCAAGGCGTAGTGTGCGGTAGCTACTTACTGCTTATTTTCAGCATATGATGCGATTGGATTAGGATAGTCGTACACTTTGTTGGCTTTCGTCAAGGGTTGTGCGGGTGGGTTTAATTTAATCAAGAAATGTACGGGTTGAACTTGACTAGCGGAATAAGGTTTGTCGACTTTCGTCAAGGTCATAGCACGTTAGGGGTAAATGTATTATCGAGAATTTCAAGTGTTAAATTTTGCAATGAGATTGCATACCTTCTATGAGATAGTTGGATCCTGATACCCACTGCGAGTAAGAGTTACTCCTGGGAGAGTTTCACACATGACAATTAGCCGATCAAGTAGGCGTCTAGAAAGGTGTTTAAGGGGTTACACCCCTGGGAAAATGAGGTTTCTTCTAATTAGGTCCATGCGAAAGCACGGGAAACCTCCCTCAAAGTACCAACACTGGCCTAGCCGAAAGATTGGCAAACTTGTAAGGTATAATTAATCTCGGCTAGTCTTACCCTTTAGGGTTTGAAGGAGGATTTGATGAAAACAGTGGGAGCCATCCTGATTAGATAAAATAATAACCAATCTAATCTTGCAAGAGCATACTCTAAAGTGTTTTATTCTCTCTCTCTCTCCAGGTAGCGACCATGTCAGGCCTTAATCAAGATAAAAATATGGATGTACTGACCGAACCCGCTTGTTATACTGAGCAGGGGAACATTGGTTCCGTTCTTTCTTATAATTCTTATAAGACTGAGCATGAAATAGGGGAATATCCATATTCCCACACCGCCTAAACGAAGAACAAGTATGTTGATGCATCTTCTTTGGGTGTGTTAGTTGTCGAGAACCGTTTCTCAGTTCACTCTACGTCGTGGGTATTAGATACCGGATCGGGATCCCACATATGTAATATGTTGCATGGGCTAAGGAAAGGAAGAGAACTGGGAGAGGTGATCATTCCATAAGAGTAGGGAATGGTGCAAATGTTGCAGCTAAAGCAGTTGGCGAATATCACCTTGTATTGCCAAATGGTACTACATTGATTCTGAACGAATGCTATTTCATTCCGACCCTGATATGCAATCTTATATCGGTTTTTTTATTGAGTAAAGAAGGATATAATTTTGTAGTACAGGATATTGTTATGAACATATTCCTGAATCAAAAGTTGATTGGATCAGACTCGTTAAAGAATGGCATATACGTTCTGAATCAAACTACAGTCCTTAATGTACAAAACACACACAAGAGGAAGAGTTCAGAAATGGAGGAATCCTTCTTGTGGAATTGTTGACTAGGTCATATCAATGCGACACGACTAGCTAAGTTGCATAAGGATGGATATTTGAATCCGTTCGAATTATCATCCTATGAAACTTGCCATTCATGTCTCAAAGGCAAAATGACCAAATCTCTGTTTAGTGGACACGGAGAAAGAGTTACGGAACTCTTGGGACTAATATATAGTCATGTATGCGGTCCTGTGTCTACACATGCCAGGAATGGTTCTTCGTACTTCATTACATTCACTGACGATCTCTCAAGATACGGACATGTGTTCCTGTTGAAACACAAGTCTGAAGCTTTTAAGAAATTCAAAGAATATAAGCATGAAGTAGAGAACCGAACGGGTAAAAGTATTAAGATCCTTTGATCTGATCGAGGAGGAGAACACTTGAGTAATGAGTTCCTGGACTATCTAAAAGAGAATGGGATTCTCTCTCAGCTTACTCCTCCTTATACACCATAGCACAATGGTTTATCGGAACGGAGGAATCGCACCCTATTAGATATAGTGCGTTCCAAGATGAGCACTGATGAGTTGCCTATTTCATTCTGGGGGTATGCGCTTGAGACAGCGATACACCTATTGAATATGGTTCCTACCAAATCAGCGCCTACCACTCCATATGAAATATGGAAGGGGAAGAACCATCTCTTAATTATGTTAAGATATGGCGTTGTCCAGCCTATGTCAAATGGAATAATCCGTACAAACTCGAGGTAAGGTCTGTCCTGTGCAAGTTTGTAGGATATCCCAAAAACTCATAAGTGTATATCTTCTACCACACTGAGGAACAAAAGGTGTTTGTTTCTGGACATGCCACCTTTTTAGAAAAGGAATTTCTTGCAAAGAAAATCAGTGGCGAGGTGGTAGAACTGGAAGAAGTTCCAGCTATACAAACTATGACAGAAGATTGGGTGGAACCAGAGGATTCAGCAGTTCCCGACGAACCCCAGCCTCTCCGCCGATCTAGTAGGGTTCCTCATCCACCAGAGAGATACTACGGTTTTCTCATCGATGGTGGAAGCGAGGACTGCATCATGGAAGATGATGACCTAACTAGCTTCGAGCAGGCCATCAGGAGTTGAAACTCTGTGAAGTGGCTGGATGCAATGCGATCTGAGATGGAATCCATGTACACCAACAAAGTATGGACTTTAGAAGTTGCTCCTGAAGGGTTAAAACCCATTTGGAGCAAATGGATCTTTATGAAGAAACTTGGTGTAGATGAAAAAATTGAGACTTTCAAAGCTAGACTTGTTGCAAAAAGTTTTCATCAACGACCAGGTGTGGATTATAATGAAACCTTTTCTCCAGTGGCTATGCTTAAGTCCATCCGGATCCTACTTGCCATTGCTGCATACCATGACTATGAAATATGGTAAATGGATGTTAAGACCGCCTTTTTAAATGGTGATTTGGAGGAGTGCGTGTATATGACTCAGCCAGAGGGCTTCGTAGACAGTGGGAGCAGCAGAAAGGTGTGCAAGCTGCTTAAATCCATCTACGGGTTAAAGAAGGAATCACTTAGTTGGAACATCTGTTTTGATGTTGTAGTCAAAGAGTTTGACTTCATCAAGAATGTGGATGGACCTTGTATTTACAAGAAGGTGGCAGAGAGTAAGGTTGTTTTCCTCTTATTGTACGTCGATGACATACTCTTGATAGAAAATGATGTTCCTATGCTGCACTCGGTCAAGCTCTTCTTATCACATAGATTCTCAATGAGATATCTAGGTGGTGGCTCCTGCATTTTGGGGATTAAGATCTATAGAGATAAATCTAAACGGATACTGGGATTTTCCCAATTCAGGTACATTGACACCATACTAAAGAGGTTTAGTATGGATAAATCCAAGCTTGGGAATTTACCCACGATCTCTGGACTCACTCTCTCTAAAGAGATGTCTCCCAAGACTAATTTGGAGAGAGCTCGCATGCAAGAGATACCCTATGCTTTGGCAGTAGGCTTTATCATGTACGCGATGCTATGTACCATACCCGATGTAGAATACTCACTAAGTGTAGTGAGTAGGTATCAAGAAGATCGAGGAGAGAGTCACTGGACAGCTGTGAAGAACATTCTCAAGTTTTTGAGAAGGACTAAAGAGACGTTCTCGGCGTTTGGTAACGGAGAACTCCAGACGGAGTCCTTTACCGAATCGAGCTTCCAAAGTGATAAGGACGAATCTATGTCGCACCCGGGCTTTGTCTTCACCCTCAATGGAGGATCGGTTTGTTGGAAGAGTTCCAAACAGGAAACCGTGGCAGACTCGACGATGGAGGCTGAATACATCGCTGCCAACGAGGCTGTCTTGATAAATAAGTTCATAACTGAACTTGGAGTGGTTCCGTCCATTGAGCATCCAATACCTTTGTATTGTGATAAAAATGGAGCTGTAGATTTTGTTGGGATTCCTTAGCACCCTACTGGGTTTTCACAGCAACTACCATGCAAAATTTAAAAATTCTAAGGTGCTAATCAATCCTAAGCTACGATCAAGCTAGAGTAACTAGACAATATATAACATGTAATCTACCATTACAAGTAGTGAGCAAGGAATACAACCTTTGTAGATCGGTCCCTCACTTCTAAAGCTCCGTGTTGATGTCCCTTCACTGCGATCATGGATCTCCCAAATTCTAATATGGGTCCCCTGGGAGAAATGAACAACCTTGCTCGAAGTCTTCGATGCCGAAGATGGTCTACGTCGAAGAGACTCAAACCCAAGCTAACCCTTCACTGGGTCATGAACTTTGTGAAGAGAACACCCAATAATACCCAAGTATATGTATAGGATGATGAAATAGGAAGTGAGCACACTTTAGATTTTAGTTTCTCACTCATTTTCACCATTTTTCAAGAAGTTAGAGAGCTAGAGGAAGAATATGAAGAAGAGCTCAAGAAGAAAATCAAGTGGTGAATTTTGCAACCATGGGTGAGTTAGTATCATATACTAAACCCTTTTAGAGACTTACCCATGGCTAACTATAATGTATTGGTTTTAAAATATCTTAAGTAAAAAAAAATGTGTGGACTTGGTCAATGGTAATCTAAGCTTCCTGAAGTTTCATGCCATGACAAAATAAGCCACCATTTTGAATTTACTTAAAATAAATAAAACCTCACAATTATAAGTAAGCATGGTGTAAGTCTTACACACACCCAAGTTTGCATGTATCATCAAGCATGACACAAACATGTACACAAGTATATATCACATATACACTTTGTGCACATCAAGTGAGAAAACAATCTTAAGTGAGTCAATAATAGTTAATGTGAAGTAATATATCAAATATATAATTGTACATTAAATCATTAAATCAACACTTGATTTAATGATCCGGTCATATCGCATATAACTGGCTAATATCATGTGTATCAATTTATCGAATCAATACTTGATTCGATAACCCGGCTATATCACATATAACCGACCGATGATACAAATCGTGAGAATAGAATACGGTATCACATACTCGTATTAATCACGCTCCCGCATATATCTTATATATGCTCCTACTCCGTTTCGCTTGAGCCAGGAAACCTCTGTGTAGGACTCTAAAGGCTCGTCAATACGCCGGCAGTACGTCATGATCATATCAAACACCTACAAGCCGCAAGAGGCGTGCTAAACGTAACGACCATCCAGGTATTGAGCGATCAGAAGATCAACAACCAAGCCTGCTCATACTCCTGCGAATCCAATCAGTAACGCTACCGTACAGTCAGGTCTCTTCGTCTGATATGTCGGATATCTCGTCTAGGGGTGGTAAACGTCAGACCCCAGTAACTCGATAAGTCATGCCGATATAAGGCTCATAACGGGTCGAGAAACTACTGGTAACACTTACCAGTAAATCTCTGAAACAGCCCTGGCCAGGGACTTTCCGGTTATAGCCAATCGAGCACAGCGCAACATCAACCCCTAATACCGGGATAGATGAATCCCCTCATATCGCCCATTGCCTCCATATGACTCGGGACTGTACCTAAAAACCACCGTTTTGCACGTTCTCATGAACGTGGTAAGGTGGAAATCAAAGCACGGTGGGAATCACACAAGACTCTATGACAATCTTGGGTCGACAGACTAACCTGTACCAGTGTTACCAGAGAACTGCCATCTGGCGTGAGTCATAATACCATCTGGGAGTTCTCGGCGAGTCCTTCCAGTGCACCCAGTCTCCACTGAACACCCGTATATCATCTTTGATGTCAAACACCAATGGATATGGGATCATCCATCGCCCATCTGCATGGGTCGAGAAGGTATACGCTAGTCTACTCTGGTATATTGATGCCCCGTCTCGATACACCCACGACTAGGGACATCAAAGGATGTACTCACAGACCACCTTTGTCCCACTAGTATGATATCCATCATAATCTAGGTAGTCAAGTACGCATCCTAAGGGTTTTACCAACATGTAACAGAGAGACAATCAGTGTACATGTTAAGATAAAGAGTAACCAGATAGCATACTATCATGTCGAGCAAGAAAGTCCTCCATATATATGTCCAAGCATTCACTACAATATACATCTCATGTACAGTAATGGCCTCTAGGGCATACATATAACTAAAAATCTCCCACTTGCACTAGGGCCATCTTATAGCAGTGGTTGTAGTATCTCATACTCAACCATCCCATAAAAGCCTCTCTCTAGGAAAAAGGCCTTTGTGAGTGGATCCGCCGTGTTGTCCTCTGAGTCTACTCTCCTAACCTCGATCCCCTGGAGATCAACCATCTCCATGATCAGGTGATACTGCCTTAGAATATGTCTAGGTCCCTGATGGGTCAGGGGTTCCTAGGCATAAGCCACAACTCCATTGTCATACAATTGTAGGAACGAAGTTCATCTCATGAACTAATATACACCCAGACTTCCACTTTTGTAGCATCTTAGGTAGCGATGTATCTAGCCTTTATCGTCTAGTTTGCTACGGTATCTATCTTGGAACTCTTCCAACATACCGTCCCTCTACTGAGGGTAAAGACAATGCCTGTGACTGACATTCAGTCGACCTTACCACCCTGGAAGCTATCCAGTGATTCTCCCCAGGATCGTTTGATACCATCTCACTACACCTAGTGAGAATCATAACATCCATCTAGATCTATCTCATGGATCCAAAATCCAGGATTTAGGAGGTATCACTTTGATCCTATATGGATAATCCTAGTGATAAGAGGAAATTGACCGAGCGTAGCATAGGAAGCTCATTTCCTATCAAGTGTATGTCATCCCGGTACAATACGAGGATCACCACCATACTTCCTCCTACCTTTTTGTATATGCAAGGTTCATTTACCATTTTGATGAAGTCATACTCTTCGAATACCATATCAAAACAGATGTTCCAACTCCGCGATGCCTGCTTTATCACATAAAGCAACTTGTACACGTTTCCTCTGCTCCCACTGTCTACGAAGCCCTCTAGCTGTGTACTTATAGACGCTCTTTTCTAAATCACTATTTAGAAAAGCAGTCATGACACCCAACCGCCAGATATCGTAGTCATGGTATGTAGAAATGGCAAGTAGGATCTGGATGTACTTAAGCATAGCTACTGCAGAAAAGGTTTTATCATAAACCACATCTGGTAGATGACGAGAATCTTTTACAACAAGTCTAGCTTTGAAAGTCTCAACTTTTCCATCTACACCAAGTATTCTTCTCAAGATATACTTGCTCCCGTGTCACGCCCCGCTTCCCAAAAGAAGGAGAAGGATGACGTGGCAAGGTCCGCAACCTAACTGTATTGAAGGTGGTCTATTCAATACAGTTACGTTAAGCGTATGAATATTTAATATGCAGGATGTGTACCAAAACAAAAATAATAAAAGCGAAAGGCATTTTATTTCCATTAACCGAACTTTATTACATCTCAAAAGAAAGAGTAAAATAAACTGAGTATATACTCATTCTTATCTGATGGACATTCCAAAGATAGAGGAAGAAAAGGAAGGCCCGTCAGCGAGTTATACTCGGGTAGGATTGCCTCATAAGATAGTAAGGGTATAGAAACAAACATGTGTATATAATGAATATGATGTACATGTGTATAAAGGTATGAGGTTATATACAAATTAGATATGTGAATATGAGTAGGTTGTATATGTTGTAAGTTATATGTTGATGAAGGTAATAGTTTGTATTAGTTTGTTAAATTAGGGTCCGGATACTCGTGATTATTCCGTTGTGGCCACGAAACAACAACTAGGGAAGTAAAATGTACCGTTTCACTTCCTGGGATCATGATCGAGTAGTAGGGAAATCTGAGTTCCGAATTATCCTTGCCTAATCAAATTACCCATTCCCGTGGTTCAGTATAAAGGTTCGGACAAATTAGAGTTAGTGCGTATACTTCTAGGCATGGAATTTCCACATTGTATAGTCGCCCATATATTGGAATGGTCACCCGGAATATCGGGATCTTCATAATAAATATTCCATACCTAGGTCCGCGCATTCTAACCCTAATCGTATCCTGATTTGTATATGTCATGTTGTCATAAAATGGAATTTAAAACGTATTGATCTCGTTTAATATGGCCTTCCACGACCACTCGTTTTATTTTCTAGAATTTGTAAAGTACTTCGCGTTATCTTAGAGAAAGCTTAGTAAAAGAATAATAGGGTTTAATTATCTTTTATTACTTCTAAGAAAAACCATAATATTTGGGATATTTATTATTTTGGAAAAGCATAATGTTTTACAGAAAATATCCTTTTGATAAAAGGTTGTGATGTTTATTTGAAAATCTTTTACAAGAGGTTTTATTTGAAAATCTAGACTGCTCCTAATATTCCAAAGGGACAAGTTATGAGGTCCTCAAATCGCTTCTTCACCGCCAATTGTGGCCAGGTAAGTGCCAGGTGAGTGGGAGGCTCTCCACTACAAGTAGTGGCCCTAATTAAGTAACCACTCTCCTTAGACACACTTGCCTAGACACCACAAAGTCTGGTTTAGATAAACGATCGACTCCTACAATATTTCCTTTGTTCTAGATTGGTGTTATTTTAAAATTAACTCTTAATAAGATACTAAATATTCCCATTTGAAAAGATATCGTTATTTAAATTTAATATTTTCTTTCTTAAAAAGTTGAGGGGTTTTAAAAATATTTGTAAGTAAAATATACGTATGTTGTATCTAAAATATTTATTTCACATATCTTTATTTTTTATAGGTATTTTAAACAAATATAATATTTAAATTAAACGAGAGTATCTTGTGGAAGTAACCTATTTCGAGATCATTTTTAGAGTATGGGTATGTCAGAGGTGAAATGACAATTCATGGGTTATATCAGATTCAAGGTATTATGGGTGTGCAATAAACTTCTATGTACAGAGGAAAATTAAACACCGTTATAAATGGGGGTTAACAGTATCATTATTAAGGGTACAAGAAAAAAGGGTATGCACAAATATTATAACACCATTTTAAATGGGGGTTGATGATTAGAAGTTGGAACTAGGTTATTGAGATAGAAGAAGGTGACAGGCAAAGTAGAGAGAGGCGGATCCTACCTTGAGTTTGAGTCGGATGCCGAAAGGTTGAAAACGTAGTCTCGTACTAAATCCTCAATAGCCCCATGTCCCGATTTTTCCTCTGCGATTGGAAGGAGCAGTAGCGTCGGCGTCCTCGATACGAAGGTACCGGTATTTTTTTCAGAATTTTTGGAGATCTGAGGTGTGAGAAATTTAGATTTGATGGTGTCTATTTATAGGGTTCAGATGGTAACAAAAAAATCCAAAAACGTTAAAAAAATTCCTCAAAATCTGTGCCGGCCATGATTGCTGATGATTTGCTCATGATTGCGCCCATCACCTCAATTCATGGCCGTTGGATCTGCATCCAACGGCGCAGATCGCGCCGCCGCCACGCCACGTGTCGTGCGTTGATTCGCCCGTAGCTGTGTGTGCGGATCACGCGCTTTCGTGTGGTCCCCACCACGCGGGCGCCGCCAGGGTTTCTGGGCTGTTGGATCTTGGATCCAACGGTCCAGGTTAAAAGGTTTTAAAAAATTTAAAATAAAAATAAATAAAACAGCAGATTATTTAAAATATTGAGTTGGCTTTGAAAAATTTGTTAAAAATAGTTTAAAATACGGGAAAATTATGGAAAATTCCAGAAAATATATTTTCTTTTTATCTTTAATATTAAAATAGTTTTGGGCTAAAACTAAGTAATATAACCGTTCCTATCGTTTTAGCTAGTTACTAAAATTATAGAATATCTAATTTATCCTTTAAAATATTTTTTATTACGAATTAATTACTTTTATTGATAATAAAAATATGTAGATTATTATAAGGTATTATAAATTCTTTCTAAAACATTTTAAGACTATAAAAATAATAAAGAGATTTTAGAAATTTCCTTTAATCATATTTACTGCTGTGAAAATTATTAACACTACTTTAAAAATTATTATTATATAAAAGAAACACGTAAATAATTATTTGATAGTAGAAATATAAATAAAATATATTTTATTAGGTATTAGAAAATATGGTCGTTACAATCTACCCTCCTTAAAATAATTTCATCCTCAAAATTTCAGAAGGTAGGTCAAAGGAAGAAAGAAATCACTAAGAAGAGATTATCGCGGTTAAATATTTTGGTCTCGCACTCTCATCCCGTTTCCTCACTTCCGTGTATGTCTGCCTAGTAGTTCTTCTTTCATACAGCTCTAGCCAGCTGGATTTTCTTGTCGCTCAAATTTTCATCCTTCTAGTATTCAGACCGGTTACTGCTCGTAACCTTTCCATAATCTCGGAATGGTCAAAAGTATGACTAGGGTTTCCTCCAACGAAAGTAGAAAATGTAGGCTATACATAAACCCACTGTCTCCTTCCAAGATGTTAAACTGCCGATGAGTCGTGGGCTGAGCATTCCACGTTCGCTGCATTGTATCACCATATCCACTTTTTCTACTATTATCTTACAAATTCTCCATCTTCAGGGTCTTCCCAACCGATCGGCACTTCACCTATATGAGACTTGACCCCTCTCATCTGCTTCATGTGTTTCAACCCTCCGAGTCCTCACATTCTCCTTAGAGTAGTGTTTCTATGTCTTCAAGATGAACATTTACCATCGCCGGTTGTGATTCTGGATAGGAATAGTTGCATCCACAAATCGTTAGTTGTCTTGACGCATATGCGACTATATTGCCGCGCTGATACATCACATCGCCAAGTCACTCCTCCGAAAATAATTGTGGATGTTTAAAACTTCTGGGTTAGCTAAGAATTGCAAGAATGGTTGTGATAGTTACGATCTACCCTCCTTAGAATAATTTCATACTTGAAATTTTCAAAGGAGTAGCCACTACTAGGCACGGAAATCAGTAACGCTACCAGGAATCCTCTTTGCTGCATGTGTCGCTCCCGCGAGTTGGTGTATCACTTGATGCATGGAAAGTCTTGAAGGGTCAGGTATAAGGAATTGGAAATTATAAAATTGGTAGTTGCTTCCGGATGGAAAAGTTTGGAAGTTGAAGGAAAGATATGAATTGATGGAAAACATGAGAGCTATAACATAAAGGCAACTAGTCGAAATTACGGAAACTAGGGAAAATATGGTGAGTCCAACTAAGAATTGCATCGAAATATAAATAAGAATGGTATCAGAAGAAAGGTTGCGAAAAGAAAGAGTACTTCTGTTGTCTTTCCACGTGGCATCAGTCTTCTCGGCTGTCATGGTGATGGTCTGACATTTGGGTCCATTCTTTTGCGCTTGCTAAAATACACGCTCCTGTGATGGCAAGGGTGGTCCCTTAAGTGATGTCCCTTGGCCAGTTGGTCGAGTGGTGGAAGGTGGCTGGTTTCCCTGTCTTGGTGTCACATAATTAGCTGGATTATGGACGGGGCCTGATTGTCTCCCACTCTGAGGACATTCCCTAATAGCATGATCCGGAGACCCACAGACTGTGCAAAGTTTTTTCAAGATGCGACAGTCTCTCATGTGGTGTCCGGTCTTACCACAATGGTTGCAGGTAATGGCTGGTTTTCCAAAGTTAGTTGGTTCAACTGGTCTCTGGGGTTGTGATCCCCCGTTGAATCTGGAAGATGATCCCTCGAGAATTTGATTGGCTGGTCTCTTAATGCCAGATAAACGGTCATCCTTCCACATCCGTCTCTGAAGGTCTTCGAAGTTTTGTGCCGCCTCTAAGATTTCATCATAAGCTGATAAGGTAGAAGAAGACATGGAGGACTATGTCTTCAGGTCCTATCCTTGTCGGAATCTTTTAGCATATAGTTCCGGGGTTGCCACCAGGTGATGCACAAACCGACTTAATCTCGCGAACTCTGAAGAGTACTCGTCCAGCGACTTATCCTACATGCTCCCTTGTTTGAACTGTATAAACTCCCGTTCCATTTTTAGGTGTGCTACGACAGGAAAATATTGAGTGTCGAACCGTCGTTTGAATGTTTCCCAGTCGACGAGCTCTTTCAGCCTGCTTTCCTCAGCATCCCACCATATCCTGGCATTATCCGTAAGTTGTAGCTTAGCGATATTCACCCACACGTCCTGTTCACACCAGAATATTGCTTTTACTACCGCCCATTCTTATGCTCGTTTGCTTATCGGTAGGTACACTTGAGCCGTGTTTGCTAGTTAATTGCAGTATACAGGTTCTCAACTCTAATCAATGAAATTCATAGAAAATCACGACAAATTCCGGATCACTGCCAACCACAGATAAAACACGGGTCTCCGCTCTCTATCCGTGTTGCCGCACACCAGTTTAAGGGACAAAATGGCAAATCGATTGTCATTTTCATGCACAAAGCACAATGTCAACACAAGATCCAACATATCTACGCGGAGCTCAAGAAAAATCATGGCAAAAGATCCACATCACATCATCTTTTGATCAGCTGAAATTCTGGAATGATTGTGAAGAGCTTCTGAGAAACAACATATACCACACTTAAGAGGACCACAAACCAGGGAATCCGACAAAAGATGAACGCCCAAGCCTTCTAATTGGCCGCAGAACCGCGTCATAAGCGCGCTTAGGCCGCGGATCCGCGGCCATACGGCCTTTTCAGCTGAAGAATTTTTGAGGGTATTTTTGTCATTTTATATGGAGGTAGATTATTGCCCTAGGTTTCCAGTTCCCTGCCTATAAATTTCCAAGAACTTGCCAAGCCATAGGTGTTCTTTTCATGCCCTCTTTCTGATAGTTTTTAGTTTACTTCTTCTTCTTCTTCTTCATCTTTCCTCCATTATATTGTTGTGAGAGCTTTTTGAGTGGATGTTAAATGAAGATGAGGGTTATTTTGTATCATTCTTTTTGCTTAGCTTCCCCCTTGAGCTCTCTACCTTAACTTGATCTTGCAACCTCTTAAGTGTGCTTGCAAGTTTAAGCTTTGGTCATTGATCTCAAGGGGTTGTATCATTTTGGAATCAATAATATTCTCTCGTTTGTGCTTCATTCTCCATGAGTTCTTTGCCTTTTCTTGATCTTGCAACCTCTTAATTAAGCTTGCAAGTTTAAGATTGGTTATTGAACCCATGTCGTATTTTGGGTTCTATGGTTCCTAGTTTCATTTCTTGCTCATTTACTTTCTTGCACTTTAATACTTGCTTTACTTTCATGCACTTAAATTCCATGCACTTTTAATTTGTTGTTTGTAATCTTTTCTTTTCTTTGTTTATCTTTTCTTTTGCTCTTTTTGGTTCGTTTTGTGAATGATTTTAATATGTTGTTGTTAAGAATAAATACAATATTGTAAGTTATGGTTTCATTCCTCATTTCCTTTTCCCGTTATTTTCCTTTGAACTCCTCCCAAACGTTACGCAAGCGCTCCGTTAGTCACCCTACCCTACCAAGGTAACGGTGATTCCTAACCGCGACCGGTTGCGTTCGGTTTGGCCGGAGGCGAAAGAAAGAGAAAAGAACGGACGGACGGACAAGGGTCAATAAGCCGGATTCCACGAATACCGTGCTTAAGTCCCCTAATCCATGTTGTTGCCGATTGCTCTAGCTTAAATTGGTCAAGACTCGTCTCAAAGGTTTTGAGTGCGGATTTCCTTAGCTTACACTTTCGTATCTTTTTCTTAACAACATTATACTTACATATAGCACTTAGGAAAGAATTGAACAAACATATACACATTCTTTATTGACTCGTCTAAAACTCGAACGGACATACAACCATCTCCCTGTGGATCGACCCGTGCTCAACCGGCTAGCTGCATAGCGACACCGTCTTGATCGCAGTTATAACTTTCGAACTTTGAACATCCGACACGCCAAAAGCGTGCGATCAAATGGCACCGTTTCCGGGGTTACGGTAACGTATTTTATTTCTTGTTATTCGGGTTAATATTCTTTTTGTATATATTTATAAATAAAAAAATCTTTTTGTTATTTTTGATAATTTTTGTGAGCAAGTGTGCAGGCTAATCTGGAGCAAGTACAGTAATCCAAAAAGAAAACAGAGGTTTTATTTTGGAGATGAGAAGAAGTGGAGTTCGTTGACCAAAGACAAATCCCCAAGTCAACATTTTGACCGCGGAACCGCGGTCAAAAGGTGCCTTGAGCGGCGGTTCCGCGGTCCCATTGAGGCCTTTGTGCCTAATTTTTTCTCCACCCCTTTTTCTTTTCTTTTATCTTCTCTGTGAATTCCACCTTACTGTATTTTCTGCATATTTTTGCGGATTTACGAACTGCGATTGTGGGGTGCAAAGTGTACGTTCAAGGCTAAGGTGATTGCAAAGTACAGTGCCAAAGATCCGAGTAGTTTGACCCGCGCAAGCGAACTTTTCAAGCTTACCGGATTTGATTCAACGGGGGGTTTTCCTAACCCAAAAACTTAACGGTACGTATTTCTTAAAGACCTTCTTCTCAAATCCGACGCATCCAAAATACTATTCTTTTCAGGATTCTTTGCAAGTTTGCTAGCAAACGCTAAAAATTGACTAACCCGTATTTGTTTCAGTGCCGTGCTTAAACTAAAAAAACGATTGTTTGATTCTTTATAGATTTTTTATTGAATTTCGCATTGCATACATTAATACGGACTTAAGGTCAAGCGAACCCCACAACATACGGTAAAGGATTTCATCACCTTTTCCGTGGCACACAAATCACGAACTTGAGCATAATGTTTACCCGCACAGACTTTAAAAGAAACTAGACTTTAAGCCTTAAGGACTTCGTGCTCATTAGGAGAAGTTAACTGTGTTTAGAACCTCGCTTAACAGTACATTGTTTACGGGGTGTCTAGGAAAGTGTTAACGGTGAAACCGCCAAAAGAGAAAGGGTTATTTAATTAAGGACCTTCGCGAAAGCGTCGGAAAACCTCCCTTTATCTCTGCACTTACCTGGCCTCGTGATCAGTGTATCTTAAGCCCATTTCTCGACACCGTTTTACTTCGACAATCAAGTTCTGGAGCAGGTCTAGTTGACCTAGGTGAACCCTAGAACGATTAGGTGTGTGGTATTTTTGTGTCGTGATTGTTTTTGTCCAGATTCTTTTTGTGTGTATATTTCATTCTTTTGTTAATAACTAAAGAAAATCACATTCTTTTTCCCCTCCTTTTCTCTTCCTTTCTTTCTTTCTCTCTTCATATCATGGGTACCCCACCTCGCAAAACTCTTGCCGAACTTTGGTACCCACAACCAGACATTACTTCTTACGGTTCTTGCTTTGGCCGAACGTCAAACGATCCCTCCATGCCCAAAATCTCTTTGAAAGATCGGATAGACGCGTCTAGGACAAACACTTGCCCTCTGCAATCCACTTTGTATCAACCTTTTCAACCTCCCCTACCCTCTTATGTTGATACCCCTTTTGCAAGTCGTCCTTTGTCCATCGCTGAACAAATTGAACAATCCTATAGCCGATCTTTCACTCCTTTCACAACTATAGATTCTTGGGATCAACAATTCCATTCACCTTCTTATTCAAATGTTGATCCTACTCCTGTCCAACCATTCAATTCCTATCCATCCTACCCAACTTTTGCACCTTCCCTAGACATTACTTATACACAGCCTTTTGGGAGTTTCCAGTATCCAAACAAGTTTGAATCTTTTACTGAAACCCCTTCACAACCCATGTCTAGTCTTGAACTGTCTTTGTATGATTTTAGGGTAGCGTCGTACCAACAGATGATGGATTTGAATGCGTCCATGGCTGCCCTCATACAACCTAGTGACCCGGTAGCTAGTTTTCAACTAGCTCCAAATTTTCCAATGTATGAAGAGGCGGTAGGACAGGTTGAGAATTTGAGTGGAGAGAGTGAGCTGTACCCCCTTCCGAATCAAGCCTACCCGTTTCAACTTGCATCCCACAACTCCGGTTTTGAATGTTTATCTAGTGTTCCAAACGTTTCATTGATTAAAGATAGAACAAATAATGAGTTGTGTGACTTTGTAGTGTTTGATTTGCCCGATTGTGAAGGGTCCCTTTCGAGTGAAACCACACCCAATCCTTTTGACCTCTACACCTCCACTCTAGAACCTGAATTGATTAATATCCATGCTTTTGTTGAGGTGTCTGAGAATATTGATTTTCACTTGATTGAGGATATTGACGCCGGGAATATTTTGGCTGATGAACCTGTAGATTTGGCAGAGTTTTTCTCTCCAATTCATCATCCCCAGTCATTAACTGTTTTTCCCGAACCCCATATGCGTCTTGATTTTAATGAAATTTGCATGGATAAGCTGAATTTTGAGGAGACTATTGAGGATAGTACTGAGGATGAACCAGTTTTAATTGATGAGTCGGATTTTCCAATTCATCCTGTTTCTTTCATTGACTGTGTACACCCTCCTGAACCTTTAACCGATAACCTTCCTCAATCACCTACCTCCATCCTTTCCATCGTTCCGACCTTGCATGTAACCGTGTCACTTCCATTTCCATTGTCTGGTTTACCAAGTTCGGCATACCCATGGTTTCTCCCGAATCTTGAGGGATTTGACCCAATTTCTCGCCATTTTGATATATTAGTACAATCCATCTTTTCACATCGATCATTACAGATTGTACTAATTTATTCAATCCATTTCCACCATCAAGTTCATATTCCACTTCTTTCTCCTTTCCGTCATTCTTCTTCTCATATACCGAGACCGTATCCTGCTTCTATCTCCATACGGTCTCGCGTATTCTCCATTTCTTACCTCTCCGCATTCTTTCACCAACCAGCACGCTATCGCGATAAGATCTTTGAATGGTTGGTGCTCACTTTTGGCCTGTGTAAGGCCTTGTATAGCTTGACACTGTTCTCTTTTCCCCCCTAATCCTGAATTTCAACGCTTAACAGTGGAAACACTGTTTCACTTAAGTTTGGGGGGGAACCATTTTGTATATATATTTTTGGTTTTCTTTTTATTTTATTTTGTATAAAATTTTCTTTTGGAGAGCGCCGATAATTTTGACCCTCTTTGTATAGCCTGACAGTGAGGGCACTGTCAAGTTTAAGTTTGGGGGTGTGCTCGGTAAGCTTTCTTCCTTCACATTCATTTGTATATTCTGCATTTGCATACTTTATTAAAAACACACAAAAATCAAAATTTTTTGGAAAAATATAAAAACTTTGTCATTAAATTAGCTAATAGGGTAACTTAGATTTTATTCTGAAAGCTTAGTTGATATGTTTGAAATAACTAAATCCTTGGCTTAGGAATTGAAAACCCTAAAAATAACCCTCATTCTGTCTAGCTTTGGTAAGTATACGTCCTTACAGTTTTTTTTGAGAAATAGGTAATCTTGAGTTCAGTTCTTGAGTTAAGTCAAGATGAGGGGAAAGTGTTGAAGCTTTACTGAAGGATAAGTCTGAAAAATAGTTTCTTTTCTTAAGTTCAAATTTAGAAAGTATATACCCTATAACTGCACTAACACGCACCTTGGAACTTGGGATAGTAGAGGATACCTAGAAATACTCTTGCCTGAAAACCTTGTATGAAAGCAAAAAAAAACTGTATTTAAAGCTAAACACCAAAAGAGCATTATTAGAAAATATATCCGGTCTTGAAAAAGAAAAAGAAAAAAAAAAGAAAAAGAAAAATAGAATGAAGTGAAGACCTGGAAACTGCTATTTACGCTTTATGTTCACACATTCAGTAATCGGCCGTTAGTGCCTCAAGAAGCATTAATAGTCGCATGAAAGGTGTGTGAGCAAATCCATCCATCCTTAATGAAAAAAAGTAGTATTAGGTATTAGGGCAAGGGTATTATAGCTTGAATTGAATTCTTGAGTGTAGGAGTGCAAATACACACACACGTAAGGGTATACAATCGATGTTTGGATAAAAGATAGAAATGAAGAATAAGACTTATGTTTTTTTTTGTAAAGTTGATAAAAATCCTTGATTTAAGACCATACTGTTAGAAGGAAAACTCAGGAGAACAAACATCTTTCTAAACTTTTTTGGAACGTATAGGATCTAAAGTTAAATAGATAGGAGGCGTGAAAAATAAGGGTTGGATATTTCTAACTTAGGATGATAGAATTTCTAACGTAGATACTAAACTATCAGAGTAGAATCGATGTTAACTTATGACACTAGCTTGACGGGATTTTGTGGGTGTAATCCGCTGAAAACCCTCAAGAGACAACACTCCTCCTACTAGGGACACCTAGAGGTTTAACGGCTTGTTGCACAAGCTCAGTGCAATCGCGTTCCCTGCGAAAGTGAGGTTAGGAATTTTTTGTGAATAATTGGCTTTGCTCGGGATGAGCAAAAGTTAAGTTTGGGGGTATTTGTTCACACCAGAATATTGCTTTTACTACCGCCCATTCTTATGCTCGTTTGCTTATCGGTAGGTACTCTTAAGCCGTGTTTGCTAGTTAATTACAGGATACGGGTTCTCAGCTTTAAACAATGAAATTCATAGAAAAGCACGACAAATTCCAGATCACTGCCAACCACAGATAAAACACGGGTCTCCGCTCTCTATCCGTGTTGCCGCACACCAGTTTAAAGGACAAAATGGCAAATCGATTGTCATTTTCATGCACAAAACACAATGTCAACACAAGATCCAACATATCTACACGGAGCTCAAGAAAAATCATGGCAAAAGATCCACATCACATCATCTTTTGATCAGCTGAAATTCTGGAATGATTGTTAAGAGCTTCTGAGAAACAACATATACCACACTTAAGAGGACCACAAACCAGGGAATCCGACAAAAGATGAAGACCCAAGCCTTCTAATTAGCCGCGGAACCGCGGCATAAGCGCGCTTAGGCCGCGGATCCGCTGCCGTACGGCCTCTTCAGCTGAAGAATTTTTTAGGGTATTTTTGTCATTTTATATGGAGGTAGATTATTGCCCTAGGTTTCCAGTTCCCTGCATATAAATTTCCCAGAACTTGCCAAGCCATAGGTGTTCTTTTCATGCCCTCTTTTTGTTAGTTTTTAGTTTACTTCTTCTTCTTCTTCATCTTTCCTCCATTATATTGTTGTGAGAGCTTTTGAGTGGATGTTAAATGAAGATGAGGGTTATTTTGTATCATTCTTTTTGCTTAGCTTCCCCCTTGAGCTCTCTACCTTAACTTGATCTTGCAAACTCTTAAGTGAGCTTGCAAGTTTAAGCTTTGGTCATTGATCTCAAGGGGTTGTATCATTTTGGAATCAATAATATTCACTCTTTTGTGCTTCATTCTCCATGAGTTCTTTGCCTTTTCTTGATCTTGCAACCTCTTAATTGAGCTTGCAAGTTTAAGATTTGGTTATTGAACCCATGCCGTGTTTTGGATTCTATGGTTCCTAGTTTCATTTCTCGCTCATTTACCTTCTTGCACTTTAATACTTTCTTTACTTTCATGCACTTAAATTTCATGCACTTTTAATTACTTGCTTGTAATATTTTCTTTTCTTTATTTATCTTTTCTTTTGCTCTTTTTGGTTCGTTTTGTGAATGATTGTAATATGTTGTTGTTAAGAATAAATACGATATTGTAAGTTAAGGTTTCATTCCTAATTTCCTTTTCCCGTTATTTTCCTTTGAACTCCGCCCAAACGTTACACAAGCGTTCCGTTAGGCACCCTACCCTACGAAGGTAACGGTGATTCCTAACCGCGACCGGTTGCGTTCGGTTTGGCCGGAGGTAAAAGCAAGAGACAAGAACGGACGGACAAGGGTCAATAAGCCGAATTCCACGAATACCGTGCTTAAGTCCCATAATCCATGTTGTTGCCGATTGCTCTAGTTTCAATTGGTCAAGACTCGGCTCAAAGGTTTTGAGTGCGGATTTCCTTAGCTTACACTTTCGTATCTTTTTCTTAACAACTTTATACTTTCATATACCACTTAGGATAGAATTGAACAAACATATACACATTCTTTATTGACTCGTCTAAAACTCGAACGGACATACAACCATCTCCATGTGGATCGACCCGTGCTCAACCGGCTAGCTGCATAGCGACACCGTCCTTATCGCGGTTATAACTTTAGAACTTTGAACATCCGACACGCTAAAAGTGTGCGATCACGTCCTTCAGAATTTGGGCGGCAGTGAGATCATTGACTGTTCCCTTAAGCCATTCTTCAGCTTCTATAGGGGTTTCCTTTCCCGAAAAAGTCTTAGGGTGGAGTGATCTGAATTGTTTCACTCCCGCCGCTCCTTGAGGAACTGGGACCAGTGCCTGCTTAAAAACAACTGCTTGCTGCTGCCTACTCTCGCGCAGCTCTTGATGCAGGGCAGCCGATTGTTGCTGTTGCTCCAGTAGTCCTTGCAGCATTTGTAGCATCGTTGCGTGATGAGCAGTGGCTTCATTGTCTCTATTTCCCCTTCGGTTGCGGTGATGGTGTCGTCCAGCCATTGATGATCTGAATCAGAATAGGTTAGGTTACAATCAGGCTGAGGGATGAGACAGGATAATAACTTCCATGGAAGAACAACAATTAATGTAAGAGAGGCTAAGAAGATCACAAGAGAGATTTTTGCTCGAAACTAAGATTTTATTATCCAACTTCAATATGGAGAGTACAACCGAAAAGTAAGGACATGCCCCCACCGTTTTATTCGGCCAAAGAAAAGGAAAAAGGCTTATTAGTCTCGATTACGGGAGTTCAACAAGTAGTCATAGGTCCTCGATCTAAGAAAAGTATGACCATTCCCACGGTGCCTTGTGGGGACAACCGCCTGAGAGTCTACGACTTCGTCGTCTGAATCTCTAGATGTAGCTTCAAAGTAATATCGGACATGTCATCCTCGTTGGAAAGATTTTCCATGACCAGAAGGAAATGTCATGGTCAGGGTGCAGAATGTCAAGGAAGGGACAAGGGACATAAGAAAACTATGATTTCGGTATAGATGGATGAAATTCACAAATATAATAAGTCAGTTAACGGTTTCATTTTAGCACACAAGAGGTCCTGCATGGGCCACCACAAAAACCTGTCACGCCCCGCTTCCCAAAAGAATGAGAAGGATGACGTGGTAAGGTCCGCAACCTAACTGTAT
Organism: Agapanthus africanus; assembly: GCA_030015575.1. Taxonomy (NCBI): domain Eukaryota; kingdom Viridiplantae; phylum Streptophyta; class Magnoliopsida; order Asparagales; family Amaryllidaceae; genus Agapanthus; species Agapanthus africanus. The sequence continues at coordinate 179,650,015 of JASDDO010000031.1, read as the reverse complement.
TGAAGGTGGTCTATTCAATACAGTTACGTTAAGCGTATGAATATTTAATATGCAGGATGTGTACCAAAACAAAATAATAAAAGCGAAAGGCATTTTATTTCCATTAACCAAACTTTATTACATCCCAAAAGAAAAATTACATAAACTGAGTAGTTTAATTACATCGAGAAGAAACAAAAACCCTAAACATGTGGGCAACAACAAAAATTAAAACACTCTAATCTTCTATCGTCTAGTCGGCATAATATTCATAAGCTGGCTTCACACCTTGATCTTCGCTATAATACTATTCTTATCTGACGGACATTCCAAAGATAGAGGAAGAAAAGGAAGGCCCGTCGGCGAGTTATACTCGGGTAGGATTGCCTCATAAAATAGTAAGGGTATAAAAACAAACAGGTGTATATAATGAATATAATGTACATGTGTATAAAGGTATGAGGTTATATACAAATTAGATATGTGAATATGAGTAGGTTGTATATGTTGTAAGTTATATGTTGATGAAGGTAATAGTTTGTATTAGTTTGTTAAACAAAGGTCCGGATACTCGTGATTATTCCGTTGTGGCCACGAAACAACAACTGGGGAAGTGAAATGTACCGTTTCACTTCCCGGGAACATGATCGAGTAGTAGGGGAATCCGAGTTCCGAATTATCCTTGCCTAATCAAACTACCCATCCACGTGGTTCAGTATAAAGGTTCGGATGAATTAGAGTTAGTGTGTATACTTCTAGGCATGGAATTTCCACATTGTATAGTCGCCCATATATTGGACTGGTCACCCGGAATATCGGGATCTTCATATTAAGTATTCTATACTTAGGTCCGCGCATTCCAACCCTAACCGTATCATGTTTTGTATATGTCATGTTGTCATAAACTGGAATTTAAAACGTATTGATCTCGTTTAATATGGCCTTCCACAACCATTCGTTTTATTTTCTAGAATTTGTAAAGTACTTCGCGTTATCTTAGAGAAAGCTTAGTAAAAGAGTAAGAGGGTTTAATTATCTTTTATTACTTCTAAGAAAAACCATGATATTTGGGATATTTATTATTTTGGAAAAGCATAATGTTTTACAGAAAATATCCTTTTGATAAAAGGTTGTGATGTTTATTTGAAAATCTTTTATAAGAGGTTTTTATTTGAAAATCTAGACTGATACTAATATTCCAAAAGGACAAGTTATGAAGTTCTCAAATTGCCTCTTCACAGCCAATTGTGGCCAGGTAAGTGCCAAGTGAGTGGGAGGCTCTCCACTACAAGTAGTGGCCCTAATTAAGTAACCACTCGCCTTAGACACACTTGCCTACACACCACAAAGTCTGTTTTAAATAAATAATCGATGCCTACAACCTTTCCTTTGTTCTAGATTGGTGTTATTTTAAAATTACCTCTTAATAAGATACTAAATATTCCCTTTTGAAAAGATATCGTTATTTAAATTTAATATTTTCTCTCTTAAAAAGTTGAGGGGTTTTTAAAAATATTTGTAAGTAAAATAAACGCATGTTGTATCTAAAATATTTATTTCACATATCTTTATTTCTTATAGGTATTTTAAACAAATATAATATTTAAATTAAACGAGGGTATCTTGTGGAAGTAACCTATTTCAAGATCATTTTTAGAGTATGGGTATGTCAGAGGTGAAATGACAATTCATGGCTTATATAAGATTCCAGGTATTATGGGTGTGCAATAAACTTCTATGTACAGAGGAAAATTAAATACCGTTTTAAATGGGGGTTAACATTATCATTATTAAGGGTACAAGGAAAAAGGGTATGCACAAATATTATAACACCATTTTAAATTGGGGTTGATGATTAGAAGTTGGAACTAGGTTATTGAGATAGAAGAAGGTGACATGCAAAGAAGAGAGAGGCGGATCCTACCTTGAGTTTGAGTCGGATGCCAAAAGGTTGAAAACGTAGTCTCGTATTAAATCATCAATAGCCCCGTGTTCCAATTTTTCCTCTGCGATTGGATGGAGCCGTAGCGTCGGCGTCGTCGATACGAATGCACTGGTATTTTTTTCAGAATTTTTGGAGTGCTGAGGTGTGAGAAATTTAGGTTTGAAGGTGTCTATTTATAGGGTTCAAATGGTAACAAAAAAATCCAAAAACGTTAAAAAAAATCCTCAAAATCTGCGCCGGCCATGATTGCTGATGATTTGCACATGATTGCGCCCGCCTCCTCAATTCCTGGTCGTTGGATCTGCATCCAACGGCGCAGATCACACCGCCGCCTCGCCACGTGTTGTGCGTTGATTCGCCTCCAGTTATGTGTGTGGATCACGCGCTTTCGCGTGGTCCCCACCACGCGGGCGCTGCCAGGGTTTCTGGGCCGTTGGATCTTGGATCGAACGGTCCAGGTTAAAAGGTTTAAAAAAATTGAATATAAAAATTAATAAAACAGCAGATTATTTAAAATATTGATTTGGCTTTGAAAAATTTCTTTAAAATAGTTAATAATGCGGGAAAATTATGGAAAAATTCCAGAAAATATATTTTATTATTATCATTAATATAAAAATAGTTTTGGGCTAAAACTAAGTAATATACCGTTCCTATGGTTTTAGCTAATTACTAAAATTATAGAATATCCAGTTTATCCTTTAAAATGTTTTTTATTACGAATTAATTACTTTTATTGATAATAAAAATATGTAGATTATTTTAAGGTGTTATAAAATCTTACTAAAACATTTTAAGCCTATAAAAATAATAAATAGATTTTAGAAATTTCCGTTAATCATATTTACTGCTTTGAAAATTATTAACACTACTTTAAAAATTATTATTATATAAAAGAAACACGTAAATAATTATTTGATAGTAGAAATATAAATAAAATATATTTTATTAGGTATTATAAAATATGGTCGTTACATCCTGATGGGGATTTAACCCTTCAGATATAGCAACCAAAGTCCATATTTTGTTGGTGTATATGGATTTCATCTCAGATCGCATAGCATTCAGCCATTCTTACAGAGTCCCCACTCTTGATGGCCTGCTCGAAACTAGTTAGGTCATCATCTCATTATGCAATCCTCGCTCCCACTGTCATAGAGAAAAACCGAAGTACCTCTCTGGCGGATGAGGAACCCTACCAGATCGGTGGAGAGGCTAAGGTTAGTCGGGAGATATTGAATCCTCCGGTTCTACCAAATTGTCAGCTTTAGTTTGTATAGATGGAACTCCTTCCAGTTCTACCTCATGTCCATGATTGGTAGAGATTTAGCGTGCTCGCGCTTTCTAAAAGATAGATCAAAAATATTTGTAACCGCAATCAAGAACGGCGTCGCTTTGCAGCTAGCCGGTGAGTACGGGTCGGTCCACAGGGATGTTGTGAATTTCCGATTCGCGCTAACGAGTTAATTCCGAAGGGTGTTCGGATTAATTATTAAATCTAAAAACCTAATTATTCTAGTGCAATTAATTAAATCTATTCTTGCTAGGGCTAGGTTTAGGGATGATTTGGAAATGGTAGTAAATCTCAACGCTTTCTTTACCCGAATGAAGATCTGTGAGGAGTTATGGTAATTATCAATAAAGTGGATTAGATCCGTTCGGGAAGGTGTTCCTTCCTCTAGGTTCTTGTCCTTCCTTTAGAGATCCTTACCCTAACCTCCATGGAAAACATCACACCCGGGCCTTTATACTACGGTATCACCGCTACCTCGAGGGATAGAGTGCCGTAGGGAGCGGTATGTGCATGTATGCATGGAGTCCTATTGTAAATATTTGATGGGTAAGAAAGGGATGAGAGATCTCATCTCTTAAAATCCTTCCCAAAAGCTAAACCCTAAACAAGTTCCTAGGGCATGGAATTAAATCTACCTAGGACAAGGAATTAAAATCTACTCTAGGGCAAGAAATTAAATTACTTACAGATGGCTCTCTCCAAACATCAAAGCAGGGTTGTCAGATCTGAATTTCTGAATTAAAGAGAGGCACCGATGCTCTCCAAAAGATTTCTCAATTTTATTAATGAAGGGAGGCATAAAGTTTACAATGAATTAGAGTCCCTATTTATAGAAGATAGGAAACCCTAGGGTTACAATGACTTGCATGTTTGCATTTACAAAAATAGCCCTCTAGGAAGACCGGTCAAAGCTGCAAATGAATTTTGATAAAATAAAATCTTCCTTTTGTCTTCTTAAAAAGGAAGTATTGGGCCTTTCCTTTATGGGCTCTTCTGTCTTTGGGCTTCCTGGGCTACTTAATTCTTTAATTCTTTCTTAAAATAGCTTCTGTTCTCTTTCAGATTTTCCAGTGAATAATTGTGGTGGACAAGTTAACCGTGGCTTCGAAATCTTAGACCTTGCATTGCCTTGTACTTTGTGAATTTTATCTTTGATGTAGGCTGGATCAAGAGTCTTCTGTTTGTTTGTCAAAAGTCCCTTTTTGTATCATCTTTTGTCTTTTTTCACTGTTTTCGCTCCAAGAACCTGTAACCTGTAATATGTAGCAGACATGCGTCAAAAGCACCCGTTTATTTATAAAATGAATAAGAATGGGGAATATAATAATGCAATATTCTAGTGTGAACAAATACCCCCAAACTTATCTTTTGCTCGTCCTCGAGCAAACTTATTTTTTATTTTATTCACTACAAAAAACCTAACCGCACTTTCGCAGGGAAACGCGATTGCACTGAGCACGTGCAACAAGCCGTTAAACCTCTAGGTGTCCCTAGTAGGAGGAGTGTTGTCTCCTGAGGGTTTTCAGCGGATTACACCCACAAAATCCTATCAACTCGGCCCATTGACTTTTGTTCTCCAATTAGGTTTTCTAACAAGGAATTCTATCATCGTCTACTTGTAAATTATCCACCCATATTCTTCACGCTTCCTCATTATTTAACTTAAGATTATATATGTTATGTAGACTTACTTAGCTTTCGGCATTTCTTAAGTTTTCCTTCTAGGGTTTCATCTCCACTTAGGAATTTCTATCAACTCTATTAAAGATACAAGTTCTATTCTTCATTCCTTTCTCTCATCTAAATTCCAATCACATACCCCTACGTGTGTGTATAAGTCACCCCTACACTTGGAAATTCAAATTAAGCAATCAACCCCTTGTCCGTTGTCCAAAGTACTAATTAGTGGTGAATTTAAATGAAATTTGCTTACACATCCTTCATGCGACCGTTAATACTTCTTGAGGTACCAACGACCGATTACAAAATGCGTTTGCACTTTAAAGCGTACTTCCTAGTCTTTGCAACACCCAAGACTTTAGCAGTGACTCCCAAACCAGTTGGTCTAAGGCACTAGGTGATGAAGCACCCTCGCTAAGTATTTTTCTATTTTTGCAGTCTTAAGTAATCACAAAAAACCAGTGTCCATTTTTTTTTCTTTATCCACACTTTTTCATACTAAGGACTTTAGACAAGAGCCTTTCAAGGTCTCTTCTACTATTCCAAGTTTCAAGGTGCGTGATTGTGCAAATTGTAGGGTATACGTTTTCAGATTCTAGACTTAAGCTAGGAGCTATTTTTCAAACTTATACTCTAATAAGAACATCAATACTCTTCCCTTGTTTCGACTTATCCCAAAAAGTGAACCCAAAATCTGCCTATTTCTAAATAAACTACAAGGCATATACTTTCTACCGTTAAACTTTAAGGAATGTTATTTTTAGGGTTTTTAATTCACTAAGTCTAAGATCTAGTTGTTCCTAGCCAGTTAACCTATTTGTCAAACTCTAGTCAATTAGCCAAATTGAATACAATAATTTTTATAATTTTTCAAATTTTTCAAATTTTTATGGATTTTCAAATAAGTATGCAAATGCAAAAATATGTACAAATGAATGCGAAGGAAGAAGACGTACCGAGCATACCCCCAGACTTGAACTTGACAGTGTCCTCACTGTCATGCTAAACCAAGAGGGTCAAAATACCGATACTCCCCTGTTTATTTATTTATAATTTTTTTTATGTTTGGAATTTTTTTTTTTATTTTTTTTATAGAAAAAGAAAACAAAAGGATATATACATATATACAAAGGTTCCCCCCAAACTTAAGCTTGGCCTTACACAAGCCAAAGGTTAGCACCAACCATTCAAAAATCTTATCATGGTAATGGTAGAGTTGGTGCAAGAATGGGATGGAAAGAAAAGAGATGTAAAGCACGCGAGACCGTGTTGAGAAAAGAATGGTAGAATAAGGTCTCGGTGGGGAAGAAGAAAGACGGAGTGGAGTGCGGTCTTGAGGGTGTAAATTGAGTGAATAAATTAGCGCAATATGTGATGACCGATGTGTTAAAAGCGATTGCGCTAACCTACCAACTCGTCGGGAAATGGGGTCAAATCCCTCAAGATTCGCAAGAAAACATGGGTACGCCGAACTTGGTATAGGAGATGAAAGCGTAACGGTCATATTTTCGGTCGGAACAATGGGAAAGACGAAAGGGAGTGAATTAGGGATAGTATAATTCTCACCATAGTAAACTGTGTCGAACTGGAAAGATTCCATCAATGGTTCGAAACGACTGTAAGCAACCGAGTCTGAAGGATTAAATAACTCATCTGAAAATGCAAAGGACTCAAACTCGGGCGGTGAGACTTCAACATCGTCCGAAAAAGTGAAACACTCGTAAGTGTCATCGGCTGTGGGAACTGTGTCAGATTCAAAGGAAAAGTTTTCAAGCTCACAGTCGTCAGGCGTGAAATGAGGCGTGGTCGGAACGATGGAAAAGAGGGAGGGTGATTTAGGTAAAGGTTCAAGAGGATGAATTGGAAAATCCGACACATCAAAGAAAAATGGTTCAACCTCAATATGATCCTCACTACTCTCCTCAATATTATCCTCATAATTCTCCACAATATTCAACTCATCCATGCCATTATCATCAAAATCAAGACGCATATAAGATTCGGGAGAAACATTTAATAACTCAGGATGATGATTTGAACATAAAATTTCTATTAAATCGACAGGTTCATCATCCGAAATATTCCCGGCGTCTATATCCTCAATCAAGTGAAAATCAATTTCTTTAGACACTTCATCCACAGCATGGATATTTATCAATGTAGGTTCTAGAGTGGAGGTGTAAAGATCGAAAGGATTAGGTGCGGTTTCACTCGAAAGGGGTTCTTCACAATTTGGCAAATCAAGCACTACAAAATCACACAACTCATTTTTATTTTTAACTGGTGAATCATTTGGAACAATAGATGGAAAACCGGAGTTGTGGGTTTCAATTGGGTAAGGGTAGGTTTGATTTGAAAATCCTCTCTCATTCTCACTCTGTCCAACTACCGCCTTACACATTGAAAAATTCGGAGCTAGCGGGACACTGGCTACCGGTTCACTAGGTTGCGTAAGGGCGGCCATGGATGCTTCCATTGTCCTCATCATTTTATTTGTTGCAGCAATATATGCTTCCAACGACTCTTCCAAGCTAGACTTAGGTGGTGAGGGGGTTTCAGTAAAAGATTCAAAATTTGTTGGATATGTGAAACTCCCTAATGGCTGTGAAGAAACAGTGTCTAGTGAAGATGGAAAAGTCGGGTAGGACTGATAGGAAGTGGGTGGTAGGACAGGGGTAGGGTCAACATATGGATAAGAAGGTGAATAATCGTGTGGATCCCTAAAACTAGATGAGTGGAGAGAGGTGAAAGATCGACTGCGAGATTGAGCAATATGCTCAGCAATGGACATCGGCCTAGGAGTTACAGAAGGAGTTGAAGAAGTGGTGTCAACATATGTAGGTTGTAAAGGTTGACTCGGTTGACACAAAGTGGGTTGAAAAGTCAAACTGTTTTTCCTAGACTCCTCTATGTGATCTTTCAGAGATTTTTTAGGCATGGAGGGATCATTTTTAAATTGACCGAACACATTGACAAACGACGCAAAGTTAGGTTCGGGATACCAAGATTCGGCAAGCGATTTGTTATGTGGAGTACCCATGATAGAAGAATGTAAGGATGAAAGAAAGAAAGTTTATTGTGTGCAAGGATTTATTTGCGGCTAAAATTTTTGCAAGTTTCTATAAAATATTTGTTCTTTCTATTTTCATTCTTTTTCTCTTTATTTGGAAAAATTTTGTTGCAAAAAGATTTTAGAGAAAATATATGCAACAGCAAAATATTTTATAGAAAAGATATGCAACAGCAAAATATTACTTGCAATCTAATTTCATTTCAAGCAAGGCACAAAAATCCTACACAAGATCGTTATTTTGAAGGGAAAAAACTTTTGAGCCTAAAGAAATCCTGCAGGCAAATGTACAGAAGATATATCAAGATTTGCAGAGGAGGAGAGAGAGAAAACTTACAGAAATTTGCAGTGGCGGAACAGTTTTTTTTTTCTATCGCACTTCTGCCGATTTTTCAACCCCTGAATCGACTAGGACGCGGCGGTTCCGCGGCGACAATGGGGTTACCGCGGCGGTTCCGCCGCGGTTTAGGCTGTTTGGCAGTTTTTTTTTTTTTTTTAAGACGGGGTCACCGCGATTCTTCTTTTTGACTCAGTCCTCCAAATTTCATCTGTTGTCTATTAAGATATTTCTCTGTTTGTTCGGATTTGATATTTGCTGTTTTGATCTCTGTAGATTTCCAGATCCGATTTTCGTATATCCTGCAAAATTCAAACAACAAAGTATCCCTTCCAAAAATAACAAATGATATATGTTTTTATATTTTATGATTTTTTTCAGATTTTTATGATTTTTTAAATTTTATGATTAACCCGAAATTACGAAAAGAAAATTCTACGCCATCCCCGGCAACGGCGCCATTTGATTGGTAGAGATTTAGCGTGCTCGCGCTTTCTAAAAGATAGATCAAAAATATTTGTAACCGCAATCAAGAACGGCGTCGCTTTGCAGCTAGCCGGTGAGTACGGGTCGGTCCACAGGGATGTTGTGAATTTCCGATTCGCGCTAACGAGTTAATTCCGAAGGGTGTTCGGATTAATTATTAAATCTAAAAACCTAATTATTCTAGTGCAATTAATTAAATCTATTCTTGCTAGGGCTAGGTTTAGGGATGATTTGGAAATGGTAGTAAATCTCAACGCTTTCTTTACCCGAATGAAGATCTGTGAGGAGTTATGGTAATTATCAATAAAGTGGATTAGATCCGTTCGGGAAGGTGTTCCTTCCTCTAGGTTCTTGTCCTTCCTTTAGAGATCCTTACCCTAACCTCCATGGAAAACATCACACCCGGGCCTTTATACTACGGTATCACCGCTACCTCGAGGGATAGAGTGCCGTAGGGAGCGGTATGTGCATGTATGCATGGAGTCCTATTGTAAATATTTGATGGGTAAGAAAGGGATGAGAGATCTCATCTCTTAAAATCCTTCCCAAAAGCTAAACCCTAAACAAGTTCCTAAGGCATGGAATTAAATCTACCTAGGACAAGGAATTAAAATCTACTCTAGGGCAAGAAATTAAATTACTTACAGATGGCTCTCTCCAAACATCAAAGCAGGGTTGTCAGATCTGAATTTCTGAATTAAAGAGAGGCACCGATGCTCTCCAAAAGATTTCTCAATTTTATTAATGAAGGGAGGCATAAAGTTTACAATGAATTAGAGTCCCTATTTATAGAAGATAGGAAACCCTAGGGTTACAATGACTTGCATGTTTGCATTTACAAAAATAGCCCTCTAGGAAGACCGGTCAAAGCTGCAAATGAATTTTGATAAAATAAAATCTTCCTTTTGTCTTCTTAAAAAGGAAGTATTGGGCCTTTCCTTTATGGGCTCTTCTGTCTTTGGGCTTCCTGGGCTACTTAATTCTTTAATTCTTTCTTAAAATAGCTTCTGTTCTCTTTCAGATTTTCCAGTGAATAATTGTGGTGGACAAGTTAACCGTGGCTTCGAAATCTTAGACCTTGCATTGCCTTGTATTTTGTGAATTTTATCTTTGATGTAGGCTGGATCAAGAGTCTTCTGTTTGTTTGTCAAAAGTCCCTTTTTGTATCATCTTTTGTCTTTTTTCACTGTTTTCGCTCCAAGAACCTGTAACCTGTAATATGTAGCAGACATGCGTCAAAAGCACCCGTTTATTTATAAAATGAATAAGAATGGGGAATATAATAATGCAATATTCTAGTGTGAACAAATACCCCCAAACTTATCTTTTGCTCGTCCTCGAGCAAACTTATTTTTTATTTTATTCACTACAAAAAACCTAACCGCACTTTCGCAGGGAAACGCGATTGCACTGAGCACGTGCAACAAGCCGTTAAACCTCTAGGTGTCCCTAGTAGGAGGAGTGTTGTCTCCTGAGGGTTTTCAGCGGATTACACCCACAAAATCCTATCAACTCGGCCCATTGACTTTTGTTCTCCAATTAGGTTTTCTAACAAGGAATTCTATCATCGTCTACTTGTAAATTATCCACCCATATTCTTCACGCTTCCTCATTATTTAACTTAAGATTATATATGTTATGTAGACTTACTTAGCTTTCGGCATTTCTTAAGTTTTCCTTCTAGGGTTTCATCTCCACTTAGGAATTTCTATCAACTCTATTAAAGATACAAGTTCTATTCTTCATTCCTTTCTCTCATCTAAATTCCAATCACATACCCCTACGTGTGTGTATAAGTCACCCCTACACTTGGAAATTCAAATTAAGCAATCAACCCCTTGTCCGTTGTCCAAAGTACTAATTAGTGGTGAATTTAAATGAAATTTGCTTACACATCCTTCATGCGACCGTTAATACTTCTTGAGGTACCAACGACCGATTACAAAATGCGTTTGCACTTTAAAGCGTACTTCCTAGTCTTTGCAACACCCAAGACTTTAGCAGTGACTCCCAAACCAGTTGGTCTAAGGCACTAGGTGATGAAGCACCCTCGCTAAGTATTTTTCTATTTTTGCAGTCTTAAGTAATCACAAAAAACCAGTGTCCATTTTTTTTTCTTTGTCCACACTTTTTCATACTAAGGACTTTAGACAAGAGCCTTTCAAGGTCTCTTCTACTATTCCAAGTTTCAAGGTGCGTGATTGTGCAAATTGTAGGGTATACGTTTTCAGATTCTAGACTTAAGCTAGGAGCTATTTTTCAAACTTATACTCTAATAAGAACATCAATACTCTTCCCTTGTTTCGACTTATCCCAAAAAGTGAACCCAAAATCTGCCTATTTCTAAATAAACTACAAGGCATATACTTTCTACCGTTAAACTTTAAGGAATGTTATTTTTAGGGTTTTTAATTCACTAAGTCTAAGATCTAGTTGTTCCTAGCCAGTTAACCTATTTGTCAAACTCTAGTCAATTAGCCAAATTGAATACAATAATTTTTATAATTTTTCAAATTTTTATGGATTTTCAAATAAGTATGCAAATGCAAAAATATGTACAAATGAACGCGAAGGAAGAAGACGTACCGAGCATAATTTATTATTAAAAGGAGGCATAAAGTTTACAATGAATTAGAGTCCCTATTTATAGAAGATAGGAAACCCTAGGGTTACAATGACTTGCATGTTTGCATTTACAAAAATAGCCCTCTAGGAAGACCGGTCAAAGCTGCAAATGAATTTTGATAAAATAAAATCTTCCTTTTGTCTTCTTAAAAAGGAAGTATTGGGCCTTTCCTTTATGGGCTCTTCTGTCTTTGGGCTTCCTGGGCTACTTAATTCTTTAATTCTTTCTTAAAATAGATTCTGTTCTCTTTCAGATTTTCCAGTGAATAATTGTGGTGGACAAGTTAACCGTGGCTTCGAAATCTTAGACCTTGCATTGCCTTGTACTTTGTGAATTTTATCTTTGATGTAGGCTGGATCAAGAGTCTTCTGTTTGTTTGTCAAAAGTCCCTTTTTGTATCATCTTTTGTCTTTTTTCACTGTTTTCGCTCCAAGAACCTGTAACCTGTAATATGTAGCAGACATGCGTCAAAAGCACCCGTTTATTTATAAAATGAATAAGAATGGGGAATATAATAATGCAATATTCTAGTGTGAACAGTCCACTAATTTCTTCATAAGAAATTCCCTTTCCAAAAGGTGGCATGTTAAGAAACAAAATACCTTTTGCTCCTCAGTGTGGTAGAAGATATTCCCTTGCGAATGCTTGTGATATCCAACAAACTTTCACAGAACCGACCTTACCTCCAGCTTGTCCGGATTTTGCTTTTAGACATAGGCCGGACAACCCCAAATCATAACTTACTTAAGAGATGGGCTCTTCCCATACCATATCACATATGGAGTGGTAGGAACCTGATTTGGCTGGAACCCTATTCAATAGGTATGCAACTTCTCAAGTGCATAACTCCCTAAAAGGAAATAGGCTATTCAGTAGTACTCATCATAGAGCGCACCATATCTAATAGGGTGCGATTGCTCCGCCCCGATACACCGACGTGCTGTGGTGTATACGGAGGAGTAATGCTGAGAGAGAATCTCATTCTCCTTTAGAATAATCCAGGAATTCCATGCTCAATTATTCTCCTCCCTGATCACATCAAAGGACATAATACTTATACCCGTTTTGGTTCTTTACTTCTAACTTATATTCTTTGAATTTCTCAGAAGGTTCAAACTTGTGTTTCAACAGGAACATATGTTCAAATCTTGAGAGATTATCAGTGAATGTAATGAAGTACAAAGAACCGTTCCTGGCATGTGTAGACAGGGAACATCATACATCATCATGTATCAATCCCAGGAGTTCACCAACTCTTTCTCTGTTTCTAATAAACGGAGCTATGTCCATTTTATCTATGTGACATAACGGGAAAGTTTCAGAAGATGTAGATTCAAATTGATTTAAATATGCATCTTTATGTAACTTAGCTACTCGGGCCGCATTGATATGACCTAGTCTACAATGCCTCAAGAAGGACTCGTTCATTTCTGAACATTTCCTCGTGTGTGTGTTCTGTATGTTGAGAACTGTAGTTTGATTTAGAATGTATATGCTTTTAGATAATGTTCCTGAACCGATCAACTCTTGATATAGGAAATGTTCAAAACATTATCCAACAATACAAAATTATATCCTTCTTTACTAAATAAACTGACTGATATGATGTTGTATATCAGGTTCGGTATCTAATAACATTCGTTCAGAATCAATTTATTTGGTGATACAGGGTGATAACTGCCAACAACTTGGCTGCAACACTTCCACCGTTTCCAACTCTTAAATCTGATCACCCGTTCTCAGTTCTCTACCTATCTGTAGCCTATGTAACATCTTACATTTAGGGGATCCTGATCCGGTATCTCATACCCAGGACATAAAGGAAACTGAGAAACAGTTCTGTGCAATGAACACACCCGAAGAAGATGCATCATCATGCACTTTCTTGGTTTGGGCGGCACGGGAATCCTGGTAATCCCCTATTTCTTGCTCGGTCTTATTACAATTATAAGTTTGAGCGGGACCAACGTTCCCCAGCACAGTATAACAAGCTGGTTTGGTTAATACATCCATATTATTATCTTGATTAAAGCGTGACATGGTCGATACCTGGCGAGAGAGAGAGAGAGAAGAAAACACTTAGCGTATGCTCTTGCAAGGTTAGATTGGTTATTATTTTATCTAATCAGGATGTCTCCCACTGTTTTTTATCAAATCTTTCTCCAAACCATAAAAGGAAAGACTAGCTAAGATTAATTACACCCTACAATTTCGCCAATCTTTCAGCCAGGCCAATTCCGGTACTTTGAGGGAGGTTCCCCGTGCTTTCGTATGGACCTAATTAAAATAAACCTCATTTTCCCAGGGGCGCAACCCCGTTGACACCTTTCTAGACACCTACTTGATCGGCTAATTGTAAGGTGTAAAACTCTCGCAGGAGTAACTCTTACTCGCAGTAGGTATTGGGATCCAATTATCTTATAGAAGGTATGCAATTTCATTGCAAATTTCAACACATGAAATTCCTGATAATTTTGTCCCTAACCTCCAATGACCTTAACAAAGGCCAACAAACCTTAAGATGCTAGTCAAGTTCAACCCGTCATTTCCTGATTGAATTAAACTCACCCGCACGACCCTTGACAAAGGCCAACAAAGTCGCACGACTACCCTAATCCAATCGCATCATATGCTTAAGCAGATAAGCAATAATCAGCTACCGCACACTGCGCCTTGACAAAGGCCAACAAACGCAACATGAATACTTAATACTACTTATCTGAAATGACGGAGGGCTACGACAGGTTTTTAAGAAATGCTTTTGCGTAATGAACTTGATATCGTTGTAGAATCGAGTGATTTTGAAAAGGAGTATTTTTTAGGCTTTTACTAGTTTTGCTAAAGAGGTCACTCCCGGTAATGGGATCTCGGCTCTTTCTTTATTGAATAAGCTGCAGGATATTTCATAAATACCACTATGCAAAGTAAAAAAAATAAAAGCAATCAAAAGGCAAACCGAGTTTGTAGCATCTACTAGTTTCGCTAAAAAGGTCATTCCCGGTGTACGGATCTCGGCTCTTTCCTTGTCGAATAAGGTGCTGGATATACTACAAGGAATACCGCTATGCAAAGTAAGAACTAGTGCTACCAGTTTTTAAAAAACAAGTTTCTACAAATCTTTAGATTTCTTTTCTTTCATTAATCCCATTAATGAATGTCCCATCATTTTAATTTACCTAAGTATCACAGATAAATACAGCATACCCTTATGCCATCCACATTCGCCTCGATGTCCTGTCATGCACCGTTAGGCTAGGTAACTAACGGCAGAGCAGGGCAGGGCTAGCGTGGGTGTAAAACATAAGCAATGTCTATATAATATATCATATATACTATATACAGTATCTATCTCAACATATCAAATGATCACATCACAGATATCGCAGCAGAAAACAACATATAAAATATTGGATATACTAGGATTTCCTGGTTTTATTTTAAGCCTGTATAAAACACGGATTTCATGGTCGTGATGAATAGCCAAACACACATCCCTAGACCCCTACGAGAGCGGCAAACAACCCTACCAATTCTAGAGTTAGGAGACCCGGACTCGACTCTCGAGTTGGTCTCCCACTGAACTCTAGAACCCGGTTACTTGTGCTCCCCTCCTTGGGTGCATCCTAATGCGGAAAAGTAAATAATATACAATGGTGACACCATCCTCAACAAGGAAGTGCCCTAATAAAAAAATATTACAAACAAGTTTTTACATGAATGAAAATGAAAAACTCTCATCTCACATAAAACCCCCGGCTATTCAAACACGACGATCCAATATAACATATCCCAGCAACACATAACATCACATGTCATCAACGTAAGTAAATATGCGTATCCCAATTGACATTGACATATAGAAACGAAACCGGCGATACACCACATATTACACTTACAGTCACAGAAAAGAAAGTGAAAAACTACAACAATTGGAATCTGCACTGCCCTTAGACATCATAAACCCGGAATATCATATATTCTGGATTTCATGCCTAACAATGCAAATTTTACATTTAGGTCTCAACCATGAAAACACTTTTCAAAGGAAGTCGGGTAATTCAACAAGATTCCCGATTCCGTTCGAAGATTAAATGTTAAACTTGCATTCAACTGGATAGATTCCAATTATTGTATCCTATCACATGATATCCAGACGACGTTAAACTTTTCGATCGATTCATCATAGTCCCACAATTTCCCTACAGCTCAACACTTGAGCACAATTTTAATAATACTCGGAACTTGCCACAGTACCTATGCACCAGCCGTAGAAGGGCAAACCCAAGCCTCACTCATATTGCCACGGAACTGAGGCAAACCCTAGGGTATGACCGATGTCCCGCGATCCAAAAAAGTAGAGTTAGGGTTTCATTCTTCTAGAGGGTCCACAGAATTACTTGCATGTTTTTCGGAATACGTTAAACTTGGAAAAATGGGTTTTTGACATTCGATCGAACTTTTTAACTTCACCTAGATAACAAGTGAAAACCAAATACAATGTTAAACTACTAATACGAAACACTCCGAATTGTTTATAGTGTAAGATTACATCTCATACAAAATTAGAAAAAACAAACAACACCTGAAACACCAAAACCCAAAGCACAGAATATGAAAAAAAATTGAGACCAAACAACCTCACTGGGGCCGCCCTGCTCGGCCCAAACCCCCATATGATCAGCCAAAATCCAAGCAGATGGTCCCAAATTTCTTCCATGTTCTTATAATTGCTCAAATATCATTCTGCACTTGTTTAAATAATTTTTTGAGGTCGTTTAAAAATTGTCAGAATCTGGATTTTAGGGTTTCAAGTTTCGGAGCTCGTTTCGGTTTCGTAATCTAACAATCCGTCTAATACTCTAACTGGCTCTGATACCACTATTGTGATTCCTTAGCACCCTACTGGGTTTTCACAGCAACTACCATGCCAAATTTAAAAATTCTAAGGTGCTAATCAATCCTAAGCTAGGATCAAGCTAGAGTAACTAGACAATATATAACATGTAATCTACCAATACAAGTAGTGAGCAATGAATACAACCATTGTAGACCGGTCCTTCACATTTAAAGATCCGTGTTGACGTCCCTTCGCTGCGATCATGGATCTCCCGAACTCTAGTATGGGTTCCCTCGTAGATATGAACAACTTTGCTCGAAGTCTTCGAGGCCGAAGATGATCTACGTCGAGGAGACTCAAACTCAAGCTAATCTTTCACTAGGTCATGAACTTTGTGAAGAGAACACCCTATAATACCCAAGCAAGTGTATAGGATGATGAAATAGGAAGGGGCTCAACTTAGATTTTTGTTTCTCACTCATGTTCACCATTTTTCAAGAAGCTAGAGAGCTAGAGGAAAAAGATGAAGAAGAGCACAAGAAGAAAATCAAGTGGTGAATTTTGCAACCATGGGTGAGTTAGTATCATATACTAAACCCTTGTAAAGACTTAATCATGTCTAACTCTAATAGCTTGGTTTAAAAATATCTTAAGTAAAACAAAATGTGTGGACTTAGTCAATGGTAATCCAAGCTTCATGAAGCTTCATGCCATGACAAAATAAGCCACCATTTTGAATTTACTTAAAATAAATAAAACCTCACAATTATAAGTAAGCATGGTGTAAGTCTTACACACACCCAAGTTTTCATGTATCATCAAGTATGACACAAACATGTACACAAGTATATATCACATATACACTTTGTGCACATCAAGTGAGAAAACAATCCTAAGTGGGTAAATACTAGTTAATGTAAAGCAATATATCAAATATATAATTATACATTAAATTATTAAATCAACACTTGATTTAATGATCCGGTCACATCACATATAACTGACTAATATCATGTGTGTTAATTTATCGAATCAACACTTGATTCGATAACCTGACTATATCGCATATAACCGACCGATGATACAAATCGCGAGAATAGAATACGGTATCACATACTCATATTAATCTCGGTCCCGCACATATCTCATATGTGCTCCTACTACGATTCGCTTCAGCCAGGAAACCTCTGTGTAGGACTCTAAAGACTCGTCAATACGCCGGCAGTAGGTAATGATCATATCAAACACCTACAAGCCGCAAAAGGCATAATAAACGTAACGGCCACCCGGGTATTGAGCGATCAGAAGATCAACAAGCAAGCCTGTTTATACTCCTGCGAATCCAATTAGTAACACTACCGTACAGTCCGGTCTCTTCGTCTGATATGACGCATATGTCGTCTAGGGGTGGTAAACGTCAGACCCCAGTAACTCGATAAGTCGGCCGATATGAGGATCATAACGGATCGAGAAACTACTGATAACACTTACTAGTAAATCTCTGAAACAGCCCTGGCCAAGGACTTTCCTGTTATATCCAATCGAGCACAGCGCAACATCAACCCCCAATACCGGGAGAGACGAATCCCCTCCTATCGCTCATTGCCTCCATGTGACTCGGGACTGTAGCCAAAAACCACCGTTTTGCACGTTCTCATGAACGTGGTAAGGTGGAAATCAAAGCACAGTGGGAATCACACAAGACTCTATGACGATCTCGGGTCGACAGACTAACCTGTACCAGTGTCACCAGAGAAATGCCATCTGACGTGAGGCATAATACCATCTGGGAGTTCTCGGCGAGTCCGTCCAGTGTACCTAGTCTACACTGAGCACCCGTATATCATCTCTGATATCAAACACCAATGGATATAGGATTATCCATCGCCCATATACATGGGTCGAGAAGGTATACGCTAGTCTACTCTGGTATATCGATGCCCCTTCCCGATACACCCACAACTAAGGACATTAAAGGATGTAATCACAAACTACTTTTGTCCTACTAGTATGATCTTTATCATAATCTAGGTAGTCAAGTACGCATCCTAAGGGTTTTACCAACATGTAACATAGAGACAATCAGTGTACATGTTAAGATAAAGAGTAACCGGATATCAAATTATCATGTTGAGCAAGAAAGTCCTCGCTATATATGTCCAAGCATCCACTACAATGTACATCTCATGTACAGTAATAGCCTCTAGGGCATACATATAACTAATAGCTTTGGCCAAGGAACCCAGGTCCTATCAAAGATCCAGGCATATTCTGAGGCGGTATCACCTGATCCGGGAGATAGTTGGTCGCCGATAGATCGAGGTCAGGAGAGTTGACATGAAGGACAATACTGCGGATCCACTCATGAATTCCATACCCCATCTACAATTTGAGAGTCTCTTCGGGATGTTGGGTATGAGATACTACAACAGTTGGCCTTAGTGCTAGTAGGAGATTGTTAGTTATGTATATGCCTTAGAGGCCATTATTGTACATATGATATATATTGTAGTGGATGCTTGAATATATATATAGAGAGGGGACTTTCTTGCTCGACATGATAGTATGCTATCTGGTTTCACTTTTTCTTAACTTGACTTGTATTGGGTTATTGTCTTGGTCTCACATCTTGATAAAGCCCTTAAGATATGTACTTGACTACTTGGACTATGATGCAGATCATACTAGTGGGGCCAGGGTAGTCCACGAGTACATCCTATAATTGTTCCTAGTCGAGGGTGTATCGACACAGGGCATCGATACTCCAGGTAAACTAGCGTATACGCATTTTGACCCATATGATGGGCGATGGATGATCCCACATCCATTGGTGTTTGACATCAAAGATGGTGTACGGGTGCTCAGTGGAGACTGGGTATACTGAACGGACTCGCCGAGAACTTCTAGCTGGTATTATACCTATAGTCAGATAGCAGTTCTCTGGTGACACTGGTACAGTTTAGTCTGTAGACCCAATATCGTCATAGAGTCTTGTGTGATTCCCACTGTGCATTGATTTCCACCTTACCATGTTCATGAGAACGTGCAAAACGGTGGCTTTTGGGTACAGTCCTGAATCACATGGAGGCAATGAACGATAGGAGGGGTTTCGTCTCTCCCGGTATTGGGGTTGATGTTGTGCTGTGTTCGATTGGCTATAACTGGAAGTCCCTGGCCAGGGATGATATGGAGATATACTGGTAAGTGTTATGAGTAGTTTCTCGACCCGTTATGAGCCTCACCTCGACACGACTTATCGGTCACTGGGGTCTTACGTTTACCGCCCCTAGACTGGATATGCGACATATCAGAAGAAGAGACCGGACTGTACGGTAGTGTTACTGATTGGATTCACAGGAGCGTGTGCAGGCTTGCTTGTTGATCTTCTGATCGCTCAATACCCGGGTGGCTGTTACGTTTAGCTGACCGCTTGCAGCTTGTGGGTGTTTGATATGATCATTACCTACTGCCGGCGTATTGACGAGTCTTTAGAGTCCTACACAGAGGTTTCCTGACTCAGGTGAAACGGAGTAGGAGCACATATTTGATATGTACGGGACCTAGAATAATACGTGTATGTGATACCGTATTATATTCTCGCGAAATATGATATCGGACGGTTATATGTGATATAGCCGGTTTATCGGATGAAGTGTTGATTCGATAAAATGATACATATTATATTGGTCGGTTATTGTAACGTTTTGAAAATCGTTTCGGTGAAATTTCAGAAAATCGGTAAAATAAGGGGGGATCCTGTAAAAAATCAAAATACAAATATCTTTATTATAAAATTAAATATGCATATTCTAGCTATGTAATTGCTAGTATTTGGTGTTTATTGAGCCACTAGTTAAATTTCAAATTTTCTGAAAAAAATTCCGAAATTAATTATTTTGATATTATTTTAAGCCGTCACTAATATATTTAATTAGGGAAAATTACAAATTGGAATGAGTTGAAACAAATTTTGTGTATCATAAGACATTAAATAAAATTTTAACATGTGGTTTTTGAAATGAAATGAAGTTGTTAAACGGTGTTAGAATATATCGAAGAAAAAGGCTTAAATAGTGAATTTAGTGTAAATGGATGTTTGGGGTATAGTATTTATCATTATCTATCATCCCACACCCATACCCATACTCACACACCCCCATTTTCCCTTCCCCTTGGCTGAATTCGGCAGCCCCCCTCAATTTTCCCCACTTGATTTGCAAAAGAAAATAAAAGGAAAAAAAAATAAAGGAAAAGGTGGTATAAGTGTTGACTTTGAGGTATGGTATTTGTCTTTGACTTTCTTAACCTCACCACACACTCTCTCTCCTGCCCCCCTCTTCAGACCGAGCCCCATCCCCTCCATTCAGCAGCAGCCCCCTCCCCATTTCATCTCTTTTCCATCAAAAAAAATCCACCCATTTCCATCAAAAATCCAACAAAATTCAAATCAAAGCCCTACCCATTTTGAGAAGCTAGATTGCAAGGTTCGATCCATGGTTTGTGAGGTATAAAATCTTGATCTTTTTGTTGCTTTATTTGTTATTACTTCAAATTAAGTTGGTAAAGGGTTTAATTTTAGGTTTGAAATTTGCAAGTCCAAATTCATGAGATTAGGGTTTGTGGAAATATTGTTAGGGTTTTTTGTTGTATGTTTATGGTTGCAAGTGGAATTCTTCATTTTGTGGAATGTGAAACATAATCAATTTGTTAGATTGCAAATTGTTATATGTAAATTGTCCTTATTATGTTTGTTTTGCAAACTAGATTTTTGTATTTAATATAAAGAGTGAGATTAAAACCTAGTTAATGGTTGTGTGGCTTAGTTAATATGTTTTAATAAGAATTATGGCCACTAGAATTGTTAAAATATTTAAAGTTGATTGAAACCCAAGTTTTGAGCTAAAATGGAAAATTGTGCTAACTTTGTTAACTAGGTTTTGTAAATATATATATTTTGAGGAGAATAAATTATTGGAATGGTTTATATGACTTGGTTATGATATTGAGTGGATATTGCGGCCGCTAGATTTGTTTCAACGTCGAGTTTTGTACTAAAACGGGTAATTTTGCTTGGTAGATGTTCGGAAAAACAGCTTTTAAAGTGAGTTTGAGGTTTTTGTGAATTTTAACCAATTTTATATTATAATTAGTGCTTGTGATTGTGCAAATGAGGGTGTTTGGGTTTTTCTCGATGGTTTGGCGTTTGTACGCCGACGTCGAGGGTTTTTGGGTTGATTTGTGAAAGCAACCATAGGTTTTGACCTATGTGGGATTCGTGTGTCGTTTTGGTCATGAGTCGGATTTTAATGCGATACGCTGCGTTATGATATATAGATACCCCATGTGGACTTCGAGACGACAAGCAAGCGCGTGGCGATGTCGGCACCGGTAAGGGAGGACCAGGTGAGTAGATTTATATCTACGGGGAGAAGTAGGGTGGATGGCGTATAGCACCCCCACAGTTCATGATGATGTATACGAATGCGTAAACACACATATTTTGATTATATATTGTTTTAGTTTATTGGTGATAAATATGGATATTTGGTGTGCTTGGATGATTTAGTGTCGCAAAACCCTAAAGTAGTGGTCGCACCACACATGCACACACACACCCATACTTGCATTCATTCTTCTTTAATATGTGCTTATATACGAATATATGGTTATGTGTTCACATGGGTATGGGACCATGTGTTCATATACTGGATTTGAGGATGATAAATGGGATTGAGATGAGTTGGTGAGATTTGATCTGAGATTATAGTATCGGTGATATGGCAGGATTCGTACTTGAGATACGTCCTGATATTATAGCGGATCTTGGGACGACGATACATGTGAATAGTGTTATACATTGAATGGTTGACATGTGATCGTGATATGAGATAAGATATATTAAGATATTCATAATAGGTCGCATTAGGCGATGTATACCTCTTTATGACGATATATGATGATGATATCGGTTTGTATGAGGCTGTAGATCAGCAGTCAGATCATGATTATATCGATGATATTAGTATCGTACTAGACGTAGATCAGTACCCAGATTATGATCTTGGATAAACAGGATACCAGATGAATAATGTGATATTGACCTGTACCCAGATTTGGGGATGCCGTACGACGGATTTACGTACGAGCTATATATTGATGATTGATCCGCACTCTTGACTTAAGATGTCTGATTTTAGATATGGTATCGAATATGATATTATTGAGGCGGGATCACCGACTATATATAGACAGGTATGTATATGTATCGACTCAGATGTTAGGCGGTTTCCTTACCTGTAGTTCAGCTTGTTAATTCAGCCGTATAGTTTAGTGTAGTTGTTAGACTAGATTAGACTCCTACCTATTTCAAAAGTAACGGATCATGGGTATTTTAAAAGACAGGTCAAGGGATTTGTTCATATCAGATTTTTGCATTTTTATACCGCCCAATTTTTATCACATTGCTTATCAGTGGGTACTCTTGAGCCGTGTTTGCTAGTTAATTGCAGGATACAGGTTCTCAACTCTAAACAATGAATTTCATGGAAAAACACAACAAAATCCGGATTACTGCCAACCACAGATAAAAACACGGTCTCCGCTATCTATCCGTATGTTGCCGCACACAAATCTAAGGGACATAATGGCAAATTGATGTCATTTTCATTTACAAAGCTCAATGTCAACACAAGATCCAACATATCTACGCGGAGCTCAAGGAAATCATGGCAAAAGATCCACATCACATCACCTTTTGTTCTGCTGAAATTCTGGAATATTGTGAAGAGATTCTGGGAAACAACATATACCACACTGAAGAGTACACAATACCAGGGAAACCGACAAAACCTAAAGGCCTAACTCCACATTAAGGTCGCGGTTCCACGGCATAAGCACGCTTAGGCCGCGAAACCGCGGCTTGAGTAAGTCGACAGGAAATTATTTTCTAGGGGCGTTTTGGTCATTTCATTTTTGTTCTGAATGTTGCCCTAGAGTTTCTGTTGCCTGCCTATAAATAGTCCAGAACTTGCCAAAGCCAAGGGTGCTTATTCTTGTATTTAGATTTTTGGATATATGTTGTTGTTCTTCTTCCTCTTCTCATCTCTTCTCCATTAAAACCTTGTAGTGAGCTTTTGTGAGTGAAGTGATGAATAAAAGAGTTCTTGTTGTTACCATGCTTGTCTTGATATGTTGCTAATAATAATTGCTTGTATTTTTCATTTGCTAATCTAGTTGTTGTTATTTGTTGTTTGTTTTCTTTCTTGTTCTATTTTTCTTTATCCTTAACAACAATGATGCTTAAGCTTGATCCTTGCCAAGGTGAGGTCTCAAATAGTTAGTTGTAATCTTCTAACCTCCTTCTTTCTATCTTCCTCCTTTTGTTGTATTCTCTTTTTTCTTATAATGGGTGAGTAGTTTTCTTACTTGTTAGGGTAGGATAAGAAAAGTTTGAGAGAAGGAAATCTTTCTCACTCTTTCCTTACCCAACATCTTAATTCGGACTCCCGTTAATTGAACCACAATGCGCTCCCTACGACATCCTATCCTACATGATAGCGGTGATTCCTTAGTGAGACCGGTTGTGGTTGAATTAACCGGAGGTTAAGGCTAAGAGCCAAGAACGGACGGACAAGCACCAAAAGGAAGAACTTAAGCGTTGGAAAGCCTAGCTTATACTCCCAAGTTCCTTCCTAGTCGTGCTAATCCGTGTTGTTGTCGATTACCGTAAGACCGATATTAAGAGTGGCAACGAAAGAAGTGAGCGACTCCTAACTCAAACTAACTTAATCCTAACCCTAACAAGCTATCTTTATATATCATTTTAGCACATAGTTAATCTCAAAGCAAACCTGGACATTTGGACTTAACTCGTTAAAGCACATAGAAAAAGATTCCCATCTCCTTGCGGACGACCCGTATTCAACCGGCTAGCTACAAGCGAAACTGTCTTGATTGCGGTAATTAACTAAGCACGCAAAAACTCTATCAATCAAATGTCACCATTGTTGGGGAGACGGTAGTTTATTTCTTTCTGTAATTTCGGGTTAATTTGTGAATATAAACATAACCGAAAAAAAATATACATTGTAAAAAACCATCTTGTTATTTTTGATTAGTTTTTGTGCAAGTGTGCAGGATAAAAAGAAGGTCGAGTTCAGTGCCAAAGACGTGGGAAGTTAGACCCATATCTCGTGGCTACACCGCGTTTGATCAAAACGGAACCAACGGTCTACTGAAAGATTCTAGAGCAGATCCAGTAAGCAAATCAAGATTCAGGACCTCCAGACAAAAAGAGGACAGCCAAGGCAGCATCTACAAGCAAACTGAAGCTCCAGATCCTTAACCTAGACGCGGAACCGCGGCATTAGAGCTCTATTGCCGCGGAACCGCGGCCATTTGTGGCTTTGTTTCCCAAAAATCCCTGTGAGTGTTCGTAGCCTCCTCCCCACTTCTCTGAACTCCACTGAACTGTGTTTTCTGCAGCATTCTTTGCGCAAATTCTCTTCCCCCTTCCAATAAATTGTTTTTGTGCAGGATTCTTTGCGCCGCGCTAAAAAATAAAAAATTGATTGCAGTTGATTGTTACTACTTTGCATATATTAATACGGACTTTAAGTGGCTTGAACCAATCCAGATTGGGTGGGGATTTCATCACCCTTCCCAGGACCCTAGAAATCACAAAAAGCATATGCATTGACCATTTTTTAATTAAAAAATACTAGACTCAGCCCTAAGGACTTCGCGCTCAATAGGACAGAGGACTAGTTACAGGCATCGGCCGTTTATCGTATCCTGACTTTACAGTGTCTAGGCAAGTGTGTCCAAGGCAAGTGGTTACTTAAGTAGGACCACTACTTATGTAGTGGGGAGCCTTCCACTTACCTGGCACTTACCTGGCCGCAATTGGCGGAGAAGAGGCGGTTTGAGGTCCTATTTCTAGCCCTTTAGAACAGTTAGGAGCTGTCTAGCTGACCTAGGTGACCCTAGATCTAGGTGTGATTGTGCATATCTTGTCTGTGATTGTTTGAAGCCGTATGTCCGTACATATTTCTGTAAAGCTCTTTCTAAAAAGAAAAAAAAACACAAAACAAAAACTTTTATAAAAACTTGCCCTTTGTCGCCAAAATCCCATTTTTTCACCCACCACCCATCGTATTTCTCCATTGACGTTTTCTTACCCTCACCTTCTCCGCTTTGATTATACTAAACTCGTTTAGTGTATGTCCGCTTGGACTCGGGACACTAGCGTCCGCCTAGTCCGTGTTACGTTAGTCGCTACCAACTACGCGATCGACTCAGACGTCGAAACTCCGTCCACGCCTCTTTCACCCTTACCTTTGCCGGCCAACTTCGACGTTGACCGGAATTCTGTTCATACATCCTCACCTTCACCATCACCAACCTCTTCTTCCGCGATATCAGGATTTAATCCAAACATCCATACAACTCCCCCAGGATTGATTCGACCTCCTATGGATGCGAATAACCCACCACCACCGCCTGTCATAGCGCCACAGCGAATCGCTCACCAGGATCGTTTCTATCCCACCCGCTCTGCACTTCCCACCTGTCTTTCCCTTCCACCGGCCTATAGGGATAATTTTGAAATTAAACCCCACATCATTAACATGCTTCCGAAATTTCATGGGTTTGAATCTGAAGATGCCTATATCTGCATCAACAAGTTCCAAAATGTTTGTGCCATGATGAAAACCACCCAGCTGTCGGACGATGCTATACGGCTAGGGGTCATTCCGTTCACTTTGTGCGATCTTGCTGAAAAGTGGCTGTATAGCACTGCTTCCCACTCCATAACAAGTTGGGACGAGTTTGTGAAAGCGTTTCTTAAGAAATTCTATCCGAATCATAAAACCGCGAGGATCCGTAACGAAATCAACCAATTCTCCCAGGTTCCTACTGAACCCTTCTGGAAGTGCTTTGACTGGTATAAAGACCTTCTTGTTCAGTGCCCTCACCATGGTATCGAGAAATGGAAACTTTGCCAAACCTTATACGAGGTCCTGAACCCAGCAACCAAGCAGTTGTTGGAAACCATTTGTCAGGGCCACTTCCTATCGAAATCTGACGATGAAGCGTGGCAATTCTTCGACGACCTTGCGGAACAAACGCTTCAATGGGAGAGCACCAGACCAACTTCTTCTTCTTCTTCCTCCACTTCTACTGGTCAGTCTAGGGTAGGAATTCACCAACTCGATGTCTCTATTGGGATGAAAGCTGAAATGGCTACAATAACGAGAAAACTTGAAGCGATAGAGAGCAAATTTTCATCTCCTGCCCCTGCCCCTGCCCCTGTTCTTCACCTTCGTACCATTTGTGCTTGTTGTTCCGATCCTTCTCACTTAACCGAAGAGTGTCCTTACAATCCACCATCTCAAGGACAAGATCAGGTTAATGCTGCATTTCAGCAAAGACCGAGAAATAATCCATACTCTTCCACCTATAATCCCGGTTGGAGGAACCATCCCAATTTCGCCTGGAATCAGAATCAGCATCAATTCCAAGGCAACAATTTCCATAGGCCCCCTCCTCCGCAACAACAAGCGCAACAACAAACTCAACATCAGTTTCAGCAGCCCTTCCAACACCAAACTTTTCAAAATCAGACGAAAAACTTTGCACCAAACAATTCTATTCCGCAAAACAACTTAGTTCCGTCAAACAACGATAAGGTTTCCTCGCTAGAATGAAGTCTGGAGGCGTTCGTTAAACAATCGACACAATCCACCGCCAACATCCAGTCGTCTATTCAGTCTTTAGTACAACACACTGCTGCACACGGGCAAAGCATCAAGATCATCGAAGCCCAGATTGCACAGCTGAATGCGGCATTAAGCGGGCGAGAAAAGGGGAAGCTTCCATCTCAACCACTCCTAAATCCCGGTCACCCACATAATGTACATATTGCTCCTGAACAACAGAACCATAATGTGAGTGTCGTAACTACATTGAGATCAGGAAGGATACTGCACAACAACATCGACACAACAATTGAGGATAATGACACCCCGGTCGCTTCTTCTTCTTCTTCTTCACCTTCCTCATCTTCTAAGCCTATTCTTCGTTCTTCAAAAGGCTCTTCTTCTTCTTCTTCTTCTGCTCTGAACGGACCCACTTCTCACTCCACGAAAACACCTGTTCTGGGATCCGTTCCAACTCCACAATCTCCTACACAAGCATTGGACTCAACCAATTTTAAAAACGTTCCATTTCCAAACCGGTTGAGGTCCAATAAACAAAATCCACAAATGGAGAAGATTCTGGAGCTGTTTAAGCAGGTTAACATCAACATTCCCCTTTTAGATGCTGTCCAACATGTCCCGTCTTACGCTAAAATCTTAAAGGACATGTGCACGAAAAAGAGGAAATCTCAGGTACCCAAGAAAGTTTTCTTGGCTAGTGCTGTGAGTGATGCTCTTACCCAATCTTTACCTCAAAAACAGAAGGACTATGGCAGTCCTATGATTTCTATTACCATTGGGGATAAGAACATCAACCACACACTATTTGTCACGTCCCGAAAGTACGGAACAAGACCGGCACTTAAACTACGAACGTCTCGAGACGTACGTAATCTAAGTAAACCGAAACCCCAGAAATCCAAACCAAGAAAAGTAGTAGACTAAAGGAAAACCAATTTAAAACAAGTAGTTTCAATAGCATAAGCCGAATTATGCGGGTTTCTAAAAACATCAAAAATTTCCTGAAAATTTCGGCAGAGTCTCCTTTGTAAAACTGGCCCCTAAACGGGATACAACATGAATAGTATACGAAATCAAAAAATGCATCCCCAAGCGGGAGCTAGCTCTTCGTCAACCGACGGTCACAACCACACAAGCAATATAATATACAACGCCAACGGCGAGGATCAAAACTCAAAAGGAAACCCAAAACCACAAGAAATCCACAGAAATATAACGCGCGACTCTAAGGTCGAAGAAATAACATCACTGGTCTCTATCTCAAAAAAAATACATATTTGTTTGATGGAACTTCTAGATAGAACAGAATAATGATATACAAGATATATAATGGGGGTACGATACAAGTAAACCCACCTACTAGCAAATCACCCGAACGAAACTATGCCCGCAAAGCCGTAATGAAACCTGTACGGCAAACCTACAAGAAACTGGGCACAACGGGGCTGAGTTGCCAACTCGTGAATAGAAAAACATCTACGAACAGAAATCGCATAAATAACACAACCTAGGTCAATGATCATAATATATCCTCAAATATATAACATGCAGCCTATAACAATGGCTAGGGTAAATATCTAACCCTAGTGTAATCCCATGTGCCTGCGTTAGTGCCTCAGGTAACAATATATCATATGGATGATGTATGAATGCATGAAACGGAATGCATGTACTGATGAAAACTGCTGTCATAAATTAGTGAGATTTCTGTATCTTTTTAAAAACGAGGTATCATAAATGAAATCAGCACAAACAGTGCCTAGCATCGACACAAAACAAGTATCCAAATCTCTCGATATCTCTGTGTCGCAATCTCTGTACCTCAATATCTCAAAATCTCTGTATGTCAATCTCACTATCTAGGGCGCCGTCAGTCCAGACCGGCCCCTACCATCAACCTCAAGACTATGACGGTATCCTCCGGATATCCGACGCGTCGGGTAAAATCACTGGTAGGTAGTGCTCCACTGCCAGGCTCACATCGTCATCATCACGCACTTCTTGCCCCGGGGTGCCTTACCGGGTCCACCATGTACCCGAAACGTTTCATCCGTCTCCTCGAATCGGGTCTCGAAATCCATCAGCAAACTCATGGTGGACGACTTATACATCATGGGAAAACCGCGCTTTTCATTTAAAATGAGAAAGAAGAAGTTTGTATAAGTTTTTGCGGTGTTCCCCCAAATCCAGAAAATCTCATGGAAATCCGAATCCAAAACCTCAATAGCACGTAAAATAGTGAATATATGCATGAGAATCCATGAATGCGGCATAACAATGAATAATAGTATGCATGAAGTAGCAGGTAATAACTACAATGTCAAAACTAGCATATATGGCAAGTACACAAATATCATGTCTAAACTATTAGCTAACAGGCTATGTCAATGTAATAGTATTTTTTAAGTGTACGTGACATGGCAATTACCGATGAAGATGTGTGTGAGCCGGCAAGTAAGAGTACGTGGTACATAAGCATCATCGGTAATGGTGATGGTGTTCTAACAGCATGATATCAATAATGAAATATGAATTACAATAAGTATGCGATGCGGAGCAACAGCAATAATATGCGGGAGCTGAATACTAGACACAACGATAACTAAACTGCATTACCCTAATATAAGTCGTACAATAGTGCCTTTTGAAATAACACGAATCGCGGTGTTTTGAAAATAAGGGCTACGGTGTTTTTAAGAAAAGATACGTCTTTTGAAATATCCGTAGAATCCCTTGACCTGTTTTTTTTAAAATACCCACCATTCGTTAGTTTTGAAATAGATAGGAGTCTAATCAAGTCTAACAACTACACTAAACTATACGGCTGAACTAACAAGCTGACCTATAGGTAAGGAAACCGCCTAACATCTGAGTCGATACATATACATACCTGTATATATATTAGTCGGTGATCCCGCCTCAATAATATCATCTCCGATACCATATCTATAATCAGACATCCCAAGTCAAGAGTGCGGATCAATCATCAAAATATAGCTCGTACATACATCCGTCGTACGGCATCCCCAAATCTGGGTACGGGTTAATATCACATTCATCATACTATTCACCTGGTATCCTCTTTATCAAATATCATGATCGGGGTACTGATCTACGTCTAGTACAATACTGATACCGCCTAAGTATGCATAGACGTGTGTGAAACATTACGTCAAGGACCCGCTACAACGTCATGTCGTATCTCAAATACGAATCCTGCCATATCACCGAATTCACAACCTCAATACAAATCTCATCGACTCATCTCAAACCCAAGTATCATC
This sequence comes from Agapanthus africanus, assembly GCA_030015575.1. NCBI lineage: Eukaryota > Viridiplantae > Streptophyta > Magnoliopsida > Asparagales > Amaryllidaceae > Agapanthus > Agapanthus africanus. The sequence goes on along the minus strand of JASDDO010000031.1, from coordinate 179,619,756 downwards.
CTCAAATCCGTATGTGAACTCATAGTCCCATACCCATGTGAACACATAACTATATATTCCCGTATAAGCACAAATGAAAGAAGAAAGTATGCAAGTATGGGTTGGTGTGTGCATGTGTAGTGCGACCACTACTCTAGGGTTTCGCGACACTAAATCATCTAAGAACACCAAATATCCATATTATCATCAATATACTCAAACAATATATAAACATTATATATATATATGTGTGTGTGTATACGTATTCGTATACATCACCACGAACTGCGGGGGTGCTATACGCCATCCACCCGACTTCTCCCCGTAGATATAAATCTACTCACGTGGTCCTCGCTAGACGGTGCCGACGTCGCCACGTGCTTGCTTGTCGTCTCGAAGTCCACATGGGGTACCTACATATCATAACGCATCGTATCGCATTAAAACCAAATTCGAAATCGAAACGGCATACGAAAATCAAATCGGCACGCGTATCACGCATAGGTCAAAACCTATCGCCTACGCATGCCAAAATAGCCTAACCAACCCTCGATGTCGATGTACAAACATCAATCAATCGAGAAAAACCCAACATACCAATCACGCGTTCATAATGCACTAGAATTTAATTGAAAATATGGTGCAATTCATAAAAACCTTAAATTTGCTCAAATCGATTTATTTCACAAAACCTAGAAAGCACTTAATTACCGTTTTAATTCGAAACTTGATGTTTTAACCCAACTAATAGCCATAATATTCACTAAGTATCATAACCAGGTCATATAAACCATTTCCATACTTTTAATCTCATTAATTATCATTAACCCAAAATTCAAGTTTGCAAAAATAACCAATTTTAACAATTTTTAAAGTAAAATTCATAATTTTACAAATAAGCTTGGTTTTGCATAGTCCAAAGGCATTACACCACTTATTATAATACTAATAATGACATGAACCCATAATTATATTTTAATCGAAGACAATCAACAATTTTCCAAAAATCTAGTAAGTAAAATAGCTTAAATATTACAATTTCAACCTAACAATTTACAACTAACAATTTAATTATGTTTCACATTCCACAAAAGAAGAATCCCACTTGCAACCATAATCATACAACAAAACCCTAACTATAATCCAAAACCATCCACTTGAATTTCTAAACTTGAATTCAAAACCCCTTTATTTATATTTTTTTTAAACACCTAAACAAGTTTGCTTTAAACATACAACTAACAATTAACAAATATGGAAGAATTTTTATACCTCATGATCAAGAGACCAACATGAAGATCATGGCCTCCAAAATGCCAAATTTCCTCCGAGATCCATTCTAGCTTGGGAAAAGAAATAATGGGTAGAGATTGGATTTTGTTTTTGTGGGATTTTTGACTTGGATTTTTGGTAGAATTTTGTGGGTTTTGCAATGAAGTGGAGAAGAATCATGAGGGGCTGTTTTTTGTGTAGGTTCGGCCAAAAATTTGTGGGGATTGGGTGAGGGAGGAGAGAGAGTGAGGTGGGGAAAGATAAATCTAGTCAAAGTCCACTCAATTTCTATCATTTTCTATTCTATTCTTTTCTTTTCTTTCTTTTCTTTTCTTTGAAAATTCAAGTGGGGAAAGTGATGGGGCTGCTGAATTCAGCCAAGGGAAGAATTAAATGGGTGTGTGTGAGTGTGGGTATGGGTGTGGGGTGATGAAAAATGATAAATACAATACCCCAAATATCCATTTACACTAAAAAAATCCTTTTTTCTTCAATAATTTCTAAACCGTTTTGGAAAACGATTTCGTTTCAAAAACCACATGATAAAATTTTGTTTAATATTTTATGATGCACAAAATTTGTTTCAACTCATTCCAATTTGTAATTTTCCCTAATTAAATGTATTAGTGACGGCTTAAAATAATATTAAAATTATTAATTTCGGAAAAAAATTCAGAAAATTTGAAATTTCACCAGTGGCTCAATAAACACCAAATACTAGCAGTTACATAGCTAGAATATGTATATTTAATTTTATAATAAAGATATTTGCATTTTGACTTTTTACAGAAAACCCCCTTATTTTACCGTTTTTTCGAAATTTCACCGAAACGATTTTCAAAACGTTACAATCTTTCCCCCTTAAAGAAATTCGGTCCCCGAATTTATATTAAAACTCCCCCCAAATACTAAAACATCTAAGCAAAACCATCAAGTCGCCGGGGCTCCGAAATCGTAAATACATAAACACATCATAGCGCAATGCATGCGCATGAGTAATGAGTAGATAACTCGAAATCAAAACTCCGTCAAGCATCCCGCAATCATCGAAGTCAAGGTGAAGACACGAATGCCAAATCTCAAGCAAGACCGATATGCTATAAATCGGAACTATACATGCAAATATCAGGAGGAAATGCATGCCAAATCCTTTAAGTTGCCTTACAATGCACATAACACTGCACAGTGGCGGACGTCTATCATAAGAAAATAACTATATACATATATACCTTTGTTTGAAATATACATTCCGCCGTTTTGGGAGACAATTTAGAAGGGTTTTCCTTGTTTTAAACGTTTCGCGTCATATCAGACACGTAGGTAAATACTGAGACTATAGCTCGCTTTTTGGAAATCCCTTCAATAACTATCAATGCATGCAAAATATGTTCAGGTACTGTCCTCTGACTAGTCCTGCTCAGTACAAAAACTCATAGCAATCATCATAAAAAGAACGTACTGCTCCATAAGAAATCAATCCCAAAATACGCGTATGAATACTACGTGCGTCTGGTGCGCACGGAAATCAAAATCCATATATGTGCCATACATATGCACAGAAACAAGATCTAAGTGCATCGGGTGTGCACAAAGCATCTGTCGTAGGCAACGTGTGTTCCTGACAGCAAAATCAGGTGCATTTGACATGCACGAAAAATCTTGATTTAGTGCATCTGGTGTGCACCAAAATCACATCTCCAAACTTGCGCTCAACATGTGCGAAAATCCAAGGCAGGAGCATCTATCATGCACGAAATCATGAAATCCAATATCAAGCGCCGAACATGTGCAAAATCAAATCAGGTGCACAAGGTGCACAAAACAAATATCGAGTATCACAATCGAAATCGAAGTCCAGTGCATCTAAGTGCACAAAAGGCGTATCACTGCACTGTAAGCATATATAAACTATACAGAGTGCAGGAACCAAATCGTGTGCGTGCATACGCACAAAATCAACTCAAATGTCTAAAACTGTAAAATCACAAACATGTGAAACCAAAGCACGAAGACGATATCAAGTGCAACACTGTGCAAAGATCGAAAATCCCTAATCATCAAAATCAAATCATGCGAATAATCACCGAAAACATCGAAATCAATAATGGCGGAATAGTACCGCTCAAGTGCATCCTCTAAGAATCTCGGGCCAACTGTCGCGGTCACTAGTGGGACGTCTCGTCGATGATCATGAACTCTGGCCTGCTGGTGTGCGTAACAATGACCACTCCTGGGTCAAGGTCTTCACTGTGAATTACCAATCTCTCGGTCAATCGGCTCATCGGCCCTATCAGGTGCGCTAACGGAGATGATCCCGTTCTGGCACTTCTCTGGTCATCTCTCTGTCAATCATCGCGACAACTCGTAAGACAGCATATCATTGGCGTCGGCCCCTGGCTCTCTGAATGTACGTGACACATCTGATCCTGGGTGCAAGTATCATTGCAGCAGTGTCCTGGAAGGAATCCTGCTCACGGTCTCTTCCATGTCTCGTCTCTGCCAACTGTCCGGAAGTCATCGTCCTTTCCTATATCTGCATCTTGCTCTAAAACGACTGCATACTCATCGCGACTCCTTCTGGAAGGTAAATCCAAGTACCATGCCTCGGCATGCGCATCGCATCTCTGATGTCGGCGGAGTGGAACGTCATCTCATCTAGATCTGGTACGAACCTCTTACTTCACTTTTCTCTAATGTCGTTTGCTTTGGACTCGTCTCGTCGCGGCTGCATGGACTGAGCTCCAACGGCTATCCTCGTATCGGGAGTCTCCCAAGAAATGCATCTCACCACCTAGCATCTGAATTATGTCGAGCCATCCGATCGAGTCGTCAAAAACCTCATAATCCCCCAAGAGCTCAACATCTTGGGCACAGTTTAATAGTATCGAGTACATACCACAGCATCGGTGGTCTAGCCGTAGAAGGGCAAACCCAAGCCTCACTAATGGCGCCGCGGAATTTCCGCAAACACTAAGGTTCAAAGTCTTTCACACGGTCATTAAGTCGAGTTAGGGTTTCATTCTTCTATAGGGTCCATAGAATTGCCTGCATGCCCTTCCGAACACTTTAAACTTGGAATAATAGGTTTCTGACATTCGATCGTCTCTGTCGACTCCCAACGTCTCCGCGTGAAGTCGTCTCTAGCTGGAATAAATCTATCTGATGACCTCTCATCGGGTAGGCGAACGAACCACATGTCCTAGTCATTCATCCTCGGGTGACTAGCGACCTTCTATCATCTCTTAGTATAACCTGTACTGCAATAGCTCCAACATATGGGGCGATATCTCGTCGCTCGCAGCAACAACTGGCTCACTCGTGTGCACGCTGAACAGTGCCTCAATCATCATGAGTTAGCAATACACCAACGGTCATCAAAATCTGGCTGGCCTCTATCATTGGCTCAATCCTCTAGTGTCGATCAGCACATCCGAGTAACCTCATAAAGGCGATCCGCCAAACGTTCGTGGCACGGAAACACAGTAAAAAGATACATCCCCGCAATCGTGTGTCGCTGGAATCATGCCCTGGCCAGTCCTCGTTCTTGACTAGCTCATGCTGACCACAACTCTAGCCGTAGCTCTCCCTGCCCGTAATCGTGGCAGCAAAACCATAACTGGTACTGGTGAGGCTAGATCGGAATGAATATAATACTGAGCAAAGAAATGTACATCCTAAGGCTCCTTAAGTGGAGTAGCTTATTGTAAATATGCCGCGGAACATACCTACGGTACGTCACTCTACTTTAGTCACCTATTCCATCAACCAAGGGTCATCCTACGCTCCGAAGGTAAAACCTAACGCTCTGATACCAACTTTGTCACGTCCCGAAAGTACGGAACAAGACCGGCACTTAAACTACGAACGTCTCGAGGCGTACGTAATCTAAGTAAACTAAACCCCAGAAATCCAAACCAAGAAAAGTAGGAGAGTGAAGGAAAACCAATTTAAAACAAGTAGTTTCAATAGCATAAGCCGAATTATGCGGGTTTCTAAAAACATCAAAAATTTCCTGAAAATTTCGGCAGAGTCTCCTTTGTAAAACTGGCCCCCAAACGGGATACAACATGAATAGTATACGAAATCAAAAAAGGCATCCCCAAGCGGGAGCTAGCTCTTCGTCAACCGACGGTCACAACCACACAAGCAATATAATATACAACGCCAACGGTGAGGATCAAAACTCAAAAGGAAACCCAAAACCACAAGAAATCCACAGAAATATAACGCGCGACTCTAAGGTCGAAGGAATAACATCACTGGTCTCTATCTCAAAAAAAATACATATTTGGTTGATAGAACTTCTAGATACAACAGAATAATGATATACAAGATATATAATGGGGGTACGATACAAGTAAACCCACCTACTAGCAAATCACCCGAACGAAACTATGCCCGCAAAGCCGTAATGAAACCTGTACGGTAAACCTGCAAGAAACTGGGCACAACAGGGGTGAGTTGCCAACTCGTGAATAGAAAAACATCTACGCACAGAAATCGCATAAATAACGCAACCTAGGTCAATGATAATAATATATCCTCAAATATATAACATTCAGCCTATAACAATGGCTAGGGTAAATATCTAACCCGAGTGTAATCCCATGTTCCTGTGTCAGTGCCTCAGGTAACAATATATCATATGGATGATGTATGAATGCATGAAACGGAATGCATGTACTGATGAAAACTGCAGTCATAAATTAGTGAGATTTCTGTATCTTTTTAAAAACGAGGTATCATAAATGAAATCGGCATAAACAGTGCCTAGCATCGACACAAAACAAGTATCCAAATCTCTCGATATCTCTGTGTCTCAATCTCTGTACCTCAATATCTCAAAATATCTGTATGTCAATCTCACTATCTAGGGCGCCGTCAGTCCAGACCGGCCCCTACCATCAACCTCAAGACTACGACGGTATCCTCCAGATATCCGACGCGTCGGGTAAAATCACCGGTAGGGAGTGCTCCGCTGCCAGGCTCACATCGCCATCATGCGCTTCTTGCCTCGGGGTACCTTACCAGGTCCACCATGTACCCGAAACGGTTCATCCTTCTCCTCGAATCGGGTCTCGAAATCCATCAGCAAACTCATGGTGGACGACTCATACATCATGGGAAAACCGTGCTTTTCATTTAAAAAGAGAAAGAAGAAGTTTGTATAAGTTTTTGCGGTTTTCCCCCAAATTCAGAAAATCTCATGGAAATCCGAATCCAAAACCTCAATAGCACATAAAATAGTGAATATATGCATGAGAATCCATGAATGCGCATAACAATGAATAACAATATGCATGAAGTAGCAGGTAATAACTACAATGTCTAAACTAGCATATAAGGCAAGTACACTAATATCATGTCTAAACTATTAGCTAACAGGCTATGTCAATGTAATAGTATTTTCTAAGTGTACGTGACATGGCAATTATCCATGAAGATGTGTGTGAGCCGGAAAGTAAGTGTACGTGGTACATACGCATCATCGGTAATGGTGATGGTGTCTTAACAGCATGATATCAATAATGAAATATGAATTACAATAAGTATGCAATGCGGAGCAACAGTAATAATATGCAGGAGCTGAATACTAGACACAACGATAACTAAACTGCATTACCCTAATATAAGTCCTACAATAGTGCCTTTTGAAATAACACGAATCACGGTGTTTTGAAAATAAGGGCTACGGTGTTTTTAAGAAAAGATAAGTCTTTTGAAATATCCGTAGAATCCCTTGACCTGTTTTTTAAAATACCCACGATTCGTTAGTTTTGAAATAGATAGGAGTCTAATCTATTCTAACAACTACACTAAACTATACGGCTGAACTAACAAGCTGAACTACAGGTAAGGAAACCGCCTAACATCCGAGTCGATACATATACATACCTATATATATATTAGTCGGTGATCCCGCCTCAATAATATCATCTCCGATACCATATCTATAATCAGACATCCCAAGTCAAGAGTGGGGATCAATCCTCAAAATATAGCTCGTACGTAAATCCGTCGTACGGCATCCCCAAATCTGGGTACGGGTTAATATCACATTCATCATACTATTCACCCGGTATCCTCTTTATCAAATATCATGATCGGGGTACTAATCTACGTTTAGTGCAATACTGATACCGCCTAAGTATGCATGGACGTGTGTGAAACACTACGTCAAGGACCCGCTACAACGTCATGTCGTATCTCAAATACGAATCCTGCCATATCACCGAATTCACAACCTCAATACAAATCTCATCGACTCATCTCAAACCCAAGTATCATCCTCAAATCCCTATGTGACCACATAGTCCCATACCCATATGAACACATAACTATATATTCCCGTATAATCACAAATGAAAGAAGAAAGTATGCAAGTATGGGTTGGTGTGTGCATGTGTAGTGCGACCATTACTCTAGGGTTTCGCGACACTAAATCATCCAAGAACACCAAATATCTATATTATCATCAATGTACTCAAACAATATATAAACAATATATATGTTTGTATACGTATTCGTATACATCACCACGAACTGCGGGGGGGCTATACGCCATCCACCCGACTTCTCCCCATAGATATAAATCTACTCACCTGGTCCTCGCTAGCCGGTGCCGACGTCGCTATGTGCTTGCTTGTCGTCTCGAAGTCCACATGGGGTACCTACATATCATAACGCATCTTATCGCATTAAAACCAAATTCGAAATCGAAACGGCACACGAAAATCAAATCGGCACGCGTATCACGCATAGGTCAAAACCTATCGCCTACGCATGCCAAAATAGCCTAACCAACCCTCGATGTCGATGTACAAACGTCAATCAATCGAGAAAAACCCAACATACCAATCACGCGTTCATAACGCACTAGAATTTAATTGAAAATATGGTGCAATTCATAAAAACCTTAAATTTGCTCAAATCGATTTATTTCACAAAACCTAGAAAGCACTTAATTACCGTTTTAATTCGAAACTTGATGTTTTAACCCAACTAATAGCCATAATATTCACTAAGTATCATAACCAGGTCATATAAACCATTTCCATACTTTTAATCTCATTAATTATCATTAACCCAAAATTCAAGTTTGCAAAAATTACCAATTTTAACAATTTTTAAAGTAAAATTCATAATTTTACAAATAAGCATGGTTTTGCATGGTCCAAAGGCATTACACCACTTATTATAATACTAATAATGACATGAAACCATAATTATATTTTAATCTAAGACATTCAATAATTTTCCAAAAATCTAGTAAGTAAAATAGCTTAAATATTACAATTTCAACTTAACAATTTACAACTAACAATTTAATTATGTTTCACATTCCACAAAAGAAGAATCCCATTTGCAACCATTATCATACAACAAAACCCTAACTATAATCCAAAACCATCCACTTGAATTTCTAAACTTGAATTCAAAACCCCTTTATTTATATTTTTTTTTAAACACCTAAACAAGTTTGCTTTAAACATACAACTAACAATTAACAAACATGGAAGAATTTTTATTCCTTATGATCAAGAGATCAACATGATGATCATGGCCTCCAAAATGCCAAATTTCCTCCAAGATCCATGCTAGCTTGGGCAAAGAAATAATGGGTAGAGATTGGATTTTGTTTTTGTGGGATTTTTGACTTGGATTTTTGGTGGAATTTTGTGGGTTTTGCAATGAAGTGGAGAAGAATCAAGAGGGGCTGTTTTTTGTGCAGGTTCGGCCAGAAATTTGTGGGGATTGGGTGTGGGAGGAGAGAGAGTGGGTGGGGAAAGATAAATCTAGTCAGAGCCCACTCAATTTCTATCATTTTCTATTCTATTCTTTTCTTTTCTTTCTTTTCTTTTCTTTGAAAATTCAAGTGGAGAAAGTGATGGGGCTGCTGAATTCAGCCAAGGGAAGAATTAAATGGGTGTGTGTGAGTGTGGGTATGGGTGTGGGGTGATGAAAAATGATAAATACAATACCCCAAACATCCATTTACACTAAAAAAAAGCCTTTTTTCTTCAATAATTTCTAAACCGTTTTGGCAAACGATTTCGTTTCAAAAACCACATGATAAAATTTTGTTTAATATTTTATGATGCACAAAATTTGTTTCAACTCATTCCAATTTGTAATTTTCCCTAATTAAATGTATTAGTGACGGCTTAAAATAATATTAAAATAATTAATTTCGGAAAAATTTTCGGAAAATTTGAAATTTCACCAGTGGCTCAATAAATACCAAATACTAGCAGTTACATAGCTAGAATATGTATATTTAATTTTATAATAAAGATATTTGCATTTTGACTTTTTACAGAAAACCCCCTTATTTTACCGTTTTTTTCGAAATTTCACCGAAACGATTTTCAAAATGTTATACTATTAGATCTTGGTGTCAGTGTTAACCTGCATCCATACTCAGTATATGAGCAACTGGGTGTTGGAGAGCTGAAACCCACACACTGCACTCTCCAAATGGCCGACTGATCGATCACCCATCCTAGGGGTGAGCTATAGGGTGTGTTAATCAAGATTGGGGACTTCATATTCCCCGTTGACTTCATTTTATTAGACACACAGCCTGTAGCTAACCCTCAGAATCAAATTCCGGTGATACTCGGTCGCCCATTCCTTGCAACCTCAAATGCTGTGATCAATTGTCGAAATGGTTCGATGAACCTATCTTTTGGAAACATGACAATTGAACTCAACATTGTTAGGTTCGGGAATCAGCCCACCGAACCTAATGCTCATATACTAGATGTTTTCTCAATCCAGGAGATCACCCCGGAGGAGTGTGAATTCGAGGAGTTTTTGTTCGACCACGATAACCTTAACGCCACTACTGCGTTCCTCTTCGAACATGCTGCTGTTTCTGCGCCCGACAATGACTACGAGTGTTTCACTTTCTCGAACGATCTTAGCCACTCACCACCCAAGTTTGAATCCTTCGAATTTCTGGATGAGTTACCTGAACCATCCAACTCGGTCGCTTACACTCGTTTTGAACCTTTGCTGAAATCCTTTGAGTTCGAGACCTTTTCACCAATCTTGCCTTCAATCGTTTCACCTCCAACGCTCGAACTCAAGCCTTTGCCGTCTCACCTTAAGTACGCTTTCTTGGGTGAGAACGAGACCCTCCCTGTTATTATCTCGGCTTCTCTAGGTCCAGAGCAAGAGAAAGCCTTTCTTGCGGTCTTGCACAGCAATAGGCAAGCATTTGGCTGGTCCATGGCGGACATCAAGGGGATTAGTCCCCTGATCGTTGAACATTCATCTGATGGATGATGCCAAACCAGCTAGGGATCCACAAAGGCGACTCAACCCAGTCATGAAGGAGGCTGTGAAAAAGGAAATCGTAAACTGTCTGGATAGTGGTATCATTTACCCTATCTCTGATAGCCAGTGGGTTAGCCCCATTCACGTTGTCCCCAAGAAATTGGGCATAACGGTCATCACTAACGAGGCGAATGAGTTAATCCCTACTCGCACCAAAACTGGGTGGAGAGTATGCATCGATTACAGAAAACTCAACGCCGCAACGCGGAAGGACCACTTTCTACTACCTTTCATTGACCAAATGCTTGAACGATTGGCCGGACACGAGTACTACTGCTTTCTCGATGGCTACTCCGGCTATAATCAGATTCCCATCGCTGAAAAAGACCAGGACAAGACCACATTCACTTGTCCTTTCGGCACGTTTGCATATCGTCGCATGCCCTTTGGGTTATGCAATGCGCCCGCTACCTTCCAGCGGTGTATGATGGGAATCTTCTCAGACATGGTGGAAAAATTCCCGGAGATCTTCATGGACGATTTCTCCATCTTCGGCGATTCCTTTAACGATTGTTTGCTGCATCTCGAATCTGTCCATACCCGATGTAAGGACAAGAACGTCACTTTGAATTGGGAGAAGTGCCACTTCATGGTGCGCGAAGGTATTGTCATAGGACATATCATTTCGCAAAATGGCATAGATGTTGACAAAGTGAAAATTGAGTTCATTTCCAATCTCCCTCCTCCCAGATGCGTCAGAGACATCCGAGCCTTCCTTGGCCATGCCGGTTTCTACAGACAGTTCATCAAGGACTTTAGCAAGATTGCTAGGCCCTTGACTCTTTTGCTGGCCAAGGAAACTCCATTCGACTTCAACTCGAGCTGTGTGACTGTGTTCGAGTCATTAAAATGCTTACTCACTTATGCTCTCGTTCTTTCTTCACCTGACTGGACGCACCCAATTGAGATTATGTGCGATGCATCCGACTTTGTCATTGGTGCTGTCCTTGGACAACACATCAATAAGATGCCGCATGTAATCTATTATGCTAGCCTAACCCTGAACGACACCCAACTTAATTATACAATAACTAAGAAGGAATTCTTGGCTGTTTTATTTTCTTTAGAAAAGTTCAGGCCCTACCTCATCAGCTCTCCAGTCATTTTCTACAGAGACCATTCTGCTCTGCGCCATCTTTTTGTGAAGAAAGATACAAAATCCCGGCTAATACGTTGGATCCTCTTGCTTCAAGAGTTTGACCTTGTCATCAAGGACAAAAGAGGATGTGAGAACGTAGTCGCCGACCATCTCTCACGACTTCCTTCTTCGTCATCGCTTCAAATTCCGATCAACGACGTTTTCCCAGATGAACAGCTCTTGACAGTATCTTGCGAACCCTTGTTCGCAGATATTGTGAACTATTTGGCCACGGGATTACTACAGACTGAATGGTCAAGTCAGGACACACTTCGCTTCTTTTCCCAAGTAAAACACTTTTACTGGGACGAACCCTATCTGTTCAAGTACTGTCCCGACCAAATTATTCGTCGGTATGTCCCTGACGATGAATTCAAGAGTGTGCTGTCGTTTTGCCACGATCAAGCATGTGGCGGGCAATTTGTCCCCAGAAAGACAGCTGAGAAGATCTTGCAGTGTGGTTTCTACTGGCCACAACTCTTCAAAGACGCTCATGACTACTGCAAGACTTGCTCCCGGTGCTAACACATGGGCCGGATATCCAGGAGGAACGATATGCCGCACAAACCAATCTTGGTTGTGGAGATTTTCAACGTTTGGGGGATAGATTTCATAGGGCCTTTCCCAGCTCTTTTGGGAAATTGTACATCCTTCTCGCTGTTGATTACGTCTCTAAGTGGGCCGATCTTGTGCCCATACGGACTAACGACAACAAGGTTGTCGTTAGGTTTCTTAAAGAAAACATTTTCTCCCGGTTTGGGCACCCCCGAGCGATCATTAGCGACAATGGAACTCATTTCTGCAATAAGACTTTCGAGGCCTTGATGCGGAAATATTCCATTAATCATAAGCTATCTACGCCCGACCACCCCCAAACCTGTGGGCAAGCTGAAGTTTCAAATCGGGAAATCAAGCAGATACTGGAGAAGACGGTTTTCAAGAACCGTAAGGATTGGTCGTTGAAATTCACGGATGCCCTCTGGGCATTTCGAACTGCTTATAAGACCGATCTTGGCATGTCTCCCTATCGGCTAGTGTACGGAATGACTTGCCACCTCCCTGTGGAAATAGAGCATCGCGCATTTTGGGCGATAAAGGAGCTGAATCTCTCTCGAAGATGCGGGCAGCCATCGGAAGCTGCAGTGGAACGAATTGAGCGAGCTTAGGGAGGAGGCTTACGAAAACGCGGTTGTCGTTAAGAACCGAACGAATGTGTTTCATGATAAACACCTTTTGCGCAAAACATTCGTACCTGGTCAACAGGTACTGCTTTATGACACCCGGCTACATTTCCATCCAGGTAAGCTCAGATCTCGCTGGAAAGGGCCATACTTTATGCGGAATGTGTATCCGCATGGCGCTGTGGATTTGGAGAATCCAAAGGACGGTTCATTTTTCAAAGTAAACGGACACCGACTTAAACCGTACCTTAGCTCCGAACCAACAGAGGAGCTCCTGGTCTTACAGGAGCCGGTTTACCCAGCATAATCTTCCTCTGCCTACCACCAAACTTCGGTTATCCAGCCAAGAACAGTGGACACTGTTCCAAATAAGTTTGGGGGTATGTATATACCTTTTTGTATATGTTTGTGAATATTCTTTTCCATTTTTACTATTTTTCTTTTGTCTAAAAACAAAAACAAAAAGAATTGTGTATATCTAACCGACAATTTTGACCCTTCAATGATCTTTTCATGCAATGACAGTGAGGACACTGTCCAGTTTAAGTTTGGGGGTACGCTCGGTACGCATTTCTAACCTTCGCATCCATATGTATATTTTGCATCTGTATACTAAAATCCATAAAAATCAGAAAATTTTCTAAAAACATAAAAACTTTTCTGTCAAGTTAGCTAGTGGGAGAACTCAGATTCAACATTTCGACGGTTTTGTTTCATAAGATAAGAATAACTAAATCTTATTTTTAGATTTTTAAAACCTGAAAGATAACTCTCTTTTGAAGTTAACTATAGCTGATATACGTCTTTACATCACACTACACGTGTCGTGAGTTTTGGAAATTAGATGACAAGTCTTTTATGTCTAAAAAACTTTTAAATTGATAAATGATTTTTTGAGGATCAAATAGGTTTTTTCTGAAATAAGTAATATCAAGAATAGTTTATGAAGTGAAGCGAATATGAAGGAATGTTATTGATGCCTTAATTGGAACTAAGTCTAAAAAATAACTCATCTGGAACTTGATTGGAATGATTACACACCGAACCCACTAAACACGTCTTTTATCAAAAATAGATAATTGAACTGCCGGTTATATCTCCGTTCGTATTGAAGCATCATGATTTTCATGCTAAAATTGTCCTTTGTTTTTGGACTTTGGTAACTTGAGTAATTAAGTCCGCCGGGGTGTCTCAACACCTAATGCCCTAAAGCCAACTGGTTTGGGTGCATTGGCCCAAAGCTCGTTAAGAAGCCTAGAAAGTCCAGATTAAAACAAAGTCAAGAAAGTGTTCTCTCCGAGTTAAAATCCTAACGGTTCTTTTTGTGAGAATAATGTTGACAAAAGACAGGTTTTTATAAAAAATATTTCTAGCGGAGATATGAAGGTTTTATTCTATGATAAAGACTATTGCACGTTCACAAAGGAGTGTATGAAATGAAAACAAGAAAAGGGTGGAGTGAAAAATAAGACCTAGTTTCCTGTTAAGGAAGATAGAAATTCTGAAATTGAAACCTTACTGGAAAACGAAACTTGAAAAATACTTAACTCTTTATAAACTTATGTGATCCTTTTATAAAATTTTATCTAGGCTTTATTGTGTGACATGATGACTTTAATCGATCTTTCTAGAACTTAACGACACTATTTGCGCTGCACGTAAAGACAAATAAAATCTTTAGTTAAATAAGAAGCGAGGTGTGAAAAATAAAGGTTCGATAGTCTAGACTTAGGATAATAGAATTGTTATTTTCTGAAACAAACCTTACGGTTTGAATCATAGTTATTTTGCAAAACTAGCTTGACCGGATTTTGTGGGTAGTATCCACTGAAAACCCTCAGGAGACAATACTCCTCCTACCAGGGACACCTAGAGGTTTAACGGCTTGTTGCACATGCTCGGTGCAATCGCGTTCCGTGAGATAGTGAGGTTAGGAATTATTTGTGAATAAATTGGCTTTGCTCGGGACGAGCAAATGATAAGTTTGGGGGTATTTGTTCATATCAGATTTTTGCATTTTTATACCGCCCAATTTTTATCACATTGCTTATCGGTAGATACTCTTGAGCTGTGTTTGCTAGTTAATTGCAGAATACAGGTTCTCGGCTCTAAACAATGAAATTCATTGAAAAGCACGACAAAATCTGGATTACTGCCAACCACAGATAAAAACACGGGTATCAGCTCTCTATCCGTATGTTGCCGCACACCAGTCTAAGGGACAAAATGGCAAATCGATGTCATTTTCATGCACAAAGCTCAATGTCAACACATGATCCAACATATCTACGCGGAGCTCAAGGAAATCATGGCAAAAGATCTACATCACATCACCTTTTGTTCTGCTAAAATTCTGGAAATATTGTGAAGAGATTCTAGGAAACAACATATACCACACTGAAGAGTACACAAAACCAGGGAAACCGACAAAACCTGAAGGCCTAACTCCATATTAATGCCGCGGTTCCGCGGCATAAGCACGCTTAGGCCGTGGAACCGCGGCCTGACTAAGTCGGCAGAAGATTATTTTATAGAGGCGTTTTGGTCATTTCATTTTTGTTCTGAATGTTGCCCTAGAGTATCTGTTGCCTGCCTATAAATAGTCCAGAACTTGCCAAAGCCAAGGGTGCTTATTCTTGTATTTAGATTTTAGGATATATGTTGTTGTTCTTCTTCCTCTTCTCATCTCTTCTCCATTAAAACCTTGTAGTGAGCTTTTGTGAGTGAAGTGATGAATAAAAGAGTTCTTGTTGTTACCATGCTTGTCTTGATATGTTGCTAATGATAATTGGTTGTATTTTTCATTTGCTAATCTAGTTGTTGTTATTTGTTGTTTGTTTCTTTCTTGTTCTCTTTTTCTTTATCCTTAACAACAATGATGCTTAAGCTTGATCCTTGCCAAGGTGAGGTCTCAAATAGCTAGTTGTAATCTTCTAACCTCCTTCTTTCTATCTTCCTCCTTTTGTTGTATTCTCTTTTTTCTTATAATCGGTGAGTAGTTTTCTTACTTGTTAGGGTAGGATAAGGAAAGTTTGAGAGAAGGAAATCTCTCTCACTCTTTCCTTGCCCAACATCTTAATTCGGACTCTCGTTAATTGAACCACAATCTGTTTCCTACGGCACCCTATCCTACATGATAGCGGTGATTCCTTAGTGAGACTGGTTGTGGTTGAATTAACCGGAGGTTAAGGCTAAGAGCCAAGAACGGACGGACAAGCACTAAAAAGAAGAACTTAAGCGTTGGAAAGCCTAGCTTATACTCGCAAGTTCCTTTCTAGTCGTGCTAATCCCTATTATTGTCGATTACCGTAACACCGATATTAAGAGTGGCAACGAAAGAAGTGAGCGACTCCTAACTTAAACTAACTTAATCCTAACCCGAACAAGCTCTCTTTATATATCATTTTATCACATAGTTAATCTCAAAACAAACCTGTACATTAGGACTTAACTCGTTAAAGCACATAGAAAAAAGATTCCCATCTCCCTGCGGACGACCCGTATTCAACCGGCTAGCTACAAGAGAAACCGTCTTGATTGCGGTAATTAACTAAGCACGCAAAAACTCTATCAATCAGGATTCTGCGAATATTTCAAAAGGCGTATCTTTTCTTTAAAACACCGTAGCCCTTATTTCCAAAACCACACGATTTGTGTTATTTCAAATGGCACCTTAGTATGACGTATATATATATTAAATGCAGATTAGTTACCGTTGTGTCTAGTATTTAGCTCCCGCTCATTATTGATGTTCGCCCTACATCGCAAACTTACATTACTATTTCATATTGCATTGTTGATATTATGTTGTTAGGACACCAGCACCATTACCGATGATGCGTATGTACCACGTACACTCACTTGCCGGCTCACCCACATCTTCATCAGTAATTGCCATGTCACGTACACCTTAGAAAATATTATTGCTTAACTTAGCTTGATAGCTAGTAGTTTAGACATGATATTAGTGCACTTGCCTTATATGCTAGATTAGACATTGTAGCTATTACTTGTTACTTTATGCATGTTATTATTCATTGTTATGACACATTCATGGATTTTATGCCTATATTCACTGTTTACATGCTATTGAGGATTTGGATTCGGATTTCCATGAGATTTTCTGGATTTGGGGGAAAACCGCAAAACTTATATAAACTTCTTTTCTCTTTTTTAAATAAAAAGTGTGGTTTTCCCATGATGTATGAGTCGTCCACCATTAGTTTGCTGATGGATTTCAAGACCCGAGTTCGAGGAGTGGAGGAACTGTTTCGGGTACATGGTGGACCCGGTGCGGTACCCCGAGGCAAGAGGATCGCAGATGATGGCGTTGACCCTGGCAGGGGAGTACTATCGACCGGTGATTTTACCCGACGTGTCGGATATCCGGAGGATACCGTCGTGGTCTTGAGATGGATGGTAAGGGCCGGTCTGGACTGACGGCGCCTTAGATATTGATATTGAGGCATTGAGATTTCGAGATATTGAGGTACTGAGATTTGATGATACATGCCAATCCGGATAGCCGGAGCCTGAGATTTTGAGACATTGAGATTTATGTTTTGTGTCGATACTAGAAACTGTTTATGCTGATTTCATTATGATACCTCATTTTAAAAATACAAAGGAAATATCACTAAATTTTGAAAGCAATTTCTTTAGTACATGTATTCTGTTTTCATGCATTCATACATCATCCATATGATATATTGCTACCTGAGTCACTGACACGGGCACATGGGATTACACTTGGGTTAGATATTTACCCTAGCCATTGTTATAGGCTGCTGGTTATATATTTGAGGATATATTATGATCGTATGACCAAGGATTGCGTTGTTCATGCGATTTCTGTTCATTGATGTTTTTCTACTCACGAGTTGGCAACTCACCCCCGTTGTGCCACAGTTTCTTGCAGGTTTTGCCGTACAGGTTTCATTACGGCTTTGTTGGCACTACTTCTTTCGGGTGACTTGCTAGTAGGTGTGTTATTGGTATCATACCCATCCTATTACTTTGTATAATATTATTCAGTTGTATCTAGTAAGTTCCATCAACCAAACATGTATTTATTTCAGAGATAGAGACCACTAATGTTTATTCTTTCGACCTTAGAGTCGCGCGTTGTATTTCTATGGATTTCTTGCTGTTTTGAGTTTCCTTTTGAGTTTTGATCCTCGCCCTTGGCGTTGTATATTATATTGCTTGTGCGGTTGTGATCGTCGATTGACGAAGAGCTAGCTCCAGCTTGGGGATGCCTTTTTTTATTTCGTATACTATTCATGTTGTATCCCGTTTGGGGGCCAGTATTTACAAAGGAGACTCTGCCGAAATTTTCAGAAAATATTTGATGTTAAAAAAACCCGCATAATTTGGCTTATGCTATTAAAACTACTTGATTTAAATTGGTTTTTCCTTCACTCCACTACTTCTCTTGGTTTGGATTTCTGGGTTTTCGGCTTACTTAGATTACGTACGCCTTGAGACGTTTCGTAGTGTAAGTGCCGGCCATGTTCCGTACTTTCGGGTCGTGACAAAGTTGGTATCAGAGCGTTAGGTTTTACCTTCGGAGCGTAGGATGACCCTTGGTTGATGGAATAGGTGACTAAAGTAGAGTGACGTACCGTGGTATGTTCCGCGGCATACTTACGATACGCTACTCCACTTAAGGAGCCTTAGGATATACATTTCTTTGCTCAGTATCATATTCATTCTTGATCCAGCCTCATCGGTTCCAGTTACAGTTTGTTGCCACGATTACGGGCAGGGAGAGCTACGGCTAGAGTTGCGGTCAGCACAAGATCGTCACGAACGAGGATTGACCAGGGCGTAATTCTGGCGACACACGATTGCGGAGATGTGTCTTTTTACTATGTTTTCGTGCCACGAGCGTTTGGCAGATCGCCTTTACGAGATTTCTCGGACATGCCGATCAGTACCATAGGATCGAGCCAATGATAGAGGCCAACCAGATTTTGATGACCGTTGGTGTATTGCTTATTCATGAGGTTTGAGGCACTGTTCAACGTGCAGACGAGTGAGCCAGTTATTGCTGCGAACGACGAGATATCGCCCCAGATGTTGGAGCTATTGCAGTACAAGTTGTACTAAGAGATGATAAAGGTCGGTAGTCACCGAGGGTGAATGACTAGGACATGTAGTTCGTTCGCTACCCCGATGCGAGGTCATCAGATAGATTGATTCCAGCTAGAGACGACTTCACGCGAAGACGTTGAGAGTCGACAGAGACGATCGAATGTTAGAAACCTATTATTCCAAGTTTAAGGTATTCGGAAGAGCATGCAGGCAATTCTATGGACCCTCTAGAAGAATGAAACCTTAACTCGACTTAATGACCGTGTGAAAGACTATGAACCTTAGGGTTTGCGGCAGTTCCGAGGCGCCATTAGTGAGGCTTGGGTTTGCCCTTCTACGGCTGGACCATCGATGTTGTGGTACGTACTCGATACTGTTGAACTATACCCAAGATGTTGAGCTCTTAGGGGATTATGAGGTTTTGACGAATCGATCGGATGATTCGACTTCATTCGGATGCTAGGTGGTGAGATTCATTTCTTGGGAGACTCCAGATACGAGGATAGCCGTTGGAGCTCAGTCCATGCAGCCACGACGAGATGAGTCCGAAACAGTCAACATTACAGAAAGTGGAGTAAGAGGTTCGTACGAGATCTTGATGAGACGACGTTCCACTCCGCCGACATCAGAGATGCAATATGCATGTTGAGGCATTGTACTTGGATACACCTTCCAGAAGCAGTCGCGATACGTATGCAGCCGTTCCGGAATGAGAAACAGATATAGTAAAGGACGATGACTTCCGGACAGTTCGGCAGAGACGAGATTTGGGAGAGACCTCGACAAGACCTTTCTGGGATAAATTACGGGAAGATTTGGACCCAGGCATAGTCATGTTACGCACACCGGCAGGCCAGAGTTCAGGATCGTCGACGAGGCATGCTATGAGTGACCACGGCAGTTGGCCAGAGATTCTTGGAGGATATGCTTAAGCGGGACTATTCCGCCATACTTGATTTTGGTATTTTGAGCGATATATTCGCATGATTTGGTTTTGATGATTGAGTTTCATGATATCATTTTCATGCGCCATGGTTACACCTACTGAGTATTTACGATTTTTGCACAGTTGTTGCACTTGAGATAGTTTTCGTGCCTTGGTTTCTCATGTTTGTGATTATATGGATTTCATACAGTTGAGTTGATTTTGTGCATATGTACGCACACGATTTGGTTCTTGCACTCGGTATAGTTCACATATGCTTGCAGTGCAGTGATTCGCATTTTGTGCACTTAGATGCACTGGACTTCGATTTCGATTGTGATACTCGATATTTGTTTTGTGAACCTTATGCACCTGATTGGATTTTGCGCATGTTCGGCGCTTGATATTAGATTTCATAATTTCGTGCATGATGGATGCACCTGATTTGGATTTTCGCGCATGTTGAGCGTATGTTTTGAGATTCGATTTTGGTGCACACCAGATGTACTAAATCGAGATTCTTCGTTCATGTCAGATGCACATGTCTTTGCTAACAGGCACACACGTTGCCTATGACAAATGTTGTGTGCACACCCGATGCACTTAGATATTGTTTATGTGTGCATGTATAGCACATATATGGATTTTGATTTCCGTGCGCTCCAGACACGCGTAGTATTCATCTGCATATTTTGGGATTGATTTCTTATAGAGCAGTACGTTTTTATGATATTTGCTATGTGTTTTCATTCTGAGCAGGACTAGTCAGAGGACAGTACCTGAATGTATTTTGCATGCATTGATAGCTATCGAAGGGAATTCCAAAAAGCGAGCAATAGTCTCAGTATTTACCTACGTGTCTGATATGACATGAAATGTTTAAAACAAGGACACCCTTCTAAATTATTTCCCAAAACGGCGGAACGTACATTTTAAACAAAAGGTAAATATGTATATGGCTATTTTCTTATGATAGACGTCCGCCACTGTGTAGTGTTATGCACATTGCACAGTGACTTTAAGAGATTTGGCATGCATTTCCTTCAGATATTTACATATATAGATTTGATATTTACGTGTATAGTTTTGAGTTATATGCTCATTTTTCATGCGCATGCGCTGCGCTACGATTTGTTTTATGTATTTACGATTTCGGAGCACCAGCGACTTGTTGGTTTTTCTTAGATGTTTTAGTATTTGGGGGGAGTTTTAATTTAAGTTTGGGGAGCGAATTTATTTAAGGGGGGAAGATTGTAACGTTTTGAAAATCGTTTCGGTGAAATTTCGGAAAATCGGTAAAATAAGGGGGTTTTCTATAAAAAGTCAAAATACAAATAACTTTATTATAAAATTAAATATGCATATTCTAGCTATGTAATTGCTAGTATTTTGTGTTTATTGAGCCACTGGTGCAATTTCAAATTTTTAGAAAAAAATTTCCGAAATTAATTATTTTAATATTATTTTATGCCGTCACTAATATATTTAATTAGGGAAAATTACAAATTGGAATGAGTTGAAACATATTTTATGCATCATTACACATTAAATAAAATTTTAACATGTGGTTTTTGAAATGAAATAAAGCGTTAAACGGTGTTAGAATATATCGAACAAAAAGGCTTAAATAGTGAATTTAGTGTAAATGGATGTTTGGGGTATAGTATTTATCATTATCCATCACCCCACACCCATACCCACACTCACACCCCCCATTTTTCATTCCCCTTGGCTGAATTCAGTATCCCCCCCTCAATTTTCCCCACTTGATTTGCAAAAGAAAAGAAAAGGAAAAAAAATAAAGGAAAAGGTGGTATAAGTGTTGACTTTGAGGTATGGTCTTTGCCTTTGACTTTCTTAACCTCACCACACACACTCTCTCCTCTCCCCCCCTCTCTTCAGGCCGAGCCCCATCCCCTCCATTCAGCAGCATCCCCCCCTCCCCATTTCATCTCTTTTCCATCAAAAAAATCCACCCATTTTCATCAAAAATCCACCAAAATTCAAATCAAAGCCCTACCCATTTTTCCTTAGCTCATTCTAACATGATTCTAGGAGAAAAATTTGCATTTGAGAGGCTAGATTGCAAGGTTTGATCCATGGTTTGTGAGGTATAAAATCTTGATCTTTTTGTTGCTTTATTTGTTATTACTTCAAATTAAGTTGGTAAAGGGTTTAATTTTAGGTTTGAAATTTGCAAGTCCAAATTCATGAGATTAGGGTTTGTGGAAATATAGTTAGGGTTCTTTTGTTGTATGTTTATGATTGCAAATTGGTATATGTAAATTGTCCTAATTATGTTTGTTTTGCAAACTAGATTTTTGTATTTAATATAAAGAGTGAGATTAAAACCTAGTTAATGGTTGTGTGGCTTAATTAATATATTTTAATGACAATTATGGCCACTAGAATTGTTAAAATATTTAAAGTTGATTGAAACCCAAGTTTTGAGCTAAAATGGAAAATTGTGCTAACTTTGTTAACTAGGTTTTGTAAATATATATATTTTGAGGAGAATAAATTATTGGAATGGTTTATATGACTTGGTTATGATATTGAGTGGATATTGCGGCTGATAGATTTGTTTCAACGTCGAGTTTTGTACTAAAACGTGTAATTTTGCTTGTTAGATGTTCGGAAAAATAGCTTTTAAAGTGAGTTTGAGGTTTTTGTGAATTTTAACCTATTTTATATTATAATTAGTGCTTGTGCCTGTGAAAACGAGGGTGTTTGGGTTTTTCTCGATGGTTTGGAGTTTGTACGCCGACGTCGAGGGTTTTTGGGTTGATTTGTGAAAGCAACCATAGGTTTTGACCTATGTGGGATTCGTGTTTCGTTTTGGTCATGAGTCGGATTTTAATGCGATACGGTGCGTTATGATATGTAGGTACCCCATGTGGACTTCGAGACGACAAACAAGCGCGTGGCGATGTCGGCACCGGCGAGTGAGGACCAGGTGAGTAGATTTATATCTACGGGGAGAAGTCTGGTGGATGGCGTATAGCACCCCCGCAGTTCGTGATGATGTATACAAATGCGTATACACACATATTTTGATTATATATTGTTTGAGTTTATTGATGATAAATATGGATATTTTGTGTGCTTGGATGATTTAGTGTCGCGAAACCCTAGTGTAGTGGTCGCACCACACATGCACACACACACCTATACATGCATTCATTCTTCTTTCATATGTGCTTATATGGGAATATATGGTTATGTGTTCATATGGGTATGGGACCATGTGTTCATATACTGGATTTGAGGATGATAATTGGGATTGAGATGAGTTGGTGAGATTTGATATGAGATTATTGTATCGGTGATATGGCAGGATTCGTACTTGAGATACGTCCTGATATTATAGCGGATCTTGGGACGACGATACATGTGAATAGTGTTATACATTTAATGGTTGACATGTGATCGTGATATGAGATAAGATATATTAAGATATTCATAATAAGTCGCATTAGGCGATGTATACCTCTTTATCACGATATATGATAATGATATCGGTTTGTATGAGGCTGTAGATCAGCAGTCAGATCATGACTATATCGATGATATTAGTATCGTACTAGACGTAGATCAGTACATAGATTATGATCTTGGATAAAGAGGATACCATGTGAATAATGTGATATTGACCCGTATACAGATTTAGTGATGCGCTACGACGGATTTACGTACGAGCTATATATTGATGATTGATCCACACTCTTGACATGGGATGTCCGATTTTAGATATGGTATCGGATATGATATTATTGAGGCGGGATCACCGACTATGTATATACAGGTATGCATATGTATCGACTCAGATGTTAGGCGGTTTCCTTACCTGTAGTTCAGCTTGTTAATTCAGCCGTATAATTTAGTGTAGTTGTTAGACTAGATTAGACTCCTGCCTATTTCAAAAATAATGGATCGTGGGTATTTTAAAAGACAGGTCAGGGGATTCTACGGATATTTCAAAAGGCGTATCTTTTCTTAAAAACACCGTAGCCCTTATTTCCAAAACCCCACAATTTGTGTTATTTCAAATGGCACCATAGTATGACGTATATATATATATATATATATATATATATATATATATATAATGCAGATTAGTTGCCGTTGTGTGTAGTATTTAGCTCCCGCTCATTTTTGTTGTTCGCCCTGCATCGCATACTTACATTGCTATTTCATATTTCATTGTTGATATTATGTTGTTAGGACACCAACACCATTACCGATGATGCGTATGTACCACGTACACTCACTTGCCGGCTCACACACATCTTCATCGGTAATTGCCATGTCACGTACACCTTAGAAAATATTATTGCTTAACATAGCATGATAGCTAGTAGTTTAGACATGATATCAGTGTACTTGCCTTATATGCTAGATTAAACATTGTAGCTATTACTTGTTACTTCATGCATGTTATTATTCATTGTTATGCCGCATTCATGGATTTTATGCCTATATTCACTTTTTACATGCTATTGAGGATTCGGATTCGGATTTGCATGAGATTTTCTGGATTTGGGGGAAACCGTAAAACTTATATAAACTTATTTTCTCTCTTTTAAATAAAAAGTGAGGTTTTCCCATGATGTATGAGTCGTCCACCATGAGTTTGCTGATAGATTTCGAGACCCGAGTTCGAGGAGTGGAGGAACCGTTTCGGGTACATAGTGGACCCGGTGCGGTACCCCGGGTCAAGAGGATCGCAGATGATGACGTTGAGCCTGGAAGGGGAGTACTACCGACCGGTGATTTTACCCTACGCGTCGGATATCCGGAGGATACCATCGTGGTCTTGATATGGATGGTAGGGGCCGGTCTGGACTGACAGCGCCCTAGATATTGAGATTGAGGCATTGAGATTTCGAGATATTGAGGTACTTAGATTTGATGATACATGCCAGTCCGGATAGCCGGAGCCTGAGATTTTGAGACATTAAGATTTATGTTTTGTGTCGATGCTAGACACTGTTTATAATGATTTCATTATGATACCTCATTTTAAAAATACAAAGGAAATCTCACTAAATTATGAAAGCAGTTTCTTTAGTACATGTATTCTGTTTTCATGCATTCGTACATCACCCATATGATATATTGCTACCTGAGTCACTGACACGGGCACATGGGATGACACTTGGGTTAGATATTTACCCTAGCCATTGTTATAGGCTGCTGATTATATATTTGAGGATATATTATGATCTTATGACTTAGGATTGCGTTGTTCAAGCGATTTCTGTTCATTGATGTTTTTCTACTCACGAGTTGGCAACTCACCCCCGTTGTGCCACAGTTTGTTGCAGGTTTTGCCGTACAGGTTTCATTACGGCTTTGCTGGCACTGCTTCTATCGGGTGACTTGCTAGTAGGTGGGTTATTGGTATCGTACCCATCATATTACTTTGTATAATATTATTCAGTTGTATCTAGTAAATTCCATCAACTAAACATGTATTTATTTCAGAGATAGAGACCAGTGATGTTTATTCTTTCGACCTTAGAGTCGCGCGTTGTAATTCTACGGATTTCTTGCTGTTTTGAGTTTCCTTTTGAGTTTTGATCCTCGCCCATGGCGTTGTATATTATATTGCTTGTGTGGTTGTGACCGTCGATTGACGAAAAGCTAGCTCCAGCTTGGGGTTGTCTTTTTTTTATTTCGTATACTATTCATGTTGTATCCCGTTTGGGGGCCTGTGTTTACAAAGGAGACTCTGTCGAAATTTTCAGGAAATATTTGATGTTAAAAAAACCGCATAATTCGGCTTATGCTATTAAAACTACTTGATTTAAATTGGTTTTCCTTCACTCCACTACTTCTCTTGGTTTGGATTTCTGGGTTTTCGGCTTACTTAGATTACGTACGCCTTGAGACGTTTCGTAGTCTAAGTGCCGGCCATGTTCCGTACTTTCAGGTCATGACAGTTATATGCAATATAGCCGGATTATTAAATCAAGTATTGATTTAATAATTTAATGTATAATTATATATGTGATATATTACATTACATTAACTAATATAAGCTCACTTAAATGATTCTTTTTCTCACTTAGGATGCATTGATATATATGTGATATATGTTAAATGTATTCTTTTCTTTTGTTACGATATTATATATATGTGATATGTATAATTGTAACATGCTAGGTTATAAATGCAACTAGAGTTTATGAGAATTAAACCATGCTAGGGTTAAGATTAGGGTTTATATTTATCATTCAGTAATTCAAATATTGTTGATTTATTCATGGTTGATATTTGGTGAAAGCTTGTAGGTTTCTTTGACTCTGTCCATTCTTTTTGTCATGCTTAAGATATTTTTTGACCCAATCTTTAACCCTAGCTCATGGTTAAGTCTCTAAAAGGGTTAAGCATAACATTCTTAACCCTTGGTTGCATTTCTACCACAACAATAATTCTTTTATCACTTCATCTTCTTCTTCCTCCAAAAGCTTGCTAGCTTTTTCATTTGTGATAAAAGATTGTGAGAAAAAGAAAACTAAAGAGAGCAAAATTCCTACTTCATCATCCTCTTCTATACTAGCCATATAGATTAGTGTGTTTGTTTCACCAATCCCTAATTAGTGAAGAGACGGCTTGGTTTTGTGACTCCTCATGATAGATGATCTTGGATAGTGAAAACTTCAAGCAAGGATGTATCATTCACTTCATGGAGCCTCTCAAGGATCCGGGAGCTTAATGATCGCAGTGAAGAGACCACAACTTGGAGCTTATGAAGCGAAGGAACGGACTACAAAGTGTAACATTTCAGAAAAATAAAATATTATTTTTAGGAATTTGTATAATTAAATAATAAATATTATGAATATTTTGATAATGCAGTATAATTAATTACCGATAAATTGGGAAATATTTGGAAAATTATGGGAAATACTGAAATGATGGTGTTTTATATGATTTAAGCAAATTATAAATTCTTTATGAATAATTATATTCCATTTTAATGCTAATCGCGATTAAATATCACTAATCGTGCACCAAGCTTTATATGTGTACATGACATGCACCATGTCTTATTACACATTGTTACATTTTTCTACCATGGCTTTTCTTTTTCAAGCTTGGTTTTATTTTTAAATGAAATGAAAAGGTTAAAGAAAAGAGAAGAAAATAAAAGGAAAAAGAAAAGAAAAGATTAGAATAAGAGTTATGGGCAAGAGAGAGAGAGAGAGAGGTGAGGGTCAATTGACCGAAGCTCCCATTGTCTTCCCTTCATTTTTCTTCTTCATTTTTCGTCTCCTCTTCCTCTCATGGCAGCCCTCTTTCCCTCCCTCCTCTACCTCCTCAAAACATCCTCAATCCCACATCAAAATATCATCTCCCCTTCATTAATAATGTGCACACGCTCACTAGAAGCACATTGGACCAAGAAAATTTGGATTTTAGAGACTTGGGGCAACTCAAGAAAATTCTTGAGTTGCAAAATGAGGTAATTCCTTCACACTTTGTTTAGTATTTCATTCACTTTAGCATCTTTGCTTGTTTAGAAGTGTTTTAGTGGAGTTTAGTGAACTTAGAAAATTCCTAGATAAGGTTTGAGAAATTCTTGAATTGAGATAGTGCAATTGAGGTTAGTAGTGTCCATACAACCCCTATAGTGAAGGTATATTGGACAAAACCATAGACTAGAACCATATTTAGAAAACTTAGAAATCCCCGATATCGTATTTTATGGAAATTATGATGGGAAATTGAAATCTGCTATGACCCGGGGAACCTAAAAATTTTATAGCGAACATAGTGAGTCGTGCAGGCAACCTAGAAGCTACCCTGAAGACCCGAGACCCTACCCCTTCCACTTGGTTGCAAATATAATCCTTCTAGCCGCAAATTATGGCCAGGGCATGAGCTTTGGGTTTGGTGTTTGGTTCATGGTTCAGTCATCTATTAAATAGACCCTCCACATATGCAAAATTGGCTAATTTCACCTAGGGTAAAATCTGGAGGTGTTTTCTTGAGTTGCTGCTTTGTTTTGCGACTTCGTTTTAACTTGAGTTTTAGTATTTGATATTTTGTTCCGTCATATGATGTTTGTACGTCAGCGATGAGGATTGTTTGGTGGTTTTGCAGGCGTAGGCTATATGTTCTAACTTATAAGCGATTTGTGTGCCGTATTCGTTTTCCGACTTGATTTTAATAAGCATTGTGATTGTGTATTGGTTATAGGTACCCTCGCGTGAAGTTCGGGACGACAAGAAAGAGCGTAGCGATATCGACTTCGGGAATCAAAGATCAATGTGAGTAGATATATATCTACGGGGGATGTCGGGTGGATGGTGTATGGCACCCCCGCAATTCATAGTGCAGCATATGATATATTGTGTATTTATATACAAATATGTGTTATGTAGAACGTTACTTATTAGCAAGAAGATATTAGAAGAGCATGTGTTAGTTTTAGTGTAATTGGTAGAAAACGTTTTTAGTTAGTTTCGTAGTCGCGAACCCTAGAATAAGGCTGACACACACACACATGCACACACATGTTATATGTTGGTGTATATGATATATGTATGTGTGTGTGTGTGTGTGTGTGTGTGGATGTGTTTCTATATATACACACACACATACATATACGTATACCCGTATGATGAGGATGGTATATGATACTTGGAGATGAGTCGATGTGATTGGGCATGATGCCGTGAGATCGGTGATGTGATTGGGTCGTGTTATGAGATACGACATATTATATTAGAGGATTGACGGGCAATGTGCTTTCATACACATGCAGACATATGTTGATGTATCTGTATGTGCTAGACTTAGATCAGTACCGTGTTAATGATATTATGATAATGATACCAGATGAATAATCAGGTTTATGTGATATTGACCCATACCCCGATTTGGGATGCCGTACGATGGATTTTACCGTATGATGTATAAATAGGCTGATCGATCCGCACTCTTGACTCGAGGATGTCGTATTGTACATTTTATCATACGTGACGCTATTGAGGCGGGATCACCGACTACTAGATATATATATCGACTCAGACTTAGGAGGATTTCCTTACCCATTCGATTAGTCATGCAGTTTATCAGGTAGATGTTAGACTGGGCTCGAGTCATACTTATTTTCAAAACCGACGAATCGTGGGTATTTTAAAGACAGGCCCTATTTTCTAAAAACTATGATTAGTGTTATTTCAATAGCCCAAAAACTGTATGACTCGTATATAGAAATGTATATTCTTTATTGTCGCATTTACTAGTCATACCTATTTATGCATGTTGTTATCATCGCATCGCATGTTTAACGTGTACTTTAGTGATTATGAAACCCTGCTGTCAGGACACCGGCACCATTACCAATGATGCGTATGCTCCAAATACACTTGCTTGCCGGCTCACACACATCATCATTTTTAATTTTCATGTCGCGTACACCTTAAAAAACATTATTTCGTAAGTATAAATTGCTAGCTGGTAGTTGTAATATAGTACTAGTACGTTGCTTTCATATGCTACTTTGACATCGCATTTGTTACTTAGACACTTCGTGCATGCATATGTATATTCATTGTTATGAAATATTATGGAGCTTTACGCTGGTATTTCACTGCTATTTACTTTAGAGTTTGGGATTTGAATTTTCCATGAGATTTCTGGATTTGGAGAAACTGCAAGGATTTTAAAAACTGATCATCATTTCTAAAAATAGATAATGAGGTTTTCTAGTGATTGTTAGTTATATGTATGCCCTAGAGGCCATTACTGTACATACGATGTATAATGTAGTGGTTTCTTGGACATATATATCGAGGACTTTCTTGCTAGACATGATACTATGCTATTTGGTTGCTCTTTATCTTAACATGTACACTGATTGCCTCTTTGTTACATGTTGATAAAGCCCTTAGGATAAGTACTTGACTACCAGGATTATGATGCGGATCATACTAGTGGGGACAGTGTAATCGCTAAGTACATCCTTCAAATGTTCCTAGTCGTGGGTGTATCGAGACAGGGCATCGATATACCAGAGTAGACTAGCGTATAGCTTCTCGACCCATGTAGATGGATGATGGATGATCCCATATCCATTGGTGTTTGACATCAGAGACAGTATACAGGTGCTCAGTGGAGACTGGGTACACAGGATGGACTCGCCGAGAACTCCCAGATGGTATTATACCTCACGTCAGATGGCAGTTCTCTGGTGACACTGGTACATGTTAGTCTGTAGACCCGACATCATCATAGAGTCTTGTGTGATTCCCACTGTGCTTTGATTTCCACCTTACCATGTTCTATAGAACGTGCAAAACTGTAACGTTTTGAAAATCGTTTCGGTGAAATTTCGAAAAAACGGTAAAATAAGGGGGTTTCTGTAAAAAGTCAAAATACAAATATCTTTATTATAAAATTAAATATACATATTCTAGCTATGTAATTGCTAGTATTTGGTGTTTATTGAGCCACTGGTGAAATTTCAAATTTTCTGAAAATAAAATTATTTTATTATTATTTTTAGCCGTCACTAATAGATATTAGGGAAAATTACAAATTGGAATGAGTTGAAACAAATTTTGTGGAACATAAAACATTAAACAAAATTTTATCATATGGTTTTTGAAACGAAATCGTTTGCCAAAACGGTTTAGAAAATATCGATGAAAAAGGCTTTTTTCGGTGAAATTAGTGTTAATGGGAATTGGGGTTTAGCATTTAACTTTTTCCTAACCTACACACCTGTTAGTGTTTATGCCCTAGAAGGCCATTACTGTATCATACTAGCTTGTATATTACTTAATGGAAGCTTGGGATATTCACATGTATATAACATTCTTGCTAAACATGGTAGTATGCTACTTGGTTATTCGATCTTAATATGTGAGTGTACGTATTGATAGAGCTCTTAGGATCTTGCTTGTCTACCAGCGTTGTGATGGCAGTCACACTAGTGGGGGCTGGGTAGTCTACAAGCACATCCTCATTCAGGTCCCTGGTCGTTGGATTATCAAGACAGAGCATCGATACTCCGGAGTAGACTAGTGTGTACGCTTCTCATCCCAGTTGGGGAGATGGTCTGTCCCACAGCCGTCAGTACGTCGTACTGGAGATAGTATGCAGGTGCTCGTTAGGTTACGGGTACACCGGACAGGACTCACAGGGAACTGTTGGTTGGTTTGATACCAGTCGTCAGTGAACAGTTCCCAGGTGACATGAGTACAGCGTAGTCCGCAGACTTGACACTGCTACTTCTCCTCGAGTGTGTCCCACTGTTCTTAGATTGCTACCCTACCACGGCTCAAAGGAGTCGTGCAAACAGGTTGCAGTTGGGTGCAGTCCCGAGCACTTGGAGGCAGTGGCGGTTAGACAGGATTCGTCCCTCCCGGTATTGGGAGTAGATATCGTGCTGTGTCAGAGAGCCATTACGCAAAGTCCCTGGCCAGGGCAAGCGAGATTTGCTGGTAGGTTCCAGTAGTTTCTCAGGGTGTAATGGGCTTCCCTCCGACACGACTTATACCGCTATTAGGGGACTGACGCTTGCCGCCCCCTAGGCCCGATATGCGATAGTCTTGGACGAACGGACCGGACTGTATGGAGATTGTCACATCAGACTCAGTAGGAGTTCGGATGGGTTTTCTCATCGGCCTTCTTATCGACAACTACTTGGGGACCGTTACGTACAGCTAGTGCCGCTTGCGGTCTGTGGTTAAACCCACTGCCAGCGTAGTAGTCGAGTCTCTAGAGTCCCACACAGAGAGTTTCCTACTCCAGGCAAAACGATATAGAGGTCGCATGGTTTTGCGACAAAGGGTTCGGACGCATACGTGCGTTTACGCACGTACGACTTTCGGACAGTTTTTACCAGTCGGCTTTGGTTTAAGCCAGTTACTGGTATCCGGTTATTGGATTTTTACAGTCTAAAGTTTTTCCGTATTTTTGCGGATTGGAGGGGCGTTCTCGTAATTGTACGAGAAGCTTCTAGAAGATGTGACTAAGGAGGTTAAGGTGACATAAGCTTTGGATAAGATTAGTGAGTCATGAGGGTGATTCATCATGATCATTAATGCACCATAAATGCTTAATGACTCATGTTAATGAATCACCTCTTTTCATTTATGAAGCATGCTTATTCATTTCTTTTATTCATTATTCTTTAATAAGAATGCTTCATAATATATTATGATACACTCTCTCTCATCTCATTATCTCATCTCACATTCTCTCTCCTCAAGCTCTCATCTTCAAGAGACTAATCCTTAATCCTCATGTGTTGAGATCAAAGGTTTAGTTAGACTTAAACATCCATTACCTTCACTCTATATCATCCTTTCTTCTTTGATTAGCAATCAAAGTAGATTAGTTACCTCAAGTTAGAGGTGTAGCTTGGTGTTTTGCTCTCGGGTGGATCGTCTACTACCTAGAGAAGGTCGAGGAGAACAAAGGAGGACACAAAGACGAAGGACCGGTTTCATTAGGTATAATCCCTAAACACAAATGATAAGAAACTCTTTGTGTACGGTTATTTATAGTTTAGCTTCGATTCAAGCGGTTAGTCGATGTTCGTTCTTTAAACTTGATCGTTTTTGAAAATTCCGCCTCCCCACAAGTACTGGGGTGTACTACATCGACTTACAGTGGTATCAGAGCCTCGCTAAACACTAAATAACTTAATTGCAAATTTGTACGAATTTCGAACGGAAAAACGACGCCGGAAAACCCTAAAAAATGCAAGTTTCTGTCGAAATTTAAATGATGTCCAAAAATTTTTCAGGTGAGTTCAGAGTGCTTGACATGACACCAGTAGAACACCCAAGAAAAACAGTCGTCTGAATCGTCCAACTCGCCGCGGAACCGCGGCCTCAGCCTACTGAGTCGCCACGCTTCCGCCGCCGAGTTGGCGAGTCAGGAACTGAGTTTTCTTCTGTTGCTTCTCTGTGTAATTTAGGGTTTTCTGGAATATTTAATATTTGCTCAGGTTACTGTTTAACAGAGCAGATTTTGGAGCAATATTGATGTTGTTTAATCGATCGAAATTGTACAGTATTTGCATATTGGATTATATCTGTGATTGTTTAATGTGTTCGTAAACCTCCCCTAACTGCTAGTATGTCGGTTGGCAGGGGGTTGCACATTTCTGAAATGGTTATATCTGTTTGTGCAAATAAACTGTATTGGACTGTTGTGGTGTATAGCCGGGGTTAGCAATGGGTTATTGTTTAATTCATTTGTTGTAAATGTAATTTGTTGTAATATTATTTTTGCGGGGCACTTCCAGGTTGCGGTCGTAGCCACCGTTGTATTATTTCATTTTACTGTTTTTGCTCCTAGGACTGACCCAAGGTGGGGTACACAGACTGCCGGGTGGGTAGTTTGCCGTACCCGTAGGGGTCGAGGGTGGGGTAACGGCTATTCATCACAACTGTGTAATCTGTCTTTTCTTGCAGGCTCAAAAGAAATACAGATTGCTTGCAAATCCAATATTGTTTATCTGTGTTCTGGAATGTATATCATTGCGTCAGACGAATGTAAAATATCTATATTTATTATAGCTATTTAGACGTCACTTATGTTTTACACCCGCGCTAGCCCAGCCCCCGCTCTGTCGTTAGTTAAGTAACCTAACGGGTGATGACGGGACCCCGTGGCGAATGCGGATGGCATAAAAGGACGTTGTATTTTCGTTGTTTTCTGCAATGATAGGTTAATGATGGGACGCATTATCTATAATGCAAAGAAAATAAACCAAAAGTTTTAATCGTTGGAACAATTTAAAAGAAACCACTCGGTTATTTTTAAAACAGATGTTTTTAAATACGGAGCTTTAACCACTCCTTTTAAAAGCTATCAGGTTCCTTCGGTTATATCAAGTTCACTACGTTCACGGTTTCGCCAAAACCAGTCGTAGCCCTCCGTCATTTCATTTGGGTATTCAGTAGTATTCAAGCTATGCATTTTGGCCAAAGTCAAGGCATAGTGTTTGGTAGCTGCTGGGTTTTCATTTGTTGCATAAGATAGATGAGTTGGTTTGGGACAGTCGTATTACCATTTGACCAAAGTCAGGGGTATATACGGGTGGGTTCAAATTGACAAGATAATGACGGGTAGAACTTGACATGTGACTTATGACACTTTGACCAAAGCCAAGGTTATAAGAGCATGGGGCAAAAACTTATATCGGGAATTTCTAAAGAAACTGAAATTTGCAAAGAGATGCATACCATTTTGAGTTTGATGAATGTTGGTAGCATTCCTACAACATTATCAGACGATGATATTTGGATCCCGATCCTACTGTGAGTATATGATACTTATCAGGATATTCGTCACTTAACGATCAATGCTATAAACCTAGTAGGTGTCCAGAAAAGTGTCAGCGGGGTTACGCCCCCAGAGAAAAGAGGTTATTTAATTAAGGAACTTCGCGAAAGCGTTGGAAAACCTCCCTCGAAGTACCGACACCAGCCTGGCTGAACGGTTAAGCAAGTATTGTACGGTGAGAATAGTCCTGGCTAATTCTTCTTTTATGGTTTGAGGAAGGATTCGAGAAACAGTGGGAGCCATCCAGTTTAGATAAACTAAAAACCACTCTAAACTTGCAAGAGCATCATGCTAAAGAGTTTTCTTCTCTCTCTCCTAATTGCAGCGACCCTGAAAATGACTGGACTTAAGTTACTTTTAGAGAAAAATATACTGACGGGGCCAAACTATAAAGATTGGCTGCGGAATGTCAAAATGGCTTTGACCTATGACAAACTGGGGTACGTCCTCACCGCTACGGCACCTGCTGTCCCTGGTCCCAAATCCAGTAATGCGGATAAGGAAATCCGCAAAACCTGGGATTCAGATTGCGCGAGAGCCAAGTGCATCGTGCTTGCCTCGATGAACAATGAACATCAGAGGAGGCACGAGGATATGTCCCTAGATGGCATATTTCTCCATACAAAGGA
This sequence comes from Agapanthus africanus, assembly GCA_030015575.1. Taxonomy (NCBI): domain Eukaryota; kingdom Viridiplantae; phylum Streptophyta; class Magnoliopsida; order Asparagales; family Amaryllidaceae; genus Agapanthus; species Agapanthus africanus. Next base: position 179,584,875 of record JASDDO010000031.1, on the reverse strand, counting down.
ACTTTATGGAGAGCAATCTCGTATAGCAAGATACGAGACCTCTAAGAACTTGTTTCGAGCGAGGTTGGCTGTCGGGTCATCGGTAGGTGAACATGTCCTAAAGATGATCGGCTATATAGAAGAGCTCGCAGACCTTGGGACGACTTTGGATAATGAGCTCTATACAGACCTTATTCTCCAGTCCCTTCCTCCCACCTACGCCCAGTTTATCCTCAACTTCAATCTTCAAGGAAAAGAAGTTGAACTTGCGGAACTCCTGAACATGTTAAGGAGTGCGGAGGGCACCTTGCAGAAGGAAAGGGAAACACCCGCTATGTTTGTTGGCGGTGCATCTTCTTCCGGGTCCAAGGCTAGGGCCAAAGGAAGGAAGAAGAAGGCCGCACCCAAACCTAGAGGAGGTGTTAGTAAGGTGAGAGGGAAGGGAAAGAAAAAGACTGCAGTACCGATAGTTGGTCAGGATGAGTGCTTCCATTGTCACAGGAAGAAGGATTGGAAGGCATGGAACGCCAAGAACCAGGAACCGAAGCAAGCTGTGGCTTCGACTTCAGGTGTGTTTGTAATTGAGAATTTTCTGTCGATCAACTCTACTTCCTGGGTATTGGATACCGGATCAGGATCTCATATTTGCAATTCATTGCAGGCACTGAGAAACCGTAGAGTGCTGAAGGAAGGTGATATGATCCTCAGGGTTGCTAACGGAGCTAGCGTGGGAGCTGCGTCCGTCGGGGATTATCACCTAGGATTGACGAGTGGACACATTTTGGTTTTACATAACTGTTATTTTGTACCCAGCTTAACGTGTAATATCATATCAGTTTCCTTGTTATCAAATAAAGGTTATGATTTCACGTTTGTAAGAGATGTTGTCAACATCCACCTTAATCATGGTTTGATTGGGTCCGGTACTCTAAATAACGGCATATATGTTTTAAACCAACTCCAAATTTTCAACGTCCAGAACACACTAAAAAGAAAGTCTCCAGATTTGAATAAAGCTTTCTTATGGCATTGTAGACTGGGTCACATCAATGAGAGAAGGTTGACTAAGTTGCATAGAGAAGGATATTTGGACACGTTCGAATATCAAACTTATGACACTTGTCAATCTTGTCTCAAAGGAAAGATGACAAAGACTCCATTCACTGGACAAGGAGTAAGAGCGAGCGAGCTCTTAGGACTCATACACAGCGATGTATGTGGTCCAATATCTACACATGCGCGAGGTGGTTATTCCTACTTCATTACTTTCACGGATGATTACTCAAGATACGGATTCATTTATCTGATGAAACATAAATCCGAGGCTTTTGAGAAATTCCAGGAGTATAAGAATGAAGTAGAAAACCAAACCGGCAAAAGTATCAAGACACTTAGATCTGATCGAGGTGGTGAATACTTGAGTGCCGAGTTCCTAGGTTACCTAAAAGAGAAAGGAATTCTCTCTCTGTTTACTCCTCCGTACACTCCACAGCATAACGGTGTATCGGAGAGACGGAATCGAACCCTATTGGATATGGTACGATCCATGATGAGTAATGCTGAGTTACCGCGATCTTTCTGGGGTTATGCGCTAGAATCAGCGGCATATCTTCTGAACAGGGCTCCAACCAAGACTGTGCCTACCACTCCATATCAGATGTGGACTGGGAAGAAACCCCATCTTCAGCATATGAAGATTTGGGGATGTCCAGCTTTTGTTAAAAAGCAGCATGTGGACAAGCTCGAGGCACGATCAGTAAAATGTTTGTTTGTGGGATATCCAAAGAACTCCAAGGGATATTATTTCTATTACGCAGAGGAACAAAAGGTCTTTGTTTCTCGTAATGCCCATTTTCTGGAACATCTGTTTTTAGAAAAGGAATCAAGTGGGAGCGAAATAGAACTGGAAGAAATTCCAGAACCACAAACCAATACTGAAAGTTTGGTAGAACCGGAAGTTCAAGAAGAACAGTACATTCCCGCACCCCTCCGCAGGAGTAGTAGGCCGTCTCATCCGCCTGAGAGATACTACGGTTTTCTCATAGACGGGGATAGAGAGGATTGCATCATAGAAGATGATGAACCTACTGACTTCCAGCAGGCCATCCAGAGCGGCGACTCGGTACGATGGCTAGATGCAATGCGGACCGAAATGGAGTCCATGTACACCAACAAAGTATGGACTTTGGACTTTGCTCCAGATGGGGTAAAACCCATAGGATGCAAATGGATCTTCAAGAAAAAGATTGGTGTAGATGGACAGGTGGAAACCTATAAGGCTAGACTTGTTGCAAAGGGTTTTCGTCAAAGACCTGGTTTGGACTATGACGAAACTTTTTCTCCAGTGGCTATGCTCAAATCCATTCGGGTCCTTCTTGCTATTGTTGCCTTCCATGATTATGAAATCTGGCAGATGGACGTAAAGACGGCTTTTCTGAATGGAAATTTAGAAGAGAGCGTCTATATGGATCAGCCAGAGGGTTTCAATCAGAGTGGGAGCAGCGGGAAAGTATGCAAGCTGCTTAAGTCTATTTATGGACTAAAGCAGGCATCGCGGAGTTGGAACATCTGTTTTGATGAGACAGTCAAAGAATATGACTTTATCAAAAATCCAGATGAGCCGTGCATATATAGTAAAGTTGTAGCCAGAAGTGTCGTATTCCTCGTCTTGTACGTGGATGACATTCTATTGATAGGAAATGACATTCCTATGCTACAATCTATCAAAGGATTCTTGTCACACAGGTTCTCCATGAAAGACCTGGGTGATGCCTCTTACATTCTGGGGATCCGGATCTATCGTGATAGATCCAAGAGGATGTTGGGACTTTCGCAGTCCAGGTATATCGACACTGTACTGAAAAGATTCAGTATGGAAGATTCTAAGCGCGGTAATCTACCGGCTTGTCACGGAATCACCCTCTCCAAAGAGATGTCTCCCAAGACTGATTTGGAAAGGGAACGCATGTCTATTATACCCTACGCTTCTGCGGTAGGCTCTATAATGTATGCGATGTTGTGTACCAGACCAGATGTAGCTTACACACTGAGCGTGGTAAGCCGGTATCAGTCAGACCCAGGGGAGAAACACTGGATAGCAGTAAAGAACATTCTCAAGTACCTGAGGAGGACTAAGGAGATGTTCTTGGTTTATGGCGGAAAAGACCTCAGGTTGGAGGCCTTTGCTGATTCCGGCTTCCAGAGTGATAAGAACGATTCCAAGTCCATGTCGGGTTATGTCTTTACCCTCAATGGAGGGGCGGTGTGCTGGAGGAGCTCCAAGCAGGACACCGTTGCTGACTCGACGATGGAAGCGGAGTATATAGCTGCTTGCGATGCCGCAAAAGAAGTAGTCTGGATGAAGAAGTTCCTAACAGAACTTCAGGTTGTTCCTACCATAGTTGATCCAATACCTCTGTATTGCGACAACAACGGAGCTATAGCTTTAGCGAAGGAACCAAGGTCCCATCAGAAGTCCAGACACATCTTGAGGCGGTATCACCTGATCAGGGAGATCATTGATCGTCAGGAGATCGAGGTTCGGAGAGTTGCTTCAGAATAGAACATTGCTGATCCATTCACAAAGGCCCTTCCTCAGATTCAGTTCGAGCGGCTACTCGAGATCATCGGTCTTCGATACGCCAGTACATGGCCCTAGTGCAAGTGGGAGATTGTTAGTGTTTATGCCCTAGAAGGCCATTACTGTATCATACTAGCTTGTATATTACTTAATGGAAGCTTGGGATATTCACATGTATATAACAGTCTTGCTAAACATGGTAGTATGCTACTTGGTTATTCTATCTTAATATGTGAGTGTACGTATTGATAGAGCTCTTAGGATCTTGCTTGTCTACCAGCGTTGTGATGGCAGTCACACTAGTGGGGGCTGGGTAGTCTACAAGCACATCCTCATTCAGGTCCCTGGTCGTTGGATTATCGAGACAGAGCATCGATACTCCGGAGTAGACTAGTGTGTACGCTTCTCATTCCAGTTGGGGAGATGGTCTGTCCCACAGCCGTCAGTACGTCGTACTGGAGATAGTATGCAGGTGCTCGTTAGGTTACGGGTACACCGGATAGGACTCACAGGGAACTGTTGGTTGGTTTGATACCAGTCGTCAGTGAACAGTTCCCAGGTGACATGAGTACAGCGTAGTCCGCAGACTTGACACAGCTACTTCGCCTCGAGTGTGTCCCACTGTTCTTAGATTGCTACCCTACCACGGCTCAAAGGAGTCATGCAAACAGGTAGCAGTTGGGTGCAGTCCCGAGCACTTGGAGGCAGTGGCGGTTAGACAGGATTCGTCCCTCCCGGTATTGGGAGTAGATATCGTGCTGTGTCAGAGAGCCATTACACAAAGTCCCTTTCCAGGGCAAGCGGGATTTGCTGGTAGGTTCCAGTAGTTTCTCAGGGTGTAATGGGCTTCCCTCCGACACGACTTATACCGCTATTAGGGGACTGACGCTTGCCGCCCCCCTAGGCCCGATATGCGATAGTCTTGGACGAACGGACCGGACAGTATGGAGATTGTCACATCAGACTCAGTAGGAGTTCGGATGGGTTTTCTCATCGGCCTTCTTATCGACAACTACCTGGGGACCGTTACGTACAGCTAGTGCCGCTTGCGGTCTGTGGTTAAACCCACTGCCAGCGTAGTAGTCGAGTCTCTAGAGTCCCACACAGAGAGTTTCCTACTCCAGGCAAAACGATATAGAGGTCGCATGGTTTTGCGACAAAGGGTTCGGACGCATACGTGCGTTTACGCACGTACGACTTTCGGACAGTTTTTACCAGTCGGCTTTGGTTTAAGCCAGTTACTGGTATCCGGTTATTGGATTTTTACAGTCTAAAGTTTTTCCGTATTTTTGCGGATTGGAGGGGCGTTCTCGTAATTGTACGAGAAGCTTCTAGAAGATGTGACTAAGGAGGTTAAGGTGACATAAGCTTTGGATAAGATTAGTGAGTCATGAGGGTGATTCATCATGATCATTAATGCACCATAAATGCTTAATGACTCATGTTAATGAATCACCTCTTTTCATTTATGAAGCATGCTTATTCATTTCTTTTATTCATTATTCTTTAATAAGAATGCTTCATAATATATTATGATACACTCTCTCTCATCTCATTATCTCATCTCACATTCTCTCTCCTCAAGCTCTCATCTTCAAGAGACTAATCCTTAATCCTCATGTGTTGAGATCAAAGGTTTAGTTAGACTTAAACATCCATTACCTTCACTCTATATCATCCTTTCTTCTTTGATTAGCAATCAAAGTAGATTAGTTACCTCAAGTTAGAGGTGTAGCTTGGTGTTTTGCTCTCGGGTGGATCGTCTACTACCTAGAGAAGGTCGAGGAGAACAAAGGAGGACACAAAGACGAAGGACCGGTTTCATTAGGTATAATCCCTAAAAACAAATGATAAGAAACTCTTTGTGTACGGTTATTTATAGTTTAGCTTCGATTCGAGCGGTTAGTCGATGTTCGTTCTTTAAACTTGATCGTTTTTGAAAATTCCGCCTCCCCACAAGTACTGGGGTGTACTATATCGACTTACAGTGGTATCAGAGCCTCACTAAACACTAAATAACTTAATTGCAAATTTGTACGAATTTCGAACGGAAAAACGACGCCGGAAAACCCTAGAAAATGCAAGTTTCTGTCGAAATTTAAATGATGTCCAAAAGGGCATTACTGTATCATACTAGTTTGTATATTACTTAATGGAAGCTTGGGATATTCACAGTTGTATATACAATCTTGCTCGAAATGGTAGTATGCTACTTGGTTTGTCTCTGCTTTAATATGTGCATGTGTTTCTTTTAGCATATTGCTGAAATACATATTAGTAGAGCCCTTAGGATCTTTGCTTGATTACCAGCGTTGTGATGGCGCTCTCACTCGTGGGAGCTGGGTAATCTATAAGCACATCCTTATACAGGTCCTTGGTCATTGGACTATCGAGACAGGGCATCGATACTCCGGAGTAGACTAGCGTATGCGCTTCTCATCCCAGTGTGGGAGACGGTCTGTCCCACAGCCGTTAGTACGTCTTACTTGGGATAGTATGCGGTTGCTCGTTAGGATACGAGTACACTGGACAGGACTCGTCGGGAACTGTTGGTTGGTATTATACCTTTCGTCAGTTATCAGTTCCCAGGTGACATGAGTACAGCTTAGTCCGTTGACTTGACACTGTCACTTCGCCTCGAGTGTGTTCCCACTGCACTTTGATTACTACCCTACCACGGCTCAAAGGAGTCATGCAAACAGGTAGTTTTTGGGTGCAGTCCCGAAGCACTTGGAGGCAGTGACGGTTAGACAGGATTCGTCTCTCCCGGTATTGGGGGTTGACATCGCGCTGTGTCCAGGAGAGCCATTACACGAGTAGTCCCTGGCCAGGGCAAGCAAGATATACTGGTTGGTTTCCAGTGTTATCTCAGGGTGTTCTGGGCTACACTCCGACACGACTTGTACCGCTATTAGGGAACTGACGTTCATCGCCCCCCTAGGCCCGCCATGCAATGTATCAGACGAACAGACCGGACTGTACGGAGACTGTCACATACAGGCTCAGTAGGAGTTCAGATGGGGTTCACCTCGTCGGTCTTCTTATCGACATCTACCTGGGGACCGTTACGTACATCTAGTGCCGCTTGCGGTCTGTGGTTAAACCCACTGCCAGCGTAGTGTCGAGTCTTTAGAGTCCCACACAGAGAGCTATTCGCCTTTAGGCAAAATGAGTAGAGGTCGCATGGTTTTGCGACAGGGTTCGTTCACATCCGCGCACTTGTGCACGTTTACTGTCCGGACAGTTTATACTAGTGGGCTTTGGTTTAAGCCGGATCCTAGTATATGATTTGGGATTGGTTTTTCTCATTGTATTTGTGTTCCTCGGATCATGAATGCGGGTGCGTATGCACAGTTGTTTGAGATAGAGGGATAGGACCTTGATTAGGGTTAATGGCTATTGTCATTTTATTAACCCTAATGCTTATGTGTATATTATAGTTAATTGATAATTAGTTTAATAATTGTGCATGGTTATGGTTGTTGACCATTTGACCTCCTTGACTTGTTGACCTAGGTTGACACTTTGACCATCATCATTTCTTTTGGAAGATGCTTTTTGATCCTTGCAAATTGAAATGATAATGGTCATGTCATGATTAACCATGACAATTATCTTACTAATTATCTAATTAAAATAATACTCATATATTTGTGAGAATGGTTTATTCTATTCTCATTCTATCATTTCATTTCTCTCTCTTGTTCTTCCTCTCCCTTAAGCTCTCCCCTCTCATGTGTTGAGAAACACTTGAGCTTGAGAAAAACCCTCTCTTGATCATCTCTACTCTCATCTAGGGTTGAAGGACTAGCACTTCTAGAACCCTAGATACTTCTAGCTTGGAGTTGAAGCCAAAGGTTGAGGCTTTCGGGTGGATCTTTCTTTGACGGGAGAAGACGACAAGGTGACCTCCTTCCACTACTCCAAGGAGCAAGGAGAGAAGGACATAAAGCCCAAGGTATAACCTTTCTAGCACTTAGCTAGTTTCTAGTTAGCTTTAGCAAGTTTTTGTTTCGCAAAGATACTTTAAAGTCTAGTCCATGTTGCCTAAGCTCATAAAAATCTGATTTTTATTCCGTTTTCCGCCTCCCCGCAAGCACCGGGGATGGGCAATGTGGACTTACAGTTGTATCAGAGCCTAACTAAACATAAACTAGCTAAGTAGTGAAGTGTATCGAAGTTCGAAATGTAAAAATCGAAAAACCAAGTTTTCGAAACGCTATGTTTCTGTTAAAATTTTTTCTGGTCAAAACAAAATTTGTCATACTCCAAAAATCGTCTCAGGGTTTTTTGAAGATAACCACCATACCCGGTCCAGTGACTCGACCAAGGGGCCGCAGTTGCGCGGCAATAGTAAGCTATTGCCGCGCAACCGCGGCCAAGTTGGCTCTTCACTGGGTCGAGTTTGGTGCAGTGTATCTCTGGCTTGGTTTTAGGATTTTTAAGATATTTTATATGTCTTCAGATTTTCCAGAATAAAAATTTGTTTTTGGGGTCCTATAAATCCGTATTTTTTCCCGAACTTCACTACACTTTGACTATAACGGTTATATCTGTGAGGTTTGTATGTATTGAACGTCGGCTAATCGCTATATGTCGATTAGTCGGGGTTATACATCTCTGTGATCTGTGTTTGATATTGGTATGTGTATATGAATGGGTTGGATTGTGGCGGGTGAATAGCTGGGGTGGATATGAGATGAGTGTTGCTTTTTCTTTCATTCATTGTAATATGTAAATTGATGTAATATTATTATTTGTATGGCCCCACAACCGGGTCGGGGTTGTAGCCGTCATTGTATAATTCTTTTTACTATTTTTGCTCCTAGGATAGACCCATGGAGGGGGTGCACAAACTACCGGGTATCTCGAAGTGCCGAGTGGCCTACTCACCGTGTTGAGGGAGGTTGCTTCGCTTCGGGTACTTGGCGGGTAGTTTGCCGCATCCGTAGGGGTCTTGGGTAGGGTATTTGGCTATTCACTGCGACCGTGTAATCCGCTTTTCGTTGCAGGCTCGAACGGATTGCGGATTCCTAGTATATCCAATATATTCATCTGTGATCTGTAATGTCTATCATTGCTATATATACATATATATGATAACTATTTAGGCCAGCCCCCGCTCTGTCGTTAGTTAAGTAACCAAAATATGACGTACGCTTATGCCATTCGCATTCGCCACGGGGCCCCGTCATCACCCGTTTACAGCCGCGCTAGCCCAGCCCCCGCTCTGTCGTTAGTTAAGTAACCTAACGGGTGATGACGGGGCCCCGTGGCGAATGCGAATGGCATAAGCGTACGTCATATTTTGGTTGTTTTCTGCAATGGTAGATTAAATGATGGGACACATTAAAAGAACTAATGCAAGAAAATAAACCAAGTAAAAGTCGATTGGAACACTTTGAAAACCACTCGGTTCTTTTCAAAACTAAACTTTTAAACGCGGAGCTTGAACCACTCCTTTTAAAAGCTATCTCGTTCCATCGATTATATCAAGTTCACTACGTTCACGGTTTCGCCAAAACCATCTGTAGCCCGCCGTCATTCCACATGAATGGTCAAAAAGTATTCAAGCTATGTATTTTGGCCAAAGTCAAGGCATAGTGATTGGTAGCTATTGGGTATTCATGTGCAGCATAGATAGATGCGTTGGTTTGGGACAGTCGTGCTGCCATTTTGGCCAAAGTCAAGGGTAGGTACGGGTGGGTCCAAATTAACCAGGAGAATGACGGGTAGAACTTGACATGTGACTTATGATATTTTGGCCAAAGTCAAGGTCATAAGAGCATGGAGGCAAAAATCCACATCGGGAGTTTCATAAGTACTGAAACTTGCTAGCACTGCATACCATTTGGAGTGTGATGATTTTGGTAGGATTCCTTCGGTTTTATCACGCGATGATATTTGGATCCCGATCCTACTGTGAGTATATGCTACTCCTCGGGAAAACTCTCACTTAACGATCAATGCTATAAACTAAGTAGGTGTCTAGAAAGGTGTTAGCGGGGCTACGCCCACAGGGAAAAGAGGTTACTTAATTAAGGAACTTCGCGAAAGCGTTGGAAAACCTCCCTCGAAGTACCGACACTGGCCTGGCTGAACGGTTAAGCAAGTATTGTACGGTGAGAGTGATCCTGACTAATCCTTTCTTTACGGTTTGAGAAGGGATTCGAGAGACAGTGGGAGCCATCCAGTTTAGACAAACTAAAAACCACTCTAAACTTGCAAGAGCATAATGCTAAAGTGTTTCTTTTCTCTCTCCTAATTGCAGCGACCTGATTAGTTATCAAAAACATAAGTTTACCGCAATCAGAAACGGCGTCGCTTCGCAGCTAGCCGGTGAGTACGGGTCGATCCACAGAGACGGGTAAATTTCTTTTATGTGTTTTAACGAGTTGATTCAAAATGTTGTTTTGATTAGTTTATAAAAATCTAAACAAAATTGGATCTAATTAATCTAATTAAGAGTCTTGCTAGGGTTAGGCTTAGGGGAAGTTTTGGAGATTAACGTTTTTCCTCACCGCTTTCAATGCCTTCTTTTTTAGATCTATTAGATGTTAAGGTAATTATTAATAAAGTGGATCCAAATCTTTTGGGAAGATGTTTCTTCCTTTAGATTTGTATCCTTCCTTTGTTGATAATTACCCTAACCCTCAAGGAAAACGCGCGCAACCGGCCCTTTATACTACGGTTCATCGTTACCTCGAAGGGTAGGATGCCGCATGGAGCGGTTGTGCTCGTATGCGTGAAGTTCTAATTCATTAGGTGAAAGTGGCATTGAAAGGGGTGAGAGATCTCATCTCTCAACCCTTTCCCTAAGGCTAACCCTAACAAGCGAGGAGATTACTCGCTCATTAGGGGATGAGAAAGCATTTTAATTAAAAGAACAGAAATAAAATTACTTACTAATTCGATGGCTCCCTCCAAACAAGAAGAACAGATCTGAAAATAACTCCCAGAAAGTCTGAATTTTATTGATTGAGAAGAGGCATAGGGTTTTACAATTTTGAGATTACAATTTATAAGTAAACAGGAGAATTAGGGTTTCAGAGTCTCGCACATGCGCAATTACTGATTTGACCTCTAAAAATCCCAACACCCGAACCGTCGCACCGACACGCCAAAAATCCACCGACACGGGCTCTGAATGGCCGCGGATCCGCGGCAAATGTTGGCTTGGGCCGCGGATCCGCGGCCCTTTGGTGGGCTTGGCTCACCAAAATTCTTGGCTTGATCCAGGATTTCTTGGGCTTCTTATTTTTATACTTCTTTTTCTCTGTTGGCTTCTTACTCTTCTCCAGATCTTCAGTGAAGACTTGTATTGGTCTTTTAACCGTTTCACCTTGACATTCGTTGCCTTGCACCTATGTGAACTGGGCTTGACTAGGATCCGTCTAATTGTTGGTCAAAAGTCCCTTTTCTGTTGTTTTGTGTCTTTTTCACTGTATTTGCTCCAGAAACCTGTATCCTGTAATATGCAACAAACGTGCGTAAAGAGTACTTGTTTATTTATAAAAAGGATAAGAATAGGGGAATGGAAAATGCAATATTATGGTCTGAACAAATACCCCCAAACTTACCTTTTGCTCGTCCTCGAGCAAACTTATTATTTTATTCTCTAAAATCCTAACCGCACTTTCGCAGGGAAACGCGATTGCACTGAGCATGTGCAACAAGCCGTTAAACCTCTAGGTGTCCCTAGTAGGAGGAGTGTTGTCTCCTGAGCGTCTTTAGTGGATTACACCCATAAAATCCTATCAACTCGGCCCATTGACTTTTGTTCTCCAATTAGGTTTTCCAACACGGAATTCTATTATCTTATACTTGTAAATTATCCACCCACATTCTTCACACTTCCTCATCATTTAACTTAAGATTATATATATCCTATAGACTTACTTATCTTTCGGCATTTCCTAAGTTTTCCTTCTAGGGTTCCATCTCCACTTAGGAATTTTTATCAACTCTATTAAAGATACAAGTTCTATTCTTCATTCCTTTCTCTTATCTAAATTCCAATCACATATCCCTACGTGTGTGTATATATCACCCCTACACTTGGAAATTCAAATCAAGCAATCATACTCTCGTCCAAAGCACTTATTAATTAGTGAATTTTTAAATGAAATTTGCTTACACATCCTTCATGCGACCATTAATACTTCTTGAGGTACCAACGATCGATTACAAAATGCGTTTGCACTTTAAAGCGTACTTCCTAGTTTTGCAACACCCAAGGCTTTAGCAGTGACTCCCAAACCAGTTGGTCTAAGGCACTAGGTGATAAGGCACCCTCGCTAAATATTGTTCTATTTTTACAGCCTTAGGTAGTCACAAAAACCAGTGTCCATTTTTTCTTTTCTTTATTCACACTTTTTTTTTATTTTCATTGTACTAAGGACTTTAGACAAGAGTATTTCAAGGTCTCTTCTACTATTCCAAGTTTCAAGGTGCGTGATTGTGCAAATTGTAGGGTATACATTTTCAGAATCTAGACTTAAGCTAGGAACTATTTTTCAAACTTATACTCTAATAAGAACATCAATACTCTTCCCTTGTTTCGACTTAGCCCAAGAAGTCAACCCAAAATTTGCCTATTTCTAAATAAACTACAAGGCATATACTTTCTACCGTTAAACTTTAAGAAAGGTTATTTTTAGGGTTTTTAATTTATTAAGTCTAAGATGTAGTTGTTCCTAACCAGTTAACCTATTTGTCAAACTCAAGTCAAATAAGCCAAAATTGAATACAATAATTTTATAATTTTTCAAATTTTTCAAATTTTTATGGATTTTCAAATAAGTATGCAAATGCAAAAATATGTACAAATGAATGCGAAGGAAGAAGACGTACCGAGCATACCCCCAAACTTGAACTTGACAGTGTCCTCACTGTCATGCTAAACCAAGAGGGTCAAACTACCGGCACTCCCCTGTTTATTTATTTATAGTTTTTTTTTATTGTCAAGAAAAACAAAAATATATACAAAAAGGCCCTCCCCCAAACTTCATTTAAACTATGTTAGACATTACTGCCAAACTTTGCATCGGCCAAAAGTTAACACCAACCAGTTGAAAAATTTATCAGTATAGAATATTGGTTGGTGGAAAAATAAGTTGTGGTGGTCCGCAAAGAATTGGGGAAGATAGAAGTAGTGGTATGGGAGGTGTGGAGGTAAATATACTGGTGATGGTGATGCATCGAAACGAGAATGTAAATGATCAGCAATCAGTGGAGTGTTGGCATTCTCGTACCTTATTAAAAGAAATGGGAGTATTTCAACTTCTAAGGGAGGAGGTTGACTCACCACAATACCCCCAAGATGTTCATGTGGGTCCTCTAGTGACCTGGCATCATCCATCAATTGCGTATGATATTCAATTATGAGGGAACTGATCTCCTCGATATCCGCCATAGTCCAACTGAAAACTTGCCGCCTATCTTGTAAGACTTTTAAACTAGCGTTCTCTTGCTCGAAGGCTAGAGAGGCTGATATGATAATGGGAAAAGTCTCATTCTCACCTATGTAAGCATATTTAAGGTGAGGCGGTAAGGACATTAGTTCGAGTTTCGGAGGCGAAAGAATCATTGCGGAATCTACCTCGAACTTAAAGGACTCCAACACAGGTTCGAAATCACTGCAAACAACCAATTCGGATGGTTCGACTAACTCATCCAAAAATTCAAAAGACTCATATTCGGGCTGTGAATCGTCGTCATCCGAAAAAGTGAAACATTCATAATCAATGTCGGTTGTGTCAACGGTGGTAGGCTCAAGGAGGGACGCACTAGTGGCGTCAAAACTGTTTTCATCAAATAGAAATCTTTCAAGCTCGCAGTCCTCCTGCGTGATTTCGTGAATAGAGCAAACTTCTCGTGTACTAGTTTTAGGTACGGGGGGTAGACTTCCCATCTTATAAATATTGAACTCACTAGACCGATTTCCGAAGGATAGAGTCATGGAGCCATTGCGACAATTTATTACGGCATTGGAAGTGGCCAAAAATGGTCGACCAAGAATCACCGGAATTTGGTTTCTTGGGTTAGCAACAGGTTATGTATCCATAACGATAAAATCAACGGGGAATATGAATTCCCCGACTTTGATCAACACATCCTCTAGTTGACCCCTTTGATGGATGATTGATCGATCAGCCATTTGGAGAGTGCAACGAGTGGGTTTCAATTCTCCAACCCCTAATTGTTCGTACACGGAGTAGGGAATCAGGTTAACACTAGACCCAAGATCTAAAAGTGCTCTATTAATTTTCTTATCCCCAATTGTGATTGAAATAGTAGGACAGCCGGGGTCCTTTCGTTTTTGGGGTAAGGTTTGATGGTGGTTAATAGCATTGCTCACTGCACTAGCCACTAGCACTTTCTTGGGTACTAGAGATGCCTTTCTCTTCGAGGTGCATAAGCCCTTTAAGATTTTCGCGTATGAAGGGACTTGTTGGATAGCATCCAAGAGAGGTATATTTATGCTAACCTGCTTAAATATCTCCACAATCTTCTCCACTTATGCATTTGGTTTATTAGGACTCAACCTGTTTGGGAATGGAGCATTCTGAAAATTTGTTGAGTCAAAAGTCTGTGGAGTAGAATGTGGAGTAGGAACGGATCCCAGTGTGGATGTGTTCGTGTTGTGAGAAATGGGTCCGTTCGAGTCAGAAGAAGTAGAGCCGTGTGAAGGGTGGAGAATAGGCTCTAAAGAAAAAGGTGAAGAAGGAAGTGAAGAAAATGAAGAAGGGGAAGAAGAAGAAGAACCACCGGCGGGGATGTCATCACTAGTTCCCACATTATTTTGCAACTCTCTTCCGGATCTCAACGTGGTCACCGCATTTACATTGTGATTATGATATGCGTTTTGTGTGTGACCGGGATTGGGCAATGGTTGAGATGGAAGCTTTCCCTTTTCTCTCTCGCTCAACGCAGCAGTTAATTGTGCAATTTGTGCCTCAATAGATTTGATACTTTGATCGTGTGAGGCATTGTTATTCATTAAAGATTGAACATAACTTTCAAATCTTGCTGCGGATTCTGTAGTTTGCTTAAGAAATGCATCTAGACTTTTTTAGAACGAGATAACCTTATCATCATTTGGTTGAACCAAATTGTTCGTTTGATTTTTATAAGGTTGTTGTTGGAAAGGTTGCTGGTTTTGAGTTTGTAAAGGTGCTTGTTGTTGTTGTGGAGGAGGTCTTTGAAAATTGTTATTACCTTGGAACTGTTGATTTGGGTGACTCCTCCACCCCTGATTGTATGCCGAAGAGTACGGATCGTTTCTTTGTCGTTGCTGAAATGCAGCATTGACTTGATCCTGTCCTTGAATAGGTGCATTATAAGGACACTCTTCGGTTAGATGTGATGGATTAGAACAACAAGCACAAACAGTTCGTGTGGGTAGAGTAGGGGCAGGAGAAGACGTTGAGATTTTGGTCTCAATGGCTTCTAGCTTTTTCATAAGTGAGGCCATCTCGGCCTTCATAGCAATCGACATATCTATTTGATGTATGCCTGCCCTAGATTGACCAACTGAAGAAGATGATGTGGTCTTGGTACTCACCCACTGAATTGTTTGCTCACTTAGGTCCTCAAGAAACTGCCAAGCTTCGTCGCTAGACTTGGAGAGAAAATGACCTTGACATATTGTTTCTAGCAACTGCTTCGTTGCTGCGTTCAATCCCTCGTATAATGTTTGGCAAAGTTGCCAACTTTCTATCCCATGATGAGGGCATTGAACAAGTAGGTCTTTAAATATCTCGAATCACTTCCAAAATGGTTCGGAAGGAAGCTGTGAAAATTGTATAATCTCGTTACGGATTCTAGCAGTTTTGTGGTGAGGATAGAATTTTTTTAGAAAAGCTCTTACAAACTCGTCCCAATTTCTAATGGAATGTGATGCGGTGCTGTATAGCCACTTCTCGGCTAGGTCACATAAGGTAAAAGGAATGACCCTTAGCCTTATTGCGTCATCACTTAATTGGGTTGTCTACATCATGGCGCAAACGTTTTGGAATTTATTTATGAAAATATATGCATCTTCGGATTCCAAACCATGAAACTTAGGCAGCATATTGATGAAGTGTGGTTTTATTTCAAAATTATCCCCATTCGCCGGTGGGGGTGAAAGACATGTAGGTAAAGAAGTGCGGACGGGGTAGAAGAGATCCTGGAGCGCGACTCGTGTGGGCGCTACAACAGGCGGAAGATTCGTGTTATTCGCACCTAACGGAGGTGGAGTCATTCCCGTCGGTAAGGTATTGTTGGGGTTGTGTCCCGACATACCTTCGAAAGAAGAATTTGAAGGTGGAGGTAAAGAAATGGACGGAATGTCGACGAAGGGCTCGTCGAAGGGTTCGTTGGTCGGTACCAACGAAACACGGACTAATCGGGCGTTAGTATCCCTAGTCCAAAATGACATACACTAAAAGGGGTAGTGTAGTCAGAAAAAAAATAGAAAAACAGAATGTGGGGGTAAGATAACGTCAATGAAGGAGAAATGATGGAAGTGAGGTGCAAGTTTTCTTAGCGGCAAGTTTCAAGTTTCGAAAAGATTTTTCTTTATTTTTTTTATTGGAGAGGTTTGCGAGAAGGTTTTAGAAAATGGGACCGTTCCCCTCCGAACGGCGGCCTGGGCTCGGGCGTCCGTGCCTGAGGTTCGGGGCAGATGCCAATTGGTGCTATCCGTCCACCTCTCCGAAGATGCCAAGTCGATCTATGGCACCGAGTATCGAAGGTTTAGACGGATGCGGCCGATGTAGCAGACTTCGTCAGATTCCCCCTCGTTTGAGGGGTTTTTGATTGTGGGGACGCTCTTCCCTGCAGGCGCAAGCCCCTGCAGTTAATTACGCTACCGCATCGCGGTAACAACTTTCTCCTTCTCCAGATGGTCACTTCGTATCGTGGGTGTTTATTTTGTTTTTATTTCCCGTGGATTGTTTACGGAGACTGAGTTATGTCGTCGCCCGTAGGGCGTGGACTAGTCCAAATCCGTGTTTATCTTAGATTTGGGTTTGGGGGTTTAGTTTGAGGATACGTCAGCCATACTTGAGGCTAAGATCAACTCAAACGTTTGTTAAGGATACGTTAGTCTAACGTTGAGACTAAGATCAACTTAACGGGATCGTTTAGATCCGACAAAAGAGCATTTGGGCTCTATTGTTCCAGTTTAGGGACATAGTGGTCCATCGTATGTGTGGCCGTCGGGACTCGTCACCTCTCTGACGACGTTGAAGGATTACAACGACGGGTGTCAGAGGGGTTCAGAGATGTACCCTCGAGCCAGAGTCAATTGGGGGGATTCGTAGTCCAGTCTGCTTGAAGGTTTAAGGATTCGTTAGCCATCTTTGAGGCTAAGATCAACTTAAACGGGACCGTTTAGATCCGACAAAAGAGCATATAGGGGCTCTATTGTTCTAGTTTAGGGACATTGCGGTCTGTGGGTAGTTTAAGGACATTGCGGTCCGTGGGTAGTTTAAGGACATTGCGGTCCATCGTTAGTTTTAAGACATCTCGGTCGATCGTTAGTTTAAGGACATTTCGGTCCAGTATGTGCTCTGGATGCTTCACACGGGTTCACTGCCGTGCTTGGCGAGGACCAGGCTCCGCTCTGGGCGTTTTCCGCGAGGTCAAAGAGTGACGTTATCCACGTTCCACGTAACCAGGAATTTTGCACTAGATGCTTCACACGGGTTCACTGCCGTGCTCGGCGAGGACTAGGCTCCGCTCTGGACGTTTTCCGCGGGGTCAAAGAGTGACGTTATCCACGTTCCACGTAACCAGGAATTTTGCATTAGGCATGGGTTTAAGGACCTCACAGTCCATATCATGATTGGTCGTCGGGACCCGTCACCTCTTTGATGACATTGAGGGATTACAATGCCAAGTATCAAAGGAGTGAAGAGATGTACCCTAGGACCGGAATGAATTAAATAGTCCCTGGCCCAATTTAGGATCAAGACCCATTAAATATATTATAAGCCCATTGGCCCAGTTAATTACGAATTGAGGACTTATGGCCAGCTTGCGCTAAGTCCTATCATGTCTGGAATATTGATTTCTTGTGGGTCCATTGAGGGAGAGGCTTTGCCTCTATCACTTTAGCCAATTGGGCCAAAGCCTAGTGTTTAAACACTTCAGAGTAATCAGTGTTGAACACTGGGAATGAGGTTGACAAGTTAGTGTTTAACACTAAAAGATAATTGGTGTTAAACACCAGCAACAAGGCTTTCAGATTAGTGTTAAACACTAAAATAGATCGGTATCAAGCATCGGCAACAGAGCTCTCAAATTAGTGTTAAACACTAAGGTAGTTAGTGTAGAACACTACAATGGAGATCTCGGATTAGTGTTAAACACTAAGGTAATCAGTGTTGAACACTGCAAATAAGGTTCTTTGATTAGTGTTGAACACTAAGGCCCAACAGTGTTTCAGTACTGTGTTCAAGAGTTCCAATTTAGTGTTGAACACTAAGGCAAAAGGGGTCACGTGGCAACACGTGAGAACGCCCTCTTTCCATTTATTCTGCTGAAATCGCTGCATCTTTCAGAGCATCACGTGCCATCATGTGACGGGCATTCATATGCCTATGTATTAGAGTTTCTGTCGAGGGTCACGTGGGTCACGTGGGGGACTGCCTCGAAGGGCTTTCTGTAGCTCTTTTGAGGGGGTCACGTGGTGACACGTGACCCTGCCTCTATGTATATTGTTTAGAGAATCTGTTGATCTTTCTCAGGAATTAAATTCCTCGAGCTTTAAATTTCAGAGGAATTAAATTCCTACTTCCTTTTGAAGACTTATATTCTGGAACAGTGTTGAACTCTGAATTTTCTGTAGGAATTAAATTCCTCATATATGCGAAGAACTGAATAGGGTTAAACCCTAATAAAAGCTTTTAAGGAATTGAACTCCCATTCTCTGTTAAATTATGATTAAGGGAATTAGATTCCCGCTGTTTCAACAGAACCAGGTTCTTAATTACGGTTAAACCCTGTTTCTCTTAGTTCTGAAAGAATTAAATTCCCATGATATAGGGTCAAGCCCTAATTTTATTTTAAAGGAATTAAATTCCTATAGTTTTGTGAGAATTAAATTCTCGTGCTTGCATTCCCTCTCTATGTTTTGGATCTGCATGGCAGGATCTCAACCCATCGAGAATTAAATTCTCAACATCAAGGGGAGATGTGCTCTTTACAGATCCTCTATCAAAGAGAGAAGAAATATGTTCTTCTGTTTCATATATCAGAGTTAAACTCTGTTGAGAATTGAATTCTTTTTCTTTCAGAAAGCCTTCCCTTTCTTTCCTAGGGTTTTCTTTTGCAGAAGATCCAAGTTCCTTCAATGTATCAAGGCTCTCTCCTTTTTCTTCTCTCTGCGTATGTATATCTTTTTTTTGTGTCTTGGCTCCTATTTATAGGAGAAGCAGCCGAATCAATCAGTTTTCGATGAATCTTCATTGAGAGATTTGATTTGCATCCTTCATTCGTTCTGGACCTTTGGATTATTAGGTGAGTTTTATCCACCATTGGATTTTAAATCCAGGGATTCTCCTTTGTTATTTCGGTAAGATTTAAAGGGGAAATCTTTCCAAACCCGAGATTTTTCCATAGATAGATGATATTTAATCATCTCTGAATCTTTAATTTGATCGGTTCCAGATAATTGCTTTCTTTTGGGAAGATTTGAATCTCTTTCAGAATTTAATTCTGTTAGCAAAATGGGCTTTGAAAGCCGGTCACGTGTGACCACGTGACCCATGGTCACGTGTGGACACGTGACTCTCTTGGAACGAGCCTTTCTCCTCTTTTGCACTCTGCCTTCTTCTGCTGTTTAGCCGTCACGTGCTACCACGTGACCCCTGGTCACGTGTGAGCACGTGACCCCTGTCTGGCGCCTCTTTCCTTGGTTCAACTGGAGAGCGAGTCTGCTGCTTTGAACGTCACGTGCCAACACGTGATCTGGTCACGTGGGAGCACGTGACTTCTTCTGAAGCCCTTTTCCTTGACTTGATCAGGGAACCAATGTGCCCTCTTCCGCTGCTTTTATATGTCACGTGTAAACACGTGACTGCTGGTCACGTGTAAGCACGTGGCCCCTTTTTGAAGCTTTTCCCAGAAGCTTTCCTGATTTTAAATCAGGAAACAAATGCCCCCACAGCGTTGTTCTCACGTGTTTGCACGTGAGTGCAACGCTGTCACCTCTTGGGACCGTTGGATTCCTCTAGGGATCTGGGGAGATGAAATGTTTCCACTGCCTTCTATAAATACCTCTGTCTTTTCATAGGAGCCTTCACTTTGCTCATCTTCTTTTTCTGAGAATTTCTTCCTCGAGAATTTAATTCTCGCTTTCAGAGCTTAGTTCTCTGTCTCGAAACATTTTCATAGTTTAACTCTGTTTAAAAGGACTCTTCCTTCTCAGGTAATGGTGATCGAAGCACCTTCAATTTGACAGCACTCCCTAGATTTTAAATCCATATCAAGGGTTTCACAAAGAACCCATTTTTTCTCTAAGTTCTTTAGCCAAACTATGAGACCACTTAACCTCCAACAGCAGATCTCTTAGGGTCGGATGATCCTTGGGGAGATGATGATGGCGGTTCAACTCCATGGAATTTAATTCCATCCCAAAGAAAGTTTTCTGGGAATTTAATTCCTTTTCTTAATAAGGAATTTAATTCCAATGAAGGACTCAGTTTCTTCACACGGAGGCTTCTTGGGGTTTCCTTGTCATTCTATGATTAGTGAAGAAGAAGAGGGTTTGTAATAAGTCGTCCTGATTTTTATTTCAGGTATCATGGACGCTCATTTGTATAATCTCAACGAAATCATTTCCTACGGGAATATTCGTGCCCTGGGCCGTAGTCAGAATCAGGTGTTCACCAACGCTCAGTATGCTGAGATTATGAGCCGCTTTGACGAGTACAACCATCGGCTACTCCCCCGTCGCTCTTCTCTTCTGAGGCTCATCCTGCTGGAGATTTGGGAGGCGCTTCCTCTCTTCTGCGCCGGTGTGCCACTCAGGGCATTGGACGTTGCCGAGGATAAGATACATTCGGTGTATCTGATGAGTCTGATCTCGAAGAGAGGGCGTGACAACCTCATTGATCTTTTGCACCAGGCGTTTCAGCAGTCGGCCATACTTGCCGCCTACCGGAGGGTGGAGGACATCCGCGAGGACCCCGACGCTTGTGATCGCGAGAGAAAACATACTCGGGCGGTTCGAAATGCTTGGAGGATCTTGGACAAGGTCAAGCTTGAGTTTCTCAATCCGTGCCCCGCGCCTGAGGTCTTGCCGTTGTAATCGTTTTCTTTTTTTTGTACATACTCATGAGAGTATCTTTCTTTTTGTTTCTTTCATGAATCGCGCTTTGTATCCATTTTGGCTTATGAATAATATATACAATTTTCCTTTCAATGGTGTGTCCTCTTTTTATTGAATGCATTCTGCGGATATTCTATCTTGATCTCCTTGCAGGACAGCGATGGCTCAGGATTCAGGGTTAAGATCTTCTTCCTAAGACTTCTGCATTTTACGAGCCACGAGGGTCTCATAAGAAGTTTTCCTCCCGGTCGTGAGGGCTTGTAAGTGCTGGATGCGGTTACCCTTGTCCGTGTTTTACGGAGTCAGGGGTTTCTCTAGATATTGTAGTTTAAAGACGTCGCGGTCAAGGTTGAGGACCTCGTAGTCCGTGGATTTAAGGACTCCACAGTCCGCTGTTAGTTTTAAGACATCGCGGTCAAGGTTAAGGACCTCATAGTCCATGGATTTAGGGACTCCACAGTCCGATGTTAGTTTTAAGACATCACGGTCAAGGTTAAGGACCTCATAGTCCGTGGATTTAGGGACTCCACAGTCCGATGTTTGGTTGCAGGGACCCGTCACCTCTTTGAAGACGTTGAGGAATTACAACGCCAGGCATCAAAGGAGTGAAGAGATGTACCCTTAAACCGAGGCAAAAATCTGTAAGGAATAGGGGTGGTTGATCGTTAGTTTTAAGATATCGCGGTCGAGGTTAAGGACGTCATAGTCCGTGGATTTTAAGGACTCCACAGTCCGGTATTTGCTCTGGATGCTTCACACGGGTTCACTGCCGTGCTTGGCGAGGACCAGGCTCCGCTCTGGGCGTTTTCCACGGGGTCAAAGAGTGACGTTATCCACGTTCCACGTAACCAGGAATTTTGCACTAGATGCTTCACACGGGTTCACTGCCGTGCTCGGGGAGGACTAGGCTCCGCTCTGGATTCTTCACACGGGTTCACTACCGTGCTCTGCGAGGACCAGGATCCGCTCTGGACGTTTTCCACGGGGTCAAAGAGTGACATTATCCGCTTTCCACGTAACCAGGAAGTTTGCACTAGATGCTTCACACGGGTTCACTGCCGTGCTCGGCGAGGACTAGGCTCCGCTCTGGATGCTTCACATGGGTTCACTGCCGTGCTCTGCGAGGACCAGGATCCGCTCTGGACGTTTTCCGTGGGGTCAAAGAGTGACGTTATCCGCGTTCCATGTAACCAGGAAGTTTGCACTAGATGCTTCACACAGGTTCGCTGTCGTGGTCTGCGAGGACTAGGCTCCGCTCTGGATGCTTCACACGGGTTCACTGCCGTGCTCTGCGAGGACCAGGATCCGCTCTGGACGTTTTCCACGGGGTCAAAGAGTGACATTATCCGCTTTCCACGTAACCAGGAAGTTTGCACTAGATGCTTCACACGGGTTCACTGCCGTGCTCGGCGAGGACTAGGCTCCACTCTGGATGCTTCACACGGGTTCACTGCCGTGCTCTGCGAGGACCAGGATCCGCTCTGGACGTTTTCCACGGGGTCAAAGAGTGACGTTATCCGCGTTCCACGTAACCAGGAAGTTTGCACTAGATGCTTCACACGGGTTCACTGCCGTGCTCGGCGAGGACTAGGCTCCGCTCTGGATGCTTCACACGGGTTCACTGCCGTGTTCTGCGAGGACCAGGATCCGCTCTGGATGTTTTCCACGGGGTCAAAGATTGACGTTATCCGCGTTCCACGTAACCAGGAAGTTTTTTGATTGTATCCGCATTTCACGGGATGGAGGTTTGACTCTTGATGATATGTATCGCCGAGCCATGGAACTTGGGGTTGCCGCTGTTCCGTTTCGCTTGATGTTGTGTCTGCTGCCACGAGACGAACGTCGAAATGATCTCTAGGCTATCTGTGAACCGTCGAGATTTGGCTTCTCCTTATGATGAAACTCGGGGGAGGAGTATGATCCCTTCTTTGATTGCGCCCCTGGATTGTATACAGGGTTAGATGTAACATCACCTGTAGGGCGAGGATTTCACTTTTATTTCATTTCTTTTTCCGCGATGCTCTATCATTTCAACTTTTATATCGCGAAGGTTGCGATTGCCCCATCATTTCGGCTATTTTTCGCGGTACCCAATTATTTCGGCTATTTATTTAATTTTCACTCGTTGTTTTTTATTGCGAGTTGCCCCATCATTTCGGCTATTTTGTCATGCATACATTTTTACTTGCTGCTTTTTATTGCAAGTTGCCCCATCATTTCGGCTATTTCGTATGCATGTGTGGCTCGCTAGCTTTTTCGCTGCAAGCTAGGATTTTAGATACCGATTTCAGCATCAGCACCGCTACAACTGGGATGTTGCCAGGAGCGAATCATCATTTGCCTCTGTCGATGTTTGAACAAAGGTGGCTTAGTAAACAGGGTTATGGCTCTTGCCGACCAAGGCTTCTGACTTCATGAACCGTAAAGGTCTCACAAAGATATTTCTCCCTACAAGTCGTGAGGATCTTGCAGATGTATTTTCTCCTTAGGGATCGTGAGGATTCCTAAGTGCGTGTTCCTCTGTAAGTCGTAAGGATCCTACAAGAGGGCTTTCTCCTTATGGGTCGAGAGGACCAGCAAGGGCTGCTCATTATATGGACATATCCCTAGTCACGGGTGGGACTTTGCTGGGGAAGTGTTTATTCGCTCCCGTGGATTGTATACAAGGGTCAGTACGAGCCGCTTGTAGGGCAATGTCGAGGGTTGTGGAGGATTTGCTTAAGAACAGGTTTAGGTTTCTGTAACTTAAGACTTTTAAGTCTCATAAGCCGTGAGGGTCTCACAAGAGAGTTCTCCTTACAAGTCGTGAGGATCTCGTAAGTGTATTTTCTCCTTAGGAATCGTGAGGATCCCTAAGTGTGCTGCTCCTTTGTGAGTCGTAAGGATCTCACGCAGGCGGTTTCTCCTTACAAGGTCGAGAGGGCCCTATAAGTGTCTTTTAACGAGGTTGCGTCCTTTCGGGTTTTCACAAACACTCGCCGGTAGTCCAGCTGTTTTTACTCACGGAACCCTTTCGGGTTTTCATCCGTGCCCACTTTGCTTATGGACAAACCGTTTTTTATTTTATATACTTTTTTTTTTATCTCGTCAGCCTAATGATGCTGTGGTAGTAGTTTAGGGACGTTTCGGTCCGTCGCTAGTTTAAGGACGTTTCGGTCCGTTGTTAGTTTTAAGGACGTTTCGGTCCGTCGTTAGTTTAAGGACGTTTCGGTCCATCGTTAGTTTAAAGACGTTTCGGTCCGTTGTTAGTTTAAGTACGTTTCGGTCCGTCGTTAGTTTAAGGACATTTCGGTCCATCGTTAGTTTAAAGACGTTTCGGTCCGTTGTTACGGGAAGGCCGGCTGCCGCTTGTAAGGTCTGAGCCTAGGAAGATAGCGAGCGGACATAGTCGTCGTCATCCATCATTGACCCAGGATATGGATTATTAAGCGTAGTATTTCTTTAAGAAACGGCCGTTTATTGGCCTGAAAGGTCTTTCACCGTGCATGTCCATGAGTAGATAGGCTCCACCCTGGTAGACCTTGTCTATGATGTAAGGGCCTTCGTAGTTTGGCTCAAATTTTCCCCGTTTGGCACGATTGGGGATCATAGGTCTCTTGACCACTAGCACGAGTTCGCCTTGGCGGAATGTCCTCGGCCTGGTCAATCTTTCGTACGAGCGCATCATCTTTGCTTTGTAGGCTTCCAGATGTTGTTGCGCTATGAGTCGGGTTTCGTCGAGGGAATCAAGCTACTCAAGCCGAAGGTGAGCATTTTCTTCGTCCGTCAGCTCGTGGTGGACTGCTACTCGTAGAGAGGGTAACTCTATCTCGAGGGGGAGTACTGCTTCCGTCCCAAATACCAATGCGTACGGCGTTGTGTTCGTGGCTGTCTTGAATGTAGTTCGATAAGCCCAAAGGGCCTCTTGCAGCCTCTCGTGCCAGTCTCTCTTGTTCCGGGAAACGGTCTTTTTTATGATCTTCGTCAAGGTCTTATTGAAGGCCTCGGCCAGACCGTTAGCTCGTGGGTTGTAAACTGAAGAATACCTCCAGTCTATATTGTGCTGCTGCGCGAAGCGGCTAATCTTGTGGCTTCTGTAGGCTGGACCGTTATCGGAGATAATCCGCCGTGGGGTT
Source organism: Agapanthus africanus (assembly GCA_030015575.1). Lineage (NCBI taxonomy): Eukaryota > Viridiplantae > Streptophyta > Magnoliopsida > Asparagales > Amaryllidaceae > Agapanthus > Agapanthus africanus. The sequence continues at coordinate 179,559,878 of JASDDO010000031.1, read as the reverse complement.
CCAAACCGATAGATGACGTGCGTCTTGAAGAAATGGAGGATATTCTCCGTCTTCACTTCCCTCAGTGGTACTGCTTCTGCCCATTTGGAGAAGTAATCAGTTGTCGCCAGGATAAAACGATGTCCCCGAGATGATGCTGGCTTAATGGGGCCGACTATGTCAGTTCCCCACATCTCGAATGGCCAGCTGGCCACCGTTGGGTGTAGTGGATTCGGATGTTGGTGGATGAAGTCTCCATGAATCTGGCATGAGTGGCATTGCTTCGCATACTCGAGGCAGTCCTGGATCATCGTGGGCCAGTAGTAGCCCATTCGTTTAATCTTTAACTTCATCTTTGGGCCTGCTTGGTGAGAACCGCAAAGTCCGTCATGAACTTCCTGAATGACTCTTTCTGCTTCGTCAGATCCTAAGCATCTCAGCCATAGAGAATCAAACGATCTCTTGTATAGAGTATTGTTGACGAGAGCGAAAGATAGGGCTCGTTTCATGAGCTGATGTCTTGAGGACGCTTCTTTGGGCATTCGGCGGGACTTAAAGTAGTCTATGAAGACTTCCCTCCAGTCCTCGGCCTTCTCCTGGTCTTTTATTTGTAGGGTCGTCTGCTCAGTCGCTCCCTCTTTATATAATTCCGGAGGTATTTCTGCTGGGGTGAGCACTCGACGGCTTTGTACCACGATTCTGACATCATCGAGGTTCTCGTCAACCAGTTCTTTAGCAAGTTTGGCCAACGCGTCTGCTTTGCTGTTCTCCGCGCGCGGTATGTTCTCTAAAATATAGGAGGGAATTTGGGCCAACAGTTGTTGCACCTTTTCGCCGTACTTTACCAACTCCGGCTTGCACGTTTGGTAGTCACCATTTACTTGACTAACAACTAGCTGAGAATCCCCGTATATAAGGAGGTCTTCAATTCTCTTGTCGATGGCGATTTCGAAGCCTGCTATCAGAGCTTCATATTCAGCCTCATTGTTTGTCCTCGGCTCTGTTAAGGAGAAGGCGAAGCGCATTATCCCACCTTGTGGAGTTGCAAAGATGAGGCCTATCCCTGATTTGATCATTGGGATACCTTGTTTCTGTTTCTTTACGGAGGACGCTCCATCGAAATAGAGTTCCCATCGGGTGCTTCCGCCGCTAATCGCATCAAATGCATGCTCGTCCGGCAAATCACAATTCAGAGGAGAATCGGCCGGTATCGGGTGCTCAGCGAGGAAGTCAGCAATGGCCTGGCCTTTCACTGCCTTGAGAGGTTGATATATTATCGAGAACTCCATCAAGAGCAGGGCCCATTTAGCGAGTCGTCCCGTCAATATGGCTTTTGACATCAGATATTTAAGAGGGTCCACCTTCGAGATGAGGCAGACTTCGTGTGCCAACGCAAAGTGCCTGAGCTTTGTTATCGCGAAGATTAATGCCAAGCAATGTTTTTCAATGGGAGAGTAATTGCTTTCTGCCCCCAGTAGAACTCGACTTAAGTAGTAGAGTGCTCTCTCTTTCACCTGATTGTTCTCTTGCGCCCATAATGCGCCCAAGGAACCTTCGAGGGCGGTTGTATAAAGAATGAGGGGTTTTCCCTTGACCGGCGCAGCCAATACCGGCGGGTTCTGCAGGTACTGCTTGATCTCGTCTAGTGCACCTTGGCATTTTTGATCCCAGACGAATGGGGTTCCCTTCTTCATCAGGTGACTGTAGGGGCGGCATTTGCCTGAAAGATTTGCGATAAATCGCCGGATGTATGCGAGCTTCCCTTGGAGAGACCGCAACTGTTTGAGGGTTCTTGGCGGAGGCATTTCCATGATCGCTTTAATCTTTGACGGATCTATTTCAATACCTCGGTGTCGAACGATGAATCCCAGGAATTTGCCCGAGGAGACTCCAAACGCGCATTTGAGGGGATTCATTTTCAAATTATATTGCCGGAGGCGTTGAAACACAGTCTCCAGATGCTTTAAATGCTCTTCGTATGACATGCTCTTTACTACGAGGTCATCGATATAGCACTCAACGATGTCATGTATGAGGTTATCAAAGATCTTTGTCATGGCCCTTTGATAGGTAGCGCCAGCGTTCTTTAGACCAAAGGGCATAACCCTGTAGCAGAATATACCCTAAGGGGTCCGGAAAGCGGTGTGCTTCTGGTCTTCGGGATGCATCTTTATCTGATTGTATCCTGACGAACCGTCCATAAAGGAGAAAACCTCGTGAGTGGACGTGTTATCTATCATTAGCTCGGTTACCGGTACTGGGAAATCATCCTTTGGACAGGCTTTTTTGAGATCCCTGAAATCCACGCATATGCGTACCGTCCCATTCTTCTTCATTACCGGGACGATATTGGCGATCAACTCGGGATATTGAACTTCTTGAATAAATCCAGAATCGATCAGCTTCTTGACTTCGGCGTTGATGCTCATCTCTAGCTCGAGTCGCATCCTTCTTGGCGCCTGCATGACCGGCTTGATATCTGGGGATATTGCTAATTTATGCACAGCAACTTCCGGATCTAATCCTGGCATCTCGGAGTAGTTCCACGCGAAGCAGTCTTTATGCTGTAGAAGCACGTTCTTTAACGCAACCACCCTTTCTTCAGAGAGCAACTCGCTGACGAATGTCGGTCGCGGGTCCTCTGCCGTTCCCAACTCAATCTTCCTGAGGTTATGTGCAGTAGTATGTATACCTTCTTCCAGTTCTCTCGGAGCTGGCGGAAATTCTGAGATTACCTCGTCGTCGCTGTTCTCAAAGCACTGGGGAAAGTCATCCATGTTCTCGTGCTCTTCTTTTAATATCGTAATCGTATAACAAGTGCGAATCCGCCCCCAGGACTGAGGTGGATCCGGCTTTGCTCTTGCGGCCTTGGGTTCATGCTTTTGTGGCGGCGTTACCCTCCAGCCGTTGGATAAAGCGAATCTGCCCCGTTGGTACTGGTCCTCGACCCAGTTCTTGAAGGTGAAGCAGTCTTCGGTGGGGTGTCCTATGGCTCGGTGATAAGAGCAATAGCTCAGACGAGAAGCCTTGTTAGCTTGCTCAGGGTGCCTAGATTCTGGAAGCGCGATCATTTGATGTTTTAAAGCGAGCTTGAGTAACTTCTCCGTCTTGTCTCGGGGGAAGGAGTACGCTCGACTCGTCTTTTCCATGAGGGACGAATCCGAGCCGCGCAGTACCTGTAACCCTCTAATCCTACGTCGTTGTTGTTGGCTCTTCTTTCCGCTCCTTGACTTATTTCCGTCTCCGCATCGGGCCTTTCGCATGATGGGTTGACGAGGATGAACATCTTTGTCTTTTGCAGTCTGTTGAAATAGACGTTGCATCCTGGCCTTCTCGTAGATGGCCATTTCGCGGCTGTGGTCTTCCCGAGCTTTCTGACCCACTTTCCTGATATGCTTGCCCATTCGTTCTTCAAACGACGGACTTGGCGCTTCAATCGCGGGGGTCTAGTTTTGATGAGGGGTCGGCATCTCCTGACAGGGCGTCCTCTTCTTCATCAAAGGTATATATAGCGTAGCTGCTGTGGGCCCGCTCCCGTTTTCCGGTTCTCGCGTATCCAAGCCCAAGTGTTTCCATTTTCCCGTTGGGCAATTTGAGTTGGGTTCCAGGGACATCCCAAATCCTGTTGTAGAACCGAGCCTGTCGAACAGTTTGTTTTAAGGGTACTCCTTAGCGCTTCAATAGCTTCTTTAATCCATTTGTATAGTATCTGGGCAGACGGATGGGTTGGAGTCTGTCGCATGTAGCATCTGCGCCATGCCAGATCTCTTTCTCTATTTTCGACTCTGAGGATCGGTAGAATAGGATCACCTTCTCACCCCTTTGCCTAGGAGGGATGTAGAATGTTTGCAGGTCCTGCACATTATGAGCTTGCAGCGTGTCGAGATCCTTGTAGTGTTCTCGCGGTACCATGGTGATTTGCAAGCTATGGTCATCACCAGGAAGTGTTTGTATTGACAGCCGATTGGAGAACACGGCATTAACTTCATCCTCTGAATCACTTCCGAAGACCAGTATGGGGGCGGGCGTCCCCAGGTTGTTACGCTGAGATGGCCCTGTATAAACTATCTCTTCCTCTTCTTCGGTATCGCTTCCGAAAACAGGGATGATGGCGGCGGCTTTGTTCTCCGGGTCGCGACACCTTTCTGTATCTTCGAAGTCTGGCAAAAAGTATTTCGCATCTTCGTATTTGCGGACTTCGTTCACGGAGAATGGATTTAACTCTCCTGTTACGGTATACTCGAAACCATCCTTAAAGTACTTCATACACTGATGTTGTGTAGAAGGGACGATGTTGTATTCGTGTAGCCAAGGACGACCGAGCAAGGCGTTGTAGCAGGTTTTGGCGTCAATGACATGAAATTTGATGTCTGTGACGAAAAGTCCAAAGCGTAATGTTAGTATCACAGATCCGAGAGTCCGTGACGATTGTGAATCGAAACCGGAGATAGTAATTTTGTCACGAGCGAGGTGTTGCACACTCATGCAGATTTCCTTCAACACCCGAACATTAAGGAGATTGATGGAGGATCCATTATCCACCAGGATCTTGCCTATCTTGATGTCATGGCAGTATCCGGAGACATATAGGGGACGGTTGTGGCCGCACGTCCCGAGAAGGAGGTCTTCATCACCGAAAGTGACGTCGGCCGTATGCACTTCCTCCAGTTCGTCCTTCATCTTTTCAGTGGCGAGGAAGGCTTGGAATTGTTCAGGTTCTTGCAACGCCTTAATTAGTGAGTCTCGCGATTCTTTTGACAATAGGAGGGCATCAAGGATGCTAAGCTGAGAAGGTAGCTTCCTTAAGTGCGCGAGGATGTTATAGTCCACCTTACCCTTCTTAGGAGGGTCTCTGGTAGTTAGTTCTTTCGTGACTTGGTCATCTAAAGTGATATCTTCAATGACCTTTTCCTTTCCCTTATCTTTTCTGCTCACGGGCCCGAGATTCTTTTCTGGGAGTGTGCGATTGCGCAGCTGAATGTTCTCGCAGGCCTCTGATTCCTCCTCTTTTCCTAACACGGATTCTTTAAAGAGAGGGCCCGGAGTCATTTCTTCATCAGAGTCGCTCCAAAAGGTGAGAACTTGTGACCCCCCGACGTTAACCATATCACAGCTGCCAGTAGTTCTGTTGCGCCTGTCAACAGTGCTTCTTCGTTCCCGACGGCTCTTGCGTTTCATGCGCTTAAAATGTTGCAGACGAGCAACATATCCTTGCCACCATATCTTAAAGGCGTCGCACTCCTCTGTGGGGTGTGAGATTTTCCGATGATATGCGCAATAATCAGGATGCCTCTCCACCCCATCGTGTGTGTTTCTTTCCGAGGGTGGTAGCTTCATCCCCATTGACATGTCATTGGCAAACCTTTTCCTCGTCTTGAATATCTTTTTGTCTACTTCGGACGCCTTTCGATCTGGCGGGGGGTAGTTCAACTCTTTCATTCAGTTGCCTGCATTTGGTTCTTTCTGACGTCGCCATCTCATGCTCCTGATCCGCCTTACTTTTTAGACGAATTTCGTCTAGAAAGGCATTGATCATTTCATTTTTCAGCCACGCACGCTCTGGTTCAGGTTCTGCCTCTAGCTTCTTAGTGTCAGGAGTTTTCTCATCATCGGTAAACGAGTGGGAGATTACGTTACAACTCGCCACATACTCTTCGAATTCATCCGATGAGCTCTTTTCATCATCTTCCTCTTGAAAGATGTGGTTGAGGAACTCTTGCAGTGTGACAGGGGTTCGCGCCTTTTGATTGTATTCTTCCAGCGCGTCGATTTTCTTTTGCAATTTCGTGTGCTCGTCTCCAAGCTTCGCGGGCTTCTTGGATTTCTTTTTCTTTTTCTTCGAAGCTTTTGACGGCTGGGCGTGAGTATTTGGGCCCTCATCGCGAGTCTTCGTAGTTGGGCGGGGCTTCAACATCCTTTCGATAATTTGATGTTCAAGAGGGTCCTTCCATTCGATCGCAGGGCACGCGTGAAGGTCTCTCAGCATTCTTTTAGTTTTAGTTGATAGTACGACCTCCCATGGAGCTTCTTCAATAAAGGAGCAGGTTGCCCCCGGTGTATCTGCTTTCTTAGGAGTATGCGGTTGTGGTGGGTTCACCTTCCACTTTTCGGACAGTACAAACTTCCCCTGGAGGTATTGATCTTCAATCCATCCTTTGAAGACGAAGCAATCTTCAATCGGATGACTTACCGTTTGATGGTAAGGGCAATAGTTAGGGTTATTCACCTCGGTGGGTTGTGGCGGTCGCCTTGGATTTGGTAGGTTTATAAGTCTGTTGCGTATTGCCAGCTCGAATAACCGTTTCGTCTTGTCTCGTGGGAACGAGTAGGGACGCTTCATCTTTTCATTATAATACCGGCGTCTTTCTTCCAATTGATCTGCCGGTTTCGGGGCGTTAGGTTGCTGTCGGGCATTCGCGACAAAGGTCGCCCTTCCTTTACCCTTGTCATTCCGAGGTTCCGATTTCGGGGGAGGTGGTCTATGACCCATCTGGTCCATCTGAGCCAACTTGTCGATTAAAGCCTGGAATGTGGTTGGCTTAAAGAACATCATGAACTGGGAAATAGTTGCGTGGGGGTCTAGGGTTCCCATGAACATGCCCACTGCGGGTGCCTCCTCAATGCGTTGCTCGCATCTCGACCACAAATTCCGCCAGCGTATAGCATACTGGACCCAGGTTTCGCCTGGTTTTACCCTGGCGTTAATCAATGCAGTTATTGGAGTGCGCTCGCTGGCACTTGCGAACCGCTGAGTGAATAACAACTCCATCTCAGCGAACGTTTTGATGGAATCGTTCGGGAGTTCCGAATACCATTCGAACGCAGTTTCTGATAAGCTGCCAACGAACTGACGGAGTAACAGTTTATCATCACCGCCGGTGTTACCGCAGAGGGCCCGGAACTGGGTGACGTGTTGATTGGGATTGCCGGTCCCCTTATACACATGGAATTTCGGTATCGTATAGCCTTGCGGGTATTTGATTTGATCGTACCAGCTCGGATACGGCCGCCCCGTTTTCACGACTTGACCAGCTGCTTCAGTCGCATGATGGACCCGGATTTGCTGGGCTATGTAGTCAGCCAAGTCAGCTTTAGAGATTGTCTCCTCCTTGGCCGTTGAGAGGGCTGGTGGTGGATTTGACGTTTCTCCCCGGTCGTCTTCCAGAACGATTGGGGGATCGTCGGCGGGTAGGTCCTGCTGTATCATCATTCCTATCATATCTTGGAAGAGAAGGCCCATACGTTGTATGTTGGCCGCTTGTTCAGCAGCCTCTTTGTCTTTTTTCTCCAGTGTCCGGCGAAGGAATTCATCGTCGGTTTCCTCCTCCTGGCGTGCGTCTGAGGACGTTTATGGGCTTTCTTTTGGCCCGGTAAGTGCGGCCATAGCATTCATCATTTCTTGGAGCTTTTGTTGTTGCTCCTGGGCTTTCGTCACGGATCAGGTTAGCGGTCGGTGGCCCGTAGAAGTGCGGCTTTCCTCCTTTCCATAAGCCATATAAACAGTGTGCACCACCATGTCCCCAGACCTCGGGCGTTTGGGCTCAGTGCTTTTAGCTGTTGTTGCATGGTGAGGGAACTTTTCTGGCCTCCTCCTTTTGTGAGTCATGGAGGTTGAGGGTGCCGTTGAGGTGGGCGTCCAGATAGCCTTTCGGGGTTTAGCCTGATGACCGGCCTCCGGTTGGATTTTTAGCTTCTTGTGCTGGCGGGAGAAGTTTGGATCGACGATCGAGTCTCGGGCCTGCCGCCAAACCTTATAGATTTTGGAAGACAGCTGTTGAGGAGATCGGGGCTGTTCTGATTCTATTTCCACAACCTTTTTTTAATGAGGGAGGAGACCTCTTTAGCACTGCAGTAGGGGAATTCCTTCGCACCTTATTTAGCATCTCGAAGCTGTTCCCAGTTGGAACAGCAGCATTAACTTCTGCCACCGGGGCTGGTGGAGTCAATCCGGAGGGGGAGTTGCCCCCAGCCTTCCTTATTCGGCGCCAATGACGACGTCGAGCGCGTCGAGCGGACGGTGCTGGTTCAGCGGTGAGAATGGCTTCGTCTTGCCCTCTGTGTATGTGGGGGGTCGCTGCTGGTGTTAGCCTGTCAAAGACCGATGTCCTTTGTGCAGCAGGAGCGGGAGCTGAAGCCGTTAATCTTGTGAAGATCGACTTCTTGGCTGGAGAAGCCGCCTTGGCGATTTCGGAGGAAGGAGCGGCCGCTTTCTTAGAAGCAGCCTTCTCTGAGATCATAGGTCCCGTGATGAGTTCGCAGGATTTCTGGCCCAATCTAAAGAAGACCGAGGCGTTGACATTGGGCGACTCGTTGAGAGGAGCCGCGGCAGGGGCAAGACGGTCAAAGACCGACTTCTTGAGAGCTTCCTTTGTCATCACCGGCGCCGCAAAGCTTGATGGTGGGAGTATAGTCCCAAAGAACAATCCGGTAGTGGCTTGTGTCACCTGGTCCACCGGCATTGTGAACAACGAAGCAGCTTGGGGTCCATAGGCTATACCTCCTGGCGAGGTAAAGCGTTGGTCGTAATTGCAGTTCGAGCAGTTGGAGAATTTCGCAGAAGTAGAAGCCCTCGATCCTTTGCTTTCTGCAATAAGCAAGACCCCAATTCTTAGTATCTTGAAACCCAAGGGCAACTATTAGCGAACCGCGTTTGGTTCGCGAATCACGACACACGAAGTGTGGAGTGGAAAGAGGAAAAGGTCCCACCGGGCGTGCCAGAATCTGTTCCCCTCCGAACGGCGGCCTGGGCTCAGGCGTCCGTGCCTGAGGTTCGGGGAAGATGCCAATTGGTGCTATCCGTCCACCTCTCCGAAGATGCCAAGTCGATCTATGGCACCGAGTATCGAAGGTTTAGACGGATGCGGCCGATGTAGCAGACTTCGTCAGATTCCCCCTCGTTTGAGGGGTTTTTGATTGTGGGGACGCTCTTCCCTACAGGCGCAAGCCCCTGCAGTTAATTACGCTACCACATCGCGGTAACAACTTTCTCCTTCTCCAGATGGTCACTTCGTATCGTGGGTGTTTATTTTGTTTTTATTGCCCGTGGATTTTTTACGGAGACTGAGTTATGTCGTCGCCCGTAGGGCGTGGACTAGTCCAAATCCGTGTTTATCTTAGATTTGGGTTTGGGGGTTTAGTTTGAGGATACGTCAGCCATACTTGAGGCTGAGATCAACTCAAACATTTGTTAAGGATACGTTAGTCTAACGTTGAGATTAAGATCAACTTAACGGGATCGTTTAGATCCGACAAAAGAGCATTTGGGCTCTATTGTTCCAGTTTAGGGACATAGTGGACCATCGTATGTGTGGCCGTCGGGACCCGTCACCTCTCTGACGACGTTGAAGGATTACAACGACGGGTGTCAGAGGGGTTCAGAGATGTACCCTCGAGCCAGAGTCAATTGGGGGGATTCGTAGTCCAGTCTGCTTGAAGGTTTAAGGATTCGTTAGCCATCTTTGAGGCTAAGATCAACTTAAACGAGACCGTTTAGATCCGACAAAAGAGCATATAGGGGCTCTATTGTTCTAGTTTAGGGACATTGCGGTCCGTGGGTAGTTTAAGGACATTGCGGTCCATTGTTAGTTTTAAGACATCTCGGTCGATCGTTAGTTTAAGGACATTTCGGTCCAGTATGTGCTCTGGATGCTTCACACGGGTTCACTGCCGTGCTTGGCGAGGACCAGGCTCCGCTCTGGGCGTTTTCCACGAGGTCAAAGAGGGACGTTATCCACGTTCCACGTAACCAGGAATTTTGCACTAGATGCTTCACACGGGTTCACTGCCGTGCTCGGCGAGGACTAGGCTCCGCTCTGGACGTTTTCCGCGGGGTCAAAGAGTGACGTTATCCACGTTCCACGTAACCAGGAATTTTGCATTAGGCATGGGTTTAAGGACCCCACAGTCCATATCATGATTGGTCGTCGGGACCCGTCACCTCTTTGAAGACATTGAGGGATTACAATGCCAAGTATCAAAGGAGTGAAGAGATGTACCCTAGGACCGGAATGGATTAAATAGTCCCTGGCCCAATTTAGGATCAAGACCCATTAAATATATTATGAGCCCATTGGCCCAGTTAATTACGAATTGAGGACTTATGGCCAGCTTGGGCGAAGTCCTATCATGTCTGGAATATTGATTTCTTGTGGGTCCATTGAGGGAGAGGCTTTGCCTCTATCCCTTTAGCCAATTGGGCCAAAGCCTAGTGTTTAAACACTTCAGAGTAATCAGTGTTGAACACTGGGAATGAGGTTGACAAGTTAGTGTTTAACACTAAAAGATAATTGGTGTTAAACACCAGCAACAAGGCTTTCAGATTAGTGTTAAACACTAAAACAGATCGGTATCAAGCATCGACAACAGAGCTCTCAAATTAGTGTTAAACACTAAGGTAGTCAGTGTTGAACACTACAATGGAGATCTCGGATTAGTGTTGAACACTAAGGAAATCAGTGTTGAACACTGCAAATAAGGTTCTTTGATTAGTGTTGAACACTAAGGCCCAACAGTGTTTCAGTACTGTGTTCAAGAGTTCCAATTTAGTGTTGAACAATAAGGCAAAAGGGGTCACGTGGCAACACGTGAGAACGCCCTCTTTCCATTTATTCTGCTGAAATCGCTGCATCTTTCAGAGCATCACGTGCCATCATGTGACGGGCATTCATATGCCTATGTATTAGAGTTTCTGTCGAGGGTCACGTGGGTCACGTGGGGGACTGCCTCGAAGGGCTTTCTGTAGCTCTTTTGAGGGGGTCACGTGGTGACACGTGACCCTGCCTCTATGTATATTGTTTAGAGAATCTGTTGATCTTTCTCAGGAATTAAATTCCTTGAGCTTTAAATTTCAGAGGAATTAAATTCCTACTTCCTTTTGAAGACTTATATTCTGGAACAGAGTTGAACTCTGAATTTTCTGTAGGAATTAAATTCCTCATATATGCGAAGAACTGAATAGGGTTAAACCCTAATAAAAGCTTTTAAGGAATTGAACTCCCATTCTCTGTTAAATTATGATTAAGGGAATTAGATTCCCGCTGTTTCAACAGAACCAGGTTCTTAATTAGGGTTAAACCCTGTTTCTCTTTGTTCTGAAAGAATTAAATTCCCATGATATAGGGTCAAGCCCTAATTTTATTTTAAAGGAATTAAATTCCTATAGTTTTGTGAGAATTAAATTATCGTGCTTGCATTCCCTCTCTATGTTTTGGATCTGCATGGCAGGATCTCAACCCATCGAGAATTAAATTCTCAACTTCAAGGGGAGATGTGCTCTTTACAGATCCTCTATCAAAGAGAGAAGAAATATGTTCTTCTGTTTCATATATCAGAGTTAAACTCTGTTGAGAATTGAATTCTCTTTATTTCAGAAAGCCTTCCCTTTCTTACCTAGGGTTTTCTTTTGCAGAAGATCCAAGTTCCTTCAAAGTATCAAGGCTCTCTCCTTTTTCTTCTCTCTGCGTATGTATATCTTTTTTTTGTGTCTTGGCTCCTATTTATAGGAGAAGCAGCCGAATCAATCAGTTTTCGATGAATCTTCATTGAGAGATTTGATTTGCATCCTTCATTCGTTCTGGACCTTTGGATTATTAGGTGAGTTTTATCCACCATTGGATTTTAAATCCAGGGATTCTCCTTTGTTATTTCGGTTAGATTTAAAGGGGAAATCTTTCTAAACCCGAGATTTTTCCATAGATAGATGATATTTAATCATCTCTGAATCTTTAATTTGATCGGTTCCAGATAAATGCTTTCTTTTGGGAAGATTTGAATCTCTTTCAGAATTTAATTCTGTTAGCAAAATGGGCTTTGAAAGCCGGTCACGTGTGGACACGTGACTCTCTTGGAACGAGCCTTTCTCCTCTTTTGCACTCTGCCTTCTTCTGCTGCTTAGCCGTCACGTGCTACCACGTGACCCCTGGTTACGTGTGAGCACGTGACCCCTGTCTGGCGCCTCTTTCCTTGGTTCAACTGGAGAGCGAGTATGCTGCTTTGAACGTCACGTGCCAACACGTGATCTGGTCACGTGGGAGCACGTGACTTCTTCTGAAGCCCTTTTCCTTGACTTGATCAGGGAACCAATGTGCCATCTTCCGCTGCTTTTATATGTCACGTGTCAACACGTGACTGCTGGTCACGTGTAAGCACGTGGCCCCTTTTTGAAGCTTTTCCCAAAAGCTTTCCTGATTTTAAATCAGGAAACAGGGACTCGTGACACAAATGTATCAACCACACATGCACAATCAGGCCTAGATCTAGGGTTGCCTAGGTCTGCTAGACAGCTCCTTACTAGGGCTAGAAATAGGACCTCAAACCGCCTCTTCACGGACAAATACGGCCAGGCAAGTGGGAAGGAACCACCACTACAGTGGGCCTAATTAATAACCACTAGCCTAGACACCGCAAAGTCGGTTAGGATAAACGGCCGATGCCTATACTAGTCCTTTTCCTATTGAGCTCGATGTCCTTGGGTCTGAGTCTAATCTTTTTTTATTAATTGTGGTCGATGCAAAATGCTTTAGGTGTTTTCTGGGGTCCTGGGAAGGGTGATGAAATCCCCACCCAATCTGAGTTTGGTCAATTAGCCCCTTAAGTCCAATTAAATTATGCAAAACAAAAATTCACTTGCATTCAATTTTTAGAGCGGCGCAAAGAAACCTGCAGCAAATCTGTTATTTAGAAGGGGGTAGAAGATTTTTTTAGCGCAAAGAAACCTGCAGAAATTTTTTATAGTGAAGATATGGAGGTTGCAGAGGGGAAGAAAAGAGAACAAATAGTGCAAATCTGGTGTGCTGACGTGGCAGACGAGGCGCGGATCTGCGGCGTGGGGCCCCTAATGCGGCGGAAACGCGGCTAAATGAAAGGATCAGGCTCTGAAAATTTTTTTTTACTGTTCTGTGCTTAAAATTGCTCTCTGTTCTTATATGTACTTTTTTGTTTTTCCCTCTGTAAAATTCCAGATCCGTGATTCTTCGTTGTTCCTGCAAGATTCAAAAGATACACCCTTCAAACAGATCAAAGTTAATAATTTTTTTGTATTTTTTATATTTTCAGATTTTTATAATTTTTAAAATTTATATCAACCCGAAAATTCACAAAAAGAAAAATTACGCCTTCCCCGGCAACGGCTCCATTTGATTAGTTGTCAAAAACATAAGTTTACCGCAATCAGAAACGGCGTCGCTTCGCAGCTAGCCGGTGAGTACGGGTCGATCCACAGAGACGGGTAAATTTCTTTTATGTGTTTTATCGAGTTGATTCAAAATGTTGTTTTGATTGGTTTATAAAAATCTAAAAAAACTGGATCTAATTAATCTAATTAAGATTCTTGCTAGGGTTAGGCTTAGGGGAAGTTTTGGAGATTAACGTTTTTCCTTACCGCTTTCAATGCCTTCTTTTTTAGATCTATTAGATGTTAAGGTAATTATTAATAAAGTGGATCCAAATCTTTTGGGAAGATGTTTCTTCCTCTAGATTTGTATCCTTCCTTTGTTGATAATTACCCTAACCCTCACGGAAAACGTGCGCAACCGGCCCTTTATACTACGGTTCATCGTTACCTCGAAGGGTAGGATGCCGCAGGGAGCGGTTGTGCTCGTATGCGTGAAGTTCTAATTCATTAGGTGAAAGTGGCATTGAAAGGGGTGAGAGATCTCATCTCTCAACACTTTCCCTAAGGATAACCCTAACAAGCGAGGAGATTACTCGCTCATTAGGGGATGAGAAAACATTTTAATTAAAAGAACAGAAATAAAATTACTTACTAATTCGATGGCTCCCTCCAAACAAGAAGAACAGATCTGAAAATAACTCCCAGAAAGTCTGAATTTTATTGATTGAGAAGAGGCATAGGGTTTTACAATTTTGAGATTACAATTTATAAGTAAACAGGAGAATTAGGGTTTCAGAGTCTCGCACATGCGCAATTACTGATTTGACCTCTAAAAATCCCAACACCCGAACCGTCGCACCGACACGCCAAAAATCCACCGACACGGGCTCTGAATGGCCGCGGATCCGCGGCAAATGTTGGCTTGGGCCGCGGATCCGCGGCCCTTTGGTGGGCTTGGCTCACCAAAATTCTTGGCTTGGTTCAGGATTTCTTGGGCTTCTTATTTTTATACTTCTTTTTCTCTGTTGGCTTCTTACTCTTCTCCAGATCTTCAGTGAAGACTTGTATTGGTCTTTTAACCGTTTCACCTTGACATTCGTTGCTTTGCACCTATATGAACTGGGCTTGACTAGGATCCGTCTAATTGTTGGTCAAAAGTCCCTTTTCTGTTGTTTTGTGTCTTTTTCACTGTATTTGCTCCAGAAACCTGTATCCTGTAATATGCAACAAACGTGCGTAAAGAGTACCTGTTTATTTATAAAAAGGATAAGAATAGGGGAATGGAAAATGCAATATTATGGTCTGAACAAATACCCCCAAACTTACCTTTTGCTCGTCCTCGAGCAAACTTATTATTTTATTCTCTAAAATCCTAACCGCACTTTCGCAGGGAAACGCGATTGCACTGAGCATGTGCAACAAGCCGTTAAACCTCTAGGTGTCCTTAGTAGGAGTGTTGTCTCCTGAGCGTCTTTAGTGGATTACACCCACAAAATCCTATCAACTCGGCCCATTTACTTTTGTTCTCCAATTAGGTTTTCCAACACGGAATTCTATTATCTTATACTTGTAAATTATCCACCCACATTCTTCACACTTCCTCATCATTTAACTTAAGATTATATATATCCTATAGACTTACTTATCTTTCGGCATTTCCTAAGTTTTCCTTCTAGGGTTCCATCTCCACTTAGGAATTTTTATCAACTCTACTAAAGATACAAGTTCTATTCTTCATTCCTTTCTCTTATCTAAATTCCAATCACATATCCCTACGTGTGTGTATATATCACCCCTACACTTGGAAATTCAAATCAAGCAATCATACTCTCGTCCAAAGCACTTATTAATTAGTGAATTTTTAAATGAAATTTGCTTACACATCCTTCATGCGACCGTTAATACTTCTTGAGGTACCAACGATCGATTACAAAATGCGTTTGCACTTTAAAGCGTACTTCCTAGTTTTGCAACACCCAAGGCTTTAGCAGTGACTCCCAAACCAGTTGGTCTAAGGCACTAGGTGATAAGGCACCCTCGCTAAATATTGTTCTATTTTTACAGCCTTAGGTAGTCACAAAAACCAGTGTCCATTTTTTCTTTTCTTTATTCACACTTTTTTTTTATTTTCATTGTACTAAGAACTTTAGACAAGAGCATTTCAAGGTCTCTTCTACTATTCCAAGTTTCAAGGTGCGTGATTGTGCAAATTGTAGGGTATACATTTTCAGAATCTAGACTTAAGCTAGGAACTATTTTTCAAACTTAAACTCTAATAAGAACATCAATACTCTTCCCTTGTTTCGACTTAGCCCAAGAAGTCAACCCAAAATTTGCCTATTTCTAAATAAACTACAAGGCATATACTTTCTACCGTTAAACTTTAAGGAAGGTTATTTTTAGGGTTTTTAATTTATTAAGTCTAAGATGTAGTTGTTCCTAACCAGTTAACCTATTTGTCAAACTCAAGTCAAATAAGCCAAAATTGAATACAATAATTTTATAATTTTTCAAATTTTTCAAATTTTTATGGGTTTTCAAATAAGTATGCAAATGCAAAAATATGTACAAATGAATGCGAAGGAAGAAGACGTACCGAGCATACCCCCAAACTTGAACTTGACAGTGTCCTCACTGTCATGCTAAATCAAGAGGGTCAAACTACCGGCACTCCCCTGTTTATTTATTTATAGTTTTTTTTTATTGTCAAGAAAAACAAAAATATATACAAAAAGGCCCTCCCCCAAACTTCATTTAAACTATGTTAGACATTACTGCCAAACTTTGCATCGGCCAAAAGTTAACACCAACCAGTTGAAAAATTTATCAGTATAGAATATTGGTTGGTGGAAAAATAAGTTGTGGTGGTCCGCAAAGAATTGGGGAAGATAGAAGTAGTGGTATGGGAGGTGTGGAGGTAAATATACTGGTGATGGTGATGCATCGAAACGAGAATGTAAATGATCAGCAATCAGTGGAGTGTTGGCATTCTCGTACCTTATTAAAAGAAATGGGAGTATTTCAACTTCTAAGGGAGGAGGTTGACTCACCACAATACCCCCAAGATGTTCATGTGTGTCCTCTAGTGACCTGGCATCATCCATCAATTGCGTATGATATTCAATTATGAGGGAACTGATCTTTTCGATATCCGCCATAGTCCAACTGAAAACTTGCCGCCTATCTTGTAAGACTTTTAAACTAGCGTTCTCTTGCTCGAAGGCTAGAGAGGCTGATATGATAATGGGAAAAGTCTCATTCTCACCTATGTAAGCATATTTAAGGTGAGGCGGTAAGGACATTAGTTCGAGTTTCGGAGGCGAAAGAATCATTGCGGAATCTACCTCGAACTTAAAGGACTCCAACACAGGTTCGAAATCACTGCAAACAACCAATTCGGATGGTTCGACTAACTCATCCAAAAATTCAAAAGACTCATATTCGGGCTGTGAGTCGTCGTCATCCGAAAAAGTGAAACATTCATAATCAATGTCGGTTGTGTCAACGGTGGTAGGCTCAAGGAGGGACGCACTAGTAGCGTCAAAACAGTTTTCATCAAATAGAAATCTTTCAAGCTCGCAGTCCTCCTGCGTGATTTCGTGAATAGAGCAAACTTCTCGTGTACTAGTTTTAGGTACGGGGGGCAGACTTCCCATCTTATAAATATTGAACTCACTTGACCGCTTTCCGAAGGATAGAGTCATGGAGCCATTGCGACAATTTATTACGGCATTGGAATTGGCCAAAAATGGTCGACCAAGAATCACCGGAATTTGGTTTCTTGGGTTAGCAACAGGTTATGTATCCATAACGATAAAATCAACGGGGAATATGAATTCCCCGACTTTGATCAACACATCCTCTAGTTGACCCCTTTGATGGATGATTGATCGATCAGCCATTTGGAGAGTGCAACGAGTGGGTTTCAACACTCCAACCCCTAATTGTTCGTACACGGAGTAGGGAATCAGGTTAACACTAGACCCAAGATCTAAAAGTGCTCTATTAATTTTCTTATCCCCAATTGTGATTGAAATAGTAGGACAGCCGGGGTCCTTTCGTTTTTGGGGTAAGGTTTGATGGTGGTTAATAGCATTGCTCACTGCACTAGCCACTAGCACTTTCTTGGGTACTAGAGATGCCTTTCTCTTCGAGGTGCATAACCCCTTTAAGATTTTCGCGTATGAAGGGACTTGTTGGATAGCATCCAAGAGAGGTATATTTATGCTAACCTGCTTAAATATCTCCACAATCTTCTCCACTTGTGCATTTGGTTTATTAGGACTCAACCTGTTTGGGAATGGAGCATTCTGAAAATTTGTTGAGTCAAAAGTCTGTGGAATTGAATGTGGAGTAGGAACGGATCCCAGTGTGGATGTGTTCGTGTTGTGAGAAATGGGTCCGTTCGAGTCAGAAGAAGTAGAGCCGTGTGAAGGGTGGAGCATAGGCTCTAAAGAAAAAGGTGAAGAAGGAAGTGAAGAAAATGAAGAAGGGGAAGAAGAAGAAGAACCACCGGCGGGGATGTCATCACTAGTTCCCACATTATTTTGCAACTCTCTTCCGGATCTCAACGTGGTCACCGCATTTACATTGTGATTGTGATATGCGTTGTGTGTGTGACCGGGATTGGGCAATGGTTGAGATGGAAGCTTTCCCTTTTCTCTCTCGCTCAACGCAGCAGTTAATTGTGCAATTTGTGCCTCAATAGATTTGATACTTTGATCGTATGAGGCATTGTTATTCATTAAAGATTGAACATAACTTTCAAATCTTGCTGCGGATTCTGTAGTTTGCTTAAGAAATGCATCTAGACTTTTTTCGAGCGAGATAACCTTATCATCATTTGGTTGAACCAAATTGTTCGTTTGATTTTTATAAGGTTGTTGTTGGAAAGGTTGCTGGTTTTGAGTTTGTAAAGGTGCTTGTTGTTGTTGTGGAGGAGGTCTTTGAAAATTGTTATTACCTTGGAACTGTTGATTTGGGTGACTCCTCCACCCCTGATTGTATGTCGAAGAGTACGGATCGTTTCTTTGTCGTTGCTGAAATGCAGCATTAACTTGATCCTGTCCTTGAATAGGTGCATTATAAGGACACTCTTCGGTTAGATGTGATGGATTAGAACAACAAGCACAAACAGTTCGTGTGGGTAGAGTAGGGGCAGGAGAAGACGTTGAGATTTTGGTCTCAATGGCTTCTAGCTTTTTCATAAGTGAGGCCATCTCGGCCTTCATAGCAATCGACATATCTATTTGATGTATGCCTGCCCTAGATTGACCAACTGAAGAAGATGATGTGGTCTTGGTACTCATCCACTGAATTGTTTGCTCACTTAGGTCCTCAAGAAACTGCCAAGCTTCGTCGCTAGACTTGGAGAGAAAATGACCTTGACATATTGTTTCTAGCAACTGCTTCGTTGCTGCGTTCAATCCCTCGTATAATGTTTGGCAAAGTTGCCAACTTTCTATCCCATGATGAGGGCATTGAACAAGTAGGTCTTTAAATCTCTCGAAGCACTTCCAAAATGGTTCGGAAGGAAGCTGTGAAAATTGTATAATCTCGTTACGGATTCTAGCAGTTTTGTGGTGAGGATAGAATTTTTTTAGAAAAGCTCTTACAAACTCGTCCCAATTTCTAATGGAATGTGATGCGGTGCTGTATAGCCACTTCTCGGCTAGGTCACATAAGGTAAAAGGAATGACTCTTAGCCTTATTGCGTCATCACTTAATTGGGTTGTCTTCATCATGGCGCAAACGTTTTGGAATTTATTTATGAAAATATATGCAACTTCGGATTCCAAACCATGAAACTTAGGCAGCATATTGATGAAGTGTGGTTTTATTTCAAAATTATCCCCATTCGCCGGTGGGGGTGAAAGACATGTAGGTAAAGAAGTGCGGACGGGGTAGAAGAGATCCTGGAGCGTGACTCGTGTGGGCGCTACAACAGGCGGAAGATTCGTGTTATTCGCACCTAACGGAGGTGGAATCATTCCCGTCGGTAAGGTATTGTTGGGGTTGTGTCCCGACATACCTTCGAAAGAAGAATTTGAAGGTGGAGGTAAAGAAATGGACGGAATGTCGACGTAGGGCTCGTCGAAGGGTTCGTTGGTCGGTACCAACGAAACACGGACTAATCGGGCGTTAGTATCCCTAGTCCAAAATGACATACACTAAAAGGAGTAGTGTAGTCAGAAAAAAAATAGAAAAACAGAATGTGGGGGTAAGATAACGTCAATGAAGGAGAAATGATGGAAGTGAGGTGCAAGTTTTCTTAGCGCCAAGTTTCAAGTTTTGAAAAGATTTTTCTTTATTTTTTTTATTGGAGAGTTTTGCGAGAAGGTTTTAGAAAATGGGACTGTTCCCCTCCGAACGGCGGCCTGGGCTCGGGCGTCCGTGCTTGAGGTTCAGGGCAGATGCCAAATGGTGCTATCCGTCCACCTCTCTGAAGATGCCAAGTCGATCTATGGCACCGAGTATCGATGGTTTAGATGGATGCGGCCGATGTAGCAGACTTCGTCAGATTCCCCCTCGTTTGAGGGGTTTTTTTTATTGTGGGGACGCTCTTCCCTGCAGGCGCAAGCCCCTGCAGTTAATTACGCTACCGCATCGCGGTAACAACTTTCTCCTTCTCCAGATGGTCACTTCGTATCGTGGGTGTTTATTTTGTTTTTATTGCCCGTGGATTGTTTACGGAGACTGAGTTATGTCGTCGCCCGTAGGGCGTGGACTAGTCCAAATCCGTGTTTATCTTAGATTTGGGTTTGGGGGTTTAGTTTGAGGATACGTCAGCCATACTTGAGGCTAAGATCAACTCAAACGTTTGTTAAGGATACGTTAGTCTAACGTTGAGACTAAGATCAACTTAACGGGATCGTTTAGATCCGACAAAAGAGCATTTGGGCTCTATTGTTCCAGTTTAGGGACATAGTGGTCCATCGTATGTGTGGCCGTCGGGACTCGTCACCTCTCTGACGACGTTGAAGGATTACAACGACGGGTGTCAGAGGGGTTCAGAGATGTACCCTCGAGCCAGAGTCAATTGGGGGGATTCGTAGTCCAGTCTGCTTGAAGGTTTAAGGATTCGTTAGCCATCTTTGAGGCTAAGATCAACTTAAACGGGACCGTTTAGATCCGACAAAAGAGCATATAGGGGCTCTATTGTTCTAGTTTAGGGACATTGCGGTCTGTGGGTAGTTTAAGGACATTGCGGTCCGTGGGTAGTTTAAGGACATTGCGGTCCATTGTTAGTTTTAAGACATCTCGGTCGATCGTTAGTTTAAGGACATTTCGGTCCAGTATGTGCTCTGGATGCTTCACACGGGTTCACTGCCGTGCTTGGCGAGGACCAGGCTCCGCTCTGGGCGTTTTCCGCGAGGTCAAAGAGTGACGTTATCCACGTTCCACGTAACTAGGAATTTTGCACTAGATGCTTCACACGGGTTCACTGCCGTGCTCGGCGAGGACTAAGCTCCGCTCTGGACATTTTCCGCGGGGTCAAAGAGTGACGTTATCCACGTTCCACGTAACCAGGAATTTTGCATTAGGCATGGGTTTAAGGACCCCACAGTCCATATCATGATTGGTCGTCGGGACCCGTCACCTTTTTGAAGACATTGAGGGATTACAATGCCAAGTATCAATGGAGTGAAGAGATGTACCCTAGGACCGGAATGGATTAAATAGTCCCTGGCCCAATTTAGGATCAAGACCCATTAAATATATTATGAGCCCATTGGCCCAGTTAATTACGAATTGAGGACTTATGGCCAGCTTGGGCTAAGTCCTATCATGTCTGGAATATTGATTTCTTGTGGGTCCATTGAGGGAGAGGCTTTGCCTCTATCCCTTTAGCCAATTGGGCCAAAGCCTAGTGTTTAAACACTTCAGAGTAATCAGTGTTGAACACTGGGAATGAGGTTGACAAGTTAGTGTTTAACACTAAAAGATAATTGGTGTTAAACACCAGCAACAAGGCTTTCAGATTAGTGTTAAACACTAAAACAGATCGGTATCAAGCATCGGCAACAGAGCTCTCAAATTAGTGTTAAACACTAAGGTAGTCAGTGTTGAACACTACAATGGAGATCTCGGATTAGTGTTAAACACTAAGGTAATCAGTGTTGAACACTGCAAATAAGGTTCTTTGATTAGTGTTGAACACTAAGGCCCAACAGTGTTTCAGTACTGTGTTCAAGAGTTCCAATTTAGTGTTGAACACTAAGGCAAAAGGGGTCACGTGGCAACACGTGAGAACGCCCTCTTTCCATTTATTCTGCTGAAATCGCTACATCTTTCAGAGCATCACGTGCCATCATGTGACGGGCATTCATATGCCTATGTATTAGAGTTTCTGTCGAGGGTCACGTGGGTTACGTGGGGGACTGCCTCGAAGGGCTTTCTGTAGCTCTTTTGAGGGGGTCACGTGGTGACACGTGACCCTGCCTCTATGTATATTGTTTAGAGAATCTGTTGATCTTTCTCAGGAATTAAATTCCTCGAGCTTTAAATTTCAGAGGAATTAAATTCCTACTTCTTTTGAAGACTTATATTCTGGAACAGAGTTGAACTCTGAATTTTCTGTAGGAATTAAATTCCTCATATATGCGAAGAACAGAATAGGGTTAAACCCTAATAAAAGCTTTTAAGGAATTGAACTCCCATTCTCTGTTAAATTATGATTAAGGGAATTAGATTCCCGCTGTTTCAACAGAACCAGGTTCTTAATTAGGGTTAAACCCTGTTTCTCTTTGTTCTGAAAGAATTAAATTCCCATGATATAGGGTCAAGCCCTAATTTTATTTTAAAGGAATTAAATTCCTATAGTTTTGTGAGAATTAAATTCTCGTGCTTGCATTCCCTCTCTATGTTTTGGATCTGCATGGCAGGATCTCAACCCATCGAGAATTAAATTCTCAACTTCAAGGGGAGATGTGCTCTTTACAGATCCTCTATCAAAGAGAGAAGAAATATGTTCTTCTGTTTCATATATCAGAGTTAAACTCTGTTGAGAATTGAATTCTCTTTCTTTCAGAAAGCCTTCCCTTTCTTACCTAGCGTTTTCTTTTGCAGAAGATCCAAGTTCCTTCAAAGTATCAAGTCTCTCTCCTTTTTCTTCTCTCTGCGTATGTATATCTTTTTTTTGTGTCTTGGCTCCTATTTATAGGAGAAGCAGCCGAACCAATCAGTTTTCGATGAATCTTCATTGAGAGATTTGATTTGCATCCTTCATTCGTTCTGGACCTTTGGATTATTAGGTGAGTTTTATCCACCATTGGATTTTAAATCCAGGGATTCTCCTTTGTTATTTCGGTTAGATTTAAAGGGGAAATCTTTCCAAACCCGAGATTTTTCCATAGATAGATGATATTTAATCATCTCTGAATCTTTAATTTGATCGGTTCCAGATAATTGCTTTCTTTTGGGAAGATTTGAATCTCTTTCAGAATTTAATTCTGTTAGCAAAATGGGCTTTGAAAGCCGGTCACGTGTGACCACGTGACCCATGGTCACGTGTGGACACGTGACTCTCTTGGAACGAGCCTTTCTCCTCTTTTGCACTCTGCCTTCTTCTGCTGCTTAACCGTCACGTGCTACCACGTGACCCCTGGTCACGTGTGAGCACGTGACCCCTGTCTGGCGCCTCTTTCCTTGGTTCAACTGGAGAGCGAGTCTGCTGCTTTGAACGTCACGTGCCAACACGTGATCTGGTCACGTGGGAGCACGTGACTTCTTCTGAAGCCCTTTTCCTTGACTTGATCAGGGAACCAATGTGCCCACTTCCGCTGCTTTTATATGTCACGTGTCAACACGTGACTGCTGGTCACGTGTAAGCACGTGGCCCCTTTTTGAAGCTTTTCCCAGAAGCTTTCCTGATTTTAAATCAGGAAACAGGGACTCGTGACACAAATGTATCAACCACACATGCACAATCAGGCCTAGATCTAGGGTTGCTTAGGTCTGCTAGACAGCTCCTAACTAGGGCTAGAAATAGGACCTCAAACCGCCTCTTCACGGACAAATACGGCCAGGCAAGTGGGAAGGAACCACCACTACAGTGGGCCTAATTAATAACCACTAGCCTAGACACCGCAAAGTCGGTTAGGATAAACGGCCGATGCCTATACTAGTCCTTTTCCTATTGAGCTCGATGTCCTTAGGTCTGAGTCTAATCTTTTTTTATTAATTGTGGTCGATGCAAAATGCTTTAGGTGTTTTCTGGGGTCCTGGGAAGGGTGATGAAATCCCCACCCAATCTGAGTTTGGTCAATTAGCCCCTTAAGTCCAATTAAATTATGCAAAACAAAAATTCACTTGCATTCAATTTTTAGAGCGGCGCAAAGAAACCTGCAGCAAATCTGTTATTTAGAAGGGGGTAGAAGATTTTTTTAGCGCAAAGAAACCTGCAGAAATTTTTTATAGTGGAGATATGGAGGTTGCAGAGGGGAAGAAAAGAGAACAAACAGTGCAAATCTGGTGTGCTGACGTGGCAGACGAGGCGCGGATCCGCGGCGTGGGGCCCCTAATGCGGCGGAAACGCGGCTAAATGAAAGGATCAGGCTCTGAAAATTTTTTTTTACTGTTCTGTGCTTAAAATTGCTCTCTGTTCTTATATGTACTTTTTTGTTTTTCCCTCTGTAAAATTCCAGATCCGTGATTCTTCGCTGTTCCTGCAAGATTCAAAAGATACACCCTTCAAACAGATCAAAGTTGATAATTTTTTTGTATTTTTTATATTTTCAGATTTTTATAATTTTTAAAATTTATATCAACCCGAAAATTCACAAAAAGAAAAATTACGCCTTCCCCGGCAACGGCGCCATTTGATTAGTTGTCAAAAACATAAGTTTACCGCAATCAGAAATGGCGTCGCTTCGCAGCTAGCCGGTGAGTACGGGTCGATCCACAGAGACGGGTAAATTTCTTTTATGTGTTTTATCGAGTTGATTCAAAATGTTGTTTTGATTGGTTTATAAAAATCTAAAAAAACTGGATCTACTTAATCTAATTAAGAGTCTTGCTAGGGTTAGGCTTAGGGGAAGTTTTGGAGATTAACGTTTTTCCTCACCGCTTTCAATGCCTTCTTTTTTAGATCTATTAGATGTTAAGGTAATTATTAATAAAGTGGATCCAAATCTTTTGGGAAGATGTTTCTTCCTCTAGATTTGTATCCTTCCTTTGTTGATAATTACCCTAACCCTCACGGAAAACGCGCGCAACCGGCCCTTTATACTACGGTTCATCGTTACCTCGAAGGGTAGGATGCCGCAGGGAGCGGTTGTGCTCGTATGCGTGAAGTTCTAATTCATTAGGTGAAAGTGGCATTGAAAGGGGTGAGAGATCTCATCTCTCAACCCTTTCCCTAAGGCTAACCCTAACAAGCGAGGAGATTACTCGCTCATTAGGGGATGAGAAAACATTTTAATTAAAAGAACAGAAATAAAATTACTTACTAATTCGATGTCTCCCTCCAAACAAGAAGAACAGATCTGAAAATAACTCCCAGAAAGTCTGAATTTTATTGATTGAAAAGAGGCATAGGGTTTTACAATTTTGAGATTACAATTTATAAGTAAACAGGAGAATTAGGGTTTCAGAGTCTCGCACATGCGCAATTACTGATTTGACCTCTAAAAATCCCAACACCCGAACCGTCGCACCGACACGCCAAAAATCCACCGACACGGGCTCTGAATGGCCGCGGATCCGCGGCAAATGTTGGCTTGGGCCGCGGATCCGCGGCCCTTTGGTGGGCTTGGCTCACCAAAATTCTTGGCTTGGTTCAGGATTTCTTGGGCTTCTTATTTTTATACTTCTTTTTCTCTGTTGGCTTCTTACTCTTCTCCAGATCTTCAGTGAAGACTTGTATTGGTCTTTTAACCGTTTCACCTTGACATTCGTTGCCTTGCACCTATGTGAACTGGGCTTGACTAGGATCCGTCTAATTGTTGGTCAAAAGTCCCTTTTCTGTTGTTTTGTGTCTTTTTCACTGTATTTGCTCCAGAAACCTGTATCCTGTAATATGCAACAAGCGTGCGTCAAGAGTACCTGTTTATTTATAAAAAGGATAAGAATAGGGAAATGGAAAATGCAATATTATGGTCTGAACACGACCATTCATGATGACCGGACTTAAGTTATTACTAGATAAAAACATATTGACAGGGCCAAACTACAAAGATTGGCTCAGGAATGTCAAGATGGCAATCACTTACGACATGTTGGGGTATGTCCTTACCACCAAAGCTTCCCCTGTCCCATGTCCCAAAACCAGTGTTGTAGATAGGGAAATCTACAAAACTGGGAAATAGATTGCGCGAAGGCCAGATGCCCCATACTAGCCTCGATGGACAACGAACATCAGAGGAGGCATGAGAATATGGACCTAGAGTCCATATTTCTTCATACAAAAGAACTGTATGGAGATCAGTCTCGTATCGCAAGATACGAAGTGTCGAAGAAGTTGTTTTCGGCAAGGTTGGCCGTCGGATCATCGGTAGCGGAACACGTGCTTAAGATGATTGGCTACATTGAGGAGCTCGCGGACCTTGGGACCGCGTTGGAGAATGAACTCTATACTGATTTGATTCTCCAGTCCCTTCCTTCCACTTACGCCCAGTTTATTCTTAACTTCAACATGCAAGGAAAGGAGGTTTAACTTTCCGAGCTTCTGAACATGTTGAGGAGTGCTGAGGGCACCTTATAGAAAGGTAGGGAGACATCCACTTTGTTTGTAGGAGGATCTTCCTCTTCTAGATCCAGGGAGAAATCCAAGGGTAAGAAGAAGAAAACCCCCGCCAAACCAAGAGGCGGTGTCGGTAAAGTGGATACGAAGGGAAAGGGAAAAGCAACAAAGATAGCGGGGAAGCTAGTGGGGAAGGAAGAATGCTTCTATTGTCACAAAAGTGGTCACTGGAAACAGGATTGCAAGGCTTGGAAAGCCAGAGTACAGGATTTGAAGCGAGTTGCAGCTTCAGCTTCAGGTGTGTATGTTATTGAAAACTGTCTATCAATAAACTCTACATCCTGGGTATTGGATACCGGATCGGGATCTCATATCTGTAATTCTTTGCAGGCGTTGAGAAAGCGTAGAGTTTTGAAGGCAGGTGACATGACCCTCAGAGTTGCAAACGGTGCTAGCATGGATGCTGAGGCCGTGGGGGACTATCACCTGGGATTGTCGGATGGACATTTTTTGGTTTTTCGTAGTTGTTATTATGTACCAAATGCAACCTGTAATATCATTTATGTATCTTTATTATCTAAAGAAGGTTATGAATTTGCATTTGTAAGTAATGTAGTGAACATTCACCTTAATCAAACTTTGATTGGGTCAGGTACATTGAACAACGATATATACGTATTAAACCAACCACAGATTTTCAATGTCCAGAATACACACAAAAGAAAGTCTCCAGAAATAAATAAAACTTTCTTATGGCATTGTAGACTGGGTCACATCAATGAGAGAAGGTTGACCAAGTTACACACAGAAGGATATTTGGATCCGTTCGAATATCAATCGTATGCAACTTGTCAATCCTGTCTCAAAGGAAAGATGACAAAGACTCCGTTTACTGGACATGGAGAAAGAGCGAGCGAGCTCTTGGGACTCGTACACAGCGACGTGTGCGGTCCAATGTCTACACATGCACGAAGCGGTTATTCTTACTTCATTACTTTTACGGATGACTTTTCAAGGTACGGTTATGTCTTCTTAATGAAACATAAATCCGAGGCTTTTGAAAAATTCCAGGAATATAAGAATGAAGTAGAAAAACAAACATGCAAAAGTATAAAGACACTGAGATCTGATCGAGGTGGTGAATACTTGAGTGCCGAGTTCCTGGGTTACTTAAAAAAGAATGGAATTCTCTCTCAGCTTACTCCTCCATACACTCCGCAACATGACGGTGTATCGGAGAGACGGAACCGAACCCAATTGGATATGGTACGGTCCATGATGAGTAACGCTGAGCTGCCGCGATCGTTCTGGGGATATGCGCTAGAATCAGCCGCATACCTTTTGAACCGAGTTCTAACTAAGACTGTGCCTACTACACCATATCAGATGTGGTGTGGGAAGAGACCCCATCTTAATCACATTAAGACATGGGGATGTCCAGCTTTTGTAAAAAAGCAGCATGCAGACAAGCTCGAGGCACGCTCAGTACAGTGCAAGTTTGTGGGATATCCAAAGAACTCCAAGGGATATTACTTCTATTGCGAAGAGGAACAAAAAGTCCTTGTTTCTCGCCATGCCCACTTTCTAGAACACCAGTTCATAGAAAAAGAATTAAGTGGGAGCGCAATAGAACTGGAAGAAATTCTAGAACCACGAGCTATTACTGAAAGCTTAGTTGAACCAGAGGGTTCAAAAGATCAGGACATTCCCATGCCACTCCGCAGGAGTAGTAGGCAGTCTCATCCGCCCGACAGATACTACGGTTTTCTCATTGACGGGGATAGAGAGGATTGCATCATAGATTGTGATGAGCCTACTAGCTTCCAGCAGGCCATTCAGAGCGTCGACTCGGTAAAATGGCTGGATGCAATGCGGACCGAGATGGAGTCCATGTACACCAACAAAGTATGGACGTTGGACATTGCTCCAGACGGGGTAAAACCCGTAGGATGCAAGTGGATCTTCAAAAGGAAGATTGGTGTAGATGGACAGGTTGAGACCTATAAAGCTAGACTGGTAGAAAAGGGTTTTCGTCAGCGACCTGGTTTGGACTATGACGAAACCTTAT
This sequence comes from Agapanthus africanus, assembly GCA_030015575.1. Lineage (NCBI taxonomy): Eukaryota > Viridiplantae > Streptophyta > Magnoliopsida > Asparagales > Amaryllidaceae > Agapanthus > Agapanthus africanus. Next base: position 179,532,038 of record JASDDO010000031.1, on the reverse strand, counting down.
CTCCAGTAGCTATGCTGAAATCCATTCGGATCCTTCTTACCATTGCTGCCTTCCACGATTATGAGATTTGGCAGATGGACGTAAAAACAGCTTTTCTAAATGGTCATTTAGAGGAGTGTGTCAATATGGACCAGCCAGAGGGTTTCATTCAGAGTGGGAGCAGCGGAAAGGTGTGCAAGTTGCTTAAGTCCATTTATGGACTAAAGAAGGCATCGCGGAGTTGGAACATCTATTTTGATGAGACGGTCAAGGAATTTAGCTTTATCAAAAATCCAGATGAACCATGCATCTATTGTTGATTTGTAGCGAGAACTGTAGTATTCCTCGTTTTATACGTGGATGACATTCTCTTAATAGGAAGTGACATTCCTATGCTACAATCTGTCAAGGGGTTCTTGTCACACAGGTTCTCCATGAAAGACCTGGGTGTTGCCTCATACATTCTGGGTATCCGGATCTACCGTGACAGATCCAAGAGGATATTAGGACTTTCGCAGTCCAGGTACATCGACGCCATACTGAAGAGATTCAGTATGGAAGATTCCAAGCGCGGTAATCTACCGGCTTGTCACGGGATCACCCTTTCCAAAGAGATGTTTCCCAAGACTGATTTGGAAAGGGTTCGCATGTCTATTATACCCTACGCTTCTGTGGTAGGCTCTATAATGTATGCGATGTCGTGTACCAGACCGGATGTGGCTTATGCACTGAGTGTGGTAAGCAGATATCAGTCAAACCCTGGGGAGAAACATTGGATAGCAGTAAAGAACATTCTCAAGTACCTGAGAAGGACTAAGGAGATGTTCTTGGTGTATGGCGGAAAAGACCTGCAGATTGAGGCCTTTGCTGACTCTAGCTTCCAGAGTAACAAGGATGATTCCAAGTCCATGTCGGGTTTTTTCTTCACCCTCAATGGAGGGGCGGTGTGTTGGAAGAGCTCCAAACAGGAAACCGTTGCTGACTCGACTATGGAAGCGGAATACATCGCTGCATCTGATGCCGCAAAAGAAGCTGTCTGGATGATGAAGTTCTTGAGAGAACTTCAGGTGGTTCCGTCTATTGTTGTCCCAATACCTCTGTATTGCGACAACAACGGGGCTATAGCTTTAGCGAAGGAACCCAGGTCCCATCAGAAATCCAGACACATCTTAAGGCGGTATCACCTGATCAGGGAGATCGTGGATCGCGAGGAGATCGAGGTCCGGAGAGTTGCATCAGAGGATAACACAGTAGATCCATTCACCAAGGCCTTGCCCCAGACTCAGTTCGAGCGGCTGATCGAGATGATAGGGCTTCGATACGCCAGTACATGGCCTTAGTGCAAGTGGGAGATTGTTAGTGTATATGCCCTAGAGGCCATTACTGTATCATACTAGTTTGTATATTACTTAATGGAAGCTTGGGATATTACAGTTGTATATACAATCTTGCTCGAAATGGTAGTATGCTACTTGGTTTGTCTCTGCTTTAATATGTGCATGTGTTTCTTTTAGCATATTGCTGATATACATATTAGTAGAGCCCTTAGGATCTTTGCTTGATTACCAGCGTTGTGATGGCGCTCGCACTCGTGGGAGCTGGGTAATCTATAAGCACATCCTTATACAGGTCCCTGGTCGTTGGACAATCGAGACAGGGCATCGATACTCCGGAGTAGACTAGCGTATGCGCTTCTCATCCCAGTATGGGAGACGGTCTGTCCCACAGCCGTTAGTACGTCGTACTTGGGATAGTATGCGGGTGCTCGTTAGGATACGAGTACACTGGACAGGACTCGTCGGGAACTGTTGGTTGGTATTATACCTTTCGTCTGTTATCAGTTCCCAGGTGACATGAGTACAACTTAGTCCGTTGACTTGACACTGTCACTTCGCCTCGAGTGTGTTCCCACTGCACTTTGATTACTACCCTACCACGGCTCAAAGGAGTCATGCAAACAGGTAGTTTTTGGGTGCAGTCCCGAAGCACTTGGAGGCAGTGACGGTTAGACAGGATTCGTCTCTCCCGGTATTAGGGGTTGACATCGCGCTGTGTCCAGGAGAGCCATTACACGAGTAGTCCCTGGCCAGGGCAAGCGAGATATACTGGTAGGTTTCCAGTGTTATCTCAGGGTGTTCTAGGCTACACTCCGACACGACTTGTACCGCTATTAGGGGACTGACGTTCACCGCCCCCCTAGGCCCGCCCTGCGATGTATCAGACGAACAGACCGGACAGTACGGAGACTGTCACATACAGGCTCAGTAGGAGTTCAGATGGGGTTCACCTCGTCAGTCTTCTTATCGACATCTACCTGGGGACCGTTGCGTACAGCTAGTACCGCTTGCGGTCTGTGGTTAAACCCACTGCCAGCGTAGTGTCAAGTCTTTAGAGTCCCACACAGAGAGCTATTCGCCTTTAGGCAAAATGAGTAGAGGTCGCATGGTTTTGCGACAGGGTTCGTTCACATCCGCGCACTTGTGCACGTTTGCTGTCCGGACAGTTTATACTAGCGGGCTTTGGTTTAAGCCGGATCCAAGTATATGATTTGGGATTGGTTTTTCTCATTGTATTCGTGTTCCTCGGATCACGAATGCGGGTGCGTATGTACAGCTGTTTGAGACAGAGGGAGAGGACCTTGATTAGGGTTAATGGCTATTGTCATTTTATTAACCCTAATGCTTAATTGTGTATTATAGTTAATTGATAATTAGTTTAATAATTGTGCATGGTTATGGTTGTTGACCATTTGACCTCCTTGACTTGTGGACCTAGGTTGACACTTTGACCATCATCATTTCTTTTGGAAGATGTTTTTTGATCCTTGCAAATTGAAATGATAATGGTCATGTCATGATTAACCATGACAATTATCTTACTAATTATCTAATTAAAATAATACACATATATTTGTGAGAATGGTTTATTCTATTCTCATTCTATCATTTCATTTCTCTCTCTTATTCTTCCTCTCCCTCAAGCTCTCCCCTCTCATGTGTTGAGAAACACTTGAGCTTGAGAAAAACCCTCTCTTGATCATCTCTACTCTCATCTAGGGTTGAAGGACTAGCACTTCTTGAACCCTAGTTACTTCTAGCTTGGAGTTGAAGCAAAAGGTTGAGGCTTTCGGGTGGATCTTTCTTTGACGGGAGAAGACGACAAGGTGACCTCCTTCCACTACTCCAAGGAGCAAGGAGAGAAGGACATAAAGCCCAAGGTATAACCTTTCTAGCACTTAGCTAGTTTCTAGTTAGCTTTAGCATGTTTTTGTTTAGCAAAGATCCTTTAAAGTCTAGTCCATGTTGCCTGAGCTCATAAAAATCCGATTTTTATTCCGTTTTCCGCCCCCCCCCCCCCCCGCAAGCACCGGGGGTGGGCAATGTGGACTTACAGCTAGAACATCATGTTGTTTACAAAACGGCAATTTGTGCTTGCTAGATTTTCGGAAAAATAGCTTTTTAAGTGAATTTGGGGTTTCTGTGAATTTTATGCTATTTTATTTTATAATTAGTGCATGTGATTGTACAAATGAGTGTGTTGGGGTTTTTCCCGATGGTTTGGCGTTTGTACGCCGACGTCAAGAGTTTTTGGGTTGATTTGTGAAAGCAACCATAGGTTTTGACCTATGTGGGATTCGTGCGTCATTTTGGTCATGAGTCGAATTTTAATGCGATACGGGGCGTTATGATATGTAGGTTCCCCATGTGGACTTCGAGATGACAAGCAAGCACGTGGCGACGTCGGCACTGACGAGCAAGGACCAGGTGAGTAGATTTATATCTATGGGGAGAAGTCGGGTGGATGGCGTATAGCACCCCCACAGTTCATGGTGATGTATACGAATACGTATACACACATAGTGATTATATGTATTGTTTGATGTTAGCAATGATATAGATGGATTTAGGGTGTGACCGGATTAGTTAGTGTTGCGAGACCCTAGAGTAGAGGTTACCCCACTTTTACACACACATAGTATACTTGCATACATTCTTCTTTCACATGTGCTCATATCGGGTTATATTGTTATGTGTTCACATGGATATGGGACTATGTGTTCACATACTAAATTGGGGATAGTAATTAGGATTTGAGATAAGTCGATAAGATTTGATTGAGACCGCGAGAATGGTGATTTAGCAGGATTCGTATTTGAGATACGTCCTGATGTTATAGCGGATCTTTGAGCGACGATACGGGTGAATAGTGTTATTAATAAAATGGTCGACATGTGATCGTGACATGAGATATGGTATGCTAGGATATTGATCCTATGCCATATTGGGCGATGTATACCCCTTGATGATGATATGTGTTGATGATATCGGTTAGTACGAGACTTTCGATCAGTAGTCAGATCATGACTATATTGGTGATATTATTATTGTACTAGACATGGGTCAGTACCCTGGGCTATGATCTTGGATAAAGAGGATACCAGATGAATAGTGTGATGAATATGATATTGACCCGTACCCCGATTTGGGGATGCTATACGACGGATTTACGTACGATCTATATTTTGATGATTGATCCGCACTCTTGACTTGGGATTTCTTATTATAGATATGGTATCGGATATGATATTATTGAGGCGGGATCACCGACTAATATATATACAGGTATGTATATGTATCGACTCAGATGTTAGGCGGTTCTTTACGTGTAGTCCAGCTTTTTAGCTTAGCCCTTTAGTTTAGTTTAGTTATTAGATTAGATTCGACTCCTACCTATTTCAAAAGCTAACGAATCGTGAGTATTTTAAAAGACAGGTCAAGGGATTCGACGGATATTTCAAAAGACGTATCTTTTGGTAAAAACACTGTAGCCCTTATTTTCAAAACACCGCGATTCGTGTTATTTCAAAAGGCACTATTATAGGATTTATATAAGGTAATGCAAATTAGTTATCGTTGTGTTTAGTATTTAGCTCCCGCTCATTATTGCTGTTCGCTCCGCATCGCATGTTTATATTGTGATTCATATTCCATTGTTGATATCATGCCGTTAGGACACCATCATCATTACCGATGACGCGTATGTACCACGTACACTTACTTGCCGGCTCATACACATCTTCATCGGTAATTGCCATGTCATGTACACTTTAGAGAATATTATTGCTTTGACTTAGCTTGTTAGCTAGTAGTTTAGATTTTGTAGTTATTACTTGCTACTTCATGCATGTTATTATTCATTGTTATGACGCATTCATGGATTCTCATGCATATCTTCACTGTTTACATTTTATTGATGACTTGGATTCGGATTTCATGAGATTTCTTGGATTTGGAGGAAAACCGCAAAAACATAAATAAACCTTTTCTCTCTTTTAAAATAAAAAGTGCGGTTTTCCCATGATGTATGAGTCGTCCACCATGAGTTTGCTGATGGATTTTGAGACCCGATTCGAGGAGTGGAGGAACCGTTTCGGGTACATGGTGGGCCCGGTGCGGTACCCCGGGGCAAGAGGATCGTGTTGTTGACGTTGAGCCTGGTAGGGGAGCACTACCGACCGGTGATTTTTTCCGACGCGTCTGATATCCGGATGATACCGTCGTGGTCTTGAGATGGATGGTAAGGGCCGGTCTGGACTGACGGCGCCCTAGATATTGTGATTGAGACATTGAGATTTTGAGATATTGAGGTACAGAGATTGTGACACAGAGATATCGAGATATTTGGATACTTGTTTTGTGTCGATGCTGGGCACTGTTTTATGCTGATTTAATTTATGGTACCTCCTATTTAAAATACAGAAATCTCACTGATTTATGAAAGTAGCTTTATTCAGTACATGCATTCTGTTCCATGCATTCATACATCATCCATATGATATATCGCTACCTGAGGCACTGACACGGGAACATGAGATTACACTCGGTTAGATATTACCCTAGCCATTGTTATAGGCTGCATGTTATTCATATATTTGAGAATATATTATGATCATTGACCTAGAGTGTGTTATTTATGCGATTTCTGTTCGTAGATGTTTTTCTACTCACGAGTTGGCAACTCACCCCCGTTGTGCCTCAGTTTCTTGCAGGTTTTGCCGTACAGGTTTCATTACGGCTTTGCTGGCACTGCTTCCCATTTCCGGGTGACTTGCTAGTAGGTGGGTTCACTTGTATCGTACCCCCATTATATATCTTGTATATTATTATTCAATTGTATCTGGAAGTTCCATCAACCAAACTTGTATTTATCTCAGATAGAGACCAGTGATGTTTATTCTTTCGACCTTAGAGTCGCGCGTTGTATTTCTATGGATTTCTTGCTGTTTTGAGTTCCTTTTGAATTTTGATCCTCGCCCTTGGCGTTGTATATTATATTGCTTGTGTGGTTGTGACCGTCGATTGACGAAGAGCTAGCTCCCGCTTGGGGATGCCTTTTTATTGATTTCGTATACTATTCGTGTTGTATCCCGTTTGGGAGCCAGTATTTACAAAGGAGACTGTGCCGAAATTTTCAGGAAATACTTGATGTTTTTAAAACCGCATAACTCGGTTTATGCTATTAAAACTACGTGATTTTAAATTGGTTTTCCTTCACTCTACTACTTTTCTTGGTTTGGATTTCTGGGTTTTCGGCTTACTTTGATTACGTACGCCTCGAGACATTTTGTAGTTTAAGTGCTGGTCATGTTCCGTACTTTCGGGGCGTGACAAAGTTGGTATCAGAGTGTTAGGTTTTACCTTCGGAGCATAGGATGACCCTTGGTTGATGGAATATGTGACTAAAATAGAGTGACATACCGTGGGTATGTTCCGCGGCGTATTTACGATACGCTACTCAACTTAAGAAGCCTTAGGATGTTAATTTCTTTGCTCATTATTATATTCATTCCGATCTAGCCTCATCAGTACCAGTTATGGTTTTGCTGCCACGATTACGGGCAGGGAGAGCTACAGCTAGAGTTGTGGTCAGCACGAGCTTGTCACGAACGAGGCCTGACCAGGGCGAAATTCTGGCGACACACGATTGCAGAGATGTGTCTTTTTACCGTGTTTCCACGCCACGAGCGTTTGGCGGATCGCCTTTATGAGGTTACTCGGATGTGCTGATGACACTAGAGGATTGAGCCAATGATAGAGGCCAGCCAGATTTTGATGACCGTTGGTGTATTGCTTATTCATGATGGTCGAAGCACTGTTCTGCGTGCAGACGAGCGAGCCAGCTATTATTGCGAACGACGAGATATCGCCCCAGATGCTGGAGCTATTGCAGTACGAGTTGTACTAAGAGATGATAGAAGGTCGCTAGTCACCGAGGATGAATGACTAGGACATGTGGTTCGTTCGCTACCCCGATGCGAGGTCATCAGATAGATTGATTCCAGCTAGAGACGACTTCACGCAGAGACGTGAGGGTCGACAGAGACGATCGAATGTCGGAAGCCTATTATTCCAAGTTTAAAGTATTCGGAAAGACATGCAGGCAATTCTATGGTCCCTCTAGAAGAATGAAACCCTAACTCGACATAATGACCGTGTGAAAGCCTTTGAACCTTCGGGTTTGCGGCAGTTCCACGGCGCCATTATTGAGGCTTGGGTTTGCCCTTCTACGGCTGGACCACCGATGTTGTGGTATATATATTCGATACTATTAAACTGTACCAAGATGTTGAGCTCTTGGGGGATTATGAGGTTTCGACGAATCGATCGAATGGTTCGACTTCAATCGGATGCTAGGTGGTGAGATGCATTCTTGGGAGACTCCAGATATGAGGATAGCCGTTGGAGCTCAGTCAATACAGCCACGACGAGACGAGTCCGAAACAGTCGACGTTAGAGAAAAGTGAAGTAAGAGGTCCGTACAAGAACTGGATAAGATGACGTTCCACTCCGCCGATATCAGTGATGCGATATGCATGCCGAGGCATTGTACATAGATATACCTTCCAGAAGGAGTCGCGATGAGTATGCAGCCATTCCGGAACAAGAAACAGATTTAATAAAGGATGATGACTTCCGGAAAGTTCGGCAGAGACGTGATTTGAGAAGAGACCTCGACAGGACCTTTCTGGAATAAATTACGAGAAGACATAGACCCAGCAGTGGTCATGTTATGCACACCAGCAGGCCAGAGTTCATGATCATCGACGAGACGTCCCACTAGTGACCGCGACAGTTGGCCCTAGATTCTTAGAGGATGCACTTGAGCGGTACTATTCCGCCATTATTGATTTCGATTTTTTGGGTGATTTATTCGCATGATTTGATTTTGATGATTGAGGATTTACGATCTTTGCACAGTGTTGCACTTGATATCGTTTTCGTGCATTGGTTTCACATGTTTGTGATTTTACGGTTTTAGACATTTGAGTTGATTTTGTGCGTATGCATGCACACGATTTGGTTCCTGCACTCTATATAGTTTATATATGCTTGCAGTGCAGTGATACGCCTTTTGTGCACTTAGATGCACTGGACTTCGATTTCGTTTGTGATACTCGATATTTGTTTTGTGCACCTTATGCACCTGATTTGATTTTGCGCATATTCGGCGCTTGATATTGGATTTCATGATTTCGTGCACGATGGATGCACCTGATTTGGATTTTCGCGCATGTTCGGCGCATGTTTTGAGGTGCGATTTTGGTGCACACCAGATGCACTAAATCGAGATTCTTCGTGCATGTCAGATGCACCTGATTTTGCTGTCAGGCAGACACGTTGCCTACGACAGATGCTTTGTGCACACCCGATGCACTTAGATCTTGTTTCTGTGCACTTGTATGGCACGTATATGGATTTTGATTGTTGTGCGCACCAGACGCACGTAGTATTCATATGCATATTTTGGCATTGATTTCTTATGGAGCAGTACGTTTTTATGATGATTGCTATGAGTTTTTGTACTGAGCAGGACTAGTCAGAGGACAGTACCTGAATATATTTTGCATGCATTGATAGTTATCGAAGGGATTTCCAAAAAGCGAGTTATAGTCTCAGTCTTTATCTACGTGTCTGATATGACACGAAGTGTTTAAAACAAGGAGACCCTTCTAAATTGTTTCCGAAACGGCGGAACGTACATATTAAACAAAGGATATATATATATATATATGTAGTTATTTTCTTGCAATAGACGTCCGCCACTGTGCAGTGCTGCGAGCATCGCACAGCGATTTGAAAAAGGTTTGTCATGCATTGCTTCTAGATGCTTTAATGATGTATAACATGTTGTTTTTCGTATTGGATCTTGACATTGATGTCTTCCCTATGACTCCGATGATTGCGGGATGCTTGACGGAGTTTTGATTTTGAGTTTTATGCTCATTTTTCATGCGCATGCATTGCGCTATGATGTGTTTATGTATTTATGATTTCGGAGCCCCGGCGATTTGATGGTTTTGGCTGAAATATTTTAGTATTTAGGGGGGAGTTTTAATTTAAATTCGGGGGCCGAATTTTTTTAAGGGGGAAGATTGTAACGTTTTGAAAATCGTTTCGGTGAAATTTCGAAAAAACGGTAAAATAAGGGGGGTTTCTGTAAAAAGTCAAAATGCAAATATCTTTATTATAAAATTAAATATACATATTCTAGCTATGTTATTTCTAGTATTTGGTGTTTATTGAGCCACTGGTGAAATTTCAAATTTTCAGAAAAAAAAATTATTTTATTATTATTTTAAGCCGTCACTAATACATTTAATTAGGGAAAATTAAAAATTGGAATGAGTTGAAACAAATTTTGTGCATCATAAAACATTAAATAAAATTTTATCATGTGATTTTTGAAACGAAATCGTTTGCCAAAACGGTTTAGAAAATATCGAAGAAAAAGGCTATTTTCGGTGAAATTAGTGTTAATGGGAATTGGGGTTTAGCATTTATCTTTTTCCTAACCCACACACCCACACCTCACCCTCTCCCCATGTGGCCGGCCCCACCATGACAGCCCTCTCTCTCTCTCTCCCTCCAATCACCTCACATTTCAAAAGAAAAGAAAAGAAAAGAAAAGAAAATGAAAGAAAGTCAAAAGGGGGGGTGGACTTTGCCTTTTTCTCCCCACTTTCTCTACCTCACTCTCTCTCCTCCCCCACTCCCCGATCATGGCTGAAATTCCTGCTGCAAAACAGCCCTTCTTTTCCCCCATTTTCCCATCTTTTTGCTTCCAAAAATTCATCAAATACCCATCAAAAAAATCCCAAAATCTAAATCTAGTTCTTACCCATTTTAGTGTAGCCTTAGATGCATGGATTGTGGTGAAAGGAGAGCATTTTGAGAGGCTAGATTGCAAGTTTGATCCATGGTTCATAAGGTATAAATATTGGCTTTTTGTTTAATTTGTTGCTAATACTTTAGTCTAGCTTAATTATAAGTTTAATGGTGGTTTAATTGTGTGTTTGAAAGTTCAAGAAAAGAACTTGAATGCAAGTGAGGGTTTGTGAAATTCAAGAGAAGAATTTGAATCATGTTAGGGTTTTATGTTATGATATTATGCTTGTGTGATGTTTTGACATATTAATGGTTGCTAAATCAAATTAAGTTGCTAGGTTGCATTTTTGTTGATTTAAATTGTGACAATTACGCTAATTTGCTAACTATGAATATAATTAAGAGAAAAATCAAAATATGTTTTTCATGACTTCATTAACATTTTAAAGTGTAGTTTAATGTTTTAGATCATGCAAATCCAAGCTAGTTTGTTGCATGTGCCTTTTGCTATAAAATGGTCGAAATTGGATAATATTGCAAACTAGGTTTTTGAAATCGAATTAAATTATGGGTTTAAAATTTATGTAATGGTTTGTATGGAATAATTAAGATATTAAGTTATCATCTTGGTCACTAGAATTGTTAGAACATCATGTTGTTTACAAAACGGCAATTTGTGCTTGCTAGAATTTCGGAAAAATGGCTTTTTAAGTGAATTTGGGGTTTCTGTGAATTTTAAGCTATTTTATATTATAATTAGTGCATGTGATTGTACAAATGAGTGTGTTGGGGTTTTTCCCGATGGTTTGGCGTTTGTACGCCGACGTCAAGGGTTTTTGGGTTGATTTGTGAAAGAAACCATAGGTTTTGACCTATGTGGGATTCGTGCGTCGTTTTGGTCATGAGTCGAATTTTAATACGATACAGTGTGTTATGATATGTAGGTTCCCCATGTGGACTTCGAGACGACAAGCAAGCACGTGGAGACGTCGGCACTAGCGAGCGAAGACCAGGTGAGTAGATTTATACCTACGGGGAGAAGTCGGGTGGATGGCGTATAGCACCCCCGCAGTTCGTGGTGATGTATACGAATACGTATACACACATAGTGATTATTTGTATTGTTTGGTGTTAGCAATGATATAGATGGATTTAGGGTGTGATCGGATTAGTTAGTGTTGCGAGACCCTAGAGTAAAGGTTACCCCACTTTTACACACACATACTATACTTGCATACATTCTTCTTCCACATGTGCTTATATCGGGTTATATTGTTATGTGTTCATATGGGTATGGGACTATGTGTTCACATACTAAATTGAGGATAGTAATTGAGATTTGAGATGAGTCGATAAGATATGATTGAGACCGCGAGAACGGTGATTTGGCAAGATTCGTATTTAAGATACGTCCTGATGTTATAGCGGATCTTTGAGCGACGATACGGGTGAATAGTGTTATTAATAAAATGGTCGACATGTGATCGTGATATGAGATATGTTATGCTAGGATATTGATCATAGGCCGTATTGGGCGATGTATACCCCTTGATGATGATATGTGCTGATGATATCGGTTTGTACGAGACTGTCGATCAGTAGTCAGATCATGACTATATTGGTGATATTAGTATTGTACTAGACATGGGTCAGTACCCAGGGCTATGATCTTGGATAAAGAGGATACCAGATGAATAGTGTGATGAATATGATATTGACCCGTACCCAGATTTGGAGATGCCGTACGACGGATTTACGTACGATCTATATTTTGATGATTGATCCACAATCTTGACTTGGGATGTCTGATTATAGATATGGTATCGGATATGATATTATTGAGGCGGGATCACCGACTAATATATATACAGGTATGTATATGTATCGACTCAAATGTTAGGCGGTTCCTTACGTGTAGTCCAGCTTGTTAGCTTAGCCCTTTAGTTTAGTTTAGTTATTAGATTAGATTCGAATCCTACCTATTTCAAAAGCTAACAAATCGTGGGTATTTTAAAAGACAGGTCAAGGGATTCTACGGATATTTCAAAAGACGTATCTTTTCGTAAAAACACCGTAGCCCTTATTTTCAAAACACTGCGATTCGTGTTATTTCAAAAGGCACTATTGTAGAATTTATATTAGGTAATGCAAATTAGTTATCATTGTGTTTAGTATTAGCTCCTGCGCATTATTGTTGTTCGCTCCGCATCCCATGTTTATATTGTGATTCATATTCCATTTTTGATATCATGCCGTTAGGACACCAGCACCATTACCGATGACGCGTATGTACCACGTACACTTACTTGCCGGCTCATACACATCTTCATCGGTAATTGCCATGTCTCGTACACTTTAGAGAATATTATTGCTTTGACTTAGCTTGTTAGCTAGTAATTTAGATTTTGTAGTTATTACTTGCTACTTCATGCATATTATTATTCATTGTTATGACGCATTCATGGATTCTCATGCATATATTCACTGTTTACATGTTATTGATGACTTGGATTCGGATTTCATGAGATTTGTTGGATTTGGAGGAAAACCGAAAAAACATAAATAAACCTTTTCTCTCTTTTAAAATAAAAAGTGTAGTTTTCCCATGAAGTATAAGTCGTCCACCATGAGTTTGTTGATGGATTTCGAGACCCGATTCGAGGAGTGGAGGAACCGTTTCGGGTACATGGTGGGCCCGGTGCGGTACCCCGGGGCAAGAGGATCGTGTTGTTGACGTTGAGCCTGGAAGGGGAGCACTACCGACCGGTGATTTTTCCCGACGCGTCGGATATCCGGAGGATACTGTCGTGGTCTTGAGATGGATGGTAGGGGCCGGTCTGGACTGACGGTGCCCTAGATATTGTGATTGAGACATTGACATTTTGAGATATTGAGGTACAGAGATTGTGACACAGAGATATCGAGATATTTGGATACTTGTTTTGTGTCGATGCTAGGCACTGTTTTATGCCGATTTCATTTATGGTGCCTCCTATTTAAAATACAGAAATCTCACTGATTTATAAAAGTAGCTTTATTCAGTACATGCATTCTGTTTCATGCATTCATACATCATCCATATGATATATCGCTACCTGAGGCACTGACACGGGCACATGAGATTACACTCGGTTAGATATTACCCTAACCATTGTTATAGGCTGCATGTTATACATATATTTGAGGATATATTATGATCATTGACATAGAGTGCGTTATTTATGCGATTTCTGTTCGTAGATGTTTTTTCTACTCACGAGTTGGCAACTCTCCCCCGTTGTGCCACAGTTTCTTACAGGTTTTGCCGTACAGGTTTCATTATTGCTTTGCTAGCACTGCTTCCCATTTCCGGGTGACTTGCTAGTAGGTGGGTTAACTTGTATCGTACCCCCATTATATATCTTGTATATTATTATTCAGTTGTATCTAGAAGTTCCATCAACCAAACTTGTATTTATCTCAGATAGAGACCAGTGATGTTTATTCTTCCGACCTTAGAGTCGCGCGTTGTATTTCTATGGATTTCTTGCTGTTTTGAGTTCCTTTTGAGTTTTGATCCTCGCCCTTCGCGTTGTATATTATATTGCTTGTGTGGTTATGACCGTCGATTGACGAAGAGCTAGCTCCCGCTTGGGGATGCCTTTTTATTGATTTCGTATACTATTCATGTTGTATCCCGTTTGGGAGCTAGTATTTACAAAGGAGTCTCTACCGAAATTTTCTGGAAATACTTGATGTTTTTAAAACCGCATAACTCGGCTTATGCTATTAAAACTACTTGATTTTAAATTGGTTTTCCTTCACTCTACTACTTTTCTTGGTTTGGATTTCTGGGTTTTCGGCTTACTTAGATTACATACGCCTCGAGACGTTTCGTAGTTTAAGTGCTGGTCATGTTCCGTACTTTCGGGGCGTGACAAAAACGGTGGCTTTTGGGTACAGTCCTGAATCACATGGAGGCAATGAGCGATAGGAGGGGTTTCGTCTCTCCCGGTATTGGGAGTTAATGTTGAGCTGTGCTCGATTGGCTATAACAGGAAGTCCCTGGCCGGGGCTGATATGGAGATCTACTGGTAAGTGTTATCAGCAGTTTTCGACCCGTTACGAGCCTCATATCGACATGACTTATCGAGTTACTGGGGTCTGACGTTTACCACCCCTAGAAGAGATATTCGACATATCAGATGAAGAGACCGGACTGTACGGTTGTATTACTGATTGGATTCACAGGAGTTTGAGCAGGCTTGTTTGTTGATCTTCCGATCGCTCAATACCTGGACAGCCGTTACGTTTAGAAGACCGCTTGCGGCTTGTGGGTGCTTGATATGATCATCACCGACTGCCGGCGTATTGATGAGTCTTCAGAGTCATACACAGAGGTTTCCTAGCTCAAACGAAAAGGAGTAGGAGCACATATGTGATATGTGCGGGACCGAGATTGATACGATATGAGATACCATATTATATTCTCGAGATTTGTGATATTGGACGGTTACATGCGATATAGCCGGGTTATCGGATCAAGTGTTGATTTGATAAGTTGTTACATAATGATATTAGTCGGTTATATGTGATATAGCCGGATTATTAAATCATGTGTTGATTTAATGATTTAATGTATAATTATATATTTGATATATTAATTTACATTAACTAGTATTAGCTCACTTAAGATTTATTTTCTCATTTAGTTTTGTGCATGTGTATATATGTGATATATATAAGCGTACATTATTTTGTGTCATGTCTGATGATACATGCAACAAAGGTGTGTGTATGACATACACCATGCTTGGTTTAATTGCTAGGGTTTTATTCATTTTGATAATTACAAAATAGTGGTATTTTGTCATGGATGAAAGCTTGTAGAAGCTTGTAGTTATCATTGACCAAGTCCACTCTTTTGTTTTACCATTGATATTTATTAACCCAACTAATTACACCTAGCCATGGTTAACTCTCTACAAAGATTAGTATATGATACTAACTCACCTAGGGTTGCCATTATCTTTTGGATAATGATCACGAAAGTTTTCTTCTTCTTCCTCTCAAGCTTTCTAGCTTCAATGGAGTTGAGATAAAAAATGTAAGAAAATCAAATCTAAAGTGAGCCCACTTCCTACTTCATCATCCTCTACTACTTGCCATTTAGTATAGGGTGTTAGATTCACTAATTTTACAATTAGTGAAGAGATAGCTTGGGTTAGTGTCTCTTCGTCGTAGATCATCTTCGGCCTCGAAGATTTTGAAGCAAGCATGTTCGTTTCTTCAAGGGAGCCTCTTTAGAGTCCGGGACTTCATGATCGCAGCGAAGGGACTACTGCAAGGAGCTAATGATTTGAAGGACCGGTCTACAAAGGTTGTATTCCTTGTTCACTTTACTTGCTAAGTAGTTTGCATATCATTCCTTCGGATTTCTAGTATACGATTCTAGGGTTAGGGTTAGCTAGAACGGCAAATTTTTGAATTTGGCTTGGACGATGCCTCCCGAAACCTTGTTGTCGTGCTAGGCAACCCTGCAGTGGAATCAGAGCCATGCTAGAAAATTAGATGGATTTTGTTAAGATAACGAAACCAAAATAGTCCGAAACTTGCAACGCGAAAAACTGTTTTCTGTCGATTCTAAAAATTTGCCAAAATTTTTTTAAACAAGTACTGAATGTTATATGGGATATATCATGAACACCGTGAAAATTTCAGGGGGTTTGCTCGGATTTTGGCCGAGGACAACAAGGTTGGGGCCGGCCACTTTGTTGTTTTTTTCCCCTGAAATTTTCACTGTGTTCCAGTGACTGGGGTTTTGTTGTTTCAGGTGTTGTTTGTTTTTGCTAATTTTGCATGTGATGTAATATTACACGATAAGCATTTTGGAGTGTTTCGTATCCGTAGTTTTAACATTGTTTCGGGTATTCATATATTGTCTAGGCGAAGTTAAAAAGTTCGATCGAATGTCAAAAACCCATTTTTCCATGTTTAACATATTCGGAAAATCATGCAAGTAATTCTGTGAACCCACTAGAAGAATGAAACCCTAACTCGACTTTTTGGATCGCGGAACTGCGGTCATACCGTAGGATTTGCCGTAGTTCCGTGGCGACATGAGTGAGGCTTGGGTCTGCCCCTCTACGGCTGGTGCATAAGTACTGTGGCATATTCTTGGTATTATTGAACTATACTCAAGTGTTGAGCTGTCGGGGAATTATGGGACATTGATGAATCGATCAAAAATTTTAACGTCGTCCGGGTATCATATGATGGCATACAATATTTGGAATCCACAAAAGTAGTTATGAGATAACTAGTTTGAATTTTATAAATTTAGCAGTTTAGTCTCATTTGATCGGTTACCACGAGATTTTGATGCGATCAAAAGTTCATCGCAATCACGTAGCGTACGCGGATTCTTGCCGAGTAACCTTATTAGATAGCCACGCCCTATAGCCCTGACAAACTGACTGTAGGAGAACCCCGTCGCCAAAAGAACCCGTTCGGGTGCAGCGGTGTTCCGCTTTAGTGCAATTCGTCGACGGCATCGTGGAGTGCGGCCGTCTGCTAAAGTTTCCGATGAGCATTCGATCAGTATGTCCGGAATCTTGTTGAATTGCCCGACTTGATATTGGAAATTATTTTCGAGATCGAGACAAAAATACGGGGTTTATAATTGTTAGGCATGCGATATCTAAGGAAATCCAAAGTATGTGATGCATTGGGTTTATGATGTCTAAGGTGGTTGCAGATTCCAACTGTTGTTGTTTTTCACTTTCTTTTCTGCGACCGTAAGTGTAATATGTTGTGTATCGCCGGTTTCATTGCTATACTATTAGTTATATGTATGCCCTAGAGGCCATTATTGTACATACGATGTATATTGTAGTGGATGCTTGGACATATATAGGGAGGACTTTCTTGCTCGACATGATAGTATGCTATCTGGTTACACTTTATCTTAACATGTACTCTGATTGTCTCTATGTTACATGTTGATAAAGCCCTTAGGATGAGTACTTGACTACCAGGTCTATGATGCACATCATACTAGTGAGGACATTGTAGTCGCCAAGTACATCCTTCAAATGTTCCTAGTCGTGGGAGTACGGAGACAAGGCATCGATACTCCAGATTAGACTGGCGTATGTGCTTCTTGACCCATATGATGGGAATGGATGATCTCATATCCATTGTTGTTTGACATCAGAGAAGGTATACGGGTGCTCAGTGGAGACTGGGTACACTGGACGGACTCACCGAGAACTCCCAGATGGTATTTTACCTCACGTCATATGGCAGTTCTCTGGTGACACTGGTACATGTTAGTCTGTAGACCCGAGATCGTCATAGAGTCTTGTGTGATTCCCACTGTGCTTTGATTTCCATCATACCATGTCTAGGAGGGCGTGCAAAAAGGTGTCTTTTGGGTACAGTCCCGAATCACATGGAGGCAATGAGCGATAGGAGGGGTTTCGTCTCTCCCGGTATAGGGAGTTGATGTTGCGCTGTGTTCGATTGGCTATAACTGGAAATCCCTGGCCAGGGTTGCTGAGATTTACTGGTAAGTGTCATTAGTAGTTTCTCGAACTGTTATAGACCTCATATCGACATGACTTATCAAGCAACTGGGGTCTGACGTTTACCACCCCTAGGCGAGATATGCGACATATCAGACGAAGAGACCAGACTGTACGGGAGTTTTGCTGATTGGATTCGCAGGAGAATGTACAAGATTGCTTGTTGATCTTCTGATCGCTCAATACCTGGGTGGCTGTTACGTTTAGCTGACCGCTTGCAGCTTGTGGGTGTTTGATATGATCATCACCTACTGCCGGCGTATTGACGATTCTTTAGAGTCCTACACAGAAGTTTCCTGGCTCAGGAAAAACCGAGTAGGAGCACATATATGATATGTGCGGGACCGAGAACAATACGTGTATGTGGTACCGTATTAGATTCTCGCGATATGAGATATCGGCCGGGTATATGTGATATAGCCGGGTCATCGGATCAAGTGTTGATTCGATGAACTGATACAGATAATATCAGTCGGTTATTTGTGAAATAGCCGGATTATCGGATCAAGTGTTGATTCGATAATTTAATGTATAATTATATATTTGATATATTAAATTACATTAACTAATATAAGCTCACTAAAATATTCTTTTTCTCACTCGGGTAATACATTGATATATATGCGATATATGTTAATTGTATTATTTTATTTTGTTACAATAAATATTGTATATGTGATATATAATATTGTAACTTGTTAGGATTATTAATGCAACATGTTTAGTGGAGATTAAACATGGTTAGGGTTTGATTTGGGTTAATCTTTTCTAGAAGTTTCTAAAAGCTTTGCTTTTGTTTCTTGTAAAGATATTATGTGTTGATATTTTGCATAGATATTTGTTTAACCCAACTAAACCTTTTAACCATGGTTCAACCTCTACAATGGTTAGGTCCTCTCACTTATACCATGGTTGCATTTCTAACCTCACACAAGAGTTATTCATTATTCATCACAAAGGAGTTAGCTTCTTCTTCTTCTTGCTTCTTGCTTGAAAAGCTTTCTAGCTTTTTGAGAAGTGATGAAAATGAGCGAGATTAAGAAAACAAATGAGAGCTAAAATCCTACTTCATCATCCTAAACTATCCTAGCTGTTTAGATCAGGGTGTTCACTTCATTTGTGAGTGAGAGCTTGTGTTAATGAAACTTCAAGGTAGATCATCTTTGTTATCGAAGATCGTAAGCAAGCTTGCATCTTTCTCTTCGTCGAGCCTCTCTAGAGTCTGGGAACTTGATGATCTCAGCATAGGGACTTCTACTCGGAGCTTATGAAGCAAAGTACCGGACTATAAAGGTTGCAATCCTAAACACTTAGATGTAAAGTTGTTTACATGCTTTGTTTTCCTCTAAACTCTAGTACAGGATCTTGGTTAGGGTTGTTCGGCACATGAAAAATTTGATTTTGGCATGGTTGATGGCTTGTAGACCCTTGTGACAGTGCCTAGTAACCCTAGATATATGTCAACGACAATTGGGATACGCATATTTACTTACGTAGATGACATGTGTTGCTATGATATGTTATATTGGATTGTCGTGTTTTGAATAGCCGGGGGTTTTATGTGAGATGAGAGTTTTTCATTTTCATTCATGTAAAATTCATTGTATGTAATATTGTTTTATTGGGGCACTTCCGGATTGAGGATGATGTCACCATTGTATATTATTTACTTTTCCGCATTAGGATAGACCCAAGGCGGGGAGCACAGGTAACCGGGTTCTAGGGTCCAGTGGGAGACCATCTCGAAGAGTTGAGACCGGGTCTCCTAACTCTAGAATTAGTATGGTTGCTTGCCTCTTATAGGGGTGTAAGGATGTTGGTTTGGCTATTCATCAAGACCGTAGAATCCATGTTTTATACATGCTTAATTTAAAACACGGAAATCCTTGTATATCTAATATTTTATATGTTATCTTCTGCTGCTCTGTGATGTGATCACTGTGATTTGTTATATTATGTATATGAGATATAATTAATATTGCTGCTTTCGTTTCATATGTGATGCTTGGGAAGCACAATAAATTGGAATTCATTAATGAGATTAATGAAATAAAAGAAACATAAAGATGTTGTAGAAACTAGTTTAAAAACTGGTAGCTCTAGTTCTTCCTTTGCATAGCGGTATTCCTTGCAGAATATCCAGCACCTTATTCGATAAGGAAAGAGCCGAGATCCCTTCACCGGGAGTGACCTCTTTAGAGAAACTAGCAGATTCTACAAACTTGGTTTGTCTTTTGATTGCTTTTATGGATTTTGTTCTATGCATAGTGGTATTTGTGAAATATCATGCACCTTATTCGATAAGAAAAGAGCCGAGATCCCTTCACCGGGAGTGACCTCTTTAGCAAAACTAGAAAAAGCCTAAAAAACTCTCCTTTTCAAAATCACTTGTTTCTACAACGATATCAAGTTCATTACGCTCATGGTTTTCATAAAAACCTGCGTAGCCTTCCGTCATTTCAGATTAGTATTATTTAGTATTCGTGCTACGGTAGTTTGGCAAGCGTCAAGGCGTAGTGTACGGTAGCTGATCAGTACTTATCTGTAGCATGAAATGCGATTGGATTAGGGTATTCGTACGGCGTTGTTTGGCATGCATCAAGGGTCCTACGAGTGGGTTTAATTCAATCAGGAAATGCACGGGTTGAACTTGACTAGCTGACTATGGGTTGTTTGGCATGCGTCAAGGTCATAGCACGCTAGGGGTAAAAGAAATATCGTGAATTTCAAGTGGTGAGATTTGCAATGAGATTGCATACCTTCTATGAGATAGTTGGATCCCGATACCCACTGCAAGTAAGAGTTACCCCTGAGAGAGTTTTACACATCACAATTAGCCGATCAAGTAAGTTTCTAGAAAGGTGTTAACGGGGTTATGCCTCTAGAAAAATGAGTTTTATTTTAATTCGGTCCGTGCGAAAGCATGGGGAACCTCCCTCAAAGTACCGACACTAGCCTGGCCGAAAGATTGGCGAACTTGTAGGGTGTAATTAATCCCGGCTAGTCTTTCCTTTTAGGGTTTTAAGGAAGATTTGACTAAAACAGTAGGAGCCATCCTGATTACATAAAATAATAACCAATCTAATCTTGTAAGAGCATACGCTGAGTGTTTTCTTCTCTCTCTCTCCAGGTAGCGACAATCTCACGCTTTAATCAAGATAATAATACGGATGTATTGACCGAACCCACTTGTTATACTGAGCTAGTGGAACGTTGGTCCCGCCCCAACTTATAATTGTTATAAGACCGAGCAGGATATAGGGGATTACCAGAATTCCCGTGCCGCCCAAACGAAGAAAGTGTATGATGATACATCTTCTTCGGGTGTGTTCATTACAGAGAACTATTTCTTAGTTTCCTTTACTTCCTGGGTATGAGATACCGGATCACGATCCCACATGTGTAATATGTTACATGAGCTACAGATAGGTAGAGAACTGAGAATGGGTGATAAGTTTCAAGAGTTGGAAACGGTGCAAGTGTTACAGCCAAGTTATTGGCATTTATCACTCTGTATTACCAAATACATTGATTCTGGACGAATGTTATTAGATACCGAACCTGATATACAATATCATATCGGTCTCTTTATTTAGTAAAGAAAGATATAATTTTGTATTTTTGGATAATGTTTTGAACAATTCCTATATCAAGAGTTGATCAGTTCAGGCACGTTATTTAAAAGCATATACGTTCTAAATCAAACCATAGTTCTTTACGTACAAAACGCAAACAAAAGGAAGAGTTCAAAAATTAATGAATCCTTCTTGAAGTATTGTAGACTAGGTCATATCAATGCGACTCGACTAGCTAAGTTACATTTAGATGCATATTTAAATCAGTTTGAATTTATATCTTGTGAACCATGCCAGTCATGTCACAAAGATAAGATGACCATAGCTCAGTTTATTGGAAACGGAGAAAGAGTTAGTGAACTCTTAGGATAGATACATGATGATGTATGTAGGTCCCCTGTCTACACATACCAGGACGGGTTCTTTGTACTTTATTACATTAACTGATGATCTCTCTTAGGATTGATACATGATCAAGTAGGTGTCTAGAAAGGTGTCAATGGGGTTACGCCTCTGGGAAAACGAGGTTTACATTAATTAGGTCTGTGCGAAAGCACGGGGTACCTCCCTCAAAGTACCGACACTGGCCTGGCTGAAAGATTGGCGAACTTGTAGCGTGTAATTAATCCCGGCTAGTCTTTCCTTTTAGGGTTTGAAGGAAGATTTGATAAAAAGCAGTGGGAGCCATCCTGATTAGATAAAATAATAACCAATCTGATCTTGCAAGAGCGCAAGCTGAGTGTTTTCTTCTCTCTCTCTCCTGGTAGCGACCATGTCACGCCTTAATCAAGATAATAATACGGATTATTGACCGAACCCACTTGTTATACTGAGCTGGGGAACGTTGATCCCGCTCCAACTTATAATTGTTATAAGACAGAGCAGGAAATTGGGGAATACCAGATTTCCCGTGCCGCCCAAACGAGGAAAGTGCATATGATGCATCATCTTCGGGTGTGTTCGTTACACAGAACTGTTTCTCAATATCCTCTGCGTCCTGGGTATTTGATACCGGATCAGGATCCCAGATATGTAATCTGTTACATAGGGCTACTGAAAGGTAGAAAAACTGAGAACGGGTGATAAGTTTCATGAGACAGAAAACGGGGCAAGTGTTGCAGCCAAGTCTGTTGGTCACTGTCACCCTGTATTACCAGTACATTGATTCTGAACGAATGTTATTAGATACCGAACCTGATATACAAAATCATATCAGTCTCTTTATTAGTAAGAAATGGTAAAATTTTGTATTGTTGGATAATGTTTTGAACATTTCCTATATCAAAAGTTGATCGGTTCAGGCACGTTATCTAAAAGCATTAATGTTCTAAATCAAACTACAGTTCTTAGTATACGGAACACACACAAGAGGAAGAGTTCAGAAATGAACGGATCCTTCTTGAGGTATTGTAGGCTAGGTCATATCAATGCTACCCGACTAGCTGAAGTTACATGTAGATGCATATTTAAATCAGTTTGAATTTACATCTTCTGAAACTTGCCAGTTATGTCACAAAGATATAATGACACCAGCTCTGTTTATTGGAAACAGAGAAAATGTTAGTGAACTCTTGGGATAATACATGTTGATGTATAAAGGTCCCCAGTCTACACATACCAAGACTGGTTCTTTTTATTTCATTACATTCTCTGATAATCTCTCAAGATTCAGACATATGTTCCTGTTGAAACATAAGTCCGAACCTTTTGAGATATTCACAAAATATAAGTTAGAAATAGAGAACCAAAATGGGTATAAGTATTAGGTCCTATGATGAGATCAGGGAGGAGAATACTTGTGCATGGCATTCCTAGACTATTCTAAAGAAGAATGAGATTCTCTCTCAGTGTTACTCCTCTGATTACACCATAGCACAACGGTGTATCGGGGCGGAGCAATCACAACCTATATGATAAGGTGTGTTCTGTGATGAGTACTACTGAATTACCTTTTTCCTATTGGGTGTTATGCACTTGAGAAGTTGCATACCTATTGAATAGGGTTCCGATCAAATCGGTTGCCTACCACTTCATATGTGATATGGAAAGGGAAGAGCCCATATCTTAAAGTTAGTTAAGATTTGGGGTTGTCCGGCCTATGTCTAAAAGAAAAATCCGGACAAGCTCGAGGCAAGGTCTGTTATGTAGAACTGGAAATGTTCCAGCTATACAAATTACAGCAGATGATTTGGTAGAACCGAAGGATTCTTTAGTAACCAGCGAACCTCAGCCTCTCCGCCGATCTAGTAGGGTTCCTCACCCACCTGAGAGATACTTTGGTTTCTCGATGACAGTGGGAGCGAGGATTGCATCATGAGATTATGACCCAACTAGTTTCGAGCTGGCCATCAAGAGTGAGACTCTGTAAGAATGGCTGGATGTTTATCGATCTGAGATGGAATCCTTATACACTAACAAAGTATGCACTTTGGTTGCAATATCTGAAGGGTTAAATCCCCATCAGGAGCAAGTATATCTTGAGAAGATTACTTGGTGTACATGGAAAAGTTGAGACTTTCAAAGCTAGACTTGTTAAAGGTTTTCGTCATCGACCAGGCGTGGATAATGATGAAACCTTTTCTAAGGATCTATGCTTAAGTCCATCCAGATCCTACTTGCCACGGCTACATACCATGACTACGATATCTGGTGGTTGGGTGTCAAGACTGCTTTTCTAAATACTGATTTAGAAGAGAACGTCTATAAGTACACAGCCAGAGGGCTTCGTAGACAGTGGGAGCAGCGGATACGTGTGCAAGTTGCTTTATTGGATAAAGCAGACATCGCGGAGTTGGAACGTCTGTTTTGATGTGTTAGTCAAAGAAGTTGACATCATCAAAATGGTAGATGAACCTTGTATAAACAAAAAGTTAGTAGGGAGTATGGTGACGATTCTCGTAGAGTACGTGGATGACATACTCTTGATAGGGAAGGAGTTTCCTATGCTACGCTCGGTCAATCTCCGCTTATCACAATGATTATCCACATAGGATCAAAGTGATACCTACTAAATCCTAGGTTTTGGATCTATGATATAGATCTAAATGGATGTTAGGATTCTCACTAGTTGTAGTGAGATGGTATCAATCGATCCTGGGAAGAATCACTGGAAGTGTTCTAGGGTGATAAAGACGGCTGAATGTCAGTCACAGGCATTGTCTTTACCTTCTATCGAGGGACGGTATGTTGGAAGAGTTCCAAGCTAGATACCGTGGCATACTAGACGATAAAGGCTGGATACATCACTACTTATAATGCTACCAAAGAGGATGTTTGGGTGTATAATGGTTCATGAGATGAACTACGTTCCTACAATTGTGAGACAATGGAGTTGTGGCTTATGCCAAGGAACGCAGGTCCCATCAGTGATCCAGACATGTTCTAAGGCAGTATCACCTGATCATGGAGATGGTTGATCTCTAAAGGATCGAGGTTAGGAGAGTAGACTGAGAGGACAACACGGCGGATCCACTCACGAAGGCCTATTCCCAGAGAGAGACTTTTATGGAATGGTTGAGTATGAGATACTACAACCACTGCTATCAGATGGCCCTAGTGCAAGTGGGAGATTGTTAGTTATATGTATGCCCTAGAGGCAATTACTGTACATTGGATGTATATTGTAGTGGATGCTGGGACATATATTGGGAGGACTTTCTTACTCGACATGATAGTATGCTATCAGGTTACTCTTTACCTTAACGTGTAAACTGATTGTCTCTCTGTTACATGTTGGTAAAGCCCTTAGGATGTGTACTTGACTACCTGGACTATGATGCGGATCATACTAGTGGGGACATGGTAGTCCATAAGTACATCCTTTAAGGTCCCTAGTCGTGGGTGTATCGAGACGGGGCATCGATATACCAGAGTAGACAAGCGTATACCTTCTCGACCCATACAGATGGGCGATGGATGATCCCATATCCATTGGTGTTTGACATCAGAGATGATATACGGGTGCTCAGTAGAGACTGGGTACACTGGACGGACTCGCCGACAACTCCCAGATGGTATTATACCTTACGTCAGATGGCAGTTCTCAGGTGACACTGGTACAGAGTAGTCTGTTGACCCGAGATCGTCATAGAGTCTTGTGTGGTTCCCACTGTGCTTTGATTTCCACCTTACCACGTCCAAGAGGGCATGCAAAACGGTGGTTTTTGGGTACAGTCCCGAGTCACATGGAGGCAATGAGCTATAGGAGGGGATTCGTCTCTTCCGGTATAGGGAGTTGATGTTGCGCTGTGTTCGATTGGCTATAACCAGAAATCCCTGGCCAGGGTTGCTGAGATTTACCGGTAAGTGTTACCAGTAGTTTCTCAAATTCTTTTAGACCTCAGATCGACACGACTTATCGAGCTATTGGGGTCTGACGTTTACCACCCCTAGGCGAGATATGCGACATATCAGACGATCAGACCGGACTGTACGGTAAGTGTTACTGGTTGGATTCACAGGAGTGTGTGCGGGCTTGCTCGTCGATCTTCTCATCGCTCAATACCCGGGTGGCCGTTACGTTTAGCAGACCGCTTGCGGCTTGTGGGTGTTTGATATGATCATCATATGCTGCCGGCGTATTGACGAGTCTTTAGAGTCCTACACAGAGGTTTCCTGGCTCAAGCGAAACGAAATAGGAGCGCATATGAGATATGTGCGGGACCGAGAATAATGCGTGTATGTGATACCGTATTCTATTCTCGCGATGAATGTATCGATTGGTTGTATGCGATATAACCTATTTATCGAATCAAGTATTGATTCGATAAGCCGATACATAGGATACTAGTAAGTTATATGCGATATGAACGGATCGTTAAATGAAGTGTTGATTTAATGATTTAATGTATAATTATATATTTGATATATTACTTTGCATTAACTAGTATTGGTTCACTTTAAATGGATTTTCTCACTTGGATGTACAAGTTGTATATGTGATATACTTTTTGTGCAAATGAATGTATCATGTTTGATGATACATGTTTACTTGGTTAAGTGTAAAGAATTAAATCATGGTTAAACTAATGATTAGGGTTTTGTTTTTCCATTACTTATTTATTCATTTATTTATTTGTTTATTCATTTTGGAAAATAAATGGCATAAAGAGAAAATGGTGACTTTCTTTGTTTGCATCTTGAAGCTTCATGAAGCTTTGACTAAGTGACCATTTTGTCTCATGCTTAACCCTAACCACTCTATTTAACCCTTGTTCATTCTCTACACTTGACCATGGTTGTATTATGACAAGTATTGATTTTCTTTTCTATTTCAAGATAACTTATCATAATAATATCATCTTCTTCTTCTTTTTTTCAAGATGAAGAAGCTTGATTCCATCAATGGTGATTTCATGAAAAGAGTGAGAAATCCAATTCTAAAGTGAACCCACCTCCTATTTCTTCATCCTCTACCTCTTGCCAAGTAGTATAGGGTGTTTACTTCACAAGTTTTCATGGCTTGGTGAAGTGGGAGCTTGATCTTGTGATGCTTCGACGTAGATCATCTTCGGCATCGTTGTCGATGACCTAGCCCGCCCATTTTTCCGATGAAGCCGACGCTAGAGCCCGGGTTTCGATTTGGACAGCGAGGGGACTTCATCACGGAGCCGTGGAGGTGGAGGACCGGATCAACAAAGGTTGTATTTCCGTTCACTTAGTTATATTGTTAACTAGTTTCATTAGTCGCCTAAAATTCTAGTCAACGATCCGTATTAGGGTTTCTCGGCACTTGTAATATTTGAAATTGGCATGGTTGATGCCTTGTGAGACCTCCTTAGAGTGCTTAGGACCCCTACAGTTTGCTATCAGAGACAGTATACTGGTGCTCAGTGAAGACTGGGTACACTGGACGGACTCGTCGAGAACTCCCAAATGGTATTATACCTCATGTCAGATTGCAGTTCTCTGGTAACACTGGTACAGGTTAGTTTGTAGACCCGAGATCGTCATAGAGTCTTGTGTGATTCCCACTGTGTTTTGATTTCCACCTTACATCGTTCAAGAGAACGTGCAAAACGGTGGCTTTTGGGTAGAGTCCCGAATCACATGGAGGCAATGAGAGATAGGAGGGGTTTTGTCTCTCCTGGTATTGGGAGTTGAGGTTGCGTTGTGCTCGATTGGTTATAACAGGAAGTCCCTGGCCAGGGCTGATATGGAGATCTACTGGTAAGTGTTATCAGTTGTTTCTCGACCCGTTATGAGCCTCATATCGACATGACTTATTGAGTTACTGGGGTCTGATGTTTACCACCACTAGACAAGATATGCGACATATTAGACGAAGAGACCGGACTGTACGGTGGTGTTACTGATTGGATTCGCAGGAGTATGAGCAGACTTGCTTGTTGATCTTCTAATCGCTCAATACCCGGATGGCCTTTACTTTTAGCAGATCACTTGCGGCTTGTGGGTGCTTGATATGATCCTAACCTACTTCCGGCATATTGACGAGTCTTTAGAGTCCTACACAGAGTTTTCCTGGCTCAAGCGAAAAGGAGTAGGAGCACATATGTGATTTGTGCGGGACCGAGATTGATACGTTATGAGATACCGTATTCTATTCTCGTGATTTGGGACATTGGTCGGTTACATGCGATATAGCCTGGTTATCGGATCAAGTGTTGATTCGATAAGTTGTTACACAATGATATTAGTCGGTTATATGTGATATAGCCGGATTATTAAATCAAGTGTTGATTTAATGATTTAATGTATAATTATATATTTGATATATTATTTTACATTAACTAGTATTAGCTCACTTAAGATTTATTTTCTTAGTTTTGTGCATGTGTATATATGTGATATATATAAGTGTACATTATTTTGTATCATGCTTGATGATACTTGCAACAAAGTATCATGCTTGATGATACATGCAACAAAGGTGTGTGTATGACATACACCATGCTTGGTTTAATTTCTAGGGTTTTATTCATTTTGGTAATTATAAAATAGTGGTATTTTGTCTTGGATGAAAGCTTGTAGAAGCTTGTAGTTATTATTGACCAAGTCCACTTGTTGGGGTAAAAATTTACACCCCGGTTGACCAAGTCAAAATCAAAGTCAACCCCAAGCCAAGTGGGCCTAAACCCAGATCCAGTGGGCCCATGCCCTGGTCGAGACCGAACATGAAGCGGCCGGCCTCCCCCCATGCCAAGATAAAAAATTTGTAATAAATAATTTTGTTGTATTTCTTTTATTTTATTTTATGGATAAATGTAAGAAAAATAAGCATAAAACCAAATTTTTGTAAAGCCCATGGCTTATGTGCAAAAAGAAATGGCACATGAGCCATGTGATAGGCAAAATGCCATTTTGTGAAGCCCAAGGGGCTATGTGTAAAGTGTATAGCCTATAAAGGCAAGGATAATGAAAATATCTCACAACTTTTCTCTCTCTCCAAAAAAATTTAGATCTGAGATCTTTTCTCCTTCTTCAATGTTCCAAAACCTTCTTCTTACTTTTGAATTAAATCAAGAGTTTTACTCTTCATTTTATAAAACTAAATAGTTTTTCACCTCAAAACCCATAAAGAGGAACTCGGATCTTCCATTAGATCTCAAAAAGAAGAGATTTTTAAAATCTCATATCTCTTGATCTTCAAGATCCAGCAACCAGAGGAGAAAGAAGAAGAAGAACCCCTTTCATTAACCCCAAGCCAAGTGGGCCTAAGCCCAGATCCAGTGGGCCCATACCCGGGTCGAGCCCGAACATGAAGCGGCCGGCCTCCCCCCATGCCAAGATAAAAATTTTGTAATAAATAATTTTGTTGTATTTATTTTATTTTATTTTATGGATAAATGTAAGAAAAATAGGCATAAAGACAAATTTTTGTAAAGCCCATGGCTTATGTGCAAAAAGAAATGGCACATGAGCCACGGGATAGGTAAAAAGCCATTTTGGGAAGCCTAAGGTGCTATGTGTAAAGTGTATAGCCTATAAAGGCAATGAAAATGAAAATATCTCACATCTTTTCTATCCCTCCAAAAAAATTTAGATCTGAGATCTTTTCTCCTTCCTCAAGGTTCCCAAACCTTCTTCTTTCTTTTGAATTAAATCAAGAATTTTACTCTTCATTTTATAAAACTAAATAGTTTTTCACCACAAAACTCATAAAGGGGAACTCAGATCTTCCATTAGATCTCAAAAAGAAGAGATTTTTAAAATCTCATATCTCTTGATCTTCAAGATCCAGCAACTAGAGGAGAAAGAAGAAGAACCCCTTTCATATACCCCAAAACATCTTAGGAGTTTAACTCCACTCTGATTTCTCTTTCGAGAATTTCTAGGGCTAAAAGCCTCTTTTTCTCTCCATCGCTCTGTGCTCAAGCATAAAACATCCACATGCCGACACGTGGCGCACTTGCGCTTAGGCGCCCGACGCTCAAGCGCAAAGCGCGCACGTGCCGACACGTGGCGCGCCTGCGCTTGAGCTCAAAGCGACCAGCGCTCTAGCACAAAGCGCCTACGTGCCGACACGTGGAGCGCCTGCGCTCCAGCACCCTACGCTCAAGCGCAAAGCTCCCACGTGCCGACACGTGGCGCGCTTGCGCTCCAGCGCCCTGCGCTCAAGCGCAAAGCGCCCACGTGCCGACACATGGTGCCCAGCGCTCAAACGCCCTGCGCTCAATGGCAAAGTGCCCACGTGCCGACACGTGGCGCGCCTGCGCTCAAGCGCAAAGCGTCCACGTACCGACACGTGGCGCGCGCCTGCGCTCCACCGCCCAGCGCTCAAGCGTAAAGCGTCCACGTGCCGACACGTGGCGCGCTTGCGCTCAAGCGCCCAGCGCTCAAGCGCAAAGCGCCTACGTGCCGACATGTGGCGCGCTAGCGCCTAAGCGCATAGTACCTAAGTGCACAACGCTCAAGGTGCAAACCCCACGCGTCCTTTGGGCGCTTTTTCCCTTTTTTTATATATATACATGTATATATATATGTACAGATACACACACACTACACAACACTGTCCTCCCCAAAAAAAATTTGGGCCGAGGCGCTGCCCCGCACCCCGCAAGGGGGCTGCTGGCCCCCTTGACCCCCAGCCCACTATCCGGGTAGCGGGACCCGCGTAAAAACTCTGCGTGGCTCCCGATATATCCAAGCCCCCTCCAAAAAAAAACACACATACACTGCACATTGAGTTCGCATGACCAGTTTAACCCGTCAATCGGAGGTTCCATCGCTCCAAAGGCTAGGGGTAATTAACGGCAGCTTAGTCCGCGGCTGCCTGAGATTCGAATCCCCACAATCAATAAACCCCGGCCTACCCTAGGCAGGGGGAATCTGTAGTACGCTTGACCAGCGCGCGCGTATTCCCATCTCAATGGGGTGACGAAAAACACCATACAGATTCGGGCACGCCCGGTGGGACCTTTCTCTCCTCCCATATTTCGGGTTAAATGTTCATGCGAACTCAATCAATATACATATCGATTGCCTATACTGAAATGATGTTTTTTTTTTCGTGCAGCAATCAACTTTCGACGACAATGTCTCCCAAGACGAATTCAACTTCCAACGCGACCCCGATCCCGTACGTGGTCAAGGTCAATGCTCGTGTGGTTCTCCCCGCAAGCCTCAGTCGACAGTGGGAGGAACTGCCCCGCCAGTTTGGCCCCGTCATCATCTACCCTGCCAGAAGCGCTCATCTGGCAGAAATCCCGGAAAAACAGGTGGCCAAGCCGGTCTCAAGGGGCAAGAGGCCGAATGTTGTGATTGCTAAGGCACCACAACCGAAACTTAAGACGGTGTCTGAACGACTCTCTGGCGCTCCAACCGGGGGCAATACTTTCGGTGCAAAGGGCAACATCAAATGTTGCGGATGAGCTCAGGTGATGACTCCAACAAATGTACAATCGAGCATATCTCCAAAGACCTCCATCGCCCGGTCTGCGGAGTCTTCCTAAAGAGCCGAAGTCTTTCAGGTTCTTAGAACAGCAAAGTTAAAGCAGAAGCGGCTCAGGTATCGAGCCAACAAGAGTGCCAGGGCTTCGGCCAAATGGAATCTTGTGAAGTTCCAAGTGCAAGGTCGCCCCGCGACGACAGCTGAGTCGGACGTAAGAATCAGCAATTCCTTCGAGCCTCTGAAGTGGGTTCAGAAAAATGCCATGACCGCCAGAATCAAGAAGACAACGGTCCAAACAATGCTACAAAGAGACGTGTCCCGGCCCCAACAGAAAAGTATGACACTGTCTCTTCAAGAGTCTATCAGGCGCTCTGTGTCGCACGAAAGCACCGGGGAAAATCCAGAAAAGAAGCGCCAGCACCATTCAAGAATCCGGCCAGGCCATCCGCCTTCATTCGACTGCCCGCTACTAAAACAGGGGGGTCAAGACAGCGATCTGTGAAATCAGCTACTGATAATAAAAAGAGGGCTGGATATATTATCCATACGGTCTATATGGCGGGCGGGCGCCCCAGCGATAACCTTCGCAGCAAAAGCAAAGATGGGGCCACCACATCCCAAGTCCAATCTGGCTTGAATGTGGTTGCCGCTTCCTAAGAACATCCGCCTCCGCCGGATGATGAAAACCCTCTCGAGGAGGAAGATAAGCAGAAAGACCTCTCGGTCCATGCAGAGTCAAGCTCGGACAGCGAGGAAGAGCCGACTTTCGGCCCCAGGACCGCGGAGCAAGAGCTGCTTCCAGAGCTTCGAAAACAGCTCAGGAGCAAGGATAAAGAGATGACCAAGCTCTATTCGAAAATTGACGACCTAACAAACGTTGTGATGCAGCTTACGGGTCAAATGGCTCGAGCGCCTCCCAATCAAGCATAAGTCGCTACTAATCAGCCGGGTGATGACAATCCGAAGCAGCCAATGCATGTTCCTTTCGGCCTAAGACTGGTCGAGCCGCACGAAAGCCGGCCACATACCGCTTCTGGGGACGCCTTGGCCCCAGATAGCACTTTCCCGCTAACACAAGATCGGATAATGGATTTGGTCACCCGCAAAGTTAAAACATTGGTGGCTGAAGTTGAAGCTCAGAAAGAGATTGGCAGTAGTAGGCGGCCATACCCCGCATAGTACGATCTGATCGAGTTTCCGAGCGTCTACGTCATTCCAATGTTCGGAAGATTTGACGGGATGGGAAACGCAAATCAGCACGTCGCCCACTTCAAAGCATCGTGCTGAAATACAGGGGGTAATGACGCGCTCCTTCTTCGTCAGTTTGTCAACAGCCTGACCAGTGTCACCTTCGACTGGTACGCGAGTATACCAGACGGGTCCGTCGTTACCTTTGCCCAAATGGAGTCTCTGTTTCGGCAAAGGTTCATGAGCGTCAGTGATAAAATCTCTATTGCCGACCTTGTGAGGACCAAACCGGGGAAGAATGAAAGCAACACCGACTTTATCGCCCGATGGCGTAATCTCACAGTCAAGTGCGAACCGCCGCTGGAGCAGGACCAGTCCGTCAGCCATCTCATTGGGAACCTCAGCAATTGGATGGTCCCATTCTTGTGTACAGCGGGCCTCAAGACATTTCAGGAGCTAACCAGGAAAGTCCAAATGCTGGAACGCTCGAAGCAAGAGTCTCCGCCGGACTCTCAGAGAGAAAAAACTTGGAAAATCAAGCGGGACGACAGCCGTAGAAGCGGGAGTTCCAGCAGTACCAATGTCTTCAATGCGTCGGACAATGAAGAAAAGCAAAGGGCGGGCGAATTCAAAACCAACCGGTCTCGAAAGACATTGCTGGGAGAAGATGGGCCTTCCCTTGAGGAGAAGAAGAACAAGGTTTACTCTTTCAGAAGGGACAAGGTCCGCAAGATATTTAAAAATGCCCTGAACAACGGTCTACATTTGCCGGAGTCAAAAAGACCCCAAGAAGCAAAAATGACCGACAATCCCCTGTATTGCCCGTACCACCGAGTAGTGAGCCATGCGATCGAGGATTGCTATATCTTCAAGGACTGGGTCGAGAAGCAGTATAAGGCTGGAGATATCGAGCTGTCCAAAAGTGTGTTGGTGAACAATCAAGTTGCAACCACCAACTTTATACAGACAGAAGTTGAAGCCTTCTAGGAGCAGACAGCCGAACCCGCTGCCCTGAGAAATGAAACGTACTCATCGCGGCCTCCGTGGAGTACGCACAAATCTAATAAGACGAAGAAGATGATAAAGCTACTTCGGAAAGAGCCCAGGACGGAATGGGAAGGGAAGAAGAAACCTACCAGTCCAGCTGCCAATGCGGCTCCATCAGGCTCAAAATCCAAGAAGCTCAAGAAGAAGAAAAGTGCAGCTCAGCGCGAAAAGGAGTCTGCAGGGAGATCGAACATTCAAAAATATATCGATTCCCTCGAAGAATATGAACAGAAGGAAAGAACTCTGATTCAATTGAAGGAGTTCCTCCCTGTATGAGCGGCTGAAATTCTGGTAGAGTTCGAGGAAGACTCCAATGAAGAGGTCCCTATAGTGACCTACTACGCCATCCATCTGGGCAGCGACTCTGAGGGGGAGCTCTGTTTCTCGAAGAGGATGAGGAGCTTGCCACAAAGGCCAATCAAATCCAGCTCAGAAGCGGCAGGGCTCTACCGCCAAATCAGTGCAACGCCCCAAAAGTGAAGGAAAACAGGTGGCTAATGAGGAAGATGGCGGAGAGCCGGCTGATGAAAACTCAAGTCCTTCCTCGGTGGACTATAATGTCTTGGCTCATTTCCGGAAGCTTCCGTCTCTCCTGAGCATCTACGATGCCTTGGTCCTATCCAAGGAGCTTAGAGATGTCCTCATTCACGCTCTACAAAACCCTGAGCGGTATCAGGCTCGTTTTGCAGAAATTAATATGAAAGAAGATCAGTACAGTTTGCAAGCCGCCGCAGTCAAGTTTAAGGATGAAGACTTGCTACTGGGAACATCTGAGCATAATCGGCCGCTTTACGTGACCGGGTACAGCGACGGAGATCGAATTAATCGCATATTGATTGATCCGGGGTCCTCAGTGAACATCATGAACTTGCGAACTCTGAAGAGTTTGTCAATGGACGTCCGACACCTGTCAAGGGAAAGGATTGTCATTCAAGGCTTCAACCAAAATTGCCAGCAAGTTCTGGGGTCCATAGCTCTGCCAATCAAATTCGGGGATCTGCAAACTGAAGCTAAGATATACGTGTGACGCCGACACGTCTTATAAGATTCTCTTGGGACGG
Source organism: Agapanthus africanus (assembly GCA_030015575.1). NCBI lineage: Eukaryota > Viridiplantae > Streptophyta > Magnoliopsida > Asparagales > Amaryllidaceae > Agapanthus > Agapanthus africanus. The sequence goes on along the minus strand of JASDDO010000031.1, from coordinate 179,497,607 downwards.
CCGTGGCTCCACGATTACGGTATCGTCCTGTCAACTCTCTATCAATGCATGAAGTATACTAAAAATGGAGAAGAAAGACGCATTGACGGAGACATCCAGCCGTTCTGTGTGCATGAAGTCCGATATGATGATTCTCGGTACTTTATGAACCACCAAAATGTTAAGCCACAACTGACTGAGGATAGAGCGGCCCCAAGACTAAAAGGAAAATTTGAGCCGGCTGTCACTTTCAAAAGCAAAAACGCCTAAGTGCGCCCGCATTTTGGTAGCGACACTGATGAGTCCGAAGCTGGGAGTCCGTCCTTCCGTAAAACTCGGCTTCGTTTCGGTAGCGATACAGACGAATCTGTTACTGAAGCCCCATCTAGCAGCAAAGTCTGCCCTCATCTTGGCAGCGACACTGAAGAGTCGGAGGAAGAGGACCTACCGTGCAACAGCGGTGCAGATTGGACCCCCATGCAACAAGTGAAACTATGAGAGACCTTCGAAATTGCAGAAGGTTCCCTAACCGTCACAAGGGTACCAGAGCAGATGTGCAAAGAGCTCAATGCATTGTCAGTCTCCACCGTGGACCAGCTGAAAACTTTCGACGTTCCCGGAAGGAAAAGTGGACAGAAAGGCATCCTGTTTTATGGGTCAAACCCCGTTGTGCACCCGGAGATTTGTCTGTCGCATGCCTTCCATACGAAAGAGGCATAAGGGCCATCCTCAATCCCAGATACTATGCGCCCAAGATGCGGGAATACTTCATAAAGTGCGGATGCCGGTCATATTAAACGGAGTCCGAAGCAATGTTTTACGAAGGGCTATGGCATCCACCTCAGGTCCGAGCACTTATCGATGGACGAATTCCATATAGGCGGGGCATAGGTTTCATCCAGCCTGATTCTAAGGCATGCTACATGACCCATATTGGGGAAGCCAGCGAAGTGTCAAATGATGAAGACGAGCTAACCGAGCCCCCAAGAAGCTCCTCAAGAGCTCGAAGATGGCGGACAAGCAACCTTTGATGAGCTAACCGAGATTGACTTAGGAATGCCCGATGATCCAAGCCCGACCTACGTCAGCTCACTCTTGTCGGAGAAAATGAAAGAGCAGATAATTGCCCTACTGCATGAGTTCGTTGACTGCTTCGCGTGGACATACAAAGAAATGCCTGGCCTTTCCCCTAAAGTGGCCGTGCATAAGATCGCTATATCTCCTGATGCTAAGCCAGTCAAACAAGCTCCTCGACGAATGAGAAGGGAACTAGAAGAAAAGGTCATCGAGCAAACCAAGAAGCTCATCTATGCCGGCTTCATCAGGGAAGATAAATATGCGGACTGGATCACATGCATAGTCCCAGTGAAGAAGAAAAATGGGCAGATCCGAGTTTGTGTCGATTTCAGGGACCTCAACAAGGCATGTCCTAAAGATGACTTTCCGCTAACGGTCATGAAATGATGGTCGATGACACCTTAAATTATGAGTTGTTCACTTTTATGGATGGCTCGTCTGGATATAATCAGATCAAGATGTCGCCTGAGGATGAGAAACACAGAGCATTCCGAACCCCGATCGGAATATACTGTTACAACGTGAGGCCGTTCGGACTGAAGAACGCAGGTGCTACGTATCAAAGGGCAATGACCAATATCTTTGATGACCTAATTCATAATGTTGTCGAATGTTATGTTGATGATCTGGTCGTCAAGACTAAAACCAAGGCCGATCATATCCAAGATCTTAGGACCATTCTCACCTGACTGAGGGAATACGATCTGAAAATGAATCCTCTGAAATGCGCTTTTGGCGTGTCATCGGGAAAATTCCTAGGCTTCATAGTCCGACATCGAGGGATCGAAATTTACCCATCACAGATAAAGGCCATCATAGATATGCCCCCTCCGAAGAGTCTGACGCAGCTAAGATCTTTTCAAGGCAAGCTTGCTTATATACGGAGGTTTATCTCAAATTTATCGGGGAGTTGTAGGCCCTTCTCAAAGCTCATGAAGAAAGGAGCTCCTTTTATCTGGGATGCCGAATGTCAAGCAGCGTTCGAAAGCATCAAACAATACTTGTTGCACCCTCCAGTGCTGGCCGCTCCCATTCCAAATAAACCGCTGATTCTCTACACTGCCACAATAGATGAGTCACTCGGTGCGCTCCTTGCCCAGAATAACGAGGAAGGAAAAGAAAATGCCCTCTACTACCTCAGTCGAACTCTAGTCGGGGCGGAACACAACTATTCTCCAATCGAAAAGCAAGGCCTGGCTCTGATATTTGCTGTGATGAAGTTGAGGCACTATCTGCTCGCTCATCGGGTTATGCTGATCTCCAAGGTCGACCCGCTCAAACACTTGATGACCAGAGCAAGCCTAGCCGGGAGAATGGCAAGATGGGCTGTCATGCTACTTGAGTTTGACCCAGTTTATACTCCTCAGAAAGAAGTGAAAGGGCAAGCACTTGCAGACTTCCTTGCCGCTCATCCTATACCAGAAGGGTCGCCGCTAAATTAGGAGTTACCCGACAAACAAGTGCTGCACCTCGAGGAAGATAGGCCATGTTGGGAGCTCTACTTTGATGGAGCCTCATTAATATGGACCTCCAGTAAATCAAGAATCCTGGAGATAAAAACAGGGATAGGATTGGTGTTCATCACACTATCAATGGGAACCCTACGGCGTTCTTTCGCTCTCACCGCGCCTCGAACGAACAACGAAGCTGAGTATGAAGCCCTGATAGCTGGTTTGGAACTCGCCATAGAAATGGAAATCCTTCGGCTACGGGTTTACGGTGACTCTTAGCATGTCGTCAACCAAGTAAGCGGCGACTATAAGTTATACAAATCCGAGTTAGCTCGGTATAGAGGTCAAGTGGTGGAACTCATGAAACGGTTCACTGACATTGAACTAATGAGAGTCCCTAGAGCGTTGAATGGAAAGGCTGACGTACTCGCTCGCTTAGCCAAGGAGCTGGTTGATCCTGACATGGACGAAATTCTAATCACAGTCAGGAGCCGACAAATTCTACACCCAGTCTCTCTACGAGAAGAGGAAAGCGCGGAACAGAAGAGCAGCCCTGCCAAAGAAGCTTCGATCATCCAAGACGAGCCCGATTGGTGAGAACCCTCCATAGAGTACCTCCGATACAACAAGCTGCCTGAAGAAAAATCTGCGAGGATTCAGCTGAAGAAAAGAGCTCTCCGATACGTGTTTGTAAATGACATGTTATACCACAGGTCATATGACCAACTCTGGCTCAGGTGTCTGTCATTGGCCGAAGCCCAAAAGGTCATGAAAGATGTTCACTCGGGTGTTTACGGTTCTCACCAATCTGGCCACAAGATGCGAGTTCAAATCAAACGGCTTGGGTATTACTGGCCCACCATGATAAGGGATTGCGGAGAGCATGCAATGAAATGTCAGATCTTCCAAATCCATGGTGATTTCATTCACAAGCATCCCAATCCGTTGCATCTTACGGTGGCGTCGTGGCCCTTCGAAGTCTGGGGCATCGACATTGTTGGCCAAATTGATCCTCCGTCATCCAAAGGACACCGGTTCATACTGGCCGCAACAGACTACTTCTCCAGATAGGCTGAAGCTGTCCCGCTAAAAGAAGTCAAGACAAAGATATTCTGACATTCTCCAGCATAATATTCTATACCGCTTCGGTACACCAAAAAGAATCATTTCTGACAACGGGCCTTCTTTCAAGAGCTTCAATGTCTCAAGGTTCGCTACTCAGCACAAGATAGACTGGAGATATTCTTCCATCTATAATCCAAGAGCCAATGGGCTAGCCGAAGCCTTCAACAAGAATCTATGCAAGCTCCTAAGGAAAAATGCTTCAGCCAACAAGACAGACTGGAATCTCAAACTTCATGAGGCGTTGTGGGCATTTTGTACCATGCACCGTACTCCAACTCAGTCCACTCCATACTCATTGCTCTTCGGAGTGGAGGCGGTCCTCCCCCTCGAAGTCGAAGTGTCAAGCTTAAGAATGGCCGTTCAGCACGAGTTGAAGGAGGAGGAAAACGTGCTCCTTCGACTTGAAGAGCTCGATGCCCTCGAAGAAAAGTGGCTCGCGATGCAACAAAATCTGGAGCTATACCGAGCCCAAATGTCATGGGCCGATGACAAGATAACCCGTCCTCGCGGTTTCAAGAAAGGTGAATTGGTGTTGGTCCTCAAAAGACCGATCATCCCCAATCGACATGCCAAGGGAAAATTTGAGCCAAACTGGGAAGGACCATACGTCATCGAGAAAGTGTTCGACGGAGGATCCTACCAACTAATAAGTGCCGAGGGAGAAAGGCCCATACCACCCATCAATGGCCGATATCTCAAGAAATACTACACGTGAATGCTCCAAGTCGCAGGCGAATTGAGCACATCAGCCCTACGGTCTGGATCATACATCCTGCAAAACCGTATACAATCCACGGCTGTAAATGACCTCTATCTCTCCCAAATCCTGCCCGTGAGGCTACTTTTAAAGTCCCACCAGCGACAAAAAAAGAGGAAAAAAAGAAAAAAATAGAAAAAAGAAAAAAGAAAAAAAAGAAGGTATGTCTACAAGCAAAACGGGCACGGATGAAAACCCGAAAGGGCTCCGTGAATAAAAACAGCAGGACTACCGGCGAGTTTGTGAAAACCCGAAAGGGAGCAAACTCGTGAAAAGAGATGAATACACTAGCAAAGTCCTCTCGACATTGTGAGGAGAAAACCCCTGCATGAGATCCTTACGACTCACAAAGGAGCAACACACTTAGGAATCCTCACGATTCCTAAGGAGAACATACACCTGCGAGATCCTCTCGACTCGTAGGGAGAAAATGCTTTTATGAGACCCTCACGGCTCATAAAATTGAAAAGCCTTAGGTTATAGGGACCCAAACCTGTCTCCTAAGCCATCGTTCCCCAACGGGCAACGGCAAATGATGAGTTGCTCCTGGCATTTCGCTTCAGTGTTAGCGGTGCTGATGCCGACCAAAAATCCAAATCCCAAGTCCTCCCAAGGCAAATGTTGAGTTGCTCCTGGCATTATTCCAGTGCAGCAATGCTGATGCCAAACATGATCCAAATTCCAAGTCCCCAAATGGCGAATGATGAGTCGCTCCTGGTACCATATTCCAGTGTAGCGATGCAGACCCCAACCAAAATCCAATTTCTCAAAATTCTCCAGCCCTACAGCCAGTCCCTAAATTGACTGCCGTATACAATCCACGGGCTTAAATAATTCACGTCATACCTATGCCCCACCAAAATCACCAGTTACGCGGCTGGTCTCCGCCTTTGGAATTATGCTCCATTGAGAAGACCCACTCATGTGTCCTCACGATACATGAGGAGAACAAACCTTTGTGGGATCCTTACGACTCATAAAGGAAAAACACACTTAGGAGTCCTCACGACTCCTAAAGATAAAATACACCTGCGGGATCCTTACGACTCGTAGGGAGAAAATGCTTTTATGGGACCCTCACGGCCCATAAAATTGAAAAGCCTAAGGTGATAGGGACCTAAACCTGTCTCCTAAGCCATCGCTCCCCCAACAGGAATAGGCAAATGATGAATTGCTCCTGGCACGTGTGCTTCAGTGTTAACAACGCTGATGCCTACCCTAACCCCAAAATCCCAAACTCCAATCCAATAGACCCCTAAGTCTTTAAATTGGGAATAGATGACCCCTAAGTCGTTAAAATGGGATCAAATGACCCCTAAGTCGTTAAACTGGGAACGAGGGAAATCTCCTCATGGCAGATGATGATTCGCTCCTGGTACCATATTCCAATGCACCGATGTTGATGCTAAACCAAAACCAAAATCCCCAAATCCTGACAAATGATGATTCTCTCCTGGTACCATATTCCAGCGTAGCGATGCTGATGTCAACCCAAATCACATCAAGTCAGCAAAACAACCAATGACCACCCTGGCAGAATCAAATTCCACCTCGGAAACAAGTCAACTTCATCCCTGACGCCACAAGAAGCGGGGAAAGTCAAATCCAGGATCGACCGTCCACGTCGCTAAAATGGAAGCACCGACCGTCCGCGTCGCTAAAATGGCAGCATCGACCATCCAAGTCGCAAAAAGGGCAGCATCGACCGTCCACGTCGCTAAAATGGCAGCACCGACCGTCGGCGTTGCTAAAAGGGCAGCAACGACCGTCCAAGTCGCAAAAAGGGCAGAACCGACCGTCCAAGTCACAAAAATGGCAGCACCGACCGTCCACGTCGGTAAAATGGCATGACCAACCGTCCACGTCGCTAAAATGGCAGCATCGACCATCCATGTCGCTAAAATGGCAGCATCGACCGTCCACGTCGCAAAAAGGGCAGCAACGACCGTCTAACTCGCAAAAAGGGAAGAATCGACCGTCCACATCGCTAAAATGGCAGCAACGACCTTCCAAGTCGGAAAAAGGGCAGAATCGACTGTCCACGTCGCTAAAATGGAAGTGTTGACCGTCCAAGTCGCAAAAAGGGCAACATCGACCGTCCAAGTCGCTAAAAGGGCAGCATCGGCCGTCTAAGTCGCAAAAAGGGCAGCATTGACCGTCCATGTCGTAAAAAGGGTAGTGAAGGATTCCTACAAAGCGGGAACCAGATCACTCCGGGCCATGGAAACGTCTATCACAGACACTCCGTCTCGGAGACATGTCAAGCAACGACCGTCCATGTCTTAAAAAGGGCAGTGCCGGCTTCCCAAAAAGCGGGAACCAAATCAGGTCGCCTCCAAGTAAAAGAAGATCCATCAATTTCATGCACACGACCCACATATATGGTGTGCATTTATTGATGAGGGGCAAATTTTTGGGGTAAAAATTTACACCCTGATTGACCAAGTCAAAATCAAAGTCAACCCCAAACCAAGTGGGCTCATGCCCGGGTCGAGCCCGAATATAAAGCGGCCGGTCTCCCCCAATGCCAAGATAAAAATTTTGTAATAAATAATTTTGTTGTATTCCTTTTATTTTATTTTATGGATAAATGTAAGAAAAATAGGCATAAAGCCAAATTTTTGTAAAGCCTATGACTTATGTGCAAAAAGAAATGGCACATGAGCCATGCGATAGACAAAATGCCATTTTGTGAAGCCCAAGGGGGATATGTGTAAAGTGTATAGCCTATAAAGGCAAGGATAATGAAAATATCTCACAACTTTTATCTCTCTCCAAAAAAATTTAGATTTGAGATCTTTTCTCCTTCCTCAAGGTTCCAAAACCTTCTTCTTTCTTTTGAATTCAATCAAGAGTTTTACTCTTCATTTTTATAAAACTAAATAGTTTTTCACCACAAAACCCATAAAGGGGAACTCAGATCTTCCATTAGATCTCAAAAAGAAGAGATTTTTAAAATCTCATATCTCTTGATCTTCAAGATCCAGCAACCAGAGGAGAAAGAAGAAGAACCCCTTTCATCAACCCCAAAACATCTTAGTAGTTTAACTCCACTCTGATTTCTCTTTCGAGAATTTCTGGGGCTAAAAGCCTCTTTTTCTCTCCTGCGCCCCGCGCTCAAGCGCAAAGCGCCCACGTACCGATATGTGGCAGGCTTGCGCTCAAGCGCCCAGCGCTCAAGCGTAAAGCGCCCACATGCTGACACGTGGCGCGCCTGCGCTCAAGCGCAAAGCGCCCACGTGGCGCGCTTGCGCTCAAAGCGCCCAGCGCTCAAGCGCAAAGAGCCCACGTGCCGACACGTGGCGCGTCTGCACTCCAGCGTCTTGCGCTCCAGCGCTGTGCGCTCAAGCGCAAAGCGCCCACGTGCCGACACGTAGCGCGCCTGCGCTCCAGCGCCCTGCGCTCAAGAGCCCTGCGCTCAAGCGCAAAGCACCCACGTGCCGACACGCGGCGCGCCTGCACTCAAGCGCCTAGCGCTCAAGCGCAAAGCACCCACGTGCTGACACGTGGCATGCTACCGCCTAAGCGGACAGCACATAAGCGCACAACGCTCAAGGCGCTGATCCCACGCGTCCTTTGGGCGCTTTTCCCTTTTTTTTATATATATACATCTATATATATGTACAGATACACGCACACTCCATAACGCTGTCCCGTAGAAACTCTGCGTGGCTCTTGATATATCCAAGCCCCCTCCAAAATAAAATACACGTACACTGCACATTGAGTTCGCATGACCGGTTTAACCCGTCAATCGGATGTTCCCTCGCTCCAAAGGCGAGGGGTAATTAACGACAGCTTAGTCCGCGGCTGCCGGAGTTTCGGATCCCCACAATTAATAAACCCAGGCCTACCCTAGGCAGGGGGAATCTGTTGTACGCCTGACCAGTGCGCGCGTATTCCCATCTCAATGGGGTAACGAAAAACACCCTACACGACTCTATTATTTTAACATAGATATTTATTAATCCAACCAATTAAATCTAGCCATGGTTAACTCACTACAAATGTTAGTATATGATACTAACTCACCTAGGGTTACCATTATCTTTTGGATAATGATCATGAAAGTTTTCTTCTTCTTCTTCCTCTCAAGATTTCTAGCTTCAATGGAGATGAGAGAAAAAAGTGAGAAAATCAAATCTAAAGTGAGCCCACTTCCTACTTCATCATCCTCTACTACTTGCCATTTAGTATAGGGTGTTTGCTTCACTAGTTTCACAATTAGTGAAGAGATAGCTTGGGTTAGTGTCTCCTCGACGTAGATCATCTTCGGCCTCGAAGACTTCGAAGCAAGCATGTTCGTTTCTTCAAGGGAGCCTCACTAGAGTCTGGGACTTCATGATCGCAGAGAAAGGACTACTACACAAAGCTAGTGATGTGAAGGACCCGTCTACAAAGGTTGTATTCCTTGTTCACTTTATTTGCAAAGTAGTTTGCATTTCATTCCGTCGGATTTCTAGTATACGATTTTAGGGTTAGGGTTAGCTAGAACGACAAATTTTTGAATTTGGCATGGACGATGCCTCCCGAAACCTTGCTGGCGTGCTAGGCAACCCTGCAGTGATATGATGTGAGATATGTCCACCATGAGTTTTCTCGGCTCTTGAGCGATCTCATACACCTGATTCAAGGAGGAGGAAGAACCGTCTGTGGGTGCATGGTGGACCTGGTGTGGTACCCTGGGGCAAGATTGTCGCAGATGATGGCGTTGAGTCTGGCAGGGGAACACTACCGATCGGATATTCATGACGCGGCGGATATTTGGAGGATACCGACATAGCCGTGAAATTGATATTTGTGCCAGTCCGGATTGCCGGAGCCCGGGGCCAGTCCGGATTGCCGGAGCCCGAGATATTAGATATTGGGATATATGCTTAGTGTCGATGCATGACACAGATTCTATGTTGATTTCATTGATGATACCTGGATTTTTTATATACAGAAATCTCACTAAATAAAGAAAACAGTTTTCTCTTTCATGATGTATTCTGTTTTCATTATAATGCATTCATACATCATATATATATTATGTTGCTACCTGAGGCACTGACATGAGCACTTGTTATTACACTTATGTGTAGATTGTTCAGGTTTATATATTAAGGATATATATTATCGTATGACTTAGGATTGAGTCATACATGTGATTTCTGCTCGCTGATGTTTTCTACTCACAGGTTGGCAACTCACCCCGGTTATGCCACAGTTTCTTGCAGGTTTTGCCATAAAGGTTTCCTTGGCGGCTTTGCTGGCACACTGCTTCCTTCCGGGTGATTGCTTTGGTAGGTGGGTTCACTCGTATCGTGACCATCATTGTACATTATTTTTTATTTCAGTTGTATCTAGTAACTCCGCCATCAATCAGACATGTATATATTTCAGACATAGAAAACCAGTTGTTATTCTTTCGACCTTAGAGTCGCGATTGTATTATTATGGATTTGTAGCATTTCAGAAAAATAAAACATTATTTTTGGGAATTTTTATAATTAAATAATAAATATTATGAATATTCTGATAATGCGGTATAATTAATTACAGATAAATTGGGAAATATTTGAAAAATTATAGGAATTTCTGAAATGAGGGTGTTTTATATGATTTAGGCAAATTAAGAATTTTTATAATTAATTATATACAATTTTAATGCTAATCGCGATTAAATGACGCTAATCGTGCATTAAGCTAGTTTTGTGCACATGACATGCACCATGTCATTTTTCACATTTGCTACCTTTTTCTACAATGTCTTTTCTTTTTCTTTTGCATGGTTTTGTTTTAAAAGAAAAGAAGAGAAAAGAAAAGAAAAGAAAAGGAATAACGAATACAGTATGGGCATGAGAGAGAAGAGAGAGAGGTATGGGGTCAAGTTGACCAAGCCCCATTTCTCCTTTCATTTGTTTTTCTTCATTATTTTTCCCTCCTCCATCACCATACAGCCCTCTTCTTCTTCCCTCCTCTATCACCTCAAAACACCCTAAAAACAACATCAAAACTTCATCCCCACTTCATTAAAAACATGCACAAGCTCCTCACAAACACTTTGGACCAAGAAAAATTGGATTTTGAAGACTTGGAGCAACTCAAGAAAATTCTTGAGTTTCAAAATGAGGTACTTTCTTCACCATTACCATAGTATTTCATTCACATTAATTTCCATGCATGTTTAGAAGTGATTAAGTGATGTTTAATGACGTTTAAAACTTCCAAATTAGGGTTTTGAGGAATTCTTGAGTAGTGAAGTGTAATTGAGCTCAATAGAGGCCATACAAACCCTGTAGTGACGATATATTGGACTAAACCAGAGACTAGAACCCTAATTAGTGAACTTAGAAACCCCGATATCGGGAATTTGTTGAAATTTAAGGAGTTATTGGAGATCTGCAAACACCCGGGGCACCTGAAAATTTAATAGCGATTACAGAGAGTCATGCAGGCAATCTGGAGTATACCGTAAACACCCCAGCCCCTATACCTTCACTGTGGCTGCAATTTTAATCATTCTGGCCGCAATTTGCGGCTAGAGTAGGGAATTTAGGATTTTTCCTTGGTCCGGGGCTTTATTTCCAGTAAAATAGACCCTTCATGTGTGCAAAATTGGCTAATATCACCTAGGGTAAATTCTGGAGGTGGTTACAAAGTTTCTATTTTTGTTTTGCGGTTTTTAATGAATTGGGATTTGGTATTTGTTATTGTGTTCCGTCCTTTGGCGTTTGAACGTCAACAACGAGGGTTATGTGGTAGTTTCTTGCATGCGAGACCATAGGTTTTAACCTAAGTGTGATACGCGTGCCGATTTGGTTTTCGTCCGCGATTTCTATTTTCCATGCCATGTGATATATATGTAGGTACCCCCCTCACGTGGACTTCGGATGATGAAGAAGAGGATAACGACATCGACTTCGGCAAGCGAGGATCAAGGTGAGTAGATATATATCTACGGGAGAAGTCGGGTGCATGGCGTATAGCACCCCGGCAGTTTCGAAGTGTTGTATACAAATACGTTTACCTATATATATTATAAATATGTTTATTGTGAGACTAGATGATTATCTAGATAGATGTTAGATGTCCATGAGTTAGTTTTAGTGAATTAGAAGTAGCTTAGTTATTTTCTTAGTCGCGAACCCTAGGATAAGGTTTACATACACGCACACATACTTACGCATACATTTTATTATTTGTGCGTATATGGGGATATGTGTATATATATATATACACGCATAGGTATGGGACTATGTGTGTGTGTATATATATATATATATACATGGATGATGAGGATACTACATGGTACTTGGATATGATTCGATGAGATTAGGCATGATGCAACGAGATCGGTGATGTGATTTGGTTCGTATTTTGAGATACGACATGATTTTATAGCGGATCTTTAGGCGATGTGTTTTCAGACACACGGATATATATTATTGATGGTATCAGTATCTACAGGACGTAGATCTGTACCCAGCTCATGATATATGATGATAAGGATACCAGATGAATAATGAGATAAATATGATATTTGACCAGTACCCAGATTTGGGATGCCGTACGATAGATTTACCGTACGAGCTATAATTATGATGAGAGATCCGCACTCTTTACTCGAGGATGTCTTATTATATGTATTGTATCGTACGTGATACTATTGAGGCGGACTACCGACTAATATATATATATATAGATCGACTCAGATTTAGTTGGATTTCCTTACCCTTTCGACTAGTCTGTTAGTTTAATCATGTAGTTACTTAGTAGATGTTAGACAGACCACGAGTCATACTTATTTCTAAAACTAACGAATCGTGAGTATTTTAAAGACAGGCCAAGGGATGCTACGGATATTTCAAAGGATGTAATTTTTCATAAAAATACCGTAGCCCTATTTTCTAAACACTACGATTCGTGCGATTTCAGATACCAAAAACTGTATGACTCGTATATAGGAATGTTTATTTCTTTATTGCTGTATTTAATATTTAATTGCTATTTATTCTGTTGTTCGCATTGCATTGCATGCTTATATGTATTTTCGTTAGTAATGATGAAACCTGTTGTTGGACACCAGCACCATTACCAATGACGCGTATGCTCCACGTACACTCGTTTACCGACTCACACACATCTTCATCGGTAATTGCTATGTCACGTACACTTTAGAGAATATTATTCCATTGACAAAGCTTGCTAGCTGATAGTTCCTATATGTTATTGCTTTCATGTGCTAGTTTAGATATTGCATTCATTATTTAGTTACCCATGCATTTAATATTCATTTACCATGCAATATTATGGGCCAGTCCGGATTGGCAGAGCCCAGTATTCACTGTTAATTACACATGAGATTGTTATTTTGGATTTCCATAAGATTTCTGGATTTAGAGAAACCGTAAGGATTTATAAAACATATTATCATTTTTAAAGATACAAAAGTGCGATTTTCTCCTGATATGATTTGAGTTACGTCCACCATGAGTTTTCTCGGCTCTTGAGCGATATTATACACCCGATTCGAGGAGGAGGAGGAACCGTCTGTGGGTGCATGGTGGACCCGGTGCGGTACCCAGGGGCAAGATGTTCGCAGATGATGGCGTTGAGCCTGGCAGGGGAGCACTACCGACCGGTGATTGTATTGTGACTCGACGGATATCCGGAGGATACCGATCGGAGTATGGGCCAGTCCGGACAGCCAGAGCCCTAGATTTTAAGATTTGATGATATGGGCCAGTTCGGATAGCCAGAGCCCTAGATATTGAGATTCGATGATACAGGATAATCCGGATTGCCGGAGCCTAAGATATTGAGATATTGGGATTTATATATTATTTTTGTGTCGATGCTAGACACTAATTCCCTGTTGATTTCATTGATGATACATCGATTTTTTTATACAGATATCTCACTGAGATAAGAAAATAGTTTTCTCATTTAGATGTATTCTGTTTTCATACATTCATACATCATATATATGATATGTTGCTACCTGAGACACTGACACGAGCACTTGGTATTACACTTATGTATTGATGTTTACCATTGCCATTTTATCATGCTTCAGGCCATATTATTTGAGGTTATTACTGATCGTATAACCTAGGATTGAATCATACATGTGTTTTCTGCTCTGTGATGTTTTCTACTCACGAGTTGGCAACTCACCCCCGTTGTGCCACAGTTTCTTGCAGGTTTTGCCGTACCTATTTTTCCTTGGCGGCTTTGCTGGCACATTACTTCATTCCGGGTGATTGCTTGGTAGGTGGGTTCACTTGCGTCGTGGCCACCATTGTATTTTATTTATATTCAGTTGTATCTAGAAACCTCATCAACTAGACTGTATTATTTGATAACCTAGAAGACCAGTTGTATATTCTTTCGACCTTAGAGTCGCGCGTTGTATTATTATGGGTTTTCTTGATGTTTTTGAGTTTCCTTTTGAGTTTTGATCCTCGCCCTTGGCGTTGTATATTATATGGCTTGCGTGGTTGTGACCGTCAATTGACGAAGTGCTAGCTCCCTCTTGGGGATGCCTTTATTCTTATTATTCATGTTGTACCATTTTTGGGGCTAGTATTTACAACGGAGACCCTGCCGAAATTTTCGGAAAGAATATGATGTTTTAAAAATGTTTACCACCACTTTTCATAGTGAGTATATGCAACTTAAAAACAAGTTTTCCTCCATCTTCTTCTTTTAAATGGTTTAGATTTCTGGGTTTTGGCTTACTTGAATTAGATGGGGTCCTATAGACTTCATATGATTCAAGTGCCAGTCACTTGCCACTTCGGGTCGTGACAAAGTTGGTATCAGAGCGCTAGGTTAACCTTGTTTCGAGTCTATGTTTCACTATGCGGAGTCTAGGGCATTTATATATTCGGAACCTAGGCTTGACCTTACTGAACATAGACTTGGTCGAGAGGGTATTAGACCCGAACTTTCGTCGTGTTGGTTGACCTTGGTTGATGGAGTATGTGACTTAAGTAGAGTGACGTACCGTGTGTATGTTCCGCGGCATACTTACGATACGCTACTCCGCTTAAGAAGCCTTAGGATGTACATTTCTTTGCACAGTATTAAATTCATTCCTATGATCTATCCCCATCGATATCGGATGGTCATTTGTTACCACGATTACATGTGCAGATAGAGCTACGGATAGAGTTGCGTCAGCACGAGCTCGTGACGGACGAGAACTGACCAGGGCGTGATTCTAGGGACATACGATTTGCATAGATGCGTCGTTTTATTGTGTTTTCGCGCCATGAGCGTTTGATGGATCCCTTTTACATGATTTCTCGGATGTGCAGATCAGCACCAGAGGATTGGGCCACTGCTAGAGGCCAGCCAGAATGTGGTGACCGTCGATGCACCGATTATTTTGATGATTGAGGCACTGTTCAGCGTGTGGAAGAATGATTCAGTTGTTGCTGCGACTGACGAGATGTCGCCCAGATGTTTGAAGCTAACGCTGCACGAGTTGTACTTAGAGATATGATAGAAGATCGCTAGTCACCCAAGGTGGAATGACTAGGACATGTGATTCGTTGCCTACCCCGATGCGAAGTCATCAGATTGATTGATTCCAGTTAGAGGCGACTTCACGCAGGTACATTGAGAGTCGATAGAAGACGATCGAATGTCAGAAACCTATTTTCCAAGTTTAAAGTATTCGTAAAAACATGCAAGTATTTCCGTGGACCCTATAGATGGATGAAACCCTAACTCGATATAATGACTATGAGAACGCTTTGAAACTTTAGGGTTTGCAGCAGTTCAGCGGTGCCATTAATGAGGCTTGGGTTTACCCTTCGACGGCTGGTCCATAGATACTGTGGCATGTACTGGAATACTAGTAAACTGTACTCAAGATGTTGAGCTCTTAGGGGATTATGGAACTTTGACGAATCGATCGAAAGGTTCGACGTCATTCGGATATCATGTGATGGGGTACATTGCTTGGAAGACTCTAGATACGAGTATAGCCGTTGGAGCGCAGTCCATGCAGATTTGGTGTCATTTGAGATGTTGGTGCACCCCAGTTGCACTTGACTTCGATTTGATGTCATTCGAGATGTTGATTTTGATTTCATGCCTATGGTATGTATGTGATTTAACTTATGCTTTCGGCATAGTTTTCATACACTTTTAGTATTTTAATTCGATTTTGTGCACGCTGATTCACATAGTTGTGTGATTATATACCACAGTATACCTGATTTGGATTTTGATTGAGATGTGTTGTATACCGTCGATTTTGATTGTGATTCTCGGTATTGGTTTTCGTGCACCCTGAGCACTTGAGTTGGATTTTGCGTGGACTTGACGTGCATTATTCGATTTTGGTGCACACCAGATGCACTAAATCAAGATTTTTTGTGCATATAAGATGCACCTGATATTGTTGTCAAGCACACACTATTGCCCTTGACAGGTGTTTTCGTGCACACCCGTTGCACTTAGATTTTGTTCCTGTCCACATGTATGGCACATTCATGGATTTCTATTTCCGTGCGCACCAGACGCACATGGCATCCTTATACACATTTTGGGATTGATTTCTTCTGGAGCAGTATATTTTTTGATATTTACTATTTGGTATAGTATCTGAGCAGAACTAGTCCGAGGACAGTACCTGATTATGTTTTTGCATGCATTGATAGCTATCGAAGGGATTTCAAAAAAGGAGCTATAGTCTCAGTATTTACCAACGTGTCCGAGATGACACGAAACATTTTACCAAGGAAACACTTCTAAATTATTTTCAAACGGCGGGACGTGTATGTTAAACCAAGGGTATATGTATATAACTATTTTCTTACAATAAACGTCCGCCACTGTGCCGCGATACGCACATCGCACAGCAACATGAAAGGTTTGGCATGCATTTCTTTCAGATGTTTTAATGACGTTTACATGTGTAGTTTGATGTATATCATGTTGGTTTTCGTATTGGGCTTTGACATTGATGTCTTCGCCATAACTCTGATGATTGCGGGATGCTTAACGGAGTTTTGATTTTGGTTTATATACTCGTTTTTCATGCGCATCCATTGCGCTATGATGTGCTTTATGTATTTATGATTTCGGCGCACCGACGACTTAATCATTTTACTGAAATATTTTAGTATTTCAGGGGTTTAAATTTAAATTCAGGGACCAAATTTCTTTAAGGGTAAAATATTATTTTTTGGAATTTTTATAATTAAATAATAAATATTATGAATATTTTGATAATGCAGTATAATTAATTACAGATAAATTGGGAAATATTTGGAAAATTATAGGGATTTCTGAAATGTGGGTGTTTTATGTGATTTAGGCAAATTATGAATTTTTATAATTAATTATATACAATTTTAATGCTAATTGCGATTAAATATCGCTAATCGTGCATTAAGCTAGTTTTGTGCACATATGCACCATGTAATTTTTCACATTAGCTAAATTTTTCTACCAAGGCTTTTCTTTTTCTTTTGCTTGGTTTTGTTTTAAATGAAACGAAGAAAAAAGAAAAGAAAAGAAAAGGAATAAAGAATAGAGTATGAGCATGAGAGAGTAAAGAGATGGGTGAGGGGTCAAGTTGACCAAGCCCTATTTCTTCTTTCATTTGTATTTCTTCATCATTTTTCCCTCCTCCATCACTATGGCGGCCCTCTTCTTCTTCCCTCCTCTATCACCTCAAAAAAACCCCCAAAAAACATCAAAAATTCATCCTCACTTCATTAAAAATATGCACAAGTTCCTCACAAACACTTTGGACCAAGAAAAATTGGATTTTGAAGACTTGGGGCAACTCAAGAAAATTCTTGAGTTGCCAAATGAGGTACTTTCTTCACCATTAGAATAGTATTTCATTCACACTAGTGTCCATGTAGGTTTAGAAGTGATTAAGTGATGTTTAGCGAGGTTTGAAAATTCCAAGTTAGGGTTTTGAGGAATTCTTGAGTTGTGAAGTGTAATTGAGCTTAGTAGAGGCCATACAACCCCCGTAGTGATGATATATTGGACTAAACCAGAGACTAGAACCCCAATTAGTGAACTTAGAAACCCCGATATCGGGAATTTGTGGAAATTTAAGGAGTTATTGGAGATCTGCTAACACCGGGGTACCTGAAAATTTAATAGCGATTACAGAGTGTCTTGTAGGCAACCTGGAGTATACCCTAAAGATCCCAACCCCTATACCTTCACTGTGGCTGCAATTTTAATCATTCTGGCCGCAATTTGCGGCCAGAGTAGGGAATTTGGGATTCGTGCTTGGTCCATAGCTTTATTTCCAGTAAAATAGACCCTCCATGTGTGCAAAATTGGCTAATTTCACCTAAGGTAAAATCAGGAAGTGTTTTAAATAGATTCTGATTTTGTTTTGTGGCTTTTAATGAATTGTTATTTGGTGTTTGTTATTGTGTTCCGTCGTGTGTCTTTTGAACGTCAACAACGAGGGTTATGTGGTAGTGTCTTGCATGCGAGACCATAGGTTTTAACCTATGTGTGATACGCGTGCCGATTTGATTTTCGCACGCGATTTCTATTTACGATATCATGTGATATATATGTAGGTACCCCCTTCACGTGGACTTTGGATGATGAAGAAGAGGATGGCGACATCGACTTCGGCAAGCGTGGATCAAGGTGAGTAGATATATATCTACGAGGGAAGTCGGGTGGATGGCGTATAGCACCCCCGCAGTTTCGTAGTGTTGTATACGAATACGTATACCTATATATATTATTAATATGTTTATTGTGAGACCAGATGATTATCTAGATAGATGTTAGATGTCCATGAGTTAGTTTTAGTGAATTAGAAGTAGCTTAGTTATTTTCTTAGTCGCGAACCCTAGAATAAGGTTTACATACACGCACAAACACTCACACATACATTTTATTATTTGTGCGTATATGGGGATATGTGTGTGTGTGTGTGTGCGCGCGTGTGTATACACGCATACGTTTGAGACTATGTGTGTGTGTGTGTGTGTATATATATATATACGTATACATATACATGGATGATGAGGATAGTACATGGTACTTGGATATGAGTCGATGAGATTAGGCATGATGACACGAGATCGGTGATGTGATTTGGTTCGTATTTTGAGATACAACATGATTTTATAGCTGATCTTTGGGCGATGTGTTTTCAGACACACGCATATATATTATTGATGGTATCAGTATCTACTAGACGTAGATCAGTACCAGGCTCATGACATATGATGATAAGGATACCAGATGAATAATGAGATAAATATGATATTTGACCAGTATCCAGATTTGGAATGCCGTACGATGGATTTACCGTACGAGCTATAATTTTGATGAGAGATCCGCACTCTTGAATCGAGGATGTCTTATGATATATATATTGTATCGTACGCGATACTATTGAGGCGAGATCACCGACTATTATATATATATATATATATATATCGACTCAGATTTAGGTGGATTTCCTTGCCCTTTCGACTAGTCTATTAGTTTAGTACTCTAGTTACTTAGTAGATGTTAGACTGAGCACGAGTCATACTTATTTATAAAACTAACGAATCGTGAGTATTTTAAAGGCAGGCCAAGAGATACTACAGATATTTCAAAGGATGTACTTTTTCATAAAAACACCGTAGCCCGATTTTCTAAACACCACGATTCGTGCGATTTCAGATACCAAAAACTGTATGACAGGTATATAGGATTTTTTATTTCTTTATTGCTGCATTTAATATTCAATTGCCATTTATTCTGTTGTTCGCATTGCATTGCATGCTTATATGTATTTTTGTTAGTAATGATGAAACCTGTTGTTGGACACCAGCACCATTACTGATGATGCGTATGCTCCACGTACACTCGTTTGCCGGCTCACACACATCTTCATCGGTAATTGATATGTTACGTACACATTAGAGAATATTATTCCATTGAAATAGCTTGCTAGCCGATAGTTCCTATATGTTATTGCTTTCATGTGCTAGTTTTGATATTGCATTCATTATTTAGATACCCATGGATTTTATATTCATTTGCCATGCAATATTATGGGCCAGTCCGGATTGCCGGAACCCAGTATTCACTGTTATTTTCACTTGAGATTGTTATTTCGGATTTCCATGAGATTTCTAGATTTGGATAATTTGCAAGGATTTATAAAACGTACTATAATTTTAAAAATACAAAAGTGTGGTTTTCTCCTGATATGATTTGAGTTACGTCGCCATGAGTTTTCTCGGCTCTTGAGCGACATCATACACCCGATTCGAGGAAGAGGAGGAACCGTCTGTGGGTGCATGGTAGACCCGTTGCGGTACCCCGGGGCAAGATGGTCGCAGATGATGGCGTTGAGCCTGGCAAGGGAGCACTACCGGGCGGTGATTGTATTGTGACTCGACGGATATCCGGAGGATACCGATCGGAGTATGGGCCAGTCCGGACAGCCGAAGCCCTATATTTTGAGATTTGATGATATGGGCCAGTTCAGATAGCCGGAGCCCTAGATATTGAGAAACGAGGATACAGGCCAGTCCGGATTGCCGGAGCCTGAGATATTGAGATACTGGGATTTATATATAATTTTTGTGTCGATGCTAGACACTGATTCCATGTTGATTTCATTGATGATAACTCAATTTATTTATACAGATATCTCACTAAGATAAGAAAACAGTTTTCTCATTTAGATGTATTCTGTTTTCATCCATTCATACATCATATATATGATATGTTGCTACCTGAGGCACTGACACGAGCACTTGGTATTACACTTATGTATAGATGTTTACCCTTGCCATTTTATCATGCTTCAGGCCATATTATTTGTGGATATTACTGATCGTATGGCCTAGGATTGAGTCAAACATGCGATTTCTGCTCTGTGATGTTTTCTACTCACGAGTTGGAAACTCTCCCCCGTTTTGCCACAGTTTCTTGCACGTTTTGCCGTACAGGTTTTTCCTTGGCGGCTTTGCTGGCACATTACTTCATTCCAAGTGATTGCTTGGTAGGTGGGTTCACTTACGTCGTGACCACCATTGTATTTTATTTATATTCAGTTTTATATAGAAACTCCATCAACCAGACTGTATTATTTGATAACCTAAAAGACCAGTTGTATATCCTTTCGACCTTAGAGTCGCGCGTTGTATTATTATGGGTTTCCTTGATATTTTTGAGTTTTGTTTTGAGTTTTGATCCTCGCCCTTGGCATTGTATATTATATTGCTTGTCTGGTTGTGACCGTAAATTGACGAAGAGCTAGCTCCCGCTTGAGAATGCCATTATTCATATTATTCATGTTGTACCCTTTTTGGGGCCTGTATTTACAAAGGAGACTCTGCCGAAATTTTTGGAAAGGATATGATGTTTTAAAAATGTTTACCACGACTTTTCAAAGTGATTATAAGCAACTTTAAAACAAGTTTTCCTCCATCTTCTTCTTTTAAATGGTTTAGATTTGTGGGTTTTGGCTTACTTGAATTAGATGGGGTCCTATAGATTTCATATGATTCAAGTGCCAGTCACATGCCATTTCGGGTCGTGTCAGGTTTTTTTGTGGACTTGGGTTTTCTTCTGAATTTTGATTCTCGCCCTTCGGCGTTGTATATTATTTATATTTCTTGCGTGGTTGTGACCGCCAATTGGTGAAGAGCTAGCTCACGCTTGGGGATACCTTTTATCTTTATATATTTCATGTGTTGTACCCGTTTGGGGCCAGTATTTACAAAGGAGACTCTGCCGAAATTTTCGGGAAAATATGATGCTGCTTTTAAATGTTTAACCCCCCTTAATTTGTTTAAACTACTTGTTTTAAATAAGTATCCATTCACTCTCTTTTTAAATGGTTTAGATTTCTGGGTTTTTGGCTTACTTGAATTAGGTAGGGTCCTAAAGACTTCACATGATTCAAGTGCCAGTCATGTGCTATTTCGGGACGTGACAAAGTTGGTATCAGTGCGCTAGGTGAACCTTGGTTCGAGTCTATGTTTGACTATGCGGAGTCTAGGGCTATCTATATATTTGGAACCTAGGCTTGACCTTACGGTACATAGACTTCGTTGATGGAGTTGGTGACTTAAGTAGAGTGACGTACCGTGTGTATGTTCCGCGGCATACTTATGATACGCTACTTCACTTAAGAAGCCTTAGGATGTACATTTCCTTGCACCGTATTATATTCATTCCTATGATCTATCCTCATCGATATCGGTTGGTTGTTTTGTTACCACGATTGCATAGGCAGAGAGAGCTGCGGCTAGAGTTGCGGTCAGCATGAGCCCGTCATGGATGAGGATTGACCAGGGCGTAATTCCGGTGACACACGATTGAATTGATGTGTCGTTTTATTGTGTTTTTCGCGCCATGAGTGTTTGATGGATTGATTTTACTAAAATTTCTCGAACTTGCAGATCAGCACCAGAGGATTGAGCCACTGATAGAGCTCGGCTAGAATGTGATGACCATCAATGCACCGTTATTCTTGATGATTGAGGCACTGTTTAGCGTGTTGACGAATGAGCCAAATGTTGCTACGACTGACAAGTTACCGCCCCAGATGTTTGAAGCTATTGCAGCATGAGTTGTAATTAGAGATAGTATAGAATATCGCTAGTCACCAAGGATGAATAACTAGGACATGCGGTTCGTTTGCACACCCCGATGCGAGGTCATCAGATTGATTGAATCCAGCTTGAGAAGACTTCACGCAGGTACGTTGAGAGTCGATAGAAAACGATCGAATTTCAGAAACCCATTTTTTCCAAGTTTAAGATATTCGAAAAAACATACAAGTAATTCCGTGGACCCTCTAGAAGAAGGAAACCTTAACTCGATATAATGACCACGGGAACGCTTTTGAACCTTAGGGTTTGCAGCAGTTCCGCGGTGCCATTAATGAGGTTTGGGTTTGCCCTTCTACGGCTGGTTCACAGGTACTGTGGCATGTATTGAATATTATTAAACTGTACTCAAGAGTTGAGCTCTTGGGGGATTATGAGACTTTGACGAGTCGATCGAAAAGTTCGACGTCGTCCGGATATCATGTGATGGGATACATTACTCGGGAGACTCCAAATATGAGTATAGACATTGTAGCGTAGTCCATACAGCTACGAAGAGACGAGTCCGAATCAGTCGACATTAGAGAAAGTGGAGTAAGAAGTTCGTACGAGATTTCGACAAGATGACGTTCCACTCCATTGATATCAGAGACGTGATGCACATGCAGAGGCGTTGTATATGGATATATCTTCCAGAAGGAGTCGTGATGAGTATGCAGCCATTCCAGAACAAGAAATAGATTTAGTAAAAGATGATAACTTCCGAGCAGTTCGGCAGAAACGTTATTTAGGGGAGACTTCGACACAACCTTTCTGGAATACTATACGAGAAGACTTGGGCCCAGGATCAGTCGTATTGTGCATGCCTAGTAGGTCAGAGTTGAGCATCATCGACAAGGCATGTTATGAGTGACCATGACAGTTGGCCAGAGATCTTTAGAGGATGTGCCAGAGCGGGACTGTTTCCGTCATCTTTGATTTCGGTATTTTGGGCGATTTAATTGCATGATTGAGATTTTGTGCACCGCAGTTGCACTTGACTTCGATTTGATGTCATTCGAGTTGTTGATTTTAATTTCATGCCTATGGTATGCATATGATTTGACTTGTGCTTTCGGTGTAGTTTCCATGCACTTGTAGTATTTTGATTCGATTTTGTGCACGCTGATGCATATGGTTGTGAGATTATATACCACGGTATACCTGATTTGGATTGAGATGTGTTTTATACCGTCGATTTTGATTATGATACTCGATATTTTTTTTCGTGCACCTTGTGCACTTGATTTGGATTCTTGCGCATGCTTGGGCCCTTAATGCGATTTTGGTGCACACCAGATGGACTAAATCGGGATTCTTCGTGCATATCAGATGCACCTGATATTGCTGTAAGGCACACCCGTTGTCTTTGACAGGTGTTTCGTGCACACCTGTTGCACTTAGATTTTGTTTTTGTGCACATGTATGGCACATTCATGGATTCGATTGTCGTGCGCACCAGACACACGCGGCTTTCTTATGCACATTTTGAGTACAATTTCTCTTGAGCAGTGTGCTTTATGATATTTACAATATGGTATAGCAGCTGAGCAGGACTAGTCCGAGAACAGTACCTGAATATATTGTTTGAATGCATCGATAGTTATTGAAAGGATTTCCAAAAAGGGAGCTATAGTCTCAGTATTTACCTACGTGTCCGGGATGGCACGAAACATTTTACAAAGGAAACCCTTCTAAAATTATTTTCAAGAACGGCCGAACGTGTGTGTTAAATAATGGATATACATAGATATAGTTATTTTCTTACAATAAACGTCCGCTACTGTGCCGTGATACGCGCATTGCACAATGATTTGAAAAAAAGGTTTGGCATGCATTTCTTTCAGATATTTTGACGAGTGTACACCGACGCGTACTATATACATGTTATAGTTTTGATGTAGATCATGTTGGTTTTTGTGTTGGACCTTGACATTTATGTCTTCTCCATCACTCCGATGAGTGCGGGATGCTTGATGGAATCTTGATTTTGAGTTATATATCCGTTTTTCTTGCGCGTTCTTTGCGTTACGATGTGTTTTATGTATTTATGATTTCGGAGCCCTGACGACTTGATCTTTTTACTGAATTGTTTTAGTATTTGAGGGGTTTAAATTTAAATTCGGGGACCGAATTTATTTAAGGGGGGAAGATTGTAACATTTCAGAAAAATAAAATATTATTTTTGGGAATTTGTAAAATTAAATAATAAATATTATGAATATTTTGATAATGCGGTATAATTAATTACCGATAAATTAGGAAATATTTGGAAAATTATAGGAAATACTGAAATGAGGGTGTTTTATATGATTTAAGCAAATTATAAATTCTTTATGATTAATTCTATTCCATTTTAATGCTAATCGCGATTAAATATCACCAATCGTGCATTAAGCTTGATTTGTGTATATGACATGCACCATGTTATATTACACATCGTTACATTTTTCTACAATGGCTTTTCTTTTTCAACCTTGGTTTTGTTTTTAAATGAAATGAAAAGGTTAAAGAAAAGAGAAGAAAAGAAAAGGGAAAAGAAAAGAAAAGATTAGAATAAGAGGTATGGGTAAGAGAGAGAGAGAGGTGGGTGAGGGGTCAATTGACCAAAGCTCCCATTGTCTTTCCTTCATTTTTCTTCTTAATTTGTCCTCTCCTCTTGCTCTCAAGGCAGCCCTCTTTCCCTCCATCCTCTACCTCCTCAAAACACCCTCAATCCCACATCAAAACATCATCTCCCTTCACTAATAATCTGCACAAGCTCACTACATGCACTTTAGACCAAGAAAGTTTGGATTTTGGAGACTTGGGGCAACTCAAGAAAATTCTTGAGTTGCTAAATGAGGTACTCCTTCTTACTGAATTTAGTATTTCATTCACTTTAGCATCTTTTGATGTTTAAAAGTGTTTTAGTGGAGTTTAGTGAACTTAGAAAATTCTTAGATGAGGTTTGAGGATTTCTTGAATTGAGATCGTGCAATTGAGGTTAATAGTGGCCATACAACCCCTGTAGCGAAGGTATTTTGGACTAAACCAGAGACTAGAACCCTATTTAGCAAACTTAGAAATCCATGATATCGTATTTTGTGGAAATTGTGATGGGAAATTGAAATCTGCTATGACCCGAGGAACCTGAAAATTTTATATCGATCAAAGTGAGTCGTGCAGGCAATCTAGAAGCTACCCTGAAGACCCGAGACCCTACCCCTTCCACTTGGCCACAAATATTATCCTTCTGGCCGCAAATTGTGGCCAGGGCATGAGCTTTGGGGTTAGTGTTTGGTTCATTGTTCAGTCATCTGTTAAATAGACCCTCCACATGTGCAAAATTGGCTAATTTCACCTAGGGTAAAATCTGTGGGTGTTTTCTTGAGTTGCTGCTTTGTTTTGCGACTTTGTTTTAACTTGAGTTTTAGTATTTGATATTTTGTTCCGTCGTATGATGATTGTACATCAGCGACGAGGGTTGTTTGGTGGTTTTGCAGGCGTAGGCTATAGGTTCTGACCTATAAGCTATTTGTTTGCCGTATTGGTTTTCCGACTTGATTTTAATAAGCATTGCGATTGTGTATTGGTTATAGGTACCCTCACATGAACTTTGGGACGTCAAGAAAGAGCATGGCGACATCGACTTCGGCAAGCAAAGATCAATGTGAGTAGATATATATCTACGGGGGAAGTCGGGTGGATGGCGTATAGCACCCCCTCAGTTCGTAGTGTAGCATATGATATATTATGTATTTATATATACGGATATGTGTTATGTGGAACGTTACTTATTAGCAAGAAGATATTAGAAGAGCATGTGTTAGTTTTAGTGTAATTGGTAGAAAACGTTTTTAGTTAGTTTTGTAGTCGCGAACCCTAGAATAAGGCTGACACACACACACATGCACACACGTGTTATATGTTGGTGTATATGATATATGTATATATATATATATATATATATATATGTATGTGGATGTGTTGCTATATAAATATAGATACGTATACGTATACCCGTATGATGTGGATATTATATGATACTTGGAGATGAGTCGATGTGATTGGGTATGATGCCGTGAGATCGGTGATGTGATTGGTTCGTGTTATGAGATAAGACATATTATATTAGCGGATTGATGGGAAATGTGTTTTCAAACACATGCAGACATATGTTGATGGTATCGGTATGTACTAGACTTAGATCAGTACCATGTTCAAAATATTATGATAATGATATCAGATGAATAATGAGGTTTATGTGATATTGACGCGTACCTCGATTTAGGATGCTGTACGATGGATTTTACCGTACGATTATAAATAGGATGATCGATCCACACTCTTGACTCGAGGATGTCATATTGTACGTTTTATCATACGTGACGCTATTGAAGCGGGATCACCGACTACTAGATATATATATCGACTCAGACTTAGGTGGTTTTCCTTACCCTTTCGATTAGTCATGTAGTTTATCAAGTAGATGTTAGACTAGGCTCGAGACATACTTATTTTCAATACTAACGAATCGTGGGTATTTTAAAGACATGTCCTATTTTCTAAAAACCACGATTCATGTTATTTCAATAGCCCAAAAACTGTATGACTCGTATATAGAAATGTATATTCTTTATTGTCGCGTTTACTATTTTTACCCGTTTATTCATGTTGTTATCATCGCATTGCATGTTTAATGTGTACTTTAGTGATTATGAAACCCTGCTGTCCGGACACCGGCACCACTACCAATGATGCGTATGCTCCACGTACACTTGCTTGCCGGCTCACACACATCATTATCGGTAATTTTCATGTCACGTACACCTTAGGAAACATTATTTAGTAAGTATAAATTGCTAGCTGGTAGTTGTAATATAATACTAGTACATTGCTTTCTTATGCTAGTTTGACATCGCATTTCTTACTTAGACACTTCGTGCATGCATATGTATATTCATTGTTATGAAATATTATGGAGCTTTACGCCGGTATTTCACTGCTATTTACTTTGGAGTTTGGGATTTGAATTTTCCATGAGATTTCTGGAATTGTAGAAACCGCAAGGATTTTATAAATTGATCATCATTTCTAAAAATAGAAAATGCGGTTTTCTCATGATATGATGTGAGATATGTCCACCATGAGTTTTCTCGGCTCTTGAGCGATATCATACACCCGATTCGAAGAGGAGGAGGAACCGTCTGTGGGCGCATGGTGGAATCGGTGCGGTACCCTGGGGCAAGATGGTCGCGGATGATGGCGTTGAGCCTGGCAGGGGAGCACTACCGACCGGTTATTTATGACGCGGCGGATATCCGTAGGATACCGACGTAGTCATAAGATTGTTATTTGGACCAGTCCGAATTGCCGGAGCCCGAGATATTGAGACTTTGAGGTATTGAGATTATATGATATGGGTCAGCCCGTATTGCCGGAGCCCGAGATATTGGATATTGGGATATATGTTTTGTGTCGATGCTTGACACGGATTCTATGTTGATTTCATTGATGATACCTCGATTTTTTATATACAGAAATCTCACTAAATAAAGAAAATAGTTTTATCTTTCATGATGTATTCTGTTTTCATTTTAATGCATTCATACATAATATATGTATTATGTTGCTACCTGAGGCACTGTTACGAGCACTTGATATTACACTCATGTGTAGATGGTTCAGGTTTATATATTGAGTATATATGTTATCGGATGACTTAGGATTGAGTCATACATGCGATTTCTGCTCGGTGATGTTTTCTGCTCATGAGTTGGCAACTCACCCCCGTTGTGCCACAGTTTCTTGCAGGTTTTGCCATACAGGTTTTCTTGGCGGCTTTTCTGGCATACTGCTTCCTTCCGGGTGATTGCTTTGCTAGGTGGGTTCACTCGTATCGTGACCACCATTGTACCATATTTTTTATTTCAGTTGTATCTAGTAACTCCATCAACCAGACTTGTATATATTTCAGACTTAGAAAACTTGTTGTTATTCTTTCGACCTTAGAGTCGTGCTTGCATTATTATTGTTTTCTGCTGGACTCGGCTTTTCTTCTCAGTTTTGATCCTCGCTCTTCGGCATTGTATATTATTTATATTGCTTGCGTGGTTGTGACCGCCAATTGGCGAAGAGATAGCCCCCGCTCGGGGATGCCTTTTATCATTATATATATTTCATGTGTTGTACCCGTTTGAGGCCAGTATTTACAAAGGAGATTCTCCCAAAATTTTTGGTAAAATATGATGTTGCTTTTAAATGTTTAAAACCACTTATTTTGTTTAAACTACATGTTTTAAATAAGTATTCATTCACTCTCTTTTTAAATGGTTTAGATTTCTGGTTTTTTGGCTTACTTGAATTAGGTGCGGTCCTATAGACTTCACATGATTCAAGTGCCAGTCACGTGCTATTTCGGCCCGTGACACAAAGGTTGTAATCCCTATCACTTAGATGCTAAGTTGTTAACATGAAGTTTAGTTTAAATCTCTAGTTAAAGATTCATGGTTAGGGTTATCTAGAACGGGAAAATTTTAAATTGGTATGGACGATGCCTCCCGAAACCTTGCTGCCGTGCTAGGTATCCCAAGACTTTGTTGGTGTAGATGGACTCCATTTCGGTCCGTATTGCATCCGGCCATTTTACCGAGTCGCCGCTCTGAATGGCTTACTGGAAGCTAGTTGGCTCATCATTGTAAATGATGCAATCCTCTCGATCCCCGTCTATAAGAAAACCGTAGTATCTCTCGGACGGATGAGACTGCCTACTAGTCCTGCGGATTTGCGTAGGGATGTCCGGTTCTTTTGAAACCTTTGGTTCTACCATACTTTCAGTAATAGTTTGTTGTTCTAGAATTTCTTCCAGTTCTATTACGCTCCCAACATTTCCTTTTATAAAAAATTGATTTTCTAAAAAATAGGCATGATGAGGAACAAAATCCTTTTGTTCCTCTGCGTAATAGGAAAGATACCCCCTGGAGTTCGAGCTTGTCTGCATACTTCTTTTCAACAAAAGTTGGACATCCCTTTATCTTCAGATACTGAAAATAGGGTTTCTTCCCACTCCACATCTGATATGGTGTGGTAGGCACAGTCTTGGTAGGAACCTTATTCAAAAGATATGTAGCTTATTCTAGTGTATAACTTCAGAAGGATTGTGGCAATTCAGCATTATTCATCATGGAATGAACAATATCCAATAGGGTTCTGTTCCGTCTTTCCTATACACCATTGTGTTGTGATGTGTACAGAGAAGTAAGCTGAGAGAGAATTCCATTCTCTTTTAGGTAATCTAGTGTAACACCTTAGAATGTGTTTTGTAGCTAATTATATTTTTATGTATGGTTTCTAATAAAAAGTTTACCAAATTAAGTTTTAAATATTTTATCCTATTTATTGTGTATTTTGTCGGAATTTTGTTAGGCACACACACACTTGTGCATGTAAACTAGGGTGTTATTTGTGGTTTAACCATTGCTTAATCTAGTTTATTATTGTTTAGGTGTTTTGGGTTAAATAGTTATGGTTGTTATTAGGAAATAAAAATGAATTTAAATAGGGTTGAAATGTTGACTTGTGTGTGATAGAGGGCATGGTGAGCATGGGGTGAACCATGCCTCATTAATGATGAGAGAGAAGGAGAGAGGGAGGGGTTGTAGCCTTGCACTCATTTCTCATTCTCTTTTCCCTCATTCTCTCTCTCACAAACACACATACACTCACTCACAACAACAGCAGCAGCAGCAGAAGCAGAAGTAGCAAGCAGCAGCAAAGCAAGGAGCAACAACAGCAAGGCAACAGCAGCAGCAGCTTCAGAGGCAACAGCAGCAGCAACTTGAGCTCCAGCAACTTGGAGCAGCTCCTCACACTCCTTCTCCTGCTTCTTGTGATCCTTGTGGGTATATTTTCTAAACCCCATTTCATGGTTTGCTTAGTTGTGCATCGATTGCTTCGATTAGTGTTAAAATAGCTAATTTAGTGCTAGTTTTGGTGATTTGTGAGTTGTGATGGCAAATTGATGATTGTGTTAGCTAACCTAGTATATTTAAGTGTTAACAAGGCCACTTCAACTGAGGAATACCCAGATTACACTAAATAACCGTAAGATTTCTTAATTGTGCAATCGGTGTTTTTTTAATGTGAGAATTGTGACATCTGGAATCTGCTTTTGACCCGGACCCTACAGAATAAAATTGAGAAGACTAGGGCATGTACAATTACCTATATGTTAGACACATATTCAGTTGCTGAATTGCCGGGCGTTAGACACATATTCAGTTGCAGAATCTGCTTTTTAACGGGCGTTTCGCGGAATATTTTGGCTTATATGTGATTTTCATGCCTTATTTGCAGGTTTGCAGGCAGGGGCTACGGACACGGCTACAGGGGGGAGTAGATGGTAGGATTCACCTAGCGTGGAGTGTAGGTGAGCAGATTTAACATCTACAGGGGAATCGCCCGCATGGCGTTATGCGTCTGGGCTAGGATTCAATTACCTGTCGCACATTCTACGTCATTGTAGAATTGCGCCTTTACTTTATTTCCTTGATATAGTTATACTGTGACTAGCAGCCGTAGGACACTGCACACATTATTGACGGTTCATGTTGCACGAGCACGGATTGTATGCTACACACACACCGTCAATAATTGCCATGTCACACACTACCCCTTTTAGCTACTATTGCTTACTACACATGACATCTAGCTACCGGTATACCTATAGTGTATCATATCTTTAGTGATAGGTACATTTACACCTTGCGATACAGCTACAGGTATACCTTTTAGATATTTTACTTATACCGGGGGATATCTTACTCATATTCTTCTTATACCCAGGGGGTATATGACATCGGTTCTTATAGGTAGATACCTATACATTGCTACACCTGTATGTTAGACACATATTCAGTTGCTGTCGCATATTTACATTTACTGATGTTACTTAGCTGTACCTTATCTTGATTTCGCATACATCTGGTTCAGCTATATACTTTTGTTTACCTGCTCGCATTCAGATATATCGCATACATTTATTCCTGGATTTGCGCATTGTTTATCTGGATTTTATATGATGTTTTCGGGATTTGGGAACCGCGGGAGTTCATGAAATTATGCATACATGGAACAACCCGGTTTCCTTGATATGATATTTGAGCGTCCCCCATGAGTTTTATCGGTGCTGATTATATACTCCATACGAGGTGTTGTTGCCGTATGAGTGTACATGGTGGGGCCCGGTATGGTTCCCCTCGGCAAGAAGATCGATGGGTTTGCCGATTGAGCCTGGAGGTGGGCGAGTACCTACCGGTGATTGGTTGGACCTGGCAGTTGTCCGGAGGATACTGGCCAGAGTCGAGAGATGGATGCGGGATGATCTGTACTGTCGGGGCCGAGGGCCGATACCGCAGACGGACCCCGTGGGCCGATCCGGACTGACGGAGCCCGATATACGAGGATTTCTGTGCCGATTCTTGGCACACTATTTTCATGATATTTCTTTAACCCTTTTGTATATATAACAGGGGATTTAGCCGTTGTTATATATACCCTTACACCAATATTAGTGGAATGGGACGCTAATATATGTGTGTTGCCCCCATCATACTTATTTCTATGTATTTACCTTTAGGATGTTAGATTACTATTTGAGGTTTGACTTGGGATATTAGGTGATTCATTGGTATTGGATATTGGTTATACCTATGTGATTGCTGATTTGTACATTCGAGATATAGGAGATTACTTGATATTGTACATTGGGGAGATGTGAGATTTATATGATGTGAGTGCCCAATGTGGGGGCTGATTTGAGGATTTGGGATTGGAGTATCTTGATGGATTTTGATCCTGCCACGATGTCAGGTTTCCGTGGAAATGATATATTCCACCCTATACCTCACCCTTACCTACCTTATGCACAGATTCATATATTGGTAGTACTTGTAGTGTACCCTTATGATAGTTGCATATTTGCTTTCTCATATCTCTATTGCATAGTCATTGCATACTATTATCATGCCATCATTGCTTCACATATCGATTGTACCTGCTAGGGTACTTTCCACTATTCTGCATTTACATGACAGATTATTATTGTAATCGCATATCTTAGATTCATGCTGTACGTGCATTCCTGCGATTACCTGCATATGTTTTATACTATTCACGAGTTGGCAACTCACCCCCGTTGTGCCACAGGTGTTTCAGGTTGTTCCCCAGAGTAGTCGAGGCAGGCTATTTCTCTATTCAGCTATCCAACTATCATCTTTTGCTCCAGATACCGCCTCAGCTCACAGTACTATTTTGCTTAGGTGGGTTGGTGGTTATCTGTATTTCATATTGTACACTCGTTGTATTTTGTACTCTCCATCTACTATTGTATTGTTGACTTAGAGACTTGGTGAGGACGTTACTGTATATTATTTGTGGATTTGTTGTCTTTTATATACAGCTTCTCTCTATTGTCCTTATTTCTTCGCTATAGCTTCATATTTTTGTGTTGTATTCATTTTGGCTGGTTTTTACAAGAAAAAAGGGGTGTTGCTAAAATTTTAAAGAAATAAAGTAGGACTTTTAAAGAATTTGGGTTGCGATTTCAAATGTTTCAAAAACTTATATTATCTTTTCCGTATTTTTATGGTTTAGACTTCTGGGTTTTGGCTTTCTTTTCCTACGTTGCGTCTTAGGGCGTTGCGTAGTATTTGGGCCAATTTTGGGTCGTGACATCTAGGAACTCGGCAATTTTTAAGTATTCACCACGTCGATCAGATCTCAGTGTCTTGATACTTCTGACTGTTTGTTTTTCCACTTCATTCTTATATTCCTGGGATTTTTTCAAAGGGTTCGGATTTTTGCTTCATCATGAAGACATGTCCTAACCTAGAGAAATTATCGTAAAATTAATGAAATAGGAATAACAACTTCGTGCATCTATAGATATTGGACTACACATGTCGCTGTGTATGAGTCCTAAGAGCTCGCTCGCTCTTACTCCGTGTCCAGTAAACGGAGTCTTTGTCATCTTTCCTATGAGACAAGTTTGACAAGTTACATAAGACTGATATTTGAATGGATTCAAATATCCCTCTCTATGTAACTTTGTCAACCGTGTTTCATTGATGTGAGCCAGTCTACAATGCCTTAAGAGATCCTTATTTAATTCTGGAAACATTCTTTTAAGTGTGTTCTGGACGTTTTAAAACCTGAGCTTGATTCAATATATAATGTCCTCTAGTGTACCTGACCTAATCAAACTTTGATTTAGGTGGATGTGAACCACATCACATACAAACTAGACTTGGCACACACAAACAATTATGTAGAATCAATATCTGCCCACCTGTCAATTCTAGGTGATATACCCTACGGATACAGCGTCCACGCTCATTCCATTAGTATCCCTGAGAGTCATATCACCTGCCCTGATAACTCTACGGTTTCTCAAAGCATGTAATGAATTACAGATATGAGATCCTGATCCGGTATCTAGTACCCAGGAAGTAAAGTTAATTGACTGACTATTTTTAATCACAAACACACCCGAAGTCGAAGCCACAACATGCTTTGGATCCTGGATTCTGGCTTTCCAAGCCCTGCATCCCTTTTGCCAATGCCCTTTCCCATAACAAAACGAACATTACTCCTTCCTTATTATTAGCCCCGAAACTTTTGGCCTTCCCTTTTCTTCTACCATTCCGACACCGCCTATCGGCTTTGTGGAGGTCTTCTTCTTCGCAGCCTTGGCATCCGCCATAGATCCAGAAGAGGAAGATTCCCCAATAAGCAGAGCGGGTGTCTCCCTGGTTTCCTTCAGGGTGCCCATAACTGGAAGTATAACTTTCTTTCCCTAGGCGTAAGTAGGAGGTAAGGACTGTAGAATCAAGTTAGCACATGACTCGTTCTCCAGGTCCGTGAGCTTTTTAATATAGGTAATCATTGTAGGGCCGTGGTCCCCTACAGATGATCCAACAGCCAACCTCGCTTGAAGAAATTTCTTCGAGGTATCATATCTTGCGATACGAGATTGCTCTCCACATAAAACTTTGTTATGGAGGAAGATTGAAACTAAGTCCATCTTCTCATGCTTCCTATGGTATACACCATCAACTGAGGACCACACGAGGTACTTGGCATTCGCACTGTCCTTTTCCCTTGTCTTACGGATAAACATCCGCGACGGTAGAAACTGGACCTGGGACGGCGGGGGGTATGAGTAGTAATGAGGTGGTCTAGCTTGTCATAGATAATAGACATCTGGACAAACCTTTGCCAGTTAATATAGTATAAATCAGTCATTTTATTATCTATCTGAAACCTAATCTGGTCACCTGGTCGATGCAATTAGGAGAGAGAGAATAATACACTCAACATGATGCTCTTGCAAGTTTAGATTGGTTTTTAATTTACCTAAACAGGATGGCTCCCACTGTTTCTCGAATCCTTTCTCAAACCATAAAAAATAAATAGTCAGGATTTATCTTACCGTACAATACTAGATTAACCATTCGGCCAGGCTAGTGTCGGTGCTTAGAGGAAGGTTTTACGACGCTTTCGCGAAGTTCCTTAATTAAATAACCTCTTTTCCCTGGAGGCGTGGCCCCGCTAACACTGTTCTAGATACCTACCTAGTTTATACAATTGATCGTTAAGTGAAGAATTTCGCGAGGAGTAGCGGATACTCACAGTAGGATCAGGATCCAAATATCATTGTGTGATAATGCTGAAGAAATCTTACAAACATTATCAAACTCCAAATGGTATGCAACGCAAGCAAGTTTCAGTTTCTTTAAAAACTCCCGATGTGAATTTTTGCCCCATGCTATTATGACCTTGACTAAGGCCAACAAATCAGAAGTCACATGTCAAGTTCTACCCATCATTCTCCAGGTTAATTTGAACCCACCCGTACATACCTTTGACTAAGGCCAACAAAGTAGTACGATTGTCCCAAACCAACGCATCTATCTATACAACATATGAATACCAAGCAGCTACCAATCACTATACTTTGACTAAGGCCAACAAACATAGCTTGAATACTATTAAATATTCAAATGAAATGGCGGAGGGCTACGAATGGTATTGGAGAAACCGTGAACGTAGTGAACTTGATATAATCGAAGGAACCTGATAGCTTTTAAAAGGAGTGGTTTAAGCTCCGCGTTTAAAAGTCTGCCGTTTTAAAATAACCGAGTGGTTTTAAAATTTGTTCCAACGATTCAACTTTGGTTTGTTTGCTTTGCATTATTGTAATGCGGTCCCATCAGCTAACCTACCATTGTAGAAAACAACGAAAATACAACGTAAGCTTATGCCATCCGCATTCGCCATGAGGCCCTGTCATCACCCGTTAGGTTACTTAACTAACAACAGAGCGGGGGCTGGACTAGCGCGGATGCAAAATATAAGCTATGTCTATTATATAATACATATATAATAATATCCATTCGTTAGACGCAATGATAGGCATTCCAGATCACAGATGAACACATTAGATATACTAGAAATTCCGCGTTTCGTTTGATCCTGTAACGAAAGGCGGATTCCAAGGTCGTGATGAATAGCCAAACCCCTACCCGAGACCCCTACGGGTGTGGAAAACTACGCGCCAAATACCCGAAGTGAAGCAACCTCCCTCAATAAAGTGAGTAGGCCACTCGGCACTACAAAGTACCCGGTAGTTTGTGCACCCCACCTTGGGTCTATCCTCGGAGAAAAACAGTAAAAGAAATAATACAACGGTGGCTACAACCTCTACCCGGATGTGCCCCGCAAAAATAATATTACAGCACTTTACAAATTTTACATCGAATGAAAGAATGAAAACCATCATCTCACATCCCTGGCTAATCAACGTATAGCAATTAGTCGACGTTTCCAAACACATATATACATCACAAAGCTTGTAAAGTAACTACGACATTAGAATTCCGCACGCAATTAGTAAACTTAACCAATTTTCCAAGACATGAATATCCAGTGAGCTAAAGTTCCAAAACCGATCATTTTGAGACAATTCGGAAGTTTGATTCAAAACGAAACGCGTCCGAACCTTTGCAGGAAGTTAGAGCATGAAATTAATATTGATTCGGGGGGCCTAGAGGGCGTACCCTACCCCCGATGCCACCACGAGGTAACCAGGAGGTGAGGCAGACCCGAAACTGCCCAAGGTGGGGCAGCTTCGGGTCCCTACCGCCAAGTGCACCTTGCGGTGGTCTTGGAGAGTGGGCCCAGCCGTTCAGCCCCTGTCGGAGGGTCCCCAGTGTGTGCATGCTGCACCCCGCGGCTTCTCGGTTCAAACCGTGAGCCCGCGGGCTGTGCAAACAACTCAAAACCTCACTTTTGAAAATTGTTTTTGTGGACAGTTTTTTTGCGACAAAAACGGAGGAATTATAACATCGCTACAAGCTATCTAAGGTTTATGAGAGGCTTTGATACCACTGTAAGTCAATGTCGCACACCCTAGGTGTTCGCGGGGAGGCGGAATTTGCAAAAAAATATTCTTTCCAGCTTCGCAACACCGACTAGAACCAAGGATCGTTTATAAACATTAGATAGCAAATTACTTGAGGTTTAACTACTCGGATACAAAGTTATACCTCACGATACATGTCTTTCAGGTCTTCATCGCTGTCCTCCTCGTCAATGTAGGCTCCAAGGATTGATCCGGATCGTAGCAACCTCCACGGCCTCATTGAGTCGAAGACGATCCACCCGAGAGTCTATATTCCGAACTCCACCTCAAAACCGAGGTAACTAGGGCAACAAGCTTGCTAAAATTGATGTTTTAGGTGATGTAGAGTATGAAGATGGATTTATTTGTCTTTTGAAACCCTAATTTACTCAACTCATGAGACCTTAAGGGTTCTCTAGTGAGGAAGAAGAAGAAGAGCTAGCATGAGAGCTCACTTGAGGAAAGAGAAAGTATTTTGATAAATGATCATCCAAATGAAAATGAGATGGCTACCCTTGACATGCCACCCACATGGCATCCAAAAATATCTCACCAAAATATCTAGCTCACAAAATATCTAAGTCAAATAGTCAACCAAAGTCAAGTGGTCAAGCCAAGTCAAAAGGTCAAACAAAGTCAAGTAGTCAAAACTAGTAGCCATGTCTCAATAATCATTTACAAAAGTAACAAATACTTTCCTCCACCTCATAATTGTTTTAATCAAGTAAATGGTCAAAATCCTAATGAGGTGTCTCCTTCTTTTCTCCTCTCATCCGTATATACATACCCGCATTCGTGTTCCGAGAAACACGAATACAAAGAGACGAAACCGATCCATCAATATAATACCAGGATCTGGCTTAAACCAAATCCCACTAGTATTATCCGCCAGAACATCATACGCGCACAAGTGCACGTAAGTGATCGAAGCCCTGCCGTAAAACCGTACGACCTCTACACCTTGCCCAGTGCAGGAAAAATCTCTGTGTGGGACTCTAAAGACTCGACACTGCGTTGGCAGTGAGTTTAACCATAGGTCGCAAGCGGTACTAGCTGCACGTAAAGGTGCCCAGGTAGATGTCGATAAAAAGGCCGATGAGGAAAACCCATCCGAACTCCTACTGAGCCTGAATGTGACAATTTTTGTACAGTCCGATCTGTTCGTCTAAGAGTATCGCATATTAGGCCTAGGGGACGGTAATCGTAAGACCCCTAATAGCTCAATTAGTCGTGTCAGAGTGTAGCCCAAAACACACTGAGAAACTACTGGAGTACCTACCAGTAAATCTCGCTTGGCTTGGCCAAGGACTTTATGTAATGGCCTTCCGAACACAGCGGGATATCAACCTCCAATACAGGGAGAGACGAATCATATCTAACCGCCACTGCCTCCAAGTGCTTCGGGAATGCACCCAATGTTAGTGTATATGCCCTAGGGGCCATTACTGTATCATACTAGTTTGTATATTACTTGATGGAAGCTTGGGATATTCAAAGTTGTATATACAATCTTGCTCGAAATGGTAGTATGCTACTTGGTTTGTCTCTACTTCAATATGTGCATGTGTTTCTTTTAGCATATCGCTGATATACATATTAGTAGAGCCCTTAGGATCTTTGCTTGATTACCAGCGTTGTGATGGCGCTCGCACTCGTGGGAGCTGGGTATTCTATAAGCACATCCTTATACAGGTCCCTGGTCGTTGGACTATCGAAACAGGGCATCGATACTCCGGAGTAGACTAGCGTATGCGCTTCTCATCCCAGTGTGGGAGACGGTCTGTCCCACAGCCGTCAGTACGTCGTACTTGAGATAGTATACGGGTGCTCGTTAGGTTACGGGTACACTGGACAGGACTCGTCGGGAACTGTTGGTTGGTATTATACCTATCGTCAGTTATCAGTTCCCAGGTGACATGAGTACAGCTTAGTCTGTTGACTTGACACTGTCACTTCGCCTCGAGTGTGTTCCCACTGCACTTTGATTACTACCCTACCACGGCTCAAAGGAGTCGTGCAAACATGTAGTTTTTGGGTGCAGTCCCGAAGCACTTGGAGGCAGTGACGGTTAGACAGGATTCGTCTCTCTCGGTAATGGGGGTTGATATCGCGCTTTGTCTAGGAGAGCCATTACACAAGTAGTCCCTGGCCAGGGTAAGTGAGATATACTGGTAGGTTTCCAGTGTTATCTCAGGATGTTCTGGGCTACACTCCGACACGACTTGTACCACTATTAGGGGACTGACATTCACCGCCCCCTAGTCCCGCCATGCGATGTATCAGATGAACAGACCGGACTGTACGGAGACTGTCACATACAGGCTCAGTAGGAGTTCAGATGGGGTTCACCTCGTCAGTCTTCTTATCGGCATCTACCTGGGGACCGTTACGTACAGCTAGTGCCGCTTGCGGTCTGTGGTTAAACCCACTGCCAGCGTAGTGTCGAGTCTTTAGAGTCCCACACAGAGAGCTATTCGCCTTTATGCAAAATGAGTAGAGGTCGCATGGTTTTGCGACAGGGTTCGTTCACATCCGTGCACTTGTGCACGTTTGCTGTCCGGACAGCTTATACTAGCGGGCTTTGGTTTAAGCCAGATCCTAGTATATGATTTGGGATTGGTTTTTTCTCATTGTATTCGTGTTCCTCGGATCGCGAATACGGGTGCGTATGCACAGTTGCTTGAGACAGAGGGAGAGGACTTTGATTAGGGTTAATGACAATTGTCATTTTTATTAACCCTAATGCTCATGTGTGTATTATTGTTAATTGATATTAGTTTAATATAATTGTGCATGGTTATGGTTGTTGACCATTTGACCTCCTTGACTTGTTGACCTAGGTTGACACTTTGACCATCATCATTTCATTTGGAAGATGCTTTTTGATCCTTGCAATTTGCATTTAAAATGAAATGATAATGGTCATGTCTTGATTAAGCCATGCCAATTATCTCACTAATTTTCTAATTACAATAATTCACATATATGAGAGAATACTTCATATTATTCTCTCATTCTATTATTCACACACTCTCTCTTGTTCTTCCTCTCCCTCAAGCTCTCCTCTCTCATGTGTTGAGAAACACTTGAGCTTGAGAAAAACCCTTTCTTGATAATCTCCACTCTCATCTAGGGTTCAAGGATTAACACTTCTTGCACCCTAGTTACTTCTAGCTTGGAGTTGAAGCCAAAGGTCGAGGCTTTCGGGTGGATCTTTCTTCGACGTGGAAAGACGACAAAGGTGACCTCCTTCCAACACTCCAAGGAGCAAGGAGAGAAGGACATAAAGCCCAAGGTATAACCTTTCTAGCACTTAGCTAGTTTCTAGTTAGCTTTAGCTTGTTTTTGTTTAGCAAAGATCCTTCTTTGTCTAGTCAATGTTGCCTAAGTTGATAATAATTTGATTTTTATTCCGTTTTCCGCCTCGCCATAAGCACCGGGATGGGCAACGTGGACTTACAGTGGTATCAGAGCCTAACTAAACATAAACTAGATAGGTAGTGAAGTGTATCGAAGTTCGAAACGGAAAAATCGAAAAACCAAAATATCAAAACACTAGTTTTCTGTTAAATTTTTTTCTGTTCAATACAAAATATATCATACTCCAAAAATCATCTCAGGGTTTTGTGAAGAAAGCCACCAAAAACGATCCACTGATTCGACTAAAGAGACGCGGTTCCGCGGCAATAGCAATTGCCGCGCAACAGCGGCCGTCTTGGCTCGTCTCTGGGTCGGGTTTGGTGCAGTGTATTTCTGGCTTGGTTTTGGGATTTTTAAGATGGTTTATATGTGCCCAGATTTTGCAGAATAGAAATTTATTTTTGGGGGCCTATAAATCCGTATTTTTTTTCTGAACTTCACTACACTTTGACTATTAGGGTTATATCTGTGATGTTTGTATGTATTGAACGTTGGCTAATCGCTATTTGTCGATTAGTCGGGGTTATACATATCTGTGATCTGTGTTTGATATTGGTATGTGTATATGAATGGGTTGGATTTTCGCGGGTGAATAGCCGGGGTGGATGTGAGATGAGTGTTATTTTTTCTTTCATTCATTGTAACATGTAAATTGATGTAATATTATTATTTGTATGGCCGCACAACCGGGTCGGGGTTGTAGCCGTTATTGTATAATTCTTTTTACTGTTTTTGCTCCTAGGATAGACCCATGGAGGGGGTGCACAAACTACCGGGTATCTCGAAGTGCCGAGTGGCCTACTCACGGTGTTGAGGGAGGTTGCTTCGCTTCGGGTACTTGGCGGGTAGTTTGCCGCACCCGTAGGGGTCTTAGATGGGGTATTGGCTATTCACCGCGACCGTGTAATCCGCTTTTCGTTGCAGGCTCGAACGGATTGCGGATTCCTAGTATATCCAATGCATTCATCTGTGATCTGTAATGTCTATCATTGCTATATATTTATATATGATAACTATTTAGGCGTTGCTTATGTTTTACAGCCGCGCTAGCCCAACCCCCGCTCTGTCGTTAGTTAAGTAACCTAACGGGTGATAACGGGGCCCCGTGGCGAATGCGAATGGCATAATCGTACGTCATATTTTGGTTGTTTTCTGCAATGGTAGGATTAAATGATGGGACGCATTAAAAGAACTAATGCAAGAAAATAAACCAAGTAAAAGTCGATTGGAACACTTTGAAAACCACTCGGTTCTTTTCAAAACTAAACTTTTAAACGTGGAGCTTGAACCACTCCTTTTAAAAGCTATCTCGTTCCATCGATTATATCAAGTTCACTACGTTCACGGTTTCGCCAAAACCATCCGTAGCCCTCCATCATTTCAGTTAAATATTCGGTAGTATTCAAGCTATGTATTTTGACCTCACGCCAAGGCATAATGATTGGTAGCTGCCGGATATTTATCTGTTTCATAGATAGAATGCGTTGGTTTGAGACAGTCGTACTGCCATTTTGGCCTACGTCAAGGGTAGGTACGGGTGGGTTCAAATTAACCGGGATAATGATGGGAAGAACTTGACATGTGACTTATGATATTTTGACCTCACGCCAAGGTCATAAGAGCATGGGGCAAAAATCCACATCGGGAGTTTCATAAGTACTGAAACTTGCTAGCGCTGCATACAATTTGGAGTGTGATGATTCTGGTAGGATTCCTTTGGTTTTATCACGCGATGATATTTGGATCCCGATCCTACTGTGAGTATATGCTACTCCTCGGGAAAACTCTCACTTAACGATCAATGCTATAAACTTAGTAGGTGTCTAGAAAGGTGTTAGCGGGGCTATGCCCCCAGGGAAAAGAGGTTCTTAAATTAAGGAACTTCGCGAAAGCGTTGGAAAACCTCCCTCGAAGTACCGACACTGGCCTGGCTGAACGGTTAAGCAAGTATTGTACGGTGAGATTGATCCTGACTAATCGTTTCTTTACGGTTTAAGAAGGGATTCGAGAGACAGTGGGAGCCATCCAGTTTAGACAAACTAAAAACCACTCTAAACTTTCAAGAGCATCATGCTAAAGTGTTTCTTTTCTCTCTTCTAATTGCAGCGACCATTCAACATGACCGGACTTAAGTTATTACTAGATAAAAACATACTGACAGGGCCAAACTACAAAGATTGGCTCAGGAATGTCAAGATGGAAATCACTTACGACAAGTTAGGGTATGTCCTTACCACCAAAGCTCCCCCTGTCCCAGGTCCCACCTCCAGCGTCGCGGATAACGAAATCCGTAAGACATGGGAGATAGATTGCCCGAAGGCCAAATGCCTCGTACTTGCCTCGATGGACAATGAACATCAGAGGAGGCACGAGAATATGGACCTAGAGTCCATATTTCTCCATACAAAAGAACTGTATGGAGAGCAGTCTCATATCGCAAGATACGAAGTGTCGAAGAAGCTATTTTCGGCAAGACTGGCCGTCGGATCATCGGTAGCGGAACACGTGCTTAAGATGATTGGCTACATTGAGGAGCTCGCGGACCTTGGGACCACGTTGGAGAATGAACTCTATACTGATTTGATTCTCCAGTCCCTTCCTTCCACTTATACCCAGTTTATCCTTAACTTCAACATGCAAGGAAAGGAGGTTGTACTTTCCGAACTTCTGAACATGTTGAGGAGTGCTGAGGGCACCCTACAGAAAGGTAGGGAGACATCCACTTTGTTTGTAGGAGGATCTTCCTCTTCTAGATCCAGGGCGAAAGCCAAGGGTAAGAAGAAGAAAGCCCCCGCCAAACCAAGAGGCGGTGTCGGTAAAGTGGATACGAAGGGAAAAGAAAAAGCAACAAAGTTAGCGGGGAAGCTAGTGGGGAAGGAAGAATGCTTCTATTGTCACAAAAGTGGTCACTGGAAACAGGATTGCATGGCTTGGAAGGCCAGAACACAGGATTTGAAGCGAGTTGCGGCTTCAGCTTCAGGTATGTATGTTATTGAAAACTGTTTATCAATAAACTCTACATCCTGGGTATTGGATACCGGATCAGGATCTCATATCTGTAATTCTTTGCAGG
Organism: Agapanthus africanus; assembly: GCA_030015575.1. Lineage (NCBI taxonomy): Eukaryota > Viridiplantae > Streptophyta > Magnoliopsida > Asparagales > Amaryllidaceae > Agapanthus > Agapanthus africanus. The sequence continues at coordinate 179,454,688 of JASDDO010000031.1, read as the reverse complement.
CGTTGAGAAAGCGTAGAGTTTTGAAGGCAGGTGACATGACCCTCAGAGTTGCAAACGGTGCTAGCATGGATGCCGAGGCCGTGGGGGACTATCACCTGGGATTGTCGGATGGACATTTTTTGGTTTTGCGTAGTTGTTATTATGTACCAAATGCAACCTGTAATATCATTTCTGTATCTTTATTGTCTAAAGAAGGTTATGAATTTGCATTTGTAAGTAATGTAGTGAACATTCACCTTAATCAAGTTTTGATTGGGTCGGGTACATTGAACAACGGTATATACATATTAAACCAACCACAGATTTCAATGTCCAGAATACACACAAAAGAAAGTCTCCAGAAATCAATAAAACTTTCTTATGGCATTGTAGACTGGGTCACATCAATGAGAGAAGGTTGACTAAGTTACATGCAGAAGGATATTTGGACCCGTTCGAATATCAATCGTATGCAACTTGTCAATCCTGTCTCAAAGGAAAGATGACAAAGACTCCGTTCACTAGACACGGAGAAAGAGCGAGCGAGCTCTTGGGACTCGTACACAGCGGCGTGTGCGGTCCAATGTCTACACATGCACGAATCGGTTATTCTTACTTCATTACTTTTACGGATGATTTCTCAAGGTTCGGACATGTCTTCTTAATGAAGCATAAATCCGAAGCTTTTGAAAAGTTCCAGGAATATAAGAATGAAGTAGAAAAACAAACAGCAAAAGTATAAAGACACTAAGATCTGATCGTGGTGGTGAATACTTGAGTGCCGAATTCCTGGGTTACTTAAAAGAGAATGGAATTCTCTCTCAGCTTACTTCTCCATACACTCCGCAGCATAACGGTGTATCGGAGAGACGGAACCGAACCCTATTGGATATGGTACGGTCCATGATGAGTAACGCTGAGTTGCCGCGATCGTTCTGGGGATATGCGCTAGAATCAGCTGCATACCTTTTGAACCGAGTTCCCACTAAGACTGTGCCTACCACACCGTATGAGATATGGAGTGGGAAGAAGCCCTATCTTCAATACCTGAAGATTTGGGGATGTCCAGCTTATGTCAAAAAGCAGCATACGGACAAACTAGAGGCACGCTTAGTACTGTGCAAGTTTGTGGGATACCCAAAGAACTCCAGGAGGTATCTTTTCTATTACGCAGAGGAACAAAAAGTCCTTGTTTCTCGAAATGCCCATTTTCTGGAACATCAGTTCTTAGAGAAAGAAATAAGTGGGAGCGCAATAGAACTGGAAGAAATTCCAGAACCACAAGCTATTACTGAAAGCTTGGTTGAACCAGAGGGTTCAAAAGATCAGGACATTCCCACGCCACTCCGCAGGAGTAGTAGGCAGTCTCATCCGCCCGAGAGATACTACGGATTTCTCATTGACGGGGATAGAGAGGATTGCATCATAGATTGTGATGAGCCTACTAGCTTCCAGCAAGCCATTCAGAGCGTCGACTCGGTAAAATGGATGGATGCAATGCGGACCGAGATGGAGTCCATGTACACCAACAAAGTATGGACGTTGGACATTGCTCCTGATGGGGTAAAACCCGTAGGATGCAAGTGGATCTTCAAAAGGAAGATTGGTATAGATGGACAGGTTGAGATCTATAAAGCTAGACTGGTTGCAAAGGGTTTTCGTCAGCGACCTGGTTTGGACTATGACGAAACCTTTTCTCCAGTAGCTATGCTGAAATCCATTCGGATCCTTCTTGCCATTGCTGCCTTCCACGATTATGAGATTTGGCAGATGGACGTAAAGACAGCTTTTCTAAATGGTCATTTAGAGGAGTGTGTCTATATGGACCAGCCAGAGGGTTTCATTCAGAGTGGGAGCAGCGGAAAGGTGTGCAAGTTGCTTAAGTCCATTTATGGACTAAAGCAGGCATCGCGGAGTTGGAACATCTGTTTTGATGAGACGGTCAAGGAATTTGGCTTTATCAAAAATCCAGATGAACCATGCATCTATTGTAGATTTGTAGCGAGAACTGTATTATTCCTCGTTTTATACGTGGATGACATTCTCTTAATAGGAAATGACATTCCTATGCTACAATCTGTCAAGGGGTTCTTGTCACACAGGTTCTCCATGAAAGACCTGGGTGATGCCTCATACATTCTGGGTATCCGGATCTACCGTGACAGATCCAAGAGGATATTAGGACTTTCACAGTCCAGGTACATCGACACCATACTGAAGAGATTCAGCATGGAAGATTCCAAGCGCGGTAATCTACCGGCTTGTCACGGGATCACCCTTTCCAAAGAGATGTCTCCCAAGACTGATTTGGAGAGGGATCTCATGTTTATTATACCCTACGTTTCTGCGGTAGGCTCTATAATGTATGCGATGTTGTGTACCAGACCGGATGTGGCTTAGGCACTGAGTGTGGTAAGCACGTATCAGTCAAACCCTGGGAAGAAACATTGGATAGCATTAAAGAACATTCTCAAGTACCTGAGAAGGACTAAGGAGATGTTCTTGGTGTATGGCGGAAAAGACCTGCAGATTGAGGCCTTTGCTGACTCCAGCTTCCAGATTGACAAGGATAATTCCAAGTCCATGTCGGGTTTTGTCTTCACCCTCAATGGATGGGCGGTGTGTTGGAAGAGTTCCAAACAGGAAACCGTTGCGGACTCGACTATGGAAGCGGAATACATCGCTGCATCTGATGCCGCAAAAGAAGCTGTCTGGATGAGGTAGTTCATGAAAGAACTTCAGGTAGTTCCTGAAAGGTTCCTAGGCACACTAAGGAGGTCTCACAAGACATCAACCATGCCAATTTCAAAAATTACGGTGCCGAGAAACCCTAATACTAGATCGTTGGCTAGAAGTTTAGGCGAAAAAGAAACTAGTTTACAACTAAACTCAAAGAACGGAAATACAACCTTTGTAGATCCGTTTCTCCACCTCCATAGCTCCATGATGAAGTCCTCTCCGCTGTCCAAATCGAACCATGACTCTTGCATCGGCTTCATCGGAGAAATGGGCGGGCAAGGTCGTTGGCTTCGTGCCGAAGATGATCTACGTCGAGGCATCGCTAGATCAAGCTCCACCTTCACCAAGCCATGAAAACATGTGAAGGAAACACCCTATACTACTTGGCAAGAGGTAGAGGATGAAGAAATAGGAAGTGGGTTCACTTTAGAATTGGATTTCTCACTCTTTTTCGTCAATCACCATTGATGAAGCAAGCTTTCTTCAAGTGATGAAGAAGATGAAGATTATGATGAGTATTTTCCAAAAAGGAAATAAAAAGAATACTTATCATAATGTAACCATGGTCAAGTGTATAGAATGGACTAGGGTTAAGTGGAATGGTTAGGGTTAAGTATGAGACAAAATGGTCACTAAGTCAAAGCTTCATGAAGCTTCATAATACAAACAAAGTTAGCAACCATTTTTCTCTGTATGCTTTTTCATTTTCCATAAAGAATAAATAAATAAATGAGAAAAGGAAATGAAACCCTAACCACTTAAGTAACCATGGTTTAATTCATTACACAAACCCAAACTAGCATGTATCATCAAACATGATACAATCTTGTGCACAAAATATATATCATATATACAATGTGCACAAACAAGTGAGAAAATCCATTTAAAAGTGAACCGATACTAGTTAATGCAAAATAATATATCAAATATATAATTATGCATTAAATCATTAAATCAACACTTGATTTAACGATCCGGTCATATCGTATATAACCGACTAGTATCCAATGTATCGGCTTATCGAATCAACCCTCGATTCGATAATTAGGTTATATCGCATATAACCATTCGATACATTCATCGTGAGAATGGAATACGGTATCACATACACGCATTATTCTCGGTCCCGCACATATCTCATATGCGCTCCTGTTTCGTTTCGTTTGAGCCAGGAAACCTCTGTGTAGGACTCTAAAGACTCGTCAATACGCCGGCAGCAGGTGATGATCATATCAAACACCCACAAGCCGCAAGCGGTCTGCTAAATGTAACGGCCACCCGGGTATTGAGCGATCAGAAGATCGACGAGCAAGCCCGCTCACACTCCAGTGAATCCAACCAGTAACACTACCGTACAGTCCGGTCTGTTCGTCTGATATGTCACATATCTCGCCTAGGGGTGGTAAACGTCAGACCCCAATAGCTCGATATGTCGTGTCGATATGAGGTCTATAACAGTTCGAGAAACTACTGGTAACACTTACCAGTATATCTCTGCAACCCTGGCCAGGGATTTCCGGTTATAGCCAATCGAACACAGTACAACATCAACTCCCTATACCGGGAGAGACGAATCCCCTCCTATCGCTCATCGCCTCCATGTGATTCGGGACAGTACCCAAAAACCACCGTTTTGCACGCCCTCTTGGACGTGGTAAGGTGGAAATCAAAGCACGGTGGGAACCACACAAGACTCTATGACGATCTCGGGTCAACAGACTACTCTGTACCCGTGTCACCTGAGAACTGCCTTCTGACGTAAGGTATAATACCATCTGGGAGTTCTCGGCGAGTCCGTCCAGTGTACCCAGTCTCTACTGAGCACCCGTATACCATCTCTGATGTCAAACACCAATGGATATAGGATCATCCATCGCCCATCTGTATGGGTCGAGAAGGTATACGCTAGTCTACTCTGGTATATCGATGCCCCGTCTCGATATACCCACGACTAGGGACTCTGAAGGATGTACTTATGGACTACCATGTCCCCACTAGCATGATCCGCATCATAGTCCCGGTAGTCAAGTACACATCTTAAGGGCTTTACCAACATGTAATAAAGAGACAATCTTTGTACACGTTAAGGTAAAGAGCAACCAGATAGCATACTATCATGTCGAGCAAGAAAGTCCTCCCTATATATGTCCCAGCATCCACTACAATATACATCCTATGTACAGTAATGGCCTCTAGGGCATACATATAACTAACAATCTCCCACTTGCACTAGGGCCATCTGAAGCAGTGGTTGTAGTATCCCATACTCAACCATCCCATAAAAGTCTCTCTCTGGGAATAGGCCTTCGTGAGTGGATCCGCCGTGTTGTCCTCTGAGTCTACTCTCCTTACCTCGATCATCCTGGAGATCAAACATCTCCATGATCAGGTGATACTGCCATAGATTATGTCTGGATCACTGATGGGACGGACGTTCCTTGGCATAAGCCACAACTCCATTGTCACACAATGGGAGGAACATAGTTCATCTCATGAACCAATATACACCCAAACAACCTCTTTGGTAGCATCTTAAGTAGCGATGTATCCTGCCTTTATCGTCTAGTATGTCACGGTATCTAGCTTGGAACTCTTCTAACATACCGTCCCTTTACTGAGGGTAAAGACAATGCCTGTGACTGACATTCAGTCGTCTTTATCACCCTGGAACCCTTCCAGTGATTCTCCCCAGGATCAACTGATACCATCTCACTACAACTAGTGAGTAGCCTAACATCCATTTAGATCTATCTCATAGATCCAAAATTCAAGATTTAGTAGGTATCACTTCGATCCTATATGGAGAATCTTTGTGATAATCGGAGATTGATCGAGCGTAGCATAGGAAACTCCTTCCCTATCAAGAGTATGTCATCCACGTACTCTACGAGGAACGTCACCATACTCCCTACTACCTTTTTGTTTATACAAGGTTCATCTACCATTTTGATGATGTCAAACTCTTTGACTAACACATCAAAACAGACGTTCCAACTCCGCGATACCTGCTTTATCCTATAAAGCATCTTGCACACGTTTCCGCTGCTCCCACTATCTACGAAGCCCTCTGGCTGTTTACTTATAGATGCACTCTTCTAAAACATCATTTAGAAAAGCAGTCATGACATCCAACCACCAGATATCGTAGTCATGGTATGTAGCCGTGACAAGTAGGATCTGGATGGACTTAGCATAGCTACTTGAAAAGGTTTCATCATTATCCACACCTGGTCAATGATGCAAACTTTTAACAAGTCTAGCTTTGAAAGTCTCAACCTTTCCATCTACACCAAATAATCTTCTCAAGATATACTTGCTGCTGATGGGGATTTAACCCTTCAGATATAGCAACCAAAGTCCATACTTTGTTGGTGTACATGGATTCCATCTCAGATCCCTAAGCATCCAGCCATTCTTACAGAATCTTACTCCTGATGGCCAGCTCGAAGCTAGTTGGGTCATCATCTCATGATGCAATCCTCGCTCCCACTGTCATAAAGAAACAGAAATATCTCTCAGGTGGGTGAGGAACCCTACTAGATCGGCGGAGAGGCTGAGGTTCGTTGGAATCTACTGAATCCTTTGGTTCTATCAAATCATCAGCTGCATTTTGTATAGCTGGAACCTTTCCAGTTCTACATTACAGACCAGGCCTCGATCTTTTCCGGATTTTGCTTTTAGACATAGGCCGGACAACCCAAATCTTAACTAGCTCAAGACATGGGCTCTTCCCTTTCCATATCACATATAAAGTGGTAGGCTACTGATTTGATTTGAACCCTTTTCAATAGGTATGCAGCTTCTCAAGTGCATAACTCCCAAAAGTAAATAGGTAACTCAGTAGTACTCATCATAGAGCACACCATATCATATAGGGTGTGATTTCTCCGCCCCGATATACCATCGTTCCATGGTGTATACGGAGGAGTAATACTGAGAGAGAATCTCATTCTCCTTTAGAATAATCCAGGAATTCCGTGCTCAAGTATTATCCTCCTTGATCCCATCATAGGACATAATACTTATACCCGTATTTTGGTTCTCTACTTCTAACTTATATTCTGTGAATATCTCAAAAGGTTCGGACTTGTGTTTCAACAGGAACATATGACTGAATCTTGAGAGATTATCAGAGAATATAATGAAGTATAAAGAATCAGTCCTGGCATCTGTAGACAGGAGACCTTACATACATCATCATGTATCAGTCCCAAGAGTTCATTAACTCTTTCTCTATTTCCAGTAAACGGAGCTATGGTCATCTTATCTCTGTGACATGACTGGCAAGATTCACAAGATGTAAATTCAAACTAATTTAAATATGCATCTTTATGAAACTCTAGCTAGTCGGGTCACATTGATCTGACCTAGTCTACAATACCTCAAGAAGAATTCGTTCATTTCTGAACTCTTCCTCTTGTGTGTGTTCCATATACTAAGAACTGCAGTTTGATTTAGAACATTAATGCTTTTAGATAACGTGCCTGAACCGATCAACTTTTTATATAGGAAATGTTCAAAACATTATCCAGCAATACAAAATTATATCCTTTCTTTACTAATAAAGAGACTAATATGATTTTGTATATCAGGTTCGGTATCTAATAACATTCGTTCAGAATCAATGTATTACAATACAGGGTGACAGTGACCAACAGACCTGGCTGCAACACTTGCCCCGTTTTCTGCCTCATGAAACTTATCACCAGTTCTCAGTTTTTCTGCCTATTTGTAGCCCTATGTAACAGATTACATATCTAGGATCCTGATCCGGTATCATATACCCAGGATACAGAGGATACTGAGAAACAGTTCTTTGTAACGAACACACCCGAAGATGATGCATCAACATGCACTCTCTTCGTTTGGGCGGCACGGGAATCTTGGTATTCCCCTATTTCCTGCTCTGTCTTATAACAATTATAAGTTGGAGCGGGACCAACGTTCCCCAGCTCAGTATAACAAGCGGGTTCGGTCAATAATCCGTATTATTATCTTGATTAAGGCGTGACATGGTCGCTACCAGGAGAGAGAGAGAAGTAACACTCAGCGTGCGCTCTTGCAAGAATAGATTGGTTATTATTTTATCTAATCAGGATGGCTCCCACTGCTTTTTATCAAATCTTCCTTCAAACCCTAAAAGGAAAGACTAGCCGAGATTAATTACATGCTACAAGTTCGCCAATCTTTCAGCAAGGCCAGTGTCGGTACTTTGAGGAAGGTCCCCCGTGCTTTCGCACGAATCTAATTAATGTAAACCTCGTTTTCCCAGAGGCGTAACCTCGTTGACACCTTTCTAGACACCTACTTGATCTGCTAATCGTAATATGTAAAACTCTCCCAGGAGTAACTCTTACTCGCAGCGGGTATCGGGATCCAACTATCTCATAGAAGGTATGCAATCTCATTGCAAATTTCAACACTTGAAATTACCGATAATATTTTGCCCCTAGTGTTCTATGACCTTGACGAATGCCAAACAACCCATAGTCCACTAGTCAAGTTCAACCCGTACATTTCTTGATCGAATTAAACCCACCCGCACGACCCTTGACGAATTGTAACATTTTCAAAAATATAAAATATTAATTTTGGGAATTTTTATAATTTAATATTATTTTAGTATTTTATGCAAATAAATAGGAAAAATTTTAGAAAAATTATGAAAAATTATGGAAAATTCTAAAATGGGATAATTATTGAAATTATGAAATTTTTAAGTTGTTGTGATCATTTTGACACTAATTTAGTGCTAATCGCGATTAAAATCGCTAATCGGGTTTTTTGGTAATTTTATGCAAAACTTGCACATATCACTTTTTCTACACTTGTGCATTTTTCTAGCCATGGATTTCTTTTGGGGTTACTATTGATGTGAGAAGGTTTGGTTTTTTAAAGAAAAGGAAAAGAAAAGAAAATGTAATGATGAGGGTAGGTGAGAGAGAGACATGGGGTACCATTGACCTTGAGACTTAGCCATTCTCCCATCATTTTCTCTCCCTCTTCCTCTCCCTTGCTGCTGCTGCCCTAGCCCTCTCTCCCCTCCACTAAATCCTCTCACTTCATCTCAAAAACATACCCAAAACCCCAAACTCCTTTCATTAAAATTGTGCAAAATCCCTAGATCTACACATGGAGCTAAAGAAGCATGGATTTGGCCACTAGAGGGCAACTCAAGAAATTTCTTGAGTTGCTAATGAAGGTAATTTCTGAACCATTTGCTTAATTATAGCTTTTCCTATAACCCCATGTTAAGATTTAATCGATATTGTGTGATATTATGGATTTGATGAAAACCTAGTTAGGGTTTGAGAGGAACTTGGGTTGTATTGTGAAATTGAGTTCAATTGAGGATACACCAACACCCTAGTGTATGAATTGAGACCCTAACCTGAAGTTTAAACCCATAATACGGATTTTAGAAACCGATATCGGGGAAATTGTGTATTCTGTCACTGTTATTTGGAATCTGCTATCATACGAGGTATCCTAAAATAAAATTGAGTGGACAGTAGCATGTGCAGGCACCCAGGAAACTAACCCCAAAACCCTAGCCCCTAGCTCCTCCGTACGGCCGCCAAAACCTCCATTCTGGCCGCAAATTGCGGCCAGACCAGTGAGGAAATTCCTCGTTTTCTGTGCATAGCCCCAATACCTCAATTCTTGGCCCTGGGTACTTCTAGTTTTGACAGATTCTTTCTAGGGTGAAATCTGGGACATATATCCTAAGTTGTTGTTTTGGATTCGTATTTCCGTATTCCGTATTTTTGATTCTGAAATGGTGGAATGTGTTTTGCCTCGACTATTTGTCGTTTATACGACGATATAGAGGATTTATTGATGGTTTTGAAGGCGTGCCATAGGTTCCCACCTATAGGCCCCCTTATCGTATCGTATTGGATTTAGTGTGTCGTTTCAAGTGTTGATTTGGTTTTTATGCGATGCGATACGTGCGATTTGTGTAGGTACACCGCGACGATCCGAGGCGATGCGGAAGATGACGGAGACACCGACACCGACACACGGGTTACAGGTGAGTAGATTATATCTACAGGGGGAAGTCGGGTGGATGGCGTATAGCACCCCCGCAGTCCGTAGATAGATTATTATGTAGTTATTGTGATATAGGTGTATTGTGGATAATGTAGGGTTAGAAGTGACTAGTGTAGTTCATAGTCGCGAACCCTAGGATAGAATTACACCTACACACACACACCCTTGCTTATCACTTGTACTTGCACTGTGATTGATGATATGTGATGACTTTGGAGATGAGTCGATGATGTGGGCTTGGTGCCCTGGGATCGGTGATTCTATACGATTCATATGTGGGATATGACTTATGCTTCTTGCGGGCTTGGGATATGTGTTTACCCCCGCATGCATATTTACTGATGTTACCGTTTTGTACTAGACATAGAGTAGTACTCCAGACTATACGATCTGATGATGGTGATATCTGTTATGTGATGAGACAGTGAGATGTTGACCCTACCCAGCTATTGGGGATGCCGTACGACGATTTACCGTACGAGCCGATATTGAGGATAGATCCGCACTCATAACTCGAGGATATCTTATGATATGACATTGAGGCGAGATCACCGACTATATATCTTTATATATATGCCGACTCAGATTTAGGAGGTTTCCACACCTACCCCTCCTGATTGACCTGATACTTAGATGTAGTTGCATAGTAGATACTTCTCTGTGGTGTTGACTACTAGATATCTGCATTTTCCTGCTATTCGCATTGCGGGCATAAGTTCATTATTATGCTATTATCATGCTGTTAGGACACCAGCACCATTATCGATGATGCGTATGTTTCACGTACACTATTTGCCGGCTCACACACTTCATCATCGATAATTGCCATGCCACTACACTGTAGTACTGTTGCATTCATGATATGATTACCGCTTGGCATATTGTACACATGTACCTGTACACAAACATAGATGATTCATACTTGATTGAGATTGAGGACTGCAAGATATTCCATGTTACATGATTTCCGATATGATTACCTCTCTTTACTTGTCGCATACATCATGGATTGATTATATAGCACGTTGCATTGGATTTACTTCTCGATGTGGATTTTCATGTGATTTCTGGTTTTGAGGACCGTGGGATTATTTAATAAAAGAGGCACTTTTATGAAAACCCGGTACCTCGTGATATGATATTTCGGTGCGTCCACCACGCGTTTTCTCGGTGCTGAGACGTGTGCTTGAAACCCGATTCGAGAAGGTGATGTACCGTTTGCGGGTTCGTGGTGGGCCCGGTATGGTTCCCCTCGGCGAGATGATCGATGGGTTATGTCGATTGAGCCTGGAGGCGGGCGAGTACCTACCGGTGATTGTATTTGAGCTCGGCGGATATCCGGGGGATACCGCCTGGAGCTGAGAGATGGGCGTACTGCCGGGGGCCGACGGGCCGATACCGCAGACGGAGCCCAGAGATGGACATGGGTTGACTCGTACTGCCGGGGGCCAAGGGCCGATACCGCAGACGGAGCCCCATATGGGTGAGGATTTACGTGTCGATGCTTGGCACGGGTTTCATGATGAGTTTTCCATGATTTTGGTTATATCCTCACATTGCATACATGATGCTTGCTGTCAGTGGGTGACAGGTGGACGGGTTCCACAGATATACAGATATGGATCATATACAGACTGGATTTACACTTATCTTACACCAATATTAGTGGTATGGGACGCTAATATATGTGTATTGATATCTTTGATATTTCATCAAATCTACCTTGTGCAGACATACCTTATACTGATGACATGTTATTACCTGAATACCTGGCACTACATACGTGATTAGATGTTATCTTGCCACCTTGTTACACTCAGATGTACTCTTGTGGATTATATTACTGATCGTTGACTTAGGTTTATGTCTTGCATTCGGTTTCTACTTGTAGATGTTTCTATTCATGAGTTGGCAACTCACCCCCGTTGTGCCACAGTTCTTGCAGGTTCTGCCGTACAGGTTTCTTTGCGGCATTTCTGGCACACTACCTTCTTGCGGGTGATTTGCTTTGGTAGGTGGATTCTTTCGTATCAAGAATCACCATTGTATTTATTTATTTCATTGTATCTAGAAATTGTCCATCAACCAAATCTTGTATATTCTTTCAGACTTAGAGACAGTGTTGTATTATTCGACCTAGAGTCGCGCTTAGTAGTATTGTGGTTTTACTGTTGCTTTTGAGCTTTCTTTTGGATTTGATCCTCGCCACTTGGCGTTGTATATTATCATATCATTGTGTGGTTGTGACCGTCGATTGACGAAGAGCTAGCTCCCGCTTGGGGATGCCTTTATCATTGCCTATTTATATTGTTATCCTTGTTGTACCCCATTCGGGGCCAGTTTTACAAAAGAAACTCTGTCAAAATTTTTAGAAAAGACTTTATTGTTTTCAAAACGTACCTTCGGCTTAGTTATTTAAAAACCGTGATTTCAAACCTGTATTCTTCACTTCTTTAAACCAGTTTTCTTTACTTATTCTTAAAATGGTTTTAGATTTCTGGGCTTTTGGCTTACTTGGATCAGATGGAGTCCTATAGGCTTCATATGGTTCAAGGGCCAGTCACGTGCTCTTTAGGGTCGTGACAAAGTTGGTATCAGAGCGCTAGGTTGACCTTGGTTCGAGTCTAAGTTTGACTATGTGGAGCCTAGGGAGTTATTTATATACGGAACTTAGGCTTGACCTTACGGAACTTAGACTTGGTCGAGGGGGTATTCGACCCGAACTTTCGTCGTACTAGGATGACCCTTGGTTGATGGATTAGGTGACTAAAGTAGAGTGACGTACCGTTGGTATGTTCCGCGGCATACTTACGACAGGCCACTCCGCTTAAGGAACCTTAGGATGTGCATGTTTTTCAAGATCAGTGATTCTCTTCATATCCTGGATTATACATCCATTTGAGATTCCCGCTTCTACTAGTTTCATGATCATACCTCCATTGATGCTGTTCCTTCCTATGATCATGTATCCACTTGGGATCTGTTGTTTCCTTTCTTGCCATTGATGTGCTCTCTTTGATACTCGATTGAGATTCCTGTCACCATGTTTGAGCGCAGTTTGGGCTGCTGCTAGGGTTACGGCCGGTGTGAGCTCGTTTGGTACGAGGGCCGACCATTGTGTTTTTTGGTGACATGGGAACGTCTCGAGTTAGTGTTGGTGATTGTGACCTCTAGTGGAGGCGAGTGCTTGGTCTTGCACCGGATGATGGGGCCATTGTTAGAGCTGCCAGTTGAGAGATGACTGTTGATGTACAGCATACCTCAGAGATGTGATGTCGCCTATCGTGCAGACCGATGGACCAGCTGTTGCTGAGATTGACAGGATGTTGCTTTCGGAGCTTACGAGCTGAGATTGCCGGAGCTTTCAGGCAGATATGAGACAGATGATAGCTAGTCTACCCGATTTGAGAGACGAAGGTGATTCGTCCGATTTTGCGCCAGAGCGGGCCCAGTTGAGTTGAAGATTTCCAGTGTGGAGAGTCTTACTCAGATCTAGAGCAGACCGACTCAGAGATGACCGCTTATGTATCGCCTTTCCTGGAGGATTGAGGCGTTGTTCGGCGTACAGGCGTATGAGCCAGTTGCTGCTGCAAATGACGAGATATCACCCAGATGGTTGGAGCTACTGCAGCATGAGCATGTTCTTAGAGAGATGATAGCGAGTCGCTAGTCACCGAGGATGAATGACTAGGACGTGTGGTGAGTTCGCTACCCCGACGCGAGGTCATCAGGCGGATTGATTCCAGCTAAAGACGACTTCAAGCAGGTTCGTGTGAGTCGATAGAGACGATCGAATGTCAGGAGCCTACTTTCCAAGTTTAAAGTATACGGAAAGACATGCAGGTGATTCTATGGACCCTCTAGAAGAATGAAACCCTAACTCGACTTAATGACCGTGTGACAGCCTTTGAACCTTAGGGTTTACGGCGGTTCCGCGGCGCCATTAGTGAGGCTTGGGTTTGCCCTTCTACGGCTGGACCACCGACGCTGTGGCATGTACTCGATACTATTAAACTGTACCCGAGATGTGAGCTCTTGGGGGATTATGAGGATCTGACGAGTCGATCGGATGGTTCGACATCTTTCGGATATCGTGATGGGACACTGCTTGGGAGACTCCAGATGCGAGCATAGCCGTTGGAGCACCGTACATGCAGCCATGATGAGACGAGTCCGAATCAGTCGACATTGATGCAGAGTGAAGAAAAGAGTTCGCGAGATATTTCGACGAGATGATGTCCCACTCCGCTGACATTAGAGATGTGATATACACCCCGAGGCGTGGTATATGGATATATCTTCCAGAAAGATGCGTGATAAGTATGCAGCCGTTCCGGAATAAGCTTTAGCTTCAGCATTGGATGACGACTTCCGGGCAATTCGGCAGGATTGAGATTTGAGAAAGGAACCTCGACAGGACCTTTCCGGAGTACGTTACGAAAAGACCTGGACCCAGGAGTGGTCATTTTGCGCACACCCAGCAGGCCAGAGTTCGGCATTGTCGACAAGGTAGTTGACCAAGTTCGGATAAAGGAACTTAACCAGATGCGTTGCGAATTGATCAAGGAAGGACGAGTGATGAGTATTCCTCCGATGGTTGGGACGTATTCCCGAGGACCAGTTCGGCCTGACATCTGCTACGGAATGATGAAGCTACAGAATACGCGACTTCGAGTCCTTGTGAGAGACTTCAGATTGACCGTGGCCGAGAACAGTGCAGTGCATAGTAGCTTGGCATGACGTCATAGTGGACGATGATAGAGACAGTTGAAACCAGAGGTTCGTGTGAGACACTGACGAGCTGTTATTGCTTCCCGTCGAGACTAGAGACCTGATTTGCTTACAGAGACGTTGGGATGTGACCAGTTTCTGAGAAATGTTGTTCTGAGGACACAGGTGTCTTTTGAGCGAGAAGAGGTTGTGCAGGAGGGCCAGCCTCCGTACAGATCGGCATAGGCATGATTGGAAGAGACCTTGAGCAGGATTCCTTCCAGGACATTGCTGCAACGATGTTTGCACCCAGGATCAGATGTGTGACGTGCTTCCAGAGAGCCAGAGGCCGACGCCAGTGATTTGCTGCCTTACGAGTGGTCGTGAGGATTGACCGAGAGGTGACCAGAGAAGTGCCAGAACGGAATCGTCCCCGTTAGCACATCTGACAGGGCCGATGAGCCGATTGACCGCGTGATAGGTGATCCGCAGAGAAGATAAGGACCCAGAGAGTCAGAGGACGCCAGACCGTGAGCAAGAGGCAGGTAGATATCCTGCGCTGCTAGCAGTGGATTGCACCGACTCCTTCTCGACCTTGAAGGAGGAGCTACCGACGACGGTATTTATGATTTGTGATTTTGTGATTCGATTATCACGTATCCGTCATTTTGGATTTCGGTATTTGGGCGTTCTGTTGGCATGATTTAGTTTGGTGACTGAGTTTCATGATATTGATTTCATGCACCCACTGGGTATTTATATATTTTGCGTAGAGTTATTACACTTGAGATATTGATTGAGATTTCATGCCTACAGTATACAGTGATTTGATTTGCACTTCTAGCGTGGTTTTTATGCACCTTTAGTGTTTGATATACGATTTTGGTGCACGCCAGATGCACTAAATCGGGATTTTTCGTGCATGTCACATGCACCTGATTTTTCTGTCAGGCACACACGTTGCCTACGACAGATGTTTCGTGCACACCCGTTGCACCTAGATGTTGTTTTGTATACCTGTTTGACACATTTATGGATCTTGATTTCCGTGCGCACCAGACGCAGAGGATTGTGTTATGTGCATTTTTGGGATTTATTCCTTTTGGAGCAGTACCTTTTATGATGTTGGATTTTTGCTTTCATGCTGAGCAGGACTAGTCAGTGGACGGTACCTGGATATACTTTTGCATGCTTTTGCATCAGCTACTTACATATATGGATTAGATGTCTACATGTGTAGTATTGATCCATATCATATCGGTTTTGTATTGGATTTGACATTGTGTTTTTACCTCGACTCCGATGATTGCGAGATGCTTGACGGAGTTTTGCTTTTGAGTTATCTGCTCATTTTTCATGCGCATGCATTGCGCTGTGATGTTTTATGTGTTGATATTTTCGGAGCCCTGACAAATGGATTATTACTGAAATTGTTTTTAGTATTGGGGATTTAAATTTAAATTCGGGGACCGAATTTCTTTAAGGGGGGTAGATTGTAACATTTTCAAAAATATAAAATATTAATTTTGGGAATTTTTATAATTTAATATTATTTTATTGATTATTTTAGTATTTAATGCAAATAAATAGGAAAAATGTTAGAAAAATTATGAAAAATTATGGAAAATTCTAAAATGGGTTAATTATTGAAATTATGACATTTTTAAGTTGTTGTGATCATTTTGACACTAATTTAGTGCTAATCGCGATTAAAATCGCTAATCGGGTTTTTTGGTAATTTTGTGCAAAACTTGCACATATCACTTTTTCTACACTTGTGCATTTTTCTAGCCATGGATTTCTTTTGGGGTTACTATTGATGTGAGAAGGTTTGGTTTTTAAAAGAAAAGGAAAAGAAAAGAAAATGTAATGATGAGGGTAGGTGAGAGAGAGACATGGGGTACCATTGACCTTGAGACTTAGCCATTCTCCCATCATTTTCTCACCCTCTTCCTCTCCCTTGCTGCTGCTGCCCTAGCCCTCTCTCCCCTCCACTAAATCCTCTCACTTCATCTCAAAAACATACCCAAAACCCCAAACTCCTTTCATTAAAATTGTGCAAAATCCCTAGATCTACACATGGAGCTAAAGAAGCATGGATTTGGCCACTAGAGCGCAACTCAAGAAATTTCTTGAGTTGCTAATGAAGGTAATTTCTGGACCATTTGCTTAATTATAGCTTTTCCTATAACCCCATGTTAAGATTTAATCGATATTGTGTGATATTATGGATTTGATGAAAACCTAGTTAAGGTTTGAGAGGAACTTCGGTTGTATTGTGAAATTGAGTTCAATTGAGGATACACCAACACCCTAGTGTATGAATTGAGACCCTAACCTGAAGTTTAAACCCATAATACGGATTTTAGAAACCGATATCGGGGAAATTGTGTATTCTGTCACTGTTATTTGGAATCTGCTATCATACGAGGTATCCTAAAATAAAATTGAGTGGACAGTAGCATGTGCAGGCACCCAGGAAACTAACCCCAAAACCCTAGCCCCTAGCTCCTCCGTACGGCCGCCAAAACCTCCATTCTGGCCGCAAATTGCGGCCAGACCAGTGAGGAAATTCCTCGTTTTCTGTGCATAGCCCCAATACCTCAATTCTTGGCCCTGGGTACTTCTAGTTTTGACAGATTCTTTCTAGGGTGAAATCTGGGACATATATCCTAAGTTGTTGTTTTGGATTCGTATTTCCGTATTCCGTATTTTTGATTCTGAAATGGTGGAATGTGTTTTGCCTCGACTATTTGTCGTTTATACGACGATATAGAGGATTTATTGATGGTTTTGAAGGCGTGCCATAGGTTCTCACCTATAGGCCCCCTTATCGTATCGTATTGGATTTAGTGTGTCGTTTCAAGTGTTGATTTGGTTTTGATGCGATGCGATACGTGTGATTTGTGTAGGTACACCGCGACGATCCGAGGCGATGCGGAAGATGACGGAGACATCGACACCGACACACGGGTTACAGGTGAGTAGATTATATCTACAGGGGGAAGTCGGGTGGATGGCGTATAGCACCCCCACAGTCCGTAGATAGATTATTATGTAGTTATTGTGATATAGGTGTATTGTGGATAATGTAGGGTTAGAAGTGACTAGTGTAGTTCATAGTCGCGAACCCTAGGATAGAATTACACCTACACACACACACCCTTGCTTATCACTTGTACTTGCACTGTGATTGATGATATGTGATGACTTTGGAGATGAGTCGATGATGTGGGCTTGGTGCCCTGGGATCGGTGATTCTATACGATTCATATGTGGGATATGACTTATGCTTCTTGCGGGCTTGGGATATGTGTTTACCCCCGCATGCATATTTACTGATGTTACCGTTTTGTACTAGACATAGAGTAGTACTCCAGACTATACGATCTGATGATGGTGATATCTGTTATGTGATGAGACAGTGAGATGTTGACCCTACCCAGCTATTGGGGATGCCGTACGACGATTTACCGTACGAGCCGATATTGAGGATAGATCCGCACTCATAACTCGAGGATATCTTATGATATGACATTGAGGCGAGATCACCGACTATATATCTTTATATATATGCCGACTCAGATTTAGGAGGTTTCCACACCTACCCCTCCTGATTGACCTGATACTTAGATGTAGTTGCATAGTAGATACTTCTCTGTGGTGTTGACTACTAGATATCTGCATTTTCCTGCTATTCGCATTGCGGGCATATGTTCATTATTATGCTATTATCATGCTGTTAGGACACCAGCACCTTTATCTATGATGCGTATGTTTCACGTACACTATTTGCCGGCTCACACACTTCATCATCGATAATTGCCATGCCACTACACTGTAGTACTGTTGCATTCATGATATGATTACCGCTTGGCATATTGTACACATGTACCTGTACACAAACATAGATGATTCATACTTGATTGAGATTGAGGACAGCAAGATATTCCATGTTACATGATTTCCGATATGATTACCTCTCTTTACTTGTCGCATACATCATGGATTGATTATATAGCACGTTGCATTGGATTTACTTCTCGATGTGGATTTTCATGTGATTTCTGGTTTTGAGGACCGTGGGATTATTTAATAAAAGAGGCACTTTTATGAAAACCCGGTACCTCGTGATATGATATTTCGGTGCGTCCACCACGCGTTTTCTCGGTGCTGAGACGTGTGCTTGAAACCCGATTCGAGGAGGTGATGTACCGTTTGCGGGTTCGTGGTGGGCCCGGTATGGTTCCCCTCGGCGAGATGATCGATGGGTTATGTCGATTGAGCCTGGAGGCGGGCGAGTACCTACCGGTGATTGTATTTGAGCTCGGCGGATATCCGGGGGATACCGCCTGGAGCTGAGAGATGGGCGTACTGCCGGGGGCCGACGGGCCGATACCGCAGACGGAGCCCAGAGATGGACATGGGTTGACTCGTACTGCCGGGGGCCGAGGGCCGATACCGCAGACGGAGCCCCATATGGGTGAGGATTTACGTGTCGATGCTTGGCACGGGTTTCATGATGAGTTTTCCATGATTTTGGTTATATCCTCACATTGCATACATGATGCTTGCTGTCAGTGGGTGACAGGTGGACGGGTTCCACAGATATACAGATATGGATCATATACAGACTGGATTTACACTTATCTTACACCAATATTAGTGGTATGGGACGCTAATATATGTGTATTGATATCTTTGATATTTCATCATACCTACCTTATGCAGACATACCTTATACTGATGACATGTTATTACCTGAGTACCTGGCACTACATACGTGATTAGATGTTACCTTGCCACCTTGTTACACACAGATGTACTCTTGTGGATTATATTACTGATCGTTGACTTAGGTTTATGTCTTGCATTCGGTTTCTACTTGTAGATGTTTCTATTCACGAGTTGGCAACTCACCCCCGTTGTGCCACAGTTCTTGCAGGTTCTGCCGTACAGGTTTCTTTGCGGCATTTCTGGCACACTACCTTCTTGCGGGTGATTTGCTTTGGTAGGTGGATTCTTTCGTATCAAGAATCACCATTGTATTTATTTATTTCATTGTATCTAGAAATTGTCCATCAACCAAATCTTGTATATTCTTTCAGACTTAGAGACAGTGTTGTATTATTCGACCTAGAGTCGCGCTTAGTAGTATTGTGTTTTACTGTTGCTTTTGAGCTTTCTTTTGGATTTGATCATCGCCACTTGGCATTGTATATTATCATATCATTGTGTGGTTGTGACCGTCGATTGACGAAGAGCTAGCTCCCGCTTGGGGATGCCTTTATCATTGCCTATTTATATTGTTATCCTTGTTGTACCCCATTCGGGGCCAGTTTTACAAAAGAAACTCTGCCGAAATTTTTAGAAAAGACTTTATTGTTTTCAAAACGTACCTTCGGCTTAGTTATTTAAAAACCGTGATTTCAAACCTGTATTCTACACTTCTTTAAACCAGTTTTCTTTACTTATTCTTAAAATGGTTTTAGATTTCTGGGCTTTTGGCTTACTTGGATCAGATGGAGTCCTATAGGCTTCATATGGTTTAAGGGCCAGTCACGTGCTCTTTTGGGTCGTGACACGAATGCCAAACAACGCCGTACGAATACCCTAATCCAATCTGCATCATATGCATAAGAAGATAAATACTAGTTAGCTACTGTACACTACGCCTTGAGGAATGCCAAACTACCGCATCACGAATACTAACTAGTACTTATCTGAAATGACGGAGGGCTACGACAGGTTTTTCTGAATACCAATTGCTTAATGAACTTGATATCGTTGTAGGATCGAATGAATTTTGAAATGGAGTGTTTTTGAGGCTTTTCTAGTTTTGCTAAAGGAGTCACTCCCGGTGAAGGGATCGTCAGTCCTTTCCTCGTCGAATGAGGTGCTGGATATATCATATATATCACTGTGCAAAGCAAAAACTCTTAAAAGCAATCAAAAGACAAACCGAGGGTTGTAGCATCTGCCAGTTATTGCTAAAGGAGTCACTCCCGGTGAAGGGATCTCGGTCCTTTCCTCATCGAATAAGGTGCAGGATATATCGTATATACCGCTGTGCAAAGCAAGAACTGTAGCTACCAGTTTTATTTTGAAATTCGATTCTACAACATCTTAGGTTTCTTTTATTTCATTAATCATATTAATGAAGTCCCATCATTTAAGTACCTAAACATCACAGATAAATACGACGTACACTTATGCCATCCGCATTCGCCTCGATGTCCCCTCGTGCACCGTCAGGTTAGGTAACTAACGACAGAGCGGGGCAGGGCTAGTGCGGGTGTAAAACATAAGTAACGTCTATATAATATATCATATATACTATATACTGTATCTATCACAGAACATCACATGATCACATCACAGATATCGCAGCAGAAGAATCATATGAAATATTGGATATACTAGGACGTCCGTGTTTTTAACACGAGCCAGTATAAAACACGGATTCCACGGTCGTGATGAATAGCCAAACCCACACCCCTAGACCCCTACGAGAGCGGCAAGCAACCCTACCAATTCTAGAGTTAGGAGACCCGGACTCGACTCCTCGAGTTGGTCTCCCACTGGACTCCAGAACCCGGTTATTTGTGCCCTCCTCCTTGGGTCTATCCTAGTGCGGAAAAGTAAATAATATACAAAGGGTGACATCTTCCGCAACCTGGAAGTGCCCCAATAAAAGAATATTACATACAAGTTTTTACATGAATGAAAATGAAAAACACTCATCTCACATAAAAACCCCCGGCTATTCAAACACGACGATCCAATATAACATATCCAGCAACACATAACATCACATGTCATCAACGTAAGTAAATATGCGCACCCCAATTGTCGTTGACGTATAGCGACGAAACCGACGATATCACATATTACACTTACGGTCACAGAAAAGAAAGTGTAAAACTACAACAGTTGGAATCCGCAACCCCTTTAGACATCGCATGCCTAATCAATGAATTCCTTAGACATCACATGCCTAACAATTATAAACCCCGCATTTTAGTCTCTTTATCGAAAACACTTTTCAATATCAAGTCGGGCAATTCAACAAGATTCCCGAAAAACTGATCGAATGCCCGTCGCAAACTTTAGTAGGCAGCCGCACCCCCGATACCGTCGACGAAGTGCACCAAGGCGGAACACCGCTGCCGCGAGCACCCGAACGGATGCTTTCGGTGACGGGGTTCTCCTACAGTCACTTGGTCGGGGCTATGGGGTGTAGCTGTTTATTAAGTTTATCCGGCAAGTATCCGCGTACGCTACGTGATTGCGACGGACTTTTGATCACATCAAAATTCCTTGGCAACCGATCAAATGAGACTAAAGTGCTGTGTTTATAACATTCATTCAGTTATCACATAACTTATTGTGAATTCCAATTATTGTATCACATTCCGGATAAATAGAAAAAATGTTAAACTTTCCGATCGAACAGTCAAACACCCAAGTTTTCCCGATACAGATCAACACATGAAACAAGTCTAAAAACATTCAGTTCGTGCCTCAGTACCAACGGTCGAGCCGTAGAAGAGTCAAGCCAACGCCTCACATGTGGCACGCCGTACTGCCCCAAACCTAAAGGTTCAAAGGGCAGTTCAAGACGGTCACATAATCGAGTTAAGGTTTGTTGTCTTCTAGAGGGTCCATCGAGTTACTTGCACTACTTAGAACGTCTTTAAACCACGGAAAAATCCAACACTTGGAAATTTCCCGACAGGGGAAAAATTGGGTATTTATATCCGGTCTAACTTTTTAACATATTCAAAAATTATCCGGAAAGCAACATAGACAAAATCTGATACTCCGATCGAAACACCGAATCCCCAAAACAACCCCAGAAAATTCAACTCTTGAATAAAATTTAAAAATACCCAGAGAACTCAGCACTGTTAAATAGGAATTACTGTGCAAATAGTTAGGGCTGACATCATCAAGTGGCGGCGGAACCGCCGCACGAGCCAGCTCATGCCGTGGTTCCGCGTCTGTTTAAGCTCCAAACAGTGTCGTATTTGCATAGTAATTCTTACAATTTCCTGCTGAATTTTTTAGGAATTTTTAATATGGAAAAATCCACGTTTTCAGAAAAAGTCCAGAGAGCGTGGAAAAATGGGGTTTCGGGTTCGATCGGACTTCAAACTCCGTCTAGACTTCGCCTAAGGCTCTAGCTAGGTTCTGATACCAATGAAAGGTTCCTAGGCACACTAAAGAGGTCTCACAAGGCATCAACCATGCCAATTTCAAAAATTACGGTGCCGAGAAACCCTAATACTAGATCCTTGGCTAGAAGTTTAGGCGAAAAAGAAACTAGTTTACAACTAAACTAAAAGAACGGAAATACAACCTTTGTAGATCCGTTTCTCCACCTCTATAGCTCCATGATGAAGTCCTCTCCGCTGTCCAAATCGAACCATGACTCTTGCATCGGCTTCATCGGAGAAACGGGCGGGCAAGGTCGTCGGCTTCGTGCCGAAGATGATCTACGTCGAGGCATCGCTAGATCAAGCTCCACCTTCACCAAGCCATGAAAACTTATGAAGGAAACACCCTATACTACTTGGCAAGAGGTAGAGGATGAAGAAATAGGAAGTGGGTTCACTTTAGAAATGGATTTCTCACTCTTTTTCATCAATCACCATTGATGAAGCAAGCTTTCTTCAAGTGATGAAGAAGAAGAAGAAGATGAAGATTATGATGAGTATTTTCCAAAGAGGAAATAAAAAGAATACCTATCATAATGTAACCATGGTCAAGTGTAGAGAATGGACTAGGGTTAAGTGGAATGGTTAGGGTTAAGTATGAGACAAAATGGTCACTAAGTCAATGCTTCATGAAGCTTCATAATACAAACAAAGTTAGCAACCATTTTTCTCTTTATGCTTTTTCATTTTCCATAATGAATAAATAAATAAATGAGAAAAGGAAATGAAACCCTAACCACTTAAGTAACCATGATTTAATTCTTTACACAAACCCAAACTAGCATGTATCATCAAACATGATACAATCTTGTGCACAAAAAATATATCATATATACAATGTGCACAAACAAGTGAGAAAATCCATTTAAAAGTGAACCCATACAAGTTAATGCAAAGTAATATATCAAATATATAATTATGCATTAAATCATTAAATCAACACTTGATTTAACGATCCGGTCATATCGTATATAACCGACTAGTATCCAATGTATCGGCTTATCGAATCAACCCTTGATTCGATAACTAGGTTATATCGCATATAACCATTCGATACATTCATCGCGAGAATGGAATACGGTATCACATACACGCATTATTCTCGGTCCCTTACATATCTCATATGCGCTCCTATTTCGTTTCGCTTGAGCCAGGAAACCTCTGTGTAGGACACTAAAGACTCGTCAATACGCCGGCAGCAGGTGATGATCATATCAAACACCCACAAGCCGCAAGCAGTCTGCTAAACGTAACGGCCACCCGGGTATTGAGCGATCAGAATATCGACGAGCAAGCCCGCTCACACTCCAGTGAATCCAACCAGTAACACTACCGTACAGTCCGGTCTGTTCGTCTAATATGTCGCATATCTCGCCTAGGGGTGGTAAACGTCAGACCACAATAGCTCGATAAGTCGTGTCGATATGAGGTCTATAACAGTTCGAGAAACTACTGGTAACACTTACCAGTATATATCAACAACCCTGGCCAGGGATTTCCGTTTATAGCCAATCGAACACAGTGCAACATCAACTCCCTATACCGGGAGAGACGAAACCCTCCTATCGCTCATCGGCTCCATATGAATCGGGACTGTACCCAAAAACCACCGTTTTGCATGCCCTATTAGACGTGGTAAGGTGGAAATCAAAGAACAGTGGGAACCACACAAGACTCTATGACGATCTCGGGTCAACAGACTACTCTGTACCAGTGTCACCTGAGAACTGCCATCTGACGTAAGGTATAATACCATCTGGGAGTTCTCGGCGAGTCTGTCCAGTGTACCCAGTCTCTACTGAGCACCCGTATATCATCTCTGATGTTAAACACCAATGGATATAGGATCATCCATCGCCCATCTGTATGGGTCGAGAAGGTATACGCTAGTCTACTCTGGTATATCGATGCCTCGTCTCGATATATCCACGACTAGGAACTCTGAAGGATGTACTTATAGACTACCATGTCGCCACTAGTATGATCCGCATCATAGTCCCGGTAGTCAAGTACACATCCTAAGGGCTTTACCAACTTGTAATTGAGAGACAATCTGTGTACACGTTAAGGTAAAGAGCAACCAGATAGCATACTATCATGTCGAGCAAGAAAGTCCTCCCTATATATGTCCCAGCATCCACTACAATATACATCCTATGTACAGTAATGGCTTCTAGGGCATACATATAACTAACAGTTCTGTCCATTGTGGACCCAATACCTTTGTATTGCGACAACAACGGGGCTATAGCATTAGCGAAGGAACCCAGGTCCGACGAGAAATCCAGACACATCTTAAGGCGGTATCACCTGATCAGGGAGATCGTGGATCGCCAGGAGATCGAGGTCCGGAGGGTTGCTTCAGAAGATAACACAGCAGATCCATTCACCAAGGACTTGCCCCAAACTCAGTTCGAGCGGCTGATCGAGATGATAGGTCTTCGATATGCCAGTACATGGCCTTAGTGCAAGTGGGAGATTGTTAGTGTATATGCTCTAGGGGCCATTACTGTATCATACTAGTTTGTATATTACTTGATGGAAGCTTGGGATATTCACAGTTGTATATACAATCTTGCCCGAAATGTTAGTATGCTACTTGGTTTGTCTCTACTTCAATATGTGCATGTGTTTCTTTTAGCATATCGCTGATATACATATTAGTAGAGCCCTTAGGATCTTTGCTTGATTACCAGCGTTGTGATGGCGCTCGCACTCGTGGGAGCTGGGTAATCTATAAGCACATCCTTATACAGGTCCCTGGTCGTTGGACTATAAAGACAGGGCATCGATACTCCGGAGTAACTAGCGTATGCGCTTCTCATCCCAGTGTGGGAGCCGGTCTGTCCCACAGCCGTCAGTACGTCGTACTTGAGATAGTATACGAGTGCTCGTTAGGTTACGAGTACACTGGACAGGACTCGTCGGGAACTGTTGGTTGGTATTATACCTATCGTCAGTTATCAGTTCCCAGGTGACATGAGTACAGCTTAGTCCGCTGACTTGACACTGTCACTTCGCCTCGAGTGTGTTCCTACTGCACTTTGATTACAACCCTTCCACGGCTCAAAGGAGTCATGCAAACAGGTAGTTTTTGGGTGCAGTCCCGAAGCACTTGGAGGCAGTGACGGTTAGACAGGATTCGTCTCTCCCGGTATTGGGGGTTGATATCGCGCTGTGTCTAGGAGAGCCATTACACAAGTAGTCCCTGGCCAGGGCAAGCGAGATATACTGGTAGGTTTTCAGTGTTATCTCAGGGTGTTCTGGGCTACACTCCGACACGACTTGTACCGCTATTAGGGGACTGACGTTCACCGCCTCCCTAGGCCCGCCATGCGATGTATCAGACAAACAGACCGGACTGTACGGAGACTGTCACATACAGGCTCAGTAGGAGTTCAGATGGGGTTCACCTCGTCAGTCTTCTTATCGGCATCTACCTGGGACCGTTACGTACAGCTAGTGCCGCTTGCGGTCTGTAGTTAAACCCACTGTCAGCATAGTGTCGAGTCTTTAGAGTCCCACAAAGAGTGTTATTCTCCTTTAGGCAAAATGAGTAGAGGTCGCATGGTTTTGCGACAGGGTTCGTTCACATCCGCGCACTTGTGCACGTTTGCTGTCCGGACAGCTTATAATAGCGGGCTTTGTTTTAAGCCAGATCTTAGTATAAGATTTGGGATTGCTTTTTTCTCATTGTATTCGTGTTCCTCGGATCGCGAATACGGGTGCGTATGCACAGTTGCTTGAGACAGAGGAAGAGGACTTTGATTAGGGTTAATGACTATTGTCATTTTTATTAACCCTAATGCTCATATGTGTATTATTGTTAATTGATATTAGTTTAATATAATTGTGCATGGTTATGGTTGTTGACCATTTGACCTCCTTGACTTGTTGACCTAGGTTGACACTTTGACCATCATCATTTCATTTGGAAGATGCTTTTTTATCCTTGCAATTTGCATTTAAAATGAAATGATAATGGTCATGTCTTGATTAAGCCATGACAATTATCTCACTAATTTTCTAATTACAATAATTCATATATATGAGAGAATGCTTCATATTATTCTCTCATTCTATTATTCACACACTCTCTCTCGTTCTTCCTCTCCCTCAAGCTCTCCCCTCTCATGTGTTGAGAAACACTTGAGATTGAGAAAAACCCTTTCTTGATAATCTCTACTCTCATCTAGGGTTCAAGGATTAGCACTTCTTTCACCCTAGTTACTTCTAGCTTGGAGTTGAAACCAAAGGTCGAGGCTTTCGGGTGGATCTTTCTTCGACGTGGAAAGACGACAAAGGTGACCTCCTTCCAACACTCCAAGGAGCAAGGAGAGAAGGACATAAAGCCCAAGGTATAACCTTTCTAGCACTTAGCTAGTTTCTAGTTAGTTTTAGCTTGTTTTTGTTTAGCAACGATCCTTCTTTGTCTAGTCCATGTTGCCTAAGTTGATAAAAATTTGATTTTTATTCCGTTTTCCGCCTCCCCGTAAGCACCGGGGTGGGCAACGTGGACTTACACCCAACTACCACCTGTTTGCACGACTCCTTTGAGCCGTCGTACGGTAGTAATCAAAGTACAGTGGGAACACACTCGAGGCGAAGTAACAGTGTCAAGTCGACGGACTAAGCTGTACTCACGTCACCTGGGAACTGCTACCCGACGATAGGTACAATACCCACCAACAGTTCCCGAAGAGTCCTGTCCAGTGTACTCATAACGTAATGAGCACCTGCATACTATCTCTAGTACGACGTACTAATGGCTGTGGGACAGACCATCTCCTCTGCTGGGATGAGAAGCGTATACACTAGTCTACTCCGGAGTATCGATACCCCGTCTCGATAATCCTACGACTAGGTACCTGTATAGGATGTGCTTATAGACTACCCAGCCCCCACTAGTGTGACAACCATCACAACGCTGGTAATCAAGCAAAGATCCTAAGGGCTCTACCAATATGTATAAGCGATATGCTAAAAGAAACACATGCACATATTGAGGCAGAAGCAAACCAGGTAGCATACTACCATTTTGAGCAAGACTATTACTATATTCGTGTATATCCCAAGCTCCCATTAAGTAATATACAATCTAGTATGATACAATAATGGTCTCTAGGGCATATATCACTAACAATCTCCCACTTGCACTAAGGCCATATACAGGCATATCGCAGACCGAAGATCTCGAATAGCCTCTCGAACACTGTCTGAGGGATGGCCTCTGTGAGTGGTTCTGCAGTGTTGTTCTTCGTATCTACTCTCCTCACCTCGATCCCCTGGGGATCAAAGATCTCCCTGATCAGGTGGTGCCGCCTCAATATATGTCTTGATCTCTGATGGGACTTGGGTTCCTTCCTTAAAGCTATAGCGTCGTTGTTGTCATAATACTAATGTATTAGACCAACAATGGAAGGAACCACCTGAAGTTCAATTAAGAACTTCCATATCTAGACTACCTCTTTTGCGGTGTCTCATGCAGCGAACTACTCCGTTTCCATCGTCGAGTTTGCAACGGTGTCCTTCTTGGAGCTCTTCCAATAGACCACCCCTCCACTGAGGGTAAAGCCATAACCTGAAATGGACCTGAAGACATTCTTATCGCCCAGGAAGCTGGAGTTATCAAAGGCCTCAATCTGGAGGTCCTTTTTCCGCCATACACTAAGAACATCTCCTTAGTCCTTCTCAGGCACATGAGAATGTTCTTTACTGCTTCCTAATGCTTCTCCCATGGGTTTGACTGATACCGGCTTACCACACTCAATGCGTAAGCTACATTTGGTCTGGTACACAACATCGCATATATTATAGACACTGCTACAAATAAGGGTTTCCCCTATGGATTTATCCGTAGGGGCAACCCACTGCCCCTACGGATATCTGCGTAGGGGCAAAAAAATACCCCGTAGGTGCAAAGGCCGCAGGTGCAAGTTGAGGCCCTGAACTTGCCCCTACGGGCAAATTCTTGCCCCTACGGATATATCTGTAGGTGTTGTTTCCCCTACGGATTACTCCGTAGGGGTAATCAAATCATATATGTATTTTTTTTTAATATATTGTATGTACCTACGGATACAACCGTAGGTCCTTGTTCTACCCCTACGGATATATCCGTAGGTAATATTCCGTAGGGGCAAAATATCAGGAAACCTGATATTTGGCCCCTACGGATAACTCCATAGGGGATAGACAGTGGCCCCTACGGACATATCCGTAGGGGCACTCCCAACACCCTGCACTGAGATCAGGTGGGAAAAATATCATGTTTCCTGATAGTTTGCCCCTACGGATATGTCCGTAGGGGCAACATATATACCTACGGCTTAATCCGTAGGTACATATTGTCTGTATTTTTTTTTAAAAATGGGCTGCTAGATTTTTTCCCGCCCTGTGCACAATACTATATACATCAATCAAATCATATATTGCAGTATTCATAATCACATCTCACGCATATATATAATATACAAAAGAAACCCAAAAACTGAATATGATATAAATACAAACCAATATCAATATCGTTTCAAAATGTAGTACAATGTGATATAAATAAATACATGTTTCAAAAAATAAGAACCAAAATGCTCCCCTAGTTCTGTCCAGCTCCACCTCTGAATAACGTTAGAATAACGCGCGCCTGCTCCTCGGTCAATACACTCTGCAATGCGTCGCGAGCGGGAGTCTGAGCGGCATGTGGAGCTGGCGATGTGGTCTGCGAAGCCGCCGTCGAGGTAGTCGCTTGCGGTGCCGCGGCTGCGGGAGTCTGAGTGGGCGGTGGAGCTACAGGAGCTGTCCGCGGAACCGCAGCCGATGTAGTGGCTTGCGGAGCCGCAGCCGAAGGAGATGCATGTGGAGGCTCGGCCGATCTACCCTGTCGCGTCTGGACATAACTTGTGTAAGAAGCGTGTAAGAACTGTGTATTATTCGAATTCGTTTCATTATTAAGTTATTTCGAAACCCTGTTTGGATATCTAGTTTGGAAAAGCGTTGTTTATTTTAATTACATATGTATGATTAATCAAACTTAAGTCTAAAACCAAATAAGCTCAAGCTACGTACTAATTATGGATATGTTGATATGTATATAATATGAAATGATATTTTACTATAAAGTAGTATACATACCAGCATCTCCTTCAACTCCTGAACAGTGGCCCTCAAGCTATCCAGTTCCTGATGGACATGCCGGTCACTGGAGACGGATGAAGTAACCGCCGGGGTGGAGTCCAACCTCATATGGGCCCTGCTAGGGCCCAATCCCCGGCCTCTCTCCCAACCTCCGTGGTGCCCTCCGTGTGCGGCGTCCAGAACTGGGGTCAGCAGCCTCGGATCGTTCTGTCCGGTAAAATCGATCCCAGAGGCCTGGGCCTGCTCAACCACCCGCTCCTACACCCACATTAAGCAGAAAAGTATAAGTATAAAATTTAAACTTGAACCTTCCAAAACTAAAATTTCAAATTTGGGGAGAAAAAATATTAACACTTACGCAGTACTCCTGGGTAGCGACGTCGGGATATCGAAGCTCGCCCGTGGCGGGATCTGTCGAGGTGCCGTGGACGGCAAGATTTGCGGACAGCACGATCGGTGTACCACCTGACGCCACGGTCCGAGATGTCTGCAATATTAGAAAGTAACTCTTAATATTAGAAATATTAGAGAATAACTCTTAATATTGCAGAATATTAGAGAATAACTCTTAATTTACCGATAACTCCATGGCTCGAGTAATGTTCCTCGAGCCACCTGTGTAAGTGGGGCGACCCTTCTTCGCCGACTTCCTGTTCTCCGTATTATGAGCGGCCTGTTTCTGCACAACGCATTAACATTTAGTTTTCTAATTAAGAAACACAAAGAAATAAATTATATCATAAATAATGAATTAAATTTAAAATACATACTTGTTTGCGTTCGGAGTCGAAATAAGCGCACAATAGAGGCCATGTCTCTACGTCGACTCTCGCAAACGCCGGAGTAGATAGGAGGGCCGCTCTCTCTGCCTCGGGGGTCGCTATCCACAGGGAGTAGCAGTCGGCCTTCAGCTTATTCCTGTTGTATCGGACCTTGGCCTGCATGTTCTTCATCAAGCCATTGTACAGAGCATGAAGGTCGAGCACCCTCCCCGGGTGATCAGGGTCGGCTACAGGTTGAAAATCGTAATCCAACTGAAAATACAAAAAAAAACATTGTTATTAGATTTCAAGTGTTAATAATAAATATATTGGATATATCAAATGAAAATATATATTAATACATACCCGAGCCTGATTAAAGAAGAGGGCGAATGAGCGCTGGTGCTGCTCGCCCCACTCAACGTGAAGTGGATAGTTCTTCACGATCCGGCTCTCGTCCCCCAAATACCGGCCGAACCTCTCGGCATGAGGACCGGTATAGAGATAGTCAAGGGTAAAAAATAGGGGGAATGCTGCCTCCCCCCTAGCTCTATCAGGCCTCAGC
The DNA here is from genome assembly GCA_030015575.1 of Agapanthus africanus. Classification (NCBI taxonomy): domain Eukaryota; kingdom Viridiplantae; phylum Streptophyta; class Magnoliopsida; order Asparagales; family Amaryllidaceae; genus Agapanthus; species Agapanthus africanus. The sequence goes on along the minus strand of JASDDO010000031.1, from coordinate 179,423,528 downwards.
CTATGGGACTGATTCGGGCCTCGAGTCCCCCTCTGGGGATGGAGAGGCCCTGCGTCTGCACGAAATATCAAGACAATCAATAATAAGACAAAGTTGTATTAAGAAATCAAGGTTAAACAAAAATTCGAGTGTGATATATACTTCCGGTGACTAGCGCACGAGCCTGGGCCCGAGCAGCAGCACGAGCGGGACGATAGTTCCTCCGGTAAGGAACAACCGGGGTCCCGGACCCGGACGCATCCCCTCCAACTATAAAATAAACATCGACGCTAAATTTCCATGAAGTTCATATTTATTCTATAGAGCATATGTAAAATGAATAAATATTTTAAATTTATTCATACTAACCTGCAGACGATGCGGAGGGTATGGAAGCGGCAGGAGTGGCCCCTGTAGAAGGTGTGGACGCACCACCTATAATTAGACAATTAAAAATAGATTATATAAGTAATTGCAAAAAGAATGTGTAGATCAATAATATAACGTTCTAAATCAATATGCATGCACTATAGGATATATAAACACACCCGCAGGTGCGGTGGTGTCACCACCTACAGCTAGACAATAATAAAAATTGCTATGTAAGTGCAAAAGGAATGTGTGTATTTATGATATAGCATTCTAAATCAATATACATACACCATATGATATATAACCATACCTGGAGGAGCGGGGGTGGCCTCTGTCCCAGATGTGGACGCATCACCAACAACTAGACAATCAAAAATTGACAATATAATTAATTTTGACATAAACATGCATGAATATCTGTAATATTAAATTCAAAATGGATATGCGTGCAGTAAACCTGGAGGTGTGGCCAAATCAACACGGAAGGAGGCATCCGAAGGGGTCTCCGATCTTGGTGCAAGACCGGCCCTCTGAAGCTCCCTACGGAGCTCTCCGGGCGGCAGAACCGCTCTGCCTCTGCCTTTGCCGCGGCTGGAGCTCCTGCCGCCCCTCGCTGCTCCCGACATCGTCATCAAATCTAGATAAACGGTTCATGGACGCATTAGACAATCATTTAAAGTATTGACTATATATGATCTAGAGCGTAAAATGTGAAGTAATAATATAACATTACTGATAACCTTTTTCGTTTCGTGGGCGCATCATACATATCTACTTGGATTTCATCGTCGATGTCATTTCTAACACACATAACTTCATGATCGGTCGAAGACAACCCGTCCTTCGAAACAGACGGTCGGAGCACTTTAAGCCTTCTCTCTTCTTCGTCCTCATCGCTGTCCTCGTATTCTGGGACATCGTAGACATCTCTAGGTTTCCATCGGCATGCAACACTCCGCCCCGGATGCTTCAAACACTGTGAGTAGTATACTTGGAACGCTTGGTTCGGAAAGATAAACGGAGCGTCCTGACTGTAAAATCGAAGTGTGTTCACACTGGTCAATCCATATTCATCTTTCCAAGTCCCAAGATTGCTTCTCCACCTGTCTATATCGGTTCGCGGATCGTACCAAGTACCGTGGAATATATAAAAGGGTTCTGATCGTCCGGGATAGTGGATGCCGAGTATACAATTTAAGTACTCATAGTAAATCACACCGTCCGATCCTACCGTCGCAATCCCATTATTCTGAGTGGTTCTAGATGTTTCTATGTCCTTAACTTCGAATTTGTATCCAAGGACACCAAATCCTTTGTAATATACAACCTCCATACTAGGAAATTGAGCTAAACATCTTGAATCACTCTCAAATGATGCAGACAAGTTCGGATCGTGGATCTAACAAAACAAATTTTACGATAAATACATAACGATACAAGTTTAGATTAAAACTGATAGCAATAAAATGTAATTCGAATAACTTACATGCTCTGTGACCCAATCACAAAAATTATCCTGATGGTATTTTTCCAAACGCTCTTCGTTCCAATCAGGATGCCCCTCACGTACCTCGTTAAAATGAGTTCTGTTTTCGACAAATAATTGTGACATTAATATTATGTCATTTCATACATACACAAACACAGATATAACAATTAATCCAAAAGAACTTACTCTCTATTTTGTTCAAGACATGCGCAATTAAGCAAGATAAACCGGTATATCTTGTTGATAAACATAGTGTCTACCCTCTTATACTCGGCTTTACCATATGGCCCGTCTTGAATTCTTCATGGTCGGTTAAGCCTTGTCTCAATGTTCTCGTCCAGATAGCGGGAACAAAATGTGGTTGCTTCATCAAGAAGATAACCTTGCATGATAGAACCCTCTGGTCGATTTTTATTGCGTATATACTTCTTAAGAGTGTAAAGGTACCTAATGAGAATATGTTGAATAAATAAACACGGGCATACAGGACAACAATAAATTTATAAATTGCGCGAAATGAAAAATCACACGTACCTCTCGACGGGATACATCCATCGATATTGTACCGGTCCGGCTAACTTCGCCTCAGTTGCAAGATGAACCGTCAAGTGTATTATGATATCGAAGAATGACGGTGGGAAAATACGCTCAAACTTGCAAAGTATCAACGCAATAGAATTTTCTAGTTTATCCAGTGTCGCAAACTCCAGTGTTTTAGCACACAACTCCCTGAAAAAACAACATAGGTCGTTGATTACTAGACCAACCGAGTCGGGGAGAGAAGTCCTGAGGGCTAATGGAAGAATGTGCTCCACGATAACATGGTGATCATGACTTTTCAGCCCATCGATCTTGCCCTTCACAATTTTTATTTTCTTGCTGAATGATCCTGAGAAACCTGTGGGGACTTTCAAATCATGCAACACCTGTAGGAATCTTTTCTTCTCCGGTTGTGACATATGATAAGCGGCATTGGGAAGTAAAAACTTGCCCGGTTTACCCGCTACCGGTTTAGGGTGCAGTTCACTTCTTATTCCCCACTCTTGTAGATCCATCCGGGCATTCATGTTGTCTTTCGATTTCCCGTCTTTACACAGAAGCAAGTTAAGTATGTGCTCTGATACTCCCTTCTCTATATGCATGACGTTCAGACAATGACGCACTGAATTTGTAGACCAGTATGGAAGCTCGAAGAAAATGCTTAACTTGTTCCAATATTGTGGTTTGACCTGTTTCGTCGGATCCATCCCGAAGGTCACGTTATTGTAACCATCCCATTTAGCAGTCACGTCCTCTCCGGACAATGGGGATGGAGGCCCAAGAAGCTCCTGATGACCATCAAAGTGAACCGTGTCTAACCTATAGGGGTGGTCTGGAGGCAGAAAACATCGATTGCCGCAATAACAAACCTTCCTGCTAAAATTCAAAAATCATGATGTTGTGTGTTCATGGCAATGAGGACATGCTTTGTGACCATGTACGGACCAACCTGATAGCATTCCATACGCAGGAAAGTCATTAATTGTCCACATTAAAGCCGCACGCAGTATGAAGGTTGTATTTGTGTTTGAAGCATATGTCTCTACACCATCAATGAACAATGTTTTTAGCTCCTCGATCAGAGGTCGGAGATAGACGTCGATATTGTTCCCCGGTGAGTTTGGTCCGTCGATAAGAAGAGGCATCATAAAGTATGATTGGTCCATAGCCAACCAAGGCGACAGATTATAAATTATCATTACAACGGGCCATGTACTGTGACTTCCAGCCATATAGTTGAATGGGAAGAAGCCATCGGCAGCCAGTCCGAGCCGGACATTGTGAGGATTGCTACTGAATATTGCGTGCCTCCTATCGAAATCCTTCCATGCCGGTGAATCTCTTGGATGGCTCATTTTTCCATTTTCGCTTGGAGGAGCACGGTGATGCCAAATCATTGCCTCGGCTGTCTTTTTGCACCTGAATAGCCTCTGTAGCCTCTGTGTTATGGGAAAATATCGTGCTATCTTCACAGGTATATCAGGCTTCTTATCAGAATCTTTCGGCTTATACCTGGCCTCTCCGGATGTTGGACACTCTTTCAAATCTGAATTCTCTTTCCGATACAACACGCAATTTTTAGGACATGCTTGAATCTTCTCGCACTTTAGACCCAAATCAGACATCATTTTCTGGGCTTCGTACCAGCTTTCGGGCACATTATTTCCCGGAGGCATAGAATCTTTCAAGAACGAAAGAAGCATTGTGAATGACTTGTTGCTCCGTCCATTTAGGTACATAATTTGGAAAAGTTGGACGAACCATGAGAGGGTGGAATACTTCGCATTCTCATAAATTGATTTCCTAGCATCATTCATGAAATTTTCATATTTATCCGCACGCGGTCCTTGACCGGAAGGAATGTCATCTTCGGTACGAATAGATTCACCTAGGGCGGCCTCTACCATATCCTCCATTTCTTCTGATGGAAATAAATTTCCGTCTCCTGCCGTATTACCGAATTCTTCTTCTTCTCCTGCCGTATTATCGTGTTCTCCTTCTTCTTCTACCGCAGTACTGCATTCTTCTCATTCCCCGTGATATTTTCAAGTTGAATAAAGTCTAGTAAACTCATGTTTTACAATATGAAGCTCTGCCAATTCTACCTTCTGCCAGTACTTATTGCCACATCTATCGCACGGACAGAGAATCTTCTATATTATGATCTTATTATGTGCTCGTGCAAATTCAAGGAAAGCAGCAACTCCTGCGACAAACTTAGGTTGCATACGTTGTTTCCAATCCACATACATCCAGTCCTTAACTCTGACGTACTCATGGGCCATGTTAGACTGAATAACATATAAATTTTAGGTTATGCTGACTATATTGAGAAATATAAGAACGGGATAGTTATTGAAAAAGGAGAAAATCCGTGTATATGCTTTGTGTGTGCGTTTATCGTTGAAAAGAATAAATTATCGCACGTTATGTTAACCGATAGACGGGGACTAAGTGGCGCTTTTAGTTTCATATATGAGTATCGATGGGAATATGAAGGTTTCATATTATCATATATTAGTTTTAACCCGAACATCTCGGATCGCTCTCTAATTATGCGTTTGTATGTATGTGTTCCGGCTGTCGGGGGTAGGCTTCTATGCCATTAAGAATGTATAGAGTGAACGCCCATCACTTGTGCTTTCAACCGTTTCGAGTAAATTTCGGCAGCACCTCCCCGCTGTTCTCCGAGTACACTGTAATAGAATAGATAATCATTTCAAAGCTGTGAAACAACGTTGAAATGAACATCTAATCTATCTTTGTACACGGAGAACCAGCGGAAAGGTACCGACGAAATATCTCGAAACGGATGAAAACACAAGTGAATGAAGGCGTTTGCTTTATACATTCTTAACTTGTCCATACGGGACAAATCTATGGGTTACCATACGATTGAATTTTCTTGTCGCGTAGAGTATACGACGGTTGTTAGTATCGAGCTATACTGTCCGATATTTAACAACCTTCGTATAGTTCTAGGTCACGACGAGCATCGCACGTATGTTAACCGATAGACGGGGACTAAGTGGCGCTTTTAGTTTCATATATGGGTATCGATGGGAATATGAAGGTTTCATATTATCATATATTGGTTTTAACCCTAACATGTCGAATCGCTCTCTAATTATGCGTTTGTATGTATGTGTTCCGACTGTCGGGGGTAGGCTTCTATCCCATTAAGAATGTATAGAGCGAACGCCCATCACTTGTGCTTTCAACCGTTTCGAGTAAATTTCGGCAGCACCTCCCCGCTGTTCTCCGAGTACACTGTAATAGAATAGATAATCATTTCAAAGCTGTGAAACAACGTTGAAATGGACATCTAATCTATCTTTGTACACGGAGAACCAGCGGAAAGATACCGACGAAATATCTCGAAACGGATGAAAACACAAGTGAATGAAGGCGTTTTCTTTATACATTCTTATCTTGTCCACACGGGACAAATCTATGGGTTACCATACGATTGAATTTTCTCGTCGTGTAGACTATACGACGGCTGTTACTATCGAGCTATACTGTCCGATATTTAACAACCTTCGTATAGTTCTAGGTCATGACGAGCATCGCACGTATGTTAACCGATCGACGGGGACTAAGTGGCGCTTTTAGTTTCATATATGGGTATCGATGGGAATATGAAGGTTTCATATTATCATCGAGTATCATATATTGGTTTTAACCTGAATATCTCGAGTCGCTCTCTAATTATGCGTTTGTTGTGCATTCGGGTTGTATGTGTAACATGATTTTAAATCATTGAGATCAAGATTGATAGAACTGATCATCCTACATTGCAATAACATTCATCAACCAAAAACTATTATTGCAATGGTATACATCTATAACAATCAACAATTAAAACTACAAATATAGGATACTGATATCATAAAGCGTTATGAGACACGTCATCTGCCACGTGTCGTGATCATGGAAATCGCTAATATTGAGCATCATCAAGATTAGATTATGGTTTTGAAGCAAGTTATTGAGCATCTTGGATTGATTGTCAAGTGTTGATTTTTATTTCAACACTTGACAGAATGAAAATCATAAATACAGTAGCAAAATGTGTTCCTCGCCCCCATAAAGTGGATCTTAACAATCCAGACAAGACCATCATTGTTCAAATTGCCAAAGTAGACATAATGTTAGCAGTTATTTACGGTTGCTAGCTTATATTGCATGTTGCTATTCTTTTTTTCCTTGCCCTTTCTTTCTTTCTTTTTATTTGGGGGTGGGGGGGTTGTGTTTGAAAGGTTTTAACCAACTCACTGCTATTTCTAGGCAATGCAGGAATATAACTAGTTTTATCCCCCAAAAGAAAGAGCTTTAGGCTTCATGCGTCAAGCGATGTGTATAATTATAGGATTTTCTTGCTAGCGGTTCATTTACAACTATTCTTTAGTCTATATGCCTAGCATCTGCTACTAGATATTACATCTTGCATCAACACCCCACATGTTAAACTCAAAATCGATTATTTTTTTCTTGATCTTTTTTCTGATTTTCTACCATCTGTGTCGAGTAAATTATGATTAACATTGTATTTGTCAACTAATCAGAAGAGCCATTCAACCAGCCCCCCGTACCCTAACCCCAGCCCCACCGTAACCCTAACCCCAGCCCCACCGTAACCCTAACCCCATCCCCACCCTAGCAGCAGCCGAACCCCAACCCTAACCCTACCCCGACCCCGACCCCGACCGCCAACGTGACCCCTGCCCAACCCCAACTCCCACGCGCGCAACCCAGACCCAGCCATGAACCCTAAGCCCAAAATAATCTAAAAATGCTTTAATTTACCTCGAGATTTATACCTGAACGGCTGCTGGTGGGCTGGAGCGACGACGGTGGCGATTTGGCGACGAAACCGGCGGTGGCGACGACGGTAGCGACGAAACCGGCGGTGGCGACGACGGTGGCGACGACGGCGTGGCGATTTGGGGTTTTTTCTCGCGCGCGATTGAGACAGAGAGAGAAAGTGAGCGTAGGCGATCGATCTGGCTTTATTTTAAAATGATATTTACTTTCCCCTACGTACATAACCGTAGGTCTTTTGTTTGCTGCTCCGTAGGGGCAAACACCAAATTAAGAATTAATATTTTTATTCTTGGACGTCTGTGCCCGTAGGGGCAACCTTTTAGCCCTACGGATTAATCCGTAGGGCCAAGTTAAATCTGTTGGAGATAGTGCCCTCATAGTCAATTATTGGATCGCAGGTACGTGATTGCAATGATTGCGGAGGACCTATCCCGGTAGCACAGTCTTACTCGAGATGATAGTATGCTATCTGGTTTGCCTTTATCAGTCGTGTACATGTTCAGGTGACTGATTGCATGTTACACTTTGATAGAGCCATTAGGATCTTGCTTTACTACCAACAATATGATGGCGATCATATACGTGAGAGTTGGGTAGTTTATATGCATATCCTTAATTGTGGTCCCTAGTCGTGGGAGTTTCGAGACAGGGCATCGATACTCCGGAGTAGACTAGTGTGTACAGTCGAGACCCCGACGAGGGGCGGTGGCCGGTCTCACAAGCCACTGGTGTCAGTTGGATCACCTAAGATGTATACAGGTGCTCATTGGGTTATGAGTACACCGGACAGGACTCGCCGGGAATCTGCTAGTTAGTACTATACCTATCGTCAGATAGCAGTTCCCTGGTGACATGTGTACATGTTAGTTCATCGACCTGAGGTCGTCATTTGTCTCGTGTGAGTTCCCACTGTGCTTTGATTTCTACCCTACCACGGCTCAAAGGAGTCGTGCAAACAGGTAGCTTTTGGGTACAGTCCCGAGCCATATGGAGGCACGTGAGCGGATCGGCAGGGGATTCGTCTCTCCCGGTATTGGGGGCGAGGTCGTGCTGTGTCTAGGAGAGCCATTACACAAAGTCCATGGCCATGGCAGGAGATTTACTAGTAGGTACTCCAGTAGTATCTCAGGGTGTGATTGGGCTTCACTCCGACACGACTTATACTGCTATTGGGGGTCTGACGTTACTAGCCCCCTAGACAGATATGCGATACTCATTGACGAACGGACCGGACTGTATATACATTGTCACTGTTAGGCTCAGTAGGGTTTTCCGGATGAGTGCGCTCATCGGCATCCCTTGAGGTCAGTCCATGGGCAGCCGTTACGCATAGCTAGTGCCGCTGACGGTTTGTGGTTAAACCCACTGCCAGGGTGCTGACGAGTCATTAGAGTCCCCCACAGACAGTTTCCCAAGTTCGGGCGAAACGTTGTAGAGGCCGTATGGTTTATGGCAGGGTTCGGAAAATGCACGTGCGTTTACGCACGTGTCGATTTTCGGACTGTTGATACTGGTCGGCTTTGGTTTAAGCCGGATCCGAGTATTATATTGAGTAGGTATAATATCTTTGTCTCAGTTGCATTTGTATTCGGTCGTAATACAAATGCGGGTATATTTATACAGTTTCGGGGTTATCCAGAAAGTCGTTTCAGGATCACTTTTGGAAGTTGCCAGTTTCCAGTTTTCTATCAGCCGTCTTTTAACATTTGGTTAAAGGCGGATTTATCTTTTCTTGGATGAGAGTGAGTCGTGCTTCTAGAAGGTTCTAGAATTTGTGACTAAGCTTTGTGACTCATGCTTTGATTTCATTACTTTCTTGTTTTGCTTAAGATCTTTAAGCAAGATATTTGTTTGTGTTCACATATGATATTTATCATATGGTCACCCCCCTCTCCTACGGTCACCCCCCCTCTCTTTATAAGAGGCCGGCCCCCTCCTCTCTCTCTCATGGTTGTTGATTTCATCGGTTAGAAAAGATATGATAGTTTTGGGGTGTATGGAATTCACAGTTCATTTCATTCCATCACCCGATTTCCACGGCAACTTCATTAACCGATCGTCCACGGATTTGGACGAAGTGAGACAAAGTCATCTACTCATTCTCTACATCAATCTTGGTCGTCTCTTTTAGCAAACTTGACGATCGAGTTGCCTCGAGTCAGAGGCGGGAGCCCGTTTAAAGAACCGATCATGTGGTGCCACCTCGACGAGGAGATCGGAGATCGACGAGATCGGAGCAGCCGCAACGGAGCGTGGGATGATGGTTGAAGAACGAAGGACTCGGATCGTTCGGTATAACATTCCTACACTCTTTACAGTTTGTTAGTTTAGCAATAATGGCAGATCCGGGTTAAAGTATACGATAGCGCCAAGTTTAAAAGTTTTTGTTCCGCATTTGGCGTCTGTAGACGGCCGGGGCGCTAGCGTAGACTTACAGTGGTATCAGAGCCTCACCATTTTGCTATTCTAACTTGTGCTAACGCGTTTAAAACATCGATCCGACCGGAAATCGAAAACTACAAAATCCTATGCCGACAGTTTCTGTTAATTTTAAACGGTCTCAAAATTCATTTCTGTATATCTTAAAAATCCGTGCAGGCATATTTAAGAACCACGACGAAATTTGGAGTCGTGACTCCTCCAAGCCGCCGCGGAAGGGCGGCCAAACCCATGGTTTGGCCGCGCTTCCGCGTCCATGTGAGGAGCACGTGCTCCCAAATTTGGTCAGTGTGTTCAGTGTTGGATTTTGGGGTTTTTGGTATATATAATTTTGGCCCAGGTTTTGTTACTGTTCACCAGTAAGCAATGGGGCCCACTTTTTGATATTTGGTCTTTTCTCGATCGAAATTTAAACACGTTAGTTTACAGTGCTTACATTATATCTCCGATCGGGAATGTCATTTGATCGGTAAACAGCGTCTGATTGCTATAGTTCTTTTAGACGGGTTTGCGAACGTGACATTCGCGTTGATGTTCTGTGTTGTGCTGTGATGTTGCGGATTTGTCGTGGTGGATAGCAGTGTGCAATGGTAGTACAGTTTGAGTTTATTTGTACATTTGATATTGCGGGGCGAGCGTCCAACTTGTGGACAGCCGTCACTGCCTGTTGTATAATATTCTTTTGGGGCACGACCAGGTTGCGGTCGATGTACCTATTGTATTTTTTTTCATTACTGTACTAGGTTTTGCCCCGCGACGGAGTGCACGGATAGCCGGGTTCGGGAAAGCAACGGGTCCGCATCTCATGGCTTTGAGAGGCAGAGGGGCCCCACTTCAGAATTGGCAGACTATTCGCCGCACTCGTAGGGGGTACAGGTTGACCCAAGAAGGGGTGCTCAATTTACCGGATTCCGTGAAGTGCCGGGTGTTCCATTCACTATGCTGTGGGGACTACCTCGCTTCAGGTTTTGGCGGGTAACTTGCCGCACCCGTAGGGGTCTAGGTTTCATTGCACAGGCTATCCACACGACAGGGGAACGTCGAGTTTCAGCAGCGGCTCTGTGAAACTCGGGGATCCCAGATATCTGTATTGTTCTGTGATGCTTATTACTTTTCTGTAATGTTGCATACTATCACGCCTGGAGCGATTATGTATATTGGTTTATATACTATTAGATGTTGTATATGTTTTACACCCGCGCTAGTCCAGCCCCCGCTCTGTCGTTAGTTAAGTAACCTAACGGGTGATGACGGGACCCAGTGACGAATGCGGATGGCATATACGTACATTTTATTTTCGTTCTTTTCTGGTGTGATTGAATGATGGGACTGCGTTGATTCTGATCAATGCAAAGTGAAAACAAACCTGTTTACAGTTGTTGGAACAATTTAAAAAGTGTTATTGCAAAGACGTTTCCTTTTGTTATGCATAGCGGTATTCAGTGGAATATCCTGCACCTCATTCGACGGGGCAAGGGTTGATATCCCTTCACCTGGACTGACCCCTTGGGCAAAAGTTTGCGTCAGGGTAATAACTTCACTATAGTCGATTACATGTTGCTTTGCATAGCGGTATTCAGTGGAATATCCTGCACCTCATTCCACGAGGAAAGAGCCGAGATCCCTTTACCGGGAGTGACCTCTTTAGCAAAAGGTTTTCGCCACTATATTTTAAAAAGCTATCAGGTTCCTTCAGCGATATCAAGTTCACTACGCTAAAGGTTTTTCGCCAAAAACCAGCCGTAGCCCTCCGTCACTTCTTTTGGGTATTCAGTAGTATTCAAGCTACGCATTTTGACCAACGCCAAGGCATAGTGTTTGGTAGCTGCTGGGTATTCAATTGTTGCATAGATAGATGAGTTAGTTTGGGACAGTCGTTCTGCCGATTGGCCAACGTCAGGGGCATGTGCGGGTAGGTTCAAATTGGCAAGATAGTGACGGGTAGAACTTGGCATGTGACTTATGACATTTTGACCAACGCCAAGGTTATAAGAGCATGGGGCAAAAACTATATCAGGAGTTTCTAAAGAAACTGAAACTTGCCGAGTATGCGCATACCTTCTGGAGTATGAGTAACGTGGATGCATTCCATCACGTTATCATGCGATGAGAGTTGGATCCTGATTCCCACTGATGAGTTGGTTTACTCTTCGGGTGATCCCGATTGATTCTTCTTTAGGTTTGGAGGAGAATTTGACAGGACAGTGGGAGGTTTCCGGATTAGATAAAATGATGACCATTCTGATCTAGGTTAGAGTGCACGCTGAGTGTTTCTTTTCTCTCTCTCTCTTTGGCAGCGACCTTTGACCGACCCTAGACTATGACTCAGTGACCAGGTTGACCGAACCTTCTTAAAATACTGGCTTTTGGATTGTCTGAGTTGCATAAGTCATTGCCACTCCTTCTTTTACCCTTTGCAGTTCTCAGAACACCCGTATTACTACGGATATCCACTTCCATTGGATAGATCCATCGTATGGTTATATACGAACTCGAAGGGACTTCTTCGAGGATGGATCCAGGTTCAGGAGAAATAGAATTGGTTTATTCAGTTGTCTTTTATTATCACCTTCTCTCAGGTTGCGAGAGCTCCTTGGTTTAGGAGAGTACACCTATTACGCCTATTGGATAGTCTTATTCCAAACCATAGGCTGGTGCCGAAAGGTAGGGAATGAAGAAAACCAATTAGCCTAAGTAGGGTGTGCAGAAGGTAATATGTAAAGACAAAATAAAGGGATTAGAAAGAGGGCAAAGTAAATTGCGACTGATATCATTCACGACCAAAACCGCGTACTTCATCGCCGCTCCTATTTCACCTTTAAAAAGAATAAGGTATTATTCAGTTGTCTTTTATCGTCACCTTCTCTCGAGATGCGAGTACTCCTTGGTTTAGGAGGGTACACCTATTATGCTTACTGGATAGTCTTCTTCCAAACCATAGGCTGGTGCCGAACGGTAGGGAAGGAAGAAAACCATTTAGCCTAACGATGGTGTACAGAAGGTAACGACTAAAGACAAATAAAGGGGATTTGGAGAGATGGCAATAAAATATACGGCTGAAGTCACGAATTGGATTATGGAAGAGGCATTGCTATGAATACCAGGATACCCCTACGAAACATTTTCATGTTTCAGTGCATTGTTAAAGGAAAAACTGTTTTCCCGATTAAACACTTACTCCAAGGGTATGTATTTACCAGGTTTCATTCTCATATCTGTATGGTTTTACAGATGATGAGTGGGAGTAAGATATTGGGAATTAGGTAATCATCCTCATTATATCGGAATTCGTTGTAATTGGTGATATTTGAGGAAATCGCCAGGGTACAGTTTTCTACCTACGACGCACAGGTTATGAATTGTTTAACTCAGCGGACTTATACAGAGTATTGTATGTTGTCCAAGTGTCCATCAGGACAAAGGGGTAGGTCCTCGTACTATGTTCTATTTACTTATAACTTCTCTAGTATTTAGACGAGTGTTTCGTAGAAATACAAGGTCTAAGTTTTGAGAAGTTGTGGGTATAAGAATAAAGTAGAGAACCAAGTATCACAAGTATCGGGATTCTTCAAAGAGATCGAAGATGTAGATTCTTGTGATTAGTATTCAGATGATAGTGATGGTTTTGAGAAACATGTTTCTCTTTCAGGTTGCTCATAATTGGATGGATTCCTAAGTTGAGTAATGCTGATTAGCCTCTTTCCATTAAGTTGATATGCACTGGAGACAGCTGCATGAATTGAATATGGTTCCAATTAAATAAGTGCCAAAGTCTCTATATTGGATATAGAATAGTTCGTACCTTAAAAGAAATTAAGGTACGGGGAGTTGTCCAGCTTTTGCTTAAAACCAGACTCTGGATAACTCAGAGCACGTTTCTGTAATGGCTGTTTGTGGGTTGACCCTGGCTATGACGAGGGTTGATATTCTACCATTTGGAAGATCAATAGTCATATTGTTCTTGACTCGCCACAGTTTTAGTAAAACAGATCTTTTTCAGAAAACAGTAGTGGGAGTATGGTAGAACTGGAAGTGATTCCAGAACCACGAACGATTACGGAAAATTTAATAGGACCTATATATTCAATCAGGTTTGACATTCCAATAGCCACTCCGCAGGTATGGTAGGTAACCTCAGACACCCGAGAGGTACTTCGGTAGGCTCAAGGACGGTGACAGGGAGGTTCTTATCTACCCAGACTTGACACTACTGTTGTTCCAGGATATGAGACCCGGTAGGAGGGTTGTCGTAGTCAGTGGGAGCAGCGGAAGCATGGTGGGCAAGTAGCTTATGTCTATTTATAGACTAGAGCAGATATAGCGGAGATAGATCATCTAATTTTGATGTGACAGTCATGGGTTTGACTTCAATCAGAATAGGGGATGGATCAGTTAAGAAGGTAGTAGGGTGTGATGTCATGGTATCTGGATGGCATACACAGAGTAGGAAGTAAAATTCCTATACTATGATCGGTTGTACTGTGGTCGTCACACAGTTGTTTCTCCAGACAGGATATGGATATAATATTTGACATTCTGGTTTCTAGATCTATGGTTTTAGATCTGGATTTGGGTAGTTTCCCAATGTGGGTACTTTGACAGATATTCTAATGGTTTTTGGAATAGTTGACTCCTAGCATGGTGGTGTACCTGCAGGTGATGGAGTCACCCTCTCTAAAGGTGTCTTACAGACTAAAGAGGAGAGGGATGTGCATGATTGGCAGATCACTTGCTTAGGCAATTGAGTCAATCATGAGATGTCAAGTACCGCACCAAATGTTGTTTTTGCACTAGATGCAATAAGTTTGTATTAATCCAATCCTGGAGAAACATAAGGAAGCAGTTTTAGAACATTAGTACATGTTCTATGGATTTGATAACGGCAGCATCTTTCGGGAGACGGTTATCATTCCAGGCTTCAAAGGTGACGTGGATGACAGAGTGACTGTCAGAGTTTTAGTTTTTCCCTCTGACGAAGAGGGACAGTATTATGGACAGGTGGTCCAAGAGGATACTGTGGGAAGCAAGGTGCCCGATACTGATTAGGTTCAGTGATCGATTCAGTCTAAGAAGTTTGGATATGGAGTTCATTAATGAACTAAGGTCCCATCAGATATCCAGACATATTCTAAGACAGGTACTACTCAATTCGGGAGATGGCTTTCTCCGCGAATTTGGGATTAAGAGAGATACAGAAAGAAACTTCTAGGCGGATCCACTCATCGAGGCTATTTCTCGAACACAATAGTTTTACAAACGGGCTTTGTGAAACTGATTAGTAGAGGAGTTGGATGTTCGGTTTCACACGGGCTGTGAGTAGTCGACATCGCAATATTAGCCTTGAGTGCAAGTGGGAGATTGTTGGAGATAGTGCCCTCATAGTCAATGATTGGATCGCAGGTACGTGATTGCAATGATTGCGGAGGACCTATCCCGGTAGCACAGTCTTACTCGAGATGATAGTATGCTATCTGGTTTGCCTTTATCAGTCGTGTACATGTTCAGGTGACTGATTGCATGTTACACTTTGATAGAGCCCTTAGGATCTTGCTTTACTACCAACAGTATGATGGCGATCATATACGTGAGAGTTGGGTAGTTTATATGCATATCCTTAATTGTGGTCCCTAGTCGTGGGAGTTTCGAGACAGGGCATCGATACTCCGGAGTAGACTAGTGTGTACAGTCGAGACCCCGACGAGGGGCGGTGGCCGGTCTCACAAGCCACTGGTGTCAGTTGGATCACCTAAGATGTATACAGGTGCTCATTGGGTTATGAGTACACCGGACAGGACTCGCCGGGAATCTGCTAGTTAGTACTATACCTATCGTCAGATAGCAGTTCCCTGGTGACATGTGTACAGGTTAGTTCATCGACCTGAGGTCGTCATTTGTCTCGTGTGAGTTCCCACTGTGCTTTGATTTCTACCCTACCACGGCTCAAAGGAATCGTGCAAACAGGTAGCTTTTGGGTACAGTCCCGAGCCATATGGAGGCACGTGAGCGGATCGGCAGGGGATTCGTCTCTCCCGGTATTGGGGGCGAGGTCGTGCTGTGTCTAGGAGAGCCATTACACAAAGTCCATGGCCATGGCAGGAGATTTACTAGTAGGTACTCCAGTAGTATCTCAGGGTGTGATTGGGCTTCACTCCGACACGACTTATACTGCTATTGGGGGTCTGACGTTACTAGCCCCCTAGACAGATATGCGATACTCATTGACGAACGGACCGGACTGTATATACATTTTCACTGTTAGGCTCAGTAGGGTTTTCCGGATGAGTGCGCTCATCGGCAACCCTTGAGGTCAGTCCATGGGCAGCCGTTACGCATAGCTAGTGCCGCTGACGGTTTGTGGTTAAACCCACTGCCAGGGTGCTGACGAGTCATTAGAGTCCCCCACAGACAGTTTCCCAAGTTCGGGCGAAACGTTGTAGAGGCCGTATGGTTTTATGGCAGGGTTCGGAAAATGCACGTGCGTTTACGCACGTGTCGATTTTCGGACTGTTGATACTGGTCGGCTTTGGTTTAAGCCGGATCCGAGTATTATATTGAGTAGGTATAATATCTTTGTCTCAGTTGCATTTGTATTCGGTCGTAATACAAATGCGGGTATATTTATACAGTTTCGGGGTTATCCTGAAAGTCGTTTCAGGATCACTTTTGGAAGTTTCCAGTTTCCAGTTTTCTATCAGCCGTCTTTTAACATTTGGTTAAAGGCGGATTTATCTTTTCATGGATGAGAGTGAGTCGTGCTTCTAGAAGGTTCTAGAAGGTTCTAGAATTTGTGACTAAGCTTTGTGACTCATGCTTTGATTTCATTACTTTCTTGTTTTGCTTAAGATCTTTAAGCAAGATATTTGTTTGTGTTCACATATGATATTTCTCCTACGGTCACCCCCCTCTCCTACGGTCACCCCCCCTCTCTTTATAAGAGGCCGGCCCCCTCCTCTCTCTCTCATGGTTGTTGATTTCATTGGTTAGAAAAGATATGATAGTTTTGGGGTGTATGGAATTCACAGTTCATTTCATTCCATCACCCGATTTCCACGGCAACTTCATTAACCGATCGTCCACGGATTTGGACGAAGTGAGACAAAGTCATCTACTCATTCTCTACATCAATCTTGGTCGTCTCTTTTAGCAAACTTGACGATCGAGTTGCCTCGAGTCAGAGGCGGGAGCCCGTTTAAAGAACCGATCATGTGGTGCCACCTCGATGAGGAGATCGGAGATCGACGAGATCGGAGCAGCCGCAACGGAGCGTGGGATGATGGTTGAAGAACGAAGGACTCGGATCGTTCGGTATAACATTCCTACACTCTTTACAGTTTGTTAGTTTAGCAATAATGGCAGATCGGGGTTAAAGTATACGATAGCGCCATGTTTAAAAGTTTTTGTTCCGCATTTGGCGTCTGTAGACGGCCGGGGCGCTAGCGTAGACTTACAAAATCTGCCCCTACGGATATTGCCATCCATAGGGGCAACCCCCTATTTTACTAGTGAGAGCCTACCGCAGATGCTTAGGGTATAATCGACATGCGAGACCTTTCCAAATCTTTCATGGAAGACATCTCTTTGGAGGGGGTGATTCCATGATAAGCCGGTAGACTACCGCGCTTAAAATCGTCCATACAGAATTTTTTCAATATGGTGTTGTTGTTTGATCAGTCGAAAATAATGTATTTTTAACACATCAATTTCCCTATCATTTGCATTCATATAGATGTGTTCGGTGTTTAGTATTGCACATATTAGCAAAACAGTCGTAAAATACCAGATTACCTGTGTTGTATAATAAAACCGGCATTTTAAGGGAAATTGAGTGTTTATCATGGCATCACATCTTCTTTCTATAGCGCAACACTTGTTTCGAAAATCTGTGCAGGAAATTCCAGGAGAAAAGCTAAATTTTTGAAAAAGTGCTGATAAAAATACGCCAACTCCAAGTCTTAGGGTCTGGTAATGAACTAGAGGGAATTATAAGATTCCACATATCATAAATACATTAAGAAGTCATCAGAAAGCCCCTCAGGAAAATTGAAGCATTAAGGCTCCTATTGGGCCGCGGATCCGCGGCCGGAGCAGGCTTGCGCGGCGGATCCGCGGCCATGTAGGGGTGACGTCATCTGAAATCTGCTGTTGTATTCTTCTTTCACGGCCTACATCTCATCAAGTTATGGCAATTTCTAGAAATCTCCAGAGTCTTCTGCCAGATCAGCAAGCTCCTTATTCAAGCTAAACTTCTAAGCTTCCAAAGCAAGCTTCTTACTTAACAAACTAAACCTAGAAGCTTCCCCCTAACCTCCAAGCTTATGAAGGAAGCTAAAGCCTAACTAACAACTTCTAGAGGCTTCTACCTAACTACCTAGCTTACAAGGGAAGCTAACCTAAACCAAGCTTACAAAGAAAGCTAATCATTCTTAAGGCAATAAAAGGGACCCTTGGCTTCACTTCTAAAGGTTGTTGAGAGTTGTTCATTCTCTCACCTCTTCCACCCATAAGTTGAGCGACACAACTTGTGTACGGGCACGGCGGAGCCCCGGCCGTCAATCTGACGCCGGAATGCGGAAGCGATGCTTTTCTTTAACTTTTTAAACCGGCACCACCGTGGACTATAAACCCAAATCGTGCCATTAATCTAGTCCTAGCTAACAAGAAAGGGTAGAGAGATGTACCGAGTGATCCGTGTCCTTCAGTCTTCTCGTCGTCGTCCCAATCTCCCCGCAGAATCTCCGGTCTCTACCAAGTCGCCGGAAGGGCACCACATCGCCGGCTTCTTTTACGGACTCCCACCTCTTGACCGAGGCAACTTGGGCACGAAGTTGGCGAGTCGACGTGCCCAAGATTTGCTGTAGAATAAGTGAAGATCTATATGTCTCATTTGGGGTTGTAGGGAGTTGCCTTTTGGTGGAGGAAAATAGATCAAAGCTTTTTGTGAATGAACTTGGGAATTTTGTAGCATGAAAGGAGAAAAAATTCCCACATCAAAAAATGGGTAGCCCCTTCCCTCATTTGGCCGGCCCCCTTCATAGTGGTGAGTGAGAATGGAGTGGAGTGAATGAGGGAGAGCCTCACAAGAGTAATGCAAGAAAGAGATCAAAAGGTTATCATGAAAAGAAATGATCACACACTCAAACCCACACTCAACCAACCATCATCATTACTCCAAAGTCAAGCAATGATCAACAACCAAAACCAATACTCCATCAACTAATCATCAACAACCATGATGAAAAGAAGAAGAAGTCAAATGAAGTCAAATGGTGGGGGAATTATCATGATACAAAGATATGCAAAGACAACCCTCCAAAATACTTATTTGCATAAATGTAAATAAGCCATCCTCCACCAATCTTCAGCCAATGAAAGATACAAAGAAATATGGCTGAAACGGAAGACAAACTGGAAACTCCATAAACTGATCCTGAGATAAATTACAGGAAAACCCCGCTACTGTATATACATACACGCATTTGTATTCCGACCGAAATACAAATGCAATGAGACAAAATCTACACTGTATAATACTAGCATCTGGCTTAAACTAAAGCCTGCTAGTATTATCCGTCCGATCCTGATCCGTGTAATACCTCACGTATCTGATCGAACCCCGCCATATATCCATACGGCCTTTACAGCATTTCTCCCGAAACTTGAGTAACTGTGTGTGGTGGACTCTAAAGATTCGTCAATACTATGGCTATGGATTTAACCACTAGCACGTCATAGGTATTATCCATACGTGACGGGCTACCAGCTATTGACCAAAAGGGACGTCGATGAGCGAACTCATCCTGACACCCTACTGAGCCTGTCAGTGACAATATCCGTACAGTCCGGTCCGTTCGTCTATGAGCATCGCATTGCGGGCTTAGGGGGTTGGTAAAAGTCAGACCCCTAAAAGCGGTACAAGTCGTGTCGGACTGTAGCCCAGAACACCCTGAGATACTACTGGAATACCTACCAGTAAATCCCCTGCCTTGGCCAAGGACTTCGTGCAATGGCTCTCCTAGACACAGCGCGACCTCACTCCCAATACCGGGAGAGACGAACCCGTGAAGATCCGCTCACTACCTCCATGTGGTTCGGGACTGCACCCAACTAAAACCTGTTTCCACGTCTCCTTTGAGCGTGGTAGGGCAGTAATCAAAGTACAGTGGGAACTCACACGAGACAAATGACGATCCTCAGGTCGATGAACTAACCTGTACACATGTCACCAGGGAACTGCTATCTGACGTCAGGTATAAGACCAACTAGCATGTTCCCGGCGAGTCCTGTCCGGTGTACTCATAACCCAATGAGCACCTGTATACATCTTAGGTGAACTAACTGACACCAGTGGCTTGTGAGAAACCGCCCCTCGTCGGGGTCTCGACTGTATACACTAGTCTACTCTGGAGTATCGATGCCCTGTCTCGAAACTCCCACGACTAGGGACCTTTCAAGGATGTGCTTATAGACTACCAGCTCCCACGTATATGATCGCCCTCATACTGCCAGCAGTCAAGCAAGAATCCTAGAGGCTCTATCAACGTGCAATAGTGACCTGTAGGGTCACCTAAAGCAGTACACGATGATAAAGATAAACAAGATAGCATACTATCATCTTGAGTAAGAATGTCCTACCGGGATAGGTCCTCCCTCAATCATTGCAATCACGTGCCTATGATCCAATAATTGAATCTGAGGGCACTATCTCCAAAAATCTCCCACTTGCACTATAGGCTAATTATTGCGATGTCGCATACTCACAGCCCGTGTGATACCGAACACCCAACTCCTCTACTAATCAGTCTCATAAAACCCGTTTGCAAAACTATTGCGTTCGAGGAACAGCCTCAGCGAGTGGATCCGTTTTGATGTTTCCTTCTAATGTCTCTCTATATCTCAAGTTCGCGGAGAAAACCCATCTCCCGAAATGAGCAATACCTGTCTTAGAATGTGTCTGGATGTCTGATGGGACCTAGCTCATAAATGAACTCCAAAACCAAACCTCTTAGACGGTATCGTCAACTGAACTTAATCAGTATCCTGCGCCATGCCTCCCTCAGTATTGCCTTGTACCACCTGTCCAAAATACTGCCCCTCGTCAGAAGGAAAACTATAAATCTGACAACCTCCTTGTCGTCCAGGTCACCTTGGAAGCCTGGAATGATAACTGTCTCCCGAATGAGGCTGTCGTTATCATATCACTAGAACATCCACTTATATTCTAAAACTGCTTCCGACTGTTTCTTCAGGATTGGATCAATATCAACTTATTGCTTCTACTACAAAAAAAACATCTGGTGTGGTGCTTGACATCTCATAATTGACTCAATTGCCTAAGCAAGTGATCTGCCAATCATGCACATCCCTCTCCCCTTTAGTCTGTAAGACACCTTTAGAGAGGGTGACTCCATCACCTGCAAGCACACTACCGTGCCAGGAGTCGTCCATTCTAAATACTCTTAGAATGCTGTCTAAGTACCCTTATTAGGAAACCACTCAAATCTAGATCTAAAACCATAGATCTAGTAACCAGTATGTCTGATATAATATCCAAGTCCTAGGTGGAGAAACTACTGTGTGACAACCAATGTATAACCGATTGTAGTATAGGAATATCACTTCCTACTCTGTGTATGTCATCCAAATACCAGGACATCACACCCTACTACCTTCTTAACAGATCCATCCCCTATTCTGATGAAGTCAAACCTATAACTGTCACATCAGAAATAGATGATCTATCTCCGCTATATCTGCTTCAGTCCATAAATAGACATAAGTCATCTGTCCACCAATGCTTCCGCTGCTCCCACTGACTACGACAACCCTCTGGCAGAGTCATATACACGTACACTTCTAAAGCTAGTTTAGAACGACGCTATACTCATCCTCCTGCCGGGTCTCGCAGCCTGGAACAACAACAATGGCAAGTCTGGGTAAAGAAGAACCTCCCTGCCACCGTCCTTGAGGCTACCAGAGTGCCTCTCGGGTGCCTGAGGTTACCCATCTTATCTGCGGAGTGGCCAATGGAATGTCAAACCAGGTTGAATTTTTAGGTTCTTATCAAATCTTTAGTAATCGTTTGCGGTTCTGGAATCACTTCCAGTTCTACCATACTCCCACTGCTGTTTTCTGAAAAAATCCATTTTTATTAAAACTGTGGCGAGTCTAGAACAATATCTCTATTGATCTTCTAGATGGTAGAATGTCAACCCTCGTCATAGCCTGGGTCAACCCACAAACAGCCATTACAGAAACGTGCCTTCAGTTATCCAGAGTCTGGTTTTAAGCATAAGCCGGACAACTCCCCGTACCTTAACATCGTTAAGATATGAACTGTTCTATATCCAATATAGAACCAGAGGCACTGATTTAATTGAACCAGATTCAAATCATGCATCTGTCTCCAGTGCATGTCAACTAAATGGAAAGAGGCCGATCAGCGTTACTCAACATAGGAATGCTTCCAATTATGAGTAACGTAAAAGAGAAGCAAGTTCTCTTAACCATTACTATCAACTGAATACCATACACAAGTATCTATATCTTCGATCACTTTGAAGAATCCCGATACTTGCAATACCTGGTTCTCTACTTTATTCAAATACCTATAACTTCTCAAAATTCGGACCTTGTGTTTCTACGAAACACCTGTCGAAAAACTAGAGAAGTCATAAGTAAACCTAATACAGTACGAGGACCAACCCCTCTGTCCTAATGGACATTGGACAACATACAATACTCTGTATAAGTCCCTTGAGTCTAATAACTCACTCCCTGTGTGTTGCAGGTTGAAAATTGTACTTATGGTTAAGAAGAATTACACCGTTGTTTAATGCTCCTTACCTAACCATCCACTGATATAGGTAAATGTCGTAGACATAATTTCAAAAAGGTATATCTCACTCTATAAAAATAGACGTATAGATATATCAATTTGAAATTGGTGCATCACACCGGATATTCAAAACCAAATATTTGTCGACCGGTAAACAACCTAGGCGATTTCCTCAAATATCACCAATTACAACGAATTCCGATATAATGAGGAAGATCACTTAATTCCCAATAACTTACTCCCACTCATCATCTGTAAAACTATACAGATGTGAGAATCATACCTGGTAAATACATACCTTGGAGTAAGTATCTAATCGGGAAATCAGTTTTCCTTTAACAGTACACTGTGAAACTGAAACATTAAAATGTTTCGATGGGGTATCCTGGTATTCCTAGTAATGCCTCTTCCATTATCCAGATTCACAACAGTAACCGTGTAATTCTTTGCCATCTTTCCAACTCTCTTTATATGTCTTTAGTCGTTACCTTCTGTATACCCCTTTAGGCCAAATAGTTTTCTTCCTTCCTTACCGTTCGGCACC
Source organism: Agapanthus africanus (assembly GCA_030015575.1). Lineage (NCBI taxonomy): Eukaryota > Viridiplantae > Streptophyta > Magnoliopsida > Asparagales > Amaryllidaceae > Agapanthus > Agapanthus africanus. Next base: position 179,400,503 of record JASDDO010000031.1, on the reverse strand, counting down.
AGCCGACGGTTTGGAAGAAGACTATCCAATAAGCATAATGGGTATTGAAAGGTTCCTAGGCACTCTTGTGAAGGTTCATAAGGCATCAAACATGCCCAGATAAAAATTTAGACGTGCCGAACAACCCAAAGCCGGGATCTTTGCTAGATTATTAGGGTTTAACATGCAAGATGATAACTTTTATCTAAGTGTGAGGGATTACAACCTTTGTAGTCCGCTCCTTCGATTCACAAGCTCCGAGTAGAAGTCCCTTTGCCGCGATCCACGATCTCCCGGACTCATGAGAGGCTCCACGACTCGAACGATCCATGCTAGCTTGAAGTGTTCCAAATCTCCGATGATCTACGTCGAAGTTGCAAAGACTCAAGCTTTCTCACTCTAAAGAGATGAACACACTAATCTCATGGGCTAGATGAGATGAGGATGAGAGAGTAGTATTTTTGCTCTCTTTTTAAATCATTTTCTCATATTTATTCATCACATAAAGAAAATCAAGTAAGCTTTTTCAAGAGAGAAGAAGATGATAATGGAAATGATAAAAAGATTAATCCTTTTGTGATGAATAGAAAGAAATGTATATGATTGATATATAAACCATGGTTAAGGATGAGTGGCTAAGATTGTGTAGAGAATAAACTAGAGTTAGGGTTTGGTTGGGTTAAAAATGTGTCATCACAAAATATCTTAACAATGACAAAAGAAAATGCTTCTAGAAGGTGCATGAAGCATCTAACCCTAATCAAACCCTAACCTCAATTAATCATCCTTAAACATGTTTAACAATTAATCATATCATGTCACAATAACATATATCACATATATATTATATATTTGCAACAAAAGAAAATAATACAATTAACATATATCGCATATATATCAATGTATCATCCAGTGAGAAAATGAAATAATAAAGTGAGCCAATATTAGATAATGTAATACAATATATCATATATATTATTATACATTAAATCATCGAATCTACACTTGATTCGATGATCCGGCTATATCGAATATTACCGACTAATATATCATGTACCGATTCATCGAATCAACACTTGATCCGATGTCCCAGTTCATATCTAAATATCGCGAGAATATAATACGGTATCTCATTTCGCATTATTCTCGGTCCTGCACATATCACATATGTGCCTCTACTCCGTTTCTCCTGAGCCAAGAAACCTCTGTGTAGGACTCTAAAGAATCGTCAATACGCCGGTAGCAGGTAATGATCATATCAAACACCCACAAGCTGCAAGCGGTCAGCTAAACGTAACAGCCACCCGGGTATTGAGCGATCAGAAGATCAACAAGCTAGCCTGTGCGTTCTGCTGTGAATCCAATCAGTAACACTCCCGTACAGTCCGGTCTGTTCGTCTGATATGTCGCATATCAAGTCTAAGGGTGGTATACGTCAGACCCCAGTAACCGATAAGTCGTGTCGATGTGTGGCTCATAACGGGTCGAGAAACTACTAGTAACACTTACCAGTAAATCTCTATATCAGCCCTGGCCAGGGAATTCCAGTTATACCCAATCGAACACAGCACAACATCAACTCCCTATACCGGGAGAGACGAATCCCCTCCTATCGCTCATTGCCTCCATGTGATTCGGGACTGTACCCAAAAGCCACCGTTTTGCATGCCCTCTTGGACGTGGTAAGGTGGAAATCAAAGCACAGTAGGAATCATACAAGACTCCATGACGATCTCGGGTCTACAGACTACCCTGTACCAGTGTCACCGGAGAACTGCCATCTGACGTGTGGTATATCACCATCTGGGAGTTCTCGGCTAGTCCGTCCAGTGTACCCAGTCTCCACTGAGCACCCGTACACCATCTCTGATGTCAAACACCGATGGATATGGGATCATCCATCGCCCATCATATGGGTCAAGATGCGTATACGCTAGTCTACTCTGGTGTATCGATGCCCTGTCTCGATATACCCTCGACTAGGAACAGTTATAGGATGTACTCATCGACTACTGTGGCCCCACTAGTATGATCTCATCATAGTCCCAGTAGTCGAGTACAGATCCTAAGGGCTTTATCAACATGTGAGAGTAAAACAGAAAACCAATACAAGTCAACATGTTAAGATAAAGTGAAACCAAATAGCATACTATCATGACGAGCAAGAAAGTCATCTCTATATATATCCAAGCATCCATTATAATATACATCATATGTACAACAATGGCCTCTAGGGCATATACATAAATAACAGGTATACTTTCCTAATCCTATGAGCACTCGCAATGCGAGAGAAGGTGAAGATAAAAGACAACCGAATAAACCTTATTCCTATTTCTCCTGAACCAGAATCCATCCCCAAACTGGAACATGTTCCTTTCGAGTTCGTATATAACCATACGATGGAGTATCCAATAAACTGTGGATCTTCGTAGTGATACGGAGTGTTCTGGAGAAATACAAAGGTGATTTAGGATTGGCGAATAAATACTTGGTTTGGTCGTGAATAGCAGTCGCAATTTACTTTGCCCTCTTACTAATCCCTTGTTATGTCTTTACTTAATACCTTCTGTACACCATCGTTATGCTAATTGGTTTTCCTCATTCCCCACCGTTCGGCACCAGCCTAAGGTTTGGAAGAAGATTATCCAATTTGCATAATAGGTGTACAATCTCCTAAACCAAGGAGTACTCGCAACCTGAGAGAAGGTAAAAGGAAAAGACAACTGAATAGTCCTATCCGTTTTCTCCAGAACCGGAAACCATCCTCGAATAAATTCTTTCGAGTTCGTATATAATCATACGATGGTTTCGTCCAATGGAAGTGGACGTTCGTAGTAATACGGGGTGTCCTGAAGAAAAGGGTAAAAGTAGGAGTGGCAATGAGGTTTGCAACACTGACAATCCAAAAGCCAGTGTTTAAGAAGGTTCAGTTAATTTTGGTCACTGAGTCATAGTCTTAGGGTCGGGTCAATGGTCAGTGCCAAAGAGAGAGAGAAAAGAAATACTCAGCGTGCACTCTAACCTAGATCAGAATGGTTACCAATTTATGTAATCTGGAAACCTCCCACTGTACCGTCAAATTCTCCTCCAAACCTGAAAGAAGAATTAGTCGGGATCACCCGAGGAGTAAACCAACTCATCAGTGGGAATCGAGATCCAACTATCATCGCATGATAACATGACGGAATCCGCTCACATCATCACACTCCAGAAGGTAAGCGCATATCTGGCAAGTTTCAGTTTCTTTAGAAACTCCTGATGTGATTTTTACCCCATGCTCTTATGACCTTGACTTTGGCCAACAAATCATAAGTCACATGTCAAGTTCTACCCGTCATTCTCCAGGTTAATTTGAGCCCACCCGCACAAGCCCTTGACTTTGGCCAACAAGGCTATACGACTGCGCCAAACCAACGCATCTATCTATGCTGCACATGAATACCCAATAGCTACCAATCACTATGCCTTGACATTGGCCAAAAATATAGCTTGAATACTAATTGACTATCCATGTGAAACGATGGAGGGCTACGAATGGTTTCTGGCGAAAACCTTTAACGTAAAGAACTTGATATCGTTGAAGGAACTGGTTAGCTTTTAAAAATATAGTGACGAAAACCTTTGCTAAAGAGGTCGCTTCCAGTGAAGGGATCTCGGCTCATTCCCCATAGAATGAGGTGCAGGATATTCCAACTAAATACCACGGTGCAAAACAAAAGTAATCGGCTATAATGAAGTTAATGCCCTGACGCAAACTTCTGTCCAAGGGGTCACTCCCGGTGAAGGGATCTCGGCCCTTGCCTCGTCGACTGAGGAGCAGGTTATTCCAACTGAATATCACGATGCAAAACAAAAGAGAACGTCCTTGCAATAACAGGTTTTTGAAAAGTGTTCCAACAACATCAGAATTGGTTTGTTTTAACTTGCATTGATCCGAATCAACGCAGTCCCATTAATTGATCACACCAATAAAGAACGAAAATAATGATGTACGTATATGCCATCCGCATTCGCCACTGGGTCCCGCCATTACCCGTTAGGTTACTTAACTAACGACAGAGCGGGGACTGGACTAGCGCGGATGCAAAACATATACAACATCTACTAGTATATATATCAATATATAATATTTCGTTCAAGGCGTGATAAAATGCAACATCACAGAAATGTACAGCATCACAAAACAATATAGATATCTGGGATCCCCGGGTTTCACAGAGCTGCTACTGAAACCCGACGTTCCCCTGGTCGTGTGGATAGTCTGTGCAATGAAATCCTAGACCTCTACGGGCGCGGCAAGTTACCCGCCAAAACCTGAAGCGAGGCAGCCCCCTTCAGCAACGTGAATGGACCACCCGGCACTTCACGAAATCCGGTAACTTGGGCACCCCTCCTGGGTCAACCTGTACCCCCTACGAGTGTGGCGAACAGCCCGCCAATTCTAGAGTGAAGCCCCCTCCGTCTCAATGCCATGAGATGCGGGCCCGTTGCTCTCTAGAACCCGGTTATCCGTGCACCCCACCTCGGGGTAATCCTAGTACAGAAAGTAAAATATACATACAACGGGTACATCGACCTCGACCCGGTCGTGCCCCAAAAGAATAATATACAATCAGGCAGTGAAGGCAGTCTACATGTCGGACGCTCGCCCCGCAATATCAAATGTACATAACACAACCAAATATGTACTACCATTGCATTCAGGCTATCCCCCACGACCAATCCGCAACATCACAGCACAATCACAGAACATCAACGTGAATGTCACGTTCGCAAATCCGTCTAACCGGGCTTTATCTGATAGACAGGATTTACCGATCAAGTGACATTCACGGTCGCAGATATAATGTAAATACTGTGAACTAATGTGTTTAAAATATTTGATCGATCAAATTTACCCAAGTGGGCCCCAAGCACTACTGTAGCACTCACAGAAAATCTGGGCCCAAAAAGAATGTTCCAAAACCCCTATTTTCAACACAGAGACTCTCTGTAGAATTTTGCTGCACTGAACAGTATATCTTGCGGCGGAACCGCGGCTCAAGCATGGGTTTGGCCGCGGTTCCGCGGTCGTATAGTGTGTTCACGTGCTCAAAATTTCACAGTAGTCTTATAATTCCCTGCACATCATTCTGCAACTACCTGAAAAAATTTTGGAGCCAAAAACAATTCGACAGAAACTGATGCACATGAAAATGCGGTTTTTGGAATTTTGTTCGATCGTTAATGTAAACACATTAGACAAAGCTAGACTAGGTTGATGGCAAGTCTCTGATACCACTGTAAGTGCACGGCGGCGCCCCGGCTGTCTATCCGATGCCGGAATGCGGAAGCAATGGTTTTCTTTAACATTTTAAACCGGCACCACCGCGTACTATAAACCCAGATCATGCCATTAATCTACTCCTAGCTAACAAGAGAGGGTAGAGAGATGTACCGAGTGATTCGTGTCCTTCGGTCTTCTCGTCGTTGTCCCGATCTCCCCACGGAATCTCCGGACTCCACCATGTCGCCGGAAGGGCACGACATCACCGGGTTCTTTTACGGGCTCCCACCTCTTGACCGAGGCAACTTGGCCACGAAGTTGGCGAGTCGACGTGCCTAAGATTTGCTGTAGAATAAGTGAAGATCTATATGTCTCATTTGGGGTTGTAGGGAGTTGCCTTTTGGTGGAGGAAAATAGATCAAAGCTTTTTGTGGATGAACTTGGGAATTTTGTAGCATGAAAGGAGCAAAAATTCCCACATCAAAAATTGGGTAGCTCCTTCCCTCATTTGGCACGCCCCCTTCATAGTGGTGAGTGAGAATGGAGTGGAGTGAATGAGGGAGAGCCTCACAAGAATAATGCAAGAGAGAGATCAAAAGGTTATCATGAAAAGAAATGATCGCACACTCAAACCCACACTCAACCAACCATCATCATTACTCCAAAGTCAAGCAATGATCAACAACTAAAACCAATACTCCATCAACTAATCATCAACAACCATGATGAAAAGAAGAAGAAGTCAAATGAAGTCAAATGGTGGAGGAATTATCATGATACAAAGATATGCAAAGGCAACCCTCCAAATTACTTATTTGCACAAATGCAAATAAGCCCTCCTCCACCAATCTTCAGCCAATGAAAGATACAAAGAAATATGGCTGAAACGGAAAACAAACTGGCAACTCCATAAACTGATCCTGTAAGAAATTACAGGAAAACCCCGCTACTGTATATACATACCCGCATTTGTATTCCGGCCGAAATACAAATGCAATGAGACAAAATCTACACTGTACAATACCAGCATCCGGCTTAAAACAAAGCCAGCTAGTATTATCCGTCCGATCCTGATCCGTGTAATACCGCACATATCTGATCGAACCCTACCAAATATCCATACGGCCTCTACAGCGTTTCGCCCGAAACTTGAGTAACTGTGTGTGGTGGACTCTAAAGACTCGTCAATACAATGGCTGTGGATTTAACCACTAGCACGTCAGAGGTGTTAGCCATACGTGACGGGCTACCAGCTATTGACCAAAAGGGACGTCGATGAGCGAACTCATCCTGACACCCTACTGAGCCTGTCAGTGACAATATCCGTACAGTCCGGTCTGTTTGTTTATGATCATCGCATGGAGGGCCTAGGGGGTTGGTAAAAGTCAGACCCCCAAAAGCAGTACAAGTCGTGTCGGAGTGTAGCCTAGAACACCCTGAGATACTACTAGAATACCTACCAGTAAATCTCCTGCCTTGGCCAAGGACTTCATGTAAAGGCTCTCCTAGACACAACGCAACCTCACCCCCAATATCGGGAGAGACGAACCCCTGAAGATCCGCTCACTGCCTCCATGTGGCTCGGGACTGCACCCAACTAAAACCTGTTTGCACGTCTCCTTTGAGCATGGTAGGGTAGTAATCGATGTACAGTGGGAAGTCACACAAGACAAATGACGATCCTCGGGTCGATGATCTAACCTGTACACATATCACCAGGGAACTGCTATCTGACGTCAGGTATAAGACCAACTAGAATGTTCCCGGTGAGTCCTTTCCGGTGTACTCAAAACACAATGAGCACCTGTATACATCTTAGGTGAACCAACTAACACCAGTGGCTTGTGAGACCGGCCACCGCCCCTCGTCGGGGTCTCGACTGTATACACTAGTCTACTCTGGAGTATCGATGCCCTGTCTCGAAACTCCCACGACTATGGACCTTTTAAGGATGTGCTTATAGACTACCAGCTCCTACGTATATGATCGCCGTCATACTGCCGGCAGTCAAGCAAGAATCCTAGGGGCTCTATCAACATGCAATAGTGACCTGTAGGGTCACCTAAAGCAGTACACGATGATAAAGATAAACCAGATAGCATATTATCATATTGAGTAAGACTGTCCTACCGGGATAGGTCCTCCCTCAATCATTGCAATCACGTGCCTGTGATCCAATAATTGACTCTGAGGGCACTATCTCCAACAACTTGTGCCTCAAAACCCTAACCCTAATACTATCAAAAAAGCCAAAGTTCAAGATCTTCGAGTTCAATCAAAGCAAGAAGCCTTCGATCCTTTAGAAAGCAACGCCGGACTTCATCGGAGCAAGTGATCCAAGGAGATCCGCAACTCAAGGAGCCGAGCGAAGCCAAATCGACGATCAAGTTCCTTACTCTTGTAGATTTCGAGAGATTTGTAATGAAATTGTTGATAAATAAAGGTGACAATTCTTTTATCTTGCTTATCTTTTTAATTCAAGCATTATGATTCAATCGAGATTCTTGAATGTGTTATTAGTGATAATGCTTGAGTAAAACTCCGCTCGTGGAGGAGTCGAGAGAATCAATAGATGATAATGTTGACAAATCTTGAAACGATTCTTAAGTCCTACAATGTTTGTAAATTCTTGAAAATCGAATGATCAACGATCTAGTTTCAATGCGAAATGCTTTCTTGATTATTTTCGCTCGGAACTAGAGATCAACGATCGATTATTTGATTTACTAGAAGCTAGCTTGTGAATGAGATTCATCGAAATGACAAAGGATGAGATGAGGAAACCCTAGTTTCTTCGCAAGATCCTTAAATCTCGATAAATCGTCATCGATCTAGCATCAATTCATTAATGGATAAGAAAACGTAATCGCTAGTCTTTGTCACGTCTATAGATTTAATCGACTCCTGCGAGTTTCACTTCAATTTTTGAAACTTAAATCGCTTGGAATTCTCTCAATTCTTGATTCTTGATTTTAATGTTTTCTTGATTTTAGATTAGATCTAGACGATTCTTGAATTCATTTTACAGTTCTTGAATTGAATTGTTCTTTCTTTTCGTTTCTTTAAATTTTCGATTCATCTAATTCGAAATACGAACGGATTACACTTTCCCTGTGGACGATCCGCACTTACGAACGCGCTACAATTCGACACCGTTATTGATTGCGGTCAAATATTTTTGGTTGTGATTTCTACACAATTTCCTAACTACACACCGGATGTCACAACCCGAAAGAGCACGTGACTGGCCCTTGAACCATATGAAGCCTATAGGACTCCATCTGATCCAAGTAAGCCAAAAGCCCAGAAATCTAAAACCATTTTTGAGAATAAGTAAAGAAAACTGGTTTAAAGAAGTGAAGAAATACAGGTTTGAAATCAAGGTTTTTAAATAACTAAGCCGAAGGTACGTTTTGAAAACAATAAAGTCTTTTCTAAAAATTTCGGCAGAGTTTCTTTTGAAAAACTGGCCCCGAATGGGGTACAACAAGTATAACAATATGTATGCAATGATAATGGCATCCCCAAACGGGAGCTTGCTCTTCGTCAATCGACGGTCACAACCACACATGCAACAACAATATACAACGCCAAGTGGCGAGGAATTCAAATCCAAAGAAAACTCAACAGCAATAAGAAAACCGCAATACTACTGAGCGCGACTCTAAGGTCGAATAATACATCACTAGTCTAGGTCTGAAACAATATACAAGTTTTGGTTGATGGAAATTCTAGATACAATGAAATAAATAAATACAATGGTGGTTCTTGATGCGAAAGAATCCACCTACCAAAGCAAATCACCCGCAAGAAGAAAGTGTGCCAGAAATGCCGCAATAGAACCTGTACGGCAGAACCTGCAAGAACTGTGGCACAACGGGGGTGAGTTGCCAACTCGTGAATAGAAACATCTACAAGCAGAAACCGAATGCAAGACATAAACCTAAGTCAACGATCAATAATATAATCCACAAGAGTACATCTGAGTGTAATAGGGTGGCAAGGTAACATCTAATCATGTATGTAGTGCCAGGTACTCAGGTAATCACATGTCATCCATGTAAGGTATGTCTGCATGAAGTAACTATGATGAAATATCAATGATATCAATACACATATATTAGCGTCCCATACCACTAATATTGGTGTAAGGGTATATATAACAGCGCCCTCATACCCTGTTATATATACAAATGAAGTATGATAAGTGTAAATCCAGTCTGTATATGAACCATGTCTGTATATATGTGGAACCCGTCCACCCGTCACCCACTGACGATAAGCATCATGTATGCAATATGAGGATATAAACAAAAGCATGGAAAAACATCATGTAACCCGTGCCTAGCATCGACACGTAAATCCTCCTGTATCGGGCATCCGTCATTCCGGGTCAGCCCTCTCTCAGAGTATATATCGGGAATCCGTCAGTCCGGGTCATCCCTCTCTCAGTACATCGGGCATCCGTCATTCCGGGTCAGCCCTATATCAATCCATCGGGCATCCGTCATTCCGGGTCAGCCCTCTCTCAGAGTATATATCGGGAATCCGTCAGTCCGGGTCATCCCTCTCTCAGTACATCGGGCATCCGTCATTCCGGGTCAGCCCTATATCAATCCATCGGGCATCCGTCATTCCGGGTCAGCCCTCTCTCAGTACATCCTCTAGCACCGAGAAAACACGGGGCGACGCCCCAAATATCATATCAAGGGAACCGGGTTTTTCATAAAAGAGCATCTTTTCTTAAATAATCCCACGGTCCTCAAAATCAGAAATCACATGAAAATCCACATCAAGAAGTAAATCCAATACGATGTGCTATGCAATCAATCCATGATGTATGCGACATGTAAAGAAAGGTAATCATATCGGAAATCATGCAACATGGAATAGTAATGTGCATATGTCGAAAGAAACTGCTCCTTTAGAATGAATCATCTATGTTTGTGTACAGGTATAAGTGTACAATATGCCAAGCAAGAATCATATCATGAATGCAACAATACTACAGTGTAGTGGCATGGCAATTATCGATGATGAAGTGTGTGAGCCGGCAAATAGTGTACGTGGAACATACGCATCATCGATAATGGTGCTGGTGTCCTAACAGCATGATAATAATATAGCAATGAACATATGCCAGCAATGCGAATAGCATGAAGATGCGGAAATCTAATAGTCAACACCGCAGTGAAGTATCTACAATGCAAACTACATCTAAGTAACAGGTCAATCAGGAGGGGTAGGTGTGGAAACCACCTGAATCTGAGTCGGTATATATATAAAGATATATAGTCGGTGATCTCGCCTCAATGTCATATCGTAAGATATCCTCGAGTTCTGAGTGCGGATCAATCATCAATATTGGCTCGTACGGTAAATCATCGTACGGCATCCCCAAAAGCTGGGTAGGGGTCAACATCTCACTGTCTCATCACATAACAGATATTACCATCATCAGATCATATAGTCTGGAGTACTACTCTATGTCTAGTACAAAACGGTAACATCAGTAAGAATGCATGCGGGGGTAAACACATATCCCAAGCCCGCAAGAATCACAAGTCATATCCCACATATGAATCGTATCAAATCACCGATCCCAGGGCACCAAGCCCACATCATCGACTCATCTCCAAGTCATCACATATCGTCAATCACAGTGCAAGTACAAGTGATAAGCAAGGGTGTGTGTATAGGTGTAATTCTATCCTAGGGTTCGCGACTATGAACTACACTAGTCACTTCTAACCCTATACTATCCATAACACACCTAATATCACAATTAAACTCATAGTAATCTATCTACGGACTGCGGGGGTGCTATACGCCATCCACCCGACTTCCCCCTGTAGATATAATCTACTCACCTTGCATCATCATTTGCGGACATCACCACGTATTTGCTTGTCGTCCCGAAGTCTTCATGGGTACCTACACATCAAATATCGTATATGCGCATTAAAACCAAATCCAAACTAAAACGGCGCATGAAATCCAAAACGATACGATAAGGGGGCCTATAGGTGAGAACCTATGGCACGCTTCCAAAACCATCAATAAATCCTCTATATCGTCGTATAAACGACAAATAGTCGAGGCAAAACACATTCCACCATTTCAGAATCAAAAATACGGAATACGGAACTAAAGTCCAAAACAGCAACTCATGAAATGTGTTCCAGATTTTACCCTAGAAAGAATCTGTCAAAACTAGAAGTACCCAGGGCCAAGAATTGAGGAATTGGGGCTATGCACAGAAAACGAGGAGATTCCTCACTGGTCTGGCCGCAAATTGCGGCCAGAAAGGAGATTTTGGCGGCCTCAAGGTGGAGTGGGGAGCTAGGGTTTTGGGTGTTGCCTCTATGGTGCCTGCACATCTCAATTTCCACTCAAAATTATTTTAGGGGTCTCGGGGTGTTAGCAGATTCTAAAAAATCAGTGACAGATTCCAGTTTTTCCCCGATATTGGTTTCTAAAATCCGTATTCTGGTTCAAACTTCAGTTTTGGGTTCCAATTCAAATACTAGGGTGTTGGTAAGACCTCTACTGAGCTCAATTTCATAATACAACACCAATTTCCCTCAAACCCTAACTAGGTTATCACCAAGTCCATAATGTCACACAATATCGATTAAATCCTAACATGGGTTTACAGGAAAGGCTATAATTAAGCTAGTGGTTCAGAAATTACCTCCATTAGCAACTCAAGAAAATTCTTGAGTTGCCCCTAGTGGCCAAAATCCTTGCTTCTTTAGCTCCATGTGTAGATCTAGGGATTTTGCACAATTTTAATGAAATGAGTGTGAGGTTTTGGGGTGTTTTTAGAGATGATATGAGGAGTTGAAGAGGGGAGGAAAAGGGGCTAGGCAGCAGCAGCAGCAACTATGGGAGAGGGGAAGAAAATAAGTAGGGAAAAAAGCTAAGGGTTATAGTCAAAAGTCCACCTCTCTCTCTCTCACCTACCCTCATCATTACATTTTCTTTTCTTTTCCTTTTCTTTATAACTCCAAACCTTCTCACATCAATAGTAATCCCAAAAGAAAACCATGGCTAGAAAATGCACAAGTGTAGAAAAAAGTGGTATGTGCAAGTTTTGCACAAAATTGCCAAAAAACCCGATTAGCGATTTTAATCGCGATTAGCACTAAATTAGTGTCAAACTAATCACAAAAACTTAAAAATGTCATAATTCACTGGTTTACCCTATTTTAGAATTTTCCATAATTTTCCGTAATTTTTCTCCTTTTAATTGCATTTAATTATCGATTTAATATTAAAATAATCAATAAAATAATATTAAATTATAAAAATTCCCAAAATTAATATTTTATACTTTTGAAAATGTTACAATCTACCCCCCTTAAAGAAATTCGGTCCCCGAATTTAAATTTAAACCCCCACTACTAAAACAATCTCAGTAATAATCCATTTGTCGGGGCTCCGAAAAATCAACACATAGAGAATATCATAAAAATGTACTGCTCTACTAAAAATCAATCCCCAAAAAGCATATATAAGAATATCCTATGCGTCTGGTGCGTAAGGAATCAAAATCCATATATGTGTCAAACAGGTGTACAAACAATATCTAGGTGCAACTGGTGTGCACGAAACATCTGTCGTAGGCAACGTGTGTGCCTGACAGAAAAATAAATCAGATGCATGTGACATGCACGAAGAATCCCGATATAGTGCATCTGGCGTGCACCAAAATCGTATATCAAAACACTAAAGGTGCATGAAATCTACGCTGGAAGTACAAATCAAATCACTGCATACTGTAGGCATGAAATCTCAATCAATACCCCAATGTAAAAACTCTGCGCAAAATATGTAAATATCCAGTGGGTGCATGAAACCAATATCATGAAACATCAGTCATCAAAACTAAATCATGCAATCAGAACGCCCAAAATACCGAAATCCAAAATGACGGATACGTGATAATCGAATCACAAAATCACAAATCATAAATACCGTTGTCGGTAGTCCCTCCTTCGAGGTCGAGAAGGAGTCGGTGCAATCCACTGCTAGCAGCGCAGGATATCTACGTGCCTCTTGCTCGCGGTCTGGCGTCCTCTGACTCTGGGTCCTTATCTTCTCTGTGGATCACCTATCACGCGGTCAATCGGCTCATCGGCCCTGTCAGATGTGCTAACGGGGACGATTCCGTTCTGGCACTTCTCTGGTCGCTTCTCGGTCAAACCTCACGACTACTCGTAAGGCAGCATATCACTGGCGTCGGCCTCTGGCTCTCTGAATGCACGTCACACATCTGATCCTGGGTGCAAACATCGTTGCAGCAACGTCCTGGAAGGAATCCTGCTCAAGGTCTCTTCCAATCATGCCTATGCCGATCCAAACGGAGGCTGGCTCTCCTGCACAACCTCTTCTCACTCAAAAGACACCTATGTCCTCAGAACAATATTTTCTCAGAAACTGGTCACATCCCAACGTCTCTGTAAGCATATCAGGTCTCTAGTCTCGAAGGGAAGCAATGACAGCTCGTCAGTGTCGCACACGAACCTCTTGTTCCAACTGTCTCTATCGTCGTCCACTACGACGTCACGCCAAGCTATGATGCACCGCACTGTTCTCGGCCACGGTCAATCTGAAGTCTCTCGCACGGACTCGAAATCGCGTATTCTGTAGCTTCATCATCCTGTAGCAGATGTCAGGCCGAACAGGTCCTCGGGAACACGTCCCAACCACCGGAGGAATACTCATCACTCGTCCGTCCTTGATCAATCTGCAACGCATCTGGGTAAGTTCCTTTATCCGAACCTGGTCAACTACCTCGTCGACAAGGCTGAACTCCGTCTTGCTGGGTGCGCGCAATACGACCACTCCTGGTCTAGGTCTTCTCGTATCGTTCTCCAGAAAGGTCCTGTCGAGGTTCCTTCTCAAATCTCAAACCTGCCGAAATGCCCGGAAGTCGTCATCCAATGCTGAAGCTAAAGCTCATTCCGGAACGGCTGCATACTTATCGCGCTTCCTTCTGGAAGATATATCCACATACCACGCCTCGGGGTGCGTATCACATCTCTGATGTCAGCGGAGTGGGACGTCATCTCGTCGAAATATCTTGCGAACTCTTTTCTTCACTCTGCGTCAATGTCCACTGATTCGGACTCGTCTCATCATGGCTGCATGTACTGTGCTCCAACGGCTATGCTCGCATCTGGAGTCTCCCAAGCAGTGTCCCATCACGATATCCGAAAGATGTCGAACCATCCGATCGACTCGCCAGATCCTCATAATCCCCCAAGAACTCACATCTCGGGTACAGTTTAATAGTATCGAGTACATGCCACAGCGTCGGTGGTCCAGCCGTAGAAAGGCAAACCCAAGCCTCACTAATGGCGCCGAGGAACCGCCGCAAACCCGAAGGTTCAAAGGCTTTCACACGGTCATTAAGTTGAGTTAGGGTTTCATTCTTCTAGAGGGTCCATAGAATCACCTGCATGTCTTTCCGTATACTTTAAACTTGGAAAATAGGCTCCTGACATTCGATCGTCTCTATCGACTCTCAACGAACCTGCGTGAAGTCGTCTCTGTCTGGAATCAATCCACCTGATGACTCGCATCGGGTAAGCAAACTCACCACACGTCCTAGTCATTCATCCTTGGAGACTAGCGACTCGCTATCATATCTCCAAGAACATGCTCATGCTGCAGTAGCTCCAACCATCTGGGCGATATCTCGTCATTTGCAGCAACAACTGGCTCATACGCCTGTACGCCGAACAACGCCTCAATCCTCCAGGAAAGGAAATACATAAGCGGTCATCTCTGAGTCGGTCTGCTCTAGATCTGAGTAAGACTCTCCACACTGGAAATCTTCAACTCATCTGGGCCCGCTCTGGCGCAAAATCGGACGAATCATCTTCGTCTCTCAAAATCGGGTAGACTAGCTATCCTTTGTCGCATATCTGCCCGAAAGCTCCGGCAGTCTCAGCTCGTAAGCTCCGAAAGCAACATCCTGTCAATCTCAGTCATAGCTGGTCCATCTGTCTGCACGGTAGGCGACATCACAATCTCGGAGGTATGCTGTACCTCAACAGTCACCTCTCAACTGGCAGCTCTAACAATGGCCCGATCATCCGGTGCAAGACCAAGCACTCGCCTCTACTAGAGGTCACAATCACCAACACTAACTTGAGACGTTCCCATGTCACCAGAAAACACAAAGGTCGGCCCTCTTACCAAACGAGCTCACACCGGCCGTAACCCTAGCAGCAGCCCAAACTGCGCTCAAACACGGTGACAGGAATCTCAATCGAGTATCAAAAGAGTACACCAGTGGCAAGAAGGAAAACAACAGATCCAAAGTGGATACATGATCATAGGAAGGAACAGTATCAATGAGGGTATGATCATGAAACTAAGAGAATCGGGGATCTCAAATGGATGTATAATCCTGGATATAAAGAGAATCACTGATCTCGAAAGTATGTACATCCTAAGGTTCCTTAACCGGAGTGGCGTGTCGTAAGTATGCCGCGGAACATACCAACGGTACGTCACTCTACTTTAGTCACCTAATCCATCAACCAAGGGTCATCCTACGCGAAGAAAGTTCGGGTCAAATACCCCCTCGACCAAGTCTAAGTTCCGTAAGGTCAAGCCTAAGTTCCGTATATAAACAACGCCCTAGGCTCCACATAGTCAAACTCAGACTCGAACCAAGGTCAACCTAGCGCTCTGATACCAACTTTGTCACGACCCGAAAGAGCACGTGACTGGCCCTTGAACCATATGAAGCCTATAGGACTCCATCTGATCCAAGTAAGCCAAAAGCCCAGAAATCTAAAACCATTTTTCAGAATAGGTAAAGAAAACTGGTTTAAAGAAGTGAAGAAATACAGGTTTGAAATCAAGGTTTTTAAATAACTAAGCCGAAGGTACGTTTTGAAAACAATAAAGTCTTTTCTAAAAATTTCGGCAGAGTTTCTTTTGAAAAACTGGCCCCGAATGGGGTACAACAAGTATAACAATATGTATGCAATGATAATGGCATCCCCAAGCGGGAGCTAGCTCTTCGTCAATCGACGGTCACAACCACACATGCAACAACAATATACAACGCCAAGTGGCGAGGAATTCAAATCCAAAGAAAACTCAAAAGCAATAAGAAAACCGCAATACTACTGAGCGCGACTCTAAGGTCGAATAATACATCACTAGTCTAGGTCTGAAACAATATACAAGTTTTGGTTGATGGAAATTCTAGATACAATGAAATAAATAAATACAATGGTGGTTCTTGATGCGAAAGAATCCACCTACCAAAGCAAATCATCCGCAAGAAGAAAGTGTGCCAGAAATGCCGCAATAGAACCTGTACGGCAGAACCTGCAAGAACTGTGGCACAACGGGGGTGAGTTGCCAACTCGTGAATAGAAACATCTACAAGCAGAAACCGAATACAAGACATAAACCTAAGTCAACGATCAATAATATAATCCACAAGAGTACATCTGAGTGTAATAGGGTGGCAAGGTAACATCTAATCATGTATGTAGTGCCAGGTACTCAGGTAATCACATGTCATCCATGTAAGGTATGTCTGCATGAAGTAACTATGATGAAATATCAATGATATCAATACACATATATTAGCGTCCTATACCACTAATATTGGTGTAAGGGTATATATAACAGCGCCCTCATACCCTGTTATATATACAAATGAAGTATGATAAGTGTAAATCCAGTCTGTATATGAACCATGTCTGTATATATGTGGAACCCATCCACCCGTCACCCACTGACGATAAGCATCATGTATGCAATATGAGGATATAAACAAAAGCATGGAAAAACATCATGTAACCCGTGCCTAGCATCGACACGTAAATCCTCCTGTATCGGGCATCCGTCATTCCGGGTCAGCCCTCTCTCAGAGTATATATCGGGAATCCGTCAGTCCGGGTCATCCCTCTCTCAGTACATCGGGCATCCGTCATTCCGGGTCAGCCCTATATCAATCCATCGGGCATCCGTCATTCCAGGTCAGCCCTCTCTCAGAGTATATATCGGGAATCCCTCAGTCCGGGTCATCCCTCTCTCAGTACATCGGGCATCCGTCATTCCGGGTCAGCCCTATATCAATCCATCGGGCATCCGTTATTCCGGGTCAGCCCTCTCTCAGTACATCCTCTAGCACCGAGAAAACACGGGGCGACGCCCCAAATATCATATCAAGGGAACCGGGTTTTTCATAAAAGAGCATCTTTTCTTAAATAATCCCACGGTCCTCAAAATCAGAAATCACATGAAAATCCACATCAAGAAGTAAATCCAATACGATGTGCTCTGCAATCAATCCATGATGTATGCGACATGTAAAGAAAGGTAATCATATCGGAAATCATGCAACATGGAATAGTAATGTGCATATGTCGAGAGAAACTGGTCCTTTAGAATGAATCATCAATGTTTGTGTACAGGTATAAGTGTACAATATGCCAAGCAAGAATCATATCATGAATGCAAAAATACTACAGTGTAGTGGCATGGCAATTATCGATGATGAAGTGTGTGAGCCGGCAAATAGTGTACGTGGAACATACGCATCATCGATAATGGTGCTGGTGTCCTAACAGCATGATAATAATATAGCAATGAACATATGCCAGCAATGCGAATAGCATGAAGATGCGGAAATCTAATAGTCAACACCGCAGTGAAGTATCTATAATGCAAACTACACCTAAGTAACAGATCAATCAGGAGGGGTAGGTGTGGAAACCACCTGAATCTGAGTCGGTATATATATAAAGATATATAGTCGGTGATCTCGCCTCAATGTCATATCGTAAGATATCCTCGAGTTATGAGTGCGGATCTATCATCAATATTGGCTCGTACGGTAAATCATCGTACGGCCTCCCCAAAAGCTGGGTAGGGGTCAACATCTCACTGTCTCATCACATAACAGATATCACCATCATCAGATCATATAGTCTGGAGTACTACTCTATGTCTAGTACAAAACGGTAACATCAGTAAGAATGCATGCGGGGGTAAACACATATCCCAAGCCCGCAAGAATCACAAGTCATATCCCATATATGAATCGTATCAAATCACCGATCCCAGGGCACCAAGCCCACATCATCGACTCATCTCCAAGTCATCACATATCGTCAATCACAGTGCAAGTACAAGTGATAAGCAAGGGTGTGTGTATAGGAGTAATTCTATCCTAGGGTTCGCGACTATGAACTACACTAGTCACTTCTAACCCTATACTGTCCATAACACACCTAATATCACAATTAAACTACATAGTAATCTATCTACGGACTGCGGGGGTGCTATACGCCATCCACCCGACTTCCCCATGTAGATATAATCTACTCACCTTGCATCATCATTTGCGGACATCACCACGTATTTGCTTGTCGTCCCGAAGTCTTCATGGGTACCTACACATCAAATATCGTATATGCGCATTAAAACCAAATCCAAACTAAAACGGCGCATGAAATCCAAAACGATACGATAAGGGGGCCTATAGGTGAGAACCTATGGCACGCTTCCAAAACCATCAATAAATCCTCTATATCGTCGTATAAACGACAAATAGTCGAGGCAAAACACATTCCACCATTTCAGAATCAAAAATACGGAATACGGAACTAAAGTCCAAAATAGCAACTCATGAAATGTGTTCCAGATTTTACCCTAGAAAGAATCTGTCAAAACTAGAAGTACCCAGGGCCAAGAATTGAGGAATTGGGGCTATGCACAGAAAACGAGGCGATTCCTCACTGGTCTGGCTGCAAATTGCGGCCAGAAAGGAGATTTTGGCGGCCTCAAGGTGGAGTGGGGAGCTAGGGTTTTGGGTGTTGCCTCTATGGTGCCTGCACATCTCAATTTCCACTCAAAATTATTTTAGGGGTCTCGGGGTGTTAGCAGATTCTAAAAAAACAGTGACAGATTCCAGTTTTTCCCCGATATTGGTTTCTAAAATCCGTATTCTGGTTCAAACTTCAGGTTTTGGGTTCCAATTCAAACACTAGGGTGTTGGTAAGACCTCTACTGAGCTCAATTTCATAATACAACACCAATTTCCCTCAAACCCTAACTAGGTTATCACCAAGTCCATAATGTCACACAATATCGATTAAATCCTAACATGGGTTTATAGGAAAGGCTATAATTAAGCTAGTGGTTCAGAAATTACCTCCATTAGCAACTCAAGAAAATTCTTGAGTTGCCCCTAGTGGCCAAAATCCTTGCTTCTTTAGCTCCATGTGTAGATCTAGGGATTTTGCACAATTTTAATGAAATGAGTGTGAGGTTTTGGGGTGTTTTTAGAGATGATATGAGGAGTTGAAGAGGGGAGGGAAAGGGGCTAGGCAGCAGCAGCAGCAACTATGGGAGAGGGGAAGAAAATGAGAGGGGAAAAAAGCTAAGGGTTATAGTCAAAGGTCCACCTCTCTCTCTCTCACCTACCCTCATCATTACATTTTCTTTTCTTTTCCTTTTCTTTATAACTCCAAACCATCTCACATCAATAGTAATCCCAAAAGAAAACCATGGCTAGAAAATGCACAAGTGTAGAAAAAAGTGGTATGTGCAAGTTTTGCACAAAATTGCCAAAAAACACGATTAGCGATTTTAATTGCGATTAGCACTAAATTAGTGGCAAACTAATCACAAAAACTTAAAAATGTCATAATTCAGTAGTTTACCCTATTTTAGAATTTTCCATAATTTTCCGTAATTTTTCTCCATTTAATTGCATTTAATTATCGATTTAATATTAAAATAATCTATAAAATAATATTAAATTATAAAAATTCCCAAAATTAATATTTTATACTTTTGAAAATGTTACACCAGAAAAGAATCAATCAAATGGCGCCGTTGCCGGGGATAGTGCGCTAATTCGTTCATTTTTGAAATTTGAGTTGAAAAATTTATTCCATCAAAATTTTTAGAGCAAAATTCGCGCAAAACACTAATCAATTCGTTGTGAGGAAATCTACAATGTGTGGAGCTTGGGAAAATTTTTTCTAAATAATCCAGGGAGTTCTGTCAAACAACAGTAGCAATTACAAGAAATTTCGTGCAGTGATCAGATGACCTCACCGCGGTTCCACGACATTTAAGCACATCTGCGGCGGATCTGCCGCATGTCTGAAGCTACAGTGCACAAGAAGTTCTCTGGTATCTTCTCACATTCTTATTTCCTCCTCTGTCTTCTCCAATAACAAATTTTCTGCAAGTTTCTTTGCAAAATTCGCAGCGCCGCAAAAAGCAAAAATTGTGCGTGTTTTGATTTTTTTGGTTGTTTGCATATTAATACAAAATTTAAGGGGCACGGCCAAATTCAGATTAGGTGGGGAGTTCATTACCCTTCCTAAGCCCCAAAAATCACAAACTTGCATCTGCATTACCCTCATTAACTAAAAGAAATCTAGACTTGACTCTAAGAACCGTCGCGCTCACTTAGGACAGAAGAAGGCCGTGGGTAATTCATTGCTTATCCGCGTTTCTTTTGTGGTGTCTAAGGCAAGTATGGCTAAGGCAAGTGGTTACTTAATTAGGCCTACTATTTACGTAGTGGAGAAGCTCCCACTTACCTGGCACTTACCTGGCCACAGGAGGGACAAAGAGGCAGTGGAGGATTGATCCTGCGACTTGTCTTTTGGCAGTTAGGAGCGGTCTAGAGCCTTGACCTAGGTGACCATTAGACTTTGGGTTGCTTGTTGCATTTGTTGTAATTTGCATAATTTTTCAAAAATCCGTATATTTTTCAAAAACAAACACCAATCACATTCATTCATTTCCTCTAATTATATTCACGCCTCCACTTGTACTAAACCCTTTAGAGCAAGATAAACTGGACATAGGATTCTATTGCCCGTTTAGTCCGCGTTCCCCCGATCGACCCCAAAGTCGGTATTTCTACATCTACTTCTTCTTTACCCACCACCACACCCACATCGATGGATCCTTCTCCATCGAACTTCTTTACCACTACTCTGCCGCCGTCCGTTGGTGCGCAGAATCCACCCCGCATGTCTCTCCAAGAGAGGTGCTATCCTATACGAGGTCCTCTTTCGACCTGTCTCTCCATTCCACCAGCCAACGGGGACAATTTTCAGATTAAACCCCAATACATCAACCTTCTACCCAAATATCACGGTCTCGAGTTTGAAGACCCATATGTCTTTATCACAAAATTTGAAAATGTATGCGCAATGATGGGTACTTCACAGATTTCTGTGGATGCTATGCGTCTTCGTCTTCTCCCATTTACCTTGTGTGATATAGCCGAGAAGTGGCTTTACAACACAACCGCACATTCCATTTCAAACTGGGAAGAATTCATAAAAGCATTCCTAATGAAATTCTACCCTAATCATAAGACAGGTCGAGTCCGTAGCGAAATAAACCAATTCACCCAGCTTCCAAATGAAACATTCTCGAAATGTCTTGAACGCTTTAAGGATCTGTTAGTTCAATGTCCACATCACGGAATCCCCAGATGGGATCTGTGCCGAATCATTTATGAGGGCATTAATCCTAACACAAAACAGACCGTTGAATTAATGTGTCAAGGCAACTTCATGACCAAAGATGATGGGGAAGCCTAGAAATTCCTAGAAGATTTCGCTGAAAAATCTTTATAGTGGGAGGGTGTGTGTCAATCATCTAGGGGGAAATAACCAATCGGATTTTTCCATAGCAGTTAGAGCTGACATTTCAGCTATGCAAAAGAAACTCGAAACTATGGAGAACAAATTTTTAGCTACCGCCCTAAATCAAATGTCACTCTCCAAAATTGTATGTGGATGCTGTTCTGATCCTTCTCATTTGATGGAAGAATGTCCACTAAATTCTCCGTTTCAAGGTCATGAGCATACCAATGCTGCTTTTCAATGATCTAGGAACGATCCATTTTCTACCCTTTATAATCAGGGTTGGAAGAATCACCCTAACTTTGCTTGGAACCAATCACAAACTCAAAACACTGTTCCAAATCAAAACAATTTCCAGAGGGCTCCTCCACCACAACAGCAACCACTTCCATTGAGTCAGCACCCCTTCCAAGCACAAAACATCCAAAATCCGGTCAACACACCTGCACCGTCTAATCCTTTGCAGTTGACCGGGACTGATGAATCCTCTTCATTTGCACAATACATGAATTTGGTCCTAACAAATATCATGCAAGTGTCGGCTGAAATGAAGTCTTCTGTCGATGACATGAAAAGAAATACTGTCTCTCAAAATGAGACTATAAAATCGATGGAAGAAGAAATTACACGATTAAAAGACGAAATGAGTGCAAGAAAGAAAGGGAAACTTCCAGCTCAACCTTTGCCCAATCCTGGCTATTCACATCATGTGAATGCAATCACGTTGAGATCTGGAAGAGTGCTTGACAATCACGTTGGGGAAGAGATTGATGATACAGAAAAATCTATTGATGATACCCTGGCTGAAACCTTTCCTTCCACTTCTACTTCTAATTCTGGCCCCAGTTCTTCTACCCCACCACCTTCTTCCGAGCCTATTCTTCGTTTTCCTCAAGGCTCGACACCCCATCCCAGCTCTTCTGGTCCACCGAAAACGATCCCCACTCCTATTCTTAGATCGTTTCCACCCACACGATCTTCTCCATTGTTGGATCCTGATCTTATTGCTCAAGCTCCTTATCTGAATCGGTTAAGGGGAAACACACTGAGTCCACAAATAGAGAAGATCACTGAAATCTTGAAACAGGTTAACATCAACATCCCTATTCTAGATGCAATCCAACAAGTCCCCGCTTTTGCGAAAACTCTTAAGAACCTGTGCTCTAAAAAGAGGAAGACTCAAGTGCCTAAGAAGATATTTATGGCAAAAACAGTAGACACAACATTCCCCCAGCAATTACCGAGGAAACTTAAGGATCCTGGCTATCCTACGATTTCCATTTCTATTGGGGAAAAACATATAAGCCGTGCTCTACTCGACCTTGGCGCAAGTGTTAACCTGCTTCCTTTCTCAGTCTATGGGCAGTTAGGGATCGGAGCGTTAAATCCCTCGAGCATAACTCTCCAGATAGTTGACCGATCAAGCACCAAACCTAGGGGTGAACTGGAGGATGTGTTAATAAAAATCGGGGAATTTGTATTCCCTGTGGATTTTATTGTAATTGATACATAGCCTGTAGTGATCCCACGGAATCAAATTCTGGTGATTTTAGGTCGCCCCTTTTTGGCCACTTCCAATGCTATCATTAACTGTCGTAACGGTTCTATGACCCTATCCTTCAGGAATAGGTCAATTGAGCTGAACATTTACAAGTTGGGAAGTGTACCCTCTGAACCTACTGCTTAGGTCTGTTCTGTCGAATTAATAGATGTCGACATCAGCGAAATTGATGATCCTCATGATACTAATATTGACTCTTTTAATATGTTGCTGTTTTACCCAACTATGTATCATACACATACGGACTCTTCCACCGAGTTATCCGGGTCAACAACTAATACTGAGTATGAACTATTTTTTGAGTCTGAAGATCACCCCGTGCTTTGTGAAGTCATTATTCTCCGGGGTATTGATGAGACTTTTGAGGAAATCTTCGTTGATGAACTCGCATTTTTGAATGACACGGGTGTTGAGATGAATCATCTCCTAATCAATGAAATTGAACCTCCACCCCTTCTTCTGAACTGTAAAAAGAATGGGAGTAATCCATCATATTCACTACATCGTCTCTCCAAAATGAGACGCACACACATTCTATTCCACCACTTATCCTTTCCCCACTTCTTCTTCTACAAACCTGAGCACTACATTGATAAAATTTTTGAATGGTTGGTGTTATCTTTCTGTCTTTACAAAGCTTGGCATCGACCACTGATTTTTGACCCCCTCATGTGATTTTCAAAGCTTAACATGGCTTAACTCAAGTTTTGGGGGGAGGATAATCTGGCTCTTGAAAAGAATTTTTTTACAAAAATTATGAGCCAAAAAAATAAGTTTGGTGGAGGATTTTCACTTATATATTTTGCCCCCATTTAATAAATTTCCTCCCAGGTTTACAGGTTTTTGAGATTTATTAGAAGGCAACAGTGATAACACTGTTGAAAACAAGTTTGGGGGAGGTTTGTGTTTATTTTCGCATCATTTGCATCATACTTTGCATAAGCACAAAACATTTTCAAAACCTATAAAAATTTATAAAAATTTCGGAAAAAAAAATTTGTACAAAAATAAGATAATAAATGATTAGATAGTGAAAAATTACATCCAAAAGATTGGAAAAATTTAAGAAAACAAAGAAAATGAGAAGTTTTCTTATACGAACTAGTAATAAGTAGTTATGAGCCGTTGTCCCAAGGGTTAGTAAGTTGAAAGAAGTCACTAATCTGAGGATAAAAATAAATCTGAAAAATAGTTTCTATTCTAGAAGCCAAACATATTGAACGTTGATACCCTACTTTACGCACTTACACACGTCTTGAAACTCGGGATAGTAGAGGATACCTTGAAATGCTCTTGTCTAAAAGCCAAAGTATGAAGGAAATAAAAAATGAAATAAATAAATAAATAAAATGGTGAGAAAAATTAAAACTATTTTTTTATCGCCAAGGCAGCAATAAAAAATATAGCGAGGGCGCCTCTTCACCTAGTGCCTTAGACCAACTGGTCTGGGAGTCACTGCTAAGCCTTAGGTGTTGCAAGACGAGGAAAAACACCGTATAAGCAAGCACATGAGTAATCGGTCGGTTAGTACCTCAAGAAGTATTAACGGTCGCATGAAAATGTGTGAGCAGATCTAAATATTCATTAATTAAAAAGTATTGAGGCAGATGGACATGAGTATGATAGCTTGAATTGAATTCTCCTGGTGTAGGGATGTGCTTCACACACACGTAGGGTTATATGATCGTTGTTTAGAAGAAAGATAGGAATGAAGAATAAAGACGATGTTTTATTGAGGGATGATGTGATTTCTGACATTTTTTCATGACTATTATGATAGGGCTCATGACAACCGAAAAGCTAGCATAGTCGGAAACTATAATTTTCATTGTCTTTCTTTTACAATTCTTATCTTTATACGTAACTTTCACGGTCTTTCTTTTATTATTGGATTTTTTGGGTGCAATCCACTGAAAACCCTCGGGAGACAACACTCCTCCCACTAGGGACACTTAGAGCTTTAAAGGCTTGTTGCACGTGCTCAGTGCAATCGTGTTGCCTACGAAAGTGTGCTAGTTAGTTTTTCTCTTTCTTTATTTTCTCCTTCTCTTTTTAATAAAATAATTTGCTCGATACGACCGAAAATAAGTTTGGGGGAATTTGATCAGTTGAAAATAATGTATTTTTAACACGTCAATTTCCCTATCATTTGTATTCATCTAGAAGTGTTCGGTGTTAAGTATTGCACATATTAGCAAAAAAGTCGTAAAATACCAGATTACCTGTGTTGTATACTAAAACCGGCATTTTAAGGGAAATTGAGTGTTTATCATGGCATCGCATCATCTTTGTATAGCGCAACACTTGTTTCGAAAATCTGTGCAGGAAATTCCAGGAGAAAAGCCAAATCTGTGAAAAAGTGCTGATAAAAATATGCCAACTCCAAGTCTTGAGATCTGGCAATGAACTAGAGGGAGTTTTAAGATTCCACATATCAGAAATACATCAAGAAGTCATCAGAAAGCCCCTCTAGAAAATTGAAGCATTAAGGCTCCTATTGGGCAGCGGATCCGCGGCCGGAGAAGGCTTGCGCGGCGGATCCGCGGCCATGTAGGGGTGACGTCATCTGAAATCTGCTGCAGTATTCTTCTTTCATGGCCTACATCTCATCAAGCTGTGGCAATTTCCAGAAATCTCCAGATTCTTCTGCCAGATCAGCAAGCTCCTTGTTCAAGCTAAACTTTCAAGCATCCAAAGCAAGCTTCTCACTTAACAAACTAAACCTACAAGCTTCCCCCTAACCTCCAATCTTATGAAGGAAGCTAAAGCCTAACTAACTACTTCTAGAGGCTTCTACCTAACTACCTAGCTTACAAGGGAAGCTAACCTAAAACAAGTTTACAAAGGAAGCTAATCATTCTTAAGGCAATAAAAGGGACCCTAGGCTTGACTTGTAAAGGTTGTTGAGAGTTGTTCATTCTATCACCTCTTCCACCCACAAGTTGAGTGACACAACTTGTGCCTCAAAACCCTAACCCTAATCTAATCAAAAAAGCCAAAGTTCAAGATCTTCGAGTTCAATCAAAGCAAGAAGCCTTCGATCTATTAGAAAGCATCGCCGGACTTCATCGGAGCAAGTGATCCAAGGAGATCCGCGACTCAAGGTGCCGAGCGAAGCCAAATCGACGATCAAGTTCCTTACTCTTGTAGATTTCGAGAGATTTGTAATGAAATTGTTGATAAATAAAGGTGACAATTCTTTTATCTTACTTATCTTTTTAATTCAAGCATTATGATTTAATCGAGATTCTTGAATGTGTTCTTTGTGATAATGCTTGAGTAAAACTCCGCTCGTGGAGGAGTCGAGAGAATCAATAGATGATGATGTTGACAAATCTTGAAACGATTCTTAAGTCCTACAATATTTGTAAATTCTTGAAAATCGAATGATCGACGATCTAGTTTCAATGCGAAATGCTTTCTTGATTATTTTCGCTCGGAACTAGAGATCAACGATCGATTATTTGATTTACTAGAAGCTAGCTTATGAATGAGATTCATCGAAAGGACAAAGGATGAGATGAGGATACCCTAGTTTCTTCGCAAGATCCTTAAACCTCGCTAAATCGTCATCGATCTAGCATCAATTCATTAATGGATAAGAAAACGTAATCGCTAGTCGTCGTCGCGTCTATAGATTTAATCGACTCCTACGAGCTTAACTTCAATTCTTGAAACTTAAATCAATTGGAATTCTCCCAATTCTTCATTCTTGATTTTAATGTTTTCTTGATTTTAAATTAGATCTAGATGATTCTTGAATTCATTTTACAAATCTTGAATTGAATTGTTCTTTCTTTTCTTTTCTTTAAATATTCGATTCATCTAATTCGAAATATGAACGGATTACACTTTCCCTATGGACGATCAGCACTTACTAACGCGGTACAATTCGACACCGTTATTGATTGTGGTCAAATATTTTTGGTTGTGATTTCTACACAATTTCCTAACTACACACCGGAAAAGAATCAATCATTGTACTTTGACTGTAAAAGTCCCACCATCCTCTTTGATCTATCACGATAGATCTGGATCCCCAGAATGTGGTTGATATCACCCAGGTCTTTCATGGAGAACCTCTGTGACAACAATCCGTTGACTGATTATAGCATAGGAATGTCATTTACTATCAAGAGAATGTAATACACGTACTCAACGAGGAATTCTACAGTTCTTGCTACAATCTTACTATAAATGCATGGTTCATCTGGATTTTTGATAAAATCGAATTCTTTGACTGTCTTAATAAGAACAGGTGTTCCAACTCCGCGATGCTTGCTTTAGTCCATAAATGGACTTAAGCAACTTGCACATTGTCCTGCTGCTCCCACTCTGATTGAAACCCTCTGGCTGATCCATATAGACGCACTCTTCCAAATTACTATTTAGAAAAGCCGTCTTTACGTCCATCTGCCGGATTTTAAAATCTTGGAAGGCAGCAATGGCAAGAAGGATCCTAATGGATTTGAGCATAGAAACTGTAGAAAAGGTTTCATCATGGTACAAATCAGTAGTTTCCCATATTGGTCCTGAGCCGAATCAACAAGAATTAACGGGTTATTAGGATCTAACACTTACCACCCTATTGTTAGTGATATATGCCATAGAGTCAATTATTGTATAGTACTAGTTTGTATATTATATTTAGGAAGCTTGGGATATACACGGATTTTATGACAGCCTTGCTCAATATGGTAGTATGCTACTTGGTTTGTTTCTATCTTAATATGTGTATATATTTCTTTTAGCGTATCGCTAATACATATTGGTAGAGCCCTTAGGACCTTTGTGTAACATTTTGAAAAATTTAGATAATAAATTTATTTAATTAATTAAATAATAAAATGTTAATTTAAAAAGTTATTGAAACAAAATAGGACACTTTCATAAGTAGTGGGTGAAACTAATTAAATTGAAATTTTAGTTTGTAACATTAATAAATTACAAGGGTTTTAGTGAAAATTTTAACTTCATTTGTAGTATGATGTAGTATAAGGGGTTTTGTGAAAAGATTAGGTAATTGTGAAAATTTGAAATTTGTGAGGGTTTATGTGTGATCAGTCGAAAATAATGTATTTTTAACACAGCAATTTCCCTAACATTTGCACTCATTTAGAAGTGTTCGGTATTCATATTTCACATATTAGCAAATCAGTCGTTAAATATCATATTTCATGTGTTAGACTTTTAAACCGACACTTTACGGAAAATTAACCGCATTTCATGGCATCACATCATTTCTGTATTTGCGCAACACTTGTCTTGAGTCTGTGCAGGAAAATACGGAAGAAAAACCAAAGAGCAGATCAAAATTACGCAAACTCAATGATTTCAGATCTGGTAGCATTTCGGAATGAGATATTAAATTCAACACATAAAAACAAGGCCCAGATATTATATAGCAAATTACCAGAAAGTATGGAAGCCCAAAGCCCACAAGGAGCCGCGGATCCGCGGCAGGAGCATGCTTGGGCCGCTGATCCGCGGCGGTTCCAAAGGCTCACCTCCCCATTTTCAGTGCAAAATGTATCTCTTAGGGCCCACATTCATTTTATACATGACAAATTCCAGAATTCTCTCAAAGCTACTGCCAGATCAGCAAAGAAGATTAAGCAAGGCTAATCCTAATTAAGTTCCTAACTAACCTCTTCTAGAAGCTCCCTTCTAACTAATCACATCTAGAAGCTTCTCCTATAACTAACTTTTGGAGGGAAATTCAAATTTCCTCAACAAACTTTAGGAGGGAAACTTAGAATTTGAAATCTTAGATCTAGGGTTTAGTTATCTATAAATAGGAGCCTAGATCTAAGGGTTGAGGTTAATCTTCGATATTCCTAAAATTCTAATTCTTCATCTTCTTCCACAAGTCTAGTGACAAGGCTTGTGCGAAACCCTAACCCTGATTCCACTCCAAATTCAAGATCTTGAGTACCAATTGAGCTAGAAGCTTTCAACCTTTTAGGAGCCGAGCCGATCTTCAATCGGGCAAGTGATCCAAGCCGATCTGCGACCCACGGAGACGAGCGAAGCCAAATCGACGATCGAGTTCTTCCTCTTGTAGTTCTTGAGCGATTGTAACGAAATTGTTGATATAAATAAAAGGTGAAATTCTTTAATCTTGCTTTCTTTCAATTCTTGCATCATGATTCGATCTCAATTTGTAATTGTAGTTCTTGTTGTGATGTTTGAGTAAAACTCCGCTCGTCAAGGAGTCGAGACGATCAATAGAATGATGATGTAACAAATCTTAAAACGATTCTTGAGTCCTACGAGTTTTGTAAACCCTAGCAAGTTCAAGAATCGATGACCTAGTTTCGTTGCGATGCTTTCTTGATTGTGATCGCTCGAAATTAGGGATCTATGATCGTTTTTTGAATTTACTAGAGGCTAGAATATGAATGATATCGATGAAAGAACAAGGGATGAGATGAAACCCTAGTTTCACTAGAAATCCCTAATTCTTGTCGATCATCATCGATCTAGTATCAATCTATCGAAGGAAGAGAATACATCATCTTGAGATTGCATCACATCTATAGATCCGATCGATTCCTACGAGCCTCATTTCGATTCTTGATATTTGGTTTGGAAAAATCAACAAATTATCAATTCTTGATTCTATCTTTTTCTTGTTATTAGATCTAGATTTTTCTAATTCATGAACTTCGATTCTTTAAAACATGAATTGTTTTGTTTTCTTTTCATTAAAGTTTCGACTCATCTAATTCAAAAGACGAACGATTACACTGTCCCTGTGGACGATCCGCACTCATTTACAATCTACATCCGACACCGTAGTTGATTGCGGTCAAATAATTTTTGGTTGTGGTTTCTTTACAATTTCCAACTACACAAACAAGAATTCTTTAACAATCAAATGGCGCCGTTGCCGGGGATAGTGCGCTAATTGTTCGTATTTTGAAATTTGAGTTGAAAATTTTATTCTATTATAATTTTTAGATCTAAACTCGCACAAACCCTAATACGTGTGTTGTGATTTGATTGCGAAGAATTCTGGAATCATTTGAGCTGTGGAAAATTTTTTCTGAAACATCCAGAGAGCTGTGTAGGTGAACAGGAGCTTGTGCACAAATTTCTGTGCACTGATCCCAACATATCACCGCGATTCCGCGGTATTAGGGCGCATCTGCGGCGGTTCCGCCGCGTTCTTGCGTCTTCACTTTACCAAAATTTCAGGTATACTTCTATACTTTCTTATCTTCTCCTTTCTCTGCTCCAACTAATAAATTTCTGCAGGATTCTTTGCAAATAAATCGCAGCGCGCAAAAAGCAAATTAAAATTGTGCGTGTTTTTGATTCTTGGTTGTTTGCATATTAAAACAGAAAATTAAGGGGCACGACCAAATCCAGATTAGGTGGGGACTTCATTACCCTTCTTAAGCCCCAAAAATCACAAACTTGCATCCGCATTTACCTTCATTAACTAAAAGAAATCTAGAGATGACTCTAAGGACCGTCGCGCTCAATTAGGACAAGAGAAGGCCGTGGGTAATTCATTGCTTATCCGCGTTTTCTTGTGGTGTCTAAGGCGAGTGTGTCTAAGGCTAGTGGTTTTTAATTAAGCCCACTACTTACGTAGTGGAGTACCTTCCCACTTACCTGGCACTTATCCAGCCACAGGGGGACAAAGAGGCAGTAGAGGATTCTATCCTGCAACTTGTCTTTTGGCAGTTAGGAGCGGTCTAGAGCCGGACCTAGGTGACCACTAGATTCTAGGGTTTTTGTGTGTTGCATTTGTTGTGTTGCATCATATTTTCAAAAATCCATCCAATTTTCAAAACAAACACCGCATTCATCATTCCCCTAATTATAAATTCACGCTGCCACTTGTACTAACCCTTTTTAGTGCAAGATAGGCTGGACAACAGGATTCTAGTGCCTGTTTGTCCGCGTCCCCCGATCGACCTTAAAGTCGGTATTTCTACATTTACCCTTTCTTTTCCCACCACCACTCCCACATCGATGGATCCACCTCCATCGAATTTCTTTTCTACTAATCTTCCGCCGTCCGTTGGTGCGCAGAATTCACCTCGCATCTCTCTCCAAGAGAGGTGCTATCCAACACGAGGCCCACTTTCCACCTGTCTTTCCATTCCACCAGCCAACGGGGAAAGTTTTCAAATAAAACCCCAATACATCAACCTTCTACCAAAATTTCACGGTCTCGAGTCTGAGGACGCATATGTGTTTATTACCAAATTTGAAAACGTATGCGCAATGATGGGTACTTCACAGCTTTCTGTGGATGCTTTCCGTCTACGTCTTCTCCCATTTACCTTGTGCGATTTAGCCGAGAAGTGGCTATATAACACTACCGCACATTCCATTTCAAATTGGGACGAATTCGTTAAAGCATTCCTTAAGAAATTCTACCCACACCAAAAGACAGCTCGAGTCCGTAGCGAAATCTATCAATTCACCCAGCTTCCAAATAAAACATTTTCAAAATGTCTTGAAAGTTTCAAGGATCTGTTAGTCCAATGTCCACATCACGGCATCCCGAGATGGGAACTGTGCCGAATCATTTATGAGGGCAGTACTCCTTACACAAGACAGACCCTTGAATCCATGTGTCAAGGCAATTTTATGACCAAAGATGATGGGGAAGCCTGGGAATTCCTAGAAAATTTCGCTGAAAAATCTTTACAGTGGGAGGGTGTGAGTCAATCGTCTAGGGATGGAAATGATATTTCCATAGGAGTTAGAGCTGACATTGCAGCTATACACAAGAAACTCGAGACTATGGAAAACAAATTTTTAGCTGCCGCCCTAAATCAAATGTCACTCTCCAAAACTGTATGTGGATGTTGTTCTGATCCGTCTCACTTGACGGAAGAATGTCCGTTTCAAGGCCATGAGCATACCAATGCCGCATTTCAAAGACCTAGAAACGATCCATCTTCCTCCATATATGATCAGGGTTGGAGGAATCACCCTAACCTTGCTTGGAACCAATCACAATCTCAAAACACGGTTCCAACCCAAAACAATTTCCAAAGGGTCCCTTCACCACAACAGCACCCACAACTTCTATTGAGTCAGCACCCCTTTCAATTACAAAACTTCCAAAATCCGGCCAACACTTTTGGACCGTCTAGTCCTTTGCAATTGACCGGTACAGATAATACCTCTGCACTAGCACAAACCTTGGATACTTTCATGAAACAATCCATCCAAGGGACGGCAAGTTTGCAATCTTCCATCGAGAATGTGATGAAGATCATCGTCTCTCAAAATGATAATATCAAATCGATAGAAGCACAAATTGCACAACTAAAAGCCGAAATGAGTGCAAGAGAGAAAGGGAAACTTGCAGCTCAACCTTTACCCAATTCTAGCTATTCACATGATGTGGATGCAATCACGTTGAGATATGGAAGAGTGCTTGACAACCACGTTGGGGAAGAGTTTAATGATACTGATAAATCAATCAATAACACCCCGGCTGAGTCATTTCCTTCCACTCACACTTCTAGTTCTGATCCTTGTTCTTCTACCCCACCACCTTCTTCCGAGCCTATTCTTCGTTTCCCAAAAGGCTCGCCACTTCAGCCCACCTCTTTTACTCCTCCACGGACGATCCCTACTTCTATTCTGGGATCGGGTCCACAAACACTTCCTTCTCCTATGATGGACCCAGCGCTTATTGCTAAAGCACCTTACCCTAATCGGTTAAGGGCTAACACACCAAGTCCACATATGGAGATGATTATGAACATGTTTAAGGAAGTTAACATCAACATCCCTCTCCTAGATGCTATTCAACAAGTTCCGTCCTATGCAAAATCTCTTAAGAACTTGTGCACAAGGAAGAGGAAGACTCAAGTGCCTAAAAAAATCTTCATGTCAAGTACTGTAGACACGGCTTTTCCCCAACAATTACCACGGAAACGTAAGGACCCTGGTTGTCCTACTATTTCCATTTCTATTGGGGAGAAACACATCAACCGTGCGTTACTTGACCTTGGCGCTAGTGTTAACTTACTTCCTTACTTGGTATACGAGCAACTAGGTATCGGAATGTTGAAGCCTTCGAGCATAACTCTCCAGATGGCTGACCGATCTATCACCAAACCTAGGGATGAACTAGAGGATGTGTTAATAAAAATCGAGGAATTTATATTTCCTGTGGACTTTATTGTAATTGATACACAGCCTGTAGCGAACCCACAGAATCAAATTCCGGTGATTTTAGGTCGCCCCTTTTTGGCCACTTCCAATGGTATAATCAACTGTCGTAATGGTTCTATGACCCTATCTTTCGGGAATAGGTCAATAGAGCTGAACATTTACAAGTTGGGAAGTGTACCCTCCGAAGCTATTGCTCAGGTATGTTCTGTCGACTTATTGGATGTCGACAGCAGCGAATTGGATGATCCTCTTTATACTGATCTTGACTCTTTTCATACGTTATTATTTGACCCAACTATGTATCATACACATACGAAATCTTCCACCAAGATGTCCGGGTCAACAAATAACACTGATTATGAACTGTTCTTAGAGTCTGAAGATCACCCCGTACTTTGTGATGACATTATTCTTCGGGGTATTGATGAAAATTTTGAGGAGATCTTCGCTGATGAACTCGCATTTCTGAATAACACGGGTGTTGAGATGAATCATGTCCCACTCACTGAAATTGAACCTCCGCCCCTTCTTCTGAATTGTAAAAAGAATGCGAGTAATCCATCACATACACTGCATCGTCTCTCCAATATGAGACGCACACACATTCTATTCCATCACTTAACCTTTCCCCACTTCTTCTTCCACCAATCCGAGCACTGCATTGATAAAATTTTTGAATGGTTGGTATTAACATTTGGTCTTTGCAAAGCTTGGCATCGACCAATGATTTTTGACCCCCTCATATGATTTTCAAAAGATTAACAATGCATAACTCAAGTTTGGGGGGGTATATTTTCTGGCTCTTGAAAAGAAAATTTTTACAAAATGTTGAGCGAAGAATAGGTTTGGGGGAAGATCTTCACTTAAATATTGTGCCCACACTAATAAATTCCTCCCAAGCTTACAGGTTTTTCGAGATTTAGCGGAAGGCAACAGTGAGGACACTGTTGAAAACAAGTTTGGGAGAGGTTTGTGCTTATTTTCGCATCATTTGCATCATACTTTGCATAGGCACAAAACATTTTTAAAAGCTATAAAAATTTAAAAATTTTCAAAACTATAAAAATATTTTTTGTACATAAATAAGATAATGAAAGATTAGATAGTGAAAAATTACATCCATAAGATTAGAGAAATTTAAGAAAACTAAGAAAATTAGAAGTTTTCTTATACGAACTAGTAATAAGTAGTTATGAGCCGTTGTCCCAAGGGTTAGTAAGATGAAGGACGTCACTAATCTGAGGATAAAAATAAGTCTGAAAAATAGTTTCTATTCTGGAAGCCAAACATTTTGAACGTTGATACCCTGCTATTCGCACTTACACACATCTTAAAGACTGGGATAGTAGAGGATACCTTGAAATGCTCTTGTCTTAAAGCCAAAAGTATGAAGGAAATAAAAAGAAAAAAAATGAAGAAAATATAAAGTGGTGAGAAAAATGGACACTGGTTTTGTTATCACCAAGGGCAATAAAAAATATATAGCGAGGGTGCCTCTTCACCTAGTGCCCTAAGGCCAACTGGTCTGGGAGTCACTGCTATGCCTAAGGTGGTGCAAGACGATGAAAATACACCAAGTAAGCAAGCACAGGAGTAATCGGTTGGTTAGTACCTCAAGAAGGATTAACGGTCGCATGAAAATGTGTGAGCAATCTCATCTAAATATTCATTAATTAAAAAGTACCGAGGCTTATGGGCAAGAGTATGATAGCTTGAATTGAATTCTCCGGGTGTAGGGATGTCTTTTACACACACGCAGGGTTATATGATCGATGTTTGGAAGAAAGATAGGAATGAAGAATAAGACGATGTTTTATTGAGGGAGGACGTGATTTCTGACATCTTTTCATGACCATTAAGATAGGGCTCATGACAACCGAAAAGCTAGCTTAGTTGGAAACCCTAATTTTCAAGGCTTTTCTTTTACGATTCTTTTCTTTAAAAGTAATATTCATGATCTTCCTTTTATTATTGGATTTTGTGGGTGCAATCCGCTGAAAACCCTCAGGAGACAACACTCCTCCTACTAGGGACACCTAGAGGTTTAAAGGCTTGTTGCACGTGCTCAGTGCAATCGTGTTGCCTACGAAAGTGTGCTAGTTAGTTTTTCTCTTTCTTTATTTTCTCCTTCTCTTTTTAAATAAAACATTCGCTCGAGATGATCGAAATTAAGTTTGGGGGTATTTGATCAGTCGAAAATAATGTATTTTTAACACGGCAATTTCCCTAACATTTACACTCATTTAGAAGTGTTCGGTATTCATATTTCACATATTAGCAAATCTGTCATGAAATATCAGATTTCATGTGTTAGACTTTTAAATCGACACTTTAAGGGAAATTAACCGCATTTCATGGCATCGCATCATTTCTGTATTTGCGCAACACTTGTCTTGAGTCTGTGCAGGAAAATACGGAAGAAAAACCAAAGAGCTGATCAAAATTACGCCAACTCAATGATTTCAGATCTGGTAGCATTTCAGACGGAGATATTAAATTCAACACATAAAAACAAGGCCCAGATATTATATAGCAAATTACCAGAAAGTATGGAAGCCCAAAGCCCACAAGGAGCCGTGGATCCGCGGCAGGAGCCTGCTTGGGTCGCGGATCCGCGGCGGTTCCAAAGACCCACCTCCCCATTTTCAGTGCAAAATGTATCTCTCAGGGCCCACATTCATTTTATACATCACAAATTCCAGAATTCTCTCGAAGCTACTGCCAGATCAGCAAAGAAGATTAAGCAAGGCTAATCCTAATTAAGCTCCTAACTAACCTCTTCTAGAAGCTCCCTTCTAACTAATCACATCTAGAAACTTCTTCTCTAACTAACTTTTGGAGGGAAATTCAAATTTCCTCAACAAACTTTAGGAGGGAAACTTAGAATTTGAAATCTTAGATCTAGGATTTAGTTATCTATAAATAGGAGCCTAGATCTAAGGGTTGAGGTTAATCTTCGATATTCCCAAAATTCTAATTCTTCTTCTTCTTCCACAAGTCTAGTGACAAGGCTTGTGCGAAACCCTAACCCTAATTCCACTCCAAATTCAAGATCTTGAGTACCAATTGACCAAGAAGCTTTCAACCTTTTAGGACCCGAGCCGATCTTCAATCGGGCAAGTGATCCCAGCCGATCCGCGACCCACGGAGACGAGCGAAGCCAAATCGACGATCGAGTTCTTCCACTTGTAGTTCTTGAGCGATTGTAACGAAATTGTTGATATAAATAAAAGGTGAAATTCTTTAATCTTGCTTTCTTTTAATTCTTGCATCATGATTCGATCTCAATTTGTAATTGTAGTTCTTGTTGTGATGTTTGAGTAAAACTCCGCTCGTCAAGGAGTCGAGATGATCAATAGAATGATTATGTAACAAATCTTAAAACGATTCTTGAGTCCTACGAGTTTTGTAAACCCTAGCAAGTTCAAGAATCGATGACCTAGTTTTGTTGCGATGCTTTCTTGATTGTGATCGCTCGAAATTAGGGATCAACGATCGTTTCTTGAATTTACTAGAGGCTAGAATATGAATGATATCGATGAAAGAACAAGGGATGAGATGAAACCCTAGTTTCACTAGAAATCCCTAATTCTTGTCGATCATCATCGATCTAGTATCAATCCATCGAAGGAAGAGAATACGTCATATTGAGATTGCATCACATCTATAGATCCGATCGATTCCTACGAGCCTCATTTCGATTCTTGATATTTGGTTTCGAAAAATCAACAAACTATCAATTCTTGATTCTATCTTTTTCTTGTTATTAGATCTAGATTTTTCTAATTCTTGAACTTCGATTCTTTAAATCATGAATTGTTTTGTTTTCTTTTCATTAAAGTTTCGACTCATCTAATTCAAAAGACGAACGATTACATTGTCCCTGTGGACGATCCGCACTCACTTACTATCTACATCCGACACTGTAGTTGATTGCGGTCAAATAATTTTTGGTTGTGATTTGTTTACAATTTCCAACTACACAAACAAGAATTCTTTAACAATCAATGTGCAAAAAGGGTAAGGTCATGATAAGCTTAAGTTATAACCATAGCATAATGATTGGAAGAAGTTTTGCGTGTTCAAGTTTAGTTAATTACCGCAATCAAAACGGTTTCGCTTGTAGCTAACCGGTTGAGTACGGGTCGTCCGCAGGGAGATGGGAATCTTTTTCTATGTGCTTTAACGAGTTAAGTCCAAAAGTCCTGATTTGTTTGTGATTAACTAAGTGTTAAAATGATATGTAAAGAGAGCTTGTTAGGGTTAGGATTAAGTTAGTTTGAGTTAGGAGTCGCTCACTTCTTTCTTTGCCACTCTTAATATCGGTGTTACGGTAATCGGCAACAACGGGGATTAGCACGACTAGGAAGAAACTTGCGAGTATAAGCTAGGCTTTCCAACGCATAAGTTCTTCCTTTTGGTGCTTTTCCGTCCGTTCTTGGCTCTTAGCCTTAGTCTCCGGTTAATTCAACCACAGCCGGTCTCACTACGGAATCACCGCTATCATGTAGCATAGGGTGCCGTAGTGAGCGGATTGTGGTTAAATTAACGGGAGTTCGATTTAAGATGTTGTGCAAGGAAAGAGTGAGAGAGATTTCCTTCTCTCAAACTTTCCTTATCCTACCCTAACAAGTATGGAAACTACTCACCCATTACAAGAAGAACAAAAAAATAAAACAAAAAAGGGAAGATAGAAAGAAAGAGATTAGAAGATAACAACTAGCTATTTGCGACCTCACCTTGGCAAGGATCAAACGTAAGCATCTGTTAGTGTTTATGCCCTAGAAGGCCATTACTGTATCATACTAGCTTGTATATTACTTAATGGAAGCTTGGGATATTCACATGTATATAACAGTCTTGCTAAACATGGTAGTATGCTACTTGGTTTTTCTATCTTACTATGTGAGTGTACGTATTGATAGAGCTCTTAGGATCTTGCTTGTCTACCAGCGTTGTGATGGCAGTCACACTAGTGGGGGCTGGGTAGTCTACAAGCACATCCTTATTCAGGTCCCTGGTCGTTGGATTATCGAGACAGAGCATCGATACTCCGGAGTAGACTAGTGTGTACGCTTCTCATCCCAGTTGGGGAGATGGTCTGTCCCACAGCCGTCAGTACGTCGTACTGGAGATAGTATGCAGGTGCTCGTTAGGTTACGGGTACACCGGACAGGACTCACAGGGAACTGTTGGTTGGTTTGATACCAGTCGTCAGTGAACAGTTCCCAGGTGACATGAGTACAGCGTAGTCCGCAGACTTGACACTGCTACTTCGCCTCGAGTGTGTCCCACTGTTCTTAGATTGCTACCCTACCACGGCTCAAAGGAGTCGTGCAAACAGGTAGCAGTTGGGTGCAGTCCCGAGCACTTGGAGGCAGTGGCGGTTAGACAGGATTCGTCCCTCCTGGTATTGGGAGTAGATATCGTGCTGTGTCAGAGAGCCATTACGCAAAGTCCCTGGCCAGGGCAAGCGAGATTTGCTGGTAGGTTCCAGTAGTTTCTCAGGGTGTAATGGGCTTCCCTCCGACATGACTTATACCGCTATTAGGGGACTGACACTTGCCGCCCCCCTAGGCCCGATATGCGATAGTCTTGGACGAACGGACCGGACTGTATGGAGATTGTCACATCAGACTCAGTAGGAGTTCGGATGGGTTTCCTCATCGGCCTTCTTATCGACAACTACCTGGGGACCGTTACGTACAGCTAGTGCCGCTTGCGGTCTGTGGTTAAACCCACTGCCAGCGTAGTAGTCGAGTCTCTAGAGTCCCACACAGAGAGTTTCCTACTCCAGGCGAAACGATATAGAGGTTGCATGGTTTTGCGACAAAGGGTTCGGACGTATACGTGCGTTTACGCGCGTACGAGTTTCGGACAGTTTTTACCAGTCGGCTTTGGTTTAAGCCAGTTACTGGTATCCGGTTATTGGATTTTTACAGTCTAAAGTTTTTCCGTATTTTTACGGATCGGAGGGGCGTTCTCGTAATTGTTCGAGAAGCTTCTAGAAGATGGTGACTAAGGAGGGTTATGTGTCATATTCATTGAATGAGTTTATGAGTCATGGTGGTGATTCATTCATTTCATTAATGCACATTTATTGCTTAATGACTCATGCTAATGAATCACCACTAGATATTTTATGAAGCATGATTTATCATCACTCTTTATTATTTCCTTCTTATTAGAAAATGCTTCATATATGATATGATACTCATAACTTATTCATCATAATATTTTTCACATTCTCTCTCCTCAAGCTCTCTCTCTTCAAAAGACTAATCCTCACCCTCATGTGTTGAGATCTAGGATTAGTTAGACTAATCAATCCATAACCATCACTCTATTTCATCTATCTTCTTTGATTAGCAATCCAAGAAGGTTAGTTGCCTCAAGTTTAGAGGTTTAGCTTGGAGTTTTGCTCTCGGGTGGATCGTCTACTACCTAGAGAAGGCCGAGGAGAACAAGGAGATCGTAAAGACGAAGGACTAGTTTCGATAGGTATAATCCCTAAGCATAGTAGTTTAGATAAACTATATGTTTGGTTAGTTATCGTTTAGCTTCGATTTAAGCGGTTAGTCGATGTTCGTTCTTTAAACATGATCGTTTTTGAAAATTCTGCCTCCCCACAAGTACTGGGGTGAAGTACATCGACTTACAGTGGTATCAGAGCCTCGCTAAATAATAAATAACTTAATTGCAAATTTGTACGAATTTCGAACGGAAAAACGAAGCCGAAAAACCCTAATTCTGTCAAGTTTCTGTCCAAGTTAAAATGAAGTCCAAAAATTTTTCTGGTGTGTTCAGAGAGCTTGACATGACACCAGTAGAACACCCAAGAAAAACAGTCGCCTGAATCGTCTAACTCGCCGCGGAAGAGCGGCCTCAGCCTACTGAGTCGCCGCGCTTCCGCCGCCGAGTTGGCGAGTCAAGAACTGAGTTTTCTTCTGTTGCTTCTCTGTGTAATTTGGGGTTTTCTGGAATATTTAATATTTGCTCAGGTTACTGTTTAATAGAGCAGATTTTGGAGCAATATTGATGTTGTTTAATCGATCGAAATTGTACAGTATTTGCATATTGGATTATATCTGTGATTGTTTAATGTGTTCGTAAACCTCCCCTAACTGCTAGTATGTCGGTTGGCAGGGGGTTGCACATTTCTGAAATGGTTATATCTGTTTGTGCATATAAACTGTATTGGACTGTTGTGGTGTATAGCCGGGGTAAGCAATGGGTTATTGTTTAATTCATTTGTTGTAAATGTAATTTGTTGTAATATTATTTTTGCGGGGCACTTCCAGGTTGCGGTCGTAGCCACCGTTGTATTATTTCATTTTACTGTTTTTGCTCCTAGGACTGACCCAAGGTGGGGTACACAGACTGCCGGGTGGGTAGTTTGCCGTACCCGTAGGGGTCGAGGGTGGGGTAACGGCTATTCATCACAACTGTGTAATCTGTCTTTTCTTGCAGGCTCAAAAGAAATACAGATTGCTTGCAAATCCAATATTGTTTATCTGTGTTCTGGAATGAATATCATTGCGTCAGACGAATGTAAAATATCTATATATATGATAGCTATTTAGACGTCACTTATGTTTTACACCCGCGCTAGCCCAGCCCCCGCTCTGTCGTTAGTTAAGTAACCTAACGGGTGATGACGGGACCCCGTGGCGAATGCGGATGGCATAAGAGGACGTTGTATTTTCGTTGTTTTCTGCAATGATAGGTTAATGATGGGACGCATTATCTATAATGCAAAGAAAATAAACCAAGTTTAAATCGTTGGAACAATTTAAAAGAAACCACTCGGTTATTTTTAATACAGATATTTTTAAATGCGGAGATTTAACCACTCCTTTTAAAAGCTATCAGGTTCCTTCGGTTATATCAAGTTCACTACGTTCACGGTTTCGCCAAAACCAGTCGTAGCCCTCCGTCATTTCTTATGAATGGTCAGTAGTATTCAAGATATGTTTGTTTGGCCCTTAGTCAAGACATAGTGATTGGTAGCTGCTGGGGTATTCATTTGTTGCATAGATAAATGAGTTGGTTTAGGACAGTCGTATTACTTTGTTTGGCCCTTAGTCAAGAGTATACGGATGGGTTCAAATCAACAGGATAATGATGGGCAGAACTTGACATGTGACTTATGATTTGTTGGCCCTTAGTCAAGGTCATAAGAGCATGGGGCAAAAATGTATATCGGGAATTTCTAAAGAAACTGAAATTTGCAAAGAGATGCATACCATTTTGAGTTTGATGAATGTTGGTAGCATTCCTACAACATTATCAGACGATGATATTTGGATCCCGATCCTACTGTGAGTATAAGCTACTTATCAGGATATTCGTCACTTAACGATCAATGCTATAAACCTAGTAGGTGTCCAGAAAAGTGTCAGCGGGGTTACGCCCCCAGAGAAAAGAGGTTATTTAATTAAGGAACTTCGCGAAAGCGTTGGAAAACCTCCCTCGAAGTATCGACACCGGCCTGGCTGAACGGTTAAGCAAGTATTGTACGGTGAGAATAGTCTTGGCTAATTCTTCTTTTATGGTTTGAGGAAGGATTCGAGAAACAGTGGGAGCCATCCAGTTTAGATAAACTAAAAACCACTCTAAACTTGCAAGAGCATCATGCTAAAGAGTTTTCTTCTCTCTCTCCTAATTGCAGCGACCCTGAAAATGACTGGACTTAAGTTACTTTTAGAGAAAAATATACTGACGGGGCCAAACTATAAAGATTGGCTGCGGAATGTCAAAATGGCTTTGACCTATGACAAACTGGGGTACGTCCTCACCGCTACGGCACCTGCTGTCCCTGGTCCCAAATCCAGCAATGCGGATAAGGAAATCCGCAAAACCTGGGATTTAGATTGCGCGAGAGCCAAGTGCATCGTGCTTGCCTCGATGAACAATGAACATCAGAGGAGGCACGATGATATGTCCCTAGATGGCATATTTCTCCATACAAAGGAACTTTATGGAGAGCAATCTCGTATAGAAAGATACGAGACCTCTAAGAACTTGTTTCGAGCGAGGTTGGCTGCCGGGTCATCGGTAGGTGAACATGTCCTACAGATGATCAGCTATATTGAAGAGCTCGCAGACCTTGGGACGACTTTGGATAATAAGCTCTATACAGACCTTATTCTCCAGTCCCTTCCTCACACCTACGCCCAGTTTATCCTGAACTTCAACCTTCAAAGAAAAGAAGTTGAACTTCCGGAACTCCTGAACATGTTAAGGAGTGCAGAGGGCACCTTGAAGACATCAAGGGAAACACCCGCTATGTTTGTTGGCGGTTCATCTTCTTCCGGGTCCAAGGCTAGGGCCAAAGGAAGGAAGAAGAAGGCCGCACCCAGACCTAGAGGAGGTGTTAGTAAGGTGGGAGGGAAGGGAAAGAAAAAGAAAGCAGTACCGATAGTTGGTCAGGATGAGTGCTTCCATTGTCACAGGAAAGGGCACTGGAAGAAGGATTGCAAGGCGTGGAACGCCAAGAACCAGGAACCGAAGCAAGCTGTGGCTTCGACTTCAGGTCTGTTTGTAATTGAGAATTGTCTGTCGATCAACTCTACTTCCTGGGTATTGGATACCGGATCAGGATCTCATATTTGCAATTCATTGCAGGCACTGAGAAACCGTAGAGTGCTGAAGGAAGGTGATATGATCCTCAGGGTTGCTAACGGAGCTAGCGTGGGAGCTGCGTCCGTCGGGGATTATCACCTAGGATTGACGAGTGGACACATTTTGGTTTTACATAACTGTTATTTTGTACCCAGCTTAACGTGTAATATCATATCAGTTTCCTTGTTATCAAATAAAGGTTATGATTTCACGTTTGTAAGAGATGTTGTCAACATCCACCTTAATCATGGTTTGATTGGGTCTGGTACTCTAAATAACGGCATATATGTTTTAAACCAACTCCAAATTTTCAATGTCCAGAACACACTAAAAAGAAAGTCTCCAGATTTAAATAAAGCTTTCTTATGGCATTGTAGACTGGGTCACATCAATGAGAGAAGGTTGACTAAGTTGCATAGAGAAGGATATTTGGACTCGTTCGAATATCAATCTTATGACACTTGTCAATCTTGTCTCAAAGGAAAGATGACAAAGACTCCATTCACTGGACAAGGAGTAAGAGCGAGCGAGCTCTTAGGACTCATACACAGCGATGTATGTGGTCCAATGTCTACACATGCGAGAGGTGGTTATTCCTACTTCATTACTTTTACAGATGATTTCTCTAGGTATGGATATGTTTTCTTAATGAAGCATAAATCAGAGGCCTTTGAGAAATTCCTGGAATTCAAGAGTGAAGCGGAAAACCAAACAGGCAAAAGTATTAAGACACTAAGATCTGATCGAGGTGGAGAATACTTAAGTGCCGAGTTCCTAGGTTACCTAAAAGAGAAAGGTATTCTCTCTCAGCTTACTCCTCC
Organism: Agapanthus africanus; assembly: GCA_030015575.1. Classification (NCBI taxonomy): domain Eukaryota; kingdom Viridiplantae; phylum Streptophyta; class Magnoliopsida; order Asparagales; family Amaryllidaceae; genus Agapanthus; species Agapanthus africanus. Next base: position 179,356,430 of record JASDDO010000031.1, on the reverse strand, counting down.
ATACACTCCACAGCACAACGGTGTATCGGAGAGACGGAATCGAACCCTATTAGATATGGTACGATCCATGATGAGTAATGCTGAGTTACCGCGATCTTTCTGGGGTTATGCGCTAGAATCAGCGGCATATCTTTTGAACCAGGTTCCAACCAAGACTGTGCCTACCACACCATATCAGACATGGAGTGGGAAGAAACCCTGTCTAAAACATTTTAGGACATGGGGGTGTCCAGCTATTGTAAAAAAGCAGCATGTGGACAAGCTCGAGGCACGATCAGTACTGTGTAAGCTTGTAGGATATCCAAAGAACTCCAAGGGATATTATTTCTATTACGTAGAGGAACAAAAGGTTTTTGTTTCTCGTCATGCCCACTTCTTAGAAACTGAATTTTTAGAAAATTAGAAGAGTGGGAGCGAAATAGAACTGGAAGAAATTCCAGAACCACAAGCTGCTACTGAAAGTTTGGTAGAACCAGAGGTTCAAGAAGAACAGAACATTCCCGCACCCCTCCGCAGGAGTAGTAGGCCGTCTCATCCGCCTGAGAGATACTACGGTTTTCTCATAGACGGGGATAGAGAGGATTGCATCATAGATGATGATGAACCTACTGACTTCCAGCAGGCCATCCAGAGCGGCGACTCGGTACGATGGCTAGATGCAATGCGGACCAAAATGGAGTCCATGTACACCAACAAAGTATGGACTTTGGACTTTGCTCCAGATGGGGTAAAACCCATAGGATGCAAATGGATCTTAAAGAAAAAGATTGGTGTAGATGGACAGGTGGAAACCTATAAGGCTAGACTTGTTGCAAAGGGTTTTCGTCAAAGACCTGGTTTGGACTATGACGAAACTTTTTCTCCAGTGGCTATGCTCAAATCCATTCGGGTCCTTCTTGCTATTGCTGCCTTCCATGATTATGAAATCTGGCAGATGGACGTAAAGACGGCTTTTCTGAATGGAAATTTAGAAGAGAGCGTCTATATGGATCAGCCAGAGGGTTTCAATCAGAGTGGGAGCAGCGGGAAAGTATGCAAGCTGCTTAAGTCTATTTATGGACTAAAGCAGGCATCGCGGAGTTGGAACATCTGTTTTGATGAGACAGTCAAAGAATATGACTTTGTCAAAAATCCAGATGAACCGTGCATATATAGTAAAGTTGTGGCCAGAAGTGTCGTATTCCTCGTCTTGTACGTGGATGACATTCTATTGATAGGAAATGACATTCCTATGCTACAATCTGTCAAAGGATTCTTGTCACACAGGTTCTCCATGAAAGACCTGGGTGATGCCTCTTACATTCTGGGGATCCGGATCTATCGTGATAGATCCAAGAGGATGTTGGGACTTTCGCAGTCCAGGTATATCGACACTGTACTGAAAAGATTCAGTATGGAAGATTCTAAGCGCGGTAATCTACCGGCTTGTCACGGAATCACCCTCTCCAAAGAGATGTCTCCCAAGACTGATTTGGAAAGGGAACGCATGTCTATTATACCCTACGCTTCTGCGGTAGGCTCTATAATGTATGCGATGTTGTGTACCAGACCAGATGTAGCTTACGCACTAAGCGTGGTAAGCCGGTATCAGTCAGACCCAGGGGAGAAACACTGGATTGCAGTAAAGAACATTCTCAAGTACCTGAGGAGGACTAAGGAGATGTTCTTGGTTTACGGCGGAAAAGACCTCAGGTTGGAGGCCTTTGCTGATTCCGGCTTCCAGAGTGATAAGGACGATTCCAAGTCCATGTCGGGTTATGTCTTTACCCTCAATGGAGGGGCGGTGTGCTGGAAGAGCTCCAAGCAGGACACTGTTGCTGACTCGACGATGGAAGCGGAGTATATAGCTGCTTGCGATGCCGCAAAAGAAGCAGTCTGGATGAAGAAGTTCCTAACAGGACTTCAGGTTGTTCCTACCATAGTTGATCCAATACCTCTGTATTGCGACAACAACGGAGCTATAGCTTTAGCGAAGGAACCAAGGTCCCATCAGAAGTCCAGACACATCTTGAGGCGGTATCACCTGATCAGGGAGATCATTGATCGTCAGGAGATCGAGGTTCGGAGAGTTGCTTCAGAAGAGAACATTGCTGATCCATTCACGAAGGCCCTTCCTCAGATTCAGTTCGAGAGGCTGCTCGAGATCATTGGTCTACGATATGCCAGTACATGGCCCTAGTGCAAGTGGGAGATTGTTAGTGTTTATGCCCTAGAAGGCCATTACTGTATCATACTAGCTTGTATATTACTTAATGGAAGCTTGGGATATTCACATGTATATAACAGTCTTGCTAAACATGGTAGTATGATACTTGGTTTTTCTATCTTAATATGTGAGTGTACGTATTGATAGAGCTCTTAGGATCTTGCTTGTCTACCAGCGTTGTGATGGCAGTCACACTAGTGGGGGCTGGGTAGTCTACAAGCACATCCTTATTCAGGTCCCTGGTCGTTGGATTATCGAGACAGAGCATCGATACTCCGGAGTAGACTAGTGTGTACGCTTCTCATCCCAGTTGGGGAGATGGTCTGTCCCACAGCCGTCAGTACGTCATACTGGAGATAGTATGCAGGTGCTTATTAGGTTACGTGTACACCGGACAGGACTCACAGGGAACTGTTGGTTGGTTTGATACCAGTCGTCAGTGAACAGTTCCCAGGTGACATGAGTACAGCGTAGTCCGCAGACTTGACACTGCTATTTCGCCTTGAGTGTGTCCCACTGTTCTTAGATTGCTACCCTACCACGGCTCAAAGGAGTCGTGCAAACAGGTAGCAGTTGGGTGCAGTCCCGAGCACTTGGAGGCAGTGGCGGTTAGACAGGATTCGTCCCTCCCGGTATTGGGAGTAGATATCATGCTGTGTCAGAGAGCCATTACGCAATGTCCCTGGCCAGGGCAAGCGAGATTTGCTGGTAGGTTCCAGTAGTTTCTCTGGGTGTAATGGGCTTCCCTCCGACACGACTTATACCGCTATTAGGGGACTGACGCTTGCCGCCCCCCTAGGCCCGATATGCGATAGTCTTGGACGAACGGACCGGACTGTATGGAGATTGTCACATCAGACTCAGTAGGAGTTCGGATGGGTTTCCTCATCGGCCTTCTTATCGACAACTACCTGGGGACCGTTACGTACAGCTAATGCCGCTTGCGGTCTGTGGTTAAACCCACTGCCAGCGTAGTAGTCGAGTCTCTAGAGTCCCACACAGAGAGTTTCCTACTCCAGGCGAAACGATATAGAGGTTGCATGGTTTTGCGACAAAGGGTTCGGACGCATACGTGCGTTTACGCGCGTACGACTTTCGGACAGTTTTTACCAGTCGGCTTTGGTTTAAGCCAGTTACTGGTATCCGGTTATTGGATTTTTACAGTCTAAAGTTTTTCCGTATTTTTACGGATCGGAGGGGCGTTCTCGTAATTGTTCGAGAAGCTTCTAGAAGATGGTGACTAAGGAGGGTTATGTGTCATATTCATTGAATGAGTTTATGAGTCATGGTGGTGATTCATTCATTTCATTAATGCACATTTATTGCTTAATGACTCATGCTAATGAATCACCACTAGATATTTTATGAAGCACGATTTATCATCACTCTTTATTCTTTTCTTCTTATTAGAAAATGCTTCATATATGATATGATACTCATAACTTATTCATCATAATATTTTTCACATTCTCTCTCCTCAAGCTCTCTCTCTTCAAAAGACTAATCCTCACCCTCATGTGTTGAGATCTAGGATTAGTTAGACTAATCAATCCATAACCATCACTCTATTTCATCTATCTTCTTTGATTAGCAATCCAAGAAGGTTAGTTGCCTCAAGTTTAGAGGTTTAGCTTGGAGTTTTGCTCTCGGGTGGATCGTCTACTACCTAGAGAAGGCCGAGGAGAACAAGGAGATCGTAAAGACGAAGGACTAGTTTCGATAGGTATAATCCCTAAGCATAGTAGTTTAGATAAACTATATGTTTGGTTAGTTATCGTTTAGCTTCGATTTAAGCGGTTAGTCGATGTTCGTTCTTTAAACATGATCGTTTTTGAAAATTCTGCCTCCCCACAAGTACTGGGGTGAAGTACATCGACTTACAGCATCATGGTTGTTTAAGGATAAAGGAAAAGAGAATAAAAAAGAAACAACAATAAATAACAACAACTAAATTATCAATTGAAGATTACAAGCAATTAACATAACAAGAGCAAGACAAATATAATAACAAAAAGAACTTTATTCATCATTCTTCACTCACAAAAGCTCGCTACAAGTTTTTAATGGAGAAGAGATGAGAAGAGGAAGAAGAACAACAAGAATTCTAAAACCTAAAATACAAGATTAAGCACCCTTGGTATCACAAGGTTCTAGGCTATTTATAGGCTGGAAAATAAAAACCTAGGGCAACATTCAGAACTAAAATGGAATGACCAATCTGCCCCTAAAAACACTCCTTCTGAAGAGCCAGTACGGCCGCGTTTCCGCGGCATAAGCATGCTAATGCCGTGGAAACGCGACCGTTTAGAGGAGTTGGCTCCTCGGATTCTGTGTGCTGCCCTGGTCTTTTATGTCCTTCTGTCTGGTATATGTTGTTTCTGATAATCTCTTCATATTGCTTCCAGAATTTTGGTTGATCAAAAGGTGATTGGATGTGGATCTTTCTGTCATGATTTCCTCGAGCTCCGCATAGATTTCTTGGACTTGGTGTTGCCATTGTGCTTTATGCATGAAGATGACAATCGATTTGCCATTTTGTCTCTTAACTAGTGTGTGGCAACATACGGATAGAGAGCGGAGACCCATGTTTTATCTGTGGTTGGCAGGAATCCGGATTTTGTCGTCCTTTTCCATGAATTTCATCGTTTAGAGCCGAGAATATGTATGCTGCAATTGACTAGCAAACACGGCTCAACAGTACCTACCGATAAGCAATATGATAAAAATTGGGCGGTATAAAAATGCAAAAATCTGATATGAACAAATACCCCCAAACTTATCATTTGCTCGTCCCGAGCAAATCCAATTTATTCACAAAAAATTTCCTAACCTCACTTTCGTAGTGAACGCGATTGCACTGAGCATGTGCAACAAGCCATTAAACCTCTAGGTGTCCCTAGTAGGAGGAGTGTTGTCTCCTGAGTGTTTTCAGCGGATACTACCCACAAAATCCGGTCAAGCTAGTTTTGCAAAATAACTTTGATTCAAACCCTAAAGTTTTGTTTCAGAAAATAACAATTCTATTATCCTAAGTCTAGACTATCGAACCCTTATTTTTCACACCTCGCTTCTTATTTAACTTAAGATTTTATATTTCTTTACGTGTAGTGCAAATAGTGTCGTTGAGTTTCAGAAGGATCGATTAAAGTCATCATGTCACACAATAAAGCCCGGATAAAAATTTTAAAAGGATCACATAAGTTTTATAAAGAGTTAAGCATTTTTCAAGTTTCGTTTTCCAGTAAGGTTTCAACTTCAGAATTTCTATCTTCCTTAACAGGAAACTAGGTATTATTTTTCACACCACCTTTTTCTTGTTTTCATTTCATACACACCTCTGTGAATGTGCAATAGTCTTTATCATAGAATAAAACCTTCATATCTCCGCTAAATTTTTTTTTATAAAAGCCTGTCTTTTATCAAGATTATTCTCACACAAAGAACCGTTAGGAATTTTGACTCGGAGAGAACACTTGCTTGACATTGTTTTAATCTGGACTTTCTAGGCTTCTTAGCGAGCTTTGGGCCAATGCTCCCAAACCATTTGGCTTTAGGACATTAGGTGTAGAAACACCCCAGCGGGTTTAATTACTCAAGTTACCTAGGTCCAAAAACAAAAGACAATTTGCCGTGAAAATCATGATGATTCAATACGAACGGAGATATAACCGGCAGTTCAATTATTTTTTTGGATAAAAGACGTGTTTAGTGGGTTCGGTGTGTAATCATTCCAATCAAGTTCCAGATGGGTTATTTTTCAGACTTAGTTCCAATTAAGGAATCAATAACATTCCTTCATATTCACTTCACTTCATAAACTATTCTTGATATTACTTATTTCAGAAAAACCTATTTGATCCTCAGAAAATCATTTATCCATTTAAAAGTTTTTAGACATAAAAGACTTGTCATCTAATTTCCAAAACTCACGACACGTGTAATGTGATGTAAAGACGTATATCAGCTATAGTTAACTTCAAAGGAGAGTTATCTTTCAGGTTTTCAAAATCTAAACATAAGATTTAGTCATTCTTATTTTATCAAACAAAACTGTCGAAATGTTGAATCAGAGTCCTCCCACTAGCTAACTTGACAAAAAGTTTTTATGTTTTTAGAAAATTTTCTGATTTTTATGGAATTTAATATGCAGATGCAAAATATACATATGAATGCGAAGGTAAGAAATGCGTACCGAGCGTACCCCCAAACTTAAACCGGACAGTGTCCTCACAGTCATCGCATGAAAAGATCATTTGAAGGGTCAAAATTGTCGGTTAGACATACACAATTTTTTTTTAATGTTTTTAAAGAGTAAAGAAAACGGAAAAAAATATCCATAAATAAATACAAAAAGTTATATACATACCCCCAAACTTAATTGGAACAGTGTCCACTGTTCTTGGCTGGATAACCGAAGTTTGGTGGTAGGCAGAGGAAGATTATGCAGGGTAAACCGGCTCCCGTAAGACCAGGAGCTCCTCAGTTGGTTCGGCGCTAAGGTACGGTTTTAGTCGGTGTCCGTTCACTTTGAAGAATGAACCGTCCTTTGGATTCTCCAAATCCACAGCGCCATGCGGATACACATTCCATACAAAATACGGCCCTTTTTAGCGAGATCTGAGCTTTCCTGGATGGAAGTGTAGCTGGGTGTCGTAAAGCAGCACCTGTTGACCAGGTACAAAAGTTTTGCGCAAAAGGTGTTTATCATGAAACACCTTCGTTCGATTCTTAACGACAACCGCGTTATCGTAAGCCTCATCCCTAAGCTCGCTCAATTCGTTCAACTGCAGCTTCCGATGGATGCCCGCATCTTCGAGAGACAGATTCAGTTCTTTTATTGCCCAAAATGCGCGATGCTCTATTTCGACAGGTAGGTGGCAAGCCTTTCCGTACACAAGCCGATAGGGAGACATGCCAAAATCGGTCTTATAAGCGGTTCGAAATGCCCAAAGGGCATCAGTGAGTTTCAGCGACCAATCCTTACGGTTCTTGAAAACCGTCTTCTCCAGTATCTTCTTGATTTGCCGATTTGAAACTTCGGCCTGCCCACAGGTTTGGGGGTGGTCGGGAGTAGATAGCTTATGATTAATGGAATATTTCCGCATCAAGGCCTCGAAAGTCTTATTGCAGAAATGAGTTCCATTGTCGCTAATGATCGCTCGGGGGTGCCCAAACCGGGAGAAAATGTTTTCTTTAAGAAACCTAACGACAACCTTGTTGTCGTTAGTCCGGCTGGGCACAGCCTCGACCCACTTAGAGACGTAATCAACAGCGAGAAGGATGTACAGGTACGCAAAAGAGCTGGGAAACGGCCCCATGAAATCTATCCCCCAAACGTCGAAAATCTCCACAACCAAGATTGGTTTGAGCGACATCTCGTTCTTCCGGGATATCCGGCCCAAGTGTTGGCACCGGGAGAAAGTCTTGCAATAGTCATGAGCGTCTTTGAAGAGTTGTGGCCAGTAGAAACCACATTGCAAGATCTTCTCAGCTGTCTTTCTGGGGCCAAAATGCCCGCCACATGCTTGATCGTGGCAAAATGACAGCACACTCTTGAATTCCTCGTCAGGGACACACCGACGAATAATCTGGTCGGGACAGTACTTGAACAGATAGGGTTCATCCGAGTAAAAGTGTTTTACTTGGGATAAGAAGCGAAGTCTGTCCTGACTTGACCATTCAGTCGGTAGTAATCCTGTGGCCAAATAGTTCACAATATCTACGAACCAGGGTTCGCAAGATACTGTCAAGAGCTGTTCATCCGGGAAAACGTCGTTGATCGGAATTTGAAGTGAAGGCGAAGAAGGAAGTCGTGAGAGATGGTCGACAACTACGTTTTCACATGCTCGTTTGTCCTTAATGACAAGGTCAAACTCTTGAAGCAAGAGGATCCAACGTGTTAGCCGAGATTTTGCATCTTTCTTCGCAAAAAGATGGCGCAGAGCAGAATGGTCTGTATAGACAATGACTGGAGAGCCGATGAGGTAGGGCCTGAAATTTTCTAAAGCAAATACAACAGCCAAGAATTCCTTCTCAGTTGTTGTATAATTGAGTTGGGCGCCGTTCAGGGTTCGGCTCGCATAATAGATTACGTGCGGCATCTTTTTGATGTGTTGTCCAAGGACAACACCAATGGCAAAGTCGGATGCATCGCACATAATCTCAAATGGGTGCGTCCAGTCAGGTGAAGAAAGAACGGGAGCATAAGTGAGTGAGCTTTTCAATGACTCGAACGCAGTCACACAGCTCGAGTTGAAGTCGAATGGCGTGTCCTTGGCCAGAAGAAGAGTCAAGGACCTAGCAATCTTGCTAAAGTCCTTGATGAACCGTCTATAGAAACCGGCATGGCCAAGGAAGGCTCGGATGTCTCTGACGCATCTGTGAGGAGGGAGATTGGAAATGACCTCAATCTTCGCTTTGTCAACCTCTATGCCATTTTGCGAAATGATATGTCCTAAAACAATACCTTCGCGCACCATGAAGTGGCACTTCTCCCAATTCAAAGTGAGGTTCTTGTCCTTACATCGGGTAAGGACAGCGTCGAGATGCAGCAAACAATCGTTAAAGGAATCGTCGAAGATGGAGAAATCGTCCATGAAGATCTCCAGGAACTTTTCCACCATGTCTGAGAAGATTCCCATCATACACCGCTGGAAGGTAGCGGGCGCATTGCATAACCCAATGGGCATGCGACGATATGCGAACGTGCCGAAAGGACACGTGAATGTAGTCTTGTCCTGGTCTTTTTCGGTGATGGGAATTTGATTATTGCCGGAGTAGCCATCAAGAAAGCAGTAGTACTCTTGTCCGGCCAATCGTTCAAGCATTTGGTCAATGAAAGGTAGCGGAAAGTGGTCTTTCCGCGTTGCGGCGTTGAGTTTTCTGTAATCGATGCATACTCGCCACCCAGTTTGGGTGCGGGTAGGGATTAACTCGTTCGCCTCATTAGTGATGACCGTTATACTTGATTTCTTGGGGACAACGTGAATGGGGCTAACCCACTGGCTATCAGACATAGGGTAAATGATACCACTATCCAGACATTTTACGATCTCCTTCTTCACAGCCACCTTCATGACTGGGTTGAGTCGCCTTTGAGGATCTCTGGCTGGTTTGGCATCATCCATCAGATGAATGTGATGTTCAACGATCAGGGGACTAATCCCCTTGATGTCCGCCATGGACCAGCCAAAAGCTTGCCTATTGCTGTGCAAGACTGCAAGAAGGGCTTTCTCTTGCTCTGGAGCTAGAGAAGCCGAGATGATAACAGGGAGGGTCTCGTTCTCACCCAAGTAAGCGTACTTAAGGTGAGACGACAAAGGCTTGAGTTCGAGCGTTGGAGGTGAAACGATTGAAGGCAAGATTGGTGAAAAGGTCTCGAACTCAAAAGATTCCAGCAAAGGTTCAAAACGAGTGTAAGCGACCGAGTTGGATGGTTCAGGTAACTCATCCGGAAATTCGAAGGATTCAAACTCGGGTTGTGAGCGGCTAAGATCGTTCGAGAACGTGAAACACTCGTAGTCGTTGTCGGGCGCAGAAACAGCAGCAGGTTCGAAGAGGAACACACTAGTGGCGTTAAGGTTATTGTGATCGAACAAAAACTCCTCGAATTCACATTCTTCAGGGGTGATCTCCTGGATTCAGAAAATGTCCAGTATACGAGCAAGAAGGTCTTTATACCGGTCAAAGCACTTCCAGAAGAGTTCAGAAGGAAGCTGAGAGAATTGGTTGATTTCGTTGCGGATCCTTGCGGTTTTATGATTCGGATAAAATTTCTTGAGAAACGCTTTCACAAAATCGTCCTAACTGGTTATGGAGTGGGAAGCGGTGCTATACAGCCATTTTTCAGCAAGATCGCATAAAGTGAACAGAATGACCCGTAGCCGTATAGCATCGTCCGACAGCTGGGTGGTTTTCATCATGGAACAAACATTTTGGAACTTGTTGATGAAGATATAGGCATCTTCAGATTCAAGCCCATGAAATCGCGGAAGCATGTTAATGAAGTGGGGATTAATTTCAAAGTTATCCCCATTGGCTGGTGGAAGTGAAAGATAGGTAGGAAGTGCAGAACCGATGGGATAGAAACGATCCTGGAGCACGATTCGCTGCGGCGCTACAACAGGCGGTGGTGGTAGGGTAGTTGCCTCCGTAGGAGGTGGAGTCAATGAGATGTTTGCCTTAAATCCTGACATCACAGAAGAAGAGGTTGGTGAAGGTGAAGGTGAAGGTGAAGATGTATGAACAGAATTCCGGTCAACGTCGGAGTTGGCCGGCAAAGGTAAGGGTGAAAGAGGCGTGGACGGAGTTTCGACGTCTGAGTCGATCGCGTAGTCTGTAGCGACTAACGTAACGCGGACTAGGCGGGCGCTAGTGTCCCGAGTCCAAGCGGACATACACTAAACGAGTTTAGTATAGTCAAAGCGGAGAAGGTGAGGGTAAGAAAACGTCAATGGAGAAATACGATGGGTGGTGGGTGAAAAAAAATGGATTCTGGCGACAAAGGGCAAGTTTTTATAAATTTTTTTGATTTTTTTCTTTTTTTTCCTTTTTAGAAAGAGCTTTACAGAAATATGTACGGATTTACGACTTTAAGCAATCACAAACAAGATATGCACAATCACACCTAGATCTAGGGTCACCTAGGTCAGCTAGACAGCTCCTAACTGTTCCAAAGGGCTAGAAATAGGACCTCAAACCGCCTCTTCTCCGCCAATTGCGGCCAGGTAAGTGCCAGGTATGTGGGAGGCTCCCCACTACGTAAGTAGTGGTCCTAATTAAGTAACCACTTGCCTTCGACACACTTGCCTAGACACCACAAAGTCAGGATAGGATAAACGGCCGATGCCTGTAACTAGTCCTCTGTCCTATTGAGCGCGAAGTCCTTAGGGCTGAGTCTAGTATTTTTTTAATTAACAGTAGTCAATGCATATGCTTTTTGTGATTTCTGGGGTCATGAGAAGGGTGATGAAATCCCCACCCAATCTGAATTGGTCTCAAGCCCCTTAAAGTCCGTATTAATAAATGCAAAGCAGAAACAAATCAACTGCAATCAATTTTTAATATTTTTTTTGGCGCTGCGCAAAGAATCCTGCACAAAAACAGTTTATTGGAAGGGGGAAGAGAGTTTGCGCAAAGAATGCTGCAGAAAACACAATTCAGAGGGGTTCATAGGAGTGAGGAAGAAAGAGGAAGGACTCACAGGGATTTTGGCACCCTGACTCCACCAAGTGGCCGCGGTTCCGCGGCCTAAGCCAGCTTATGCCGCGGTTACGCGGCAAGATAGTGGAGTTGGGGCTCTGAAATTTTTGGGTGTGCTGCTGTGGCTGTCCTCTTCTTGTCTAGAGCTCCTGATTCTTGATTTGCTTACTGGATCTGCTACAGAATCTTTCAATAGACCGTCTTTTCCGTCTTGTTCACCCGCGGTGTAGCCGCAAAGATATGGGTCTAACTTCCCACGTCTTTGTCACTGAACTTGAACTTCGTTTTATCCTGCACACTTGCACAAAAACTAATCAAAAATAACAAGATGATTTTTTTCCAATGTGTATTTTTTTGTTTGTTTCTCGGTTATATTTATATTCACAAATTAACCCGAAATTACACAAAGAAATAAACTACCGTCTCCCCGGCAACGGCGCCATTTGATTGGTAGAGGTTTTGCATGTTCAAGTTTAGTTAATTACCGCAATCAAAACGGTTTCGCTTGTAGCTAGCCGGTTGAGTACGGGTCATCCACAGGGCGATGGGAATCTTTTTCTATGTGCATTAACGAGTTAAGTCAAAAAGTCCAGATTTGTTTGTGATTAACTAAGTGTTAAAATGATATGTAAAGAGAGCTTGTTAGGGTTAGGATTACGTAAGTTTGAGTTAGGAGTCACTCACTTCTTTCGTTGCCACTCTTAATTTCGGTGTTACGGTAATCGGCAACAACGGGGATTAGCACGACTAGGAAGAAACTTGCGAGTATAAGCTACGCTTTCCAACGCATAAGTTCTTCCTTTTGGTGCTTGTCCGTCCGTTCTTGGCTCTTAGCTTTAACCTCCGGTTAATTCAACCACAACCAGTCTCACTACGGAATCTCCGCTATCATGTAGGATAGGGTGCCGTAGGGAGCGGATTGTGGTTAAATTAACGGGAGTTCGATTTAAGATGTTGGGCAAGGAAAGAGTGAGAGAGATTTCCTTCTCTCAAACTTCCCTTATCCTACCCTAACAAGTATAGAAACTACTCACCCATTAGAAGAAGAACAAAAAAATAAAACAAAGGAGGAAGATAGTAAGAAAGAGATTAGATGATAACAACTAGCTATTTGTGACCTCACCTTGGCAAGGATCAAACGTAAGCATCATTGTTGTTTAAGGATAAAGGAAAAGAGAATAAAAAAGAAACAACAATAAATAACAACTAAATTATCAATTGAAGATTACAAGCAATTAACATAACAAGAGCAGGGTAAATATAATAACAAAAAGAACTTCTTTATTCATCATTCTTCACTCACAAAAGCTCGCTACAAGTTTTTAATGGAGAAGAGATGAGAAGAGGAAGAAGAACAACAAGTATTCTAAAACCTAAAATAAAAGATTAAGCACCCTTGGCTTCACATGGTTCTGGGCTATTTATAGGCTGGAAAATGAAAACCTAGGGCAACATTCAGAACTAAAATGGAATGACCAATCTGCCCCCAAAAACACTCCCTCTGAAGAGCCAGTACGGCCGCGTTTCCGCGGCATAAGAATGCTAATGCTGCGGAAACGCGGCCGTTTAGAGGAGTTGGCTCCTCGGATTTTGTGTGCTGCCCTGGTCTTTTATGTCTTTCTGTCTGGTATATGTTGTTTCTGATAATCTCTTCACATTACTTCCAGAATTTTGGTTGATCAAAAGGTGATTGGATGTGGATCGTTTTGTCATGATTTCCTCGAGCTCCGCATAGATTTCTTGGACTTGGTGTTGCCATTGTGCTTTTTGCATGAAGATGACAATCGATTTGCCATTGTCTCTTAACTGGTGTGTGGCAACATACGGATAGAGAGCGGAGACCCATGTTTTATCTGTGGTTGGCAGGAATCGGGATTTTGTCGTGCTTTTCCATTAATTTCATCATTTAGAGCCGAGAATCTGTATGCTACAATTGACTAGCAAACACGGCTAAAGAGTACCTACCGATAAGCAATATGATAAAAATTGGGCGGTATAAAAATAAAAAAATCTGATATGAACACATAACACATCCTATATGACACTTCATATATCCACCTCATTCTTGCATGAAAACCTCACATTTTTCCTTACTACACCGCCTACTTGCATGAAAATACCACACCCTTGCTTGGTGACACCTCCTCCAACAACTCATAACTCACTCCCCTTATCCTATACAAACTTGTTCAGTTCATAAAACTAATTTTAGATCACAACATAGAAAATAAAAAGGAAAAACTTAGAACAAAAAAAAGAAAAAAAAAAGAAAAGAGAAGTAAAGAGAAGAGCTAAGTGCTAAGATTTCACCATCACCCACAAGCTAGGATCCTTTAGTTTGTGCTTCTTAGAGGGAGTTTTCCAGTGATCTTGCTGTAGGTATAATCCTTAAATCCTGTAGGATTTTAGTTCTGTAACTGTTTTATTTTAGAAATCGAATATCGGTAATATCGTATTTTAGGCAAAATTTATCTCTGTGTTAATCTGCTATAGTTTATATACTGGACCTAGACTAAACCATTGGAAGACGAACCCCGTTGCTCGGATTTTGGCCGGCGACCAGATGGAAAAATCCGATCTCGCCGGATTTCTTGAGGAATTGGGTGTTGCGGTTTTTAGGGTAGATCAATGTGTGTGGATTAATGTGTTTAGTATTATTTATTTAAGTTAAATTTTCAGTATTGGAAATCTGGAAGCTAATATCTGAAAAAGGATCAAAATTCTAAAATACGACACGGGTAATTCGTAACGCTTTTCTGTTTTCTGTTACGAACAACGATTGGTTAAAATCCAGTTAATATAAGTGTTAGATAGTCTGCAATAGTCGTACATAGTATAGTTAGTACGTACAACTTGTATTTTCATGTTTTCGCCTTATCAGAATGTATCCGTTTATTATACAAGTTAAATTCAGTATTAGATTCGAGTACGGGAACTTCGGAGGCCGCAAGGAAAGGAAAGGGATTATTGATCTTAGTAGATTCGACGTATTTTGGTGAGTAGACTAAACATCTACCGGGGGATTTTATATGGATGGCGTGATACGCCCGTAGTTTAAGTTTAAATGAAATTTTCCTTTATATATAATTTGATCACATGCATTCATATATATATATATACATCATCATAATTATTAGAACACTGCACAATTATCAACGAGTCTTGCTGCGTATGCACATATATGTATGTTGCACTACACCTCGTCGATATTAAAATGTCACATACGCACTTAGTACCTATTATACTCAATATGATTCTTATCATACCTTAAACATCAATAATGGAAATTATCTGCGTAGATGTTATCGTATTTCATGTTCTGGTAATTTAAATGTCGATATAATATGCATTGAATCATTACGGATTTATGGTTTTGAGTTTTGTATATTATTAAGTTATATTCATTGATTCTTCCTGAATGATGTGATACGTCCACCATGAGATGTTTTTTTTTATTTGGTTTTATTCCGAACCAAGTGGGGGGGGCTATACGGTTGCGGATTTATACGTTATCCAGACTGAGTGAGGGGAGGATACACAGTTGGATATATGGTGGACCCGGTCGAGACCGAGGGGTAGGAAAGCCGCATTTGAGGCGGGGAGCCTAGCGAGGATACTCGATACCGGAGACAGTTATGAAACACGGTGGATATCCAGGTGATACCGACCGTTGTTATGGATTACAGGATCGTTCGAGAAACGATGCCTGATGGAAACAGAAGATTTGTGTCGATGTTGGACACAGAAAAGAATAAACCTTATTGGAATTAATTGATGAGATTTCCTCCTTGATTTTATTCTTAGTAGTTCATGTTCATATTTCTACATGTTATCATGCATTATATTCATTCTTGTTGATGTTAGCTCTGGTTCGTCATACTTACATTATCAGCCGATATATTTTAGTCGTATTCACCGAGTTGGTAACTCACCCCCGTTGTGCCTTTGTTCCTTGCAGGAGTCGTGTGGACGCATAGCAGCAGTGTAGATCCACTCGTCATCTTTTACCGCTCTTTTTGCTAGGTGGGTTACGTATATAGTAACTTCCTATTTTGGATATGTATTTTTTGGATCTAGTATGACTCCATCAGACCATGTATATTTGACTTAGAACACGTTGTGGTTATATGTATATTATTTTGACTTATGAAATCGTTTAGTTGTGTTAAGTTATAGTTCTTTTACGTATACATGAGATTCTTCATTTCGAGTGTTGTATTATTATTGTGTATTGATTCCCGCTGTTGGCTTTGTTTTGCTCCCAACTTGGGATGCAACCTATTCATACACCCTATTACTGTTTTATTATTAATTAAAAAGGGAGTATAGCAATTAGTCGAAGTTTCCAAACACATATATACATCACAAAGCTTGTAAAGTAACTACGACATTAGAATTCCGCACGCAATTAGCAAACTTAACCAATTTTCCAAGAGATGAAAATCCAGTGAGCTAAAGTTCCAAAACAGATCATTTTGAGCCAATTCGGAAGTCCGAATCAAAACGAAACATGCCCGAACCTTTGCAGGAAGTTAGAGCATGAAATTAACATTGATTCGGGGGGCTTAGAGGGCATACCCCACCCCCGATGCCACCACGAGGTGGCCAGGAGGTGAGGCAGACCCGGAACTGCCCAAGGTGGGGCAGTTTCGTATCCCCACCGCCAATTGCACCTTGTGGTGGTCTTGGAGAGTGGGCCCAGACGTTCGGCCCCCGGCGGAGGGTCCCCAGTGTGTGCACGCTGCACCCCACAGCTTCTCGGTTCAAATTGTGAGCCCGCGGGGTGTGCAAATAACTCAAAACCTCACTTTTGAAAATTGTTTTTGTCGACAGTTTTTGTGCGACAAAAACGGCGGAATTCTAACATCGCTACAAGCTATTTAAGGTTTATGAGAGGCTTTGATACCACTGTATGTCAATGTCTCACACCATCATAAAAGATAAATGAGGTGGAGGTATGATGTGTTATTTTATGATAAATGAAGCATGGCTACTTAGTGACTCATGAATGACTATTGAGGCAAGAGTGGTCTTAGATATTTGTTGAGATATTTTGTGAGATATTTTGGCATGCTTCATAGTCATCTCAAGTAGCCATATTCATTTCATTATTATCTTAAACACTCTATCACCTCAAGAGCTATCTTCTTCTCCCTCAAACCCTAATTGTCTAATGTGTTGAGAATCCTGGGGTTAGTGAGTCTTATTAATCCTTAATCACTCTCTATATCCTCTAGGTCGTTTAGATTAGCATTCTAGGTAAGCTAGTTATCTCAACTTAGAGGTAGAAGCTTATGGTAGGCACTCTCAGGTGGATCATCTTCGACTTGAGGAGGCCGACATGGAGGCGCGATCCATACACACTACAAGGAGATCACGAAGAGGAAGAGGATAGCAAGAAAAAGATTGACTGGTAACTTGAGGTATAACTTTCTTACATTGTAGTTAAACCTTTCGGTTAGGGTTTAGTATCGATCCTGGAGTTTAGTCGATATTACGAAGCATATAAAAATCGTTTTTTGCAAACTCCGCCTTCCCGCGAACCCGCGGGGTGCGTGGCATTGACTTACAGTGGTATCAGAGCCAACTAAACCATAACTAATAGATTAAATGAAAAGTAAAACTACAAAACAAAAATAACTCAGAAACACGAAACCATAGATCCAAGTTTTTGTTGAAATTTTCTGAGGCTCCAAATTTTTTTTAAACAACTGCAGAGTGCTCTTTTGGTTGTAAATGAACACAGAACAAAAACGAGACAATTCCACACAAATCTGGCTGGCCAAACATCCCAGAAAACCGGCTTGGCCGGTTCTAATGTGAGGAAATACCTTGAATTTTGTACTGGGTTCTTGTTGCTTGGATTTTGGGTTTTAGGTGTTGTTTGATTTTGCCCATTTTGATTATACTATTAATTCTCTGTTGTGGCAATACGGAGTGTTTCGAAGTCGCTGTTTTTAATGACATTTAACAAGTTTCAGTTGTTTTATGTGTTCATAAACTTCCGCTAATTGCTATATGTCGATTAGTTGGGGGTAGCACATATCTGTGATGATTGGTTTGTGTATATGAACTTTATTGGATCGTTGTGGATGAATAGCCGGGGATGTGAGATGAGAGTTTTTTTATTCGATATAAATTGTAATTTAATGTAATATTATTTTGCGGGGCACATCCAAAATGAAGAAAATTTGAGATAGAATTCTAAGTAACGTGACTAAAACTTCGCACCTTTTTTTCCATTTCTTTAGGAGAGGAAGGAAAGAGAAAGAAAAAGTGTATTGAACCTCAGCAAAAATCTGGTGGATCTAAGATCCTATTTTGTAGAACAGAAATGGAAAAGGGGTCCAGTCTAAGGTAAATAAGGTAAATAAAAGCTTGATAAATCGTAGCGGGTTGAGGTTGTAGCCACCATTGTATTATTTAATTTACTGTTTTTTGCTCCTAGGATAGACCCAAGGTGGGGTGCACAAACTACCGGGTTCTTTGAAGTGCCGAGTGGCCTACTCATTTTACTGATGGAGATTGCTTCACTTCGGGAATTTGGCGGGTAGTTTGTCGCACCCGTAGGGGTCTAGGGTGGGGTTTGGCTATTCATCACGACCGTGGAATCCGTCTTTCGTTATAGGCTTAAACGAAACGCGGAATTTCTAGTATATCCAATATGTTCATCTGTGATTTGGAATGCGTATTATTGCGTGAGACGAATAGATATATTCTATATATGTTATATAGTAGACGTTGCTTAAGTTTTGCACCCGCGCTAGTCCAGCCCCCGCTCTGGCGTTAGTTAAGTAAACTAACGGTGTTAGACGGGGCCCAGTGGCGAATGCGGATGGCATAAGCATATGTTGTATTTTCGTTTCTCTCTGTGATGATAGGTGTAATTGATGGGACTTCATTGATTAATGTAAATCAAACAAACCAAAGCTGCATCGTTGGAACAATTTAAAAAACCACTCGGTTTTTTCAAAAAAGCAAACTTTTAAAAGCGGAGCCTAAACCACTCCTTTAAAAAGCTATGATGGTTCCTTCGATCATATCAAGTTCATTACGTTCATGGTTTTTCCAAAATCCTTCGTAGCCCTCCATCATTTCAGATGGATATTTAGTAGTATTCAAGCATGTATTTTGACCTTCGCCAAGGCATAGTGATTGGTAGCTGTTGAATATTCATCTGTTGCATAGATAGATGCATTGGTTTGGGATAGTCGTACTACCATTTTGGCCTTCGTCAAGAGTATGTACGAGTGGGTTCAATTTAACCAGGATAATGACGGGTAGAACTTGACTTGCGACTTATGATATGTTGGCCTTCGTCAAGGTCATAAGAGCTTGGGGCAAAAATCCACATCGGGAGTTTCTAAAGAAACTGAAACTGTGTTGCATACTATTTAGAGTGTGATAATTTTGGTAGGATTCCTTCAAGGTTATCACACAATGATATTTTGATCCCGATCCTACTGTGAGTATCTGCTACTCCTCGGCATATTTTTTCACTTAACGATCAATGCTATAAACCAAGTAGGTGTCATGACCCGAAATTTATTCATGACCGGCACTTAAATCACGGAACTTTTAAAGGCGTAACGTAACTTATGTAAGCCGAAGCCCAGAAATCGAAATCTTTTTAAAGAAAATAAAAGATGTGAAGTTTTGAAATAAAGGTATGGTGAAATCAAACGTTTTCTTAATGCATAGAAAATGGAACATGAAAAATACAAGTGGATTTTACTATTTGAAAAACATGTTTCGTCTTTTAAAAAAAATTGGGCAGTACCTCCCTTGTATATTTTGATCCAAAACCACATATACATGAGAATATAAAAGGCATCCCTAAGCGGGAGCTATCTCTTCGCCAATTGGCTGAAACTCAACCACGCAAGTCAAAAATATGTATACGACGCCCAACGGCGAAAATCGACACAAAGAATAAGGTAAATAAAGCAAGACATCAAATCCCTCATGCGAACATATAACCCATCGCTCTAAGTCTCACAACCACAAGTCTTACTAAGTCATACTACTTATACAATTAATAGTTTCTAATTGATGGAGTTAACTATATACAACAGGAATAATAATACAAGAGTGGCACGATCCAAATGTCCCACCTACCAAAGAAAATCACCCGAATGCAATCTGTGTGCCAGTGATACTACTACTGATCCATGCAGTCAACCTGCAAGAACTGTGACACAACGGGGGTGAGTTGCCAACTCGTGAGTAAAAAACATCATCAGGTAGAAATCGAATAGAACAACGATTCCTAGGTCAACTATTTCATAAAGGTAATACTATGATATCTTGGGTGACCGTATCTGCATATGTGCCAACAATAATATCGATGCCTATCAGCATGTGGATAACATCTACGTGTCCATCAGTGACACAACAACATCATGCATGTAAATATCATGAAAGCATATGCATGTAAATATGATGATATCAATCAACGTGTGTCCATCAACGACACATCAAAATCATGGAACCTGAGTGTCCAACATCGACACTCAAAATATCATGAAACCCGTGTCCAACATCGACACGTAAATCCTCATATCTCGGGCTCCGTCAGTCCGGATCAGCCCATATAATCTCACAACTCCGGTCGGTATCCTCCGGATAACCGCCGAGCCCAAATACTATCACCGGTAGGTAGTGGTCCCTCTGCCAGGATCATCGTCTACTGAACAACCTACTTTTCTTGCCCCGGAGTACCATACCGGGTCCACCATGTACCCGCAAACGGCCTCATCCAGCTCCTCGAATCAGGTATCACATAACTCATAACCAAGAAAACACAAGGTGGACGTCTCGAAATATCATATAAAGAGAAACCGGGTTTTTAAAACAATACATAATTTCCTTTGAAATATAACCATGGTTCTCAAATCCAAAATCTTATGAAAACAGCATCTCAATACGTATAATCATGAATCATGATGTATGCAACATATAACAGAAATGTGAGCATATCAATATAATGCAACATATAACAGTAATGTGAGCATATTAGTATATCATGCAACATATCATAATGATGTGGTAATTCTACTGTGTAAGTGACATAGCAATTATCGATGACGAAATTGTGTGAGCCGGAAATCTGTGTAAGTGTAACATACGCATCATCGATAATTGTGTAGGTGTACTAGCACAGGTATATGTAATGCAATTAGAATAACACGATCGTAGCATAAAGTACATCGTAAGCTAAATGCTATAAGGTATACGTATCTATAACATATCTGAGTCGATGAATCTATCAATCGGCATCCAGCTTCACAACCTCACGTATGGTATAATCTATCATAAGGCAACCTCTAGTCAAGGGTATAGATCAATCATCAGATAAAACTCATCACGTACGGTAATCCATCGTATGGCGGCATTAAAAAATTAGGGATCTTATCAACCTATATGACAATGAGGGTACGGACCTAACGTCTCGTACGACATATCACTTATTATTCACATCATTATATATGTATATACCTATATCTCAGGTCACATCCGTATCCATCCCATATCATGGGACCCACAAAGGTATGAATTATCTCATATCGACTTGCATCCGTATAACGACATATCAAACCATGTCATCATATCTCATCGTATGCTCTTTTCATCACATCAATATCTCACATCAAGTAATCTTACAAATCTCATGTCGTATTTATCGACCTCATTACATGTTACTATAATCTCATATTTATTCTCTTGCAACTACATATCTATATGTCGTGATTCACATTCACTTTTCATATCCTTATATATCAATTCGAGACATCATTTATATCATATCATGTCAAAGAGTCATATCCCTATATTTCATCTCATATCTCGATATATATATTCAATCATTCATATCATCTCTAACTGTCTTTTTAACCCTATCCATAGTTTTCTAATATAGGTTTCTCCGACTATATTCTATATATCGGTTTCCATTCATAATTTGTGGGGGTGCCATACGCCATCCACCTGACTTCCCCCGTAGATATAAATCTACCCATCTGCGGAACTCCTTGTTCAGCCGTAGTCGATGTGCTTCGTCATCTCGGAATCCATGCGAAGGTACCTAAAATAAATACACAGTCGCAATGGTATTAAAAACAACTCCAGAAAACCAATACGGCACACGGTGCGCTCATAGGTTAGAACCTATAGCCTACGCATGCAAAAACCACCAAGAAACCCTCATCGTTGACGTACAAACATCAAACCACCCAATACAATATCAATTACCAAATCCCAATTTCATAAATCACAAATACCATATTCAGCAACTCAAGAAAATGGTCCTAGATTTAGTATCAGGTAAAATGGACATAAACAAGAAGTGCGGTGGGGTAGTATATGGGGTATGTGAGCTACAGAACCAATTCCAACACCAATACCCACCATTGACCCTGCGACATAGGCAGAATTTCTGGCCCGGCCGGCCCTAGAGGCTCAGTTTAGGTTCGACTTCTCAGGGTGGTCTTATAGTGCACAATCTAGGTCAATAGAGTTGCTAAATTTTCTCAGAAACTTCACAGGTTGCTCCAGATTCCTTGTAGGCCAACGCAACTTCACAAAACCGACACGGGGAATATCCTAAGTCCATATTTTGGTTTTAATATCATGTCTTGGCCAGTAAAATCAACACTAAGGTCTTGTAGCAGCCCCTAAACATCAAAAATCCATAAAATTACCTAAACCCTCTCTTGGGATTTTCCAACCATCACTAATCTAAACAAGTTTAACTCTAAACTAAACTAGGATGCTAAAGAACTTAAAGCTAAACTAAATGAAAGGAGATATACCTCATTTTGAAACCCAAGAATTTTCTTGAGTTGCTCAATGTCTTCAAAATCCAACTTTGAAAGGTCCAAAGTGTTGAGGATGAGGTGGGGAGCATCTTTAATGAATGGAGTATAGGGTTTTAGAGAAGATTTTGTGATGAATCATGAGGGTAGAAGTGAGGGGTGTAGGGTTCCTAGGCATACCCATGAGGTTCTACAAGTGATCAAACATGGCCAATTCAAAAAATTTCTATGTGCCAAGTGACCCTAAGCAAGATCGTAACTAGAGGTATCGGCGAAACTATGCAAGTTAACAACTTTAACTAGAAGTGAACAGAATATACAACCTTTATAGATCCAGTCCTCCACCTCCACAGCTCCGTGAAGATGTCCCTCCGCTGCGATCATCGGATCCCGGACTCTGGCGATGGTTTCGTCGAAGAAATGATCGGGCTAGGTCGTCGACTTCGATGCCGAAGATGATCTATGTCGAGGCAACTCAAGATCAAGCTCCAACTTCACCAAATCATGAAACTTATGTAGAAAACACCCTATACTACATGGCAAGTGGTAGAGGATGAAGAAATAGGAAGTGGGTTCACTTTAGAATTGGATTTCTCACTCTTTTTCTCAAGGCACCATTAAAGCTAGAATGGTTTCTTCTTCTTGAAGAAGAAGAAGAAAAAGAATATGATAAGATTTTTTGAAAAAAGAAAATAAAGTCATTCTTATCATTTTAGCAACCATGGTTTATTGTAGAGAATAAACTAGGGTTAGGTGAATGGTTAGGTTTAGGAAAGAAACAAGAATGGTCAAAGCTTTTTGAAGCTTCAAGGAAACAAACAAAAGAAGCAACCATTTCTTTTCTTGCCCAAAATTAAATAAATAAATTAAATAGTTAAGAAAAGATAACAAAACCCTAACCATTCACTTAAACATGGTTTAAACTAAATATACACCCAAACTTGCAAGTATCATCAAACATGATACAATCAAGTGCTCAAAAATATATCACATATACAATGTGCACATCAAGTGAGAAAATCCATTTTAAGTGAACAAATACTAGTTAATGCAAAGTAATATATCAAATATATAATTATACATTAAATTATTAAATCAACACTTGATTTAACGATCTGGTCATATCGCATATGACTAGCTAATATCCGATGTATCGACTTATCGAATCAATCCTTGATTCGATAACTAGGTTATATCGCATACAACCAATCGATACATTCATCGTGAGAATAGAATACGGTATCACATACACGCATTATTCTCGGTTCCGGACATATCTCATATGCGCTCCTATTTCGTTTCGCTTGAGCCAGGAAACCTCTGTGTAGGACTCTAAAGACTCGTCAATACGCCGGCAGTGGGTGATGATCATATCAAACACCCACAAGCCGCAAGCGGTCAGCTAAACGTAACGGACACCCGGGTATTGAGCAATTAGATGATCGACGAGAAAGACCGCTCACACTCCTGTGAATCCAACCAGTAACACTTACCGTACAGTCCGGTCTGTTCGTCTGATTTGTCGTATATCTCGCTTAGGGGTGGTAAACGTCAGACCCCAGTAGCTCAATAAGTCATGCCGATATAAGGTCCATAACATAGCATGAAACTACTGATAACACTTACCAGTAGATCAGTGCAACCCTAGCTTGGGATTTCCAGTTATGGCCAGTCGAGCATAGCACAACATCAACCCCCAATACCGGGAGAGACGAATACCCTCCTATCGCTCATTGCCTCCATGTGAATCGGGACTGTACCCAAAAACCACCTGTTTGCATGACTCAGTAGAGCCGTGGTAGGGTGGAAATGAAAGCACAGTGGGAGACACACAAGAGTCTATGATGATCTCGGGTCAACAGACTAAGCTGTACCAGTGTCACCAGAGAACTGCCATCTGACGTGAGGTATAATACCATCTGGGAGTTCTTGGCGAGTCCGTTCAGTGTACTCGGTCACCACTGAGCACCCGCATATCATCTCTGATGTCAAACACCAATGGATATGGGATCATCCATCGCCCATCACATGGGTCGAGAAGATATACGCTAGTCTACTCTGGAATATCGATGCCCCGTCTCGATATTCCCACGACTAGGAACATTGAAGGATGAACTCATGGACTACCCAGGCCCCACTAGTATAATCTACATCATAGTCCTGGAAGTCGAGTACACATCCTAAGGGCTTTATCAACATGTAATCAGAGAGGCAGAAAGTATACATGTTAAGATCACTAGTAAAATAAGGGGTTGCCCCTACGGATATTGACATCCGTAGGGGCAATTTAAGTTTGGCCCTACGGATTAATCCGTAAGGCTAAAAGGTTGCCCCTACGGGCATAGACAACCAAGAATAAAAATATTAATTCTTAATTTGGTGTTTTCCCCTACGGAGCCGCAAACAAAGGACCTACGGGTATATCCGTAGGGGCAAGTAAATATCGATTTAACAAAATCCCAGATCGATCGCCTACGCTCGCTCACTTTCTCTCTATCTCGATCGCGCGCGAAAAAATTCCCCAATTCGCCACGCCGTCGTCGCCAACGTCGTTCTCCTCGTCGCCACCGCCGGTTTCGTCGCCACCTCAGCTCTCGTCACCACCGCGGTTCAGGTCGTCGCCCCAGCCCCAGCGCAGCAGCGGTTCAGGTGAGTAAATCTTTGGATTACTTCGGGCTTAGGGTTCAGGTGAGGTAAATTAAAGATTTTTGGGATTATTTTGGGCTTAGGGTTCATGGCGCGCGAGTTGGGGTTGGGCAGGGGTCGCAGTCGGGGTCGGGGTCGGGGTCGGGGTAGGGTTAGGGTTGGTGTTCGGCTGCTGTGGGGTGGGGCTGGGGTTAGGGTTTGCCTTAGGGTTGGAGTTGGGGTTTAGCTGGCCGCACTGGGTTTAGGGTTAGGTTGGGGCTGGGCTGGGGTGGGGCTGGGCTGGGGTGGGGCTGGGGGCGGGGGCTGTGGCTGGGTTGGGGTTAAGTGGTGGGGAGTTGGAAAATTATTCTAGTATGTATCCTTACACTCTAGTTAGTATAGCAAGATGCCCAGATGTGTTCTTGTGTACTGCTGTGTAAACCATTCTTTCACCAACTAATTCATAGCAAAACTGGCTTTGGTGTTGTCAATTGATGTAGCCTTGAAAACTGGCTTTGTTGCTGGCTTTAGTGTTGTCAATTGATGTAACCTTGAAAACATTGTTATATCATCCGATCACATTTATTTCTTGTAGATGTTTTTTGGATATTGGATGCATTGTTCATATTTGATATGTAAAAATAAAAAAATAAAAAATTGTAGTCAGATTCATATTGAAAATGGATGTTAAGTGTTCTTTGGGCTCATATCGAATATGTTGGATGATTAGTGTCCTTGGGCACATGGATTCTCAAAGTCTTAAGGTTGATTCATGAATTTATGTGTCTTTTTTGTTTGTTTTGTACCAAATGAAAATGAAAGATGATGGTTTACGAGTTTCTTATTCTTTTGTTTGGTTGTGCCCAAATTGTGGACATGGATTTTTTTGCAAATCCTTACTTTTTTCGACGGAATGGAAAGGGCTCCAAATATCCTAGTTGCATCAATCAATCCTAAAATCAAGTTTGCAAACCAAATACAAAACTGGCAAGTTTTTATGGATTTGATATTCCAAAAATCCAACTCCAATCCAAATCCACTGAGGGGTTGTTTGTTTCATGGAATTAGAGCGTAAGTATGGAGGCGACAATTACTGTAGTAACACCAATGTCATGTTTTTAGTTTGGACGAGTATTGTTGCCGAAGGCTAGTGATTTGGTACTAAATGCTGTTGAATTGCTTGAATTATTAAGCAACTTGGGGTTAGGGTTAGGTGGATTGATGACAACAAAATACCAAAATTTATAACTATATTACTCATATAATGTGTATGTCATGTGAAAGCTAGATGAAGGTCGAGGCAAGCATAACAAATTTGTTGGATGGGACAATATCAATAGGAGCTCAATGCTATTTGGAAAAATAATAATTCAAAAACATAGTGGAGTTTCCGATTGGTGGCATGGACTAGTTTGATGTATGTTGTTGGTTTGATTTATGAAAAAATAGGGAGACAACATGCATGTATGCATATCGGTAACATCTGCCAATATGCCATATCCAGACCGCAATCTATTTTTGCCTATTGGCTAATATGAAAATATCGGCCCGCGTATATGACATAATCAAAGTTGTTAAAACATGATACGGTTTGTGTTTCGTTTTTTTATTTATCAGTTCTATCAATGTTGCGTATAACACTTTATGATATCAGTATCCTACATTTGTAGTTTTAATTGTTGATTGTTATAGATGAATACCATTGCAATAATAGTTTTTGGTTGATGAATGCTATTGCAATGTAGGATGATCAGTTCTATCAATCTTGATCTCAATGGTTTAAAATCATGTTACATATACAACACGAATGCACAACAAACGCATAATTAGAGAGCGACTCGAGATATTCAGGTTAAAACCAATATATGATACTCGATGATAATATGAAACCTTCATATTCCCATCGATACTCATATATGAAACTAAAAGCGCCACTTTGTCCCTACGGTGCCCGACATTTTAATTTAAAAATATTAAATCTTAATTTGTTGTTTGGCCCTACGGAGCCGCAAACTAATAACCTACGGTTATGTCCGTAGGGGCATCTAAATGGGAATTTAATAAAAAAAGGCACAGAAATGCCCTACGCCTCGATCTCTTTCCCTCTCATTCCCAAAATTTTCTCGCGTTCCCGTGTCTCCAATTTTCTCTTCGTCGCCACCGCGCGCCATCCGTTCTCAGCCCGCCACCGCCTTCCGTTCTTGGCCCACCACCGCCCTCGTTCTTCCTCGTCGAGTTCCTCGTCGCCGATATTTGTGCCTACATTGATGCCTCAAGCAACGAATCAAATGATGTGGATCACAAACTAATTAAATAAATTTTGAATACCAATCTGGACTGGGATTTGAATACCAATCCTAGTTTGCTATATTTTTTTATATATAGTAGATGGTGATACTTCTTTAAGTAAAAAAAACCCTACACTTAAGCGAAATCATAAATCGAAACACACATATATAGATTACAACTCATACATGGGTATCCTCAAATCTAACTTTCATTGAATTTGCACGCGCACTTAAAATAACAACCTTTATACTAAAAAATTATGTATGCCATTACTTAGTAGTTTATGGTTTTTAGACGCAAAAGCCATTTGAGAAATACTTTTCCAACCCACTATTAATCCATATTCTCAATATAGTCATTGAATTTGCACGCGCACATAATAAGAAGGAGAAGACAATAATGTGGCAGAAGAAGAAGGAGAAGACAGTAATGTGGCAGAAGAAGAAAAAAATGACATTCCTCGTTCTCTGTTTCAGCATCAATCTTCTGATATGAACTAATGATGGCTTTCACATAGGCTTTTCCCTTTAGAGACTTCTTAGTGTCCAATGGAAAGCATACATCAGATTTGTGCAGGTCGGTTTCTTCTATGACTTTTAAGAGTCTCAACTGATTCTGTAAATTACACCCTAATTGGGTGATACTTTTACCACTTCTCACTGCAGGTGCGCTCTCTAATATCCATTTTGAATGTAATATTATAGATATCCATGCCTGTTTATGTCAAAATTACTTATATTGTCAATGTTTGATTGTCTAGTTGTTGGTGATGCGTCCATATCAGGGACAGAGGCCACTCCCGTTCCTCCAGGTATGTTTATCTATTATATAGGGCATGTATATTGATTTAGAATGCTATATCATAAATACACACACATTCCTTTTGCTCTTAGTCGTCCAACTCATTATCATGGGCTGCTTGATGAGATTAGATTTGCGCCTGATGATCTACAAGAGCTTGTTCACTCCCTGTCATATGTGTAAGCAGCGCTATATGCGTGTTTACCTTGTTAGTATGTATGTACTGAAATTAATTAATATTATTCAAATTTTGATACATGCAGATACCAGAGGAGCACATCTTCTATCTTTGTAGGTAAGGCTTTGAATTTGTTGATTTTGGTATTTCTTGTCAATTTTATAGACCAGTATGTGCTAAATATAATGTTCTGACAGTTGCTAGGGGGAAGGCAACATTCGAGGCTGCTGACCTCAGTCCTGGACGCCGCACACGGACGGCACCACGGAGGTTGGGAGAGAGGCCGAGGACTGGGCTCTAGCAGGGCCCATATGAGGTTGGACTCCACCCCGGTGGTTACTTCCTCCGTCTCCAGTGAGCGACGTATCCAGCAGGAACTGGAGAGCTTGAAGGCCACCGTTCAGGAGTTGAATGAGATGCTGGTATGTATACTACTTAATAGTAAAATATAATGTCATATTATAGATATCAACATATCCAATATCAGTACATAGCCTGAGCTTATTTGGTTGTAGACTTATGTTTTATTAATCATACATGTACATATCTAATTAAAATAAACTACAGTTTTTCAAACTAGATATCCAAATGGGGTTTCGAAATAACTCGATAATGATAAGAATTCGAATGTGGGTGTAGGAGAGGGTGGTTGAGCGGGCCCAGGCCTCGGGGATCGATTTTACCGGACAGAACGATCCGAGGCTGCTGACCCCAGTTCTGGACGCCGCACACGGAGGGCACCACGGAGGTTGGGAGAGGCCGGGGATTGGGCCCTAGCAGGGCCCATATGAGGTTGGACTCCACCCCGGCGGTTACTTCCTCCGTCTCCAGTGACTGGCATGTCCATCATGAACTGGATAGCTTGAGGGCCAGCGTTCAGGAGTTGAAAGAGATGCTGGTATGTATACTACTTTATAGTAAAATATCATTTCATATTATATACATATCAACATATCCATAATTAGTACGTAGCTTGAGCTTATTTGGTTTTAGACTTAAGTTTGATTAATCATACATACATATGTAATTGAAATAAACAACGCTTTTCCAAACTAGATATCCAAACAGGGTTTCGAAATAACTTAATAATGATACGAATTCGAATAATAAACAGTTCTTACACGCTTCTTACACACGTTATATCCAGACGCGACAGGGTAGATCGGCCGAGCCTCCACACACATCTCCTTCGGCTGCGGCTCCGCAAGCCACTACATCGGCTGCGGTTCCGCAGACAGCTCCTGTAGCTCCACCGCCCACTCAGACTCCCGCAGCCGCGGCTCCGCAAGCGACTACCTCGACGGTGGCTGCGCAGACCACATCGCCGGTTCTACATGCCGCTCAGACTCCCGCTCGCGACGAATTGCAGATTTTATTGACCGAGGAGCAGGCGCGCGTTATTCTATCGTTATTCAGAGGTGGAGCTGGACCGAGCTAGGGTAGATTTTTGGTTCTTTTTTTTTGAAACATGTATTTATTTATATCATATACATTGTACTACATTTTGAAACGATATTGATATTGGTTTGTATTTATATCATATTCAGTTTTTGTGTTTCTTTTGTATATTATATATATGCGTGAGATGTGATTATGAATACTGCAATATATGATTTGATTGATGTATATATTATTGTGCACAGGGCGGGAAAAAATCAAGCAGCCCATTTTTTAAAAAAAATTACAGACAATATGTACCTACAGATTAATCCGTAGGCACTCATGTTACCCCTACGGATATGTCCGTAGGGGCTACATATCTGCAGTAACTGATATTTCCCCCAGATCTCAGTGCCAGGAGGTTGGGAAAGCCCCTACGGATATATCCGTAGGGGCCTCTGACTCTCCCCTACGGCGTTATCCGTAGGGGAAAAATATCAGGAATCCTGAATTTATGCCCCTACGGAAACGTACCTACGCATATACCCGTAGGGGCCTGTACAGGCCCCTACGGATATACCCGTAGGGCCAAGTAATTTATTAAAATAAACCGTAAATAATATAAAATCATATACCCTACGGCGTAATCCGTAGGGGGAGATGGACCTACAAACATATCCGTAGGGGCAAGAATTTAACCGTAGGGGCAAGTTCAGGGCCTCAGCTTGCACCTGCGGCCTTTGCACCTACGGGGTATTTTTTCGCCCCTACGTATATATCCGTATGGGCAGTGGGTTGCCCCTACGGATTTATTCGTAGGGGCAACCCTTCTTTGTAGTAGTGGATAAAGAGCAACCAGATAGCATACTATCATGTCGAGCAAGAAAGTCCTACCTATATATGTCCTAGCATCCACTACAATATACATCCTATGTACAGTAATGGCCTCTAGGGCATACATATAACTAACAAGGGGAAGCTTGAAGAAGAAGGAGTTGAAGAAAATAATGGGGAGGGGAAATGAAGGCAACCCTCTCACTTTCTCTCTCTCTTTCTTATTCTCACCCTCTCACAACTCATGCCTCACTCTCTCTCTCCAATGATTCACTCTTTTTCCATTTTCTATTTTTCTTTTCTCTAAAAGCCAAATATCAACAAATACCAATAAAACAACATGCAACCAAATTCAACATGTCATGGTGCACTAACCATGGAAAAATGCAGAAACACGGATTTGGCTTAACCGCGATCAGTAGTGCACTAATCAATTTTTATTCAACTGCATATAATTAATTATAAAAATGCCAAATCAAATAAATATATTTTTAAATGAATAAATCATTTTATTCTCCAATTATTTCACAAATATTGGTATATATATTTATATCATTTTACGAAAACCCCAAATTCGCAAATCGGGTAGTTTTCGCGAAATATATTATTTTAATATTAAATTCCAAAAATAATATTTTATATTTTCTGAAATATTTCAGTAGGTGCCTAGATCAGTGTTAGCGGGGCTACGGCTCCAGGGAAAAGAGGTTATTTAATTAAGGAACTTCGCGAAAGCGTTGTAAAACCTCCCTCGAAGTACCGACACTAGCCTGGCCGAAAGGTTAAGAAAGAATTGTACGGTGAGATTAATCCTAACTAATTCTTCTTTTATAGGTTGAGGAATGATTCGAGAAATAGTGGGAGCTATCCTATTTTCATATATTAAAAACCAATCTAAACTTACAAGAGAATCATGCTAAAGTGTTTCTTCTCTCTCTCATAATTGCAGCGACTAAGATGACCAGCCTTAGGTTACTTTTAGATAAAAACATATTGACGAGACCAAACTATAAAGATTGGCTTGAGAATGTCTAGCTGGCCATCACACATGACAAACTGGGCTATCTTCTTACTACTAAAGCCCCCGACATCCCAGGTCGAGATTCCAGGGTAACGGATAAGGAGATCCGTAAGACCTAGGAAATTGACAGTGCAAAAGCCAAGTGCCTCGTGCCGGCCTTTATGGATAATGAACATCAGATGCGGTATAAGAAGATGGATCTTGAATCCATCTTCCTCCATACTAAGAACTTATATGGAGAACAATCTCGTTTTGCAAGATACGAGACATCGAAGAAACTATTTCAAGCGAGGTTGGCTATCGGGTCATCTGTAGGGGACCACGTCCTTAAGATGTTCGGCTTAATTGAAGAGCTCGCGGACCTGGGGACCACGTTGGAGAACGAGCTCTATATAGACTTGATTCTACAGTCCCCCCTCTACCTACGCCCAGTTTATCTTGTATTTTAAAATTCAAAGGAAGGAAGTTATACTTCTATAACTCCTCAACATGTTGAGGAGCGCTGAGGGAATCCTGCAGAAGTCCAGGAAGACACCCACTCTGCTTGTTGGAGGATCTTTCTCTTCTATATCCAAGGCGACAGCCAAGGGGAAGAAGAAGAAGGCCCCCACCAAGCCGAAATGCGGTGTTAGTAAGGTAGAGGCACGAGGCAAGGCAAAAGTTGGGGGGTCGACGGTAGGGAAGGAAGAATGCTTCTACTGTCACAAGAAGGGCCATTGGAAGAAGGATTGCAGGGCCTGGAAAGCCAAGGACCAGGGTGCAAAGTAGGTTATGGATTCGTCTTCAGGTGTGTTTGTGATTGAAAACTGTCTGTCAATCAACTCTACTTTCTGGCTATTGGATACCAGATCCGGATCTCATATCTGTAATTCTTTGCAGGCACTGAGAAGCCGTAGAGTTTTGAAGGCAGGTGATATGACCCTTAGGGTTGCTAACGGAGCGGGCGGGGATGCTGTGTCCGATGGGGAATATCAGTTAGGATTGACAAGTGGACATATTTTGGTTTTGCGCAACGGTTTTTGTGTACTTAGTTTGACTTGCAATATCATTTCTGTATCTTTGTTATCTAAAGAAGGTTATGATTTTACATTTGTAAGCAATGTCGTAAACATCCACCTTAATCATAATTTGATTGGGTCGGTTACACTAAACAATGGTATATACGTATTAAACCAACTCCAAGTTTTCAATGTCCAGAACACACACAAAAGAACGTCTCCATAATTAAATCAAGCTTTCTTATGGCATTGTAGACTGGGTCATATAAATGAAACACGGTTGAACAAGTTACATAAAGAAGGATATTTGGATCCGTTCGAATATCAGTCTTATGCAACTTGTCAATCATGTCTCAAAGGAAAGATGACAAAGACTCCGTTCATTGGACATGGAGTAGGAGCGAGCGTGATCTTGGGACTCATGCATAGTGACGTGCGTGGTCTAATGTCTACACATGCAAGAAGTGATTATTCCTATTTCATTACTTTTACGGATGATTTCTCTAGGTACGGACATGTTTTCTTGATTAAACATAAATCCGAGGCCTTTGAGAGATTCCGAGAATATAAGAATGAAGTAGAAAAACAAACCGGCAAAAGTATCAAGACACTTAGATCTGATCGAGGTGGTGAATACTTAAGTTCCGAGTTCCTGGATTACTTAAAAGCAAATGGAATTCTCTCTCATCTTACTCCTCTATACACACCACAACACAACGGTATATCAGAAAGGCGGAACCAAACCTTATTGGATATGGTACGTTCCATGATGAGTAACGCTGAGTTACCGTGATCCTTCTGGGGCAATGCACTAGAATCAATTGCATATGTTTTGAACAAGGTTCCAACCAAGACTGTGCCTACCACACCATATCAGATGTGGAGTGGGAAGAAACCCAATCTTCAGTATCTGAAGATATGGGGATGTCCAGCTTTTGTTAAAAAGCAGCATGTGGACAAGCTCGAG
The DNA here is from genome assembly GCA_030015575.1 of Agapanthus africanus. NCBI lineage: Eukaryota > Viridiplantae > Streptophyta > Magnoliopsida > Asparagales > Amaryllidaceae > Agapanthus > Agapanthus africanus. The sequence continues at coordinate 179,323,116 of JASDDO010000031.1, read as the reverse complement.
GCACGCTCAGTACTATGTAAGTTTGTGGGATACCCAACGAACTCTAGGGGGTATCTTTTCTATTATGCAGAGGAACAAAAGGATTTTGCTTCTCGTCATGCCCACTTCTTGGAAATTCAATTTTTAGAAAAAGAGATAAGTGGTAGATGAATAGAACTGGAAGAAATTCCAAAACCACAAGCTATTACTGAAAGCATGGTGGAACCAGAAGTTTCAAAAGAACGGGAAATCCCCGCGCCACTCTACAGGAGTAGTAGGTTGTCTCATCCGCCCGAGAGATACTACGGTTTTAACATAGACGGGGATAAAAAGGATTGGATCATTAAAAATGATGAGCCAACTAGCTTCCAGCAAGCCATTCAGAGCAGAGACTCGGTAAAATGGCTTGATGCAATATGGACCGAGATGGAGTCCAATAACACCAACAAAGTACGGACTTTGGACATTCATCCAGAAGGGGTAAAACCCGTAGGCTGCAAATGGATCTTCAGAAAGAAGATTGGTGTAAATGGATAGGTTAAAACCTATAAGGCTAGACTTGTTGAAAAAAGGTTTTCTTCAAAGGCCAGGTTTAGACTATGATGAAACCTTTTCTCCAGCGGCTATGCTCAAATCCATTCGGATCCTTCTTTCCATTGCTACCTTCCACGATTATGAGATTTGGACGATGGACGTAAAGACCGCTTTTCTAAATGGACATTTGGAAGAGTGCGTCTATATGGATCAGCTAGAGGGTTTCATTCGGTATGGGAGCAGCGAGAAATTGTGCAAGTTTCATAAATCCATTTATGGATTAAAGCAGGCATTGCGGAGTTGGAACATCTGTTTTGATGAGACTGTCAAAGAATTTGACTTTATCAAAAATCCAGATGAACCATGCATCTATACTAAGATTGTAGCAAGAACTGTTGTATTCCTCGTCTTGTACGTCGATGACATTCTCTTGATAGGAAATGACATTCCTATGCGACAATCAGTCAAAGAATTTTTATCACAAAGGTTCTCCATGAATGATGTAACACCTTAGAATGTGTTTTGGGGATGATTATATTTTAATGTATGGTTTTTAATAAAAAGTTTACCAAATTGATTTTTAATTATTTTATCCTATTTAATGGATATTTTATTAGATTTTTCCTAGGCTTGCACACACTTGTGCATGTTAACTAAGGTGTTAATTTGGGGTTTTGACATGATTAGCAACATGGTGAGCTAACCATTTCTTTAAGCTAGTTTAAAAAATTATATTAAGTGCTTTGGGTTTTCTTTGCATGGTTGTTCTTTTAAAAAGAAAAATGAAAAATGAATTTAAAAGGGTTTTTAAATTGGGTTGAATGTTGACCATGAGAGAGAAAGAGAAGCATGGTGCTACATGGTTTAGGCCATGCTCATTTAATGATGAGAGAGAGGGAGAGTGGGAGGGGTTCTTGCCTTTCTCTCATTTCTCATTCTCATTCTCTTTCTTCTCATTCCCTCACTCTCATTCTCTCTCACACACACACACAAGGCAGCAGCAGCAAGCAGCTCCAGCAGCAACACCAGGAGCAAGCAGCAGCACCAGAAGCAACATCGGCATCAGCAACAAGCAGTAGTAGCAGCAACAACATCAGCAGCAGCATCTACAACAGCAGCAGCAAAGGCCCCAGCAACTTGCAGCAGCTCTTCTTCCTCCATACACTCTTTCTGCTACTTCTTAGGGTACCATAGGGTATATTTTCTGAACCCAATTCCCTTTTTCCTAGCTTGTATGTAAAATTAGCTTCGGTTTGCATTTAAAGTTAATTTAGTGCTAAATTATGGTGATTTATGTGAGATGTTGTCCAAGTGATGATTGTGTTGGTTAACCCTACTTATTCAAGTGTTGTGAGGGTAACTTTAACTGAGAATGAACTCAGATTTCACTAAAATACCATAGGGATTCCTTTTGTGTGCAAATCGGTGTTTTTAAGCGATTTTATGGCTTTCTGTGATCTGCTATTGACCCGGATCCTTCAGGGCAAAATTGAGAAAACTGGAACATGCTCACTAGGTATAAACTACACCGACAGAACACGAGCCCCTACCGACAGAACACGAGCCCCTCATTCAAAGCCCAGGCCGCAAATTTAATCAGATTGGTCGCAAATTGCGGCCAGGATAGGGTGTTGGGTCTTGGAGTTTTGGGTAGGGTTGTCTGCAGTGTATTTTAGTGTTTTGGCATGTATAGTTTTGTGAGAATTGACCTGTAGGAAAATCTGGGACAATATATCGTATTTTTAGTTCATTGTGTTTGCGCGATACGCGCGATACGTGAGTGGGTTCTGCGACCCAGCGTGTCGCGGTAGTTATAGACGCGTATACACACGTTTTAGCGTATCGTGCACACACGCGTTTAGTTCGCAACACGAGTTTCTCGTTTAGTGTCGATATCGCGTTTTGCGAGATAATTTGCTTATATATGATTTCCTTGTCTAATTTTCAGGTTTGCAGGCGGGGACTACGGACACAGCTACAGGGGAAACAGGTGGTAGGATTCACCTAGCGTGGAGCGCTGGTGAGTAGATTTAACATCTACAGGGGAATCGCCCGCATGGCGTTATGCGTCTTGGCTAGAATTCTAATACTTGTCGCATATTCTACGTCATTGTTAGAATTGAGCCTTTACCCTATTTTTTTAGATATAGTTGTACTGTGACTAGTAGCCGTAGGACACTGCACATAATATTGACGGTTCATGTTGCACGAGCACGGATTGTATGCTACACACACACCGTCAATAATTGCCATGTCACACACACAAACCATTATAGATATTATATTACTTATCTCATTTGACATTTAGCTACAAAGATACCTTGCTCATATTTTACTTATACCCAGGGGGTATACTACATCCTTTACTTATAGCTAGACACCTATACTTAGCTATACCTTGTTGATCTCGCATACATTTGGTTTCAGCTACATATTTTCCTTTATATGCTTGCGTTTCAGATATAACGCACATATTTTTAGTCATGGATTTGCTCATTGATATTTGGATTTTACATGATGTTTTCTCGATTTGGGAACCGCGAGAGTTCATGAAATTATGCATTAATTGAAAAACCCGGTTTCCTTGATATGATATTTGCGCAGCCACCATGAGATTTATCGGTTCTGATTATATACTCCATACGAGAAGTGGGTGCCGTATGAGGGTACATGGTGGGACCCGGTATGGTTCCCCTCGGCAAGATGATCGATGGATTTTGCCGATTGAGCCTGGAGGCGGGCGAGTACCTACCGGTGACAGTACCAATGACTCTGCGGGGATCATGGGGATACCGTTGAGAGTCATGTACGTATGGATACGTGGGAAGGCGAGGGTCAGAGCTAGGCACTCATGCTTTCCGGGGTAGCGTATTATATGTACCTATCAGGATGCTAGTCTTGGTGACGGCATCTGATAGATCAGTATTTCTGTGTTGATGCTTGGCACATTGATTTCATGATATTTCTTTTGACACCTTTATATATATAACAGGGGATTTAGATGTTGTTATATATATCCTTACACCAATATTAGTGGAGTGGGATGCTAATATATGTGTATTGACCCTATCATGTTTATTTCTGCAAATATATATCTAGGATGTTAGAATTTTACTTGGGATTTGATTTGGGATATTAGGTGATTCATTGAGATTGGATACCGGATACATATGAGATTACCGATTTGTACATTCAGGATATAGGAGATTACTCGATATTGTACATTGGGGAGATGTGAGACTTATATGATATGAGAGCCCAACTTGGGGGCTGATTTGAGGAATTGGGATTTGAGTGTCTTGATGGATTATGATCCTACCACGATGTCAGGTTTCCGTGGGATGACATATTTTACTCCATACCTCATACGTATTTGTTTATGCGCTGTTTTATGTATTAGTAGTACCTATTAGTGTACCCTTCATGATTGCTGCATATCTAAATTCTCATATCCCTATTGCATGATTATTGCATACTATTGTCATATCACTATTGCTTCACACATTGATATGACCTGTTATTACAGCTAATTGCATATCTTAGATTCATGCTGTACGTACATACCTACGATTACCTGCATATGTTATTTACTATTCACGAGTTGGCAACTCACCCCCGTTGTGCCACAGGTGTTGCTGGGTGTTCCCCATAGTAGTCGAGGCAGGCTATTCATCTATCATCATTTGCTACAGATACCGCATCGGCTCACAGTGTGCTATTTGTCTTATGTGGGTTATCTGTAATTTGTATTGTACATTCGTTGTATCTTGTACTCTCCATCTATTATTATGTTGTTGATTAAGAAACTTGGTGAGGACGATATTGTATATTATTTGTGGATTTGTTGTCTTTTACATAGCTTTATCTCTATTGTATTTATTTATTCGCTACGGCTTCGTATATTTGTTGTGGTTGATGTTTTCCGCCATTGGGCATGTAATTGCTCCCGTTTGGGGATGTTTCATTTATATTTATGCTGTACCCATTTTTGGGGCTAGTTTTTACAAAGGGGGTGCTGCCAAAATTTTAAAGAAAGAAGTTGGGCTTTTAAAGAATTTGGGTTGTGATTTCAAATGTTTCAAAACTGCTATTATCTTTTCTTGTCTTTTTAATGGTTTAGATTTCTGGGTTTTGGCTTTCTTTTACTGTGTTACGTTTTTAGGCGTTGCGTAGTATTAGGGCCGTCACGTGCCAATTTCGGGTCGTGACAAAAGACCTGGGTGATTCCTCTTAAATTCTGGGGATTCAGATCTATCGTGATAGATCTAAGAGGATGTTGGGACTTTCACAGTCCAGGTACATCGACACCATACTGAAAAGATTCAGTATGGAAGATTCAAAGCGCGGTAATCTACCGGTTTTTCACAGAATCACCCTCCCTAAAGAGATGTCTCCCAAGACTGATTTGGAAAAGGATCACATGTCAACTATACCCTACGCTTCTGCGGTAGGCTCTATAATGTATGCGATATTGTGTACCAGACCAGATGTTGCTTACGCACTAAGCGTGGTAAGCCGGTATATGTCAAACCTTCGGGAGAAGCACTGGATAGCAGTAAAGAACATTCTCAAGTATCTGAGAAGGACTAAGGGGATGTTATTTGTGTACGGTGGAGAAGACCTCTAGATCGAGGACTTTGCTGACTCCAGCTTTCAGAGTGACAAGGATGACTCCAAGTCCATGTCGGGTTATGTCTTTACCCTCAATAGAAGGGCGGTCTGTTGGAAGAGCTCCAAGCAGGACACCGTTGTTGACTCGACGATAGAAGCGGGGTACATCACCGCATGCGATGCCGCAAAAGAAGCAGTTTGGATAAGGAAGTTCTTAACAGAACTTCAGGTGGTTCTGTCCATTGTTGATCCAATACCTCTGTATTGTGACGACAACGGGGCAATAGCTTTAGCAAAGGAACCCAAGTCCCATCAGAAGTCCAGACATATCTTGAGGCGGTATCACCCGATCAGGGAGATCATGGATCGCCAGGAGATCGAGGTACGAAGAGTTGATACGGAGAACAGTACTGCAGATCCACTTACAAAGGCCATCCGTCAGACGCAGTTCGAGAGGCTATTCGAGATGATAGGTCTGCGATATGCCAACACATGGCCTTAATGCAAGTGGGAGATTGTTAGTGATATATGCCCTAGAAGCCATTATTGTATAGTACTAGTTTGTATATTACATTTTAGAAGCTTGTGATATACACCGATTTTATGACAGTCTTGCTCAATATGGGAGTATGCTACTTGGTTTGTTTCTATCTTAATATGTGTATATATTTCTTTTAGCATATCGCTAATACATATTGGTAGAGCCCTTAAGATCTTTGCTTGACTACCAGCGTTGTGATGGCGGTCACACTAGTGGGGGCTGGGTAGTCTATAAGCACATCCTTATACAGGTCTCTAATTGTTGGATTATGACATGTCATCGATACTCCAGAGTAGACTAGTGTATATGCTTCTCATCGCAGCAAGGGAGATGGTCTGTCCCACAGCCATTAGAACGTCGTACTGGAGATAGTATGTAGGTGCTCATTGGGTTATGAGTTACACTGGATGAACTCGTGGCGAACTGTTGGTTGGTACTATACCTATCGTCAGTTAGCAATTCCCAAGTGACATGAGTACAACAGTCTGTTGACTTAACACTGCTACTTCGTCTCGAGTGTGTTCCCACTGTTCTTAGATTACTACCCTACCACGGCTCTAATGAGTCATGCAAACAGGTAGTAGTTGGGTGCAGTCCCGAAGCATTTGGAGGCAGTAGTGGTTAGATAGGATTCGTCTCTCCCGGTATTGGGGGTTGATGCCGCGCTGTGTTTAGAAAGCCATGTTGGATATATGTATGCCCTAGAGGCCATTATGTGATAGTGGATGTATTTATACATGTATATATATATATATATATATTCAGTGTACATTCTTCCTCGGCATGATAGTATGCTATCTGGTTCTTCTTTATCTGACATGTTGACTTTATCATGTTTTTATTCATTCATACATGTTGATAAAGCCCTGAGGATATAGGCTTGACTACTGTGATTATGATGGAGATAATACTAGTAGGGAATCTGTAGTTTATAAGCATATCCTGAAAAGTCCCTAGTCGTAGGTGTATCGAGACAATGCATCGATATACCAGAGTAGACTAGCGTATATGATACTAAACCCATATGATGGGCGATGGATGTTCCCACATTCATTGATGTTTGACATCGAGATCGTATACGGGTGCTCAGTGGTGACTGGGTACACTGGACAGACTCGCCGAGAACTCCTATATGGAATTATATCTATCGTCGGATAGCAGTTCTCTAGTGGAGATCGCCATAGAGTCTTGGGTGTTCTCCCACTGTACTTTAATTGCAAACAGGTGGCTTTTGGGTACAGTCCCGAGAAACACGAAGACGATGAGCGATAGGAGGGGTTTCGTCTCACCCGGTAATGGGAGTTGATGCTGTGCTGTGCTCGATTGGCTATATCAGTAAGTCCCTGGCTAGGGCTGTTGAGATTTACTGATAAGTGTTATCAGTGGTTTCTCGATCTGTTATAGACCATTCATCGGCACGACTTATTGAGTTATTGGGGTCGACGTAACCATCCCTAAACTCGATATGCAGCATATCTGACGAAGAGACCGGACTGTACGGTAGTGTTGCCGGTTGGCTCGACGGGATTTGTGACAGGTTCGCTTGTTTTCTTCTGATCACTCAATACCCGGGTAGCCGTTACGTTTAGCTGACCGCTTGCGGATTGGGGGTGCTTGATATGGTCATCACCCACTGCCGGCATATTGACGAGTCTTAGAGTCCCACAATAGAGTTACCTAGTCCAGGCGAAACGATGTGGTGCGCATATGAGATATGCGCGAGGACCCGGTTAAAATGCGCGTATGAGATACCGTATATTAACCGAGCGGTTTCGGGTCGTATGTGATATGACCAGTTTTCTAAATCAAGTGTTGATTTATCATTGACCATTTGTTTCTCACTTCAAACCCTTTCTTGTCTTTTTGTTGTATGCATGCATGCATGCATTTATTCTCATCAATGCACATATGGATGTGCATGAAGACATACATGCATATATAATTCTATCATGGTTGTTGATATAGTGGATGGTGGCAATATAAGATTCACACCATTTATAAATATATGGATATTAATTTTTGGAAAAGAAATATGGAAATGGAAATTGTTATCATGGTTTAATATTTTATTCTTGCTCTAACCCTTTGCTTTAACCATGATTTAATTTCTATGGCCATTTTTGATCCAATCTAAATATCTAGATATTTTATAACTATGGTTAAGAACGAGAAAGGGAATATATATATATATTTTCATTTCTCATTTTTATTCATATGCTAATCATCATCTTGAGCTCTTCACAAGCCATCATCTTCTTCCTCCTTTCTCTCTTGCTCTCTAGTTTTCTCTTGTTAGCAAAAGAGTCATCAAGTTACGGCTTTGAAGTGCGAAAACAAACCACATCACCATTCTACACTAGTCTTGCCCATTAGTGTAGAGTGTTAGCTTCCATTTCTTCTCTTGATCTAGTGGAGCTTCAAGCTTGGACAAAGAGGACTCCGGGTGGATCGTCGTGGACCTAGAGGATTTCAAGTGAGCCTTTTCCAACCCTCAAGTAGTCAAGGAGTCTAGCGTAGGGAGCTACAAAGGTTGTACTCTCAAAACCCTAGCTTTTACTACTTGTGTTTGTGTAATAGTTATGTTACTCTAGCTTTTCTTGTTTGATCCTTAGGTTTGTTTCTCTAGCACCATATAAATTTTAAATATGGCATATGTGATGCCTCCAAGCACTTATAGTGGTGCTGTAGGAACCCCTTCATGGTATCAGAACCAAGCTAGAGCCTTAGAGTAACCTAGACGACGTTAAAACACTCGAACGAACGAAACACGACGCCCCGTGGGTGCTCTCTGGAAATATTTCTAAAACCTGGATTTTTTCATATTAAAAATACTTTAAAAATTCAGCAGGGTATTTTATGGGCCCACAAGAAATACGACGCCTTGACTCATCCGTACGATCGCGGAAACACGGCCATAGTGGCCTTTCTGCGGCGGTTCCGCGGCGCAGTAGGAGAGTTATGGGCCGTGTTTTCTTATGCAGGCCCGAATGTATTTTGTGCAGTTACTGGTATTTTTTAAAACTGCTCAGGTTTTGAGCTTTCTGAGAAGTCTGTGGGTGTTTAATCGTTCGATCGAATGTTTTAACTACGCCTAGTTTATTAATATTTGATACAATAATTGGAATCTACAAATTTGTTTTTTGCGTGTAAATCTATTAGTTCAGTCTAGGCAACAATTGAAAATCTTGTTGAATTATCCGGCTTGTTTTGAAAAGGTGTTTTCATGGATGAGACCGAAATGCGAGCTTTACATTATTAGGCATGAAATCTTGCATATGTGATATTCTGGGTTTGTGTTGTCTAAAGGCGGTTACGATTCCAATTGCTGTAGTTTTTCATTTTATTTCTCTGTGACCATAAGTGTAGTATGTGGTATATCATCTTTTTCGTTGCTATATATCAACGACAATCGGGGTACGCATACTTTCTTACGTTGATGATATGTGATATTATGTGTTGCTGAGATTTGACATGTAGGATTGTCGTGATTGAATAGCCGGTGGGTTTTGATGTGAGATGAGAGTTTTCTTTTCATTCATGTAAAATTCAAATGTAATGTAATATTCTTTTATTTGGAGCACATCCACGATGAGGATGATGCCACCAGTGTTGTATATTATTTACTTTTCCGCATTAGGATAGACCCAAGGAGGGGAGCACAAGTGATCGGGTTCTGGGGTTCAGAGGGAGGCCATCTCGAGGAGTCGAGACCGGGTCTCGTAAACTCCAGAATTGGTAGGGTCGCTTGCCGCTCTCGTAGGGGTCTAGGGGTGTGGGCTTGGCTATTCATCGCGACTGTGGAATCCGTATTTTCTATTGTTGGCTAAATACTAAATACAGACGTCCTAGTATATCCTATATTATCATATCTGTGTTTCTGCTGCCTGTATACTGTGATGTGATATCTGAGACGAATGCTGTATTATATATGAGATATATAGTAGACATTGCTTATGTTTTACACCCGCGCTAGTCCCGTCCCGGTATGCCGTTAGTTAAGTAACCTAACGGTGCATAACAGAACATTGCGGCGAATGCGGATGGCATAAGCGTACGTTGTATTTTCGTTTCTTTTCTGTGATTGACTTAGCGAGTTAAATGATGGGGCTACATTAATATGATTAATGTAAAGAAAATAAACCTAAAAAGATGTTGTAGAATCGAATTTGAAAACCACTCGGCTCTTTATGAAAAAGCTACATTTCAAAACTGCGGAGCTCAAGCCACTCCTTTTGAAAACCATTTGATTCTACAACGATATCAAGTTCAAAGCGTTAAAGATTTTCTTAAAAATCATCTGCTACCTTCTGTCATTTTAGGAAGTAGAGTACTTAGTATTCGTGCCACGTTTGTTGACCTTAGCCAAGGCGTTGTGTTCGGTAGCTAAGTAATGTCTTCCTACAATCCATGTGATGCAAATTAATTGGGACGGGCATGTGACTTTGTTGACCTTAGTCAAGGGTCATGTGAACGGGTCTAATTAATAATGAAATGACGGGTTGAACTTGACTAGTGCTTGTGATTTGTTGACCATAGCTAAGGTCGTGAGTTCTAGGCGTAAAAACCACATCGGGGGTTTCAAAGGTTGAAATTTGCAATGAGATTGCATACCTTCCATAGGATGGTTGGATCCCGATCCCACTATGGGCAATAGTTGCTCCCAGGAGAGTTTTACAGTTTACAATTAGCTAACTCATTAGGTGTCTAGAAAGGTGTTAAACGGGGCTACGCCTCTGGGAAGACGAGGTTTATATTAATTAGGTCCGTGCGAAAGCACGGGGAACCTCCCTCAAGTACCGACATTGGCCTGGCTGAACGGTTAGCGAAGATGTAGACTGTAATTAATCCTGGCTAGTTTTCTTTTTAAGGTTTGAAAGAAAAACTTGATTAAAGTAGTGGGAGACATCGATTAGATAAGATAATAACCAATCTGATCTTTGCAAGAGCTTTCGCTGAGTGTATTCTTTTCTCTCTCTTTATGGCAGATACCAATGACAGGACTCAAGCTTCTACTAGATAAAAATAAACTGAATGGGACCAATCATAAAGATTGGCTGAGGAATCATAACATTGCCTTAACTTATGATAAGGTATCATATGTCCTCACGGCTCCAGCCCCGTCCATCCCAGGTCCAAAATCCTCAGTTGCGGATATTGAAGTCCGCAAGACATGGGACGCTGACTGTGCCATGGCCAAATGCCTCACGCTTGCATCGATGGATAACACACATCAAAAGCAGCACGAGAATATGGACGTTCACGCCATATTCCTCCATACAAAGGAGTTGTATGGAGAGCAATCCCGCGTATTACGATACGAAACATCAAGAAAACTGTTTCAGATGCGAATGGCCTTTGGCACACCAGTAGGAGACCATGTTCTGAAGATGATAGCTCTCATAAAAGAGCTTGAGGACCTTGGATGGACAATGGACATTGAACAATATACGGATATTATTCTGCAATCCCTCCCCTCCAACTTTGCCCAATTTAGAGTTAACTTCAACATGCACAACATGGAGAAGGAACTACCTGAACTCCATAATATGTTAAGGAGTGCAGAGAGCACACTGAAATCAGTGAAAACTCCCGTTTTGAGTGTTGGGCAATCTTCCTCTTCTCGCTCAAAGGCTAAGGACAAGGGAAAGATAAAGAAGAAGCCCACCAAGCCTAGGGGTGGAGTTAAAAAGGTTAAAGGAAAGGACAAGTCCAAAGCTGGAGAATCGGGGAAAGGGGAATTTTATCACTTCCACAAAACATGACATTGGAAGCGCAACTGCACAGAGTAATTAGATCTCAAGAAGAAGCATGGGAATGCTTCCGCTTCAGGTGTGTTTGTGACAGAAAACTGTTTTTCAATAAACTCGGCTTCCTGGGTATTAGATACCGGTTCAGCTTCTCACATTTGCAATTCTATGTAGGGGCTGAGAAATAGCAAGGTTTTGAAGACAGGTGACCATACTCTCCGCGTTGGAAATGGTTCCAATGTACATAAAATTGCAGTGGGAGAGTATCACTTGGGGTTGTCATCTGGGTGTATATTGGTTTTGAACCCATGTTACTATGTACCTAGTATGCTTTGTAATATAATATCCGTTTCTTTGTTAGACAATTAAGGATATAATTTTGTATTGCAGAATAATGTTATGAACATTCACCTGAATCAAATGTTGGTTCGGTATGGTACGCTTAATAACGGGATATACGTCCTAAATCAACACACAGTTTTCAGCATACAACACACTAATAAAAGAAAACTTTCAGAAATAAATGAAGCTTTTCCTTGGCACTGTAGACTTGATCATATTAACGAAACAAGATTAAACAAGTTACACAAAGATGGATATTTAAACCCTTTTGAATATAAATCTTATGCAACTTGCTAGTCTTGTATCAAGGGTAAAATGACCAAAACTCCGTTTACAGGACACGGAGAAAGAGCTACAGAGCTCTTAGGCCTCATACATAGTGATGTATGCGGTCCAATGTCTACACAGGCTAGAGGCAGTTTTTCATACTTCATTACTTTCACTAATGATTTCTTAAGATTCGGTCATGTATTTTTATTAAAGCACAAATCCGAATCTTTCGTGAAATTCACTGAATATAAACTCGAAGTAGAAAAACAAACCGGCTTGAGTATCAAAATGCTTCGATCAGATTGAGGTGGAGAGTATCTCAGTACAGAATTTGCAAACTTCCTAAAAGAGAATGGGATTCTCTCTCAGCTCACTCCTCCTTACACACCACAACACAACGGTGTGTAAGAACGACGGAATCGAACCCTATTAGATATGGTAAGTTCCATGATGAGTGATGCTGAGTTACCTGTCTCATTTGGGGGGCATGCATTGGAGACTGCAGCGTTTCTACTGAACAGGGTCCCAACCAAAACCGTGTCTACTACGCCATATGAGATATGGCATGAGAAGAGACAATCTCTTAAGAGAGTTGAGATTTGGGATTGCCAGGCCTATGTTAAAAAATAGAATCCGGACAAACTCGAGACACGGTCGGTCATGTGTAACTTTGTGGGATATCCAAGGAATTCTTATGGATATCTTTTCTACCACAAGGAGGAACAAAAGGTGTTTGTTTCTCAGTATGCCACATTCTTAGAAAAAGTGTTTTTCACAAATGAAACTGATGGCAATGTGGTGGATCTAGAAGAGGTTCTAGAGACACAAACTACAAATGACGACTTGGTTGAACCGGCTGTTGCAATAGAAACTGAGGAATCTCGACCACTCCGTAGGTCTGGTAGGACTTCTCGCCCAACGAAAAGGTACTACGGTTTCCTCATTGATAGTGACAGAGAAGACTGCATCATGGAGGATGATGATCCTACTAGCTTTCAGCAAGCTATCACGAGTGGAGACTCTGTGAAGTGGCTGGATGCCATGAGATCCGAAATGGAGTCTATGTACACCAACAAAGTATGGACTTTGGACGTTGTACCCCCTAGGGTAAAACCTATAGGGTGCAAATGGATCTTTAAAAGAAAGATTGGTGTAGATGGGCAGGTAGAGACCTATAAGGAAAGACTTGGGGCGAAAAGTTTTCGTCAAAGACCAGGTTTAGACTATGACGAAACTTTTTCTCCCGTAGCCATGCTTAAATCCATTTGAATCCTGCTTGCTATTGCTGCTCACTACGACTATGAAATCTGGCAGATGGACGTTAAAACGGCATTTCTAAATGGAGATTTAGAAGAATGTGTTTATATGGATCAGCCAGAGGGCTTCATTGACAGTGGGAGTAGCGGGAAAGCATGTAGATTCCTTAAATCCATTTATGGGTTAAAGCAGACATCCCGGAGTTGGAACATCTGTTTCGATGATGTTATCAAAGAGTTTTATTTCATCAAAAATCCAGATGAACCTTGTATTTATAAGAAGGCTGTAGGGAGAGCAGTCACATTCCTCGTATTGTACGCGGATGACATTCTTCTGATAGGAAATGATATTCCTATGCTACAGTCGGTCAAATCTTTCTTATCACTAAGGTTCTCCATGAAGAACCTGGGTGATGCCACATACATTCTGGGCATTAGAATCTATAGGGATAGATCCAAGAGGTTATTGGGATTGTCCCAAACCAGGTACATCAACACCATCGTAAAAAGGTTTAGTACGGAAGACTCCAAGCGGGGTGCCTTACCCGCTTGCCATGGGGTCACTCTCTCTAAGGTCTCTTGCCTAAAGACCGATGAAGAGAGAGCTCGCATGAGCATTATACCCTATGCTTCGTCAGTAGGATCTATAATGTATGTGATGTTATGTACACGCCCAGATGTAGCTTATGCACTTAGAGTTGTAAGCAGGTATCAATCCAACCCAGGGGAGAATCACTGGATAGCTGTGAAGAACATTCTTAAGTACTTGCGAAGGACTAAAGAATTGTTCTTTGTGTATGGTAATGGAGATCTCCAAATGGAGGCCTTTACCGATTCGAGCTTCCAGAGCGATAAGGACGACAGAAAATCTATCTCCGGGTTTGTATTTACCCTCAATGGAGGGGCGGTAAGTTGGAAGAGTTCCAAATAGGATACCGTTGCAGACTCTACGATGGAGGCTGAGTACATTGCTGCGAATGATGCCGCTAAGGAAGCCGTCTGGATGAAGAAGTTCATCTCGGAGCTAGGAGTAGTTCCAACCATTATTGATCCAATACCATTGTATTGTGATAATAATAGGGCTATGGCGTTAGCCAAGGAGCCCGGGTCCCATCAGCGGTCCAGACACATCCTGAGGCGCTTTCATTTGATCCGGGAGATTGTAGATCGCCGCGAGATCGAGATTAGGAGAGTAGACACAAAGAATAACGCCGCGGATCCACTCACCATGACCCTCCCTCAGCCGCAGCATGAGCGACTTTTTGAGATGTTGGGTATGAGATACGCAAATAACCGGCCTTAGTGCAAGTGGGAGATTATTGGATATATGTATGCCCTAGAGGCTATTATACGATAGTGGATGTATTTATACATGTGTATGTATATATGTATATATATATATATATATATATATATATATTCAGTGTACATTCTTGCTCGACATGATAGTATGCTATCTAGTTCTTCTTTGTCTGACATGTTGACTTGATCATGTTTTTATTCATTCATACATGTTGGTAAAGCCCTGAGGATATAGGCTTGACTACTGTGATTACGATGGAGATCATACTAGTGGGACATTTGTAGGTTATAAGAATATCCTGAAAAGTCGCTAGTCGTAGGTGTATCGAGACAATGCATCGATATACCAGAGTAGACTAGCGTATATGATACTAGATCCATATGATGGGCGATGGATGTTCCCACATTCATCGATGTTTGACATCGAGATCGTATACGGGTGCTCAGTGGTGACTGGGTACACTGGACGGACTCGCCGAGAACTCCTATATAGAATTATATCTATCGTCGGATAGCAATTCTCAGGTGACACTGGTACAGGTTAGTCTGTAGACCAGAGATCGTCATAGAGTCTTATGTGTTCTCCCACTGTACTTCGATTGCCACACTACCACGGCTCTACTGAGTCGTGCAAACAGGTGGCTTTTGGGTACAGTCCCGAGACACACAAAGACGATGAACGATAGGTGGGGTTTCTTCTCTCCCGGTATTGGGAGTTGATGCTGTGCTGTGCTCGATTGGCTATATCAGTAAGTCCCTGGCCAGGGCTGTTGAGATTTACTGATAAGTGTTATCAGTAGTTTCTCGATCTGTTATAGACCATTCATCGGCACGACTTATTGAGTTATTATGGTCGACGTTACCATCCCAAAACTCGATATGCAGCATATTTGACGAAGAGATCGGACGGTACGGTAGTGTTGCCGGTTGGCTCGACGGGATTTGTGAGAGGTTCGCTTGTTTTCTTCTGATCTCTCAATACCCGGGTGGCCGTTACGTTTAGCTGACCACTTGCGGCTTGGGGGTGCTTGATATGATCATCACCCACTGCCGGCGTATTGACGAGTCTCAGAGTCCCACAATGGAGTTACCTAGTCCAGGAGAAACGATGTGATGCGCATTTGAAATATGCGCGAGGACCCGGTTAAAATGCGCGTATGAGATACCGTATATTAACCGGGCGGTTTTCTTTTGGTCGGGTCGTATGTGATATGACCGGTTTCCTAAATCAAGTGTTGATTTATCATTGACCATTAGTTTCTCACTTTAAACCCTTTCTTGTCTTTTTGTTGTATGCATGCATGTATGCATTTATTCTCATCAATGCACATATGGATGTGCATGCACACATACAAGCATACATAATTCTATAATGGTTGTTGATATAGTGGATGGTAGCAATATAAGACTCACACCATTTATAAATATATGGATATTAATTTTTGGAAAATAAAAATGGAAATGGAAATTGTTATCATGGTTCAATATTTTATTCTTTATCTAACCTTTTGCTTTAACCATGATTTAATTTCTATGGCCATTTTTGATCGAAACTAAATATCTAGATATTTTATAACTATGGTTAAGAATGAGAAAGAGAAAATATATATTTTCATTTCACATTTTTATTCATATGCTTATCATCATCTTGAGCTCTTCACAATCCATCATCTTCTTCCTCCTTTCTCTCTTGCTCTCTAGTTTTCTCTTGTTAGCAAAAGAGTCATCAAGTTAGGGTTTTGAAGTGAGAAAACAAACCACATCACCATTTTGCACTAGTCTTGCCCATTAGTGTAGAGTGTTAGCTTCCATTTCTTCTCTTGATCTAGTGGAGGTTCAAGCTTGGACAAAGAAGATTCCGGGTGGACCGTCGTGGACCTAGAGGATTTCTAGTGAGCCTTTTCCAACCCTCAAGTAGCCAAAGAGTCTAGCGTAGGGAGCTACAAAGGTTGTACTCTCAAAACCCTAGCTTTTACTACTTGTGTTTGTGTAATAGTTATGTTACCCTAGCTTTTCTAGTTTGATCCTTAGGTTTGTTTCTCTAGCACCATATAAATTTTAAATATGGCATGTGTGATGCATCCTAACACTTGTAGTGGTGCTGTCGGAACCCCTTCAAGCCATTGCACAAAGTCCTTGGCCAGGGCAAGCGAGATTTTTTGGTAGGTACTCTAGTAGTTTCTCACGGTGTTTTTGGGCTCTTCTCCAGCATGACTTATTGCGCTATTAAGGGTCTGATGGCTACTTCCCCCTAGGCCCGATATGCGATACTCTTAGACGAACAGACCGGACTGTACAGAGATGGTCACAGATAGGTTCAGTAGGAGTTCAGATGACTTTGTTCATCGGCCTTCTTATCGACAGATACCTGGGTATCCGTTACGTGCAGCTAGTACCGCTGATGTGCTTGTGGTTAAACCCACTGCCAGCGTACTGTGGAGTCTTTAGAGTCCCACACAGTGGGTTTCCCTGCTTCGGGCGAAACAATGTAGAAGTCGTATGGTTTTACGACAGGGTTCGATCACATACGTGTACTTGTGCACGTAGGTTGTTTGGGCGGATGATACTAGTGGGCTTTGGTTTAAGCTGGATCCTAGTATTAGATTATTGGATTAGTTTCGTCTCATTGTATTCGTGTTTTTCGTAATACGGATACGGGTATGTATATAAGGTGAGGGATATTCTTGTAATTTACTCAAGTTTACTTCTAGAAGGGGACACGTCATTTGTGTCTTAATCTTTTAATTAAAAGATAAATGAGGTGGATGTATGAGGTGTTATTTTACGATAAATGAAGAATGGCTACTTGGTGACTCATGGATGACTATTGAGGCAAGAGTGGACTAAGATATTTTGTGAGATATCTGGTAAGATATTTTGTGAGATATTTTGGCATGCTTCATAGTCATCTCAAGTAGCCATATTCATTTCATTATTATCTTTAACACTCTCACACCTTAATAGCTCTCTTCTTCTCTCAAACCCTAATTGTCTCATGTGTTGAGAATCCTAGGGTTTGTGAGACATATTAATCCTTAATCACTCTCTATATCCTATAGGTCACTTAGATTATCACTTTAGGTAACCTAGTTACCTCATCTTAGAGGTAGAAGCTCAAGGTAGGCACTCTCGGGTGGATCATCTTCGACATGAGGAGGCCGACGAGGAAGCGCGATCCATACACACTCCGAGGAGCTCACGAAGAGGAGGGGGACTACAAGAACAAGAAAGACTAGTAACTTGATGTATAAATTTCTTACATAGTAGTTAAACCTTTTAGTTAGCTTGTTAGTTAGGGTTTAGTATCGATCCTGGAGTTTAGTCGATGCTACGAAGCATATAAAAATCGTTTTTTGCAAATTCCGTCTCCCCGTGAACCCGTGGGGTGCGTGGCATCGACTTACACCCCTAGATCCGGTATGAGATACTCTTAGACGAAGAGACCGGACTGTACAGATATTGTCATGGATAGGCTTAGTAGAGATCCGGATGAGCCTTCCTTTTCGATAGGTACTCGGTTAGACGTTACATATAGCTAGTGCCGCTGACGTGCTTGTGGTTATGGATTTATCCAGTAACACAATGCCGGCGTACTTTCGAGTCTTTAAAGTCCCACATAGAGGGTTTCCCTGCTTCGGGCGAATCGATGTAGAGGCCGAAAGGTTTTACAGCAGGGTTCGATCACATACGTGTACTTGTGCACTTTGATGCTCGGGCGGATAATACTAGCGGGCTTTGGTTTAAACCGGATCCTAGTATTATACTGTTGGATTATTTTCGTCTCTTTTGTATTCATATTTTTCGGAATACGGATATGAGTATGTATATACGGTGAGGGGTATTTTTGTAATTTGTTACAAGAGTGCTTCTAGAAGAAGACACCTCATTATTTGTTTTAACCATTTAGTTAAATGGTTAATGAGGTGGAGGGTGAGGTGTTATCATTCATTGAATGAAGCATGGCGACATGGTGACTCACTTAGTGAGTCATGGATTACTATTGATGCAAGGTGGCATCTAGATATTTTGTGGAAAATATATAGATATTTTGTGCTGAAGATAATTTTTTATTATTTTTGGGATGCTTGCTTTTTTAGACACAAGACTTATCCATTCTTCATTCTTCTGTCACGCCCCGCTTCCCAAAAGAAGGAGAAGAATGATGTGGCATGGTCCGCAACCTAACTGTATTAAAAGTGGTCTATTCAATACAGTTAAGCTAAGCGTATGAATATTTAACATGCAGGTTGTGTAGCAAAACAAAAATAATAAAAGCGAAAGGCATTTATTTCCATTAACCAAACTTTATTACACCCCCCCAAAAGAGTAAAATAAACTAAGTAGTTTAATTACATCAAAGGAGCAAAGAAAGCCCTAAACATGTGGGCAACAAAAATTTAATCTAGCTAATCTTCCATCGTCCAGTCCTTGAGGTATCCCATGAATAGCTAGAAGCAGTATGAGCTGGTGCTCGAGCCTGGGGTGGCAATCAATGCGGTAGCGTGAACATCCCCGAAAGGTGTCCGATAACTGCGATGGAGCTTTGTCTAGCGTGAATATCACTTAATTGCACATGTATTACCACCCTTCAGTTCTATAATAAACAACAGGTCTAAACTGGTAATATATCCACATCGAAGATACTGAATAATTCGTGTCCCACAAAGAAAGGTAGATAAGATAATAGGTAGGTATATCACATGATGTGGGTTTAGTGCTGAGTATCAATAGGTATTGTAAACATATTAGTTTGTTAAACAAGGGTCCGGATACTCGTGATTATTCCGTTGTGGCCACGGAACAACAACTAGGGAAGTGAAATGTACCGTTTCATTTCCCGGGATCATGATCAAGTAGTAGAGGAATCCGAGATCCGATATCACCTTGCCTAATCAAACTACCTATCCCCGTGGTTCAGTGTAAAGGTTTTGACGAATTAGATTTAGTGTGTATACCTCTAGGCATGGAATTTCCACATTGTATGTTATCCATATTTTAGATCATTCGCCCTCAAATAGGATTCGTAATTGCCCGAATATCGGGTTAATAGTCGTCCACACATTAGACTGGTCACCCTTCCTGCAGGGATCTTCATAAATAAGTATTCTATACCTAGGTCCGCGAGTTCTAATCCTATCCGTATCATGGGTCGTGTATGTCATAAACTTGTAATCAAGAAGTTGGTCTCATTTAATATGGTTTTCCACAACCACTCGTTTTATCTTATTATCTTTTAAAGTATGTAATGTATTTGGTATCATCTTATAAAACATAAAGGATAATAGTGTTTAATTATATTTAGTGTTTATAAGAAAACCAAGATGTTTGGAATATTTATTGTTTTGGAAACCCAAAATATTTTACTGAGAAATTATCCCTTTTATGGTATTTGTTTGAAAATTATCTTTTAATAAAGTTTTAGATATCCTTTTGGAAAACATCATTTATATGGGTTATGTTCTTTGTTGAAAATAGCCTTTTAGTAAAGCTCAAGATATTTAAATGAAATTATCTCTTTTTAGGATGGGTTGAGGTATTTTATTGTAAATAATAATTTTATGAAATTATAGTGTTTTGAATTGGAGATAGCGTTTTAGAAAATACGTTCATGTTGGCAACCGCTGCACATGGACGGCAGAATTTGTGTCCTTTTCATGGACGATTGTCTATCAACCATGAGGTACTAGCGTCAAACATTACTTTATTATTAGGGTAACTCATTAAAATTTAGTTAACATTTTAAGAAGAATTAATATAAAATACCCTTTCGAGTGAAAGGGGCTAAGTTGGAAAAACCATATGCCATTATTTAAATTTAGTATTATCCTCTTTCAAAAGGTGAAGGGATTTTAACAAAACTAAAGTAGTTGGTGTAAAAGTCTTAGTATGTATATATTTATATATATATATATATATATATATATCATATCTAAAACATTTATACCAAATATTTTATCTCGGCTGGATATTTTAAACAAATACAACATTTTAATAAAACGACGGTATTTTGTGGAAGTACGCTATTTCGAGATCAAATTGGTAATATGGGTAAGTGTGGGTAAGTGAGGGGTGAGGTGATACCCCGTGGGTTATAACATTAAGCATATCGCAATTCATGTAGTACGGGGGTGCAATATTTTTTTGGCATATAGGAGTGATTAAGGAAACCATTTTAATCATGGGTTAAGATTATCATCATTAAGGGGTACAAAAGAATAGGCATGCAAGAATATTGTAACATCATTTTAATATGGGGTTGATGATTAGAAGTTGGAACTAAGGTTATTGAAAAAATAAGAAGGCGACAGATGAGTGGAGAGAGACGGATCCTACCTTTGGTTTGAGTCGGATGCTGAAGGGTTGAAAACGTAGGCGTGTACAAAATCCTCAATAGTTCCATGCTCAAATTTTTCCTTGGTGGTTAGATGGAGCCGTAGCGTCGGCGTCGTCGATACGAAGGCATGGGTATTTTTTCATAATTTTTGGAGTTTTGAGGTGTGAGAAATCAATGTTTGAAGTGCCTATTTATAGGGTTTTATTACCAACCATAAAATTCAAAATTTCTGTTAAATTTCCCCAAAATCCGCGCCGACCAATGATTACAGAATCATCAGCTGATGATTGCCACCGCCGACTCTTCACTTCAGCCGTTGGATCATGATCCAACGGGAAAGATCGCGCTGACATGCGCCACCGCCGCCTGCTACTTGCCCGCGTGGTGGGGGATCACGCGGTTTCATGTGGTCCCCACCACATGGGCACCGCCGTGCGTTCTGGGCCGTTGGATCTTGTATCCAACGGTCCATATCAAGGGGATTAATTTAAATTTTTTTTATAAATAAAAATACTAACCGTTTATTATTTAAAATTGAATTTGATTTTTAAAAAATTGTAAAAAATAGTTAAAAATACGGGAAAATTTTGGAAAAAATTCAGAAAATTTATTTCATTGTTATCTTTAGTATAAAAATAATTTTAGGTTAAAAATAAATAATATATCCATTTCTATGTTGTTAGCTAGTTATTATAATTATTTAAAATCTATTTTATCCCTTAAAATATTTTTAATTACGAATTAATTATTTTAATTGATAATAAAAATATGCAGATTATTTTAAGGCATTATAATACATTTTAAGCTTATAAAAATAATAATTAGATTTTAGAAAATTGCTTTAATCATTTTCAATGCTTTGAAAATTATTAACATTACTTTAAAAAATTATTCTTCTATTAACGAAACACGTAAATAATTATTTGATAGTATAAATTCAAATATATTTTATTAGGTGTTAGAAACACGGTCGTTACAATCTACCCTTCTTAAAATAATTTCGTCCTCGAAATTTCAGAAGGCGGGTCAAGAAAAAAAATCACTAAGAGGGGACTATCGTGGTTAAAAATTTTGGGTCTCGCTCTCTCATCCCGTCTTCTCGCTTCCGCATATATCTTGCCTAATAGTTCCTTCCCCACATAACTCTAGCCAGCTGTATTATCTTGTCCCTCAAGGTTTCATCCTTCCGGTATCCCGACCGGTTGCTGCTTATAGATTATGCCAACCTTTCCATAATCTCGGAATGATCAAAAGTATGACTAGGGTTGCCAGCATGCCATCTTAACTGTGAGGTATAAAAGCATTATGCACGCCCTCCAAAGAAAATAGCAAAACTAGCCTATTCACAAACCTACCGTCTCCTTCCAAGATGTTAAACGGCCGATGAGTCATGAGCCGATCCTTTCGCGCTCTCTTCATCGCATTGCCATCTCCACGTTTTCTACCATTATCTAAATCTTATAAATTCTCCATCTTCAGGATCGTCCCAACCGATCGGCACTTCTCCCATATAAAACTTGACCCCTATTATCCGCTTCAGGTGTTTCAACCCTCCGTGTCCTCACGTTCTCCATAGAGTAGTGTTTCTATATCTTCAAGATGAATATTACCATCGCCAGTTCTAGATCTGAACATGATAGTTGCGTCCGCAAGTCGTTAGTTATCTTGACACATGTGCAACTATATCGCCGCGCTGATACATCACACCACCAAGTCCCTTCTCCGAAAAATCGTTGTGGATGTTTAAAACATCTGGGTTTGCTAAGAATTGCATGAATGGTTGTGATAGTTACGATCTACCTTCCTTAGAATAATTTCATATTTGAAATTTTCAAAGAAGTAGCCACTACTAGGCACGGAAATCAGTAACGCTGTCAGGAAACCTCTTTGCTGCATGTGTCGCTCCCGCGAGTTGGTGTGTCACTTGATGCGTGGAAAGCCTCTGAAGGGTTTTGGTATAAGGAATCGGAAAATGTAAAATCGGTAGTTGCTTCCGGATAGAAAAGTTTAGAAGTTGAAGGAAGGTTGTGAATTGATTGAAAACTTGAGAGATATAACATAAAGTCAACTAGTCGAAATTACGAAAACTAGAGGAATTATGGTGAGTCCAACTAAGATTTGCATCGAAAGATAAATAAGAATGGTATCGAAAGAAAGGTTGAGAAAAAGAAAGAGTACCTCTGTTGCCTTTCCACGTGGCATGAGCCTGTAAGTCCATGCTACCTCTTCCGGTACTTACGGGCATGCGGAATTTGATGAAAAACAATTTTCTAGAGGCGGTAACATGGACTCAAAACGGATCTTTGTTAAACTATCTACCTAACAACCTAACTAGGAGTTGTTAACTACTCGGTTAGGGGGTTATACCTTTCTTTCTTGAACTCCTTCGTCTTCGACTCTTTATGATGTACGGATCGGCTTCACCCCGTCGTCTCCTTGCGCCGAAGATCGATCCACCCGAAAGCTTCCACCTTTGGCTTCTTCTTCGAACTTTGAAGAAACTAGTTCACTCAGTTTGCTAAACCTTGTGAACTAGAGTGAGTAGAGGATTGTTTTGGTGTCTTTTAATCTCTAGGGCAATGAGTCTCAACACATGAGAATGGTTTGACTTGAGGTAGAGAGAGCAAGAGGAAGAGGGTGAGAACAAGGGAATGAGAGAGAGCTCAAAGGAGAGAGAAAGCCAATGAAAGAATCAGCCTCTCTTTTCTCTTTCACCCTCTCAAAATCCAAAAGCATCATGAGCCATAATGTTAATCAAGTATTATGTGATGGTTCATATCATGTCAAAGGAAATATAATTTTCATGCACTCATTTTGCAAACCACAACAAGCAAGCAAAAGTCTTTGCATGAAAATGACAACCATGGTAATGATGATGGTCAACTACTCCAACCTAGTCAACCGGTCAACAAAGTCAACAAGTCAACAAAGTCAACCCCTTTACAACCATGTCACTATAATACTTAATTAATATTATTGCTAATCATAATTCTTATTCTCATTAGGGTTAAGCAAAAGTCAACAGTCAACTGTCAACAGTCAACAGTCAACAACCCCAATGAGAATACTCTGCCTCTGTTTCTCTGTCAACTGTGCATACACACCCGCATTCGCGTTCCGACGAACACGAATACAAACGACATAAAACCAATCCCAAAACGTACACTAGGATCTGGCTTAAACCAAAGCCCTCTAGTGTTAACTGTCCGGACACTTTACGTGCATAAGTGCACGGATGTGACCGAACCCTGTCGCAAAACCATGCGACCTGTCGCAAAACCATGCGACCTCTACTCTTTTGCCTAAAGGCGAATAGCTTTCTGTGTGGGACTCTAAAGACTCGACACTACGCTGGTAGTGGGTTTAACCATAGACTGTAAGCGGCACTAGCTGTGCGTAACGGTCCCCAGGTAGATGCCGACAAGAAGACTGACGAGGTGAAACCCATCTGAACTCCTACTGAGTCTGACTGTGACAGTCTCCGTATAGTCCGGTCTGTTCGTCTGATACATCGCATGGCGGGCCTAGGGGGCGATAAACGTCAGTCCCTTAATAGCGGTACAAGTCGTGTCAGAGTGAAGCCCAGAACACCCTGAGATAACACTGGAAACCTAGCAGTATATCTCGCTTGCCCTGACCAGGGACTACTCGTGTAATGGCTCTCCTAGACACAGCGCGATGTCAACCTCCAATACCGGGAGAGACGAATCCTGTCTAACTGTCACTGCCTCCAAGTGTTTCGGGACTGCACCCAACTACTACCTGTTTGCACGACTCCTTTGAATCATGGTAGGGTAGTAATCAAAGTACAGTGGGAACACACTCAAGGCGAAGTGATAGTGTCAAGTCAGCGGACTAAGCTATACTCATGTCACCTGGGAACTGATAACTGACGATAGGTATAATACCAACCAACAGTTCCCAACGAGTCCTTTCCAGTATACTCGTAACCTAACGAGCACACGCATACTATCTCAAGTACGACGTACTGACGACCGTGGGACAGACCGTCTCCCCTGTTAGGATGGGAAGCGCATACGCTAGTCTAGTCCGGAGTATCGATGCCCTGTCTCAATAGTCCTGCGACTAGGGACCTGCATAAGGATGTGCTTATAGATTACACAGCCCCCACTAGTATGACTGCCATCACAACGCTGGTAATCAAGTAAAGATCCTAAGGGCTCCACTAATGTATATAGGTGATCTTCTAAAATAAACACATTTACACATTGAAGTAGAAACAAACCATGTAGCATACTACTATTTTGAGCAAGATTGTATTTACAACTGTGAATATCCCAAGCTTCCATTAAGTAATATACAAACTAGTATGATACAGTAATGGCCTCTAGGGTATATACACTAACAATCTCCCACTTGCACTAAGGCCATGTACTGGCGTATCGAAGACCTATCATCTCGATCAGCCGCTTGAACTGAGTCTGGGGTAAGGCCTTCATGAGTGGATCTGCAGTGTTATCTTCCGTATTTACTCTCTTCACCTCGATTTCCCGGCGATCTACGATCTCCCTGATCAAGTGGTACTGCCTCAAAATGTGCCTGTACTTCTGATGGGACCTGGGTTCCTTCGCTAAAGCTATAGCGCCGTTGTTGTCGCAATACAGCGGTATTGGATCAACACTGGTAGGAACCACCTGAAGCTCCGTGAGGAACTTCTTCGTCCAGATAGCTTCTTTTGCGGCATCGCAAGCAGCTATGTACTCCGCTTCCATAGTTGAGTCAGCAACGGTTTCCTGCTTGGATCTCTTCCAGCAAACCGCCCCTCCATTGAGGGTAAAGACATAACCCGACATGGACTTGGAGTCATCCTTGTCACTCTGGAAGCTGGAGTCAGCAAAGGCCTCGATCTGGAGGTCTTTTCCGCCATACACCAAAAACATCTCCTTAGTCCTTCTCAGGTACTTAAGAATGTTCTTTACTGCTATTCAGTGTTTCTCTCCTGGGTTCGACTGATACCGGCTTACAACGCTCAATGCGTATGCTACATCTTGTCTGGTACACAACATCGCATATATAATAGAGCCTACCGCAGATGCGTAGGGTATTGACGACATGCGAGCCCTTTCCAAATCAGTCTTGGGAGACATCTCTTTGGAGAGGGTGATTCCGTGACAAGCCGGTAGATTACCGCGCTTGGAATCTTCCATACTGAATCGTTTCAGTATGGTGTCGATGTACCTTGACTGTGAAAGTCCCAACATCCTCTTAGATCTATCACGATAGATCTGGATCCCCAGAATGTAGTTGGCATCGCCCAGGTCCTTCATGGAGAACCTCTGCGACAAGAATCCTTTGACTGACTGTACCATAGGAATATCATTTCATATTAAGAGAATGTCATCGACGTACAAGACGAGGAATACCACATTTCTCCCTACAATCTTACTATAAATGCACGGTTCATCTGGGTTTTTGACAAAGTCGGATTCTTTGACAGTATCATCAAAGCAGATGTTCCAACTCCGCGATGCCTGCTTGAGTCCATAGATGGACTTGAGAAACTTACACACTTACCGCTGCTCCCACTCTGATTGAATCCCTCTGGCTGATCCATATAAACGCACTCTTCCAAATTTCCATTTAGAAAAGCCGTCTTTACGTCCATCTGCCAGGTTTCATAATCGTGGAAGGCAGCAATGGCAAGAAGGATCCGAATGGATTTGAGCATGGCTACCGAAGAAAAGGTCTCGTCATAGTCCAAACCAGGTCTTTGACGAAAACCCTTTGCAACAAGCCTAGCTTTATAGGTTTCAACCTGCCCATCTACACCAATCTTCTTTCTGAAGATCCATTTGCAGCCTATGGGTTTTACCTCTTCTGGAGCAAAGTCCAAAGTCCAAACTTTGTTGGTGTACATGCACTCCATCTCGGTCCGCATTGCATCCAGCCATTTTACCGAGTCACCGCTCTGAATGGCTTGCATGAAGCTAGTAGGCTCATCATAATCAACTGTGCAATCCTCTCTATCCCCGTCTATGAGAAAACCGAAATATCTCTCGGGCGGATGAGACTGCCTACTACTTCTGCGGAGTGGCGCAGGAATGTCCGGTTCCCCTGAACCTTCTGGTTCTACTAAGGTTTCAGTAATAGCTTGTGGTTCTGGAATTTCTTCCAGTTCTATTGCGCTCCCACTTATCTGATTTTCTAAAAACTCAGTTTCCAAGAAGCTGGCATGACAAGAAACAAAAACTTTTTGCTGCTCTGCGTAATAGAAAAGATACCCCTTAGAGTTCTTTGGGTATCCCACAAACTTGCACTGTACTGAACGTGCCTCGAGCTTGTCCGCATGCTGCTTTTTTACAAAAGCTGGACATCCCCATGTCTTAAAGGGTTTAAGATAGGGTTTCTTCCCAC
This sequence comes from Agapanthus africanus, assembly GCA_030015575.1. Taxonomy (NCBI): domain Eukaryota; kingdom Viridiplantae; phylum Streptophyta; class Magnoliopsida; order Asparagales; family Amaryllidaceae; genus Agapanthus; species Agapanthus africanus. The sequence goes on along the minus strand of JASDDO010000031.1, from coordinate 179,295,825 downwards.
TCCACATCTGATATGGTGTGGTAACCACTGTCTTAGTAGGAACTAGGTTCAAGAGATATGCAGCTGTTTCTAGTGCATAATCCCAGAAAGATCGCGGTAACTTAGCCTTACTCATCATGGAACGAGCCATATCCAATAGGGTTCGATTCTACCATTCCGATACACCGTTGTGTTGTGGTGTGTATGGAGAAGTAAGCTGAGAGAGAATTCCATTCTCTTTTAAGTAGCCCAGAAACTCGGCACTCAAGTATTCACCACCTCGATCAGATCTCGGTGTCTTGATACTTTTGCCTGTTTGTTTTTCAACTTCATTCTTGTATTCCCGAAATTTCTCAAAGGCCTCGGATTTGTGCTTCATTAAGAAGACATGCCCATACCTAAAGAAATCATCTGTGAAAGTAATGAAGTATGAATAACCACTTCGCGCTTGTGTAGACATTGGACCACACACGTCACTGTGTATGAGTCCCAAGAGCTCGCTCGGTTTATCTCCGTGTCCAGTGAACGGAGTCTTTGTCATCTTTCCCATGACAGAAGATTCACAAGTGGCATAAGACTGGTACGCGAATGGATCCAAGTATCTTTCTTTATGTAACTTTGTCAACCGTGTCTCATTGATGTGACCCAGTCTACAATGCCATAAGAAAGCCTTATTTAATTCCGGAGACTTTCTTTTAAGTGTATTCTGGACACTGAAGACCTGAGCTTGATTCAAAACGTATATATCGTTCTTCAATGTACCTGACCCAATCAAAACTTGATTTAGGTGGATGTTTACTACATCGCTTACAAAAGTAAAATCACATCCTTCCTTAGAAAGTAAGGATACAGATATGATATTACAAGTCGCACCTGGTACATAAAAACAGTCACGCAGAATCAATATCTGCCCAGTTGTCAGTCCTAGATGATATTCCCTTACGGATTCAGCATACATGCTCATTCCGTTAGCAACCCTGAGAGTCATATCACCTTTCTTGATAACCCTACGGTTTCTCAGAGCCTGTAACGAATTACAGATATGAGATCCTGATCCGGTATCCATTACCCAGGATGTAGGGTTAACTGACAAACAGTTCTCTATTACAAACACACCCGAAGCCGAAGCCACAACATGCTTCGAATTTTGGCTACAGGCTATGCTAGCCCTGCAATCCTTCTGCCAATGTTCATTCCTGTAACAATAGGAACATCCCTCTTATACTACATCCAGTCCCGAAACTTCTGCCCTTCCCTTTCTTTCTACTACCCTGGTTTCCTTCAGGGTAGTAGGTAGGGACTGTTGAACTAAGTCAGCATCTGACCCGTTCTTCAACGTGGTCTTCAGGTCCATGAGCTCAAAAGAGCTGGTCTCTGTAAGGAAGTTGCCCCCTACAGATGACCCGATAGCCAACCACGCTGGAAGCAATTCGTTCGAGGTCTCACATCTTGCGATACGAGAATTCTCTCCATATAAATCTTTGTTATGGAGGAAGATAGAAACTAAGTCCATCTTCTCGTGCTGCCCCTGGTATGCACCATCAACTGAGGCTAATACGAGGCACTTGGCTTTCGCACATTCCTTTCCCAATGTCCTTTGGATATCAACATCCACGACAGGGGAAACTGGACATGAGACGGCCGGGGTTGGATTAGCTAAGAGGTGTCCCAGCTTGTTATGGGCAATGGACATCTGGACAGACCTTTGCCAGTCATAACAGTCAGATTCAGTCATTTTATTATCTAGATGTAACCTAGGTGCGGTCACTTGGTCGCTGCAATTACGAGAGAGAGAAGAAAACATTCAGCATGATGCTCTTGCAAGTTTAGAGTGGTTTTTAATTTGTCTAAACAGGATGGCTCCCACTGTCTCTCGAATCCCTCCTCAAACCAAAAAGGAAGAATTAGTCAGGATCAATCTCACCGTACAATTCTTGCTTAACCGTTCAGCCAGGCTAGTGTCGGTACTTCGTGGGAGGTTTTCCAACGTTTTCGCGAAGTTCCTTAATTTAAGAACCTCTTTTCCCTGGGGGCGTAACCCCGCTAACACCTTTCTAGACACCTACTAGGTTTATAGCATTGATCGTTAAGTGAGAAATTTCCCGAGGAGTAGCATATACTCACAGTAGGATTGGGATCCAAATATCATCGCATGACAAAACTGAAGGAATCCTACCAGAATCATCACACTCCAAATGGTATGCAACGCTAGCAAGTTTCAGTTCTTTTGAAACTCCCGATGTGGATTTTTGCCCCATGCTCTTATGACCTTGACTATGGCCAACAAATCGTAAGTCACATGTCAAGTTCTACCCGTCGTTGTCCATGTTAATTTGAACCTATCCATATATACCCTTGACTATGGCCAATAAAGTAATACGACTATCCCAAACCAACGCATCTATCTATGCAACATATGAATATCCACCAGCTACCAAACACTGTGCCTTGACTAAGGCCAACAAACACAACTTGAATACTGTTGAATATTCATATGAAACGACGGAGGGCTACGAATGGTTTTGGCGAAACCTTGAACATAGTGAACTTGATATAATCTACGGAACCTTGTTAGCTTTTAAAAGGAGTGGCATAAGCTCCGCGTTTAAAAGTTATTTTTGAAAAGAAACCGAGTGGTTTTTGAAAGTGTTCCAACGACTTTTACTTGGTTCATTTTATCTTGCATTAGTTCTTTTAATGCGTATTTTTCTTGCATTAGTTCTTTTAATGCGTCCCATCATTTAATCCTACCATTGCAGAAAACAACCAAAATATGACGTACGCTTATGCCATTCGCATTCGCCACGGGGCCCCGTCATTACCCGTTAGGTTACTTAACTAAACACAGGGGGGATGGGCTAGCGCGGCTGCAAAACGTAAGCAACGCCTAAATAATATCATATATAGATATATTGCAATGATAGCCATTTCAGATCACAGACGAACACATTGGATATACTAGGAACCCGCAATTCGTACGAGCCTGTAACGAAAAGCAGATTACACGGTCGCGGTGAATAGCCAATACCCCACCCAAGACCCCTACGGTTGTGGCAAACTACCCGCCAAATATCCGAAGTGGAGCAACCTCCCTCAACGACGTGAATAGGTCACTCGGCACTTCGAGATACCCGGTAGTTTGTGCACCCCACCTTGGGTCTATCCTAGGAGCAAAAACAGTAAAAAGAAATTATACAATGACGGCTACAACCCCGACCCGGTTGTACGGCCATATAAATAATATTACATCAATTTACAAATTTACATGAATTGAAAGAAAAGAAAACTCTTATCTCACAACCCCCGACTATTCACCCGCGACAATCCAATGAATTCATATACACATTCCAACAAGATTACAGATCACAGATTTGTATAACCCCCACTAATCGACATATAGCGATTAGCAGACATTCAATATAAATATCACATCACAGATATAAACCCGTTAGCCTTAGTCTTTAGAAACTCGATCAAAATACGGTTTTTAAAGCCCCAAAAACAAAATTTTCTTTCTGGAAAATCAGGGCTGAAAAAACATATACCAAAATTCCCAAAATACCCCACTGAGTATACTGCAGTAAAGAAGATTCAGAGAGGAGCTAAGACGGCCGCGGAACCGCGGCAATAGCAAGCTATTGCCGCATTTCCGCGGCGGTTTGATGGGTTCTGATTGATACGAAATAGTGTGTTTGTAGTTTAACCGCAATCAATAACTATGTCGCACGTAGCTAGACCGAGATAAGTACGGGTCGTCCTCTGGGAAACGTGGAACCTTTTACTTTTACTTTAGAAGTGTTGAGAAAAAGAGGAGGGATAAAGAATTTTATAAAAAGATTTCTAGATCTATGTTAAACAAGAATATAAAATATAGATCTAGATTATTTTAAAGATGTAATTAATATAATAAAAGGGCTTGTAGGGTTCGTTAGGATTTAGTAGTTATGGACGATTAATTAAAAGTTACCCTTTTTATCCATTAATAGATTTAGAACTAGAACGACGGTGATGCGTGTAGATTAGGGTTTCTGGAGGGAAAAGGAATCCCACTCTTAACCCTTATCTTGACACGGAACTCCGTTCATTATCTAGCCTTTACCAAAACAATCATTAATCTAATCTCTAATCGTGGTCGGAACTAGCAAAGAATTGCTAGCGCGACCGATTAGGATGTTAATGATTCTTTTGATAAAGTTCCTAAAGTTTATAGGACTTAAAAAATGTTTAATTATTTTCATAGTCCATTAGCCTACCCTAATCTTACGAACCCTAACAAGCGGAGAATTACTCGCGCATGTTGGGAGAAGAAGATGAAAAGAAAGATAGGGAAAACATAATGTAAAATGCAAAAAAATTAAATAAAATAACTACCTTTATTAATCAACTTGAACAATCTACACTTTGATTCCTTAGAAAATGATTACAAAGACTAGTTTGCTTCTCGATCTCTTCCAAGGAGGTAGACGAGTAGTTGATGATCAGCCTGGATGCGTGAGCGTCAGGGGCTTCGTGATCTCTTCGGCTTGATCGCTTTTCCAAGAGGCCCTCGGTGCCCTTTTATAGTGCAAAGCCAGAATCTTTTAGTTGGAAACTTGGTAAAATTCAGCAGAGATTTACTCCACAAAATTTTAGCACACAATCTCTCTAGATTGCCGCGGATCCGCGGCCAACAGGGGGGTTTGGCCGCGGTTCCGCGGCCAATGGTGAGGATCTCTTCATCAATTTTCTTGGGCTCTCTGATTTTGACATTTGGCAATCCTAGGCATCTTTAGAATTCAAAAATCTTCTCTCGGTTGCTTCCAGACTTGGTCTCCAAGTTTTGCTTCTTAATTTGGCAAGTTTTCCTCAACAAATTGATTTGTTTGATAAATTCTTCATAACAACTTGGAAATATTCTGCACAACAACTCAAATAAGATTTTAGTAGACTTTGTTCTACTAGGATTAGATCAATAATATTTGCATACATTTTCCTACCAAATGATAATAAAAATATATTAACACATGGAAAATAATGTTTTTACACATAAACCCTCATATGTATAATATATTATAATAAAGTCCTTTTATACTATGAAAATGGCAGGAAAAATGTAATACAAATGTGCAGTTTTATCAACTGAACAGGTTCTCTGCACCGTTTTTCTACAGTATCTTATAAAAAACCCTGAGTCGATTTTTAAAGCATGATTTATTATTTTTACAGAACTTAAAAAATCGACAGCAAGTTTGATTTCCGGGTCTATTACGGGACTTTTTCTCCGATCGAATTTCTAGTTACTATGCTAACATGGTAGGTAGTGTTTAACTAGGCTCTGATACCACTGTAAGTCCATGCTACCTCTCCCGGTACTTACGGGCATGCAGAATTTGATGAAAACGATTTTCTAGAGGCGGTAACATGGACTCAAAACGGATCTTTGTTAAACTATCTACCTAACAACCTAACTAGGAGTTGTTAACTACTCGGTTAGGGGGTTATACCTTTCTTCGACTCTCGATGATGTACGGATCGGCTTCACCCCGTCGTCTCCTTGCGCCGAAGATCGATCCACCCGAAAGCTTCCACCTTTGGCTTCTTCTTCGAACATTAAAAAAACTAGTTCACTCGGTTTGGTAAACCTTATGAACTAGAGTGAGTAGAGTATTGTTTTGGTGTCTTTTAATCTCTAGGGCAATGAGTCTCAACACGTGAGAATGATTTGCCTTGAGGTAGAGAGAGCATGAGGAAGAGGGTGAGAACAAGGGAATGAGAGAGAGCTCAAAGAAGAGAGAAAGCCAATGAAAGAATGAGCCTCTCTTTTCTCTTTCACCCTCTCATAATCCAAAAGCATCATGAGCCATAATGTTAATCAAGTATTATGTGATGGTTCATATCATGTCAAAGGCAATATCATTTTCATGCACTCATTTTGCAAACTACAACAAGCAAGCAAAAGTTTTTGCATGAAAATGACAACCATGGTAATGATTATGGTCAACTAGTCCAACCTAGTCAACCGGTCAACAAAGTCTACCCCTTTACAACCATGTCACTATAATACTTAATTAATATTATTGCTAATCATAATTCTTATTCTCATTTGGGTTAAGCAAAAGTCAACGGTTAACAGTCAACTGTCAACAATCAACAGTCAACAACCCTAATGAGAATACTCTGCCTCTGTCTCTCTGTCAACTGTGCATACACTCCCGCATCCGCGTTCCGAGAAACACGAATACAAATGAGATAAAACCAATCCCAAAACGTACACTAAGATCTGGCTTAAACCAAAGCCCGCTAGTGTTAACTGTCCGGACACTGTACGTGCACAAATGCATGGATGTGACCGAACCGTGTCGCAAAACCATGCGACCTGTCGCAAAACCATGCGACCTCTACTCTTTTGCCTAAAGGCGAATAGCTTTCTGTGTGGGACTCTAAAGACTCGACACTACGCTGGCAGTGGGTTTAACCACAGACCGCAAGCGGCACTAGCTGTGTGTAACAGTCCCCAGGTAGATGCCGAAAAGAAGACCGACGAGGTGAAACCCATCTGAACTCCTACCGAGTATGACTGTGACAGTCTCCGTACAGTCCGTTCTGTTCGTCTGATACATCGCATGGCGGGCTTATGGGGCGGTAAACGTCAGTCCCCTAATAGCGGTACAAGTCGTGTCGGAGTGAAGCCCAGAACACCCTGAAATAACACTGGAAACTTACCAGTATATCTCGCTTGCCCTGGCCAGGGACTACTCGTGTAATGGCTCTCCTAGACACAACGCGATGTCAACCCCCAATACCGGGAGAGACGAATCCTGTCTAACCGTCACTGCCTCAAGTATTTCGGGACTGCATCCAACTACTACCTGTTTGCACGACTCCTTTGAGTCCTGTTAGGGTAATAATCAAAGTACAGTGGGAACACACTCAAGGCGAAGTGACGGTGTCAAGTCAGCGGACTAAGCTGTACTCATGTCATCTGGGAACTGATAACTGACGATAGATATAATACCAACCAACAGTTCTCGACGAGTCCTGTCCAGTGTACTCGTAACTTAACGAGCACCCGCATACTATCTCAAGTACGACGTACTGACGGCTGTGGGACAGACCGTCTCCCCTGCTGGGATGAGAAGCGCATACGCTAGTCTACTCCGGAGTATCGATGCCCTATCTCGATCATCCTGCGACTAGGGACCTGCATAAGGATGTGCTTATAGATTACCCAGCCCCCACTAGTGTGACTGCCATCACAACGCTGGTAATCAAGCAAAGATCCTAAGGGCTCCACTAATGTGTATAGGTGATATACTAAAATAAACACATGTACACATTGAAGTAGAAACAAACCAAGTAGCATACTACTATTTAGAGCAAGATTGTATATACAACTGTGAATATCTCAAGCTTCCATTAAGTAATATACAAACTAGTATGATACAGTAATGACCTCTAGGGCATATACACTAACAGAGCCTTCTCGGCTGTCATGGTGAAGGTCTGGAATTTGGGTCCATTCCTCTGCGCTTGCTGAAAAACACGCTCCTGTGATGACAAGGGTGGTCCCTTTGGTGAGGCCCCTTGACCGGTTGGTTTAGTGGAGGAATGTGGCCGGTTTCCCTGAGTTAGTGCCACATAGTTAGCCGGCTTGTTGATGGGGCCTGATTTTCTCCCTCTTTGAGGACAGTCCCCAATAGCATGATCCGGAGACCCACAGACTATGCAAAGTTTGTTCAAAATGCTACAGTCTCTCATGATGTGTCCGGATCTACCGCAATGGTTGCCTATGACGGCTGGTTTTCCGAAGACAGTTGGTCTGGCTGGTCTCTTGGGTTGTTTTCTCCCGTTGAATCTGGAAGATGATCCCTCAAGAATTTGATTGGCTGGTCGCTTAATGCCAGAAAAACGGTCATCCTTCCTCATGCATCTCTGAAGGTCTTCAAAGTTTCGTGCCGCCTTTAAGATTTCATCATAAGTCGAAAGAGTAGCAGAAGACATGGAGGACTGCGTCTTCCGGTCCAATCCTTGCCGGAATCTCTTAGCATAAAGTTCAGGGGTTGCCACCAGATGATGCGTGAACCGACTTAACCTTGCGAACTCCGAAGCATACTTGTCCACCGACTTATCCCACATGCTCCTTTGTTGGAGTTGTATAAACTCTCTTTCCATCTCTAGGTGTTCCACAGCTAGAAAGTACAGGGTATCAAAACGTTGTTTTTACATTTCCCAGTCGATGGGCTCTTTCAATCTACTTTCCTCTTCCTCCCACCATATCCTGGCATTATCCGTCAGTTGTAGCTTAGCGATGTTCGCCCATGCGTCCTTCGGAATTTGGGCGGCACCGACATCGTTGACTGTTCCCTTGAGCCATTCCTCAGCTTCTAAGGGAGTTTCCTTCCCCGAAAAGTCTTAGGATGGAGTGATCTGAACTGCTTCACTGCCGCCGAACCTTGCAGAACTGGGGTTAGTGCCTTACTTAAAATCTCTGCTTGTTGCAGCCTACTTTCTCATAGCTGCTGATGAAGGCCAGCTGTCTGCTGCTGCTGTTGCTCCCGTATTCCTTGCATCATTTGTAGCATAGCTGCTTGCTGAGCAGTGGCTTCATTGACTCCGTTTCCCCTTCTATTGCGGTTATGGTGTCGTCCGGCCATTGATGATTCGAATCAGAATAGATTAGGTTACAAACGACTGAGGTGAGACAAGATAATAACTTGTATGGAAGAACAACAATTAAGGCAAGAGAGAGACTAATAAGAGGAGCAAGAGACACAAGAGATATTATTGCTCGGAACTAAGATTTTATTATCCATCTTCAATAAGGAGAGTACAACCGAAAATTAAGGACATGCCCCTACTATTCTACATCATTTTATTCGGCCAAAGAAAAGTAAAAAGTCTTATTAATCTCGACTATGGGAGTTCAACAAGTGGTGATAGGTCCTCGCACTAAGAAAGGTACGACCATTCATATGGTGTCTTGCGGGGACAACTGCCTGAGTTTCTTCGGCCTCGATTTCCTCCTCATTCGAAGCTTCGTCCTTCGACTCATCCTCGGCAGGAGCCTCGCTCTCGGATTCCGCCTCTATAGGGTCTTCTTCTTCTGCAGGAGTCTCCCTATCAGGATCGAATTCCATAGGATTCTTTTCTGCCGCAAGTGCCTCTTTTTTCTGGCCCCTCCTGTATATGCTCCTCTTCCATAGGATTTTCTTCTTCATCTTCGGAGTCATTGACCATCATAGGCTCTAGAGTTGCAGCATCGTCTTCTTCGTCTTCCGAGACGCCGTCGGAAATTGTAAGTCCCCGTTGCCCACCCCTGTGCTTGCGGGGAGGCGGAAACGGTATAAAAATCGGATTTTTAACGCACTAGGCAACATGGACTATCAAAAGGAGGATCTTTGCTAAACAAAAACTAACTACAAAAGCAAAAAAGTTTAGCTACTTTGAAAAGAGGTTATACCTAGGGCTTTATGTCCTTCTCTCCTTGCTCCTTGGAGTGAAAGAAGATGATCTCCTCGTCGCCTTCTCTTGTCGAAGAAGGATCCACCCGAGAGCCTCAACCTTTGGCTTCAACTTCAAGCTAGAAGTAACTAAGATGCATGGAGTGCTAATCATAGAACCTTAGAAGAGAGTAGAGAGTATCTTAGAAGGGTTTATCTCAACTCATGAGAGGGGAGAGCTAGAGAGAGAGGAAGAGGAGGAGAGAGAACCAATATGATAGAATGAATAAGATAATGAACCATTCTCCTCATATATGTGAATTATGGAAATTAGATAATTAGCTAAGATAATTTTCATGGTTAATCAAGACTTGACCATTATCATTTCACATTAAATGCAATTTGCAAGGATCAAAGAGCATCTTTCATATGGAATGATGATGGTCAACATGTCAACCTTGGTCAACAAGTCAAGATAGTCAAATGGTCAACAACCCTAACCATGCACAATTATATTTAACTAATATCAATTAATCATAATTCACACATAAGCATTAGGGTTATGAAAATGACAATAGTCATCAACCCTAATCAAAGTCCTCTCCCTCTGTCTCAGTCAACTGTGCATACGCACCCGTATCCGTGATCCGAGGAACACGAATACAATGAGATAAAACTAATCCCAAATCATATACTAGGATCCGGCTTAAACCAAAGCCCGCTAGTATAAGCTGTCCGGACAGCAAACGTGCACAAGTGCGCGGATGTGAACGAACCCTGTCGCAAAACCATGTGATCTCTACTCATTTTGCCTAAAGGCGAATAACCCTCTGTGTTGGACTCTAAAGACTCAATACTACGCTGGCAGTGGGTTTAACCATAGACCGCAAGCGGCACTAGCTGTACGTAACGGTCCCCAGGTAGATGCCGATAAGAAACTGACGAGGTGAACCTATCTGATATCCTACTGAGCCTGAATGTGACAGTCTCCGTACAGTCCGGTCTATTCGCCTGATACATCGCATGGCGGGCCTAGTGGGGCGGTAAACGTCAGTCCCCTAAAAACGGTACAAGTCGTGTCGGAGTGTAGCCCAGAACACCCTGAGACAACACTGGAAACCTACCAGTATATCTCGCTTTCCCTGGCCAGGGACTACATGTGTAATGGCTCTCCTGGACACTGCGCGATGTCAACCCCCAATACCGGGAGAGACGAATCCTGTCTAACCGTCGCTGCCTCCAAGTGCTTCGGGACTGCACCCAACTACTACCTGTTTGCATGACTCCTTTGAGCCGTGGTAGGGTAGTAATCAAAGTACAGTGGGAACACACTCGAGGCGAAATGACAGAGCAAAGTCAGCGGACTAAGCTGTACTCATGTCACCTGGGAACTGATAACCGACGATAGGTATAATACCAACCAACAGTTTCCGACGAGTCCTGTCCAGTGTACCCGTAACCTAACGAGCACCCGTATACTATCTCAAGTACGACATACTGAGGGCTGTGGGACAGGCCGTCTCCAGTGCTGGGATGAGAAGCGCATACGCTAGTCTACTCCGGAATATCGATGCCCTGTCTCGATAATCCCACGACCAGGGACGTGTAAATAAGGATGTGCTTGTAGATTACCCAGCCCCCACGAGTGTGACTGCCATCACAACGCTGGTAATCAAACAAAGATCCTAAGGGCTCCACTAATGCGTATAGGTGATATAACAAAAGAAACACATGTACACATTAAAGTAGAGACAAACCAAGTAGCATACTACCATTTCGAGCAAGATTGTCTATACAACTGTGAATATCCCAAGCTTTCATCAAGTAATATACATACTAGTATGATACAGTAATGGCCTCTAGGGCATATACACTAACAATCTCGCACTTGCACTAAGGCCATGTACTGGCGTATCGAAGACCTATCATCTCGATCAGCCGCTCGAACTGAGTCTGGGGTAAGGCCTTCGTGAATGGATCTGCAGTGTTATCTTCTGAAGCAACCCTACGAACCTCGATCTCCTGGCGATCCACGATCTCCCTGATCAGGTGATACCGCCTCAAGATGTGTCTGGATTTCTGATAGGACCTGGGTTCCTTCGCTAAAGCTATAGACCCGTTGTTGTCGCAATACAGAGGTATTGGATCAACAATGGACGGAACCACCTGAAGTTCTTTCAAGAACTTCCTCATCCAGACAGCTTCTTTTGCGGCATCAAATGAAGCGATGTATTCCGCTTCCATAGTCGAGTCAGCAATGGTTTCATGTCTGGAGCTCTTCCAACACACCGCCCCTCCATTGAGGGTAACGACAAAACCCGACATGGACTTGGAATCATCCGTGTCACTCTGGAAGCTGGAGTCAGTAAAGGCCTCAATTTGGAGGTCTTTTCCGCCATACACCAAGAACATCGTCTTAGTCCTTCTCAGGTACTTGAGAATGTTATTTACCGCTATCCAGTGTTTCTCCCCACGGTTTGACTGATATCGGCTTACTACACTCAGTGCATAAGCTACATCCGGTCTGGTACACAACATCGCATATATTATAGAGCCTACTGCAGAAGAGTAGGGTATAATAGACATGCGATCCCTTTCCAAATTAGTCTTGGGAGACATCTCTTTGGAGAGGTTGATCCCGTGACAAGCCGGTAGATTACCGCGCTTGGAATCTTCCGTACTGAATCTTTTCAGTATGGTGTCGATGTACCTGGACTGTGAGAGTCCTAATATCCTTTTGGATCTGTCGCGGTAGATCCGGATCCCCAGAATTTATGAGGCATCACCCAGATCTTTCATGGAGAACCTGTGTGACAAGAACCCTTTGACAAATTGTAGCATAGGAATGTCATTTCCAATTAAGAGAATGTCATCCACGTACAAATCTACAATAGATGCATGGTTCATCTGGATTTTTGATAAAGCCAAATTCCTTGACCGTCTCATCAAAACAGATGTTCCAACTCCGCGATGCCTGCTTTAGTCCATAAATGGACTTAAGCAACTTGCACACCTTACCGCTGCTCCCACTCTGAATGAAACCCTCTGGCTGGTCCATATAGACACACTCCACTAAATTTCCATTTAGAAAAGCGGTCTTTACGTCCATCTGCCAAATCTTATAATCGTGGAAGGCAGCAATGGCAAGAAGGATCCGAATGGATTTCAGCATAGCTACTGGAGAAAAGGTTTCGTCATAGTCCAAACAAGGTCTCTGACGAAAACCCTTTGCAACCACTCTAGCTTTATAGGTCTCAACCTGTCCATCTACACCAATCTTCCTTTTGAAGATCCACTTGCATCCTACGGGTTTTACCCCATCTGGAGCAATGTCCAACGTCCATACTTTGTTAGTGTACATGGACTCCATTTCGGTCCGCATTGCATCCAGCCATTTTACCGAGTCAACGCTCTGAATGACTTGCTGGAAGCTAGTAGGCTCATCACACTCAATGATGCAATCTTCTCTATCCCCGTCTATGAGAAAACCGTAGTATCTCTCGGGCGGATGAGACTGCCTACTATTTCTACGGAGCGGCGTAGGAATGTCCTGATCTATCGAACCCTCTGGTTCTACTAAGATTTCAGTAATAGCTTGTGGTTCTGGAATTTCTTCCAGTTCTATTGCGCTCCCACTTATTTCCTTTTCTAAGAACCGATGTTCCAGAAAGTGAGCATTACGAGAAATAAGGACTTTTTGTTCCTCTGCGTAATAGAAAAGATACCCCCTGGAGTTCTTTGGGTATCTCACAAACTTGCACAGTACTGAGCGTGCCTCGAGTTTGTCCGCATGCCGCTTTTTGACAAAAGCTGGACATCCCCAAATCTTTAGGTATTAAAGATAGGGTTTCTTCCCACTCCATAACTCATATGGTGTGGTAGGCACAGTCTTAGTGGGAACTCGGTTCAAAAGGTATGTGGCTGATTCTAGCGCATATCTCCAGAATGATCACGGCAACTCAGCGTTACTCATCATGGATCGTACCATATCTAATAAGGTTCGGTTCCGTCTCTCCGATACACCGTTATGTTGCGGAGTGTATGGAGGAGTAAGCTGAGAGAGAATTCCATTCTCTTTTAGGTAATCAAGGAACTCGGCACTCAAATATTCACCACCTCGATCAGATCTGAGTGTCTTGAAACTTTTGCCTGTTTGTTTTTCTACTTCATTCTTGTATTCCTGGAACTTTTCAAAGGCTTCAGATTTATGCTTCATTAAGAAGACATGTCTGAACCTTGAAAAATCATCCGTAAAAGTAATGAAGTACGAATAACCGCTTCACGCATGTGTAGACATTGGACCGCACACGTCACTATGTACGAGTCCCAAGAGCTCGCTTTCTCTTACTCCGTGTCCAGTGAACGGAGTTTTTGTCATCTTTCCTTTGAGACAGGATTGACAAGTTGCATATGATTGATATTCGAACGGATCCAAATATCCTTTTGTATGTAACTTCGTCAACCTTCTCTCATTAAAGTGACCGAGTCTACAATGCCATAAGAAAGCCTGATTGATTTCAGGAGACTTTCTTTTGTGTGTATTCTGGACATTGAAAATCTGTGGTTGGTTTAATACGTATATACCGTTGTTTAATGTACCTGACCCAATCAAAACTTGATTAAGGTGAATGTTCACAACATTACTTACAAATGCAAATTCATAACCTTCTTTAGACAATAAAGATACAGAAAAATGATATTACAAGTTGCATTTGGTACAAAATAACAACTACGCAAAACCAAAAAGTGTCCATCTGACAATCCCTGGTGATAGTCCCCCACGGCCTCAGCATCCATGCTAGATCCGTTTGCAACTCTGAGGGTCATATCACCTGCCTTCAAAACCCTGCGCTTTCTCAACGCCTGCAAAGAATTACAGATATGAGATCCTGATCCGGTATCCAATACCCAGGATGTAGAGTTTATTGATAGACAGTTTTCAATAACATACACACCTGAAGCTGAAGCCGCAACTCGCTTCAGATCCTTGGTTCTGGCCTTCCATGCCTTGCAATCCTGTTTCCATTGTCCACTCTTGTGACAGTAAAAGCATTCTTCCTTCCCCACAAGCTTTCCCGCTACCTTTGTTTCCTTTCCTTTTCCCTTCGTATCCACTTTACTAACACCGCCCCTTGGTTTGGCGGGGGCTTTCTTCTTCTTTCCCTTGGCTTTTGCCCTGGACCTAGAAGAGGAAGATCTTCCTACAAACAAAGTGGATGTCTCCCTACCTTTCTGTAGGGTGCCCTCAGCACTCCTCAACATGTTCAGAAGTTCGGAAAGTTCAACCTCCTTTCCTTTCATGTTGAAGTTAAGGATAAACTGGGCGTAAGTGGAAGGAAGGGACTGGAGAATTAAGTCAGTGTAGAGTTCATTCTCCAACGTGGTCCCAAGGTCAGCGAGCTCCTCTATGCAGCCAATCATCTTAAGCACGTGTTCCGCTACCGATGATCCGACGGCCAATCTTGCCGAAAATAGCTTCTTCGACACTTCGTATCTGGCGAAATGAGACTGCTCTCCATACAGATCTTTTGTATGGAGAAATATGGACTCTAGGTCCATATTCTCGTGCCTCCTCTGATGTTCGTTGTCCATCGAGGAAAGCACGAGGCATTTGGCCTTCGCGCAATCGATCTCCCATGTCTTACGGATTTCTACATCCACGACGCTGGAGGTGGGACCTGGGACTGGGGGAGCTTTGGTGGTAAGGATATACCCCAACTTGTCATAAGTGATTGCCATCTTGACATTTCTGAGCCAATCTTTATAGTTTGGCCTTGTCAGTATGTTTTTATCTAGTAATAACTTATGTCCGGTCATGCTGATTGGTCGCTGCAATTAGGAGAGAGAAAAGAAACACTTTAGCATGATGCTCTTGCAAGTTTAGAGTGGTTTTTAGTTTGTCTAAACAGGATGGCTCCCACTGTCTCTCGAATCCCTCCTCAAACCATAAAGGAAGAATAAGTCGGGATCAATTTCACCGTACAATACTTGCTTAACCTTTCAGCCAGGCCAGTGCCGGTACTTCGAGGGAGGTTTTCCATCGCTTTCGCGAAGTTCCTTAATTAAGTATCCTCTTTTCCCTGTGGGCATAGCCCTGCTAACACCTTTTTAGACACCTATTAGGTTTATAGCATTGATCGTTAAGTGAGAAATTTCCCGAGGAGTAGCATATACTCACAGTAGGATCGGGATCCAAATATCATCGCATGATAAAACTGAAGGAATCCTACCAGAATCATCACACTCCAAATTGTATGCAGCGCTAGCAAGTTTCTGTACTTATGAAACTCCCGATGTGGATTTTTGCCCCCTGCTCTTATGACCTTGGCGTGAGGTCAAAATGTCATAAGTCACATGTCAAGTTCTTCCCATCATTATCCAGGTTAATTTGAACCCACCCGTACCTACCCTTGACGTAGGCCAAAATGGCAGTATGACTGTCTCAAACCAACGCATTCTATTTATGCAACAGATAAATATCCGGCAGCTACCCATCACTATACCTTGGCGTGAGGTCAAAATACATAGCTTGAATACTACCGAATATTTAACTGAAATGATGGAGGGCTACGAATGGTTTTGGCGAAACCGTGAACGTAGTGAACTTGATATAATCGATAGAACGAGATAGCTTTTAAAAGGAGTTGTTCAAGCTCCGCATTTAAAAGTTTAGTTTTGAAAAGAACCGGGTGGTTTTCAAAGTGTTCCAACGACTTTTACTTGGTTTATTTTCTTGCATTAATTTTAATGCGACCCATCATTTAATCCTACCATTGCAGAAAGAAACCAAAATATGGTGTACGCTTATGCCATCCTCATTCTCCACGGGGCCCCGTCATCACCCGTTAGGTTACTTAACTAACGACAGAGCGGGGGCTGGACTAGCGTGGATGCAAAACATAAGCAACACCTAAATAGATATCATATATAGATATATAGCAATGATTGCCATTACAGATCACAGATGAACACTTTGGATATACTAAGAATCCGCGATTCGTTCGAGCCTACAGCGAAAAACGGATTACACGGTCGCGATGAATAGCCAATACCCCACCCAAGACCCCTACGGGTGCGGCAAACTACCCGCCAAGTACCCGAAGCGAAGCAACCTCCCTCAACGACGTGAGTAGGCCACTCGGCACTTCGAGATACCCGGTAGTTTGTGCACCCCACCATGGGTCTATCCTAGGAGCAAAAAACAGTAAAAAGAAATTATACAATGACGGCAACAACTCCGACCCGGTTGTGCGGCCAAACAAACAATATTACATCAATTTACATATTACATGAATGAAAGAAAAATGAAACTCTCATCTCACATCCACCCCGGCTATTCATCCGCCACAATCCACCGAGTTCATATACACAAACCAACAAGCATTACAGATCACAGATATGTATAACCCTCACTAATCGACGTATAGCGATTAGCAGACGTTCAATACATATAAACATCACAGATATAACCCATTAGTCAAAATATAGGGAAGTTCGATAAAAAATACGGATTTCTAGCCCCCAAATAAAAATTTCTTTTTTGGAAAATCTGGGCAGAAATAAAATATCTTAAAAATCCCATAACCAGAAAATAAGAACACTGCAAGAGAAACGAGCCGCGGCCGAGTCAACTCGGCCGCGGAACCGCGGTGAGTTGGTCGGTTCACTGGTTCGTTTTTCTTGGGTGTACTGTAAAAACCCTGAGCCGATTTTTAAGGTGTGATTTATTATTTTTAAAGCAGATTTAAAAATCAGCAGAAACTTGGGTTTTTTGAAAAAGGTTTTGTGATTTTTACCGATCGAACTTCTATACACTTCACTAACTAGCTAGTTTATGTTTAGTTAGGCTCTGATACCACTGTAAGTCCACGTTACCCACCCCGGTGCTTGCGTGGAGGCGGAAACGGTATAAAAATCGGATTTTTAACGCACTAGGCAACATGGACTATCAAAAGGAGGATCTTTGCTAAACAAAAACTAACTGCAAAAGCTAAAAAGTTTAGTTACTTTGAAAAGAGGTTATACCTAGGGCTTTATGTCCTTCTCTCCTTGCTCATTGGAGTGAAAGAAGATGATCTCCTCGTCTCCTTCTCTTGTCAAAGAAGGATCCACCCGAGAGCCTCAACCTTTGGCTTCAACTTCAAGCTAGAAGTAACTAAGATGCTTGGAGTGCTAATCCTAGAACCTTAGAACAGAGTAGAGAGTAACTTAGAAGGGTTTATCTCAAGCTCAAAGGATTCTCAATTCATGAGAGGGGAGAGCTAGAGAGAGAGGAAGAGGAGAAGAGAGAACCAATATGATAGAATGAATAAGATAATGAACCATTCTCCTCATATATGTGAATTATGGAAATTAGATAATTAGCTAAGATAATTGTCATGGTTAATCAAGAATTGACCATTATCATTTCACATTAAATGCAATTTGCAAGGATCAAAGAGCATCTTTCATATGGAATGATGATGGTCAACATGTCAACCTAGGTCAACAAGTCAAGATAGTCAAATGGTCAACAACCCTAACTATGCACAATTATATTTAACTAATATCAATTAATCATAATTCACACATAAGCATTAGGGTTAAGAAAATGACAATAGTCATCAACCCTAATCAAAGTCCTCTCCCTCTGTCTCAGTCAACTGTGCATACGCACCCGTATCCGTGATCCGAGGAACACGAATACAATGAGATAAAACCAATCCCAAATCATATACTAGGATCCGGCTTAAACCAAAGCCCGCTAGTATAAGCTGTCCGGACGTGCACAAGTGCGCGGATGTGAACGAACCCTGTCGCAAAACCATGCGACCTCTACTCATTTTGCCTAAAGGAGAATAACCCTCTGTGTGGGACTCTAAAGACTCGACACTACGCTGGCAGTGGGTTTAACCACAGACCGCAAGCGGCACTAGTTGTACGTAACGGTCCCAGGTAGATGCCGATAAGAAACTGACGAGGTGAACCTATCTGAACTCCTACTGAGCCTGAATGTGACAGTCTCCGTACAATCCGGTCTGTTCGTCTGATACATCGCATAGTGGGCCTAGGGGGGCGGTAAACGTCAGTCCCCTAATAGCGGTACAAGTCGTGTCGGAGTGTAGCCCAGAACACCCTGAGACAACACAGGAAACCTACCAGTATATCTCGCTTGCCCTGTCCAGGGACTACTTGTGTAATGGCTCTCCTGGACACAGCGCGATGTCAACCCCCAATACCAGGAGAGATGAATCTTGTCTAACCGTCACTACCTCCAAGTGCTTCGGGACTGCACCCAACTACTACCTGTTTGCACGACTCCTTTGAGCCGTGGTAGGGTAGTAATCAAAGTACAGTGGGAACACACTCGAGGCGAAGTGACAGTGTCAAGTCAGCGGACTAAGCTGTACTCATGTCACCTGGCAACTGATAACTGACGATAGGTATAATACCAACCAACAGTTCCCGACGAGTCATGTCCAGTGTACTCGTAACCTAACGAGCACCCGTATACTATCTCAAGTATGACGTACTGACGGCTGTGGGACAGGCCGTCTCCCGTGCTGTGATGAGAAGCGCATACGCTAGTCTACTCCGGAATATCGATGCCCTGTCTCGATAATCCCACGACCATGGACGTGTAAATAAGGATGTGCTTGTAGATTACCCAGCCCCCACGAGTGTGACTACCATCACAACGCTGGTAATCAAGTAAAGATCCTAAGGGCTCCACTAATGCGTATAGGTGATATAACAAAAGAAACACATGTACACATTAAAGCAGAGACAACCAAGTAGCATACTACCATTTCGAGCAAGATTGTCTATACAACTGTGAATATCCCAAGCTTCCATCAAGTAATATACATACTAGTATGATACAGTAATGGCTTCTAGGGCATATACACTAACAGAAATAACCGCCTGAGAGTCTACGACTTCGTTGTCTGAATCTCCAGATGTAGCTTCAAAAGTAATATCGGACATGTCATCCTCGTTGGAAAGATTTTCCATGACCAGAAGGGAAGGTCATGGTCAGGGTACAGAATGTCAAGGAAGGGACAAGGGACATAGGAAAATTATGAAATCGGTAATGGTTGAGATTCAAAAATATAATAAGTCAGTTAACAGTTTCGTTTTAGTACACAAGAGGACCTGCATGGGCCACCACTAAAACCTGTCACGCCCCGCTTCCCAAAAGAAGGAGAAGAATGACGTGGCATGATCCGCAACCTAACTGTATTGAAGGTGGTCTATTCAATACGTTACGTTAAGCGTATGAATATTTAACATGCTGGGTGTGTACCAAAACAAAAATAATAAAAGCGAAAGACATTTATTTCTGTTAACCAAACTTTATTACATGCCTAAAAAAGAGTACAATAAACTAAGTAGTTTAATTACATCAAAGGAGCAACGAAATCCCTAAACATGTGGGCAACAAAAATTAAATCTTGGTAATCTTCTATCGTCCAGTCTGCATAATCTTCATAAGCTGTCTTCACACCTTGATCCACGCCATAATAGTCATTCTTATCTGACGGACATTCCAAAGATAGAGGAAGAAAAGGAAGGTCTGTCAGCGAGTTATACTCGGGTAGGATTGCCCCATAAGGAAGTAAAGGTATAGAAACGAGTATAATGAATATAACGTACATGTGTATAAAAGTATGAAGTTGTATGCAAATTAGATATGTTGACAGAGCTATATGTGAATATGAGTAGGTTGTGTGAGGTATATATATTTGGTAAAGGTTAAAGTCAAGTCAAACGAATATTCAGTCTAAGAGTTAGATTAGGTTAAAACAGGTGCGTATTGATGGAATTGACGGGTGAACATACTCGTATCCTTGAGGTATCTCATGACTAGCTGGAAGCAGTATGAGCTGGTGCTCATGCCTTGGGTGGCAATCAATGCGGTAGCGTGAACATCCCCGAAAGGTGTCCCATAACTACGATGGAGCTTTGTCTAGCGTGAATATCACTCAAGTGCACAGGTATTACCACCTTTCAGTTCTATAATAAACAACAGGACTAAACTGGTAATATATCCACATCCAAGATACTGAATAATTCGTGTCCCATAAAGAAAGGTAGATAAGATAATAGGTAGGTATATCACATGATGTGGGTTTACTATTTAGTATCAATAGGTATTGTAAACGTTTTAGTTTGTTAAACAAGGGTCCGAATACTCGCGATTATTCCGTTGTGGCCACGGAACAACAACTGGGGAATTGAAATGTACCATTTCACTTCCCGGGATTATGAACGAGTAGTAGGGGAATCCGAGTTCCGATATCTTCTTGCCTAATCAAACTACCCATCCCCATGGTTCAGTATAAAGGTTTTGACGAATTAGAGTTAGTGCGTATACCTCTAGGCATGGAATTTCCACATTGTATGTCATCCACATTTTTGATCATTTACCCTCAAATAGGGTTAGTATTCGCCCGAATATCGGGTTAGTAGTCGTCCACACATTGGACTGGTCACCCTGCCAGCAGGGATCTTCATATATAAGTATTCCATACCTATGTCCGCGCATTCTAAACCCAACCGTATCATACGTCATGTATGTCATAAACTTGTAATCAAGAAGTTGATCTCATTTAATATGGCTTTCCACAACCACTCGTTTTATCGTGTTATCTTTTAATGTTTGTAATGTATTTCGTATCATCTTATAAAACATAAAGGATAATAGTGTTTAATTATATTTAGTGTTTATAAGAAAACTATGATGTTTGGAATATTTATTGTTTTGGAAACCCATAATATTTTATTGAGAAAATATCCTTTTAATAAAAGGTTATGGTATTTGTTTGAAAATTATCTTTTAATAAAGTTTTAGATATCCTTTTGGAAGATATTATTTATAAGGGTTATGTTCTTTGTTGAAAATAGTCGTTTAGTAAAGGTCAAGGTATTTAAATGAAATTATCTTTTTTTGGGATGGGTTGAGGTATTTTATTGTAAATAATAATATTATGAAATTATAGTTTTTTAAGTTTGAGGTAACGTTTTAGACAATACGTTCGTGTTGACAACCGCTGCACATGGACGGCAGGATTTGTGTCCATTTTAGGGACGATTGCCTATCAACCACGAGGTACTAGCGTAAAACATTACCATATTATTATGGTAACTCATTAAAATTTTGTTAACATTTTAAGAAGATTTAATATAAAATACCCTTTCGAGTGAAATGGGCTAAGTTGGAAAAACCATTTGCCGTTATTTAAATTTAGTACTATCCCTTTCAAAAGGTGAAGGGATTTTAACAAAACTAAAGTAGTTGGTGGAAATGTGTAAGTAATATATATACATAACTTATCTAAAATATTTATTCCAAATATTTTATCTGAGGTGGATATTTTAAACAAATACAACATTTTAATAAAACGAAGGTATTATGTGGAAGCATGCTATTTCGAGATCAAATTGGTTGTATTGGTATGTGAGGGGTGAAGTGATACTCCGTGGGTTATAACATTAAGCATATCACATTTCATGTAGTACGAGGGCGCAATATTTTTTTGGCATATAGTAGTGATTAAGGAAACCATTTTAATCATGGGTTAAGATTATCATCATTAAGAGATACAAAAGAATAGGCATGCAAGAATATTGTAACATCATTTTAATAAGGGTTTGATGATTAGAAGTTGGAACTAAGGTTATTGAAAAAAGAAGAAGGCGACAGATGAGTGGAGAGAGGCGGATCCTACCTTTGGTTTGAGTCGGATGTTGAAGGGTTGAAGACGTAGGCAGGTACAAAATCCTCAATAGTTCTGTAAGTGCACGGCGGCGCCCCGGCCGTCAATCCGACGGCCAAATGAGGAAGCGGTGATAAACTTTAAATTTTCTTGAACTGGCAAACCGTCGCGCACTAATACCCGGATCGAACCATCAACTAGTCCTAGCTAACTACAAGATAGGGAAGAGAGATATACCGACTGATCCAAGTCCTTCGGTCTTCTCGTCGTCGTCCCGATCTCCTGCGGAATGTCCTGTCTCCACCTCGTCGCCGGAAGTGCACCACATCGCCTACTTCTTTTACGGGCTCCCACCTCAATGCCGAGGCAACTCGGGCACGAAGCTGGCTAGTCGACGTGCCCAAGACTTGCTGTAGAATGTGTAGTGAAGAAGTCTCATTTTGGGGTTGCAGGAATTGCCTTTTGGTGGAGGGATGAACTATGGAGTTTGGAGATGGAACTTGTGGGAATTTTTTCAACATGAAATAAACCAAAACCCCTCACCAAAATATTTGGACAGCCGCCCATCTATAGTGGCCGGCCAAGCTTGGAAAAAGGAGAGAGTGAGAGAGGGAGTGAATGTATCAAAAGATAATCAATCTCATAATGCAAGAGAGAGAGAGAAAAAGACTATCATGCATAAGCATGATAACAAGCTAAAACCAACACTCCACCACAACCATCATCAAGTATGATGACTTCAAAAAGTCAAGCCATCATGAAGAAGTCAAGAAGTTAAGGTCAAGGAATGGTGCAACCATCATGACACAAGAATATGCAAAGAACCCCTCCACAAATACTTATTTGCAACAATGCAAATAAGCCCTCCTCCACCAAACTTCGGCCAATGAACGATACAAAGGAAATTGGCCGAAATGGAAAGCAAACTGGCAACTTCAGAAAACTGGTCCCGTAATAAATTACAGGAAAACCCTGATACTGTGCATACACACCCGCATTTGTATTCCGACCGAAATACAAGTGCAATGAGAAAAAATCTACACTGTACTATACTAGAATCCGGCTTAAACCAAAGCCGGCTAGTAATATCCGTTCGATCCTGATCCGTGCAATACCGCATGTATCTGATCGAACCCTGCCATATATCCATACGGCCTGTAGTACAAATTGTCCGATCCTGATCCGTGCAATACCGCACGTATCTGATCGGACCTTGCCATATCTCCATACGGCCTCTACAACTTTTCGCCCGAAAGCTGAGTAACTGAATGTGGGGGACTCTAAAGACTCGTCAACACCTTGGTTGTGGATTCAACCACTAGCACGTCAGAGGTATAAGCCAATACGTAACGGGCTACCAGGTATTGACTAAAAGGGACGTCTGTGAGCGAACTCAGCCTGACAACCCTACTGAGCCTGTCAGTGACAATATCCGTACAGTCCGGTCCGTTCGTCTATGAGTATCGCATGGCGGGCCTAGGGGGTTGGTAAAAGTCAGACCCCCAAAAGTGGTACAAGTCGTGTCGGAGTGTACCCCAGAACACCCTAAGATACTACTGGAATACCTACCAGTAAATCTCCTTGCCTCGGCCGAGGGCTTCGTCTAATGGCTCTCCTAGACACAGCGCGACCTCACCCCCAATACCTGGAGAGTCGAACCCCTGAAGATACGCTCACTGCCTCCATGTGGCTCGGGACTGTACCCAACTAAAACCTGTTTGCACGACTCCTTTGAGCCGTGGTAGGGTAGTAATCAAAGTACAGTGGGAACTCACACAAGACAAATGACGATCCCCAGGTCGATGAACTAACCTGTACACATGTCACCAGAGAACTGCCATCTGACATCTGGTATAGGACCAACTAGCATGTTCCCGGCGAGTGCTGTCCGGTGTACTCATAACCCAATGAGCACCTGTATACATCTTAGGTGATCCAACTGACACCAGTGGCTTGTGAGACCGGCCACCGCCCCTCGTCGGGGTCTCGACTGTATACACTAGTCTACTCTGGAGTATCGATGCCCTGTCTCGAAACTCACACGACTAGGGACCATTTAAGGATGTGCTTATAGACCCCCAGCTCCTACTTATATGATCGCCCTCATACTGCTGGTGGTCAAGAAAGAATCCTAGGGGCTCTACCAACGTGTAATAGCGACTTGTCAGGTCACTTAAAGCAGTACACGATGATAAAGGTAAACCAGACAGCATACTATCATCTCGAGTAAGACTGTCCTACCGGGACAGGTCCTCCATCAATCATTGCAATAACGTACCTGTGACCTAATAATTGACTCTGAGGGCACTATCTCCAACAATCTCCCACTTGCACTCAAGGCTAATTATTGCGATGTCGCATACTCACAGCCTGTGTGATACCGAACACCAACTCCTCTACTAGTCAGTCTCACAAAGCTCGTTTGCGAAACTATTGCATTCGAGGAATAGCCTCAGTGAGTGGATCCGCTTTGTTATTTCTTTCTATGTCTCTCTATATCTCAAGTTCGCGGAGAAAGCCATCTCCCGAAAAGAGCAATACCTGTCTTAGAATATGTCTGGATGTCTGATGGGACCTAGCTCATAAATTAACTCCAAATACAAACTTCTTAGAATGTATCGTCAACTGAATTTAATAAGTATCCTGCGCCATGCCTCCCTCAGTATTGCCTTGGACCACCAGTCCAAAATACTGCCCTTCGTCAGAAGGAAAAACTATAACTCTGACAACCTCCTTGTCGTCCAGGTCACCTTGGAAGCCTGGAATGATAATTGTCTCCCGAATGAGCCTGTCGTTATCATATCCCTAGAACATCCACTTATGTTCTAAAACTGCTTCCGACTGTTTTTCCAGGATTGGATCAATGTCAACTTATTGCATCTAGTGCAAGAATAATATCTGGTGTGGTACTAGACATCTCATGATTGACTCAATTGCCTAAGCAATTGATCTGCCAATCATGCACATCCCTCTCTACTTTAGTCTGTAGGACACCTTTAGAGAGGATGACTACATTACCTGCAGGTACACTACCGTGCCAGGAGTCGTCCATTCTAAATACTCTTAGAATGCTGACTAAGTACCCTGATTGGGAAACCACCCAAATCTACATCTAAAACCATAGATCTAGTAACCAGTATGTCTGATATAAAATCTATTTCGTTTGTGGAGAAACCACTGTGTGACGACCAAAGTATAACCGATCGTAGTATAGGAGTTTCTTTTCCTATTCTGTGTATGTCATCCAAATACCATGACATTACACCCTACTACCTTCTCGTCAGATCCATCCCCTATTCTGATGAAGTCAAACCTATGACTGTCACGTCAGAAATAGATGATCTATCTCCGCTACATCTGCTTTAGTCTATAAATAGACATGAGCTACTTGTCCACCAATGCTTCCGCTGCTCCCACTGACTACGACAACCCTCTGGCAGAGTCATATAGACGTACACTTCTAAAACTAGTTTAGAACGACGCTATACTCATCCTCCCGCCGGGTCTCGCAGCCTGGAACAACAACAATGGTAATTGTGGGTAAGCAAGAACTTCCCTGTCACCGTCCTTGAGGGTACCGTAGTACCTCTCGGGTGCCTGAAGTTACCCACCTTATCTGCGGAGTGGCCAATGGAATGTCAATCCAGATTGAATCTTTAGGTTCCTTATCAAATCTTCAGTAATCGTTTGTGGTTCTGGAATCACTTCCAGTTCTACCATACTCCCACTACTGTTTTTTTTTAAAAAATCCATTTGTAATAAAACTGTGGCGAGTCTAGAACAATATTGCTATTGTTCATCCAGATGGTAGAAAGCCAACCCTCGTTATAGCCTGGGTCAACCCACAAACAGCCATTACAGAAACATGCCTTGAGTTATCCAGAGTCTGGTTTTAAGCATAAGCCAGACAACTCCCCGTACCTTAACATCGTTAAGATACGAACTGTTCTATATCCAATATAGAAACAGAGGCACTGATTTAATTGAACCAGATTCAAATCATGCAGCTGTCTCCAGTGCATGTCAACTAAATGGAAGAAGGAAGATCAGCGTTACTCAACTTAGGAATGCTTCCAATTATGAGTAACCTGAAAGAGAAGCAAGATCTTTTTATCATTACTATCAACTGAATACCATACACAAGTATCTACATCTTCGATCTCTTTGAAGAATCCCGATACTTGCTATACCTGGTTCTCTACTCTATTCAAATACCTATAACTTCTCAAAATTCGGACACTGTGTTTCCACGAAACACCTGTCTAAAAACTAGAGAAGTCATAAGTAAACCGAATATAGTACGAGGACCAACCCCTCTGTCCTGATGGACCCTGGACAACATACAATACTCTGTATAAGTCCCTTGAGTTTGATAACTCATTCACTGTGTGTCGTAGGTTGAAAACTGTACTTATGGTCAAGAAGAATTACACCGCTGTTTAATGCTCCTTACCTAACCATCCGCTGATATAGGTAAATGTCACAGACATAATTTCAAAAAGGTATGTCTCTCTCTATGAAAATAGACGTACATATATATCAATTTGAAATTGGTGCACAACAACGGATATTCAAAACCAAATATTTGTCGTCCGGCAAACAACCCAGGTGACTTCCTCAAATATCACCGATTACAACGAATCCCGATATAATGAGGATGATCACCCAATTCCCAATAATTTACTCCCACTCATCATCTGTAAAACCATACAGATGTGAGAATCATACCTGGTAAATACATACCCTGGAGTAAGTATCTAATCGGAAAATCAGTTTTCTTTTAACAGTACACAGTGAGACTGAAACATTGAAATGTTTCGTTGGGGTATCCCGGTATTCCTAGTAATGCCTCTTCCAGATTCACGACTGTAACCGTATAGTTCTTTGCCACCTCTCCAAATCCCTTCAAATGTCTTTAGTCTTTACCTTCTGCACACCCTATTAGGCCAAATGGATTTCTTCCTTCCCTACCGTTCGGCACCAGCCTATGGTTTGGAAGAAGACTATCCAATAAGCATAATGGGTGTACTGTCCTAATCCTAGGAACACTCGCAATGCGAGAGAAGGTGAAGATAAAAGAAACCTGAATAAATCTTATTCATATTTCTCCTTAACCAGAATCCATCCCCGAACTGGAACAAGTTCCTTTCGAGTTCGTATATAACCATACGATGGAGTATCCAATAAACTGTGGATCTTCGTAGTGATACGGAGTGTCCTGGAGAAATACAAAGGTGATTTAGGAATGGCGAAGGACTACTTGGTTTGGTCGTGAATAGCAGTCGCAATTTACTTTGCCCTCTTACTAATCCCTTGCTTTGTCTGAACTTAATACCTTCCGTACACCATCGTTAGGCTAATTGGTTTTCTTCATTCCCTACCGGTCGGCACCAGCCTAAGGTTTGGAAGAAGACTATCCAATTTTCGTAATAGGTGTACTATCTCCTAAACCAAGGAGTACTCGCAACCTGAGAGAAGGAAAAAGGATAAGACAACTGAATAATCCTATCCGTTTCCTCCAGAACCGGAAACCATCCTTGAATAAATTCTTTCGAGTTTGTATCTAACCATACGATGGTTTTGTCCAATGGAAGTGGACGTTCGTAGCAATACGGGGTGTCCTGGAGAAAAAGGGTAAAAGTAGGAGTGGCAAAGAGGTTTGCAACTCTGACAATCCAAAGGCCAGTGTTTAAGAAGGTTCGGTTAATTTGGTCTCTGAGTCATAGTCTTAGGGTCGGGTCAATGGTCGCTGCCAAAGAGAGAGAGAAAAGAAACACTCAGCGTGCACTCTAACCTAGATCAGAATGGTTACCAATTTATCTAATCTGGAAACCTCCCACTGTACCTCAAATTCTCCTCCAAACCTGAAAGAAGAATTACTCGGGGTCACCCGAGGAGTAAACTAACTCATCAGTGGGAATCGGGATCCAACTATCATCGCATGATAACGTGACGGAATCCGCTCACATCATCACACTCCAGATGGTATGCGCATATCTGGCAAGTTTCAGTTCTTTTGAAACTCCCGATGTGATTTCTGCCCCATGCTCTTATGACCTTGGCGTGAGGTCAAAATATCATAAGTCACATGTCAAGTTCTGCCCATCATTATCCAGGTTAATTTGAACCCACCCGTACATACCCTTGACGTAGGCCAAAATAGTAGTACGACTGTCCCAAACCAACGCATCTATCTATGCAACAGAAAAATACCCGGCAGCTACCAATCACTATGCCTTGGCGTGAGGTCAAAATACATAGCTTGAAAACTACCGAATATTTAACTGAAATGACGGAGGGCTACGAATGGTTTCTGGTGAAAACCTTTAACGTAATGAACTTGATATCGTTGAAGGAACTGATAGCTTTTTAAAAATATAGTGACGAAAACCGTTGCTAAAGAGGTCACTCCCGGTGAAGGGATCTCGTCTCTTTCCCCATAGAATGAGGTGCAGGATATTCCAACTGAATACCACGGTGCAAAGCAAAAGTAATCGGCTATAGTGAAGTCATTGCCCTGACACAAACTTTTTGTCCAAGGGGTCACTCCCGGTGAAGGGATCTCGGCCCTTGCCTCGTCGACTGAGCAGCAGGATATTCCAAATGAATACCACGATGCAAAACAAAAGAGAACGTCCTTGCAATAACAGCTTTTTGAAAAGTGTTCCAACAATATCAGATTAGGTTTGTTTTAACTTGCATTGATCCGAATCAACGCAGTCCCATCAATTGATTGAAAGGCTCCTAGGCACCCTAAGGAGGTCTCACAAGGCATCAACCATGCCAATTTCAAAAATTACAGGTGCCGAGAAACCCTAACAAGATCGTTGGCTAGATTTTTAGGTGACAAAGCAAACTAGTTAACACTTAACTATAAGAATACGGAAATACAACCTTTGTAGATCCGGTCCTCCACCTCCATAGCTCCGCAATGAAGTCTCATCGCTGTCCATATCAAATCGTGGGCTCTAGCGTCGACTTTATCGGAGAAGAAGCGGGCTAGGTCATCGACGACGATGCCGAAGATGATCTACGTCGAGGCATCGCTAGATCAAGCTCCAACTTCACCAAGTCAAGAAAACTTGTGAAGGAAACACACTCTACTACTTGGCAAGAGGTAGAGGATGAAGAAATAGGTTGTGGGTAGACTTTAGAATTGGATTTCTCACTCATTTTCATCCATCACCATTGATGAAGAAAGGTTTTCTTCAAGTGAAGAAGAAGAAGAAGATGGAAAAGAAGATGATAAGTGTTAATCAAAAATAGAAAAGAAAATCAATACTTATCATATTCAAACCATGGTTATGTGTAGAGACTAAACTAGGGTTAGTGAGAATGGTTAGGGTTAAGCATGAGACAAAATGGTCACAAAGTCAAAGCTTCATGAAGCTTCAATATCAAACAAAGAAAGCCACCATTTTATTCTCTTTATGCAAATTATTTTCCATTAAGAAATATATAAATAAATAAGGGAATAAAACAAAACCCTAACCATTATCATGTAACCATGGTTTGATCTTTACACTAAAACCCTAGCAAACAAGTATCATCAAACATGATACAATCAAGTGCACAAAAATATATCACATATACAATGTGCACATCCGAGTGAGAATATCCATTTAAAGTGAACCAATACTAGTTAATGTAAATTCATATATCATATATATAATTATACATTAAATCATTAAATCAACACTTGATTTAACGATCCGGTCATATCGCATATGACCGACTAATATTCAATGTATCGGCTTATCGAATCAATCCTTGATTCGATAACTAGGTTATATCGCATACAACCATTCGATACAATCATCGCGAGAATGGAATACGGTATCACATACTCGCATTATTCTCGGTCCCGCACATATCTCATATGCGCTTCTATTTCGTTTCGCTTGAGCCAGGAAACCTCTGTGTAGGACTCTAAAGACTCGTCAATATGCCGGCAGCAGATGATGATCATATCAAGCACCCACAAGCCGCAAGCGGTCTGCTAAACGTAACGGCCACCCGGGTATTGAGCGATCAGAAGATCGACGTGCAAGCCCGCTCACACTCCAGTGAATCCAACCAGTAACACTACCGTACAGTCCGGTCTGATCGTCTGATATGTCGCATATCTCGCCTAGGGGTGGTAAACGTCAGACCCCAATAGCTCGATAAGTCGTGTCGATATAAGGTCTATAACATTTCGAGAAACTACTGGTAACACTTACCAGTAAATCTCAGCAACCCTGGCCAGGGATTTTCTGTTATAGCCAATCGAACACAGCGCAACATCAACCCCCTATACCGGGAGAGACGAATCCCCTCCTATCGCTCATTGCCTCCATGTGACTCGGGACTATACCCAAAAACCACCGTTTTGCACGCCCTCTTAGACGTGGTAAGATGGAAATCAAAGCACAGTGGGAACCACACAAGACTCTATGACGATCTCGGGTCAACAGACTACCTTGTACCAGTGTCACCAGAGAACTGCCATCTGACGTATGGTATAATACCATCTTGGAGTTCTCGGCGAGTCCGTCCAGTGTACCCAGTCTCTACTGAGCACCCGTATATCATCTCTGATGTCAAACACCGATGGATATGGGATCATCCATCGCCCATCTGTATGGGTCGAGAAGGTACACGCTAGTCTACTCTGGTATATCGATGCCCCATCTCGATACACTCACGACTAGGGACATTGAAGGATGCACTTATGGACTACCATGTCCCCACTAGTATGATCCGCATCATAGTCCAGTAGTCAAGTACACATTCTAAGGGCTTTACCAACATGTAATAGAGAGACAATCTGTGTACACGTTAAGATAAAGAGAAACCAGATAGCATACTATCATGTCGAGCAAGAAAGTCCTCCCTATATATGTCCCAACATCCACTACAATATACATCCAATGTACAGTAATGGCCTCTAGGGCATACATATAACTAACAATCTCCCACTTACACTAGGGCCATCTGTAGCAGTGGTTGTAGTATCTCATACTCAACCATCCCATAAAAGTCTCTCTCTGGGAATAGGCCTTCGTGAGTGGATCCGCCGTGTTGTCCTCTGAGTCTGTTCTCCTAACCTCGATCACCCTGGAGATCAACCATCTCCATGATCAAGTGATACTGCCTTAGAATATGTCTGGATCACTGATGGGACCTGCGTTCCTTGGCATAAGCCACAACTCCATTGTCACACAATAGGAGGAACATAGTTCATCTCATGAACCAATATACACCTAAACAGCCTCTTTGGTAGCATCTTAAGTAGCAATGTATCCTGCCTTTATCGTCTAGTATGTCACGGTATCTAGCTTGGAACTCTTCCAACATACCGTCCCTCTACTGAGGATTAAGACAATGCCTGTGACTGACATTCGGTCGTCTTTATCACCCTGGAACACTTCCAGTGATTCTCCCCAGGATCAATTGATACCATCTCACTACAGCTAGTGAGTATTCTAACATCCATTTAGATCTATCTCATAGATCCAAAACCCAGGATTTAGTAGGTATCACTTTGATCCTATGTGGAGAATCGCTGTGATAAGCGGAGATTGATCGAGCGTAGCATAGGAAACTCCTTCCCTATCAAGAGTATGTCATCCACGTACTCTACGAGGATCGTCACCATACTCCCTACTACCTTTTTGTTTATACAAGGTTCATCTACCATTTTGATTATGTCAAACTCTTTGACTAACACATCAAAACAGACGTTCCAACTCCGCGATACCTGCTTTATCGTATAAAGCATCTTGTACACGTTTCCGCTGCTCCCACTGTCTACGAAGCCCTCTGGCTGTGTACTTATAGACGCACTATTCTAAAACATCATTTAGAAAAGCAGTCATGACACCCAACCACCAGATATCGTAGTCATGGTATGTAGCCGTGACAAGTAGGATCTGGATGGACTTAAGCAAAGCTACTTGAAAAGGTTTCATCATTATCCACACCTGGTCAATGATGCAAACTTTTAACAAGTCTAGCTTTGAAAGTCTCAACTTTTCCATCTACACCAAGTAATCTTCTCAAGATATACTTGCTCCAGATGGGGATTTAACCCTTCAGATATAGCAACTAAAGTCCATACTTTGTTGGTGTACATGGATTCCATCTCAGATCACTAAGCATCCAGCCATTCTTACAGAGTCTTACTCCTGATGGCCAGCTCGAAGCTAGTTGGGTCATCATCTCATGATGCATTCCTCGCTCCCACTGTCATAGAGAAACAAAAGTATCTCTCAGGTGGGTGAGGAACCCTACTAGATCGGCGGAGTGGCTGAGGTACGTTGGAATCTACTGAATCCTTTGGTTGTACCAAATCATCTGCTGTAGTTTGTATAGCTGGAACCTTTCCAGTTCTACATTACAGACCATGCCTCGAGCTTGTCCGGATTTTGCTTTCAGACATAGGCCGGTCAACCCCAAATCTTAAATAGCTTAAGACATGGGCTCTTCCCATTCCATATCACATATGAAGCGGTAGGCAACTGATTTGATTGGAACCCTTATTCAATAGGTATGCAACTTCTCAAGTGCATAACTCCCAAAAGGAAATAGGTAACTCAGTAATACTCATCATAGAGCACACCATATCATATAGGGTGTGATTGCTCCGCCCCGATATACCATCGTGCTATGGTGTATCCGGAGGAGTAATGCTGAGAGAGAATCTCATTCTCCTTTAGAATAGTCCAGAAATTCCGTGCTCAAGTATTCTCCTCCTTGATCTCATCAAAGGACATAATACTTTTACCCGTATTTTGGTTCTCTACTTCTCGCTTATATTCTGTGAATATCTCAAAAGGTTCGGACTCATGTTTCAACAGGAACATATGACTGAATCTTGAGAGATTATCAGAGAATATAATGAAGTATAAAGAATCATTCCTGGCATGTGTAGATAGGAGACCTTGCATACATCATCATGTATCAGTCCCAAGAGTTCATTGACTCTTTCTCTATTTCCAGTAAACGGAGCTATGGTCATCTTATCTTTGTGACATGACTGGAGAGTTTCACAAGATGTAAATTCAAACTATTTTAAATATGCATCTTTATGTAACTCTAGCTAGTCGGGTCACATTGATCTGACCTAGTCTACAATACCTCAAGAAGAATTCGTTCATTTCTGAACTCTTTCTCTTGTGTGTGTTCCATATACTAAGAACTGTAGTTTGATTTAGAACATTAATGATTTTAGATAACGTGCCTGAACCGATCAACTTTTGATATAAGAAATGTTCAAAACATTATCCAACAATACAAAATTTTATCATTTCTTTACTAATAAAGAGACTGATATGATTTTGTATATCAGGTTCGGTATCTAATAACATTCGTTCAGAATCAATGTATTGGTAATACAGGGTGACAGTGACCGACAGACTTGGCTGCAACTCTTGCCCCGTTTTCTGCCTCATGAAACTTATCACCCGTTGTCGGTTCTTTATCTATCAGTAGGCTATGTAACATATTACATATGCGGGATCCTGATCCGGTATCATATACCCAGGACGTAAAGGACATAGAGAAACAGTTCTGTATAATGAACACACCCGAAGATGATGCATCAGCATGCACTCTCTTCGTTTGGGCGGCACGGGAATTCTGGTAATCCCCAATTTCCTGCTCTGTCTTATAACAATTATAAGTTGGAGTGGGACCAACGGACTCCAGCTCAGTATAACAAGCGGGTTCGGTCAAATATCCGTATTATTATCTTGATTAAGGCGTGATATGGTCGCTACCTGGAGAGAGAGAGAAGAAAACACTCTGCGTGCGCTCTTGCAAGAATAGATTGGTTATTATTTTATCTAATCAGGATGGCTCCCACTGTTTTTATCAAATCTTCCTTCAAACCCTAAAAGGAAAGACTAGCCGGGATTAATTACACACTACAAGTTCGCCAATCTTTCAGCCAGGCCAGTGTCGGTACTTTGAGGGAGGTCCCCCGTGCTTTCGCACGAACCTAATTAATGTAAACCTCGTTTTCCCAGAGGCGTAACCTCGTTAACACCTTTCTAGACACCTACTTGATCGGCTAATTGTAATGTATAAAACTCTCCCAGGAGTAACTCTTACTCGCAGCGGGTATCGGGATCCAACTATCTCATAGAAGGTATGCAATCTCATTGCAAATTTCAACACTTGAAATTCCCGATAATATTTTGCTCCTAACGTGCTATGACCTTGACGAAAGCCAACAAACCATAGCCCGCTAGTCAAGTTCAACCCGTACATTTCTTGATTGAATTAAACCCACCCGCACGACCCTTGATGAAAGCCAACAAAGCCGCACGACTACCCTAATCCAATCGCATCGTATGCTAGCAGATAAGTAGCATATAGCTACCGCACACTGCACCTTGACGAAAGCCAACAAATGCAGCACAAATACTATATACAACTTATCTGAAATGACGGAGGGCTACGACAGGTTTTTCTGAAAACCTATTGCGTAATGAACTTGATATCGTTGTAGAATCAAATGATTTTAAAATGGAGTGTTTTTGAGGCTTTTCTAGTTTTGCTAAAGGAGTCACTCCCGGTGAAGGGATCGTCGGTCCTTTCCTCGTCGAATGAGGTGCGGGATATATCATATATATCACTGTGCAAAGCAAAAACACTTAAAAGCAATCAAAAGACAAACCGAATGTGTAGCATCTGCCAGTTATTGCTAAAGGAGTCATTCCCGGCGAAGGGATCTCGGTCCTTTCCTCATGGAATAAGGTGCAGGATATATCATATATACCGCTGTGCAAAGCAAGAACTGTAGCTACCTGTTTTATTTTGAAATTTGATTCTACAACATCTTAGGTTTCTTTTATTTCATTAATCTCATTAATGAAGTCCCATCATTTAAGCACCTAAACATCACAGATAAATACGACGTACATTTATGCCATCCGCATTCGTCTCGATGTCCTCTCGTGCACCGTTAGGTTAGGTAACTAACGGCAGAGCGGGGCAGAGCTAGCGCGGGTGTAAAACATAAGTAACGTTTATATAATATATCATATATACTATATACAGTATTTATCACAGAACATCACATGATCACATCACAGATATCGCAGCAGAAGAAACATATGAAATTTTGGAAATACTAGGACGTCCGTGTTTTCAATACGAGCCAGTATAAAACACGGATTCCACGGTCGCGATGAATAGACAAACCCACACCCCTAGACCCCTACGAGAGAGGCAAGCAACCCTACCAATTCTAGAGTTAGGAGACCCGGACTCGACTCCTCGAGTTGGTCTCCCACTGGACTCCAGAACCCGGTTACTTGTGCCCTCCTCCTTGGGTCTATCCTAGTGCGGAAAAGTAAATAATATACAAAAGGTGACAACTTCCGCAACCTGGAAGTGCCCCAATAAAAGAATATTACATACAAGTTTTTACATGAATGAAAATGAAAAACACTCATCTCACATAAAAAAAACCCGGCTATTCAAACAGGACAATCCAATATAACATATCCAGCAACATATAACATTACATGTCATCAACATAAGTAAATATGCGCATCCCAATTGTCGTTGACATATAGAAACGAAACCGGCGACATCACATATTACACTTACGGTCACAGAAAAGAAAGTGTAAAACTACAACAGTTGGAATCCGCAACTCCTTTAGAAATCACATGCCTAATCAAATGAATTCTTTAGACATCGCATGCCTAACAATTATAAACCCAGCATTTTAGTCTCATTATCGAAAACACTTTTCAATATTAAGTCGGGAAATTCATCAAGCTTCCCGACATTCTGATCGAATGCTCGTCGCAAACTTCAGTAGGCGGCCGCACCCCCGATGCCGCCAACGAAGTGCACCAAGGCGGAACACCGCTGCCGCGAGCACCCAAACGGATGCTTTCGGCGACGGGGTTCTCCTACAGTCACTTGGTCGGGGCTTTGGAGTGAGGCTGTCTATTAAGTTTACCCGGCGAGTATCCGCGTACGCTACGTGATTGCGACGGACTTTTGATCACATCAAAATTCCGTGGCAACCGATCAAGTGAGACTAAACTGCTATGTTTATAACATTCATTCAGTTATCTCATAACTACTTGTGAATTCCAATTATTGTATCCCATTCCGGATAAATAGAAAATGTCAAACTTTCCGATCGAACAATCGAACACCCAAGTTTTCCCGATACAGATCAACACATGAAACAAGTCTAAAAACATTCAGTTCGTGCCTCAGTACCAACGGTCCAGCCATAGAAGGGTCAAGCCAACGCCTCACATGTGGCATGCCGTACTGCCCCAAACCCGAAGGTTCAAAGGGCAGTTCAAGACGGCCACATAATCGAGTTAAGGTTTGTTGTCTTCTAGTGGGACCATCACGTTACTTGCACTACTTAGAACGTCGTTAAACTACGGAAAAATCCTACACTTGGAAATTTACCGACAGGGGAAAAATTGGGTATTTATATCCGGTCGAACTTTCTAACATATTCTAAAATTTACCCGGAAAACACATAGACAAAGTTTGTTAATCCGATCGAATATGCGAACTCCCAATACAACCCCAGAACACTCTACTCTTAAATCAAATTAAAAATTCCCAGAAAATACAGCACCATAAAAGAGGAATTACTGTGCAAAAAAGGTTGACTAAACTCTTTAGTTGACCGCGGAACCGCCGCAGAAGCCATGCTTCTGCCGCGGTT
Organism: Agapanthus africanus; assembly: GCA_030015575.1. Classification (NCBI taxonomy): domain Eukaryota; kingdom Viridiplantae; phylum Streptophyta; class Magnoliopsida; order Asparagales; family Amaryllidaceae; genus Agapanthus; species Agapanthus africanus. The sequence goes on along the minus strand of JASDDO010000031.1, from coordinate 179,259,031 downwards.
CCGCCGCACTATGAACAGTTCATGGAAAAGTTTTTGCACCGTAATTCTTAGATTTCCCTGCTGATTTTTCTGCATATTTTTATTTTCGAAAAAGACCAGATTTCAGAAATTGTCCAGAGAGCATTTTAGGGTTGGGGTTTCGGGTCAATCGGACTTCAAACTCCGTCTAAACTTCGCCTAAGGCTCTGATACCAGTGAAAGGTTCCTAGGCACCCGAAGGAGGTCTCATAAGGCATCAACCATGCCAATTTCAAAAATTAGGGGTGCCGAGAAACCCTAACAAGATCGTTGGCCAGATTTTTAGGTGACAAAGCAAACTAGTTAACACTTAACTACTAGAATACGGAAATACAACCTTTGTAGATCCGGTCCTCCACCTCCATAGCTCCGCAATGAAGTCTCCTCACTGTCCATATCAAATCCTGGGCTCTAGCGTCGACTTCATCGGAGAAGAAGCGGGCTAGGTCATCTACGACGAGGCCGAAGATGATCTACGTCGAGGCATCACTAGATCAAGCTCCAACTTCACCAAGTCAAGAAAACTTGTGAAGGAAACACACACTACTACTTGGCAAGAGGTAGAGGATGAAGAAATAGGTAGTGGGTAGACTTTAGAATTGGATTTCTCACTCATTTTCATCAATCACCATTGATGAAGAAAGGTTTTCTTCAAGTGAAGAAGAAGAAGAAGATGGAAAAGAATATGATAAGTGTTAATCAAAAATAGAAAAGAAAATCAATACTTATCATATTCAAACCATGGTTATGTGTAGAGACTAAACTAGGGTTAGTGAGAATGGTTAGGGTTAAGCATGAGACAAAATGGTCACAAAGTCAAAGCTTCATGAAGCTTCAATATCAAACAAAGAAAGCCACCATTTTATTCTCTTTATGCAAATTATTTTCCATTAAGAAATAGATAAATAAATAAGGGAATAAAACAAAACCCTAACCATTATCATGTAACCATGGTTTGATCTTTACACTAAAACCCTAGCAAACATGTATCATCAAACATGATACAATCAAGTGCACAAAAGTATATCACATATACAATGTGCACATCCGAGTGAGAATATCCATTTAAAGTGAACCAATACTAGTTAATGTAAATTAATATATCATATATATAATTATACCTTAAATCATAAAATCAACACTTGATTTAACGATCCGGTCATATCGCATATGACCGACTAATATTCAATGTATCGGCTTATCGAATCAATCCTTGATTCGATAACTAGGTTGTATCGCATACAACCATTCGATACAATCATCGCGAGAATGGAATACGGTATCACATACTCGCATTATTCTCGGTCCCGCACATATCTCATATGCGCTCCTATTTCGTTTCGCTTGAGCCAGGAAACCTCTGTGTAGGACTCTAAAGACTCGTCAATACGCCGGCAGCAGATGATGATCATATCAAGCACCCACAAGCCGCAGGCGGTCTGCTAAACGTAACGGCCACCCGGGTATTGAGCGATCAGAAAATCGACGTGCAAGCCCGCTCACACTCCAGTGAATCCAACCAGTAACACTACCGTACAGTCCGGTCTGATCGTCTGATATGTCGCATATCTCGCTTAGGGGTGGTAAACGTCAGACCCAATAGCTCGATAAGTCGTGTCGATATGAGGTCTTTAACAATTCGAGAAACTACTGGTAACACTTACCAGTAAATCTCAGCAACCCTGGCCAGGGATTTCCTTTTATAGCCAATCGAACACAGCGCAACATCAACCCCCTATACCGGGAGAGACGAATCCCCTCCTATCGCTCATTGCCTCCAATTGACTCGGGACTGTACCCAAAAACCACCGTTTTGCACGCCCTCTTAGACGTGGTAAGATGGAAATCAAAGCACAGTGGGAACCACACAAGACTCTATGACGATCTCGGGTCAACAGACTACCCTGTACCAGTGTCACCAGAGAACTGCCATCTGACTTATGGTATAATACCATCTGGGAGTTCTCGGCGAGTCCGTCCAGTGTACCCAGTCTCTACTGAGCACCCGTATATCATCTCTGATGTTAAACACCGATGGATATGGGATCATCCATCGCCCATCTGTATGGGTCGAGAAGGTACACGCTAGTCTACTCTGGTATATCGATGCCCCATCTCAATACACTCACGACTAGGGACTTTGAAGGATGCACTTATGGACTACCATGTCCCTACTAGTATGATCCGCATCATAGTCCAGGTAGTCAAGTACACATCCTAAGGGCTTTACCAACATGTAATAGAGAGACAATCTGTGTACACGTTAAGGTAAAGAGCAATCAGATAGCATACTATCATGTCGAGCAAGAAAGTCCTCCCTATATATGTCCCAGCATCCACTACAATATACATCCAATGTACAGTAATGGCCTCTAGGGCATACATATAACTAACAATCTCCCACTTACACTAGGGCCATCTGTAGCAGTGGTTGTAGTATCTCATACTCAACCATCCTATAAAAGTCTCTCTCTGGGAATAGGCCTTCGTGAGTGGATCCGCCGTGTTGTCCTCTGAGTCTGTTCTCCTAACCTCGATCACCCTGGAGATCAACCATCTCCATGATCAAGTGATACTGCCTTAGAATATGTCTGGATCACTGATGGGACCTGCGTTCCTTGGCATAAGCCACAACTCCATTGTCACACAATAGGAGGAACATAGTTCATCTCATGAACCAATATACACCCAAACAGCCTCTTTGGTAGCATTTTAAGTAGCGATGTATCCTGCCTTTATCGTCTAGTATGTCACGGTATCTAGCTTGGAACTCTTCCAACATACCGTCCCTCTACTGAGGATTAAGACAATGCCTGTGACTGACATTCAGTCGTCTTTATCACCCTGGAACACTTCCAGTGATTCTCCCCAGGATCAATTGTTACCATCTCACTACAGCTAGTGAGTATTCTAACATCCATTTAGATCTATCTCATAGATCCAAAACCCAGGATTTAGTAGGTATCACTTTGATCCTATGTGGAGAATCGCTGTGATAAGCGGAGATTGATCGAGCGTAGCATAGGAAACTCCTTCCCTATCAAGAGTATGTCATCCACGTACTCTACGAGGATCGTCACCATACTCCCTACTACCTTTTTGTTTATACAAGGTTCATCTACCATTTTGATGATGTCAAACTCTTTGACTAACACATCAAAACAGACGTTCCAACTCCGCGATACCTGCTTTATCCTATAAAGCATCTTGCACACGTTTCCGCTGCTCCCACTGTCTACGAAACCCTCTGGCTGTGTACTTATAGACGCACTCTTCTAAAACATCATTTAGAAAAGCAGTCATGACACCCAACCACCAGATATCGTAGTCATGGTATGTAGCCGTGACAAGTAGGATCTGGATGGACTTAAGCAAAGCTACTTGAAAAGGTTTCATCATTATCCACACCTGGTCAATGATGCAAACTTTTAACAAGTCTAGCTTTGAAAGTCTCAACTTTTCCATCTACACCAAGTAATCTTCTCAAGATATACTTGATCCTGATGGGGATTTAACCCTTCAGATATAGCAACTAAAGTCCATACTTTGTTGGTGTACATGGATTCCATCTCAGATCACTAAGAATCCAGCCATTCTTACAGAGTCTTACTCCTGATGGCCAGCTCGAAGCTAGTTAGGTCATCATCTCATGATGCATTCCTCGCTCCCACTGTCATAGAGAAACAGAAGTATCTCTCAGGTGGGTGAGGAACCCTACTAGATCGGCGGAGAGGCTGAGGTACGTTGGAATCTACTGATTCCTTTGGTTGTACCAAATCATCTGCTGTAGTTTGTATAGCTGGAACCTTTCCAGTTCTACATTACAGACCTTGCCTCGAGCTTGTCCGGATTTTGCTTTCACACATAGGCCGGTCAACCCCAAATCTTAAATAGCTTAAGACATGGGCTCTTCCCATTCCATATCACATATGAAGCGGTAGGCAACTGATTTGATTGGAACCCTTATTCAATAGGTATGCAACTTCTCAAGTGCATAACTCCCAAAAGGAAATAGGTAACTCAGTAATACTCATCATAGAGCACACCATATCATATAGGGTGTGATTGCTCTGCCCCGATATACCATCGTGCTATGGTGTATCCGGAGGAGTAATGCTGAGAGAGAATCTCATTCTCCTTTAGAATAGTCCAGAAATTCCGTGCTCAAGTATTCTCCTCCTTAATCACATCAAAGGACATAATACTTTTACCCGTATTTTGGTTCTCTACTTCTCGCTTATATTCTGTGAATATCTCAAAAGGTTCGGACTCATGTTTCAACAGGAACATATGACTGAATCTTGAGAGATTATCAGAGAATATAATGAAGTATAAAGAATCATTCCTGGCATGTGTAGATAGGAGACCTTGCATACATCATCATGTATCAGTCCCAAGAGTTCATTGACTCTTTCTCTATTTCCAGTAAACGGAGCTATGGTCATCTTATCTTTGTGACATGACTGGAGAGTTTCACAAGATGTAAATTCAAACTATTTTAAATATGCATCTTTATGTAACTCTAGCTAGTCGGGTCATATTGATCTGACCTAGTCTACAATACCTCAAGAAGAATTCGTTCATTTCTGAACTCTTTCTCTTGTGTGTGTTCCATATACTAAGAACTGTAGTATGATTTAGAACATTAATGCTTTTGGATAACGTGCCTGAACCGATCAACTTTTGATATAAGAAATGTTCAAAACATTATCCAACAATACAAAATTTTATCATTTCTTTACTAATAAAGAGACTGATATGATTTTGTATATCAGGTTCGGTATCTAATTACATTCGTTCAGAATCAATGTATTGGTAATACAGGGTGACAGTGACCGACAGACTTGGCTGCAACTCTTGCCCCGTTTTCTGCCTCATGAAACTTATCACCCGTTCTCGGTTCTTTATCTATCTGTAGCCTATGTAACATATTACATATGCGGGATCCTGATCCGGTATCATATACCCAGGACGTAAAGGACATAGAGAAACAGTTCTGTATAATGAACACACCCGAAGATGATGCATCAGCATGCACTCTCTTCGTTTGGGCGGCACGGGAATTCTGGTAATCCCCAATTTCCTGCTCTGCCTTATAACAATTATAAGTTGGAGCGGGACCAACGGACTCCAGCTCAGTATAACAAGCGGGTTCGGTCAAATATCCGTATTATTATCTTGATTAAGGCGTGATATGGTCGCTACCTGGAGAGAGAGAGAAGAAAACACTCTGCGTGCGCTCTTGCAAGAATAGATTGGTTATTATTTTATCTAATCAGGATGGCTCCCACTGTTTTTATCAAATCTTCCTTCAAACCCTAAAAGGAAAGACTAGCCGGGATTAATTACACACTACAAGTTCGCCAATCTTTCAGCCAGGCCAGTGTCGGTACTTTGAGGGAGGTCCCCCGTGCTTTCGCACGAACCTAATTAATGTAAACCTCGTTTTCCCAGAGGCGTAACCTCGTTAACACCTTTCTAGACACCTACTTGATCGGCTAATTGTAATGTATAAAACTCTCCCAGGAGTAACTCTTACTCGTAGCGGGTATCGGGATCCAACTATCTCATAGAAGGTATGCAATCTCATTGCAAATTTCAACACTTGAAATTCCCGATAATATTTTGCCCCTAACGTGCTATGACCTTGACGAAAGCCAACAAACCATAGCCCGCTAGTCAAGTTCAACCCGTACATTTCTTGATTGAATTAAACCCACCCGCACGACCCTTGATGAAAGCCAACAAAGCCGCACGACTACCCTAATCCAATCGCATCGTATGCTAGCAGATAAGTAGCATATAGCTACCGCACACTGCACCTTGACGAAAGCCAACAAATGCAGCACGAATACTATATACAACTTATCTGAAATGACGGAGGGCTACGACAGGTTTTTCTGAAAACCTATTGCGTAATGAACTTGATATCGTTGTAGAATCAAATGATTTTAAAATGGAGTGTTTTTGAGGCTTTTCTAGTTTTGCTAAAGGAGTCACTCCCGGTGAAGGGATCGTCGGTCCTTTCCTCGTCGAATGAGGTGCGGGATATATCATATATATCACTGTGCAAAGCAAAAACACTTAAAAGCAATCAAAAGACAAACTGAATGTGTAGCATCTGCCAGTTATTCCTAAAGGAGTCATTCCCGGCGGAGGGATCTCGGTCCTTTCCTCATCGAATAAGGTGCAGGATATATCATATATACCGCTGTGCAAAGCAAGAACTGTAGCTACCTGTTTTATTTTGAAATTCGATTCTACAACATCTTAGGTTTCTTTTATTTCATTAATCTCATTAATGAAGTCCCAACATTTAAGCACCTAAACATCACAGATAAATACGACGTACATTTATGCCATCCGCATTCGCCTCGATGTCCTCTCGTGCACCGTTAGGTTAGGTAACTAACGGCAGAGCGGGGCAGGGCTAGCGCGGGTGTAAAACATAAGTAACGTCTATATAATATATCATATATACTATATACAGTATTTATCACAGAACATCACATGATCACATCACAGATATCGCAGCAGAAGAAACATATGAAATATTGGATATACTAGGACGTCCGTGTTTTCAATACGAGCCAGTATAAAACACGGATTCCACGGTCGCGATGAATAGCCAAACCCATACCCCTAGACCCCTACGAGAGCGGCAAGCAACCCTACCAATTCTAGAGTTAGGAGACCCGGACTCGACTCCTCGAGTTGGTCTCCCACTGGACTCCAGAACCCGGTTACTTGTGCCCTCCTCCTTGGGTCTATCCTAGTGCGGAAAAGTAAATAATATACAAAAGGTGACAACTTCCGCAACCTGGAAGTGCCCCAATAAAAGAATATTACATACAAGTTTTTACATGAATGAAAATGAAAAACACTCATCTCACATAAAAAAAACCCGGCTATTCAAACAGGACAATCCAATATAACATATCCAGCAACACATAACATTACATGTCATCAACATAAGTAAATATGCGCATCCCAATTGTCGTTGACATATAGCAACGAAACCGGCGACATCACATATTACACTTACGGTCACAGAAAAGAAAGTGTAAAACTACAACAGTTGGAATCCGCAACTCCTTTAGACATCACATGCCTAATCAAATGAATTCTTTAGACATCGCATGCCTAACAATTATAAACCCAGCATTTTAGTCTCATTATCGGAAACACTTTTCAATATTAAGTCGGGAAATTCATCAAGATTCCCGACATTCTGATCGAATGCTCGTCGCAAACTTCAGTAGGCGGCCGCACCCCCGATGCCGCCAACGAAGTGCACCAAGGCGGAACACCGCTGCCGCGAGCACCCAAACGGATGCTTTCGGCGACGGGGTTCTCCTACAGTCACTTGGTCGGGGCTTTGGAGTGAGGCTGTCTATTAAGTTTACCCGGTGAGTATCCGCGTACGCTACGTGATTGCGACGGACTTTTGATCACATCAAAATTCCGTGGCAACCGATCAAGTGAGACTAAACTGCTATGTTTATAACATTCATTCAGTTATCTCATAACTACTTGTGAATTCCAATTATTGTATCCCATTCCGGATAAATAGAAAATGTCAAACTTTCCGATCGAACAATCGAACACCTAAGTTTTCCCGATACAGATCAACACATGAAACAAGTCTAAAAACATTCAGTTCGTGCCTCAGTACCAACGGTCCAGCCGTAGAAGGGTCAAGCCAACGCCTCACATGTGGCATGCCGTACTGCCCCAAACCCGAAGGTTCAAAGGGCAGTTCAAGACGGTCACATAATCGAGTTAAGGCTTGTTGTCTTCTAGTGGGACCATCGCGTTACTTGCACTACTTAGAACGTCGTTAAACTACGGAAAAATCCTACACTTGGAAATTTACCGACAGGGAAAAAATTGGGTATTTATATCCGGTCGAACTTTCTAACATATTCTAAAATTTACCCGGAAAACACATAGACAAAGTTTGTTAATCCGATCGAATATACGAACTCCCAATACAACCCCAGAACACTCAACTCTTAAATCAAATTAAAAATTCCCAGAAAATACAGCACCATAAAAGAGGAATTACTGTGCAAAAAAGGTTGACTAAACTCTTTAGTTGACCGCGGAACCGCCGCAGAAGCCATGCTTCTGCCGCGGTTCCGCCGCACTATGAACAGTTCATGGAAAAGTTTTTGCACCGTAATTCTTAGATTTCCCTGCTGATTTTTCTGCATATTTTTATTTTCGAAAAAGACCAGATTTCAGAAATTGTCCAGAGAGCATTTTAGGGTTGGGGTTTCGGGTCAATCGGACTTCAAACTCCGTCTAAACTTCGCCTAAGGCTCTAGCTAGGCTCTGATACCAGTGAAAGGCTCCTAGGCACCCGAAGGAGGTCTCATAAGTCATCAACCATGCCAATTTCAAAAATTAGAGGTGCCGAGAAACCCTAACAAGATCGTTGGCTAGATTTTTAGGTGACAAAGCAAACTAGTTAACACTTAACTACTAGAATACGGAAATACAACCTCCATAGCTCCGGTCCTCCACCTCCATAGCTCCGCAATGAAGTCTCCTCGCTGTCCATATCAAATCCTGGGCTCTAGCGTCGACTTCATCGGAGAAGAAGCGGGCTAGGTCATCGACGACGATGCCGAAGATGATCTACGTCGAGGCATCACTAGATCAAGCTCCAACTTCACCAAGTCAAGAAAACTTGTGAAGGAAACACACTCTACTACTTGGCAAGAGGTAGAGGATGAAGAAATAGGAAGTGGGTAGACTTTAGAATTGGATTTCTCACTCATTTTCATCAATCACCATTGATGAAGAAAGGTTTTCTTCAAGTGAAGAAGAAGAAGAAGATGGAAAAGAATATGATAAGTGTTAATCAAAAATTGAAAAGAAAATCTATACTTATTATATTCAAACCATGGTTATGTGTAGAGACTAAACTAGGGTTAGTGAGAATGGTTAGGGTTAAGCATGAGACAAAATGGTCACAAAGTCAAAGCTTCATGAAGCTTCAATATCAAACAAAGAAAGCCACCATTTTATTCTCTTTATGCAAATTATTTTCCATTAAGAAATAGATAAATAAATAAGGGAATAAAACAAAACCCTAACCATTATCATGTAACCATGGTTTGATCTTTACACTAAAACCCTAGCAAACATGTATCATCAAACATGATACAATCAAGTGCACAAAAGTATATCACATATACAATGTGCACATCCGAGTGAGAATATCCATTTAAACTGAACCAATACTAGTTAATGTAAATTAATATATCATATATATAATTATACATTAAATCATTAAATCAACACTTGATTTAACGATCCGGTCATATCGCATATGACCGACTAATATTCAATGTATCGGCTTATCGAATCAATCCTTGATTCGATAACTAGGTTATATCGCATACAACCATTCGATACAATCATCGCGAGAATGGAATACGGTATCACATACTCGCATTATTCTCGGTCCCGCACATATCTCATATGCGCTCCTATTTCGTTTCGCTTGAGCCAGGAAACCTCTGTGTAGGACTCTAAAGACTCGTCAATACGCCGGCAGCAGATGATGATCATATCAAGCACCCACAAGCCGCAGGCGGTCTGTTAAACGTAACGGCCACCCGGGTATTGAGCGATCAGAAGATCTACGAGCAAGCCTGCTCACACTCCAGTGAATCCAACCAGTAACACTACCGTACAGTCCGGTCTGATATGTCGCATATCTCGCCTAGGGGTGGTAAACGTCAGACCCCAATTGCTCGATAAGTCGTGTCGATATGAGGTCTATAACAATTCGAGAAACTACTGGTAACACTTACCAGTAAATCTCAGCAACCCTGGCCAGGGATTTCCTGTTATAGCCAATCGAACACAGCGCAACATCAACCCCCTATACCGGGAGAGACGAATCCCCTCCTATCGCTCATTGCTTCCATGTGACTCGGGACTGTACCCAAAAACCACCGTTTTGCACGCCCTCTTGGACGTGGTAAGATGGAAATCAAACCACAGTGGGAACCACACAAGACTCTATGACGATCTCGGGTCAACAGACTACTCTGTACCAGTGTCACCAGAGAACTGCCATTTGACGTAAGGTATAATACCATCTGGGAGTTCTCGGCGAGTCCGTCCAGTGTACCCAGTCTCTACTGAGCACCCTTATCTCATCTCTGATGTCAAACACCGATGGATATGGGATCATCCATCGCCCATCTGTATGGGTCGAGAAGGTACACGCTAGTCTACTATGGTATATCGATGCCCCATCTCGATACACTCACGACTATGGACTTTGAAGGATGCACTTATGGACTACCATGTCCCCACTAGTATGATCCGCATCATAGTCCAGGTAGTCAAGTACACATCCTAAGGGCTTTACCAACATGTAAAAGAGAGACAATCTGTGTACACGTTAAGGTAAAGAGCAACCAGATAGCATACTATCATGTCGAGCAAGAAAGTCCTCCCTATATATGTCCCAGCATCCACTACAATATACATCCAATGTACAGTAATGGCCTCTAGGGCATACATATAACTAACATTGATCACACCACAAAGAACGAAAATATACTGATGTACGTATATGCCATCCGCATTCGCCACTGAGTCCCGTCATTACCCGTTAGGTTAGCTAACTAACGACAGAGCGGGGACTGGACTAGCGCGGATGCAAAACATATACAACATCTACTAATATATATACCAATATATTATATTCACTCAAGGCGTGATAAAAATGCAACATCACAGAAATGTACAGCATCACAGAATAATACCGATATCTGGGATCCCTGGGTTTCACAGAGCCACTACTGAAACCCGACGTTCCCCTGGTCGTGTGGATAGCCTGTGCAATGAAATCCTAGACCCCTACGGGCGCGGCAAGTTACCCGCCAAAACCTGAAGCGAGGCAGCCCCCTTCAGCACCGTAAATGGACCACCCAACACTTCACGGAATCCGGTAACTTGGGCACCCCTCCTGGGTCAACCTGTACCCCCTACGAGTGCGGCGAATAGCCCGACAATTCTAGAGTGAAGCCCCCTCGGTCCCAATGGCATGAGATGCGGGCTTGTTGCCCTATAGAACCCGGCCATCCGTGCACCCCTCCGCGGGGTAATCCTAGTACAGAAAGTAAAATATACATACAACGGGTACATCGACCGCAACCTGGCCGTGCCCCAAAATAATAATACAAACAGGCAGGGACGGCAGTCCACATGTCGGACGCTCGCCCCGCAATATCAAATGTACATAATACAATAAAACACTGTACTAGCATTGCATCCAGGCTATCCCCCACGACCGATCCGCAACATCACAGCAATACATAGAACATCAACGTGAATGTCACGTTCGTAAATCCGTCTAACCGGGCTATAGCAGTTAGACAGGGTTTACCGATCAAGTGACATTCACGGTCGCAGATATAATGTAAATAATGTGAAATAATGTGTTTAAAATATTCCGATCGATCAAATTTTAACAAGTGGGCCCCCAAGTACTACTGTAGCACATCAAGAAATTCTGGGCCCAATATTAATATTCCAAAACCCCTATTTTCACCCCAGAAAGATACTGTAGAAATTTGGTGCAGGGAACCCAAAATAGTGCGGTGGAACCGCGGCCCAAAGGGGTGTTTGGCCGCGGTTCCGCGCTCCTACAGTGGAGTTATTGCATCGAATTTTCACAGAACTATTATTTTTTCTAGTAGATCACTTTTCTGTAACCTGGAAAATTTTTCGACTCCAAAAAATTTCAACAGAAAACTGATGTGAACAAAATTACGGATTTTGGAATTTTGGTCGATCGGAAATGTAAAACACATTAGACAAAGCTAGACTAAGTTAATGGCGAGGCTCTGATACCACTGTAAGTGCACGGCGGCGCCCCGGCCGTCAATCCGACGGCCAAATGCGGAAGCGGTGATAAACTTTAAATTTTCTTGAACTGGCAAACCGCCGCGCACTAATACCCGGATCGAACCATCAACTAGTCCTAGCTAACTAAAAGATAGGGAATAGAGATATACCGACTGATCCAAGTCCTCCGGTCTTCTCGTCGTCGTCCCGATCTCCTTCGGAATGTCCTGTCTCCACCTCGTCGCCGGAAGTGCACCACATCGCCTACTTCTTTTACGGGCTCCCACCTCAATGCCGAGGCAACTCGGGCACGAAGCTGGCTAGTCGACGTGCCCAAGACTTGCTGTAGAATGTGTAGTGAAGAAGTCTCATTTTGGGGTTGCAGGAATTGCCTTTTGGTGGAGGGATGAACTATGGAGTTTGGAGATGGAACTTGTGGGAATTTTTTCAACATGAAATGAACCAAAACCCCTCACCAAAATATTTGGACAGCCGCCCATCTCTAGTGGCCGGCCAAGCTTGGAAAAAGGAGCGAGTGAGAGTGGGAGTGAATGTATCAAAAGATAATCAATCTCATAATGCAAGAGAGAGAGAGAAAAAGACTATCATGCATAAGCATGATAACAAGATAAAACCAACACTCCACCACAACCATCATCAAGCATGATGACTTCAAAAAGTCAAGCCATCATGAAGAAGTCAAGGTCAAGGAATGGTGCAACCATCATGACACAAGAATATGCAAAGAACCCCTCCACAAATACTTATTTGCAACAATGCAAATAAGCCCTCCTCCACCAAACTTCTGCCAATGAACGATACAAAGGAAATTGGCCGAAACGGAAAGCAAACTGGCAACTCCAGAAAACTGGTCCCGTAATAAATTACAGGAAAACCCCGATACTGTGCATACACACCCGCATTTGTATTCCGACCGAAATACAAGTGCAATGAGACAAAATCTACACTGTACTATACTAGAATTCGGCTTAAACCAAATCCGGCTAGTAATATCCGTTCGATCCTGATCCGTGCAATACCGCACGTATCTGATCGAACCCTGCCATATATCCATACGGCCTGTAGTACAAACTGTCCGATCCTGATCCGTGCAATACCGTACATATCTGATCGGACCTTGCCATATCTCCATACGGCCTCTACAACTTTTCGTCTGAAAGCTGAGTAACTGAATGTGGGGGACTCTAAAGACTCGTCAACACCTTGGTTGTGGATTCAACCACTACCACGTCAGAGGTATAAGCCAATACGTAACGGGCTATCAGGTATTGACTAAAAGGGACGTCTGTGAGCGAACTCAGCCTGACAACCCTACTGAGCCTGTCAGTGACAATACCCGTACAGTCCGGTCCGTTCGTCTATGAGTATCGCATGGCGGGCCTAGGGGGTTGGTAAAAGTCAGACCCCCAAAAGCGGTACAAGTCGTGTCGGAGTGTAGCGCAGAACACCCTGAGATACTACTGGAATACCTTCCAGTAAATCTCCTTGCCTCGGCCGAGGGCTTCGTGTAATGGCTCTCCTAGACACAGCGCGACCTCACCCCCAATACCGGGAGAGACGAACCCCTGAAGATACGCTCACTGCCTCCATGCGGCTCGGGACTGTACCCAACTAAAACCTGTTTGCACGACTCTTTTGAGCCGTCGTAGGGTAGTAATCAAAGTACAGTGGGAACTTACACAAGACAAATGACGATCCCCAGGTCGATGAACTAACCTGTACACATGTCACCAGGGAACTGCCATCTGACATCTGGTATAGGACCAACTAGCATGTTCCCGGCGAGTCCTGTCCGGTGTACTCATAACCCAATGAGCACCTGTATACATCTTAGGTGATCCAACTGACACCAGTGGCTTGTGAGACCGGCCACCGCCCCTCGTCGGGGTCTCGACTGTATACACTAGTCTACTCTGGAGTATCGATGCCCTGTCTCGAAACTCACACGACTAGGGACCATTTAAGGATGTGCTTATAGACCCCCAGCTCCCACTTATATGATCGCCCTCATACTGCTGGTGGTCAAGCAAGAATCCTAGGGGCTCTACCAACGTGTAATAGCGACTTGTTAGGTCACTTAAAGCAGTACACGATGATAAAGGTAAACCAGACAGCATACTATCATCTCGAGTAAGACTGTCCTACCGGGACAGGTCCTCCATCAATCATTGCAATCACGTACCTGTGACCTAATAATTGACTCTGAGGGCACTATCTCCAACAAGTTCCACGCTCAGATTTTTCCTTGGTGGTTGGGTGGATCCATAGTGTCGGCGTCGTCGATACGAAGGCGTGGTTTTTTTTCCAGAATTTTTGGAATTCTGAGGTGTGAGAAATTAATGTTTGATGTGCCTTTTTATAGGGTTTTATTACCAACCATAAAATCCAAAATTTCCGTTAAATTTCCCCAAAATCCGCGCTGGCCAATGATTACAGAATCATCAGCTGATGATTGCCGCTGTCGACTCTTCACCTCATCCGTTGGATCATGATCCAACGGGCGAGATCGCGCCGCCAAGCGCCGCCGCAACGTACCACGTGCCCGCGTGGAGGGGGATCACGCGGTTTCGCGTGGTCCCCACCATGTGGGCGCCGCCGGGCGTTCTGGGCCGTTGGATCTTGTATCCAACGGTCTAGATCAAGGGGATTAATTTAAATTTTTTTATAAATAAAAATACTAACTGTTTATTATTTAAAATTGAATTTGATTTTTAAAAAAATGTTAAAAATAGTTAAAAATACATGAAAATTATGGAAAAAATTCAGAAAATTTATTTCATTGTTATCTTTAGTATAAAAATAATTTTTGGATAAAAATAAATAATATACCCATTTCTATGTTGTTAACTAGTTATTATAATTATTTAAAATCTAGTTTATCCTTTAAAATATTTTTAATTAAGAATTAATTATCTTAATTGATAATAAAAATATGAAGATTATTTTAAGGCATTATAAAACATTTTAAGCCTATAAAAATAATAAATAGATTTTAGAAAATTCCTTTAATCATTTTCAATGCTTTGAAAATTATTAACATTACTTAAAAAACTTATTCTTCTATTAACGAAACACGTAAATAATTATTTGATGGTAGAAATTCAAATATATTTTATTAGGTGTTAGAAAACATGGTCTTTACAATTATTATTATGCTCACTACAACACTCTCATCTCCTCTAAGCTTTCTTCTTCTACCTCAAACCCTAAATGTCTCATGTGTTGAGAAACCTAAGGTATCTTGAGACTAATTAATCCATCATCACTCTCTACATCCTCTAGGCTACTTTGATTAGCATACTAAGTAACCTAGTTATCTTAGTTTAAAGGTAGGAACTCAAGGTAGACACTTTCGGGTGGATCATCTTTGACGTGAGGAAGCCAACGATCAAGCTCGTTCGAGAAGCCCACTAGGAGCATGCTAAAAGAGTGGAATGAAGACCCAAAGGACTTGAGCCTCTTAGTATATACTCTTTTCATAGTAGGCAGCTTCTTTAGTTGCTAGTTAAGTTTATGGTAGATCTGGTTTAGGGTAATTCTAGCTCCAAGTTTATATCGTTAGAAAAATTTTTGTTCCACAATCATCCACGGTTGATGGCCAGGGCGTTAGCATAACCTTTCAACTCATGCAATAGATCGTGAGATTACATGGAATACCTGTTTGTATCACCTTCGATCGTGATACAAGATTTCGATCATAATTTTGGCAGAATCTGTAAGCTAGCCTGGGAACGAGTCTGAATTTCAGCACGGCGTATAATTTGTTAGTGTTATATGCCCTAGCGGCCATTATTGTATTATATTGGTTTGTATATTACATATTGAATGCTTGGGATATACACGAAAATAGTAACAGTCTTACTCGAAATGGTAGTATGCTACCTGGTTTATTTCTAGCTCAATATGTGCATGTGTTTCTTTTAGCATATCACTTATACATATTGGTAGAGCCCTTAGGATCTTTGCTTGATTACCAGCGTTATGATGGCAGTCACACTAGTGGGGGATGGGTAGTCTATAAGCACATCCTATACAGGTCCCTAGTCATAGGATTATCGAGACGGGGCATCGATATTCCGGAATAGACTAGTGTATACGCTTCTCATCCGAGCAGAGAAGATGGTATGTCCCATAGCTATTAGTACGTCATACTATAAATAGTATGCAGGTGCTCATTGGGTTATGAGTATACTGGACATGACTCGTAGGGAACTGCTGGTGGGTAATATACCTATCGTCGGGTGGCTGTTCCCAGGTGACATGAGTACAGCTTAGTCTGTCGACTTGACACAACTACTTCGCCTCGAGTGGGTTCCCACTATTCTGAGATTACTACCCTACCACGGTTCAAAGGAGTCGTGTAAATAGGTAGTAGTTGGGCGCAGTCCCGAAGCACTTGGAGGCAGTGGCGATTAGATTGGATTCGTCTCTCCCGGTATTGGGGGTTGATATCGCGCTGTGTTCGGAAGGCCATTACACAAAGTCCTTGGCCAAGGCAAGTGAGATTTACTGGTAGGTACTCCAGTAGTTTCTCAGGGTGTTTTGGGCTACACTCCGACACGACTTATTGCGCTATTAGGGGTCTGACGATTACCGCGTGTTAGTTATATGTATGCCCGAGAGACCATTATTGTACATATTATGTATATTATACAGGATGCTTGGACATATATAGAGAGGACTTTCTTTCTCGACATGATAGTATGCTATCTGGTTGCTCTTTGTCTTAACATGTAGACTTGTATTGTGATACTGTCTTGCTCTCGATAAACCCCTTAGGATATGTACTTGACTACCAGGACTATGATGGAGATCATACTAGTGGGGCCAGGGTAGTCCACAAGTACATCCTTTAATTGTTCCTAGTCAAGGGTGTATCGAGACAGGGCATCGATATTCCAGAGTATACTAGCGTATACGCTTCTTGACCCATATGATGCGCGATGGATGATCCCACATCCATTGGTGTTTGAAATCAAAGAGGGTACATGGGTGCTCAGTGGAGACTGCGTACACTGAACGGACTCGCCGAGAACTCCTAGTTAGAATTATACCTATCGTCAGATAGCAGTTTTCTGGTGACACTATTACAGGTTTGTCTGTAGACCCGAGATCGTCATAGAGTCTTGTATAATTCCTACTGTGCTTTGATTTCCACCTTACCACGTTCAAGAGAACGTGCAAAACGGTGGCTTTTGGGTACTGTCCCGAGTGACATGGAAGCAACAAGCGATAGGAGGGGATTCGTCTCTCCCGGTATTGAGGGTTGATATTGCGCTGTGCTCGATTGGCCATAACAGAAAGTCCCTGGCCACGGCTGATACGGAGATCTACTTGTTAGTGTATATGCCCTAGAGGCCATTACTGTATCATACTAGTATGTATATTACTTGATGGAAGCTTGGGATATTCACAGTTGTATAGACAATCTTGCTCAATATAGTAGTATGCTACTTGGTTTGTCTCTGCTTAAATGTGTACATGTGTGTTTCTTTATTATATCACCTATACGCATTAGTAGAGCCCTTAGGATCTTTGCTTGATTACCGGTGTTGTGATGGCGATCACACTCGTAGGGGCTGGGTAATCCACAAGCACATCCTTATACACGTCCCTAGTCGTGGGATTATCGAGACAGGGCATCGATACTCCGGAGTAGACTAGAGTATGCGCTTCTCATCCCAGCACGGGAGACGGTCTGTCCCACAGCCGTCAGTACGTCGTACTTGAGATAGTATGCGGGTGCTCGTTGGGTTACGAGTACACTGGACAGGACTCGTCGGGAAACGATGGTTGGTATTATACCAATCGTCAGTTATCAGTTCCCAGGTGACATGAGTGCAGCTTAGTCCGCTGACTTGACACTGTCACTTCGCCTCAAGTGTGTTCCCACTGTTCTTTGATTACTGCCCTACCACGATTCTACTGAGTCGTGCATACAGGTAGTAGTTGGGTGCAGTCCCGAAGCACTTGGAGGCAGTGACGGTTAGACAGGATTCGACTCTCCCGATATTGGGGGTTGACATCGCGCTGTGTCTAGGAGAGTCATTACACAAGTAGTCCCTGGCCAGGGCAAGCGAGATATACTGGTAGGTTCCCAGTGTTATCTCAGGGTGTTCTGGGCTTCACTCCGACACGACTTGTACCGCTATTAGGGGACTGACATTTACCGCCCCCTAGGCCCGCCATGCGATGTATCAGACGAACAGACCAGACTGTACGGAGATTGTCACATACATGCTCAGTAGGAGTTCGGATGAGATTACCTCATCGGCCTTCTTATCGACATCTACCTGGGGATCGTTACGTACAGCTAGTGCCGCTGGCGGTCTATGGTTAAACCCACTGCCAGCGTAGTGTCGAGTCTTTAGAGTCCCACACAGAGAGTTTTCCTGCACTGAGCCAAAACGTGTAGAGGCCGTATGGTTTTACGGCAGGGCTGCGATCACTTACGTACACTTGTGTGCGTGTGGTGTTCGGGCAGGTAATACTAGTGGGCTTTGGTTTAAGCCGGATCCTAGTATTGCACGGATGTATTTGTTTTGTCTTCTGCGCATCCGCATTCTACGGAATGCGGATGCAGGTGTGTAAGCACAGTTTTCCGGAGCGATGAAGGAGGAGGTGCCTCATCAGGGTTTTGGCAGTTGGTTCGGCCAAAACCGTTATGTGGCAGGCTCATTAGGGTTTTGACAGTTGATTCGGTCAAAACCATTTTGAGGCGGACTCATTAGGGTTTTGACACATCGTTTGGTCAAAACCATTATGAGCCGCGGACAACATTTACTAATCCATTTAGTGATAATTTTATGATGGCTAATTGCATTGACCATTTGACCCAGTTGGCCACTCTTGACTTTGTTGACCGGTTGACCTTTGAGTTTCAAGAGGGATCTACTCTCTTATTTTCTTTTTCTATTTTGATTATGATAATGGTCATTTCAATGTAGCCATCAAACTTTATCTTCATGGGATTAGCAATGATGTTGTTTTTGCATTATTGCAACCATGGTTACTTTTCTTTAGTTAATAATGTTCTTTCTCATTCTCTCTCTTGTTTTTTCAAGTGAGAAGAAAAAGATATGAACCATGGTTGCTAGCTCCTCCTTCTTCTTCCTCCTCTTGATTCATCTTTTGATCTCATGTGTTGAGAAATAAAGATCCCACAAAGACAAAACCATCCCTTTATCACTTCTACACAACCTAGGGCATCTAGATTAGCAATCTCTTTGCCCTAGTTACCTCAGCTCGAGGTAGAGCTCGGTGTACATCTCTCGGGTGGATCGTATTCGACTCAAGGAGGCCGCGGAGGTGACCAAAGTCCGGATCAACCATCGGAGCAAGCAAAGAGAAGAACAACATGAAAAGAAGGAGTTCAAGTTGAGGTATAACCCCTAACCGAGTAGATAAATCTCTAGTTAGGATGCTAGTGTGTTGTTTAGTAAAGATCCGGCTTTTACGGTCCATGTTATCAAGTCCAGAAAAAATTTTGTTTTACCGTTTCCGCTGCACCGAAAGAACTGGGAGAGTTAACGTGGACCTAACAGTGGTATTAGAGCCTGACTAAACACTACCTAGAATGTTAGCAAGGTATTTAGAACATCGACCGAACGAAAAAACCCGAAAACACCCCGGAAACCCTGAGTTTCTGCCGATTTTTTTTCTGCTCAAAAGATAATAAATCATGTCTTAAAGATCGGCTCATGTTTTTTTTAGAACAGGCAAGAAAAATGATCGCACGAGTCGACCAACTCACCTCGGTTCCGCGGCCGAGTTGAGTCGGCCGTGGATCATTTTTGTTGCAGTTCGTTTCTGGTGAGTTCTTGGGATTTTTGGTATATGACTTTTCTGCCCAGATTTTCCAGAAAGCAAAATTTGTTTTTAGGGCTCAAAAATCCGTATTTTTTGGTCGATGTTCTGTAGACTTTGGCTAATGGTTATATCTGTAATGTTATATGTGTATTGAACGTCTACTAATCGCTATACGTCGATTAGTGGGGGTTATGCATATCTGTGATCTGTGTTATTGTTGGTATGTGTATATGAACTCGTTGGATTGTCGCGGATGAATAGCCGGGGTGGATGTGAGATGAGAGTTTCTTTTTCTTTCATTCATGTAATAAATATGTAAATTGATGTAATATTATTTGTTTGGCCGCACAACAGGGTCGAGGTTGTAGCCGTCATTGTATAATTCTTTTTACTGTTTTTGCTCCTAGGATAGACCCATGGAGGGGGTGCACAAACTACCGGGTATCTCAAAGTGCCGAGTGGCCTACTCACGGTGTTGAGGGAGGTTGCTTCGCTTCGGGTACTTGGCGGGTAGTTTGCCGCACCCGTAGGGGTCTTGGGTGGGGTATTGGCTATTCATCGCGACCGTGTAATCCGTTTTTCGTTGCATGCTCGAACGAATCGCGGGTTCCTAGTATATCTAAAGTGTTCATCTGTGATCTGGATTGGCTATCATTGCTATATATCTATATATAATAACTATTTAGGCGTTGCTTATGTTTTACAGCCGCGCTAGCCCAGCCCCCGCTCTGTCGTTAGTTAAGTAACCTAACGAGTGATGACGGGGCCCCGTGGCGAATGCAAATGGCTTAAGCGTACGTCATATTTTGGCTGTTTTCTGCAATGGTAGGATTTAAATGATGGGATGCATTAAAAGAACTAATGCAAGAAAATAAACCTAAAAGACGTTGTTGGAACAATTTTCAAAAAGCTGTTATTACAAGGACGTTCACTTTTGTTTTGCACAGAGGTATTCGGTTGTGAATGCCCAGCACCTCAGTCGACGAGGCAAGTGCCGAGATCCCTTCATCGGGAGTGACCACTTGGACAAAAGTTTGCGTCAGGGTAATAATTTCACTATAGTCGATTACTCTTTCTTTGCATCGAGGCATTCAGTTTGGAATATCCTGCACCTCATTCGACGAGGAAAGAGCCGAGATCCCTTCACAGAGAGTGACCTCTTTAGCAAAAGTTTTCGCCACTATATTTTTCAAAAAGGCAATCATGTTCCTTCAACGATATCAAGTTCATTATGTTGACGGGTTTTTCGCCAAAAACCCAGCCGTAGCCCTCCGTCGTTTCGGATTAATATTATTTAGTATTCGTGCTGCGTTTGTTGACCTAGTCAAGGCGTAGTGAACGGTAGCTAAATAATATTTTTCTGTGGATTGCAAATGTGATTGGTTAGAACAGTCGTGCGGCCTTGTTGACCTAGTCAAGGGCACACACGGGTGGGTCAAATGCAATCAGGATAATGACGGGTAGAACTTGACTAACAGTTTGTGGCTTGTTGACCTAGTCAAGGTCATGAACCGTTAGGGGGAAAAACCACATCGAGAGTTTCAAAAGTACTGAAACTTGCAGATTTAGGTCATCACACAATGATAGTTGTATCCCGATCCGACTGATGAGTTGGATTACTCTTGGAAAATTATTTCACTTAACGATCAATGCTATAAACCTAGTAGGTGTCTAGAATGGTGTTAGCAGGGCTACGCCCCCAGGGAAAAGAGGTTCTTAAATTAAGGAACTTCGCGAAAGCGTTGGAAAACCTCCCTCGATGTACCGACACTAGCCTGGCTGAAAGGTTAAGCAAGTATTGTGACGTGAATTAAAATCCTGACTAGTTCTTCTTTTTAAAGGTTTTAAGAAGAATTTGAGTAAACAGTGGGAGGCATCCTGGTTAGATAAATTAATAAACCAATCTAATCTTGCAAGAGCGCACGCTGAGTGTTTATCTTCTCTCTCTCCTGGTAGCAACCTTTTCACGCCCTAATCAAGATAATAAAATGTATCGCTTGACCGATCCGGATTCTTATTCGGGGCTGGGGAACGTTGGTTAAGCTCTAACTTGTGAAAACAGTCATAAGTATGAGAAAGGGAAAGGGGATTGTATGGATTCCCAGGATACCCAGTTGAAGAAGAAACATGGTTTTGCATCTACTTCAGGTGTTGTAATTGAGAACTGTTTTACGGTCAGCCCTACCTCCTGGGTACTTGATACTGGATCAGGATCTCATATTTGTAATTTATTGCAGGGACTGAGAAAAAGTAAGGAAGTTGCACCGGGTGATATGTCGCTCAGAGTAGCGAACGGAGTACAAGTTAATGCGGCAGCCGTCGGTGAATATCACCTATTATTGCCAAATGGCAGGACTATGATTTTGAACGTTTGCTACTATGTACCCTCCATGGTTTGCAACATCATATCAGTTTCTTTACTCGATAAAGATGGATATAACTTTGTTCTTGATAGAAATATCATGAACATTTACCTTCATAAGGTACTGGTTGCAGAGGGTACACTGTGTAATGGTATCTACGTTCTAAATCAGAATACAGTTCTCAATGTACAAAACACACGCAAGAGGAAGAATTCAGATACGAATGAATCCTACTTGTGGCATTATAGACTTGGTCATATCGGAGAGAAAAGACTGAGTAAGTTGCATAAAGATGGACTTTTGAATGCGTTCGAGTTTTCATCTTATGGAACTTGTCAGTCCTGTCTCAAAGGGAAGATGACCAAATCTCCGTTCACCGGACATGGAGAAAGAGCAGTAGAGCTCTTGGGACTCGTACATAGTGATGTATGCCGTCCGATGTCTATACATGCAAGGGGTGGGTTCTTGTACTTCATCACATTCACTGACGATCTTTCTAGGTTCGGATATGTGTATCTGATGAAACACAAATCTGAAGCTTTTGAGAAATTCAAGGAATTCAGAAACGAAGTAGAGAACCAGACTGGCAAAAGTATCAAGATCCTCCGGTCTGATAGAGGAGGGGAGTACTTAAGCACGGAATTCCTTGATTACTTAAAAGGGAATGTTATTCTCTCTCAGCTTACTCCCCCTTATACACCACAGCACAACGGTGTATCGGAGAGGAGGAATCGTACCCTTCTGGATATGGTTCGCTCCATGATGAGTAATGCCGAGTTGCCTCTTTCATTTTGGGGACATGCTGTTGGCGATAGTGCCCTCAGAGTCAATTATTGGATCGCAGGTACGTGATTGCAATGATTGCGGATGACCTATACCGGTAGGACAGTCTTACTCGAGATGATAGTATGCTATATGGTTTGCCTTTATCAGTCGTGTACATGTTCAGGTGACTGATTACATGTTACACTTTGATAGAGCACTTAGGATCTTGCTTTACTACCAACAGTATGATGGCGATCATATACGTGAGAGTTGGGTAGTTTATATGCATATCCTTAATAGTTGCCCCTAGTCATGGGAGTTTCGAGACAGGGCATCGATACTCCGTAGTAGACTAGTGTATACAGTCGAGACCCCGACGAGGGGCGGTGGCCGGTCTCATAAGCCACTGGTGTCAGTTGGATCACCTAAGATGTATACAGGTGCTCATTGGGTTATGAGTACACCGGACAGGACTCGCCGGGAACCTGCTAGTTGGTATTATACATATCTTCAGATAGCAGTTCTGTGGTGACATGTGTACAGGTTAGTTCATCGACCTGAGGTCGTCACTTGTCTCGTGTGAGTTCCCACTGTGCTTTGATTTCTACCCTGCCACGGCTCAAAGGAGTCATGCAAACAGGTAGCTTTTGGGTACAGTCCCGAGCCATATGGAGGCACGTGAGCAGATCGACAGGGGATCCGTCTCTCCCGGTATTGGGGGCGAGGTCGTACTGTGTCTAGGAGAGCAATTACACAAAGCCTACGGCCGTGGCAGGAGATTTACTGGTAGGTACTCCAGTAGTATCTCAGGGTGTTATTGGGCTACACTCCGACACGACTTATACTGCTATTGGGGGTCTGACGTTACTAGCCCCCTAGGCAGATATGCGATACTCATAGACGAACGGACCGGACTATATATACATTGTCACTGTTAGGTTCAGTAGGGTTTCCGGATGAGTTCGCTCATCGGCCTCCCTTGAGGTCAGTCCATGGGCAGCCGTTACGCATTGCTAGTGCCGCTGACGGTTTGTGGTTAAACCCACTGCCAGGGTACTGACGAGTCATTAGAGTCTCCCACAGACAGTTTCCCAAGTTCGGGCGAAACGTTGTAGAGGACGTATGGTTTTATGGCAGGGTTCGGAAAATGCACGTGCGTTTACGCACGTGTCGGTTTTCGGACAGATGGTACTGGTCGGCTTTGGTTTAAGCCGGATCCGAGTATTATATTGAGTAGATATAATATCTTTGTCTCAGTTGCATTTGTATTCGGTCGTAATACAAATGCGGGTATATTTATACAGATACGGGGTTATCCTGAAAGTCGTTTCAGGATCACTTTTGGAAGTTGCCGGTTTCCAGTTTTCTATCAGCCGTCTTTTAACATTCGGTTAAAGACGGATTTATCTTTTCTTGGATGAGGGTGAGTCATGCTTCTAGAAGGTTCTAGAACGTGGTGACTAGGTTAGAATGGTGTTGTGTTTTCATTGGATGCTTTTGGTGTGTTCAGACTTGGTGTTCACACTTGAGATATTTGTTTGTGTTCACACATGATATTTTCTTATGGTTACCTCCCCCTCTCCTACACTCACTTCCCTCTTTGCATATATATGGCCGGCCCCCTCTCCTCCTCCTCACTTGAGTTTTGATTTCCAAAAGATTATGATAGTTTTCGGTGTGTGGAATTCACAGCTCATTTTATTCCATCACCCGATTCCCTCGGCAACTTCATTAACCGATCGTCCACGGATTTGGACGAAGTGAGACAAAGTCATCTACTCATTCTCTACATCATTCTTGGTCGTCTCGTTTAGCAAACTTGACGACCGAGTTGCCTCAAGTCAGAAGCGGGAGCCCGTTTAAAGAATCATTGACGTGGTGCCACCTGGACGAGCAGATCGGAGATCGACGAGATCGGAGCAGCCGTAACGGAATGTGGGATGATGGTTAAAGAACGAAGGACTCGGATTGTTTGGTATAACCTTTCTACACTCTTTACAGTTTGTTAGTTTAGCAATAATGGCAGATCCGGGTTAAAGTATACGATAGCGCCAGTTAAAAAGTGTTTGTTCCGCATTTGGCGTCTGTAGACGGCCGGGGCGCTAACGTAGACTTACAGTGGTATCAGAGCCTCACCATTTTGCTTTGCTAACTTGTGCTAACGCGTTTAAAATATCGATCGAACCGGAAATCAAAAACTGCAAAATCCAAGTTCACAGTTTCTGTCGATTTTAAATGATGTCCTAAAATTATTCTACATATCTCAGAAATCTGTGCAGGTTTTTACTAGAACACCGTAAAAATTTGGGATCATGATTCGACAAGACTGCCGTGGAAACGTGGCCAAACCCATGGTTTGGCCGCGGATCCGCGGCCATTCTGTGTCATCATGCTCCCAAATTTGCTCATTGGGTTCTTCTCTGGAAATTGTGGGTTTTGGTATATATCTTTTGGGCCCAGATTTTGTTACTGTTCACTAGTTGTTCGTGGGGCCCACTTTGTGATATTTAGTCGATCGAAATTTAAACATGTTAGTTTACAGTGCTTACATTATATCTCCGACCGGGAATGTCATTTGATCGGTAAACCGCGTCTGATTGCTATAGTTCTTTTAGACGGGTTTGCGAACGTGACATTCGCGTTGCTGTTCTGTGTTGTGCTGTGATGTTGCGGATTAGTCGTGGTGGATAGCAGTGTGCAATGGTAGTGCAGTTTGAGTTTATTTGTACATTTGATATTGCGGGGCGAGCGTCCAACTTGTGGACTGCCGTCACTGCCTGTTGTATAATATTCTTTTGGGGCACGACCAGGTTGCGGTCGATGTACCTGTTGTACTATTTTTCATTACTGTACTAGGTTTTACCCCGCGACGGAGTGCAAGTATAGCCGAGTTCTGAGGGGCAACAGGTCCGCATCCCATGGCTTTGAGAGGCAGAGGGGCTTCACTCTAAAATTGGCAGACTATTCGCCGCACTCGTAGGGGTACATGTTGACCCAAGGAGGGGTGCCCAAGTTTACCGGATTCCGTGAAGTGCAGGGTGGTCCATTCACTTTGCTGTAGGGGGCTGCCTTGCTTCAGGTTTTGGCGGGTAACTTGCCGCACCCGTAGGGATCTTGGTTTCATTGCACAGGCTATCCACACGACAGGGGAACGTCGGGTTTCAGTAGAGGCTCTGTGAAACCCGGGGATCCCAGATTATCTGTATTGTTCTGTGATGCTTATTACTTTTCTGTAATGTTGCATATTATCACGCCTGAAGCGATTATTGTATATTGGTTTATATACTATTAGATGTTGTATATGTTTTACACCCGCGCTAGTTCAGTCCCCGCTCTGTCGTTAGTTAAGTAACCTAACGGGTGATGACGGGACCTAGTGACAAATGCGGATGGCATATACGTACATTTTATTTTCGTTCTTTTCTGGTGTGATTAATGATGGGACTGCGTTGATTCTGATCAATGCAAAGTAAAACAAACCTGTTTGGATGTTTTTGGAACAATTTAAAAAGTGTTATTGCAAAGATGTTTCCTTTTGTTATGCATAGAGGTATTCGGTTGGAATATCCTGCACCTCATTCGACGGGGCAAGGGCCGATATCCCTTCACCGGGACTGACCCCTTGGGCAGAAGTTTGCGTCAGGGTAATAACTTTACTATAGTCGATTACATGTTGTTTTGCATCGTGGTATTCAGTGGAATATCCTGCACCTCATTCCACGAGGAATGAGCCGAGATCCCTTCACCGGGAGTGACCTCTTTAGAAAAGGTTTTCGCCACTATATTTTATAAAAAGCTATCAGGTTCCTTCAACGAGATCAAGTTCATTACGTTAAAGGTTTTTCGCCAAAAACCAGCCGTAGCCCTCCGTCATTTCTTATGGATGGTCAGTAATATTCAAGCTATGTTTGTTGGCTTTCGTCAAGGCATAGTGTTTGGTAGTTGCTGGGGTATTCATTTGTTGCATAGATAGATGAGTTGGTTTGGGACAGTCGTATTACCTTGTTGGCTTTCGTCAAGGGTACGTACGGGTGGGTTCGAATTAATAAGATAATGACACGCAGAACTTGACATGTGACTTATGATTTGTTGGCTTTCGTCAAGGTCATAAGAACATGGGGTAAAAATCATATCGGGAGTTTCTAAAGAAACTGAAACTTGCCAGGCATGCGCATACCTTCTGGAGTGTGATAACGTGAGTGGATTCCGTCACGTTATCATGCGATGAGAGTTGGATCCCGATTCCCACTGATGAGTTGGTTTACTCTTCGGGTGATCCCGATTGGTTCTTCTTTCAGGTTTGGAGGAGAATTTGACAGGACAGTGGGAGGTTTCCAGATTAGATAAAGTGATAACCATTCTGATCTAGGTTAGAGTGCACGCAAAGTGTTTCTTTTCTCTCTCTCTTTGGCGGCGACCTTTTACCGACCCTAGATTATGACTCAGTGACCAAGTTGACCGAACCTTTTTAAAATACTGGCTTTTGGATTGTCTGAGTTGCATAAGTCATTGCCACTCCTTCTTTTACCCTTTGAATTTCTCAGAACACCCGTATTACTATGGATATCCACTTCCGTTGGATAGATCCATCGTATGGTTATATACGAACTCGAAGGGACTTCTTCGAGGATGGATCCAGGTTCAGGAGAAATAGAATTGGTTTATTCAGTTGTCTTTTATTATCACCTTCTCTAAGTTTGCGAGGGCTCCTTGGTTTAGGAGAGTACAACTATTACGCTTATTGGATAGTCTTATTCCAAACCATAGGAAGGTGCCGAAAGGTAGGGAATGAAGAAAACCAATTAGCCTAAGTAGGGTGTGCAGAAGGTAATATGTAAAGACAAAATAAAGGGATTAGAAAAAGGGCAATGTAAATTGCGACCGATATCATTCACGACCAAAACCGCGTACTTTATCGCCGCTCCTATTTCACCTTTAAAAAGAATAAGGTATTATTCAGTTGTCTTTTATCATCACCTTCTCTCAGTTGCGAGTACTCCTTGGTTTAGGAGGGTACACCTATTATGCTTACTGGATAGTCTTCTTCCAAACCATAGGCTGGTGCCGAACTGTAGGGAAGGAAGAAAACTATTTAGCCTAACGATGGTGTACAGAAGGTAACGACTAAAGACAAATAAAGAGATTTGGAGAGATGGCAATAAAATATACGGTTGAAGTCATGAATTGGATTATGGAAGAGGCATTGCTATGAATACCAGGATACACCTACGAAACATTTTCATGTTTCAGTGCATTGTTAAAGAAAAACTGTTTTCCCGATTAGACACTTACTCCAAGGGTATGTAATTACCAGGTTTCATTCTCATATCTGTATGGTTTTACAGATGATGAGTGGGAGCAAGTTATTGGGAATTAGGTGATTATCCTCATTATATCGGAATTCGTTGTAATTGGTGATATTTGAGGAAATCACCAGGATACAGTTTTCAACCTACGACGCACAGGTTTTGAGTTGTTTAACTCAGCGGACTTATACAGAGTATTGTATGTTGTCCAAGTGTCCTTCAGGACAAAGGGGTAGGTCCTCGTACTATGTTCTGTTTACTTATAACTTCTCTAGTTTTTAGACAAGTGTTTCATATAAATACATGGTCTAAGTTTTGAGAAGTTGTGGGTATAAGAATAAAGTAGAGAACCAGGTATCACAAGTATCGGGATTCTTCAAAGAGATCGAAGATGTAGATTCTTGTGATTGGTATTCAGATGATAGTGATGGTTTTGAGAAACGTGTTTCTCTTTCAGGTTACTCATAATTGGATGGATTCCAAAGTTGAGTAATGCTGATTAGCCTCTTTCCATTAAGTTGATATGAACTGGAGACAGCTGCATGATTTGAATATGGTTCCAAATTAAATAAGTGCCAAAGTTGCTATATTGGATATAGAATAGTTCGTACCTTAAAAGATGTTAAGGTACGGGGAGTTGTCCAGCTTATGCTTAAAACCAGACTCTGGATAACTCAGGGCACGTTTCTGTAATGGCTATTTGTGGGTTGACCCTGGCTATGACGAGGGTTGATATTCTACCATTTGGAAGATCAATAGTGATATTGTTCTTAACTCGCCACAGTTTTAGTAAAATGGATTTTTTCAGAAAACAGTTGTGGGAGTATGGTAGAACTGGAAGTGATTCCAGAACAGCAAACGATTACGGAAAATTTAATAGGACCTAAAGATTCAATCAGGTTTGACATTCCATTAGCCACTCCGCAGATATGGTGGGTAACCTCAGACACCCGAGAGGTACTTCGGCAGGCTCAAGGACGGTGACAGGGAGGTTCTTATCTACCCAGACTTGACACTACTGTTGTTCCAGGCTATGAGACCCGGTAGGAGGGTTGTCATTGTCAGTGGGAGCATCAGAAGCATAATGGGCAAGATGCTTATGTCTATTTATAGACTAGAGCACTTATAGCGGAGATAGATCATCTATTTTTGATGTGAAAGTCATGGTTTTGACTTCAATCAGAATAAGGGATGGATCTGTTAAGAAGGTAGTAGGGTGTGATGTCATGGTATCTGGATGACATACATAGAGTAGGAAGTAAAATTCCTATACTACGATCGGTTGTACTGTGGTCGTCACACAGTTGTTTCTCCAGACAGGATATGGATATAATACTTGACATTCTGGTTTCTAGATCTATGGTTTTAGATCTGGATTTGGGTAGTTTCCCAATGTGGGTACTTTGACAGATATTCTAATGGTTTTTAGAATAGTTGACTCCTAGCATGGTGGTGTACCTGCAGGTGATGGAGTCACCCTCTCTAAAGGTGTCGTATAGACTGAATGGGAGAGGGATGTGCATGATTCACAGATCACTTGCTTAGGCAACTGAGTCAATCATGAGATGTCAAGTACCACACCAGATGTTGTTTTTGCACTAGATGCGATGAGTTTATATTAATCCAATCCTGGAGAAATATAAGGAAGCAGTTTTAGACCATAAGTGTATGTTCTACGGATTTGATGACGGCAGCCTCTTTCTGGAGACGGTTATCATTCCAGGCTTTAAAGGTGACATGGTTGACAGAGAGATTGTCAGAGTTATAGTTTTTCCATCTGATGAAGAGGGACAGTATTATGGACAGGTGGTCCAAGAGGATACTGTGGATGGCATGGTGCCGGATACTGATTAGGTTCAGTGATCGATACAGTCTAAGAAGTTTGGATTTGGAGTTCATTTCTGAACTAGGTCCCATCAGATATCCAGACATATTCTAAGACAGGTATTACTCAATTCGGGAGATGGCTTTCTCCGCGAATTTGAGATTAAGAGAGATATAGAAAAAACTTCTAGGCAGATCCACTCACTGAGGCTATTTCTCGAACACAATAGTTTTACAAACGGGCTTTGTGAAACTGATTAGTAGAGGAGTTGGGTCTTGGTTTCACACGGGCTGTGAGTACGCAACATCTCAATAATTAGCCTTGAGTGCAAGTTTGGCGATAGTGCCCTCAGAGTCAATTATTGGATCGCAGGTACGTGATTGCAATGATTGCGGAGGACCTATACCGGTAGGACAGTCTTACTCGAGATGATAGTATGCTATCTGGTTTGCCTTTATCAGTCGTGTACATGTTCAGGTGACTGATTACATGTTACACTTTGATAGAGCCCTTAGGATCTTGCTTTACTACCAACAGTATGATGGCGATCATATACGTGAGAGTTGGGTAGTTTATATGCATATCCTTAATAGGTGTCCCTAGTTGTGGGAGTTTCGAGACAGGGCATCGATACTCCGGAGTAGACTAGTGTATACAGTCGAGACCCCGACGAGGGGCGGTGGCCGGTCTCACAAGCCTCTGGTGTCAGTTGGATCACCTAAGATGTATACAGGTGCTCATTGGGTTATGAGTACACCGGACAGGACTCGCCGGGAACCTGCTAGTTGGTATTATACATATCGTCAGATAGCAGTTCCCTGGCGACATGTGTACAGGTTAGTTCATCGACCTAAGGTCGTCATTTGTCTCGTGTGAGTTCCCACTGTGCTTTGATTTCTACCCTACCACGGCTCAAAGGAGTCGTGCAAACAGGTAGCTTTTGGGTACAGTCCCGAGCCATATGGAGGCACGTGAGCGGATCGGCAGGGGATTCGTCTCTCCCGGTATTGGGGGCGAGGTCGTGCTGTGTCTAGGAGAGCCATTACACAAAGCCTACGGCCGTGGCAGGAGATTTACTGGTAGGTACTCCAGTAGTATCTCAGGGTGTTATTGGGCTACACTCCGACACGACTTATACTGCTATTGGGGGTCTGACGTTACTAGCCCCCTAGGCAGATATGCGATACTCATAGAAGAATGGACCGGACTGTATATACATTGTCACTGTTAGGCTCAGTAGGGTTTCCGGATGAGTTCGCTCACCGGCCTCCCTTGAGGTCAGTCCATGGGCAGCCGTTACGCATTGCTAGTGCCGCTGACGGTTTATGGTTAAACCCACTGCCAGGGTACTGACGAGTCATTAGAGTCCCCCACAGACAGTTTCCCAAGTTCGGGCGAAACGTTGTAGAGGCCGTACGGTTTTATGCAGAGTTCGGAAAATGCACGTGCGTTTACGCACGTGTCGGTTTTCGGACAGATGGTACTGGTCGGCTTTGGTTTAAGCCGGATCCGAGTATTATATTGAGTAGATATAATATCTTTGCCTCAGTTGCATTTGTATTCGGTCGTAATACAAATGCGGGTATATTTATACAGATACGGGGTTATCCTGAAAGTCGTTTCAGGATCACTTTTGGAAGTTGCCGGTTTCCAGTTTTCTATCAGCCGTCTTTTAACATTCGGTTAAAGACGGATTTATGTTTTATTGGATGAGGGTGAGTCATGCTTCTAGAAGGTTGTAGAAGGTTCTAGAAGGTGGTGACTAGGTTAGAATGGTGTTGTGTTTTCATTGGTTGCTTTTGGTGTGTTCACAGTTGGTGTTCACACTTGAGATATTTGTTTGTGTTCACACATGATATTTTCTTATGGTTACCTCCCCCTCTCCTACACTCACCTCCCTCTTTGCATATATATGGCCGGCCCCCTCTCCTCCTCCTCACTTGAGTCTTGATTTCCAAAAGATTATGATTGTTTTCGGTGTATGGAATTCACAGCTCATTTCATTCCATCACCCGATTCCCTCGGCAACTTCATTAACCGATCGTCCACGGATTTGGACGAAGTGAGACAAAGTCATCTACTCATTCTCTACATCATTCTTGGTCGTCTCTTTTAGCAAACTTGACGACCGAGTTGCCTCAAGTCAGAGGCGGGAGCCCGTTTAAAGAATCATTGACGTGGTGCCACCTGGACGAGCAGATCGGAGATCGACGAGATCGGAGCAGCCGCAACGGAGCGTGGGATGATGGTTAAAGAATGAAGGACTCGGATCGTTCGGTATAACCTTTCTACACTCTTTACAGTTTGTTAGTTTAGCAATAATGGCAGATCCGGGTTAAAGTATACGATAGCACCAGTTAAAAAGTTTTTGTTCCGCATTTGGCGTCTGTAGACGGCCGGGGCGCTAACGTAGACTTACACATGCGCTATTGACAGCAGCATATCTATTGAATGATGTTCCGTTTAAATCAGTGCCTAAGACTCCGTTCGAGATATGGAATGGAAAAAGGCCATATCTTAAAAGAATTAAGATATGGGGTTGTCCGGCTTATGTTAAAACACATAAACCGGATAAACTAGAGGCACGGCCAATTTTATGTAAGTTTGTGGGATATCCAAAGAATGGTTATGGATATCTATTCTACCACACCGAGGAACAGAAGGTGTTTGTTGCTCAGCATGCCGTTTTCTTAGAAATGGAGTTTCTTGCAAAAGAAATTAGTGGGAGCACGGTAGAATTGGAAGAAATTCAGCGACCACAAACTGAAACTGAAAATTTTACAGAACCTCAGGATTCAATAACCCCAGACGAACCTCAGCCACTCCGCAGATCTGGTAGGATTTCTCATCCGCCCGAGAGATACTACGGTTTTCTCATTGACGGGGATCGAGAGGATTGCATCTTGGAAGAAGATGACCCTACCAGTTTCATGCAGGCCATTATCAGTAGGGACTCTGATAAGTGGCAGGAAGCAATGCAATCCGAAATGGAGTCCATGTACGCCAATAAAGTGTGGACCTTGGATATTTCTCCACCTGGGTTAAAACCCGTTGGATGCAAATGGATCTACAAAAGGAAACTTGGTGTAGATAGGCAGGTGGAAACCTATAAGGCTAGACTCGTTGCAAAAGGTTTTCGTCAAAGACCTGGTTTGGACTATGACGAAACTTTTTCTCTGGTGGCTATGCTCAAATCCATTCGGATCCTACTTGCCATTGCTGCCTTCCATGACTATGAAATCTGGCAGATGGATGTTAAAACGGCTTTCCTAAACGGTTGTTTGGAAGAGTGCGTCTACATGGATCAGCCAGAAGGTTTCGTAGACAGTGGGAGCAGCGGGAAGGTGTGCAAGTTGCTTAAATCTATTTATGGATTAAAGCAGGCATCGCGGAGCTAGAACATCTGTTTTGATGAGGCAATCAAGGAATTTGATTTCATCAAGAACGAAGATGAACCTTGTGTCTATAAGAAGATTGTAGGACGAACTGTCGTATTCTTAGTCTTGTACGTGGACGACATTCTTTTGATAGGAAATGGCATTCCTATGCTACAATCGGTCAGGCTATTTTTGTCACAACGGTTCTCCATGAAGGACTTGGGTGATGCCTCGTACATTCTGGGGATCAAGACCTATAGAGTTAGATCCAAGAAACTACTGGGACTTTCGCAGTCCAGGTACACAGAGACCGTACTAAAGAGATTTAGTATAGAGAGTTCCAAGCGCGGTAACATACCCGCATTGCAAGGAATTACCCTCTCCAAGAAGATGTCTTCTAAGACTGACGAGGAGAGGGTTCGCATGAGCATTATACCCTATGCTTTGGCGGTAGGATCTATAATGTATGCGATGCTATGTACAAGACCAGATGTAGCTTACGCGCTGAGCACGGTAAGCCGGTATCAGTCAGACCCAGGTGGGGACCACTGGATAGCAGTGAAGAACATTCTCAAGTACCTGAGAAGGACTAAGGAGATGTTCTTGGTTTACGGTAATGGAGACCTCACGGTCGAGTCCTTTACCGATTCAAGCTTCCAGAGTGACAAAGATGACAGCAAGTCTGTCTCGGGTTTTGTGTTTACCCTCAACGGAGGGGAGGTATGTTGGAGGAGTTCCAAACAGGATACCGTCGCAGACTCGACGATGGAGGCTGAATACATTGCTGCAAGCGATGCCGCAAAAGAGGCGGTCTGGATGAAGAAGTTCATTAGTGAACTTCAGGTGGTTCCGTCCATTGTTGACCCAATACCTTTGTATTGCGATAACAATGGGGCTATAGCTTTAGCGAAGGAACCAAGGCCCCATCAGAAATCCAGGCACATCTTAAGGCGGTATCACCTGATCAGGGAGATCATTGACCGCCAGGAGATCGAGGTGCGGAGAGTGGACACAAAAGACAACACAGTGGACCCATTCACGAAGGCCTTACCCCAGACTCAGTTCGAGCGGCTGATCGAGATGATAGGTCTTCGATACGCCAGTATATGGCCTTATTGCAAGTGGGAGATTGTTAGTGTATATGCCCTAGAGGCCATTACTGTATCATACTAGTATGTATATTACTTGATGGAAGCTTCGGATATTCACAGTTGTATAGACAATCTTGCTCAATATAGTAGTATGCTACTTGGTTTGTCTCTGCTTAAATGTGTACATGTGTGTTTCTTTATTATATCACCTATACGCATTAGTAGAGCCCTTAGGATCTTTGCTTGATTACCGGCGTTGTGATGGCGATCACACTCGTAGGGGCTGGGTAATCCACAAGCACATCCTTATACACGTCCCTAGTCGTGGGATTATCGAGACAGGGCATCGATACTCCGGAGTAGACTAGCATATGCGCTTCTCATCCCAGCACGGGAGACGGTCTGTCCCACAGCCGTCAGTACGTCGTACTTGAGATAGTATGCGGGTGCTCGTTGGGTTACGAGTACACTGGACAGGACTCGTCGGGAACCGATGGTTGGTATTATACATATCGTCAGTTATCAGTTCCCAGGTGACATGAGTGCAACTTAGTCCGCTGACTTGACACTGTCACTTCGCCTCAAGTGTGTTCCCATTGTTCTTTGATTACTGCCCTACCACGATTCTACCGAGTCGTGCAAACAGGTAGTAGTTGGGTGCAGTCCCGAAGCACTTGGAGGCAGCGACGGTTAGACAGGATTCGTCTCTCCTGGTATTGGGGGTTGACATCGCGTTGTGTCTAGGAGAGCCATTACACGAGTAGTCCCTGGCCAGGGCAAGCGAGATATACTGGTAGGTTCCCAGTGTTATCTCAGGGTGTTCTGGGCTTCACCCCGACACGACTTGTACCGCTATTAGGGGATTGACATTTACCGCCCCCCTAGGCCCGCCATGCGATGTATCAGACGAACAGACCAGACTGTATGGAGAATGTCACATACAGGCTCAGTAGGAGTTCGGATGAGATTACCTCATCGGCCTTCTTATCGACATCTACCTGGGGATCGTTACGTACAGCTAATGCCGCTTGCGGTCTGTGGTTAATCCCACTGCCAGCGTAGTGTCGAGTCTTTAGAGTCCCACACATAGAGTTTCCCTGCACTGAGCGAAACGTGTAGAGGCCGTATGGTTTTACGGCAGGGCTGCGATCACTTACGTACACTTGTGTGCGTGTGGTGTTCGGGCAGGCAATACTAGTGGGCTTTGGTTTAAGCCGGATCCTAGTATTGCACGGATGGATTTGTTTTGTCTTCTGCGCATCCGCATTCTACGGAATGCGGATGCAGGTGTGTATGTACAGTTTTCCGGAGCGATGAAGGAGGAGGTGCCTCATCAGGGTTTTGGCAGTTGGTTCGGCCAAAACCGTTATGTGGCAGGCTCATTAGGGTTTTGACAGTTGATTTGGTCAAAACCATTTTGAGACGGACTCATTAGGGTTTTGACAGTTCGTTTGGTCAAAACCATTATGAGCCGCGGACATCATTTACTAATCCTTTTAGCGATAATTTTATGATGGCTAATTGCATTGACAATTTGACCCAGTTGACCTGCTTGACTTTGTTGAATGGTTGACCGTGTTGACCTTTGACTTTCAAGAGGGATCTACACTCTTCTTTTCTTTTTCTTTTTCTATTTTGATTATGATAATGGTCATTTCAATGTAGCCATCAAACTTTATCTTGATGGGATTAGCAATGATGTTGTTTTTTGCATTATTGCAACCATGGTTACTTTTCTTTAGTTAATAATTTTCTTTCTCATTCTCTCTCTTGTTTTTTCAAGTGAGAAGAAAAAGATATGAACCATGGTTGCTAGCTCCTCCCTCTTCTTCCTCCTCTTGATTCATCTTTTGATCTCATGTGTTGAGAGATAAAGATCCCACAAAGACAAAACCATCCCTTTATCACTTCTACACAACCTAGGGCTTCTAGATTAGCAATCTCTTTGCCCTAGTTACCTCGGCTCGAGGTGGAGCTCGGTGTACATCTCTCGGGTGGATCGTCTTCGACTCAAGGAGGCCGCGGAGGTGACCAAAGTCCGGATCAACCATCGGAGCAAGCAAAGAGAAGAACAACAAGAAGAGAAGGAGTTCAAGTTGAGGTATAACCCCTAACCGAGTAGATAAATTTCTAGTTAGGATGCTAGTGTGTTGTTTAGTAAAGATCCGGCTTTTACTGTCCATGTTACCAAGTCCAGAAAAAATTTTGTTTTACCGTTTCCGCAGCCCCGAAAGAACCGGGTGAGTTAACGTGGACCTAACACTATTGGTAAGTGTTATCAGTAGTTTCTCGACCCGTTATGAGCCTCGCATCGGCACGACTTATCGGTTACTGGGGTCGGACGTTTACCACCCCTAGACTAGATATGCGACATATCAGACGAAGAGACCGGACTGTACGGTAGTGTTATCGATGGGCTTTACAGGAGTATGAGAAGCTTGGTTGTTGATCTTCTGATCGCTCAATACCCGGGTAGCCGTTACGTCCAGCCACTACTGCTAACGTCTTTTGGGTACTTGATATGATCATCATCTACTCCCGGCATATTGACGAGTCTTTAGAGTTCTACACAGAGGTTTCCTGGCCCAGGCGAAACAAAGTAGAAGCACATATGTGATATGTGCGGGACCAAGATTAATGCGAGTATGTGATACCGTATTCTGTTCTCACGATATGCGATATCGGTCAGTTATATATGATATAGCCGGGTTATCGAATCAAGTGTTGATTCGATAAGTTGATACATATAATATTAGTCGGTTATATGAGATATAGCCGGATTATTAAATCAAGTGTTTATTTAATAATTTAATGTATAATTGTATATTTGATATGCTAATTTACATTAACTAATATTTTCTCACTTAAGCATTTCTTTTTCTCACTTATGCATTTAATATATATATGTGATATATATTAATTGTGTTTCTTTTTGTGTCCTGCTTGATGATACATGCTATATGGGTGTATGAGACTAACGCCATGCTAATGATAATGTAAGGTTTAATTATTTAAAGTAAATCCAAATTAGTTGGAAATTAGTCACTTGGCAGGAAGCTTGCAGATCCATTGACTTAGTCCACTAATTTTGTTTTACTTAAGATATTTATTAACCCAACCATTTTCATTAGCCATGGTTATGTCTCTACATAAGTTAGTATATGATATTTTCTCATCCATGGTTGCTAGACTCACTCATTCTATTATTCTCTTCATCTTCTTCTTCAACAAGAGAAAGCTCTCTAGGTTTTAAGGAGGTGGGGAAAATTAGTGAGAAAAATATTTCTAAAGTGAGCAAAATTCCTACTTCATCATTCTCTACTAGATTAGCCATTTAGTTTAGGGTGTTAGCTTCACTAATCCCTAATTAGTGAAGAGGTAGCTTAGGTTGGTGTCTCCTCGACGTAGATCATCTTCGGCCTCGAATACTTCGTGCAAGCTTGTTCTTTTCATCTTATGGAGTCATTCTAGAGTCCGAAAGATCACTACATGGAGCGAAGGGACAACTACAAGGAGCTATTGAAGTGAAGGACCGGTCTACAAAGGTTGTATTCCATATTCACTTAGATGTAAAGTTGTTTACATATTGTATTGTCTAATTCTCTAGTTAAGATTCTAGAGTTAGGGTTGTTTAGCATGGCAATTTTTTTTAAAATGGCATTGACCATGCCTCCCGAAACATTGTTGTCATGCCAGGTAACCCTACAGTGGCATCAAAACCAAGCTGGATAATTAGACGATATTTATAGAAATACGAAACCAAAACAACTCCGAAACACTCGAAACCATTACCTAGATTCTGTCGAAATTTTTAAGTCGTCTAAAATTTTATTAAGCAATTGCAGAATGTTACATGAGATGCAATATGAGCACCAAACGAATATGAACCCCATCCTCCAGATTTGATCCGGTGAGATGCGTCAAAAATCCGGCCTGGCCAGCCCATTAATGTCTTTTTGAGTTCGTTTTGGTTTGGTTCTTCAGGCTCTTGGTTTTGGTGTTTCAGGTGTTGCTTGTTTTTACTGAAATTGCATATGAAGTTAAATTTCTGTAAAGGAAATTCGGAGTGTTTCGTAGTCGTAATTCTAACATCATTTTGGGTATTTTATACGGCGTTAGAAAGTTCGAACGAATATCAAATATCTAATTTTCTCCCTCGGTTGAAATTTTCCAAAAGTTGGATTTTTCCAAGTTAAAGAACATTCAAAAATTATGCATGTAAGATGAACCCTCTAGAAGAACGAAACCCAAACACGTTTTTATGACCGTAAGAACCGCCGATAAACCCTAGGGTTTGCGGTAGTTCTGCGGCGCCGTAGGTGAGGTAAGGGTTGGCCTTTCTACGGTTGGTCCATAGGTACTGTGGCATGTTCTGAGTATTTTTAAACCGTGCTGAAGTGTTGAGCTCTTTGGGAAATTTTAGGTGTTTGTTGATTCGATCGGAATGTTTAACATCGTCTAGCTATATGTGGAATGTGATACAATATTTGGAATTCATTTGGTTAGGCATTAAATACGAAGTATGTGATATTTCGGGTTTCTGATGTCTAAGGTGATTGTGGATTCCAAATGTTGTAGTTTGACATTTTCTTTTCTGCGACCGTAAGTGTAATATGTGGTGTATCACGGGTTTCGTTGCTCTATGTCAACGACAATTGGGATACACATATTTACTTACGTTGATGACATGTGATGTTATGTGTTGCCGGGATATGTTATATTGGATCGTCGTGTTTGGAATAGCCGGGTTTTTTTTTATGTGAGATGAAGGTTTTTCCATTTTCACTAATGTAAAAACTTGTATGTAATATTCTTTTATTGGGGCACTTCAGGGATGAGGATGATGTCACCATCGATGTATATTATTTTCTTTTCCGCATTAGGATAGATCCAAGGTGGGGTGCATAAGTAACCGGGTTCTAGAGTCCAGTGGGAGACCATCTCGAGGAGTCAAGACCAGGTCTCCAAACTCTAGAATTGGTAGGGTTACTTGCTGCTCTCGTAGGGGTCTAGGGATGTGGGTTTAGCTATTCATCACGACCGTAGAATCCGTGTTTTTTACTGGCTTAATATAAAACACGGACCTCCTAGTATATCCAATATTTCATATGTTGACTTCTGCTGCTGATATTCAGTGATATGATCACTTTATATGCTTAAGACGAATGCTTTATTTTTATATTTATGATATATAATAAATGTTGCTTATGTTTTGCACCCGCGCTAGTCCCGCCCCGCTATGCCGTTAGTTAAGCAACCTAATGGTGCAAAACGGGACACTGTGCCGAATGGGGATGGCATAAGCGTACGTTGTATTTTCGTTTCTTCTGTGATGCTAAGGAAGAATAATTGATGGGACTTCATTAATGAGATTAATGAAAAAGAAAGAAACCTAAAAAGATGTTGTGGAATCAAATTTTAAAAAAAGGTAGCTCTAGTTTTTGCATTGCATAGCGGTATTCCTTGTAGAATATCCAGCACCTTATTCGATAAGGAAAGTGCCGAGATCCCTTCACTGGGAGTGACCTCTTTAGAAAAAGTGTCATGACCCAAAATTTAGGCACGTGACCAGCACTTAAACCACGTAACGTCAACAGGCATAACGCAATTTAAGTAAGCCAAAACCCAGAAATCTAAACCCTAAAAAGTAGTAAGTGATGAAAACATTGTTAAAAACATTTAGAAATCTCAAGTAAAATCTTTAAAGTTTAAATTTATTTTCTTAAAAATTTCGGTAGCACCTCCTTTGTAAAACTAGCCCCGAAACGGATACAAACATAAAATATAAGTAAAGCAAGATATGATATAAATAAAGCCTTCCCAAACGGGAGAAAATCACGCCCAAAGGCGGAAACAACCACCACAAGCATGTATACGACGCCGTAGCGAATAAATGATCAATATAAAGTGAAAACAACATAAGAGATAAAACTGCATAAAAAAAGCCAGCTCACACGAGCTCGACACCTAGAGTCACAAAATATACAATATCGTCTTCACAACTCGTCTCTAAGTCAATACATGAAATGGTAGATGGAGAGTACTGGATACAATGAGGGATATACAATGAATATAAGCGGATAACCGCAAAACCCACCTACAGAAAAACGGCTTACAGCCAACCGGAGCGGTATCCGCTGCAAAAAGATACAATAAGAAGAAGCCCTACCGCGACTACTTTGAGGGTCAAACCTGCAAACCACTGTGGCACAACGGGGTTGAGTTGCCAACTCTTGCGTAGTAAATAACATCGTACAAATAATCGCAGGTATGCATGTACTGCGATACTCTATCACATGCAATCTGATAGTATCAATATGCTAAAATGGATATGCAACAATCATGAAAGGAACTCTATTAGGTACTACAAATACATGAAGCAAAGCATATAGACGAATGCTGAGTATGGGAAAAAACATATGGTCATCATCGTGGAAAAACCCGGTGTCCATCAACGACACCCTAAATCCCAATACCTCAAGCGCCGTCACCCTAATCGGCCCTCATATCCTGTATATCTCATGGAACCTGAGTGCCCAACATCGGCATTCGATAACATCATGAAATACTCGTGTCCAGCATTGACACGCAAATACTCATCTCTCAAGCACCGCATACCCAGATCGGCCCTCAATATATCTCATGTTATAACTCCCAAATGGTATCCTCCGGATATCCGCCGGGCTCTATATTATCACCGGTTGGTAGTACTTCCTCCAATGGGCTCACCGCCTTTCTATACGAGTCTTCTTACCCCGGGGTACCATACCGGGTCCACCA
Source organism: Agapanthus africanus (assembly GCA_030015575.1). NCBI lineage: Eukaryota > Viridiplantae > Streptophyta > Magnoliopsida > Asparagales > Amaryllidaceae > Agapanthus > Agapanthus africanus. Next base: position 179,217,799 of record JASDDO010000031.1, on the reverse strand, counting down.
AGTATCCGCACACGTTGTTTATCGTTCCTCGAATCGAGTATCTAACACAAGTCTCAGAACCGAGAAAACTCTTGGTGGACGCACTGAAATATCATATCAAGAGAAACCGGGTTTTCAAAACAATGCATACTTTTTTTGAAATAATACCACAGTTCTTGATTGATCTTATTTTCCGTTCTCGGTATTTAGAAAATTGTATGAAATCACAACCAAAAATATTTGACCGCAATCAATAACGGTGTCGGATTGTAGCGCATTAGTAAGTGCGGATCGTCCACAGGAATTGCGCGATTCGTTCGTATTTTGTTTTGTTTGAATCGAAAATTTAATAGAAAAAGAAAAGAAAATGATTCAAGATTTTTATCGATGAGTTTCAAGTATCAACTTTTCTAATCAAGAATCAAGAAAATGATAAACATCAAGAATCAAGTATCGATAGAATTCCAATCAATTTAGGTTTCAAGATTTGAAGTAAAGCTCGTAGGAATCGAGTAGATTGTAGATGTGACGAAGATTCAAGAATACAATTTCTTATCCATTAACAAGTTGATCCTAAATCGATGTAGATTCATCGAGGATCAAGGATCTTGCGAAGAATTAGGGTTCCTCATCCTATCCTTTGTCCTTTCGATGAATCACATTCACTAGATAGCTTCTTGAGAGTCGAATGATCAATTTTTGATCTCTAGATCGTGCGAAAGGAATCAAGAACGCATTCGCATCGATCTAGATCATCGATCAATTGATTTTTAAGAATTTACAATTGTTTTAAGACTTAAGAAAACGTTTAAAGATTCATCAACATCATCATTTTACAATCGTTTCTACTCCTCCACGAGCGGAGTTTTATTCAAGCATCATCACGAAGAATACATTCAAGAATTGAATACGAATCATAATGCTTGATTTGAAAATAAGCAAGTTTAAAGAATCTTCACCTTCATTACATCAACAAGCACTTACAACTCTCAAGAATTACAAGAGGATAGAACTTTGATCGTCGATTCTAGCGTCGCTCGGCTCCTTGAGTCTTGGATCGCTTGGATCTCGTGCTACGTTGAAGTCTGGTTCCACTTCTAAAGGATCGTTGAAGACTTGCTTGGGTTGCACTCAAAGGATCCTGAATTCTTGATCTTGGATTGGGTTAGGGTTAGGGTTTTGAGGTGGTAGTTGTGTTCGTTATATGTATGCCGCAGAGGCCATTACTGTACATTGGATGTATATAGTAGTGAATGCTGGGACATATATAGGTAGGACTTTCTTGCTCGACATGATAGTAAGCTATCTGGTTGCTCTTTATCTTAACATGTATACTTACTGTCTCTCTGTTACATGTTGATAAAGCCCTTAGGATGTGTACTCGACTTCCAGGACTATGATGCAGATCATACTAGTAGGGCCTGGGTAGTCCATGAGTACACCCTTCAATGTTCCTAGTCGTGGGAATATCGAGACGGGGCATCGATATTCCAGAGTAGACAAGCGTATATCTTCTCGACCCGTGTGATGGGCGATGGATGATCCCATATCCATTGGTGTTTGACAACGGAGATGGTATGCGGGTGCTCAGTGGAGACCGGGTACACTGAACGGACTCGCCGAGGACTCCCAGATGGTATTATACCTCACGTCAAATGGCAGTTCTCTGGTGACACTGGTACAGCTTAGTCTGTTGACCCGAGATCATCATAGAGTTTTGTGTGTCTCCCACTATGCTTTGATTTCCACCATACCACGGCTCTACTGAGTCATGCAAATAGGTGGTTTTTGGGTACAGTCCCGATTCATATGGAGGCAATGAGCGATAGGAGGGGATTCGTCTCTCCCGGTATTGGGGGTTGATGTTGCGCTATGCACGACTGGCCATAGCAGGAAATCCCTGGCCAGGGTTGTAGTGTTATACTGGTAAGAGTTATCAGTAGTTTCACGATTGTTATGGACCTCACGTCGGCATGACTTATCAAGCTATTGGGGTCTGATGTTTACCACCCCTAGGCGAGATATGCGACATATCAGGCGAACAGACCGGACTGTACGGTAAGTGTTACTGGTTGGATTCACAGGAGTGTGAGCGGGCTTGCTCGTCGATCTTCTGATCGCTCAATACCCGGGTGGCCGTTACGTTTAGCAGACCGCTTGCGGCTTGTGGGTGTTTGATATGATCATCACCTGCTGCCGGCGTATTGACGAGTCTTTAGAGTCCTACACAGAGGTTTCCTGTCTCAAGCGAAACGAAATAGGAGCGCATATGAGATATGTGCGGGACCGAGAATAATGCGTCTATGTGATACCGTATTCTATTCTCGCGATGAATGTATCGATTGTTTGTATGCGATATAACCTATTTATCGAATCGAAGATTGATTCGATAAGTCGATACATTGGATACTAGTCGGTTATATGCGTTATTACCGGATCGTTAAATCAAGTGTTGATTTAATGATTTAATGTATAATTATATATTTGATATATTACTTTGCATTAACTAGTATTTGTTCACTTATGATGGATTTTCTCACTTGATGTCCACATTGTATATATGATATAGTTTTGTGCACTAGTTTGTATCATGTTTGATGATACATGAAAACTTGGGTGTGTATGATTAAACCATGGTTATGTTAATGTTTAGGGTTTTGATTTACTTATCTATTTATTCTTTTTAAGGCAAGAAACAAAAGGGTGGCTTCTTTTGTTTTTTCTTTGAAGCTTCATGAAGCTTTGAAGCTTTGACCATTTTGTTTCTTAGCCTTAACCTAACCATTAAACCTAACCCTAGTTTATTCTCTACACTTAACCACGGTTGCTATATGATAAGGGTCACTTGTTTTTCCTATTTGTCATAATACTTATCATATTCTTCTTCTTATTCTTCTTCAAAAAACAAGAAGAAAGCTTGCTACCATTAATGGCAATATGAGAAAAAGTGTGAGAAATCCAATTCTAAAGTGAACACACTTCCTATTTCTTCATCCTCTACCACTTGCCAAGTAGTATAGGGTGTTTTCTTCACAAGTTTCATGACTTGGTGAAGTTGGAGTTTGATCTTGAGTTGCCTCGACGTAGATCATCTTCGGCATCGAAGTCGACGACCTAGCCCGATCATTTCTCCGACGAAACCATCGCCAGAGTCCGGATTCCGATAGGTACAGCGGAGGGGCGTCATCACGGAGCCGAGGAGGTGGAGGAACGAATCTACAAAGGTTGTAGCCCCTTTCCTTTAGCAATAAAATTGTTTACTTGCTTGCATCGCCTATACCTTTAGTTAACGATCCGTATTAGGGTTTGTAGGCACATGAAATTTTTTTGAATTGGGCATGTTTGATCTGTTGTGAGGCCTCATTAGTGTGCCTAGGAAACCTACAGTGGTATCAGAGCTACTAGGCATTGAATGTCGACCGATGAGGGTTCTCACTGTGTGGCGAAGCATAGGATCTTACCCCAGGGTGTCCCGAGACCGGAAGGTGTTCCGGCGGGTTGTAGTCCTCGCGAGGGGGCATACGTAAAAAGTAGCGGCTGAGGGACCCGTTGGTGCCACGGCGACCCCATTGGATGGGGTGGCTACCTGACCTATAGTGGTATCAGAGCCTAGCTAGAGCCTTAGGCGATGAGTAGACGAAGCTAGAAGTCCGTTCGAACTCGAAACCCTAACCGAATACCCATCTCTGTACATTTTTTCAAAACTGGGTTTTTTCCAGATTAAAAATGCTTAAAAAATTCAGTAGGAAGTTCTAAGAATTACAGTGCAAAACGACAAAGTGATGCGCCCAAAGCGCCGCGGAAGCGCGGCAGAAGCTTGGCTTCTGCAGCGGTTCCGCGGCAATATGATGACATCAGCGTTCAATTTTTGCACAGTAATTTGTTTCTTTAGGTGCCGAGTTTTCTGGGAATTTTTAATTTGCACTCAAGGGTTGAGTTATCTGGGGTGTTTTAGGGCTTCGATGATTCGATCAGAAATTTCAAACTTTGTCTATCTGTTTTTCCGGATAATTTTAGAATATGTTAAAAAGTTCGACCGGATATAAATACCCATTTTTCCCCTACCGGGAAATTTCCAATTGTTGGATTTTTCCGTAGTTTAAGGACGTTCTAAGTAGTGCAAGTAACGCGATGGTCCCTCTAGAAGACAACAAACCTTAACTCGATTATGTGACCGTCTTGAACTGCCGTTTGAACCTTAGGGTTTGGGGCAGTACGGCGTGCCACATGTGAGGCGTTGGCTTGACCCTTCTACGGCTGGACCGTTGGTACTGAGGTACGAACAGAATGTTTTTAAACTTATTTCATGTGTTGAGCTGTTTCGGGAAAACTTGGGTGTTCGATTGTTCGATCGGAAAGTTTAACATTTTCTATCTTATCCGGAATGTGATACAATAATTGGAATTCACAAGTAGTTATGAGATAACTGAATGAATTTTATAAATCTAGCGGTTTAGTCTCACTTGATCGGTTGCCATGGTATTATGATGTGATCAAAAGTCCGTCGCAATCGGGTAGCGTACGCGGATACTCACCGGGTAAACTTAATAGACGGCCTCACTCCATAGCCCCGACAAAGTGACTGTAGGAGAACCCCGTCGCCGAAAGCATCCGTCCGGGTGCTCGCGGCAGCGGTGTTCCGCCTTAGTGCACTTCGTCGACGGTATCGGGGGTGCGTCCGTCCACTAAAGTTTGTGATGAGCATTCGTTCTGGATGCCGGGAATCTTGTTGAATTGCCTAACCCGATATTGAAAAGAGTTTTCGATAAATGAGATTGAAATGCGGGGTTTATAATTGTTAGGCATGTGATGTCTAAGGAATTCATTTGATTAGGCATGTGATGTCTAAAGAGGTTGCGGATTCCAACTGTTGTAGTTTTACACTTTCTTTTCTGTGACCGTAAGTGTAATATGTGATATCGCCGGTTTCGTTGCTATATGTCAACGACAATTGGGATGCGCATATTTACTTACGTTGATGACATGTGATGTTATGTGTTGCTGGATATGTTATAATGGATCGTCGTGTTTGAATAGCCGGGGTTTTTTATATGAGACTAGTGTTTTTCATTTTCATTCATATAAAATCTTGTATGTAATATTCTTTTATTGGGGCACTTCCAGGTTGCGGAAGATGTCACCGTTGATGTATATTATTTACTTTTCCGCATTAGAATAGACCCTAGGAGGGGAGCACAAGTAACCGGGTTCTAGGGTCCAGTGGGAGACCATCTCGAGGAGTCGAGTCCGGGTCTCCTAACCCTAGAATTGGTAGGGTTGCTTGCCTCTCTCATAGGGGTCTAGGGGTGTGGGATTGGCTATTCATCACGACCGTGGAATCCGTGTTTTATACTGGCTTGTATTAAAAACACGGACGTCCTAGTATATCCAATGTTTCATATGATTCTTCTGCTATGTTATATGTGATGTGATCATGTGATTTGTTCAGATAGATATAGTATATAGTATAAATGATATATTATATAGACGGTTCTTATGTTTTACAGCCGCGCTAGCCCTGCCCCGCTCTGCCGTTACTTACCTAACCTAACGGTGCAAACGGGACATCGAGGCGAATGCGGATGGCATAAGCGTACGTTATATTTATCTGTGATGTTTATGTGGACTTAAATGATGGGATATTCATTAATGAGATTAATGAAAGAAAATAAACCTAAAAGATGTTGTGGAATCGAATTTTCAAATAAAACGGGTAGGTACAGTTCTTGCTTTGCATCACGGTGTTCCTTGTAGAACATCCTGCACCTTATTCGATGAGGAAAGGACCGAGATCCCTTCACCGGGAGTGAATCCTTTAGCAATAACTGGCAGATGCTACTCACTCGGTTTGTCTTTTTATTGCATCTATAGTTTCTGCTTTGCACAGTGATATATATGATATATCCCGCACCTCATTCGACGAGGAAAGGGCTGACGATCCGTTCACCGGGAGTGACCCCTTTAGCAAAATTAGAAAAGCCTCAAAAACACTCCATTTAAAAACCATTTGATTCGGCAACGAGATCAAGTTCAAAGCGTTAAAGGTTTTCATAAAAACCATTCGCAACCCTCCGTCATTTTAGGAAGTAGAGTACTTAGTATTCGTGCTGTGTTTGTTGACCATAGTCAAGGCACAGTGTACGGTAGCTAAGTGATGTCTTCCTACACCGCATATGATGCGATTAGTTAGGACAGTCGCGTGACTTTGTTGACCTTAGTTAAGGGTCATGTGGGTGGGTCTAATTAATCATGAAATGATGGGTAGAACTTGACTAGTGCTTATGATTTGTTGACCATAGTTAAGGTCATAGGTGCTAGGGGTAAAAACCATTATCGGGTGTTTCAAGTGTTGAAATTTGCAATGAGATTGCATACCTTCTATATGTGATAGTTGGATCCCGATACCCACTGCGAGTAATTGTTACTCCTGGGAGAGTTTTGCACTTTGCAATTAGCCGATCAAGTAGGTGTCTAGAAAAGTTTCAACGGGGTTACGCCTCTGGGAAAACGAGGTTTACTGTAATTAGGTCCGTGCGAAAACACGGGGAACCTCCCTCAAAGTATCGACACTGGCCTGGCTGAATGATTGGCGAACTTGTAGAGTGTAATTAATCTCGGCTAGTCTTTCCTTTTAGGGTTTGAAGGAAGATTTGATCAAAACAGTGGGAGCCATCCTGATTAGATAAAATATATAACCAATCTAATCTTGCAAGAGCGCACGCATAGTGTTTTCTTCTCTCTCTCTCCAGGTAGCGACCATATCATGCCTTAATCAAGATAATAATATGGTTGTATTGACCGAACCCGCTTGTTATACTGAGCTGGGGAACGTTGGTCCTGCTCCAACTTATAATTGTTATAAGACAGAGCAAGAAATAAGGGAATACCAGGATTCCCATGCATCTCCTTCGGGTGTGTTCATTAAAAGAACTATTTCTCAGTATCCTCTGCATACTGGGTATTTGATACCAGATCAGGATCCCAGATATGTAATCCGTTACGTAGGGATACAAAAAGGTAGAAAACTGAGAACGGGTGATAAGTTTCATGAGACAGAAAACGGGGCAAGTGTTGCAGCCAAGTCTGTTGGTCACTGTCACCCTGTATTACCAATACATTGATTCTGAACAAATGCTATTAGATACCGAACCTGATATACAAAATCATATCAATCTCTTTATTTATTAAAGAAATGATAAAATTTTGTATTGATGGATAATGTTTTGAACATTTCCTATATCAAAAGTTGATCGGTTCAGGCACGTTATCTAAAAGCATTGACGTTCTAAATCAAACTACAGTTCCTAGTATACAGAACACACACAAGAGGAAGAGTTCATAAATGAACGAATCCTTCTTGTGGCATTGTAGACTTCATATCAATGCGACCCGACTGGCTGAAGTTATATTTTAGATGCATATTTAAATCAGTTAGAATTTACATCTTGTGAAGCTTGCCAGTCATGTCACAAAGATTAGATGACCATAGCTCTGTTTATTGGAAACAGAGAAATAGTTAGTAAACTCCTGGGACTGATATATGATGATGTATGTAAGGTCCCCTGTCTACACATGCCAGGACCGATTATTTGTATTTCATTACATTCTCTGATAATCTCTCAAGATTCAGACATATGTTCCTGTTGAAACACAAGTCCAAACCTTTTGAGATATTCACAGAATATAAGTTAGAAATAGAGAACCAAAAACCGGGTATAAGTATTATGTCCTATGATAAGATCAGGGAGGAGAATACTTGTGCATAGAATTCCTGGATTATTCTAAAGGAGAATGAGATTCTCTCTCGGTATTACTCCTCTGATTATACCACAGCACAACGATGTATCAGGACGGAGCAATAACACCATATGTGACATGGTGTGCTCTATGATGAGTATTACTGAGTTACCTGTTTCTTTTTTTGGGGTTGTGCACTTAAGAAGATGCATACCTATTGAATTAGATTCAAATCAAATCAGTGCCTACCACTCCATATAAGATATGGTATGGGAAGAGCCTATCTCTTAAGTAAGTTAAGATTTGGGATTGTCCGGCCTATGTCTAAAGCAAAATCCGGACAAGATCGAGGCAAGGTCAGTTCTGTAGAACTGGAAAGGTTCCAGCTATACATAACTGCAGCTGATGATTTGACAGAACCAAGGATTCAATAGTCCCCAACGAACCTCAGCCTCTGCGCCGATCTAGTAGGGGTTCCTCATCTGCTTGAGAGATACATCAGTTTCTCGATGACAGTGGAGCGAAGAATGCATCATGAGATGATGACCCAACTAGTATCGAGCAGGTCATCGAGAGTAGGGACTCTGTAAGAATGGCTGGATGCTTAGCGATCTGAGAAGGAATCCATATACACCAACAAAGTATGGACTTTGGTTGCGATATCTGAAGGGTTAAATCCCCATCAGGAGCAAGAATATCTTGAGAAGATTACTTGGTGTGGATGGAAAAGTTGAGACTTTCAAAGCCAGACTTGTTAAAGGTTTTCGTCATCAACCAAGCATGGTTAATGATGAAACCTTTTTCCAGGGACTATGCTTAAGACCATCCAGATCCTACCTACAATTTCTACATACCATGACTACGATATCTGGTGGTTGGGTGCCATGACTACTTTTCTAAATAATGATTTAGAAGACAACGTCTATAAGAACACAGCCAGAGGGCTTCGTAAACAGTGGGAGCAGCGGAAACGTGTGCAAGTTGCTTTACAGGATAAAGCAGGCATCGCGAAGTTGGAACATCTGTTTTGATGTAGTAGTCAAAGAGTTTGACTTCATCAAAATGGTAGATGAACCTTGTATATACAAAAAGGAAGTAGAGAGTAAGGTGGTCATCCTCGTATTGTACGTGGACAACATACTCTTGATAAGAAAAGAGTTTCCTATACTACGATCGGTCAATCTCCACTTATCACAAAGATACTCCATGCAGGATCAAATTGATACCTCCTAAATCCTGGGATTTGGATCTATGAGATAGATCTAAATGGATGTTAGGATTCTCACTAACAATAGTGAGATAGTATCAGTTGATCCCGGGGAGAATCACTGGAAAGGTTCCAGGGTGATAAGGACGACTGAGTGTCAGTCACAAGCATTGTCTTTGCCCTTAGTAAAGGGACGGTATGTTGGAAGAGTTCCAAGCTAGATACCGTGGCAAACTAGACGATAAAGGCTGGTGACATCGCTATTAAAGATACTACCAAAGAGGCAGTTTAGGTGTATAATGGTTCATGAGATGAACTACGTTCCTACCATTGTGTGACAATGGAAGTGTGCTTTGGCCAAGGAACCATGATCCCATCAGTGACCCAGACATATTCTGAGGCAGCATCACCTGATCATGGAGATAGATGATCTCCAGGGTGATCGAGGTTAGGAGAGTAGCCTCAGAGGACAACACGGCGGATCCACTCACGAAGGCTTTTTCCCAGAGAGAGACTTATATGGGATGGTTGAGTATGTGATACTGCAACTACTGCTACAGATGGCCCTAGTGCAAGTGGGAGATTGTTAGTTATATGTATGCCCTAGAGGCCACTACTGTACATTGGATGTATATAGTAGTGGATGCTGGGACATATATAGGCAGGACTTTCTTGCTCGACATGATAGTATGCTTTCTGGTTGCTTTTTATCTTAACATGTTTACTTACCGTCTCTCTGTTACATGTTGATAAAGCCCTTAGTGTTAGTGTATATGCCCTAGAAGCCATTACTGTATCATACTAGTATGTATATTACTTGATGGAAGCTTGGGATATTCACAGTTTTATATACAATCTTGCTCGAAATGGTAGTATGCTACTTGGTTTGTCTCTACTTCAATATGTGCATGTGTTTCTTTTAGCATATCGCTTATATACATATTAGTAGAGCCCTTAGGATCTTTGCTTGATTACCAGCGTTGTGATGGCGCTCACACTCGTGGGGGCTGGGTAATCCATAAGCACATCATTATACAGGTACCTAGTCGTTGGACTATCGAGACAGGGCATCGATACTCCGGAGTAGACTAGCGTATGCTCTTCTCATCCCACCGTGGGAGACGGTCTGTCCCACAGCCGCCAGTACGTCGTACTTGAGATAGTATGCGGGTGCTCGTTAGGTTACGAGTACACTGGACAGGACTCGTCGGGAACTGTTGGTTGGTATTATACCTATTGTCAGTTATCTGTTCCCAGGTGACATGAGTACAGCTTAGTCCGCTGACTTGACACTGTCACTTCGCCTCGAGTGTGTTCCCACTGCACTTTGATCACTACCCTACCATAGCTCAAAGGAGTCGTGCAAACAGGTAGTAGTTGGGTGCAGTCCCGAAGCACTTGGAGGCAGTGACGGTTAGACAGGATTCGTCTCTCCCGGTATTGGGGGTTGACATCGCGCTGTGTCTAGGAGAGCAATTACACGAGTAGTCCCTGGCCAGGGCAAGGGAGATATGCTGGTAGGTTTCCAGTGTTATCTCAGGGTGTTCTGGGCTTCACTCCGACACGACTTGTACCGCTATTGGGGGACTGACGTTTACCGCCCCTAGGCCCGCCATGCGATGTATCAGACGAACAGACCGGACTGTACGGAGACTGTCACATTCAGGCTCAGTAGGAGTTCAGATGGGGTTCACCTCGTCAGTCTTCTTATCGGCATCTACCTGGGGACCGTTACGTACAGATAGTGCCTCTTGCGGTCTGTGGTTAAACCCACTGCCAGCGTAGTGTCGAGTCTTTAGAGTCCTACACAGAGGGCTATTCGCCTTTGGGCAAAATGAGTAGAGGTCGCATGGTTTTGTGATAGGGTTCGTTCACATCCGCGCATTTGTGGACGTTTGTTGTCCGGACAGCTTATACTAGCGGGCTTTGATTTAAGCCGGATCCTAGTATATGATTTGGGATTGGTTTTATCTCTTTGTGTTCGTGTTCCTCGGAACATGAACGCGGGTGTGTATGCACAGTTGATTGAGGCGGAGGAAGAGTTTTTTCATTGGGGTTTTGGAACGGGTGTGTATGCACAGTTGACAGTCGTCTTTTTCCAAACCCTAATGATCTTGTGATTTATCAATTAATAATATTAATTAAATGAAATTGTGTCATGGTTGGGCTTGTTGACTTGTTGACCATGGTTGACTAGTTGACTAGGTTTGAAACTTTGACCATCATCATTAGCTTTTTAGATGCTCTTTGATCTTTGCAAAATCATTTATGGTGAGATGATAATGTTCTATTCAAACTAACCATCACCTTTTCATTTTTGATTAATATTATTTTGATAAATCACTTATATTTTGTTATGGTTGTAAAAAAACCATTTCATTCTATCATATTCACTCTCTCTCCTCTCTTCTTCTTCCTCCTCCTCTAGTTCAAGGAGATTCATTCTCATGTGTTAAGAAACCTCTCCTTGAGATAAAAATACCCTAAACCACTCTCTACTCACTCTAGAGTTGAAGGTCTACCAAGCCAAAGACCTTAGTTCTCTCAAAGTTCGAGAAAGGAGCCCAAGGTTGAACCCTCAGGTGGATCCATCTTTGACGAAAGAAGGCGACGAGGAAAGCACCATCCAACCTCTATAAAGGTTTCAAGAAGAAGGAGTTCATGTGAGGTATAACATCTTTTCCGAGTAGCTAACTCTCTTTAGCTTGGTAGCTAGTTTTGTTTAGAAAAGATCCCGACTTTTGTTAGTCCATGTTGCCTAATGCGCTAAAAATTTGATTTTTATACCGTTTCCGCCTTCCCGCAAGAACCGGGGTCGGCAACGTGGACTTACAGTGGTATCAGAGCCTAACTAAACATAAACTAGCTAGGTAGAAAAGTGTATAGAAGTTCGATCGTAAAAATCGCAAAACTACGACATGCAAAACCCTAAGTTTCTGTTAAAATTTTTTCTGCTCTAAAAATAAAAAGTCATACTCCAAAAATCATCTCAGGGTTTTGTGAAGAAGCCCACCAAAAACGGTCGAATGATCCCTTCATAGCGCCGCGGTTCCGCGGCAATGGGTATACATTTGCCGCGGAACCGCCGCCGTTTTGACTCGGCTCATGACCGAGTTAGGTGCAGTGCCTTTAGGTTATGGTTTTGGGATTTTTAAGATGGTTTATTTTAGCCCAGATTTTCCAGAAAAGAAATTTGTATTTGGGGGCCTATAAATCCGTATTTTTGATCGAACTTCACTATACTTTTACTAATCGGTAATATCCGTGATGTTTATATGTATTGAACATCGGCTAATCGCTATATGTCGATTAGTGGGGGTTGTACATATCTGTGATCTGTGTTTGATGATGGTTTGTGTATATGAATGCGTTGGATTGTCGCGGGTGAATAGCCGGGGTGGATGTGAGATGAGTGTTTCTTTTTCTTTCATTCATGTAATATGTAAATTGATGTAATATTATTTGTATGGCCGCACAACCGGGTCGGGGTTGTAGCCGTCATTGTATAATTCTTTTTACTGTTTTTGCTCCTAGGATAGACCTATGGAGGGGTGCACAAACTACCGGGTATCTCGAAGTGCCGAGTGGCCTACTCACGGAGTTGAGGGAGGTTGCTTCGCTTCGGGTACTTGGCGGGTAGTTTGCCGCACCCGTAGGGGTCTTGGGTGGGGTATTGGCTGTTCACCGTTACCGTGTAATCCGTTTTTCGTTGCAGGCTCGAACGGATTGCGGATTCCTTGTATATCCAATGTATTCATCTGTGATCTGTAATGTCTACCATTGCTATATATTTATATATAATAACTATTTAGGCGTTGCTTATGTTTTACAGCCGCGCTAGCCCAGCCCCCGCTCTGTCGTTAGTTAAGTAACCTAACGGGTGATGACGGGGCCCCGTGGCGAATGCGAATGGCATAAGCGTACGTCATATTTTGGTTGTTTTCTGCAATGGTAGGATTAAATGATTGGACGCATTAAAAGAACTAATACAAGAAAATAAACCAAGTAAAAGTCGATTGGAACACTTTGAAAACCACTCGGTTCTTTTCAAAACTAAACTTTTAAACGCGGAGCTTGAACCACTCCTTTTAAAAGCTATCTCATTACATCGATTATATCAAGTTCACTACGTTCATGGTTTCGCCAAAACCATTCGTAGCCCTCCATCATTTCAGTTAAATGTTCGGTAGTATTTAAGCTATGTATTTTGACCTCACGCCAAGGCATAGTGATTGGTAGCTGCCGGATATTTATCTGTTGCATAGATAGAATGCGTTGGTTTGAGACAGTCGTACTGCCATTTTGGCCTACGTCAAGGGTAGGTACGGTTGGGTTCAAATTATCCAGGATAATGATAGGAAGAACTTGACATGTGACATATGAGATTTTGACCTCACGCCAAGGTCATAAGAGCATGGGGCAAAAATCCACATCGGGAGTTTCATAAGCACTGAAACTTGCTAGCGCTGCATACCATTTGGAGTGTGATGATTCTGGTAGGATTCCTTCGATTTTATCACACGATGATATTTGGATCCTGATCCTACTGTGAGTATATGCTACTCTTCGGGAAAACTCTCACTTAACGATCAATGCTATAAACCTAGTAGGTGTCTAGAAAGGTGTTAGCGGGGCTACGTCCCCAGGGAAAAGAGGTTCTTAAATTAAGGAATTTCGCGAAAGCGTTGGAAAACCTCCCTCGAAGTACCGACACTGGCCTGGCTGAACGGTTAAGCAAGTATTGTACGGTGAGATCGATCCCGACTAATTCTTTCTTTATGGTTTGAGAAGGGATTCGAGAGACAGTGGGAGCCATCCTGTTTAGACAAACTAAAAACCACTCTAAACTTGCAAGAGCATCATGCTAAAGTGTTTCTTTTCTCTCTCCTAATTGCAGCGACCATTCAACATAACAGGACTTAAGTTATTACTAGATAAAAACATACTGACATGGCCAAACTACAAAGATTGGCTCAGGAATGTCAAGATGGCAATCACTTACGACAAGTTGGGGTATATCCTTACCACCAAAGCTCCCCCTGTCCCAGGTCCCACCTCCAGGGTCACGGATAAAGAAATCCATAAGACATGGGAGATCGATTGCGCGAAGGCCAAATGCCTCGTGCTTGCCTCGATGGACAACGAACATCAGAGGAGGCATGAGAATATGGACCTAGAGTCCATATTTCTCCATACAAAAGAACTGTATGGAGAGCAGTCTTGTATCGCAAGATACGAAGTGTCGAAGAAGCTTTATTCGACAAGATTGGCCGTCGGATCATTGGTAGAGGAACACGTGCTTTAGATGATTGGCTACATAGAGGAGCTCGCGGACCTTGGGACCACATTGGAGAATGAACTCTATACCGATTTGATTCTCCAGTCCCTTCCTTCCACTTACGCCCTATAACACCCGAGCCCAATAATACTATGTATATTACTAGTTGAGGGTTATTTATTGCTCTTTCCAATTTTCCTGATTTTCTGATGTTGATTGCTAAATTTTACCCGGTTAAGTAATTTTGGCACATAACAAATTTTAACTCCGAAAATGAAATTTAAGATGTCCATGTTGGCCTACTCGTCGCCACTAGTCGCGTGGTAGCGTCCGCGTGTCGAGATTCCGTTCCGTTTGGCTAAACGGGCAAGTTTGGGCGACTACGCGCGCGTGCATGTGTCCGACTTGGGGGCATGCATTTTAATCACTTAACACCTCTTTTCAAAATTTGGAACCCGCTTAAAATCCTATAATTTGAATTTGGAACATTTGGGCGCAACCCGGGCGCGATTTGGAAATGTTTCATTTCGCGCCAAAAGGGGCCCGTTTAAATTTAATATCTATATTTATATACTAATCTTCCTAACAGAAAATCTACGCAAATTTTTCCTCAAATCTATCTCGTGGCCAATCACGAGCTCTTATTGAGCACGTGGGCCCCTCCCTTCCATCCCTATCTCTGCCTCTCTCCTCTTTCTCTCTCTCTCTCTATCTCACCAATCTCTCTCTCTCTCTCTCTCTCTCTCTATCAACAACTCTCTCTCTCTTCCTCTATATATAATTCTCGTGGCCATGCAGCCGCCTCCCCCCTTTAACCCACCACGAGAGAAACCCCTCAACCCTAACCCTAGCCTCGCGATCCCACCGCCGGCCTCCTCGAGACCTCGCCGTCGCCGCCCTCACCACCACGACCTCCACCGCACCCACCTACCCTCTTCCTCCGGTTCGCCCGCTCCTTCCCGCGCCTGCAACCCATCTCCCCGACGCCTCCATCCCTTCGCGACCTCGCCGTCGACGTCGCCTCCGACCTTCGACGCCTCCCACGACCCCCTCTCACACCCCTCGTCGAGACCTCGTCGTCGTTCCCTCCTCTCCTCGCCGGACCACCTTCAGACCCGAGCCCCACACCTGCACCATCTCCAGGTCGCCGGAAATCGCGCCGACGACCTCGTCGACGCCACCTTCGACCACCTACCTCTTCCCCTCGACCACCAGAGCCGACCCCCTCTCCTCCAGCTCGCCGCAACACCCATTTCCAGCGACCCCGCGCTGCACCTCTTGTTCACCGCCGGTGGGTCCATCGCCGTCGGGCCCATCATAGTTACCCCTGTTCCTCCTCTGTAAGCATCCCTTTACTTCCTTTGGTGCAAACCCCGCTGATCTTGTATGTTTATCTTATTGCTAACTTGTTGCCGTTAACCTTTGCCGGAATCCGACTGTGCCGTCTGACGAACCCGACGCTCCAGCGAAATCCCCTGGTCCGTATGATCCCGTTGACCTCTGTCGGGACTCGATCCGTGGTCCGTGCTTCCATATCGCAGTTTCTGCCGACATCGCATCCGTGTTTCGGTTTGCGGAACCGCCGAGGCAAGTATCCGAATACTTGCTTAACATGCTACAACTTAATCATCATATTATAACCACACAACTAGTATAACATCGATACCTTTTATAACTTAGAATTGCTAGTCACGATCATCCGTAACTTTAAATCAATGAAATCATTGCTCACTTTAACCGGTCTGCTATTAAGTCATACTTAACTAATCAAACCAAGTAGATCATCCCCAATTCATTGTTAAAATCACTCATGAGACAATTATTGTGCTTAGTTCAAATTCATGTAACTCCATTATGTATATTATCGATATTGTTCGTCTTGTGGCTATTGCACCTCGAAGGTGCGTGAACCGGATTAATATGAGAATACAAACATCACTGTGTTCACATAGAATAATAATTGTTATTTACTGTTTCCTGCTACTGTTCATTATTTGTTACTATACCTGTTATCATCATATACCTGATTGCATTACATATTGACCGATCTTGATACACCTGACACATGTACTGATACACCGGACACAACACCCTGTACATATCGACTCTACCTGTTGAAAGTAACCTGACCTGTTACCTGATCTTATGCCTAATGCCGACAAACCTAACCATTCCTGCTGTCGATCCAGACAGACCTACCTTTACTTGACTTGTGTTGGCATTAGTTCTTGACTACTGAATACCTGACTGACATACATAGTTTGGGGGTATGGGGAAATCAAAGGTGAAACCGACTTGTAACTCAACAGTTCGATACATTGTTCTGATCAGTCTTACGGGCTTGGCCAGCTCCGGAGTGTTGATGCTGACATCACTCATCTATCCTACTACCTTTTACTGCTTAGCGGCACGTCTCGGATTCAGCCCCGAGAATTATGACCGTGGTCCCGGGCACGCACGGGATACTATTGAGTTACATCGACGATTCATCAATTGGTTTCAAAGACTATAGAGTAGAAAACCTGATAGGACAGTTTAGTCACTACTGCACATTACCCTGTTTATTACTTCTTATTACTGCTTTATTCATGTTCATGCTTGCATTGTTTATTACCATGTTTATGCTACATTACTTGATATCATGACGCGCTGACGTCTGGGTTTTGCATGGCCCAGATTCCGTGCCCTTGACGTCGACCGAGCAGGAGTACTTCAGCCAGCAGGCTGAACTGTGAGTTCTTGAGAGTTTAGTTTATTTATGTCATTTCATTTCCAGATGTGAGCCCGCATTATGGGACATACTGATTATTCATTGTATAGGATCATTAGCTTCCGCACTTATTGTTTATTGATTCTTGTTATTATGGATTTAGACATGTATTAGTTTAGTTTATTTTTTTACTGTTCTTGATATCTTTACAACCGTAATGTGACTGTGGATGGATACTTCCTACCCACAGGTAGCATGGTTGGCTATGTCACGTGCCCAAATCTTGCGTACTCTGGGAAGCGGGGCATGACATGGTTTTTTGGTATCAGAGACATAGGTTAATTGGGTTAATTCTTTGTAGTTGGGTATTGCACCCGATACACGAATTATAATACCCGTGATTAGGAAACATGTCCTGCCATCTTGACCGTTTTACCGTTCTTGAATCATTCTTCCAGATCATGTCGACATGCAAACTTACTTTGCACTGTTAACTCGAAAACCTAACTTCTTGTTATCTCTTGGACTTAGGCGACTTGGGTGGAGTTAAGTAATTGCGGCTATGATACCGCGGCATAGCTACAATGCAGCACTCTATTTAAGTATCTTGGAGTTCTAGCCTTGATTTATATATATTGAATCTATCATCATGCTAATGTTGTTTGTTTTGATTTCAGGACCATGGCAGATAAGAATTTCAAGACGTATCAGAGGCGTGTGGATGAAGCCGCCATGTTAGGAGTGATACGAGGGATGTTGGAAAATCAGAAGAGGCAAACTGAACTGATCCAGCAGCAAGCCGATTCATTTCAGGAGGGTTTGCAGGCTATGCAGCAGTCTGTAAACACCGCCGTAGCGAAGCCAGTCGACCGAGTAGGGACCGTGGCAGATTTCAGACGGTTGGGTCCTACTACTTTCACTGGCTTGGAGGAGCCGTTTCCAGCCGAGCAGTGGCTCGTGGACACGGAGAATTTATTGATTGCGGCGCAGATCCCAGAAGACAAGAGAGTTGATGTGGTGCGCATTCAGTTGGTGGATTACGCCCGAGAGTGGTGGCTTGTGGAGGAGACCCGCCTGTCTAAGCCAATCAGTTGGGCGGATTTCTCCAAAAGTTTCTTAGAAAAGTTCTTCCCGCGGACTGCACGGGAGGAAATGGAGGAGAGATTTATTGGGCTGAAACAAAATGGAGCAGCTGTGGATGTGCATGCAGCGGAGTGGACGAGACTTAGCCGTTTCGCTGGACCCTTAGTCGCCAAGGAGGCCGACAGGGCGCGAAGGTTCTTGCGCAGTTTGGATGTGGACATCCAGAGGCAGATTGTCTCCCTGGGTTTGACCACTTTCTCGCAGGTTCTTACGGCAGCCAGAGAGCAACAGAGCCTATCAGGATCGAAAGGGAACCTTCACCAGACAGCAGTTGCGGCCAGGAAGCCTGCATTTGTACCTAACCGAGAGCATGGGCGTAGAGGTATTCCAGTAGACCGTCGAGGTGTAGCGCCAATGAAGAAGCCCGTGATCGTTGATCGAAGGAAGAGCGTGATTTGTGATTACTGCCGATTACCTGGGCACGTGCAGAAGGATTGTCGAAGGAGACTGGGACTTTGTCTGGTTTGTGGGGCAGCCGATCACGCAGTTGGTACTTGTCCGTCGAAGCTTCGCACGAGAGATGATATACGGAAGCCTCCGCAGAGACCATTCCAAGGGCAGAAGCAGCTGACACAAGGACCCAACCAGGGTCGAGCTTTCACTTTGACAGCGGAGGAAGCCAAGGCATCAGGAGAAGTGGTTTCAGGTACTGTACTCGTTCGTGGTTTTCCCGCTTTGGCATTATTTGATTCCGGAGCATCCCACTGTTTTATGTCATCAAAGTTTATAACTACACACTCGATCACCTACACGACCATGTCTAGTTTTTGGGACATACACACTGGGAATGGGAAAATCATAGCTAGTAAGGAATGTAGAGATTGTACTGTTGTTGTTTGTGGACGGGAGCTTTTTGCGGATTTCTTGGTGATTGATACGGGCAGTTATGAAGTAGTCTTGGGAATGGATTTTCTTGGCACTTTCCACGCATACATTGATTGTAGGGCAAGGAAAGTAATTTTCCAGATTCCCGGACACCCTGAGTTTACTTTCATCGGAGGAAGCAGTTCTGTCGGGCCAGTCGAGTTTAGGGCTAGGCCGACGAACAATGTTCTTGCGGCTATGGTTGCGGATAGAAATGAAGAGCCGGCAGTTGTCCGCGACTTTATGGATGTGTTTGAAGATATTTCAGGCCTACCGCCGAAACGAGATGTGGAGTTTGCGATTGACCTCATTCCTGGTGCAACGCCAGTATCAAAATCTTATTATCCAATGGCACCGGTGGAATTGGAAGAGGTTAAGAAACAGGTGGGTGAATTACTCGAGAAGGGATGGATTCGAAGCAGCAACTCACCTTGGGGAGCTCCAGTTCTTTTAGTAAAGAAGAAGGATGGCACGAGAAGGATGTGCATCGATTACCGAGAATTAAACCGGGTAACTATTAAGAACAAGTACCCGATCCCTCGCATTGGAGAACTTTTTGAGCAGCTTAGTGGCGCGAGGGTATTCTCGAAACTGGACTTACGATCAGGATATCATCAGGTCCGAGTGAAGGCAGAAGACATTTGCAAGACGGCGTTTCGAACTCGGTATGGGCATTTCGAGTATTTAGTGATGCCCTTCGGAGTGACTAATGCGCCGGCAATATTTATGGACTTGATGCACAGGATCTTTTCACCGTTCTTGTACCAGTTTATTGTGGTATTCATTGACGATATTCTGGTGTACTCGAAGAGTCCGGAGGAGCATGCTGAACACTTAAGGATCGCACTGCAAACGCTGAGACAGGAGAAATTATTTGCGAAGATGAGTAAGTGCGAATTCTGGTTGGAAGAAGTGAAGTTTTTGGGGCATGTCGTGTCGGGCGATGGAATCGCCGTTGATCCCGAGAAGATTGCAGCAGTTCGAGATTGGCCTGTTCCAAAGAATGTTGCAGAGATAAGAAGTTTCCTTGGACTCGCCGGTTACTACAGAAGATTTGTGGAGAACTTCGCTCGTGTAGCTGAGCCGTTAACCAAGCTTACGCGTAAGGAGGTACCGTTTGTTTGGACAGATGGATGTGCATTGGCCTTCGAGACGTTGAAGCAGAAGTTGATAACCGCCCCTATCCTAACCGTACCGGATGATTCAGGAGGACTGGTGATTCACAGCGACGCATCTGGAAAGGGATTGGGATGTGTTTTGATGCAGAATGGGAAAGTCGTCGCTTACGCATCGAGGCAGCTGAAGACTCATGAGCAGAACTATCCGACTCACGACTTGGAGCTTGCAGCCGTGATCTTCGCCCTGAAGATTTGGAGACACTACCTTCTGGGCGAGAGAGTTGAAGTCTTTACTGATCACAAGAGTTTGAAATATGTGTTCACTCAGAAGGAGTTGAACATGAGGCAACGCAGATGGTTGGAGCTGATGGCCGACTACGACCTTGATCTTAAGTATCATCCGGGGAGAGTTAACGTCGTGCCAGATGCGCTAAGTCGGTTACCAGCAATTCAGTTATTGACTGCACAGAGAGAGATCATTGAGGAGTTTCGGAGATTTGACTTGGAGGTTGTGCTACCGCGTGCCACAGGACAGTTGATGCAGTTGCAAGTACAATCGTCCTTAGTGGAGAAGATTAAAGTGGGGCAATCGCAGGATCCTAGACTGCAAAAGTTTCGAGAGCAGGTTGGAGCCGGACTACGAACCGATTTACTGATCCATGAAGACGGTTCGTTGAGATATGGTAGCCGTGTGTGTGTGCCAAAAGGAGATGTGCGTGAGGAGCTTATGAAGGAGGCACACAGTTCAGCTTACTCTGTACATCCAGGAGGGACAAAGATGTACCGAGATATTCGACAGCATTTCTGGTGGGAAGGTATGAAACGGGAAATCGCTCGCTTCGTGGCTAAGTGCTTGGTGTGTCAGCAAGTCAAGGCTGAACACCAAAGGGTTGCTGGTTTGTTGCAACCACTTCCGATTCCTCAATGGAAGTGGGAACATATAACCATGGATTTCGTGACGGCTTTACCGCGGAGTCCAAAGGGCAACAATGCAGTATGGGTGATTGTCGATCGGTTGACCAAGGCAGCTCACTTTATTCCTTTTCGGGTTGGTCAATCGACAGAGACTTTGGCAGAGCGGTACATACAGGAGATTGTCAGATTGCATGGAGTACCGGTAAGCATCGTGTCCGACCGGGACACTCGGTTCTTGTCACACTTTTGGAGGAGTTTACAAGAAAGTTTGGGGACTCGATTGAAGTTCAGCACAGCTTATCATCCCCAGACTGATGGACAATCAGAGAGAACGATCCAGACCCTTGAAGATATGTTGAGGGCTTGCATGTTAGACTTCAAAGGTTCTTGGGAGGATCATCTACACCTGGTGGAGTTTTCGTACAACAATATCTTCCAAGCGACAACTCAGATGGCCCCGTTCGAAGCATTGTATGGTCGTAAGTGCCGTTCACCTGTATGTTGGGATGATGTGGGTGAACGAAGGTTGCTAGGGCCAGATTTGGTGGTACAGACAGTTGAGAAGGTGAATACAATCAGAAAGCATATGAAGGCAGCTCAAGACAGACAGAAGAGTTGGGCCGACACGTCAAGAAGACCTCTAGAGTTCGCCGTGGGCGATTTGGTATTCCTGAAGATATCACCGACTAGAGGGGTGATTCGCTTTGGAAGTCGGGGAAAGCTTAGTCCCCGATTCGTTGGACCCTTCGAGATATTGGAGCGTGTCGGAGAGGTATCGTACCGGTTGGCATTACCACCATCATTAGCAGGAGTTCACGATGTGTTTCATGTGTCTCAACTACGGAGGTATGTTCGTGATGAGACTCATGTCTTGGATCATTCGGAGTTGACCGTTCGGGAGGACCTGACTTTTGAGGAGCGACCAGTCGAGATCAAGGATCGAAGAGAAAAGGTTCTTAAGAACAAGGTTATCCCTCTTGTGCTAGTTTCTTGGGGTAACCGATCGCATGGGGAATCTACTTGGGAGCGAGAAGACGAGATCCGGCAGAATTTCCCTCATCTTTTCCAGTAGTTAGTTATCTTGTATTCTTGGAATTTCGAGGACGAAATTCTTTTGTAGTTGGGTATGATGTAACACCCGAGCCCAATAATACTATGTATATTACTAGTTGAGGGTTATTTATTGCTCTTTCCAATTTTCCTGATTTTCTGGTGTTGATTGCTAAATTTTACCCGGTTAAGTCATTTTGGCACATAACAAATTTTAACTCCGAAAATGAAATTTAAGATGTCCATGTTGGCCTACTCGTCGCCACTAGTCGCGTGGTAGCGTCCGCGTGTCGAGATTCCGTTCCGTTTGGCTAAACGGGCAAGTTTGGGCGACTACGCGCGCGTGCAAGTGTCCGACTTGGGGGCATGCATTTTACTCACTTAACACCTCTTTTCAAAATTTGGAACCCGCTTAAAATCCTATAATTTGAATTTGGAACATTTGGGCGCAACCCGGGCGCGATTTGGAAATGTTTCATTTCGCGCCAAAAGGGGCCCGTTTAAATTTAATATCTATATTTATATACTAATCTTCCTAACAGAAAATCTACGCAAATTTTTCCTCAAATCTATCTCGTGGCCAATCATGAGCTCTTATTGAGCTCGTGGGCCCCTCCCTTCCATCTCTATCTCTGCCTCTCTCCTCTTTCTCTCTCTCTCTCTATCTCACCAATCTCTCTCTCTCTCTCTCTCTCTATCAACAACTCTCTCTCTCTTCCTCTATATATAATTCTCGTGGCCATGCAGCCGCCTCCCCCCTTTAACCCACCACGAGAGAAACCCCTCAACCCTAACCCTAGCCTCGCGATCCCACCGCCGGCCTCCTCGAGACCTCGCCGTCGCCGCCCTCACCACCACGACCTCCACCGCACCCACCTACCCTCTTCCTCCGGTTCGCCCGCTCCTTCCCGCGCCTGCAACCCATCTCCCCGACGCCTCCATCCCCTCGCGACCTCGCCGTCGACGTCGCCTCCGACCGTCGACGCCTCCCACGACCCCCTCTCACACCCCTCGTCGAGACCTCGTCGTCGTTCCCTCCTCTCCTCGCCGGACCACCTTCAGACCCGAGCCCCACACCTGCACCATCTCCAGGTCGCCGGAAATCGCGCCGACGACCTCGTCGACGCCACCTTCGACCACCTACCTCTTCCCCTCGACCACCAGAGCCGACCCCCTCTCCTCCAGCTCGCCGCAACACCCCTTTCCAGCGACCCCGCGCTGCACCTCTTGTTCGCCGCTGGTAGGTCCATCGCCGTCGGGCCCATCATAGTTACCCCTGTTCCTCCTCTGTAAGCATCCCTTTACTTCCTTTGGTGCAAACGCCGCTGATCTTGTATGTTTATCTTATTGCTAACTTGTTGCCGTTAACCTTTGCCGGAATCCGACCGTGCCGTCTGACGAACCCGACGCTCCAGCGAAGTCCCCTGGTCCGTGTGATCCCGTTGACCTCTGTCGGGACTCGATCCGTGGCCCGTGCTTCCATATCGCAGTTTCTGCCGACATCGCATCCGTGTTTCGGTTTGCGGAACCGCCGAGGCAAGTATCCGAATACTTGCTTAACATGCTACAACTTAATCATCATATTATAACCACACAACTAGTATAACATCGATACCTTTTATAACTTAGAATTGCTAGTCACGATCATCCGTAACTTTAAATCAATGAAATCATTGCTCACTTTAACCGGTCTGCTATTAAGTCATACTTAACTAATCAAACCAAGTAGATCATCCCCAATTCATTGTTAAAATCACTCATGAGACAATTATTGTGCTTAGTTCAAATTCATGTAACTCCATTACGTATATTATCGATATTGTTCGTCTTGTGGCTATTGCACCTCGAAGGTGCGTGAACCGGATTAATATGAGAATACAAACATCACTGTGTTCACATAGAATAATAATTGTTATTTACTGTTTCCTGCTACTGTTCATTATTTGTTACTATACCTGTTATCATCATATACCTGATTGCATTACATATTGACCGATCTTGATACACCTGACACATGTACTGATACACCGGACACAACACCCTGTACATATCGACTCTACCTGTTGAAAGTAACCTGACCTGTTACCTGATCTTATGCCTAATGCCGACAAACCTAACCATTCCTGCTGTCGATCCAGACAGACCTACCTTTACTTGACTTGTGTTGGCATTAGTTCTTGACTACTGAATACCTGACTGACATACATAGTTTGGGGGTATGGGGAAATCAAAGGTGAAACCGACTTGTAACTCAACAGTTCGATACATTGTTCTGATCAGTCTTACGGGCTTGGCCAGCTCCGGAGTGTTGATGCTGACATCACTCATCTATCCTACTACCTTTTACTGCTTAGCGGCACGTCTCGGATTCAGCCCCGAGAATTATGACCGTGGTCCCGGGCACGCACGGGATACTATTGAGTTACATCGACGATTCATCAATTGGTTTCAAAGACTATAGAGTAGAAAACCTGATAGGACAGTTTAGTCACTACTGCACATTACCCTGTTTATTACTTCTTATTACTGCTTTATTCATGTTCATGCTTGCATTGTTTATTACCATGTTTATGCTACATTACTTGATATCATGACGCGCTGACGTCTGGGTTTTGCATGGCCCAGATTCCGTGCCCTTGACGTCGACCGAGCAGGAGTACTTCAGCCAGCAGGCTGAACTGTGAGTTCTTGAGAGTTTAGTTTATTTATGTCATTTTATTTCCAGATGTGAGCCCGCATTATGGGACATACTGATTATTCATTGTATTGGATCATTAGCTTCCGCACTTATTGTTTATTGATTCTTGTTATTATGGATTTGGACATGTATTAGTTTAGTTTATTTTTTTACTGTTCTTGATATCTTTACAACCGTAATGTGACTGTGGATGGATACTTCCTACCCACAGGTAGCATGGTTGGCTATGTCACGTGCCCAAATCTTGCGTACTCTGGGAAGCGGGGCGTGACACGCCCAGTTTATCCTTAACTTAAACATGCAAGGAAAGGAGGTTGAACTTCCCGAACTTCCGAACATGTTGAGGAGTGCTGAGGGAACCCTACAGAAAGGTAGGGAGACATCCACTTTGTTTGTCGGAGGATCTTCCTCTTCTAGATCCAGGGTGAAAGCCAAGGGTAAGAAGAAGAAAGCCCCCGCCAAACTAAGAGGCGGTGTCACAAAAGTGGATACGAAGGGAAAAGGAAAGACAACAAAGGTAGCGGGAAAGCTGGTGGTGAAGGAAGAATGCTTCTATTGTCACAAAAGTGGACACTGGAAACAGGATTGCAAGGCTTGGAAGGCCAGAACCCAGGATCTGAAGCATGTTGCGGCTTCAGCTTCAGGTGTGTATGTTATTGAAAACTGTCTGTCAATAAACTCTATATCCTGGGTATTGGATACCGGATCAGGATCTCATATCTGTAATTCTTTGCAGGCGTTGAGAAAGCGTAGAGTTTTGAAGGCAGGTGACATGAGCCTTAGTGTTGCAAACGGAGCTAGCATGGATGCTGAAGCCGTGGGGGACTATCACCTGGGATTGTCGGATGGACGCTTTTTGGCTTTACGTAGTTGTTATTTTGTACCAAATGCAACCTGTAATATCATTTCCGTATCTTTATTATCTAAAGAAGGTTATGAATTTGCATTTGTAAGTAATGTATTGAACATTCACCTTAATCAAGTATTGATTGGGTCAGGTACAATGAACAACGGCATGTACGTATTAAACCAACCACAGATTTTCAATGTCCAGAATACACACAAAAGAAAGTCTCCAGAAATCAATAAAACTTTCTTATGGCATTGTAGACTGGGTCACATCAATAAGAGAAGGTTGACTAAGTAACATGTAGAAGGATATTTGGATCCGTTCGAATATCAATCGTATGCAACTTGTCAATCCTGTCTCAAAGGAATGATGACAAAGACTCCGTTCACTGGACACGGGGTAAATGCGAGGGAGCTCTTGGGACTCGTACACAGCGATGTGTGCGGTCTAATGTCTACACATGCACGAAGTGGTTATTCTTACTTCATTACTTTTACGGATGATTTTTCAAGGTTCGGACATGTCTTCTTAATGAAGCATAAATCCGAAGCTTTTGAGAAATTCCAGGAATACAAGAATGAAGTAGAAAAACAAACAGGCAAAAGTATCAAGACACTAAGATCTGATCGAGGTGGAGAATACTTGAGTTCCGAGTTCCTGGGTTACTTAAAAGAGAATGGAATTCTCGCTCAGCTTACTCCTCCATACACTCCGCAACATAACGGTGTATCGGAGAGACGGAACCGAACCCTATTGGATATGGTACGGTCCATGATGAGTAACGCTGAGTTACCACGACCGTTCTGGGGATATGTGCTAGAATCAGCAGCATACCTTTTGAACCGAGTTCCCACTAAGACTGTGCCTACCACACCATATAAGTTATGGAGTGGGAAAAAACCCTATCTTCAATATCTGAAGATTTGGGGATGTCCAGCTTATGTCAAAAAGCAGTATACGGTTCAGTACTATGCAAGTTTGTGGGATACCCAAGGAACTCCAGGGGGTATCTTCTCTATTACGCAGAGGAACAATAAGTCCTTGTTTCTCGTAATGCCCATTTTCTGGAACATCAGTTCTTAGAAAAAGAAATAAGTGGGAGCGCAATAGAACTGGATGAAATTCCAAAACCACAAGCTATTACTGAAAGCTTAGTAGAACCAGAGGGTTCGAAAGATCAGGACATTCCCACGCCACTCCGCAGGAGTAGTAGGCAGTCTCATCCGCCCGAGAGATACTACGGTTTTCTCATTGACGGGGATAGAGAGGATTGCATCATAGATTGTGATGAGCCTACTAGCTTCCAACAAGTCATTCAGAGCGTCGACTCGGTAAAATGGCTGGATGCAATGCGGACCAAAATGGTGTCCATGTACACTAACAAAGTATGGACGTTGGACATTGCTCCAGATGGGGTAAAACCCGTAGGATGCAAGTGGATCATCAAAAGGAAGATTGGTGTAGATGGACAGGTTGAGATCTATAAAGCTATACTGGTTGCAAAGTGTTTTCGTCAGCGACCTGGTTTGGACTATGACGAAACCTTTTCTCCTGTAGCTATGCTGAAATCCATTCGGATCCTTCTTGCCGTCGCTGCCTTCCACGATTATGAGATTTGGCAGATGGACGTAAAGACCGCTTTTCTAAATGGACATTTAGAGGAGTGTGTCTATATGGACCAGCCAGAGGGTTTCATTCAGAGTGGGAGCAACGGAAAGGTGTGCAAGTTGTTAAAGTCCATTTATGGACTAAAGCAGGCATCGCGGAGTTGGAACATCTGTTTTGATGAGACGGTCAAGGAATTTGGCTTTATCAAAAATCCAGATGAACCATGCATCTATTGTAGATTTGTAGCGAGCTCTTAATAGGAATGACATTCCTATCCTACAATCTGTCAAGGGGTTCTTGTCACACAGTTCTCCATGAAAGACCCGGGTGATGCCTCATACATTCTGGGTATCCGGATCTACCGTGACAGATCCAAGAGGATATTAGGACTTTCACAGTCCAGGTACATCGACACCATACTGAAGAGATTCAGTATGGAAGATTCCAACCGCGGTAATCTACCGGCTTGTCACGGGATCACCCTCTCCAAAGAGATGTCTCCCAAGACTGATTTGGAGAGGGATCACATGTCTATTATACCCTACGCTTCTGCGGTAGGCTCTATAATGTATGCGATGTTGTGTACCAGACCAGATGTGGCTTATGCACTGAGTGTGGTAAGCAGGTATCAGTCAAACCCTGGGGAGAAACATTGGATAGAGGTAAAGAACATTCTCAAGTACCTGAGAAGGACTAAGGAGTTGTTCTTGGTGTATGGAGGAAAAGACCTCCAGATTGAGGCCTTTGCTGACTCCAGCTTCCAGAGTGACAAGGATGATTCCAAGTCCATGTCGGGTTTTGTCTTTACCTTCAATGGAGGGGCGGTGTGTTGGAAGAGCTCCAAACAGGAAACCGTTGCTGACTCAACTATGGAAGCGGAATACATCGCTGCATCTGATGCCGCAAAAGAATCTGTTTTGATAAGGAAGTTCTTGAAAGAACTTCAGGTGGTTCCGTCCATTGTTAACCCAATACCTTTGTATTGTGACAACAACGGGGCTATAGCTTTAGCGAAGGAAGCCAGGTCCCATCAGAAATCCAGACACATCTTAAGGCGGTATCACCTGATCAGGGAGATCGTGGATCGCCAGGAGATCGAGGTTCGGAGGGTTGCTTCAGAAGATAACACTGCAGATCCATTCACCAAGGCCTTGCCCCAGACTCTGTTTGAGCGGCTGATCGAGATGATAGGTCTTCGATACGAAAGTACATGGACTTAGTGCAAGTGGGAGATTGTTAGTGTATATGCCCTAGAGGCCATTACTGTATGATACTAGTATGTATATTACTTGATGGAAGCTTGGGATATTCACAGTTGTATATACAATCTTGCTCAAAATGGTAGTATGCTACTTCGTTTTTCTCTACTTCAATATGTGCATGTGTTTCTTTTAGCATATCGCTTATTTACATATTAGTAGAGCCCTTAGGATCTTTGCTTGATTACCAGCGTTGTGATGGCGCTCACACTAGTGGGGGCTGGGTAATCCATAAGCACATCCTTATACAGGTCCCTAGTCGTTGGACTATCGAGACAGGGCATCGATGCTCCGGAGTAGACTAGCGTATGCGCTTCTCATCCCAGCGTGGGAGACGGTCTGTCCCACAACCGTCAGTACGTCGTACTTGAGATAGTATGCGGGTGGTCGTTAGGTTACGAGTACACTAGACAGGACTCGTCGGGAACTGTTGGTTGGTATTATACCTATCGTCAGTTATCAGTTCCCAGGTGACATGAGTACAGCTTAGTCCGCTGACTTGACACTGTCGCTTCACCTCGAGTGTGTTCCCACTGTCCTTTGATCACTACCCGACCACGGCTCAAAGGAGTTGTGCAAACAGGAATTAGTTGGGTGCAATCCCGAAGCACTTGGAGGCAGTGACAGTTAAACAGTATTCGTCTATCCCGGTATTGGGGGTTGACATCGCGCTGTGTCTAGGAGAGCAATTACACGAGTTGTCCCTGGCCAGGGCAAGCGAGATATGCTGGTAGGTTTCCAGTGTTATGTCAGGGTGTTCTGGGCTTCACTCCGACACGACTTGTACCGCTATTAGGGGACTGACGTTTACCGGCCCCCTAGGCCCGTGATTGTTAGAGATTCTGCGTGTTCAAGTTT
Source organism: Agapanthus africanus (assembly GCA_030015575.1). Lineage (NCBI taxonomy): Eukaryota > Viridiplantae > Streptophyta > Magnoliopsida > Asparagales > Amaryllidaceae > Agapanthus > Agapanthus africanus. The sequence continues at coordinate 179,188,525 of JASDDO010000031.1, read as the reverse complement.
TAGTTAAATACCGCAATCAAGACGGTTTCGCACGTAGCTAGCCGGTTGAGTACGGGTCGTCCGCAGGGAGATGGGAGTCTTTTTCTATGTGTTTTAACGAGTTAAGTCCGAGGGTCCAGATTTGTTTGTGATTATCTAAGTAGTAAATTGATATGTAAAGAGAGCTTGTTAGGGTTAGGATTAGGTTAGTTTGAGTTAGGAGTCTCCCACATCTTTCGTTACCCCTCTTAATATCGGTGTTACGGTAATCGGCAACAACGGGGATTAGCACGACTAGGAAGGAACTTGCGAGTATAAGCTAGGCTTTCCAACGCATAAGCTCTTCCTTTTGGTGCTTGCCCGTCCGTTCTTGGATCTTAGCCATAACCTCCGGTTAATTCAACCACAACCGGTCTCACTACGGAATCACCGCTATCATGTAGGATAGGGTGCCGTAAGGAGCGGATTGTGGTTCAATTAACGGGAGTCGAATTAAGCTGTTGGGCAAGGAAAGAGTGAGAGAGATTTCCTTCTCTCAAACTTCCCTTATCCTACCCTAACAAGTATGAAACTACTCACACATCATGATACGGAAAAATAAAACAAAACAAAAGAGGAAGATAGAAAGAAGAGATTAGAACAGAACAACTAGCTATTTGCGACCTCACCTTGGCAAGGATCAAGCGTAAGCATCATGGTTGTTTTAAGGATAAAGAAAAAGAGAGAAGAAAGAAACAACAAGAAATAAAAACAACTAGTTCACAAATGAAAGTTACAACAATTATAGAAAGAACAAGACAAGCATGATAATAAAAATGGACTTCTTTATTCACCATTCTTCACTCACCAAGCTCATTACAAGTTTTAATGGAGAAGAGATGAGAAGAGGAAGAAGAAAACAACTAAACCTAGAAAATGAGAATACAAGAATGGACCCCTTCCCTTCACAAAGTTCTGGGCTATTTATAGGCTGAAAACTGAAAATCTAGGGCAACCATCTGCCCCTTTACAAAATTACCCAACTGCCGCTAAAAACCCTACCTCTGCCGCCACCATACGGCCGTGGATCCGCGGCCTAAGCATGCTTAGGCCGCGGTTCCGCGGCCTACTTAGGGAATCGGCTTACCAAATTTGGTGGAAACTCCTGGTTTTTTGTGCCCTTTATTCTAGTATATGTATTTTTTCATATTTTCTTCACGATTTTTCCAGAATTTCTGTTGAGGAAAAGGTGATTTGATGTGGACCTTTTGTCATGATTTCCTCGAGCTCCGCGTAGACTTCTAGGATCTTGTGCTTCCATTGAGCCTTGTGCATGAAAACGACATTGATTTGACATTTTGTCTCTTAAACTGGAGTGTGGCAACAGACGGATAAAGAGCGGAGATCCGTGTTTTATCTGTGGTTGGCAGGAACCCGGATTTTGTCGTGTTTTCCATGAATTTCACCGTTTTAGAACCGAGAACCTGTATCCTGTAATTGACTAGCAAACACGGCTCAAAAGTATCTACCGATAGGCAATGTGATAAAAATTGGGCGGTATGAAAATGCAAAAATCTGATATGAACAAATACCGCCAAACTTATCATTTGCTCGTCCCGAGCAAAGCCAATTTATTCACAAAAAATTTCCTAACCTCACTTTCACAGGGAACGCGATTGCACTGAGCATGTGCAACAAGCCGTTACACCTCTAGGTGTCCCTAGTAGGAGGAGTGTTGTCTCCTGAGGGTTTTCAGCGGATAGTACCTACAAAATCCGGTCAAGTTGGTTTTGTAAAATAACTAAGATTCAAACCCTAAAGTTTTGTTTCAGAAAATAACAATTCTATAATCCTAAGTCTAGACTATCGAACCTTTATTTTTCACACCTCGCTTCTTATTTAACTACAGATTTTATATGTCTTTACGTGCAGTGCAAATAGTGTCGTTAAGTTCCAGAAGGATCGATTAAAGTCATCATGTCGCACAATAAAGCCCAGATTACAATTTTTAAAAGGATCACATAAGTTTTATTGAGAGTTAAGCATTTTTCAAGTTTCGTTTTCCAGTAAGGTTTCAACTTCAGAATTTCTATCTTCCTTAACAGGAAACTAAGTCGTATTTTTCACTCCACCTTTTTCTTGTTTTCATTTCATACACACCTCTGTGAACGTGCAATAGTCTTTATCATAGAATAAAACCTTCATATCTCCGTTAAATTTTTTTTATAAAAGCCTGTCTTTTATCAAGATTATTCTCACACAAAGAACCGTTAGGAATTTTAACTCGGAGAGAACACTTGCTTGACTTTGTTTTAAACTGGACTTTCTAGGCTTCTTAGCGAGCTTTGGGCCAATGCACCCAAACCAGTTGATTTTAGGTCATTAGGTGTAGAAACACCCCAGCGGACTTAATTACTCAAGTTACCTAGGTCCAAAAACAAAAGACAGTTTGGCGTGAAAATCAGATGATTTAATACGAACGGAGATATAACCGGCAGTTCAATTATTTTTTTGGATAAAAGACGTGTTTAGTGGGTTCGGCGTGTAATCATTCCAATCAAGTTTTAGATGGGTTATTTTTCAGACTTAGTTCCAATTACGGCATCAATAACATTCCTTCATATTCGCTTTACTTCGTAAACTATTCTTGACATTACTTATTTCAGAACAAACCTATTTGATCCTCAGAAAATCATTTATCTGTTTAAAAGTTCTTAAACATAAGAGACTTGTCATCTAATTTCCAAAAACTCACGACACGTGTAGTGTGATGTAAAGACGTATATCAGCTATAGTTAACTTCAAAGGAGAGTTATCTTTCAGGTTTTCAAAATCTAAACATAAGATTTAGTTATTCCTATTTTTTCAAACAAAAACCGTCGAAATTTTGAATCAGAGTTCTTCCACAAGCTAACTTGACAGAAAAGTTTTTATGTTTTTAGAAAATTTTCAGATTTTTATGGATTTTATGGATTTTAATATGCAGATGCAAAATATACATATGAATGCGAAGGTAAGAAATGCGTACCGAGCGTACCCCCAAACTTAAACTGGACAGTGTCCTCATTGTCATTGCATGAAGAGATCATTTGAAGGGTCAAAAATGTCGGTTAGCGATACACAATTTTTTTTTGTTTTTGTTTTTAAAGAAAAGAAAAAGAATATACACAAGTATATACAAAATGGTTTATACAGACCCCAAACTTATTTGAAAAAGTGTCCACTGTTCTTGGCTGGATAACCGAAGTTTGGAGGTAGGCAGAGGAAGATCATTCAGGGTAAACCGGCTCCTGTAAGAACAGGAGCTCCTCTGTTGGTTCGGCGCAAAGGTACGGTTTGCATCGGTGTCCGTTCACTTTGAAAAATGAACCGTCCTTTGTATTTTCCAAATCCACAGCGCCCTGCAGATATACATTCCGCAAAAAATACGGCCCTTTCCAGCGAGATCTGAGCTTTCCTGGATGGAAGTGAAGTCGGGTGTCGTAAAGCAGTACCTGCTGACCAGGTACAAAGGTTTTGCGCAAAAGGTGTTTATCGTGAAACACCTTCGTTCGGTTCTTAACAACAACCGCGTTATCGTAAGCCTCATCCCTAAGCTCGCTTAATTCGTTCAACTGCAGCTTCCGATGGCTGCCCGCATCATCGAGAGACAGATTCAGCTCCTTTATCGCCCAAAATGCGCGATGCTCTATTTCGACAGGTAGGTGGTAGGCTTTTCCGTACACAAGCCGATAGGGAGACATGCCAAGGTCGGTCTTATAAGCAGTTCGAAATGCCCAAAGGGCATCAGTGAGTTTTAGCGACCAATCCTTACGGTTCTTGGAAACCGTCTTCTCCAGTATCTGCTTGATTTGCCGATTTGAAACTTCGGCCTGCCCGCAGGTTTGGGGGTGGTAGGGCGTAGAGAGCTTATGATTAATGGAGTATTTCCGCATCAAGGCTTCGAAGGTCTTATTGCAGGAATGACTTCCATTGTCACTAATGATCGCTCGGGGGTGCCCAAACCGGGCGAAAATGTTTTCTTTAAGGAACCTAACGACAACCTTGTTGTCGTTAGTCCGGCTGGGCACAGCCTCGACCCATTTAGAGACGTAATCAACAGCGAGAAGGATGTACAAGTTCCCAAAAGAGCTGGGAAACGGCCCCATGAAATCTATCCCCCAAACATCGAAAATCTCCACAACCAAGATCGGTTGGAGCGGCATCTCGTTCCTCCGGGATATCCGGCCCATGTGTTGGCACCGGGAGCAAGTCTTGCAATAGTCATGAGCGTCTTTGAAAAGTTGTGGCCAGTAGAAACCACATTGCAAGATCTTCTCAGCTGTCTTTCTGGGCCCAAAAAGCCCGCCACACGCTTGATCGTGGCAAAATGACAGCACACTCTTGAATTCCTCGTCAGGGACACACCGACGAATAATCTGGTCGGCACAGTACTTGAACAAGTAGGGTTCGTCCCAGTAAAAGTGTTTTACTTGGGATAAGAAGCGAAGTCTGTCCTGACTAGACCATTCAGTCGATAGTAATCCCGTGGCCAAATAGTTCACAATATCTGCGAACCAAGGTTCGCAAGATACTGTCAAGAGATGTTCATCCGGGAAAACGTCGTTGATCGGAATTGGAAGCGAAGGCGAAGAAGGAAGTCATGAGAGATGGTCGGCAACTATGTTTTCACATCCTCTTTTGTCCTTAATGACAAGGTCAAACTCTTGAAGCAAGAGGATCCAACGTATTAACCGAGATTTTGCATTTTTCTTCGCAAAAAGATGGCGCAGAGCAGAATGGTCAGTGTAGACAATGACTGGAGAGCCGATGAGGTAGGGCCTGAACTTTTCTAAAGCAAATACAACAGCTAAGAATTCCTTCTCAGTTGTTGTATAATTGAGTTGGGCGTCGTTCAGGGTTCGGCTCGTATAATAGATTACGTGCGGCATCTTGTTGATGTTTTGTCCAAGGACAGCACCAATGGCAAAGTCGGATGCATCGCACATAATCTCGAATGGGTGCGTCCAGTCAGGTGAAGAAAGAACGGGAGCAGAAGTGAGTGAGCGTTTCAATGACTCGAATGCAATGACACGGCTCGAGTTGAAGTCGAATGGCGTATCCTTGGCCAGCAAAAGAGTCAAGGGCCTAGCAATCTTGCTAAAGTCCTTGATGAATCGTCTATAGAAACCGGCATGGCCAAGGAAGGCTCGGATATCTCTGACGCATCGGGGAGAATGCAGATTGGAAATGACCTCAATCTTTGCTTTTTCAACCTCAATGCCATTTTGCGAGATGATATGTCCTAAGACAATACCTTCGCGCACCATGAAGTGGCATTTCTCCCAATTCAAAGTGAGATTCTTGTCGTTACATCGGGTAAGGACAGCGTCAAGATGCAGCAAACACTCGTTGAAGGAATCACCGAAGATGGAGAAGTCATCCATGAAAATCTCCAGAAATTTTTCCACCATGTCTGAGAAGATACCCATCATACACCGCTGGAAGGTAGCGGGTGCATTGTATTACCCAAAGGGCATGCGTCGATACGCAAACGTGCCAAAAGGACAAGTGAATGTGGTCTTGTCCTGGTCTTTTTCGGCGATGGGAATTTGATTATAGCCAGAGTAGACATCAAGAAAGCAGTAGTACTCGTGTCCGGCCAATCGTTCAAGCATTTGGTCAATGAAAGGTAGCGGAAAGTGGTCTTTCCGCGTTGCGGCGTTGAGTTTTCTGTAATCAATGCATACTCGCCTCCCAGTTTGGGTGCGAGTAGGGATTAACTCGTTCGCCTCGTTGGTTATGACCGTGATGCCCGACTTCTTGGGGACAACATGAATGGGGCTAACTCACTGGCTATCAGAGATAGGGTAAATGATACCACTATCTAGACATTTTACGATTTCCTTCTTCACAGCCGCTTTCATGACTGGATTGAGACGTCTTTGTGGATCCCAGGCTGGTTTGGCATCATCCATCAGATGAATGTGATGCTCAACGATCAGGGGACTAATCCCCTTGATGTCCGACATGGACCAGCCAAAAGCTTGCCTGTTGCTGTGCAAGACCGCGAGAAGGGCTTTCTCTTGCTCTGGAGCTAGAGAGGCCGAGATGATGACAGGGTGGGTCTCGTTCTCACCTAAGTAAGCGTACTTAAGGTGAGACGGCAAAGGCTTGAGTTCGAGAGCTGGAGGTGAAACGATGGAAGGCAAGATTGGTGCAAAGGTCTCGAACTCAATGGACTCCAGCAAAGGTTCAAAACGAGTGTAGGCAACCGAGTTGGATGGTTCAGGTAACTCATCCGGAAAGTCGAAGGATTCAAACTCGGGTTGTGCGCGGCTAAGATCGTTCGAGAACGTGAAACACTCGTAGTCGTTGTCGGGCGCAGAAACAGCAGCAGGTTCGAAGAGAAACGCACTAGTGGCGTCAAGATTATCGTGATCAAACAGAAACTCCTCGAATTCACACTCTTCTGGGGTGATCTCCTGGATCGAGCAGACGTCCAGTATATGAGCATTAGGTTTGGCGGGCTGATTCCCCAACCTAAAAATGTTGAGTTCAATCGTCATATTTCCAAAAGAGAGGTTCATCGAACCATTGCGACAATTGATCACAGCATTTGAGGTTGCGAGAAATGGGCGACCGAGTATCACCGGAATTTGATTCCGGGCGTTAGCAACAGGCTGTGTGTCTAATACAATGAAGTCAACGGGGAATATGAAGTCCCCGACTTTTATTAACACATCCTCTAGCTCACCCCTAGGATGGGTGATCGATCGGTCGGCCATTTGGAGAGTGCAGTGCGTGGGTTTCAGCTCTTCGACGCCTAATTGCTCGTATACTGAATACGGAAGCAGGTTAACACTGGCACCAAGATCTAATAGTGCGCGGTTGATGTTCTTATCCCCAATGGTAATTGAAATCGTAGGACAGCTAGGGTCCTTCCGTTTTTGTAGTAAAGATTGGGTAAGGGCATCACTCACAGCACTAGCCAAGAAAACTTTTTTGGGTACCTGAGACTTCCTCTTTTTCGTGCACAAGTCCTTTAAGATTTTCGCGTAAGACGGGACTTGTTGGACATCATCTAAAAGAGGAATGTTAATGTTAACTTGCTTAAATAACTCCAGAATCTTCTCCATTTGTGGATTTTGTTTGTTAGACCTTAACCGGTTTAGAAATGGAACATTTTGAAAATTGATTGAGTCTAATGCTGGAGGAGGAGATTGTGGAGTTGGAACGGATCCCAGAACAGGTGTCTTCGTGGAGTGAGAAGTGGGTCCATTCAGAGCAGAAGAAGAGGAAGGGGAGCCTTGTGAAGAACGGAGAATAAGCTCAGTAGACGACGAAGAAGAAGAAGAAGAAGAAGAAGAAGAAGAAGAAGCGGCCGGGGTGTCATCGTTGATTCGTTTGCCAATGTTGTTTTGCAGCATCCTTCCCGATCGCAGTGTGGTCACGGCACTCACATTATGGTTCTGTTGTTCAAGAGCAACATGTGCATTATGTGGGTGACCGGGATTTGGGAGTGGCTGGGACGGGAGCTTCCCCTTCTCTCACTCGCTTAAGGCCGCGTTCAGCTGTGCAATTTGGGCCTCGATGGTCTTGATGCTTTGCCCGTGTGCGGCAGTGTGTTGCACTAAGGATTGAATGGAAGACTGGATGTTGGCGGTGGACTGAGTCGATTGTTTAACGAACGCCTCCAGACTTCGTTCGAGCGAGGAACCTTATCGTTGTTTGACGGAACAAAGTTGTTTGGTGGAAAAGAATTGTTGGGTGCAAAGTTGTTCGTCTGATTTTGGAAAGGTTGGGGTTGGAAGGGCTGCTGATATTGATGTTGAGTTTGTTGTTGCGCTTGTTGTTGCGGTGGAGGGGCCCTTTGGAAATTGTTGCCCTGGAATTGATTCTGATTCTGATTCCAGGAGAAATTGGGGTGGTTCCTCCAACCGGGATTATAGGTGGAAGAGTATGAACCATTCCTCGGTCTTTGCTCGAATGCAGCATTAACCTGATCCTGTCCTTGCGAGGGTGGATTGTAAGGACACTCTTCGGTCAAGTGAGAAGGATCGGAACAACAAGCGCAGATGGTACGAAGGGGGAGAACAGGGGCAGGAGCAGAAAATTTTCTCTCTATCGCTTCAAGCTTTCTTGTTATTGCAGCCATTTCAGCTTTCATCGCAATAGAGACATGAAGTTGGTGGATTCCTACCCTAGACTGACCGGTAGAAGTGGAGGTAGACGAAGAAGAAGTCGGTCTGGTGCTCTCCCATTATAGCGTTTGCTCCGTAAGGTCGTCAAAGAACTGCCACGCTTCCTCGTCAGATTTCGATAGGAATTGGCCCTGACAGATGGTTTCCAACAACTGCTTCGTTGCTGGGTTCAAGCCCTCGTATAAGGTTTGGTAAAGTTGCCATTTCTCTATACCGTGGTGAGGACACTGAACAAGAAGGTCTTTGTACCGGTCAAAGCACTTCCAGAAGGGTTCAGGAGGAAGCTGAGAGAATTGGTTGATTTCACTTCGAATCCTTACGGTCTTATGATTCAGATAGAATTTTTTTAGAAACGCTTTAACAAACTCATCCCAGCTGGTGATTGAGTGGGAAGCGGTGCTATACAGCCATTTTTCAGCAAGATCGCATAAAGTGAACGGAATGACCCGTAGACGTATAGCATCGTCCGACAGCTGGGTGGTTTTCATCATGGCACAGACGTTTTAAAATTTGTTGATGAAGATATAGGCATCTTCATATTCAAGCCCATGAAATCGTGGGAGCATGTTGATGAAGTGGGGCTTAATTTCAAAATTATCCCCATTGGCCGGTGGAAGAGAAAGGCAGGTGGGAAGTGCAGAACGGGTGGGATAGAAACGATCCTGGAGCGCGATTCGCTGCGGCGCTACAACAGGCGGTGGTGGTGGGATATTGGTCTCCGTAGGAGGTGGAGCCAATCCAGGGGTAGTCAAAGAGATGTTCGGATTAAATCCTGACATCACGGAAGAAGAGGTTGGTGAAGGTGAAGGTGAAGATGTATGAACAGAATTCCGGTCAACATCGGAGTTGGCCGGCAAAGGAAAGGGTGAAAGAGGAGTGGACGGAGTATCGACGTCTGAGCCGATCGCGTAGTCGGTAGCGACTAACGTAACGCGGACTAGACGGGCGCTAGTGTCCTGAGTCCAAGCGGACATACACTAAACGAGTTTAGTATAGTCAAAGCGGAGAAGGTGAGGGTAAGAAAACGTCAATGGAGAAAGGTGATGGGTGGTGGGTGAAAAATGGATTTTGGCGACAAAGGGCAAGTTTTTATAAAAGTTTTTGATTTTTTTCTTTTTTTTTTCTTTTGTTTTTACAAAGAGATTTACAGAAATATGTACGGACTTACGGCTTTAAGTAATCACAAATAAGATATGCACAATCTCACCTAGATCTACGGTCGCCTAGGTCAACTAGACCTGCTCCTAACTGTTCCAGAGGGCTAGAAAAAGGTCCTCAAACCGCCTCTTCTCCGTCTAATGCGGTAAGATAAGTGCCAGGTAAGTGGGAGGTTGTCCAACGCTTTCGCGAAGTTCCTTAATTAAATAACCACTTGCCTTCGTCACACTTGCCTAGGTACCGCAAAAGTCAGATAGGATAAACGGCCGATGCATGTAACTAGTCCTCTGTCCTAATGAGCGTGAAGTCCTTAGGGCTGAAGTCTAGTATTTTTTAATTTGCAATGGACAATGCATATGCTTTTGTGATTTTTGGGCTCCTGGGAAGGGTGATGAAATCCCCACCCAATCTGAATTGGTTTCAAGCCCCTTAAGTCCATATTAAGAAATATAAAGCAGTAACAAATCAACTGCAAACAATTTTTATTTTTTAGCGCGGCGCAAAGAATCCTGCACAAGAACAGTTTATTGGAAGGGGGAGAAGAGTTTGCGCAAAGAAATCTGCAGAAAACACAGTTTATTGGAGTTCAGAGGAGTGGAGAGGAGAACAGGGAAACTTACAGAGATATTTGTGGCCCTGAAGCCACCAAGTGGTCATGGATCCGCGGCCTAAGCCAACTTATGCCGCGGATCCGCAGCAGGGATGTGGAGTTGGGGCTCTGGAATTTTGGGGTCTGTTGCAGTGGTTGTCCTCTTCTTTTATGAATTTGCTGAATTTTGATTTGCTCACTGTATATGCTGCAGATTTTTTTCAGTAGACCGGATGCTTCGTTTTGTCCGTCGCGGTGTAGCCGCGAAATGTGGGTCTATCTTCCCACGTCTTTGGCACTGAACTTGAACTCCGTATTATCCTGCACACATGCACAAAAACTAATCAAAAATAACAAAATGATTTTTTACAAAGTGTATTTTTTTTGTTGTTTTTCGGTTGTTTTTATATTCACAAGTTAACCCGAAATTACACAAAGAAATAAACTACCGACTCCCCGGCAACGGCGCCATTTGATTGTTAGAGATTCTGCGTGTTCAAGTTTTAGTTAAATACCGCAATAAAGACGGTTTCGTACGTAGCTAGCCGGTTGAGTACGGGTCGTCCGCAGGGAGATGGGAGTCTTTTTCTATGTGTTTTAACGAGTTAAGTCCGAGGGTCCAGATTTGTTTGTGATTATCTAAGTGGTAAATTGATATGTAAAGAGAGCTTGTTAGGTTTAGGATTAGGTTAGTTTGAGTTAGGAGTCTCCCACATCTTTCGTTACCCCTCTTAATATCGGTGTTACGGTAATCGGCAACAACGGGGATTAGCACGACTAGGAAGGAACTTGCGAGTATAAGCTAGGCTTTCCAACGCATAAGCTCTTCCTTTTGGTGCTTGTCCGTCCGTTCTTGGCTCTTAGCCATAACCTCCGGTTAATTCAACCACAACCGGTCTCACTACGGAATCACCGCTACATGTAGGATAGGGTGCCGTAAGGAGCGGATTGTGGTTCAATTAACGGGAGTCGAATTAAGCTGTTGGGCAAGGAAAGAGTGAGAGAGATTTCCTTCTCTCAAACTTCCCTTATCCTATCCTAACAAGTATGAAACTACTCACACATCATGATACGGAAAAATAAAACAAAACAAAAGAGGAAGATAGAAAGAAGAGATTAGAAGAGAACAACTAGCTATTTGCGACCTCACCTTGGCAAGGATCAAGCGTAAGCATCATGGTTGTTTTAAGGATAAAGAAAAAGAGAGAAGAAAGAAACAACAAGAAATAACAACAACTAGTTAACAAATGAAAATTACAACAATTATAGAAAGAACAAGACAAGCATGATAATAAAAATGAACTTCTTTATTCACCATTCTTTACTCACAAGCTCATTACAAGTTTTAATGGAGAAGAGATGAGAAGAGGAAGAAGAAAACAACTAAACCTAGAAAATGAGAATACAAGAATGGACCCCTTCCCTTCACAAAGTTCTAGGCTATTTATAGGCTGAAAACTAATAATCTAGGGCAACCATCTGCCCCTTTACCCAACTGCCCCTAAAAACCCTACCTCTGCCGCCACCATACGGCCGCGGATCTGCGGCCTAAGCATGCTTAGGCCGCGGTTCCGCGGCCTACTTATGGAATTGGCTTACCAAATTTGGTGGAAACTTCTGGTTTTTTGTGCCCTTTATTCTGGTATATGTATTTTTTCATATTTTTTTCACAATTTTTCCAGAATTTCTGTTGAGGAAAAGGTGATTTGATGTGGACTTTTTTTCATGATTTCCTCGAGCTCCGCGTAGATTTCTTGGATCTCGTGCTGCCATTGAGCCTTGTGCATGAAAACGACATTGATTTGACATTTCGTCTCTTAAACCGGTGTGTGGCAGCAGACGGATAAAGAGCGGAGATCCGTGTTTTATCGGTGGTTGGCAGGAACCCGGATTTTGTCGTGTTTTCCATGAATTTCCCCGTTTTAGAACCGAGAACCTGTATCCTGCAATTGACTAGCAAACACGGCTCAAGAGTATCTACCGATATGCAATGTGATAAAAATTGGGCGGTATGAAAATGCAAAAATCTGATATGAACAGCCCGCCATGCGATGTATCAGACGAACAGACCGGACTGTACGGAGACTGTCACATTCAGGCTCAGTAGGAGTTCAGATAGGGTTCACCTCGTCAGTCTTCTTATCGGCATCTACCTGGGGACCGTTACGTACAGCTAGTGCCGCTTGCGGTCTGTGGTTAAACCCACTGCCAGCGTAGTGTCGAGTCTTTAGAGTCCCACACAGATGGCATTCGCCTTTGGGCAAAATGAGTAGAGGTCGCATGGTTTTGCGACAGGGTTCGTTCACATCCGCGCACTTGTGCATCTTTGTTGTCCGGACAGCTTATACTAGCGGGCTTTGGTTTAAGCCGGATCCTAGTATATGATTTGGGATTGGTTTTATCTCTTTGTGTTCGTGTTCCTCGTAACATGAACGCGGGTGTGTATACACAGTTGATTGAGGCGGAGGAAGAGTTTTTTCATTGGGGTTTTGGAACGGGTGTGTATGCACAGTTGACAGTCGTCATTTTCCAAACCCTAATGATCTTGTGATTTATCAATTAATAATATTAATTGAATGAAATTGTGTCATGGTTGGGCTTGCTGACTTGTTGACCAAGGTTGACTAGTTGACTAGGTTTGAAACTTTGACCATCATCATTAGCTTTTTAGATGCTCTTTGATCTTTGCAAAATCATTTATGGTGATATGATAATGTTCTATTCAAACTAACCATCACCTTTTCATTTTTGATAAATCACTTATATTTTGTTATGGTTGTAAAAAAACCATTTCATTCTATCATATTCACTCTCTCTCCTCTCTTCTTCTTCCTCCTCCTCTAGTTCAAGGAGATTCATTCTCATGTGTTGAGAAACCTCTCCTTGAGATAAAAATACCCTAAACCACTCTCTACTCACTCTAGGGTTGAAGGTCTAGCAAGCCAAAGACCTTAGTTCTCTCAAAGTTCGAGAAAGGAGCCCAAGGTTGAACCCTCAGGTGGATCCATCTTTGACGAAAGAAGGCGACGAGGAAAGCACCATCCAACCTCTACAAAGGTTTCAAGAAGAAGGAGTTCAAGTGAGGTATAACATCTTTTCCGAGTAGCTAACTCTCTTTAGCTTGGTAGCTAGTTTTGTTTAGAAAAGATCCCGACTTTTGTTAGTCCATGTTGCCTAATGCGCAAAAAATTTGATTTTTATACCGTTTCCGCCTCCCCGCAAGAACCGGCGTCGGCAACGTGTACTTACACTTAGGATGTGTACTCGACTTTCAGGACTATGATGCAGATCATACTAGTAGGGCCTAGGTAGTCCATGAGTACATCCTTCAATGTTCCTAGTCGTGGGAATATCGAGACGGGGCATCGATATTCCAGAGTAGACTAGCGTATATCTTCTCGACCGATGTGATGGGCGATGGATGATCCCATATCCATTGGTGTTTGACATCGGAGATGGTATGCGGGTGCTCAGTGGAGACTGGGTACACTGAACGGACTCGCCGAGGACTCGCAGATGGTATTATACCTAACGTCAGATGGCAGTTCTCTGGTGACACTGGTACAGCTTAGTCTGTTGACCCGAGATCGTTATAGAGTCTTGTGTGTCTCCCACTGTGCTTTGATTTCCACCCTACCACGGCTCTACTGAGTCGTGTAAACAGGTGGTTTTTGGGTACAGTCCCGATTCTCATGGAGGCAATGAGTGATAGGAGGGGATCCTTCTCTCCCGGTATTGGGGGTTGATGTTGCGCTATGCACAACTGGCCATAACAGGAAATCCCTGGCCAGGGTTGCAGTGATATACTGGTAAGAGTTATCAGTAGTTTCACGATTGTTATGGACCTCATGTTGGCATGACTTATCAAGCTATTGGGGTCTTATGTTTACCACCCCTAGGCTAGATATGCGACATATCAGACGAACAGACCGGACTGTACGGTAAGTGTTACTGGTTGGATTCACAGGAGTGTGAGAGGGCTTGCTCGTCGATCTTCTGATCACTCATTACCCGGGTGGCCGTTACATTTAGAAAACCGCTTGCGATTTGTGGGTGTTTGATATGATCATCACCTGCTGCCGGCGTATTGACGAGTTTTTAGAGTCCTACACAGAGGTTTCCTGGCTCAAGCGAAACGAAATAGGCACGCATATGAGATATGTGCGGGACCGAGAATAATGCGTGTATGTGATACCGTATTCTATTCTTTCGATGAATGTATCAATTGGTTGTATGCGATATAACCTAGTTATCGAATCGAAGATTGATTCGATAAGTCGATACATTGGATACTAGTCGGTTATATGCGTTATGACCGGATCGTTATATCAAGTGTTGATTTAATGATTTAATGTATAATTATATATTTGATATATTACTTTGCATTAACTAGTATTTGTTTACTTAAGATGGATTTTCTCATTTGATGTGCACATTGTATATATGATATAGTTTTGTGCACTAGTTTGTATCATGTTTGATGATACATGCAAACTTGGGTGTGTATGATTAAACCATGGTTATGTTAATGGTTAGGGTTTTGATTTACTTATCTATTTATTTTTATTTATTCTTTTTAAGGCAAGAAACAATAGGGTGGCTGCTTTTGTTTTTTCTTTGAAGCTTCATAAAGGTTTGAAGCTTTGACCATTTTGTTTCTGAGCCTTAACCTAACCATTAAACCTAACCCTAGTTTATTCTCTACACTTAACCATGGTTGCTATATGATAAGGGTCACTTGTTTTTCCTATTTTTCATAATACTTATCATATTCTTCTTTTTCTTCTTCTTCTTCTTCAAAAAACAAGAAGAAAGCTTGCTACCATTAATGGCAACATGAGAAAAAGAGAGAAATCTAATTCTAAAGTGAACCCACTTCCTATTTCTTCATCCTCTACCACTTGCCAAGTAGTATAGGGTGTTTTCTTCACAAGTTTCATGACTTAGTGAAGTTGGAGTTTGATCTTGAGTTGCCTCGACGTAGATCATCTTCGGCATCGAAGTCGACAACCTAGCCCGAACATTTCTCCGACGAAACCATCGCCAGAGTCCGGATTCCGATAGGTACAGCGGAGGGGCGTCATCACGGAGCTGAGGAGGTCAAGGACTGGATCTACAAAGGTTGTAGCCTCTTTCCTTTAGCAATAAAATTGTTTACTTGCTTGCATCGCCTATACCTCTAGTTAACGATCCGTATTAGGGTTTGTTGGTACATGAAAAAAATTTGAATTGGGCATGTTTGATCTGTTGTGAGACCTCATTAGTGTGCCTAGGAAACCTACAAGTTGTTGGGTTGAAGATGAATAGCAACCACAAAAATTGAATTGAGGAACTAAAGATTAGCCAACAATGAGCAACCTTGAACAAGTGAGCCTTGGGGTCTATTTATAGGTTTCCCAAACCCTAGGTCTAGGAATTCAAATTTGAATTTTTCCTCCAAAAGTTAGTTATAGGGAGAGGCTTCTAGAAGTAGTTAGTTAGGGCTTAGCTTCTACCCTAAGCTAGGAGGCTAGGGGGAAGGTTCTAGGTCATTAATGGAGTTTAGATGAAGCTTTTTGAGGAAGCTAAAAGTGTTTAGTTTAGAACCCAATGGCTTGCTGTTCTGGCAGAATGTTCTGGAGCAATCTGGACAATGTAGTGTTTTTCTGAAGTGTGGAGGCTGACATAGGAGTTCTGGGCTGAAGCAGAGGGGGTGACGTGGACAAGCCGCCGCGGAACCGCGGCGCAAGGCGGCTCCGGCCGCGGTTCCGCGGCCGAGGGGCTGGCTCATGGCTTCATCTTTGCAGTGTTGGCTTCTTCTGTACTTTGTGGTATTTCCTGATATATTGAATCTCTGAATTCATTCTAGATCATTTCCATATTCCAATTCAATGAGCTGGCGTCTTTTTAACAGTCTTCGTTTGTAAATTTGACCGATCTTCTTCAATTTCCTGCATAGACTTCGAAACACAAGTTGCGATATATAGGAATGATGTTGTGCTATGAAATATAGTCAATTTCCTTTGAAATGCCGGTTTTAAAGTCTAACACATGTAATCTGATATTTTACGACTGATTTGCTAATATGTGCTATATGAATACCGAACACTTCTAGATGAGTGCAAATGACAGGGAAATTGCCGGTTTAAAGATGCAGTATTTTTGACTGATCAAATTCCCCCAAACTTATTTTCGATCGTCTCGAGCGAACTTTATTAAAAAGAAATGAGAAAATAAAGAAAGAGAAATACTAACTAGCACACTTTCGTAGGCAACACGATTGCACCGAGAACGTGCAACAAACCGTTAAACCTCTAGGTGTCCCGAGTAGGAGGAGTGTTGTCTCCTGAGAGTTTTCAGCGGATTGCACCCACAAAATCCAATAATAAAAGGAAGATCATGAATATTTACATTTAAAGAAAACAATTGTAAAAGAATGGCCTTGAAAATTAGGGTTTACAACTAAGCTAGATTTTCGGTTTTCGTGAGCCCTATCTTAATAGTTATGAAAAGATGTCAGAAATCACGTCCTCCCTCAATAAAACATCGTCTTATTCTTAATTCCTATCTTTCGTCCAAATATCGATCATATAACCCTGCGTGTGTGTAAAGACATCCCTACACCCGGAGAATTCAATTCAAGCTCTCATACTCTTGCCCATCGGCCTCAGTACTTTTTAATTAATGAATATTTAGATGAGATTGCTCATACACTTTCATGCGATCGTTAATACATCTTGAAGTACTAACCGACCGATTACTCATGTGCTTGCTTATTTGGTGTATTTTCCTCGTCTTGCACCACCTAACGCTTAGTAGTGACTCCCAGACCAGTTGGCCTTAGGGCACTAGGTGAAGAGCCACCCTCCCTATATTATTTTATTGCTGCCTTGGCGATAACAAAACCAGTGTCCATTTTTCTCACCATTTTATATTTTCTTCATTTTTTTCTCTATTTCCTTCATACTCTTGGCCTTAAGACAAGAGCATTTCAAGGTATCTTCTACTATCCCGAGTTTCAAGACGTGTGTAAGTGCGAATAGCAGGGTTTCAACGTTCAAAATGTTTGGCTTCCAGAATAGAAACTATTTTTCGGACTTATTTTTATCCTCAGATTAGTGACGTCCTTCATCTTACTAACCCTTGGGACAACAGCTCATAATTACTTATTACTAGTTCGTATAAGAAAACTTTTAATTTTCTTGGTTTTCTTAAATTTTTCCAATATTATGGATGTAATTTTTCACTGTATAATCTTTTATTATCTTATTTATGTACAAAAAATATTTTTAAAAATGTTTTTTGCTTATGCAAAGTGATATGCAAATGATGCGAAAATAAGCACAAACGTCCCCCAAACTTGTTTTCAACAGTGTCCTCACTGTTGCAATTTGCTAAATCTCGAAAAAACTGTAAGCTTGGGAGGAATTTATTAGTGGGGGCAAAATATTTAAGTGAAGAACCTCCCCCAAACTTATTCTTGGCTCATCATTTTGTAAAAATTTTCTTTTCAAGAGCCAGAAAAAATCCCCCCCCCCCAAACTTGAGTTATGCAATGTTAATCTTTTGAAAATCATATGAGGGGATCAAAAATCATTGGTCGATGCCAAGCTTTGTAAAGACCGAAAGTCAACACCAACCATTCAAAATTTTTATCAATGCAATGCTCTGGTTGGTGGAAGAAGAAGTGGGGAAAGGGTAAGTGGTGGAATAGAATGTGGGTGCGTCTCATTTTGAAGAGACGATGCAGTGAATGTGATGGATTACTCGCATTCTTTTTACAGTTCAAAAGAAGGGGTGGAGGTTCAATTTCATTATTTAGGAGATGATTCATCTCAACACCCGTGTCATTCAAAAATGCGAGTTCATCAGCGAAGATCTCCTCAAAAGTCTCATCAATACCCCGAAGAATAATGTCATCACAAAGTGCGGGGTGATCTTCAGACTCTAAAAGCAGTTCATAATCAGTGTTAATTGTTGACCCGGACATCTCGGTGGAAGAGTCCGAATGTGTATGATACATAATTGGGTCAAACAATAACGTATGAAAAGAGTCAAGATCAGTATCAAGAGGATCATCAAATTCGTTGTTGTCGACATCCATTAAGTCGACAGAACAGACCTGAGCAGAAGGTGCTGAGGGTACAGTTCCCAACTTGTAAATGTTCAGCTCTATTGACTTATTCCCGAACGATAGGGTCATAGAACCATTACGACAGTTGATGATAGCGTTGGAAGTGGCCAAAAAGGGGCGACCTAAAATCACCGGAATTTGATTCCGTGGGTTCGCTACAGGCTGTGTATCAATTACAATAATGTCCACAGGGAATATAAATTCCCCGATTTTTATTAACACATCCTCTAGTTCACCCCTAGGTTTGGTGATTGATCGGTTAGCCATCTGGAGAGTGCAATGGGTTGGTTTCAACTCTCCGATCCATAGTTGCTCATAGACTGAGAAAGGAAGCAGGTTAACACTTGCGCCAAGGTCTAGTAGAGCACGGTTAATGTGTTTTTCCCCAATAGAAAGGGAAATAGTAGGATATCCAGGATCCTTACGTTTCCTCGGTAATTGCTGGGGGAAAGCCGTGTCTACAGTCTTTGCTATGAATATCTTCTTGGGCACTTGTTTCTTCCTCTTTCTAGTGCACAAGTCTTTATGAACTTTCGCATACGCGGGGACTTGTTGGATAGAATCTAGAAGAGGGATGTTGATGTTAACCTGTTTAAACATTTCAGTGATCTTCTCCATTTGTGGACTCAGTGTGTTTCCCCTTAACCGATTTGGGTAAGGAGCTTGGGCAATAAGGTCGGGGTCCAACATTGGAGAAGATCGTGCGCGTGGACCTGATCCCAGAATAGAAGTAGGGATCGTCCGTGGAGAACTAGAAGAGATGGGCTGAGGCGGCGAGCCTTGTTGGAAACGAAGAATAGGCTCGCAAGAAGGTGGTGGGGTAGAAGAACAAGGATCAGAAGTAGAAGTGTGTGTGTGAGGGAAGGTCTCAGCCGAGGTGTTATTGATAGGATTTTCAATATCATCAATTCCTTCCCCGACGTGATTGTCAAGCACTCTTCCAGATCTCAACGTAGTGATTGCATTCACATGATGCGAATAGCCAGGATTGGGTAAAGGTTGTGTTGGAAGTTTCCCTTTCTCTCTTGCACTCATTTCGTCTTTTAATCGTGCAATTTCTGCTTCCATCAATTTAATACTCTCGCTTTGGGACGCAGTGTTTTTCTCAATTTTATCGAAAGAAGACTTCATTTTAGCCGAAACTTGCATGATATTTGTTAAGACCAAATTCATGTATTGTGCAAATGAAGAGGATTCATCAGTCCCGGTCAACTGTAATGGACTAGACAGTGCAGGCGTGTTGTGCGGATTTTGAAAGTTATGTGCTTGGAAGGGGTGCTGACTCAATTGAAGTTGTGGTTGCTGTTGTGGTGGAGGGACCCTTTGGAAATTGTTTTGGATTGGAACCGTGTTTTGAGGTTGTGATTGGTTCCAAGCAAAGTTAGGGTGATTCCTCCAACCCTGATTATATGTGGAAGAAAATGGATCGTTTCTAGGTCTTTGAAATGCGGCATTGGTATGATCATGACCTTGAAACGGAGAATTTCGTGGACATTCTTCCGTCAAATGAGAAGGATCAGAACAGCAACCACATACAGTTTTGGAGAGTGATATTTGACTTAGGACGGCTAAAAATTTGTTTTCCATAGTCTCGAGTTTCTTTTGCATAGCGGAAATGTCAGCTCTAACTCCTATGGAAATATTATTGCCATCCCTAGACGATTGACTCACACCCTCCCACTGTAAAGATTTTTCAGCGAAATCTTCTAGAAATTTCCAGGCTTCCCCATCATCTTTGGTCATGAAGTTTCCTTGACACATGGATTCAAGGGTCTGTCTTGTGTTAGGATTAATGCCCTCATAAATGATTCGGCACAGTTCCCATCTAGGGATGTCGTGATGTGGACATTGGACTAACAGATCCTTGAAGCGTTCAAGACATTTTGAAAATGGTTCATTTGGAAGCTGGGTGAATTGATTTATTTCGCTACGGACTCGAGCTGTTTTATGATGTGGGTAGAATTTCTTAAGGAATGCTTTGACGAATTCTTCCCAGTTTGAGATGGAATGTGCGGTAGTGTTATACAGCCACTTCTCGGCTATATCGCACAAGGTGAATGGGAGAAGACGTAGACGCATAGCATCCATAGAAAGCTGTGAGGTATCCATCATTGCGCATACATTTTCAAATTTGGTGATAAAGGCATAAGCGTCTTCAGACTCGAGACCGTGAAATTTTGGTCTAAGGTTGATGTATTGGGGTATAATTTCAAAATTTTCCCCATTGGCTGGTGGAATGGAAAGACAGGTGGAAAGGGGACCTCGTGTAGAATAGGACCTCTCTTTGAGAGAGATGCGGGGTGGATTCTGCGCACCAACGGACGGCGGCAGAGTAGTGGAAAAGAAGTTCAATGGAGACGGATCCATCGATGTGGTTATGGTGGTGGGTAAAGAAAAGGTAAATGTAGAAATACCATCTTTTGGGTCGATCAAGGGAACGCGGACAAAACGGGCACTAGAATCCCGTGTCCAGCCAATCTTGCACTAAAAAGGGTTAGTGAAAGTGGCAGTGTAACTTATAATTATGGGAGATGAATGAATGTGGTGTTTGTTTTGAAAATTGGACGGATTTTTGAAAATATGATGCGATCACAACAAATGCAACAAGCAAAACCCTAAAACCTAGGGGTCACCTAGGTCAAATCTCTAGACCGCTCCTTACTGCCAAAATACAAGTCGCGGGATAAATCCTCCACTGCCTCTTTGTCTCTCCTGTGGCCAGGTAAGTGGGAGGTTCTTCACTACGTAAGTAGTGGGCCTAATTAACTAACCACTAGCCTTCGACACACTTGCCTTAGACACCACAAAAGAAACGCGGATAAGCAATGAATTACCCACGACCTTCTCTTGTCCTAAGTGAGCGCGACGGTCCTTAGAGTCATCTCTAGATATTTTTAGTTAATTAGGGTAATGCGGATGCAATTTTGCGATTTTTTGGGGCTTAGGAAGGGTAATGAACTCCCCACCAAATCTGGATTTGGTTTTTGCTCCTTAATGTCCGTATTAATTATGCAAACAACTACAAAAATCAAAACACGCACAATTTAATTTTGCTTTTTGCGGCGCTGCGATTTTTGCAAAGAAACCTGCACAAAATTTTAATTGGAGTAGATGAGGGGAGAGATAAGAAAGTTAAAAGTTTACTGAGCAATTTTGGTGCAGGGATGACGTCAGGCCGCCGCGGAACCGCCACAATGGGAGGCTTTGTAAGTCCGCGGCGGCGCCCCGGCCGTCGATCCGACGCCGGAAATACGGAAACGAAAAACTTTGTAAACTAGCAAACCGGCACCACCGCGCACTTTTAACCCGGATCGGGCCATTAACCTAGCTACTATAAAATAAGAAAAGAGTAAAGAAGTTTTACCAAGCGATCCGTGTCCTTCGGTCTTCGTCTCCACTCCGATCTCCCGCGGAATCTCCGTCCGTCACGTCCTCGTCGGAAAGGTCACCACGTAACCGAGTTCTTTTACGGGCTCCCACCTCTGGACCGAGGCAACTCGGGCGCGAAGTTGGCTAGCCGACGCGTACAAGATGTGCTGTAGAATAGTGTAGTAGCCATTGTCTTTTTTAGGGTTTGAAGTTGCCTTTGATGGAGGTAAAGAGAGAAAGAACTATGGAGGAATATGGTGCTCACAAATTTTAGCAAAAGCAAATGAGATGAGAAAATGCCACTCATGAAATGAACCTCTCTCTCCTCTCTCCTCAAGTGGCCGCCCAAATATATGAGGGAGTGAATCCATGAAAGGAGGTGAGTGTAGGAGAGGAATAAAGGTGACCACACCCCAAAAGAAATGATAACAAAGTCACACCCATTTCTAATCTCATCACATCCAAAACCATCACATGAAAAGCAAAGGAATAGACTCAAAAAGCATCTCATGATGAATAAACAATCATGGAGCCACACATATGCAAGAAACCCCTCCACAAAATGTTATTTGCAAACTGCAAATAACACCCTCCAGCGATAAAGTCTGGCCGTGCAGGAACAAAGGAAAACCGGCCGAAACGGAATGCAAACTGGCAACTTCAGAAAACCGATCCCATAATAAATTACAGGATAACCCTGCTACTGCAAATACATGCCCGCATTTGTATTCCCACTGAACACAAATGCAAAGAGACAAAACTACACTTTCTAATATTAGGATCCGGTTTAAGCCAAAGCCGGCTAGTAAAAAAAGTCCGATCACGATCCGTACAATACCGCACGTATCTGATCGAACCCTGCCATATCTCCATACGGCCTCTACAGCGTTTCGCCTGAAACCTGAGTAACTGAGTGTGGTGGACTCTAAAGACTCATCAATACTATGGCTGTGGATTTAACCACTAGCACGTCAGAGGTATAAGCCATACGTGACGGGCTACCAGCTATTGACCAAAAGAGACGTCGATTAGCGAACTCATCCTGACACCCTACTGAGCCTGTCAGTGACAATATCCATACAGTCCGGTCCGTTCGTCTATGAGCATCGCATGGCGGGCCTAGGTGGTTGGTAAAAGTCAGACCCCCAAAAGCGGTATAAGTCGTGTCGGAGTGTAGCCCAGAACACCCTGAGATACTACTGGAATACCTACCAGAAAATCTCCTGCCTTGGCCAAGGACTTTTCATGTTCTGGCTCTCCTAGACACAGCGTGACCTCACCCCCAATACCGGGAGAGACGAACCCCTGCAGATCCGCTCACTGCCTCCATGTGGCTCGGGACTGTACCCAACTAAAACCTGTTTGCACGACTCCTTTGAGCCGCCGTAGGGTAGTAATCAAAGCACAGTAGGAACTCACACGAGAAAAATGACGATCTCAGGTCGATGAACTAACCTGTACACATGTCACCAGGGAACTGCTATCTGACATCAGGTATAATCCCAACTAGTAGGTTCCCGGCGAGTCCGGTCCGGTGTACTCATAACCCAATGAGCACCTGAGTACATCTTTGGTGAACCAACTGACACCAGTGGCTTGTGAGACCGGCCACCGCCCCTCGTTGGGGTCTCGACTGTATACACTAGTCTACTCTGGAGAATCGATGCCCTGTCTCGAAACTCCCACGACTAGGGACCTTTTAAGGATGTACTTATAAACTCCAGCTCTCACGTATATGATCGCCCTCATACTGCTGGTAGTCAAGCAAGAATACTAGGGGCTCTATCAACGTGTAATAGCGACTCGTAAGGTCACCTAAAGCATTACACGATGATAAAGATAAACCAGATAGCATACTATCATCTTGAGTAAGATTGTCCTAGTGGGACAGGTCCTCCCCTCAATCATTGCAATCACGTGCCTGTGATCCAATAATTGACTCTGAGGGCACTATCTCCAACAATCTCCCACTTGCACTCAAGGCTAATTATTGTGATGTCGCATACTCACAGCCCGTGTGATACCGAACATCCAACTTCTCTACTAGTAAGTCTCACAAAGCTCGTTTGCGAGACTATTGCGTTCGAGGAATAGCCTCAGTGAGTGGATCCGCTCTAGTGTTTCTTTCTTTGTCTCTCTCTATCTCAAGTTCGCGGAGAAAGCCATCTCCCGAAATGAGTAATACCTATCTTAGAATATGTCTGGATATCTGATGGGACCTAGCTCATAAATGAACTCCAAATCCAAACTTCTTAGACTGTATCGTCAACTGAACTTAATCAGTATCCTGCGCTATGCCTTCCCTCAGTATCCAATTGGACGACCTGTCCAAAATACTGCCCCTCGTCAGAGGGAAAATTATAACTTTGATAGCCACTCTGCCATCCAGGTCACCTTGGAAGTCTGGAATGATAAATGTCTCCCGAAGGAGGCTGCCGTTATCATTTCCCTAGAACATGCACTTATGTTCTAAAACTTCTTCTGATTGTTTCTCCAGGATTGGATCAATATCAACTTATTGCACCTACTGCAAGAACAACATCTGGTGTGGTACTTGACATCTCATGATTGACTCAATTGCCTAAGCAAGTGATCTGCCAATCATGCGCATCCCTCTCCCCTTTAGTCTGTAAGACACCTTTAGAGAGGGTGACTTCATTACCTGCAGGTACACCACCATGCCAAGAGTCGTCCATTCTAAATACTCTTAGAATGCGGTCAAAGTACCCATATTGGGAAACCACCCAAATCTAGATCTAAAACCATAGATCTAGTAACCAGAATGTCTGATATAATATCCAAGTCCTGTGTGGAGAAACCACTGTGTGACGACCAATGTATAACCGATCGTAGTATAGGAATATCACATCCTACTCTGTGTATGTCATCAAATACCAGGACATCACACCCTACTACCTTCTTAACAGATCCATCCCCTATTCTGATAAAGTCAAACCTATGACTGTCACATCAGAAATAGATGATCTATCTCCGCTATATTGGCTTTAGTCTATAAATAGACATAAGCCACTTGTCCACCATGCTTCCGCTGCTCCCACTGACTACGACAACCCTCTGGCAGAGTCATATAGACGTACACTTCTGAAGCTAGTTCAGAACGACGCTCTATTCATCTTCCTGCCGGGTCTCACAGTCTGGAACAACAGTAGTGTCAAGTTTGGGTAAACAAGAACCTCCCTGCCACCGTCCTTGAGCGTACCAAAGTACCTCTCGAGCGCCTGAGGTTACCCACCATATCTGCGGAGTGGCCAATGGAATGTCAAACCAGATTGAATCTTTAGGTTCTTATCAAATCTTCAGTAATCGTTTGCGGTTCTGGAATCACTTCCAGTTCTACCATACTCCCACTACTGTTTTATGAAAAAATCCATTTTTAATTAAAACTGTGGCGAGTTAAGAACAATATCACTATTGATATTCCAGATGGTAGAATATCAACCCTCGTCATAGCTCGAGTCAACCCACAAACAGTCATTACAGAAACGTGCCTCGAGTTGTCCAGTGTCTGGTTTTAAGCATAAGCCAGACAACTCCCCGTATCTCAACAACATCAAGAAATGAACTGTTCTATATCCAATATGGTAACAGAGGCACTGATTTAATTGAACCAGATTCAAATCATGCAGCTGTGTCTAGTGCATATCAACTGAATGGAAGGAGGCCGATCAACGTTACTCAACTTAGGAGTACTTCCAATTATGAGTAACCTGAAAGAGAAGCAAGTTCTCTTAACCATTACTATCAACTGAATACCATATACAAGTATCTACATCTTCAATCACCTTGAAGAATCCCGATACTTGCAATACTTGGTTCTCTACTTTATTATTATACCTATAACTCCTCAAAACTTAGACCCTGTGTTTCTACGAAACACATGTCTAAGAAATTGAGAAATCTTAAGTAAACCGAATATAGTACGAGGACCATCCCCTCTGTCCTAATGGACACTGGACAATATACAATACTCTGTATAAGTCCCCTTGAGTCTAATAACTCATTCACTGTGTGTCGTAGGTTGAAAACTGTAATTTGGTTATGAAGAATTACACCGCTGTTGAATGCTCCTTACCTAACCATCCACTGATATGGGTAAATGTCATAGACATAATTTCAAAAAGCTATATCTCACTCTATAAAAATAGACATACAGATATATCAATTTGAAATTGGTGCATAACAACGGATATTCAAAACCAAATATTTTCCGTCTGGCAAACAACCCAGGTGACTTCCTCAAATATCACCGATTACAACGAATCCCGATATAATGAGGATGATCACCTAATTCCCAATAACCTACTCCCACTCATCATCTGCAAAACCATACAGATGTGAGACTCATACCTGGTAAATACATACCCTAGAGTAAGTTTCTAATCGGAAAATCAGTTTTCTTTTACCAGTACACAGTGAAACTGAAACATTGAAATGTTTCGATGGGGTTTCCTGGTATTCCAAGTAATGCCTCTTCCATTATCCAGATTCACAACTATAACCGTATATCTCTTTGCCATCTCTTCAAATCCCTTTATATGTCCTTAGTCATTACCTTCTGTACACCCCTTTAGGCCAAATGGTTTTCTTTCTTCCCTACCGTTCGGCACCAGCCGAAGGTTTGGAAGAAGACTATCCAATAAGCATAATGGGTGTACTGTCCTAATCCTAGGAGCACTCGCAATGCGAGAGAAGGTGAAGATAAAAGACAACCGAATGAACCTTATTCCTATTTCTCCTGAACTAGGATCCATCCCCGAACTGGAACAAGTTCCTTTCGAGTTCGTATATAACCATACGATGGATTATCCAATAAACTGGGATCAATGTAGTGATACGGAGTGTCTTGGAGAAATACAAAGGTGATTTAGGATTGGCGAAGAAATACTTGGTTTGGTCATGAATAGAAGTCGCAATTTACTTTGCCCTCTTACTAATCCCTTTCTTTGTCTTAACTTAATACCTTCTATACACCGTTTTAAGCTAATTGGTTTTCTTCATTCCCTACCGGTCGGCTCCTGCCTATGGTTTGGAAGAAGACTATCCAATTTGCATAATAGGTGTACTATCTCCTAAACCAAGGAGTACTCGCAATCTGAGAGAGAAGGTAAAAGGAAAAGACAACTGAATAGTCCTATTCATTTTCTCCAGAACCAGAAACCATCTTCGAATTCATTCGAGTTCGTATATAACCATACGATGGTTTTGTCCAATGGAAGTGGACGTTCGTAGTAATACGGGGTGTCCCGGAGAAAAGGGTAAAAGTAGGAGTGGCAATGAGGTCTGCAACTGTGACAATCCAAAAGCCAGTGTTAAGAAGGTTCGATCAACTTGGTCACTGAGTCATAGTCTAGGGTCGGGTCAATGGTCGTTGCCAAAGAGAGAGAGAAAAGAAACACTCAGCGTGCACTCTAACCTAGATCAGAATGGTTATCACTTTATCTAATCTGGAAACCTCCTACTGTAACGTCAAATTCTTCCCCAAACCTGAAAGAGGAATTAGCCGGGATCACCCGAGGAGTAAACCAACTCAACAGTGGGAATCGGGATCCAACCATCATCGCATGATAACATGATGGAATCCGCTCACGTTATCACACTCCAGAAGGTATGCGCATATCTGGCAAGTTTCAGTTCTTTTGAAACTCCCGATGTAGATTTTTGCCCCATGCTCTTATGACCTTGACGAAGACCAACAAATCATAAGTCATATGTCAAGTTCTACCCGTCATTGTCCAGGTTGATTTGAATCCACCCGTACAAGCCCTTGACGAAGGCCAACAAGGCTATACGACTGTCCTAAACCAACGCATCTATCTATGCAGCAGAAAGGCAACAAGCAGCTACCATACACTATGCCTTGACGAAGGCCAACAAACATAGCATGAATACTACGTGCTACCCGTCTGAAATGACGGAGGGGTACGAATGGTTTATGGCGAAAACCTTTAACGTAATGAACTTGATATCGTTGAAGGAACTGATAGCTTTGAAAAATATAGTGACGAAAACCTTTGCTAAAGAGGTCACTCCCGGTGAAGGGATCTCGGCTCTTTCCCCGTAGAATGAGGTGCAGGATATTCCAACTGAATACCACGATGCAAAGCAAAAGTAATCTGCTATAGTGAAGTTATTGCCATGACGCAAAATTTTTTTCCAAGGGGTCACTCCCGGTGAAGGGATCTCGGCCCTTGCCTCGTCGACTGAGGAGCAGGATATTCCAACTGAATACCACGATGGAAAACAAAAGAGAACACCCTTGCAACAACAGCTTTTGAAAAAGTGTTCCAACAACATCAGAATAGGTTTGTTTATCTTGCATTGATCCGAATCAACGCAGTCCCATCAATTGATCACACCACAAAAGAACGAAAATAATGATGTACGTATATGCCATCCGCATTCGCCACTGGGTCCCGTCATCACCCGTTAGGTTACTTAACTAATGACAGAGCGGGGACTGGACTTGCGCGGATGCAAAACATATACAACATCTACTAGTATATATATAATATATAATTTTCGCTCAAGGCGTGATAAAATGCAACATCACAGAAATATACAGCAACACAGAACAATACAGATATCTGGGATCCCCGGGTTTCACAGAGCCGCTGCTGAAACCCGACGTTCCCCTGGTCGTGTGGATAGCCTGTGCAATGAAATCCTAGACCCCTATGGGCGCGGAAAGTTACCCGCCAAAACCTGAAGCGAGGCAGCCCCCTTCAGCAACGTGAATGGACCACCTAGCACTTCACGGAATCCGGTAACTTGGGCACCCCTCCTGGGTCAACCTGTACCCCCTACGAGTGCGGCGAATAGCCTGCCAATTCTAGAGTAAAGCCTCCTCCGTCTCAACGCCATGAGATGCGGGCTTGTTGCCCTCTAGAACCCGGCTATCCGTGCACCCCTCCGCTGGGTAATCCTAGTACAAAAAATAAAATATACATACAACGGGTACATCGACCGCAACCTGGTCGTGCCCCAAAATAATAATACAAACAGGCAGTGACGGCAGTCCACATGTCGGACGCTCGCCCCGCAATATCAAATGTACATATAAAACAAAACTGTACTACCGCTGCAACCAGGCTCTCCCCACGACCGATCCGCAACAACACAGCACAACCACAGAACATCAACGTGAATGTCACGTTCGCAAATCGGTCTAACCGGGCTATAGCAGTTAGACAGGATTTACCGATCAAGTGACATTCACGGTCGCAGATATAATGTAAATACTGTGAACTAATGTGTTTAAAATATCCGATCGAACAAATTTACCGAAGTGGGCCCCAAACAGTACTGTAGCACTTACAGAAAATCTGGGCCCAAAAAGAATATCCCAAAACCCCTATTTCCAACTCAGAAGCGATCTGAAAAAATTTGGTCAAATGATCAGTCAAAAGCGCGGTGGAACCGCGGCCCAAGCATGGCTTTGGCCGCGGTTCCGCGGTGGAATGGTGAGATCTCGCGACCAAATTTTCACAGATTGCTTAGATATCCATGCACAGTATTCTGCAACAACCTGAAAAAATTATGGAGCTAAAAAAAATTCGACAGAAACTGATGCACACAAAATCGGGTTTTCGGGATTTTTGTTCGATCGAGGATGTAAACAAACTAGACCATGCTAGGCTAAGTTAATGGCGTGGCTTTGATACCAGTGTAAGTCCGCGGCGGCGCCCCGGCCGTCGATCCGACGCCGGAAATGCGGAAACGAAAAACTTTGCAAACTAGCAAACCGGCACCACCGCGCACTTTTAACCCGGATCGAGCCATTAACCTAGGTACTAGCAAACAAGAAAAGAGTAGAGAAGTTATACCAAGCGATCCGTGTCCTTCGGTCTTCGTCTCCACTCCGATCTCCCGTGGAATCTCCGTCCGTCACGTCCTCGTCGGAACGGGCACCACGTAACCGAGTTCTTTTACGGGCTCCCACCTCTGGACCGAGGCAACTCGGGCGCGAAGTTGGCTAGCCGACGCGTACAAGATGTGCTGCAGAATAGTGTAGTATCCATTGTTTCTTTGAGGGTTTGAAGTGGCCTTTGATGGAGGTAAAGAGAGAAAGAACTAAGGAGTAATATAGTGCTCACAAATTTTAGCAAAATCAAATGAGATGAGAAAATGCCACTCATGAAATGAACCTCTCTCTCCTCTCTCCTCAAGTGGCCAGCCAAATATATGAGGGAGTGAATCCATGAAGGGAGGTGAGTGTAGGAGAGGAATAAAGGTGACCACACCCCAAAAGAAATGATAACAAAGTCACATCCATTTCTAATCTCATCACATCCAAAACCATCACCTGAAAAGCAAAGGAATAGACTCAAAAAGCATTTCATGATGAATAAACAATCATGGAGCCACACATATGCAAGAAACCCCTCCACAAAATGTTATTTGCAAACTGCAAATAACACCCTCCAGCGATAAAGTCCGGCCATGAAGGAACAAAGGAAAACCGGCCGGAAAGGAATGCAAACTGACATATTCAGAAAACTGATCCCGTAATAAATTACAGGAAAACCCTTCTACTGCAAATACATGCCCGCAGTTGTAATTCCACTGAACACAAATACAAAGAGACAAAACTACACTTTCTAATACTAGGATCCGGCTTAAGCCAAAGCCGGCTAGTAAAAACCGTCCGATCACGATCCGTGTAATACCGCACGTATCTGATCGAACCCTGCCATATCTCCATACGGCCTCTACAGCGTTTCACCCGAAACCTGAGTAACTGAGTGTGGTGGACTCTAAAGACTCGTTAATACTATGGGTGTGGATTTAACCACTAGCACGTCAGAGGGATAAGCCATACGTGACGTGCTACCAGCTATTGACCAAAAGGTACGTCGATGAGCGAACTCATCCTGATACCCTACTGATCCTGTCAATGACAATATCCGTACAGTCCGGTCCGTTTGTCTATGAGCATCGCATGGCGGGCCTAGGGGGTTGGTAAAAGTCAGCCCCCCAAAAGCGGTAAAAGTCGTGTCGGAGTGTAGCCTAGAGCACCCTGAAATACTACTGGAATACCTTCCAGCAAATCTCCTGCCTTGGCCAAGGACTTTTCATGTTCTGGCTCTCCTAGACACAGCGCGACCTCACCCCCAATACCGGGATAAACGAACCCCTGCTGATCTGCTCACTGCCTCCATGTGGCTCGGGACTGTACCCAACTAAAACCTGTTAGCACGACTCCTTTGAGCTGTGGTAGGGTAGTAATAAAAGCACAGTGGGAACTCACACGAGACAAATGACGATCTCAGGTCGATGAACTAACCTGTACACATGTCATCAGGGAACTGCTATCTGACATCAGGTATAATCCCAACTAGCAGGTTCCCGGTGAGTCTTGTCCGGTGTACTCATAACCCAATGGGCACTTGTATACATCTTAGGTGAACTAACTCACACAGTGACTTGTGAGACCGACCACCGCCCCTCGTCGGGGTCTCGACTGTATACACTAGTCTACTCTGGAGAATCGATTCCCTGTCTCGAAACTCCCACGACTAGGGACCTTTTAAGGATCTGCTTATAGACTCCAGCTCTCACGTATATTATCGCCCTCATACTGCTGGTAGTCAAGCAAGAATCCTAGGGGCTCTATTAACGTGTAATAGCGACTCGTAAGGTCACCTAAAGCAGTACACGATGATAAAGATAAACCAGATAGCATACTATCATCTTGAGTAAGATTGTCCTAGTGGGGTAGGTCCTCCCCTCAATCATTGCAATCACGTGCCTGTGATCCAATAATTGACTCTGAGGGCACTATCTCCAACAGGCTTATGCCGCGGAATCTCTGCAGTTTGAACAGTTCACTGCATCAAAATTTCACAGAGAGCTTATGTTGGCTCTCTCAGCTCTCTGGAATTTTCACAATAATTTTTCCCAAGCTCGAATGATCCCAGATTTCCTCGCAACAAATCACAATAACTCGTATTAGTGTTTGCGCGAATTTTGATCCAAAATTTATAATTGAATAAAACTTTTCAATTCAAATTTCAAATAAAGAACGAATTAGCGCGCGATCCCCGGCAACGGCGCCATTTGATTGATCTTTTTTTCCGTTGTCGGTATTTAGAAAATTGTATGAAATCACAACCAAAAATATTTGACCGCAATCAATAACGGTGTCAGATTGTAGCGCGTTAGTAAGTGCGGATCGTCCACACGGATTGCACGATTCGATCGTATTTTGTTTTGTTTGAATCGAAAATTTAATAGAAAAAGAAAAGAAAACGATTCAAGATTTTTATCGATGAGTTTCAAGTATCGCCTATTCTAATCAAGAATAAAGAAAATGATAAACATCAAGAATCAAGTATCGATAGAATTCCAATCAATTTAGGTTTCAAGATTTGAAGTAAAGCTCGTAGGAATCGAGTAGATTGTAGATGTGACGAAGATTCAAGAATACGATTTCTTATCCATTAACAAGTTGATGCTAAATCGATGTAGATTCATCGAGGATCAAGGATCTTGCGAAGAATTAGGGTTCCTCATCCTATCCTTTGTCCTTTCGATGAATCACATTCACTAGATAGCTTCTTGAAAGTCGAATGATCAATTTTTGATCTCTAGATTGTGCGAAAGGAATCAAGAACGCATTCGCATCGATCTAGATCATCGATCAATTGATTTTTAAGAATTTACAATTGTTTTAAGACTTAAGAAAACGTTCAAAGATTCATCAACATCATCATTCTACAATCGTTTCGACTCCTCCACGAGCGGAGTTTTATTCAAGCATCATCATGAAGAATACATTCAAGAATTGAATACGAATCATAATGCTTGAATTGAAAATAAGAAAGTTTAAAGAATCTTCACCTTCATTACATCAACAAGTAGTTACAACTCTCAAGAATTACAAGAGGATGGAACTTTGATAGTCGATTCTAGCGTCGCTCGGCTCCTTGAGTCTTGGATCGCTTGGATCTCGTGCTCCGTTGAAGTCCCGTTCCGCTTCTAAAGGATCGTTGAAGACTTGCTTGGCTTGCACTCAAAGGATCTTGAATTCTTGATCTTGGATTGGATTAGGGTTAGGGTTTTGAGGTGGTAGTTGTTGGGTTGAAGATGAAGAACAACCACAACAATTGAATTGAGGAACTAAAGATTAACCAATGATTAGCCAACAATGAGCAATCTTGAACAAGTGAGCCTTGGGGTCTATTTATAGGTTTCCCAAACCCTAGGTCTAGGAATTCAAATTTGAATTTTCCCTTCAAAAGTTAGTTATATGGAGAGGGTTCTAGAAGTAGTTAGTTAGGGCTTAGCTTCTACCCTAAGCTAGGAGGTTAGGGGGAAGGTTCTAGGTCCTTAATGGAGTTTAGATGAAGCTTGTTGAGGAAGCTAAGAGTGTTTAGTTTAGAACCCAATGGCTTGCTGATCTGGAAGAATGTTCTAGAGCAATCTGGAGAATGTAGTGTTTTTCTGAAGTGTGGAAGCTGACATAGGAGTTCTGGGCTGAAGCAGAGTGGGTGACGTGGACAAGCCACCGCGGAACCGCGGCGCAAGGCGGCTCCGGCCGCGGTTCCGCGGCCAAGTGGCTGGCTCAAGGCTTCGTCTTTGCAGTGTTGGCTTCTTCTGTACTCTGATGTATTTCCTGATATGTTGAATCTCTGAATTCCTTCTAGATCATTGCCAGATTCCAATTCCATGAGTTGGCATCTTTTTAACAGTCTTCGTTTGTAAATTTGACCGATCTTCTGTAATTTCCTGCACAGACTTCGAAACACAAGTTGCGATATATAGGAATGATGTCGTGCTATGAAATATAGTCAATTTCCTTTGAAATGCCGATTTTAAAGTCTAACACATGCAATCTGATATTTTACGACTGATTTGCTAATATGTGTTATATGAATACCGAACACTTCTAGATGTGTGCAAATGACAGGGAAATTGCCGGTTTAAAGATGCAGTATTTTCGACTGATCAGTTCTCAAATTCATAAATCACATGAAATTCGTATCTCAATGGGTAAATCCATGAAATATGATATATGCAACATAAAACAGTAATTGTCACGACCCGAAATTAGCTCATGACTGGTACTTAAATCACGCAACATCAAAAAGCGTAACATAATTCAAGTAAGCCGAAAACCCAAAAATCTAAACCTTTTTAAGAAAATAAAAGAGGTGATGTTTTGAAAATAAGGTATGATGAAATCAAGTTTTTCCTAAATATATAAACAATGGAACATAAAAATACAAGTGGATTTTCTAAGTCAAAAACACGTTTCGTCTTTTTAAAAATTTGGGCAGCACCTCATTTGTACTTTTTTGATCCAAAACCACATATACTATATAATGATAAAGGCATACCCAAGCGGGAGCTAGCTCTTCGCCAATCGGCGGATCATAACCATGCATGACGGTATATATAAGTATACGACGCCCAACGGCGAAGATCCACACAAAAGGTAATGAAAAGCAAGACATCAAAACCACAAGTAGCGGAATACCCCTCGCTATAAGTCTCGTAGCCACAAGTCTCACTATCTCTCATTACTTATACAAATATTAGTTTGATTGATGGAGTTGACTAGATACAATATGAATAATAATACAAGAAGGGTACGTTCCAATATGTACCACCTACCAAAGCAAAACACCCAAATGCAGCTTTGTGCCAGCGATGCCGCTACTGATCCATACGGTCAACCTGCAAGAACTGTGGCACAACGGGGGTGAGTTTCCAACTCGTGAGTAGAAAACATCAACAGGTAGAAATCGAATAAAATAACGATTTCCTAGGTCAACTATATCATAAAGGTAATACTATGAAATCTAGGGTGACCGTATCTGCAAAACTGTGCCAACAATATAATAATCAAAGCCTGTATGCATGTGGATAACATCCAACAATATAATCATTGCCTGTATGCATGTGGATAACATCCAACAATATAATCATTGCCTGTATGCATGTGGATAACATCCAACAATATGATAATTGCCTGTATGTATGTGGATATCGTCCACGTGTCAACCAATGACACAACAACACCATGCATGTAAAATATCATAAAAGCATATGCATGAAAGTATGAGGATATAAATCAACGTGTGTCCCTCGCGACACATCAAAATCATGGAACCTAAATGTCCAACATCGAAACTCGAAACATCATGAAACCGTGTCCAGCATCGACACATAAATCCTCAAATATATCAGGCGCCGCATCCTCAGATCGACCCTCAGGCACCGCATAATCTGTGTTGGAGATAGTGCCCTCAGAGTCAATTATTGGATCACAGGCACGTGATTGCAATGATTGAGGGAGGACCTATCCCGGTAGGACAGTCTTACTCGAGATGATAGTATGCTATCTGGTTTATCTTTATCATCGTGTACTGCTTTAGGTGACCTGACATGTCGCTATTACACGTTGATAGAGCCCCTAGGATTCTTGCTTGACTACCAGCAGTATGATGGCGATCATATACGTGAGAGCTGGTAGTCTATAAGCACATCCTTAAAAGGTCCCTAGTCGTAGGAGTTTCGAGACAGGGCATCGATACTCCATTAGTAGACTAGTGTATACAGTCGAGACCCCGACGAGGGGCGGTGGCCGGTCTCACAAGCCACTGGTGTCAGTTGGTTCACCTAAGATGTATACAGGTGCTCATTGGGTTATGAGTACACCGGACAGGACTCGCCGGGAACCTGCTAGTTGGTCTTATACCAGACGTCAGATAGCAGTTCCCTGGTGACATGTGTACAGTTTAGTTCATCGACCTGAGATCGTCATTTGTCTCGTGTGAGTTCCCACTGTGCCTTGATTACTACCCTACCATGGCTCAAAGGAGTCGTGCAAACAGGTTTTAGTTGGGTACAGTCCCGAGCCACATGGAGGCAGTGAGCGGATCTTCAGGGGTTCGTCTCTCCCGGTATTGGGGGTGAGGTCGCGCTGTGTCTAGGAGAGCCATTACGCAAAGCCCTCGGCCGAGGCAGGAGATTTACTGGTAGGTATTCCAGTAGTATCTCAGGGCGTTCTGGGCTACACTCCGACACGACTTGTACCGCTTTTGGGGGTCTGACATTTACCAACCCCCTAGGCCCGACATGCGATGCTCATAGACGAACGGACCGGACTGTACGGATATTGTCACTGACAGGCTCAGTGGGGTGTCAGGATTAGTTCGCTCATCGACGTCCCTTTTTGGTCAATAGCTGGTGGCCCGTCACGTATTGGCTAATACCTCTGACGTGCTAGTGGTTAAATCCACAGCCATAGTATTGACGAGTCTTTAGAGTCCACCACACTTTCAGTTACTCAAGCTTTCGGGCGAAACGCTGTAGAGGCCGTATGGAGATATGGCAGGATCCGATCAGATACGTGCGGCATTGCACGGATCAGGATCGGACGGTTTGTACTAGAGGCCGTATGGTTATATGGCAGCGTTCGATCAGATACGTGCGGTATTGCACGGATCAGGATCGAACGGATTTAACTAGCCGACTTTGGTTTATGCCGGATCCTAGTTTTAGTACAGTGTAGATTTTGTCTCATTGCATTTGTATCCGGTCGGAATACAGATGCGGGTGTGTATGCACAGTATTGGGGTTTTCCTGTAATTTATTACGGGACCAGTTTTCTGGAGTTGCCAGTTTGCATTCCGTTCCGGCCGGTTTTCGTTTGTTCTTTCCCGGCCGGACTTTTCCGATGGAGGGGGTTATTTGCAATTGTGCAAATAACATTTGTAGAGGGGTTTTCTTGCAAATATTTTCATTATGATATGTTTAGCATCTTTCATCCATGATGGTGCATTAATTGTGATTTGAAAGGGTATGGAGTGTTAAGTATGGTTGATGTTTCCTTGCTTTTGATGTGGTCACCTCTTTGATCTCCTACACTCACCTCCCTTGTTAAAACCCACCCCTTTCTTGTGTGGCCGGCCACTTGAGGGAAGATGAGGGGATTCATTTTGTAGAGTGAAATCTTCATCTCATTTCATTATTCCTTTGCTAGAAAAATGATTCCACACATCTCTTCATAGTTCATTCTTTGATTCCTCCATCATGGCAACTACTTACCCCAAATGAGACACGCATCATCTACACTACATTCTACAGCAAATCTTGGACGCGTCGGCTAGCCTACTTCGCGCTCGAGTTGCCTCGGTATTAAGGCGGGAGCCCGTAAAAGACGCAGGCGATGTGGTGCCCTTCCGGCGAGGAGGCGACGATATGGAGACAAGACTTTCCGCGGGAGATTGGGACGATGACGAGAAGACCGGAGGACTCGGATCACTCGGTATACTTCTCTTCCCATCTCTTGTTAGCTAGTTTAGGTTAATGGTTACGATCCGGGTTTTCATTGTCCGCTGTAGCGCCGGTTTCCAAGTAAGGAAAAATTTTGATTCCGCATTTTGGCCTCGGATAGACGGCCGGGGCGCTGCCGTGGCGCAACAATCTGGTCGGCCCTCAAATCCATCTCACTACTCCAGTCGGTATCCTCCGGATAATCGCCGAGCCTAATACTATAACCGGTAGGTAGCGCTCTCCTGCTATGCTCACCGTCTAACAATACGAGTCTTCTTACCCCGGGGTACCATACCGGGTCCACCATGTACCTGCAGACGGTGCGTACCGCTCCTCGAATCGGGTTTCACATATCACAGGTCTCAGAACATAGAAAACGCATGGTGGACGCACTGAAATATCATATCAAGAGAAACCGAGCTTTTAAAACAATACATACTTTCTTTTGAAATAACCACGGTTCTCAAATCCAGAAATCTCATGAAAACAGCATATCTCAATGCGTATAATCATAAAGCATGATGTATGCGACATATAACAGAAATGTAAGCATATCCGTATATCATTTAGCATGGAACAGTAATATGCACATATCAAGGGAAAGCCGCTCTTTTAAATAAATCCAGTTTTTAAATATATCATGCTGTTCCCAACTTCTCCAAAGTCAAATGCAATATCGTATAAATGTGTATATGTAACTATAGCAGGTAAATCATGCTAGGAGTCATATCATCATGCAGCAATCCTACTATGCAGTGACATGGCAATTATCTATGATGAAGTGTGTGAACCGGCAAATCTGTGTAACTGTAGCATACGCATCATCGATAATGGTGTAGGTGTACTAGCACAGATATATGTAATGCAATGAGAGTGACATGAGCGTAGCATATGGTAAATCGTATGCAAATGCTGACAGTATACATATCTAACATGACCGAGTTGGTGAATCTATCAATCGGCATCCAGCCTCACAACATCACGTACGATATAATCCATCGTACGGTATCCTCTAGTCAAGGGTATGATCAAATATCAAGTCAAATTCATCACATATGGAAAATCATCGTACGGCGGCATTAAACCATTAGGGATCCTATCATCCTATATGGCAATGAGCGGTACGGACCTAACGTCTCGTACGACATATCAATCAAGATTCACAACATTGCATAAATCTATATACCTATATCTCCGGGTCACAACCATAACAATCTCATATCAGGGGACCGACAAGAGTATCAGTCATCTCAAGCGACTCGCATCCGTATACCGACATATAAGTCAAGTAATCATATTACCTCGTATATTCTTTTCATCATATTAAGTAATCTTTTATATACACATCTAATTAATTAATCTAGCTTCATTCTACTCTAAAATTCATATTTATTCTAGTATAACTACATATCTATAAGTCGTGATTCACCTTCACTTTTCGTATCCCTAAAACATTCATCTCATCTCTCGATATACATATTCAATCCTTCACATCATCTCTAACTATCTTTTAAACATATCCTTAGTTTTCTAATCTAGGTTTTCTTAACCATATTCTATATATCAATTTCCATCAAAAATATGCGCGGGTGCTATACGCCATCCACCCAACTTCCTCCATAGATATAGTTCTACTCACTTGATCTTGCTTGCCAAAGTCGATGTCGCCATCCTCTTCCTCATTGTCCGGAGTCCACGTCAGGGTACCTACATATATAACACAATCGCAATGCATATTAAAATCAAGACGGAAAACCAAAACGGCACACGTTTCGCTCATAGGTTAAAACCTATAGCCTAACCTGCAAAACACGACCAATAACTCTGGTTGTTGACGTTCAAACGCCACACGGCGGAAACAAAATACCAAATACCAAATTCAAATTCATTAAAAGCCGCAAAACAATTTCAGAAACTATGTAAAACAATCCCAGATTTTATCCTAGATGAAATTAGCCAATTTTGCACATAGGAGGGGTCTAGTTTACTGCTAAGGGATCCATGAACCAAGAATTGACCCAGTACCCCCTACCCTAGCCGCAAATTGCGGCCATGAGGAATAAATCTACGGCCCAATGAGGGAGTTGGGGTCTTGGGTCTCGGGGTTAGATCCTATGTTGCCTCCTCTACTCACCGTGCTTGCTAAATAAATTTCCACGTCCCCGAGTTGTAGCAGATTCCCATTTACCATTTCAAAGTCTACAAAATATGATATCAGGGTTTTCTAGGTTTGCGAATTATGGTTCTAATCTCTGGTTCAGTCCACTAAATCATCACTACAGGGGTTATAAGGTCTCTACTAACCTCAATTACACTTCACAACTTAAGAATCCCACAAACCCTAACTTGAAATTTTAAAATTTCACTAAACCCTACTTAATCGATTCTAAACTAATATAGGTGCTAAAGTGAATGAAATAAAATTACAATGATAAAGGAATTACCTCATTTCGCAACTCAAGAAATTTCTTGAGTTGCATGTTTTTAATGAAATGGAGATGATGTTTTGAGTTGATTTTGGTGGTGTTGTGAGGGTTGAAGAGTAGGTGAAGAGGGTTTCCATGAGAGATGAGAAGAGGAGAGAAAAAGATGAGGATGAAGATGAGAACAATGAGCCATGACCAAGGTTTGACCCCTCACCCTCTCACTCTCTTGCCCATACTCTTTATTTTATCATTTTCTTTTTCTTTTCCTTTCTATTTACTCTTCTCATTTAAAACAACAACCATGCAAGGAAATGAAGAGAAAGCCTGGATAAAATGTAACAAGTGCTAAAAAATGACTTGGTGCATGTCACATGCACAAAACTAGCTTAATGCACGATTAACGATATTTAATGCGATTAGCATTAAAAAGAAATTTAATTAATTATATAACAATCTATAAATGCTCAAATCTTATAAAACACCCTCATTTCAGAAATTTCTATAATTTTCCAATTATTTCCCAGTTTATTGGTATTTAATTATACCGCAATATTAAAATATTCCTAATACTTATTATTTAGTTATAAAAGTTCCCAAAAATAATATTTTGTTTTTCTGAAATGTTACAGTCTTCACCCTTTAAAGAAATTCGGTCCCCGAATTTAAATTTAAACCCCTCAATACTAAAACATTTCAGTAAAAAGATCAAGTCGTCGGGGCTCCGAAATCATAAATACATAAAACATATCGTAGCGCAATGCATACGCATGAACAAGAGTGTATAACTCAAAAATCAAAACTCCGTCAAGCATCCCGCAATCATCGGAGTTATGGTGAAAACACAAAAGTCTAAACCCAATACGAAAACCAATATGATAAACATCAAAACTATACATGTAAATGTCATTAAAACATCTGAAAGAAATGCATGCCAAACCTTTTCAAATCGTTATGCGATGCGCGTATCACTGCACAGTGGCGGACGTTTGATATAAGAAAATACGATATATATATATATATACACACACACACATCCCTTATTTAACATACACGTCCCGCCGTTTTGAAAATAATTTAGAAGGGTTTCCTTTGTTAAATGTCACGTGTTATCTCGGACACGTAGGTAAATACTGAGGATATAGCTCCTTTTTAGAAATCCTTTCGATAACTATTAAAGCATGCAAAGAAATATAGTCAGGTACGGTCCTCGGACTAGTCCTGCTCAGTCACTACACTAAATAGTAAATATCATAAAAACATACTGCTCATAGGAAATCAATCCCAATGTATATACAAGAATGCCACGTGTCTCTGGTGCGCACGGAAATGGAATCAATGAATGTGCCATACAACTGCACAGAAACAAAATCTAAGGGCAACGGGTGTGCACGAAAACACCTATCAATGGCCATGTGCGTGCCTGACAACAATATCAGGTGCATCTGATATGCATGAAAAATATCGATTTAGTGCATCTGGTGTGCACCAAAATCGCATCAAGTGCGTCAAGTCTGCGCAAAATCCAACTCAAGTGCACAAGGTGCACGAAAACTAGTATCGAGTACCACAATCGAAATCGACGGTATACAACACATCTCAATCCAAATCCAAATAAGGTATACCGTGGTATATAATTTCACAACCATGTGCATCAGTGTGCACAAATCGAATCAAAATAAGAATTTGCATGAAAACTATGCCGAAAGCATAAGTCAAATCACATACATGCCATAGGCATGAAATCAAAATCAACCTCTCAAATGATATCAAATCGATGTCAAGTGCTACTGTGGTGCACAAAATCTCAATCATGCAAATAAATCGCCCAAAATACCGAAATCAAAGATGGCGGGAACAGTCCCTCTTTGGCACATCCTCTAAAGATCTCTGGTCAACTGTCATGGTCACTCATAACATGTCTCGTCGACGATGCCGAACTCTGGCCTGTTGGTTGTGCATAATATGACCGATCCTGGGTCCAAGTCTTCTCGTACTGTATTCCAGAAAGGTTCTGTCGAAGTCTCTCCTAAATTTCATTTCTGCCGAACTACCCGGAAGTTATCATCCTTTACTAAATCTATTTCTTGTTCCGGAACGGCTGCATACTCATCGCGGCTCCTCCTGGAAGGTATATATCCAGATACAACGCCTCTGCATGCGTATCACATCTCTGATGTCAGCGCATCAAGATCTCGTATGAACTTCTTACTCTACTTTCCTCTATTGTCGACTGATTCAGACTCGTCTCTTCGGGGCTATATGGACTGGGCTCCAACGGCTATACTCGTAACTGGAGTCTCCCAAGCAATGTATCCCATCACATGATATCCGAATGACGTCAAACCTTTCGATAGATTCGTCAAAGTTCCATAATCCTCTAAGAGCTCAACATCTTGAGCACAGTTTAATTGTATTCTAGTATATGCCACAGTACCTATAGACCAGCCGTAGAAGGGCAAACCTAAGCCTCTTTAATGGCACGGCTGAACTGCAAACCCTAAGGTTTAAAAGCATTCTCATGGTCATTATATCGAGTCAAGGTTTCATTTTTCTAGTGGGTCCACGTAATTACTTGCATGTTTCTCCGAATACTTTAAACTTGGAAAATGGTTTTCTGACATTCGATCGTCTTCTATCGACT
Organism: Agapanthus africanus; assembly: GCA_030015575.1. Taxonomy (NCBI): domain Eukaryota; kingdom Viridiplantae; phylum Streptophyta; class Magnoliopsida; order Asparagales; family Amaryllidaceae; genus Agapanthus; species Agapanthus africanus. Next base: position 179,146,785 of record JASDDO010000031.1, on the reverse strand, counting down.
CTCAACGTACCTGCGTGAAGTCGTCTCTAGCTGGAATCAATCAATCTGATGACCTCGCATCGGGGTAGGCAACGAATCACATGTCCTAGTCATTCCTCCATGGGTGACTAGCGATCTTCTATCATATCTCTAAGTATAACGCGTGCGGCATTAGCTTCAAACATCTGGGGCGATATCTCGTCATTCGCAGCAGCAACTGGCTCATTCGTCCGCACGCTAAACAGTGCCTCAGTCATCAAATAATCGGTGCATTGACGGTCATCACATTCTAGCTGGCCTCTAGTGGTAGCCCAATCCTCTGGTGCTGATCTGCACGTCCGAGAAATCTCGTAAAAGCGATCCATAAAACGCTTATGGCGCGAAAACACAATAAAACGACGCCTCTATGCAATCGTATGTCCCTGGAATCATGCCCTGGTCAGTCCTTGTCCGTGACAAGCTCGTGCCGACGCGACTCTAGCCGTAACTCTCTCTGCCCGTATAATCGTGGCAGCAAAACCATAAACCAATGTCGATGAGGATAGATCATAATAATGAATATAATACTGTGCAAGGAAATGTACTTCCTAAGGCTTCTTAAGCGGAGTAGCGTATCGTAAGTATTCCGCGGAACATACACGGTACGTCACTCTGCTTAAGTCACTTACTCCATCAACCAAGGTCAACCTACGCGACGAAAGTTCGGGTCTAATACCCCCCGACTAAGTCTAAGTTCCGTATGGTCAAACCTAGATTCCGTATATATACAAACGCCATAGGCTCCGCATAGTCAAACAAAGACTCGAACCAAGGTTAACCTAGCGCTCTGATACCAACTTTGTCACGACCCGAAATTAGCTCGAGACCGGCACTTAAATCATGCAACGTCTAAAGGCGTAACATAATTCAAGTAAGCCGAAACCCAGAAATCTAAACCTTTTTAAGAAAATAAAAGTGGTGAAGTTTTGAAAATAAGTTATGATGAAATCAAGTTTTTCCTAAATACATAAACAATGGAACATAAAAATGCAAGTTGATTTACTAGTTGAAAAACATGTTTCGTCTTTTTAAAAATTTAGGCAGCACTTCCTTTGTATTTTTTTGATCCAAAACCACATATACCAAATAATGATAAAGGCATCCCCAAGCGGGAGCTAGCTTTTCGCCAATCGGCGGATCACAACCATGCAAGACAGTATATAACGACGCCCAACGGTGAAGATCCACACAAAAGATGATGAAAAGTAAGACATCAAAACCACAAGTAGCAGAATACCCCTCGCTCTAAGTCTCGTAACCACAAGTCTCACTAAGTCTCATTACTTATACAAATACTAGTTTGATTGATAGAGTTGACTAGATACAATATGAATAATAATACAAGAAGGGTACGATCCAACATGTACCACCTACCAAAGCAAAACACCTGAATCTAGCTGTGTGCCAGCATACCGCTACTGATCCATGCGGTCAACCTGCTAGAAGTGTGGCACAACGGGGGTGAGTTGCCAACACATGAGTAGAAAAACATCAAAAGGTAGAAATCGAATAAAATAACGATTTCCTAGGTTAACTATATCATAAAGCTAATTCTATGATATCTAGGGTGACCGTATCTGCAAAACTGTGCTAGAAATATAATAATCAAAGCCTGTATGCATGTGGATAACATCCAACAATATAATCATTGCATGTATGCGTGCGGATAACATCTAACAATATAATCATTGCCTGTATGCATGTGCCAACAATATGATCATTGTCTGTATGCATGTGGATCTCTTCCACGTGTCAACCAATGACACAACAACATCATGCATATAAAATATCATAAAAGCATATGCATGGAAGTATGAGGATGTAAATCAACATTTGTCCCTCGCGACATATCAAAATCATGGAACCTGAGTGTCCAATATTGACATTCTAAACATCATGAAACCGTGTCCAACATCGACACATAAATCCTCATATATTTCAGGTGCCGCATCCTTAGATCGGCCCTCAAGCACCGCATTATCTGGTCGGCCCTCAAATCCATCTCACTGCTCCGGTCGGTATCCTCTGGATAACCGCCGAGCCCAATGCTATTACCGGTAGGTAGTGCACCACTGCCAGGCTCACCGTTTAACAATACGAGTCTTCTTGCCTTGGGGTACCTCACCGGGTCCACTATGTACCCGCAGACGGTGCCTACCACTCCTCGAATCGGGTTTCACATATCACACGTCTCAGAACCGAGAAAACGCATGGTGGACGCACTGAAATATCATATCAAGAGAAACCGGGTTTTTAAAACAATACATACTTTCTTTTGAAATAACCACGGTTCTCAAATCCAGAAATCTCATGAAAACAACATATCTCAATGTGTATAATCATAAAGCATGTTGTATGCGACATATAAAAGAAATGTAAGCATATCCGTATATCAGGCAGCATGGAACAGTAATATGCACATATCAAGGGAAAGCCGCTCTTTTAAATAAATCCAGTTATTAAATATATCATGTGGTTCCCAACTTCTCTAAAGTCAAATGCAACATCGTATAAAGGTGTATATGTAACTATAGCAGGTAAATCATGCTAGGAGTCATATCATGATGCATCAATTCCACTGTGTAGTGACATGGCAATTATCGATGATGAAGTGTGTGAGCCGGCAAATCTGTGTAAGTGTAGCATATGCATCATCGATAATGGTGTAGGTGTACTAGCACAGGTATATGTAATGCAATGAGAGTGACATGAGCGTAGCATAAGGTAAACCCTATCCAAATGCTGACAGGAATACGTATCTAACATGACCGAGTCGGTGAATCTATCAATCGGCATCGATCCTCACAACATCACTTATGGTATAATCCATCGTACGACATCATATACTCAGGGGTATGGATCAAATATCAAGTCAAATTCATCACGTACGGAAAATCACCGTACGACGGCATTAAACCATCAGGGATCCTATCATCCTATATGGCAATGAGGGGTACGGATCTAACGTCTGTTAGTGTATATGCCCTAGAGGCCATTACTGTATCATACTAGTTTGTATATTACTTAATGAAAGCTTGGGATATTCACCTTGTATAGACAATCTTGCTCAAAATAGTAGTATGCTACTTGGTTTGTTTATACTTTAATGTGTACATGTGTTTATTTTAGTATATCACCAATACACATTAGTGGAGCCCTTAGGATCTTTGCTTGATTACCAGCGTTGTGATGGTAGTCACACCCGTGGGGGCTGTGTAATCCACAAGCACATCCTTATGCAGTTCCCTAGTCGTAGGACTATCGAGACAGGGCATCGATACTCCGATGTAGACTAGCGTATGCTTTTCTCATCCCAGTGTAGGAGACGGTCTTTCCCACAGCCATCAGTACGTCGTACTTGAGATAGTATGCAGGTGCTTGTTAAGTTACGAGTACACTGGACAGGACTCGTCGGGAACTGTTGGTTGGTACTATACCTATCGTCAGTTATAAGTTCCCAGGTGACATGAGTACGGCTTAGTCCGCTGACTAGACACTGTCACTTCGCCTCGAGTTTGTTCCAACTGTACTAGATTACTACCCTACCATGGCTCAAATGAGTCATGCAAACGGGTAGTAGTTGGGTGCAGTCCCGAAGCACTTGGAGGCAGTGACGGTTAGACATGATTCGTCTCTCCCGGTATTGGGGGTTGATATCGCGCTGTGATTAGGAGAGCTATTACACAAAGTCCCTGGCCAGGACAAGCGAGATATACTGGTAGGTTTCCAGTGTTATCTCAGGGTGTTCTGGGCTACACTCCAACACGACTTGTACCGCTATTACGGGACTGACGTTTACCGCCCCTTAGGTCATCCATGCGATATTCTTAGACGAACAGACTGGACTGTACGCAGATTGTCACATTCAGGCTCAGTAGGAGTTCAGATGGGTTTCACCTCGTCCGTCTTCTTATCGGCATCTACCTGGGGGGGCCGTTACGCGTAACTAGTGCAGCTTGCAGTCTGTGGTTAAACCCACTGCCAGCGTAGTGTCGAGTCTTTAGAGTCCCACACATAGAGTTATTCGCCTTTAGGCAAAAGAGTAGAGGTCGCATGGTTTTGCGACAGGGTTCGGTCACATCCGTGCACTTGTGCACGTTTGGTGTCCTGGCAGTTAACACTAGAGGGCTTTGGTTTAAGCCAGATCCTAGTGTACGTTTTGGGATTGGTTATATCTCGTTTGTATTCGTGTTCCTCGGAACGCGGATGCGGGCGTGTATGCACAGTTGACAGAGAGACAGAGGCAGGGGATTCTCATTAGGGTTGTTGACTGTTGACTTTTGCTAAACCCTAATGAGAATAAGAAATATGATTAACAACAATATTAATTAAGTATTATTGTGACATGGTTGTTGATGGTTGACTTTGTTGACTTGTTAACTTAGTTGACCGGTTGACTAGGTTGAACTTGTTGACCATCATCATGACAATGGCTATCATTTCTTGTCATTGACCTTGGCTTGCTTATTTGTTCACACATTGCATTTAATGCAAGAAATGATATGGCCACTTGTGTAACACCTTAGAATGTGTTTTGTAGCTAATTATATTTTAATATATAGTTTTTAATAAAAAGTTTACCAAATTGGTTTTTAAATATTTTATCTTATTTAATGAGTATTTTATTAGAATTTTGCTAGGCACACACACACTTTTGCATGTTAACTTGGGTTGTTTTTGGGGTTAAACCATGATTAGCAACCATGGTTAACCAACCATTTTTCCTAGCCTAGTTTTAATTATTTTTTTAAGTGCTTTTGGGTTTAATAGTATGCATGGTTGTAATTAGTAGTGTTGGTTTTTAAAATGAAAAGGGTTTTATTATTGGTTGACTTAGAGAAAGAGAGAGAGAGAGAGCATGGGCATTATGGCCTTGCCCATGCTTCATTTAATGAAGTGAGAGAGAGTGAGAAGGGGGGGTTCTTGTGTGTGCTCATTCTCCATCTCATTTCTTTTCTTCTCTCATTATCTCACTCACACACACACACACTCACCTGAGAGAGAGAGGGAGAGAGCTCCAGCAGCAGCAGCTAGCATCACCAACACCATCAGCATCATTGGCAGCAGCAGCAACAGGATCAGCAGGAGCAGGAGCAGCAGCTGCAGGCATCCTCATCATCATCACAACAACAACACAATAACAACAACAACAGCAGCAGTAGCATCATCAGTTCCAGCAACATCATCATCATCATCACAACACAACAACAACAACAGCAACAATAGCAGCAACTACAGCAGCAGCAAGCAGCAGTGACAGCAGCAGCAACACTAGAAGGAGCTCAGCACTTGCAGAAGCTCTCACCCCCTCCATACACCTCTTCACCTGCTTTCTTGGGCTCTTTAAGGTCCAATAGGGTATTTTCTGAACCCCATTTCGTGTGTGCTTAAGTTTTGTGTCGATTAGTGTTGAAATAGCTAGTTTAGTGCTAGTTTTGGTAATTTGTGAGTTGTGATGGCAAATTGATGTTTGTGTTAGCTAACCTAGTATATTTAAGTGTTAACAAGGCCACTTCAACTGAGGAATAGCCAGATTACACTAAAATACCATAAGGTTTCTATTTGGTGCAAATTGTCGTTTTTAAGTGATATACTGGACATTTGTGATCTGCTATAGACCCGGACCTTGCAGAACAAAATTGAGAATACTGGGACATGATACCTAGGTCTAGACACCACCACCAGAGCACGACCCCCTAACTCCTAACCCAGGCCGCCAATTTCTTCTTTTTGGCAGCAATTTGCAGCCCAGTGGGGAGCTTGGGTGTTGGGGTTTGGGTGTAGGGCTCCCTGCTGTGTTTTCTAGGTCTTTGACATGTCTAGTTTTGTAATATCTTGCCTGTAGGAAAATCTGGGACTATATGTCGCTTTTGTGTTTCGTTGTGTTTGCGCGATACGCGCGATACGTGAGTGGGTTCTGTGATCCAGCGTATCGCGGCGTGCCGCGATGGTTTTAGACGCGTACACACACGATTCAGCGTATCGTGCACACGTGCGTTTAGTTCGCGACGCGAGTTTCTCGTTTCGATTCGATATCGCGTGATATTTGGCTTATATGTGATTTCCTTATCTTATTTGCAGGTTTGCAGGCAGGGACTACGGACATGGCTACAGGGGGAGCAGATGGTAGGATTCACCTAGCGTGGAGTATAGGTGAGTAGATATAACATCTACAGGGGAATCGCCCGCATGGCGTTATGCGTCTGGGCTAGGATTCAATTACCTGTCGCACATTCTACGTCATTGTAGAATTGTGCCCTACTGCATTTCCTAGATATAGCTATATACTGTGACTAGCAGCCGTAGGACACTGCACACATTATTGACGGTTCATGTTGCACGAGCACGGATTGCATGCTACACACACACCGTCAATAATTCCCATGTCACACACTACCCCTTATAGCTACCATTGCTTGCCACACTTGACATCTAGTTTATCGGTATACCTATAGTGTATCATACCTTTAGTGATAGGTATATTTTCACTTTCCGATACAGCTACAGGTATACCTCATACATATTTTACTTATACCGGAAGGGATTTCCTACATATGTTACTTATACCCAGGGGGGTATACGACATCAGTTCTTATAGGTAGATACCTATACTTTGCTACACCTGTATGTTAGATACATATTCAGTTGTTGTCGCATATTCACATTTACTGATGTTACTTAGCTGTACCTTATCATGATTTCGCATACATCTGGTTCAGATATATACTTGTGTTCACTTGCTCGCATTCAGATATATCGCATACATTATTCCTGGATTGTGCATTGTTTATCTGGATTTTTCATGATGTTTTCGGGATTTGGGAACCGCGGGAGTTCATGAAATTATGCATACATGTAACAACCCGGTTCCCTTGATATGATATTTCGAGCGTCCCCCATGAGTTTTATCGGTGCTGATTTTATGCTCCATACGATGTGTGGTTGCCGTATGAGAGTACATGGTGGGGCCCGGTATGGTTCCCCTCGGCAAGAAGATCGATGGGTTTGCCGATTGAGCCTGGAGGCGGGCGAGTACCTACCGGTGATTGTTTGGACCTGGCAGTTGTCTGGAGGCTACTGGCCAGAGTAGAGAGATGGATGCGGGATGACCTGTACTGTCGAGGCCGAGGGCCGACACTGCAGACGGACCCCGTGGGCTGATCCGGACTGACGGAGACCCATATACGAGGATTTCTGTGTCGATGCTTGGCACACGGTTTCATGATATTTCTTTAACCCCTTTTTGTATATATAACAGGGGATTTAGCCGTTGTTATATATACCCTTACACCAATATTAGTGGTATGGGACGCTAATATATGTGTATTGCCCCCATCATATTTATTTCTGTACATATATTTACCTTTAGGATGCTAGAAACTTACTTGAGATTGGACTTGGGATACTAGGTGATTCATTGGGATTGGACATTGGATATACCTATGTGATTGGTGATTTGCACATTCGAGATATAGGAGAGCTATTCGATATTGTACATTGAGGTGATGTGAGACTTTTATATTGTGACAGCCCAATGTGGGGGCCGGTTTGAGGATTGGGATTGGAGTATCTTGATGGATTGTGATCCTGCCACGACGTCAGGTTTCCGTGGAAAATGACATATTCCACCCTATACCTCACCCTTACCTACCTTGTGCACAGATTCATATATATTGGTAGTACTTGTAGTGTACCCTTATGATAGTTGCATATTTGCTTTCCCATATCTCTACTGCATACTATTGTCATGTTACTATCGCTTCACTTATTGATTGTACCTGCTAGTGTACTCTCTTTATTTCAGCAATGCATGACATATTATTACCACTGTAATCGCATATCTTAGATTCATGCTGTACGTGCATTCCTGCGATTACCTGCATATGTTTTATACTATTCACGAGTTGGCAACTCACCCCCGTTGTGCCACAGGTGTTTCAGGTTTTTCCCCAGAGTAGTCGAGGCAGGCTATTCCTTTATTCAGCTATCCAGCTACTACCTTTTGCTACAGATACCGCATCAGCTCACAGTACCATTTTGCTTAGGTGGGTTAGACGGTTATCTGTATTTCATATTGTACCTTCGTTATATATTGTACTCTCTCTCCATCTACTATTGTATTTGTGGACATAGAGACTTGGTGAGGACGTTAGTGTGTATTATTGTGGATTTATGTCTTTTATTTATATACAGCTTCTCTCTACTGTCTTTAGTTCTTCGCTACGGCGTCGTATATTTGTATTGTATTCATCTGGGCTGGTTTTCATCAAAAAGGGGTGTTGCTAAAATTTTAAAGAAGGAAAATAAGACTTTTAAAGAATTTGGGTTGCGATTTCAATGGTTTCAAAACTTATATTATCTTTTCCGTATTTTTCATGGTTTAGATTTCTGGGTTTTGGCTTTCTTTTACTGCGTTACGTCTTTAGGCGTTGCATAGTATTAGGGCCGTCACGGGCCGATTTTGGGTCGTGACAACTTGATATGATAACAATCATCACATAATACTCAATTATTATTATTATGTGTTATGATGATTTTGGATTATGAGAGCTTGGATGGCAAAAGTCTTGCTCATTTTTTCGTTTTCCTTTCTCTCTTATGCTTGAGCTCTCCCTCTTCCTCTTGCACCCTCTCTAGTTCATGGTTCACTTGTCTCATGTGTTGAGAAGCAAGAACTATAGAGATAAAACCCAACACACTCCTATACTCATCCTAGTACACAAGGTTTAGCAAACCAAGTGTTCTAGTTTCCTCAAGATTGAGGTTGAAGCCAAAGGTAGAAGCTTTCAGGTGGATCCATCATCGGCACAAAGAGACGACGAGGATAGAACCATCCGACCACCACAAGGAGACCAAGAGAAGGAGTTCAAGTTAAGGTATAACCCCTAAACGAGTAGGTAAAACTCTTGTTAGGTTTGTTAGATAGTTGTTTAACAAAGATCCGTATTTTGAGTCCATGTTAGCACCAAAAGAAAAATGGTTTTTCATCATTTCCGCAAGCCCGTAAGTACCGGGAGAGGTAACGTGGAATTACAGTGGTATCAGAGCCTAGTTAAACACTATCTAACATGTTAGCAGAGTAACTAGAAGTTCGATCCGAGAAAAAGTCACGAAACATGCCCGAAAAGTATAGTTTCTGCCGATTTTTTTTGTTCAAAAAATAATAAATCTTACACTAAAAATCGGCTCAGGATTTTTATAACACACTGTACAAAATTGGTCCAGGGACTCGGTCAGAGCGCCGCGGAACCGCGGCAGGAGCATGCTCCCGCCGCGGATCCGCGACCGAGTTGACTCGGTCATGGGCGAATTTTCTTGCAGTGTGTTTACTGGGGTGTTTTGGGATTTTTACAATATTTTTTTTCTGCCCAGATTTTCCAGAAAGTAAAATTTTTTTTGGGGCTTAAAAATCCGTATTTTGATCGAACTTCTAAAGACTTAAGCTAACGGGTTATATCTGTGATGTGATAAATGTATTGAATGTCTGCTAATCGCTATATGTCGATTAGTGGGGGTTATACATATCTGTGATCTGTAATGTTGATGGTATGTGTATATGAATTCATTGGATTGTCGCGGATGAATAGCCGGGGGGTTGTGAGATGAGAGTTTTCTTTTTCTTTCAATTCATGTAATTTGTAATTGATATAATATTATTTATATAGCCGCACAACCGGGATGGGGTTGTAGCCGTCATTGTATAATTTCTTTTACTGTTTTTGCTCCTAGGATAGACCCAAGGTGGGGTGCACAAACCACCGGGTACCTCGAAGTGCCGAGTGGCCTACTCACGGGGTTGAGGGAGGTTGCTTCGCTTCAGGTACTTGGCGGGTAGTTTGCCGCACCCGTAGGGGTCTAGGGTGGGGTCTTGGCTATTCATCGCGACCGTGTAATCCGCTCTTCGTTACAGGCTCGTACGGATTGCGGATTCCTAGTATATCCAATGTGTTCATCTTTGATCTGGAATGGTTATCATTGCATGTGACGAATGTGTATATCTATATATGATATCTATTTAGGCATTGCTTATGTCTTGCATCCGCTCTAGTTCAGCCCCCGCTCTATCGTAAGTTAAGTAACCTAACGGGTAATGACGGGGCCCCAAGGCGAATGCGGATGGTATAAGCGTACGTCATATTTTCATTGTTTTCTGCAAATGTAGGATTAAATGATGGGACACATTAAATTAATGCAAGAAAAGAAACCAAAGTTAAGTCGTTGGAACACTTTCAAAACCGCTCGGTTTCTTTTCAAAAACTACTTTTTAAATGCGGAGCTTAAGCCACTCCTTTTAAAAGCTATCTCGTTCCATCGATTATATCAAGTTCACTACGTTCACGGTTTCGCCAAAACCATTCGTAGCCCTCCACCATTTCAGTTAAATATTCGGTAGTATTCAAGCTATGTATTTTGACCTCACGCCAAGGCATAGTGATTGGTAGCTACCCGATATTTATCTGTTGCATAGATAGAATGCGTTGGTTTGAGACAGTCGTACTGCCATTTTAGCCTACGTCAAGGGTAGGTACGAGTGGGTTCAAATTAACCAGGATAATGATGGGAAGAACTTGACATGTGACTTATGACATTTTGACCTCACGCCAAGGTCATAAGAGCATGGAGCCAAAAAAAATCCACATCGGGATTTTCAAAAGAACGGAAACTTGCTAGCGTTGCATACCATTTGGAGTGTGATGATTCTGGCAGGATTCCTTTAGTTTTGTCACGCAATGATATTTGGATCCCGATCCTACTGTGAGTATATGCTACTCCTCGGGAAATTTCTCACTTAACGATCAATGCTATAAACCAAGTAAGTGTCTAGAAAGGTGTTAGTGGGGCTACGCCCCCAGGGAAAAGAGGTTATTTAATTAAGGAACTTCGCGAAAGCGTTGGAAAACCTCCCTTGAAGTACCGACACTAGCCTGGCTGAACAGTTAAGCAAGTATTGTACGGTGAGATTGATCTTGACTAATTCTTCCTTTTTGGTTTGAGGAGGGATTCGAGAGACAGTGGGAGCCATCCTGTTTAGACAAATTAAAAACCACTCTAAACTTGCAAGAGCATCATGCTAAAGTGTTTCTTCTCTCTCTCCTAATTGCAGCGACCAAACATCATGACTGGACTTAAGTTACTACTAGATAAAAACATATTGACAGGGCCAAACTACAAAGATTGGCTCAGGAATGTCAAAATGGCAATCACTTATGACAAGTTGGGGTATCTCCTTACCACCAAATCACCCCTTGTCCCAGGTCCCAAAACCAGCGTCGCGGATAGGGAAATCCGTAAGACCTGGGAAATTGACTGTGCGAAGGCCAAGTGCCTCGTGCTTGCCTCTGTGGACAATGAACATCAGAGGAGGCACGAGAATATAGACCATGAATCCATATTTCTCCATACAGAAGAACTGTATGGAGAGCAATCCCGTATCGCCAGATACGAAGTCTCGAAAAGGCTGTTTTTGGCGAGATTGGCCGTCGGATCATCGGTAGCGGAACACATGCTTAAGATGATTGGCTTCATTGAGGATCCCACGGACCTTGGGAGCACATTAGAGAACGAGCTCTACACGGACTTGATTCTCCTGTCCCTTCCTTCCACTTACGCCCAGTTTATCCTGAACTTCAACTTACAAGAAAAGGAAGTTGAACTTTCAGAACTCCTCAACATGCTGAGGAGTGCAGAGGGCACCGTACAGAAAGGTAGGGAAACATCCATTTTGTTTGTAGGAGGATCTTCCTCTTCTAGGTCCAAGGCGAAAGCCAAAGGAAAGAAGAAGAAAGCCCCCGCCAAACCAAGGGGCGGTGTTAGTAAAGTGGATACAAAGGGAAAGACAAAGGCAACAAATGTAGCGGGAAAGCTTGTGGGAAAGGAAGAATGCTTTTACTGTCATAAGAGTGGACACTGGAAAAAGGATTGCAGGGCTTGGAAGGCCAGAACCCAAGATCTGAACCAAGTTGCGGCTTTACCTTCAGGTCTATATTATTGAAAACTGTCTATCAATAAACTCTACATCCTAGGTATTGGATACTGGATCAGGATCTCATATTTGTAATTATTTACAGGCACTGAGAAGGCGTAGGGTTTTGAAGGCAGGTGATATGACCCTCAGTGTTGCAAACGGAGCTGGCATGGATGCTGAGTCCGTAGGGGACTATCACCTGGGGTTGTCAGATGGACACGTTTTGGTTTTGCGTGATTGTTATTTTGTACCCAATGCAACCTGTAATATCATATCTGTATCTTTATTATCTAAAGAAGGTTATGAATTTGCATTTGTAAGTAATGTTGTGAACATTCACCTTAATCAAGTTTTGATTGGGTCAAGTACATTAAGCAATGGTATATACGTACTAAACCAACCACAGATTTTCAATGTCCAGAATACACACTAAAGAAAGTCTCCGGAAACAAATCAGGCTTTCTTATGGCATTGTAGACTGGGTCACATCAATGTGAGAAGGTTGACGAAGTTACATACAGAAGGATATTTAGATCCGTTCGAATATCAATCATATGCAACTTGTCAATCCTGTCTCAAAGGAAAGATGACAAAGACTCCGTTCACTGTATACGGAGTAAGAGCGAGCGAGCTCTTGGGACTCGTACACAGCGACATGTGCGTTCCAATGTCTACACATGCGCGAAGCGGTTATTCTTACTTCATTACTTTTACGGATGACTTTTCAAGGTACGGATATGTCTTCTTAATGAAACATAAATCCGAAGCCTTTGGAAAATTCCAGGAATATAATAATGAAGTAGAAAAACAAACAGGCAAAAGTATCAAGACACTGAGATCTGATCGAGGTGGTGAATACTTAAGTGCCGAGTTCCTTGATTACTTAAAAGAGAATGGAATTCACTCTCAGCCTACTCCTCCATACACTCCGCAACATAACGGTGTATCGGAGAGACGGAACCGGACCCTATTGGATATGGTACGTTCAATGATGAGTAACGCTGAGTTACCGCGATCATTCTAGGGATATGCACTAGAATCAGCTGCATACCTTTTGAATCGAGTTTCAACTAAGACTGTGCCTACAACACCATATGAGATATGGAGTGGGAAGAAACCCTACCTTCAATATCTGAAGATCTGGGGATGTCCAGCTTTTGTCAAAAAGCAGCATGCGGACAAACTCGAGGCACGCTCAGTACTGTGCAAGTTTGTGGGTTACCCAAAGAACTCCAGGGGGTATCTCTTCTATTACGCAGAGGAACAAAAGATCTTTTGTTTCTCGTAATGCCCATTTTCTGGAACACCAGTTCATAGAAAAGGAAATTAGTGGGAGCGAAATAGAACTGGAAGAAATTCCAGAAGCACAGACTATTACTGGAAGCTTAGTAGAACTAGAGTGTTCAAAAGAACTGGACATTCCTACGCCGCTCCGCAGGAGTAGTAGGCAGTCTCATCCGCCCGAGAGATACTACGGTTTTCTCATAGACGGGGATAGAGAAGATTTCATCATTGATTATGATGAGCCGACTAGCTTCCAGCAGGCCATTCAGAGCGTTGACTCGGTAAAATGGCTGGATGCAATGCAGACCGAAATGGATTCCATGTACACCAATAAAGTATGGACGTTGGACGTTGCTCGAGATGGGGTAAAACCCGTAGGATGCAAGTGGATCTTCAAAAGGAAGATTGGTGTAGATGGACAGGTTAAGACGTATAAGGCTAGATTTGTTGAAAAGGGTTTTCGTCAAATACCTGGTTTGGACTATGACGAGACCTTTTCTCCAGTGGCTATGTTGAAATCCATTCGGATCCTTCTTGCCATTGCTGCCTTCTACGATTATGAGATTTGGCAGATGGACGTAAAGACCGCTTTTCTAAATGGAAATTTAGATGAGTGTGTCTATATGGACCAGCCAGAGGGTTTCATTCAGAGTGGGAGCAGCGGAAAGGTGTGCAAGTTTCTTAAGTTCATCTATGGACTAAAGAAAGCATCGCGGAGTTGGAACATCTATTTTGATGAGACGGTCAAAGAATTTGGCTTTATCAAAAATCCAGATGAACCATGCATCTATAGTAGATTTGTAGCAAGAACTGTCGTATTCCTCGTATTGTACGTGGACGACATTATTTTGATAGGAAATGACATTCCTATGCTACAATCTGTCAAAGGGTTCTTTTCATACAGGTTCTCCATGAAAGACCTGGGTGATGCCTCGTACATTCTGGGGATCCGGATCTTTCGTGACAGATCCAAGAGGATATTAGGACTTTCGCAGTCCAGGTACATAGACACCATACTGAAAAGATTCAGTATGGAAGATTCCAAGCGCGGTAATCTACCGGCTTGTCACGGGATCACCCTCTCCAAAGAGATGTCTCCCAAGACTGATTTGGAAAGGGATCGCATGTCTATTATACCCGACGCTTCTGCGGTAGGCTCTATAATGTTTGCGATGTTGTGTACCAGACCAGTTGTAGCTTATGCACTGAGTGTGGTAAGCCAGTATTAGTCAAACCCTGAGGAGAAGCACTAGATAGCGGTAAAGAACATTCTCAAGTACCTGAGAAGGACTAAGGAGATATTCTTGGTGTATGGCGGAAATGGCCTCCAGATCGACGCCTTTGCTGACTCCAGCTTCCAGAGTGACAAGGATGATTCCAAGTCCATGTCGGGTTATTTCTTTACCCTCAATGGAGGGGTGGTGTGTTGGAAGAGTTCCAAACACGAAACCGTTGCCGACTCGACGATGGAAGCGGAATATATCGCTGCTGCAGATGACGCAAAAGAAGTCGTCTGGATAAAGAAGTTCTTAACAGAACTTTAGGTGTTTCCGTCCATTGTTGATCCAATACTTTTATATTGCGACAACAACGGGGCTATAGCTTTAGTCCCAGGTCCCATCAGAGATCCAGAAACATCTTGAGGCAGTATCACCTGATCAGGGAGATCAAGGGTCGCCAGGAGATCGAGGTTCGGAGAGTTGCTACGGAAGATAACACTGCTGATCCATTCACAAAGGCCTTACCCCAGACTCAGTTTGACCGGCTGATCGAGATGATAGGTCTTCGATACACCAGTACATGGCCTTAGTGCAAGTGGGAGATTGTTAGTGTATATGCCCTAGAGGCCATTACTGTATCATACTAGTTTGTATATTACTTAATGGAAGCTTGGGATATTCAACTTGTATAGACAATCTTGCTCAAAATACTAGTATGCTACTTGGTTTGTTTCTACTTTAATGTGCACATGTGTTTATTTTAGTATATCACCTATACACATTAGTGGAGCCCTTAGGATCTTTGCTTGATTACCAACGTTGTGATGGCAGTCACACCCGTGGGAGCTGGGTTATCCCCAAGCACATCCTTATGCAGGTCCCTAGTCATAGGACTATCGAGACATGGCATCGATACTCCGGAGTAGACTAGCGTATGTGCTTCTCATCCCAGTGTGGGAGACGGTCTGTCCCACAGCCGTCAGTACGTCGTACTTGAGATAGTATGAGGGTGCTCGTTAGGTTACGAGTACACTGGACATGACTCGCCGGGAACTGTTGGTTGGTACTATACCTATCGTCAGTTATCGGTTCCCAGGTGACATGAGTACAGCTTAGTCCGCTGACTTGACACTGTCATTTCGCCTCGAGTGTGTTCCTACTGTACTTAGATTACTACCCTACCACTGCTCAAAGGAGTCGTGCAAACAGGTAGTAGTTGGGTGCAGTCCCGAAGCAATTGGAGGCAGTGACGGTTAGACAGGATTCGTCTCTCCCGGTATTAGGGATTGATATCGCGCTGTGTCTAGGAGAGCCATTACACAAAGCCCCTGGCCAGGGCAACCGAGATATACTGGTAGGTTTCCAGTGTTATCTCAGGGTGTTCTGGGCTACACTCCGACATGACTTCTACCGCTATTGGAGGACTGACGTTTACCGCCCCCATAGGCCCGCTATGCGATATCCTTAGAAGAACAGACCGGACTGTATGCAGATTGTCACATTCAGGCTCAGTAGGAGTTCATATGGGTTTCACCTCATCCGTCTTCTTATCGGCATCTACCTGGGTGGCCGTTACGCACATCTAGTGCCGCTTGCGGTCTGTGGTTAAACCCACTGCCAGCGTAGTGTCGAGACTTTAGAGTCCCACACGGAGAACTATTCGCCATTAGGCAAAAGAGTAGAGGTCGCATGGTTTTGCGACAGGGTTCGGTCACATCCGTGCACTTGTGCACGTTTAGTGTCCAGGCAGTTAACACTAGCGGGCTTTGGTTTAAGAAAGATCCTAGTATACGTTTTGGGATTGTTTTTATCTCGTTTGTATTCGTGTTCCTTGGAACGCTGATGCGGGTGTGTATGCACAGTTGACAGAGAGACAAAGGCATGGGATTCTCATTAGGGTTGTTGACTGTTGACTTTTGCTAAACCCTAATGAGAATAAGAAATGTGATTGGACGTGACTAGCTAGGGATTCCGGTGAGTAGATGTAACATCTACGGGGGACTATCGTTGGATGGCGCAAGTCGCCCGATAGTTTTAGTAGCTTAAAAAGATTCTTAGTAATGTTAGTAATTAGGGGTGTAATACTTGTATGATTATTTGCTACATTCATGCCTTATATTGACATACATATGCGAACCCATTCTATAGGACACCTGCACCATTGTCAGTGTTTCTATATGCAGCACGAGCACTATTCATGCTTACACACACACCCTGGTAATTTCCATTCCACCACACTCGATAACCTATAATTTGAAACCTTTTACTATAATTGATACTTAAACTTGTGCTATTGCCTTTAATTCCTTAAAAATGAAATCGTACGATCGCTATTCATGTGCATGTACCCCATCATATTATTTGTTCATGCCTAGTCTATTAATCATACATCGCAACTTGATTATTGATACCATATGCATTCATTATCATTGACATATGCACTTATGAGGATTTCTTGAGATTTTATGATATTCTGGATTTCGGGGGAAAGCCGCAAAATTTCTAAACTTATTATAATTTTTGAAATATGTAAAGTGCGGTTTTCTAGTGATGTAAGTGTCCTCCACCATGAGTTTGCTGTGGTTTTCGAGACCCGTTTCGAGGAGTTGGATGAACCGTCTCGGGTAAATGGTGGGCCCGGTAAGGTACCCCGGGGCAAGAAGCTCGTGTTGCTGACGATGAGCCTGGTAGGGCACGGATTACCTACCGGTGACTGTTTGGGACGGCGGATATCCAGAGGATACCGACCGTGGCCGCGAGATGATGAGATATTGATATTGAGATGGGTCAGCCGGATGGCTGAGGCCAGAGATACTATGACATGGATATATGAGATTTGTGATAGTTTTGAGGTGTCGTTGCTGGACACAGGTTCTTGTTGATTCTATTGGTATTGTGCTGGTATTTCAAAAGAGATTCCTAAAGGAAAAACATGATTCTTATACTTACACATTCAGATCATGAGTTGATTCGCATTGCATTCATACCTGCTGGTATATTCATATTACATACATACCTGCTATTATGTCCTGCCTTACCTGTATTTTAGATGCTAGGATGCTTGTGTGCATGCTTTCGATAGCCTGTGTAGATGTTATTTATTACTCACGAGTTGGCAACTCACCCCCATTGTGCCACAGCCTTTTGCAGGTCCGCTCCGTCAGTACAGTAGCGGCGGGCGCACTTGCTTCTTTTGCCTCTTTTGCCTGGACTCGAGGTTTTGCTCTTAGGTGGGTTATATTATTATTTAGTACCACCTTGTATATTCTTTGTATCTAGTGTACTCCATCTATTGTATCTACCAGTATTATTGTATATTGACCTAGAGATGAGACTGTGAGATTTGTGGACTTTTTATGCTGTATTTTAAGGTCGAGCTCACTTGAGTCGACATGCTGTTTTTCTCATGCTTCTTTATGATTATTTTGCATGTTGTTGTTATATATTACATGGGATTTGTGACCGCCTTGTGGCGAAGAGCTAGCTCTCGCTTGGGGATGCCATATTTGTTTGATTTTTATATATTCTTGTTGTACCCATTTTGGGGGCCAGTATTTACAAGGGAGACTCTGCCGAAATTTTCGGAAAAATTGATATTGCTTTTTTAAAAGGTTTTATATGACTTGTTTGATAAACTCGCTTTCAATTGATTGGTTTCTCTTCACTCTTTTGGTTTTTGGTTTTGGTTTCTGGGCTTTGGCTTACTTATTTTACGGACGTCTTGAGACGTTTCATAAACTTAAGTGCCAGTCACGTCCGTGTCCTGCGGGTCGTGACAAGATAGGTAGAGAACTGAGAACGGGTGATAAGTTTCAAGAGTTGAAAACGGTACAATTGTTGCAGCCAAGATGTTGGCAGTTATCACCCTGTATTACCAAATACATTGATTCTGAACGAATGTTATTAGATACCGAAGCTGACATA
Source organism: Agapanthus africanus (assembly GCA_030015575.1). NCBI lineage: Eukaryota > Viridiplantae > Streptophyta > Magnoliopsida > Asparagales > Amaryllidaceae > Agapanthus > Agapanthus africanus. The sequence goes on along the minus strand of JASDDO010000031.1, from coordinate 179,128,374 downwards.
CAACATCATATCAGTCTTTTTATTTATTAAAGAAGGATATAATTTTGTATTGTTGGATAATGTTTTGAACATTTCCTATATCAAGAGTTGATCGGTTCAGGCACGTTATCTAAAAGCATTGACGTTCTAAATCAAACTACAGTTCTTAGTATACAGAACACACACGAGAGGAAGAGTTCAGAAATGAACGAATCCTTCTTGTGGTATTGTAGACTAGGTCATATCAATGCGACCCGACTAGCTAAGTTACATTTAGATGCATATTTAAATCTGTTTGAATTTACATCTTGTGAAACTTTCCGGTCATGTCACAAAGACAAGATGGCTATAGCTCTGTTTATTTGAAACTGAGAAAGAGTTAGTGAACTCTTGAGATTGATACATGTTGATGTATGAAGGTCCCCAGTCTATATATGCCAGGACTGATTCTTTGTACTTCCTTACATTCACTGATGATCTCTCAAGATTTGGACACATGTTCCTGTTGAAACAAAAGTCCAAAACTTTTGAGATAACCACTGAATATATGTTAGAAGTAGAGAACCAAAAATGGGTATAAGTCTTATGTCCTTTGATGTGATCAGGGAGGAGAATACTTGAGCATGGGATTCTTGGACTTTTCTGAAGGAGAATGAGATTCTCTCTCAGCATTACTCCTCCGTATACACCACAGCACGTCGGTGTATCGGGGCGGAGCAATCACACCCTATGTGATATGGTGCACTCTATGATGAGTACTACTGAGTTTACCGGTTTCCTTTTGGGGGTTATGCACTTAAGAAGTTGCATACCTATTGAATTAGGTTTGAATCAGATCACTGCCTACCAATCCATATGAGATATGGTATGGGAAGGTCCCATCTATTAAGCAAGTTAAGATTTGGGGTTGTCCGGCCTATGTCAAAAGAAAAATCCGGACAAGATCGAGGCAAGGTCAGTTCTGTAGAACTGGAAGGAGTTCCATCTATATAAACTACAGTTGATGATTTGGTAGAACCAATGGGTTCAATAGTCCACGACGAACCTCAGCCTCTCCGCCGATCTAGCAGGGTTCCTCATCCGCCTGAGAGATACTTTAGTTTCTCGATGACAGTGGGAGCGAGGATTGCATCATGAGATGATGACCTAACTAGTTTCGAGCAGGCCATCAAGAGTAGGGACTCTGTAAGAATGGCTGGATGCTTAGCGATCTGAGATGGAATCCATGTACACCAACAAAGTATGAACTTTGGCTGCTATATCTGAAGGGTTAAATCCCCACCAGGAGCAAGTATATCCTGAGAAGATTATTTAGTGTAGATGGAAAAGTTGAGACTTTCAAAGCTAGACTTGTTAAAGGTTTTCGTCGTCGACCTGGCGTGGATAATGTTGAAACATTTTCCAGTTTCTATGCTTAAGTCCATCCGGATCCTACATGCCATTGCCGCATACCATGACTACGATATCTGGTTGTTGGGTGTCATGACTGTTTTTCTAAATATTGATTTAGAAGAGAACGTCTATAAGAACACAGCCAGAGGACTTTGTAAAAAGTGGGAGCAACGGAAACGTGTTCAAGATGCTTTGTGTGATAAAGCAGGCATCGCGGAGTTGGAACATCTGTTTTGATGTGGTAGTCAAAGAGTTTGACTTCATCAAAATGGTAGATGAACCTTGTACATACAAAAAGGTAGTGGAGAGTAAGGTGGTCATCCTCGTATTGTACGTGGACAACATACTCTTGATAGGAAAAGAGTTTCCTATGCTATGCACGGTCAATCTCCTCTTATCACAAGGATTTTCCATATAGGATCTATGTGATACCTCCTAAATCCTAGATTTTATATCTATGAGATAGATCTAAATGGATATTAGGATTCTGACTAGGTGTAGTGAGATGGTATCAATTGATCCTGGGGAGAATCACTGGAAAAGTTCCAGGGTGATAAGGACGAATGAATGTCAGTCGCAGGCATTGTCTTTACCCTCAGTGGAGGGACGGTAAGTTGGAAGAGTTGCAAGCTAGATACCGTGGCAAACTAGACGATAAAGGCGGGTGACATCGCTATCAATGATACTACCAAAGAGGCAGTTTGGGTGTATATTAGTTCATGAGATGAACTAGGTTCCTACCATTGTGTGACAATGGATGTGTGGTTTTGACCCAGGAACCACGGTCCCATCAATGACCCAGACATATTCCAAGGCAGAATCACCTGATCATGGAGAAAGTTGATCTCCAGGGTGATCGAGGTTAGGAGAGTAGACTTAGAGGACAACACGGCGGATCCACTCACAAAGGCATTTTCCCAGAGAGAGACTTATATAGAATGGTTGAGTATGAGATACTGCAACCACCGCTACAGATGGCCCAAGTGCAAGTGGGAGATTGTTAGTTATATGTATGCCCTAGAGGCCATTACTGTACATGAGATGTATATTGTAGTGGATACTGGGACATATATAGGTAGGACTTTCTTCCTTGACATGATAGTACGCTATCTGGTTGCTCTTTATCTTAACATGTATTCTTATTGTCTCTCTGTTACATGTTGATAAAGCCTTTAGGATGTGTACTCGACTTCCAGGACTATGATGTAGATCATACTAGTGGGGCCTGGGTAGTCCATGAGTACATCCTTCAATGTTCCTAGTCGTGGAAATATCGTGACGGGGCATCGATATTTCAGAGTAGACTAGCTTGTATCTTCTCGACCCATGTGATGTGCGATGGATGATCCCATATCCATTGGTGTTTGACATCAGAGACGGTATGCGGGTGCTCAGTGGAGACTGGGTACACTGAACGGACTCGCCGAGAACTACCAGATGGTATTTACCTCACCTCAGATGGCAGTTCTCTGGTGACACTCGTACAGCTTAGTCTGTTGACCCGAGATCGTCATAGAGTCTTGTGTGTCTCCCACTGTGCTTTGATTTCCACCCTACCACGGCTCTACTGAGTCGTGCAAACATGTGGTTTTTGGGTACAGTCCTGATTCACATGGAGGCAATGAGCGATAGGAGAGGATTCGTCTCTCCCGGTATTGGTAGTTGATGTTGCGCTATGCTCGACTGACCATAACTGGAAATCCCTGGCCAGGGTTGCAGTGATTTACAGGTAAGTGTTATCAGTAGTTTCACGCTTGTTGTGGACCTTACATCGGCATGACTTATCAACCTGCTGGGGTCTGACGTTTACCACCCCTATGCGAGATATGCGACATATCAGACGAACAGACGGACTGTGCGGTAAGTGTTACTGATTGGATTCACAGGAGTGTGAGCAGGCTTGCTCGTTGATCTTCTGATCGCTCAATACCCGGGTGAGAAGACCGCTTGCGGCTTGTGGGTGATTGATATGATCACCACCTACTGCCGGTGTATTGACGAGTCTTTAGAGTCCTACACAGAGATTTCCTAGCTCAAGCGAAACGAAATAGGAGCACATATGAGATATGTGCGGGACCGAGAATAATACCAGTATGTGATACTGTATTCTATTCTCGCGATTTGTATCATCGGACTGTTATATGAGATATAGCCAGGTTACCGAATCAAGTGTTGATTCGATACATTGATACACTAGATATTAGTCGGTTATATGCGATATGACCGGATTATTAAATAAAGAGTTGATTTAATGATTTAATGTATAATTATATATTTGATATATTACTTTACATTAACCAGTAATTGTTCACTTAAGATTGATTTTCTCGCTTTTTGTGCACACGTTGTATATGTGATATATGTTTGTGCACCAGATTGTATCATGTTTGATGAAACATGCAAACTTGGGTGTGTGTATGACTTACACTATATTTAAGATAATGGTTTTGGGTTTTTGTTTATTTTGGTAAAACAAAATGGTGGCTTTCTTTGTCTTGGCTTAAAGCTTCATGAAGCTTTAAGCATGTTTGACAAAGTCCACTCATTTTGTTTTGCATAAGATTTTTATTAACCAAACCATTAACTAAAACTTTGGTTTAGTCTCTACAAAGATTAACTCACCCATGGTTGCATTATGATAGACATCAGTAGTTTATTCTTTTTACATAATGTAAGTGCACGGCGGCGCCCCGACCATCAATCCGAGGCCGGAATGCGGAAACAAAACTTTTTATGAACTTGTAAACTGGCACCACCGCGCACAAAAATCCCGGATTGGGCCATTAACATAGTCCTAGCTAACTAGAGAAAGGTTAGAGAGATATAACAAGCGATCCGTGTCCTTCGGTCTTCTCGTCGTCGTCCCAATCTCCCCGCGGAATCTCCGGTCTTCGCCTCCTCGCCGGAAGTACACAACGTCGTCGGCTTCTTTTACGGGCTCCCACCACTGGACCGAGGCAACTCGGGCACGAAGTTGGAGAGTCGACGTGCCCAAGAATTGCTGTAGAAAAGTTGTAGTGCCATGTCTCATTGGGGTTTTAGGAAGTTGCCTTTTGGTTGGAGGAATCAAGTGAAAGCTTTTTGAGAAGAACTTTTGGGGATTTTTAGCAAGCAAAAAGAACCAAAAAACCCCTTGCAAAATTTGGACAGCCCATGAGAGGAATGGCCGGCCCCCCCTTTCTTGTGAATGAAAAAAAATATGTGGAAAAAACTCAAGGGGGTGTGTGGATCAATCATACAAGGAAAAAGGAATGATAGATCATCAAGTCAAAAAGAAAACATCACTTCCTCATCATAACCAACCATCATCATCAAGCTTGATGAATCCAAAAGTAAACCATGTTGAATAAGAAAGTCAAGCAATGATTATCCAAGGAAAGTCAAATGAGGGTGCAACCATCATGAAGCAATAATATGCAAAGACCACCCTCCAAAATGCTTATTTGCACAAATGCAAATAAACCCTCCTCCACCAATTTTCAGCTAATGAAAGATACAAAGGAAAATGGCCGAAACGGAAAGCTAACCGGCAACTTCGGAAAACTGATCCCGTAATAAATTACAGGAACCCCCGCTACTGTATATACATAACCGCATTTGTATTCCCACTGAATACAAATGCGATGAGACAAAATCTACACTGTGCAATACTAGGATCCGGCTTAAACCAAAGCCCGCTGGTATTATCCGTCCGATCATGATCCGTGCAATACCGCACGTACATGATCGAACCCTTCCATATCTCTATATAGCCTCTACAGCGTTTCGCCCGAAACTTGAGAAAACGATCTTTGGGGGACTCTAAAGACTCGTCAATACTTTCGTTGTGGATTTAATTACCAGCACGTCAGAGGTATTAGCCTATACGTAACGGGCTACCAAGTATTGACCAAAAGGGACGTCGATGAGCGAACTCATCCTGACACCCTACTGAGCCTGTCCGTGATAATATCCGTATAGTCCGGTCCATTCATCTTTGAGCATCGCATGGCGGGCCTAGGGGGTTGGTAAAAGTCAGCCCCCCAAAAGCGGTACAAGTCGTGTCAGAGTGTAGCCCAGAACACCCTGAGATACTACTGGAATACCTACCAGTAAATCTCCTGCCTCGGCCGAGGGCTTTGTGTAATGGCTCTCCTAGACACAGCGCGACCTCACCCCCAATACCGGGAGAGACGAACCCCTGCAGATCCGCACACTGCCTCCATGTGGCTCGGAACTGTACCCAACTAAAACCTGTTTGAACGTCTCCTTTGAACATGGTAGGGTAGTAATCAAAGTACAGTGGGAACTCACACGAGACAAATGACGATCTCAGGTCGATGAACTAACCTGTACACATGTCACCAGGGAACTGCTATCTGACGTATGGTATAAGACCAACTAGCATGTTCCCGGCGAGTCCTGTCCGGTGTACTCATAACCCAAAGAGCACCTGTATACATCTTAGGTGAACCTATTAACACCAGTGTCTTGTGAGACCGGCCACCACCCTCGTCGGGGTCTCGACTGTATACACTAGTCTACTCTGGAGTATCGATGCCCTGTCTCGAAACTCCCATGACTAGTGACCTTTTAAGGATGTGCTTATAGACTACCAGCTCCCACATATATGATCGCCCTCATACTCCTGGGAGTCAAGCAAGAATCCTAGGGGCTCTATCAACGTGCAATAGTGACCTGTAAGGTCACCTGAAGCAGTACATGATGATAAAGGTAAACCAAATAGCATACTATCATCTTAAGTAAGACTGTCCTACCGGGATAGGTCCTCCCTCAATCATTGCAATCACGTGCCTGTGATCCAATAATTGACTCTGAGGGCACTATCTCCAACAATCTCCCACTTGTACTCAAGGCTAATTATTGCGATGTCGCATACTCACAGCCCGTGTGATACCGAACACCCAACTCCTCTACTAGTCAGTCTCATAAAAACCCGTTTGTGAAACTATTGCGTTCGAGGTATAGCCTCAGCGAGTGGATCCGCTTTGATGTTTCCTTCTATGTCTCTCTATATCTCAAGTTCACGGAGAATGCCATCTCCTGAAATGAGCAATACCTGTCTTTGAATGTGTCTGGATGTCTGATGGTACCTAGCTCATAAATGAACTCCAAATCCAAACTTCTTAGACTATATCGTCAACTGAACTTAATCAGTATCCTGCGCCATCCTTCCCTCAGTATCCACCTGGACCACCTGTCCAAAATACTGCCCCTCGTCAGAGGGAAAACTATAACTCTGACAGTCACTCTGTCATCCAGGTCACCTTGGAAGCCTGGAATGATAATTGTCTCCCGAATGAGGCTGTTGTTATCATATCCCTAGAACATCCAGTTATGTTCTAGAACTGCTTCTGATTGTTTCTCCAGGATTGGATTAATGTCAACTTCTTGTATATACTGCAAAAACGACATCTGGTGTGGTACTTGACATCTCATGATTGACTCAATTGCCTAAGAAAGCGATCTGCCAATCATGCACATCCCTCTCCCCTTTAGTCTGTAAGACACCTTTAGAGAGGGTCACTCCATCACCTGTAGGTACACCACCATGCCAGGAGTCGTCCATTCTAAAGCACCTCTAGAATGCTGTCTAAGTACCCGGATTGGGGAACTACATATATCTAGATCCAAAACCATAGATCCAGTAACCAGAATGCCTTGATATTATATCCAAGTCCCATGTGTGACAACCAAAGTATAACCGATTGTAGTATAGGAATATCACTTCCTACTCTGTGTATGTCTTCCAAATACCAGGACATCACACCCTACTACCTTCTTAACAGATCCATCCCCTATTCTGATGAAGTCAAACCTATGGCTGTCACATTAAAAATAGATGATCTATCTCCGCTATATCTGCTTTAGTCTATAAATAGACATAAGCCACCTGTCCACCAATGCTTCCGCTGCTCCCACTGACTACGACAACCTTCTGGCAGAGTCATACACAGGTACACTTCTAAAGCTAGTTTAGAACGACGCTATACTCATCCTCCTGCCGGGTCTCACAGCATGGAACAACAGCAATGGCAAGTCTGGGTAAACAAGAACCTCCTTGTCACCGTCCTTGAGGCTACCGGAGTACCTTTCGGGTGCCTGAGGTTACCCACCGTATCTGTGGAGTGGCCAATGGAATGTCAAACCAAATTGAATCTTTGGATTCTTATCAAATTTTCAGTAATCGTCTGCGGTTCTGGAATCATTTCCAGTTCTACCATACTCCCACTACTGTTTTCTGAAAAAATACATTTTGTTAAACTGTGGCGAGTCAAGAACAATATCACTATTGATCTTCCAGATGGTAGAAAGTCAACCCTCGTCATAGCCTGGGTCAACCCACAAACAGCCATTACAGAAATGTGCCTTAAGTTATCCAGAGTCTGGTTTTAAGCATAAGCCGGACAACTCCCCGTACCTTAACAATGTCAAGATATGAACTGTTCTATATCCAATATAGAAATAGAGGCACTGATTTAATTGAACAAGATTCAAATCATGCAGTTGTCTCCAGTGCATGTAAACTAAATGGAAGGAGGCCGATCAGCGTTACTCAACTTAGGAATACTTCCAATTATGAGTAACCTGAAAGAGAAGAAAGTTCTATTAATCATTACTATCAACTGAACACCATACACAAGTATCTAAATGTCACGTCCCGAAAGTACGGAACATGACCGGCACTTAAACTACGAAACGTCTCGAGGCGTACGTAATCTAAGTAAACCGAAAACCCAGAAATCCAAACCAAGTAAAGTAGTAGAGTGAAGGAAAACCAATTTAAAACAAGTAGTTTTAATAGCATAAGCCGAATTATGCGGTTTTTAAGAACATCAAAATTTACTGAAAATTTCGGCAGAGTCTCCTTTGTAAATACTGGCCCCCAAACGGGATACAACATGAATTGTATGCGAAATCAATAAAAAGGCATCCCCAAGCAGGAGCTAGCTCTTCGTCAATCGACGGTCACAACCAAACAAGCAATATAATATATAACGCCAACGGTGAGGATCAAAATTCAAAAGGAAACTCAAAACCACAAGAAAACCAAAGAAATATAACGCGTGACTCTAAGGTCGAAGGAATAACATCACTGCCCTCTATCTCAAATAAATACATGTTTTGGTTGATGGAACTTCTAGATACAACAGAAGAGCAATATACAAGATATAATGATGGGTGCGATACAAATAAACCCACCTACTAGCAAATCACCCGGAAATGGAAAGAGTGCCAGCAAGCCGTAATGAGACCTGTACGGCGAAACCTGCAAGAACTGTGGCACAACGGGGGTGAGTTGCCAACTCGTGTGTAGAAAACATCTACGCACAGAAATCGCATAAATAACGCAACCTAGGTCAATGATCATAATATATCCTCAAATACAAGCATAACATGCAGCCTATAACAATGGCTAGGGTAAATATCTAACCTGAGTGTAATCTCATGTGCCTGTGTCAGTGTCTCAGGTAGCAATACATCATATGAATGAGGTATGAATGCATGAAAACCGAATACATGTAAATGATGGAACTGTTTTCATAATTTAGAGAGATTTCCTTATATTTTTAAAATGAGGTATCCTAATGAAATCAGCATCAAACAGTGCCTAGCATCGGCACAAAACGTAATCCCAAAGTCTCGATATCTCTGTATCACAGTCTCTGTACCTCAATATCTCGAAATCTTAATGTCCCAATCACAATATCTTAGGCGCCGTCAGTCCAGACCGGCCCCTACCATCCATCTCAAGACCACGACGGTATCCTCCGGATATCCGACGCGTCGGGTAAAATCACCGGTAGGTAGTGCTTCCCTGCCAGGCTCACATCGTCATCATCACGCGCTTCTTGTCCCAGGGTACCTTACCGGGTCCACCATGTACCCGAAATGGTTCATCCGTCTCCTCGAATCGGATCACGAAATCCATCGGCAAACTCATGGTGGATGACTCATACATCATGGGAAAAAACCGCACTTTTTATTTTAAAAGAGAGAAAAGGTTTATTTATGTTTTTGCGGTTTTCCTCCAAATCCAGAAAATCTCATGGAAATCCGAATCCAAAACCTCAATAACACGTAAAATAGTGAATATATGCATGAGAATCCATGAATGCGGCATAACAATGAATAACAGTATGCATGAAGTAGCAGGTAATAACAACAATGTCTAAACTAACATATAAGGCAAGTACGCTATGTTAAGCAATAATATTTTCTAAGGTGTACGTGACATGGCAATTACCGATGAAGATGTGTGTGAGCCGGCAAGTAAGTGTACGTGGTACATACGCATCATCGGTAATGGTGCTGGTGTCCTAAAAATATGATATCAACATTGTAATAAGAAATTATAACATAAGTATGCGATGCGAAGCGAACCACAATAATACGCGGGAGCTGAATACTAGACGCAACTGTAACTAACCTGCATTAATCTAATATAAGTCCAACAAATGATGCCTTTTGAAATAACACGAATCATGGGGTTTTGAAAATAGGGTCTACGGTGTTTTTATGAAAAGATACGTCTTTTGAAATATCCGTAGGATCCCTTGGGCTGTCCTTTAAAATACCCACGATTCGTTAGTTTTTGAAATAGGTAAGAATCAAATCTAATCTAACAACTAAACTAAACTAAAGGGCTAAGCTAACAAGCTGGACTACAGGTAAGGAAACCGCCTAACATCTGAGTCGATCCATATACATACCTGTATATATATTAGTCGGTGATCCCGCCTCAATAATATCATATACGATACCATATCTACAATCAGACATCCCAAGTCAAGAGTGCGGATCGATCATCAAGATATAGCTCGTACGTAAATCCGTCGTACGGCATCCCCAAATCTGGGTACGGGTCAAAATCATATTCATCACACTATTCATCTGATATCCTCTTTATCAAAGATCATGGTCTAAGGTATAGACCTATGTCTAATACAATACTAATATCATCAATATAGTCATGATCTGACTACAGATCGACAATCTCGTACAAACCGATACCGTCAGCACATAGCATCATCAAGGGGTATACATCGCCCAAAGCAGCCTAGGATCAATATCCTAGCATATCATATCTTATATCACGATCACATGTCGACCATTTTATTTATAACACTATTCACCCGTATCGCCGCCCCAAGATCCACTATAACCCCAGGACGTACCTCAAGTACCAATCCTGCCATATCACTGATATCACAACCACAAAAAAATCTCATCGACTCGGCTCAATACCAATATCCTCCTCAAATCCGTATGTCAACACATAGTCGCATACCCATGTGAACACATAACTATAAAGAATCCCTTGAGCACATATAAATAGGAATGTATGCAAGTATGTATGTGTGTATGTATAGTGCAACACTATCCTAGGGTTCGCAACACTAAAATAATCCAACACACCAATATCCATCCTAAACATCGTTATTAATCCCAAATAACATATAATAATTGTTGGTGTGTATACACATCTGTATACACCACCACGGACTGCGGGGGTGCTATACGCCATCCACCCGACTTCTCCCCGTAGATATAAATCTACTCACCTGGTCCTCGCTCGCCGGTGCCGACGTCGACACGCGCTTGCTTGTCGTCTCGAAGTCTACATGGGGTACCTACATATCATAACGCACCGTATCGCATTAAAATCCGACTCATGACCAAAACGACTCACGAATCCCACATAGGTCAAAACCTATGGTTCGCTCTCTCAAATCAACCCAAAACTCTCGACATCGGCGTACAAATGCCGAGTGATCGAGAAAAACACAAACGCGCCATTCTTGGTTTCACAACCCACAAAATATATATATAAAATAGGGTTTACTTCATCAAAACTTCAAATTCGCTTTAAAAGCTATTTTCCCGAAACTCTAGTAAGCAAAATTTAACCGTTTTAGTACAAAACTTGCTATTTAAACAAATCTAGCGGCCGCAATGTTCACTAATTAGCTTAATTAGGCTACAAAATCTTTAACTAGATTTTATCACACTAAACTGTATTAAACCAAAAATATTAGTTAGCACAACAACCCAATTTTAACCATTTCGAAGCAACAATCCACAAATCCATAACTAGACTATGTTTTGCATGCTCTAAAATGTTGATCTACACATTATTTAGCTAATAATGTGATAAAAACTCTAACCATATTTTAATCTCAAATTTTTGAATTAAATCTAAGAACCTAGTTTGCAACAATTAAGCAATTTGGACAATTTAGTTGTAACAATTCGAAATTTAGCAATTAGGTTAGGTTTTAGCATACTAAAGATGTGAAACCAAACATCACAACCAACCTCAAGTGATCAAACCCTAGCTCTAAATCAAAACTCTCACTTGAATTTCAAAACCCTCTCTTTAGATTTCAACTTTCAATTAAACCCATAATAAAACATCTAATTAGCTTGGATTACAATAATTATTAACAAGGTAACAATTAGAGTAAGATTGTACCTCACAAAACTAGAGAGCTAGCATGAAATCTTGGTCTCCAAAATGGCTTCTTGCTTCATGAATCCAAGCTAGATGGGTCAAGGAATAATGGGCAGGATTTAAATTAGGAGATTAATGAGGTTTTATATGGATTTTTGAGGCATTTAGTGATCAATTTTGTAGTGAAATGAGAAGGAGAAGATGAGGGGGGTTGCAGCCATAGGCTCGGCTGAAATGGGAGTGGGGATGGGTGAGGAGAGAGAGAGGATGGGGTTTTGTGGCAAAAGTCAAACAAAACCCATACCCAAAATCAACACTTCTACACTTTATTCTTTATTCATTCTTCTCTTTTGTTGTTTGCTTGGACTTTTCTTTCACAAGTGGGTAATTGGGGAGCAAGGGTTCGGCTACAAAGAAAGTGGGGGTGGGTGAGTGTGGGTGTGTGTGTGTGTGGGGTGATGGAAAATGATAAATATTATACCCCAAACATCCATTTACTCTAAAAAAAAGCATTTTTTCTTCAATAATTTCTAAACCGTTTTGGCAAACGATTTAGTTTCAAAAACCATATGATAAAATTTTATTTAATGTTTTATGATGCACAAAATTTGTTTCAACTCATTCCAATTTGTAATTTTCCCAAATTAAATATATTAGTGACGGCTTAAAATAATATTAAAATAATTAATTTCGGAAAATTTTTCAGAAAATTTGAAATTTCACCAGTGGCTCAATAAACACCAAATACTAGCAATTACATATCTAGAATATGTATATTTAATTTTATAATAAAGATATTTGCATTTTGACTTTTTACAGAAAACCCCCTTATTTTACCGTTTTTTCGAAATTTCACCGAAACGATTTTCAAAACGTTACAATCTTCCCCCCTTAAAGAAATTCGGTCCCCGAATTTAAATTAAAACTTCCCCCAAATACTAAAATATTTCAGCCAAAACATCGAATCGCCGTGGCTCCGAAATCATAAATACATAAAACAAATCGTAGCGCAACGCATGCGCATGAAAAATGAGCATATAGCTCAAATCAGAACTCCGTCACGCATCCCGCAATCATCGGAGTCATGGGGAAGACATCAATACCAAATCCAAAGCAAAACCAATATGATATAACTCGAAACTATTCATGTAAAATATATTCAGGTACTGTCCTCTGACTTGTCCTGCTCAGTACGAAAACACATAGCAATATCATAAAAACGTACTGCTCTATAAGAAAAATCAATCCCAAAATACGCGTATGAATACTACGTGCGTCTTGTGCGCACGGAAATCAAAATCCAAATATGTGTCATACGTATGCACAGAAACAACATCTAAGTGCATCGGGTGTGCACGAAACATCTGTCGTAGGCAACATGTGTGCCTGACAGCAAAATCAGGTATATCTGACATGCACGAAAATCTCAATTTAGTGCATCTGGCGTGCACTAAAACCACACTTCAAAACATGCGCCCAACATGCGCGAAAATCCAAATCAGGTGCATCCATCGTGCACGAAATCATGAAATCCAATATCAAGTGCCGAACATGCCCAAAATCAAATCAGGTGCACAAGGTGCACAAAACAAATATCGAACATCACCATCGAAATCAAAGTCCAGGGTATCTAAATGCACAACATACGTAACACTGCAATGCAAGCATATATGAACTATACCGCGTGCAAAAACCAAATCGTGTGCGTATACACGCACAAAATCAACTCAAATGTCTACAACCATAAAATCACAAACATGTGAAACCAAGCACGAAAACGATATCAAGTGCAACACTGTGCAAAGATCCTAAATCCTCAATCAACAAAATCAAATCATGCGAATAAATCACCCAAAACATCGCAATCAATAATGGCGGAATAGTACCGCTCAAGCGCATCCTCTAAGAATCTCGGGCCAACTGTCGCGGTCACTAGTGGAACGTCTCGTCGATGATCATGAACTCTAGCCTGCTGGTGTGCGTAACAATGACCACTCCTGGGTCAAGGTCTTCACTGTGAATTACCAATCTCTCGGTCCATTGGCTCATCGGCCCTGTCAGGTGTGCTAACGGGGATGATCCCGTTCTGGCACGTCTCTTGTCATCTCCCGGTCAATCATCGCGACCACTCGTAAGACAGCATATCACTGGCGTCGGCCTCTGGCTCTCTGAATGTACGTGACACATCTGATCCTGGGTGCAAGTATCATTGCAGCAGTGTCCTGGAAGGAATCCTGCTCACGGTCTCTTCCATGTCCCATCTCTGCCAACTGTCCGGAAGTCATCGTCCTTTCCTACATCTGTATCTTGCTCTGGAACGACTGCATACTCATCGCGACTCCTTCTGGAAGGTAAATCCAAGTACCATGCCTCGGCATGCGCATCGCATCTCTGATGTCGGCGGAGTGGAACGTCGTCTTATCCAGATCTTATACGGACCTCTTTACTCCACTTTCTCTAATGTCGACTGCTTCGAACTCGTCTCATCGTGGCTACATGGACTGAGCTCTAACGGCTATCCTCGTATCGGGAGTCTCCCAAGAAATGCATCTCACCACCTAGCATCCGAATTAAGTCGAGCCATCCGATCGAGTCGTCAAAACCTCATAATCCCCCAAAAGCTCACCTCTTGGGTACAGTTTAATAGTATCGAGTACATACCACAGCATCGGTGGTCCAGCCGTAGAAGGGCAAACCCAAGCCTCACTAATGGCGCCGTAGAACTGCCGCAAACCCGAAGGTTCAAAAGCTTTCACACGGTCATTAAGTCGAGTTAGGGTTTCATTCTTCTAGAGGGACCATAGAATTGCCTGCACGTCTTTCCGACTACTTTAAACTTGGAATAATAGGTTTCTGACATTCGATCGTCTCTGTCGACTCTCAACGTCTCCGCGTGAAGTCGTCTCTAGTTGGAATCAATCTATCTGATGACCTCGCATCGGGGTAGGCGAACGATCCAAATGTCCTAGTTATTCATCCTCGATGACTAGCGACCTTCTATTATCTCTTAGTACAACTCGTTCTGCACTAATTCCAGCATCTGGGGCAATAGCTCGTCGTTCGCAGCAATAACTGGCTCGCTCGTCTGCACGCTGAACAATGCCTCGATCATCATGAATAAGCAACACACCAACGGTCATCAAGATCTGGCCGGCCTCTATCATTGGCTCAATCCTCTAGTGTCGATCAGCACATCCGAGTAACCTCATAAAGGCGATCCGCCAAACGCTCGTGGCGCGGAAACACAGAAAAAAGACACATCTCTGCAATCGTGTGTTGCCGAAATTTCGCCCTGGTCAGTCCTCGTTCATAACGAGTTCGTGTTGACCGCAACTCTAGCCGTAGCTCTCCCTGCCCGTGATCATGGCAGCAAAACCATAACTGGTACCGATGAGGCTAGATCGGAATGAATATAATACTGAGCAAAGAAATGTACATCCTAAGGCTCCTTAAGTGCAGTGGCGTGTCGTAAGTATGCCGCGGAACATACCCACGGTACGTCACTCTACTTTAGTCGCCTATTCCATCAACCAATGGTCATCCTACGCTCCGAAGATAAAACCCTGCTCTCATACCAACTTTGTCACGTCCCGAAAGTACGGAACATGACCGGCACTTAAACTACGAAACGTCTCGAGGCGTACGTAATCTAAGTAAACCGAAAACCCAGAAATCCAAACCAAGAGAAGTAGTAGAGTGAAGGAAAACTAATTTAAAACAAGTAGTTTTAATAGCATAAGCCGAATTATGCGGTTTTTAAGAACATTAAAATTTACTGAAAATTTCGGCAGAGTCTCCTTTGTAAATACTGGCCCCCAAACGGGATACAACATGAATAGTATATGAAATCAATAAAAAGGCATCCCCAAGCGGGAGCTAGCTCTTCGTCAATCGACGGTCACAACCATACAAGAAATATAATATACAACGCCAACGGCGAGGATCAAAATTCAAAAGAAACTCAAAACCACAAGAAAACCACAGAAATATAACTCGTGACTCTAAGGTCGAAGGAATAACATCACTGGCCTCTATCTCAAATAAATACATGTTTTGGTTGATGGAACTTCTAGATACAACAGAAGAACAATATACAAGATATAATGATGGGTGCGATATAAATAAACCCACCTACTAGCAAATCACCCGGAAATGGAAAGAGTGCCAGCAAGCCGTAATGAGACCTGTATGACGAAACCTGCAAGAACTGTGGCACAACGGGGGTGAGTTGCCAACTCGTGAGTAGAAAACATCTACGCACAGAAAGCGCATAAATAACGCAACCTAGGTCAATGATCATAATATATCCTCAAATACAAGCATAACATGCAGCCTATAACAATGGCTAGGGTAAATATCTAACCTGAGTGTAATCTCATGTGCCTGTGTCAGTGTCTCAGGTGGCAATATATCATATGAATGAGGTATGAATGCATGAAAACCGAATACATGTAAATGAAGGAACTGTTTTCATAATTTAGTGAGATTTCCTTGTATTTTTAAAATGAGGTATCCTAATGAAATCAGCATAAAACAGTGCCCAGCATCGGCACAAAACGTAATCCCAAAGTCTCGATATCCCTGTATCACAGTCTCTGTACCTCAATATCTCGAAATCTCAATGTCCCAATCACAATATCTAGGGCGCCGTCAGTCCAGACCGGCCCCTACAATCCATCTCAAGACCACGACGGTATCCTCCGGATATCCGACGCGTCGGGTAAAATCACCGGTAGGTAGTGCTCCCCTGCCAGGCTCACATCGTCATCATCACGCGCTTCTTGCCCCGGGGTACCTTACCGGTTCCACCATGTACCCGAAACGGTTCATCCGTCTCCTCGAATCGGGTCTCGAAATCCATCAGCAAACTCATGGTGGACGACTCATACATCATGGGAAAAAACCGCACTTTTTATTTTAAAAGAGAGAAAAGGTTTATTTATGTTTTTGCAGTTTTCCTCCAAATCCAGAAAATCTCATGGAAATCCGAATCCAAAACCTCAATAACACGTAAAATAGTGAATATATGCATGAGAATCCATGAATGCGGCATAACAATGAATAACATTATGCATGAAGTAGTCGGTAATAACTACAATGTCTAAACTAACATATAAGGCAAGTACGCTATGTTAAGCAATAATATTTTCTAAGGTGTACGTGACTTGGCAATTACCGATGAAGATGTGTGTGAGCCAGCAAGTAAGTGTATGTGGTACATACACATCATCGGTAATGGTGCTGGTGTCCTAAAAATATGATATCAACATTGCAATAAGAAATTATAACATAAGTATACGATGCGAAGCGAACCACAATAATACGCGGGAGCTGAATACTAGACGCAACTGTAACTAACCTGCATTAATCTAATATAAGTCCTACAAATGGTGCCTTCTGAAATAACACGAATCATGGGGTTTTGAAAATAGGGGCTACGGTGTTTTTATGAAAAGATACGTCTTTTGAAATATCCGTAGGATCCCTTGGGCTGTCCTTTAAAATACCCACGATTCGTTAGTTTTTGAAATAGGTAAGAATAAAATCTAATCTAACAACTAAACTAAACTATAGTGCTAAGCTAACAAGCTGGACAACAGGTAAGGAAACCGCCTAACATCTGAGTCGATCCATATACATTCCTGTATATATATTAGTCGGTGATCCCGCCTCAATAATATCATATCCGATACCATATCTACAATCAGACATCCCAAGTCAAGAGTGGGGATCGATCATCAAGATATAGCTCGTACGTAAATCCGTCGTACGGCATCCCAAAATCTGGGTACGGGTCAAAATCATATTCATCACACTATTCATCCGGTATCCTTTTTATCAAAGATCATGGTCTAAGGTATAGACCTATGTCTAATACAATACTAATATCATCAATATAGTCATGATCTGACTACAGATCGACAATCTCGTACAAACCGATACCGTCAGCACATAGCATCATCAAGGGGTATACATCGCCCAAAGCAGCCTAGGTTCAATATCCTAGCATATCATATCTTATATCACGATCACATGTCGACCATTTTATTTATAACACTATTCACCCGTATCGCCGCCCCAAGATCCACTATAACCCCAGGACGTACCTCATGTACCAATCCTGCCATATCATTGATATCACAACCACAAACAAATCTCATCGACTCGGCTCAATCCCAATATCCTCCTCAAATCCGTATGTGAATACATAGTCGCATACCCATGTGAACACATAACTATAAATAATCCCATGAGCACATATAAATAGGAATGTATGCAAGTATGTATGTGTGTATGTGTAGTGCAACACTATCCTAGGGTTCGCAACACTAAAATAATCCAACACACCAATATCCATCCTAAACATCGTTATTAATCCCAAATAACATATAATTATTGTTGGTGTGTATACACATCCGTATACACCACCACGAACTGCGGGGGTGCTATACGCCATCCACCCGACTTCTCCCCGTAGATATAAATCTACTCACCTGATACTCGCTTGCCGGTGCCGACGTCGCCACGCGCTTGCTTGTCGTCTCGAAGTCCACATGGGGTACCTACATATCATAACGCACCGTATCGCATTAAAATCCGACTCATGACCAAAACGACTCACGAATCCCACATAGGTCAAAACCTATGGTTCGCTCTCTCAAATCAACCCAAAACCCTCGACATCAGCGTACAAATGCCGAGTGATCGAGAAAAACACAAACGCGCCATTCGTGGTTTCATAACCCACAATATATATAAATAAAATAGGGTTTACTTCATCAAAACTTCAAATTCGCTTTAAAAGCTATTTTCCCGAAACTCTAGTAAGCAAAATTTAACCGTTTTAGTACAAAACTTGCTATTCAAACAAATCTAGCGGCCGCAATGTTCACTAATTAGCTTAATTAGGCTACATAAACTTTAACTAGATTTTATCGCACTAAACTGTATTAAACCAAAATTTTTAGTTAGCACAACAATCCAATTTTAACAATTTCGAAGCAACAATCCACAAATCCATAACTAGACTAGGTTTTGCATGCTCTAAAATGTTGATCTACACATTATTTAGCTAATAATGTCATAAAAACTCTAACCATATTTTAATCTCATATTTTCGAATTAAATCTAAAAACCTAGTTTGCAACAATTAAGCAATTTGGACAATTTAGTTGTAACAATTCGAAATTTAGCAATTAGGTAAGGTTTTAGCATACTAAAGATGTGAAACCAAACATCACAACCAACCTCAAGTGATCAAACCCTAGCTCCAAATCAAAAGTCTCACTTGAATTTCAAAACCCTCTCTTTAGATTTCAACTTTCAATTAAATCCATAATAAAACACCTAATTAGCTTGGATTACAACAATTATTAACAAGGTAACAATTAGAGTAAGATTGTACCTCACAAAACTAGAGAGCTAGCATGAAATCTTGGTCTCCAAAATGGCTTCTTGCTTCATGAATCCAAGCTAGATGGGTCAAGGAATAATGGGTAGGATTTAAATTAGGAGATTAATGAGGTTTTATATGGATTTTTGAGGCATTTAGTGATGAATTTTGTAGTGAAATGAGAAGGAGAAGATGAGGGGGGTTGCAGCCATAGGATCGGCTAAAATGGGAGTGGGGATGGGTGAGGAGAGAGAGAGGATGGGGTTTTGTGGCAAAAGTCAAACAAAACCCATACCCAAAGTCAACACTTCTACACTTTATTCTTGATTCATTCTTCTCTTTTGTTGTTTGCTTGGACTTTTCTTTCACAAGTGGGGAATTGGGCAACAAGGGTTCGGCTACAAAGGAAGTGGGGGTTGGTGAGTGTGGGGGTGTGTGGGGGGGGGTGATGGAAAATGATAAAAACTATACCCCAAACATCCATTTACACTAAAAAAAAAGCATTTTTTCTTCAATAATTTCTAAACCGTTTTGGCAAACGATTTTGTTTAAAAAACCATATGATAAAATTTTATTTAATGTTTTATGATGCACAAAATTTGTTTCAACTCATTCCAATTTGTAATTTTCCTTAATTAAATATATTAGTGACGGCTTAAAATAATATTAAAACAATTAATTTTGGAAATTTTTTCAGAAAATTTGAACTTTCACCAGTGGCTCAATAAACACCAAATACTAACAATTACATAGCTAGAATATTTATATTTAATTTTATAATAAAAATATTTGCATTTTGACTTTTTATAGAAAACCCTCTTATTTTACCGTTTTTTCGAAATTTCACCGAAACGATTTTCAAAACGTTACACTACATCTTCGATCACCTTGAAGAATCCTGATACTTGCAATACCTGGTTCTCTGCTTTATTCATATACCTATAACTTCTCAAAATTCGGACCATGTGTTTCTACGAAACACCTGTCTAAAAACTAAAGAAGTCATAAGTAAACTGAATATAGTACGAGAACCAACCCCTCTGTCTTAATGGAAACTGGACAACATGCAATACTCTGTATAAGTCCCTTGAGTCTGATAACTCAATCCCTGTGTGTCGTAGGTTGAAAACATTACCTATGGTTAAGAAGAATTACACCGTTGTTTAATGCTCCTTACCTAACCATCCACTGATATAGGTAAATGTCATGGACATAATTTCAAAAAGGTATATCTCACTCTATAAAAATAGAAGTACAGATGTATCAATTTGAAATTGGTGCATAACAGCGGATATTCAAAACCAAATATTTGCCGTCCGGCAAGCAACCCAGGTGATTTCCTCAAATATCACCAATTACAACGAATTCCGATATAATGAGGATGATCACCTAATTTCCCAAAACTTACTCCCACTCATTATCTGTAAACCAATACAGATGTGAGAATCATACCTGGTAAATACATACCCTGGAGCAAGGGCTAGTTGGGAAATCAGTTTTCTTTTAACAATACACAGTGAAACTGAAACATGTAAATGTTTCGATGGGGTATCCTGGTATTCCTAGTAATGCCTCTTCCATTATCCAGATCCACAACTGTAACCGTATGTTTCTTTTCCATCTCTCCAAATCCCTTTATATGTCTTTAGTCATTATCTTCTGTACACCCCTTTAGGCTAAATAGTTTTCTTCCTTCCCTACCGTTCGGCACCAGCCTATGGTTTGGAAAAAGACTATCCAATAAGCATAATGGGTGTACTGTCCTAATCCTTGGAACACTCGCAATGCGAGAGAAGGTGAAGATAAAAGACAACCGAATAAACCTTATTCCTATTTCTCCTGAACCAGAATCCATCCCCGAACTGGAACAAGTTCTTTTCGAGTTCGTATATAACCATACGATGGAGTATCCAATAAACTGTGGATCTTCGTAGTGATATGGAGTGTCCTGGAGAAATACAAAGGTGAAGTGGGTGTGGTAATGAAATACTTGGTTTGGTCGTGAATAGCAGTCGCAATTTACTTTGCCCTCTTACTAATCCCTTGATATGTCTTTACTTAATACCTTTTATACACCATCGTTATGCTAATTGGTTTTCTTCATTCCCCACCGTTCGTCACTAGCCTAAGGTTTGGAAGAAGATTATCCAATTTGCATAATAGGTGTACTATCTCTTAAACTAAGGAGTACTCACAACCTAAGAGAAGATAAAGGAAAAGACAACTGAATAGTCCTATCCGTTTTCTCCAAAACCGGAAACCATCCTCGAATAAATTCCTTCGAGTTCGTATATAACCATACGATGGTTTTGTCCAATGGAAGTGGACGTTCGTAGTAATACGGGGTGTCCTGGAGAAAAAGGGTAAAAGTAGGAGTGGCAATGAGGTTTGCAACTCTGACAATCCAAAAGCCAGTGTTTTAAGAAGGTTCGGTTAATCTGGGTCACTGAGTCATAGTCTTAGGGTCGGGTCATGGTCGCTGCCAAAGAGAGAGAGAGAGAGAGAAGAAACACTCAGCGTGCACTCTAACCTAGATCAGAATGGTTACCAATTTATTTAATTTGGAAACCTCCCACTCTACCGTCAAATTCTCCTCCAAACCTGAAAGAAGAATTAGTCGGGATCACCCGAGGAGTAAACCAACTCATCAGTGGGAATCGGGATCCAACTATCATCGCATGATAACGTGACGAAATCCGCTCACGTTATCACACTCCAGAAGGTATGCACATATCTTGCAAGTTTCAGTTTCTTTAGAAACTCCCGATGTGAT
Organism: Agapanthus africanus; assembly: GCA_030015575.1. Taxonomy (NCBI): domain Eukaryota; kingdom Viridiplantae; phylum Streptophyta; class Magnoliopsida; order Asparagales; family Amaryllidaceae; genus Agapanthus; species Agapanthus africanus. Next base: position 179,106,381 of record JASDDO010000031.1, on the reverse strand, counting down.
TTTTACCCCATGCTCTTATGTCCTTGACGAAGGTCAACAAATCATAAGTCACATGTCAAGTTCTACCCGCCATTGTGCAGTTTAATTTGAACCCACCCGTACAAGCCCTTGACGAAGGTCAACAAGGCTATACGACTGTCCCAAACCAACGCATCTATCTATGCAGCAGAAAGGTAACAAGCAGCTACCATTCACTATGCCTTGACGAAGGTCAACAAACATAGCATGAATACTACGTGCTACCCCTCTAAAACGACGGAGGGCTACGAATGGTTTTTAGCAAAAAACCTTTAACTTAATAAACTTGATATCGTTGAAGGAACCAGATAGCTTTTATAAAAATATAGTGGCGAAAACCTTTGCTAAAGAGGTCACTCCCGGTGAAGGGATCTCGGCTCTTTCCCCGTAGAATGAGGTGCAGGATATTCCAACTGAATACCACGATGCAAAACAAAAGTAAACGACTATAGTGAAGTTATTGCCCTGACGCAAACTTCTGTCCAAGGGGTCACTCCCGGTGAAGGGATCTCGGCCCTTGCCTCGTCGACTAAGTTGCAGGATATTCCAACTGAATACCACTTTGCAAAACAAAAGAGAACGCCCTTGCAATAACAGCTTTTTGAAAAATATTCCAACAACATCAGAATATGTTTGTTTAGCTTGCATTGATCCGAATCAATGCAGTCCCATCAATTGATCACACCAATAAAGAATGAAAAAAATGATATACGTATATGCCATCCGCATTCGCCACTTGGTCCCTTCATTACCCGTTAGGTTACTTAACTAACGACAGAGCGCGGACTGGACTAGCGCGGATGCAAAACATATACAACATCTACTAGTATATAATATTTCGCTCAAGGCGTGATAAAATGCAACATCACAGAAATGTAATAAGCATCACAGAACAATACAGTTATCTGGGATCCCCGGATTTCACAGAGTCGCTACTGAAACCCGACGTTCCCCCGGTCTTGTGGATAGCCTGTGCAATGAAATCGTAAAACCCTACCGGCGCGGCAAGTTACCCGCCAAAACCTGAAGCGAGGCAGCCCCCTTCAGCAACGTGAATGGACGACCCAGCACTTCACGGAATCCGGTAACTTAGGCACCCCTCCTTGGTCAACCTGTACCCCCTACTAGTACGGCGAACAACCCGCCAATTCTAGAGTAAAGCCCCCCCTGTCTCAATGCCATGAGATGCGGGCCCGTTGCCCTCTAGAACTCGGCTATCCGTGCACCCCACCGTGGGGTAATCGTAGTACAGAAAGTAAAATATACATACAACGGGTACATCGACCTCACCTCGGTCGTGCCCCAAAAGAATAATATACAAACAGGTAGTGACGGCAGTCCACATGTCGGACGCTCGCCCCGCAATATCAAATGTACATATAAAACAAAACTGTACTACCATTGCATCTAGGCTATCCCCCACGACCAATCCGCAACATCACAGCATAACACAGAACATTAACGTGAATGTCACGTTCGCAAATCTGTCTAAAAGGGCTATAGCAGTTAGACAGGATTTACCGATCAAGTGACATTCACGGTCGCAGATATAATGTAAATACTGTGAACTAACATGTTTAAAATACTCGATCGATCAAATTTACCCATGTGGGCCCCAAGCACTTCTGTAGCACATAAAGAAATTCTGGGCCCAAAAAGATTATCCCAAACACCATATTTTCAACCCAGAAGCCCACTGGAAAAAATTGGTGAAATGAAGCTTAATTCCTGCGGCGGAAAAGCGGCCAAAGTGGGGTTATGGCCGCGGTTCCGCGGCCCTATTGAAGGATGAGGTCACCAAATTTTTACAGTGGTCTTACAAAACCCTACACATGTTTCTGCAATGTACTGAAATTTTTTTCGAGCCAAAACAAAATCGACTGAAACCTGATGCATTGGAAATACGGTTTTTGGGATTTTTGTTCGATCGAGTTCTAAACATACTAGAGCAAGCTGGACTAGGTTAATGGCATGGCTCTGATACCATGTAAGTGCACAGCGACGCCCCGGCCATCAATCCGAGGCCGGAATGCGGAAACGAAACTTTTTACGAACTTGTAAACCGGCACCACCGTGCACAAAAATCCCGGATCGGGCTATTAACATAGTCCTAGCTAACATAAGAAAGGGTAGAGAGATATACCGAGCGATCCATGTCCTTCGGTCTTATCGTCGTCGTCCCGATCTCCCTGCGGAATCTCCGGTCTTCGCCTCCTTGCCGGAAGTGCACCACGTCGCCGGCTTCTTTTACGGGCTCCCACCACTGGACCGAGGCAACTCGGGCACGAAGTTGGTGAGTTGACGTGCCCAAGAGTTGCTGTAGAATAGTTGTAGTGCCATGTCTCATTGGGGTTTTAGGAAGTTGCCTTTTGGTTGGAGGAATCAAGTGAAAGGTTTTTGAGAAGAACTTTTGGGGATTTTTAGCAAGCAAAAAGAACCAAAAAACCCCTTGCAAAATTTGGACAGCCCATGAGAGGAATGGCCGGCCCACTTTTCTTGTGAATGAAAAAAATGTGGAAAAAACTCAAGGGGGTGTGTGGATCAATCATACAAGGAAAAAGGAATGATAGATCATCAAGTCAAAAAGAAAATCACACTCCCTCATCATAACCAACCATCATCATCAAGCATGATGACTCCAAAAGTAAACCATGATGAATAAGAAAGTCAAGCAATGATTATCCAAGGAAAGTCAAATGAGGGTGGAACCATCATGAAGCAATAGTATGCAAAGACCACCCTCCAAAAAGCTTATTTGCACAAATGCAAATAAGCCCTCCTCCACCAATCTTCAGCCAATGAAAGATACAAAGGAAAATGGCCGAAACGGAAAGCAAACTGGCAACTTCGGAAAACTGATCCCGTAATAAATTACAGGAACCCCCGCTACTGTATATACATACCCGCATTTGTATTCCCACTGAATACAAATGCGATGAGACAAAATCTACACTGTGCAATACTAGGATCCGGCTTAAACAGAAGCCCGCTAGTATTATCTGTCCGATCATGATCCGTGCAATAACGCACGTACATGATCGAACCCTGCCATATCTCCATACGTCCTCTGCAGCGTTTCGCCCGAAACATGAGAAAACGGTCTGTGAGGGACTCTAAAGACTCGTCAATACTTTGGTTGTAGATTTAACCACCAGCACGTCAGAGGTATTAGCCTATACGTAACGGGCTACCAGGTATTGACCAAAAGGGACGTCGATGAGCGAACTCATCCTGGCACCCTACTGAGCCTGTCAGTGACAATATCCGTACAGTCCGGTCCGTTCGTCCATGAGCATCGCATGTCGGGCCTAGGGGTTGGTAAAAGTCAGACCCCCAAAAGCGGTACAAGTCGTGTCAGAGTGTAGCCCAGAACACCATGAGATACTACTGGAATACTTACCAGTAAATCTCCTGCCTCGGCCGAGGGCATTGTATAATGGCTCTCCTAGACACAGTGCGACCTCACCCCCAATAACGGGAGAGACGAACCCCTGCAGATCCGCTCACTGCCTCCATGTGGCTCGGGACTATAACCAACTAAAACCTGTTTGCACGTCTCCTTTGAGTGTGGTAGTGTAGTAATCAAAGTACAGTGGGAACTCACACGAGACAAATGACGATCTCAGGTCGATGAACTAACCTGTACACATGTCACCAGGGTACTGCTATCTGACGTCAGGTATAAGACCAACTAGCATGTTCCCGGCGAGTCCTGTCCGGTGTACTCATAAACCAATGAGCACATGTATACATCTTATGTGAACCTACTGACACCAGTGGCTTCTGAGACCGGCCACCGCCCCTCGTCGGGGTCTCGACTGTATACACTAGTCTACTCTGGAGTATCGATGCCCTGTCTCGAAACTCCCATGACTAGGGACCTTTTAAGGATGTGCTTATAGACTACCAGCTCCCACGTATATGATCGCCCTCATACCGCTGGCAGTCAAGAAAGAATCCTAAGGGCTCTATCAACGTGCAATAGTGACCTGTAAGGTCACCTAAAGCAGTACACGATGATAAAGGTAAACCAGATAGCATATTATCATCTTGAGTAAGACTGTCCTACCGGGATAGGTCCTCCCTCAATCATTGCAATCACATGCCTGTGATCCAATAATTGACTCTGAGGGCACTATCTCCAACACATTATTCATTTTATTCTCTTCTTCTTCTTCAAGAAGAAGAAAGCTTTCTAGAAAATTTTCAAGTGAAGATTTAGAGTGAGAAATGCAAATCCAAAGTAAACCCACTTTCTATTTCATCATCCTCTACTACTTGCCATTTAGTTTAGGGTGTTCTCTTCATAAAGTTCTTGACCTAGTGAAGATGGATCTTGAGTTTGAGTCTTCTCGACGTAGATCATTTTCGGCCTCGAAGTCAACGACCTAACCCGCTCATTTCTCCGAAGAAACCATCGCTAGAGTCCGGGATCCCAATGATCGCAGCGAAGGGACGTCAACACGGTGCTTTAGAAGTGAAGCACCGGATCTACAAAGGTTGTAATCCCTTTCACTTGTAGTTAAAATGTTTAACTTTCTAGTTTTCGCATAATCTCTAGTATACGATCTTGGTTAGGGTTGTTCGGCACGACTAATTTTTTTTTTTGAATCGGGCATGATCGATCCCTTGTAGAACCTTGTTAGAGTGCCTAGGAACCCTACACTATGTTGCCTGCTCTACTCACTGTGCTTGCTAAATAAATTTCCAGGTCCCCGAGTTGTAGCAGATTCCCATTTACCATCACAAAGTCTACAAAATATGATATCGCGGTTTTCTAGATTTTCGAATTGGGGTTCTAATCTCTGATTCAGTCCACTATATCATCACTACAGGGGTTATAAGGTCTCTGCTAACCTTAATTACACTTCACAACTCAAGAATCCTACAAACCCTAACTTGAAATTTTCAAAGTTCACTAAACCCCACTTAATCAATTCTAAACTAATATAGGTGCTAAAGTTAATGAAATACAATTATAATGATAAAGGAATTACCTCATTTGGCAACTCAAGAAATTTCTTGAGTTTCCCAAAGTGCTAAAAATCCATCCTTTCTTGGTCCAAAGTGTATGTATTGGGCTTGTGCATGTTTTTAATGAAATGGAGATGATGTTTTGAGTTGATTTTGGTGGTTTTGTGAGGGTTGAAGAGGAGGTGATGAGGGTTGCCATTAGAGATGGGAAGACGAGAGAAAAAGATGAGGATGAAGATGAGAACAATGAGCCATGACCAAGGTTTGACCCTTCACCCTCTCTCTCTCTTGCCCATACCCTTTATTTTATCATTTTATTTTTCTTTTCTTTTCTATGAACATGCGGCTATAATGAAGAGAAAGCCATGATAAAATGTAACAAGTGCTAAAAATTGACATGGTGCATGTCACATGCACAAAACTAGTTTAATACACGATTAGCGATATTTAATCGCGATTAGAATTAAAAAGAAATATAATTAATTATATAGCAATCCATAAATGCTCAAATCTTATAAAACACCCTCATTTCAGAAATTTCTATAATTTTCCAATTATTTCCCAATTTATCGGTATTTAATTATACCGCAATATTAAAATATTCCTAATATTTATTATTTAATTATAAATGTTTCCAAAAATAATATTTTATTTTTCTGAAATGTTACGGTAATATGAGCATATCAAGGGAAAACCGCTCTTTTAAATGAATCACGTTTTTAAATATATCATGTGGTTCCCAATTTTATCCAAAATCAAATCCAATATCATATAAAGGTGTACATGTTGCTACAGAAAGGTATGAGTGTATACATGTAAGTATGTACGCATGATGCATTTCATATGCGCAATAGAACAAGAATGAATGTATCAATATCGATAACAATACAATACCGCATATGTGTATAGGTTGTGCGTGTCATGGCAATTACCGACGGTGTTGGTGTAGCATACCTTTAGTGCTCATGCAACATGAACCGTCAGTAATGGTGCAGTGTCCACTAGGTACTCAGTCAAGGCACAACAAGTAATGGTATGTAATGATGCTCATGCACAATCAACATATATAAATATAAACATGCGGCTATAATATCCTATCAAGCCCTGACGCATAACGCCAAACGGGAGATTTCCCCTTAGATGTTAAATCTACTCACCGGTGATCTCGAGCTATGTAAATCCGACCACCTGCTTCCCTTTCTTCGCAGCATCTGAGGTCTCCGCCTGCGATCCTATTAACACAAAACACTATAACGCATGGATTTAGCAAAATACGTAATAATAACGAACACAACGCCAATTTAACGAATCGGTTCCCTTAAGCTACAAAAGGGTTCGCTTAGCGGCTAACGTGCGTGTCGACATCACCAAAACAAACCCACGACAGCAAGCTACCCGAAACACTAAAACTACGTCGGATCAATCGTAACGCACGTCGTCGAAACACTAAAAACTAGCTAATCGATCCCAGATTTTACATACTATCACAACCTAAAAATCTAGCAGTACCAACACCCTAAAACAACTGCAGACAGCTACCCACAAAATTACAACACCCCAATCTACTAACGAATCGGTCGCCGGATTTTACCCAAATGTCGCCGGTCGAACAGTGTCAGGTGGGGTTCATGCTTCAGGTGTACACTCAGGATCTCTAATACAACACTACTACACTACTAGTTTTTCTAGTAAACACTCGTAGTGATAGCAGTTTACAGACATCCTAAAACGACACTAAAAATACGATATCTGCACAAAACTATATCTTTATCGTTCTAAACTGAAACTAATTAGCAACACAACAATAAATGAACCTAATTAACAGCAGAGAGGTCATAACCTAGCCACACTTGCTCAAAACCCTATCTTTCCATGCTCCAAGTGATCCTAGTGGCTTGAACTTGGCTTGTGAAGGGTTTAAGTGAAGTTTAGTGGATATTTTGTGTGAGTTTGTGAATATTGAGTTAGGGTTTGGAGTGAGGGTGTAAGAGAGATAATGAGATGAAGAAAAATGTTGTGAGAGTGAGAGAATGAGGTGAGTGTGAGGATGTATGAGTGTGGGTGACGGATGAGGGAGTGAGGGATGAGTTTAGAGAGAGCCATGCCCTTCACTCCCTTCATTTAATGCATGTCAAGATTGCCTATGCCTCATGATTCCCATGCCACCCCCTCACTCTTTTTTGCTCAAGTCAATATATTTTCAAAAACCCTTTATTTTATTTTAAAAACTAATTAATTAACTAATTACATAATACCGAATGGAATGGGGTTAATATGCCATGGCTACTTAAGCATGGCTTAACACTAATTAACCTAAGGTTTACATGCACATGTGTGTGCAAGCCCAAAATAAATATTAATTAATTTTTATAAAATATTTGAAAACTATTTTGGTAAACTTTTTATTAAAAACCCGCATTATCGCTTAATTAACACTAATCGCATTCTAAGGTGTTACAATCTTTCCCCCTTAAAGAAATTCGTCCCCGGATTTAAAAATCTTACTATGCGTACCTTGAAAGAGATGAGGGAATTTCTTTCGCATCTCGCACTCGGCCTCCCAAGTGACCTCTTCACTATTCGGGCTACGCCAAAGAACCTTCACAGATAGCATGACCATTGAACAAAGTTTCTTCACCTGCCGATCCAATATAACTACTGGCTGCTCGGTGAATGAATGATCGCGCTCTAGCTAAAAAGTCTGGTGCTGAATCATGTGAGAAGGATCATGATGGTATTTGTGAAGCATAGATACATGGAATATGGGGTGAACATCCGGAAAACTGAGTGGAAGTGCCAAACGATAGGCAACGGTACCAACTCGCTCAAGGATCTCAAAAGGACCTACAAATCTGGGACTAAGCTTCCCTTTCTTCCCAAATCTCATCACGCCCTTCATCGGAGAAATCCGTTGGAATACATGATCCCCCACTGCGAACTCGAGCCTGCGACGACGACGGTTGGCATAAGACTTCTGTCTGCAGTGGGCTGCTCTCAACCTATCCTGAATCTACTGAATTTTTTCTGTAGTCTCTTGAACTAGCTGGGGTCCTAAAATCTTGCTCTCGTTAAGTTCGATCCAACAGACTGGCGATCGACACTTTCTACCATTCAAAGACTCAAAAGGTGCCACCTGAATCGTCTCCTGATAACTGTTATTATAGGAGAACTCTATCAATGGCAAGTGACGATCCCAACTACCACCAAAATTAAGTACATATGCACGAAGCATATCCTCCAGAGTCTGTACAGTCCGCTCTGAATGACCATCGGTCTACGGATGGAAAGCGATGCTAAAGCTCAAACGGGTACCCAAGGCTTCCCGAAGCTTCTACGAAAGATGGCTAGTGAACTGGGTGCCCCTGTCGGATATGATGCATGTGGGAACGCCGTGCAAATGCACAAACTCATCAATGTACAACTGAGCATACTGAGCATAACCGAAAGTGTTCCTTACTAGAAGGAAGTGAGCCGCTTTCATCAACCGGTCAACTATCACCCAAATGGAGTCATACACTCGACTGAACCTGGGTAGACCCACAACGAAATCCATGGAAATCTGCTCCCATTTCTACTCCGGAACGGGTAAAGGTTGCAACTCTCCTGCCGGTTGTAGGGTTCCTAGGCACACACAAGAGGTTCCACAAGGCATCAACCATGCCAAATTCAAAAATTATGTGCCGAGAAACCCTAATGAAGATCGTTAACTAGAGATTAGGCGAAACAAAAAGCTAGAAAATCACATTTACACTAAGTGAAAGGGATTACAACCTTTGTAGATCCGGTCCTCCACTTCTAAAGCTCCGTGTTGACGTCCCTCCTCTGTGATCATCGGATCCCGGACTCTAGCGATGGTTTCGTCGGAGAAATGATCGGGCTAGGTCATTGATTTCGAGGCCGAAGATGATCTACGTCGGGGAGACTCAAACTCATGCTATTCCTTCACTTGGTCAAAAACATTATGAAAAGAACACCCTATACTACATGGCAAGTAGTAGAGTATGAAGAAATAGGAAGTGGGTTCACTTTAGAATTAGATTTCTCACTCTTTTTCTCATGGCACCATTGGAGCTAGCAAGCTTTTGTGAGTATGATGAAGGAGAAGAAGAAGAAAAGAATTCAAAGAATAATATGAAACTTATCCTTTTAATCTGGGCACCATGGTTGAGTTAATCTCTCATGCATAACTCATGTAGAGATTTAACCAAAGCATTAGGTTAAGGGTTGGGTTAACTAATATCTTGAACAAATGACAAAAGAGTTGACTTTGTCAATGTTTATCAAGCTTCATGAAGCTTGATAACTTTGACCAAAGTCTTACTCTTTTGTTATTTGTTAGGAAAATAGTGAACCCTAATTTAACCTTGATTTGGTTCAAGTCTCATACACACAACTTGTTTGTATCATCAAGCATGATACAAACATGTACACTTGCACATATCACATATAAACAATGTGCACATTCAAGTGAGAAAATCAATCTTAAGTGAACTAATACTAGTTAATGTAAAGTAATATATCAAATATATAATTATACATTAAATCAACACTTGATTTAACGATTCGGTCATATTGTATATAACCGACTAATATCATATAGTAACAACTTATCGAATCAACACTTGATCCGATAACCCGGCTATATCGCATACAACTGATCAATGTCACAAATCGCGAGAATAGAATACAGTATCACATACTGGTTTTATTCTCGGTCCCGCACATATCTCATATGCGCTCCTATTTCGTTTCGCTTGAGCCAGGAAACCCCTGTGTAGGACTCTAAAGACTCGTCTTTACACCGGCAGTAGGTGATGATCATATCAAACACCCACAAGCCGCAAGCGGTCTGCCAATCGTAACGGCCACCCGGGTATTGAGCGATCAGAAGATCAACGAGCATGCCCTCTCATACTCCTGTGAATCCAACCAGTAATCACTACCGTACAGTCCGGTCTGTTCATCTGATATGTCGCATATCTCGCCTAGGGGTGGTAAACGTCAGACCCCAATAACTCGATAAGTCGTGTCGATATGAGGCTCATAACGGTTCGAGAAACTACTGGTAACACTTACCAGTAAATCCTTAAAGTAGCCTTGGCCAAGGACTTCCTGTTATAGCCAATCGAACACTGCGCAACATCCACTCCCTATAACGGGAGAGACGAAACCCCTCCTATCGCTCATTGCCTCCATGTGATTCGGGACTGTACCCAAAAACCACCGTTTTGGACGCCCTCTTGGACGTGGTAATGTGGAAATCAAAGCACAGAGGGAATCACACATGACTCTATGACGATCTCGGGTCTACAGACTAACCTGCACCAGTGTCACCAGAGAACTGCCATCTGACGTAAGGTATAATACCATCTGGGAGTTCTCGGCGAGTCCGTCCAGTGTACCCAGTCTCCACTGAGCACCCGTATATCATCTCTGATTTCAAACACCAATGGATATGGGATCATCCATCGCCCATCTGTATGGGTCGAGAAGGTATACGCTAGTCTAATCTGGTATATCGATGCCCCGTCTCGATACACCCACGACTAGGGACATTGAAGGATGTACTTATGGACTATCATGTCCCCACTACTATGATCCGCATCATAGTCCAGGTAGTCAAGTACACATCCTAAGGGTTTTACCAACATGTAACAGAGTGACAATCAGTGTACACGTTAAACTAAAGAGTAACCAGATAGCATACTATCATATCGAGCAAGAAAGTCATCCCTATATATGTCCAAGCATCCACTACAATATACATCCTATGTATAGTAATGGCCTCTAGGGCATACATATAACTAACAATCTCCCACTTGCACTAGGGCCATCTAATAGCAGTGGTTGTAGTATCTCATACTCAACAATCCCATAAAAGTCTCTCTCTGGAAAAAGACCTTTGGGAGTGGATCCGTCGTGTTGTACTCTGAGTCTGCTCTCCTAACCTCGATCCCCTGGAGATCTACCATCTCTACGATCATGTGACACTGCCTTAGAATATGTCTGGATCACTGATGGGACGGGTGTTCCTTGGCCTAAGCCACATCTCCATTGTCACACAATGGGAGGAACGAAGTTCATCTCATGAACTTATATACACCTAGACTGCCTTTTTGGTAGCATCTTTGGTAGCAATGTATCCAGCCTTTATCGTCTAGTATGCCACGGTATCTAGCTTGGAACTCTTCCAACATACCTTCCCTTTACTGAGGGTAAAGACAATGCCTGCGACTGACATTCAGTCGTCCTTATCACCCTGGAACCTTTCCAGTAATTCTCCCCAGGATCAATTGATACCATCTCACTACAACTAGTGAGTATCCTTATATCCAATTAGATCTATCTAATAGATCCAAAATCCAGGATTCAGGAGGTATCATTATGATCCTATATGGAGAATCCTTGTGATAAGCGGAGATTGACCGAGCGTAGCATAAGAAACTTCTTCTCTATCAAGAGTATGTCACCCACGTACTCTACGAGGATCGCCACCATACTCCCTACTTCCTTTTTGTATATACAAGGTTTCTCTACCATTTTGATGAAGTCAAACTCTTTGACTACCACATCAAAACAGATGTTCCAACTCCGCGATGCCTGCTTTATCACATAAAACATCTTGCACACGTTTCCGCTGCTCCCACTGTCTACGAAGCCCTCTGACTGTGTACTTACAGACTCTCTCTTCTAAAACATCATTTAGAAAAGCAGTCATGACACCCAACCGCCAGATATCGTAGTCATGGTATGTAGCCGTGGCAAGTAGGATCTGGATGGACTTAAGCATGGGTACTTAGAAAAGGTTACATCACAATCCATAGCTGGTCAATGATGCAAACCTTTAACAAGTCTAGCTTTGAAAGTCTCAACTTTTCCATGTACACCAAGTAATCTTCTCAAGATATACTTGCTCTTGATGGGGATTTAACCCTTCAGATAAAGCAACCAAAGTCCATACTTTGTTGGTGTATAAGGATTCCATCTCAGATCGATAAACTTCCAGCCATTCTTACAGAGTCACACTCCTGATGGCCAGCTCGAAACTAGTTGGGTCATCATCTCATGATGCAATCCTCGCTCCCACTGTTATAGAGAAACCGGAGTATCTCTCAGGTGGGTGAGGAACCCTACTAGATCGGCGGAGAGGCTGAGGTTCGTTGGTTGCTATTGAATCCTTTGGTTCTACCAAATCAGCAGCTGCAGTTTGTATTGCTGAAACTCTTTCCAGTTCTACCTCATGTCCACTTATTTCTTCATAAGAAATTCCTTTTCACAAAGGTGGCATGCTGAGAAACAAAATATTTTTGTTCCTCGGTTAGGTAGAAGATATTCCCTTGCGAATGCTTGGGATATCCAACAAACATCCACAGAACTGACTTTGCCTCGATCTTGTCCGGATTATGCTTTTTAGACATAGGCCGGAGAACCCCAAATCTTAACAAACTTAAGATATGGGCTCTTCCCTTTCCATATCTCATATGAAGTGGTAGGCAACCGATTGTTAGGTCCACGTTACCTCTCCCGGTACTTTCGGGGTTGCGGAAACAGCAAAACAAAAAATTTTCTGGACTTGGTAACATGGACCGTAAAAGCCGGATCTTTGCTAAACAATACACTAGCATCCTAACTTGAGATGTTATCTACTCGGTTAGGGATTATACCTCAACTTGAACTCCTTCTCTTCTTGTTGTTCTTCACTTCTTGTTGTTCTTCTCTTCTTGTTGTTCTTCTCTTTGCTTGCTCAATGGTTGATCCGGACTTTGGTCACCTCCGCGGCCTCCTTGAGTCGAAGACGATCCACCAGAGAGATGTACACCGAGCTCCACCTCGAGCCGAGGTAACTAGGGCAAGGAGATTGCTAATCTAAAAGCCCTAGGTTGTGTAGAAGTGATGAAGGGATGGGTTTGTCTTTGTGAAATCTTTATCTCTCAACACATGAGATCAAAAGAAGAGGAGGAAGAAGAAGGAGGAGCAACAACCATGGTTTATTTATTTTTTTCTCACTTGAAAAAACCAAGAGAGAGAATGAGAAAGAAATTATGATACAAAAGAAAATCAAACATGGTTGCAAATAATGCAAAAACATCATTACTTATCCCATCAAGATAATGCTGATGGCTACTTTGAAATGACCATTATCATAATCCAAAATAAAAAGGAAAAGAAAAGAAGAGTGTGGAACCCTCTTGAAAGTCAATGGTCAACACGGCCAATCGGTCAACAAAGTCAAGAGAGGTCAACGGGGTCAAATGGTCAATGCAATTAGCCATCATAAGATTATCACTAATAGGATTAGTAAATGATGTTCGCGGCTCATAATGGTTTTGACTAAACGAACTGTCAAAAACCCTAATGAGTCTGCCTCAAAATGGTTTTGACCGAATCAACTGTCAAAACCCTAATGAGCCTGCCACATAACGGTTTTGGCCGAACCAGCTGCCAAAACCCTAATGAGGCACCTCCTCCTTCATCGCTCCAAAAAACTGTGCATACACACCTGCATCCGTATTCCGTAGAATGCGGATGCACAGAAGACAAAACAAATCCATCCGTGCAATACTAGGATCCGGCTTAAACCAAAGCCTACTAGTACTGCCTGCCCGAACACCATACACACACAAGTATACGTAAGTGATCGCAGCCCTGCCGTAAAACCATACGGCCTCTACACGTTTCGCTCAGTGCAGGGAAACTCTCTGTGTGGGACTCTAAAGACTCGACACTACGCTGGCAGTGGGTTTAACTACAGACCGCAAGCGGCACAAGCTGTACGTAACGGTCCCCAGGTAGATGTCGATAAGAAGACCGATGAGGTAAACCCATCCGAACTCCTACTGAGTCTGTATGTGACAATCTCCGTACAGTCCGGTCTGTTCGTCTGATACATCGCATGTCGGGCATAGGGGGGCGGCAAGCGTCAGACCCCTAATAGCGGTACAAGTCGTGTCGGAGTGAAGCCCAGAACACCCTGAGATAACAATGGAACCTACCAGTATATCTCGGTTGCCCTGGCCAGGGACTACTTGTGTAATGGCTCTCCTAGACAAAGCGCGATGTCAACCCCCAATACCGGGAGAGACGAATCCTGTCTAACCGTCACTGCCTCCAAGTGCTTCGGGACTGCTCCCAACTACTACCTGTTTGCATGACTCAGTAGAGCCGTGGTAGGGTAGTAACCAAAGAACAGTGGGAACACACTCGAGGCGAAGTGGCTGTGTCAAGTCAGCGGACTAAGCTGTACTCATGTCACCTGGGAACTGATAACTGACGATAAGTATAATACCAACCATCAGTTCCCGACGAGTCCTTTCCAGTGTACTCGTAACCTAACGAGCACCCGCATACTATCTCAAGTACGACGTACCGACGGCTGTGGGACAGACCGTCTCCCGTGCTGGGATGAGAAGCGCATACACTAGTCTACTCCGGAGCATCGATGCCCTATCTCGATACTCCCACGACTAGGGACGTGTATAAGGATGTGCTTGTAGATTACCCAGCCCACACGAGTGTGATCTCCATCACAACGCCGGTAATCAAGCAAAGATCCTAAGGGCTCTCCAAATGCGTATATGTGATATAATAAATAAACACACATGTACACATTAAAGCAGAGACAAACCAAGTAGCATACTACTATATTGAGCAAGATTGTCTGTACAACTGTGAATATCCCAAGCTTCCATCAAGTAATATATATACTAGTATGATACAGTAATGGCCTCTAGGGCATATACACTAACAATCTCCCACTTGCACTAAGGCCATGTACTGGCGTATCGAAGACCTATCATCTCGATCTGCCGCTCGAACTGAGTCTGGGGTAAAGCCTTCGTGAATGGGTACGCAGTGTTGTCCTTTGTGTCTACTCTCCGCACCTCGATCTCCTGTCGATCAATGATCTCCCTGATCAGGTGATACCGCCTTAAGATGTGCCTGGATTTCTGATGGGACCTTGGTTCCTTCGCTAAAGCTATAGCCCCATTGTTATCGCAATACAAAGGTATTGGGTCAACAATGGACGAAACCACCTGAAGTTCACTAATGAACTTCTTCATCCAGACCGCCTCTTTTGCGGCATCGCTTGCAGCAATGTATTCAGCCTCCATCGTCGAGTCTGCGATGGTATCCTGCTTGGAACTCCTCCAACATACCGCCCCTCCATTGAGGGTAAACACAAAACACGAGACATACTTGCTGTCATCTTTGTCACTCTGGAAGCTTGAATCGGTAAATTACTCGACCCTGAGGTCTCCATTACCGTAAACCAGGAACATCTCCTTAGTCCTTCTCAGGTACTTGAGAATGTTCTTCACTGCTGTCCAGTGGTCCACCCCTGGGTCTGACTGATACCGGCTTACCACGCTCAACGCGTAAGCTACATCTGGTCTTGTACATAGCATCACATACATTATAGATCCTACCGCCGAAGCGTAGGGTATAGTGCTCGTGCGAACCCTCTCCTCGTCAGTCTTAGGAGACATCTTCTTGGAGAGGGTAATTCCGTGCAATGCGGGTATGCTACCGCGCTTGGAACCCTCCATACTAAATCACTTTAGTACGGTCTCTATGTACCTAGACTGCGAAAGTCCCAATAGTCTCTTAGATCTATCTCTATAGATCTTGATCCCCAGAATGTACGAGGCATCACCCAGGTCCTTCATGGAGAACCTTTGTGACAAAAATAGCTTGACCGATTGTAGCATAGGAATATCATTTCCTATCAAAAGAATGTCGTCCACGTACAAAACTAGGAATACGACAGTTCGTCCTACAATCTTCTTATATACACAGGGTTCATATTCGTTCTTGATGAAATCAAATTCCTTGATTGCCTCATCAAAACAGATGTTCCAGCTCCGCGATGCCTGCTTTAATCCATAAATGGATTTAAGCAACTTGCACACCCTTCCGCTGCTCCCACTGTCTACGAAACCTTCTGTTTGATCCATGTAAACGCACTCTTCCAAACAACCGTTCAGGAAAGCCGTCTTAACATCCATCTGCCAGATTTCATAGTCATGGAAGGCAGCAATGGCAAGTAGGAACCGAATGGATTTGAGCATAGCCACCGGAGAAAAAGTTTCATCATAGTCCAAACCAGGTCTTTGACGAAAACCTTTTGCAACGAGTCTAGCTTTATAGGTTTCCACCTGCCCATCTACACCAAGTTTCCTTTTGTAGATCCATTTGCATCCAACAGGTTCTACCCCAGGTGGAGCAATATCCAAGATCCACACTTTATTGGCGTACATGGACTCCATTTCGGATTGCATTGCTTCCTGCCACTTATCAGAGTCCCTACTGAAAATGGACTGCTTGAAACTGGTAGGGTCATCTTCTTCCAAGATGCAATCCTCTCGATCCCCGTCTATGAGAAAACCGTAGTATCTCTCAGGCGGATGAGAAATCCTACCAGATCTGCGGAGTGGCTAAGGTTCTTCTGGGGTTATTGAATTCTGAGGTTCTGTCAAATCTTCAGTTTCATTTTGTGGTCGCTGAATTTCTTCCAGTTCTACCGAACTCCCACTTGTTTCTTTTGCAAGAAATTGCCACTCTAAAAAGGTTGCGTGGCGAGACACAAACACCTTCTGTTCCTCGGTGTGGTAGAACAGATATCCTGTGGAGTTCTTAGGATATCCCACAAATTTACATAGAACTGAACGTACTTGAAGTTTGTCCGGATTATGTACTTTTACAAAGGCCGGACAACCCCATACCTTAATACGTTTAAGATACGGCTTTTTACCGTTCCATATCTCGAACGGTGTCTTAGGCACAGATTTAGACGGAACATCGTTCAACAGATATGCCGCCGTCAACAGCGCATGTCCCCAAAATGAAAGAGGTAACTCGGCATTACTCATCATGGAGCGAACCATATCCAGTAGGGTACGATTCCTCCGCTCCGATACATCGTTGTGCTGCGGTGTATAAGGAGGAGTAAGCTGAGAGAGAATACCATTCTCTTTAAAGTAATCTAGGAATTCCGTGCTTAAGTACTCCCCTTGTAGCGTTTTGAAAATCGTTTCGGTGAAATTTCGGAAAATCGGTAAAATGAGGGGGTTTTCTGTAAAAAGTCAAAATACAAATATCTTATTATAAAAATTAAATATAAATATTCTAGCTATGTAATTGCTATTATTTGGTGTTTATTGAGCCGCTGGTGAAATTTCAAATTTTCTGAAAAAAATATTATTTTATTATTATTTTAAGCCGTCACTAATACATTTAATTAGGAAAAATTACAAATTGGAATGAGTTGAAACAAATTTTGCGCATCATAAAACATTAAATAAAATTTTATCATGTGGTTTTGGGAACGAAATCATTTGCCAAAACGGTTTAGAAATTATTGAAGAAATAGGCTTTTTTTTAGCGTAAATCGATGTTTCGGGTATTGTATTTATCATTTTTCATCACCCCACACCCGTACCGACACCCACACCCACACAACCCCATTCACTTCTCCCCTTAGCTAAATTCAGCAACCCCCATTTTTTTCCCCACTTGAATTTCAAAGGAAAAGAAATGAAAGAAAAGAAAAGAAAATGGATAAATTAGTTAGACTTTTGACCTTGAATTGACTTTGACTTTCTCCCCATTTTTCTCCACCTCCCTCTCTCTCCTCCCCCACTCATTTTCTGGCCAAAATCTGAACCCCAACAGCCCTTCATTCTTCATCTCCTTCTCTTTAAAAAAGTTCTTCAAAAATGCTTGAAAAATCCAAAAAAAAATCAAGCAAAAATCCAAATCAAAATCCACCTCCTACCCATTTTCCCTTGGCTACCATAGCATGGATCTAGGGATTTAGATTTCAATTTGGGAGGCTAAGTGTGCTTGTGGGTTCTTCAAATTATTTGGGTAGCGGTCGCGGTCGCACACACTTGCACACACCCATCCATACTTGCATACTTTCTTCTTTCTTTTGTGCACATTCGGAAATATATAGTTAGGTGTTCACATAGGTATAGGACTATGTGTTCACATACGGATTTGGGGATGATACTTGGGATTGAGATGAGTCGATGAGATTTGTGTTGAGATTGTGATATCGGTGATATGGCAGGATTCGTACTTGAGGTACGTCCTGGTGTTATAGCGAATCTTGGGGCGACGATACGGATGAATGGTATTATAAATAGGTGGTCGACATGTGATCGTGATAGGAGATGTGTTATGCTAGGATATTGGTCCTAGGCTGTATTGGGCGATGTATACCCCTTGATGATGATATGTGCTGATGATATCGGTTTGTACGAGACTGTCGATCAGTAGTCAGATCATGACTATATTGATGATATTAGTATTGTACTAGACATAGGTCAGTACCTTAGACTATGATCTTTGATAAAGAGGATACCGGATGAATAGTGTGATGAATATGATTTTGACCCGTACCCAGATTTGGGATGCCGTACGACGGATTTACGTACCAGCTATATTGATGATTGATCCGCACTCTTGACTTGGGATGCCTGATTATAGATATGGTATCGGATATGATATTATTGAGGCGGGATCACCGACTATACATATACAAGTATGTATATGTATCGACTCAGATGATAGGCGATTTCCTTACCTGTAGTTCAGCTTGTTAGTTCAGCCGTATAGTTTAGTGTAGTTGTTAGTTTAGATTAGACTTCTTACCTATTTCAAAAACTAACGAATTGTGGGCATTTTTAAAGACAGCTCAAGTGAATCTACGGATATTTCAAAAAAACGACGTATCTTTTCATAAAAACACCGTAGCCCCTATTTTCAAAACCTCATGATTCGTGTTATTTCAAAAGGCACCATTCGTAGGACTTATATTAGATTATTGCAGATTAGTTATCGTTGTGTCTAGTATTCAGCTCCCGCACATTATTGTTGTTCGCTCTGCCTCGCATATTTATTTTGCTGCATATTCCATTATTGATATCATGTTGTTAGGACACCAGCACCATTACCGATGATGCGTATGTACCATGTACACCTACTTGCCGGCTCACACACATCTTTATCGGTAATTGCCATGTCACGTACACTTTAGAGAATATAATTGCTTGACTTAGATTGTTAGCTAGTAGTGTTGACATGATATTAGTGTATTTCCCTTATATGTCATATTAGACATTGTAGTTATTACCTACCACTTCATGCATACTGTTATTCAGTTGTTCATGCCTAGTTCATTATCATTGACATATGCACTTGTGATGATTTCTTGAGATTTATGATATTTCTGGATTTCGGGGAAAGCCGCAAAATCTACAACTTATGATCTTTTAAAATATAAAATGTTGCGGTTTTCTAGTGATGTAAGTGTCGTCCACCTTGAGTTTGCTGTGGTTTTGGAGATCCGTGTCGAGGAGTGGAGGAACCGTCACGGGTACATGGTGGGCCCGGTATGGTACCCCGGGGCAAGAGGAATGTGGTGTTGACGTAGAGCCTGGCTGGGGAGCACTACCTACCGGTGATATTACCCGACGCGTCGGATATCCGGAGGATACCGTCGTGGTCTTGAGAAGGATGGTAGGGGCCGGTCTGGACTGACGGCGCCCTAGATATTGAGATTGAGACATTGATATTTCGAGACAGTGAGATTTATGTTTTGTGTCGATGCTAGACACTGTTGATACTGATTTCATTTATGATACCTCAGTTTAAAAATACGAAGGAAATCTCACTAATTTATGAAAACAGTTTCTTCATTTACATGTATTCTGTTTCATGCATGCATACCTCATTCATATGATATATTGCTACCTGAGGCACTGACACGGGCATATGAAATTACACTCGGGTTAGATATTACCCTAGACATTGTCATAGGCTGCCTGTTATACATATATTTGAAGATATATTATGATCATTGACCTAGGTTGCGTTATTTATGCGATTTCTGTGCGTAGATGTTTTTCTATTCACGAGTTGGCAACTCACCCCCGTTGTGCCCCAGTTTCTTGCAGGTTTGCCGTACAGGTTTCATTACGGTTTTGCGGGCTCAGTTTCATTCGGGTGACTTGCTAGTAGGTGGGTTTTTTCTTGTATCGTACCCATCATATTATCTTGTATATCATTATTCTATTGTATCTAGAAATTCCATCAACCAAACATCTATTTATTGAGATAGAGACCAGTGTTGTTTAGTCTATCGACCTTAGAGTCGCGCGTTGTATTTATACGGATTTCATACTGTTTTGAGTTTCCTTTGAGTTTTTAATCCTCGCCGTTGGCGTTGTATATTATATTGCTTATGTGGTGGTGATCGTCGATTGACGAAGAGCTAGCTCCCGCTTGGGGATGCCTTTTATTGATTTCGTATACTATTCATGTTGTATCCTGTTTGGGAGCCAGTATTTACAAAGGAGACTCTGTCGAAATTTTTAGAAAATACTTGATGTTTTTAAAAAACCGCATAATTTGGCTTATGCTATTAAAACTTCTGGATTTAAATTGGTTTTCCTACTCTCTACTACTCTTCTTGGTTTGGATTTATGGGTTTTCGGCTTACTTAGAATACGTACGCCTTGAGACGTTCGTAGTTTAAGTGCCGGTCAGGTTCCGTACTTTCGGGTCGTGACAAAGTTGGTATCAGAACGTTAGGTTTTACCTTCGGAGTGTAGGATGACCCTTGGTTGATGGAATAGGTGACTAAAGTAGAGTGACGTATCGTTGGTATGTTCCACGGCATATTTACGACACGCCACTCCACTTATGAAGCCTTAGGATGTACATTTCCTTGTTCAGTATTATATTCCTTCCTGATCTAGCCTCATCGGTACTAGTTGGTTTTGCTGCCACGATTACGGGCAGGGAGAGCTACAGCTAGAGTTGCGGTCAGCACGAGCTCGTCACGAACGAGGACTGACCAGGGCATGATTCCGGCGAAACCCGATTGCGGAGATGTGTCTTTTTACTGTGTTTCCGCGCCACGAGCGTTGGCGGATCGCCTTTATGAGATTTCTCGGACGTGCCGATCAGTATCAAAGGATTGGGCCACTGACAGAGGCCAGCCAGATTTTGATGACCGTTGGTGTGTTGCTTACTCCTGATGATTGAAGCACTGTTCAGCGTGCAGACGAGCGAGCCAGTTGTTGCTGCGAGCGACGAGATATCGCCCCATATGTTGGAACTATGGCGGGGCGAATTGTACGAATAGATGATAGATGGTCGCTAGTCACCCGATGATGAATGACTAGGACAGGTGGTTCGTTCGCTTACCCCGATGCGAGGTCATCAGATAGATTGATTCGAGCTAGAGACGACTTCACGCGGAGGCGTTGGGAGTCGACAGAGACGATCGAATGTCAGAAACCTATTTATCCAAGTTTAAAGTAGTCGGAAAGACATGCAGGCAATTCTATGGTCCCTCTAGAAGAATGAAACCCTAACTCGACTTAATGACCGTGTGAAAGCCTTTGAACCTTCGGGTTTGCGGCAGTTCTACGGCGCCATTAGTGAGGCTTGGGTTTGCCCTTCTACGGCTGGACCACCGATGCTGTGGTATGTACTCGATACTATTAAACTGTGCCCAAGAGGTTGAGCTCTTGGGGGATTATGAGGTTTTGACGACTCGATCGGATGGCTCGACTTAATTCGGATGCTAGTTGGTGAGATGCATTCTTGGGAGACTCCAGATACGAGGATAGCCATTGGAGCTCAGTCCATGCAGCCGCGACAAGACGAGTCCAAAGCAGACGACATTAGAGAAAAGTGGAGTAAGAGGTTCGCACCAGATCTAGATGAGATGACGTTCCACTCCGCCGACATCAGAGAGGCGATGCGCATGCCGAGGCATGGTACTTGGACTTACCTTCCAGAAGGAGTCGCGATGAGTATGCAGTCGTTCCAGAGCAAGATGCAGATATAGGAAAGGACAATGACTTCCGGACAGTTGGTAGAGACGAGACATGGAAGAGACCGTGAGCAGGATTCCTTCCAGGATACTGCAGCGATGATACTTGCACCCAGGATCAGATGTGTCACGTGCATTCAGAGAGCCAGAGGCCAACGCCAGTGATATGCTGCCTTGACAGGGCCGATGAGCCGATGGATTGTGAGATTGGTAATCCACGGAGAAGACTTGGACCCAGGAGTGGTCATGTTACGCACACCAGCAGGCCAAAGTTCATGATCATCGACGAGACGTCCCACTAGTGACCGCGACAGTTGGCCCGAGATTCTTAGAGGATGCACTTGAGCGGTACTGTTCCGCCATTATTGATTTCGATGTTTTGGGTGATTTACTCGTATGATCTGATTTTGATGATTGAGGATTTATGATCTTTGCACAGTGTTGCACATGATATTGTTTTCGTGCTTGGGTTTCACATGTTTGCGATTTTACGGTTTTAGACATCTGAGTTGATGTTGTGCGTATATACGCACACGATTTGGTTTTTGCACGCGGTATAGTTCATATATGCTTGCAGTGCAGTGTTACGTATGTTGTGCATTTAGATGCCCTGGATTTTGATTTCGATGGTGATGTTCGATATTTGATTTGTGCACCTTGTGCACCTGATTTGATTTTGCGCATGTTCGGCACTTGATATTGGATTTCATGATTTCGTGCATGATGGATGCACCTGATTTGGAGTTTCGCGCATGTTGGGCGCATGTTTTGAAGTGTGATTTTGGTGCACACCAGATGCACTAAATCGAGATTTTCGTGCATGTCAGATGCACCCGATTTTGCTGTCGGGCACACATGTTGCCTACGACAGATGTTTCGTGCACACCCAATGCACTTATATGTTGTTTCTGTGCGCATGTATGGCACATTCATGGATTTTGATTTCCGTGCGCACCAGACGCACGTAGCATTCATGTGCATATTTTGGAATTGATTTCGTATAGAGCAGTACTTTTTTATGATATTGCTATGTGTTTTCGTACTGAGCAGGACTAGTCAGAGGACAGTACCTGAATATATTTTTGCATGCATTCATAGTTATTGAAGGGACTTCCAAAAAGCGAGCTATAGCCTCAGTATTTACCTACGTGTCTGATATGACACGTAATGTTTAAAATAAGGAGACCCTTCTAAATTGTTTCCAAAACGGCGGAACGTACATTTCAAACAAAGGTATATATGTATACAGTTATTTTCTTATGATAGACGTCCGCCACTGTTCAGTGTTATACGCGTTGCACAACGACTTAAAGAGATTTGGCATGCATTTCCTTCAGATACTTACAGATATAGATTTGATATTTACATGTATAGTTTCAAGTTATATCATATTGGTTTGATTTGGATTTAGCATTGATGTCTTCTCCATGACTCCGATGATTGCGGGATGCTTGACGGAGTTATGATTTGAGTTATATACTCATTTTTCAAGCGCATGCGCTGTGCTACGATTTGTTTTATGTATTTATGATTTCGGAGCCCCGACGACTTGATGGTTTTGCTTAGATGTTTTAGTATTTGGGGGGAGTTTTAATTTAAATTCGGGGACCGAATTTCTTTAAGGGGGGAAGATTGTAGCGTTTTGAAAATCGTTTCGGTGAAATTTCGGAAAATCGGTAAAATGAGGGGGTTTTCTGTAAAAAGTCAAAATAGAAATATCTTATTATAAAAATTAAATATAAATATTCTAGCTATGTAATTGCTATTATTTGGTGTTTATTGAGCCGCTGGTGAAATTTCAAATTTTCTGAAAAAAATATTATTTTATTATTATTTTAAGCCGTCACTAATACATTTAATTAGGAAAAATTACAAATTGGAATGAGTTGAAACAAATTTTGTGCATCATAAAACATTAAATAAAATTTTATCATGTGGCTTTTGGAACGAAATCATTTGCCAAAACGGTTTAGAAATTATTGAAGAAAAAAGGCTTTTTTAGCGTAAATGGATGTTTGGGGTATTGTATTTATCATTTTTCATCACCCCACACCCGTACCCACACCCACACACCCCCATTCACTTCTCCCCTTAGCTAAATTCAGCAGCCCCCATTTTTTTCCCCACTTGAATTTCAAAGGAAAAGAAATGAAAGAAAGGAAAAGAAATGAAAGAAAAGAAAAGAAAATGGATAAATTAGTTAGACTTTTGACCTTGAATTGACTTTGACTTTCTCCCCATTTTTCTCCACCTCCCTCTCTCTCCTCCCCCACTCATTTTCTGGCCAAAATCTGAACCCCAACAGCCCTTCATTCTTCATCTCCTTCTCTTTAAAAAAGTTCTTCAAAAATGCTTGAAAAATCCACAAAAAAATCAAGCAAAAATCCAAATCAAAATCCACCTCCTACCCATTTTCCCTTGGCTACCATAGCATGGATCTAGGGATTTAGATTTCAATTTGGGAGGCTAAGTGTGCTTGTGGGTTCTTCAAATTATTTGGGTATAAATTCTAACCTTTTTGCTTAATGTGTTGTTAATTGCTTAGGTTAGCTTAATTAATTGTTTAATTAGGTTTTTAATTAGTTTTAGGTGCATGATTTAAAATTCAAGAGAGGGGTTTGATTTTAAATTGGTATTTTGTGTTGTGAGATTTAGTTTATGTGATATAATTGACATATTAATGTTATGCTAAATCCAATTTAAGTTGCTAGTTTGCATATTTGTTAATTTAAAAGTGATAATTATATAATTGCTAACTAGGTTTTTGGAAATTTATTAAATGGTTTAAATTAAAATATGATTAAGGTTTCATGACATTATTAGCATTATAAATTTTGGTTTAATACTATTGTATATGCAAAACTAAGCTTAATGGATGAATTGTGAAATTTACTTTAAAAAGTGTAAAAATTGATATGTTTGCAAACTAGAATTTTGGAGTTTATGAAATTTAATGAGATTAAATTATGGGAATTATTTTTATGACTTATTTAAGATATTTAGTGAATATTGTGGCTGCTAGATTCGTTTATACATCGATTTCTATACTAAAACGGTGATTTGTGCTTGCTAGATTTTCGGAAAAATGACTTTTTAAGTGAAATTGGGGTTTTTGTGAATTTTAAGCTATTTTATATTATAATTAGTGCTTGTAATTGTACAAATGAATGTGTTGGGAGCTTTCTCGATGGTTTGGCGTTTGTACGCCGACGTCGAGGGTTTTTAGGTCGATTTGTAAAAGCAACCTTAGGTTTTGACCTATGTGGGTTTCGTGCGTCGTTTTGGTCATGAGTCGGATTTTAATGCGATATGGTGCGTTATGATATGTAGGTACCCCATGTGGACTTCGAGACGACAAGTAAGCGCGTGGCGACGTCGGCACCGGCGAGCGAGGACCAGGTGAGTAGATTTATATCTACGGGGAGATGTCGGGTGGATGGCGTATAGCACCCCCGCAGTTCGTGGTGATGTATAAGAATACGTATACACACATATATATATATTGTTTGAGTTATTGATGATAAATATGGATATTTGGTGTTCTTGGATGATTGAGTGCCGCGAAACCCTAGAGTAGCGGTCGGACACACTTGCACACACCCATCCATACTTGCATACTTTCTTCTTTCTTTTGTGCACATACGGGAATATATAGTTATGTGTTCACATAGGTATAGGACTATGTGTTCACATACGGATTTGGGGATGATACTTGGGATTGAGATGAGTCGATGAGATTTGTGTTGAGATTGTGATATCGGTGATATGGCAGGATTCGTACTTGAGGTACGTCCTGGTGTTATAGCGAATCTTGGGGCGACGATACGGATGAATGGTATTATAAATAGGTGGTCGACATGTGATCGTGATAGGAGATGTGTTATGCTAGGATATTGGTCCTAGGCTGTATTGGGCGATGTATACCCCTTGATGATGATATGTGCTGATGATATCGGTTTGTACGAGACTGTCGATCAGTAGTCAGATCATGACTATATTGATGATATTAGTATTGTACTAGACATAGGTCAGTACCTTAGACTATGATCTTTGATAAAGAGGATACCGGATGAATAGTGTGATGAATATGATTTTGACCCGTACCCAGATTTGGGATGCCGTACGACGGATTTACGTACCAGCTATATTGATGATTGATCCGCACTCTTGACTTGGGATGCCTGATTATAGATATGGTATCGGATATGATATTATTGAGGCAGGATCACAGACTATACATATACAAGTATGTATATGTATCGACTCAGATGATAGGCGGTTTCCTTACCTGTAGTTCAGCTTGTTAGTTCAGCCGTATAGTTTAGTGTAGTTGTTAGATTAGATTAGACTTCTTACCTATTTCAAAAACTAACGAATTGTGGGCATTTTTAAAGACAGCTCAAGGGAATCTACGGATATTTCAAAAAAACGACGTATATTTCATAAAAACACCGTAGCCCCTATTTTCAAAACCCCATGATTCGTGTTATTTCAAAAGGCACCATTCGTAGGACTTATATTAGATTATTGCAGATTAGTTATCGTTGTGTCTAGTATTCAGCTCCCGCACAATATTGTTGTTCGCTCTGCCTCGCATATTTATTTTGCTACATATTCCATTATTGATATCATGTTGTTAGGACACCAGCACCATTACCGATGATGCGTATGTACCACGTACACCTACTTGCCGGCTCACACACATCTTCATCGGTAATTGCCATGTCACGTACACTTTAGAGAATATAATTGCTTGACTTAGATTGTTAGCTAGTAGTGTTGACATGATATAAGTGTATTTCCCTTATATGTCATATTAGACATTGTAGTTATTACCTACCACTTCATGCATACTGTTATTCAGTTGTTCATGCCTAGTTCATTATCATTGACATATGCACTTGTGATGATTTCTTGAGATTTATGATATTTCTGGATTTCGGGGAAAGCCGCAAAATCTACAACTTATGATCTTTTAAAATATAAAATGTTGCGGTTTTCTAGTGATGTAAGTGTCGTCCACCATGAGTTTGCTGTGGTTTTGGAGATCCGTGTCGAGGAGTGGAGGAACCGTCACGGGTACATGGTGGGCCCGATATGGTACCCCGGTGCAAGAGGAATGTGGTGTTGACGTTGAGCCTGGCTGGGGAGCACTACCTACCGGTGATATTACCCGACGCGTCGGATATCCGGAGGATACCGTCGTGGTCTTGAGATGGATGGTAGGGGCCGGTCTGGACAGACGGCGTCCTAGATATTGAGATTGAGACATTGATATTTCGAGACAGTGAGATTTATGTTTTGTGTCGATGCTAGACACTGTTGATACTGATTTCATTTATGATACCTCAGTTTAAAAATACGAAGGAAATCTCACTAATTTATGAAAACAGTTTCTTCATTTACATGTATTCTGTTTCATACATGCATACCTCATTCATATGATATATTGCTACCTGAGGCACTGACACGGGCATATGAAATTACACTCGGGTTAGATATTACCGTAGACATTGTCATAGGCTGCCTGTTATACATATATTTGAAGATATATTATGATCATTGACCTAGGTTGCGTTATTTATGCGATTTCTGTGCGTAGATGTTTTTCTATTCACGAGTTGGCAACTCACCCCCGTTGTGCCCCAGTTTCTTGCAGGTTTGCCGTACAGGTTTCATTACGGCTTTGCGGGCTCAGTTTCATTCGGGTGACTTGCTAGTAGGTGGGTTTTTTCTTGTATCGTACCCATCATATTATTTTGTATATCATTATTCTGTTGTATCTAGAAATTCCATCAACCAAACATGTATTTATTGAGATAGAGACCAGTGTTGTTTAGTCTATCGACCTTAGAGACGCGCGTTGTATTTATACGGATTTCATGCTGTTTTGAGTTTCCTTTGAGTTTTTAATCCTCGCCGTTGGCGTTGTATATTATATTGCTTGTGTTGTGGTGACCGTCGATTGACGAAGAGCTAGCTCCCGCTTGGGGATGCCTTTTATTGATTTCGTATACTATTCATGTTGTATCCCGTTTGGGAGCCAGTATTTACAAAGGAGACTCTGCCGAAATTTTTAGAAAATACTTGATGTTTTTAAAAAACTGCATAATTTGGCTTATGCTATTAAAACTTCTGGATTTAAATTGGTTTTCCTACTCTCTACTACCCTTCTTGGTTTGTATTTCTGGGTTTTCGACTTACTTAGAATACGTACGCCTTGAGACGTTCGTAGTTTAAGTGCCGGTCAGGTTCCGTACTTTCGGGTCGTGACACCCCTCCCCTGTCAGACCGGAGGATCTTGATACTTTTGCCTGTCTGGTTCTCTACTTCGTTTCTGAATTCCTTGAATTTCTCAAAAGCTTCAGATTTGTGTTTCATCAGATACACATATCCGAACCTAGAGAGATCGTCAGTGAATGTGATGAAGTACGAGAACCCACCCCTTGCATGTATAGACATCGGACCACATACATCACTATGTACGAGTCCTAAGAGCTCTGCTGCTCTTTCTCCATGTCCGGTGAACGGAGATTTGGTCATCTTCCCTTTGAGACAAGACTGACAAGTTTCATAAGATGAAAACTCGAACGCATCCAAGAGTCCATCTTTATGCAACTTACTCAGTCTTTTCTGTCCGATATGACCAAGTCTACAATGCCACAAGTAGGATTCATTCATATCTGAATTCTTCCTCTTGCGTGTGTTTTGTATATTGAGAACTGTATTCTGATTTAGAACGTAGATACCATTACACAGTGTACCCTCTGCAACCAGTACCTTATAAAGGTAAATGTTCATGATATTCTTCTCAAGAACAAAGTTATATCCATCTTTATCGAGTAAAGAAACTGATATGATGTTGCAAACCATGGAGGGTACATAGTAGCAATCGTTCAAAATTATAGTCTTGCCATTTGGCAATACTAGGTGATATTCACCGACGGCTGCCGCATTAACTTATGCTCCGTTCGCTACTCTGAGCGACATATCACCCGGTGCAACTTTCCTACTTTTTCTCAGTCCCTGCAATAAATTACAGATATGAGATCCTGATCCGGTATCAAGTACCCAGGAGGTAGGGCTGACCGTAAAACAGTTCTCAATTACAAGAACACCTGAAGTAGATGCAAAACCATGCTTCTTCTTCAACTGGGTATCCTGGAAATCCATACGATCCCCTTTCCCATTCTCATACTTATGACTGTTGTCACAAGTTAGAGCTGAACCAACGTTCCCCAGCCCCGAATAAGAATTCGGATCGGTCAAGCGATACATTTTATTATCTTGATTAGGGCGTGAAAAGGTTGCTGCCTGGAGAGAGAGAAAAGAAACACTCAGCGTATGCTCTTGCAAGATTAGATTGGTTTATTAATTTATCTAACCAGGATGTCTCCCACTGTTTCCTCAAATTCTTCTTAAAACCTTTTTAAAAGAAGAACCAGCCGGGATTTAATTCACGTCACAATACTTGCTTAACCTTTCAGCCAGGCTAGTGTCGGTACTTCGAGGGAGGTTTTCCAACGCTTTCGCGAAGTTCCTTAATTTAAGAACCTCTTTTCCCTGGGGCGTAACCCCGCTAACACCTTTCTAGTCACCTACTAGGTTTATAGCATTGATTGTTAAGTGAAATAATATCCCGAGAGTAATCCAACTCATCAGTGGGATCGGGATCCAACTATCACTGTGTGATGACCTAGATGGAATCCACTCTAGTCACCACACTCCAGAAGGTATGCTAAATCTGCAAGTCTCAGTACTTTTGAAACTCCCGATGTGGTTTTTGCCCCTAGGACCCAAGTGACCTTGACTGAGCCAACATATCAAAGGATCCTAGTCAAGTTCAACCCGTCATTATCTTGACTGCATTAGACCCACCCGTACGAGTCCTTGACTGAGCCAAAATGACCGTACGACTGTCCTAACCAATCACTTTGTATCCTACGGAAAGATATTACATAGCTACCGTACACTACGCCTCGGCTGAGCACGAAATACGTAGCACGAATACTAAGCAATATCAATCCGAAACGACGGAGGGCTACGACTGGGTTTTGGCGAAAACCCGTTAACGTAATGAACTTGATATCGTTGAAGGAACGTGATAAACTTTTTGAAAATATAGTGGCGAAAACTTTTGCTAAAGAGGTCACTCCCTGTGAAGGGATCTCGGCTCTTTCCTCGTCGAATGAGGTGCAGGATACTCCAAAATGAATGCCTCGATGCAAAGCAAGAATAATCGACTATAGTGAAGTTATTACCCTGACGCAAACTTTTGTCCAAGGGGTCACTCCCGATGAAGGGATCTCGGCCATTGCCTCGTCGACTGAGGTGCTGGGCATTCACAACCGAATACCTCGATGCAAAACAAAAGTGAACGTCCTTACAATAACAGCTTTTTGAAAAACTTGTTCCAACAACGTCTTTTAGGTTTATTTTCTTGCATTAGTTCTTTTAATGTGTCCCATCATTTAAATCCTACCATTGCAGAAAACAACCAAAATATGACGTACGCTTATGCCATTCGCATTCTCCACTGGGCCCCGTCATCACCCGTTAGGTTACTTAACTAACGACAGAGCGGGGGCTGGGCTAGCGCGGCTGTAAAACATAAGCAACACCTAAATAGTTATTATATATAGATATACTGCAATGATAGCCAATCCAAATCACAGATGAACACTTTGGATATACTAGGAACCCGCGATTCGTTCAAGCCTGCAACGAAAAGCAGATTACACGGTCGCGATGAATAGCCAATACCCCACCCAAGACACCTACGGGTGCGGCAAACTACCCGCCAAGTACCCGAAGCGAAGCAACCTCCCTCAACGCCATGAGTAGGCCACTCGGCACTTCGAGATACCCGGTAGTTTGTGCACCCCCTCCATGGGTCTATCCTAGGAGCAAAAACAGTAAAAAGAATTATACAATGACGGCTACAACCCCGACCCGGTTGTGCTGCCAAACAAATAATATTACATCAATTTACAAATTATTACATGAATGAAAGAAAAAGAAACTCTCATCTCACATCCATCCCGGCTATTCATCCGCGACAATCCAACGAGTTCATATACACAAACCATCAACAACACAGATCACAGATATGTATAACCCCGACTAATCGACATATAGCGATTAGCCGACGTTCAATACATATGAACATCACAGATTTAACCTTTATAGTCAAAGTATATTGAAGTTCGGAAAAAAATACGGATTTATAGGGCCCCAAAAACAAATTTCTATTCTGAAAAATCTGGGCACATATAAACCATCTTAAAAATCCTAAAACCAAGTCAGAAATACACTGCACCAAAATCGACCCAGTGA
Source organism: Agapanthus africanus (assembly GCA_030015575.1). Taxonomy (NCBI): domain Eukaryota; kingdom Viridiplantae; phylum Streptophyta; class Magnoliopsida; order Asparagales; family Amaryllidaceae; genus Agapanthus; species Agapanthus africanus. Next base: position 179,075,204 of record JASDDO010000031.1, on the reverse strand, counting down.
CTCACCAAGATGGCCGCGGTTCCACGGCAATAGCTTGCTATTGCCGTGGAAACGCGGCTCTTTGGTCGAGTTGCTGGCTCGTTTTTGGTGGCTTTCTTCTAAAAACCCTGAGATGATTTTTAGAGTATGACAAATTTTGTTTTGACCAGAAAAAATTTTAACAGAAACTTGGGGTTTTCGTAACTCGGTTTTTCGATTTTTTCGTTTCGAACTTCGATACACTTCACTACCTAGCTAGTTTATGTTTAGTTAGGTTCTGATACCACTGTTAGGTCCATGTTACCTCTCCCGGTACTTTCGGGGTTGCGGAAACGGTAAAACAAAAATTTTTCTGGACTTGGTAACATGGACCGTAGAAGCCGGATCTTTGCTAAACAATACACTAGCATCCTAACTTGAGATGTTATCTACTCGGTTAGGGGTTATACCTCAACTTGAACTCCTTCTCTTCTTGTTGTTCTTCTCTTCTTGTTGTTCTTCTCTTTTCTTGCTCAATGGTTGATCCGGACTTTGGTCACCTCCGCGGCCTCCTTGAGTCGACGACGATCCACCCGAGAGATGTACACCGAGCTCCACCTCGAGCCGAGGTAACTAGGGCAAGGAGATTGCTAATCTAAAAGCCCTAGGTTGTGTAGAAGTGATGAAGGGATGGCTTTGTCTTTGTGAAATCTTTATCTCTCAACATATGAGATCAAAAGATCAAAACAAGAGGAGGAAGAAGAAGGAGGAGAAACAACCATGGTTTATTTCTTTTCTTCTCACTTGAAAAAACCAAGAGAGAGAATGAGAAAGAAATTATGAAACAAAAGAAAATCAACCATGGTTGCAAATAATGCAGAAACAACATCATTACAAATCCCATTAAGATAAAGTTGATGGCTACTTTGAAATGACCATTATCATAATCCAAAAGAAAAAGGAAAAGAAAAGAAGAGTGTGGAACCCTCTTGAAAGTCAATGGTCAACACGGTCAACCGGTCAACAAAGTCAAGAGAGGTCAACGGGGTCAAATGGTCAATGCAATTAGCCATCATAAGATTATCACTAATAGGATTAGTAAATGATGTTCGCGGCTCATAATGGTTTTGACCAAACGAACTGTCAAAAACCCTAATGAGTCCGCCTCAAAATGGTTTTGACCGAATCAACTGTCAAAACCCTAATGAGCCTGCCACATAACGGTTTTGGCCGAACCAACTGCCAAAACCCTAATGAGGCACCTCCTCCTTCATCGCTCCGAAAAACTGTGCATACACACCTGCATCCGTATTCCGTAGAATGCGGATGCACAAAAGACAAAACAAATCCATCCGTGCAATACTAGGATCCGGCTTAAACCAAAGTCTACTAGTACTGCCTGCCCGAACACCATACGCACACAAGTGTACGTAAGTGATCGCAGCCCTGCCGTAAAACCATACGGCCTCTACACGTTTCGCTCAGTGCAGGGAAACTCTCTGTGTGGGACTCTAAAGACTCGACACTACGCTGGCAGTGGGTTTAACCACAGATCGCAAGCGGCACTAGCTGTACGTAACGGTCCCCAGGTAGATGTCGATAAGAAGGCCGATGAGGTAAACCCATCCGAACTCCTACTGAGTCTGTATGTGACAATCTCCGTACAGTCCGGTCTGTTCATTTGATACATCGCATGTGAGGCCTAGGGGGGCGGCAAGCGTCAGACACCTAATAGCGGTACAAGTCGTGTCGGAGTGAAGCCCAGAACACCCTGAGATAACACTGGAACCTACCAGTATATCTCGCTTTCCCTGGCCGGGGACTACTTGTGTAATGGCTCTCCTAGACACAGCGCGATGTCAACCCCCAATACCGGGAGAGACGAATCCTGTCTAACCGTCACTGCCTCCAAGTGTTTCAGGACTGCTCCCAACTACTACCTGTTTGTACGACTCAGTAGAGCCATGGTAGGGTAGTAACCAAAGAACAGTGGGAACACACTCGAGGCGAAGTGGCAGTGTCAAGTCAGCGGACTAAGCTGTACTCATGTCACCTGGGAACTGATAACTGACGATAGGTATAATACCAACCATCAGTTCCCGACGAGTCCTGTCCAGTGTACTCGTAACCTAACGAGCACCCGTATACTATCTCAAGTACGATGTACCGACGGCTGTGGGACAGACCGTCTCCCGTGCTGGGATAAGAAGCGCATACGCTAGTCTACTCCGGAGCATCGATGCCCTATCTTGATACTCCCACGACCTGGCACGTGTATAAGGATTTGCTTGTAGATTACCCAGCCCCCACGAGTGTGATCACCATCACAACGCCGGTAATCAAGCAAAGATCCTAAAGGCTCTACTAATGCGTATAGGTGATATAATAAATAAACACACATGTACACATTAAAGCAGAGACAAACCAAGTAGCATACTACTATATTGAGCAAGATTGTCTGTACAACTGTGAATATCCCAAGCTTCCATCAAGTAATATACATACCAGTATGATACAGTAATGGCCTCTAGGGCATATACACTAACACCGATTTGATCGGAACCCTATTCAATAGGTATGCAACTTCATAAGTGCATAACTCCCTAAAAGGAAATAGGACACTCAGTAGTACTCATCATAGAGCACACCATATCTAATAGGGTGTGATTGCTCCGCCCCGATACATCGAGGTGCTGTGGTGTATTCGGAGGAGTAATGCTGAGAGAGAATCTCATTCTTAGAATAGTCCAGGAATCCCGTGCTCAAGTATTCTCCTCCTTGATCACATCAAAGGACATAATACTTATACCCGTTTCTGGTTCTCTACTTCTAACTTATATTCTGTGAATATCTCAAAAGGTTCGGACTTGTGTTTCAACAGGAACATATGTCTGAATCTTGAGAGATCATCAAAGAATTTAATGAAGTACAAAGAACCGGTCCTGGCTTGTGTAGACAGGGACCTTACATACATCACTATGTATCAATCCCAAGAGTTTACTAACTCTTTCTCTGCTTCCAATAAACAGAGCTATGGTCATCTTATCTCTGTGACATGACTGGCAAGTTTAACAAGATGTAAATTCAAACTAATTTAAATATGCATCTAAATGTAACTTCAGCCAGTCGGGTCGCATTGATATGACCTAGTCTACAATGCCTCAAGAAGGATTCGTTCATTTCTGAACTCTTCCTCTTGTGTGTATTCTGTATACTAAGAACTGTATTTTGATTTAGAACGTCAATGCTCTTAGATAACGTGCCTGAACCGATCAACTCTTGATATACGAAATGTTCAAAACATTATCCAATCAATACAAAATTATATCCTTCTTTATCTAAATAAAGAGACTGATATGATTTTGTATATCAGGTTCGGTATCTAATAACATTTGTTCAGAATCAATGTATTCTAGTAATACAAGGTGACAGTGACCAACAGACTTGGCTGCAACACTTGCACCGTTTTCTGCCTCATGAAACTTATCACCCCTTCTCAGTTCTTTACCTTTCTGTAGCCCTTGTAATATATTACATATGTGGGATCCTGATCCGGTATCATATACCCAGGACGTAAAGGACATTTGAGAAACAGTTCTCTGTAATAAACACACCCGAAGATGATGCATCGGTATTCACTTTCTTCGTTTGGGCGGCACGGGAAATCTGGTATTCCCCAATTTCCTGCTCTGTCTTATAACAATTGCAAGTTGGAGCGGGACCAACGTTCCCCAGCACAGTAAAACAAGCGGGTTCGGTCAATATATCCGATTTATTATCTTGATTAAAGCGTGACATGGTCGCTACCAGGTAAGAGAGAGAAGCAAACACTCAGCGTATGCTCTTGCAAGATTAGATTGGTTATCTAATATATCTAATCAGGATGTCTCCCACTGTTTTAATCAAATCTTCCTTCAAACCCTAAAAGGAAAGACTAGCCGGGATTAATTACATGCTACAAGTTCGCCAATCTTTCAGCCAGGCCAGTGTCGGTAATTTGAGGGAGATTCCCCGTGCTTTCGCACGAACCTAATTAAAGTAAACCTCGTTTTCTTAGAGACGTAACCCCGTTGACACCTTTCTAGACACCTACTTGATCGGCTAATTGTAATGTGTAAAACTCTCCCAGGAGTAACTCTTACTCGCAACGGGTATCGGGATCCAACTATCTCATAGAAGGTATGCAATCTCATTGCAAATTTCAACACTTCAAATTCCCAATAATATTTTACCCCTAGCGTCCTATGACCTTGACAGAGGTCAACAAACCATAGGCTGCTAGTCAAGTTCAACCCGTCATTTCCTGATTGAAGTAAACCCACCCGCACGACCCTTGACAGAGGTCAACAAGGTCGCACGACTACACTAAATCAATCACATCATATGTTTATACAGATAAGCACTAATCAGCTACCGCACACTACGCCTTGACAGAGGTCAACAAACGCAGCACGAATACTAAATACTACTTATCTGAAATGACGGAGGGCTACGACAGGTTTTAAGAAAACCTTTTGTGTAATGAACTTGATATCATCGTAGAATCGAGTGATTTTTAAATGGAGTGTTTTTTAGGCTTTTCTAGTTTTGCTAAAGGGGTCACTCCCGGTGAAGGGATCGTCGGCCCTTTCCTCATCGAATAAGGTGCAGGATATTTCACAAATATCGCGGTGCAAAGCAAGAACTAGAGCTACCAGTTTTTAAACACGTTTCTACAACATCTTTAGGTTTCTTTTATTTCATTAATCTCATTAATGAAGTCCCATTTTATTATGCTTCACAAGCATCTCTTTTGAAACGAAATCTGCAATATAACATATATCTCATATATATAATATAAACATTCGTCTCAGGCTGTAATATGATCTCATCACAGAACATTGCAGCAGAAGAAACATATATGAAATATTGGATATACTAGGACGTCCGTGTTTTCAGTACGAGCCTGTATAAAACACGGATTCCACGGTCATGATGAATAACCAAACCCACATCCCTAGACCCCTACGAGAGCGGCAAGCAACATTGCCAATTCTAGGGTTAGGAGACCCGGTCTCGACTCCTCGAGATGGTCTCCCACTAGACCCTAGAACCCGGTTACTTGTGCTCCCCGCCTTGGGTCTACCTAATGCGGAAAAGTACATAATATACAATGGCGACATCATCCTCAGACCGAATGTGCCCCAATAAAAGAATATTACATACAAATAAATTTTACAATGAAAAAGAAAAAAACTCTCATCTTATAGTAAACCCCCGACTATTCAAAACGCGACGATCCAATATAACATATCACAGCAACACATAATATCTCATATCATCAACGTAAGCAAGTATGCGTATCCCGGTTGTCGTTGATGTATAGCAACGAAGCCGGCGATACACCACATACTATGCTTACGTTCACAGAAAAGAAAGTGTAAAACTACAACAATTGGAATCCGCAACCTCCTTAGACATTGCATGCCTAACCAAATGAATTCCTTAGACATCGCATCCTAACAATTATAAACCCCGCATTTTAGTCATATTATCGAAAACACTTTTGAATATCAAGTCGGGCAATTCAACAAGATTCCCGACAACCTGATCGAATGCTCGTCGCAAACATTAGTAGACGGTTGCACCCCCAGATGCCGTCGACGAAGTGCACTAAGGCGGAACACCGCTGCCGCGAGAACCCGAACGGATGCTTTCGGCGATGGGGTTCTCCTACAGTCACTTGGTCAGGGCTATGGGGCGTAGCTGTCTATTAAGTTTACCCGGCGAGTATCCGCGTACGCTACGTGATTGCGACGGACTTTTAATCACATCAAAATTCCGTGGCAACCTATCATTTGAGGCTGAACTGCTAGATTTATAACATTCAAATTAGTTATCTCATAACTACCTGTGGATTCCAAATATTGTATCACATTCCAGATAAATAGACAATGTTAAACTTTCCGATCGAATAATCAAACACCCAAGATTTCCCCAATATATATCTCAACACTTGAAATCAGTTTAAAAACATCCATCACATGCCACAATACCAATGGTCCAACCGTAGAAGGGTCAAGCCAACGCCTCACATGTGGCATGCCGTACTGTCGCAAACCCTAAGGTTTAGAGGCAGTTCAAGACGGTCACATAATCGAGTTAAGGTTTTTTGTCTTCTAGAGGGTCCATCGCGTTACTTGCACTACTTAGAACGTTATTAAACTACGGAAAAATCCAACAATTGGAAATTTCCCGGCAGGGGAAAAATTGGGTATTTTTATCCGGTCGAACTTTTTAACATATTCTAAATTATCCGGAAAAGCAAATAGATGAAGTCAAAGTTTCCGATCGAATCATCGAACCCCCAAAACACCCCAGAAAACTCAACTCTTGAGTGCAAATTACAAATTCCCAGAAAACTCAGGATTAAATTATTGACATTGCTGTGCAAATAGTGAATAATGATGGCACTTTATGGCCGCGTAACCGCCGCGTGACCTAGCGTACGGCCGCGGTTCCGTGGCGCCTTGGAAGAGATGGGGTCACGTGCTGCACAGTAATTCATATAAAACCCTGCTGATTTTTCTGTATATTTTTAATTCACAAAATTCCACAGTTACTGAAAATGTATAGAGAGGGTTAATGTTTAGGGTTTCGTGACTCGATCGGATTTCTAACATCGTCTACACATCGCCTAAGGCTCTAGCTAGGCTCTGATACCGCTGTAGGGTTCCTAGGCACACACAAGAGGTTCCACAAGGCATCAACCATGCCAAATTCAAAAATTATGTGCCAAGAAACCCTAATGATGATCGTTAATTAGAGATTAGGCGAAACGAAAAGCTAGTAAATCACATTTACACTAAGTGAAAGGGATTACAGCCTTTCTAGATCCAGTCCTTCACTTCTAAAGCTCCGTGTTGACGTCCCTCCTCTGCGATCATCGGATCCCGGACTATAGCGATTGTTTCTTCGGAGAAATGATCGGGCTAGGTCATTGACTTCGAGGCCGAAGATGATCTACGTCGGGGAGACTCAAACTCAAGCTATTCCTTCACTTGGTCAAAAACATTGTGAAGAGAACACCCTATACTACATGGCAAGTAGTAGATGATGAAGAAATAGGAAGTGGGTTCACTTTAGAATTGGATTTCTCACTCTTTTTCTCATGGCACCATTGGAGCTAGCAAGCTTTTGTGAGCTTGATGAAAGAGAAGAAGAAGAAAAGAATTCAAAGAATAATATGAAACTTATCCTTTTAATCGTGGAACCATGGTTGATTTAAGCTCTCATGCTTAACTCATGTAGAGATTTAACCAAAGCATTAGGTTAAGGGATGGGTTAACTAATATCTTGAACAAATGACAAAAGAGTTGACTTTGTCAATGTTTATCAAGCTTCATGAAGCTTGATAACTTTGACCAAAGTCTTACTCTTTTGTTATTTATTAGGAAAATAGTCAACCCTAATTTAACATTGATTTGGTTCAAGTCTCATACACATAACTTGTTTGTATCATCAAGCATGATACAAACATGTACACTTGCATATATCACATATAAACAATGTGCACATTCAAGTGAGAAAATCAATCTTAAATGAACCAATACTAGTTAATGTAAAGTAATATATCAAATATATAATTATATATTTAATCAACACTTGATTTAAGGATCCGGTAATATTGTATATAACCGACTAATATCATATAGTAACAACTTATCGAATCAACACTTGATCTGATAACCCGGCTATATCGCATACAACCGATCAATGTCACAAATCGCGAGAATAGAAAACAGTATCACATACCGGTATTATTCTCGGTCCCGCACATATCTCATATGCGCTCCTATTTCGTTTCGCTTGATCCAGGAAACCCCTGTGTAGGACTCTAAAGACTCGTCAATACGCCGGCAGTAGGTGATGATCATATCAAACACCCACAAGCCGCAAGCGGTCTGCCAAACGTAACGGCCACCCGGGTATTGAGCGATCAGAAGATCAATGAGCAAGCCCGCTCACACTCCTGTGAATCCAACCAGTTATTACTACCGTACAGTCCGGTCTGTTCGTCTGATGTGTCGCATATCTCGCCTAGGGGTGGTAAACGTCAGACCCCAACAACTCGATAAGTCGTGTCGATATGAGGCTTATAACGGGTTGGGAAACTACTGGTAACACTTACCAGTAAATCCCTAAAGCAGCCTTAGCCAAGGACTTCCTGCTATAGCCTATCGAACACTGCGCAACATCAACTCCCTATACCGGGAGAGACGAAACCCCTCCTATCGCTCATTGCCTTCATGTGATTCGGGACTGTACCCAAAAACCACCGTTTTGCACGCCCTCTTGGACGTGGTAAGGTGGAAATCAAAGCACAGTGGGAATCACACAAGACTCTATGACGATCTCGGGTCTACAGACTAACCTTCACCAGCGTCTCTAGAGAACTGCTATCTGACGTAAGGTATAATACCATCTAGGAGTTCTCGACGAGTCCGTCCAGTGTACCCAGTCTCCACTGAGCACCCGTATATCATCTCTGATGTGAAACACCAATGGATACGAGATCATCCATCGCCCATCTGTATGGGTCGAGAAGGTATATGCTAGTCTACTATGGTATATCGATGCCCCGTCTCGATACACCCACGACTCGGGACTTTGAAGGATGTACTTATGGACTACCATGTCCCCACCAGTATGATTTGCATCATAGTCCAAGTAGTCAAGTACACATCCTAAGGGCTTTACCAACATGTAACAGAGAGACAATCAGTGTACACATTAAAGTAAAGAGTAACCAGATAGCATACTATCATATCGAGCAAGAAAGTCATCCCTATATATGTCCAAGCATCCACTACAATATACATCCTATGTATAGTAATGGCCTCTAGAGCATACATATAACTAACACCGGTCTCTGATGCTCAGCCTTTACTTGATGACAAGTCAGGCACCTCGAAACGAAATCCGAAACATCACTCTTCATCCCGGTCCACCAGTAGATATCTCTCAAGTTACGATACATCTTGGTAGAACCTGGGTGAACACTAAAAGCTGACATGTGCCTGCTTTAGGATCTCACGTCTCAACCCATCGGTATCAGGTACACACAAACATGTCCCGAAACATAGCACACACTGGTCATCAATCAAGAACTCTGAATCTCTACCTTGCCGAACCTGCGCAAGAATCTCAGACGAACGGGCATCGTCCTGTTGTGCCTCACGAATACGATCAAGTAGAAGTGGACGGGCACGGACATGAGCAAGCTGTCCCCCAGTGGATGTGACCTGAAACTGTACTCTACTGTCTCACAAGATCTTCCAATCTGCAGAATACTGTCTCTGAACCGCACTCAACTGTGACAAGCAAGCCCCGGGCCTACGACTCAAAGCATCGGCTACCACATTCGCCTTACCCGGGTGATAAAGGATCTCACAATCATAATCGTTTACAAGCTCCATCCAACGACGTTGTATCAAATTCAGATCCCGCTGCTAGAATATGTACTTTAAGCTCTGGTGGTCCATGAAAATTTGACACGACTTCCCGTACAAGTAGTGTCTCCAAATCTTAAGCGCAAAGACCACATCGACCATCTCAAGATCATGAGTGGGATAATTTTGCTCGTTCTTATTCAACTGCCGGGAAGCATAAGCGATAACTCTATCATGCTGCATCAATATACAACCGAGACACACTCAAGAACCATCACAGAAAATGACAAACCCGCCCGATCCAAATGGCAAAGATAAAATTGGTGCAGTCGTCAACCGAGTTTTCAACTACTGAAAACTTAGCTGACCAGCCATAGTCCAAAGAAAAGGAACCCCCTTCCTGGTTAGTCCAGTCAGTGGTGCAGCGATACTCGAGAAGTCTTGCAAGAAACGGCGGTAATAACCGGCTAAGCCCAAAATGCTGCGGGCCTCTGTCACTGATCCAGGTATGGGATAAAGCTGTATGGCTTCGATCTTCCTCGGGTCCACACGAATACCGTCTCCCGTAACCACATGACCAAGGAAGTCAACATTATCAAGCCAAAAGGCACACTTCGAGAATTTAGCAAACAGCTGGTGCTCTATCAATGTCTGTAAAGAAATCCTCAAGTGCAGCTCATGCTCCTCTTCACTCTTGGAATAAACCAGAATGTCATCAATAAACACAATAATAAACTGGTCGAGGAACGGCCTAAAAATCCAGTTCATCAAATTCATGAACGCTGCTGGGGCATTGGTGAGTCCGAACGAAATCACCAAAAACTCATAATGCCCGTAACGTGTATGAAAAGCAGTCTTCGGAATTTCATCATTCCGAACCCGCAACTGATGATAACCTGATCTCAAATTAATCTTAGCAAAATGTCCCGCACCCTGAAGCTGATCAAATAAATCGTAAATGCAAGGTAAAGGTTACTCATTCCGCACCGTAACTCGGTTAAATTGACGATAATCAATGCACAACCTCAAACTGCCGTCCATCTTCTTGACGAACAGCGCAGGAGCTCCCCAAGGAAAAACACTCGGACGTATAAGTTCCCTATCAAGAAACTCTTGCAGCTGATCCTTAAGCTCCTTAAGCTCCGCCGGGGCCATCCGGTAAGGTGGTAAAGAAATAGGCCCCGTGCCGGGAATCAGGTTAATGCAAAACTCAATCTCACGCTCTGACGGCAGTCCAGGTAACTCATCGGGAAGTACGTCGGGAAAATCTTTCATGATAGGAATCCAGTCCAATGAATCTACTGTGGCTCCAGTATCATGAATGAAAGCTAAGAATCCACATCCACTTCTCAAAAGACGACTAGCGCAAAGGGCTGAAATCAAACTGTGAGGGGCACCACAACAGTCCCTATACACAACAAGAACTGACTCGCCGGGAAAACAAAACCTGACTGTCTTCTCGCGGCAGTCCAAGGATACGTAGCACTTAGCTAACCAGTCCATGTTCAGGAGAACGTCGAAGTCCAACATCTCAAGAAGGATCAAGTCGACGGACGACTCTCTATCTCCTATACGAACGACACACGACCGAAACACGTGTAGCGCAACAAAACGACTCTCCAACAGGAGTAGTCACGACAAGCGGCTGATCTAGCAACTACGACTCTCGGCACGAAGTGTGTAGAAACATACGAGTGTGTAGATCCCGGATCAAACAAAAGGTGTGCGTCAAAAGAACATACTGAAAGAGTACCTGAAACCACTATATTGGACCCCTGCACGTCCTGATGAGTCAAAGCAAACGCTCGAGCCTATCCTCTGCCGGCAAGTGGCTGTCCTTCGCTTCTGTCACCCCGTCCTCTCTAAACAAACCCTCAGCGACCATGGCCTCTCTAAGCATATGTCTGACGTGGAGCTACAACAGGCGTAAGAGGCAACACTCTCTGAGGTGGAGAAGGTAGTAAGGTAACATATGGAACCGCTGCCTCTCTTTGGCGTATCTCAGTACAATCTAGATCGCGATGATAGAAACTCCCGCACCGGAAACATCCAGACGATAACTGCTGACCCTCCTGGGGATAAGAGCTAAACAACTGGCCTCGTCCCAAGCCTCTGCTACTCCCTCGACCTGAACGAAATCGGTCGCGGCGTCTAAACATCTGTCTCCGTGCTGATACACCAGTATGAACCCTCTTCGGTTCCGTAACGAACGACGTCTCGGAAAGACGCTCCTCAACCAATAGGGCTGCGTTTGCTGCAGCTGAATATGTGTCACAATGTTAGGCGCTGAAAGCGATGAACAACTGGGTAACAGGTGGGACAACCTCCTGTCAATGCGCTCGACTGTCCTCAACCAATGATCTCATCATCTGGCGCAAATCCTGCATATCCGCCTTTAGCCTTGTAATACGATCTAGCGAAGGTGGATCAACCTGCTCCTATACAACGGGCATACCGCCCAGGTCAGTCCTCGTCTTTGACGAGCCAACTCTGACCTCGGCTCTCGCGACCGCTCTCTGCACCCTCGTAGTCTTCGGCGGCATAATGGGTGGAAATGAAAACAGAATTCGATAAGAACACGGAAATAGAATCACAAGGATGTATAAATCACGGAAAGAATTCTAACCAACAAGTCCTAGGGCCACTTAGGCGGAGTACCGTGTCGTAAGTATGCCGCGGAACATACACACGCTACGTCACTCTGTTTAAGCTACCTACTCCATCATACCAAGGTCATCCTACACTCTGAAAGGTAAAACCTAGCGCTCTGATACCAACTTTGTCACGTGCCTAAATTTTGGGTCGTGACAAAGTTTAGGCACGTGACCGGCACTTAAACCACGTAACGTCAATAGGCGTAATGCAATTTAAGTAAGCCGAAACCCAGAAATCTAAACCATCAAAATTGGTAAGTGATGAAAACATTGTGAAAAACATTTGGAAATCTCAAGTAAAATCTTTAAAGTTTAAATTTATTTTCTTAAAAATTTCGGCATCACCTACTTTGTAAAAACTAGCCCCGAAACGGGTACAAACATAAAATATAAGCAAAGCAACATATGATATAAATAAAGCATCCCAAAACGGGACCAAATCACGCCCAAAGGCGGAAACAACCACCACAAGCATGTATACGACGCCGTGGCAAAGAAATGAACAATATAAAGTGAAAATAGCATAAGAGATAAAATTGCATAATAAAAGACAGCTCACACGAGCTCGACACCCAGTCACAAAATATAAAATATCGTCCACACAACTCGTCTCTAAGTCAATACATGAAATGGTAGATGGAGAGTACTAGATACAATGAGGGATATACAATAAATATAAACAGATAACCGCAAAACCCACCTGCAGCAAAACGGCTCACAGCCAACCGTAGCGGTATCCGCTGCAAAAAGACACAATAAGAAGAAACTCTGCCGCGACTACTCTGAGGGTCAAACCTGCAAAACACTGTGGCACAACGGGGGTGAGTTACCAACTCGTGAGTAGTAAGTAACATCGTACAGATAATCGCAGGTATGCACGTACTGCGATACTTTATCACAACCGGGTTATTCTATTCCACCTCTTATAGAGACGCTAATATGGATATGCAACAATCATGGAAGGTACTCTATCAGGTACTATAAATACATGAAGCAATGCTGTAACGTTTCAGAAATCGTTTAGGCGAATTTTACGTTAATCGGTAAATAAATTGTGTTTTCCGTAAAAACCGGGAAATAATCATTTTTCAATATAGACTTGAATGCACCTAGTTTAACTAGGAAATTGCTAGTGTGTGGTATTTATTTAGTTACTTATAATTATTAGTTCAATTGAATATTTTTTCCTAATTAATATATTATTATAAGCTATTATTTATACACTTAATTAGTGGTAATTACAAATTGGAATGGGTTAAATTTACAAATGTGAACCATGTCAACTTAGATACAAGTTTGTAACATGTTCATCTCTTCTCAAATTGTTTCCATGTTCTAGAGTTTTCTAGGATTAAAGAAAATTAGAAAAGACAATGAATTAGAGAATAGATTGATTTGAGATGCATTAATTAACTTTAATGGTTATCATAATTTAGAATTTTCCACACACTCACACAAAACTCTCTCTCTCTTCTCCTTGGCGGAGCCCAATTAGTGGCAGCCCCAAATTTTCCCCACCTCCATTTTCAACTCAAAAAGCTCCAAAAATCCATCAAAAATCCACATGTAATCTCACAAATTCCAAATTAAATCCCTACCCATTATTCATTAGCCTAATCTAGCTTGAATCAAGACGCAAGTTAGCATTTTGGAGGTCATTTTATGAGTCAAAATTTGCAAGTTTGATATGAAGTTGTTGTTGGAGATAGTGCCCTCAGAGTCAATTATTGGATCACAGGCACGTGATTGCAATGATTGAGGGAGGACCTATCCCAGGAGGGCAGTCTTACTCAAGATGATAATATGCTATCTGGTTTATCTTTATCATCGTGTACTGCTTTAGGTGACCTGGCATGTCGCTATTACACGTTGATAGAGCCCCTAGGATTCTTGTTTGACAACCAGCAGTATGATGGTGATCATATACGTGGGAGCTGGTAGTCTATAAGCATATCCTTAAAAGGTCCCTAGTCGTAGGAGTTTCGAGACAGGGCATCGATACTCCATTAGTAGACTAGTGTATACAGTCGAGACCCCGACGAGGGGCGGTGGCCGGTCTCACAAGCCATTGGTGTCAGTTGGTTCACCTAAGATGTATACAGGTGCTCATTGGGTTATGAGTACACCGGACAGGACTCGCCGGGAACCTGCTAGTTGGTCTTATACCAGATGTCAGATAGCAGTTCCCTGGTGACATGTGTACAGGTTAGTTCATCGACCTGAGATCGTCATTTGTCTCGTGTGAGTTTCCACTGTGCTTTGATTGCTACCCTACCACGGCTCAAAGGAGTCGTGCAAACAGGTTTTAGTTGGGTACAGTCCCGAGCCACATGGAGGCAGTGAGCGGATCTGCAGGGGTTCGTCTCTCCCGGTATTGGGGGTGAGGTCGCGCCGTGTCTAGGAGAACCATTACACAAAGCCCTCGGCCGAGTCAGGAGATTTACTGGTAGGTATTCCAGTAGTATCTCAGGGTGTTCTGGGCTACGCTCCGACACGACTTGTACCGCTTTTGGGGGTCTGACTTTTACCAACCCCCTAGGCCCGCCATGCGATATTCATAGACAAACGGACCGGACTGTACGGATATTGTCACTGACAGGCTCAGTTAGGGTGTCAGGATGAGTTCGCTCATCGACGTCCCTTTTGGTCAATAGCTGGTGGCCCGTCACGTATTGGCTTATACCTCTGACGTGCTAGTGGTTGAATCCACAGCCATAGTATTGACGAGTCTATAGAGTCCACCACACTTTCAGTTACTCAAGTTTCGGGCGAAACGCTGAAGAGGCCGTATGGAGATATGGCAGGGTCCGATCAGATACGTGCGGTATTGCACGGATCAGGATCGGACGGTTAGTACTAGTGGCCGTATGGTTATATGGCAGGGTTCGATTAGACACGTGCGGTATTGCACGGATCAGGATCGGACGGATATTACTAGCCGGCTTTGGTTTAAGCCGGATCCTAGTTTAGTACAGTGTAGATTTTGTCTCATTGCATTTGTATCTGGTCAGAATACAGATGCGGGTGTGTATGCACAGTATCGGGGTTTTCCTGTAATTTATTACGGGACCAGTTTTCTGGAGTTGCCAGTTTGCATTCCGTTCCGGCCGGTTTTCCTTTGTTCTTTCCCGGCCGGACTTTTCCGATGGAGGGGGTAATTTGCAGTTTTGCAAATTACTTTTGGGGAGGGGGTTTCTTGCTTATTGGTGGCATCATGATAGTTCTTCATGATGAGATGCTTTCTTAGTCTTTTCCTTGCTTTATGAGATTAGAAAGATTAGGATTGATTTGTATTATGATGGGAGCTTTGCTTTATGATGTGGTCACCTTTTCTTTTTCTCCTACACTCATTTCCCTTCATGAGTTTTGTTTTTATCCCTCCACCATTCTCCTTTTGTAGGGGCCGGCCACATTTCCTATGGGAGAGGAGAGAAAAATGAGAGAGTATGGTTGTTCTCATTTTTATCTATCTCATATTATTCATTCATGCAACAAAAGAGAAACCCTCTCCAAAGTTCTTCATTCCTCCATCAAGGCAACATAACCCCAAAGAGACAAGCATCATCTACACTACATTCTACAGCACATCTTGGGCACGTCGACTTTCCAGCTTCGTGCCCGAGTTGCCTCGGCATCGAGGTGGGAGCCCGTAAAAGATACAGACGATGTGGTGCCCTTCCAGCGAGGAGGCGACGATATGGAGACAAGACTTTCCGCGGGAGATCGGGACGATGACGAGAAGACCGGAGGACTTGGATCACTCGGTATATCTCTCACCCTTTCTCTTGATAGCTAGTATCGGTTAATGGTTTACGATCCGGGTTTTATTGTCCGCGGTAGCGCCAGTTTCCGAGTAAGGAAAATTTTTGATTCCGCATTTTGGCCTCGGTAAGACGGCCGGGGCGCTGCCGTGGCGCAACATGGTATCAGAGCCACGCCATTAACCTTTTCTAGCTTGCTCTAACGTGTTTACAAGTTCGATCGATCGGATTTTCCAAAAACCACATTTCCATGTCGCACTTTCTGTCGATTTTTTCCTTGCTCTAAAAATTATTTGGTATATTGGAAAATTACGTGCAGGGTTTTTTATGAATTCTGTGAAAATTTGGTACGCTGATGTTACTGTAGCGCGGCGGTTTAGCGGCCAAAACCACGTTTTGGCCGCGGAACCGCCACCGTTTTGTGGCCGAACCGTACCAAATTTCTACAGTGGTTTACTGACATGAAAATAGGGTTTCTGGTATATTCTTTTTGGGCCCAGATGTTTTTGAGTGCTACAGTTGTGCTTGGGGCCCACTTCGGAAAATTCAGTCGATCGAAAATTTTAAACATGTTATTTCACAGTATTTACATTATATCTGCGACCGTGAATATCACTTGATCGGTAAATCCTGTCTAACTGCTATAGCCCGGTTAGACAGATTTGCGAACGTGATTTTCGCGTTGATGTTCTGTGTTTATGCTGTGATGTTGCGGATCGGTCGTGGGGATAGCCTGGATGCAATGCTAGTACAGTTTTGTTTTATATGTACATTTGATTTTGCGGGGCGAGCGTCCGACATGTGGACAGCCGTCACTGCCTGTTTGTATTATTCTTTTGGGGCACGACCTGGTTGCGGTCGATGTACCCGTTGTATGTATATTTTACTTTCTGTACTAGGATTACCCCGCGGAGGGGTGCACGGATAGCCGGGTTCTAGAGGGCAACGAGCCCGCATCTCATGGCATTGAGACGGAGGGGGCTTCATTCTAGGATTGGCGGGCTATTTGCCGCACTTGTAGGGGGTACAGGTTGACCCGGGAGGGGTGCCCAAGTTACCGGATTCCATGAAGTGCTGGGTGGTCCATTCACGGTGCTGAAGGGGGCTGCCTCGCTTCAGGTTTTGGCGGGTGACTTGCCGCGCCCGTAGGGGTCTAGGATTTCATTGCACAGGCTATCCACACGACCAGGGGAACGTCGGGTTTCAGCAGCGGCTCTGTGAAACCCGGGGCTTCCAAATATCTGTATTGTTCTGTGATGCTGTATATTTCTGTGATGTTGCATTTTATCACGCCTTGAGCGAAAATAATATATTGGTATATATATTAGTAGATGTTGTATATGTTTTACATCCGCGCTAGTCCAGTCCCCGCTCTGTCGTTAGTTAGCTAACCTAACGGGTAATGACGGGACCCAGTGGCGAATGCGGATGGCATATACGTACATCAGTATATTTTCGTTCTTTGTGGTGTGATCAATTGGTGGGACTGCGTTGATTCGGATCAATGCAAGATAAACAAACCTTTCTGATGTTGTTGGAACACTTTTTCAAAAAGCTGTTATTGCAAGGACGTTCACTTTTGTTTTGCATCGTGGTATTCATTTGGAATATCCTGCTCCTCAGTCGACGAGGCAAGGGCCGAGATCCCTTCACCGGGAGTGACCCCTTGGACAGAAGTTTGCGTCAGGGCATTAACTTCACTATAGCCGATTACTTTTTGCTTTGCATCGTGGTATTCAGTTGGAATATCCTGCACCTCATTCTACGGGGAAAGAGCCGAGATCCCTTCACTGGGAGTGACCTTTTTAGCAAAGGGTTTTCGTCACTATATTTTTATAAAAGCTATGCAGTTCCTTCAACGATATCAAGTTCATTACGTTAAAGGTTTTTCGCCAAAAACTAGACGTAGCCCTCCATCATTTCTTACAAGTATTACTTAGTATTCGTGCTGCGTTTGTTGACTCCGTCAAGGCGTAGGGTACGGTAGCTAAGTGGTGCTTGTTTGTTGCATAAATGGGATTGCTTAGGACAGTCGTGCGGCCTTGTTGACTCCGTCAAGGGCACGTACGGGTGGGTTTAATGCAATCCAGATAATGACAGGTTGAACTTGACTAGGACTCTTTGATTTGTTGACTCCGTCAAGGTCACTTGGGTCCTAGGGGTAAAAATCCACATCGGGAGTTTCAAAAGTACTGAAACTTGCCAGGCATGCGCATACCTTCTGGAGTGTGGTGACGTGAGCGGATTCCGTCACGTTATCATGCGATGAGAGTTGGATCCCGATTCCCACTGATGAGTTGGTTTACTCCTCGGGTGATCCCGACTAATTCTTCTTTCAGGTTTAGGGAAGAATTTGACGTTACAGTGGGAGGTTTCCAGATTAGATAAAGTGATAACCATTCTGATCTAGGTTAGAGCGCACGCCGAGTGTTTCTTTTCTCTCTCTCTTTGGCAGCGACATTTGACCCGACCCTTGACTATGACTCAGTGACCAAGTTGACCGAACCTTCTTAACACAGGCTTTTGGATTGTCAGAGTTGCAAACCTCATTGCCACTCCTACTTTTACCCTTTTCTCCAGGACACACCGTATTACTACGAACGTCCACTTCCATTGGACAAAACCATCGTATGGTTATATACGAACTCGAAGGACTTCGAGGATGGTTTCTGGTTCTGGAGAAAACGAATAGGATTATTCAGTTGTCTTTTCCTTTTACCTTCTCTCAGGTTGCGAGTACTCCTTGGTTTAGGAGATAGTACACCTATTACGCAAATTGGATAGTCTTCTTCCAAACCTTAGGCTGGTGCCGACCGGTAGGGAATGAAGAAAACCAATTAGCATAACGATGGTGTGCAGAAGGTATTAAGTTAAGACAAAGCAAGGGATTAGTGAGAGGGCAAAGTAAATTGTGACTGCTATTCACGATCAAACCAAGTATTCTTCGCCAATCCGAAAATCACCTTTGTATTTCTCCAGGACACTCCGTATCACTACGAAGATCCACAGTTTATTGGATATTCCATCGTATGGTTATATACGAACTCGAAAGGAACTTGTTCCAGTTCGGGGATGGATTCCGGTTCAGGAGAAATAGGAATAAGGTTTATTCGGTTGTCTTTTATCTTCACCTTCTCTCGCATTGCGAGTGTTCCTAGGATTAGGACAGTACACCCATTATGCTTATTGGATAGTCTTCTTCCAAACCATAGGCTGGTGCCGAACGGTAGAGAAGGAAGAAAACCATTTGGTCTAAAGGGGTGAGCAGAAGGTAATGACTAAAGACATAAAAAGGGATTTGGAGAGGTGGCAAAGAATTATACGGTTACAGTCGTGAATCTGGAAGAGGCATTATTAGGAATACCAGGATACCCCATCGAAACATTTCAATGTTTCAGTTTCACTGTGTACTGTTAAAGGAAAACTGATTTCCCGATTAGACACTTGCTCCAGGGTATGTATTTACCAGGAATGATTCTCACATCTGTATGGTTTTACAGATGATGAGTGGGAGTAAGTTATTGGGAATAGGGTGATCATCCTCATTATATCGGGATTCGTTGTAATCGGTGATTTTTGAGGAGATCATCTGGGCTGTTTGCCGGTCGGCAAATATTTGGTTTTGAATATCCGCTGTTGTGCACCAATTTCAAATTGATATATCTGTACGTCTATTTTCATAGAGTGAGATATACCTTTTGATATTATGTCGATGACATTTACCTATATCAGTGGATGGTTAGGTAAGGAGCATTAAACAGCGGTGTAATTCTTCTTAACCATAAGTACAGTTTTCAACCTACAACACACAGTGAAAGAGTTGTTAGACTCAGCGGACTTATACAGAGTATTGTATGTTGTCCAGTGTCCATTAGGACAGAAGGGGTTGGTCCTCATACTATATTTTGTTTACTTTTAACTTCTCTAGTTCTTAGACATGTGTTTCGTAGAAACACAGGGTCTAAGTTTTGAGGAGTTATAGTATTTGAATAGAGTAGAGAACCAGGTGTAGCAAGTATCGGGATTCTTCAAAGTGATCGAAGATGTAGATACTTGTGTATGGTATTCAGTTGATAGTAATGATAAAGAGAAATTGCTTCTTTTTCAGGTTACTCATAATTGGAAGCATTCCTAAGTTGAGTAACGCTGATCGGCCTCCTTCCATTTAGTTGACATGCACTGGAGATAGCTGCATGATTTGAATCTGGTTCAATTAAATCAGTGCCTCTGGTTCTATATTGGATATAGAACAGTTCATATCTTAACGTTGTTAAGGTACGGGGAGTTGTCCGGCTTATGATTAAAACCAGACACTGGACAGCTCAATGCACGTTTCTGTAATGGCTGTTTGTGGGTTGACCCAGGCTATGACGAGGGTTGACTTTCTATCATCTGGCAGATCAATAGAAATATTGTTCTAGACTCGCCACAGTTTTATTAAAAATGGATTTTTTTCAAAAACAGTAGTGGGAGTATGGTAGAACTGGAAGTGATTCCAGAACCGCAAACGATTACTGAAGATTTGATACGGAACCTAAAGATTCAATCTGATTTGACATTCCATTGGCCACTCCGCAGATAAGGTGGGTAACTTCAGGCACCCGAGAGGTACTCCGGTAGCCTCAAGGATGGTGACAGGGAAGTTCTTGTTTACCCAGACTTGCCATTGCTGTTGTTCCAGACTATGAGACCCGGCAGGAGGATGAGTATAGCGTCGTTCTAAACTAGTTTTAGAAGTGCACGTATATATGACTCTGCCAGAGGGTTGTCGTAGTCAGTGGGAGCAGCGGAAGCATTGGTGGACATCAGGCTTATGTCTATTTATAGACTAAAGCAGATATAGCGGAGATAGATCATCTATTTCTGATTTGACAGTCATGGGTTTGACTTCATCAGAATAGGGGATGGATCTGTTGAGAAGGTAGTAGGGTGTGATGTCCTGGTATTTGATGACATACACAGAGTAGGAAGTGATATTCCTATACTACGATCAGTTATACTTTGGTTGCCACACAGTGGTTTCTCCACACAGGACTTGGATATTATTTCAGACATTCTGGTTACTAGATCTTTGGTTTTAGATCTAGATTTGGGTGGTTTCCTAATCTGGGTACCTTGACAGCATTCTATGAGTATTTAGAATGGACGACTCCTGGCACGGTAGTACACCTGCAAGTAATGGAGTCACCCTCTCTAAATGTGTCTTACAGACTAAAGGGGAGAGGGATACGCATGATTGACAGATCACTTGCTTAGGCAATTGAGTCAATCATGACATGTCAAGTACCACACCAGATGTTGTTCTTGTAGTAGATGCAATAAGTTGATATTAATCCAATCCTGGAGAAACAATCGGAAGCAGTTTTTGTTAGTGTTTATGCCCTAGAAGGCCATTACTGTATCATACTAGCTTGTATATTACTTAATGGAAGCTTGGGATATTCACATGTATATAACAGTCTTGCTAAACATGGTAGTATGCTACTTGGTTTCTCTATCTTAATATGTGAGTATACGTATTGATATAGCTCTTAGGATCTTGCTTGACTACCAGCGTTGTGATGGCAGTCACACTAGTGGGGGCTGGGTAGTCTACAAGCACATCCTTATTCAGGTCCCTGGTCGTTGGATTATCGAGATAGAGCATCGATATTCCGGAGTAGACTAGTGTGTACGCTTCTCATCCCAGTTGGGGAGATGGTCTGTCCCACAGCCGTCAGTACGTCGTACTGGAGATAGTATACAGGTGCTCGTTAGGTTACGGGTACACCGAACAGGACTCACAGGGAACTGTTGGTTGGTTTTATACCAGTCGTCAGTGAACAGTTCCCAGGTGACATGAGTGCAGCATAGTCCGCAGACTTGACACTGCTACTTCGCCTCGAGTATGTCCCACTGTTATTAGATTGCTACCCTACCACGGCTCAAAGGAGTCGTGCAAACAGGTAGCAGTTGGGTGCAGTCCCGAGCACTTGGAGGCAGTGGCGGTTAGACAGGATTCGTCCCTCCCGATATTGGGAGTAGATATCGCGCTGTGTCAGAGAGCCATTACGCAAAGTCCCTGGCCAGGGCAAGCGAGATTTGCTGGTAGGTTCCAGTAGTTTCTCAGGGTGTAATGGGCTTCCCTCCGACACGACTTATACCGCTATTAGGGGACTGACGCTTGCCGCCCCCTAGGCCGGATATGCGATAGTCTTGGACGAACGGACCGGACTGTATGGAGATTGTCACATCAGGCTCAGTAGGAGTTCGGATGGGTTTCCTCATCGGCCTTCTTATCGACAACTACCTGGGGACCGTTACGTACAGCTAGTGCCGCTTGCGGTCTGTGGTTAAACCCATTGCCAGCATAGTAGTCGAGTCTCTAGAGTCCCACACAGAGAGTTTCCTATTCCTGGCGAAACGATATAGAGGTCGTATGGTTTTACGACAAGGGTTCGGACGCATACGTGCGTTTACGCGCGTACGACTTTCGGACAGTTTTTACCAGTCGGCTTTGGTTTAAGCCGGTTACTGGTATCCGGTTATTGGATTTTTACAGTCTAAAGTTTTTCCGTATTTTTGCGGATTGGAGGGGCGTTCTCATAATTGTGCGAGAAGCTTCTAGAAGATGGTGACTAAGGAGGTTTAGGTGGCATATACTTTGGATAAGATTTGTGAGTCATGAGAGTGATTCATCATTGTCATTATTGCACCATAAATGATTAATGACTCATGCTAATGAATCACCACTTAACATTTATGAAGCATGCTTATTCATCACATTTATTCATTTATTCTTTAATGAGAATGCTTCATAATATGTTATGATACTCACAATCTTATCTCATAATTTACTCTCACATTCTCTCTCCTCAAGCTCTCATCTTCAAACCCTAATCCTTACACCTCATGTGTTGAGATCAAAGGATTAGAAAGACTAATCAATCCATAACCATCACTCTATTTCATTCTATCTTCTTTGATTAGCAATCCAAGAAGATTAGTTACCTCAAGTTAGAGGTTTAGTTTGGAGTTTTGCTCTCGGGTGGATTGTCTACTACCTAGAGAAGGCCGAGGAGAACAAGGAGATCGTAAAGACGAAGGACTGGTTTCATTAGGTATAATCCCTAAACACAATAGTTATGAAACTCTTTGTGTACGGTTATTTGTAGTTTAGCTTCGATTCAAGCGGTTAGTCGATGTTCGTTCACTAAACAAGTTCGTTTTTGAAAATTCCGCCTCTCCACAAGTATTGGGGTGTAGTACATCGACTTACAGTGGTATCAGAGCCTCGTTATACAATAAATAACTTAATTGCAAATTTGTACGAATTTCGAACGGAAAAACGAAGCCGGAAAACCCTAAAAATATCAGTTTTCTGTCGATTTTAAAATGATGTCCTAAAATTTTTCAGGTATGTGCAGAAAGCTGGAAAAGCATACAGGAGAACACCCAAGAAAATTGGGCCCATGACTCGGCTAAAGAGCCGCGGAAGCGCGGCGGATCCCAAGCGATCCGCCGCGGTTCCGCGGCCGAGTTGCCGAGTCATGAACTCAAATTTCTTGTGTGGGTCCCCTGTGATATTTAGTGTTTTCTGGAATATTTTAATTTTGCTCAGGTTTCAGTTTAACAGAGCAGTTTTTGGAGCAATATTAAAGATGTTTAATCGATCGAAATTGTACAGTATTTGCATATTGTATTATATCTGTGATTGTTTAATGTGTTCGTAAACCTCCCCTAACTGCTAGTATGTCAGTTGGCAGGGGGTTGCACATTTCTGTAATGGTTATATCTGTTTGTGCATATAAACTATATTGGACTGTTGTGGTGTATAGCCGGGGTTTAGTAATGGGTTATTATTTAATTCATTTGTTGTAAATGTAATTTGTTGTAATATTATTTTGCGGGGCACATCCAGGTTGCGGTTGTAGCCACCGTTGTATTATTTCATTTTACTGTTTTTGCTCCTAGGACAGATCCAAGGTGGGGTACACAAACTGCCGGGCGGGTAGTTTGCCGTACCCGTAGGGATCTTGGGTGGGGTAATGGCTATTCATCAAAACTATGTAATCTGTCTTTTCTTGCAGGCTCGAAAGAAATACAGATTGCTTGCAAATCCAATAAAGTTTATCTGTGTTCTGGAATGTATATCATTGCGTCAGACGAATGTAAAATATCTATATATATTGTAGCTATTTTAGATGTCACTTATGTTTTACACCCGCGCTAGCCCAGTCCCCGCTCTGTCGTTAGTTAAGTAACCTAACGGGTGATGACGGGACCCAGTGGCGAATGCAGATGGCATAAGAGGACGTCATATTTTCGTTGTTCTCTGCAATGATAGGTTAATGATGGGACGCATTATCTATAATGCAAAGAAAATAAACCAAGTTTAAATCGTTAGAACAATTTAAAAGAAACCACTCGGTTATTTTAAAAACAGATATTTTTAAATGCGGAGATTTAACCACTCCTTTTAAAAGCTATCAGGTTCCTTAGGTTATATCAAGTTCACTACGTTCACGGTTTCGCCAAAACCAGTCGTAGCCCTCCGTCATTTCTTATGAATGGTTTGTAGTATTCAAGCTATGTTTGTTTGGCCCTTAGTCAAGACATAGTGATTGGTAGCTGCTGGGGTATTCATTTGTTGCATAGATAGATGAGTTGGTTTGGGACAGTCGTATTACTTTGTTTGGCCCTTAGTCAAGAGTATACGGATGGGTTCAAATCAACAGGATAATGATGGGCAGAACTTGACATGTGACTTATGATTTGTTGGCCCTTAGTCAAGATCATAAGAGCATGGGGCAAAAATCAATATCGGGAATTTCTAAAGAAACTGAAATTTGCAGAGAGATGCATACCATTTTGAGTTTGATGAATGTTGGTAGCATTCCTACAGCATTATCAGACGATGATATTTGGATCCCGATCCTACTGTGAGTATATGTTACTTATCAGGATATTCGTCACTTAACGATCAATGCTATAAACCTAGTAGGTGTCCAGAAAAGTGTCAGCGGGGTTACGCCCCCAGAGAAAAGAGGTTATTTAATTAAGGAACTTCGCGAAAGTGTTGGAAAACCTCCCTCGAAGTATCGACACCAGCCTGGCTGAACGGTTAAGCAAGTATTGTACGGTGAGAATAGTCCTGGCTAATTCTTCTTTTATGGTTTGAGGAAGGATTCGAGAAACAGTGGGAGCCATTCAGTTTAGATAAACTAAAAACCACTCTAAACTTGCAAGAGCATCATGCTAAAGAGTTTTCTTCTCTCTCTCCTAATTGCAGCGACCCTGAAAATGACTGGACTTAAGTTACTTTTAGAGAAAAATATACTGACAGGGCCACACTATAAAGATTGGCTGCGGAATGTCAAAATGGCTTTGACCTATGACAAACTGGGGTACGTCCTCACCGCTACGGCACCTGCTGTCCCTGGTCCCAAATCCAGCAATGCGGATAAGGAAATCCGCAAAACCTGGGATTTAGATTGCGCGAAAGCCAAGTGCATCGTGCTTGCCTCGATGAACAATGAACATCAGAGGAGGCACGAGGATATGGACCTTGATGGCATATTTCTCCATACAAAAGAACTTTATGGAGAGCAATCTCGTATAGCAAGATACGAGACCTCAAAGAACTTGTTTCGAGCGAGGTTGGCTGTCGGGTCATCGGTAGGAGAACATGTCCTAAAGATGATCGGCTATATAGAAGAGCTCGCAGACCTTGGGACGACTTTGGATAATAAGCTCTATACAGACCTTATTCTCCAGTCCCTTCCTCACACCTACGCCCAGTTTATCCTGAACTTCAACCTTCAAAGAAAAGAAGTTGAACTTCCGGAACTCCTGAACATGTTAAGGAGTGCAGAGGGCACCTTGAAGAATTCAAGGGAAACACCCGCTATGTTTGTTGGCGGTACATCTTCTTCCGGGTCCAAAGCTAAGGCCAAAGGAAGGAAGAAGAAGGCCGCACCCAGACCTAGAGGAGGTATTAGTAAGGTGGGAGGGAAGGCAAAGAAAAAGATTGCAGTACCGATAGTTGGCCAGGATGAGTGCTTCCATTGTCACAGGAAAGGGCACTGGAAGAAGGATTGCAAGGCGTGGAACGCCAAGAACCAGGAACCGAAGCAAGCTGTTGCTTCGACTTCAGGTGTGTTTGTAATTGAGAATTGTCTGTCGATCAACTCTACTTCCTGGGTATTGGATACCGGATCAGGATCTCATATTTGCAATTCATTGCAGGCACTGAGAAACCGTAGAGTGCTGAAGGAAGGTGATATGACCCTAAAGGTTGCTAACGGAGCTAGCGTGGGAGCTACGTCCGTCGGGGATTATCACCTAGGATTGACGAGTGGACACATTTTGGTTTTACATAACTGTTATTTTGTACCAAGCTTAACGTGTAATATCATATCAGTTTCCTTGTTATCAAATAAAGGTTATGATTTCACGTTTATAAGAGATGTTGTCAACATCCACCTTAATCATGGTTTGATTGGGTCAGGTACACTAAATAACGGGATATGTGTTTTAAACCAACTCCAAATTTTCAATGTCCAGAACACACTAAAAAGAAAGTCTCCAGATTTAAATAAAGCTTTCTTATGTCATTGTAGACTGGGTCACATCAATGAGAGAAGGTTGACTAAGTTGCATAGAGAAGGATATTTGGACTCGTTCGAATATCAATCTTATGACACTTGTCAATCTTGTCTCAAAGGAAAGATGACAAAGACTCCATTCACTGGACAAGGAGTAAGAGCGAGCGAGCTTTTAGGACTCATACACAGCGATGTATATGGTCCAATGTCTACACATGCGAGAGGTGGTTATTCCTACTTCATTACTTTTACAGATGATTTCTCTAGGTATGGATATGTTTTCTTAATGAAGTATAAATCCGAGGCCTTTGAGAAATTCCTGGAATACAAGAGTGAAGCGGAAAACCAAACAGGCAAAAGTATTAAGACACTGAGATCTGATCGAGGTGGAGAATACTTAAGTACCGAGTTCCTAGGTTACCTAAAAGAGATAGGAATTCTCTCTCAGCTTACTCCTCCATACACTCCACAGCATAACGGTGTATCGGAGAGACGGAATCGAACCCTATTGGATATGGTACGATCCATGATGAGTAATGCTGAGTTACCGCGATCTTTCTGGGGTTATGCGCTAGAATCAGCGGCATATCTTTTGAACCAGGTTCCAACCAAGACTATGCCTACCACACCATATCAGATGTGGAGTGGGAAGAAACCCTGTCTAAAACATTTTAGGACATGTGGGTGTCCAGCTTTTGTAAAAAAGCAGCATTCGGACAAGCTCGAGGCACGCTCAGTACAGTGTAAGCTTGTGGGATATCCAAAGAACTCCAAGGGATATTATTTCTATTACGCAGAGGAACAAAAGGTTTTTGTTTCTCGTCATGCACACTTCTTAGAAACTGAATTTTTAGAAAATCAGAAGAGTGGGAGCACAGTAGAACTGGAAGAAATTCCAGAACCACAAGCTGCTACTGAAAGTTTGGTAGAACCAGAGGTTCAAGAAGAACAGAACATTCCCGCACCCCTTCGCAGGAGTAGTAGGCCGTCTCATCCGCCTGAGAGATACTACGGTTTTCTCATAGAGGGGGATAGAGAGGATTGCATCATAGAAGATGATGAACCTACTAGCTTCCAGCAGGCCATCCAGAGCGGCGACTCGGTACGATGGCTAGATGCAATGCGAAGCGAAATGGAGTCCATGTACACCAACAAAGTATGGACTTTGGACTTTGCTCCAGGTGGGGTAAAACCCATAGGATGCAAATGGATCATCAAGAAAAAGATTGGTGTAGATGGGCAGGTGGAAACCTATAAAGCTAGACTTGTTGGAAAGGGTTTTCGTCAAAGACCTGGTTTGGACTATGACGAAACTTTTTCTCCAGTGGCTATGCTCAAATCCATTCGTATCCTTCTTGCAATTTCTGCCTTCCATGATTATGAAATCTGGCAGATGGACGTAAAGACGGCTTTTCTGAATGGAAATTTAGAAGAGTGCGTCTATATGGATCAGCCAGAGGGTTTCAATCAGAGTGGGAGCAGCGGGAAAGTATGTAAGCTGCTTAAGTCCATTTATGGACTAAAGCAGGCATCGCGGAGTTGGAACATCTGTTTTGATGAGACAGTCAAAGAATATGACTTTATCAAAAATCCAGATGAACCGTGCATATATAGTAAAGTTGTAGCCAGAAGTGTTGTATTCCTCGTCTTGTACGTGGATGACATTCTATTGATAGGAAATGACATTCCTATGCTACAATCTGTCAAAGGATTCTTGTCACACAGGTTCTCCATGAAAGACCTGGGTGATGCCTCTTACATTCTGGGGATCCGGATCTATCGTGATAGATCCAAGAGGATGTTGGGACTTTCGCAGTCCAGGTATATCGACACTGTACTGAAAAGATTCAGTATGGAAGATTCTAAGCGCGGTAATCTACCGGCTTGTCACGGAATCACCCTCTCCAAAGAGATGTCTCCCAAGACTGATTTGGAAAGGGAACGCATGTCTATTATACCCTACGCTTCTGTGGTAGGCTCTATAATGTATGCGATGTTGTGTACCAGACCAGATGTAGCTTACGCACTAAGCGTGGTGAGCCGGTATCAGTCAGACCCAGGGGAGAAACACTGGATAGCAGTAAAGAACATTCTCAAGTACCTGAGGAGGACTAAGGAGATGTTCTTGGTTTACGGCGGAAAAGACCTCAGGTTGGAGGCCTTTGCTGATTCCGGCTTCCAGAGTGATAAGGACGATTCCAAGTTCATGTCGGGTTATGTCTTTACCCTCAATGGAGGGGCGGTGTGCTGGAAGAGCTCCAAGCAGGACACCGTTGCTGACTCGACGATGGAAGCGGAGTATATAGCAGCTTGCGATGCCGCAAAAGAAGCAGTCTGGATGAAGAAGTTCCTAACAGAACTTCAAGTGGTTCCTACCATAGTTGATCCAATACCTCTGTATTGCGACAACAACGGAGCTATAGCTTTAGCGAAGGAACCAAGGTCCCATCAGAAGTCCAGACACATCTTGAGGCGGTATCACCTGATCAGGGAGATCATTGATCGTCAGAAGATCGAGGTTCGGAGAGTTGCTTCAGAAGAGAACATTGCTGATCCATTCACAAAGGCCCTACCTCAGACGCAGTTCGAGAGGCTACTCGAGATCATTGGTCTTCGATATGCCAGTACATGGCCCTAGTGCAAGTGGGAGATTGTTAGTGTTTATGCCCTAGAAGGCCATTACTGTATCATACTAGCTTGTATATTACTTAATGGAAGCTTGGGATATTCACATGTATATAACAGTCTTGCTAAACATGGTAGTATGCTACTTGGTTTCTCTATCTTAATATGTGAGTATACTTATTGATAGAGCTCTTAGGATCTTGCTTGACTACCAGCGTTGTGATGGCAGTCATACTAGTAGGGGATGGGTAGTTTACAAGCACATCCTTATTCAGGTCCCTGGTCGTTGGATTATCGAGACAAAGCATCGATATTCCGGAGTAGACTAGTGTGTACGCTTCTCATCCCAGTTGGGGAGATGGTCTGTCCCACAGCCGTCAGTACGTCGTACTGGAGATAGTATACAGGTGCTCGTTAGGTTACGGGTACACCGGACAGGACTCACAGGGAACTGTTGGTTGGTTTTATACCAGTCGTCAGTGAACAGTTCCCAGGTGATATGAGTGCAGCATAGTCCGCAGACTTGACACTGCTACTTCGCCTCGAGTGTGTCCCACTGTTCTTAGATTGCTACCCTACCACGGCTCAAAGGAGTCGTGCAAACAGGTAGCAGTTGGGTGCAGTCCCGAGCACTTGGAGGCAGTGGCGGTTAGACAGGATTCGTCCCTCCTGGTATTGGGAGTAGATATCGCGCTGTGTCAGAGAGCCATTACGTAAAGTCCCTGGCCAGGGCAAGCGAGATTTGCTGGTAGGTTCCAGTAGTTTCTCAGGGTGTAATGGGCTTCCCTCCGACACGACTTATACCGCTATTAGGGGACTGACGCTTGCCGCCCCCTAGGCCGGATATGCGATAGTCTTGGACGAACGGACCGGACTGTATGGAGATTGTCACATCAGACTCAGTAGGAGTTCGGATGGGTTTCCTCATCGTCCTTCTTATCGATAACTACCTGGGGACCGTTACGTACAGCTAGTGCCGCTTACGGTCTGTGGTTAAACCCACTGCCAGCGTAGTAGTCGAGTCTCTAGAGTCCCACACAGAGAGTTTCCTATTCCAGGCGAAACGATATAGAGGTCGTATGGTTTTACGACAAGGGTTCGGACGCATACGTGCGTTTACGCGCGTACGACTTTCGGACAGTTTTTACCAGTCGGCTTTGGTTTAAGCCAGTTACTGGTATCCGGTTATTGGATTTTTACAGTCTAAAGTTTTTCCGTATTTTTGCTGATTGGAGGGGCGTTCTCGTAATTGTGTGAGAAGCTTCTAGAAGATGGTGACTAAGGAGGTTTAGGTGGCATATACTTTGGATAAGATTTGTGAGTCATGAGAGTGATTCATCATTGTCATTATTGCACCATAAATGATTAATGACTCATGCTAATGAATCACCACTTAACATTTATGAAGCATGCTTATTCATCACATTTATTCATTTATTCTATAATGAGAATGCTTCATAATATGTTATGATACTCACAATCTTATCTCATAATTTACTCTCACATTCTCTCTCCTCAAGCTCTCATCTTCAAACCCTAATCCTTACACCTCATGTGTTGAGATCAAAGGATTAGAAAGACTAATCAATCCATAACCATCACTCTATTTCATTCTATCTTCTTTTATTAGCAATCCAAGAAGATTAGTTACCTCAAGTTAGAGGTTTAGTTTGGAGTTTTGCTCTCGGGTGGATCGTCTACTACCTAGAGAAGGCCGAGGAGAACAAGGAGATCCTAAAGACGAAGGACTGGTTTCATTAGGTATAATCCCTAAACAAAATAGTTATGAAACTCTTTGTGTACGGTTATTTGTAGTTTAGCTTCGATTCAAGCGGTTAGTCGATGTTCGTTCACTAAACAAGTTCGTTTTTGAAAATTCCGCCTTCCCACAAGTATTGGGGTGTAGTACATCGACTTACAGTTTTAGGACATAAGTGCGTGTTCTAGTGATGTGATAACGACAGCCTCTTTTAGGAGACGGTTATCACTCCAGGCTTCCAAGGTGACATGGATGGCAGAGTGGCTGTCAGAGTTATAGTTTCTCCTTCTGACGAGGGGCAGTATTTTGGACAGGTGATCCAAGGCAATACTGAGGGAGGCATGGCGCTGGGTACTGATTAAGTTCAGTTATCGATACAGTCTAAGAAGTTTGGATTTGGAGTTCATTCATGAGCTAGGTCCCATCAGATATCCAGACATACTCTAAGACAGGTATTGCTCATTTCGGGAGATGGTTTTCTCTGCGAACTTGAGATATAGAGAGACATAGAAAGAAACATCCAAGCGGATCCACTCACTAAGGCGATTCCTCGAACGCAATAGTTTCGCAAACGAGTTTTGTGAGACTGACTTGTAGAGGAGTTGGGTGTTCGGTATCACACGGGCTGTGAGTATGCGACATCGCAATAATTAGCCTTGAGTGCAAGTAGGAGATTGTTGGAGATAGTGCCCTCAGAGTCAATTATTAGATCAAAGGCACGTGATTGCAATGATTGAGGGAGGACCTATCCCAGGAGGACAGTCTTACTCAAGATGATAGTATGCTATCTGGTTTATCTTTATCATCGTGTACTGCTTTAGGTGACCTGACATGTCGCTATTACACGTTGATAGAGCCCCTAGGATTCTTGCTTGACTACCAGCAGTATGATGGCGATCATATACGTGGGAGCTGGTAGTCTATAAGCACATCCTTAAAAGGTCCCTAGTCGTAGGAGTTTCGAGACAGGGCATCGATACTCCATTAGTAGACTAGTGTATACAGTCGAGACCCCGACGAGGGGCGGTGGCCGGTCTCACAAGCCACTGGTGTCAGTTGGTTCACCTAAGATGTATACAGGTGCTCATTGGGTTATGAGTACACCGGACAGGACTCGCCAGGAACCTGCTAGTTGGTCTTATACCAGATGTCAGATAGCAGTTCCCTGGTGACATGTGTACAGGTTAGTTCATCGACCTGAGATCGTCATTTGTCTCGTGTGAGTTCCCACTGTGATTTGATTACTACCCTACCACGGCTCAAAGGAGTCGTGCAAACAGGTTTTAGTTGGGTACAGTCCCGAGCCACATGGAGGCAGTGAGCGGATCTGCAGGGGTTCGTCTCTCCCGGTATTGGGGGGTGAGGTCGCGCTGTGTCTAGGAGAGCCATTACACAAAGCCCTCGGCCGAGGCAGGAGATTTACTGGTAGGTATTCCAGTAGTATCTCAGGGTGTTCCGGGCTACGCTCCGACACGACTTGTACCTCTTTTGGGGGTCTGACTTTTACCAACCCCCTAGGCCCTCCATGCGATACTCATAGACGAACGGACCGGACTGTACGGATATTGTCACTGACAGGCCCAGTTAGGGTGTCAGGATGAGTTCGCTCATCGACGTCCCTTTTGGTCAATAGCTGGTGGCCCGTCACGTATTGGCTTATACCTATGACGTGCTAGTGGTTGAATCCACAGCCATAGTATTGACGAGTCTTTAGAGTCCACCACACTTTCAGTTACTCAAGTTTCGGGCGAAACGCTGTAGAGGCCGTATGGAGATATGGCAGGATCCGATCAGATACGTGCGGTATTGCACGGATCAGGATCGGACGGTTAGTACTAGTGGCCGTATGGTTATATGGCAGGGTTCGATCAGACACGTGCGGTATTGCACGGATCAGGATCGGACGGATATTACTAGCCGGCTTTGGTTTAAGCCGGATCCTAGTTTAGTACAGTGTAGATTTTGTCTCATTGCATTTGTATCCGGTCAGAATACAGATGCGGGTGTGTATGCACAGTATCGGGGTTTTCCTGTAATTTATTACGCGACCTGTTTTCTGGAGTTGCCAGTTTGCATTCCGTTCCGGCCGGTTTTCCTTTGTTCTTTCCCGGCCGGACTTTTCCGATGGAGGGGGTAATTTGCAGTTTTGCAAATTACTTTTGGGGAGGGGGTTTCTTGCTTATTGGTGGCATCATGATAGTTCTTCATGATGAGATGCTTTCTTAGTCTTTTCCTTGCTTTATGAGATTAGAAAGATTAGGATTGATTTGTATTATGATGGGAGCTTTGCTTTATGATGTGGTCACCTTTTCTTTTTCTCCTATACTCACCTCCCTTCATGAGTTTTGTTTTTACCCCTCCACCATTCTCCTTTTGTAGGGGCCGGCCACATTTCCTATGGGAGAGGAGAGAAAAATGAGAGAGTATGGTTGTTCTCATTTTTATCTATCTCATATTATTCATTCATGCAACAAAAGAGAAACCCTCTCCAAAGTTCTTCATTCCTCCATCAAGGCAACATAACCCCAAAGAGACAAGTATCATCTACACTACATTCTACAGCACATCTTGGGCACGTCGACTTGCCAGCTTCATGCCCGAGTTGCCTCGGCATCGAGGTGGGAGCCCGTAAAAGATACAGAAGATGTGGTGCCCTTCCGGCGAGGAGGCGACGATATGGAGACAAGACTTTCCGCGGGAGATCGGGACGATGAAGGGAAGACCGGAGGACTCGGATCACTCGGTATATCTCTCACCCTTTCTCTTGATAGCTAGTATCGGTTAATGGTTTACGATCCGGGTTTTATTGTCCGCGGTAGCGCCAGTTTCCGAGTAAGGAAAATTTTTGATTCCGCATTTTGGCCTCGGTAAGACGGGCGGGGCGCTGCCGTGGCGCAACAGTTGTGAGGTATAAAATCCTAACCCTAAGCTTTAAATGTTAGATAATTACTTTAATCTAGCTTATTAAGTGTTTAAAATATGGTTTTAATTGGAATTTAGGAAATTCAAGAAAGGATTTTTGTGATCAAGTTAGGGTTTTGATTAGTTGTTGATGGTTGTGATGTATAGTCTCACAAGTTTAGACATGCAAATTTAAGCTAGATGCTAGTTTATTAATTGTTATTTTCCAATTTGTCCAAACTAAGATTTTTGCAATCTAACTTTTATTCAATCTAAAGTGGGTAAGATTAAAAGGTTAGTAAGGGTTTGTGTGGCTTAAGTAAGCTATTATGTGATTATTGTGGCCACTAGTTTTGTTGAAATATCTAGTTTTGAACTAAAATGGTAAATCGATGCTTACTAGGTTTTTGGTATAATTAGACGTGGCTTTTACATGACGTTGTGATGATATATATATTATCTTCTATGATATATATTGTGTTGTGAAAGAACGATTCGTACGATTGGGTATTAGGCTTGGTGGTTTTCACGAATAGTGACCATAATTATGGTTTTGGCTATGTTTTCCGGTATTGGGATTTTTTGTTTTGAGAATTGATATTGTATTTGGTCGTTGGATGTTTGTACGTCAACGACGAGGGTTGTTTGGTTGTTATTGCATGCGAAGGCTATAGGTTCTAACCTATGAGCGCACCGTGTGCCGTATCGATTTTCCGGATTTGGTTTTCATACATGGCGATATGTGTTGATTTATATGTTCCTTCGCATGGATTCCGAGATGACGAAGCGTATTGACTACGGCTGAACGAGGAGTTCCACAGGTGAGTAGAATTATATCTACGGGAGAAGTCGGGTGGATGACGTATAGCACCCCTGCAAATTATGAATGGAAACCGATATATAGAATACAATCGGAGAAACTTATATTAGAAAACTATAGATATGGTTAAAATGATAGTTAGAGATGATATGAATGATTGAATATATATATCGAGATATGAGATGAAAGCTATAGGGATATGAATCTTTGACAAGATATGATAGAAATGATGTCTCGAATTGATATATAAAGTCATAAAGAGCGAATGTGAATCACGACATATTGATATGTAGTTGCAAGAGACTAAGTATGAGAATTGTAGTAGTGTGACGTGAGATCGATAAATACAACATAAAATCTAAAAGATAGTTGCATAAGTAAGATGACTTGACGTGAGATATTAATGTGATGAAAAGAGTATACCATGAGATATGAAATGAGATGTATAAGGATATGCTATGAGATCAATGAATATGATAAGATTGAGAAGAATGTGTTATGAGATCGGTAAAACGAGATATTTATATATAACTATGATATTGATGAGTGATATGACGTACAAGACTTTGATCCGCACCCTCATTGTTGTATAGGTTGATATAATGCCTAATTGTTTAATGCCGCCGTACGATGGATTGTCGTACGTGATGAGTTTTACCTGATGATTAATCCATACCCTTGATTAGAGGATGTCGTACGATGGATTGTACCGTACGTGATGCTGTGAGGCTGGATGTCGATTGACAGATTCACCAACTCGGATAGGCTATAGATATTTAATCCCTGTCTACACCGCTTAGTTTAGCCTTTACGTAGATGTTAGATTAGATACGCGTACCTATTAGCATTTTTCTTGCGATCGACTTGCTGCTACATTCATGATATTCTCATTTCATTATATATATATACCTGTGCTAGTACACCTACACCATTATCGATGATGCGTATGTTACACTTACACAGATTTGCCGGCTCACACATTTTCTTCATCGATAATTGCTATGTTACTTACACAGTAGAGTTGCTACATCATGCTATGCTCACATCATTATGCTATATTGCATGATAAACTTGCTATGCTCACATCATTATGCTATGTTGCATGACATACCTTGCTATAGCTACGCATACACATATGTGGTATTGTATCATTATTGACATTTAGACGTTGATTCTTGTGCTATTGCACATATGAAATGCATCATGCTTACATACTTACATGTATATACATACATCTTGCTAGAGCTACATTTACGCCTTTATATGATGTTGCATTTGATTTTGGAGGAATTGGGAACCGCATGCTATATTTAAAAACTAGATTCATTTAAAAGAGCGGTTTTCCCTTAATATGCTCATATTACTGCTTTATGTTGCATATATCATATTTCATGGATTTACGCATTGAGATACAGATTTCATGTGATTTATGGATTTGAGTAATGTAGGGATATTTCTAGAAAGTATGCATTGTTTTGAAAACCCGGTTTCTCTTAATATGATATTTTGGTGCGTCCACCATTAGTTTCCTCGGTTCTGAGAGTTGTGTTAGAAACTCGATTCGAGACACGGTAGGCACCGTCTGCGGGTACATGGTGGACCCGGTAAGGTACCCGGGGTGAGAAATGATTTTCGTGGAGTAGCCGATGAGCCTGGCGGAGGGAATACTACCTACCGGTGATAGTATTTGGACTCGACGGTTATCCGGAGGATACCGACCGGAGTCGTGAGATGGATATGAGGGCCGACCAGAGTATGCGGTGCCTGAGGGATGATCTGTGGATGCGACGCCTGAGATATGAAGATTTACGTGTCGATGCTGGAAACGGGTTTCATGATGTTTTGAGTGTCGGTGTTGGACACTCAGGTTCCATGATTTGATGTGTCATTGATTGACACACATTCTTTGATATCCTCATATATTTACATGCATATGCTTTCTTTAATTATATTGTTGGACAAGATCCACATGCATACATGCATTGATTATATTGTTGGACGAGATCCACATGCATACAGGCATTGCTTATATTGTTGGACGAGATCCACATGCATATAGGCATTGATTATTGTTGGCATATATGTAGACACGGTCAACCTAGATATCATAGTATTACCTTTATAATATAATTGGCCTAGGAAATCATTGTTTTATTCGATTTCTACTTGCTGATGTTTTCTACTCACGAGTTGGCAACTCACCCCCATTGTGCCACAGTTCCTGCAGGTTGACAGCATGGATCAGTAGCTGCACCGTTGGCACCCAGCTTGCTTTCGGGTGATTTTCTTTGGTAGGTAGTATACATTGGCTCCTGCCACTCTTGTATTATTATCCCTATTGTATCTAGTCAACTCCATCAATCAGAAAACGAGTATTTGTATATGTAGTAAGACTTAGCAAGACTTGATGTTGCGAGACTTAGAGCGATGGGTTATATGTTCTCTTGGTGGGTTTTATGTCTTGCTTTTCATTTTCCTTTGTGTTGATCTTCGCCGTTGGGTGTCGTATACATATATAAGCTTGTAGAGGTTTTTTCCGCCGTTGTGCGTGATTTGCTCCTGTTTGGGGATGATTTATTTATATTCTAAGTTTGTAGCCGTTTTGGGGTTAGTTTTTACAAAAGAGGTGCTGCTGAAATTTTTAAAAAATAATATTTAGTTTAAAGATTTTTACTTAAGGTTTCTAAATGTTTTATCAATGTTTACATTACTTACTTCTTTTGAAAGGTTTAAATTTCTGGGCTTCGGCTTACTTAAGTTACGTTACGCCTGTAGACGTTGCGTGATTTAAGTGCCGGTCATGAGCTAATATTTTCGGGTTGTGACAAATGCATATCGATGAATGTTGAGTATGGGATAAAACATGTCATCATCAATGAATCATCATCGGGTGTCCATCAACGACACCCCAAATCCCAATCCTTCAGGCGTCGTCACCCTGATCGGCCCTCATATCCTGTAAATCTCATGGAACCTGAGTGCCCAATATCGGCACTCGAAAACATCATGAAATACACGTGTACAACATCGACATGCAAATACTCATCTCTAAGGCGCCGCATACCCAGATCGACCCTCAATATATCTCATGTCAAAACACGCAAACGGTATCCTCCGGATATCCGTCGGGCTCTATACAATCACCGTTAGGTAGTAGTCCCTCCGCTGGGCTCACCGCCTTTCTATACGAGTCTTCTTGCCCCAGGATACCATACCGGGTCCACCATGTACCCGCAGACGGTGCCTGAATCGGGTATCTAACACAAGTCTCAGAACCGAGAAAACTTATGGTGGACGCACTGAAATATCAAATCAAGAGAAACCGGTTTTTCAAAACAATGCATACTTTTTTTGAAATAATACCACGGTTCACAAATCCATTAATCACATGAAATCCGTATCTCAATGCGTATGTAACACCTTAGAATGCGATTAGT
Source organism: Agapanthus africanus (assembly GCA_030015575.1). Lineage (NCBI taxonomy): Eukaryota > Viridiplantae > Streptophyta > Magnoliopsida > Asparagales > Amaryllidaceae > Agapanthus > Agapanthus africanus. The sequence continues at coordinate 179,037,272 of JASDDO010000031.1, read as the reverse complement.
GTTAATTAAGTGATAACGCTGGTTTTTAATAAAAAGATTACCAAATTAGTTTTCTCGAACTTTATAAAGATTAATCAATATTTTATTATTATTTTTTGTGCATGTTAACATGGGGGTTGTTTAGTGTTAACCTTGTTTAGTGGCCATAACACTTTAAACAAATCCTAGCCATGTTAAACATGCACTTAGCTTTCTTTGTGAGAGTTATCCTCTTGTTTTGGTTTGGGAGGAGGTGGCTAGGTGAGTCATTAGGGATTTAATGCTTGCATTAATGATGGAGAGGGAGAGAGTAAGTGTAAGGGTGCACTTACCCTATACTCACCCTCTCATCTCTATCTCACCTCAGACTCTCATTCTCTCCCATTCTTATCTCATTCCCAATTATTCTTCGTTTCCTTTTCCCTCAAACTGAACCCTCACCTCTTCATTACAAAACCTTGAAAAACCTTCGTTAAAACTCACTAAAATCCTTCTCAAGTTATGTTTTAGCCACTAAGATCCCTTGGAGCTTGGAAAGCTAGGATCTTTGACCAAGTGTGGATAAGTAATGATCTCAAACTGTAAAGTATGTTTTTTTCATATTGTGTAGCATATTAGTTTCATTTTAGAACACTAAAGGTTTAGTTTTTGTGCACATATCATATTTGGTGTAGTTTGGATCTCGGATGAATCTGCTATCAAAACAGGTGTTTGTTGGAAAAGTTGCCATCACAGTGACCTAGTGTTGTGACCTAGAAGCTACCTAAAAAACCTGAGACCATTCCCTTCCAACATGGCCGCAATTTTATTGCTTCTGGACGCAATTTGTAGCCAGAATGGGGACTGGGTTCTTGAGTCTTGGTCTAAGGGTCTCTTGGGTTGTATGTGGTCTCGTGAAACATGCAACTTTCACCAATTATTTTTGTAGCAAAACCTGAGATCACTTTACTTGTTTCTAGTGTTTCCACTACGCGCGTTATGTTATCCGACACGGTTCGTGTACTTTATGTAGCTATTGCTCATGGGTTTGTTTCGTAGTGTTGCTACGCACGTTAGTCACTAGACGAACTTTTGTGAGTTTGTTTGGAGTTGGTCCGTCGGTCAAACGTAGTTTGTACGTGTTATTGGTCGATTACTAATGTGAACTTGTTATGATTGTTGTATGATTTTAGGATCGCAGGAGGGGACTTCGGACGCTGCGAATAAGTGAAAGCAAGTAGTTGGCTTTACTTAGCCTAAGATAATCGGTGAGTAGATTTAACATCTACAGGGGAATCGCCCGTATGGCGTTATGCGTCTGGGTTAGATTCAATGACATGATTATTAGTTATAAGTATATGTACATAGAGATTGTGCATGAACTTCATTGCATATTATTACTTGTTGTTCCTGGACTTGTACCCATTGGACACTACGCTATTATTGATGGTTCATATTGGACAAGCATAAATTGTTTGCTACACACACACCGTCGGTAATTGCCATGACACGCACAACACATATACATATGTGATATTGTATTGGTTAGGGACAATTGAGACATTGATTCTTATTCCATTGTGCATATGAAATATAGCTTACACATATGCTTTGCATACCTACATGCTTACACATATGCCTTCTTATGCCTACATGCTTACACATATACCTTGTTATAGCTACATGTTCACTTTTATATGATATTGCATGGACTTTGGAGAAATTGGGAACCGCATGATATATTTAATAACTTGATACATTTAAGTAGCGATTTCCCTTGTTATGCTCATATTACTGTTTTATGTTGCATATATTATATTTCATGGATTTACGTATTGAGATATGGATTTCATTTGACATTTTCTTGATTTGAGGAATGTGGTATTTCAAGAAATTATGCATTTTTTGAAAAACCCGGTTTCTCTTGATATGATATTTCGATGGGTCCACCATGAGTTTCTCGGTTCTGAGACTTGTTTTAGATACCCGATTCGAGGAGAGGTAGGCACTGTCTGTGGGTACATGGTGGACCCAGTTAGGTACCCCGGGGCAAGAAGACTCGTATTGTTAGGCGGTGAGCCCGGTGGAGGGAGAACTACCTATCGGTGATAGTATTTGGACACGGCGGTGATCTGGATGATACTGACCGGAGTTATGAGATGGACATGGACCGACCGTTCTGCCGGAGCCTGCGGTCCGATCCCGCAGACGGAGCCCATGATATAAGTATTTACGTGTCTACGTTGGACACTAGTTTTCATGATGTTTTCGGGTGTCGATGTTGGACACTCAGGTTCCATGAGACTTACAAGTTATGAGGGCCGATCTGAGGATGTGATGCCTAAGGTATTGGGATTTGGAGTGTCGTTGTGGGACACTGGTTTTTCCACGATGAGGATTCCGTGATGATGATATGTTTTATCCCATACTCAGCATTTATTAATATGCATTTCTTCATGCTTTAGTAGTGCCTGATGGAGTACCTTTCGTGATTATTGCATATACATATTGCCATATTATACTATCAGTTGCATGTGATAGATTATCGCAGTACATGCATACTTGCGATTACCTGCATCGTGTTATTTACTATTCACGAGTTGGCAACTCACCACCGTTGTGCCACTGTGTTTGCAGGTTGTCCAAGCAGTCGCGACAGGGCTTCTCCTTATCGTATCATCTTTTGCGGCGGATACCGCTACGGCTGACTGTCAGCAGTTATGCTATAGGTGGGTTTTGCGGTTATCCAATGATGCTCATTGTATATCTTTTTTGTGTCTAGGAATCTCCATCTACTACTTTCATGTATTGACTTAGAGACAAGATGTGAGGACGATATTGCATATTATTTAGTGACTCTGGGTGTCGTGCTCGTGTGAGCCGTCTTTTTATGCAGCTTTATCTTTTATGCTATTTTCACTTTATATCGTCCATTTCTTCGCTACGGCGTCGTATATCTTCTTGTGGTGGTTGTTTCCTCCTTTGGGGGAGATTTGCTCCCGTTTAGGGATGCTATACTAATATCTTATGTTTGTAACCTTTTCGAGGCTAGTATTTACAAAGGTGGTGCTGCCAAATTTTAAAGAAAGTAAATTTGGACTTTAAAGAATTTTTACTTGATATTCCCAAATGGTTTCAACAATATTCTTATCACTTACTACTTTTGATGGTTTAGATTCGTGGGTTTTCGGCTTACTTGAATTGCGTTATGCCTGTAGACGTTACATGGTTTAAGTGTCGTCGCGTGCTAAATTTCGGGTCATGACAAAGTTGGTATCAGCGTGCTAGGTTTTACCTTTCGGAGTTTTGGATGACCTTGGTATGATGGAGAAGGTAGCTTAAGCTGAGTGACGTAGTGTGTGTATGTCCGCGGCATAATTACGACACGGTACACCGCCTAAGTGACCTTAGGACTTATTGCTTGAAATTCCTTCCGTTATTATATACATCCTTGTGATTCGATTTCCGTGTTCTTATCGGATCCTGTTTCCATTTATAGCCATTACGCCGCCAAAGACTACGAGGGCTCAAAGAGAGGCAGCGAGAGCCGAAGTCAAAGTTGGCTCGTCTGTGACAAGGACTAACCAGGACGGTAAGCTCGCTGTACAGGAGAAGATTGATCTGCCTTCGATAGATCGTATCACTAGGCTAGAGGCAGACATGCAGGATTTACGCCAGATGTTGGGATCGTTGGTTGAGGCCAGTCGAGCGCAGCGACAGGAGGTTGCCAGCCCTATTTCCCAGTTATTCCTTGCTATCAGCGTACAGCATTGTGTCACGTATACCGCAGCAGTGGACGCATCCCTATAAGATAAGGTGCGTCTTCCCGAGACTTTGGAAGTTCCACGACAAAGGAGGGCTCGTACAGGTGTATCAGCCCAGAGACAGATGTTTAGACGTCGCGGCAGATTTCGTTCGGGTCGCGAGAGTAGCAGAGGCTTGGAACGAGGTCAGTTGTTTAGCTCTAACCCCCTAGAGGGTCAGCAGTCATCGTATGGATGTTTCCGGTGTAGGAGTTTCCATTAACTCGTTAGAAATTATTCCATGGTACGCCAGAGAAGGGCAGCCGTACCATATGTTACCTTACCACCTTCACCTCAGGGATAGTTGCCTTTTGCGCCTGTTGTTGATCCGTGTTAGACTCATGTTCAGGGAGGTCATGGTAGCGGAGTGTGTATTCAGAGAGAACAGGATGGCAGAGGAGGAGTACAGCCAGTTGCAAGTAGAGGGAAGGCACGAGCATTTGCTTCTACTCATCGGGATGCACAGGCGTCCAATGCAGAGTTTTCAGGTATTCTTTTTCGTATGTTCCTTCGATGCGCATGTTTTGTTTAATTCGGGATCTATGCACTCGTTTGTTCTACACACTTCGTGCCTAGGTTGGGCCGAGAGTCGTGTAAGCTAGATCAGTCGTTTGTTGTGATTACTCTTGTTAGTGAATCTTTTGTTGCGTGACACGTGTTTTTGTCATGTGCCAATCGGATAGGAGATAGAGATTCGTCCATCAATTTTATCCTTCTAGATATGTTGAACTTTGACGTTCTCCTAGACATGAACTGGTTAGCTACATACTATGCGTCTGTGGACTGCCGCGAGAAGACAGTCAGGTTTTGTTTTCCCGGCGAGTCAGTTCTTGTTGTTCAAGGGGACCGTGGTGCCGCCCTTCACAGCTTGATTTCAGCCTTTTTTTCTAGTCGACTTTTGAGGAGAGGATGTCGAGGATTCTAGACTTTCTATCATGATACCGGAGCCACAGTAGATTCGTTGGACCGGGTTCCTATCGTGCGAGAGTTTCCGACGTTGTTCCAGATGAGCCGGCGGAGCTTAGGGAACTTAAGGATCAGCTGCAAGAGTAGCTTGTTGGGGGACTTATACGTCCAAGTGTTTCGCCTTGGGGAGCTCCTGTTCTGTTCGTCAAGAAGAAGAACGGCAGATTGAGATTGTGTATTGATTGATCGTCAATTGAACCGAGTTACGGTGTGGAATATATACCCTTTACTTCGCATTGATGATTTCATTGATCAGCTCCAGGGTGCGGGACATTTTTCTATGTTTGATTTGAGATCATGTCATCATCAGTTGCGGGTTCGGAATGATGACATTCCGAAGACTGCTTTTAGTACGCACTACAGGCATTACAAATTGTTGGTGGTGTCGTTTGGACTCACCAATGCCCCAGCAGCGTTCATGGATGTGATAAACCAGATTCTTCAGGCCGTTCCTCGTCCAGCATATTATTGTGTTATTGATGACATACTGGTTTATTCTAAGAGTGAGCAGCACTTGAGGATTGCTTTGCAGACATTGAAAGAGCATTAGCTGTTTGCCAAATTCTTGAAGTGTTCCTTCTGGCTTGATAGTGTTGACTTCCTAGGTCATATGGTTATGGGAGATGGTATTCATATAGACCTGAGGAAGATCGAGGCCGTACAGCTTTGGCCCAGACCTGTATAAGTGACAGAGGTCCGCAACTTTTTGGACTTAGCCAATTTTTATCGCCGTTTCGTACATGACTACTTGTGTATCGCTGCACCGTTGACTGGATTGACCAGGAAGGGGGTTCCTTTTCTTGGAATGAGGCATGAGAGCTGAGTTTTCAGCAGTTGAAGACTCGGTTAATGACTGCACTAGTTCTATCTTTGCCTTCTGGATCGGGCGACTTTGTCGTTTACTGTGATGTTTCGCGAGTAGGGCTCGATTGTGTTTTGATGCAGCATGATAGAGTTATCGCTTATGCTTCCTGACAGTTGAAGGAGAACGAGCAGAATTATCCCACTCATTATCTGAAGTTGGCCACGGGGGTCTTGCGGGGAAGATTTGGAGACACTACTTGTATGGAGAGTCGTGTCAGATTTTCACAGACCACCAGAGTTTAATGTACATCTTCCTGCAGCGGGATCTGATTTTGGGACAACATCGATTGATGGAGCTTGTGAAAGATTAAGATTGTGAGATCCTTTATCACCCGGGCAAAGCGATTGTGGTATCTGATGTTTTAAGTCGTAGTCCCGGGAGTAGCTTGTTTCAGTTGAGCGAAGTTCAGAAATAGTCTTCTGCAGATTTACGGTTCTTGTGCGACAGCTGAGTATAGCTTAAGTTCACCTCCACTGGGGGACAGCTTGCTCATGTCCGTGTCCGTCCACTCCTACTTAATCGTTTTCATGAGGCATAGCCCGGCGTTACCCATTTTCTGAAATTCTTGAGCATGTTCGACAGGGTTGATATTCGGAGTTCTTGATTTATGACCAGGGTGTGCTACGTTTTGGGACTCGTTTGTGTGTACCTGATACCGATGGGTAGAGACGCGAGATCCAAGAGCAGGCACATCAGTCAGCTATCAGTGTTCACCAAAGTTCCACGAAGATGTAACGTGACTTGAGAGATAGTTACGGGTGGGCAGGGATGAAGAGTGGTGTTTCAGATCTCGTTTTCAGGTGCCTGATTTGTCAGCGAGCTAAGGTTGAGCATATGAGACCGGCTGGAGAGTCGCAACTTTTAACCGTTCCGGAATGGGAATGGGAGCAGATCTCCATGAATTTCGTTGTGGGTCCACCTAGGTCTAGTCAAGTCCATGACTCCATTTGGGTGATTGTTGTCCAGTTAACGAAAGCGGCTCACTTCCTTCCAGTGAAGACCACTTTCGGTTATGCTCAGTATGCTCAATTGTACATCGATAAGTTTGTGTGTTTGCACAGAGTTCTTTCATGCGTTGTATCCAATAGAGGCATCCAGTTCACTAGCCGTCTTTGGCAGAAGATTCAGGAAGCCCTGGGTACCTGGTTGAGCTTTAGTACTACTTTCCACCCGTAGACTGATGGTCAGACAGAGCGGACTATACAGACTCTAGAGGATATGCTTCAGTCGTGCGTACTTAATTTTGTTGGCAGTTGGGATCGTCACTTGGCATTGATAAGTTCTTCTACAATAACAGTTATCAGGAGATGATTTAGATGGCACCTTTTTAGGCTTTGAAAGGTAGATTTTGTCGATCGCCAGTCTGTTAGACCGACTGCGCGAGAGCATGATTTTTGGACCCCAGCTACTCAAGAGACTACGGAGATGATCCAGTTGATTCAGGACAGGATGAGATCTGCCCAGTGCAGACAAAAGTCTTATGCCGACCGTCATCATCGCAGGCTTGAGTTTGCAGTGGGAGATCATGTATTCATACGGATTTCTCCGATGAATGGCGTGATGAGTTTTGGGAAGAAGGGAATCTTAGTCCCAGAATTGTAGGTCCTTTTGAGATCCTTGACCGAGTTACTATCGTTGCCTATCGTTTTGCACTTCCACCCAAATTTCTGGATTTTCACCCCGTATTCCTTGTGTCGATACTTCGGAAATACCTTCATGACCCTTCTCACATGATTCAGCACCAGATCATTTAACTAGGACACGATCTTTTTGTTCACCAGCAGCCGATAGTTATAGTGGATCGATAGGTGGAGAAAGTTCGGTTAAAGTTCTTACCATCTGTGAAGTTTCTTCGGCATAGCCCGTCTAGTGAGGAGATCATTTAGGAGGCTGCGAGCGAGATGTGGAAGTTTTTCCCTCATCTCATTGAAAGCACGCATAGTCAGAATTTTAAATTCGGGGACGAATTTCTTTAAGGGGGAGATTGTAACACCTTAGAATGCGATTAGTGTTAATTAAGCTATGACGCCGGTTTTTAATAAAAAGTTCACCAAATTAGTTTTCTCGCATTTTATAAAGATTGATAAATAATTTATTATTATTTGTTTTGGTTTGCACACACGTGTGCATGTTAACATGGGGGTTGTTTAGTGGCCATAACACATTAAAAAAATCCTAGCCATGTTAAACTTGCACTTAGCTTTCTTTGTGAGAGTTATCCTCTTGTTTTGGTTTGGGAGGAGGTGGCCAGGTGAGTCATGAGGGCTTTAATGCATGCATTAATGATGGAGAGGGAAAGAGTAAGTGTAAGGGTGCACTTACCCTACACTCACCCTCTCATCTCTATCTGACCTCACACTCTCAATCTCTCCCATTCTTATTTCCTTCCCAATTATTCTTCATCTCCTTTTCCCTTAAACTGAAACCCTCACCTCTTCATCACAAAACCTTGCACAACTTTCATTAAACCTCATTAAAACCCTTCTCAAGTTATGTTTTAGCCACTAGGATCCTGATTGTAAAGAATTTCTTGGATTGTGTTTATCGAATCAAATAGTCCACGGCAACGGCGCCATTTGATTGTTGATAAAATCTCGTTGTGTGTAAATCGATAGTAAAGAAATAACAACCAAAAATTATTTGACCGCAATCAACTACGGTATCGGATGTAGATTGTTAGTGAGTGCGGATCGTCCACAGGGAAAGTGTAATCGTTCGTCTTTCGAATTAGATGCATTGAAACTTTAAAGAAAGAAAACAAAACAATTCAAGATTTATAGTTGAAGTTCAAGAATGAGAAAAAACTAGATCTAAGAAAGCATTAAAAGATAGAATCAAGAATTGATAGTTTGATGATTTTTCCAAACCAAATCTCAAGAATCGAAATGAGGCTCGTAGGAATCGATCGGATCTATAGATGTGATGTAATCTTACAATTACGTATTTCGATCCTTCGATGAATTGATACTAGATCGATGATGATCGACAAGAATTAGGGATTTCTTGTGAAACTAGGGTTTCATCTTATCCCTTGTTCTTTCGTCGATATCATTCACATTCTAGCTTCTAGTAAATTCAAGAAACGATCGTAGATCCCTAATTTTGAGCGATCACAATCAAGAAAGCATCGCAACGAAACTAGGTCATCGATTCTTGAACTTGCTAGGGTTTACAAAACTCGTAGGACTTAAAAATCGTTTAAAGATTTGTTACATCATTATTCTACAATCGTCTCGACTCCTTTACGAGCGGAGTTTTACTCACACATCACAACAAGAGCAACAATTACAAATTGAGATCTAATCATGATGCAAGAATTAAAAGAAAGCAAGATTAAAGAATTTCACCTTTTATTTATATCAACAATTTAGTTACATTCGCTCAAGAACTACAAGAGGAAGAACTTGATCGTCGATTTGGCTTCGCTCGTCTCCATGGATCGCGGATCGGCTTGGATCACTTGCCCGATTGAAGATCGGCTCGGCTCCTAAAAGGTTGAAGGCTTCTTGCTCGATTGGTACTCAATATCTTGGATTTGGAGTGGAATTAGGGTTAGGGTTTCACACAAGCCATGTCACGAGACTTGTGGAAGAAGATGGTGTAGAATGAACCAATGGTTATTGATTATTGATTAAAGATTGATTAACCTTTAACCCTAGGTCTAGGTTCCTATTTATAGATAACTAACCCTAGATCTAGGATTTCAAATTCTATGTTTCCCTCCTAAAGTTTGTTGAGGAAATTCAAATTTCCCTCCAAAAGTTAGTTAGGGGAGAAGCTTCTAGATGTGATTTGTTAGGAGGAGCTTCTAGAAGAGGATTAATTAGGAGCTTAATTAGGATTAGCCTTCTTAATCTTCTTTGCTGATCTGGCAGTAGCTTCGAGGGTATTCTGGAACTTTACATATCATAAAGCAATGTGGACCCAGAGAAAGGAATTATGCACTAAAAATGATATGCTGAGGTGGCAACAGAGGCACGGAACCGCGGCTCAAGCAAGCTCCCGCCGCGGTTCCGCGGCTACTTGTGGGAGTTGGAGCTTGTGCTTTCTGTTGCTTCTTGGGCCTGAGTTTTGGGCCTTTTTCTGATATGTGGAATTTTGTTTCTCTCTTTATATTGATACCAGATCTGAAATTGTTGAGTTGGCGTAATTTTGATCAGCTCTTTGGCTTTTCTTCCGTATTTTCCTGCACAGACTCAAGACAAGTGTTGCGCAAATACAGAAATGATGCGATGCCATGAAATGCAGTTAATTTCCCTTAAAGTGTCGGTTTAAAAGTCTAATACATGAAATCTCATATTTTGTGACAGATTTGCTAATATGTAGAATATGAATGCCGAACACTTCTAAATGTATGCAAATGTTAAGGAAATTGCCGGCTAAAATATACAATATTTTCGACTGATCAAATACCCCCAAACTTAATTTCGATCGTCTCGAGCGAATGTTTTATTAAAAAGAGAAGGAGAAAATAAAGAAAGAGAAAAACTAACTAGCACACTTTCGTAGGCAACACGATTGCACTGAGCACGTGCAACAAGCCTTTAAACCTCTAGGTGTCCCTAGTAGGAGGAGTGTTGTCTCCTGAGGGTTTTCAGCGGATTGCACCCACAAAATCGAATAATAAAAGAAAGATCATGAATATTACATTTAAAGACAAGAATTGTAAAAGAAAAGCTTTGAAAATTAGTGTTTCCAACTAAGCTAGCTTTTCGGTTGTCATGAGCCCTATCTTAATGGTCATGAAAAGATGTCGGAAATCACGTCCTCCCTCAATAAAAATTCGTCTTATTTTTCATTCCTATCTGTATTCCAAACATCGATCATCTAACCCTGCGTGTGTGTAAAAGACATCCCTACACCCGGAGAATTCAATTCAAGCTATCATACTCTTGCCCATCAACCTCAGTACTTTTTGATAAACGAGATTGCTCACACACTTTCATGCGACCGTTAATACTTCTTGAGGTACTAACCAACCGATTACTCATGTGCTTGCTAACTTGGTGTATTTTCCTCGTCTTGCACCACCTTAGGCATAGCAGTGACTCCCAGACCAGTTGGCCTTAGGGCACTAGGTGAAGAAGCACCCTTGCTACATATTTTTTTTATTGCCTTTGGTGATAACAAAACCAGTGTCCATTTTTCTCACCACTCTATATTTTCTTCATACTTTTGGCTTTAAGACAAGAGCATTTCAAGGTATCCTCTACTCTCCCAGGCTTTAAGATGTGTGTAAGTGCGAATAGCAGGGTATCAACATTCAAAATGTTTGGCTTCCAGAATAGAAACTATTTTTCAGACTTATTTTTATCATCAGATTAGTGACGTCCTTCATCTTACTAACCCTTGGGACAACGGCTCATAACTACTTATTACTAGTTCGTATAAGAAAACTTCTAATTTTCTTAGTTTTCTTAAATTTTTCTAATCTCATGGATGTAATTGTTCACTATCTAAACTTTCATTATCTTATTTATGTACAAAAAATATTTTTATATTTTTCTAAAATTTTTAAATTTTTATTGTTTTTAAAAGATGTTTTGTGCTTATGCAAATGATATGCAAATGATGCGAAAATAAGCACAAACCTCCCCCAAACTTGTTTTCAACAGTGTCCTCACTGTTGCCATCTGCTAAATCTCGAAAAACCTGTAAGCTTGGGAGGAATTTATTAGTGGGGGCAAAATATTTAAGTGAAGAACCTCCCCCAAACTTATTTTTGGCTCATTATTTTGTAAAAAGTTTATTTTTAGGAGCCAGAAAAACATACCCCCCCAAACTTGAGTTATGCAATGTTAATCTTTTAAAATCACAAGTGGGGGTCAAAAATCATTGGTCGATGCCAAGCTTTGCAAAGACCGAACGTCAACACCAACCATTCAAAAATTTTATCAATACAGTGCTCTGGTTGGTGGAAGAAGAAGTGGGGAAAGGTTAAGTGGTGGAATAGAATGTGTGTGCGTCTCATTTTGGAGAGACGATGCAGTGTTTGTGATGGATTACTCGCATTCTTTTTATAAGTCAAAAGAAGGGGTGGAGGTTCAATTTCATTGATTGGGAGATGATTCATCTCAACACCCGTGTCATTCAAAAATGCGAGTTTATCAGCGAAGATCTCCTCAAAAGTTCCATTAATACCCCGGTGAATAATGTCATCACAAAGTGCGGGGTGATCTTCAGACTCTAAGAACAGTTCATAATCCGTGTTATTTGTTGACCCGGACATCTCAGTGGAAGAGTCCGTATGTGTATGATACATAGTTGGGTCAAACAATAACGTATGAAAAGAGTCAAGATCGATATAAAGAGGATCATCAAATTCGCTGCTGTCGACATCCATTAAGTCGACAGAACAGACATGAGCATTAGGTTCGGAGGGTACACTTCCCAACTTGTAAATGTTCAGCTCTATTGACCAATTCCCAAAAGATAGGGTCATAGAACCATTACGACAGTTGATTATTGCGTTGGAAGTGGCCAAAAAGGGACGACCTAAAATCACCGGAATTTGATTCCGTGGGTTTGCTACAGGCTGTGTATCAAGTACAATAAAATCCACAGGAAATACAAATTCCCCGATTTTTATTAACACATCCTCCAGTTCACCTCTAGGTTTGGTGATTGATCGGTCAGCCATCTGGAGAGTTATGCTCGAAGGCTTTAACACTCCGATACCTAGTTGCTCATATACCGAGTAAGGAAGTAAGTTAACACTAGCGCCAAGGTCAAGTAACGCACGGTTGATGTGTTTCTCCCCAATAAAAATGGAAATAGTAGGACAGCCAGGGTTCTTACGTTTCCGTGGTAATTGTTGGGGAAAAGCCGTGTCTACAGTACTCGACATGAAGATTTTTTTAGGCACTTGAGTCTTCCTCTTCCTAGTGCACAAGTTCTTATGAGTTTTTGCATAGGACGGAACTTGTTGAATAGCATCTAGGAGAGGGATGTTGATGTTAACTTCCTTAAACATGTCCACAATCTTCTCCATTTGGGCATCATGTTTCTTGGGCCTCAACCTATTTGGAAATGGAGCTTTATTAATAAGTGTTGGGTCCAACATTTGTGGAGAAGTTTGTGGGGGTGGAAAAGATGATGTGGGTGGAGGGTTCGAGCCTTTGGGAACACGGAGAATAGGCTCGGAAGAAGAAGGTAGGTTAGACGAAATAGGGTAAGAAATAGAAGTGTGAGTGGAAGAGGAAGTTGAAGCCGGGGTGTTAATGATCAATTCATCATTATCAATTTGTTCACCCGAATGATTTTCTAGCACTCTTCCAGATCTCAACGTTGTAAAAGCATCCACATTATTGCAATGTGAAGGTCCAGGATCAGGTATGGGTTGAGATGGAAGATTCCCTTCTTCTCTAGCACTTATTTCGGCTGTTATTTGTTCAATTTGTGCTTCCATTGATTTGATATTCTCATTTTGAGTGAGAATGATCTTTATCATATTATCAATGGAAGATTGAGAACTTGCCGACTCTTGGGTGGATTTTTTCATGAAAGTAACCAAGGTTTGCACCAGTGCAGAGATATTATCAGTACCGGCCAATTGCAAAGAGTTTTCATGTAGTGCAAAAGTGTTGGCAGGATTTTTAAAATTTTGGGGTTGGAAGGGGTGCTGACTCAATTGAAGTGGTGGTTGCTGTTGTAGTGGAGGGACCCTTTGAAAATTGTTTAGGATTGGAACCGTGTTTTGAGATTGTGATTGGTTCCAAGCAAAGTTCGGGTGATTCCTCCAATCTTGATTATATGAGGAAGAAGAGGGGTAGTTTCTAGGTCTTTGCTGAAGTGCAACATTAGTGTGACCTTGAAACGGTACATTCAAGGGACATTCTTCCGTCAAATGTGAAGGGTTTGAACAGCAGCCACACACGGTTTTGGGAAGTGTGGATTGGTTTAGGGAGGCTGAAGAGATTTTATTTTCTATAGCGTCGAGTTTCCTTTGTATTGCGGCCATTTCGGCTTTCAAGGTGACGGAAACATCGAGCTGATTGACATCTTCCCTAGATGGTGGTGGTCTAACACTTTCCCATTGTGATGTGTTTTGAGCTAAATCTTCTAAGTATTTCCAAGCTTCACCATCATCTTTAGATAGGAATTGGCAATGACACATGGTTTCAAGCATCTGTCTAGTAGTGAGATCAATACCCTCATAGATAATTCGACACAAATCCCATCTGGGGATTCCGTGATGAGGGCATTGGATAAGAAGATCCTTGAACCGTTCAAAGCATTTCCAAAATGGTTCATTGGGAAGTTGGGTAAATTTAGAGATTTCGCTCCGAACACGGGCGGTCTTGTGATTGGGATAAAATTTCTTAAGGAATGCTGCAACGAATTCGTCCCATGTTGAAATAGAATGTGCGGGTGTGATGTAAAGCCACTTCTCGGCTAAATCGCACAATGTGAATGGGAGAAGACGTAAACGCAGAGCATCCAAAGACAGTTGTGAATTCCCCATCAAAGCACATACGTTTTCAAATTTGGAAATAAACATGTATGCGTTTTCAGAATCAAGACCATGAAATTTGGGTAATAGTTTGATGAATTGGGGGTTGATTTCAAAATTTTCCCCGATGGCAGGTGGTATAGAAAGACAGGTGGGGAGGATAACACGTGTACGATAGCATCTCTCTTGGAGAGAAATGCGTGGAAGATTCTGCGCACCTGCGGGCGGTGGCAGAGTAGTGTTAAAGTTTGATGGATTTGGGTCCATCGCGGGTGTGGTGGGTGGTGGGGGAGAAGACGAAGAATTACCGACTCTGGGGTCGATAAAAGAAACGCGGACAAGACGGGAAATGGAATCCCGTGTCCAGCCTAGCATTGTGCTAAATGGTTGTCGCACAAGTGGCAGCGTTGGTATAATTAGAGGAAATGATGTATGCGGTGTTTGTTTTGAAAAGATACGGATTTTTGAAAAATATGATGCAACAAAACAAATGCAACACACAAACCCTAGAATCTAGTGGTCACCTAGGTCAAACTCTAGACCGCTCCTAACTGCCAAAAGACAAGTCGCAGGATAAATCCTCCACTGCCTCTTTGTCTCCCTGTGGCCGGATAAGTGCCAGGTAAGTGGGAAGGTACTCCACTACGTAAGTAGTGGGCCTAATTAAAAACCACTAGCCTTAGACACACTCGCCTTAGGCACCACAAGAAAACGCGGATAAGCAATGAATTACCCACGGCCCTCTTCTGTCCAAATTGAGCGCGACGGTCCTTAGAGTCATCTCTAGATATTTTTTAGTTAATGTGGGTCAATGCGGATGCAAGTTTTGCGATTTTCGAGGCCTAGGAAGGGTAATGAACTCCCCACCTAATTTGGATTTGGTCGTGCCCCTTAAATTTCCGTATTAATATGCAAACAACCAAGAATCAAAAACACGCACAAATTTTATTTTGCTTTTGTGGCGCTGCGATTTATTTGCAAAGAAACCCGCAACAAAGTGTTAATTGGAGTAGATGAGGTAAGAGATAAGAAAGTACAGAGAGTTACTGAGAAAAATTGGTGCAGTGAACAGTCAACACAGCCGCTCTTCCGCCGCCAAATGAAGGTTAAAGCCGCGGATCCGCCGCGGTCCAAGGTGATCTCTGCACGAAACTTTCACAGTAGGTTCCTGTTCACTTGAAAGGCTCTCTGGAATTTTCAGAATAATTTTTCTCCCGCTCCAATAATTCCAGATTTCCTCTCAATCAAATCACAACAACACGTATTGGTGTTTGCGCGAATTTTGATCTAGAAATTATAATGGAATAAATTGTTCAACTCAAATTTCAAAATACGAACTATTAGCGCACTATCCCCGGCAACGGCGCCATTTGATTGTAAAGAATTTCTTGGATTGTGTTTATCGAATCAAATAGTCCCCGGCAACGGCGCCATTTGATTGTTGATAAAATCTCGTTGTGTGTAAATCGATAGTAAAGAAATAACAACCAAAAATTATTTGACCGCAATCAACTACGGTGTCGGATGTAGATTGTTAGTGAGTGCGGATCGTCCACAGGGAAAGTGTAATCGTTCGTCTTTCGAATTAGATTAATTGAAACTTTAAAGAAAGAAAACAAAACAATTCAAGATTTATAGTTGAAGTTCAAGAATGAGAAAAAACTAGATCTAAGAAAGTATTAAAAGATAGAATCAAGAATTGATAGTTTGATGATTTTTCCAAACCAAATCTCAAGAATCGAAATGAGGCTCGTAGGAATCGATCGGATCTACAGATGTGATGTAATCTTACAATTACGTATTTCTATCCTTCGATGAATTGATACAAGATCGATGATGATCGACAAGAATTAGGGATTTCTTATGAAACTAGGGTTTCATCTTATCCCTTGTTCTTTCGTCGATATCATTCACATTCTAGCCTCTAGTAAATTCAAGAAACGATCGTAGATCCCTAATTTCGAGCGATCACAATCAAGAAAGCATCGCAACGAAACTAGGTCATCGATTCTTGAACTTGCTAGGGTTTACAAAACTCGTAGGACTTAAAAATCGTTTAATGATTTGTTACATCATCATTCTACAATCGTCTCGACTCCTTTACG
Source organism: Agapanthus africanus (assembly GCA_030015575.1). NCBI lineage: Eukaryota > Viridiplantae > Streptophyta > Magnoliopsida > Asparagales > Amaryllidaceae > Agapanthus > Agapanthus africanus. The sequence goes on along the minus strand of JASDDO010000031.1, from coordinate 179,021,123 downwards.
AGCGGAGTTTTACTCACACATCACAACAAGAGCAACAATTACAAATTGAGATCTAATCATGATGCAAGAATTAAAAGAAAGCAAGATTAAAGAATTTCATCTTTTATTTATATCAACAATTTAGTTACATTCGCTCAAGAACTACAAGAGCAACGAAACTAGGTCATCGATTCTTGAACTAGCTAGGGTTTACAAAACTCGTAGGAACCGATTTGGCTTCACTCGTCTCCGTGGATCGCGGATCGGCTTGGATCACATGCCCGATTGAAGATCGGCTCGGCTCCTAAAAGGTTGAAGGCTTCTTGCTCGATTGGTACTCAATATCTTGGATTTGGAGTGGAATTAGGGTTAGGGTTTCGCACAAGCCTTGTCACGAGACTTGTGGAAGAAGATGGTGTAGAATGAACCAATGGTTATTGATTATTGATTAAAGATTGATTAACCTTTAACCCTAGGTCTAGGTTCCTATTTATAGATAACTAACCCTAGATCTAGGATTTCAAATTCTAAGTTTCCCTCCTAAAGTTTGTTTAGGAAATTCAAATTTCCCTCCAAAAGTTAGTTAGGGGAGAAGCTTCTAGATGTGATTAGTTAGGAGGAGCTTCTAGAAGAGGATTAATTAGGAGCTTAATTAGGATTAGCCTTCTTAATCTTCTTTGCTGATCTGGTAGTAGCTTCGAGGGTATTCTGGAACTTTACATATCATAAAGCAATGTGGACCCAGAGAAAGGAATTATGCACTAAAAATGATATGCTGAGGTGGCAACAGAGGCGCGGAACCGCGGCTCAAGCAAGCTCCCGCCGCGGTTCCGCGGCTACTTGTGGGAGTTGGAGCTTGTGCTTTCTGTTGCTTCTTGGGCCTGAGTTTTGGGCCTTTATCTGATATGTGGAATTTTGTTTCTCTCTTTATATTGATACCAGATCTGAAATTGTTGAGTTGGCGTAATTTTGATCAGCTCTTTGGCTTTTCTTCCGTATTTTCCTGCAAAGACTCAAGACAAGTGTTGCGCAAATACAGAAATGATGCGATGCCATGAAATGCGGTTAATTTCCCTTAAAGTGTCGGTTTAAAAGTCTAATACATGAAATCTCATATTTTGTGAAAAATTTGCTAATATGTAGAATATGAATGCCGAACACTTCTAAATGTATGCAAATGTTAAGGAAATTTCCGGCTAAAATATACAATATTTTCGACTGATCAGATCCCTTAGAGCTTGGAAAGATAGGATCTTTGAGCAAGTGTGGTTAGGTAATGATATCAAAATGTAAATTAAGTTTTTTTAATATTGTATAGCTTATTAGTTTCAGTTTAGAACACTCAATGTTTAGTTTTTGTGCACATCTCGTATTTTGGTGTGGTTTGGATCTCGGATGAATCTTCTATCAAACAAGGTGTTTGTTGGAAAAGTTGCCATCACGGTGACCTAGTGTTGTGACCTAGAAGCTACCCTATAAACACGAGACCATTCCCTTCCGACTTGGCCGCAATTTTATTGCTTCTGGCCGCAATTTGCAGCCAGAATGGGGACTGGGTTCTTGAGTCTTGGTCTTGGGGTTTTCTAGGGTTGTATGTGGTCTGGTGGAACTTGCAACTTCCACCAATTGTTGGTTAGCAAAATCTGGGATCACTTTGCTTGTTTCTAGTGTTTCGACTACGCGCTTTACGTTATCCGACATAGTTCGTCTACTTTTTGTAGCTGTTGCTCTTGGGTTGGTTTCGTAGTGTCGCTACGCACGTTAACCATTAGACAAACACTTGAGAGTTTGTTTGGAGTTGGTGCGTCGGTCAAACGTAGTTTGTAAGTTTTATTGGTCAATTTCTAATGTGAACTTATTATGATTGTTGTATGATTTTAGGATCGCAGGAAGGGACTTCGGGCGATGCGAATAAGGGAAAGCATGTAGTTGGCTTTACTTAGCCCAAGATCATCGGTGAGTAGATTTAACATCTATAGGGGAATCGTTCGTATGGCGTTATGCGTCTGGGCGAGATTCAATGACAAGATTATTAGTTATAAGTATATGTACATAGAGATTGTGCATGAACTTCATTGCATATTGTTACTTGTTGTGCCTGGACTTATACTCATTGGACACTGCACTATTATTGACGGTTCATGTTGCACGAGCATAAATGTTATGCTACACACACACCGTCGGCAATTGCCAGGACACGCACAACACATATACATATGTGATATTGTATTGGTTAGGGACAATTGAGATATTGATTCTTATTCCATTGTCCATATGAAATATAGCTTACATATATGCTTTGTATACCTACATGCTTACACATATACCTTACTATGCCTACATGCTTACACATATACCTTACTATAGCTACATGTTCACCTTTATATGATGTTGCATGGACTTTGGAGAAATTGTGAACCGCATGATATATTTAATAACTTGATGCATTTAAATTGTGGTTTTCCCTTGTTATGCTCATATTACTGTTTTATGTTGCATATATTATATTTCATGGATTTACGCATTGAGATATGGATTTCATATGACGTTTTCTGGATTTGAGGACCGTGATATTTCAAGAAATTATGCATTTTTTGAAAAACCTGGTTTCTCTTGATATGATATTTCGATGCGTCCACCATGAGTTTCTCGGTTCTGAGACTTGTGTTAGATACCCGATTCGAGGAGAGGTAGGCACCGTCTGCGTGTACATGGTGGACCCGGTTAGGTGCCCCACGGGAAGAAGACTCGTATTGTTAGACGGTGTGCCCGGCGGAGGGAGTACTACCTACCGGTGATGGTATTTGGACTCAGGGGTGATCTGGAGGATACCGACCGGAGTTATGAGATGGACATGGACCGACCGTTCTGCCAGAGCCCGCGGGCTGATCCCGCAAGCGGAGCCCATGATATGAGTATTTACGTGTCGATATTGGACACTAGTTTTCATGATGTTTTCGGGTGTCGATGTTGGACACTTAGGTTCCATGAGACTTACAGATTATGAGGTCCGATCTGAGAATGCGGTGCCTGAGGTATTAGGATTTGGAGTGTCGTTGAGGGACACTGGTTTTTCCACGATGAGGATTCCTTGATGATGATATGTTTTATCCCATACTCCGTATTTATTGATATGCATTTCTTCATTTTTTAGTAGTACCTGATGGAGTACCTTTCATGATTATTGCATATACATATTTCCATATTATACTATCAGTTGCATGTGATAGATTATCGCAGTACGTGCATACTTGCGATTACCTGCATTATGTTATTTATTATTCACGAGTCGGGAACTCAACCCCGTTAAGCCACAGTGTTTGCAGGTTGTCCCTCAGAGCAGTCGCTACAGGGCTTCTCCTTATCGTATCATCTTTTGCAGCGGATACCGCTACGGCTGACTGTGAGCAGTTATGCTATAGGTGGGTTTTGCGGTTATCCGATGATGCTCATTGTATATCTTTTTTGTATCTATTACTCTCTATCTACTACTTCCATGTATTGACGTAGAGACGAGATGTGAGGACAATTTTTTATATTCTTTTGTGAGTCTCGGTGTCGTGCTCGTATGAGCCGGCTTTTTATGCAGCTTTATATTTTATTCTGTTTTCACTTTATATCATCCATTTATTTGCTACGGCATCGTATATCTTCTTGTGGTGGTTGTTTCCTCCTTTGGGCGAGATTTGCTCCCGTTTGGGGATGCTATACTTATATCTTGTGTTTGTAACATTTTCGGGGCTAGTTTTTACAAAGGAGGTGCTGATAAATTTTAAAGAAAGTAAATTTGGACTTTAAAGACTTTTTACTTGAGATTCACAAATGCTTTTAACAATATTCTTATCACTTACTACTTTTGATGGTTTAGATTTCTGAGTTTTCGGCTTACTTGAATTGCGTTACGCCTGTAGACGTTACGTGGTTTAAGTGCCGTCACGTGCTAAATTTCGGGTCGTGACAGCGTGAATCCATGAAATATGATAGATGCAACATAAAACAGTAATACGAGCATATCAAGGAAAAACCGCTCTTTTAAATGAACCACATTTTTAAATATATCATTAAAACCAACAACCGAAAACCGATACGGCACACGAATTTCTTTTAGGTTAAAAGCTATAGCTTACGCATGCAAGATCAACTAAGTAACCTTCTTCATTGACGTACAAACGTCTAACGACCAAATACAATATCAGAAACCATAACCCAAGTTCAGAAATTGCATAACACGAAATGCGGCAACAAAGGAAATCACTCCCAGATTTCACCCTAAGCCAAACTAGGAAATTTTGCATATAGGGTTGCTCTCGATATCACCAACCAAAAATCATCGAATTGCACCAAAATGTGGCCGCAATTTGCGGCCACCATGAATAAATCTTCGGCCTGATTAAATAATTAGAGGCTAGGGTTTCAGGTGTGGCTTCCAGGTTGCCTGCTCGTATCACTGTCAAGGGAACTTAATTTATGGTTTTCTCGGGTCATCCCAGATTTCAAAATTCCACCACAATCTGTCAATTTACGACGTCGGGAAAATTCTACGTCCGTGTTTTGGTTTTCTAGTCTCTGGTCTTGTCCATAAGATCAACACTAAGGTTTTGTAAACATTCACTACATATCACAAGTCCACACAATCACCTAAACATCAACTTGGAAAATTCCAAGATCACTAAACATGCTAAATCAAGTACTAAGATAAACTAGAATAGATTAACACAATGAATTATCTAAAGCAATGGAAATAATACCATATTTGGCAACTTTAGAATTTTCTTGAGTTGCTCAAAGTCTTCAAAATCCAAATTTGGTTGGTCCATAGGGTTTAGGAAGAGGTGTGGATCAAATATTGTAAAGGTGGCATGGGGTTTTGGCAAGGATTTAGGGTGGTTGCCATAGGGTAGAGAAGGATGAAGGAGGAGGAGCTGAAGGAGATGAAGGAAATAATGGGTGAATGAAAAAGCATGAGGTCAAGGGTCTCTCTCCCTCTCTCACATGGCATGCCATGCCACTCTCTCTCTCATGCCCATACTCTTTGACTTTTCTTTTCTTTTTCTTTTTCTCTCTCTCAATTAAAATCACAACGATAAATAAAACAAACACAAATGAAGCAATCATGCACCAAAAATGTAATATGACATGGTGCACTAGCCATGTTTAATTAAAAATTACGGATTTGGCATAATCGTGATTAGTAGTGCACTAATCGAGTTTAATTTAAAATTTCATATAATTAATTATAAAATTTCCCAAATATGATAAATATAATTTAAATGAATAAATCATTTTAATCTCAAAATATTAGTATATATTTATACCATTTTGCAAAAACCTCAAATTCGCAAATCAAATAGTTTTCGTGAAATATATTATTTTAATATTTAAATTCCAAAAATAATATTTTATATTTCTGAAATGTTACAATCTTCCCCGCTTAAATAAATTCGGTCCCCGAATTTATATTTAAACCCATAAATACTAAAACATTTCAATAATTTTGTTCAGATCAACGGGGCTCCGAAATCACGAAATACACAGAAATACCACAGCGCCTCATGTGCGCATGAAAACGAGTTTGAAACTCAAAATCGAACTCCGTCAAGCGTAACGCAATCATCGGAGTTACAATGGAGATATAGATCTCGAAATCCACTAGTAAAATCCACTACTAAAGTCATAATACGTATATAATACGCATCCCTTTTAATTTCCTATAAAAACTGGATAAAACACTTGCATAATCTTTTCTGAATCGCCGTGTGATGCGTAGCTCACGACACAAGTGGCGGACGATCATTTGTAAAATAGTAAATATATCTATATATGTTCTTGCTCAAATTATACGTCCCGCCTTTTGAAATATCCAAGAAGGTTTTCCTTGTAAAATTTCATGTCACTCATGGACACGTAGGAAATAGCGAGACTATAACTCCTTTTTAAAAACCTCTTGGTAAACTTTTTAATGCTTGCCAAAGTACTCAGGCACTGTCCTGAGATCAGTCCCGCTCGGTTACTATATATATAGTACCCAACATCAAAATATAATGCTCAAGAGCAAAAATCTGCCTCAAAAGGCGTATCCAACATCACGTGCGTCTGGTACGCACGGAAATCATAGCCGATTATGAGTGCTACGAATGTGCACAAAAACAAAACTAAGTGCAACGGGTGTGCATGAAAGAATCTGTCAAATGCAACTGGTGTGCATGATAACAAAATCAAGTGCATCTAGAGTGCACGAAAATCTCAACCCAGTGCAACTAACCTCTACGAATGAAAATCTCAATCAAGTGCATCCGAGATCCACGGATAAAATCTAAATCATGTGCATCAAACAAGCACGAATAAAATCTTAATCAAGTGCATCTAACATGCACGAATAAAATCTCTATCAAGTGCATCCGACATCCACTCTAAATCAAGTGCACCAAAATGCATGAATAAAATCTCATACCAAGCGCCTAATATGCGCGAAAATTCAAACCAAGCGTGTTAGGTCCGTATAAAATATTTAGTGCAGTAGCGTGCACGATAACGAACGTCAAGTGCAAACGCGCATAAAAAACATAAATCTGGTGAAACAAATGCCCAAAGACATAAATCGGGTGCAACCATTATACGGAGTATAAATTTAGTGCAACCAATGTACGAAATACCAATCTGGTGCAACCAATGCACAAAATATAAATCTGGTGCAACAAATGCACGAAATACCAATCTGGTGCAACCAATGCACAAAATATAAATCTGGTGCAACAAATGCAAGAAAACTCATCAATGTCTCAAATGCTCACGAAAACAACACCGAGTGTACCAAGGTGCTTAAAATCTTAAACGTGTGCAACTGCGTACACAAAACACGTATCAATGCACTCGAAGCACCTGTGAGCTGTACCGGGTGCAAAAATCAAATCGAGTGCGTACCACATGCACAAAATCAAATCGACTGTATCGAAATCCACAAAATCATAAGTAAGTGCAGCCAAGGAACAAAACCGATATCAAGTGCAATAGATATGCACAAATCATAAACCAGTATAGCTTTATATAATCATAAATCGTGTGCAATAACTGTGCACAAAATATAAATCTCCAGTAGGTGCAGCCATGGTGCAAAAAAACATAAATCACGAAACTCAAATCCAAGCAATAAAAGTGTGATACTCGGATCACAAAACAAAAATCGCAATAAATGACATTAAGGTACACCTCCTTAAATGTCGAAAATATGCCGGCGCGCCCATACTGGCAGAGTAAGATCATTTACTTGTCATGCTCATGGTCTGGCATCTTTGGTCTCTGGGTCCTTGTTTCCTTTGTGGATTACTAATCTCGCAACCTTTCGGCTCATCGTCCCGGTTAGGTGTACTAACGGACAGTTCCATTCTGGCACTCCTCTTATCCCTTCTTGGCCAATTAACGCGACCATTCGCAAAGCAGCACCTTACTGACGGTGGCATCTGTCCCTCTGAATATGAGCGAAACGACTGACTATAAGTGGAAATCTTTATCGCTGCAGTGTCCTGGAAAGAACCTGCTCATGGTTTCTTTTGATCTCACCTATACCAAACTATACGGAGGTTGGCACTCTTGCTTAACTCTTTTATCCTAACCGGACCGCTATGTCCTCGTCACGGCTTTCATATGAAATTTGGCTGTATCTAAAGCCTCTGTACACATATCAATCCTCTGGCATCAACGGAGCGTAACAACCGCTCGCTAACATCTCGCACGAATCTCTTGTTCCACTCGTCTTTATTATCGTCCACATCGACGTCAACTCTTGCTGTCTGCATATTGTAATTCATCCTAGGCTACGGTCAATCCGGAGTCTCTCACACGGACTCGAAATTACGAACTCGGTATCTTCATCACTCTGTAGAAGATATATAGCCGAACACGTCCTCGAAAACTTGTCCAAATCATCGGAGGATTACACTTTATTCGTCCGTTCTCGATCAACTCACAACGCATCTGGTGAGTTCCTTCTATCTAAAACTGGTCAACTTACCGATCTCACATCCGAGGATCCGACGAACAATGTCCTCTCTTGATCGATCTACTCCAGATATGAGTAAGATCCTTCAACTAGAATTCTTCAACTCATCTGAGTCTGCGTCGGCACATTAAATCAGACGAATCATCTTCGTCTTACAATCCAAGATGGACTAGCGGTCCTCTATCACATATCTGTCTGAATGTGCTAGTGTTCTCAACTCTAACACTCTGGAGGTGACATCCCATCAATATCAGCAACAGCCGGGTCATCTTTCTGCATGGTAGACAACATCGCGATCTCTGAGGTATGCTGTACATCAACAGTGCTCTCAATCTGGTAGCCTCTATCAATGGCCCGATCATCCGGTGCAAAACTAAACACTCGCCTCAAACGAGAGGTCATGATACAAACACTATACCTAAACGTTCCAATTTCACCATAAAACATCATGGTCAGCCGTCCATGACGAGCTCGCTCTGACCGCAACACTGGTAGCAACTCAATCTCTGCTCAAATTATGGTGACAGGAACCTCAAGCATGTATCGATGAAGATATATCAAAGGAATGAAAAGAATCAAAAGATTCAAAATGGATACATGATGATAAGGAGGAACGAAATCAATGAGAGTATGATTATTGGAATGAATAGAAGCACGGATCTCAAGAATATACATCCTAATATCACTTAAGCGGAGTATCGTATCGTAAGTATGCCGCGGAACATACGCACGGTACGTTACTCTGCTTGAGTTACCTACTCCATCATTCAGGTTCAACCTAAGTAACGAAAGTTCAGGTCTAATACCCCCCGTCAAGTCTAATTTCCTTAAGGTCAAGCCTAGGTTCCGAAATATATACGCCCTAGACACCGCATAGTCAAACCCAGACTCAAACCAAGGTTAAACATAACGCTCTGATACCAACTTTGTCATGACCCATAATTTAGCATGTGACCGGTACTTAAATCACGCAACGTCTGTAAGTCTATTTTACCCATCCCGGTACTTACGGGGAGGCGGAAAGAGTAAAAATCCAATTTTTATCACAAGGAAACATAGACTAACCATGAAAGATCTTTGCTAAACAAAAACTAACAAACATACAAGGAGCTTTAACTGCTAGGTTAAGATGGTTATACCTAGTTCTTGAACTCCTTCTCTTCTTGTTGTGGTCCTCCTTGTTGCTATCTCCTTGGAGTAGTGTACATGGCTCCTCCTCTTTGTCTTCTCTAAGTCAAAGATTGATCCACCCGAAGGTCTCTACCTTGAGATTCTACCTCAACGATGAAGTAACTAGAGTGCTTGGCTTGCTACACTAAGAACCCTAGAGTGAGTATAGAAGTATTTTGGTGGTTTAGTCTCAAGAGCTTTTGATTTTCAACACATGAAAGATTAAAGCTCTGAGAGAGGAAGAGGGAGAGCAAACCATGAGAGAGAAAGATAATGAGAGAACCTAGCTCTCATATGATAAAAATATGATAATAATAATAATAAAGAAAATTGTGATGGTGAATTGATTTGACCATTATCATTTTATATTTAATGCTAAGCATGCTTCAAGAAGCGTTTTATGCAAAAGAAAAATATCTAGGTCATAGTAAGTCAACAAGTCAAATGGTCAACCCAACTCAAAACATGATACAATTATCCTTAATTAATATTATTAACCATATTTCTCATTCTCATTAGGGTTTTGATCAAGTCAATGGTCAAAAACCCTAATGAGGTGTCTTCCTCTCCGCCTTTGTCAACTGTACATACGTACCCGCATTCGTGTTCCGAAGAAACACGAATAAAAAGAGACAAGACCAATCCCAAAACAAATACAAGGATCTGGCTTAAACCAAAGCCCGCTAGTAATAACTGCCCGGACACCAAACGTGCACAAGTGGGCGTACGTGAACGAACCCCGTCATAAAACCATACGACCCTACTCTGTTTTGTCCAATGGTGAACAACCCTCTTTGTGGGAATCTAAAGACTCAACACTATGCTGGAAATGGGTTTAACCAAAGGCCGCAAGCGGTACTAGCTGTACGTAACGGTCCCCAGGTATATGCCGATAAGAAGACCGATGAGGTGAACCCATCCGAACTCCTACTGAGCATGAATATGACAATCTCCGTACAGTCTGGTCTGTTCGTCTAAGAGTATCGCATGTCGAGCATAGGGGGGCAGTAAACGTCAGTCCCCTAATAGAGGTACAAGTCGTGTCGGAGTGTAGCCTAGAACACCCTGAGAAACTACTGGAAACACTACCTGTAAATCACGCTTTCCCTGGCCAGGGACTTTGTGTAATGGCCCTCCTAGACATAGCGCGATATCAACTCCCAATACCGGGAGAGACGAATCCTGTCTAACCGTCACTGCCACCAAGTGCTTCGGGACTGCACCCAACTACTACCTTTTTGCACGACTCAATAGAGTCGTGGTAGGGTAGTAATCTAAGAACAATGGGAACGAACTCAAAGCGAAGTGACAGTGTCAAGTCAATGGACTAAGCTGTACTCATGTCACCTAGGAACTGATAACTGACGATAGGTATAATACCAACCAACAGTTCCCACCGAGTCCTGTCCAGTGTACTCATAACCTAACGAGCACCTGCATACTATCCCTACTACGACGTACTGATGGCTGTGGGACAGACCATCTCCCCTCCTGGGATGAGAAGCGTATACACTAGTCTACTCTGGAGTATCGATGCCCTGTCTCGATAATCCTAGACCAGGGACCTGTTTAAGGATGTGCTTATAAACTACCCAGCCCCCACTAGTGTGACTTCCATCACAACGCCGGTAGTCAAGAAAAAGATCCTAAGGTCTCTATCAATATGTATTAGTAATATGTTAAAAAGAAACACATATACATATTAAGATATATACAAACCAACTAGCATACTACCATATTGGGCAAGAATGTCAATCCGTGTATATATCCCCAAGCATCCAAAATATAATATACAAACTAGTACTATACAATAATGGCCCTTAGGGCATATCACACTAACAATCTCCCACTTGCACTAAGGCCATGTGTTGGCATATCGCAGACCTAACATCTCGAATAGCCTCTCGAACTGCGTCTGAGGAATGGCTTTTGTGAAAGGATCTGCAGTGTTATCTTCTGTAGCAACCCTCCGAACCTCGATCTCCCGGCAATCCACGATCTCCCTGATCAAGTGATACCGTCTCAAGATGTGTCTGGAATTCTGATGGGACCTGGGTTCCTTCGCTAAAGCTATAGCCCCGTTGTAGTCACAATACAAAGGTATTGGATCAACAATGGACGGAACCACCTGATGTTCTGTTAAGAACTTCCTCATCCAGACGGCTTATTTTGCATCATCAGATGCTGCGATATACTCCGCTTCCATTGCCGAGTCAGCAACGGTTTCCTATTTGGAACTCTTCCAACACACCGCCCTTCCATTGAGAGTAAAGACATAACCCGACATGGATTTGGAGTCATCCTTGTCACTCTGGAAGCTGGAGTCAGCAAAAGCCACGATTTGGAGGTCTTTTCCACCGTAAACCAAAAACATATCCTTAGCCCTTCTCAGGTACTTCAGAATGTTCTTTACCTCTACCTAGTGATTCTCCCCTGGGTTTGACTGATACCGGCTTACTACACTCAGTGCATAAGCTACATCTGGTCTGGTACACAACATCGCATATATTATAGAGCCTACCGCAGAGGCATAGGGTATAACAGACATGCGATCCCTTTCCAAATCAGTCTTGGGAGACATCTCTTTGGAGAGGGTGATCCCCTGACAAGCCGGTAAATTACCGCGCTTTGAATCTTCCATATTGAATCTTTTCGTTATGGTGTCGATGTACCTGGACTGCGAAAGTCCCAATATCCTCTTAGATCTATCACTATAGATCTACATCCCCAGAATGTAAGAGGCATCACCCAGATCTTTCATGGAGAATCTTTGTGACAAGAACCCGTTGACAGACTGTAGCATATGAATATCATTTCCTATCAAGAGAATGTCATCCACGTATAAAATGAGGAATATGACAGTTCGTGCTACAATCGTACTATAAATGTATGGTTCATCTGGATTTTTGATAAAGCCAAATTCTTTGACCGTCTCATCAAAACAGATGTTCCAACTCCGCGATGCATTCTTCAGTCCATATATGGACTTAAGCAACTTGCACACTTTCCCGCTTCTCCCACTCTTATTGAAACCCTCTGGATGGTCCATATATACACACTCCTCTAAATTACCATTTAGAAAAGCGGTTTTTACGTCCATCTGCCAAATCTCATAATCGTGGAAGGCAGCAATGGCAAGAAGGATCCGAATGGATTTGAGCATAGCCACTGGAGAAAAAGTTTCGTCATAGTCCAAACCAGGTCTTTGACGAAAACCCTTTGCAACAAGTCTAGCCTTATAGGTCTCAACCTGTCCATCTACACCAATCTTCCTTTTGAAGATCCATTTGCAGCCTACGGGTTTTACCCTTTCTGAAGCAACGTCCAAAGTCCATACTTTGTTGGTGTACTTGGACTCCATCTCGGTCCACATTGCATCCAGCCATTTTACTGAGTCAGTGCTCTGAATGGCCTGCTGGCAGCTAGTCGGCTCATCATTATCAATGATGCAATCCTATCTATCCTGGTCTATGTGAAAACCGTAATATCTCTCAGGTGGATGTGAAAGCCTACTACTCCTGCGGAGCGGTGCAGGAATGTCATGTTCTTTTGAACTTTCTGGTTCTACTAATCTTTCAGTAATATCTTGTGGTTATGGAATTTCTTCCAGTTCTATTGCGCTCCCACTTATCTGATTTTCTAAAAATTCAGTTCCCAAGAAGCAGGCATGACAAGAAACAAATACCTTTTGCTCCTCTGCGTAATAGAAGAAATATCCCTTTGAGTTCTTTGGATATCCCACAAACTTGCACTATACTGAGCGTGCCTCGAGTTTGTCCGTATGCTTCTTTTTGACAAAAGCTCGACATCCCCATGTCTTAATGTGTTTAAGATAGGGTTTCTTCTGTTAGTGTATATGCCCTAGAGGCCATTACTGTATCATACTAGTTTGTATATTACTTAATGGAAGCTTGGGATATTCAACTTGTATAGACAATCTTGCTCAAAATAGTAGTATGCTACTTGGTTTGTTTCTACTTTAATGTGTACAAGTGTTTCTTTTAGTATATCACCTATACACATCAATGGAGCCCTTAGGATCTTTGCTTGATTACCAGCATTGTGATGGCAGTTACACTCGTGGGGGCTGGGTAATCCACAAGCACATCCTTATGCAGGTCCCTAGTCGTAGGACTATCGAGACAGGGCATCGATACTCCGGAGTAGACTAGCGTATGCGCTTCTCATCCCAGCATAGGAGACGGTCTGTCCCCCAGGCGTCAGTATGTCGTACTTGAGATAGTATGCGGGTGCTCGTTAGGTTACGAGTACACTGGACAGGACTCATCGGGAACTGTTGGTTGGTACTATACCTAACGTCAGTTATCAGTTCCCAGGTGGCATGAGTACAGCTTAGTCCGCTGACTTGACATCGTCACTTCGCCTCGAGTGTGTTCCCACTGTACTTTGATTACTACCATACCACGGCTCAAAGGAGTCGTGCAAACAGGTAGTAGTTGGGTGCAGTCCCGTAGCACTTGGAGGCAGTGACAGTTAGACATGATTCGTTTCTCCCGGTATTGGGGGTTGATATCGCGCTGTGTCTAGGAGAGCCATTACACAAAGTCCTTGGCCAGGGTAAGCGAGATATACTGGTAGGTTTCCAGTGTTATCTCAGGGTGTTCTTGTAAGTCCACGTTGCCCACCCCGGTGCTCGCGGGGAGGCGGAAACGTTATGAAAAATCGTATTTTTACAACACTAGGAAACATGGACTAACTAAAAGAGGGATCTTTGCTAAAAAAAACTAACTACCAAGCTAAAAGAGTTAGCTACTCGGAAAGGGGGTTATACCTAAGTCTTGAAGATCTTCTCTTCTTGCTCCTTGGAGTGAAAGAACGGGTTCGCCTCGTCGTCTTGTCTTGCCGAAGAATGATCCACCCGAGGGCCTCTACCTTTGGCTCCAACCTCAAACTAGAAGTAACTAAGGTGCTTGGTTTGCTAAACCTAGGACCTTAGAAAGATTAGAGAGTATTTTTGAAGGGATTTATCTCAAGCTCAATGGTTCTCAATTCATGAGAGGGGAGAGCTTCGAAAGAGAGGACGAGGAGGAGAGAGAATAAGAATGATAGAATGAGAAGAATAAACCAACCATCTCACATATATGTGAATTATGATAAATAAATAATTAGCTAAAGATAATTGTGATGGTTAATATTGAAATGACCATTATCATTTCACATTAATTACTTTTGCAAGGATCAAAGAGCATCTTTCATATGAAATGATGACGGTCAACTTGTCAACCTAGGTCAACAGGTCATGCAAAGTCAAATGGTCAATAACCATAACCATAACACAATTATAATTAACTAATATTAATAAATCATATTTCACACATAAACATTAGGGTTAAGAAAATGACAATGGTCATCAACTCTAATTAAAGTCATCTGCCTCTGCCTCAGTCAACTGTGCATACACACCCGTATCCGTGTTCCGAGGAACACGAATACAAAGAGATAAAACCAATTCCAAAACATATACTAGGATCTGTCTTAAACCAAAGCCCGCTAGTATAAGCTGTCCGGACACCAAGCGTGCACAAGTGCGCGGATGTGAACGAACCCTGTCACAAAACCATGCGATCTCTACTCATTTTTCCTAAAGGCGAATAACCCTCTGTGTGGGACTCTAAAGACTTGACAGTACGCTGGCAGTGGGTTTAACCACAGACTGCAAGCGGCACTAGCTGTACGTAACGGTCCCCAGGTAGATGCCGATAAGAAGACTGACGAGGTAAACCCATCTGAACTCCTACTGAGCCTGAATGTGACAGTCTCCGTACTGTCCGGTCTGTTCGTCTAAGAACATCGCATGGCGGGCCTAAGGGGGCGGTAAACGTCAGTCCTCTAATAGCGGTACAAGTCGTGCCGGAGTGTAGCCCAGAACACCCTAAGATAATACTGGAAACCTACCAGTCTATCTCGCTTGCCCTGTCCAGGGACTTTGTGTAATGACTCTCCTAGACACAGCGCGATATCAACCCCTAATACCGGGAGAGACGAATCCTGTCTAACCGTCACTGCCTCCAAGTGCTTCGGGATTGCACCCAAAAACTATATGTTTGCATGACTCCTTTGAGCCGTGGTAGGGTAGTAATCTAAGTACAGTTGGAACACACTCGAGGCGAAGTGACAGTGTCAAGTCAATGGACTAAGCTGTACTCATGTCACCTAGGAACTGATAACTGACGATAGGTATAATTCCAACCAACAGTTCCCGACGAGTCCTGTCCAGTGTACTCGTAACCTAACGAGCACCCGCATACTATCTCAAGTACGACGTACCGATAGCTGTGGGACAGACCGTCTCCGAAGCTGGAATTAGAAGCGCATACGCTAGTCTACTCCGGAGTATCGATGCCCTGTCTCGATAGTCCCACGACTAGGGACCTGCATAAGGATGTGCTTGTTGATTACCCAGCCCCCACGAGTGTGACTGCCATCACAACGCTGGTAATCGAGCAAAGATCCTAAGGGCTCCACTAATGTGTAAAGGCGATATGCTTAAAGAAACACATGCACACATTAAAGTAGAAACAAACCAAGTAGCATACTACTATTTTGAGCAAGATTGTCAATACAAGGTGAATATCCCAAGCTTCCATCAAGTAATATACAAACTAGTATGATACAGTAATGACCTCTAGGGCATATTCACTGACAATCTCCCACTTGCACTAAGGCCATGTACGGGCGTATCGAAGACCTATCATCTCGATCAGCCGCTCGAACTGAGTCTGGGGTAAGGCCTTCGTGAATGGATCAGCAGTGTTATCTTCCGTAGCAACTCTCCGAGCGTCGATCTCCTGGCGACCCACGATCTCCCTGATCAGGTGATACCGTCTCAAGATGTGTCTAGACTTCTGATGGGACCTGGGTTCCTTCGCTAAAGCTATGGCCCCGTTGTTGTCGCAATATAGAGGTATTGGATCAACAATGGACGGAACCACCTGAAGTTCTGTCAAGAACTTCTTTATCCAGACGGCTTCTTTTGCGGTATCTGCAGCAGTGATATATTCCGCTTCCATCATCGAGTCAGCAACGGTTTCCTGTTTGGAACTATTCCAACACACCGCCCCTTCATAGAGGGTAAAGACATAACCCGAAATGGTCTTGGAATCATCCTTGTCACTCTGGAAGCTTGAGTCAGCAAAGGCCTCGATCTGGAGGTCATTTCCGCCATACACCAAAAACATCTCCTTAGTCCTTCTCAGGTACTTGTGAATGTTCTTTACCGCTATCCAGTGTTTCTCCCCAGGGTTTGACTAATACCGGCTTACCACACTCAGTGCATAATCTACATCCGGTCTGGTGTACAACATCGCATACATTATAGAGCCTACCGCAGAAGCGTAGGGTATAATAGACATGCGATCCCTTTCCAAATCAGTCTTGGGAGACAACTCTTTGGAGAGGGTGATCCCATGACAAGCCGGTAGATTACCGCGCTTGGAATCTTCCATACTGAATCTTTTCATTATGGAGTCGATGTACCTGGACTGTGAGAGTCCTAATGTCCACTTGGATCTGTCACGATAGATTCAGATCCCCAGAATATATGAGTCATCACCCAGGTCTTTCATGGAGAACCTGTGTGACAAGAACCCTTTGACAGATTGTAGCATAGGAATGTCATTTCCTATCAAGAGAATTTCAACCACGTATAAAACGAGGAATACTACAGTTCTTACTACAAATCTACTATAGATGCATTGTTCATCTGGATTTTTGATAAAGCCAAATTCTTTGACCGTCTCATCAAAAGAGATGTTCCAACTCCGCGATGCCTGCTTTAGTCTATAGATGGACTTAAGCAACTTGCACACCTTTCCGCTGCTCCCACTCTGAATGAAACCCTCTGGCCGGTCCATATAGACACACTTCTCTAAATTTCTATTTAGAAAAGCGGTCTTTACGTCCATCTGCCAAATCTCATAATCTTGGAAGGCAGCAATGGCAAGAAGGATCCGAATGGATTTCAGCATAGCCAATGGAGAAAAGGTTTCGTCTTAGCCCAAGCCAGGTCTTTGACGGAAACCCTTTGCAACAAGTCTACCTTTATAGGTCTCAACCTGTCCATCTACACCAATCTTCCTTTTGAAGATCCACTTGCATCCTTTGGGTTTTACCCCATCTGGAGCAACGTCCATCGTCCATACTTTGTTGGTGTACACGGACTCCATTTCGGTCCGCATTGCATCCAGCCATTTTACAGAGACAACGCTCTGAATGGCCTGCTGGAAGCTAGTCGGCTCATCACAATCAATGATGCAATCCTCTCTATCCCCGTCAATGAGAAAACCGTAATATATCTCGGGCGGATGAGACTGCCTACTACTTCTGCAGAGCGGCGCAGGAATGTCCTGAACTTTCGAACCCTCTGGTTCTACTAAGGTTTCAGTAATAGCTCATGGTTCTGGAATTTCTTCCAGATCTATTGCGCTCCCACTTATCAGATTTTCCAAAAACTCAGTTTCCAAGAAGTGGGCATGACGGGAAACAAAAACCTTTTGTTCCTCTTCACAATAGAAGAAATATCCCTTGGAGCTCTTTGGATATCCCACAAACTTGCACCGTACTGAGCGTGCCTCGAGTTTGTCCGCATGCTGCTTTTTGACAAAAGCTGGACATCCCCATGTCTTAATGTGATTAAGATAGGGTCTCTTCCCACACCACATCTGATATGGTTGTCACGACCCGAAGGTACGGAACATGACTGGCACTTAGATTACGAGACGTCTAAAGGCGTACCGTAACCTAGGTCAGCCAAAGCCCAGAAAATCTAAACCAAAATCAAAAGAGAGTGAAGGAAATCCTTACATGAAAACGATTTGTAAATCCATTAAGTTGCATTGAAACCCCTTTTTAAAAACATAAAAAATTCCCGAAAATTTCGGCAGAGTCTCCCCTGTATTTTCTATCCCCCAAAATGGGTACAACAAGATAATAAACCTATAATCATAAAATGGCATCCCCAAGCGGGAGCTAGCTCTTCGCCCAAGGCGGATCACAACCACATGCAATATAATAACCATATCAAGAAAAGAGCATAAAAGAAACGCAAAATATCAGAAAACACATCGACGGCTCAAGTGAGCTCGACCCAAAAGAAACCACAAATATACAACCTCCCAGTCTCACCACTAGGTCACATATACAATATAAAGTGGTAGATGGAGAATACTAGATACAATGATAGAGCAAAAAGAAACAAAGTGTGCTCGCAACCCACCTACGGGCGATGTCGCGAGTCTGGGCAAAAAGAGCTGATGATAAGATATCCCGCCGCTACAAGGGTGACGGGTCCAACCTGCAAGACACTGTGGCACAACGGGGGTGAGTTGCCAGCTCGTGAGTAGAATATAACATCTAGTAAGGCAATCGTAAGAATGCACGCAATGCGTCACAACATGTATGTCCATATGTGATATAATATCTCTAGTATGCATGCACATGTATGCAATGTCATTACTAAATCTTTAAGTGTTTTAAATGCTAAGGGTACTACATTCTTATCTTTAGAAAATGAATATCTGTTTAATAGCTAAGTACCATCAAGAAATCATCTGAAAACCCGTGTCAAGCATCAACACCAAATATGAAATCATATCTGTCTCAATATCTCACTGTATCAATGTCTCAAATATCGGGCTCCGTCAGTCCGGATCGGCCCATATCATCAAATCTCACGACAACGGTCGGTATCCTCCGGATATCCGCCGCGCCAGACATCACCGGTAGGTAGTCTTCCCCTGCCAGGCTCATCTTCTACAACTCGATCTTCTTGCCCCGGGGTACCATACCGGGCCCACCATGTACCCGAGACGGTTCATCCACTGCTCGAATCGGGTCTCGAAATCCAACAGAAAACATGAAAACTCATGGTGGACGACACATACATCACGAGAAAACCGCAACTTTGTTTTAAAAATGATAAATACAAGCTTTTGTTAAATTCTTGCGGTTTTCCCCAAAAATCCAGAAATCACAGAAAAACCGAAATCCTCAAGAAAATCATAGTGTCCACATGTTAAATATGATAAATGTCTATGATATCAATGTATATGATGTGAATTTTGGATAGAATCTATGTAAATATGATGATAATGCGAGGTATAAGCAAGCTATGCAATTTCATATATCATGTATGAATGCAAGTGGCGATACTAAGTTAAACAGCTTCTATAGTGCACGTGGCATGGCAATTACCAAAGGCGTGTGTGCCACATGAATAGTGCGCGTTCAGCAGATGCCAATGGTAACGGTGTTCGTGTCCTACGAAGTGTTATCGCATAAGTATAGATGAATGTCCATGCAATCTAATATACTGTTCGCTATAAGGGTATGCAGTGTACAAGAATGGATAAGCTAGCTAACAAAATAAATCTTGCAAAAAGTAGGGTAATCCTAACTAGGGGGGAGGGCGCCTCGCGCCATTCAGACGATTCCCCCATAGATGAATACATCTACTCACCTGAAATCCCCGCTAATCCGATCCGACCACCGCCTTGCCTTTACTTGCCGTGTCCGATGTTTCCCCGAACGATCCTATATTTGTACAAACAAAACCTAAAACGATGCAAGTCACAATATACAATTATCGACGCTCTCGAATTAAAATAGCATACACTCGGTGCGCGGGAAAAGGCACGAAAATCGCTAATCTTTAACTAGAATCGTCATTTCGGGGAAATCGACAAAACTACAACCCGACTAGACGAATCCCCACGTTCGCGCACTCTAATAGTCCTATACGAAGTTAATTATATTGCTAACATAACGCAATTTGATCGCATCCTAATTTTTGTAAAATTCTAGTAAGCAAATTCATTACCGATTCCATACAAACATCGAAATTTAACGATTTAGCGAGCGTATCATTACCCAATTAACCACTCTAATCAATTAGGTAACCAAAGCCCTAACTTAAGTCTAACATCAATGTTTCATACCCTAGTTCAACATCAAATCCCATTCTTGATTTTCATGAACAAGAATTTACAACTAAATTAATACTTCAAAATTGAATTTTTAGCACATATAACTACAAGTTAACAAAATAGTTTAGGATTTATCTCACAAGTGGAACCCTAGCAGGATCAATCCACCAAAGAAGCCTCCTTTCTCCTGGTTTTGAACTAAATTTGGTTGAGGAGAGAGTGGATTAGGGTTTGGCTTTGAATTGGAGAAGAAAATGGTGATTTTTTATGGATTTTTCATGATATTTCATGATTTTTGAAACAAGAATTGAGGTGAAAAGAGGAGGAAGCTGCTGCTATTTTCGGCCAGAGGTGAAGAGGAGGAGGGTGTGGGGGTTTTTGGAGAAGTTTCTAGGTCAAAAAGATCCCTCACATCTCATTTAATGCATTTCACATCAACTTTTTACAAAAAAACCCCTTTTTACATCATTTTTTTCATAATTTTCACACCATAAAACTAAAATGTTGCAAGTCATGATACAATTTTATTAACACCATATTTTAGCTTATAAAGACTCCTAATTATGAAATTTACCTAATTAAATTTGTATTTATCACTAATTTAATGTATTTAAAAAGGCTTAAAATAATAATAAAAAATAATTAATTACGAATTTTTTTTTATTTAACTAGAAAATTATAAGTGACATTTTACTGAAAAAATTATAGTAATATCTTATCTAAATTTTGTATAATTAGGTCTACAATGAAAAATACCTATTTTGAATTTTTACGGAAAAAGCCACAAAATTAACCGATTACCGAAAAACTGCCTAAACGATTTTCGAAGGGTTACAATCTTCCCCCCTTAAAGAAATTCGGTCCCCGAATTTAGAATTTAACTACGCGTACCTTCAAAAAGATGGGGATATCTCTTCCTCATCTCGACCTCGGTCTCCCAGGTGACCTCCTCGCTGTTCGGGCCATGCCAAAGGACCTTGACGGACGGTATGACCTTCGACCTCAATTTCTTCACCTGCCGATCCAAAATGACAACCGGCTGCTCGGTGAAAGAAAGATCACGCTCTAACTGGATCGTTTGGTGCTGAATCGCCTGGAAGGATCATGAAGATACTTGCGGAGCATCGAGACATGGAATACGGGGTGAACATCAGGGAAGCTAGGCGGAAGAGCTAACCGATAAGCGACTGGACCAACACGCTCTAGGATCTCGAAAGGACCAACATATCTAGGACTCAGTTTCCCTTTCCGCCCAAATCTCATCACACCCTTCATCGGAGAGACCTTCAGGAAAACATGATCGCCAACAGCGAACTCGAGTCGGCGACGGCGCCTGTCAGCATAAGATTTCTGCCTGCTCTGTGCCGCTCTCATCCTGTCCCGAATCGGCTGTATCTTCTCGGTCGACTCCTGTAAGATCTGAGACCCCAAAATACTGCTCTCCCTATGCTCTGTCCAACATACAGGCGATCGACATCTCCTCCTATATAAAGCCTCGAAAGGTGCCATCTGGATCGTCTCCTAGAAGCTATTATTGTAGGAAAACTCGATCAAAGGCAAATGACGATCCCAGCTACCACCGAAATCTAAAACACAAGCTCTGAGCATGTCCTCAAGAGTCTGAATCGTACGCTCCGACTAACCGTCAGTCTGCGGATGAAAGGCTGTGCTAAAACTCAATCGGGTGCCCAAAGCTTCCTGGAGTTTCTGCCACAATCGGCTGGTAAACTGGGTGCCACGGTCTGACACGATGCAAGTCGGAACGCCATGCAGTCGCACTATCTCATCAATATAAAACTGGGCGTACTGAAAAAATCCAAAAGTGCTCTTCACTGGCAGGAAGTGAGCTGCTTTCGTCAGTCGATCCACAATCACCCAAATAGAGTCGTATCCTCGACTGGTCCTGGGTAGACCCACAACGGAGTCCATGGAGACCTTCTCCCACTTCCAGTCAGGGATGGGCAAAGGCTGTAACTCGCCGGCTGGCCTCTGGTGCTCGGCCTTGACTTGCTGACAAGTCAGGCATCTCGACACAAAGTCTGTAATATCCTTCTTCATCCCGTCCCACCAGTACACCTCTTTCAAATCACGGTATATTTTGGTGGAACCCGGATGCACACTGTATACTGATCTATGTGCCTCCACGAGAATATCACGCCTCAGTCCCTCTGAATCTGGCACGCACAGTCGAGTCCCAAATCGAAGTATCCCCTGATCATCAATCACGAACTCGGAAATTCTGCCCTGCCGAATCTGCTCAATAATCTCTAATGTACGGGCATCGCTGGACTGTGCCTCATGGATACGGTCAAGTAACTGTGGGCGTGCTCTGAAATTGGCCAGCTGTCCCCCTGTAGGAGTAAACTCGAACTGCACTCTGCTATCACATAAAACCTGCCAATCCGCCGTCGACTGCATCTGTACTGCGCTCAAACAAGATAAGCTACCTCCGGGCCTTCTACTCAAAGCATCTGCCACCACATTCGCCTTGCCCGGATGGTATAGAATCTCGCAGTCATAATCCTTCACCAGCTCAATCCATCGGTGCTGTCTCAGATTCAGATCTCGCTGCTGGAAGATA
The DNA here is from genome assembly GCA_030015575.1 of Agapanthus africanus. Classification (NCBI taxonomy): domain Eukaryota; kingdom Viridiplantae; phylum Streptophyta; class Magnoliopsida; order Asparagales; family Amaryllidaceae; genus Agapanthus; species Agapanthus africanus. Next base: position 178,998,454 of record JASDDO010000031.1, on the reverse strand, counting down.
TACTTCAAACTCTTGTGGTCAGTGAATATCTGGCACGACTCACCGTATAGGTAATGTCTCCAGATCTTAAGTGCAAATACCACTGCAGCCATCTCTAAATCATGGGTGGGGTAGTTCTGTTCGTGTTTCCTCAGCTGGCGAGAAGAATACGCGATAACTCTGTCGTGCTGCATCAATACACATCCCAGCCCCACTCTAGAAGCATCACAATATACCACGAACCTGCCTGATCCTGAAGGCAATGATAACACTGGTGCAGTAGTCAGACGAGTCTTCAACTGCTGGAAACTATCCTCACATGCCTGGGTCCAATCAAAAGGAACCCCCTTCCGGGTCAACCCGGTCAAAGGTGCAGCAATGCGGGAGAAATCCTGGACGAAACGTCGATAGTAGCCGGCCAGACCTAGAAAACTGCGAACCTCTGTAACTGATACTGGTCTAGGCCAACGCTGAACTGCCTCGATCATCCTCGGGTCCACACAAATACCATCTCTCATCACCACATGACCTAAGAAATCGACACTGTCTAGCCAGAATGCGCACTTGGAGAATTTGGCGAACAGCTGATGCTCCCTCAAAGTCTGCAATGTGATACGTAAGTGCTGCTCATGTTCCTCCCTGCTCCGAGAATAAACCAAGATGTCGTCAATGAACACAATGACGAACTGATCGAGATACGGCCTGAATACGCGGTTCATCAAATCCATAAATGCTGCCGGGGCATTGGTGAGCCCGAACGACATCTCCAAGAACTCATAATGACCATAACGAGTACGGAAAGCGGTCTTCAGAATATCCTCCTTCCGAACCCACAACTGGTGATAACCTGATCGTAAATCAACCTTCGAGAAAAACCCTGCACCCTGGAGCTGATCAAATAAGTCATCAATGCGGGGTAGGGGATATCTGTTCCGCACAGTAACCCGGTTTAGCTGACGATAATCAATGCATAAACGCATAAGTCCGTCCTTCTTCTTAACAAACAGGACGGGAGCACCCCAAGGTGACACACTCGGTCGGATAAGCCATTTATCCAGCAAGTCCTGTAACTGATCCTTTAGCTCTCTAAGCTCCGTCGGGGCCATCCGATAAGGCGGTATAGAGATAGGCCCCGTACCAGGGATCAAGTCAATACAGAACTCAATCTCGCGCTCGGGTGACAGACCAGGCAGCTCGTCAGGGAATACATCAGGAAACTCTCTCACAACAGGGACCTGGTCCAACGGAACCTCTGTGGTGCTAGTATCACAAATATAGGCTAAGAATCCCTGACACCCTTTCCTTAAGAGCTGACTTGCGCGAAGAGAAGAAATCAAGCTGGGAAGGGTAGCACTACGATCTCCCTGAATAATAAGAACCGGCTCACCAGGAAAACTGAATCTGACTGCTTTTTCACGGAAGTCCACGGATGCATAACAGGTGGCTAGCCAGTCCATACCAAGAAGAACGTCAAAGTCAAGCATATCGAGGAGAATCAAATCAACTGAAGAATCTCTCTCCCCGATACGAACGGAACACGATCGGTACACAAAACGGGCAACAAAAGACTCGCCTACCGGGGTAATAACGACAAGCGGCTGATCTAACGGAGAAGACTCTCGGCCCAACCTCGGTGCAAAATACGTGGATACATAGGAATGTGTGGAGCCTGGATCAAATAATACCCGTGCATCAAAAGAATATACTGGCAGAGTACCTGTCACGACGGCATTGGATGCCTGTGCATCCTGAGGAGTCAACGCGAACACTCGGGCCTGTCCACCACTAATGGCTGGCTGTCCTCTGCCACTTCCTCGGCCTATGCCTCTGCCTCTGTCGCCTCGTCCTCTCGGAACTGGACCGCCACGCCCACGGCCTCTAGAAGCATCTGACTGACGTGGAGCATCGTCAGGAGTAGGAAGTAAAGCTCTCTGAGAAGGTGGTGAGGGTGGTAAAGTCACATGCGGGACTGTCGCCGCGCCCAGACGTCCCATGGTATAGTCTCTGACACGGTGGTACTGACTCCCACACCGAAAACATCCTGGAGACGACTGCTGGGTCTGTGGATATGAACCAAATAACTGACCTCGTCTCAATCCTCTGCCTCCACCATCTCCCGGAAATAATCTATCGCGGTATCTGCCCATCTGCCGCTGAGCTGGCGTATCAGTACGGATCCTCTTCGTCCCAGAAACGACCGGAGTCTCAGAAATACGCTCCTCCAAAAGTAAGGCTGCATCCATCGCGGCTGCGTATGTATCAAAGTGCCGAGTGCCGATGGCAAGGAATAGCTGTGTATCAAGCCCTCGTACAAACCACTTTATTCTCTTCTCTTCTGTGTCTACTAGGTACGGAGCATATCGAGACAACTGGGTAAACTGTATATCATACTTCGACACTGTCATCCCAGGAGTCTTGCGCAAAGACTCAAAACTATGGGCTCGAGCATCTCGGACACTCTCCGGAAGAAAACGGGCAAGAAATGCAGATGTAAACTCATCCCAGGTCATAGAAGGCAGACCTGCAGCTCGGCCTCTCTCTACTGAATCGTACCATGTCTGGGCAAGACCCTCCAGACGAAAACTCGCAAACTCCACCAATCTATCATCAGAACACCTCAACGAACGACAAATCCGAGCCATCCTATCAAAAAATGCCTGTGGGTCCTCTGTCGCATCTGTACCGGTAAAAGCTGGAGGTCTCAATCTCATGAACTCCTGTAGTGAAACAGGGATAGTCTCCGTAGTAGCAGCAGGAGTGACCATCTGTGCAGCAGGTACGATCGTGGTCTGTGCGGTGGAAGGAACGTCCTCGGATCTCTATGCCCGGCTGGACTCAACTAAAGATCCCATCATCTGCCGCAACTCGTGCATGCCGGCCTCTAATCTGGCAATACGGTCATGATAAGGCGGATCAGTATGACCCTGAGGGCGTATCATCCCGCTAGATCCTCACCTCAAACGGGCCCGCCCGAATCTCATCCCTAGCGGCAGCCCGCTGAGCTCTCGTAGTCTTTGGCGGCATCGAAGCTAGAATAAGAAACAGGACTAATAAGGACATTGCAATTGAATCAAGGAATGCAAGGAATCAAGAAAGGAAATACAAGCAATTATGTCCTAAGGTCACTTAGGCGGAGTACCGTATCGTAAGTATGCCACGGATCATACCCACGCTACGCCACTCTGCTTAAGTCACCTACTCCATCTACCAAGGTCGTCCTACACTCGGAAAGGTAAAAACCTACGCTCTGATACCAACTTTGTCACGACCCGAAGGTACGGAACGTGACTGGCACTTAGATTACGAGACGTCTAAAGGCATACTGTAACCAAGGTCAGCCAAAGCCCAGAAAATCTAAACCAAAATCAAAAGAGAGTGAAGGAAAACCTTACATGAAAACGATTTGTAAATCCATTAAGTTGCATTGAAACCCCTTTTTAAAAACATCAAAAATTCCCGAAAATTTTGGCAGAGTCTCCCCTGTATTTTCTATCCCCCAAAATGGGTACAACAAGATAATAAACCTGTAATCATAAAATGGCATCCCCAAGCGGGAGCTAGCTCTTCGCCCAAGGCGGATCACAACCACATGCAATATAATAACCATATCAAGAAAAGAGCATAAAAGAAACGCAAAATATCAGAAAACACATCGCCGGCTCAAGTGAGCTCGACCCAAAAGAAACCACAAATATACAACCTCTCAGTCTCACCACTAGGTCACATATACAATATAAAGTGGTAGATGGAGAATACTAGATACAATGATAGAGCAAAAAGAAACAAAGTGTGCTCGCAACCCACCTACGGGCGATGTCGCGAGTCTGAGCAAAAAGAGCTGATGATAAGATATCCCGCCGCTACAAGGGTGACGGGTCCAACCTGCAAGACACCGTGGCACAACGGGGGTGAGTTGCCAGCTCGTGAGTAGAATATAACATCTAGTAAGGCAATCGTAAGAATGCACGCAATGCGTCACAACATGTATGTCCATATGTGATATAATATCTCTAGTATGCATGCACATGTATGCAATGTCATTACTAAATCTTTAAGTGTTTTAAATGCTAAGGGTACTACATTCTTATCTTTAGAAAATGAATATCTGTATAATAGCTAAGTACCATCAAGAAATCATCTGAAAACCCGTGTCAAGCATCAACACCAAATATGAAATCATATCTGTCTCAATATCTCACTGTATCAATGTCTCAAATATCGGGCTCCGTCGGTCCGGATCAGCCCATATCATCAAATCTCACGACAACGGTCGGTATCCTCCGGATATCCTCCGTGCCAGACATCACCGGTAGGTAGTCTTCCCCTGCCAGGCTCATCGTCTACAACTCGATCTTCTTGCCCCGGGGTACCATACCGGGCTCACCATGTACCCGAGACGGTTCATCCACTGCTCGAATCGGGTCTCGAAATCCAACAGAAAACATGAAAACTCATGGTGGACGACACATACATCACGAGAAAACCGAAACTTTGTTTTAAAAATGATAAATACAAGCTTTTGTTAAATTCTTGCGGTTTTCCCCAAAAATCCAGAAATCACAGAAAAACCGAAATCCTCAAGAAAATCATAGTGCCCACATGTTAAATATGATTAATGTCTATGATATCAATGTATATGATGTGAATTATGGATAGAATCTATGTAAATATGATGATAATGCGAGGTATAAGCAAGCTATGCAATTTCATATATCATGTATGAATGCAAGTGGCGATACTAAGTTAAACAGGTTCTATAGTGCACGTGGCATGGCAATTACCAAAGGCGTGTGTGTCACATGAATAGTGCGCGTGCAGCAAATGCTAATGGTAACGGTGTTCGTGTCCTACGAAGTGTTATCGCATAAGTATAGATGAATGTCCATGCAATCTAATATACTGTTCTCTATAAGGGTATGTAGTGTACAAGAATGGATAAGCTAGCTAAAAAAATAAATCTTGCAAAAAGTAGGGTAATCCTAACTAGGGGGTGCGCCTTGCGCCATTCAGACGATTCCCCCATAGATGAATACATATACTCACCTGAAATCCCCGCTAATCTGATCCGACCACCGCCTTGCCTTTACATGCCGTGTCCGATGTTTCCCCGACCGATCCTATATTTGTACAACACCATGCATAAGATTACAAAACCTAAAACGATGCAAGTCACAATATAAAATTATCGACTCTCTCGAATTAAACATAGCATACACTCGGTGCGCGGGAAAACGCACGAAAATCGCTAATCTTTAACTAGAATCGTCATTTCGGGGAAATCGACAAAACTACAACACGACTAGACGAAACCCCGCGTTCGCGCACTCTAATAGTCCTATACGAAGCTGATTATATCGCTAACATAACGCAATTTGATCGCATCCTAATTTTTGTAAAAATCTAGTAAGCAAATTCAATACCGATTCGATGCAAACATCGAAATTTAACGATTTAGCGAGCGTATCATTACCCAATTAACCACTCTAATCAATTAGGTAACCAAAGCCCTAACTTAAGTCTAACAACCATGCTTCAAACCCTAGTTCAACATCAAATCCCATTCTTGATTTTCATGAACAAGAATTTACAACTAAATTAATATTTCAAAATTGAATTTTTAGCACATATAACTACAAGTTAACAAAATAGTTTAGGATTTTACCTCACTAGTGGAACCCTAGCATGATCAAGCCACCAAAGAAGCCTCCTTTCTCCTAGTTTTGAACTAAATTTGGTTGAGGAGAGAGTGGATTAGGGTTTGGCTTTGAATTGGAGAAGAAAATGGTGAATTTTTATGGATTTTTCATGATTTTTCATGATTTTTGAAGCAAGAATTGAGGTGAAAAGAGGAGGAAGCTGCTGCTATTTTCGTCCAGAGGTGAAGAGGAGGAGGGTGTGGGGGTTTTTGGAGAAGTTTCTAGGTCAAAAAGATCCCTCACATCTCATTTAATGCATTTCACATCAACTTTTTACAAAAAAACCCCTTTTTACATCATTTTTTTCATAATTTTCACACGATAAAACTCAAAATATTGCAAGTCATGATACAATTTTATTAACACCATATTTTAGCTTATAAAGCCTCCTAATTATGAAATTTACCTAATTAAATTTTTATTTATCACTAATTTAATGTATTTAAAAAGGCTTAAAATAATAATAATAAAATAATTAATTACGAATTTTTTTTATTTAACTAGAAAATTATAAGTGACATTTTAGTGACAAAATTATAGTAATGTCTTATCTAAATTTTGTATAATTAGGTCTAGAATGAAAAATACCTATTTTGACTTTTTACGGAAAAGGCCGAAAAATTAACCGATTACCGAAAAACAGCCTAAACGATTTTCGAAGGGTTACAATGGTGTAGTAGGCACAGTCTTAGTTGGAACTCGGTTCAAAAGGTATGCAGCTGATTCTACTACATATCCCCAGAATGATCGCGGTAACTCAGCGTTACTCATCATGGAACGTACCATATCCAATAAGGTGTGGTTCCGTCTCTCCGATACACCGTTATGTTGCGGAGTGTATGGAGGAGTAAGCTGAGAGAGAATTTCATTCTCTTTTAAGTAATCCAGGAATTCGACACTCAAGTATTCACCACCTCGATCAGATCTCAGTGTCTTGATTCTTTTGCCTGTTTGTTTTTCTACTTCATTCTTGTATTCCTGGAATTTTCCAAAGGCTTCGGATTTATGTTTCATCAAGAAGACATATCCGTACCTTGAAAAGTCATCCGTAAAAGTAATGAAGTAAGAATAACCGCTTCGTGCATGCGTAGACATTGGACCGCACACGTCGCTGTGTACGAGTCCCAAGAGCTCGCTCGCTCTTACTCCATGTCCAGTGAACGGAGTCTTTGTCATCTTTCCTTTGAGACAGGATTGACAAGTTGCATATGATTGATATTCGAACGGATCCTAATATCCTTCTGTATGTTACTTCGTCAACCTTCTCTCATTGATTTGACCCAGTCTACAATGCCATAGGAAAGCCTGATTAGTTTCCGGAGACTTTCTTTGTGTGTATTCTGGATACTGAAAGTCTGTAGTTGGTTTAATACGTATATACCATTGCTTAATGTACCTGACCCAATCAGAACTTGATTAAGGTGAATGTTTATAACATTACTTACAAACACAAATTCATAACCTTCTTTAGAAATTAATGATACAGAAATGATATTAAAAGTTGCATTGGGTACAAAAAAGCAATTACGTAAAACCAAAACATGTCCATCTGACATTTCCAGGTGAAAGTCCCCCATGGCCTCAGCATCCATGCTAGCTCCGTTTGCAGCTTTGATGGTCATGTCACCTGCCTTCAAAAAACTACGCTTTCTCAATGCCTGCAAAGAATTAGAGATATGAGATCCTGATCTTGTATCCAATACCCAGGAAGTAGAGTTTATTGATAGACAGTTTTCAATAACATACACACCTGAAGCTGAAGCCGCAACTTTCTTCAGATCCTGTGTTCTGGCCTTCCAATCCCTGCAATCTTTCTTTTAGTGTCCACTCTTGTGACAGTAAAAGCACTCTTCCTTATCCACAATCTTTCCCGCTTCCTTTGTTGCTTTTGCCTTTCCCTTCGTATCCACTTTACTAACACCGCCCCTTGGTTTGGCAGGGGTTTTCTTCTTCTTTCCCTTGGCTTTCTTCTTGGACCTAGAGGAGGAAGATCCTCCTACAAACAAAGTGGATGTTTCCCTACCTTTCTGTAGGGTGCCCTCCGCACTCCTCAGCATGTTGAGGAGTTCTGAAAGTTCAACTTCCTTTTCTTGCAAGTTGAAATTCAGGATGAGATTGGCGAGAGTGGAAGGAAGGGACTGGAGAATCAAGTCCGTATAGAGCTCATTCTCCAACGTTGTCGCAAGGTCCGCGAGCTCCTTTATGTCGCCAATCAACTTAAGCACGTGTTCCGCTACCGATGACCCGACGACCAATCTGGCCGAAAACAGCTTTTTCGACACTTCGTATCTGGCGATACGGGATTGCTCTCCATACAGTTCCTTTGTATGGAGAAATATGGATTCGAGGTCCATATTCTCATGCCTCCTCTGATGTCCATTGTCCATAGAAGAAAGCACGAGGAGCTTGGCCTTCGCACAGTCGATTTCCTAGGTCTTACGGATTTCCCTATCCGCGACGCTGGTTTTGGGACCTGGGACAGGGGGAGCTTTGGTGGTAAGAAGCTACCCCAACTTGTCATAAGTGATTGCCATTTTGACATTCCTGAGCCAATCTTTGTAGTTTGGCCCTGTCAATATGTTTTTATCTAGAAATAGCTTAAGTCCAGTCATGATATTTAGTCGCTGCAATTAGGAAAGAGAGAAGAAACACTTTAGCATGATGCTCTTGCAAGTTTAGAGTGGTTTTTAATTTGTCTAAACAGGATGGCTCCCACTGTCTCACGAATCCCTCCTCAAACCAAAAAGGAAGAATTAGTCGGGATCAATCTCACCGTACAATTCTTGCTTAACCGTTCACCCAGGTCAGTGTCGGTACTTCGAGGGAGGTTTTCCAACGCTTTCATGAAGTTCCTTAATTAAGTAACCTCTTTTCCCTGTAGTCGTAGCCCCACTAACACCTATCTAGACACCTACTTGGTTTATAGCATTGATCGTTAAGTGAGAAAGTTCCAGAGGAGTAGCATATACTCACAGTAGGATCGGGATCCAAATATCATCGCGTGACAAAACTGAAGGAATCCTACGAGAATCATCACACTCCAAATTGTATGCAGTGCTAGCAAGTTTCAGTTTCTTTTGAAACTCCCAATGTGGATTTTTGCCCCATGCACTTATGACCTTGACTTTGGCCAACAAATCATAAGTCACATGTCAAGTTCTACCCGTCATTCTCCAGGTTAATTTGAGCCCATCCGCACATACCCTTGACTTTGGCCAACAACGTAGAACGACTGCCCCAAACCAACACGCTGCACATGAATACCCAATAGCTACCAATCACTATGCCTTGACTTTGGCCAACAAACATAGCTTGAATACTTATTGACCATTCATGTGAAACGACGGAGGGCTACGAATGGTTTTGGCGAAACCGTGAACTTAGTGAACTTGATATAATCGATGGAACGAGATAGCTTTCAAAAGAAGTGGCTCAAGCTCCGCATTTAAAATTTGGTTTTGAAAAGAACCGAGTGGTTTTGAAAGTGTTCCAATGAGTTTTACGCGGTTTATTTTTTCTTGCATTAATTTTAATGCGTCCATTCAATTAATCCCACCATTGCAGAAAACAACGAAAATATGACGTATGCTTATGCCATCCGCATTCGCCACCGGGTCCCGTCATCACCCGTTAGGGAACTTAACTAACGACAGAGCGGGGGCTGGACTAGCGTGGATGCAAAACATAAGCAACGCCTAAATAGATATCATATAGATATATATAAACATTCTTCACATGCAATGATAGCCATTCCAGATCACAGATGAACACATTGGATATACTAGAAATCCGCATTTCGTACGAGCCTGTAACGAAAAACGGATTACACGGTCGCGATGAATAGCCAAACCCACCACTATGGGTGCGGCAAACTACCCGCCAAGTATCCGAAGCGAAGCAACCTCCCTCAACACCGTGAGTAGGCCACTCGGCACTTCGTGATACCCGGTAGTTTTTGCACCCCACCTTGGGTCTATCCTAGGAGCAAAAACAGAAAAAGAAATTATACAATGACGGCTACAACCCCGACCCAGTTGTGCGGCCATACAAATAATATCACATCAAATTTACATATTAAAAGAATTGAAAGAATAAGAAAACTCTCATCTCACAACCCCCCGGCTATTCATCCGCGGCAATCCAACGAATTCATATACACAAACCATCAACATTACAGATCACAGATATGTATAACCCCCACTAATCGTCGTATAGCGATTAGCAGACGTTCAATACATATATCACATCACAGATATAACCCATTAGCCAAAGTGTAAAGAAATTTGATCAAAATACGGATTTGTGACCACCCCAAAAACTAACTTGTTCTCTGGAAAATCAGGGCAGAAACAAACCATCTCAAAAAGCACAAAACAGCAACAGAAGATCACTGCAGGAAAAACGACCCACGGCCGAGTCAACTCGGCCGCGGTTCCGCGGTGAGTTGGTCGACGCGCTGGTTCGTTTTTCTTGGGTGTTCTGTAAAAACCTAGAGCCAATTTTTAGTGTATGTTTTATTACTTTTAGAGCAGAAATAAAAATCGGCAGAAACTAGGGTTTTAGAAAACATATTTTGCGATTTTTTTCGATCGAAGTTCTAGATACTTTGCTAACTAGTTAGTTTGTGTTTAGCTAGGCTCTGATACCACTGTAAGTCCACGTTACCGACCCCGGTGCTTGCGAAGAGGCGGAAACGTTATGAAAAATCGGGTTTTTACAACACTAGGCAACATGGACTAACCAAAGGAGGTATCTTTGCTAAACAAAAACTAACTACCAAGCTAAAAGAGTTAGCTACTCGGAAAGGGGTTATACCTAAGTCTTGAAGTCCTTCTCTTCTTGCTCCTTGGAGTGAAAGACCGGGTTCGCCTCGTCGCCTTCTCTTGCCGAAGAAAGATCCACCCGAGGGCCTCTACCTTTGGCTCCAACCTCAAACAAGAAGTAACTAAGGTGCTGGGTGTGCTAAACCTAGGACCCTAGAAAGAGTAGAGAGTATTTTTGAAGGGAATTATCTCAAGCTCAATGGTTCTCAACTCATGAGAGGGGAGAGCTTTGAGAGAGAGGAAGAGGAGGAGAGAGAATGAGAATGATAGAATGGGAAGAATAAACCAACCTTCTCACATATATGCGAATTACGATAAATAAATAATTAGCTAAAGATAATTGTGATGGTTAATCTTGAAATGACCATTATCATTTCACATTAATTACTTTTGCAAGGATCAAAGAGCATCTTTCATATGAAATGATAATGGTCAACTTGTCGACCTAGGTCAACAAGTCAAGCAAAGTCATATGGTCAACAACCATAACCATAACACAATTATAATTAACTAATATTAATAAATCATATTTCACACATAAACATTAGGGTTAAGAAAATGACAATGGTCATCAACCCTAATGAAAGTCCTCTGCCTCTGCCTCAGTCAACTATGCATACACACCCATAACCGTGTTCCGAGGAACACGAATGCAAAGAGATAAAACCAATCCTAAAACATATATTAGGATCTGGATTAAACCAAAGCCCGCTAGTATAAGCTGTCCGGACACCAAACGTGCACAAGTGCGCGGATGTGAACGAACCCTGTCGCAAAACCATGCGACCTCTACTCATTTTTTCTAAAGGTGAATAACCCTCTGTTTGGAACTCTAAAGACTTCACACTATGCTGGCAGTTGGTTTAACCACAGACCGCAAGCGGCACTAGATGTACGTAACGGTCCCCAGGTAGATGCCGATAACAAGACTGACGAGGTAAACCCATCTGAACTCCTACTGAGCCTGAATATGACAGTCTCCGTACTGTCCGGTCTATTCGTCTAAAGAACATCGCATGGCGGGCCTAGGGGGCGTTAAATGTCAGTCCCCTAATAGCGGTACAAGTCATGCTGGATTGTAGCCCAGAACACCCTGAGATAACACTGGAAACCTACCAGTCTATCTCGCTTGCCCTGGCCAGGGACTTTGTGTAATGGCTCTCCTAGACACAACGCGATATCAACCCCCAATACCGGGAGAGATGAATCCTGTCTAACCGTCACTGCCTCCAAGTGCTTCGGGACTGCACCCAAAAACTACCTTTTTGCACGACTCCTTTGAGCCGTGGTAGGGTTGTAATCAAAGTACAGTGGGAACAAACTCGAGGGGAAGTGACAGTGTCAAGTCAACGAACTAAGCCGTACTCATGTCACCTGGGAACTAATAACTGACGATAGGTATAATACCAACCAACAGTTCCCGACGAGTCCTGTCCAGTGTACTCGTAACCTAACGAGCACCCGCATACTATCTCAAGTACGACGTACTGACGGCTGTGGGACAGACCGTCTCCCAAGCTAGGATGAGAAGCGCATACGCTAGTCTACTCCGGAGTATCGATGCCCTATCTCGATAGTCCTACGACGATGGACCTGCATAAGGATGTGCTTGTAGATTACCTAGCCCCCACGAGTGTGACTGCTATCACAACGCTGGTAATCAAGCAAAGATCCTAAGGGCTCCACTAATGTGTAAAGGTTATATGCTAAAAGAAACACATGCACATATTAAAGTTGAAACAAAGTAAGTATCATACTACTATTTTGAGCAAGATTGTCAATACAAGGTGAATATCCCAAGCTTCCATCAAGTAATATACAAACTAGTATGATACAGTAATGGCCTCTAGGGCATATACACTAACAGTTCTGGGCTACACTCCGACACGACTTCTACCGCTATTAGGGGACTGACGTTCACCTCCCCATAGGCCCGCCATGCGATATTCTCAGACGAACAGACCGGACTGTACGCTGATTGTCACATTCAGGCTCAGTAGGAGTTCAGATGGGTTTCACCTCGTTCATCTTCTTATCGGCATTTACCTGGGGGCCGTTACGCACAGCTAGTGCCGCTTGAGGTCTGTGGTCAAACCCACTGCTAGCGTAGTGTCGATTCTTTAGAGTCCCACACATAGAGCTATTCGCCTTTAGGCAAAAGAGTAGAGGTCGCATGGTTTTGCGACAGGGTTCGGTCACATCCGTGCACTTGTGCACGTTTAGTGTCCGGGCAGTTATCTCTAGCGGGCATTGGTTTAAGCCAGATCCTAGTGTACGTTTTGGGATTGGTTTTATCTCGTTTGTATTCATGTTCCTCGGATCGCGAATGCGGGTGTGTATGCACGGTTGACAGAGTCAGAGGCAGAGGATTCTCATTAGGGTTGTTGACTGTTGACTTTTGCTAAACGCTAATGAGAATAAGAAATATAATTAATGATAATATTAATTAAGTATTATTGTGCCATGGTTGGGTTGAAAGGTTTACTTTTTTGACTTTTTGACATAGTTGACCGGTTCACTAGGTTGGACTTGTTGACCATCATCATGACAATAGCTATCATTTCTTGGCATTGACCTTTGCTTGCTTGTTTGTTCTCAAATTGCATTTAATGCATGAAATGATATTGCCATTTGATATGATAACAACCATCACATAATACTCAATTATTATTATTTGTTATGATTATTTTGGTTTATGAGAGCAACGGTGAGAAAAAAGTCTTGCTCATTCTATCATTCGCATTCTTTCTCATCCACAAGCTCTCCCTCTTCCTCTTTCTCTCTCTCTAGTTCATTGTTCTATTGTCTCATGTGTTGAGAAGCAAGAACCATAGAGATAAAACCCAAAACACTTCTCTACTCATCCTAGTATACAAGGTCTACCAAACCAAGTGTTCTAGTATCCTCAAGATTGAGGTTGGTGCCAAATGTAGAAGCTTTCAGGTGGATCCATCTTCGGCACAAGGAGACGACGAGGAGAGAACCATCCGACCACCACAAAGAGTCGAAGAGAAAGAGTTCAAGTTAAGGTATAACCCCCTAACCGAGTAAGTAAAACTCCTAGTTAGGTTGTTAGAAAGTTGTTTAATAAAGATCCGTATTTTGAGTCCATGTTACCACCAAAGAAAAATCGTTTTTCACCATTTCTGCAACCCCAAAGAACCGGGGACGGGTAACATGGACTTACAGTTGTATCAGAGCCTAGTTAAACACTATCTAACATGTTAGCAAAGTAACTAGAAGTTCGATCGGAGAAAAAGTCACGAAAAATGCCCGGAATTCTAACTTTCTGTCGATTTTTAAACTGCTGTAAAAATTATTTAACATATACCAAAAATCGACTCAGGGTTTTTAGTGTACACTGCAGAAAAACGATCCACATAACCGACCAACTCACCGCGGAAACGCGGAAAGAACAGCTTCTTGCCGCGGATCCGCGGTCGAGTTGACTCGGCCGTGGATCGGCTTTACTGCAGTGTATTTAGGGATTTTTGGAATATGATTTTTCTTCCCAGATTTTCCTGAAAGAAAAATTTGTTTTTGGGGTTTAAAAATCCGTATTTTAATCGAACTTTTATAGACTTTAGCTAACGGGTTTATATCTGTGATGTGATATATGTATTGAACGTCTGCTAATCGCTATACGTCGATTAGTAGGGGTTATACATATCTGTGATCTGTAATGTTGATGGTATGTGTATATGAATTCATTGGATTGTCGCGAATGAATAGCCCGGGGGTTGTGAGATAAGAGTTTTCTTTATCTTTTCAATTCATGTAATTTGTAATTGATGAAATATTATTTATATGGCCGCACAACCTGGATGGGGTTGTAGCCGTCATTGTATAATTTCTTTTACTGTTTTTGCTCCTAGGATAGACCCAAGGTGGGGTGCACAAACTACCGGGTATCTCGAAGTGCCGAGTGTCCTACTCACAGTGTTGAGGGAGGTTGCTTCGCTTCGGGTACTTGGCGGGTAGTTTGCCGCACCCGTAGGGGTCTAGGGTGGGGTCTTGGCTATTCATCGTGACCGTGTAATCCGCTCTTCGTTACAGGCTCGTACGGAATGCTGATTCCTAGTATATCCAATGTGTTCAACTGTGATCTGGAATGGATACCATTGCATGTGACGAATGTGTATATCTATATATGATATATATTTAGGCGTTGCTTATGTTTTGCATCCGCGCTAGTCCAGCCCCCGCTCTGTCGTTAGTTAAGTAACCTAACGGGTAATGACGGGCCCCGTGGCGAATGCGGATGGCATAAGCGTACGTCTTATTTTCGTTTTTTTTTTTGCAATGGTAGGATTAAATGATGGGACGTATTAAATTAATGAAAGAAAATAAACCAAAGTTGAGTCGTTGGAACACTTTCAAAACCACTCGGTTTCTTTTCAAAAACAACTTTTAAATGCGGAGCTTAAGCCACTCCTTTTAAAATCTATCTCGTTCCATCGATTATATCAAGTTCAGTACGTTCACGGTTTCGCCAAAACCATTCATAGTCCTCGGTCGTTTCACATGGATAGTCAATAGTATTCAAGCTATGTTTGTTGGCCAAAGTCAAGGCATAGTGATTGGTAGCTATTTGGTATTCATGTGCAGTATAGATAGATGTGTTGGTTTAGGACAGTCGTACTGCCTTGTTGGAAAAATTCAAGGGTAGGTACGGGTGGGTTCAAATTAACCTGGAGAATGACGGGTAGAACTTGACTTGTGACTTATGATTTGTTGGCCAAAGTCAAGGTCATAAGAGCATGGGGCAAAAATCCACATCGGGAGTTTCAAAAGAAACTGAAACTTGCTAGCGCTGCAAACCATTTGGAGTGTGATGATTCTGGTAGGATTCCTTCAGTTTTGTCACGCGATGATATTTGGATCCCGATCCTACTGTGAGTATATGCTACTCCTCCGGAACTTTCTCACTTAAGGATCAATGCTATAAACCAAGTAGGTGTCTAAAAAGGTGTTAGCGGGACTACGCCCACAGGGAAAAGAGGTTATTTAATTAAGGAACTTCTTGAAAGCGTTGGAAAACCTCCCTCGAAGTACCAACACTGGCCTGGCAGAAAGGTTAAGCAAGTATTGTACGGTGAGATTGATCCCGACTAATTCTTCCTTTTTGGTTTGAGGAGGGATTCGAGAGACAGTGGGAGCCATCCTGCTTAGACAAATTAAAAAACACTCTAAACTTGCAAGAGCATCATGCTAAAGTGTTTCTTCTCTCTCTCCTAATTACAGCGACGACTGGACTTAAGTTACTACTAGATAAAAACATACTGACAGGGCCAAACTATAAAGATTGGCTCAGGAATGTCAAAATGGTAATCACTTATGACAAGTTGGGGTATCTCCTTACCACCAAAGCTCCCCCTGTCCCAGGTCCCAAAACCAGCGTCGCGGATAAGGAAATTCATAAGACCTGGGAAATCGACTGCGCGAAGGCCAAGTGCCTTGTGCTTTCCTCTATGGACAATGAACATTAGAGGAGGCACGGGAATATGGACCTTGAATCCATATTTCTCCATACAAAAGAACTGTATGGAGAGCAATCCCGTATCTCCAGATACGAAGTCTCGAAAAAGCTGTTTTTGGCGAGATTCGTCGTCGGATCATCGGTAGCGGAACACGTGCTTAAGATGATTGGCTTCATTGAGGAGCTCGCGGACCTTGGGACCATGTTAGAGAATGAGCTCTACACGAACTTGATTCTCTAGTCCCTTCCTTCCACTTACTCCTAGTTTATCCTTAACTTCAACTTGCAAGAAAAAGAAGTTGAACTTTCAGAACTCCTCAATATGTTGAGGAGTGCAGAGGGCACCCTATAGAAAGGTAGGGAAATATCCACTTTGTTTGTAGGAGGATCATCCTCTTCTAGGTCCAAGGCGAAGGCCAAGGGAAAGAAGAAGAAAGCCCCCGTCAAACCAAGGGGCGGTGTTAGTAAAGTGGATACGAAGGGAAAGAAAAAGGCAACAAAGGTAGCGGGAAAGCTTGTGGGAAAGGAAGAATGCTTTTACTGTCATAAGAGTGGACACTGGAAAAAGGATTGCAGGGCTTAGAACGCCAGAAACCAGGATCTGAAGCAAGTTGCAGCTTCAGCTTCAGGTGTGTATGTTATTGAAAATTGTCTATCAATAAACTCTACATCCTGGGTATTGGATACCGTATCAGGATCTCATGTCTGTAATTCTTTACAGGCACTGAGAAGGCGAAGGGTTTTGAAGGCAGGTGATATAACCCTCAGAGTTGCAAACTGAGCTGGCATGGATGCTAAGTCCGTGGGGGACTATCACGTGGGAATGTCAGATGGACATGTTTTGGTTTTGCGTGATTGTTATTTTGTATCCAATGAAACCTGTAATATCATATCTGTATCTGTATTATCTAAAGAAGGTTATGAATTTGCATTTGTAAGTAATGTTGTGAACATTCACCTTAATCAAGTTTTGATTGGGTCAGGAACATTAAGCAATGGTATATACGTATTAAACCAACCACAGATTTTCAATGTCCAGAATACACACAAAAGAAAGTCTTCGGAAATAAATCAGTCTTTCTTATGGCATTGTAGACTGGGTCACATCAATGAGAGAAGGTTGACGAAGTTACAAACAGAAGGATATTTGGATCCCATCGAATATCAATCATGTGCAACTTGTCAATCCTGTCCCAAAGGAAAGATGACAAAGACTCCATTCACTGGACACGGAGTAAGAGCGAGCGAGCTCTTGGGACTCGTACACAGCGACGTGTGCGGTCCAATGTCTACACATGTGCGAAGTGGTTATTCTTACTTAATTACTTTTACGGATGACTTTTCAAGGTACGGATATGTCTTCTTAATGAAATATAAATCCGAAGCCTTTGGAAAATTCCAGGAATATAAGAATGAAATAGAAAAAAAAACCGGCAAAAGTATCAAGACACTGAGATCTGATCGAGGTGGTGAATACTTGAGTGCCGAGTTCCAGGATTACCTAAAAGAGAATGGAATTCTCTCTCAGCTTACTCCTCCATACACTCCGCAACATAACGGTGTATCGGAGAGACGGAACTGGACCCTATTGGATATGGTACGTTCCATGATGAGTAACGCTGAGTTACCGCGATCATTCTGGGGATATGCACTAGAATCACCTGCATACCTTTTGAATCGAGTTCCAACTAAGACTGTGCCTACCACACCATATCAGATGTGGTGTAGGAAGAAACCATATCAGCATGCGGACAAACTCGAGGAACGCTCAGTACAGTGCAAGTTTGTGGGATATCCAAAGAACTCTAAGGGAAATTTCTTCTATTGCGAAGAGGAACAAAAGGTTTTTGTTTCTCGTCATGCCCATTGCTTGGAAACCGAGTTTTTGGAAAATCGGATAAGTGGGAGCGCAATAGAACTGGAAGCAATTCCAGAACCACAAGCTATTACTGAAAGCTCAGTAGAACCAGAGGGTTTGAAAGATCAGGACATTCCTGCGCCGCTCCGCAGGAGTAGTAGGCAGTCTCATCCGCACGAGAGATACTACGGTTTTCTCATAGACGGGGATAGGGAGGATTGCATCATTGATAGTGATGAGCCGACTAGCTTCCAGCAGGCCATTCAGAGCATTGACTCGGTAAAATGGCTGGATGCAATGCGGACCGAAATGGAGTCCATGTACACCAACAAAGTATGGACGTTGGACGTTGCTTCAGATGGGGTAAAACTTGTAGGATGCAAGTGGATCTTCAAAAGGAATATTGGTGTAGATGGACAGGTTGAGACCTATAAGGCTAGACTTTTTATAAAGGGTTTTCGTCAAAGACCTGGTTTGGACTATGACGAAACCTTTTCTCCAATGGCTATGCTGAAATCCATTCGGATCCTTCTTGCCATTGCTGCCTTCCACGATTATGAAATTTGACAGATGGACGTAAAGACCGCTTTTCTAAATGGAAATTTAGAGTAGTGTGTCTATATGGACCAGCCAGAGGGATTCATTCAGAGTGGGAGCAGCGGAAAGGTGTGCAAGTTGCTTAAGTACATCTATGGAATAAAGCTGGCATCGCGGAGTTGGAACATCTGTTTTGATGAGATGGTCAAAGAATTTGGCTTTATCAAAAATCCAGATGAACCATGCATCTATAGTAGATTTGTAGCAAGAACTGTCGTATTCCTCGTCTTATACGTGGATGACATTCTCTTAATAGGAAATGACATTCCTATGCTACAATCTGTCAAAGGGTTCTTGTCACACAGGTTCTCCATGAAAGACCTGGGTGATGCCTCTTACATTCTGGGGATCCGGATCTATCGTGACAAGAGGATATTAGGACTTTCACAGTCCAGGTACATCGACACCATACTGAGAATATTCAGTATGGAAGATTCCAAGCGCGGTAATCTACTGGCTTGTCACGGGATCACCCTCTCCAAAGAGATGTCTCCCAAGACTGATTTGGAAAGGGATCACATGTCTATTTTACCCTATGCTTCTGCGGTAGGCTCTATAATGTATGCGATGTTGTGTACCAGACCAGATGTAGCTTATTCACTGAGTGTGGTAAGCCGGTATCAGTCAAACCCTGGGGAGAAGCACTGGATAGAGGTAAAGAACATTCTCAAGTACCTGAGAAGGACTAAGGAGATGTTCTGGGTGTATGGCAGAAAAGACATCCAGATCGAGGCCTTTGTTGACTTCATCTTCCAGAGTGACAAGGATGATTTCAAGTCTATGTCGGGTTATTTCTTTACCCTCAATGGAGGGGCGGTGTGTTGGAAGAGTTCCAAACAGAAACCGTTGCTGACTCGACGTTGGAAGCGTATTATATCGCTGCTGTAGATGCCGCAAAAGAAGCCGTATGGATAAGGAAGTTCTTGACTGAACTTCAGGTTGTTCCGTCCATTGTTGATCCAATACCTCTGTATTGCGTCAACAATGGGGCTATAGCTTTAGCGAAGGAACCCAGGTCACATCAAAAGTCCAGACACATCTTGAGGAGGTACCACCTGATCAGGGAGATCGTGGGTCGCCAAGAGATCGAGGTTCGGAGAGTTACTACGGAAGATAACACTGCTGATCCCCTCATGAAGACCTTACCCTAGGCTCAGTACGAGGGCTGATCGAGATGATAGGTCTTCGATACGCCAGTACATGGCCTTAGTGCAAGTTGGTGATTGTTAGTGTGTATGCCCTAGAGGCCATTACTGTATCATACTAGTTCGTATATTTCTTAATGGAAGCTTAGGATATTCATCTTGTAGAGACAATCTTGCTCAAAATAGTAGTATGCTACTTGGTTTGTTTCTACTTTAATGTGTACATGTGTTTCTTTTATGATATCACCTATACACATTAGTGGAGCCCTTAGGATCTTTGCATGATTACCAGCGTTGTGATGGCAGTCACACTCGTGGGGGATGGGTAATCCACAAGCACATCCTTATGCAGGTCCTTAGTCGTAGGACTATCGAGACATGGCAACGATACTCCGGAGTAGACTAGCGTATGCGCTTCTCATCCCGGCATGGGAGACGGTCTGTCCCACAGCCGTCAGTATGTCGTACTTGAGATATTATGTGGGTGCTCGTTAGGTTACGAGTACACTGGACAGTACTCGTCGTGAACTGCTTGTTGGTACTATACCTATCGTCAGTTATCAGTTCCCAGGTGGCATGAGTACAGCTTAGTCCGCTGACTTTACACTGTCACTTCGCTTCCAGTGTGTTCCCACTGTACTTTGATTACTACCCTACCACGGCTCAAAGGAGTCGTGCAAACAGGTAGTAGTTGGGTGCAGTCCCGAAGCACTTGGAGACAGTGACGGTTAGACATGATTCGTCTCTCCCGGTATTGGGGGTTGATATCGCGCAGTGTCTAGGAGAGCCATTACACAAAGTCCCTGGCCAGGGCAAGCGAGATATATCGGTAGGTTTCAAGTGTTATCTCAGGGTGTTCTAGGCTACACTCCGACACTGTTGAGCCACAGCAGCACCCCGGCCGTCTATCCGAGGCCAAAATGCGGAATCAAAAATTTTCCTTTACTTGGAACCGGCGCTACCGCGGACAATAAAAACCCGGATCGTAACCATTAACCGATACTAGCTAACAAGAGATGGGGTGAGAGATATACCGAGTGATCCGAGTCCTCCGGTCCTCTCGTCATCGTCCCGATCTCCCGCGGAAAGTCCTGTTCCATGTCGTCGCCTCCTCGCCGGGAGGGCACCACGTCGCCTGCATCCTTTACGGGCTCGCACCTCAATACCGAGGCAACTCGGGCACGAAGCTGGCAACTCGACGTGCCCAAGATTTGCTGTAGAATGTAGTGTGGATGCTATATCTCATTTGGGGTTTTAGTTGCCATGGAGGATGAAGGAGGAGGTTAAGAAAATTGGTGCTTTCAATTTTCTAGCAAGAAGGATAGAGATGAAGAATTCCTCACATAACCAAAAATGAACTCTCTCATTCTTTTTCTCTCAAGTGAAGCCTCCTCTCTCTTGTGAGAATGGTGGAGGAATGAATATCAATTAATAACAAGAAGGGAGGTGAGTGTAGGAGATGCAAAAGGGTGACAATATCAAAAGTAAGCTTCACATCAAAAGGTAATGATAATTCTCTCAAATCAATTTCTAATCACTTCTAATCTCAAAAAGCAAGCCATCATGAAAAGCAAAGATGCTTAATCTTTCATAATGCCTCATAATGGAATAAACCCCTCCACAATAAGTTATTTGCAAACTTGCAAATAACCCCTCCATCGGAAAAGTCCGGCCGAGAAAGAACAAAGGAAAACCGGCCGGAACGGAATGCAAACGGGCAACTCTAGAAAATCGGTCCCGTAATAAATTACAGGAAAACCCTGATACTGTGCATACACACCCGCATCTGTATGGCAACTCTAGAAAACCGGTCCCGTAATAAATTACAGGAAATCCCTGATACTGTGCATACACACCCGCATCTGTATTCCGACCGGATACAAATGCAATGAGACAAAATCTACAGTGTACTAAACTAGGATCCGGCTTAAACCAAAGTCGGCTAGTAATATCCGTCCGATCCTGATCCGTGCAATACCGCACGTATCTGATCGAACCTTGCCATATATCCATACAGCCACTAGTACAAACCGTCCGATCCTGATCCGTGCAATACCGCACGTATCTGATCGAACCCTGCCATATCTCCATACGGCCTCTACAGCGTTTCGCCCGAAACTTGAGTAACTGTCTGTGTGGTGGACTCTAAAGACTCGTCAATACTATGGCTGTGGATTTAACCACTAGCACGTCAGAGGTATAAGCCAATACGTGACGGGCCACCTGCTATTGACCAAAAGGAACGTCGATGAGCGAACTCATCCCGACACCCTACTGAGCCTGTCAGTGACAATATCCGTACCGTTCGGTCCGTTCGTCTATGAGTATCGCATGGCGGGCCTAGGGGGTTGGTAAAAGTCAGACCCCAAAAGCGGTACAAGTCGTGTCGGAGTGTAGCCCAGAACACCCTGAGGTACTACTGGAATACCTACCAGTAAATCTCCTGCCTCGGGCGAGGGATTTATGTAATGGCTCTCCTAGACACAGCGCGACCTCACACCCAATACCGGGAAAGACGAACCCCTGAAGATCCGCTCACTGCCTCCCTGTGGCTCGGGACTGTACCCAACTAAAACCTATTTGCATGACTCCTTTGAGCCGTGGTAGGGTAGTAATCAAAGTACAGTGGGAACTCACACGAGACAAATGACGATCCCCAGGTCGATGAACTAACCTGTACATATGTCACTAGGGAACTGCTATCTGACGTCGGGTATAAGACCAACTAGCATGTTCCCGGCGAGTCCTGTCCGGTGTACTCATAACCCAATAAGCACCTGTATACATCTTAGGTGAACCAACTGACACCAGTGGCTTGTGAGACTGGCCACCGCCCCTCGTCGGGGTCTCGACTGTACACACTAGTCTACTCTGGAGAATCGATGCCATGTCTCGAAACTCCCACGACTTGGGAACTTTTAAGGATGTGCTTATAGACCACCAGCTCTCACGTATATGATCGCCATCATACCGCCGGTAGTCAAGCAAGAATCCTAGGGGCTCTATCAGCGTGTAATAGCGACCTGTAAGGTCACCTGAAGCAGTACACGATGATAAAGGTAAACCAGATAGCATACTATCATCTCGAGTAAGACTGTCCTACCGCGATAGGTCCTCCCTCAATCATTGCAATCACGTGCCTGTGATCCAATAATTGACTCTGAGGGTACTATCTCCAACAATCTCCCACTTGCACTCAAGGCTAATTATTACGATATCGCACACTCACAGCCCGTGTGATACGGAACACCCAACTCCTCTACTGGTCAGTCTTACAAAGCTCGTTTTCGAAACTATTGCGTTCGAGGAATAGCCTCAGTGAGTGGATCCGCTGTGATGTTTCTTTCTATGTCTCTCTATATCTCAAGTTCGCAGAGAAAGCCATCTCCCGAAATGAGCAATACCAGTCTTAGAGTATGTCTGGATATCTGATGGGACCTTGCTCATAAATGAACTCCAAATCCAAACTTCTTAGACTGTATCGATAACTGAACTTAATCAGTACCCAGCGCCATGCCTCCCTCAGTATTGCCTTGGACCACCTGTCCAAAATACTGCCCCTCGTCAGAAGGAGAAACTATAACTCTGACAGCCACTCTGCCATCCATGTCACCTTAGGAGCCTGGAATGATAACCGTCTCCTAAAAGAGGCTGTCGTTATCACATCCCTAGAACATCAACTTTTGTTCAAAAACTGCTTCCGACTGTTTCTCCAGGATTGGATTAATATCAACTTATTGCACCTACTGCAAGAATAACATCTGGTGTGGTACTTGACATCTCATGATTGACTCAATTGCCTAAGCAAGTGATATGTCAATCATGTGTATCCCTCTCTCCTTTAGTCTGTAAGACACCTTTAGAGAGGGTGACTGCATTACCTGCAGGTATACTACCATGCCAGGAGTCGTTCATTCTAAATACTTATAGAATGCTGTCTGAGTACCCAGATTGGGAAACCACCCAAATCTAGATCTAAAACCATAGATCCAGTAACCAGAATGTATAATATCCAAGTCCTATGTGGAGAAACCACTGTGTGACAACCAAAGTATAACCGATCGTAGTATAGGAATATCACTTCCTACTCTGTGTATGTCATCCAAATACCAGGACATCACACTCTACTATCTTCTTAACAGATCGATCCCCTATTCTGATGAAGTCAAACCTATGACTGTCACATCAGAAATCGATGATCTATCTCCGCTATAACTGCTTTAGTCTATAAATAGACAAAAGCCTCTTGCCCACTGTGCTTACGTTGCTCCCACTGACTACGACAACCCTCTGGCAGAGTCATATAGACGTACACTTCTAAAGCCAGTTTAGAATGACGCTATACTCATCCTCATGCCGGGTCTCACAGTCTGGAACAACAGCAATGGCAAGTCTGGGTAAACAAGAACCTCCCTGCCACCGTCCTTGAGCATACCGAAGTACCTCTCGAGTGCCTGAGGTTACCCACCATATCTGCAGAGTGGCTAATGGAATGTCATGCCAGATTGAATCTTCAGGTTCTTATCAAATCTTCAGTAATCGTTTGCGGTTCTGGAATCACTTCCAGTTCTACCATACTCCCACTATTGTTTTCAGAAAAAATCCATTTCTTTTAAAATTATGGCGAGTGAAGAACAATATCATTATTGATCTTCCAGATGGTAGAAAATCAACCCTCGTCATAGCCTGGGTTAACCCACAAACAGCCATTACAGAAACGTGCCTTGAGTTATCCGGAGTCTGGTTTTAAGCATAAGCCAGACAACTCCCCGTACCTTAACATCGTTAAGATATGAGCTGTTCTATATCCAATATAGAAACAGAGGCACTGATTTAATTGAACCAGATTCAAATCATGCAACTGTCACCAGTGCATGCCAACTAAATGGAAGGATGTCGATTAGTGTTACTCAACTTAGGAGTACTTCCAATTATGAGTAACCTGAAAGTGAGGCAAGTTCTCTTAATCATTACTATTAACTGAATACCATTCACAAGTATCTACATCTTCGATCACCTTGAAGAATCCCGATACTTGCAACACCTGGCTCTCTACTTTATTCATATACCCATAACTTCTCAAAACATGGACCCTGTGTTTCTACGAACCACTTGTCTCAGAACCAGAGAAGTCATAAGTAAACCGAATATAGTACGAGGACCAACCCCTCTATCCTAATGGACACTGGACAATATCCAATACTTTGCATAAGTCCCCTGAGTCTAATAACTCATTCACCGTGTGTCGTAGGTTGAAAACTGTACTTATGGTTAAGAAGAATTACACCGCTGTTTAATGCTCCTTACCTAACCATCCACTGATATAGGTAAATGTCATAGACATAATTTCAAAAAGGTATATCTCACACTATGAAAATAGACGTACAGATATATCAATTTGAAATTGGTGCATAGCAACGGATATTCAAAACCAAATATTTGCCGAACGACAAACAACCCAGGTGGCTTCCTCAAATATCACCAATTACAACGAATCCCGATATAATGAGGATGGTCACCTAATTCCCAATAACTTACTCCCACTCATCATCTGTAAAATCATACAGATGTGAGAATCCAACCTGGTAAATACATACCCTGGAGCAAGTGTCTAATCGGGAAATCAGTTTTCTTTTAACAGTACACAGTTGAACTGAAACATTGAAATGTTTCGATGGGGTATCATGGTATTCCTAGTAACGCCTCTTCCATTATCCAGATTCACAACTGTAACCGTATATCTCTTTGCCATTTCTCCAAATCCCTTTATATGTCTTTAGTCATTATCTTCTGTACACCCTTTTAGGCCAAATGGTTTTCTTCCTTCCCTACCGTTCGGCACCAGCCTATGGTTTGGAAGAAGACTATCCAATAAGCATAATGGGTGTACCGTCCCAATCCTTGGAACACTCGTAATGCGAGAGAAGGTGAAGATAAAAGACACCTGAATGAAGTTTATTCCTATTTCTCCTGAACCAGGATCCATCCCCGAATTGGAACAAGTTCCTTTCGAGTTTGTATATAACCATACGATGGAGTATCCAATAAACTGTGGATCTTCGTAGTGATACGGAGTGTCCTGGAGAAATACAAAGGTGATTTAGGATTGGCGAAGAAATACTTGGTTTGGTCGTGAATATCAGTCGCAATTTACTTTGCCCTCTTACTAATCCCTTGCTTTGTCTTAATCTTAATACCTTCTACACACCATCGTTATGCTAATTGGTTTTCTTCATTCCCCACTGTTCGGCACCAGCCTAAGGTTTGGAAGAAGACTATCCAATTTGCGTAATAGGTGTACTATCTCCTAAACTAAGGAGTACTCGTAACTTGAGAGAAGGCAAAAAGGAAAAGACAACTGAATGGTCCTATTCGTTTTCTACAGAACCGGAAACCATCCTCAAATTCCTTCGAGTTCGTATATGACCATACGATGGTTTTGTCCAATGGAAGTGGACCTTCGTAGTAATACGGGGTGTCATGGAGAAAAGGGTAAAAGTAGGAGTGGCAATGAGGTTTGCAACTCTGACAATCCAAAAGCCAGTGTTAAGAAGGTTCGGTCAACTTGGTCACTGAGTCATAGTCTAGGGTCGGGTCATTGGTCGCTGCCAAAGAGAGAGAGAAAAGAAACACTCAGCGTGCACTCTAGCCTAGATCAGAATGGTTGTCACTTTATCTAATCAGGAAACCTCCCGCTGTACCGTCAAATTCTTCTCCAAACCTGAAAGAAGAATTAGTCGAGATCACCCGAGGAGTAAACTAACTCATCAGTGGGAATCGGGATCCAACTATCATCGCATGACAACGTCATGGAATCCACTCACATTATCACACTCCAGAAGGTATGCGTATGTCTGGAAAGTTTCAGTTCTTTTGAAACTCCCGCTGGGATTTTTACCCCTAGAACCCAAGTGACCTTGACTGAGCCGACATATCAAAGGATCCTAGTCAAGTTCAACCCGTCATTATCTAGATTGCATTAGACCCACCCGTACGAGTCCTTGACTGAGCCAAAATGACCGCACGACTGTCCTAACCAATATCATATCCATGCAACAGAAAAGCACTAAATAGCTACCGAACACTACGCCTCGGCTAAGCACGACATACGTAGCACGAATACTAAGCAATACTAATCTGAAATGACGGAGGGCTACGACTGGTTTTTGGCGAAAAACCTTTAACGTAATGAACTTGATATCGTTGAAGGAACTGCATAACTTTTTATAAAAATATAGTGACGAAAACCTTTGCTAAAGAGGTCACTCCCGGTGAAGAGATCTCGGCTCTTTCCCCGTAGAATGAGGTGCAGGATATTCCAACTGAATACCACGATGCAAAGCAAAAGGCAATCGGCTATAGTGAAGTTATTGCCCTGACGCAAACTTCGGTCTAAGGGGTCACTCCCGGTGAAGGGATCTCGGCCCTTGCCTCGTCGACTGAGGAGCAGGATAATCCAACTGAATACCACGATGCAAAACAAAAGTGAACGTCCTTGCAATAACAGCTTTTTGAAAAATGTTCCAACAACATCAGAATAGGTTTGTTTAGCTTGCATTGATCCGAATCAACGCAGTCCCATCAATTGATCACACCACAAAGAACGAAAATATACTGATGTACGTATATGCCATCCGCATTCGCCACTGGGTCCCGTCATTACCCGTTAGGTTAGCTAACTAACGACAGAGCGGGGACTGGACTAGCGCGGATGAAAAACATATACAACATCTACTAATATATATACCAATATATTATAATTCGCTCAAGGCGTGATAAAATGTAACATCACAGAAATATACAGCATCACAGAACAATACAGATATCCTGGAGCCCCAAGGTTCACAGAGCCGCTGCTGAAACCCGATGTTCCCCTGGTCGTCTGGATAGCCTGTGCAATCAAATCCTAGACCCCTACGGGCGTGGCAAGTCACCCGCCAAAACCTGAAGCGAGGCAGCCCCCTTCAGCACCGAGAATGGACCACCCAGCACTTCATGGAATCCGGTAACTTGGGCACCCCTCTTGGGTCAACCTGTACCCCCTACGAGTGTGGCGAATAGCCCGCCAATCCTAGAGTGAAGCCCCCTCCGTCTCAATACCATGAGATGCGGGCCCGTTGCCCTCTAGAACCCGGCTATCCGTGCACCCCTCCGCGGGGTAATCCTAGTACAGAAAGTAAAATATACATACAACGGGTACATCGACCGCAACCAGGTTGTGCCCCAAAAGAATAATACAAACAGACAGTGACGGCAGTCCACATATCGGAAGCTCGCCCCGCAATATCAAATGTACATATAAAACAAAACTGTACTAGCATTGCATCCAGGCTATCCCCCATGACCGATCCGCAACATCACAGCAAAATCACAAGACATCAACGTGAATGTCACGTTCGCAAATCCGTCCAACCGGGCTATAGCAGTTAGACAGGATTTACCGATCAAGTGACATTCACGGTCACAGATATAATGTAAATACTGTGAACCAATGTGTTTAAAATATCCGATCGATCAAAATATACCAGGTGGGCCCCAAAGCATTACTGTAGCACTTGCAGAAAATCTGGGCCTAAACAGAATATTCCAAAACCCCCATTTTCCGCCCAAAAGCCTACTACAAAAAATTGGTAAAATGAAGCTAACATACTACGGCGGAATCGCGGCCAAAGAGGGGTCATGGCCGCGGTTCCGCGGTCCTATGGAAGGATCAGGTTGCCAAATTTTTGCAGTTTTCTTAGAATTTCATATACATCAGTTTTCTATAACCTGAAAAATTTTCAGAGCCCGGAAAAATTCGACAGAAAACTGATGTGAAGAAAACGCGGTTTTGGAATTTTTGTTCGATCGGAAAAGTAAAACACACTAGAACAAGCTAGACTAGGTTAATGGCATGGCTCTGATACCATGTTGCGCCACGGCAGCGCCACGGCCGTCTATCTGAGGCCAAAATGCGGAATCAAAAATTTTCCTTTACTTGGAACCGGCGCTACCGCGGACAATAAAAACCCGGATCGTAACCATTAACCGATACTAGCTAACAAGAGATGGGGTGAGAGATATACCGAGTGATCCGAGTCCTCCGGTCCTCTCGTCATCGTCCCGATCTCCCGCGGAAAGTCCTGTCTCCATGTAGTCTCTTCCTCGCCGGGAGGGCTCCACGTCGCCTGCATCTTTTACGGGCTCCCACCTCAATACCGAGGCAACTCGGGCACGAAGCTGGCAAGTCGACGTGCCCAAGATTTGCTGTAGAATGTAGTGTGGATGCTATATCTCATTTGGGGTTTTAGTTGCCATGGAGGATGAAAGAGGAGGTTAAGAAAATTGATGCTTTCAATTTTCTAGCAAGAAGGATGGAGATGAAGAATTCCTCACATAACCAAAAATGAACTTTCTCATTCTTTTTCTCTCAAGTGAAGCCTCCTCTCTCTTGTGAGAATGGTGGAGGAATGAATATCAATCAATAACAAGAAGGGAGGTGAGTGTAGGAGATGCAAAAGGGTGACAACATCAAAAGTAAGCTTCACATCAAAAGGTAATGATAATTCTCTCAAATCAATTTCTAATCACTTCTAATCTCAAAAAGCAAGCCATCATGAAAAGCAAAGATGCTTAATCTTTCATAATGCCTCATAATGCAATAAACCCTTCCACAATAAGTTATTTGCAAACTTGCAAATAACCCCCTCCATCGGAAAAGTCCGGCCGGGAAAGAACAAAGGAAAACCGGCCGGAACGGAATGCAAACTGGCAACTCCAGAAAACTGGTCCCGTAATAAATTACAGGAAAACCCCGATACTGTGCATACACACCCGCATCTGTATTCAGTCCGGATACAGATGCAATGAGACAAAATCTACACTGTACTAAACTAGGATCCGGCTTAAACCAAAGCCAGCTAGTAATATCCGTCCGATCCTGATCCGTGCAATACCGCACGTATCTGATCGAACCTTGCCATATATCCATACGGCCACTAGTACAAACCGTCCGATCCTGATCCGTGCAATACCGCACGTATCTGATCGGACCCTGCCATATCTCCAAACGGCCTCTACAGCGTTTCGCCCGAAACATGAGTAACTGTCTGTGTGGTGGACTCTAAAGACTCGTCAATACTATGGCTGTAGATTTAACCACTAGCACATTAGAGGTATAAGCCAATACGTGACGGACCCCCAGCTATTGACCAAAAGGGATGTCGATGAGCGAACTCAACCTGACACCCTACTGAGCCTGTCAGTGACAATATCCGTACAGTTCAGTCCGTTCGTCTATGAGTATCACATGGCGGGCCTAGGGGGTTGGTAAAAGTCAGACCCCCAAAAGCGGTACAAGTCGTGTCGGAGTGTAGCCCAGAACACCCTGAGATACTACTGGAATACCTACCAGTAAATCTCCTGCCTCGGGCGAGGGATTTGTGTAATGGCTCTCCTAGACACAACGCGACCTCACCCCCAATACCGGGAAAGACGAACCCCTGAAGATCCGCTCACTGCCTCCATGTGGCTCGGGACTGTACCCAACTAAAACCTGTTTGCACGACTCCTTTGAGCCGTGGTAGGGTAGTAATCAAAGTACAGTGGGAACTCACACGAGACAAATGACGATCCCCAGGTCGATGAACTAACCTGTACACATTTCACCAGGGAACTGCTATCTGACGTCAGGTATAAGACTAACTAGCATGTTCCCGGCGAGTCCTGTCCGGTGTACTCATAACCCAATGAGCACCTGTATACATCTTAGGTGAACCAACTGACACCAGTGGATTGTGAGACCGGCCACCGCCCCTCGTCGGGGTCTCGACTGTATACACTAGTCTACTCTGGAGAATCGATGCCCTGTCTCGAAACTCCCACGACTAGGGACCTTTTAAGGATGTGCTTATAGACCACCAGCTCTCACGTATATGATCGCCATCATACTGCCGGCAGTCAAGCAAGAATCCTAGGGGCTCTATCAGCGTGTAATAGCGACCTGTAAGGTCACCTGAAGCAGTACACGATGATAAAGGTAAACCAGATAGCATACTATCATCTCGAGTAAGACTGTCCTACCGCGATAGGTCCTCCCTCAATCATTGCAATCACGTGCCTGTGATCCAATAATTGTCTCTGAGGGCACTATCTCCAACAGACACGACTTGTACCGCTATTAGGGGACTGACGTTCACCGCCCCCTAGTCCCGCCATGCGATATTCTCAGACGAACAGACTGGACTGTATGCAGATTGTCACATTCAGGCATAGTAGGAGTTCAGATGGGTTTCACCTCGTCCGTCTTCTTATCGGCATCTACCTGGGGGACGTTACGCACAGCTAGTGCCGCTTGCGGTCTTTGGTTAAACCCACTGCCAGCGTAGTGTCGAGTCTTTAGAGTCCCACACAGAGAGCTATTCGCCTTTAGGCAAAAGAGTAGAGTTCGCATGGCTTTGCGACTGGTTTCGGTCACATCCGTGCACTTGTGCACGTTTAGTGTTCGGGTAGTTATCACTAGCGGGCTTTGGTTTAAGCCAAATCCTAGTGAACGTTTTGGGATTTGTTTTATCTCGTTTGTATTCGTGTTCCTCGGAACGCGGATGCGGGTGTGTATGCACGGTTGACAGAGACATAGGCAGAGGATTCTCATTAGGGTTGTTGACTGTTGACTTTTGCTAAACCCTAATGAGAATAAGAAATATAATTAATGATAATATTAATTAAGTATTATTGTGCCATGGTTGGGTTGAAAGGTTGACTTTGTTGACTTGTTTACTTAGTTGACTAGGTTGGACTTGTTGACCATCATCATGACAATGGCTATCATTTCTTGGCATTGATCTTTGCTTGCTTGTTTGTTCTCAAATTGTATTTAATGCATGAAATGATATTGCCATTTGATATGATAACAAACATCACATAATACTCAATTATTATTATTTATTATGATTATTTTGGATTATGAGAGCAAGGGTGAGAAAAAAGTCTTGCTCATTCTATCATTCTCATTCTTTCTCATCCTCAAGCTCTCCCTCTTCCTCTTGCTCTCTTTTTAGTTCATAGTTCTATTGTCTCATGTGTTAAGAAGAAAGAACCATAGAGATAAAACCCAACACACTTCTCTACTCATCCTAGTATACAAGGTCTAGCAAACCAAGTGTTCTAGTTTCCTCAAGATTGTGGTTGGAGCCAAAGGTAGAAGCTTTCAGGTGGATCCATCTTCGGCACGAGGAGACGACGAGGAGAGAACCATCCGACCACCACAAGGAGACGAAGAGAAGGAGTTCAAGTTAAGGTATAACCCCCTAACCGAGTAAGTAAAACTCCTAGTTAGGTTGTTAGATAGTTGTTTAACAAAGATCCGTATTTTGAGTCCATGTTACCACCAAAGAAAAATCGTTTTTCACCTTTTCCGCAACCCCAAATAATCGGGGACGGGTAACGTGGACTTACATCTTCCCACTCCATATCTGATATGGTGTGGTAGGCACTGACTTAGTGGGGACCCGGTTCAAAAGATATGCAGACGATTCTAATGCATATCCCTAGAAAGATCGCTGTAACTCAGTATTACTCATCATGGAACGTACCATATCCAATAGGGTTCGGTTCCGTCTCTCCGATACACCATTGTGTTGTGGTGTGTATGTAGGAGTAAGTTGAGAGAGAATTCCATTCTCTTTTAGGTAATCCAGGAACTCGGCACTCAAATATTCACCACCTCGATCAGATCTCAGTGTCTTGATACTCTTGCCTTTTATTTTTCTACTTCATTCTTGTATTCTTGGAATTTTTCAAAGGCTTCAGATTTATGCTTCATTAAGAAGACATGTCCATACCTTGAAAAATCATCCGTAAAAGTAATGAAGTAAGAATAACCACTTCGCGCATATGTAGACATTGGACCACATGCATCGCTGTGTATGAGTCCCAAGAGCCCGCTCGCTCTTACTTTGCGTCTAGTGAACGGAGTCTTTATCATCTTTCCCATGAGACAAGATTGACTGGTTGCATAAGACTGATATTCGAACGGATCCAAATATCCCTCTTTATGTAATTTAGACAATCGTGTTTCATTGATGTGACCCAGTCTACAATGCCATAAGAAAACATGATTTAATTATGGAGACTCTCTTTTGTGTGTATTCTAGATATTGAAAATCTGCGGTTGGTTTAATACGTATATTCCATTGCTTAATGTACCCGACCCAATCAAAACATGATTAAGGTGAATGTTTACAACATTGCTTACAAATGTAAAATCATAACCTTCTTTAGACATTAAAGATATAGATATGATATTACAAGTCGAACTCTGTACAAAATAACAGTTGAGCAAAACCAAAACATGTCCATCTGTCAATCCTAAGTGATAGTCCCGCACGGACTCAGCATCCATGCTTGCTCCGTTTGCAACTCTGAGGGTCATATCACCTGCCTTCAAAACTCTACGCCTTCTTTGTGCCTGCAAAGAATTACAGATATGAGATCTTGATCCGGTATCCAATACTCAGGAAGTAGAGCTGATTGACAGACATCTTTCAATAACATACAAACCTGAAGCCAAAGCCACAACTTGCTTCGGGTCCTGGTTCTTGGCCTTCCAAGCCCTGCAATCTTTCTTCTAGTGTCCTTTCTTGTGACAATAAAAGCATTCTTCCTTCCCTACAATCTGTCCCGCTACCTTTGCTTTTCCCTTGGCTTCCACCTTACTAACACCGCCCTTGGTTTGGACCAAGAAGAAGAAGAAGCTCCTCCAACAAACAAAGCGGGTGTTTCCCTGACTTTCTGCAGGGTGCCCTCTGCACTCCTCAAAATGTTGAGGAGTTCCGGAAGTTCAACTTCTTTTCCTTGCATATTGAAGTTCAGGATAAATTGGGCATAGGTGGAAGGAAGGGACTGGAGAATTAGGTCAGTGTAGAGCTCGTTCTCCAATGTCGTCCCGAAGTCCGCGAGCTCCTCAATGTAGCCAATCATCTTAAGCACTTGTTCCGCTATAGATGATCTGACGGCCAACCTCGCTAAAAATAACTTTTTCGAGGTTTCGTATCGGCGATACGGGATTACTCAACATATAGTTCCTTAGTATGGAGAAATATGGATTCAAGGTCCATATTCTTGTGCCTCCTCTGATGTTCATTGTCCATAGAGGCAAGCACGAGGCACTTGGCCTTCGCGTAGTCAATCTCCCAGGTCTTACGGATTTCCTTATCCGCGACACTGGATTCTAGACCTGGGATGGCGGGGACCTTAGTGGTAAGGAGATACGCCAACTTGTCATATGATTGCCATTTTGAAATTCTTAAACCAATCATTGTAGTTTGGCCCTGTGGGTATATTTTTATCTAATAGTAACTTAAGGCCCGTCATGATGTTTGGTTGCTGCAATTAGGAGAGAGAGAAGAAACACTTTAGCATGATGCTCTTGCATTTTTAGAGTGGTTTTTAGTTTGTCTAAACAGGATGGCTCCCACCGTTTCTCGAATCCTTCCTCAAACCATAAAAGAAGAACTAGTCGGAATTGATCTCACCGTACAATACTTGCTTAACCGTTCAGCCAGGCCAGTGTGGGTACTTCCAGGGAGGTTTTACGATGCTTTCACGAAGTTCATTAATTAAATAACCTCTTTTCCTTATGGGCGTAGCCCCGCTAACACCTTTCTACTCACCTACTTGGTTTATAGCATTGATCGTTAAGTGCAAAAATCTCCCGAGGAGTAGCATATACTCACAGTAGGATCGGGATCCAAATATCATCGTGTGATAAAGCTGAAGGAATCATACCAAAATCATCACACTCCAAATGGTATGCAACACTAGCAAGATTCAGTTTCCATAAAAACTCCCGATATGGATTTTTGCCCCATGCTCTTATGACCTTGACTTTGGCCAACAAATCATAAGTCACATGTCAAGTTCTACCCGTCATTTTCCTGGTTAATTTGAACCCACCCATACCTATCCTTGACTTTGGCCAACAAAGCAGTACTGTCCCAAACCAACGCATCTATCTAAGCATCATATGAATATCCAACATATACTAATCACTATGCCTTGACTTTGGCCAACAAACATAGCTTGAATACTATTGAATATCCATACGAAATGACGGAGGGCTACGAATGGTTTTGGCGAAACCGTGAACGTAGTGAACTTGATATAATCGAAGGAACGTGATAGCTTTTAAAAGGAGTGGTTTAAGCTCCACATTTAAAAACTTTTGCTATTTTTGAAAAAACCGAGTGGGTTTTGGAATTGTTCCAACGATTTAACTTTGGTTTGTTTTCTTTGCATTAATTTAATGCGTCCCATCAATTAATCCTACCATTGCCGAAAACAACAAAAATATGATGTACGCTTGTGCGATCCTCATTCACCACTGGGCCCCTTCATCACC
Organism: Agapanthus africanus; assembly: GCA_030015575.1. Taxonomy (NCBI): domain Eukaryota; kingdom Viridiplantae; phylum Streptophyta; class Magnoliopsida; order Asparagales; family Amaryllidaceae; genus Agapanthus; species Agapanthus africanus. The sequence goes on along the minus strand of JASDDO010000031.1, from coordinate 178,963,498 downwards.
CGTTAGGTTACTTAACTAACGACAGAGCGGGAGCTGGACTAGCGCGGATGCAAAACATAAGCAACGCCTACTAGATATCATATATAGATATAAACATTCGTCAGACGCAATGATAGCCATTCCAGATCACAGATGAACACATTGGATATGCTAGGAATCCGCGTTTCGTTCGAGTCTGCTACGAAATACGGATTATATGGTCGTGATGAATAGCCAAACCCCACCTTAGACCCCTACGGGTGAGGCAAACTACCCGCAAACTACCCGAAGTGAAGTAGCCTCCCTCAACAATGTGAGTAGGACACTCACCACTTCAAAGTACCCAGTAGTTTGTGGACCCCACCTTGGGTCTATCCTAGGAGCTAAAAACAGTAAAAGAAATAATATACAATGGTGGGTACAACCTCAACCCGGATGTGCGACCATGAAATAATATTACATCAAATTACAATTTACAACAAATGAAAGATAAATAAACACTCATCTCACATCCCCGGCTATTCATCCACGACGATCCAACAAGTTCATATACACAATCCAACATTACAGATCACAGATATGTACAACCCCCACTAATCGACGTATAGCGATTAGTCGACGTTCAGTACATATAACACATTACAGATATAATCAATTAGCTAATGTTTATAGAATTTCGATCAACATTCCAATTTAAAACTACCCCAAATACTACACAATACTCATAAGAATCTGGGCAGAAACAAAGTATCTGAAAAATCACAAAACATCAAGCTGGACATTCTGCAGGAAAAACGAGTTGACTCCGAGTCGACTCGGCCCGGATCCGCGGTGAAACGCATGGTTTCGCCGCGCTTCCGCGGCGGTCTGACTGAGTAATGAGCTCGTTTTTCTTGTGTGTCCCTAATAAACCCTGCACGTATTTTTAGACATGTTTTTAAAATCGGCAGAAAACACTAATTTTTGATGTATTTTGCGATTTTTTTTCGGAATCGAAACTCTAAAGACTTTGCTAATATATTAATTGTTGTTTAGGCTGGCTCTGATACAACTGTAAGTCTATGTTACCCACCCCGGTACTTACGGGGAGGCGGAAAGAGTAAAAATCAAATTTTTATATTAAGGAAACATAGACTAACTATGAAGGATCTTTTCAATACAAAAACTAACAAACATACATGGAGCTTTAACTACTAGGTTAAGATGGTTATACCTAGTTCTTGAACTCTTTCTCTTCTTGTTGTGGTCCTCCTTGTTGCTATCTCCTTGGAGTAGTGTAGATGGCTCCTCCTCTTTGTCTTCTTTAGGTCAAAGATCGATCCACCCTAAGGCCTCTACCTTAAGCTTCTACCTCAACGATAAAGTAACTAGAGTGCTTAGCTTGCTACACTAAGAACCCTAGAGTGAATAGAGAAGTATTTTGGTGGTTTAGTCTCAAGAGCTTTTGATTTTCAACACATGAAAGATTAAAGCTTTGAGAGAGGAAGAGAGAGAGTAAACCATGAGAGAGAAAGATAATGAGAGAATGAGAGAACCTAGCTCTCATATGATAAAAACATCATAATAATAATAATAAAGAAATTTGTGATGGTGAATTGATTTGACCATTATCATTTCATATTTAATGCTAAGCATGCTTCAAGAAGCATTTTATGCAAAAGAAAAATATCTAGGTCATAGTAAGTCAACAAGTCAAAAGGTCAAACTAACTCAAAACATGATACAATTATCCTTAATTAATATTATTAATCATATTTCTCATTCTCATTAGGGTTTTGATCAAGTCAATGGTCAAAAACCCTAATGAGGTGTCTCCCTCTCCGCCTCTGTCAACTGTACATACGTACCCGCATTCGTGTTCCGAAGAAACACAAATACAAAGAGAAAAGACCAATCCCAAAACAAATACTAGGATCTGGCTTAAACCAAAGCCCAATAGCAATAACTGCCCGGACACCAAACGTGCACAAGTGCGCGTACGTGAACGAACCCCGTCGTAAAACCATACGTCCTCTACTTTGTTTTACCCAAAGGTGAACAACCCTCTGTTTGGGACTCTAAAGACTCGACACTACACCGACAGTGGGTTTAACCACAGGCCGCAAGTGGTACTAGCTGTACGTAACGGTCCCCAGGTAGATGCCGATAAGAAGACCGATGAAGTGAACCCATCCGAACTCCGACTGATCCTGAATGTGACAATCTCCATACAGTCCGATCTGTTCATCTATGAGTATCGCATGTCGGGCCTAGTGGGTAAACGTCAGTCCCCTAATAGCGATACAAGTCGTGTCGGAGTGTAGCCCAGAACACCCAGAGAAACTACTGGAAACACTACCAGTAAATCTCGCTTGCCATGACCAGGGACTTTGTGTAATGGCTCTCCTAGACACAGCGCGATATCAACTCCCAATACCGGGAGAGACGAATCCTGTCTAACTGTCACTGCCTCCAAGTGCTTCGGGAATGCACCAAACTACTATATGTTTGCACGACTCAATAGAGCCGTGGTAGGGTAGTAATCTAAGAACAGTGGGAACACACTCGAGGCGAAGTGACAGTGTCAAGTCAACGGACTAAGCTCTACTCATTTCACCTGGGAACTGATAAGTAATGATAGGTATAATACCAACCAACAGTTCCCAGCGATTCCTGTCCAGTGTACTCGTAACCTAACGAGTACCTGCATACTATCCCAGTACGACGTACTGATGGCAGTGGGACAGACCATCTCCCCTCCTGGGATAAGAAGCGTATACACTAGTCTACTCTGGAGTATTGATGCCCTGTCTCGATAATCCTAAGACCAGGGACCTGTTTAAGGATGTGCTTATAGACTACCCAGCCCCCACTAGTGTGACTGCCATCACAACGCTGGTAGTCCAGCAAAAGATCCTAAGGTCTCTATCAATATGTATTAGTAATATGTTAAAAAGTAACACATACACTTATTAAGATAGATACAAACCAAGTAGCATACTACCATATTGAGCAAGAATGTCAATCCGTGTATATATCCCAAGCTTTCAAAATGTAATATACAAACTAGTACTATACAATAATAGCCTCTAGGGCATATCACACTAACAACGTCCAGAGGCATAATGTAATTCAAGTAAGCCGAAACCAAGAAAATCTAAATCTTTTTATCGAAAATAGTGGGGGTGCAGTTTTGAAATAAAGGTATAATTAAATAAAGATTATCTATAAATGCATAACTAATGATATAAGAAAAAATAAGTAGAATGTACCAAAGTTGAGAACAATGTTCGTCTTTAAAATTTGGGTATCACCCCCTTATATAGTTTGAACCGAAACCACATATACATGACAATAATTGTAATATTTTGAAAATCGTTTAGGTGAATTTCGGATTATCGGTAAAATAACTGGTGTTTTCCGTAAAAACAAACAAACCAAGATATAATTACTTTTCAACATAGACTTAATTATACCTATTTTAGATATGTAATGGCTGGTATTGGTGTTTATTTAGTCACTTATAAATTGCTAGTTTACTATAATATTTTCCGAAATTAATTATTTTAAATATTATTATAAGATTTCACTCATACATTTAATTGGTGATAATTACAAATTAGAATGAGTTAATACAAGTTTTGTGCATCATGACGCATTAAACCAAAATGTAATGTGTTGTTTTTGAAATGAAAAGAAATTGTCAAGATGGTTATAGAGATTTAAAGAAAAAGGTTAAATGGAAAAGGAAATTTAAAGAAAATAATAAAGAAAGAAGTGTGGGCTTGTTGACTTGTGGCATGGGGTTTTCTTGACTTGGTATTTTTCTCTCACCCTCACCCCTCATCTTGGCCGAGCCCACCTCATGCAGCAACCCACCCCCTATTTACAACCACTTTCCCATCTAATTTCTACCCCATTTCTCATTTAAAAATAATATAAATAGGAATTGAGTTAATAAGTGAGGTATGGGTTTTTTTTTTCTTGCTTTGACTTCTTACACCCACACATTCACTACACTTTCTCCCTCTCCCCCTCAACTGGTCGAGCCTGCAACTGCAGTAGTCCCCCTTTTTGTTCTCCTTCATTTCAATGCAAAACCCTTAAAATTCCATCAAAAATCCAAATTAAAAACCTCACAAACTCCAAATCCAATCTCTACCGATTTCTCCTTGGCCTATTCTATTATGGATCTTGGAGCAAGAAGACCATTTTGGGGAGGCTAAGTTACTAGTTAGATATCTAAAGAGTGAGGTATAAATCTTAGCCAAACACTTAATTTGTTAGTTAATTGCTTAAAGCTATCGTATTTAGATATTATTAAGGTTCTAGTTTGCAAGTTTGTGAATTAATGAAAGTGGTTTGAGATCAAGTTAGGCTTTTGATTATTTGGTTATGGTTGTGATGTGTAATTTAACATCTTGAGAATTTCAAAACCCAACCTAGTTGTTAATTTGCAATTGTCGCTTTAAAATTGTCTAAATTATATAATTTTGCAAACTAATTTCTTGTTTAATGTTAATATGTGAGATTAAAAGTTTAGTTAAGGGGTGTATAACCTAATTAAGATTTTAAATGAATATTGTGGCCACTAGAATTGTTAAAACATTTGGATTTGAAATTAAAACAGGTAATTGTTGCTTACTAGGTTTTTGGAAAGAATAGCGTTTATTCGAGTTTGAGTTTTGGATGAATTACAACCTATTTCATATAATATTTAATGTGTTGTGGACGAGGGATTAGTGCGATTGGGATTTTGGTTTGGTAGTTGCCACGTATAGCGATCCTAGTTGTGTTTCATGGCGTTGTCGCAAGCGCGTTTTGTGCACCAAGTGCGTGCGCGTTTAGTTAGTGTGAGTAGTTGACTTCTATTGGTTGTTTCCGCGACTAATTATATATATTTATTCTGTTCTTTACTTGTGTACGTTTCTAGGATCGGGTGCAGAGGCATCGGATGTGGCGCGGAAATGTCAGAGCGGAAATCAGATCAGATTAGCCGAGGCAACCAGGTGAGTAGATGTATATCTACGGGGGAAGTACGGTGGATGGCGTATACCACCCCCACAGTTTCGTAGTGTAGTACGTAAACATATTAAATATATTTAATTGTTTTGTGATGTTGGATATAGTGCCCTCAAAGTCAATTATTGGATCGCAGGTACGTGATTGCAATTATTGCGGAGGACCTATACCGGTAGGACAGTCTTACTCGTGATTATAGTATGCTATCTGGTTTACCTTTATCAGTCGTGTACAGGTTCAGCTGACTGATCACTGTTACACATTAATAGAGCCCTTAGGATCTTTCTTGACTACCAACAGTATGATGGCGATCATATACATGAGAGTTGGGTAGTCCATAAGCAGATCCTTAATTGTGGTCCCTAGTCGTGGGAGTTTCGAGACAGGGCATCGATACTCCGGAGTAGACTAGTGTATAAAGTCGAGACCCCGACAAGGGGCGGTGGCCGGTCTCACAAGCCACTAGTGTCAGTCGGATCACCTAAGATGTATACAAGTGCTCATTGGGTTATGAGTACACCGGACAGGACTCGCCGGGAACCTACTAGTTGGTATTATACATATCGTCAGATAGCAGTTCCCTGGTGACATGTGTACAGGTTAATTCATCGACCTGAGGTCGTCATTTATCTCGTGTGAGTTCCCACTGTGCTTTGATTTATATCCTACCACGGCTCAAAGGAGTCGTGCAAACAGGTAGTTTTTGGGTACAGTCCTGAGCCAAATGGAGGCACGCGAGCGGATCGGCAGGGGATTCGTCTCTCCCGGTATTGGGGGTGGAGATCGCGCTGTGTCTAGGAAAGCCATTACACCAAGACCTTGGCCAAGGCAGGTGAGAATTACTGGTAGGTACACCGGTAGTTTCTCAGGGTGTTCAGGGCTTGTCTCCGACACGACTTATACCGCTATTGGGGATCTGACATTACCAGCCCCCTAGGCCAGATATGCGATACTCATAGACGAACAGACCAGACTGTATATACATTGTCACTGTTAGGCTCAGCAGGGTTTTCAGATGAGTTCGCTCATCGGCCTCCCTTGAGGTCAGTACATGGGCAGCCGTTACTCACAGCTAGTGCCGCGGACGGCTTGTGGTAAACCCACTTCCAGGGTACGACGAGTCATTAGAGTCCCCTACAGATAGTTTCCCAAGTTCGGGTAAAATGTTGTAGAGGCCGGATGGTTTTATGGCAGGGTTCGGAAAATGCACCTGCGTTTACACACGTGTCATATTTCGGGGAGATAATACTGGTGGGCTTTGGTTTAATCCGGATCCGAGTATTATACTGTGTAGATATAATATCTTTGTCTCAGTTGCATTTGTATTCGGTCGTAATACAAATGCGGGTATATTTATACAGTTACGGGGTTATCCTGAAATTCGTTTCAGGATCTCTTTTGGAAGTTGCATGTTTCCAGTTTTCTATCACCCGTATTAAACATTCGGTTAAATACGGATTTATCTTTTCTTTGAGGATGAGTCATGAGAGGAAGCTTCTTGGATGATGACTAGGATTAGTGGCTCATTGGTTTTGCATTAAATGGTTGATGAGGTGTATTTATGAGTCACCATTTTCCATTAATGTGTTTTGTTCTTGCTAAGATATTTCTGCTTGATATTTTTCTGAGATGCTTTTCTAATGGTCACCACTTTCTCCAACCCTTACCTTCCTCCTCCTATATTATGGCCGGCCCCTCCCCTCCTCCTCACTCACTCAATTGGTTGAAAAGATTATGATAGATTTGTGTATTGAAATTTCATAGCTCCTTTTATTCCATCTCCCGATTCAAATGGCAACATCATTAACCGTTCGTCCATGGCTTTGGACGAAGTGAGAAAAAGTGTTCTACTCATTCTCTACATCAATCTTGGTCATCTCTTTTAGCAAACTTGATGACCGAGTTGCCTCGGGTCAGAGGCGGGAGCCCGTTTAAAGATCCGATGACGTGGTGCCACCTGGACGAGCAGATCGGAGATCGACAAGATCGGAGCAGCCGCAACGGAGCGTGGCATGATGGTTAAAGAATGAAGGACTCAGATCGTTCGGTATAACCTTTCTACCCTCTTTGTAGTTTGTTTGTTTAGCGTTAGTGGCAGATCCGGGTTATAGTAAGCGATAGCGCCAGTTATAAAAGTTTTTGTTCCGCATTTGGTGTCTGAAAGACTGCCGGGGCGCTACCGTAGACTTACATGGTATCAGAGCCTCGCCATTAAGCTTTACTAACTTGGTCTAACGCGTTTAAAACATCGATCGAGCAGATTTTCGAAAACCGCAATTTCTATGGGTAAATTTTCTGTCGATTTAAAATTGGTCTAAAAATCATTTTTAGAATCTTAGAAAATCGAGCAGGCTTTTTAAAGAACATAGAAGAAAAACGATCCACTGATTCGACCGTACGGCCGCGGAACCGCCGCTAAAGCATGGCTTTGGCCGCGGATCCGCGGCCGTCTTCGTACTTCAGTTGGTCAATTTTATTCTGGGGGGTCTACATGGAAAATAATGGTTTCTGGAATGGTTCTTTTAGGCCGAGTGTTTGTTTCTGTGCAGTAGATGTTTGTGGGGCCCACTTCGGGAAGTTTTGTCGATCGAAATTTAAACGTGTTAGTTTACAGTACTTACATTATATCTCCGACCGTGAATGTCATTCGAGCGGTAAATTGCGTCTAATTGCTGTAGTCCTTTTAGACGGATTTGCGAACGTGATATTCACGTTGATGTTTTGTGTTGTGCTGTGATGTTGCGGATTTGTCATGGTGGATAGCAGTGTGCAGTTTGGATTTATTTGTACATTTGATATTGCAGGGCGACTGTCCAACATGTGGACTGCCGTCACTGCCTGTTTGTATAATATTCTTTTGGGGCACGACCGGGTTGAGATCGTTGTACCCGTTGTACATATTTTTCATTTATGTAATAGGTTTTACCGCGCGACGGAGTGCACGGATAGCCGGGTTCTGGAGGGCAACGGGTCCGCATCTCATGACTTTGAGAGGCAGAGGGGCCTCACTCTAGTATTGGTAGACTATTCGCCGCACTCGTAGGGGGTACAGATTGACCCAAGGAGGGGTGCTCAAGTTACCGGATTCCGTGAAGTGCAGGGTGGTCCATTCACTTTGCTCTATGGGGCTGCCTCGCTTCAGGTTTTGGCGGGTAACTTGCCGCACCCGTAGGGGTCTAGGTTACATTGCACAGGCTATCCACACGACCAGGGAAACGTCGGGTTTCAGTAGCGGCTCTGTGAAACCCGGGGATCCCAGATTATCTGTATTCTTCTGTGATACTTATTACTTTTCTGTAATGTTGCATATTATCACGCCTGGAGCGATTATTGTATATTGGTATATATACTAGTAGATGTTGTATATGTTTTACACCCGCACTAGTCCAGTCTCCGCTCTGTCGTTAGTTAAGTAACCTAACGGGTGATGACGGGACCGAGTGACGAATGCGGATGGAATATACGTACATTTTATTTTCGTTCTTTTCTGGTGTGATTAATTGATGGGACTGCGTTGATTCTGATCAATGCAAAGGAAACAAACCTGTTTGGATGTTGTTGGAACAAATTTAAAAGGTGTTATTACAAAGATGTTTCCTTTTGTTTTGCATAGTGGTATTCGGTTGGAATAACCTGCACCTCATTCGACGTGGCAAGGGCCTATATCCCTTCACCGGGAGTGACCCCTTGGGAAGAAGTTTGCGTCAAGGTAATAACTTCACTATAGTCGATTACAAGTTGCTTTGCATCGCGGTATTCAGTTGGAATATCCTGCACCTCATTCCACGAGGAAAGAGCCGAGATCCCTTCACCGGGAGTGAACTCTTTAGCAAAGGTTTTCGCCACTATATTTTTATAAAAAGCTATCAGGTTCCTTCAACAAGATTAAGTTCAATACATTACAGGTTTTTTGCCAAAAACCAGCCGCAGCCCTCCGTCATTTCATATGAATGGTCAGTAGTATTCAAGCTATGTTGGTCTGGCCCTTAGCCAGGACATAGTGATTGGTAGCTGCTGGGGTGTTCACATGTTGCATAGATAGATGCGTTGGTTTGGGACAGTCGTACAGCCTTTTTGGCCCTTAGTCAAGGGAGAGTACGGATGGGTTCAAATTAACAAGATAACGACGGGTAGAACTCGGCATGTGACTTATGATGGATTGGCCCTTAGTCACGATCATAAGAGCATGGGGTAAAAATCATATCGGGAGTTTCTAATGAAACTGAAACTTGTCAGGCATGCGCATACTTTCTGGAGTGTGATAACGCGAGTGGATTTCGTCACGTTATCATGCGATGAGAGTTGGATCCCGATTCCCACTGATGAGTTGGTTTACTCTTCGGGTGATCCCGATTGATTCTTCTTTCAGGTTTGGAAGAGAATTTGACAGTACAGTGGGAGGTTTCCGGATTAGATAAAGTGATAACGATTCTGATCTAGGTTAGAGTGCACGCAGAGTTTTTCTTTTCTCTCTCTCTTTGGCAGCGACCTTTGACCGACCCTAGACTATGACTCAGTGACCAAGTTGACCGAACCTTCTTCAAATACTGGCTTATGGATTGTCTGAGTTGCATAAGTCATTGCCACTCCTTCTTCTACCCTTTGCATTTCTCAGAACACCCCGTATTACTACGGACATCCACTTCCGTTGGATAAATCCATCATATGGTTATATACGAACTCGAAGGGACTTCTTCGAGGGTGGATCCAGGTTCAGGAGAAATAGAATTGGTTTATTCAGTTCTCTTTTATTATCACCTTCTCTCAGGTTGCGAGGGCTCCTTGGTTTAGGAGAGTACACCTATTACGCTTATTGGATAGTCTTCTTCCAAACCATAGGCAGGTGCCGAAAGGTAGGGAATGAAGAAAACCAATTAGCCTAAGTAGGGTGTACAGAAGGTAATATGTAAAGACAAAATAAAGGGATTAGAAAGAGGACAAAGTAAATTGCGACTGTTATCATTCACGACCAAACCGCGTACTTCATCGCCACTCCTATTTCACCTTTAAAAGAATAAGGTATTATTCAGTTGTCTTTTATCATCACCTTCTCTCAAGATGTGAGTACTCCTAGGTTGATGAGGGTACACCTATTATGCTAACTGGATAGTATTCTTCCAAACCATAGGCTGGTGTCGAACGGTAGGGAAGGAAGAAAACCATTTAGCCTAACGATGGTGTACAGAAGGTAAGGACTAAAGACAAATAAAGGTATTTGGAGAGATGTCAAAGAAATATACGGTTAATGTCATGAATTGGATTATGGAAGAGGCATTACTAGGAATACCAGGATACCCCTACGAAACATTTTTATGTTTCATTGCATTGTTAAAGGAAAACTGTTTTCCCAATTAGATACTTACTCCAGGGTATGTATTTACCAGGTTTCATTCTCATATCTGTATGGTTTTACAGATGATGAGTGGGAGCAAGTTATTGGGAATTAGGTGATCATCCTCATTATATCGGAATTCGTTGTAATTGGTAATATTTCAGGAAATCGACTGGGTACAGTTTTCAACCTACGACGCACAGGTTTTGACTTATTCAACTCTGCGGACTTATACAGAGTATTGTATGTTATCCAGTGTCCGTCAGGATAAAGGGGTTGGTCCTCGTACTATGTTCTGTTTACTTGTGACTTCTCTAATTTTTAGACAAGTGCTTCGTAGAAATATAATGTCTAAGTTTTGAGAAGTTGTGGGTATAAGAATAAAGTAGAGAACCAGGTATCGCAAGTATCGAGATTCTTCAAAGAGATCGAAGATGTAGATACTTGTGATTGGTATTCAGTTGATAGTAATGGTTTTGAGAAACTTATTTCTCTTTCATGTTACTCATAATTGGATGGATTCCTAAGTTCAGTAATGCTGATTAGCCTTTCTCCATTAAAGTTTATATGCACTGGAGACAACTGCATGATTTGAATCTGGTTCAAATTAAATAAGTGCCCAAGTTTCTATATTGGATATAGAATGGTTCATATCTTAACGATGTTAAGGTACGGGGAGTTGTACGACTTATGCTTAAAGCCAGACTCTGGATAACTCATGGCACGTTTCTGTAATGGCAGTTTGTGGGTTGGCCCGGGCTATGTCGAGTGTTGACTTTCTACCATATGGAAGATCAATAGTGATATTGTTCTTGACTCGCCACAGTTTTTGTAAAATGGATTTTTTCAGAAAACAGTAGTGGGAGTATGGTAGAAGTGGAAGTGATTCCGGAACCGCAAACGATTACGGAAAATTTAATAGGACCTAAAGGTTCAATCCAGTTTGACATTCCATTTGCCACTTCGTAGATATGGTGGGTAACCTCAGACACCCGAGAGGTACTCCGGTAGCCTCAAGGACGGTGACATGGAGGTTCTTGTTTACCCAGACTTGACACTACTATTGTTCCAGGCTAGGAGACCCGGCAGGAGGTTAAGTATAGCGTCGTCCTAAACTAGTTTTAGAAGTGCACGCATATATTATTCTGCCAGAGGTTTGTTGAGGTCAGTGGGAGCAGCGGAAGCATAGTGGGCAAGTTGCTTATGTCTATTTATAGACTAGAGCAGTTATAGCGTAGATAGATCATCTAATTTTGATGTGACAGTCATGGGTTTGACTTCATTAGAATAGGGGATGGATCAGTTAAGAAGGTAGTAGGGTGTGATGTCCTGGTATTTGGATGTCATACACAGAGTAGGAAGTAAAATTCCTATACTACGATCGATTGTACCGTGGTCGTCACACAGTTGTTTCTCCAGACAGGATATGGATATAATATCAGACATTCTGGTTTCTAGATCTATGGTTTTAGATCTGGATTTGGGTAGTTTTTTAATGTGGGTACTTTGACAGTATTCTAATAGTTTTTAGAATAGATGACCCCTGACATGGTGGTGTACCTGCAGGTAATGGAGTCACCCTCACTAAAGGTGTCTTACAGACTAAAGAGGAGAGGGATGTGCATGATTGGCAGATCACTTGCGTAGGCAATTGAGTCAATCGTGAGATGTCAAGTACCGCACTAGATGTTGTTTTTGCACTAGATGCGATAAGTTTATATTAGTCCAATCCTGGAGTAACATAAGGAGATAGTTTTAGAACATAAGTGGATGTTCTACGGATTTGATCACGGCAACCTCCTTCGGGAGACGATTATCATTCCAGGCTTCAAAAGTGACATGGACGACAGAGGGATTGTCAGAGTTATAGTTTTCCCTCTGACGAAGAGGGAAAGTATTATGGACAGGTGGTCCAAGATAATACTGTGGGAGGCATGGTGCAGGATACTGATTAGGTTCAGTTGACGATACAGTCTAAGAAGTTTGGATTTGGAGTTCATTTATGAACTAGGTCCCATCAGATATCCAGACAAATTCTAAGACAGGTATTACTCAATTTGGGAGATGGCTTTCTCCGCGAACTTGAGATTAAGAGAGACATAGAAAGAAACATCAGGGCAGATCCACCCACTAAGGCTATTTCTCGAACACAAGAGTTTTACAAACGGGCTTTGTGAAACTGATTAGTAGAGGAGTTGGGTGTTCGGTATCACACGGGCTGTGAGTATGCGACATCGCAATAATTAGCCTTAAGTACAAGTGGGAGATTGTTGGATATAGTGCCCTCAAAGTCAATTATTGGATCGCAGGTACGTGATTGCAATGATTGCGGAGGACCTATACCGGTAGGACAGTTTTACTCGAGATGATAGTATGCTTTCTGGTTTACATTTATCAGTCATGTACAGGTTCAGGTGACTGATCACTGTTACACTTTGTTAGAGCCCTTAGGATCTTGCTTGACTACCAACAGTATGATGGCGATCATATACGTGAGAGTTAGGCAGTCCATAAGCACATCCTTAATTGTGGTCCCTGGTCGTGGGAATTTCGAGACAGGGCATCGATACTCCGGAGTAGACTAGTGTATACAGTCGAGACCCCGACGTGGGGTGGTGGCCGGTCTCACAAGCCACTGATGTCAGTTGGATCACCTAAGGTGTATAAAGGTGATCATTTGGTTTTGAGTACACCGGACAGGACTCGCCGGGAACCTGCTAGTTGGTATTATACATATCGTCAGATAGCAGTTCCCTGGTGACATGTGTACTGGTTAGTTCATAAACCTGAGGTCGTCATTTGTCTAATGTGAGTTCCCACTGCGCTTTGATTTCTACCCTACCACGGCTCAAAGGAGTCGTGCAAATAGGTAGTTTTTGGGTACAGTCCCGAGCCACATAGAGGCACGTGAGCGGATCGGCAGGGGATTCGTCTCTCCCAGTATTGGGGTTGGAGATCGCGTTGTGTCTAGGAAAGCCATTACACCAAGTCCTTGGCCAAGGCAGGTGAGAATTACTCATAGGTACTCCGGTAGTTTCTCAGGGTGTTCAGGGCTCGTCTCCAACACGAATTATACCACTATTGGGGGTCTGACGTTACCAGCCCCCTAGGTCGAATATGCGATACTCATAGATGAACAGACCGGACTGTATATACATTGTCACTGTTAGGCTCAGTAGGGTTTCCGGATGAGTTCGCTCATCCGCCTCCCTTAAGGTCAGTACATGGGCAGCCGTTACGCACAGCTAGTGCCGCTGACGGCTTGTGGTTAAACCTACTGCCAGGGTACTGACGAGTCATTAGAGTCCCCCACAGATAGTTTCCCAAGTTCGGGCGAAACGTTGTAGAGGCCGTATGGTTTTATTGCAGGGTTCGGAAAATGCACGTGCATTTATGCACGTGTCATATTTCGGGCAGATAATATTGGTGGGCTTTGGTTTAAGCCGGATCCGAGTATTATACTGTGTAGATATAATATCTTTGTCTCAGTTGCATTTGTATTCTGTCGTAATACAAATGCGGGTATATTTATACAGTCACGGGGTTATCCTGAAATTCGTTTCGGGATCGCTTTTGGAAGTTGCCAGTTTCCAGTTTTCTATCACCCGTATTAAACATTCGGTTAAATACAGATTTATCTTTTCTTTGAGGATGAGTCATGAGAGGAAGCTTCTTGGATGATGACTAGGATTAGTGACTCATTGGTTTTGCATTAAATGGTTGATGAGGTGTATTTATGAGTCACCATTTTCTATTAATGTGTTTTGTACTTGCTAAGATATTTCTTCTTGATATTTTTGTGAGAATCTTTTCTAATGGTCACCACTTGCTTCTACTCTCACCTCCCTCCTCCTATATTATGGCCAGCCCCTCCCCTCCTCCTCACTCACTCACTTGGTTGAAAATATTATGATAGATTTTTGTATGGAAATTTCATAGCTCCTTTTATTCCATCTCCCGATTCAAATGGCAACATCATTAACCGTTCGTCCATGACTTTGGATGAAGTGAGACAAAGTGTTCTACTCATTCTCTAAATCAATCTTGGTCATCTCTTTTAGCAAACTTGATGACCGAGTTGCCTCAGGTCAGAGGCAGGAGCCCGTTTAAGGATCTGATGACGTGGTGCCACCTGGACGAGCAGATCGAAGATCGACGAGATCGGAGCAGCCGCAACGGAGCGTGGGATGATGGTTAAAGAACGAAGGACTCAGATTGTTCGGTATAACCTTTCTACCATCTTTGTAGTTTGTTAGTTCAGCGTTAATGGATGATCCGGGTTATTGTATGCGATAGCAGCAGTTATAAAAGTTTTTGTTCCGCATTTGGCGTCTGAAAGACGGCCGGGGCGCTACCGTAGACTTACATGTGATACGTAGATAATTAGCATGAAGGGCTTAAGGAGTGCATGGGTTAGTTTTAGTGTACTTGGAAGAAAACGTTCTTAGTTTAATTTCTTAATCGCGAAACCCTAGAGTATACGTTGATACACACACACATGCACACACGTGATATGTTTTTGGTGTATATGGTTATATGTATATGTGTGTGTGTGTGTGTGGATGTGTTAATATATATATATATATATATATATATATATATATATATATATATATATATGTGTATATAGACACACACACACACACGGGTGATGAGGATAATATATGATACGCGTAGGAGAGTCGACATGATCGGACATGATGCCGTGAGATCGGTTATGTGATTTGGGTCATGTTAGGATATACGACTTGATATTATAGTGGATCGATGGGCTATGTGTTTTCATACACACGCGGATATATGTTGATGGTATTGGAAAGTAGTAGAATTTAGATCAGTACCCCTAGTTCATGATATTATGATTACAATACCATATGAATAATGAGATATATGTGATGTTTGACCCGTACCCCGATTTGGGATGTCGTACGATGGATTTTACCGTACGAAGTATATATATGATGATTGATCCGCACTCTTGACTCGAGAATGTCGTATTATATATTTTATCGTACGTGACGCTATTGAGGTGGGATCACCGACTATTAGATATATCGACTCGGACTTAGGTGGATTTCCTTACCTGTTCGATTAGTATCATAGCTTCGTCCTGTAGTTTATTTGGTAGATATTAGACTGGCTCGAGTCATACTTATTTTTCAAAACAAACAGATCGTGAATGTTTTCAAAGGACAACCGAGGGATATTACGGATTTTTCAAAGGACGTGCCTTTTCTTAAAAACACCGTAGCCTATATTTTCTAAAAGCCACGATTCTTGCTATTTCAAAGGCCAAAACTCTATGATTCGTATATATAAACGTATATTCTTATATGTTGCGGTTACTACATCTTTTTCCATATATTCATGTTGTTCTTATCGCTTTGAATGCTTATACCTGTGTTTTCTTTGTTTATTATGAACCCTATTGTCAGGACACCGACACAATTACCGATGATGCATATGCTCCACGTACACCTGCTTGCCTGCTCACACACATCATCATCGGTAATTTCCATGTCACGTACACGTTAGTAAAACATTACTTAATTGGTATACTTTGCTAACTGGTAGTTCAACATAGTACCGGTACGCTTGCTTTTATATGCTAGTTTAGATGTTGCATTTCTTACTTACATACTTCATGTATGCAATATTGCGGGGCTTTATAAACTGATTATCATTTCTAAAGAAAGGAATTTGCAGTTTTCTTGTGATATGATATGAGAGGTGTCCACCATGAGTTTTCTCGGTTCTTGAGCGGTATCATACACCCGATTCGAGGAGGGGGATTTGTTGGGGTAAAAATTTACATCCCGGTTGACCAAGTCAAAATCAAAGTCAACCCCAAGCCAAGTGGGCCTAAGCCCAGATCCAGTGGGCCCATGCCCGGGTCGAGCCCGAACATAAAGCGGCCGGCTTCCCCCATGCCAAGATAAAAAATTTGTAATAAATAATTTTCAGTAGATGCTATGCGTCTACGACTTCTTCCATTCACTTTGTGCGATATAGCCGAGAAGTGGCTATATAGCACTACCGCACACTCTATTACGAATTGGGAAGAATTCGTCGCTGCATTCCATAAGAAATTTTACCCAAAAAAAAAGACAGCTCGAATCCGTAGTGAGCTGAATCAATTTGCCCAGCTCCCTACTGAACCATTCTCTAAATGCTTTGAACGTTTCAAGGATCTATTGGTTCAGTGTCCTCATCACGGCATCCCGAGATGGGAGCTTTGCCGAATCATATATGAGGGCAGTAACCCTAACACTAAACAGAGCCTTGAAAACATGTGTCAAGGTACTTTTATGACTAAGGATGATGGGGAAGCTTGGCGATATTCAGAAGAGTTCGCTGAAAAATCTTTTAAGTGGGAAAGTCCATCATTTAGGAGTGGCAATAACCAATCAGATGTTTCCATAGGAGTTAGAGCTGACATTTCAGCTATACACAAGAAACTCGAGACTATGGAAAACAAATTTTTAGCTGCCACCCTTAAGCAAATGTCACTTTCCAAAACTGTATGTGGCTGTTGTTCTGATCCGTCTCACTTGACGGAAGAATGTCCATTTCAAGATCGTGAGCATAGCAATGCCGTATTTCAAAGACCTAGAAACGACTCTTTTTCTTCTACATATAATCAGGGTTGGAGGAATCACCCTAATTTTGCTTGGAACCAATCACAATCTCAAAACACGGTTCCAAACCAAAACAATTTCCAAAGGGTCCCTCCACCACAACATCAACCACAACTTCAATTGAGTCAGCACCCCTTTCAAGCACATAACATTCAAAATCCGGTCAACACACCTGCACTGTCTAGTCCTTTACAGTTGACCGGAACTGAAGAATCCTCTTCTTTTGCACAATACATTAATTTGGTCTTAACAAATATCATGCAAGTTTCGGCTGAAATGATGTCTTTTGTCGATAAAATTGAGAAAAACTCTGCGTCCCAAAACGAGAGTATTAAATCGATGGAAGAAGAAATTGCACGATTAAAAGCTGAAATGAGTGCAAGAGAGAAAGTGAAACTCCCAGCTCAACCCTTACCCAATCCTGGCTATTCACATCATGTGAATGCAATCACCACGTTGAGATCTGGGAGACTGCTTGACAATCATATTGGGGAAGAAGTTGATGATATTGAAAATCCTATCAACACCCCAGCTGAGACCTTTCCTCAAACACACACCTCTACTTCTAGTTCTGACCCCAGTTCTTCTACCCCACCACCTTCTTCCGAGCCTATTCTTCGTTTCCCAAAAGGTTCTCTACTTCAGCTCACCTCTTTTACTCCTCCACGGATGATCCACACTTATATTCTGGGATCGGTTCCACACACACTACCTTCTCCTATGATGGACCCAGCGCTTATTGCTAAAGCACCTTATCCTAATCGGTTAAGGGCTAACACACCAAGTCCACATATGGAGAAGATCACTGAGATGTTTAAACAGGTTAACATCAATATCCCTCTTCTAGATGCTATTCAACAAGTCCCCGCATATGCGAAAGTTCTTAAAGACTTGTGCACTAGAAAGAGGAAGAAACAAATGCCCAAGAAGATATTCATGGCAAAAACAGTAGACACGGCTTTCCCCCAACATTTACCGAGGAAACGTAAGGATCATGGATATCTTACTATTTCCATCTCTATTGGGGAGAAACACATTAACCGTACTCTATTAGATCTTGGGGCAAGTGTTAACCTGCTTCCTTTCTCAGTTTATGAGCAGTTAGGGATCGGAGAGTTGAAACCATCTCCTTGCACTCTCCAAATGGCTGACAGATCAATCACCAAACCCAGGGGTGAACTAGAGGATGTGTTAATAAAAATCGGGGAATTTATATTCCCTGTAGACTTTATTGTAATTGATACATAGCCTATAGCGAACTCACGGAATCAAATTCCGGTGATTTTAGGTCGCCCCTTTTTGGCCACTTCCAACGCTATCATCAACTGTCGTAATGGTTCTATGGCCCTATCCTTCGGGAAGAGGACAATTGAGCTGAACATTTACAAGTTGGGAAGTGTACCCTCCGAACCTACTGCTCATGTCTGTTCTGTCGACTTAATGGATGTCGACAGCAGCGAATTTGATGATCCTCATAATACCGATCTTGACACTTTTCATACGTTATTGTTTGACCCAACTATGTATCATACACATACGGACTCTTCCACCGAGATGTCCGGGTCAACAACTAACACCAATTATGAACTGCTTTTAGAGTCTGAAGATCACCCCGCACTTTGTGATGATATTATTCTTCTGAGTATTGATGAAACTTTTGAGGAGATCTTCGCCGATGAACTCGCATTTCTGAATAACACGGGTGTTGAGATGAATCATCTCCCAATCAATAAAATTGAACCTCTACTCCTTCTTTTAAACTATAAAAAGAATGCGAGCAATCCATCACATTCACTGCATTGTCTTTCCAAAATGAGACGCACACACATTCTGTTCCACCACTTACCCTTTCCCCACCTCTTCTTCCACCAACCAGAGCACTGTATTGATAAAATTTTCGAATGGTTGGTGTTGACATTCGGTCTTTGCAAAGCTTGGCATCGACCACTGATTTTTAACCCCCTCTTATGATTTTCAAAGATTAACATTGCATAACTCAAGTTTGGGGGGGTATATTTTTTTCTGGCTCTTGAAAAGAAATTTTTATAAAATTTTGAGCCAAAAATAAGTTTGGGGGAAGTTATTCACTTATATATTTCGCCCCCACTAATAAATTACTCCCAAGCATACAGGTTTTTCGAGATTTAGCGGACGGCAACAGTGAGGACACTGTTGAAAACAAGTTTGGGGAAGGTTTGTGCTTATTTTTGCATCATTTGCATCATAAATTGCATAAGCACAAAACATTTTCGAAAACTGATAAAAATTTAAAAATTTTCAAAAATATAAAAACATTTTTTTTGTACATAAATAAGATAATGAAAGTTTAGATAGTGAAAAATTACATCCATGAGATTGGAAAAATTTAAGAAAACTAAGAAAATTAGAAGTTTTCTTATACGAACTAGTAATAAGTAGTTACAAGCCTTTGTCCCAAGGGTTAGTAAGATGAAGGACGTCACTAATCTGAGGATAAAACTAAGTCTGAAAAATAGTTTCTATTCTGGAAGCCAAACATTTTGAACGTTGCTACCCTGCTATTCGCACTTACACACGTCTTGAAGCCTGGGATATTGGAGGATACCTTGAAATGCTCTTGTCTTAAAGCCGATGTATGAAGGAAATAAAAAGAAAAAGTGAATAAAAAATATAATGTGGTGAGAAAAATTGACACTGGTTTTGTTATCACCGAGGGCAATAAAAAATATATAGCGAGGGTGCTTCTTCACCTAGTGCCTTAAGGCCAACTGGTCTGGGAGTCACTGCTATGCCTAAGGTGGTGCAAGAAGAGGAAAATACACCAAATAAGCAAGCACATGAGTAATCGGTCGGTTAGTACCTTAAGAAGTATTAACGGTCGTATGAAAGTGTGTGAGCAATCCTAATATTCATTAATTAAAAAGTACTGAGGCTGATGGGCAAGAGTATGATAGCTTGAATTAAATTCTCCGGGTGTAGGGATGTCTTTACACACACGAGGGTTATATGATCGATGTTTAGAATAAAGATAGGAATGAAGAATAAGACGATGTTTTATTGAGGGAGGACGTGATTTCTGACATCTTTTCATGACTATTAAGATAGGGCTCATAACAACCGAAAAGCTAGCTTAGTTGGAAACCCTAATTTTCAAGGCTTTTCTTTTACAATTCTTTTCTTTAAATGTAATATTCATGATCTTCCTTTTATTATTGAATTTTGTGGGTGCAATCCGCTGAAAACCCTCAGGAGACAACACCCCTTCTACGAGGAACACCTAGAGGTTTAAAGGCTTGTTGCACATGCTCAGTGCAATCGTGTTGCCTACGAAAGTGTGCTAGTTAGTTTTTCTCTTTCTTTATTTTCTCCTTCTCTTTTTAATAAAACAGTTCCCTCGAGATGATCGAAATTAAGTTTGGGGGAATTTGATCAGTCGAAAATACTGCATCTTTTAACCGGCAATTTCCTTATCATTTGCATTCATTTAGAAGTGTACGGTATTCATATTTCACATATTAGAAAATCAGTCGTTAAATATCAGATTGCATGTGTTAGACTCTAAAACCGGCACTATAAAGGAAATTGACCACATTTCATGGCATCGCATCATCCGTATATTGCGCAACACTTGTTTTGAGGTCTATACAGGAAAACCCAGAAGAAAAGCCAAAAATTTACATGGTGCTGATCAGACATTACGCCAACTCAATGATTTCAGTTCTGGTAGCAATCCAAAGGGGAAAATACAAATCAACACATCAGATAAATCCCCAAATGTTAGCCCAAGACTACACCAAAAGAACCAAGACATGAAGCCAACACATGGCCGCGGAACCGCGGCCAGAGCCAGCTTGTGCCGTGGTTCCGCGGCGGCGCTGCCACGTCAGCCCTAAAAATTTGGTGTACAATGTTTATCTCAGTGGCTACAGTTCAGAAATGTACTTCAGTTTCCAGAAGACTCCAGAGGCTTCTACCAGATCAGCAAACTAGGGTTTTCTAAGCTTAATTAATCCTAGCTTAAAACCTAAGCTAGCTCCTAACAAAATCTTTCTAGAAACTCCTCAACAAACTTTTGGAGGGAATTGTAATTTCAAACCTAAACCTAGGGTTTGGGAAGTCTATAAATAGAAACCTAAACCTAGGGTTAAAGTGGGGAATCATTGAATCTAGAATCTACAATATAGAGCCATTCAATCTCTTACCTCTTTCTTCATCTTCTTCTTCCACAAGTCTAGTGACAAGGCTTGTGTGAAACCCTAACCCTAATTCCAATCAAAAGCCAAGATCCCGAGTACCAAATCAAGCAAGAAGCCCTTCAACATTTTAGGAGCGAAGCGATCTTCAACAGAGCAAGTGGTCCAAGCCGATCCACAACTCACGGAGAAAAGCGAAGCCAGATTGACAATTTAGTTCTTCCTCTTGTAGTTCTTGAGTGACTGTAATCAAATTGTTGATATAAATAAAAGGTGATATTCTTTTATCTTGTTTTCTTTAAATTCTTGCATCATGATTTGATCTCAATTTCTAGTTGTAGTTCTTCTTGTGATGTTTGAGTAATACTCCGCTCGTCGAGGAGTCGAGACGATCAATAAAATGATGATATAATATATCTGAAAACGATTCTTGATTCCTACGAGTTTTGTAAACCCTAGCAAGTTCAAGAACCGACGACCCATTTCGTTGCGATTCTTTCTTGATTGATATCGCTCGAAATTGGGGAGTTACGATCGTTTCTTGAAATTACCAGAGGCTAGAATGTGAATGATATCGATGAAAGAACAAGGGTTAAATGATGAAACCCTAGTTTCACGAGGACGCCCTAACTCTCGTCGATCATCATCGTTCTAGTATCAATTCTTCGAAGGACAAGAACACGATTTCTTGAGATTATATCACATCTATAGATCCGATCGATTCCTACGAGCCTCATTTAGATTCGTGATATTTTGGTTGGAAATATTATCGAAACCCAATTCTAGACTGTTTATCATTTTCTTTATTCTTGATTAAACAAGTGACACCTGAATCAATCGATAAATTCTTGAATCATGTTTTCTTTTCTTTTCGATTAACTTTTCAATTCAAACAAATCAACATAGAAACGAATCGCATAATCCCTGTGGACGATCCGCACTCGCTTACAATCTACAACCAACACCGTAATTGATTGCGGTCAAATATAATTCTTTGATTGTGATTCTATACATTTTCTAAATACCGACACAAGGAAATTCATTCGAGTTACACACTACACAGTCTTGAATTTTACAATCAATCAAATGGCGCCGTTGCCGGGGATCATTTGAATTGATTTACACAAACAAGAATTCATTTCAATCAATTCCCTCGAAGAATATGAACAGAAGGAAAGAACTCTGATTCAGTTGAAGGAGTTCCTCCCTGTACGAGTGGCTGGAATTCTAGAGGAGTTAGAAGAAGACTCCAATGAAGAGATCCCTATAGTTACCTGCTACGCCATCCATCTGGGCAGCGACTCTGAGGAGGATCTTTGTTTTCTCGAAGAGGATGAGGAGCTCTCCACAAAATCCAATCAAATCCATCTCAGAAGCGGTAGGGCTCTGCCGCCAAATCAGGGCAACGTCCTAAAAGGGAAGGAAAAACAAGGCGCTAATGATGAAGATGGCAGAGAACTGGCTGATGAAAACATAAGTCCTTCCTCGGTAGACTATAATGTCTTGGCACATCTCCGGAAGCTTTCGTCTCTCCTGAGCATCTATGACGCCTTGGTCCTATCTAAGGAGCGTAGAGATGTTCTCATTCACGCTCTACAAAACCCCGAGGGGTATCAGGCTCACTTTGTGGAAATTAATATGAAAGAAGCCCAGCAGGCTTTGCATGCCGCCGCAGTCACATTTAAGGATGAAGACTTGCTACTGGGAACGACTGAGCATAATCGGCCGCTTTACGTGACCGGGTACAGAGACGGAGATCGAATTAATCGCATATTGATTGATCCAGGGTCCTCAGTGAACATCATGAACTTGCGAACTCTGAAGAGTTTGTCAATGGACGTCCGACATCAGTCAAGGGAAAGGATCGTCATTCAAGGCTTCAACCAAAATTTCCAGCAAGTTCTGGGGTCCATAGCTCTGCCAATCAAATTTGGGGATCTGAAACTGAAGCTAAGATATACGTGATCGACGCCAACACGTCTTATAAGATTCTCTTAGGGTGGCCATGTCTCCACGATTGCGGCATCATTCCGTCAACTCTCCATCAATGCATGAAGTATACTTAAAATGGTGAAGAAAGACGCATTGACGGAGACATCCAGCGGTTCAGTGTGCATGAAGTCCGTTATGAAGATTCTCGGTACTTTATGAACCACAAAATGCTAAGCCACAACTGACTGAGGATAGACCGGCCCCAAGACTCAAAAGCAAATCTGCGCCGGCTGTCACTTTCAAAGGCAAAAATACCCAAGTGCGCCCGCATTTCGGCAGCGACACTGATGGGTCCGATGCTGGAAGCCCGTCCTTCCGCAAAGCTCGCCCTCATTTTGGCAGCGATACGGACGAATCTGTTACTGAAGGCCCATCTAGCAGCAAAGTCCGCCATCATCTTGGCAGTGACACTGAAGAGTCAGAAGAAGAGGACCTGCCGTGCAACAGCTGTCCAGATCGGCCCCCCATGCAGCAAGCGAAACTACGAGAGACCTTCGAAGTCGCAGAAGGGTCCCTGGCCATCATAAGGGTGCCAGAACGGATGTGCAAAGACCTCTACGCATTGTCAGTCTCTACCGTGGACCAGCTGAAAACTTTCGACGTGCTCGGAAGGAAAAATGGATAGAAGGGCATCCTGTTTTACAGGTCAAACCCCGTTGTGCACCCGGACGATCTTTCAGTCGTGTGCCTTCCCAATGAGAGAGGCATAAGAGCCGTCCTAAATTCCAGATACTATGCACCTGAGACGCGGGAATACTTTAAGAAGTTCGGATGCCGTTTATATCAAACGGAGTCCGAAGCAAAGTTTTACGAAGGCCTATGGTATCCGCCCTAGGTCCGAGCAATCATCGATGGACGAATTCCAGATGGAAGGGGCATAGGCTACATTCAACCCGATTCCAAAGCGTTCTACATGATCCATGTTGGTGAGGCCAGCAAAAGATCAAATGATGATGACGAGATAGCCGAGCCAGAATAAGCTCCTCAAGAGCTCGTAGATGGCGGACAAGCAACCTTTGACGAGCTAACCCAGATTGGCTTAGGAACGCCGGATAATCCAAGGCCGACCTACATCAGCTCTCTCTTGTCAGAGGAAATGAAAGCGCAGATAATTTCCCTGCTGCATGAGTTCGTCGACTGCTTCACGTGGACATACAAAGAAATGCCTGGCCTTTCCCATGAAGTGGTCGTACATAAGTTGGCTATATCTCCTGATGCTAAGCCAGTAAACAAGCTCCTCGAAAAATGAGAACGGAACTAGAAGAAAAGGTCATCAAGGAAACTAAGAAGCTCATCGATGCCAGCTTCATCAGGGAAGAGAAATATGCGGACCGGATCGCATACATAGTCCCAGTGAAGAAGAAAAATGGGCAGATCCGAGATTGTGTCGATTTTAGGTACCTCAACAGGGCATGTCCTAAAGAAGACTTCCCGCTACCGGTCATGGAAATGATGGTCGATGACACCCCAAATTACGAGCTGTTCACCTTTATGGACTGCTCGTCTGGATACAATCAGATCAAGATGTCGCCTGAAGATGAGAAGCACACAGCATTTCGAACCCTGATCGGAATATATTGCTTCAAGGTGATGCCGTTCGGATTGAAGAACGCAGGTGATACATATCAAAGATGTAGAACGCTTCGGAATATATTGGTCAAGGTGAACGCTGTTCGGATTGACCAATATCTTTGATGGCCTAATTCATAAAGTTGTCGAATGTTATATTGATGATCTGGTCGTTAAGACTAAAACCAAGGCAGATCATATCCAGGATCTTAGGAACGTTCTCACCAGACTGAGGGAATACGATATGAAGATGAATCCTCTGAAATGCGCTTTTGGCGTGTCATCAGGAAAATTCCTGGGCTTCATAGTCCGACATCGAGGGATCGAATTTGACCCATCAAAGATAAAGGCCATCATGGAGATTCCC
Organism: Agapanthus africanus; assembly: GCA_030015575.1. Taxonomy (NCBI): domain Eukaryota; kingdom Viridiplantae; phylum Streptophyta; class Magnoliopsida; order Asparagales; family Amaryllidaceae; genus Agapanthus; species Agapanthus africanus. The sequence goes on along the minus strand of JASDDO010000031.1, from coordinate 178,938,448 downwards.
CCTCCGAAGAGTCAGACGCAACTAAGATCTTTTCAAGGCAAGCATGCTTATATATGGAAGTTTATCTTTAATTTATCGGGGAGATGTAGGCCATTCTCGAAGCTCATGAAGAAAGGAGCTCCTTTTATCTGGGATGCTGAATGTCAAGCAGCGTTCGAAAGCATTAAACAATACCTGTTGCACCCTCCAGTGCTGGCCGCTCCCATTCCAAATAAACCGTTGATTCTCTACACTACCGTGCTAGATGAGTCACTCGGTGCGCTCCTCGTCCAGAATAACGAGGAGGGAAAGGAAAATGCACTCTACTAGCTCAGTCGAACTCTAGTCGGGGCGGAACACAACTATTCCCCAATCAAAAAGCAATGCCTAGCTCTGATATTTGCTGTGAAGAAGCTGAGGCACTATCTGCTCGCTCATCGGGTTATGCTGATCTCTAAGGTCGACCCGCTCAAATACTTGATGACCAGAGCGAGCCTAGCCAGCAGAATGGCAAGATGGGCTATTATGCTACTTGAGTTTGACATAATTTACACTCCTCAGAAAGCAGTAAAAGGGAAAGCTCTTGCAGACTTTCTCGCTGCTCATCCCATACCAGAAGGGTCGCCGCTAAATTGTGAGTTACCCGATGAACAAGTGCTGCACCTCGAGGAAGATGAGCCAAGTTGGGAGCTCTACTTCGATGGGGCCTCATCAATAAGGAGCTCCGGCAGATAAAGCGTCCAAGAGGTAAAAGCGGGGATAGGATTGGTGTTCATCACGCCATCAATGGGAACCCTACGGCATTCTTTTGCTCTCACCAAGCCTCGGACAAACAATGAAGCTGGGAATGAAGCTCTGATAGCTGGTTTGGAACTCTCCAAAGAAATGGAAATCCTTCGGCTACGGGTTTACGGTGACTCCCAGCTTGTCGTCAACCAAGTAAGCGGCGACTATAAGATATACAAACCCGAGTTAGCTCGGTACAGAGGCCGGGTGGTGAAACTCATGGAACGGTTCACTCATATTGAACTAATGAGAATCCCAGAGCGTTGAACGGAAAAGCCGACATACTCGCTCGCTTAGCCAAGGAGATGGCTGATCCTGATATGGACGAAATTATGATCATAGTCAGGAGCCGGCAAATTCTACCCCCAGTCTCTCTACAAGAAGAGGAAAGCACGGAACAGATCAGCAGTCCCGCCGAAGAAGCTTCGATCATCCAAGACGAGCCCGATTGGAGAGAACCCTTCATAGAGTACCTCCGATACGACAAGCTGCCCGAAGAAAAATCTGCGAGGATTCAGCTGAAGAAAAGAGCTCTCCGATACGTGTTTGTAAATGACACGTTATACCGCAGGTCATATGACCAACTCTGGCTCAGGTGTCTGTCATTGGCCGAAGCCCAAAAAGTCATGAAAGATGTTCACTCAGGCGTTTGCGGTGCTCACCAATTTGGACCCAAGATGCGACTTCAAATCAAACGGCTTGGGTATTACTGGCCCACTATGATACGGCATTGCGGAGAACACGCAATGAAATGTCAGATTTTCCAAATCCATTGTGATTTCATTCACAAGCATCCCAATCCGTTGCATCCTACGGTGGCGTCGTGGCCCTTCGAAGTCTGGGGCACCGACATTGTTGGCCCAATTGATCCTCCGTCATCTAAAGGCCACTTGTTCATCTTGGCCACGACAGACTACTTCTCCGGATGGGCTGAAGCTGTCCCGCTAAAAGAAGTCAAGACAAAAGATATTCTGATATTCTTCCAGCATAATATTCTATACCGCTTCGGTACACCAAGAAGAATCATTTCCGACAACGGGCCTTCTTTCAAGAGCTTCAATGTCTCAAGGTTCGCTACTCAGCACAAGATAGACTGGAGATATTCCTCCATCTATAATCCAAGAGCCAATGGGCTAGCCGAAGCCTTCAATAAGACTCTATGCAAGCTCCTGAGGAAAAATGCTTCAGCCAACAAGAGAGACTGGAATCTCAAACTTCACGAGGCATTGTGGGCATATCGTACCACGCACCGTACTCCAACTCAGTCCACTCCATACTCATTGCTCTTCGGAGTGGAGGCGGTCCTCCCCCTCGAAGTCGAAGTTATAAGCTTAAGAATGGTCGTTCATCATGAGTTGACGGAGGAGGAAAACATGCTCCTTTGACTTGAAGAACTCGATGCCCTCGAAGAAAAAAGGCTCGCGGCGCAGCAAATTCTGGAGCTATACCGAGCCCAAATGTCACGGGCCTATGACAAGATAACCCGTCTCCACGCTTTCGAGAAAGGTGAATTGGTGTTGGTCCTCAAAGGACCGATCATCCCCAATCGACATGCCAAAGGAAAATTCGAGCCAAACAGAGAAGGACCATACGTCATCGAGAAAGTGCTCGACGGAGGATCCTACCAACTAATAAGTGCCGAGGGAGAAAGGCCCATGCCACCCATCAATGGCCGATATCTCAAGAAATACTACACGTGAATGCTCCAAGTCGCAGGCGAATTGAGCACATCAGCCCTACGGTCTGGATCATACATCCTGCAAAAGCTTATACAATTCACGGGCGTAAATGACCCCTATCTCTCCCAAATCCTGCTGGTGAGACTACTTTTAAAGTCCCACCAGCGGCAAAAAAAAATAAAAAAAAATAAAAAAAAATAAACGGTATGTCCACAAGCAAAACGGGCACGGATGAAAACCCAAAATGGCTCCGTGAGTAAAAACAACAGGACTACCGGCGAGTCTGTGAAAACCCGAAAGGGCGCAAACTCGTGAAAAGAAATGAAATACACTCGCAAAGTCTTCTCGACCTTGTGAGGAGAAAACACTGCGTAAGATCCTTACGACTCACAAAGGAGCAACACACTTAGGAATCCTCACGATTCCTAAGGAGAAAATACACCTGCGGGATCCTTACGACCCGTAGGGAGAAAATTCTTTTATGGGACCCTCACGGCCCATAAAATTGAAAAGCCTTAGGTGGTAGGGACGCAAACCTGTCTCCGAAGCCATCATTCCCCAACGGGCAACGGCAAATGATGAGTCGCTCCTAGCATTTCGCTTCAGTGTTAGCGGTGCTGATGCCGACCAAAAACCCAAATCCTAAGTCCTCCCAAGGCAAATGATGAGTTGCTCCTGGCATTATTCCAGTGCAGCAATCCATTTGCCAAACAAGATCCAAATTCCATGTCCCCAAATGGTGAATGATGAGTTGCTCCTGGTACCACATTCCAGTGCAGCGATGCAGACGCCAACCAAAATCCAATTTCTCAAAATTCTCCCAGCCCTACGGTTAGTCCCCAAATTGACTACCGTATACAATCCACGGGCTCAAATAATTCACGTCATACCCATGCACCACCACAATTACCAGTTACACGGCTGGTCTCCGCCTTTGGAATTATGCTCCATTGAGAAGACCCACTCATGTGTTCTCACGATACATGAGGAGAACAAACCATTATGGGATCCTTACGACTCATAAATGAAAAACACACTTAGGAGTCCTCACGGCTCCTAAGGAGAAAATACACCTGCGGGATCCTTACGACTCGTAGGGAGAAAATGCTTGTATGGGACCCTCACGGCCCATAAAATTGAAAAGTCTTAGGTGACAGGAATCTAAACCTGTCTCCTAAGGCATCGCTCCCCAACCCCAAAGTGGCGAATGATGAGTCGTTCCTGGTACCATATTCCAGTGTAGCGATGCAGACGCCAACCAAATTCCAAATCCCATACCCCAACGGCGAATGATGAGTCGCTCCTGGTACCACATTCCAATGCAGCGATGCAGACACCAACAAAGCCCTGAAATTTTTCGGGCCCTACGGTCTGGATAATACATCCTGCTAAACCGTATACAATCCACGTGCGTAAAACAATCCCGATCTCTCTAAAAAAAGAGAAAAAGAAGAAGGACAAGAAAAAAAAAAGAACGGTATGTCCCCAAGCAAAATGGGCATGGATGAAAACCCGAAAGTGCTCCGTGAGTAAAAACAACGGGACTGTCGGCGAGTTTGTGAAAACCCGAAAGGACGCAAACTCGTAAAAAAGAAAAGAAATGAAATGCACTAGCAAAGTCCTCTCGACTTTGTGAGGAGAAAATTCCCGCGTGAGATCCCTACGACTTACAAAGGAGCAACACACTTAGGAGTCCCCACGACTCTTAAAGAGAAAACACACCTACGAGATCCTTTCGACTCGTAGGGAGAAAATGCTTTTATGGGGCCCTTACGGCCCATAAAATTGAAAAGTCTTAGGTGATAGGGATCTAAACCTGCCTCCTAAGCCAACAATTCCCAAATCCTCTCGGGGCAAATGATGAGTTGCTCCTGGCATTATTCCAGTGCAGCAATGCAGATGCCAAACAAAAACCAATTCCCAAATCCTATCATGACAAATGATGATTCGCTCCTGGTAACATATTCCAGCCTAGCGATACTGATGTCAACCCAAATCACACCAGGTCGGCAAAACAACCAATGACCTCCCTGGCAGAACAAAATTCCACCTCGGAAACAAGTCAACTTCATCCCTGACGCCGCAAGAAGCGTGGCAAGTAAAATCCAGAATCGATAGTTCACGTCGCTAAAACGGCAGCATCGACCGTTCACGTCGAAAAAAGGGCAGCATCGACCGTCCACTTCGCTAAAATGGCAGAACCGACCGTCCACGTCGCAAAAAGGGCATTATCGACCATCCAAATCGCAAAAAAAGGGCAGAACCGACCGTCCATGTCGCAAAAAGGGCAGAACCGACCGTCGAAGTCGCAAAAAGGGCAGAACCGACCGTCCAAGTCGCTAAAATGGCAGCACCGACCGTCCACGTCGCTAAAATGGAAGCATCGACCGTCCAAGTAGCAAAAAGGGCAGCATCGACCGTCCACGTCGCTAAAATGGCAGCACCGACCGTCCATGTCGCAAAAAGGGCAGAACCGACCTTCTAAGTCGTAAAAAGGGCAGAACCGACCCTCCATGTCGCTAAAATGGTAGCACCGATGGTCCAAGTCGCAAAAATGGCAGTACCGACCGTCCAAGTCGCTAAAATGGCAGTACCGACCTTCCAAGTCGATAAAATGGCTGCACCGACCGTCCAAGTCACAAAAAGGGCAGCATCGACCGTCCAAGTTACAAAAAGGGCAGCATCGACCGTCCAAGTCGCAAAAAGGGCAGCGCAGGATTCCTACAAAGCGGGAACCAGATCACTCCGGGCTAGGGAAAACGTCTATCACAGACACTCCGTCTCAGAGACATGTCAAGCAACGACCGTCCATGTCGTTAAAAGGGCAGCGCCAGCTTCCCAAAAAGCGGGAACCAAATCAAGTCACCTCCACGTGAAAGAAGATCCATCAATTTCATGCACACGACCCACATATGTGGTGTGCATTTATTGATGGGGGACAATTTGTTGGGGTAAAAATTTACACCCCGGTTGACCAAGTCAAAATCAAAGTCAACCCCATGCCAAGTGGGCCCAAGCCCAGATCCAGTGGGCCCATGCCCGGGTCGAGCCCGAACATGAAGCGGCCGGCCTCCCCCCATGCCAAGATAAAAATTTTGTAATAAATAATTTTGTTGCATTTATTTTATTATATTTTATGGATAAATGTAAGAAAAATAGGCATAAATCCAAATTTTTGTAAAGCTCATGGCTTATGTGCAAAAAGAAATGGCACATGAGCCATGAGATAAGCAAAATGCCATTTTGTGAATACCAAGGGGCTATGTGTAAAGTGTATAGCCTATAAAGGCAAAGATAATGAAATATCTCAACAACTTTTTTCTCTCTCTAAAAATTTTCCAGATCTGAGATCTTTCCTCCTTCTTCAAGGTTCCAAAACCTTCTTCTTTCTCTTGAATTAAATAAAGAGTTTTACTCTTCTTTTAATAAAACAAAATAGTTTTTCACCACCAAAGCCACGAAGGGGAACTTGGATCTGTCACTAAATCTCAAAAAGGAGAGATTTTAAAATATCCCATATCTCTTGATCTTCATGATCCAGCCAACAGAAGAGGAAGAAGAAGAAGAACCCTTCCCATTAACCCCCAAAAAAAAAGAACACACTCAGGAGTCCAACTCCTCTCTGATTTCTCTTCAGAGAATTTTTTTAGGCTAAAAGCCTCTTTTTCTCGCCGGCGCTGAAGCGCAGAGCGCCCGCGTGCCGACACGCGGCGCGCTTGCGCTCCAGCGCTCGAGCGCACAGCGCCCACGTGCAGACACGTGGCGCGCTTGCGCTCCGGCGCAAGCGCTCGAGCGCAAGTCGCCCCCGTGCCGACACGTGGCGCGCTTGCGCTCCAGCGCAAGCGCTCGAGCTCAAGTCGCCCCCATGCCGACACGTGGCGCACTTGCGCTCAAACGCCCATGGCTCAAGCGCAATTCGCCCCCGGGCCGACACGTGGCGCGCTTGCGCTCAAGCGCAGAGCGCCCACCTGCGGATACGTGGCACTCTGGGCGCCTGAGCGCACAGCGCCCAAGGTGCTGCCCCACGCATCCTTTGGATGTCTTTTTCCACCTTTATTTATATATACATGTATATATATATACATATGCACATAAACACATACTCCACGACACTGTCCCTGTAAAAAATTTCTAACGGAGCGCAGCCACGCACCCCGTAAGGGGGCTGCTAGTCCCCTTGACTCCCAGCCCGCTATCGGGGTAGCGGGACCCCCGTAAAAACACTGTGTGGCTCCCGATATATCCAAACCCCCCTCCAAAACAAAACACACGTACACTGCACATTGAGTTCGCATGACCAGTTTAACCCGTAAATCGGAGGTTCCCTCGCCCCAAAGGAGGGGGGTAATTAACGATAGCTTAGTCCGCGGCTGCCAGAGATTCGGATCCCCATAATCATTAAACCCCGGCCTATCCTAGGCAGGGGGAATCTATAGTATGCCTGACAAGCACGCGCGTATTCCCATCTCAATGGGTGACGAAAAATACCGTACAGGATGCACCGTCTGTGGGTACATGGTGGAACCGATGCGGCACTTCAGGGAAAGAAGACCGCAGATGATGGCGTTGAGCCCGGTAGGGGAGCACTAGCGACCGGTTATTTATGACGCAGCGGATATCCGGAGGATACCGACGTAGCCATGAGATTTGATGATATGGGCTGATCCTGTTCATGCGGAGCCCGAGATATTGAGATATTGACATTTTATGATATGGACCAGTCCGAATTGCAGGAGCCCGAGATATTGAGATATTGGGATATATGTTTTACGTCGATGCTTGACACGGATTCTCTATTGATTTCATTGATGATACTTCGTTTTTTACACAGAAATCTCACTGAGATAAGAAAACTGTTTTTCTGATGCAAGATGTATTCTGTTTTCATTCTTAATGCATTCATACATCATATTGTGATATGTTGCAACGTGAGGCACTGACACGGGCACTTGTTATTACACTTATGTTTAGATGATTACCCTTGCCATTTTAGATGATTCGGGTTATATATATATATATATATTTTTGAGGATATTATTGTATGACCTAGGAGAGAGTCATACATGCGATTTTTACTCGGTGATGTTTTCTATTCACGAGTTGGCAACTCACCCCCGTTGTGCCACAGTTTCTTGCAGGGTTTGCCGTACAGGTTTCGTTGCAGCTTGCTGGTACACTGCTTCCTTCCGGGTGATTGCTTTGGTAGGTAGGTTCACTTGCATCATGACCACCGTTGTACTTTTATTTATATTCAGTTGTATCTAGTAAACTCCATCAACCGGATTTGTTTATTTGATAGACTTAGACAACCAGTTGTGTATTATTTCGACCATAGAGTATCGCGCTTGTATTTTTGGGGTTCTTCTCTAGTTTCTTGAGGATGTTTGTTTTCTTTCTGAGTTTTGATCCTCGCCCTTCGACGTTGTATATTATATTGCTTGCGTGGTTGTTTCCGCCAATTGGCGAAGAGCTAGCTCCCGCTTGAGGATGCCTTTACTCATTATATATGTATTTCATGTGTTGTACCTGTTTGGGGGCCTGTATTTAGAAAGGAAACTCTGCCGAAATTTTCGGGAAAATATGATGTTGCTTTAAAACAAGTTTTCCTTCACTCTTTTCATTTAAAAAGGGTTTAGATTTCTGGGTTTTGGCTTACTTAGATTACGTTATGGCTCTAGACGTTTCGTAATTTAAGTGCCAGTCGCGTTCCGTACCTTCGGGTCGTGACAAAGTTGATATCAAAGCACTAGGTTTAACCTTGGTTCGAGTCTAGGTTTGACTATGCGGAGTCTAGGGCATATATTTATATTCGGAACCTACGATTGACCTTACGGAACTTAGACTTGGTTGAGGGGGTATTAGACCCGAAATTTCGTCGCATAGGTTGACCTTGGTTGATGGAGTAGGTGACTTAAGTAGAGTGACGTACTGTATGTATGTTCCGCGGGATACTTATGATACGCTACTCCGCTTAAGAAGCCTTAGGATGTACATTTCTTTGCACATTATTTTTTTCATTCCTATGATCTATCATCATCGATATCGGTTTGTGGTTTCTGTTACCACGGTTGCACGGGCAGAGAGAGTTGCGTCTAGAGTTGCGGTCAGCATGAGCCCGTCTTGGACGAGGACTGACCGGGGCGTAATTCCGGTGACACACGATTGCATAGATGTGTCGTTTTATTGTGTTTTTCGCGACATGATCGTTTCAGTATGTCGTTTTACTATGATTTCTCGTTGACGCGATCGATCAGATCAGCACCAGAGGATTGGGCCACAGCTAGAGGCCAGCGAGAATGTGATGACCGTCAATGCACTATTATTCTAGATGATTGAGTCGTTGTCTATCGTGCGGACGAATGAGCTAGTTGTTGCTGCGAATGACAAGATATCACTCCAGATGTTTGAAGCTATTGCAATACGAGTTTATACTTAGGGGTTTGATAGAAGATCGCTTGTCACCCTTAGATGAATGACTAGGACATGTGGTTCGTTTGCACACTGATTGTTACGTTTTTTCCTTGTCGTATTTTAGAAAGAGTTTAGAAATTACCGCAATCAAAACAGTGTCGCGAGTAGCGAGCCGCGATGAGTACGGGTCGTCCGCAGGGAGATGGTAAGATTTTACGCTTGTTTTAATGAGTTAACAACGTGTGTCGATTTGTTGATTAAACTAAATGTCGCAACAAAGGTTATGTATAATAAAAGGACTTGTTAAGGGCAGCAATAGGTTAGATTGTATGAAGATGAAGTTGCTGAATCCTAGAGCCAACTTTGATATTGACACTAAAGCAATAGGTAACAACGCGGATTAGGGAAGTTGAAATACGGTATTTGAAGCATTTCGCTAAATCTGTCTTCCTTGTACCTGTCCTTCCGTTGTCATCTATTGATTCTAGCCTCCGGTAATCCACTAGCAATCCGGTCATGATTAGGAATCATCGCTATTGTGGTAGGATATGATGCCTAGCGGAACGGAATTGCGAGTGATTTGCACGGAGTTTCAATTGCAAAGTTTAAGGTTTTTTAAGGTTTTTAGCAAATAACATCTTCAAATACAGTCTAACCATATTCTACCCTTAACAAGTAAAGCGACTACTCACACATATTCACAAACTAAAAGTAAAGAAACGAGAAAAGAGTGAGGAACATAAAAAATATAAGAAAAGAAAGATAAAAAGAAAACCAATGAATCCAAGCGTGAATATCTCTAAGTGTTCGTAAGCCGGGTGACGTGTGAAATTCAAACACGAAACTTTAAGGTTGCAAGCTCACTTAAGAGGTAGCAAGATTAAAGTAAAGCAAGAATTTGACAAATTTAAATATGCGAACATAGAACAAGACATGAATAAAAATAAGAACTTTTATTGAATCACAAACAAGTTACACTAATCTTGAAGTCATGATTCTAAACCTTAAGCTTGCAAGTTCATTGAAGAAGTTGCAAGGTCAAGGAAAAGGGGCAAGAGCTCAAGAATTACAAAGGAAAGCAAGCTAACAAATTACAAGAGTTTTGTTATAAAAACTAAATCCAAGATCCCCCCTTCGTCATGCTTCTGGTATGTATTTATATGCTCAAAAACCAAATAAATAAACAATAACAAAATGATGACAAGGCAGCAAGGAGGGGCCAGTAGAAGAGTGGGGCCCACAGGAGGTGGTCGGGCATGCCAGGCCGGTTATGGCAAGAAAGATCTCGGCCTAAAACCGTGGGGTGGGTCCCTTCTTGCATTGGTGGTCTTGTGTTGTTCCCAGCATGCCTCTGGTGTTGTTTGCTTGGTCTGTAAAGGCTTTGGATGCACCCAGGTTTTGGAGTGAACTTGTAGCTTCAAATCACATCAACTCTTTTTGCATTAAATGCGCCATTAATGCACATCACACCATGCCCACTTACACTAGCCATGATTCATGGCTGCCTCCCTAGGTCCATGGTTCAAGCTCCAAGAGTTTAGTGTGTACATATGTTATGTGTTGGACCAAAATATTGTGCACACACAAGTTTGCAAAATAACTCTTGGGGTTTCTGTCGGTTTGTGATTCTGCCTGCAGTGTCGTCTCACAAATGATATATCCATGATTTTAAGCGTATTTCCAGTATTTTGCCACGGATACCGGTAATCTGTAATACTGAACAAACACTGGTTAATTGTACCGATACATACAAAAAATGGATAATGAATGAGCGGTATTAAATTGCAATATTCTAGTATGAACAAATACCCCCAAACTTATCTTTTGCTCGTCCCAAGGAAAAAAATATCCTAGCCTCACTTTCGTAGGGAACGCAATTGCACTGAGCATGTCCAACAAGCCGTTAAATCTCTAGGTGTCCCTAGTAGGAGGAGTGTTGTCTTCTGAGGGTTTTCAGCGGATACTACCCACAAAATCCCGTCAAGTTAGTTTCATAAGTTAACATCGATTCTACTCCTACAGTTTAGTATCTACGTTAGAAATTTTATCATCCTAATTTTAGAAATATTCAACTCTTATGTTTCACAACTCCTATCTATTTAACCTAAGATCCTATACGTTCCAAATTGTTAGTTATGTATATGACTTAGAGACCATTGTTGTACATATAATGTATATTATAATGGATGCTTGGATATATATAGAGATGACTTTCTTGCTCGTCATGATAGTATGCTATTTGGTTTCACTTTATCTTAACATGTTGACTTGTACTGGTTTACTGTTTTTCTCTCTCATGTTGATAAAGCCCTTAGGATCTGTACTCGACTACTGGGACTATGATGAGATCATACTAGTGGGGCCACGGTAGTCGATGAGTACATCCTATAACTGTTCCTAGTCGAGGGTATATCGAGACAGGGCATCGATACACCAGAGTAGACTAGCGTATACGTATCTTGACCCATATGATGGGCGATGGATGATACCATATCCATCGGTGTTTGACATCAGAGATGGTGTACGGGTGCTCAGTGGAGACTGGGTACACTGGACGGACTCGCCGAGAACTCCCAGATGGTGATATACCACACGTCAGATGGCAGTTCTCCGGTGACACTGGTGCAGGGTAGTCTGTAGACCCGAGATCGTCATAGAGTCTTGTGTGATTCCCACTGTTCTTTGATTTCCACTTTACCACGTCCAAGAGGGCGTGCAAAATGGTGGCTTTTAGGTACAGTCCCGAATCACATGGAGGCAATGAGCGATAGAAGGGGATTCGTCTCTCCCGGTATAGGGAGTTGATGTTGTGCTGTGTTCGATTGGCTATAACTGGAAGTCCCTGGCCAGGGCTGATATAGAGATTTACTGGTAAGTGTTACTAGTACTTTCTCAACCCGTTATGAGCCACACATCGACACGACTTATCGGTTACTGGGGTCTGACGTATACCACCCCTAGACTTGATATGCGACATATCAGACGAATAGACCGGACTGTACGGGAGTGTTACTGATTGGATTCACAGGAGAACGCACAGGTTAGCTTGTTGATCTTCTGATCGCTCAATACCTGGGTGGCTGTTACGTTTAGCTGACCGCTTGCAGCTTGTGGGTGTTTGATATGATCATCACCTGCTACCGGCGTATTGACGATTCTTTAGAGTCCTACACAGAGGTTTCTTGGCTCAGGCGAAACGGAGTAGAGGCACATTTGTGATATACGCAGGACTGAGGATAATGCGATATGAGATACCGTATTATATTCTCGTGATATTTAGATATGAACCGGGTCATCGGATCAAGTGTTGGTTCGATGAATCGGTACATGATATATTAGTCGGTAATATTCAATATAGCCGGATCGTCGGATCAAGTGTTGATTCGATGATTTAATGTATAATAATATATATGATATATTGTATTACATTATCTAATATTGGCTCGCTTTATTATTTCATTTTCTCACTGGATGATACATTGATATATATGCGATATATGTTAATTGTATTATTTTCTTTTGTTGCAAATATATAATATAAATGTGATATATATTATTGTGACATGATATGATTTATTGTTAAACATGTTTAAGGATGATTAAATGTGGTTAGGGTTTGATTAGGGTTAGTTGCTTTATGCACCTTCTAGAAGCAATTTCTTTTGTCATGGTTAAGATATTTGTTGATGACACATTATCTAACCCAACCAAACCCTAACTCTAGTTTATTCTCTACACATTATTAGCCACTCATCCTTGACCATGGTTGATACATCAATCATATACTTTTATTTCTATTCATCACAAAAGAAATTATCATTATCTTTTCCATTATCATCTTTTTCTCTCTTGATTTTGAGCTCACTAGATATTCATTTTGTGATGATAAATTATGAGAAAATGATTTAAAAAGAAAGCATAAATACTAATCTCTCATCCTCATCTCATCTAGCCCATGAGATTAGTGTGTTCATCTCTTTAGAGTGAGAAAGCTTGAGTTATTGAAGCTTCCACGTAGATCATCGGAGATTTGGAACACTTCAAGCTAGCATGGATCGTTCGAGTCGTGGAGCCTCTCTTGATTCCGGGAGATCGTGGATCGCGGGGAAGGGACTTCTACTCGGAGCTTGTGAAGCGAAGGAGCGGACTACAAAGGTTGTAATCCCTCACACTTAGCTTAAAAGATATAATCTTGTATGCTTAACCCTAATTATCTAGCAAAGATCCCGGCTTTGGGTTGTTCGGCACGTCTAAAATTTTATCCGGGCATGTTTGATGCCTTATGAACCTTCACAAGAGTACCTAGGAACCCTACAGTGGTATCAGAGCCTAGCTAGAGCATTAGGCGATGTGTTTACGAAGTTAAAACTCCGATCGAACCCGAACCGACAAAATTTACACCCTCTATGGAAATTTTTTAAAATCTGGATTTTTTCTGAATTAAAAATACCTGAAAAATACAGCAGACAAAAATAAGAATAAATGTGAAATTCGAGACTGTGATCCGTACAAACGACCGCGGAATCGCGGCCATTGCCTGCTTGGGCCGCGGTTCCGCGGCCGTATTGTTTGATTGGACTTTTTATTTTACACAGTAATTCTTTATTTGTTCTTTTATAGTTTCTGGTAATTTTATATTGACTCAAAAGTAGAGTGATCTGGGATTTGCTTTGTAATCGTAGATTCGATCGGAATATTTAAATTCGTTTTTATTTCTGGATGTTTAGAAACTGTTAAACTATTTGAACGGATATCATTAACTCACTGTTTCCCGGCACGGTAAATTTTCAAGTGTTGAATTTTTATCGGGTTTAAATCTTTCGGAAAAATTGTACATGATAAGCAGTGGACCCTCTAAAAGACAACAAACCATAACTCGATTATGTGACCGTCTTGAACTGCCTTTTGAACCTTCGGGTTTGGGGGAGTACGGCGTGCCGCATGTGAGGCGTTGGCTTGACCTTTCTACGGCTGGATCACTGGTACCGTGACATATTCTGGGATTATTTGAACTCCGCTCAAGTGTTGAGCACTTTAGGAAATTTTGGGTATTTGATTATCTGTTCGAAAAATTTAATATTGTCTATTTATCTGGAATGTGATACAATATGTGGAATTCATAGAGTTAGGCATGAAATGCGAAGTATGTGATATTTCGGATTTACGATGTCTAAAGTGATTGTGGATTCCAAATGTTGTAGTTTTACACTTTCTTTTCTGTGACCGTAAGTGTAATATGTGATATCGCCGGTTTCGTTGCTATATGTCAAGGACAATTGGGATGCGCATATTTACTTACGTTGATGATATGTGATATTATGTGTTGCTGTGATAAGTTATATTGGATCGTCGCGTTCTGAATAGCCGGGGGTTTTATGTGAGATGGGGGTTTTTATTTTCATTCATGTAAAATTCATTTGTAATGTAATATTCTTTTCTTTGGGGAACTTCCAGGTTGAGGTTGATGTCACCAGTGTATATTATTTACTTTTCCGCATTAGGTAGACCCAAGGAGATGAGCACAAGTAACCGGGTTCTAGGGTCCAGTGGGAGGCCATCTCGAGGAGTTGAGACCGGGTGTCCTAAACCTAGAATTGGCAGTGTTACTTGCCGTTCTCGTAGGGGTCTTGGGATTGTGGTTTGGCTATTCGTCGCGACCGTGGAATCCGTGTTTTATACAGGCTCGTATTGAAAACACGGACGTCCTAGTATATCCAATATTTCATATATGTTCTTCTGCTGCAATGTTCTGTGATGAGATCATATTACTGCCTGAGACGAATGCTTATACTATATATATATGTTGATATATAAATATTACTGCTTTCGTTTCTTCTGTGATGCTTAGGAAGCATAAGTTGATAGGATTTTTATTAATGAGATTAATAAAAGAAAACGAAACCTAAAGATGTTGTAGAATCAAAATTTTATAAAAAGGGTAGCTACAGTTTTGCTTTGCACAGTGATATATATATATCCTGCACCTTATTCGATGTGGAAAGAGCCGAGATCCCTTCACCGGGAGTGACCTCTTTAGCGAAACTGGAAGATGCTACAAAACTCGGTTTGTCTTTTGATTGCTTTTAAAGTTTTGCTTTGCACAGCGATATATATGATATATCCTGCACCTTATTCGATGAGGAAAGGGCCGACGATCCCTTCACCGGGAGTTACCCCTTTAGCGAAACTAAGAAAAGCCTCAAAACACTCCTTTTCAAAACTTCACTTGATTCTACGACGTTATCAAGTTCATTACGCAATAGGTTTTCAGAAAAACTTGCGTAGCCCTCCGTCGTTTCAGATAAGTAATATTTAGTATTCGTGCTACGGTAGTTTGGCATGCGTCAAGGCGTAGTGTACGGTAGCTGATTATTACTTATCTGCAGCATGAGATGCGATTGGATTAAAGTATTCGTACGGCGTTGGTTGGCATGCGTCAAGGGTCGTACGGGTGGGTTTAATTCAATCACGAAATGGACGGGTTGAACTTGACTAGTGGACTATGGGTTGTTTGGCATGCGTCAATGTCATAGCACACTAGGGGTAAAAGCCTTATCGGGAATTTCAAGTGTTGAAATTTGCAATGAGATTGCATACCTTCTATGAGATAGTCAGATCCCGATACCCACTGCGAGTAAGAGTTACTCCTGGGAGAGTTTTACACAGGACAATTAGCCGATCAAGTAGGTGTCTAGAAAAGTGTTAACGGGGTTACGCCTCTGGGAAAACGAGGTTTACTTTAATTAGGTCCGTGCGAAAGCACGGGGAACCTCCCTCAAAGTACCGACACTGATCTGGCTGAAAGATTGACGAAATTGTAGTGTGTAATTAATCCCGGCTAATCTTACCTTTTAGGGTTTGAAGGTAGATTTGATAAAAACAGTGGGAGACATCCTGATTAGATAAGATAATAAACAATCTAATCTTGCAAGAGCATACGCTAAAGTGTTTTCTTCTCTCTCTCTCCAGGTAGCGACCATGTCAGGACATAATCAAAATAATAAAATGGATGTATTGACTGAACCCAATTATTATACTGAGCAGGGGAACGTTGGACCCGTTCTTTCTTATAAGAGTTCTAAGACTGAACAGGAAACCGGAGAATATCTGGATTCTCACGCCGCCCAAAAGAACATGCATGTTGATGCATCTTCTTCGGGTGTGTTAGTTATTGAGAACTATTTCTCAGTTCACCCTACGTCCTGGGTATTAGATACCGGATCAGGATCACACATATGTAAACAGTTACATGGGCTACGTAAAGGTAGAGAACTGGAAAAGGGTGATCATTCCGTTCAAGTAGGGAACGGTGCAAATGTTGCAGCCAAAGCAGTTGGCGAATATCACCTAGTATTACCAAGTGGTGATACACTGATTCTAAATGAGTGCTATTATATACCGAACATGATGTGCAACATTATATCAGTTTCTTTATTAAGTAAAGAAGGATATAATTTTGTTGTAAAGGATAATGTTATGAACATATTCCTAGATCAAAAGTTGATTGAATCAGTCTCGTTACATAATGGCATATTCATTCTAAATCAGAATACAGTCCTGAATATACAAAACACACACAAGAGGAAAAGTTCAGATATGAATGAATCCTACTTGTGGCATTGTAGACTTGGTCATATCAATGCGACACGACTGGCTAAGTTACATAAGGATGGTTATTTGAATCCGTTCGAATTATCATCTTATGATACTTGCCATTCATGTCTCAAAGGAAAAATGACCAAAGCTCCGTTTAGTGGACACGGAGAAAGAGTTACTGAACTCTTAGGACTAATACATAGTGATGTATGTAGTCCCATGTCTACACATGCCAGGAACGGTTCTTCCTACTTCATTACATTCACTGACGATATCTCTAGATACGGACATGTGTTTCTGATGAAACACAAGTCTGAAGCTTTTGAGAAATTCAGAGAATATAAGCACGAAGTAGAGAACCAAACGGGCAAAAGTATTAAGATTCTTCGATCTGATCGAGGAGGTGAATACTTAAGCAGTGAGTTCCTAGATTATCTAAAAGAGAATGGGATTCTCTCTCAGCTTACTCCTCCTTATACACCACAGCACAACGGTGTATCGAAGCAGAGGAATCGCACCCTATTAGATATGGTGCGCTCGATGATGAGTACAGCTGAGTTACCTATTTCCTTTTGGGGGTATGCGCTTGAGACAGCCATAGACCTATTGAATAGAGTTCCTACCAAATCTGTGCCTACCACTCCATATGAGATATGGAAAGGGAAGAGACCACATCTTAATTACATTAAGATATGGGGTTGTCCGGCCTATGTCAAAAGACAAAATCCGGACAAACTCGAGGCAAGATCTGTCTTATGTAAGTTTGTAGGATATCCCAAAAACTCACAAGGGTATATCTTCTACCACCCCGAGGAACAAAAGGTGTTTGTTTCTCGACATGCCACTTTCTTAGAAAAAGGTTTTCTTATGAAACAGAATAGCAGCATTGAGGTAAAACTCGAAGAGGTTCCAGCAACACAAACTATAACAGAAGACTTGGTTGAACCAGAGGATTCAGTAGTACCCGACGAACCTCAGCTTCTCCGCCGATCTAGCAGGGTTTCTCATCCGCCTGAGAGATACTACGGTTTTCTCATTGATGGTGGAAGCGAGGATTGCATCATGGAAGATGATGACCCGACTAGTTTCGAGCAGGCCATCACGAGTGGTGACTCTGTAAAATGGCTGGATGCAATGCAATCTGAGATGGAATCCATGTACACCAATAAAGTATGGATTTTGGAAAATGCTCCTGAAGAGGTAAACCCCATTGGGAGCAAGTGGATTTTTAAAAAGAAATTTGGTGTATATGGAAAAGCTAAGACTTTCAATGCTAGACTTGTAGCAAAGGGTTTTCGTCAATGACCAGGTGTGGATTATGACGAAACCTTTTCTCCAGTGGCTATGCTTAAGTCCATCCGGATCTTACTCGCCATTGCTGCATACCATGACTATGAAATCTGGCAAATGGATGTTAAGACCGTCTTACTAAACAGTGATTTAGAAGAGAGCGTGTACATGACTCAGCCAGAGGGCTTCGTAGATAGTGGGAGCAGCGGAAAGGTGTGCAAGCTGCTTAAATCCATTTATGGGTTAAAGCAAACACCGCGGAGTTGGAACATCTGTTTTGATGTTGTAGTCAGAGAGTTTGACTTCATCAAAAATATAGATGAACCTTGTATCTATAAGAAGGTAGCAGAGGGTAAGGTTGTCTTCCTCGTATTGTACGTGGATGACATACTCTTGATAGGAAATGATATTCCGATGCTGCAATGAGTCAAGCTCTTCTTATCACAGAGATTCTCAATGAAAGATCTAGGTGATGCCTCCTGCATATTAGGAATCATGATCTATAGAGATAGATCTAAACGGATACAGTGATTGTCCCAATCTAGGTACATTGACACCATACTAAAGAGGTTTAGTATGGAAGAATCCAAGCGTGGGAACCAACCCACGATCTCTGGACTCACTCTCTCCAAAGAGATGTCTCCTAAGACTGATTTGGAGAGAGCTCGCATGCAAGGGATACCCTATGCTTCGGCAGTAGGCTCTATCATGTATGTGATGCTATGTACCAGACCTGATATAGCATACTGACTAAATGTAGTGAGTAGGTATCAAGCAAATCCTGGAGAGAGTCACTGGACAGCTGTGAAGAACATTCTCAAGTACTTACGAAGGACTAAGGAGATATTCTTGGTGTATGGTAACAGAGAACTCCAGGTGGAGTCATTTACCGATTCCAGCTTCCAAAGTGATAAGGACGACTCTAAGTCGCATTCGGGTTTTGTCTTTACCCTCAATGGAGGGGCGGTATGTTGGAAGAGTTCTAAACAGGATAACGTTGCAGACTCGACGATGGAGGCTGAATACATCGCTGCCAACGATGCTGCCAAGGAGGCTGTCTGGATAAAGAAGTTCATTAGTGAACTTGGTGTGGTTCCATCCATTGAGCATCCAATACCTCTGTATTGCGATAATAATGGAGCTGTGGTGTTAGCCAAGGAACCCAGGTCCCATCAAAAGTCCAGACATATTCTGAGCGGTATCACCAGATCAGGGAGATAGTTGATCGCCGGGAGATCGAGGTCAGGAGAGTAGATACGAAGGACAACACTGCGGATCCATTCACGAAGGCTATTCCCCAGATACAGTTTGAGAGATTATTCGGGATGCTAGGTATGAGATACTACAGCAGCTGGCCTTAGTGCAAGTGGGAGATTGTTAGTTATGTATATGCCCTAGAGGCCATTGTTGTACATATGATGTATATTATAATGGATGCTTGGATATATATAGAGATGACTTTCTTGCTCGTCATGATAGTATGCTATTTGGTTTCACTTTATCTTAACATGTTGACTTGTACTGGTTTACTGTTTTTCTCTCGCATGTTGATAAAGCCCTTAGGATCTGTACTCGATTACTAGGACTACGATGAGATCATACTAGTGGGGCCACGATAGTCGATGAGTACATCCTATAACTATTCCTAGTCGAGGGTATATCGAGAAAGGGCATCAATACACCAGAGTAGACTAGCGTATACGCATCTTGACCCATATGATGGGCGATGGATGATCCCATATCCATCGGTGTTTGACATCAGAGATGGTGTACGGGTGATCAGTGGAGACTGGGTACACTGGACGGACTCGCCGAGAACTCCCAGATGGTGATATACCACACGTCAGATGGCAGTTCTCCGGTGACACTGGTGCAGGGTAGTCTGTAGACCCGAGATCGTCATAGAGTCTTGTGTGATTCCCACTGTGCTTTGATTTCCACCTTACCACGTCCAAGAGGGCGTGCAAAACGGTAGTTTTTGGGTACAGTCCCGAATCACATGGAGGCAATGAGCGATAGGAGGGGATTCGTCTCTCCCGGTATAGGGAGTTGATGTTGTGCTGTGTTCGATTGGCTATAACTGGAAGTCCCTGGCCAGGGCTGATATAGAGATTTACTGGTAAGTGTTACTAGTACTTTCTCAAACCGTTATGAGTCACACATCGACACGACTTATCGGTTACTGGGGTTTGACGTATACCACCCCTAGACTTGATATGCGACATATAAGACGAACAGGCCGGACTGCACGGGAGTGTTACTGATTGGATACACAGGAGAACACACAGGCTAGCTTGTTGATTTTCTGATCGCTCAATACCTGGGTGGCTGTTACGTTTAGCTGACCGCTTGCAGCTTGTGGGTGTTTGATATGATCATCACCTGCTACCGGCGTATTGACGATTCTTTAGAGTCCTACACAGAGGTTTTTGGCTCAGGCGAAACGGAGTAGTGGCACATATGTGATATGCGCAGGACCGAGGATAATGCGATATGAGATACCGTATTATATTCTCGTGATATTTAGATATGAACCGGGTCATCGGATCAAGTGTTGGTTCGATGAATCGGTACATGATATATTAGTCGGTAATATTCGATATAGCCGGATCGTCGGATCAAGTGTTGATTCGATAATTTAATGTATAATAATATATATGATATATTGTATTACATTATCTAATATTGGCTCGCTTTATTATTTCATTTTCTCACTGGATGATACATTGATATATATGCGATATATGTTAATTGTATTATTTTCTTTTGTTGCAAATATATAATATATATGTGATATATATTATTGTGACATGATATGATTTATTGTTAAACATGTTTAAGGATGATTAAAAATGGTTAGGGTTTGATTAGGGTTAGTTGCTTCATGCACCTTCTAGAAGCAATTTCTTTTGTCATGGTTAAGATATTTGTTGATGACACATTATCTAACCCAGCCAAACCCTAACTCTAGTTTATTCTCTACACATTATTAGCCACTCATCCTTGACCATGGTTGATACATCAATCATATACTTTTATTTTTATTCATCACAAAAAAAATTATCATTATCTTTTCCATTATCATCTTCTTCTCTCTTGATTTTGAGCTCACTAGATATTCATTTTGTGATGATAAATTATGAGAAAATGATTTAAAAAGAAAGCATAAATACTACTCTCTCATCTTCATCTCATCTAGCCCATGAGATTAGTGTGTTCATCTCTTTAGAGTGAGAAAGCTTGAGTTATTGAAACTTCCACGTAGATCATCCGAGATTTGGAACACTTCAAGCTAGCATGGATCGTTCGAGTCGTGGAGCCTCTCTTGAGTCCGGGAGATCGTGGATCACGGCGAAGGGACTTCTACTCGGAGTTTGTGAAGCGAAGGTGCGGACTACAAAGGTTGTAATCCCTCACACTTAGCTTAAATGATGTAATCTTTTATGCTTAACCCTAATTATCTAGCAAAGATCCCGGCTTTGGGTTGTTCGGCACGTCTAAAATTTTATCCGGGCATGTTTGATGCCTTATGAACCTTCACAAGAGTGCCTAGGAACCCTACACAAATAACGTTTAGAAAGATTGTGGTATCTCCTGAGCTTTCCTTCTAAAAGTGCGGTCTTAAATCGGGGATTTTTATCAACTTTACAGAAAACATAAGTCTTATTCTTCATTTCTATCTTTCATCCTAACATCGATTGTATACCCCTACGTGTATGTATGTTTGCACCCCTACACTCAAGAATTCAATTCAAGCTATAGTACCCTTGCCTTAATACCTAATACTACTTATTTTCATTAATGATGGACGATTTTTCTCAGACACCTTTCATGCGACTATTAATGCTTCTTGAGGCACTAACGGCCGATTACTGAATGCGTGAGCATTAAAGCATAAATAGTAGTTTCCAGGTCTTGACTTTATTTATTTTTTTCTTTCATTTTTCTTTTTTTTTTTCATGACCGGATATATTTTTCAATGATGCTCTTTAAGTTGTTTAGGTTTAACTACCGTTTTTTCTTTCATACTAGGTTTTCAGGCAAGAGTATTTCTAGGCATCCTCTACTATCCTAAGTTTTAAGGTGCGTGTAAGTGCAGTTTGTAGGGTATATAATTTCTAAATTTGAACTCAAGAATAGAAACTATTTTTCAGACTTATCCTTCAGTAAAGCTTCAATACATTCCCTTCATCTTGACTTAACTCAAGAACTAAACTCAAGATTACCTATTTCTCAAAAAAACTGTAAGGACGTATACTTACCAAGTTTAAAAAGAAGGAGGGTTATTTTTAGGGTTTTCAATTCCTAAGCCTAGAATTTAGTTATTTCTAACATATCACTAAGCTTTCGGAATAAAATATAAGTTACCCTATTAGCTAACTTGACGACAAAATTTTTATATTTTGGAAAAAAATTCGATTTTTATGTGTTTTGAAATAAGTATGCAATTGCAAAAATATACACATGAATGCGAAGGTTAGAAATGCGTACCGAGCGTACCCCTAAACTTAAACTGGATAGTGCCCCCACTGTCATGGTACATTAAGAAGGCAAATTTTTTGAAGGGTCAAAATCATAGGTTTATATACACATTTTTTTTAATTATTTTTTTTAATGAAACTGGGCATCACCAGGAAAGATTGCTCGTCAAAAATGGATATGCACCGGCCAAGAATATCCACATATATAAACAAAAAGCAGTATATACATACCCCAAACTTATTTGAATCAGTGTCCACTGTTTTTGGCTGGATAACCGAAGTTTGGTGGTAGGCAGAGGAAGATTATGTAGGGTAAACCAGCTCCTGTAATACCAGGAGCTCCTATGTTGGTTCAGTGCTAAGGTACGATTTCAGTCTGTGTCCGTTTACTTTGAAAAACGAACCGTCCTTGGGATTTTCCAAATCCACAGCGCCTTGCGGGTACACATTCCGCACAAAAAATGGCCCTTTTCCAGTGAGATCTGAGCTAACCTGGATGGAAATGAAGCCGGGTGTCGTAAAGCAGTACCTGTTGACCAGGTGCGAAAGTTTTGCGCAAAAGGTTTTTATCGTGAAACACCTTCGTTAACGACAACCGCGTTTTCCTAAGCCTCATTCCGAAGCTCGCTCAATTCGTTTAACTGCAGCTTCCGATGGCTTCCCGCATTTTCGAGAGATAGATTCAGCTCCCTTATCACCCAAAAATGTGCAATGCTCTATTTCCAATGGAAGGTGGCAAGCCTTTCCGTAAACAAGCCGATAAGAAAACATGCCAAGATCAGTCTTATAAGCAGTTCGAAATGCCCAAAGGGCATCAGAGAGTTTTAAAGACCAATCCTTACGGTTTTTGGAAACTGTCTTCTCCAAAATCGGTTTGATTTGCCGATTAGACACTTCGGCTTGCCCACATATTTAGGCATGGTAGAGCGTGGATAGCTTATGATTAATGGAATATTTATGCATCGAGTCCTCGAAATTCCTATTACAGAAATGTGTTTCATTGTCACTAATAATCGCGCGGGGGTGCCCAAATCGGGAAAAGATGTTTTCCTTAAGAAATCTTGTTGTCGTTAGTCCGACTGGGTACAGCCTCGACCCACTTAGAGACATAATCAACAGCGAGAAGAATGTACAAGTTCCCAAAAGAGCTGGGGAACGGCCCCATAAAATCAATCCCCCAAACATCAAAAATCTCCAGAACCAAGATTGGTTGGAGCGACATCTCGTTTCTCCTGGATATCCGGCCTAAGTGTTGGCACCGGGAGCAAGTCTTGCAGTAGTCATGAGCGTCTTCGAAGAGTTGTGGCCAGTAGATACCACACTGCAAGATCTTCTCGGCTGTTTTTCTGGGGCCAAAGTGCCCGCCACATGCTTGATCGTGGCAAAACGACAGCACACTCTTGTATTCATTATCAGGGACACACCGGCGAATAATCTGGTCAGGACAGTACTTAAAAAAATAGGGTTCGTCCTAGTAAAAGTGTTTTACTTGGGATAAGAATCGAAGTCTGTCCTGACCTCACCATTCAGTCGGTAGTACTCCTGTGGCCAAATAGTTCACAATATCTGCGAACCAGGGTTCGTAAGATACTGTCAAGAGCTGTTCATCCGGAATAACGTCGTTGATCGGAAGTTAAAGCGTTGGCGAAGAAGGGAGTCGTGAAAGATGGTCGGCGACTATGTTTTCATATCCTCTTTTGTCCTTGATGACAAGGTCAAACTCTTGAAGTAAGAGGATCCAACGTATCGGCCGAGATTTTACGTCCTTCTTTGCAAAAAGATGGTGAAGAGCTGAATGGTCGGTGTAAATGATGACTGGAGAGCCGATCATGTATGGCCTGAAGTTTTCTAAAGCGAACACAACAGCCAAGAATTCCTTCTCGGTTGTTGTGTAGTTTTGTTGGGCATCGTTCAGAGTTCGGCTAGCGTAATAGATTACGTGCGGCATCTTATCGATGTGCTGTCCGAGGACCGCACAAAGGGCAAAGTCAGATGCATCGCACATAATCTCAAATGGATACGTCCAGTCAAGAGAAGAAAGAACGGGAGCATAAGTGAGTGATCTTTTCAATGACTCGAGCGCAGTCACACAGCTTGAGTTGAAGTCAAATGTCATGTCCTTGGCCAGCAAAAGAGTTAAGGGCGTAGCAATCTTGATAAAGTCCTTAATGAACCATCTATAGAAACCGGCATGGCCAAGGAAGGCTCAGATGTCTCTGACGCTTTTGGGAGTAGGGAGATTGGAAATGTCTTCAATCTTTGCTTTATCTACATCAATGCCATTTCGCGAGATGATATATCCTAGGACAATACCTTTGTGTACCATGAAGTGGCACTTCTCCCAGTTTAAAGTGAGTTCTTATCCTTACACCGGGTATGGACATCGTCAAGATGCAGCAAACACTCATCAATGGAATCACCGAAAATGGAGAAATCATCCATGAGGATTTCTAAGAATTTTTCCACCATGTCTGAGAAGGTTCCCATCATACATCGCTAGAAGGTAGCGGGCGCATTGCATAACCCAAAGAGCATGCGACGATATGCAAACGTGCCGAAAGAACAGGTGAATGTGGTCTTGTCCTGGTCTTTTTCGGCGATGGGAATTTGATTGTAGCTAGAGTAGCCATCCAGAAAGCAGTAGTACTCGTGTCAAGCCAATCGTTAAAGCATTTGGTCAATGAAAGGTAGCGGAAAGTGGTCTTTCCGCGTTGCGGCGTTGAGTTTTCTATAATCGATGCATATTCGCCACCCAGTCTCGGTGCGAGTAGGGATTAACTCGTTCTCCTTATTGATTATGACCGTTATGCCCGACTTCTTGGGGACAATGTGAATGAGGCTAATCCACTGGCTATTAGAGATAGGGTAAAGGATACCACTATCCAGACACTTTACGATCTCCTTTTTTACAGCCTCCTTCATGACTGGGTTGAGTCGCCTTTATGGATCCCTGGCTGGTTTGGCATCATCCATCATATGAATATGATGTTCAAAGATCAGGGGACTAATCCCCTTGATGTCCGCCATTGACCAGCCAAAAGCTTGCCGATTGATGTGCAAGACCGTAAGAAGGGCTTTCTCTTGCTCTTGGGCTACGGAAGCCGAGATGATAACATGAAGGGTCTCGTTCTTACCTAAGTAAGCGTACTTAACATGAGACGGAATGGCTTTAGTTCGAGCATTGGCGGGGAATCGATTGAAGGCAAGATTGGTGAAAAGGTCTCGAACTCGAAGGATTCCAGCAGAGCTTCAAAATGAGTGTAAGCGACCGAGTTGGATGGTTCAGCTAACTCATCCGGAAATTCAAAGAATTCAAACTCGGGTGGTGAATGGCCAAGATCGTTCAAGAAAGTGAAACATTCGTAGTCATTGTGAGGTACAGAAGCAGCAACAGGTTCGAAGAGGAACACACTAGTGGCGTCAAGATTGCTGTGATCGAACAAAAACTCCTCGAATTCACAGTCTTCTGAGATGATCTCCTAGATCGACCAAACGTCTAGTATATGAGTATTAGATTCTGATGGCTGATTCCCCAACCTTAAAATGTTGAGCTCAATTGTCATGTTTCCAAAAGATAGGTTCATCGAACCATTTCGACAATTGATCACAGCATTAGAGGTTGCAAGGAATGGGCGACCGAGTATCACCGGAATTTGACTCCGGGGGTTAGCTACAGGCTGTGTGTCTAAAACAATGAAGTCAACAGGGAATATGAAGTCCCCAACCTTGATTAACACGTCCTCTAGCTCACCCCTAGGATGGGTGATAGATCGGTCGGCCATTTGGAGAGTACAATGTGTGGGGTTCAGGTCTCCTACACCTAGTTGTTCATATACTGAGTACGGACGCAGGTTAACACTGGCACCAAGATCCAAAAGTGCGCGGTTGATGTTCTTATCCCCAATGGTGATTGAAATCGTAGGACAACCAGGGTCTTTCCATTTTTGAGGTAAAGATTGGGTAAGAGCATCACTCACCGCACAAGCTAAGAAAACTTTCTTGGGTACCTGAGATTTCCTCTTTTTCGTGCACAAGTCCTTCAAGTTTTTTGCGTATGAAGGGACTTGTTGGACAGCATCTAAAAAGGGAATGTTGATGTTAACCAACTTAAACAACTCCAGAATCTTCTCCATTTGTGGATTTTGTTTATTGGACCTCAACTGGTTTGGAAATGGAACGTTTTTAAAATTGGTTGAGTCCAATGCTTGTGGAGCAGATTGTGGAGTAGGAACGGATCCAAGATCTGGAGTTTTCATGGAGTGAGAAGTGGGTCCGTTCCGAACAGAAGAAGAAGAAGAAGCTGCCGGGGTGTCATCATCTATCCGTGTCCCAATGTTGTTGTGCAGCATCCTTCCAGATCTCAATGTAGTTACGACACTCACGTTATGGTTCTGTTGTTCAAGAGAAACATGTACATTATGTGGGTGACCAGGATTTGGGAGTGGTTGAGATGGAAGCTTCCACTTCTCTCGCTCGCTTAATGCCGCATTCAGCTGTGCAATCTGGGCTTCGATGGTCTTGATACTATTCCCGTGTGCAGTAGTGTGTTGCACCAAAGACTGAATGGAAAACTGGATGTTGGCGGTGGATTGAGTCGATTGCTTTACAAATGCCTCCAGACTCCGTTCTAGCGAGGAAACATTATCGTTGTTTGACGGAACAAAGTTGTTTTGATGAAAAGAATTGTTGGGTGCGAAATTGTTCGTCTGATTTTGAAAAGGTTGGGCTTGGAAGGGTTGCTGAAATTGATGTTGAGTCATTTGCTAAACTTGTTGTTACGGAGGAGGAGGCCTCTGGAAGTTGTTGTTTCCTTGGAATTGATACTGGTTTTGATTCCAGGTGAAATTGGAGTGGTTCCTCCAGCCGGGATTGTAAGTGGAAGAGTATGGATCATTTCTTGGTCTTTGCTGAAAGGCAGCATTGACCTGATCTTGTCCTTGAGAAGGTGGGTTGTAAGTGTTAGGTCCACGTTACCCACCCTAGTTCTTTCGGGAAGGTGGAATAGGTAAAACGAAAATTTTTCCTTAGCTAGGTAACATGGATCGTTTCATGAAGGATCGTTGCTAAACAAAACTAACATAAAATCTACAAGTTCTAACTACTATGTAGAATGGTTATACCTAGTCTTGAACTCATTCTCTTCTTGTTGTTCTCTTGAACTCCTTCTCTTCTTGTTGTTCTCCTCCTTACTTGCTCCTTGTAGTAGTTTGTATGGCTCTTCATCGTCGTCTCCTCTTTGTCGAAGACAGATCCACCCGAGGGTTCGAACTTGAGCTCCTAACTCAACCTAGAGGTAACTAAGGTGCTTGGTTTGCTAAACCTAGAACCCTAGAAAGAGTAGAGAGTAGTCTTGGTGTTTTATGTCAAAGGAAAATGGTTTTCAACTCATGAGAGGGATTTTCCTTGAGCTAGATGAAGAAATAGAGCAATCGATGAGAGAGAAGATGCAAGTGAGAATGATCCAATTTTACAACCATGCTCTCATAATTTAGAAAAATGATAATAATAATAATAATTAACGATTTGTGATGGTGAGTTGATGAATGACCAATATCATTTCATTCATTAAATGCTTTTGCAAAGAATAAAAAGCATCTTTGAAAACAAATGATGATGGTCAACAAGTCTATTTTGGTCAACCGGTCAACGAAGTCAACAAGTCAAAAAAAGTCAAGAATTCAACTCAACCATGGCATAAAAAATTGTTAACTAATATTATTAATCATATTTCCTATTCTCATTAGGGTTTGGAAAAAGACAACAGTCAACTGTGCATACACACCCGTACCATAACCCTAATGAGAATCCTCTTCCTCTGCCTCAGTCAACTGTGCATACACACCCGCATCCGTGATCCATGGAACATGAATACAATGAGATAAAACCAACCCCAAAACATATACTAGGATCTGGCTAAAACCAAAGCCTACTAGTAATAACTTTCCGGACACTAAACGTGCACAAGTGCGCTTATGTTAATGAACCCCGTCGCAAAACCATGCGACCTCTACTCTGTTTTGCCCAAAGGCGAATAACCCTCTGTGTGGAACTCTAAAGACTCGACACTACGCTGGTAGTGGGTTTAACCACAGACCGCAAGCGGCACTAGCTGTACGTAACGGTCCCTAGGTCGATGCCGATAAGAAGACTGATGAGGTGAACCCATCCGAACTCTTACTGAGCCTGTATGTCACAATCTCCGTACAGTCCGGTCTGTTCGTCTGAGAGTATCGCATGGCGGCCCTAGGGGGCGGAAAATGTCAGTCCCTTAATAGCGGTACAAGTCGTGTCGGAATGTAGCCCAAAACACCCTGAGAATCTACTGGAAAACCAACCAGCAATTCTCGCTTGCCCTAGCCAGGGACTTTGTGTAATGGCTCTCCTAGAGACAGCACGATATAACCCCCAATACCGGGAGAGACAAATCCTGTCTAACCGTCACTGCCTACAAGTGCTTCGGGACTGCACCCAACTACCACCTGTTTGCACGACTCAGTAGAGCCGTGGTAGGGTAGTAATCTAAGAACAGTGGGAACACACTCGAGGCGAAGTGACCGTGTCAAGGCAGCGGACTAAGCTGTACTCATGTCACCTGGGAACTGTTAACAGACGATAGGTATAATACCAACCAATAGTTCCCGACGAGTCCTGTCCAGTGTACTCGTAACCTAACGAGCACCTGCATACTATCTCCAGTACGACGTACCGATGGTTGTGGGACAGACCATCTCTCCTTCTGGGAAGAGAAGCGTATGCACTAGTCTACTCTGGAGTATCGATGCCCTGTCTCGATAATTCTATGACTAGGGACCAAAATAAGGATGTGCTTATAGACTGCCCAGCCCCCACTAGTATGATCGCCATCACAACGCCTGTAGTCAAGCAAAGATCCTAAGGGCTCTACCAATATGTTTTTAGCGATAAGTTAAAAGAAACATATACACATATTAAGATAGAAACAAACCAAGTAGCATACTACTATATCGAGCAAGGCTGTCGTAAAACCATATATATATCCCATGCCTCCAAAATGTATTATACAAACCAGTACTATACAATAATGACCTCTAGGGAATACATATCTAACAATCTCTCATTTGCACTAAAGGCCAGTAATTGGTGTACCGCATACCCAACGTCCGCACTAAGGCCAGCCGCCGGCGTACCGCATACCCAATAGCTCAAAAAGTCGCTCGAACTGTGTTTGAGGGAGGGCCTTCGTGAATGGATCTGTTGTGTTGTCTTTTGTGTCCTCTCTCCGTAGCTCGATCTCCTGGCGATCAATGATCTCCATGATGAGGTCATACCTCCTTAAGATGTGTCTGGATTTCTGATGGGACCTTGGTTCCTTCGCTAAAGCTATAGCCCCATTGTTATCGCAATACAAAGGTATTGGGTCAACAATGGACGGAACCACCTGAAGTTAACTAATGAACTTCTTTATCCAGACCGCCTCTTTTGCGGCATCGCTTGCAGCAATGTATTCAGCCTCCATCGTCGAGTCTGCGACGGTATCCTGTTTGGAACTCCTCCAACATACCGCCCCTCCTTTGAGGGTAAACACAAAACCCGATACCGACTTGTTGTCATCTTTGTACTCTGGAAGCTTGAATCGGTAAAGGACTCGATCCTGAGGTCTCCATTACCGTAAACCAGAAACATCTCCTTAGTCCTTCTCAGGTACTTGAGAATGTTATTCACTGCCGTTCAATGGTCCTCACCTGGGTCTGACTGATACCGGCTCACCACGCTCAGCGCGTAAGCTACATCTGGTCTTGTACATAGCATCGCATACATTATAGATCCTACCGCCGAAGAGTAGGGTATAGTGTTCATGTGAACCCTCTCCTCGTCAGTCCTAGGAGACATCTTCTTGGAGAGGGTAATTCCGTGCAATGCGGGTATGTTACTGCGCTTGGAATCCTCCATACTAAATCTGTTTAGTACGGTCTCTATGTACCTATACTGCGAAAGTCCCAGTAGTCTCTTGGATCTACCTCTGTAGACCTTGATCCCCAGAATGTACGAGGCATCACCCAGGTCCTTCATGGAGAACCGTTGTGACAAGAATAGCTTGACCGATTGTAGCATAAGAATGTCATTTCCTATCAAAAGAATGTCGTCCACGTATAATACTAGGAACACGACAGTTCGTCCTACAATCTTCTTATAGACACAAGGTTCATCTTCGTTCTTGATGAAATCAAATTCCTTGATTGCCTCATCAAAACATATGTTCCAGCTCCGCGATGCCTGCTTCAATCTATAAATGGATTTAAGTAACTTGCACACCTTCCCGCTGCTCCCACTGTCTATGAAACCTTCTGGCTGATCCATGTAAATGCACTCTTCTAAACAGCCGTTTAGAAAAGCCGTTTTAACGTCCATTTGCCAGATTTCATAGTCATGGAAGGCAGCAATGGCAAGTAGGATCCGAATAGATTTGAGCATAGCCACTGGAGAAAAAGTTTCGTCATAGTCCAAACCAATTCTTTGACGAAAACCTTTTGCAACGAGTCTAGCCTTATAGGTTTCCACCTGCCCATCCACACCAAGTTTCCTTTTGTAGATCCGTTTGGATCCAACGGGTTTTACCCCAGGTGGAGAAATATCCAAGGTCCACACTTTATTGGTGTACATGGAGTCCATCTCGGATTACATTGCATCCAGCCACTTATCAGTGCCCCTACTGATAATGGCCTGCCTGAAACTGGTAGGGTCATCTTCTTCCTAGATGCAATCCTCTCGATCCCCGTCTATAAGAAAACCGTAGTATCTCTTGGGCGTATGAGAAATCCTACCAGATCTGCGGAGTGGCTGAGGTTCGTTCGGGGTTATTGAATCCTGAGGTTTTGTCAAATCTTCAGTTTCATTTTGTGGTCGCTGATTTTCTTCCAGTTCTACCGTGCTCCCACAAATTTCTTTTGCAAGAAACTCCGTTTCTAAGAAAACGGCATGCTGAGCAACAAACACCTTCTGTTCCTCGGTGTGGTAGAACAGATATCCATAACCATTCTTTGGATATCCCACAAACTTACATTAAACTGACCGCGCCTCTAGTTTATCTGGTTTATGCGTTTTAACATAAGCCGGACAACCCCATATCTTAAATCTTTTAAGATATGGTCTTTTTCCATTCAATATCTCGAACGGAGTCTTAGGCACAGATTTAGACGGAACATCGTTTAATAGATATGCAGCTGTCAAAAGCGCATGTCCCCAAAATGAAAGAGACAACTCGGCACTACTCATCATGGAGCGAACCATATCCAATAGGGTACGATTCCTCCGCTCTGATACACCGTTGCGCTGTGGTGTATAAGGAGGACTAAGCTGAGAGAGAATACCATTCTCTTTTAAGTAATCTAGGAATTCCATGCTTAAGTACTCCTCTCCTCTATCCGATCGGAGGATCATGATACTTTTGCCAGTCTGGTTCTCTACTTCGTTTCTGAATTCCTTGAATTTCTCAAAAGCTTCGGATTTGTGTTTCATCAGATACACGTATCCGAATCTAGAGAGATCTGTTAGTTATATGTATGCCCTAGAGGCCATTACTGTACATACGATGTATATTGTAATGGATGCTTGGACATATATAGGAAGGACTTTCTTGCTCGACATGATAGTATGCTATCTGGTTGTACATTATCTTAACATGTACTCTGATTGTCTCTATATTACATGTTGATAAAGCCCTTAGGATATGTACTCGACTACTGGGACTATGATGAGATCATACTAGTGGGGCCACGGTAGTCGACGAGTACATCCTATAACTGTTCCTAGTCGAGGGTGTATCGAGACAGGGCATCGATACACCAATGTAGACTAGCGTATACGCATCTTGACCCATATGATGGGCGATGGATGATCCCATATCCATCGGTGTTTGACATCAAGGATGGTCTACGGGTGCTCAGTGGAGACTGGGTACACTGGACGGACTCACCGAGAACTCCCAGATGGTATTATACCTCACGTCAGATGGCAGTTATCCGGTGACACTGGTACAGAGTAGTCTGTTGACCCGAGATCGTCATAGAGTCTTATGTGATTCCCACTATGCTTTGATTTCCATCATACCACGTCCAAGAGGGCGTGCAAAAGGTGGCTTTTGGGTACAGTCCCGAATCACATGGAGGCAATGAGCGATAGGAGGGGATTCGTCTCTCCCGGTATAGGGAGGTTATGTTGTGCTGTGTTCGATTGGCTATAACCGGAAATCCCTGGCCAGGGTTACTGAGATTTACTGGTATGTGTTATTAGTAGTTTCTCGAACTATTATAGACCTCATATCGACACGACTTATCGAGCTACTGGGGTCTGACGTTTACCACCCCTAGGCGAGATATGCAACATATCAGACGACGAGACCGGACTGTACGGGAGTGTTACTGTTTGGATTCATAGGAGAATGTGCAGGCTTGCTTGTTGATCTTCTGAGCGCTCAATACCTGGGTAGCTGTTACGTTTAGCTGACCGCTTGCAGCTTGTGGTGTTTGATATGATCATCACCTACTACCAGCGTATTGACGATTCTTTAGAGTCCTACACAGAGGTTTCTTGGCTCAGGCAAAACGGAGTAGGAGCACATATGTGACAAGTGCGGGACCGAGGATAATGTGATATGAGATACCGTATTCTATTCTCGCGATATTTGATATCAGCCGAGTCATCGGATCAAGTGTTGATTCGATGAATCGGTACGGATAAATATTAGTCGGTTATATGCGATATAGCCGGATTTTCGGATCAAGTGTTGATTCGATAATTTAATGTATAATAATATATATGATATATTAAATTACATTAACTAATATTAGCTCACTAAAAGATTCTTTTTCTCACTCGGGTAATACATTGATATCTATGCGATATATGTTAAATGTATTATTTTATTTTGTTACAATAAATATTATATATGTGATATATAATATTGTAACATAATATGGTTATTAATACAACATGTTTAGTGGAGATTAAACATGATTAGGGTTTGATTAGGGTTAATCATTTCTAGAAGTTTCTAGAAGGTTTTCTTTTTTGTTTTGGAAAAGATATTTTGCAAGATATTTCTTTAACTCAACCCTAAACCCTAACCCTAGTTAATTCTCTACAATGGTTACTTGAACCATGGTTGCATTTCTAACCTTATCAAAGTCTATTATTATTCATCACAAAAGGTTTAATATAATTCTATTATTATTCATCTTCTTCTTACTTCATTTCTTTCATGAAAAAGCTTTCTAGATTTTTTGCAAGTGATGAATAAATGTGAGAAAAAGATAAATAAAGAGAGCAAAAATCCTACTTCATCATCCTCATCTTCCCTTGCCCTTTAGATGAGAGTGTTCACTCAATTTAAGTGAGTGTTAGCTTGTGTTAATGAAACTTCAAGGTAGATCATCTTTGTATCGAAGATCAGAAGCAAGACTGCACCTTTCTCTTCGTGGAGCCTCTCGAGAGTCCGGAGCATGATGATCGCAGCGAAGGGACTTCAACACGGAGCATATAAAGTGAAGGACCGGATCTACAAAGGTTGTAATCCCTCTCACTTAGTGTTAAAGTGTTTAGCATGATAGTTTTCGCCTAATCTCTAGTTTAAAGATCCGTATTCGGGTTGTTCGGCACGGCTAATTTTTTAATCGGGCATGGTTAATGCCTCGTAGACCCTTGTGCGCATGCCCAGCAACCCTACAGTGGTATCAGAGCCAAGCTAAAGCTTTAGGCGAAGTCTAGACGAAGTTTAAAGTCCGATCGAACCAGGGAAACCCGATATACCCTAGTTTCTGGAAATTTTTTCAAAATGTGATTTTTTTATGAATTAAAAATGCTCAGAAAATAGAGCAGGTAAATATAAGGATTACTGTGGAAAACGACCCCCTGAATCCACTGTAGCGCCGCGGAACCGCGGCCATAGCCTGCTTCTGCGGCGGTTCCGCGGCCGTATGTAAAGATCAGGGATTCTGTTTCTACAGTAATATCAATAGGTGATGCCTGATTCTTCTGGGAAGTTTTAATTTTCACTCCAGTGTTGTGTTTTCTGGGGTGTATTGGGGACTCGTTGTTTCGATCGGATATTTTAACTTTGTTTAGTTTGTCCGGATAATTTTAGAAACTGTTAAAAAGTTCGAACGGATATCAATAACTTACTTTTTTCCCTGTCGGAAATTTTTTGAAAAGTAGGATTTTTCCTTGAGTTTAAGAACGTTTTAAGTCGTGCAAGTAACGCGGTGGACCCTCTAGAAGAACACAAACCTTAAATCGATTATGTGTCCGTCTTGAACTTCTTCTGAACCTTAGGGTTTGTGGCAATACGGCGTGCCATATGTGAGGCGTTGGCTTGACCCTTCTACGGCTGGACCATTGGTACTGTGGCATGTGATGGATGTTTTTAAACTGATTTCAAGTGTTGAGATATATTAGGGAAATCTTGGGTGTTTGATTATTCGATCGGAAAGTTTAACATTGTCTATTTATTTGGAATGTGATACAATAATTGGAATCCACAGGAAGTTATGAGATAACTAATTTGAATGTTATAAATCTAGCAGTTTAGTCTCAAATTGATCGGTTGCCACGGAATTTTGATGTGATCAAAAGTCCGTCGCAATCACGTAGCGTACGCGGGTACTCGCCGGGTAAACTTAATAGACAGCTACGCCCCATAGCCCCGACCAAGTGACTATAGGAGAACCCCGTCACCGAAAGCATCCGTTCGGGTGCTCGCGGCAGCGGTGTTCCGCCTTAGTGCACTTCGTCGACGGCATCTTGGGGTGCGGCTGTCTACTAAAGTTTGCGACGAGCATTCGATCAGGTTGTCGGGAATCTTGTTGAATTGCCCGACTTGATATTGAAAAGAGTTTTCGATAATGAGACTAAAATGCGGGGTTTATAATTGTTAGGCATGCGATGTCTAAGGAATTCATTTGGTTAGGCATGCGATGTCTAAGGAGGTTGCGGATTCCAACTGTTGTAGTTTTACACTTTCTTTTCTGTGACCGTAAGCGTAGTATGTGGTGTATCGCCGGCTTCGTTGCTATACATCAACGACAATCGGGATACGCATACTTGCTTACGTTGATGATATGAGATATTATGTGTTGCTGTGATATGTTGTATTGGATCGTCGCTTTTTGAATAGCCGGGGGTTTTATGTGAGATGAGAGTTTTTTCTTTTTCATTCTTGTAAAATTCATTTGTATGCAATATTCTTTTATTGGGGCACTTCCAGGTTGCGGAAGATGTCACCGTTGTATATTATTTACTTTTCCGCATTAGGTAGACCCAAGGCGGGGAGCACAAGTAACCGGGTTCTAGGGTCCAGTGGGAGACCATCTCGAGGAGTCGAGACCGGGTCTCCTAACCCTAGAATTGGCTGTGTTACTTGCCGCTCTCGTAGGGGTCTAGGGATGTGGGTTTTGCTATTCATCGCGACCGTGGAATCCGTGTTTTATACAGGCTCGTATTAAAACACGGACGTCCTAGTATATCCAATCTTTCATATATGTTCTTCTGCTGCAATGTTCTGTGATGAGATCATATTACTGCCTGAGACGAATGTTTATATTTTATATATATGAGATATATGTTATATTGCAGATTTCGTTTCAAAAGAGATGCTTGTGAAGCATAATAAAATGGGACTTCATTAATCAGATTAATGAAATAAAAGAAACCTAAAGATGTTGTAGAAACTTGTTTAAATTAAAAAAATGGTAGCTCTAGTTCTTGCTTTGCATAGCGGTGTTCCTTGTACAACATCCAGCACCTTATTCGATAAGGAAATGACCGATATCCCTTCACCGGGAGTGACTCCTATAGCAATAACTGGCAGATGCTACAAACTCGGTTTGTCTTTTGATTGCTTCTATAGTTCTTGCTTTGCATAGTGATATTTGTGAAATATCCCGCACCTTATTCAATGAGGAAAGGGCCGACGATCCCTTCACCGGGAGTGACCCCTTTATCAAAACTAGAAAAGCCTAAAAACACTCCATTTAAAATCACTCGATTCTACAACGATATCAAGTTCATTACGCAAAGGGTTTTCTTAAAAACCTGTCGTAGCCCTCCGTAATTTTAGGAAGTAGAGTACTTAGTATTCGTGCTGCGTATGTCGACTTTAGTTGAGGCGTAGTGTACGGTAGCTAAGTGATGTCTTCCTACACAGCATATGATGCGATTAGTTAGGACATTCATGTGATTATGTCGAACATAGTTGAGGGTCATGTAGGGTGGGTCTGATTAATCATGAAATGACGGGTAGAACTTGACTAGTGCTTATGATATGTTGACCTTAGTTAAGGTCATAAGTACTAGGGGTAATATATTATCGGGAATTTCAAGTGTTGAAATTTGCAAGAAGATTGCATACCTTCTATGAGATAGTTGGATCCCGATACCCGCTGCGAGTAAGAGTTACTCCTGGGAGAGTTTTACACATTACAATTAGCCGATCAAGTAGGTGTCCAGAAAGGTGTTAACGGGGTTACGCCCCTGGGAAAATGAAGTTTACTTTAATTAGGTTCGTGCGAAAGCACGGGGGACCTCCCTCAAAGTACCGACACTGGCCTGGCTGAAAGATTGGCGAACTTGTAGCGTGTAATTAATCCCGGCTAGTCTTTCCTGTTAGGGTTTGAAGGAAGATTTGATTAAAACAGTGGGAGACATCCTGATTAGATATATTATATAACCAATCTAATCTTGCAAGAGCATACGCTGAGTGTTTTCTTCTCTCTCTCTCCAAGTAGCGACCATATCGCGCCTTAATCAAGATAATAATACGGATATATTGACCGAACCCGCTTGTTATACTGAGCTGGGGAACGTTGGTCCCGCTCCAACTTATAATCGTTATAAGATAGAGCAGGAAATTAGGGAATACCCGATTTCCCGTGCCGCCCAAATGAAGAAAGTGCATGCTGATGCATCATCTTCGGGTGTGTTCATTACACAGAACTGTTTCTCAGTATCCTTTACTTCCTGGGTATGTGATACCAGATCAGGATCCCGCATATGTAATATATTACATGGGCTACAGAAAGGTAAAGAACTGAGAACGGGTGATAAGTTTCATGAGGCAGAAAACGGTGCAAGTGTTGCAGCCAAGTCTGTTGGTCACTGTCACCCGGTATTACCGGAATACATTGATTCTGAACAAATGTTATTCGATACCGAACCTGATATACAAAATCATATCAGTCTCTTTATTAGTAAAGAAAGGATATAATTTTGTATTGTTGGATAATGTTTTGAACATTTCCTATATCAAGAGTTGATCGGTTCAGGCACGTTATCTAAAAGCATTGACGTTCTAAATCAAACTACAGTTCTTAGTATAAGGAACATACACAAGAGGAAGAGTTCAGAAATGAATGAATCTTTCTTGAGGTATTATAGACTAGGTCATATCAATACGACCCGACTGGCTGAAGTTACATATAGATGCATATTTAAATTAGTTTGAATTTACATCTTATGAAACTTGCCGGTCATATCACAAAGATAAGATGACCACAGCTCTGTTTATTGGAAACAGAGAAAGAGTTAGTGAACTCTTGGGATTGATACATGCTGATGTATGAAGGTCCCCTGTCTACACATGCCAAGACCGGTTCTTTTTACTTCATTACGTTCTCTGATAATCTCTCAAGATTCAGACATGTGTTCCTGTTGAAACATAAGTCCGAAGCTTTTGAGATATTCACAGAATATAAGTTAGAAGTAGAGAACCAAAATACAGGTATAAGTATTATGTCCTTTGATGAGATCAAAGAGGAGAACACTTGAGCACGGAATTCCTGGACTATTCTAAAGGAGAATGAGATTCTCTCTCAGCATTACTCCTCCGTATACACCACAGCACGTCGGTGTATCGGGGTGGAGCATTAGCACCCTATTTGATACGGTGTGCTCTATGATGAGTACTACTGAGTTTCCTATTTCCTTTGGGGAGTTATGCACTTGAGAAGCTGCATACCTATTGAATAGGGTTCAAATCAAATCAGTTGCCTACCACTTCATATGTGATATGGAAAGGGAAGAGCCCATATCTTAAGTTTGTTAAGATTTGGGGTTGTCCGGCCTATGTCTAAAAGCAAAATCCGGACAAGCTCGAGGCAAGGTCTGTTATGTAGAACTGGAAATGTTCCAGCTATACAAACTACAGCTGATAATTTGGTAGAACCAAAGGATTCAATAGTTTCCAACGAACCTCAGCCTCTCCGCCGATCTAGTAGGGTTCCTCACCCACCTGAGAGGTACTTCGGTTTCTCTATGACAGTGGGAGCGAGGATTGCATCATGAGACGATGACCCAACTAGTTTCGAGCTGGCCATCAGGAGTGGGACTCTGTAAGAATGGTTGGGTGCTTATCGATCTGAGATGGAATCCTTATACACCAGCAAAGTATGGAATTTGGTTGCTTTATCTGAAGGGTTAAATCCCCATTAGGAGCGAGTGTATCTTGAGAAGATTACTTGGTGTACATGGTAAAGTTGAGACTTTCAAAGCTGTGCTTAAGTCCATCCAGATCCTACTTGCCACGGCTACATACCATGACTACGATATCTGGCGATTGGGTGTCATGACTGATTTTCTAAATGATGTTTTAGAAAATAGCGTCTATAAGTACACAGTCAGAGGGCTTCATAGACAGTGGGAGCAGCGGAAACGTTTGCAAGATGTTTTATATGATAAAACAGGCATCGTGGAGTTGGAACATCTGTTTTGATGTGGTAGTCAAAGAGTTTGACTTCATCAAAATGGTAGATGAACCTTGTATATACAAAAAGTTAGTAAGGAGTATGGTGGTGATCCTCGTAGAGTACGTGGATGACATACTCTTGATAGGGAAGGGGTTTCCTATGCTACGCTCGGTCAATCTCCGCTTATCACAAGGATTCTCCATATAGGATCAAAGTGATACCTCCTAAATCTTGGGTTTTTGCATCTATGTGATAGATCTAATTTGATGTTAGTATACTCACTAGTTGTAGTGAGATGGTGTCAATCGATCCTGGGGAGAATTACTGGAAAGGTTCCAGGGTGATAAGGATGACTGAAAGTCAGTCGCAGGCTTGTCTATACCCTCAGTGGAGGGACGGTATGTTGGAAGAGTTCCAAGCTAGATACCGTGACTTACTAGACGATTAAAGGCAAGATCCATCGTTACTAAGGATGCTACCAAAAAGGCAGTCTGGATATATAAGTTCATGAGATGAACTTCCTTCCTACCATTGTGTGACAATGGAGTTGTGGCTTTAGCCAAGGAACATCCGTCCCATCAGAAATCCAGATATAATTCTTAGGCAGTATCACCTGATCATGGAGATGGTTGATCTCCAGGGAGATCGAGGTTAGGAGAGTAGACACAGAGGACAACATCGCGGATCCACTCACAAAGGCCTTTTTCCCAGTAGAGACTTTTGTGGGATGGTTGAGTATGAGATACTTCAACCACAGCTAATTGTTGGGTATGTAATACCACAAAAGATGGCCCTAGTGCAAGTGGGAGATTGTTAGTTATATGTATGCCCTAGAGGCCATTACTGTACATACGATGTATATTGTAATGGATGCTTGGACATATATAGGAAGGACTTTCTTGCTCGACAGATAGTATGCTATCTGGTTGTACTTTATCTTAACATGTACTCTGATTGTCTCTATATTACATGTTGATAAAGCCCTTAGGATATGTACTCGACTGCTGGGACTATGATGAGATCATACTAGTGGGGCCACGGTAGTCGACGAGTACATCCTATAACTGTTCCTAGTCGAGGGTGTATCGAGACAGGGCATCGATACACCAATGTAGACTAGCGTATACGCATCTTGACCCATATGATGGGCGATGGATGATCCCATATCCATCGGTGTTTGACATCAAGGATGGTGTACGGGTGCTCAGTGGAGACCGGGTACACTGGACGGACTCGCCGAGAACTCCCAGATGGTATTATACCTCACGTCAGATGGCAGTTCTCCGGTGACACTGGTATAGAGTAATCTGTTGACCCGAGATCGTCATAGAGTCTTGTGTGATTCCCACTGTGCTTTGATTTCCATCATACCACGTCCAAGAGGGCGTGCAAAAGGTGGCTTTTGGGTACAGTCCCGAATCACATGGAGGCAATGAGCGATGGGAGGGGATTCGTCTCTCCCGGTATAGGGAGTTGATGTTGTGCTGTATTCGATTGGCTATAACCGGAAATCCCTGACCAGGGTTGCTGAGATTTACTGGTATGTGTTATCAGTAGTTTCTCGAACTGTTATAGACCTCATATCGACACGACTTATCGAGCTACTGGGGTCTGACGTTTACCACCCCTAGGTGAGATATGCAACATATCAAACGACGAGACCGGACTGTACGGGAGTGTTACTGTTTGGATTCATAGGAGAATGTGCAGGCTTGCTTGTTGATCTTCTGAGCGCTCAATACCTGGGTAGCTGTTATGTTTAGCTGACCGCTTGCAGCTTGTGGGTGTTTGATATGACCATCACCTACTACCAGCGTATTGACGATTGTTTATAGTCCTACACAGAGGTTTCTTGGCTCAGGCAAAACGGAGTAGGAGCACATATGTGATATGTGCGGGACCGAGGATAATGCGATAAGAGATACCATATTCTATTCTCGCGATATTTGATATCAGCCGGGTCATCGGATCAAATGTTGATTCGATGAATCGGTACGGATAAATATTAGTCGGTTATATACGATATAGCCGGATTGTCGGATCAAGTGTTGATTCGATAATTTAATGTATAATAATATATATGATATATTAAATTACATTAACTAATATTAGCTCACTAAAAGATTCTTTTTCTTACACGGGTAATACATTGATATATAAGCGATATATGTTAAATGTATTATTTTATTTTGTTACAATAAATATTATATATGTGATATATAATATTGTAAC
Organism: Agapanthus africanus; assembly: GCA_030015575.1. Classification (NCBI taxonomy): domain Eukaryota; kingdom Viridiplantae; phylum Streptophyta; class Magnoliopsida; order Asparagales; family Amaryllidaceae; genus Agapanthus; species Agapanthus africanus. The sequence goes on along the minus strand of JASDDO010000031.1, from coordinate 178,897,282 downwards.
ATGATATGGTTATTAATGCAACATATTTAGTGGAGATTAAACATGATTAGGGTTTGATTAGGGTTAATCATTTCTAGAAGTTTCTAGAAGGTTTTCTTTTTTGTTTTGGAAAAGATATTTTGCAAGATATTTCTTTAACTCAACCCCAAACCCTAACCCTAGTTAATTCTATACAATGGTTACTTGAACCATGGTTGCATTTCTAACCTTATCAAAGTCTATTATTATTCATCACAAAAGGTTTAATATAATTTTATTATTATTCATCTTCTTCTTCCTTCATTTCTTTCATGAAAAAGCTTTCTAGATTTTTTTCAAGTGATGAATAAATGTGAGAAAAAGATAAATAAAGAGAGCAAAAATCCTACTTCATCATCCTCATCTTCCCTTGCCCTTTAGATGAGAGTGTTCACTCAATTTAAGTGAGTGTTAGCTTGTGTTAATGAAACTTCAAGGTAGATCATCTTTGTATCGAAGATCGGATGCAAGACTGAACCTTTCTCTTCGTAGAGCCTCTCGAGAGTCCGGATCATGATGATCGCAGCGAAGGGACTTCAACACGGAGCATATGAAGTGAAGGACCGGATCTTCAAAGGTTGTAATCCCTCTCACTTAGTGTTAAAGTGTTTAGCATGTTAGTTTTCGCCTAATCTCTAGTTTAAGATCCGTATTCGGGTTGTTCGGCACGGCTAATTTTTTAATCGGGCATGGTTGATGCCTCGTGGACCCTTGTGCGCGTACCTAGCAACCCTACAAGATCGTCAGTGAATATGATGAAGTACGAGAACCCACCCCGTGCATGTATAGAGATCGGACCACAAATATCACTGTGTATGAGTCCCAAGAGCTCTGCTGCCCTTTCTCCATGTCCGGCGAACGGAGATTTGGTCATCTTCCCTTTGAGACAAGACTGACAAGTTTCATAAGGTGAAAACTCAAACGTATTCAAGAGTCCATCTTTATGCAACTTACTTAGTCTTTTCTCTCCAATATGACCAAGTCTACAATTCCACAAGTAGGAATCATTCATATCTGATTTCTTCCTCTTGCGTGTGTTTTGTACATTGAGAACTGTATTCTGATTTAGAACGTAGATACCATTACACAGTGTGCCTTCTGCAACTTGTACCTTATGAAGGTAGATGTTCATGATATTTATATCAAGAACAAAGTTATATCCATCTTTATCGAGTAAAGAAACTGATATGATGTTGCAAACCATGGAAGGTACATAGTAGCAATCGTTCAAAATCATAGTATTTCCATTTGGCAACAGTAGGTGATATTCACCGACGGCTGCAGCATTAACTTGTGCTCCATTCGCTACTCTGAGCGAAATATCACCAGGTACAACTTTCCTACTTTTTCTGAGTCCCTGCAATAAATTATAAATATGAGATCCTAATCCGGTATCAAGTACCCAGGAGGTAGGGCTGACCGTAAAGAAGTTCTCAATTACAAGAACACCTGAAGTAGATGCAAAACCATGCTTCGTCTTCAACTGGGTATCCTTGGAATCCATTCAATCCTTTTTCCCCTGCTCATACTTATTACGGTTGTCGTAAGTTAGAGCCGAACCAACGTTCCCCAGCCACGAATAAGAATTCGGATCGGTCAAGCGATACATTTTATTATCTTGATTAGGGCGTGAACTGGCTGCTACCTGGAGAGAGAGAAAAGAAACACTCAACATGCGCTCTTGCAAGATTAGATTGGTTTATTAATTTATCTAACCAGGATGGCTCCCACTGTTTCCTCAAATTCTTCTTCAAACCATAAAAGAAGAACTAGTCAGGATTAATCGCACGTCACAATACTTGCTTAACCTTTCGGCCAGGCTGGTGTTGCTACTTCGAGGGACGTTTTCCAACGCTTTCGTGAAGTTCCTTAATTAAATAACCTCTTTTCCCTGGAGGCGTAGCCCCACTAACACCGTTCTAGACACCTACTTAGTTTATAGCATTGATTGTTAAGTGAAATAATCACCCGAGAGTAATCCAACTCATCAATGGGATCGGGATCCAACTATCATTGTGTGATGACTTAGATGGAATCCACTCTAGTCACCACACTCCAGAAGTTATGTTAAATCTGTAAGTTTCAGTTTCTTTAGAAACTCCCGATATGGTTTTTGCCCCTAACGGCTTATGACCTTGACTAGGTCAACAAACCATAAACCGTTAGCCAAGTTATACCCGTCATTATCCTGATTGCATTAGACCCACCCGTACGTTCCCTTGACTAGGTTAACAAGGCCGCACGACTGTCCTAACCAATCCATTTGCAATGCACAGAAAAATATTATCTAGTTACCGCCCATTACGCCTTGACTAGGTCAACAAATGCAGCACGAATACTAAATAATACCAATCCGAAATGACGGAGGGCTATGGCTGGGTTTTGGTGAAAAACCCGTTAACGTAATGAACTTGATATCATTGAAGGAACATGATTGCCTTTTTTGAAAATATAGTGGCGAAAACTTTTGCTAAAGAGGTCACTCCCCGTGAAGGGATCTTGGCTCTTTCCTCGTCGAATGAGGTGCAGGATATTCCAAACTGAATACCTCGATGCAAAGAAAGAATAATCGACTATAGTGAAGTTATTACCCTGACGCAAACTTTTTGTCCAAGGGGTCACTCCCGATGAAGGGATCCCGGCCCTTGCCTCGTCGACTGAGGTGCTGGGCATTAATAACTGAATACCTCTATGCAAAACAAAAGAGAACGTCCTTGAAATAACAGCTTTTTGAAAATTGTTCCAACAACGTCTTTTTGGTTTATTTTCTTTTCATTAATTTAATACGTCCCATCAGTTAATCCTACCATTGCAGAAAACAACGAAAATATGCCGTACGCTTACGCCATCCGCATTCGCCAAGGGGCCCCGTCATCACCCGTTAGGTTACTTAACTAACGACAGAGCGGGGGCTGGACTGGCGCGGATGCAAAACATAAGCAATGCCTAAATAGATATCATATAGATATATAAACATTCGTCAGATGCAATGATAGCCAATCCAGATCACAGATGAACACATTGGATATACTAGGAATCCGCATTCCGTACGAGCCTGTAACGAAGAGCGAATTACACGGTCGCGATGAATAGCCAAGACCCCACCCTAGACCCCTACGGGTGCGGCAAACTACCCGCCAAGTACCCGAAGCGAAGCAACCTCCCTCAACTCTGTGAGTAGGCCACTCGGCAGTTCGAGGTACCTGGTAGTTTGTGCTCCCCACCTTGGGACTATCCTAGGAGCAAAAACAGTAAAAGAAATTATACAATGACGGCTACAACCCCATCCCGGTTGTGCGGCCATATAAATAATATTACATCAATTTACATATTACATGAATTGAAAGATAAAGAAAACTCTCATCTCACAACCCCCCGGCTATTCATCCGCGACAATCCAACGAATTCATATACACAAACCATCAACATTATAGATCGCAGATATGCACAACCTCCACTAATCGACGTATAGCGATTAGCCGACGTTCAGTGCATATATCACATCACAGATATAACCCATTAGCCAAGGTCTAGAGAAGTTCGATCAAAATACGGATTTGTAACCACCCCAAAAACAAATTTGTTCTCTGGAAAATCTGGGCAGAAACAACATATACTAAAAATCCCAAAACATCCAAATAAGAACACTGCACAAAACCCGGTCCACGGCCGAGTCAACTCGGCCGCGGTTCCGCGGCAGGAAGCATGTTCTTGCCGCGGATTCGCGGCGCTTTGACCGAGTCACTGGATCATTTTTGTTCTCTGTTTTTACAAAACCCTGAGCCGATTTTTCATGTAGGTTAAAATATTTTTAGAGAAGTATAAAAAATCGGCAGAAACATGGTTTTTCCGGACGTGTTTTGCGATTTTTGTCCGATCAAAATTCTAGATACTTTGCTAACATGCTAGTTTGTGTTTAGATAGGCTCTGATAGCACTGTTAGGTCCACGTTACCCCCCATGGTTCTTTCGGGGAGGCGGAATAGGTAAAACGTAAAATTTTCCTTAGCTAGGTAACATGGACCGTTTCATGAAGGATCGTTGCTAAACAAAACTAACATTAAATCTACAAATTCTAACTACTATGTAGAATGGTTATACCTAGTCTTGAACTCCTTCTCTTCTTGTTGTTCTCTTGAACTCCTTCTCTTCTTGTTGTTCTCCTCTTTTCTTGCTCCTTGTAGTATTTTGTACGGCTCCTCTTTGTCGATGACAAATCCACCCGAGGGTTCGAACTTGAGCTCCTACCTCAACCTAGAGGTAACTAAGGTGCTTGGTTTGCTAAACCTAAAACCCTAGAAAGAGTAGAGAGTAGTCTTGGTGTTTTATGTCAAAGGAAAATGGTTCTCAACTCATGAGAGGGATTTTCCTTGAGCTAGATGAATAAGGAGAGCAATGGATGAGAGAGAAGATGCAAGTGAGAATGATCCAATTTTACAACCATGCACTCATAATTTAGAAAAATGATAATAATAATAATAATTAACAATTTGTGATGGTGAGTTGATGAATGACCAATATCATTTCATTCATTAAATGCTTTTGTAAAGAATAAGAAGCATCTTTGAAAACAAATGATGATGGTCAACAAGTATACTTTGGTCAACCGGTCAACGAAGTCAACAAGTCAACAAAAGTCAAGAATTCAACTCAACCATGGCACAAAAAGTTGTTAACTAATATTATTAATCATATTTACTATTCTCATTAGGGTTTGAAAAAAGACAACCGTCAACTGTGCATACACACCCTTACCATAACCCTAATGAGAATCCTCTGCCTCTGCCTCAGTCAACTGTGCATACACACCCGCATCCGTTATCCCAGGAACACGAATACAATGAGATAAAACCAAACCCAAAACATATACTAGGATCTGACTTAAACCAAAGCCCACTAGTAATAACTGTCTGGACACCTAATGTGCACAAGTGCGCAGATGTGAACGAACCCCGTCGCAAAACCATGCGACCTCTACTCTGTTTTGCGCAAAGGCGAATAACTCTTTGTGTGGGACTCTAAGGACTCGACACTGCGCTGGCAGTGGGTTTAACCACAGACCGCAAGCGGCACTAGCTGTACGTGACGGTCCCCAGGTAGATGCCGATAAGAAGACCGATGAGGTGAACCCATCCAAACTCCTACTGAGCCTGTATGTGACAATCTCCGTACAGTCCGGTCTGTTCATCTGAGAGTATCGCATGGCGGGCCTAGGTGGCGGTAAACGTCAGTCCCCAAATAGCGGTACAAGTCGTGTCGGAGAGTAGCCTAAAACACCCTGAGAATCTATTGGAAAACCTACCAGCAATTCTCACTTGCCTTGGACAGGGACTTTGTGTAATGGCTCTCCTAGACACAGCGCGATATCAACCCCCAATACCGGGAGAGACGAATCCTGTCTAACTGTCACTGCCTCCAAGTGCTTCGGGACTGCACCCAACTACTACCTGTTTGCACGACTCAGTAGAGCCGTGGTTGGACAGTAATCTAAGAACAGTAGGAACACACTCGACGCGAAGTGACAGTGTCAAGTCAGCGGACTAAGCTGTACTTATGTCACCTGGGAACTGTTAACTGACGATAGGTATAATACCAACCAACCGTTCCTGACGAGTCCTGTCCAGTGTACTCGTAACTTAACGAGCACCTGCATACTATCTCCAGTACGACGTACTGATGGCTGTGGGACAGACCATCTCCCCTACTGGGAAGAAAAGCGTATGCACTAGTCTACTCTGGAGTATCGATGCTCTATCTTGATAATCCTACGACTAGGGACCAAAATAAAGATGTGCTTATAGACTGCCCAGCCCCCACTAGTGTGATCGCCATCACAACACCGGTAGTCAAGCAAAGATCCTAAGGGCTCTACCAATATGTTTTTAGCGATATGTTAAAAGAAACATATACACATATTAAGATAGAAATAAACCAGGTAGCATACTACTATATCGAGCAAGACTGTCGTAAAACCATATAAATATCCTAAGCCTCCAAAATGTATTATACAAACCGGTACTACACAATAATGGCCTCTAGGGCATACATATCTAACAGTAAGGTCGCTCTTCGGTTAAATGGGATGGATCAAAACAACAAGCACAAATGGTACGAGGAGGAGGAGCAGGGGCAGGAGAAGGAGACAAGAATTTGCTCTCAATTGCTTCCAGTTTCCGTGTGATAGCTTCCATCTCGGCCTTCAATGCAATTGAGATATCGAGTTGATGAATGCCTGCCCTAGACAGACCGGGAGAAGTGGAGGAAGAAGCAGAAGTACTCGGTCTGGTGCTTTCCCACTGAAGCGTCTGTTCCGCAAGATCGTCGAACAATTGCCAAGCTTCCTCGTCAGATTTGGATAGGAAGTAGCCTTGACAAATGGTTTCCAACAACTGCTTCGTTGCTGGGTTCAGGCCTTCGTATAAGATTTGGAAAAGTTTCCATCTCTCAATACCGTGATGAGGGCATTGAACAAGATAGTCTTTGTATCGGTCAAAGCACTTCCAAAAGGGTTCAGTAGGAAGCTGGGAAAATTGGTTGATTTCGTTTCGGATTCTCGCGGTTTTGTGATTTGGGTAGAATTTTCACAACTGGTTATGGAATGCGACGCGGTGCTATGCAGCCACTTCTCAGCAAGGTCACACAGAGTGAAAGGAATATCTCGTATCCGTATAGCTTCGTCGAACAGTTGGGTTATCTTCATCATTGCACAGACGTTATGGAATTTGTAGATGAAGATATAGGAATTTTCGGATTCCAGCCCATGAAATTTGGGCAACATGTTGATGAAGTGGGGCTTAATTTCGAAAATATCCCCATTGGCCGGCGGAAGTGAAAGACAGGTCGGAAGTGCAGAGCGGGTAGGGTAGAAACGATCCTGGACCGCGATTCGCTGTGGCGCTATAACAGGAGGTGATTGCGGGTTATTCGCAACCAGATGAGGTGGAATCAGTCCCTGGGGAGGTAATGGGATGTTAAGGAAATCCTGACATCTCAGACGAAGAATTTGGTGATAGTGATTGGGAGGATGTATGAACAGAATCTCTGTCAACGTCGGAGTTGGCCGGCAAAGGTAGAGGTGATAAATGGGTGGAAGGAGTTTCGACGTTGGAGTCGATCGCGTAGTCCGTAAGGACTAACGAAACGCGGACTAAACGGGCACTAGGGTCCCTAGTCCAAGCGGACATACACTAAACGAGTTTAGTGCAGTCAAAGCGTAGAATGTGAAGGTAAGAAAACGAAAGTGGAGAAAAAATTGGGTGATGGTGGTAAAAATGGCAGATTTGTGTTTGTTTCAAAAGAATGGGAAAATGACAAGACAGTTCGACAAACACAATCACAAATGCACAGTCACAAATGCACAATCAACACCTAGATTAAGGTCCTCTAAGTCTACTGGGCCTGCTACTAACTGTTCCAAAGCGACAAACTGTGAGATAACCCTCAAATCGCCTCTTCATAGCTAATTGTGGCCAGGTAAGCACAAGTGAGGTAAGGAGGGTTCCGCTTACGAATCACCGTGAGACGGGCCTTTTAAAATTTCCTCCTCACTTGTCTAGACTAGGCACCACAAAAGTCATGTTTAGATAAACGACCGAATGCCCACAATCTTCCTTTGTCCTATTGAGCGCGACAAGTCCTTTGTTGGCTAGATATTTTTTATTAAGCTTGAGGTGACACTTATGCAATTAGTGATTTCCGGGGTCTTAGGAAGGGTGATGAAATCCCCACCCAATCTGGATTGGTGTTAGAGCCCCTTAAGTCCGTATTAAATGATGCAATGCGCAAATCAACAAAATTTTGTTTTCAAACAATCAATTCGTTTTTTACTTTTAAATGTGGCGTTGCAACAAATACGGTTAGTATTTTCTTTGGCTTTTTGCGGCGATGTTGCTAAGAATCCTGCAAAGACGAGGGTATTGGAGCGTCGGGTTTCAGAAGAGGAAGTGTTTAGAGAAATACGTACAAAAAGTGTCGAGTTTAAGAAAACTCATGTCGATATTGCCTCTGAGTGGTCGAATGGTTCGCTTGCGCGGGGCCAACTACCCGGACCTTTGGCACTAAGTGTTCACTCCTCTTGTTCTTGAAAATGCCCCCTTGTTCCGCATGATCGCTGCTCACAATCCGTCAAATCTGCAAATATCGGAAAAATACGGATATTTGAGCCAAAAAGCGATATGGATAGCCAAAATTCTGAACAGAAATAATTAAGAAAATCAAACAATAAAAATGGAATTATATTAGAACACTGGAGGCAACACAAAAGTCCACAAGTGAAAAGGTCCCCACTAGGCCGGCGAGCTCGGTTTTGAAGGGTATGTCGCCGGTTTTTTTGTATGGGAATGAGCTCAAATTTTGTGTGTTGTTTCAGTGAAGTAATATCATTCAAATTTTATAATTTGATTTTTTCTTTAAACCTCAGAGTGTTAGCAGATTACAAATCCAGAGAAGAAAAAAGAATATTTGTGTTAGTTTTGAAAAAGAATGGTTTTATCCGTTTGAGTGTGTTAGAAAGTTAATTTTTATACAAAATATGTACAAATTTACCCGAGACTACAAGTATAAAAGCGTTACCGTCTCCTCGGACACGGCGCCATTTGATTGTTACATTTTTGCCGTGTCGTATTTTAGAAAGAGTTTAGAAATTACCGTAATCAAAATGGTGTCGCGAGTAGTGAGCCGCGATGAGTACGGGTCGTCCGCAAGGAGATGGTAAGTTTTTACACTTGTTTTAACGAGTTAACAACGTGTGTCAATTTGTTGATTAAACAAAATGTCGCAACAAAGGTTATGTATAATAAAAGGACTTGTTAAGAGTAGCAATAGGTTAGATTGTATGAAGATGAAGTTGCTGAATCCTTATAGACCCAACTTTGATATTGACACTAAAGCAATAGATAACAACGCGGATTACGGAACTTGAAATATGGTATTTGCGGCATTTCGCTAAATCCGTCTTCCTTGTCCCTTGTCATTCCGTTGTTATCTATTGATTCTAGCCTCCGGCAACCCACTAGCAATCTGGTCACGATTAGGAATCATCGCTATCTTGGTAGAATAGGATGCCTAGCGGAGCAGAATTGCGAGTGATTTGCACGGAGTTTCAATTGCAAAGTTTAAGGTTTTTTAAGGTTTTTAGCAAATAACATCTTCAAATACAATTTAACCATATCCACCCTTAACAAGTAAAGCGACTACTCACACATATTCACAAAGTTAAAGTAAAGAAAAGAGAAAAGAGTGAGGAACATAAAAAATACAAGAAGAGAAAGATAAAAAGAGAACCAATGAATCCAAGTGTGAATATCTCCAAATGTTCGTAAGCCGGGTGAAGTGTGAAATTCAAACACTAAACTTTATAGTTGCAAGCTCACTTAAGAGATTGCAAGATCAAAGTAAAGCAAGAATTTCACAAATTGAAATATGCAAACATAGAACAAGACATGAATAAAAATGAGAACTTTTATTGAATCACAAACAAGTTACACTAATCTTGAAGTCAAGATCCTAAACCTTAAGCTTGCAAGTTCATTGAAGAAGTTGCAAGGTCAAGGCAAAGGAGCAAGTGCTCAAGAATTACAAAGGAAAGCAAGCTAACAAATTACAAGAGTTTTGTTATAAAACTTAAATCCAAGCCCCCCCTTCCTCATGCCTCTGGTCTGTATTTATAGGCAAGAAAACTAAATAAATAAAAAATAACAAAATGATGACAAGGCAGCAAGGAGGGGCGAGTAGAAGAGTGGGGCCCACAGGGGGTGGTGGGGCCGGCCAGGCTGGTTCTGGCAAGAAAGATCTCGGCCCAAAACCGAGGGGTGGGTCCCGTCTTGCAGTGGTGGTCTTATGTTGTCCCCAGCATGCCTCTGGTGTTGTTCGCTTGGTCTGTAAAGGCTTTGGATGCACCTAGGTTTTGGAGTGAACTTGTAGCTTTAAATCACATCAACTCCTTTTGCATTTAATGCACCATTAATGCAAATCACACAACTCCCACTTGCACTATCCATGATTCATGGCCGCCTCCCTAGGTCCATGGTTCAAGATCCAAGAGTTTAGTGTGTACATATGTTATGTGTTGGACCAAAATGTTGTGCACACACTAGTTTGCAAAATAACTCTTGGGATTTCTGTCGGTTTGTGGTTCGGGCTGCAGTGTCGGCTCACATATGATATATCCATGATTTTAAGCATATTTCTAGTATTTTGCCACGGATACCTATAATCTGTAATACTGAGCAGACACTGGTTAATAGTACTGATATATACAAAAAATTGTAGGGTTCCTAGGCAATGTCACAAGGTTCTACAAGGCATCGACCATTCCCGATTCAAAAAATAGACGTGCCGAGCAACCGTAACCAAGGTCGTATACTAGAGATTATGCGAAAACTAGCATGTTAAACACTTTAACACTAAGTGAAAGGGATTACAACCTTTGTAGATCCGGTACTTCACTTCTAGAGCTCCGTGTTGACGTCACTTCGCTGCGATCATCGAGATCCCGGACTCGAGTGATGGTTTCCTCGAAGAAATGAGCGGGCTAAGTCGTTGACTTCGAGGCCGAAGATGATCTACATCGAGAAGACTCAAACTCAAGCTCCATCTTCACTAGGTCATGAACTTTGTGAAGAGAACACCCTAAACTAAATGGCAAGTAGTAGAGGATGATGAAATAGGAAGTGGGTTCACTTTGGATTTTGATTTCTCACTTTGTTTCTTCACTTGATTAAAATCTAGTAAGCTTTTCTTCTTCTTGAAGAAGAAGAAAAGGAAAGAAAAGAATAAGAAATAAAAATGAATTATGTAAAAAGAATAATCAAGTGAAGTCTATCATAATGCAACCATGGGTGAGTTTACCTTTGTAGAGACTAAATCATAGTTTGAGGTAATGGTTTGGTTAATGAAAATCTTATGCAAAACAAAATGACTGGACTTTGTCAAAGATGCTTAAAAGCTTCATGAAGCTTCAAGCCAAGACAAAGAAAACCACCATTTTGTTTGACCAAAATAAATAAAAACCCAAACCATTATCTTAAATATGGTGTAAGTCATACACACACCCAAGTTTGCATGTATCATCAATTATGATACAAACTAGTGCAAAAACATTTATCACATATACAACTTGTGCACATCAAGTGAGAAAATCATTCTTAAGTGAACAAATACTAGTTAATGTAAAGTAATATATCAAATATATAGTTATACATTAAATCATTAAATCAACACTTGATTTGATGATCCGGTCATATCGCATATAACCGACTAATATCTAGTGTATCAATATATCGAATCAACACTTGATTCGGAAACCCGGCTATATCTCATATAACCGACTGATGATAAAAACCGCGAGAATAGAATACAGTATCACATACTGGTATTATTCTCTGTCCTGCACATATCTCATATGCGCTCCTATTTCGTTTCGCTTGAGCTAGGAAACCTCTGTGTAGGACTCTAAAGACTCGTCAATATGCCGGCAGTAGTTGGAGATATCAGTCACCCATAAGACGCAAGCGGTCTGCTAAACGTAACAGCCACCCGGCTATTGAGCGATCAGAAGATCAACGAGAAAGCCTACTCACACACCTGCGAATCCAATCAGTAACACTTACCGCACAGTCCGGTCTGTACGTCTGATATGTCGCATATCTCGCCTAGGGTTGGTAAACGTCAGACCCCAGTAGCTTGATAAGTCATGCCGATGTAAGGTCCATAACAAGCGTGAAACTACTGATAACACTTACTAGTAAATCACTGCAACCCTGGTCAGGGATTTCCAGTTATGGCCAGTTAAGCATATCGCAACATCAACCCCCAATACCGGGAGAGACGAATCCCCTCCTATCGCTCATTGCCTCCATGTGAATCGGGACTGTACCCAAAAACCACCTGTTTACATGTCTCAGTAGAGCCGTGGTAGGGTGGAAATCAAAGTACAGTGGGAGACACACAAGACTCTATGACGATCTCGGGTCAACAGACTAAGCTGCACCAGTGTCACCAGAGAACTGCCATCTGACGTTAGGTATAATACCATCTGGGAGTTCTCGGCGAGTCCGTTCAGTGTACCTAGTCTCCCCTAGGCACCCGCATACAATCTTTAATGTCAAACACCAATGGATATGGGATCATCCATCACCCATCGCCCATCTCATGGGTCGAGAAGATATACGCTAGTATACTATGGAATATCGATGCCCCGTCTCGGTACTCCCACGACTAGGAACATATGAAAGATGTACTCTTAGACAATCCTGGCCCTACTAGTATGATCTGCATCATAGTCTTGCAAGCCGAGTACACATGCTAAGGGTTTTATCAACATGTAATAGAGAGACAGGAAGTATACATGTTAAGATAAAGAGCAACCAGATAGCGTACTATCATGTCGAGCAAGAAAGTCCGACCTATATCTGTCCCAGCATCCACTACAGTATACATCTCATGTACAATAATGGCCTCTAGGGTATACATATAACTAACAATCTCCCACTTGCACTAGGGCCATCTGTAGCAGTGGTTGCAGTATCTCATACTCAACCATCCCATATAAGTCTCTCTCTGGGAAAAGGCCTTTGTGAGTGGATCCTCCGTGTTGTCCTCTGAGTATACTCTCCTAACTTCGATAACCCTGGAGATCAACTATCTCCATGATCAGGTGATACTGCCTTGGAATATGTCTGGGTCACTGATAGGACCGTGGTTCCTGGGTCAAAACCACACTTTCATTATCACACAATGGTAGGAACTTAGTTCATCTTATCAACTAATATACACCCAAGCTGCCTCTTTGGTAGTATCTCTGATAGCGATGTCACCGGCCTTTATCGTCTACTTTGCCACGGTATCTAGCTTGGAACACTTCCAACATACCGTCCCTCCACTGAGGGTAAAGACAGTGCCTGTGACTAACATTCAGTCAACCATACCACCCTGGAAGCTGTCCGGCGATTCTCCCCAGGATCGAATGATATCATCTCACTGCACCTAGTGAGAATCCTAATATCCATTTAAATCTATCTCATATATATAAAATCAAGGATTTAGGAGGTATCACATAGATCCTATATGGAGAATCCTTGTGATAAGAGGAGATTGATCGTGCGTAGCATAGGAAACTTTTTTCCTATCAAGAGTATATTATCCACGTACAATACGAGGATGACCACCTTACTCTCTACTACCTTTTTGTATGTACAAGGTTCATCTACTATTTTGATGAAGTCAAACTCTTTGACTACCACATCAAAACAAATGTTCCAACTCCGCAATTCCTGCTTTATCACACAAAGCATCTTCACACATTTCCTTTGCTCCCACTTTTTACGAAGCCCTCTAGCTGTATTTTTATAGACGTTCTTTTCTAAATCATTATTTAGGAAAGCAGTCATGACACCCAACTACCAGATATCGCAGTTATGGTATGCAGCAATGGCAAGTAGGATCCGGATGAACTGAAGCATAGCCACTGGAAAAGGTTTCATCATTATCCACGCCTGGTCGATGACGAAAACCTTTAACAAGTCTAGCTTTGAAAGTCTCAAATTTTCCATCTACACCAAGTAATCTTCTCAAGATATACTTGCTCCTAATAGGAATTTAACCCTTCAGATATAGCAACCAAAGTCCATACTTTGTTGGTGTACATGGATTCCATCTCAGATCGCTTAGTGTTCATAACAAAATACTGCATTTTATACCGCCCATTCTTACGCTCGGTTGTTTATAGGTAGGTGCTTTTAATCCGTGTTTGCTACATATTTACAGGCCACAGTTTTCTAGTCCAAAATAACGCAATTGATACAAAAATCTCCACTGCTACGCCAAAATATAGAACATCTGTTGACAGCAGATAAAAGCCGGCTTCCGGTCATCCGTATCCGTCCAGTGCCGCTTACCAGTTCTAGAGACAAGACATATGACAGTGGTCATTCGTGTCTCGGACAGGCACAGAGCACGAGGGGGGCAGCACGAGAATCAATGGGTGCGCGGAGCTCGAGGGAGAAAGGTCAAATCAATCAAAAGTTAAGCTATGTTTGGATTGTGCAGATCTGAAGAAATTGTGGAAGCAATTTGCAATTTGGTACATGTAGAACAACATAGGACAGAAGAACAGGCAAACCCACAAAATCGTACCAGACAACTCACCTAGATGGCCGCGGAACCGCGGCCAACATGGGGTCTAGGCCGCGGTTCCGCGGCCATATGGGCTCCGCATTTGTTGACTTTTCAGGGGTAGTTTGGGTACTTCATTTAATGCCAGATTCTTTCCCTAGGGTTTCTGTAAACTGCCTATAAATACCCCAGAACTAAGCCAAACCAAGGTGTAAATTTCTTTAGCCTCTTTTATTAGGTTTTAGTCTTCTTCTTCTTCTTCATTCTTTCCTCAATGAAAATTGTAGTGAGAGCTTTTTGAGTGGAAGATCAATGAAGATGAGGGTTTTTTGTATTATTCTTTTTGCTTAGCTTCCCCCTTGAGCTCTCTACCTTAACTTGATCTTGCAACCTCTTAAGTGAGCTTGCAAGTTTAATCTTTGGTCATTGGTCTCAAGGGGTTGTATCATTTTGTTCTCTCTTTGCTTCATTTCACATGAGTTCTTTACCCTTCTCTTGATCTTGCAACCTCTTGATTGAGCTTGCAAGTTTAAGGGTTGGCTATTGATCCCATGCTTGTTTTGAGTTCTATGGTTCTTGTAATTACTTTCTTGCATTTTTCATTCTTGTCTTTATTTACTTGCAATTTATTACCATGCACTTTAATTACTTGCTTGTAATCTTTTCTTTTCTTTGTTTATTTCTTTTGCTCTTTTTGGTTTGTTTTGAGAATGGTTGTAATTATTATTGTTAAGAAGAAATATGTTATTATAAGTTAACGTTTCTTTGCTCATTTCCTTTTCCCGTATTTTCGATTGAACTCCGCCCAAACGATACGCAAGCGCTCCGTTAGGCACCCTACCCTAACAAGGTAACGGTGATTCCTAACAGCGACCGGTTGCGTTCGGTTTGGCCGGATTCGAAAGAAAGAGACAAGAACGGAAGGACAAGGGTAAATAAGCCGGATTCCACGAATACCGCGCTTAAATCCCCTTATCCACGTTGTTGCCGATTGCTCTAGCTTCAATTGGTCAAGACCCGGCTCAAAGGTTTTGAGTACGGATTTCTTTAGTTTACAATTTCGTATCTTTTTCTTAACAACTTTATATTTGCAAATAATACACATAGGTTAGATTGAACAAACTCATACAAATTCTTTATTGACTCGTCTAAGACAAGAACTGAAATACAACCATCTGCCTGTGGATCGACCCGTGCTCAACCGGCTAGCTGCATAGCGACACCGTCCTGATCGCGGTAAACTTTAGAACTTTGAACATCCGACACGCCAAAAGCGTGCGATCAAATGGCGCCGTTGCCAGGGAGACGGTAGCGTATTTTCTTTCTTGTTATTCGGGTTAATATTCTTTTTGTATATATTTATAATAAAAAAAATCTTTTTGTTATTTTTGATCATTTTTATGGGCAAGAGTGCTGATTTTTGCGGATTTGCAAACTGCGATTGTGGGGAGCAAAGTGTACGTTCAAGGCTAAGGTGATTGCAAAATACAGTGCCAAAGATCCGGGTAGTTTGACCCGCGCAAGCGAACTTTTCAAGCTTACCGGATTTGATTCAACGGGGGTTTCCTAACCCAAAAACTTAAACGGTGCGTACTTTACTAACACCTTCTTCTCAAATCCGACGCATCCAATATACTATTCTTTGCAGGATTCTTTGCAAGTTCGCTAGCAAACGCAAAAAAATTGACTAACCCGTATTTGTTGCAGTGTCGTGCTTAATATAAAAAACGATTGTTTGATTCTTTGAATAATTTTTTATTGAATTACGCATTGCATCAATTAATACGGACTTAAGGGCAAGCGAACCCCACAACATACGGTAAAGGATTTTATCACCTTTTCCGTGGCCCACAAATCACGAACTTGAGCATAACGTTTACCCGCACAAAATTTAAAAGAAATTAGATTTTAAGCCTTAAGGACTTCGCTCTCACTAGGAGAAGTTAACTGGGTTTAGGACCTCGCTTAACGGTATATTGTTTACGGGGTGTCTAGGAAAGTGTTAACGGCGAAACCGCCAAAAGAGAAAGGGTTATTTAATTAAGGAACTTCACGAAAGCGTTGGAAAACCTTCCCTTATCTCTGCACTTACCTGGCCTCGTGATCAGTGTATCTTGAGCCCGTTTCTCGACACAGTTTTACTTCAACAATCAAGTTCTGGAGCAGATCTAGTTGACCTAGGTGAACCCTAGAACGATTAGGTGTGTGGTATTTTTGTGTCGTGATTGTTTTTGTCCAGATTCTTTTTGTGTGTATATTTCATTCTTTTATTAATAACTAAAAAAAAACTCCACATCCTTTTTCCCCTCCATTTTTCTACCTTTCTTTCATTCTCTCTTCATATCATGGGTACCCCACCTCGCAAAACTCTTGCCGAACTTTGGTACCCACAACGAGACATTACTTCTTATGGTTCTTGCTTTGGCCGAATATCAAACGACCCCTCCATGCCCAAAATTTCATTGAGAGATCGGATAGACGCGTCTAGGACAAACAATTTGACTCCGCAATCCACTTCGTATCAACCATTTCATACATTCACCCCTTCTTATGTTGATACCCCTTCTTCGAGTCATGTTGCAACTCCAAGACCTATGTCTATTGCAGAACGTATTGAACAATCTCGTAGCCGATCTTTCACTCCTTTCACCACTTCAAATTCTTGGGATCAACAATTCCATTCACCTTCCTATCCAAATGTTGATCCTGCTCCTGTCCAGCCATTCAATTCCTACCAATCCTACCATACTTTTGCACCTTCCCTTGATATTGCATCAGAACCGCCATTTGGGAGTTTTCAGTATCCAAACAACTTTGAATATTTTACTGAAACCCCTTCACAACTAATGTCTAGTCTAGAACAGTCGTTGGAAGACTTTAGGGTAGCGTCAAGCCAACAGATGATGGATTTGAATGCGTCCATGGCCGCTCTCGTACAACATACTGACCCGGTAGCTAGTTTTCCACTAGCTGCTAATTTTTCAATGTATGATGAGGCGGCAGGACAGGCTGTGAATTTGAATGGAGAGAGTGAGCTGTACCCCTTTCCGAATCAAGCCTACCCGGTCCAAATTGAATCCCACAACTCCTGTTTTGAAAGTCTATCGAGTATCCCACATGATTTATCAATTGAAGATAGAATGATGGATGAGTTGTGCAACTTTGTAGTGTTTGATTTACCCGATTGTGAAGGGACCTTGCCAAGTGAAACCAATCCCAAACCTTTTGACCTCTACACCTCCACTCTAGAACCTGAATTGATTGATATACATGCTTTTGATGAGGTGTCTGAGAATATTGATTTTCACTTGATTGAGGATATTGACGCGGGGAATAATTTGGATGATGAACCCATAGATTTGGCTGAGTTTTTCTCTTCAAATCATCATCCCGAGTCATTAAATGTTTTTCCCGAACCCCATATGCGTCTTGATTTTGTTGAAAATTGCATGGATGAGATAAATTTTGAGGAGAATATTGAGGATAGTACTGAGGATGAAACGGTTTTAATTGATGAGTCGGATTTTCCAATTCATCCTATCCCTTCCACTGACTGTGTACACCCTCCTGAACCTTTAACCGATAACCTTCCTCAATCACTTCCCCCCACCCTTTCCATCGTTCCGACCATGCAAGAAACCGTCTTACTTTAATTTCGTATGTCTGGTTTACCAAGTTCGGCGTACCCATGGTTTCTCACGAATCTTGATGGATTTGACCCCATTTCTCGACGGATAAATATATTAGCACAATCGCTTTTCACACATCGGTCATCACAAATTGTGCTAATCTATTTACTCCATTTGCACCCTCAAGTTCGTATTCCACTTCTTTTTCCCTTTCGCCATTCTTCTTCCTCTCATATACCGAGACCGTATCCCGCTTCTCTCCGCATATGGTCTCGCGTATTCTCCATCTCTTTTCTCTACGCCTTCTTTCGCCAGCCACTACTTTATCACGATAAGATCTTTGAATGGTTGGTGTTAACTTTTGGCCTGTGTAAGGCCTTGTATAGCTTGACATTGTTCTTTCCCCCTAATCCTGAACTTCATCACTTAACAGTGGAAACACTGTTTCACTTAAGTTTGGGGAGGACTCCTTTTTTTTTATATATTTTTTGTTTTCTTTGTTGTATATAATTTGTGTTTAGGGAGCGCCGGCAATTTTGACCCTCTTGGTCTAGCCTGACAGTGAGGGCACTGTCAAGTTTAAGTTTGGGGGTGTGCTCGGTAAGCTTTCTTCCTTCGCATTCATTTCTATATTTTGCATTTGCATACCTTATTAAAAACCCACAAAAATTGAAAATTTTCCAAAAAATATAAAAACATTGTCGTCAAGTTAGCTAGTAGGGTAACTTATATTTTTATTCTGAAAGTTTAGTTGATATGTTAGAAATAACTAAATTCCAGACTTAGGAATTGAAAATCCTTAAAATAACCCTCATTCTGTCTAATTTTGGTAAGTATACGTCCTAACAGTTTTTTTTGAGAAATAGGTAATCTTGAGTTCAGTTCTTGAGTTAAGTCAAGATGAAGGAAAAGTATTGAAGCTCTACTGAAGATTAAGTCTGAAAAATAGTTTCTTTTCTTAAGTTCAAATTCAGAAAGTATATACCCTACAAACTGCACTTACACGCATCTTGAAACTTGGGATAGTAGAGGATACCTAGAAATACTCTTGCCTGAAAGCCTGGTATGAAAGAAAAAATGGTATTTAAAGCTAAACACCAAAAGAGCATATTGAAAAATATATCCGGTCTTGAAAAAGAAAAAGAAAAAGAAAAAGAAAAATAGAATAAAGTCAAGACCTGGAAACTGCTATTTACGCTTTAAAGTTCACACATTCAGTAATCGGTCGTCAGTGCCTCAAGAAGCATTAATAGTCGCAAGAAAGGTGTGTGAGCAAATCCGTCCATCCTTAATGAAAAGAAGTAGTATTAGGTATTAGGGCAAGGGTATTATAGCTTGAATTGAATTCTTGAGTGTAGGGGTGCAAATATACACACACGTAGGGGTATACAATCGATGTTTGGATAAAAGATAGAAATAAAGAATAAGACTTGTGTTTTCTGTAAAGTTGATAAAAATCCTAGATTTGAGGCCGCACTTTAGAAGGAAAACTCAGGAGAACCTACATCTTTCTAAACTTTTTTGGAACGTATAGGATCCAAGGTTAAAATAGATAGGAGGTGTGAAAAATAAGGGTTGGATATTTCTAACTTAGGATGATAGAGTTTCTAACGTAAATACTAAATTGTAGGAGTAGAGTCGATGTTAACTTATGACACTAGCTTGACGGGATTTTGTGGGTAGTATCCGCTGAAAACCCTCAGCTGACAACACTCCTCCTACTAGGGATACCTAGAGGTTTAACGGCTTGTTGCACATACTCAGTGCAATCGCGTTCCCTGCGAAAGTGCGGTAAGGATTTTATTTTTGTGAACAATTGGTTTTGCTCGGGACGAGCAAAAGTTAAGTTTGGGGGTATTTGTTCATAACAAAATACTGCATTTTATACCGTCCATTCTTACGCTCGGTTGTTTATAGGTAGGTGCTTTTAATCCGTGTTTGCTACATATTTACAGGCCACAGTTTTCTAGTCCAAAATAACGCAATTGATACAAAAATCTCCACTGCTACGCAAAAATACAGAACATCTGTTGACAGCAGATAAAAGCCGGCTTCCGGTCATCCGTATCCGTCCAGTGCCGCTTACCAGTTCCAGAGACAAGACATATGACAGTGGTCATTCGTGTCTCGGACAGGCACAGAGCACGAGGGGGGTAGCATGAGAATCAATGGGTGCGCGGAGCTCGAGGGAGAAAGGTCAAATCAATCAAAAGTTAAGCTATGTTTGGATTATGCAGATCTGAAGCAATTGTGGAAGCAATTTGCAATTTGGTACATGTAGAACAACATAGGACAGAAGAACAGGCGAACCCACAAAATCATACCAGACAACTCACCGAGATGGCCGCGGAACCGCGGCCAACATGGGGTCTAGGCCGCGGTTCCGCGGCCATATGGGCTCCGCATTTGTTGACTTTTCAGGGCTAGTTTGGGTACTTCATTTAATGCCAGATTCTTTCCCTAGGGTTTCTGTAAACTGCCTATAAATACCCCTGAACTAAGCCAAACCAAGGTGTTCTTTAGGCTCTTTTGTTAGGTTTTAGTCTTCTTCTTCTTCATTCTTTCCTCCATGAAAATTGTAGTGAGAGCTTTTTGAGTGGAAGATTAATGAAGATGGGTTTTTTTTGTATTATTCTTTTTGCTTAGCTTCCCCCTTGAGCTCTCTACCTTAACTTGATCTTGCAACCTCTTAAGTGAGCTTGCAAGTTTAAGCTTTGGTCATTGGTCTCAAGGGGTTGTATCATTTTGTTCTCTCTTTAGTGCTTCATTTCACATGAGTTCTTTACCCTTCTCTTGATCTTGCAACCTCTTGATTGAGCTTTCAAGTTTAAGGGTTGGCTATTGATCCCATGCTTGTTTTGAGTTCTATGGTTCTTGTAATTACTTTCTTGCATTTTTCATTCTTGTCTTTAATTACTTGCAATTTATTACCATGTACTTTAATTACTTGCTTGTAATCTTTTCTTTTCTTTGTTCTTTTCTTTTGCTCTTTTTGGTTTGTTTTGAGAATGGTTGTAATTATTATTGTTAAGAAGAAATAAGATATTATAAGTTAACGTTTCTTTGCTCATTTCCTTTTCCCGTATTTTCCATTGAACTCCGCCTAAACGATAAACAAGCGCTCCGTTAGGCACCTTACCCTAACAAGGTAACGGTGATTCCCAACCGCGACCGGTTGCGTTCGGTTTGGCCGGAGGAGAAAGCAAGAGAAAAGAACGGAAGGACAAGGGTAAATAAGCCGGATTCCACGAAAACCGCACTTAAATCCCCTAATCCACGTTGTTGCCGATTGCTCTAGCTTCAATTGGTCAAGACTCGGCTCAAAGGTTTTTGAGTACGGATTTCATTAGCTTACAATTTCGTATCTTTTTCTTAACAACTTTATACTTGCAAATACTATACATAGGTTAGATTAAACAAACTCATACAAATTCTTTATTGACTCGTCTAAGAAAGAACGGAAATACAACCATCTCCCTGTGGATCGACTCGTGCTCAACTGGCTAGCTGCAAAGCGACACCGTCCTGATCGCGGTAAACTTTAGAACTTTGAACATCCGACACGCCAAAAGCGTGCGATCACTTAGCATCCAGCCATTCTTACAGAGTCCCTACTCTTGATGGCCTGCTCGAAACTAGTTGGGTCATCATCTCATGATGCAATCCTCACTCCCACTGTCATCGAGAAACAAAAGTATCTCTCAGGCAGGTGAGGAACCCTGCTAGATTGGCGGAGAGGCTGAGGTTCGTCGAGGACTATTGAATCCTTTTGTTCTGTCAAATCATCAGCGGTAGTTTGTATAGCTGGAACTCCTTCCTGTTTTACAGAACTGACCTTACCTCGAGCTTGTCCGTATTTTTCTTTTAGACATACGCTTGACCACCCCAAATCATAACTTTCTTAAGAAATAGGCTCTTCCCATACCATATCTCATATGGAGTGGTAGGCACTGATTTGATTCGAACCCATTTCAATAGATATGCAACTTCTTAAGTGCATAACCCCCAAAAGGAAACAGGTAACTCAGTAATACTCATCATAGAGCACACCATATTTCATAGGGTGCGATTGCTCAGCCCCGATACACCTACATGTTGTGGTGTATACAGAGGAGTAATGCTGAGAGAGAATCTCATTCTCGTTTGGAATAGTCCAGGATCTCCATGCCCTAGTATTCTCCTCCCTGATCTCACATAGAATATAATACTTATACCCATTTTGGTTCTCTACTTCTGACTTATATTCTTTGAATTTCTCAAAAGCTTCAGACATGTGTTTCAATAGGAACATGTGTCCGAATCTTGAGAGATCATCAGTGAATATAAGGAAGTACAAAGAACCAGTCCTGGCATATGTAGACTGGGGACATACATATATCACTATGTATCATTCCCAAGGTTTCACCGACCCTTCCTCTGGTTCCAGTAAAAAGAGCTATGGTCATCTTATCTTTGTGACATGACTGGCATGTTTCACAAGATGTAAATTTAAATTGATTTAAATATGCATCTAAATGTAACTTAGCTAGTCGGGTCACATTGATATGACCTAGTCTACAATACCTCAAGAAGAATTCGTTCATTTCTGAACTCTTCCTCTTGTGTGTTCTGTACGTAAGGAACCGTGGTTTGATTTAGAATGTATATGCTTTTAGATAACGTGCCTGAACTGATCAACTTTTGATATAGGAAATGTTCAAAACATTATCCAACAATACAAAATTATATCCTTCTTTAATAAAAAGTGACTGATATGATGTTGTATATCAGGTTTGGTATCTAATAACATTCGTTCAGAATCAATGTATTCTAGTAATACAGGGTGATAACTATCAACAGACTTGGCTGCAACACTTGCACCGTTTCTATCTCATGAAATTTATCACACGTTCTCAGTTCTCTACCTATCTGTAGCCTATGTAACAGATTACATTTGCGAG
The DNA here is from genome assembly GCA_030015575.1 of Agapanthus africanus. Taxonomy (NCBI): domain Eukaryota; kingdom Viridiplantae; phylum Streptophyta; class Magnoliopsida; order Asparagales; family Amaryllidaceae; genus Agapanthus; species Agapanthus africanus. Next base: position 178,874,584 of record JASDDO010000031.1, on the reverse strand, counting down.
ATCCTGATTCGGTATCTAATACCCACGACGTAGAGGATACAGAGAAACCGTTCTATGTATTGAACACACCCGAAGAAGATGCATCATCTTGCACTTTCTTCGTTTGGGTAGTATGGGAATCCTGGTATTCCCCTAATTCCTGCTCGGTCTTATAACAATTATAAGTTGGAGCGGGGCCAACGATCCCCATCTCAGTATAACAAGCGGGTTCGGTCAATACATTCATATTATTATCTTGATTAAGGCGTGACATAGTCGCTACCTGGAGAGAGAGAGAAGAAAACACTCTGCGTGCGCTCTTGCAAGATTAGATTGGTTATATATTTTATCTAATCAGGATGGCTCCCACTGTTTCTATCAAATCTTCCTTCAAACCCTAAAAGAAAAGACTAGCCGGGATTAATTACACTCTACAAGTTCGCCAATCTTTCGGCCAGGCCAGTGCCGGTACTTTGAGGGAGGTTCCCCGTGCTTTCGCACGGACCTAATTAAAATAAACCTCATTTTCCTTGGGGCGTAACCCCGTTGACACCTTTCGAGACACCTACTTGATCGGCTAATTGTAAAGTACAAAACTATCCCTGGAGTAACAATTACTCATAGTGGGTATCAGGATCCAACTATCATATAGATGGTATGCAATCTCATTGCAAATTTCAACACTTGAAACACCCGATAATGGTTTTTACCCCTAGCACTTATGACCTTAACTATGGTCAACAAATCACAAGCACTAGTCAAGCTCTACCCGTCATTTCGTGATGAATTAGACCCACCCACATTGTTGGAGATAGTGCCCTCAGAGTCAATTATTGGATCACAGGCACGTGACTGCAATGATTGAGGGAGGACCTATACCGGTAGGACAATTTTACTCAAGATGATAGTATGTTATCTGGTTTATCTTTATCATCGTGTGCTGCTTAAGGTGACCTTACAGGTCACTATTGCACGTTGATAGAGCCCCTAGGATTCTTTCTTGACTACTAGCAATATGAGGGAGAACAGATACATAGGAGCTGGGGTCTATAAGCACATCCTTAAAAGGTCCCTAGTCGTGGGAGTTTCGAGACAGGGCATCAATACTCCAGAGTAGACTAGTGTATACAGTCGAGACCCCGACGAGGGGCGGTGGCCGGTCTCACAAGACACTGGTGTCAGTTAGATCACCTAAGATATATACAGGTGCTCATTGGGTTATGAGTACACCGGACAGGACTCGCCGGGAACATGCTAGTTGGTATTATACCTGACGTCATATGGCAGTTCCCTGGTGACATGTATACAGGTTAGTTCATCGACCTGAGATCGTCATTTATCTCATGTGAGTTCCCACTGTGCTTTGATTACTACCCTACTACGCTCAAAGGAGACGTGCAAACAGGTTTTAGTTGGGTACAGTCCCGAGCCATATGGAGGCAGTGAGCGGATCTGCACGAGTTCGTCTCTCCCGATATTAGGGGTGAGGTCGCGCTGTGTCTAGGAGAGCCAGTACATGAAAGTCCTTGGCCAAGGCAGGAGATTTACTGGTAGGTATTCCAGTAGTATCTCTGGGTGTTCTGGGCTACACTCCGACACGACTTGTACCGCTTTTGGGGGTCTGACTTTCACCAACCCCCTAGGCCCACCATGCGATGCTCGTAGAAGAACGGACCGGACTGTATGTATATTATCACTGACAGGCTCAGTAGGGTGTCAGGATGAGTTCGCTCATCGACGTCCCTTTTGGTCAATACCTGGTAGCCCGTCAAGTATAGGCTAATACCTCTGACGTGCTAGTGGTTAAATCTACAACCAAGGTGTTGACGAGTCTTTAGAGTCCCCAACGGACCAGTTTTTCAAGTTTCGGGCGACGCTGTAGAGGCCGTATGGAGATATGACAGGGTTCGATCAGATACGTGCGGTATTGCACGGATCATGATCGGACAGATAATACTAGCGGGCTTTGGTTTATGCCGGATCCTAGTATTGTACAGTGTAGATTTTGTCTCTTTGCATTTGTATTCAGTGGGAATACAAATGCGGGCATGTATATGCAGTCGCGGGGTTTTCCTGTAATTTATTACAGGATTAGTTTTCTGAAGTTGCCAGTTTGCATTCCATTCCGGCCAGTTTTCCTTTGTTCCTTCACGGACGGATTTTTCTGATGGTGGGGCTAATTTGCAAGTTTGCAAATTACCTATTGTGGAGTGTTTATTTGGATATGGAAATATTATGATAGCATCTTTTCTTTTCATTCATCATTTCTTTTGCGTTAAATGAGATTTGAAAGGATTAGAAATTGATTTGATATTGTTATCATCACATTTGGTTGTGGTCACCCTTTTGCTTTTCCTACTCTCACCTCCCTTCATGTTTTTATTCCTTCCACCATTTGATCATGGGGGCCGGCCACTTTGAGGAGAGGAGAGGTTTCATTTTTTGGTGAGGGAAATTGATTCATCTCATTTTTGCTTGCTTGCTAAATTCCTAACACCTCTCCAAAGTTCATAGTTTCATTCCTCCATCAAAGTTAACTTCACCATATTTAGACAAAGTGATTCTACACTAGCCTACAACATTTCTTGGGCACGTCGGCTCGCCAACTTCTGCCCGAGTTGCCTCGGTCCAGAGGTGGGAGCCCGTAAAAGAACCTGGCGATGTGGTGCCTGTTTCGACAAGGAGGCGGCCAGAGATTCCGTGAGGAGATCGGAGTGGAGGCGAACACCGAAGGACACGAATCGCTTGGTATAGCTTCTCTACTCTTATTCTATTTTGCTATAGTTAGGTTAATGGCCCGATCCGGGTTTTTAGTGCGCGGTGGTGCCGGTTTTCTAGTTTGAAAAGTTTTTCGTTTCCGCATTCCGGCGTCGGATTGACGGCCGGGGCGCCGCCGTGCACTTATACTGGTATCAGAGCCACGCCATTAACCTTGTCTAGCTTGCTCTAGTATGTTTAGAAATCGATAGAACAAAAATCCTAAAACCGTATTTTCTAGTGCATCAGGTTTCTGTCGATTTTGTTTTGGCTCGAAAAAATTTTTAGTACATTGCAGAAACATATGCAGGGAATTTTAAGCGTTCTGCAAAAATTTGGTGAGGTGACGCTTCAGTACGACCGCGGAAATGCAGCCAAACCCCTGGTTTGGCCGCGGTTCCGCGGTGGGAAAAAGTCAACGCTGTGCCAAAATTTTACAGAGGGCTTTTTACATGGAAATATGGTTTTTGGAATATTCTGTTTGGGCCCAGATTTTCTCTGAGTGCTACAGTTGTGCTTGGGGCCCACTTCGGTAAATTTGATCGTTCGAAAATTTTAAACATGTTAGTTCACAGTATTTACATTATATATGCGACCGTGAATGTCATTCGATCGGTAAATCCAGTGTATCTGCTATAGCCCTTTTAGATGGATTTGCGAACATGATATTCACGTTGATGTTCTGTGTTGTGCTGTGATGTTCCGGATTTGTCATGGGGGATAGCCTGGATGCAATGGTAGTACAGTTTGGTTTATTATGTAAATTTGATATTGCGGGGCTAGCGTCCGACATATGGACTGCCGTCACTGCTTGTTTGTATATTATTCTTTTGGGGCACGACCGGGTTGAGGTCGATGCACCCGTTGTACATTTTACTTTCTGTACTAGGATTACCCCAAGGTGGGGTGTACGGATAGCCGGGTTCTAGAGGGCAACGGGCCCGCATCTAATGGCATTGAGACGGAGGGGGCTTCACTCTAGAATTGGCGTGCTATTGGTCGCACTCGTAGGGGGTACAGGTTGACCCAGGAGGGGTGCCCAAGTTACCGGATTCCGTGAAGTGCTGGGTGGTCCATTCATGTTGCTGAAGGGGGATGCCCCGCTTCAGGTTTTGGCGGCTAACTTGCCGCGCCCGTAGGGGTCTAGGATTTCATTGCACAGGCTATCCACACGACCAGGGGAACGTCGGGTTTCAGTAGCGGCTCTATGAAACCCGGGGATCCCAGTTATCTGTATTGTTCTGTGATGCTGGTTACATTTATGTGATGTTGAATTTTATCACGCCTTGAGCGAATATTATATATTGATATATATATACTAGTAGATGTTGTATATGTTTTGCATCCGCGCTAGTCCAGTCCCGCTCTGTCATTACTTAAGTAACCTAACGGGTGATGACGGGACCCAGTGGAGAATGCGGATGGCATATACGTACATCATTATTTTCGTTCTTTATTGGTGTGATCAATTGATGGGACTTCATTGATTCGGATCAATGCAAGCTAAAAAAACCTATTCTGATGTTGTTGGAACACTTTTCAAAAAGCTGTTATTGCAAGGGCGTTCTATTTTGTTTTGCACAGTGGTATTCAGTTGGAATATCCTTCACCTCAGTCGACGAAGCAAGGGACGAGATCCCTTCACCGAGAGTGACCCCTTGGACAGAAGTTTGCATCAGGGCAATAACTTTACTATAGCCGATTACTTTTGCTTTGCATCGTGGTATTCAGTTGGAATATCCTGCACCTCATTTTACGGGGAAAGAGCCGAGATCCCTTCACCGGGAGTGACCTCTTTAGCAAAGGTTTTCGCCACTATATTTTTATAAAAGCTATTCGGTTCCTTCAACGATATCAAGTTCATTACATTAAAGGTTTTTCGCCAAAAACCATTTGTAGCCCTCCTTCGTTTCAGAACGGTAGCACATAGTATTCATGCTATGTATGTTGGCCTTCGTCAAGGCATAGTGTATGGTAGCTATTTGTTACTTTTCTGCAGCATAGATAGATGCGTTGGTTTGGGACAGTTGTACTACTATTTTGGCCTTCGTCAAGGGTATGTACGGGTGGGTTCAAATTAACCTGGACAATGATGGGTAGAACTTGACATGTGACTTATGATATGTTGGCCTTCGTCAAGGTCATAAGAGCATGGGGTAAAAATCACATCGGTAGTTTCTAAAGAAACTGAAACTTGCCAGATATACGCATACCTTCTGGAGTGTGATAACGTGAGCGGATTCCGTCACGTTATCATGCGATGATAGTTGGATCCCGATTCCCACTGATGAGTTGGTTTACTCCTCGGGTGACCCCGACTAATTCTTCTTTCAGGTTTGGAGGAGAATTTGACTGTACAGTGGGAGATTTCCTGATTAGATAAAGTGATAACCATTCTGATCTAGGTTAGAGTGCACGCTAAGTGTTTCTTTTCTCTCTCTCTTTGGCAGGGACCATGACCCGACCCTAGACTATGACTCAGTGACCAAGTTGACCGAACCTTCTTAAACACTGGCTTTTGGATTGTAAAAGTTGCATACCTCATTGACACTCCTACTCTTACCCTTTTCTCCAGGACACCCCGTATTACTACGAATGTCCACTTCCATTGGATAAAACCATCGTATGGTTATGTACGAACTCGAAGGAATTTATTCGAGGATGGTTTCCGGTTCTGGAGAAAACTGTAAGTCCATGTCACGCACCCCACAAACTTGCGGGGAGGCGGAATATATGAAAAATGATTATCAAAGCTTCGTAACACGGACTTGAGCGCATGAATCGTATCTAAACCGTTACTAGCAAACTACGAAAGGTTTAACTACTCGGAATCGATGTTATACCTCACGTTACTTGTCCTTCGGGTCTTCATCGTGGTCCTCCACTTCTCGAAGGCTCCTTGGAACATCGGCACCTCAACGGCCTCCTCGAATCAAGGATGATCCACCCGAGAGCTCCTACTACAAGCTTGATCTCTAACTTGAGATAACTAGGTTGCCCAAAGTGCTAATCTAAGCTACCTAGGGGATATAGAGTGAGGTTATGGATGTATTAGTCTAGCTAACCCTTGATCTCAACACATGAGAGGTTAGGGTTATGGTTTGAAGAGGGAGAGCTTGATGAGAGAGAAGGTGAGAATGTGAATTACTTTGGATGAATGAAATCATTTGAGTATATATGAAACATATGGTATTATTAAGTAAATAATAAATAAAGCATTATCATTATGTTTCATTAATACCCTAAGTGATTCATCATATGAATCATATAAATCATTAGATGAATCATTAACTCATTGCATGAATCACTACATGACTCACTAATCCAATTAATGTAAATTACACCTTAGCCCCCTAGTCACCATGCTTCTAGAAGCTTCCCGGAAAATTACTAGAAAGCCCCTCCAATCCGTGAAAACACGGAAAAACTTTAGACTGTATAAATCCAATAACCAGATACTAAAATCTGGCTTAAACCAAAGCCGGCTAGTAAAAACTGTCCGAACGACGTACGTGCGTAAATACACGTATGCGTCCGTACCCTTGTCGTAAAACCATACGACCACTATATCGTTTCGCCTGGAGCAGGGAAATTCTCTGTGTGGGACTCTAATGACTCGACACTACGCTGGCAGTGGGTTTAACCACACACCGCAAGCGGCACTACCTGTACGTAACGGTCCCCAGGTTGAGGTCGATAAGAAGGTCGATGAGGAAAACCATCCGAACTCCTGCTGAGCCTGATGTGATAATCTTCGTACAGTCCGGTCTGTTCGTATAAGACTATCGCATATCGAGGCTAGGGGGCGGCAAGCGTCAGTCCCCAAATAGCTGTATAAGTCATGTCGGAGCGTAGCCCATTACACCCTGAGAAACTACTGGAACCTACCAGTAAATCTCGCTTTCCCTGGCCACGGACTTTGCGTAATGGCTCTATGACACAGCGCGATATCAACTCCCAATACCGGGAGAGACGAATCCTGTCTAACCGCCACTGCCTCCAAGTGCTCGGGACTACACCCAACCGCTACCTGTTTGCACGACTCCTTTGAGCCGTGGTAGGGTAGCAATCTAAGAACAGTGGGACACACTCGAGGCGATGTAGCAGTATCAAGTCTGCGGACTATGCTGTACTCATATCACTTAGGAACTGTTAACTGACGATGGGTATAATACCAACCAATCAGTTCTCCTGTGAGTCCAGTCTAGTGTACCCGTAACCTAACGAGCACCTTCAAACTATCTCCAGTACGACGTACTGATGGCTGTAGGACAGAATATCTCCCCAATTGGGATGAGAAGCGTACACACTAGTCTACTCAGGATTATCGATGCCCTGTCTCGATAATCCTACGACTGGGGACAAGTATAGGATGTTGCTTATAGACTACCCAACCCCTACTAGTGTGACTGCCATCACAACGCTGGTAATCAAGAAAAGAACCTATGGGCTCTACTAATATGTATAAGTGATACGCTACAAGAAACATATGCACATATTAAAGTAGACACAAACCAAGTAGCATACTACTATGTTTAGCAAGATTGTATATACAGCTTTGAATATCATAAGCTTCCATTAAGTAATATACATACAAGTATGATACAATAATGGCCCCTAGGGCATATACACTAACAATCTCCCACTTGCACTAGGGCCATGAGCTGGCATATCGTAGACCTACCATCTCGAATAACCTCTCGAACTGTGTCTGAGGTAGGGCCTTTGTGAATGGATCAGCAATGTTATTCTCCGTCTCTACTCTCTTTACCTCGATCTCCCGGCGATCAACGATCACCCTGATCAGGTAGTACCGCCTTAAGATGTATCTGGACTTCTGATGGGACCTGGGTTCCTTCGCTAAAGCAATAGCGCCGTTGTTGTCACAATACAGAGGTATTGGATCAACACTGGTAGGAACCACCTGACGTTCTGTGAGGAACTTCTTCATCCAGACTACTTCTTTTGCGGCATCGCAAGCAGCTATGTACTCCGCTTCCATTGTTGAGTCAGCAATGGTCTCCTTCTTGGAACTCTTCCAACAGACCGCCCCTCCATTGAGGGTAAAGATATAACCGACATGTATTTGGAATCATCTTTGTCACTCTGGAAGCCGGAGTCGGCAAAGGACTCCATCTGGAGGTCTTTTCCGCCATACACCAAGAACATCTCCTTAGTCCTTCTCAGGTACTTGAGAATGTTCTTTACAGCTATCTGGTGCTTCTTCCCTAGGTTTTCCTGATACCTGCTTACTACGCTCAATGCGTATGCTACATCTGGTCTGGTACATAACATCGCATACATTATAGAGCCTACCGCAGAAGCGTAGGGTATAATCGACATGCGATCCCTTTCCAAATCAGTCTTGGGAGACATCTCTTTGGAGATGGTGATTCCGTGACAAGTTGGTAGGGTACCGCGCTTAGAATCATCCATACTGAATCTCTTCACTATGGTTTCTATGTACCTGAACTGCGAAAGTCCCAACATCCTTTTTGATCTATCACGATGGATCCGGATCCCCAGAATGTAGGTGGCATCACCCAGGTCTTTCATGGAGAATTTATATGACAAGAATCTTTTGACTGACTGTAACATATGAATATCATTTCCTATTAGGAGAATGTCATCCACGTACAAGACGAGGAATACTACAGCTCTCCCTACAATCTTACTGTATATACATGGTTCATCTGGATTTTTGATAAAATCAAATTCTTTGACAGCATCATCAAAACAGATGTTCCAACTCCGCGATGCCTGCTTTAGTCTATAAATGGACTTAAGCAGCTTGCATACTTTACCGCTGCTCCCACTCTGAATGAATCCCTCTGGCTGATCCATATAGACGCTCTCTTCCAAATTAACATTTAGAAAGGCCGTCTTTACGTCCATCTGCCAGATTTCATAATCGTGGAAGGCATCAATAGCAAGAAGGACCCGAATAGATTTAAGCATAGCCTCTAGAGAAAAGGTTTCGTCATAGTCCAAACCAGGTCTTTGACGGAAACCCTTTGCAACAAGTCTAGCCTTGTAGGTTTCAACCTGTCTATCTACACCAATCATCTTTTTGAAGATCCATTTGCATCCTACGGGTTTTACCCCATCTGGAGCAACGTCCAAAGTCCATACTTTGTTAGTGTACATGGACTCCATTTCAGTCCGCATTGCATCCAGCCATTTTACTGAGTCGCCGCTCTGAATAGATTCCTGGAAGCTAGTAGGGTCATCTACATCAATGACACAATCCTCTCTATCCCCATCTATGAGAAAACCGTAGTATCTCTCAGGCGGATGAGACGTCCTACTACTCCTGCGGAGGGGTGTGGGAATGTCAAATTCTTCTTGAACTACTGGTTCTTCCATACTTTTAGTTGTAGTTTGTGGTTCTGGAATTTCTTCCAGTTCTATTTCGCTCCCACTTGTATCGTTTTCTAAAACTTGTTGTTCTAAAAAATGGGCATTACGAGAAAAAAAAACCTTTTGTTCCTCTGCGTTATAGAATAGATACCCCTTGGAGTTCTTGGGATATCCTACAAACTTACACTGTACTGATCGTGCCTCGAGCTTGTCCGCATACTGTTTTTTAACAAAAACTGGACATCCCCAAATCTTCAGATACTGAAGATAGGGTTTCTTCCCACTCCACATCTGATATGGGGTGGTAGGCACTGTCTTGGTAGGAACCCTGTTCAGAATATATGCCGCTGATTCTAGCGCATATCCCCAGAATGATCGCGGTAACTCAGCGTTGCTCATCATGGAAGGAACCAAATCCAATAGGGTTCGATTCCTCCTTTCTGATACACCGTTATGTTGTGGCGTGTATGGAGGAGTAAGATGAGAGAGAATTCCATTCTCTTTTAAGTAACCCAGGAACTCGGCACTTATATATTCACCACCTCGATCAGATCTCAGTGTCTTTATACTCTTGCCTGTTTGTTTTTCCACTTCATTCTTGTATTCTTAGAATTTCTCAAAAGCCTCGGATTTATTCTTCATTAAGAAGAAATATCCATACCTAGAGAAATCATCCGTAAAAGTAATGAAGTAGGAATAACCACCTCGCGCATATGTAGACATTGGACCGCACACGTCACTGTGTATGAGTCCCAAGAGCTCGCTTGCTCTTACTCAGTGTCCAGTGAACGCAGTCTTTGTCATCTTTCCTTTGAGACAAGATTCACAAGTAGCATAAGATTGATATTCGAACGGATGCAAATATCCTTCTCTATGTAACTTAGTCAACCTTCTCTCATTGATGTGACCTAGTCTACAATGCCATAAGAATGCCTGATTTATTTCTGGAGACTTTCTTTTAAGTGTGTTCTTGATATTGAAAACCTGAGCTTGACTTAATACGTATATAGCGTTATCTAATGTACCGGACCCAATCATAACTTGATTTAGGTGGATGTTAACTACATCGCTTACGAATGTAAAATCATATCCCTCTCTTGAAAGTGAGGACAATGATATGATATTACATGTCATACTAGGTACATACAAACAGTTATGTAGAATCAATATATGCCCACTGGTCAAACCTAGACGATATTCTCCGACGGATTCAGCGTCCACGCTCATTCCGTTTGCAACTCTGAGAGACCAATCACCTACCTTTATAACTCTACGGTTTCTTAAAGCATGTATTGAATTACAGATATGAGATCCTGCTCCGGTATTTAGTACCCAGTAAGTAGAGTTAATTGACAAACAGTTCTCAATAACAAATACACTTGAGGCTGAAGCCACAACATGCTTCGAATCCTGGCTACTAGCTTTGCTAGCCCTGCAATCATTCTGCCAATGTTCATTCCTGTAACAATAGGAACGTCCCTCTTTTACTATATCCAGTCCCAAAACTTTTGCCATTCTCTTTCCTTCTGCTTCCCTGGTTTCCTTCAGGGTAAGAGGCAGAGACTGCAGAATCAAGTTAGTATCTGACTTGTTTCCCAACGCAGTCTCCAGGTCCTGGAGCTCATTAATACAGCTAGTCATTGTAAGGACGTTATCCCCTACAGATGACCCGTCAGCTAACCTCGCTTGAATTAATTCGTTCGGGGTCTCATATCTTGCGATATGAGATTGCTCTCCATATAAATCTTTGTTATGGAGAAAGATGGAAACTAAGTCCATCTTCTCGTGCTGCTTCTGGTATACACCATCAACTGAAGCTAACACGAGGCACATAGCTTTCGCTTTATCTTTTTCCCTTGTCTGATGGATATCCATATCCGTGACAGTGGAAACTGGACCTGGGACGTCGGGATCTTGAGTAGTAATAGGGTGGTCCAGCTTGTCATTGGCAATGGACATCTGGACAAAATTTTGCCACTCATATATGTAAGATTCAGTCAAATTATTATCTAGATGTAACCTATGTGTGGTCACAAGGTCGCTGCAATTTAAGAGAGAGAAGAAAATCTTATTAGCATGATGCTCTTGCAAGTTTAGAGTGGTTTAAATTATATAAACACGATGGCTCCCACTGTTTCTCGAATCCCTTCTCAACCATAAAAGAAGAATTAGCCAGGACTATTCTCACCGTACAATTCTTGCTTAACCGTTCAGCCAGGTCAGTGTCGATACTTCGAGGGAGGTTTTCCAACGCTTTTGCGAAGTTCCTTAATTAAATAACCTCTTTTCTCTGGGGGCATAGCCCCGCTGACACCTTTCTAAGCACCTACTTGGTTTATAGCATTGATCGTTAAGTGACGAATCTCCTAATAAGTAGTATATACTCACAGTAGGATCGGGATCCAAAATATCATCGTATGATAATGTTGAAGGAATCCTACCAACATTCATCAAACTCCAAAATGGTATGCTCTCTCTGCATATTTCAGTTTCTTTAGAAATTCCCGATATGGATTTTTTTGCCCCATGCTCTTATAACCTTGGCGTTGGTCAAAATGTCATAAGTCACATGTCAAGTTTTACCCATCATTTTCCTAGTTAATTTGAACCCATCCGTACATATCCCTGACGTTGGCAAAATGATAATACGACTGTCCCAAACTGACACATCTATCTATGCAAATAAATGAAATACCCCAGCAGCTACCAAACACTATGCCCTGGCGTTGGTCAAATGCTTAGTTTGAATACTACTGAATATCCAAATGAAATGACGGAGGCTATGAATGGTTTTGGCAAAACTGTGAACGTAGTGAACTTGATATAACCGAAGGAACCTGATACTCTCAAAAAGGAGTGGTTAAAACTCCGCAATTAAAAAATCTAATCTTTTAAAATAACAAAGTGGTTTCTTTTAAATCTGTTCCAACGATTAAGCTTTGGTTTATTTTCTTTTCATTATAATAATGCGTCCCATCAATAATCCTATCATTGCAGAAAACAACGAAAATACCACGTCCTCTTATGCCATCCGCATTCGCCACGGGGTCCCGTCATCACCCGTTAGGTTACTTAACTAACGACAGAGCGGGGGCTGGGCTAGCGCGGGCGTAAAACATAAGTGACGTCTAATAGCTATCATATATAGATATTGTACATTCTTCAGATGCAATAATAAGCATTCCAGATCACAGATGAACTTTATTGGATATAGTAGCAATCCGCATTTACTTTGAGCCTGCAATAAAAGACGGATTATACAGTTGTGATGAATAGCCATTACCCCACCCCAGACCCCTACGGGTACGGCAAACTACCCGCCAAGTACCCGAAGTGAAGCGGTCTCCCTCAACAAAGTGAGTAGGCCACTAAACACTTCAAAGTACCCTGTAGTTTGTGTACCCCGCCTTGGGTCTATCCTAGGAGCAAAAACAGTAAAAATAAATAATACAACGGTAGCTACAACCACAACCTGGATGTGCCCCGCAAAAGAATATTACATCATATTACATTAACATCGAATGAATGAATATTAAACCCATCTCAAAACCTCGGCTAGTCATCACAACATTCCAATCAAGTCCATATACACAAACAGTAAACATTACAGAAATGTGCAACCCCCTGCCAACTGACATACTAGCATTTAGGGGAGGTTTACGAACACATTAAACATTACAGGAAAAAAAACCCGATTAGCAAATATCTTAGAACATCGATCGATAACCATATTTCGTGTTTACCCCAAAAGCAAACCTGCAAAGAAGCAACCTGGGTAGAAACAGAACATACAGGAAAACAGAAAACCACAAAATAGGAATAACTGAGCAAATCCGAGTCAACTCGGCATTGACTCGGCGGCGGGTCCGCGACACAAGCACTCTATTTCCGCGGATCCGCGTCCATTTTGCCGAGTTACTGGCTCGTATTTTCCTAGTATTCTTAAAAAAACCTGCAGTGAATTTTAAGGTATGTCAAATATTTTTGCAGACACTTTTAAAATTAACTGAAACTGTAAAGGGGTTAGGGTTTTGTTTTCGTGTTTTCCATCGATCGAACTTCTAATTAGTTGCTAACAAGCTAGTAATGGTTTAGTTGTCTCTGATACCACTGTAAGTCCATGTCACACACCCCACGAATTTGCGGGGAGGCGGAATATATGAAAAACGATTATCAAAGCTTCGTAACACGGACTTGAGCGAATGAATCGTATCTAAACCATTACTAGCAAACTACGAAATGTTTAACTACTCGGATTCAAAGTTATACCTCACGTTACTTGTCCTTCGGGTCTTCATCGCAGTCCTCCACTCCTCGAAGGTTCCTTGGAACATCGGCACCTCAACAGCCTCCTCGAATCAAAGACGATCCACCCGAGAGCTCCTACTACAAGCTTGATCTCTAACTTGAGATAACTAGGTTGCTCAAAGTGCTAATCTAAGCTACCTAGGGGATATAGAGTGAGGTTATGGATGTATTAGTCTAGCTAACCCTTGATCTCAACACATGAGATGTTTGGGTTAGGGTTTGAAGAGGGAGAGATTGAGAAGAGAGAAGGTGAGAATGTGAATTACTTTGGATGAATGAAATCATTTGAGTATATATGGAACATATGATATTATTAAGTAAATAATAAATAAAGCATTATCATCATGTTTTATTAATACCCTAAGTGATTCATCATATGAGTCATATAAATCATTAAATGAATCATTAACTCATTGCATGAATCACAGCATGACTCACTAATCCAATTAATGTAAATGCCATCTTAGCCCCCAAGTCACCAAGCTTCTAGAAGCTTCCTGGAAAATTACGAGAACGCCACTCCAATCCGTGAAAACACGGAAAAACTTTAGACTGTATAAATCCAATAACTCGATACTAGAATCTGGCTTAAACCAAAGCCGGCTAGTAAAAACTATCCGAACGATGTATGTGCGCAAACACACGTATGCGTCCGAACCATTGTCGTAAAACCATACGACCTCTATTTCGTTTCGCCTAGAGCAGGGAAACTCTCTGTGTGGGACTTTAAAGACTCGACACTACGCTGGCAGTGGGTTTAACCACAGACCGCAAGCGGCACTAGCTGTACGTAACGGTTCCCAGGTAGATGTCGATAAGATGGTCGATGAGGAAAACCATCCGAACTCCTGCCGAGCCTGATGTGAAAATCTTCGTACAGTCCAGTCTGTTCGTCTAAGACAATCGCATATCTAGCCTTGGGGGCGGCAAGCGTCAGTCCCCTAATAGCTGTATAAGTCATGTCGGAGCATAGCCCATTACTCCCCGAGAAACTACTAGAACCTACCAGTAAATGTCGCTTGCCCTAGCTAGGGACTTTGCATAATGGCTCTATGACACAGCGCGATATCAACTCCCAATACCGGGAGAGACGAATCCTGTCTAACCGCCACTGCCTCCAAGTGCTCAGGACTGCACCCAACTGCTACCTGTTTCCACGACTCCTTTGAGCCGTGGTAGGGTAGCAATCTAAGAACAGTGGGACACACTCGAGGCGAAGTAGCAGCGTCAAGTCTGCTGACTATGCTGTAATCATGTCACCTGGGAACTGTTAACTGATGATGGGTATAATACCAAACAATCAGTTCCCCTGCGAGTCATGTCCGGTGTACCCGTAACCTAACTAGCGACTGTAAACTATCTCCAGTACGACGTACTGACGGCTATGGGACAGACCATCTCCCCAACTGGGATGAGAAGCGTACACACTACTCTACTCTGGAGTATCGATACCCTGTCTCGATAATCCTACGACTAGGGACCAGTATAGGATGTTGCTTATAGACTACCCAGCCCCTACTAGTGTGACTGCCATCACAACGCTGGTAATCAAGAAAAGAACCTTGGGCCTCTACTAATATGTATAAGTGATACGTTACAAGAAACATATGCACATATTAAAGTAGACACAAACCAAGTAGCATACTACCATGTTTAGCAAGATTGTATATACAACTGTGAATATCCCAAGCTTCCATTAAGTAATATACATACAAGTATGATACAATAATGGTCCCTAGGGCATATACACTAACAAAAATGAGTAAGAATATTCAGTTGTCTTTTCCTTTTAACTTCTCTCAGATTGCGAGTACTCCTTGGTTTAGGAGATAGTACATCTATTACGCAAATTCGATAGTCTTCTTCCAAACCTAAGGCTGGTGCCGAACGGTGGGGAATGAAGAAAACCAATTAGCATAAAAATGGTGTACAGAAGGTATTAAGAAAAGACATACCAAGGGATTAGTAAGAGGGCAAAGTAAATTGCAACTGCTATTCACAACCAAACCAAATATTTCACTACCACTCCCAATTCACCTTTGTATTTCTCCAGAACACTCCGTATCACTATGAAGATCCACAGATTTTTTGGATAATCCATCGTATGGTTATATACGAACTCGAAAGGAACTTGTTCCAGTTCGGGGATGGATTCTGGTTCAGGAGAAATAGGAATAAGGTTTATTCGGTTGTATTTTATCTTCACCTTCTCTCGCATTGCGGGTGCTCCTAGGATTAGGAGAGTACACCCATTGTGCTTATTGGATTGTCTTCTTCCAAACCATAGGCTGGTGCCGAACGGTAAGGAAGGAAGAAAACCATTTAGCCTAAGAGGGCGTGCAGAAGGTAATTACTAAAGACATATAAAGGGATTTGTAGAGATGGCAAAGAAATATACAGTTACATTTGTGAATCTGGATAATGGAAGAGGCATTACTAGGAATACCGGGATACCCCATCGAAACATTTCAATGTTTCGGTTTCACTGTGTACTGTTAAAAGAAAACTGATTTCCCAATTAGACACTGGCTACAGGGTATGTATTTACCAGGTATGATTCTCACCTCTGTATGGTTTTACAGATGATGAGTGGGAGTAAGTTATTGGGAATTAGGTGATCATCCTCATTATATCGGGATTCGTTGTAATTGGTGATATTTGAGGAAATCGCTTGGGTTGTTTGCCGGATGGAAAAAATTTGGTTTTGAATATCCGTCATTGTGCACCAATTTCAAATTGATATATCTGTACATCTATTTTTTATCGATTGAGATATAACCTTTTGAAATTATGTCTATGACATTTACCTATATCAGTGGATGGTTAGGTAAGGAGCATTAAAAGACGGTTTAATTCTTCTTAACCATAAGTATAGTTTTCGACCTACGACACACAGGGAATGAGTTATTAGACTCAGAGGACTTATACAGAGTATTGTATGTTGTCCAGTGTCCATTAGGACAGAGGGGTTGGTCCTCGTATTATATTCTGTTTACCTGTGACTTCTCTGGTTCTTAGACATGTGTTTCGTAGAAACAAAAGGTCCAAGTTTTGATAAGTTATACGTATAAGAGTAAAGTAGAGAACCAGGTATTGCAGGTATCGGGATTCTTGAAGGTGATCGAAGATGTAGATACTTGTGTATGGTATTCAGTTGATAGTAATGATTAAGAGAACTTGCTTCTCTTTAAGGTTTCTCGTAATTGGAAGCATACCTAAGTTGAGTGACACTGATCGTCCTCCTTTCATTTAGTTGACATGAACTGAAAAAGCTGCATGTTTTGAATCTGGTTCAATTAAATCAGTGCCTCTGTTTCTATATTGGATATAGAACAGTTCATATCTTGACATTGTTAAGGTACGGGGAGTTGTCCAGCTTATGCTTAAAACCAGACTCTGGATAACGCAAGGCACGTTTCTGTAATGGCTGTTTGTGGGTTGACCCAGGCTATGACGAGGGTTGACATTCTACCATCAGGAAGATCAATAGTGATATTGTTCTTAACTCGCCACAGTTTTAATAAAAATGGATTTTTTCAGAAAACAAAAGTGGGAGTATGGTAGAACTGGAAGTGATTCCAGAACCGCAAACGATTACTGAAGATTTGAGAAGAGCCTAAAGATTCAATCTAGTTTGACATTCCATTGGCCACTCCGCAGATATGGTGGGTAACCTCAAGCGCTCGAGAGGTACTTCGGTATGCTCAAGGACGGTGGCAGGGAGGTTCTTGTTTACCCAGACTTGCCATTGCTGTTATTCCAGACTATGAGACCTGACAGGAGGATGAGTATAGCGTCGTTCTGAACTAGCTTTAGAAGCGTACGTATATATGACTCTACTAGAGGGTTGTCATAGTCAGTGCGAGCAGTGGAAGCATGGTGGACAATTGTCTTAAATCTATTTATAGACTAAAGCAAATATAAAGGAGATAGATCATCTGTTTCTGATGTGACAGTCATAGTATTGACTTCGTCAGAATAGGGATGGATCTGTTAAGAAGGTAGTAGGGTGTGATGTCCTGGTATTTGGATGACATACACAGAGTAGGAAGTGATATTCCTATACTACGATCGGTTATACTTTGGTTGTCACACAATGGTTTCTCCACATGGGACTTGGATATAATATTACACATTCTGGTTACTAGATCTATAGATCTAGATTTGGGTGGCTTTCGAATCAGGGTACTTAGATAGCATTCTAAAAGTTTTTAGAATGGACGACTCCTGGCATGGTGGTGTACCTGCAGGTGATGGAGTCACCCTCTCTAAAGGTGTCTTACAGACTAAAGGGGAGAGGGATGTGCATGATTGGAAGATCACTTGCTTAGGCAATTAAGTCAATCATGAGATGTTAAGTGCCACACCAGATGTTGTTTTTGCAGTAGGTGCAATAAGTTGATACTGATCCAATCCTCGAGAAACATTCTGAAGCAGTCTTAGAACATAAGTGGATGTTCTAGGGATATGATAACGGCATCCTCCTTCGGGAGACAGTTATCATTCCAGGTTTCCAATGTGACCTGGACGGCAGAGTAGCTGTCAGAGTTATAGTTTTCCCTCTGACGAGGGGCAGTAGTTTGGACAGGTGGTCCAAGCGGATACTGAGGGAAAGATGGCGCAGGATACTGATTAAGTTCAGCTGACGATACATTCTAAGAAGTTTGGATTTGGAGTTCATTTAGGAGCTAGGTCCCATCAGATATCCAGACATATTCTAAGACAGGTATTGCTCATTTCGGGAGATGTGTTTCTCCACGAACTTGAGATAAAGAGAGACATAGAAAGAAATATCAGAGCGGATCCACTCACTGAGGCTATTCCTCAAGCGCAATAGTTTCGCAAACAGGCTTTGTGAGACTGATTAGTAGAGGAGTTGGGTGTTCGGTATCACACGGGCTGTGAGTATGCGACATCGCAATAATTATCCTTGAGTACAAGTGGGAGATTGTTGGAGATAGTGCCCTCATAGTCAAATATTGGATCACAGGCACGTGATTGCAATGATTGAGGGAGGACCTATACCGGTAGGACAATCTTAGTCAAGATGATAGTATGCTATCTGGTTTATCTTTATCATCGTGTACTGCTTAAGGTGACCTTACAGGTCACTATTGCACGTTGATAGAGCCCCTAGGATTCTTTCTTGACTACCAGCAGTATGAGGGCGATCATATATGTAAGTGCACGGCCGCGCCCCGGCCGTTAATCCGACGCCGGAATGCGGAAGCGGTGATTTACTTTAACTTTTCAAACCAGCACCACCGCGCACTATAAACCCGGATCGTGCCATTAATCTAGTCCTAGCTAACTATAAGATGGGGAAGAGAGGTATACCGAGCGATCCGTGTCCTCCGGTCTTCTCGCCGTCGTCCCGATCTCCCGTGGAATCTCCAGTCTCCACCACGTCGCCGAAAGGGCACCACGTCGCCGGCTTCTTTTACGGGCTCCCACCTCAATACCGAGGCAACTCGAGCACGAAGCTGGCGAGTCGACGTGCCCAAGATTTGCTATAGAATAGTGTAGATCTCTGTCTCATTTGGGGTTGTAGGAGGTTGCCATTTTGGTGGAGGTAATGAACTAAGACCTTTTGGAGATCAACTTAGGAATTTTTGTAGCATGAATTGAACAAAAAAAACCCAACTCAAAATTTGGACAGCCCCTCATATGCTTGGCCGGCTATGGCTTGGAATGGGAGAGAGGAAGTGAGTGAGAGGAATGGTATGTGATCATGCACGAAAGAGAAAAGCTCATCATGATGAATAATCATCACACAAAACCAACACTCCAAATAAACCATCATCAACAACCATGATCACACAAAAGTCAAGCCATGATTGATAAATCAAGTCAATGGATGGTCCATCATCATGATCCAACAATATGCAAAGACCCCCTTCCAAATTGCTTATTTGCACAAATGCAAATAAGCCCTCCTCCACCAATCTTCGGCCAATGAAAGATACAAAGAAATATGGCCGAAACGGAAAGCAAATTGGCAACTCCAGAAAACTGGTCCCGTAATAAATTACAGGAAAACCCCGCTACTGTGTATACATACCCGCATTTGTATTCCAACTGAAATACAAATGCAATGAGACAAAATCTACACTGTACTATACTAGGATCCGGCTTAAACCAAAGCCGGCTAGTATTAACCGTCCGATCCTGATCCGTGCAATACTGCACGTATCTGATCGAACACTGCCATATATCCATACGGCCTCTAGTACTAGCCGTCCAATCCTGATCCGTGCAATACCGCACGAATTTGATCGAACCCTGCCATATCTCCATACGGCCTCTACAGCGTTTCGCCCGAAACTTGAGTAACTGAATGTGGGGGACTCTAAAGACTCGTCAATACTATGGCTATGGATTTAACCACTAGCACGTCAGAGGTATTAGCCATACGTGACGGGCCACCAGCTATTGACCAAAAGGGACGTCGATGAGCGAACTCATCCTGACACCCTACTGAGCCTGTCAGTGACAATATCCGTACAATCCGGTTCGTTCGTCTTTGAGCATCGCATGGCGGGCCTAGGGGGTTGGTAAAAGTTAGACCCCCAAAAGCGGTACAAGTCTTGTCAGAGATCAGCCCAGAACACCCTGAGATAATACTGGAATACCTACCATTAAATCTCCTGCCTTGGCCAAGGACTTTTCATGTTCTGGCTCTCCTAGACACAGCGCGACCTCACCCCCAATACCGGAAGAGACGAATCCCCGAAGATCCACTCACTGCCTCCATGTGGCTCGGGTCTGTACCGAACTAAAACCTGTTTGCACGTCTCCTTTGAGCGTGGTAGGGTAGTAATCAAAGTACAGTGGGAACTCACACGAGACAAATGATGATCCTCAAGTCGATGAACTAACATGTACACATGTCACCAGGAAACTGCTATCTGACGTCAGGTATAAGACCAACTAGCATGTTCTCGGCGAGTCCTGTCCGGTGTACTCATAACCGAATGAGCACCTGTATACATCTTAGGTGATCCAACTGACACCAGTGGCTTGTGAGACCGGCCACCGCCCCTCGTCGGGG
Source organism: Agapanthus africanus (assembly GCA_030015575.1). Lineage (NCBI taxonomy): Eukaryota > Viridiplantae > Streptophyta > Magnoliopsida > Asparagales > Amaryllidaceae > Agapanthus > Agapanthus africanus. Next base: position 178,854,129 of record JASDDO010000031.1, on the reverse strand, counting down.
TCTCGACTATATACACTACTCTACTCTGGAGTATCGATGCCCTGTCTCGAAACTCCCACGACTAGGGACCTTTTAAGGATGTGCTTATAGACTACCAGCTCCTACGTATATGATCGCCCTCATACTGCTGGCAGTCAAGAATGAATCCTATGGGCTTTATCAACGTGCAATAGTGACCTGTAAGGTCACCTAAAGCAGTACACGATGACAATGGTAAACCAGATAGCATGCTATCATCTTGAGTAAGACTGTCCTACCGGAATAGGTCCTCCCTCAATCATTGCAATCACGTGCCTGTGATCCAATAATTGACTCTGAGGGCATTATCTCCAACAATCTCCCACTTGCACTCAAGGCTAATTATTGCGATGTCGCATACTCACAGCACGTGTGATACCGAACACCCAACTCCTCTACTAGTCAGTCTCACAAAGCTCTTTTGCGGAACTATTGCGTTCGAGGAATAGCCTCAGTGAGTGGATCCGCCCTGATGTTTATTTCTATGTCTCTCTATATCTCAAGTTCACGGAGAAAGCCATCTCTCGAAATGAGCAATACCTGTCTTAGAATGTGTCTGGATTTCTGATGGGACCTAGCTCATAAATGTACTCCAAATCCAAACTTCTTAGACTGTATCGTCAACCGAACTTAATCAGTATCCTGCGCCATGCCTCCCTCAGTATTTCCTTGGACCACCTGTCCAAAATACCGCCCCTCGTCAGAAGGAAAACTATAACTCTGACAACCTCCTTTTCGTCCAGGTCACCTTGACGCCTGGAATGATAACTGTCTCCCGAATGCGGCTGTCGTTATCATATCCCTAGATCATCCACTTCTGTTCTAAAACTGCTTCAGACTGTTTCTACAGGTTTGGATCAATGTCAACTTATTGCATCTAGTGCAAGAACAACATCTGGTATGGTACTTGACATCTCATGATTGACTCAATTGCCTAAGCAAGTGATCTTCCAATCATGCACATCTCTCCCTCCTTTAGTCTGTAAGACACGTTTAGAGAGGGTGACTCCATTATCTGCAGGCACACTACCAAGCCAGGAGTCGTCCATTCTAAATATTCTTAGAATGCTGTCTAAATACCCTGATTGGGAAACCACCCAAATCTTGATCTAAAATCATAGATCTAGTAACCAGTATGTCTGATATATTGTCCAAGTCCCATGTGGAGAAACCACTGAGTGACGACCAAAGTATAACCGATCGTAGTATAGGAATATCATTTCCTACTCTGTGTATGTCATCCAAATACCATGACATCACACCCTACTACCTTCTCAACAGATCCATCCCCTATTCTGACGAAGTCAAACCTATGACTGTCACGTCAGAAATAGATGATCTTTCTCCGCTACACTGCTTTAGTCTATAAATAGACATAAGTCACCTGTCCACAAATGCTTCCGCTGCTCCCACTGACTACGACAACCCTCTGGCAGAGTCATATAGACATACACTTCTAAAGCTAGTTTAGAACGACGCTATACTCATTCTCCCGCCAGGTATCACAGTCTGGAACAACAGCAATGGTAAGTCTGGGTAAACAAGAACCTCCCTGTCACCGTCCTTGAGGCTCCCGGAGTACCTCTCGGGTGCCTGAGGTTACCCACCACATCTGCGGAGTGGTTAATAGATTGTCAAACCAGATTGAATCTTTAGGTTTCTATCAAATCTTCAGTAATCGTTTGCGGTTCTGGAATCACTTCCAGTTCTACCATACTCCCACTACTGTTTTCTGAAAAAATCCATTTTTATTAAAACTGTGGCGAGTCAAGAACAATATCACTATTGATCTTCCAGATGGTAGAAAGTCAACCCTCGTCATAGCCTGGGTTAACCCACAAACAGCCATTACAGAAACGTGCCTAGAGTTATCCAGAGTCTGGTTTTAAGCATAGGCCGGACAACTCCCCGTACCTTAACATCGTTAAGATATGAACTGTTTTTTATCCAATATAGAACCAGAGGCACTGATTTAATTGAACCAGATTCAAATCATGCAGCTATCTCCAGTGCATGTCAACTAAATGGAAGGAGGCCGATCAGCGTTACTTAACTTGGGAATGCTTCCAATTATGTGTAACCTGAAAGAGGAGCAAGTTCTCTTAATCACTACTATCAACTGAATACCATACTCAAGTATCTACATCTTCGATCAACTTGAAGAATCCCGATACTTGCAACACCCGGTTCTCTACTTTATTCAAATACCTACAACTTCTCAAAATTCGGACCCTGTGTTTCCACGAAACACCTGTCTAAAAACTAGAGAAGTCATAAGTAAACCGAATATAGTACGAGGACCAACCCCACTGTCCTAATCGACGCTGGACAACATACAATACTCTGTACAAGTTCCTTGAGTCTAATAAATCAATCCCTGTGTATCGCAGGTTGAAAATTGTACTTATGGTTATGAAGAATTACACCGCTGTTCAATGCTCCTTACCTAATCATCCACTGATATAGGTAAATGCCATGGACATAATTTCAAAAAGGTACATCTCACTCTATAAAAATAGACGTACAGATATATCAATTTGAAATTGGTGCATAACGGCGGATATTCAAAACCAAATATTTGCCGACCGGCAAACAACCCAGGTGACTTCCTCAAATATCACCGATTACAACGAATCCCGATATAATGAGGATGATCACCTAATTCCCACAAACCTACTCCCACTCATCATCTGTAAAACCATACAGATGTGAGAATCATACCTGGTAAATACATACCCTGGAGTAAGGACTAATTGGGAAATCAGTTTTCTTTTAACAGTACACAGTGAAACTGAAACATTAAAATGTTTCGATAGGGTATCCTGGTATTCCTTGTAATGCCTCTTCCAGATTCACGACAGTAACCGTATAATTCTTTTCCACCTCTCCAAATCCCTTTATATGTCTTTAGTCATTACCTTCTACACACCCCTTTAGGCCAAATGGTTTTCTTCCTTCCCTACCGTTCGTCACCAGCCTATGGTTTGGAAGAAGACTATCCAATAAGCATAATGGGTGTACTGTCCTAATCATAGGAGCACTCGCAATGCGAGAGAAGGTGAAGAAAAAAGACAACTGAATAAACCTTATTCCTATTTCTCCTGAACCAGAATCCATCCCCGAACTGGAACAAGTTCCTTTCGAGTTCGTATATAACCATACGATGGAGTATCCAATAAACTGTGGATCTTCGTAGTGATACGGAGTGTCCTGGAGAAATACAAAGGTGATTTAGGATTGGCGAAGAAATACTTGGTATGGTCGTGAATAGCAGTCGCAACTTAATTTGCCATCCTTCTAATCCCTTTCTTTGTCTTAACCCAATACCTTCTGTACACCGTTTAGGCTAACTGGTTTTCTTCATTCCCTACCGGTCGGCACCAGCCTAAGGTTTGGAAGATGACTATCCAATTTGCGTAATAGGTGTACTATCTCCTAAACCAAGGAGTACCCGCAACCTGAGAGAAGGTAAAAGGAAAAGACAACTGAATAGTCCTATCCGTTTTCTCCAGAACCGGAAACCATCCTCGAATAAATTCCTTCGAGTTCGTATATAACTATACGATGGTATTGTCCAATGGAAGTGGACGTTCGTAGTAATACGGGGTGTCCTGGAGAAAAGGGTAAAAGTAGGAGTGGCAATGAGGTTAGCAACTCTGACAATCTAAAAGCCAGTGTTAAAGAAGGTTCGGTTAACTTGGTCACTGAGTCATAGTCTTAGGGTCGGGTCAATGGTCGCTGCCAAAGAGAGAGAGAAAAGAAACACTCAGCGTGCACTCTAACCTAGATCAGAATGGTTACCAATTTATCTAATCAGGAAACCTCCCACTGTCACCTCAAATTCTCCTCCAAACCTGAAAGAAGAATTAGTCGGGGTCACTCGAGGAGTAAACTAACTCATCAGTGGGAATCGGGATCCAACTATCATCGCATGATAACGTGACGGAATCCGCTCACGTCATCACACTCCAGAAGGTATGCGCATATCTGGCAAGTTTCAGTTTCTTTAGAAACTCCCGATGTGATTTCTGCCCTATGCACTTATGACCTTGACTTTGGCCAACATATCATAAGTCACATGTCAAGTTCTACCCGTCATTCTCCAGGTTAATTTGAGCACACCCGTACATACCCTTGACATTGGCCAAAATAGTAGTACGACTGCCCCAAACCAACGCATCTATCTATGCTGCATACGAATACCCAATAGCTACCAATCACTGTGCCTTGACTTTGGCCAACATACACAGCTTGACTACTATTGACCACCCATATGAAACGACGGAGGGCTACGAATGGTTTCTGGCGAAAATCATTTACGTAATGAACTTGATATCGTTGAAGGAACTGATAGCTTTTTGAAAATATAGTGACGAAAACCATTGCTAAAGAGGCCACTCCTGGTGAAGGGATCTCGGCTCTTTCCTCGTAGAATGAGGTGCAGGATATTCCAACTGAATACCACGGTGCAAAGAAAAAGCAATCGTCTATAGTGAAGTTATTGCCCTGACGCAAACTTTTTGTCCAAGGGGTCACTCCCGGTGCAGAGATCTCGGCCCTTGCCTCGTCGACTGAGGAGCAGGAGATTCCAAATGAATACCACGATGCAAAACAAAAGAGAACGTCCTTACAATAACAGCTTTTTGAAAAGTGTTCCAACAAATCAGAATAGGTTTGTTTTTAACTTGCATTGATCCGAATCAATGCAGTCCCATCAATTGATCATACCACAAAGAACGAAAATATATTGATGTACGTATATGCCATCCGCATTCGCCACTGGGTCCCGTCATTACCCGTTAGGTTAGCTAACTAACGACAGAGTGGGGACTGGACTAGCACGGATGCAAAACATAAACAACATCTACTAATATATATATCAATATATAATATTTCGCTCAAGGCGTGATAAAAAATGCAACATCACAGAAATGTACAGCATCACAGAACAATACAGATATCTGGGAGCCCCAGGTTTCACAGAGCCACTACCGAAACCCGACGTTCCCCTGGTCGTGTTGATAGCCTGTGCAATGGAATCCTAGACCACTACGGGCGCGGCATGTTACCCGCTAGAACCTGAAGCGAGGCAGCCCCCTTCAGCAACGTGAATGGACCACCCGGCACTTCACGGAATCCGGTAACTTGGGCACCCCTCCTGGGTCAACCTGTACCCCCTACGAGTGCGGAGAATAGCCCGCCAATTCTAGAGTGAAGCCCCCTCCGTCTCAATGCCTTGAGATGCGGGCTTGTTTCCCTCTAGAACCCGACTATCCGTGCACCCCACCTTGGGGTAATCCTAGTACAGAAAGTAAAATATACATAACGGGTACATCGACCGCAACCTGGTCGTGCCCCAAAATAATAATACAAACAGGCAGTGACGGCGGTCCACATGTAGGATGCTCGCCCCACAATATCAAATGTACATAATACAACAACAAACTGTACTAGCATTGCAACCAGGCTATCCCCCACGACCAATCTGCAACATCACAGCATAACACAGAACATCAACGTGAAAGTCACGTTCGCAAATCCATCTAACAGAGCTATAGTAGTTAGACATGATTTACCGATCAAGTAACATTCACGGTCGCAAATATAATGTAAATACTGTCAACGAATGTGTTTAAAATATCCGATCGATCAAATTTTACCAAGTGGGCCCCCAAGTACTACTGTAGCACATCAAGAAATTCTGGGCCCAAAAATAACATTCCAGAAACCACATTTTCAAGTCTGGAGGCCTCTGTAAAAAATTGATGGACTGATCTGTCAAAACAGCGGCGGAACCGCGGCCCAAGCATGGGTATGGCCACGGTTCCGCGGTAGAATAATGAGATCTCGCGACCAAATTATTACAGGAGGCTTATGTTTCCCTGCACTGTGTTCTGAGACAACCTGAAAAAATTTTGGAGTCCAAAAAATTTCGACATAAACTGATGCTATTCGAAAATGCGGTTTTGGAATTTTTGATCGAACAGAAATGTAAACACATTAGACAAAACTAGACTATGTTAATGGCGAGGCTCTGATACCACTGTAAGTGCACGATGGCGTCCCGGCCGTCAATCCGACGCCGGAATGCGGAAGCGGTGATTTACTTTAACTTATCAAACCGGAACTACCACACACTATAAACCCAGATAGTGACATTAAACTAGTCTTAGCTAACTACAAGATGGGGAAGAGAGATATACCGAGCGATCCGTGTCCTCCGGTCTTCTCGCCGTCATACCGATCTCCCGCGGAATCTCCAGTCTCCTCCTCGTCGACGGAAGGGCACCACGTCGCCGGCTTCTTTTACGGGCTCCCACCTCTATACCGAGGCAACTCGGGCACGAAGCTGGCTAGTCAACGTGCCAAATATTTGCTGTAGAATAGTGTAGAACTCTGTCTCATTTGGGGTTGTAGGAGGTTGCCATTTTGGTGGAGGTAATGAACTAAGAACTTTTGGAGATCAACTTGGGAATTTTTGTAGCATGAATTGAACAAAAAATCTCCAACTCAAAATTTGGACAGCCCCTCATTTGCTTGGCCGACCATGGCTTGGAATGGGAGAGGGGAGAATGAGAGAGGAAGTGAGTGAGAGGAATGGTATGTGATCATGCAAGAAAGTGAAAAGCTCATCATGATGAATAATCATCACATAAAACCAGCACTCCAAATCAACCATCATCAACAACCATGATCACACAAAAGTCAAGCCATGATGGATAAATCAAGTCAATGGATGGTGCATCATCATGATCCAATAATATGCAAAGACCCCCTTCCAAATTACTTATTTACACAAATGCAAATAAGCCCTCCTCCACCAATCTTCGGCCAATGAAAGATACAAAGAAATATGGCCGAAACGGAAAGCAAACTGACAACTCCAGAAAACTGGTCCCGTAATAAATTACAGGAAATCCCCGCTACTGTGTATACACACCCTCATTTTTATTCCAACCGAAATACAAATGCAATGAGACAAAATCTACACTGTACTATACTAGGATCTGGCTTAAACCAAAGCCGGCTAGTATTATCCAACCGATCGTGATCCGTGCAATACCGCACGTATCTGGTCGAACCCTGCCATATATCTATACGGCCTCTAGTACTAGCCGTCCGATCCTGATCCGTGCAATACCGCATGAATCTGATCGAACCCTGCCATAGCTCCATACGGCCTCTACTGCGTTTCGCCCAAAACGTGAGTAACTGAATGTGGGGGACTCTAAAGACTCGTCAATACTATGGCTGTGGATTTAACCACTAGCACGCCAGAGGTATTAGCCATACGTGACGGGCCACCAGCTATTGACCAAAAGGGACGTCGATGAGCGAACTCATCCTGACACCCTACAAGCCTGTCAGTGACAATATCCGTACAGTCCGGTTCGTTCGTCTATGAGCATCGCATGGTGGGCCTAGGGGGTTGGTAAAAGACAGACCCCCAATAGCGGTACATGTCGTGTCAGAGATCAGCCTAGAACACCCTGAGATACTACTGGAATACCTACCTGTAAATCTCCTGCCTTGGCCAAGGACTTTTCATGTTCTGGCTCTCTAAGACACAGCTCGACCTCACCCCCAATACCAGGAGAGACGAACCCCCGAAGATCCGCTCACTGCCTCCATGTGGCTCGGGACTGTACCCAACTAAAACCTGTTTGCACGTCTCCTTTGAGCGTGGTAGGGCAGTGATCAAAGTACAGTGGGAACTCACACGAGAAAAATGACGATCCTCAGGTCGATGAACTAACCTGTACACATGTCACCAGGGAACTGCTATCTAACGTCAGGTATAAGACCAACTAGCATGTTCCCGGTGAGTCCTGTCCGGTGTACTCAAAACCCAATGAGCACCTGTATACATCTTAGGTGATCCAACGGACACCAGTGGCTTGTGAGTCCGGCCACCGCCCCTCGTCGAGGTCTCGACTATATACACTAGTCTACTTTGGAGTATCGATGCCCTGTCTCGAAACTCCCACGACTAGGGACCTTTTAAGGATGTGCTTATAGACTACCAGCTCCCACGTATATGATCGCCCTCATACTGCTAGCAGCCAAGCATGAATCCTAGGGGCTTTATCAACGTGCAATAATGACCAGTAAGGTCACCTAAAGTACTACACGATGATAAAGGTAAACCAGATAGCATACTATCATCTTGAGTAAGACTGTCCTACCGGAATAGGTCCTCCCTCAATCATTGCAATCACGTGCCTGTGATACAATAATTGACTCTGATGGCACTATCTCCAACAATATACGTGGGAGCTGGGTTTTATAAGCACATCCTTAAACGGTCCCTAGTCGTGGGAGTTTCGAGACAGGGCATCGATACTCCAGAGTAGACCAGTGTATACAGTCGAGACCCCGACGAGGGGCGGTGGCCGGTCTCACAAGCCACTGGTGTCAGTTGGATCACCTAAGATGTATACAGGTGCTCATTCGGTTATGAGTACACTGGACAGGACTCGCCGAGAACATGCTAGTTGGTCTTATACCTGACGTCAGATAGCAGTTTCCTGGTGACATGTGTACATGTTAGTTCATCGACTTGAGGATCATCATTTGTCTCGTGTGAGTTCCCACTGTACTTTGATTACTACCCTACCACGCTCAAAGGAGACGTGCAAACAGGTTTTAGTTCGGTACAGACCCGAGCCACATGGAGGCAGTGAGTGGATCTTCGGGGATTCGTCTCTTCCGGTATTGGGGGTGAGGTCGCGCTGTGTCTAGGAGAGCCAGAACATGAAAAGTCCTTGGCCAAGGCAGGAGATTTAATGGTAGGTATTCCAGTATTATCTCAGGGTGTTCTGGACTACATTCCAACATGACTTGTACCGCTTTTGGGGGTCTGACTTTCACCAACCCCTTAGGCCCGCCATGCGATGCTCATAGACGAACGGACCAGACTGTACGAAGATTGTCACTGACAGGCTCAGTAGGGTGTCAGGATGAGTTCGCTCATCGACGTCCCTTTTGGTCAATACCTGGTAGTCCGTCACGTATAGGCTAATACCTCTGACGTGCTAGTGGTTAAATCCACAACCAAGGTGTTGACGAGTCTTTAGAGTCCCCCACAGACCAGTTTCTCAAGTTTCGGGCGAAACGCTGTAGAGGATGTTTGGAGATATGGCTGGGTTCGATCAGATACGTGCGGTATTGCAAGGATCATGATCGGACAGATAATACTAGCGGGCTTTGGTTTAAGCCGGATCCTAGTATTTTATAGTGTAGATTTTGTCTCTTTGCATTTGTATTCATTAGGAATACAAATGCGGGCGTGTATATGCAGTCGCGGCGTTTTCCTGTAAATTATTACGGGATTAGTTTTCTGAAGTTGCCAGTTTGCATTCCGTTCCGGCCAGTTTTCCTTTGTTCCTTCACGGCCGGATTTTTCTGATGGAGGGGCTAATTTGCAAGTTTGCAAATTAGCTATTGTGGAGGGTTTATTTGGATATGGAAAGATTATGATTGCATCTTTTCTTTTCATGCATCATTTCTTTTGCATTAAATGAGATTGGAAAGGATTAGAAATTGATTTGATTTTGTTATCATCATATTTGGTTGTGGTCACCCTTTTGCTTTTCCTACTCTCACCACCCTTCATGTTTTTATTCCATCCACCATTTGATCATGGGGGCCGTCCACTTTGAGGAGAGGAGAGGTTTCATTTTTTGGTGAGGGAAATTGATTCATCTTTTCTTTGCTTGCTTGCTAAATTCCTAACACCTCTCCAAAGTTCATAGTTTCATTCCTCCATCAAAGGCAACTTCACCCCATTGAGACAAATTGATTCTACACTAGCCTATAGCATTTCTTGGGCACGTCGGCTTGCCAACTTTTTGCCCGAGTTGCCTCGATCCAGAGGTGGGATCCCGTAAAAGAACCCGGCGATGTGGTGCCCGTTTCGACGAGGAGGCGACGACCGGAGATTCCGCGAGGAGATCGGTGTGGAGGTGAAGACCGAAGGACACGGATCGCTTGGTATTGCTTCTCTACTCTTATTCTAGTTTGCTAGAGTTAGGTTAATGGCCCGATCCGGGTTTTTACTGCGCGGTGGTGCCGATTTTCTAGTTTGAAAAGTTTTTCGTTTCCGCATTCCGGCGTCGGATTGACGGTCGGGGCGCCGCCATGCACTTACACACATGACTCTTAACTAAGGTCAACAAAGTCACATGACTGCCCAAACTAATCGCATTATATGCTATATAGGAAGACAACACTTAGCTACCGTACACTGAGCCTTGACTATGGTCAACAAACACAGCACGAATACTAAGTACTCTACTTCCTAAAATGACGGAGGGTTGCGGATGGTTTTTAAGAAAACCTTTAACGCTTTGAACTTGATCTCGCTGCAGAATCAAATGGTTTTAAATGGAGTGTTTTTGAGTATTTTGCTAGTTTCCCTAAAGAGGTCACTCCTGGTGAAGGGATCTCGGCTCTTTCCACGTCAAATGAGGTGCAGGATATTCACAATACCACTATGCAAAGCAAGAACTATAAAAGCAATCAAAAGACAAACCGAAGGTTGTAGCATCTGCTAGTTATTGCTAAAGTGGTCACTCCCGGTGAAGGGATCTCGGCTCTTTCCTTATCGAATAAGGTGCTGGATGTTCTACAAAGAACAACGCTATGCAAATCAACAACTAGAGCTACCTAATTTTTTGAAATTCGATTCCACAACATCTTTGAGTTTTATTTTCCTTCATTAATTTCATTAATGAATGTCCCATCATTTAAGTCCACCTAAACATCATAGATAAATACAACGTACACTTATGCCATCCGCATTCGCCTCGATGTCCCATCTGCAACGTTTGGTTAGGTAACTAACGGCAGAGCGGGATAGGGCTAGCGCAGGTGTAAAACATAAGCAACGTCTATATAATATATCATATATACTATATACAGTATCTATCTGAACATATCACATGATCACATCACAGATAACGCAGAAGAAAATATCATATGAAATATTGGATATACTAGGACGTCCGTGTTTTATTTTGAGCCTATATAGAACACGGATTCCACGGTCGTGATGAATAGCCAATCCCACACCCCTAGACCCCTACGAGAGCGGCAAGCAACCCTACCAATTCTAGAGTTAGGAGACCCGGACTCGACTCCTCGAGATGGTCTCCCACTGGACCCTAGAACCCGGTTACTTGTGCTCCCCTCCTTGGGTCTATCCTAATGCGGAATAGTAAATAATATACAATGGTGACATCATCCTCAGCCCGGAAGTGCCCCAATAAAAGAATATTACAAACAATGAATTTTACATGAATGAAAAAGAAAAACTCTCATCTCACATAAAAAAAACCAGGCTATTCAAACACGATGATCCAATATAACATATCCAGCAACACATAACATCACATGTCATCAACGAAAGTAAATATGCTTATCCCAAGTATCGTTGATGTAAGTGCACGGCGGCGCCCCGGCCGTCAATCCGACGCCGGAGTGCGGAAACGATGCTTTTCTTTAAGTTTTTAAACCGGCACCACCGCGCATTTTAAACCCGGATCGGGCCATTAAACTAGTCCTGGCTATCTATAGAACGGGTAGAGAGATATACCGAGCAATCCGTGTCCTTCGGTCTTCTCGTTGTCGTCCCGATCTCCCCGCGGAATCTCCGGTCTTTATCTCCTCGCCGGAAGGGCACCACGTCGCCGGCTTCTTTTACGGGCTCCCACCTCTGGACCGAAGCAACTCGGGCACGAAGTTGGCGAGCCGACATGCCCAAGGATGCTGTAGGTTAACTGTATAATACTTTGTCTCTTGGGGTTTGTATGGAGTTGCCATTTTGGTGGAGGTCCAGAGATATACACTTGGAGATGAGCAATATGAATTTTTCAAGCCAAAATGGGACCAATTTCTCTCTTGAAATTTTTGGACAGCCCCCACAAAAATTTGGACGGCCTTGGCTTGGTGAGAGTGATAGGAGTGATAGTGGCAAAAAGAATATGGGTGTCTCCAATAATCAAGAGAGAGAAAGGGTTATTATTAACAAAAGAAATGATCACAAACTAATCCAAACACTCCATCAACCACAACCCTCCATCATCACCAAACATCATCATCAAGCATGATGACTCCAAAAGTAAACAATGATGAATAAGAAAGTCAAGCAATGTTTATCCAAGGAAAGTCAAATTATGGTGCAACCATCATGAAGCAAGAATATGCAAAGACAACCCTTCAAATTGCTAATTTGCACAAATGCAAATAAGCCCTCCTCCACCAATTTCCGGCCAAGGAAAGATACAAAGAAAATGGCCGAAACGCAAAACAAACTGGCAACTCCAAAAAAATAATCCCGTAATAAATTACAGGAAAACCCCTCTACTGTATATACATACCCGCATTTGTATTCCGACCGAAATACAAATGCAATGAGACAAATCTACACTGTACAATACTAGGATCCTTCTTAAACCAAAGCCCGCTAGTATTATCCGTCCGATCACGATCTGTGCAATATCGCATGTATCTGATTGAACCCTGCCATATCTCCATACAGCCTCTACAGCGTTTCGCCCGAAACTTGAGTAACTGGTTTGTGGGGGACTCTAAAGACTCGTCAATACTATGGCTGTGTATTTAACCACCAGCACTTCAGAGGTATTAGCCATACGTGACGGGCTACCATCTATTGACCAAAAGGGACGTCGATGCGCGAACTCATCCTGACACCTTACTGAGCCTGTCAGTGACAATATCCATACAGTCCGGTGCGTTCCTCTATGAGCATCGCATGGCAGGCCTAGGGGGTTGGTAAATGTCAGACCCACAAAAGCGGTACAAGTCGTGTCGGAGTGTAGCCCAGCACACCCTGAGATACTACTGGAATACCTACCAGTAAATCTCCTGCCTCGGCCGAGGGCTTTGTGTAATGGCTCTCCAAGACACAGCGTGACCTCACCCCCAATACCGGGAGAGACGAACCCCTACAGATCCGCTCACTGCCTCCATTTGGCTCGGGACTGTACCCAACTAAAACCTGTTTGCATGTCTCCTTTGACCGTGGTAGGGCAGTAATCAATGTACAGTGGGAACTCACACGAGACAAATGACGATCTCAGGTCGATGAACTAACCTATACACATGTCACCAGGGGACTGCTATCTGACGTAAGGTATAAGACCAACTAGCATGTTCCCGGCGAGTCCTGTCCGGTGTACTCGTAACCCAATGAGCACCTGTATACATCATAGGTGAACCAACTGACACCAGTGGCTTGTGAGACCGGCCACCGCCCCTCGTCAGGGTCTCGACTGTTAGTGTATATGCCCTAGAGGCCATTACTGTATCATACTAGTTTGTATATTACTTAATTGAAGCTTGGGATATTCACCTTGTATATACAATCTTGCTCAAAATAGTAGTATGCTACTTGGTTTGTTTCTACTTCAATGTGTACATGTGTTTATTTTTAGTATATCACCTATACACATTAGTGGAGCCCTTAGGATCTTTTCTTGATTACCAGTGATGTGATGGCAGTCACACTAGTGGGGCTGGGTAATCTATAAGCACATCCTTATGCAGGTCCCTAGTCGCAGGACTATCGAGACAGGGCATCGATACTCCGGAGTAGACTAGCGCATGCGCTTCTCATCCCAGTGTGGGAGACGGTCTGTCCCACAGCCGTCAGTATGTCGTACTTGAGATAGTATGCGGGTGCTCGTTAGGTTACGGGTACACTGGACAGGACTCGTCGGGAACTGACTAGTTGGTATTATGCTTATCGTCAGTTATCAGTTCCCAGGTGACATGAGTACAGCTTAGTCCGCTGACTTGACACTGTCGCTTCGCCTCGAGCGTGTTCCCAATGCACTTTGATTACTACCCTACCACGGCTCAAAGGAGTCGTGTAAACAGGTAGTAGTTGGGTGCAGTCCCGAAGCACTTGGAGGAAGTGACGGTTAGACAGGATTCGTCTCTCCCGGTATTGGGGGTTGACATCGCGCTGTGTCTAGGAGAGCCATTACATGAGTAGTCCCTGGCCAGGGCAAACGAGATATACTGGTAGGCTTCCAGTGTTATCTCAGGGTGTTTTGGGCTTCACTCCGACACGATTTGTACCGCTATTGGGGGACTGACGTTTACCGCCCCCTAGGCCCGCCATGCGATGTATCAGACGAACAGACCGGACTGTACGGAGAATGTCACATTCAGGCTCAGTAGGAGTTCAGATGGGTTTCACCTCGTCGGTCTTCTTGTCGGCATCTACCTGGGGACCGTTATGCACAGCTAGTGCCGCTTGCGGTCTGTGGTTAAACCCACTGCCAGCGTAGTGTCGAGTCTTTAGAGTCCCACACAGAAAGCTATTCGCCTTTAGGCAAAAGAGTAGAGGTCGCATGGTTTTGCGACAGGTCGCATGGTTTTGCGGCAGGGTTCGGTCGCATCCGTGCACTTGTGCACGTACAGTGTCCGGACAGTTTACACTGGCGGGCTTTGGTTTAAGCCAGATCCTAGTGTACCTTTTTGGGATTGGTTTTATCCAGTATGCATTCGTGCTCCTCGGAACACGGATGCGGGTGTGTATGCACAGTTGACGGAGAGACAGAGGCAGAGGATTCTCATTATAGTTGTTGACCGTTGACAGTTGACTATTGACTTTTTGCTCAACCCTAATGAGAATATGATATGTGATTAACAATTATATTAATTAAGTGTTATGGTGACATGGTTGTTGAGGGATTAACTTTGTTGACTTGTTGACTTTGTTGACCGGTTGACTAGGCTTGACTAGTTCACCATCATGATAACTATAGCTATCATTTCATGGTAAAGACTTTTGCTTGCTTGCTCTTTTGTGCAAAATGAGTGCATGAAATGATATGGCTATGGTTGCTTAAACCATCACATAATACTTGATTGATATGAGGTGTTATGATTGTTTTGGATTATGAGAGCCAAATGAGAAAAGTCTTCTCTCATTCTTTCATGCTCACTCTCTCTCTTGTTCTTGAGCTCTCATCTCCTCCTCTTGCTCTCCCTCTCTTGACTCTATGGTTCACTTGTCTAATGAGTTGAGAACCAAGAACCATAGATAAAATCCCATACAAACTCTTCTCTACTCACTCTAGTTCACAAGGTTTATCAAACCGAGTGAACTAGTTTCTTTAAAGTTCGAAGAAGGACCCAAAGGTTGAAGCTTTCAGGTGGATCTATCTTCGGCGCAAGGAGATGACGGGGAGAAGCCGATTCGGACGACCGTCGAAGCTTGAAGACGAGGGAGTTCGAGAAAAAGAAAGGTATAACCCCCTAACCGAGTAGTTAGCAACTCGTAGTTAGGTTGTTAGTTAGATATTTAACAAAGATCCGGGTTTTAAGTCCATGTTACCACCTCTAAGAAAATCGTTTTTTATCAAATTCCGCATGCCCGAAAGTACCGGGAGAGGTAGCATGGACTTACATCGACTGTATACACTAGTCTACTCTGGAGTATCGATACCCTATCTCGAAACTCCCACGACTAGGGACCTTTTAAGGATGTGCTTATAGACTACCAGCTCCTACGTATATGATCGCCTCATACTGCCGGCTGTCAAGCAAGAATCCTAGGGGCTCTATCAACGTGCAATAGTGACATGTAAGGCCACCTAAAGCAGTACACGATGATAAAGGTAAACCAGATAGCATACTATCATCTTGAGTAAGACTGTAGGTCCTCCCTCAATCATTGTAATCACGTGCATGTGATCCAATAATTGACTCTGAGGGCACTATGTCCAACAATCTCCCACTAGCACTCAGGGCTAATTATTACGATGTCGCATACTCACAGCCCGTGTGATACCGAACACCCAACTCCTCTACTAATCAGTCTCACAAAACCCGTTTGCGAAACTATTGCGTTCGAGGAATAGCCTCAGTGAGTGGATCCGCCTTGATGTTTCTTTCTATATCTCTCTATATCTCAAGTTCGCGGAGAAAACCTTCTCTCGAAATGAGCAATACCTGTCTTAGAATGTGTCTGGATGTCTGATAGGACATAGCTCATAAATGAACTGCAAATCCAAACTTCTTAGACAGTATCGTCTACTGAACTTAATCAGTATCCTGCGCCATGCCTCCCTAAGTATCGCCTTGGACCACCTGTCCAAAATACTGCCCCTCGTCAGAAGGAAAACTATAACTCTGACAACCTCCCTGTCGTCCAGGTCACCTTGGAAGCCTGGAGTGATAACTATCTCCTAAATGAGGCTGTTGTTATCATACCCCTAGAACATCCCCTTATGTTCTAAAACTGCTTCCGATTGTTTTTCCAGGATTGGATCAATATCGGCTTATTGCATCTACTGCAAAAACAACATCTAGTGTGGTACTCGACGTCTCATGATTGACTCAATTGCTTAAGCAAGTGATCTGCCAATCATGCACATCCCTCTCCACTTTAGTCTGTAAGACATCTTTAGAGAGGGTGACTCCATCACCTGCAGGTACACCACCATGCCAGGAATCGTCCATTCTGAAGCACCTCTAGAATGCCGTCTAAGTACCCTGATTGGGAAACTACCCAAATCTAGATCTAAAACCATAGATCAAGTAACCAGAATGTCTGATATAATGTCCAAGTCCCATGTGGAGAAACCACTGTGTGACAACTAAAGTATAACCGATCATAGTATTGGAATATCACTTCCTACTCTGTGTATGTCATCCAAACACCAGGACATCACACCCTACTATCTTCTCAACAGATCCATCCCCTATTCTGATGAAGTCAAAACTATGACTGTCACATCAGAAATAATTGATCTATCTCCGCTATATCTGCTTAATCCATAAAAAGACAAAAGCTACCTGTCCACCAATGCTTCCGTTGCTCCCACTAACTATGACAACCCTTTGGCAGAGTCATATAGACGTACACTTCTAAAGCTATTTTAGAACGACGCTATACTCATCCTCCTGCCAGGCCTCGCAGCCTGGAACAACAGCAATGGCAAGTATGGGTAAACAAGAACCACCCTGTCACCGTCCTTGAGGCTACTGGAGTACCTCTTGGGTGCCTGAGGTTACCCACCGTATCTGCGGAGTGGCCAATGGAATGTCAAGCCAGATTGAATCTTTAGGTTCTTATCAAATTTTTAGTAATCGTTTGCGGTTCTGGAATTACTTCCAGTTCTACCATACTCCCACTACTGTTTTCTGAAAAAATCCATTTTTGTTAAAACTGTGGCGAGTCTAGAACAATATCACTATCGATCTTCCAGATGGTAGAGAGTCAACCCTCGTCATAGCCTGGGTCAACCCACAAGCAGCCATTAAAGAAACACGCCTTGAGTTATCCAGAGTCTGGTTTTAAGCATGAGCCAGACAACTCCCCGTACCTTAACATCGTCAAGATATTAACTGTTCTATATCCAATACAGAAACAGAGGCACTGATTTAATTTAACGAGATTCAAATCATGCAGCTGTCTCCAGTGCATGTCAACTAAATGGAGAGAGGCCGATCGGCATTACTTAACTTAGGAGTGCTTCCAATTATGAGCAACCTGAAAAGGAAGCAATTTCTCTTAATCATTACTATCAACTGAATACCATACACAAGTATCTACATCTTCGATCACTTTGAAGAATCCCGATACTTGCAATACCTGGTTCTTTACTTTATTCATTTATCTATAACTTCTCAAAATTCGGACCTTGCATTTCAACGAAACACTTGTCGAAAAACTAGAGAAATCATAAGTAAACTGAATATAGTACGAGGACCAACCCCTCTGTCCTCATGGACGCTGGACAACATACAATACTCTGTATAAGTCCCTTGAGTCTAATAACTCATTCGCTGAGTGCCGTATGTTGAAAACTGTACTATTGTTATGAAGAATTACACCGCTGTTTCATGCTCCTTACCTAACCATCCACTGATATAGGTAAATGTCATAGACATAATTTCAAAAAGGTATATCTCACTCTATAAAAATAGACGTACAGATATATCAATTTGAAATTGGTGCATAACAGCGGATATTCAAAACCAAATATTTGTCGTCCGGCAAACTACCCACGTGACTTCCTCAAATATCACCGATTACAACGAATCCCAATATAATGAGGATGATCACACAATTCCCAATAACTTACTCCCACTCATCATCTGTAATACCATACAGATGTGAGAATCATACCTGGTAAATACATACCCTGGAGTAAGTATCTAATCGGGAAATCAGTTTTCCTTTAACAGAACACAGTGAAATTGAAACATTGAAATGTTTCAATGGGGTATCCCGGTATTCCTAGTAATGCCTCTTCCATTATCCAGATTCATAACTGTAACCGTATAATTCTATGCCATCTCTCCAAATCCCTTTATATGTCTTTAGTCATTACCTTGTGTACACCCTTTTAGGACAAATGGTTTTCTTCCTTCCCTACCGTTCGGCACCAGCCTATTGTTTGGAAGAAGACTATCCAATAAGCATAATGGGTGTACTATCCTAATCTTAGGAGCACTCATATTGCAAGAGAAGGTGAAGATAAAAGACTACCGAATAAACCTTATTCCTATTTCTCCTCAACCAGAATCCATCCTCGAACTGGAACAAGTTCCTTTCGAGTTCGTATATAACCATACGATGGAGTATCCAATAAACTGTGGATCCTCACAGTGATACGGAGTGTCCTGGATAAATACAAAGGTGATTTAGGAATGGCGAAGAAATACTAGGTTTGGTCGTGAATAGCAGTCGCAATTTACTTTTCCCTCTTACTAATCCCTTGATATGTCTTTACTTAATACCTTTTGTACACCATCGTTAGGCTAATTGGTTTTCTTCATTCCCTACCGGTCACCACCTGCCTATGGTTTAGAAGAAGACTATCCAATTTGCGCAATAGTTGTACTATCTCCTAAACCAAGGAGTGCTCGCAACCTGAGAGAAGGTAAAAGGAAAAGACAGCTGAATAGTGCTATTCGTTTTCTCCAGAACCGGAAACCATCCTCGAATAAATTCCTTCGAGTTCGTATCTAACCATACGATGGTTTTGTCCAATGGAAGTGGACGTTCGTAGTAATATGAGTGTCCTGGAGAAAAGGGTAAAAGTAGGAGTGGCGATGAGGTTTGCAACTCTGACAATCCAAAAGCCAGTGTTTTAGAAGGTTCGGTCAACTTGGTCTCTGAGTCATAGTCTTAGGGTCGGGTCAATGGTCGCTGCCAAAAAGTGAGAGAAAAGAAACACTCAGCGTGCACTCTAACCTAGATCAGAATGGTTATCACTTTATCTAATCTGGAAACCTCCCACTGTACCGTCAAATTCTCCTCCAAACCTGAAAGAAGAATTAGTCGGGATCACCCGAGGAGTAAACAAACACATCAGTGGGAATCGGGATCCAACTATCATCGCATGATAATGTGACGGAATCCTCTCACGTTATCACACTCTAGAAGATATGCGCATATCTGGAAAGTTTCAGTTTCTTTAGAAACTCCCGATGGGATTTTTGCCCATGCTCTTATGACTTTGGCGTGAGGTCAAAATATCATAAGTCACATGTCAAGTTCTGCCCATCATTATCCAAGTTAATTTGAACCCACCCGTACAAACCCTTGACGTAGGCCAAAATATTAGTACGACTGACCCAAACCAACGCATCTATCTATGCTACAGATAAATATCCGGCAGCTACCAATCACTATGCCTTGGCGTGAGGTCAAAATACATATCTTGAATACTACCGAATATTTAACCGAAATGATGGAGGGCTACGAATGGTTTCTGGCGAAAACCTTTAACGTAATGAACTTGATATCGTTGAAGGAACCGGATAGCTTTTAAAAATATAGTGACGAAAATCTTTGCTAAAGAGGTCACTCCCAGTGAAGGGATCCCGGCTCTTTCCCCGTAGAACGAGGTGCAGGATATTCCAACTGAATACCACGATGCAAAGCAAAAGTAAACGACACTAGTGAAGTTATTGCCCTGACGCAAACTTCTGTCCAAGGGGTCGCTCCTGGTGAAGGGATCTCGGCCCTTGCCTCGTCGACTGAGGAGCAGGATATTCCAACTGAATACCACGATACAAAACAAAAGTGAACATCCTAGCAATAACAGCTTTTTGAAAAATGTTCCAACAACATCATAAAAGGTTTGTTTAGCTTGCATTGATCCGAATCAACGCAGTCCCATCAATTGATCACACCAATAAAGAACGAAAATAATGATGTACGTATATGCCATCCACATTCGCCACTGGGTCCCGTCATTACCCGTTAGGTTACTTAACTAACGACAAAGCGGGGACTCGACTAGCACGGATGCAAAACATATACAACATCTACTAGTATATATATCAATATATAATATTTCGCTCAAGGCGTGATAAAATGCAAAATCACAGAAATGTAATAAGCATCATAGAACAATTCTGATATCTGAGATCCCCGGGTTTCAAAGAGCCGCTACTGAAACCAGATGTTCCCCTGGTCGTGTGGATAGCCTTTGTAATGAAATCCTATACCCCTACGGGCACGGCAAGTTACCAGCCAAAACCTGAAGTGAGGCAGCCCCCTTCAGCAACGTGAATGGACCACCCATCACTTTACGGAATCCGGTAACTTGGGCACCCCTCCTGGGTCAACCTGTGCCCCCTACGAGTGCGGCGAATAGCCCGCCAATTCTAGAGTGAAGCCCCCTCCGTCTCAATGCCATGAGATGCAGGCTTGTTTCCCTCTAGAACCCGGCTATCCATGCACCCCACCTTGGGGTAATCCTAGTACAGAAAGTAAAATATACATACAACGAGTACATCGACCTCACCCCGGTCGTGCCCCAAAAGAATAATATACAATCAGGCAGTGACGGCAGTCCATATGTCGGACACTCGCCCCGCAATATCAAATGTACATAATAAAACAAAACTGTACTACCATTGCATCCAGGCTATCCCCCACGACCAATCCGCAACATCACAGCACAACACAGAACATCAACGTGAATGTCACGTTCGGAAACCGTCTAACCGATCTATAGCAGTTAGACAGTATTTACCGATCGAGTGACATTCACGTTCGCAGATATAATGTAAATACTGTGAACAAATGTGTTTAAAATTTTCGATCAATCAAATATACCCAAGTGGGCCCCAAGCACTATTGTAGCACTCACAGAAAATCTGGGCCCAAAAAGAATGTTCCAAAAACCCTATTTTCAAGTCCGAAGATCTCTGTGAAAATTTGGTCCAATGAACAGTCAATACTGCGGCGGAACCGCGGCCAATGCGTGGGTTTGGCCGCGGTTCCGCGGTCATATGGTGACTTCACGCGACCAATTTTTCTCAGACTGCTTAGAATTCCCTGCACATGTTTCTGAAACGTACCGAAAAGTTTTTGGAGCTAAAAAAAATTTGGACAGAAACTGATGCAAATGAAAATACGGTTTTTGGAAAATCCGATCGATCGAACTTGTAAACACGTTAGCGCAAAGATAGACTAGGTTAATGGCGTGGCTCTAATACCATGTAAGTGCACGGCGGCGCCCCGGCCGTCAATCCGACGCTGGAGTGCGGAAACGATGATTTTCTTTAACTTTTTAAACCGGCACCACCGCGCATTTTAAACCCGGATCGGGCCATTAAACTACTCCTAGCTATCTATAGAACGGGTAGAAAGATATACCGAGCGATCCGTGTCCTTCGGTCTTCTCGTCGTCGTCCCGATCTCCCAGCGGAATCTCCGGTCTTCATCCCCTCGCCGGAAGGGCACCATGTCGCCGGCTTCTTTTACGGGCTCCCACCTCTGGACAGAGGCAACTCGGGTATGAAGTTGGCGAGCCGACGTGCCCAAGGATGTTGTAGGTTAACTGTAGAATACTTTGTCTCTTGGGGTTTGTATGGAGTTGCCATTTTGGTAGAGGTCAAGAGATATACTTTTGGAGATGAGCTATTTGAATTTTTCAAGCCAAAATGAGACCAATTTCACTCTTGAAATTTTTGGACAGCTCCCACAAAAATTTGGCCGACCTTGGCTTGGTGAGAATGATAGGAGTGAGAGTTGCAAAAAGAATATGGGTGTCTCCAATAATCAAGAGAGAGAAAGGGTTATTATTAACAAAAGAAATGATCACAAACTAATCCAAACACTCCATCAACAACAACCCTCCATCATCACCAAACATCATCATCAAGCATGATGACTCCAAAAGTAAACAATGGTGAATAAGAAAGTCAAGTAATGATTATCCAAGGAAAGTCAAATGTGGGTGCAACCATCATGAAGCAATAATATGCAAAGACAACCGTCCAAATTGCTAATTTACACAAATGCAAATAAGCCCTCCTCCACCAATTTCCGGCCAAGGAAAGATACAAAG
Source organism: Agapanthus africanus (assembly GCA_030015575.1). Classification (NCBI taxonomy): domain Eukaryota; kingdom Viridiplantae; phylum Streptophyta; class Magnoliopsida; order Asparagales; family Amaryllidaceae; genus Agapanthus; species Agapanthus africanus. Next base: position 178,831,759 of record JASDDO010000031.1, on the reverse strand, counting down.
AAAATGGCCGAAACGCAAAACAAACTGGCAACTCCAAAAAACTGATCCCGTAATAAATTACAGGAAAACCCCGCTTCTGTATATACATACCCGCATTTGTATTCCGACCGAAACACAAATGTAATGAGACAAATCTACACTGTACAATACTAGGATCCGTCTTAAACCAAAGCCCGCTAGTATTATCCGTCCGATCATGATCCGTGCAATATCGCACGTATCTGATTGAACCCTGTAATATCTCCATACTGCCTCTACAGCGTTTCGCCCGAAACTTGAGTAACTGGTTTGTGGGGAAGTCTAAAGACTCGTCAATACTATGGCTGTGGATTTAACCACCGGCACTTCAGAGGTATTAGCCATACGTGACGGGCTACCAGCTATTGACCAAAAGGGATGTCGATGAGTGAACTCATCCTGACACCCTACTGAGCCTGTCAGTGACAATATCCGTACAGTCCGGTGTGTTCGTCTATGAGCATCGCATGGCGGGCCTAGGGGGTTGGTAAAAGTCAGACCCCCAAAAGCGGTACAAGTCGTGTCGGAGTGTAGTCCAGCACACCCTGAGATACTACTGGAATACCTACCAGTAAATCTCCTGCCTTGGCCTGGGGCTTTGTGTAATGGCTCTCCAAGACACAGCGCGACCTCATCCCCAATACCGGGAGAGACGAACCCCTACAGATCCGCTCACTGCCTCCATGTGGCTCGGGACTGTACCCAACTAAAACCTGTTTGCATGTCTCCTTTGAGCGTGGTAGGGCAGTAATCAATGTACAGTGGGAACTCACACGAGACAAATGACGATCTCAGGTCGATGAACTAACCTATACACATGTCACCAGGGGACTGCTATCTGACGTAAGGTATAAGACCAACTAGCATGTTCCCGGCGAGTCCTGTCCGGTGTACTCATAACCCAATGAGCACCTGTATACATCTTAGGTGAACCAACTGACACCAGTGGCTTGTAAGACCGGCCACCGCCCCTCGTCAGGGTCTCGACTGTATACACTAGCCTTGGCTTGGTGAGAATGAGGGGAGTGAGAGTGGCCAAAAGAATATGGGTGTCTCCAATAATCAAGAGAGAGAAAGGGTTATTATTAACAAAAGAAATGATCAAAAACTAATCCAAACACTCCATCAACCATAACCCTCCATCATCACCAAACATCATCATTAAGCATGATGACTCCAAATGTAAACCATGATGAATAAGAAAGTCAAGCAATGATTATCCAAGGAAAGTCAAATGCGGGTGCAACAATCATGAAGCAATAATATGCAAAGACAACCCTCCAAATTGATAATTTGCACAAATGCAAATAAGCCCTCCTCCACCAATTTCCGGCCAAGGAAAGATACAAAGAAAATGGCCGAAACGGAAAACAATCTGGCAACTCCAAAAAACTGATCCCGTAATAAATTACAGGAAAACCCCGCTACTGTATATATATACCCGCATTTGTATTCCGACCGAAATACAAATGCAATGAGACAAATCTACGGTGTACAATAGTAGGATCCGGCTTAAACCAAACCCCGCTAGTATTATCCGTCCGATCATGATCAGTGCAATACCGCACGTATCTGATTGAACCCTGTCATATCTCCATACGGCCTCTACAGCGTTTCGCCCGAAACTTGAGTAACTGGTTTGTGGGGGACTCTAAAGACTCGGCAATACTATGGCTGTGGATTTAACCACCAGCACGACAGAGGTATTATCCATACGTGACGGGCTACCTGCTATTCACCAAAAGGGACGTCGATGAGCGAACTCTTCCTGACACCCTACTGAGCCTGTCAGTGACAATATCCATACAGTCCGGTCCGTTCGTCTATGAGCATCGCATGGCGGGCCTAGAGGGTTGGTAAAACTCAGACCCCCAAAAGTGGTACAAGTCGTGTCGGAGTGTAGCACAGAACACCATGAGATACTACTGGAATACCTACCAGTAAATCTCCTGCCTCGGCCGAGGGCTTTGTGTAATGGCTCTCCTAGACACAGCGCGACCTCACCCCCAATACCGGGAGAGACGAACCCTTGTAGATCCGCTCACTGCCTCCATGTGGCTCGGGACTGTACCCAACTAAAACCTGTTTGCACGTCACCTTTGAGCGTGGTAGGGTAGTAATCAAAGTATAGTGGAAACGCACATGAGACAAATGATGATCTCAGGTCGATGAACTAACCTGTACACATGTCACCAGGGGACTGCTCTCTGACGTCAGGTATAAGACCAACTAGCATGTTCCCGCCGAGTCCTGTCCGGTGTACTCATAACCCAATTAGCACCTGTATACATCTTAGTTGAACCAACTGACACCAGTGGCTTGTGAGACCGGACACCGCCTCTCGTCGGGGTCTCGACTGTATACCCTAGTCTACTCTAGAGTATCGATGCTCTGTCTCGAAACTCCCACGACTAGGGACCTTTTAAGGATGTGCTTATAGACTACCAGCTCCCACGTATATGATCACCCTCATACTGCCGGCTGTTAAGAAAGAATCCTATGGGCTTTATCAATGTGCAATAGTGACATGTATGGTCACCTAAAGCAGCACACGATGATAAAGGTAAACCAGATAGCATACTATCATCTTGAGTAAGACTGTCTTACCGGAATAGGTCCTCCCTCAATCATTGCAATCACATGCCTGTGTTCCAATAATTGACTCTGAGGGCACTATCTCCAACAGTTGATGTATAGCAACGAAACCGGCGATAAACCACATATTACACTTACGGTCGCAGAAAAGAAAGCGTAAAACTACAACCGTTGGAATCCGCAACCTCTTTAGACATCGCATGCCTAATCAAATGAATTTCTTAGACATCAAATGCCTAACTATTATAAACCCCGCATTTTAGTCTCATCATCGAAAACACATTTCAATATCTAGTCGGGCAATTCAACAAGATTCCCGACATCCTGATCGAATGCTCGTGGCAAACTTTAGTAGACGGCCGCACCCCCGGATGCCGTCGACGAAGTGCAATAAGGCGGAACACCGTTGCCGCGAGCACCCGAACGGATGCTTTTGGCGACGGGGTTCTCCTATAGTCACTTGGTCGGGGCTATAGGGCTTGGCTACCTATTAAGTTTACCTGGCGAGTATCCGCGTAAGCTACCTGATTGTGACGGACTTTTGATCGCATCAAAATCCCATGGCAACCGATCTTTTAAGACTGAACTGCTAGATTTATAACATTCAAATTAGTTATCTCATAACTACTTTGGATTCCAAATATTGTATCACATTCCAGATAAATAGACAATGTTAAACTTTCCGATCGAATAATCAAACACCCAAGTTTTCCCAAATAGTTCTCAACACTTGAAATTAGTTTAAAAACATTCATCACATGCCACAGTACCAATGGTCCAGCCGTAGAAGGGTCAAGTCAACGCCTCACATGTGGCACGCCGTACTGCCCCAAACCCTAAGGTTCAAAAGGCAGTTCAAGTCGGTCACATAATCGAGTTAAGGTTTATTGTCTTCTAGAGGGTCCATCGCGTTATTTGCACGACTTAGAACGTTCTTAAACTACGGAAAAATCCAACACTTGGAAATTTTACGGCAGGGGAAAAAGTGAGTTATTGATATCCGTTCGAACTTTTTAACACGTTCTAAAATTACCCGGAAAAACATAAACGAAGTTAAATTATCCGATCAAATCAACGAGTCCCCAATACAACCCAGAAAACTCAACTTTTGAATAGAATTAAAACTTCCCAGAAAAAACAGGAAACAGCTAAGGGTGTAACTGTAGAAAGACGAGTCCTTAATCTCCACATACGGCTGTGGAACCGCCGCCAAAACCAGGGTACGGCCGCGGTTCCACGGCGCTACAGTAGAGTTAGGAAGTCGTGTTCTACAGTTATTCTTAGATTTCCCTGCTCAATTTTCTGAGCATTTTTAATAGTAAAAAATCAACATTTTAAAAAAATATCCAGAGAAGTGTATTCGTGGGGGTTTCCGGGTTCGATCGGACTTTAAACTTCACCTAGACTTCGCCTAAAACTCTAGTTTGGCTCTGATACCACTGTAGGGTTCCTAGGCACTGTCACAAGGTTCTACAAGGCATCGACCATGCCCGATTAAAAAAAATAGACGTGCCGAACAATCCTAACCAAGATCGCATACTATAGATTATGCAAAAACTAGCATGTTAAACACTTTAACACTAAGTGAAAGGGATTACAACCTTTGTAGATTCGGTCCTTCACTTCTAAAGCTCCGTGTTGACGTCCCTTCGCTGCGATCATCGAGATCCCGGACTCGAGTGATGGTTTCCTCGGAGAAATGAGCGGGCTAGGTCGTTGACTTCGAGGCCGAAGATGATCTACGTCGAGGAGACACAAACTCAAGCTCCATCTTCACTAGGTCATGAACTTTGTGAAGAGAACACCGTAAACTAAATGGAAAGTAGTAGAGGATAATGAAATAGGAAGTGGGTTCACTTTGGATTTTGATTTCTCACTTTGTTTCTTCACTTGATTAAAATCTAGTAAGCTTTTCTTCTTCTTGAAGAAGAAGAAGAAGAAAGAAAAGAATAAAAAATAAAAATGAATTATGTAAAAAGAATAATCAAGTGAAGTCTATCATAATGCAACCATGGGTGAGTTTACCATCGTAGAGACTAAACCATAGTTTGAGGTAATGGTTTGGTTAATGAAAATCTTATGCAATACAAAATGAGTGGACTTTGTCAAAAATGCTTAAAAGCTTCATGAAGCTTCAAGCCAAGACAAAGAAAACCACCATTTTGTTTTTTCAAAATAAATAGAAACCTAAACCATTATCTCAAATATGGTGTAAGTCATACACACACCCATGTTTGCATGTATCATCAATCATGATACAAACTAGTGCAAAACATATATCACATATACAACTTGTGCACATCAAGTGAGAAAATCATTCTTAAGTGAAAAAATACTTGTTAATGTAAAATAATATATCAAATATATAATTATACATTAAATCAGCACTTGATTTGATGATCCGGTCATATCGCATATAACCGGCTAATATATAGTGTATCAATATATCGAATCAACACATGATTCGGTAACCCGGCTATATCTCATATAACCGACTGATTATACAAATCGCGAGAATAGAAAACAATATCACATACTGGTATTATTCTCGGTCCCGCACATATCTCATATGCGCTCCTATTTCATTTCGCTGGAGCTAGGAAACCTCTGTGTAGGACTCTAAAGACTCGTCAATACGCCGGCAGTAGGTGGTGATCATATCAACCACCCACAAGCCGTAAGCGGTCTGCTAAATGTAACGGCCACCCGGGTATTGAGCAATCAGAAGATCAATGAGAAAACCTGCTCAGACTCCTGCGAATCCAATCAGTAACAATTATCGCACAGTCCGGTCTGTTCGTCTGATATGTCGCATATCTCGCCTAGGGGTGGTAAACGTCAGACCCAGTAGCTTGATAAGTCATGCCGATGTAAGGTCCACAACAAGCGTAAAACTACCGATAACACTTACCAGTAAATCACTGCAACCCTGACCAAGGATTTCCAGTTATGGCCAGTCGAGCATAGCGCAACATCAACCCCCAATACCGGGAGAGACGAATCCCCTCCTATCGCTCATTGCCTCCATATGAATCAGGACTGTACCCAAAAACCACCTGTTTGCATGAATCAGAGAGCCGTGGTAGGGTGGAAATCAAAGCACAGTAGGAGACACACAAGAATCTATGACGATCTCGGGTCAACAGACTAAGCTGCACCAGTGTCACCATAGAACTGCCATATGACGTGAGGTATAATACAATATGGGAGTTCTCGGCGATTCCGTTCAGTGTACACAGTCTCCACTGAGCACCCGCATACCATCTCTGATGTCAAACACCAATGGATATGGGATCATCCATCTCCCATCTCATGGGTCGAGAAGATATACGCTAGTCTACTCTGGAATATCGATGACCCGTCTCGGTACTCCCACGACTAGGAACATATGAAGGATGTACTCTTGGACTACCCAGGCCCCACTAGTATGATCTGCATCATAGTCCTGCAAGTCGAGTACACATCCTAAGGGCTTTATCAACATGTAATAGAGAGACAACAAGTATACATGTTAAGATAAAGAGCAACCAGATAACGTACTATCATGTCGAGCAAGAAAGTCCAACCTATATATGTCCCAGCATCCACTACAGTAACATCTCATGTATAGTAATGGCCTCTAGGGCATACATATAACTAACAAAAATGGACAATGAATGAGCGGTATTAAAATGCAATACTCTGGTATGAACACACACCCTGATGGGAGGTCATCAGATTGATTTATTTCAGCTAGGGAAGACTTCACATAGGCACGTTGTGAGTCGATCGAGGGAGGACGAGCGTAAGCGCATCACTCCGATAATTTGAATGAGTTTCCGAGAAGGTAATTGGCAAGATGCATACTACAGGATATTGAGATACCGAGTATGTAGCTTCGGAAGGGAGACTCAAGATATGAATATAGCCATTTGTAGCGTAGTCCATATAGCTACGAAGAGACAAGTCCGAATCAGTCGACATTAGAGAAAAGATGAGTAAGAGCTTCGTACGAGATCTTGACAAGATGACATTTCACTCCGTTGACATCAGAGATGTGATACGTATGCAGAGGCGTTGAATATAGATATATCCTTTAGAAGGAGTCGTGATGAGTATGCAGTCCTTCCGGAACAAGGAATAGATTTAGTAAAGGATGATAAATTCTGGGCAGTTTGGCTGAAACAAGATTGGGAGAAACCTCGACAGAATCTTTCGGGAATACTACACGAGAAAACTTGGACCTAGGATCGGTCGTATTACGCACACCAGTAGGACTGAGTTCTGCATCATCGACGAGACATGTTATGAACGACCATGATAGTTGGCCAGAGATCTTTAAAGGATGTGCCAGAGCGGAACTGTTCCGTCATCATTCCATATTGGGCCGGGGAGCCGAGGAGATATGTAACCGGCAATCCATAGTGAGAGACGAGAGCCTAAGGGCACAAGGCGCCAGACCATGAACATGAGGCAAGTAGATATCTTGCTCTGTTATCTTTGGATGCTCCGACACCTTCTCGACTTGATGGAAGGACATAACAAAGACAGTGTTTATGATTTGTGATTTGGTGTTTCGAATATCACGTGTCTGTCATTTTGGATTTCTGTATTTTGGGCGATTTATTTGCATGATTGAGATTTTGTGCACCATGGTTGCACTCGGCTTCGATTTAATATCATTTGAGATGTTTGATTTTGATTTCATACCTATGGCATGTATGTCATTTGACTTGTGCCTTCAGTGTAGTTTTCATGCACATTTAGTACTTTGAATTGACTTTGTGCATGTTGATGCACGAGGTTGTGAGATTTTATACCACGGTATACATGATTTGGGTTGAGGTTTGTTGTATACCGTCGATTTCGATTGTGATATTTGATATTTGTTTTCGTGCACTTTGTGCACTTGAGTTAAATTCTTGCTCATACTTGGCGCGCTTGATGCGATTTTGGTGCACACCAGATGCACTAAATCGGGATTCTTCGTGCATATCAGATGCACCTGATATTGTTGTCAGACACACCCTTTGCCCTTGACAGGTGTTTTCGTTCAGACCCGTTGCACTTAGATTTTGTTTCTGTGCACATGTATGGCACATTCATTGATTTCGATTTCTGTGCGCACAAGACGCACGTGGCATTATTACATATACTATTGAGTATAATTTCCTTTGAGCAGTACGTTTTATTATATTTACTATTTGGTATAGTAGCTGAGCAGGACTAGTCCGAGAATAGTACCTGAATATGTTTTGCATGAATTGATAGTTACCGAAGGGATTCCAAAAAGGAGCTACAGTCTCAATATTTTTCCTATGTGTCTGAGATGACGCGAAACATTTTACAAATGGAAACTCTTCTAAATTATTTTCAAAACGGCGGGACGTGTATGTTAAAAAAAGGATATATATATGTATATATAGAGTTATTTTCTTACAATAAACGTCCGCTGCTTGTGCCGTGATACGCGCATCGCACAGCAGCTTGAAAAAGGTTTGGCATGCATTTCTTTTCAGATGTTTTGACGAGTTTACAACGATGCGTACTTGTACATGTTATAGTTCTGAGTATATCATGTTGGTTTTCGTATTGGATTTTGACATTGGTATCTTCACCATAACTCCGATTATTGCGTGATACTTAACGGAGTTTTGATTTTGAGTTTTATACTCGTTTTTCATGCGCATGCATTGCGCTAAGACGTGTCTTAAGTATTTAAGATTTCGGAGCCCCGCCGATTTGAGTGTTTTGCTGAAATATTTTAGTATTTGGGGGAGATTAAATTTAAATTCGGGCACCGAATTTTTTTAAGTGGAGAAGATTGTAACGTTTTGAAAATCGTTTAGGTGACTTTCAGATTATCGGTAAAATAACTGGTGTTTTCCCTAAAAAAAAAAGATATAATTTATTTTCAACATAGACATAATTATACCTATTTTAGATATGTAATGGCTAGTATTGGTGTTTATTTAGTCACTTATAAATTTCTAGTTTACTATAATAATTTCCGAAATTAATTATTTTAAATATTATTATATGTTTTCACTTATACATTTAATTGGTGATAACTACAAATTAGAATGGGTTAATACAAGTTTTGTGCATCATGACAAATTAAACCAAATTGTAACGTGTTGTTTTTGAAATGAAAAGAAATTGTTAAGATGGTTCTAGAGATTTAAAGAAAAAGGATAAATGGAAAAGGAAATTTAAAGAAAATTATAAAGAAAGAAGTGTGGGCTTGTTGACTTGTGGCATGGGGTTTTCTTGACTTGGTATTTTTCTCTCACCCACACCCCTCACCTTGGCCAAGCCCACCTCATGCAGCAGCCCACCCCTATTTACAGTCTCTTTCCCATCCAATTTCAACCCCATTTCTCATTTAAAAATAATATAAATAGGAACTGAGTTAATAAGTGAGGTATGGGGGTCTTTCTTGCTTTGGCTTATTACACGCACACACTCACCTCACTTTCTCCATCTCTCCCTCAACTGGCCGGGCCTGCAACTGCAGCAGCCCCCCTTTTGTTCTCTTTCATTTCATTGCAAAACCCCCAAAATTCCATCAAAAATCAAAATTAAAAACCTCACAAACTCCAAATCCAATCTCTATCCGTTTCTCCTTGGCCAACTCTAGTATGGATCTTGGAGCAAGAAGACCATTTTGGGGAGGCTATGTTACTAGTTAAATCTCTAAAGTGTGAGGTATAAATCTTAACCAAACACATAATTTGTTAGTTAATTGCTTAAAGCTAACTTATTTAGATATTATTACGGTTCTAATTTGCATGTTTGTGAATTAATGAAAGGGGTTTTAGATCATGTTAGGGTTTTGATTATTTGGTTATGGTTGTAATGTGTAATTTAACATCTTGAGAATTTCAAAACCCAGCCTAGTTGTTAGTTTTCAATTGTCACTTTAAAATTGTCTAAATTATATAATTTTGCAAACTAATTTCTTGTTTAATGTTAATATGTGAGATTAAATGTTTAGTTAAAGGGTGTATATGCGGGGTTTCCTAGCACGGCAGTAAGGTTTCGGGAGGCATCGTCCATACCAAATTCAAAAATTTGCCGTTCTAGCTAACCCTAACCCTGGAATCACATACTAGAAATCGGGCGGAATGAAATACAAACACATTGCAAGGAATACAACCTTTATAGACCGGTCCTTCACTTCAATAGCTCCGTGTAGTCGTCCCTTCATCGTGATTGTGAAGTCCGGACTCTAGAGAGGCTCCCATGAAGAAATGAACATGCTTGCATCGAAGTCTTCGAGGCCGAAGATGATCTACGTCGAGGAGACACTAACCCAAGCTATCTCATCACTAATAACGGAATCAGTGAAGAAAACACCCTATAATAAATGGCAAGTAGTAGAGGATGATGAAGTAGGAAGTGGGCTCACTTTAGAATTTATTTTCTCACATTTTTGCTCACATCTCCATTGGAGCTAGAAAGTTTTGAGGAAGAAGAAGAAGAAAACTATTATGGAGTTAATCCCAATGAATAATTGGCAACCATGGGTGAGTTAAGCATCATATGGTTAACCCTTGTAGAGACTAAACTAAGGTTAAAAATAATAGGTTAGGTTAACAAATATCTATGTATAAAACAAATTAGTAGACTTGGTCAATGGTTCCAAAAGCTTCTCCAAGCTTCAACCATTTGTCCAATTTCCATATAATTTGTAATTTACTTTGATAAATAAAACCCTAGGATTATCTTTAGGATGGTATAAGTCTCATACACCCATCTTGCATGTATCATCAAGCATGACACAATGCATGTACACAAATATACATATCATATATATATATACAATGTGCACATCAAGTGCGAAAAGAAATCTTAAGTGAGATAATACTAGTTAATGTAAATTAATATATCAAATATATAATTATACATTAGATTATCAAATCAACTCTTGATTTAATAATCCGGCTATATCAATATATAACCGACTAATATCATGTGCAACAACTTATCGAATCAACACTTGATCTGATAACCCGGCTGTATCGCATATAACCGACCAATGCCACAAATCGCGAGAATAGAATACGGTATCTCATATCGTATCAATCTCGGTCCCGCACATATCACATATGTGCTCCTACTCCATTTCAGTTGAGCCAGGAAACCTCTGTGTAGGACTCTAAAGACTCGTCAATACGCCGGCCGTAGGTGAAAATCATATCAAACACCCAGAAGACGCAAGCGGTCTGCTAAACGTAACGGCCACCCGGGTATTGAGCGATCAGAAGATCAACAAGCAAGCCTGCTCACACTCCTGCGAATTCAATCAATAACACTACCGTACAGTCCGGTCTCTTCGTCTGATATGTCACATATCTTGTCTAGGGGTGGTAAACGTCAGACGGCAGTAACTCGATAAGTCGTGCCGATGTGAGGCTCATAACGGGTCGAGAAACTACTAATAACACTTACTGGTATTGTCACGGCCCGAAAAGTACGGAACATGACCGGCACTTAAATTACGAAACGTCTCGAGGCGTACGTAATCTAAGTAAGCCAAAACCAAGAAATAAAAACCATAGAAGCCGTAGAGTAAAGGAAAAACCAATTTAAAACAAGTTGTTTTAACAACTTAGGCCGAAGTGTGTATTTTTAAAATCTCAAGTATTTTCTGAAAATTTTGGCAGAGTATCCTTTCTAAATACTAGGCCCAAACGGGATACAACATGAAGAGTATACGAAATAAATAAAAAGGCATCCCTAAGCGGGAGCTAGCTCTTCATCAATCGACGGTCACAACCACGCAAAAAAATATAATATACAACGCCGAAGGGAGAGGATCAAAACTCAAAAGCAAAACCAACATCAGCATGAAAACCATAATAATACAATGCGCGACTCTAAGGTCGAAAGAATAACAAGTCTGGTCTTTATCTCTATCAAATATACATCTGGTTGATGGAGTTTCTAGATACAACTGAAATAATAAATAAACAATGGTGCTCCTGATGCAAAGAACCCACCTACCAAAGCAATCACCTAGAAGGAACAGTGTGCTAGCAAACCAGCAATGAAACCTGTATGGCAAAACCTGCAAGGAACTATGGCACAACGGCGGTGAGTTGCCAACTCGTGAGTAGAAAATATCTACCAGCAGAAATCGCATGTATAACGCAATCCTAGGCCATACGATCAGTAATATCCTCAAAATAAAAATATGACCTGAAGCATAATATAATGGTAAGGGTAAACATTTATCCCTAAGTGTAATACCAAGTACTCGTGTCAGTGCCTCAGGTAACAACATGCCACGAATGTGATGTACAAATGTCAGGTAACAATATGTCACAAAAATGATGTGCAATGCATGTAATGAGAATAGAGTACATCATGAATCAAAGAACTTTTTTTCTTTAATCAATAAGATTTCTGTATGTATATAAATCGAGATATCATCAGTGAAATCAACGTAGAATCCGTGTCAAGCATCGACACAAAACACTAATCTCAATATCTCATTGTCTCAAATCTCAATATCTCAATATTTAAAAACCTCGGGCTTCGTCAGTCCGGATCGGCCCATATCATCAATCTCACGACCATGAACGGTATCCTCCGGATATCCTCCGCGCCAGGTAAAATCACCGGTAGGCAGTCTGCCCCTACCGGGCTCATCGTCTACAACTCGGCTTCTTGCCCTGGGGTAGCATACCAGGTCCACCATGTACCCGAGACGGTTCATCCAACTCCTCGAATCGGGTCTCGAAAACCCGTCAGAATCGAGAAAACATTATGGTGGACGATACTCAACATATCAAGCAAAACCGCATTTTTTCTCTTTAAAATGGTTCATCCGTTTACAAAACATTCACATGAGGTTTCTAAATCCATAAAATATCAAGAAGAATCCGAAATCATCAAGTCACCATGTCAATAACAATGAAAACCGGTATAAATCTCCATAATACCGCATAACCAATGAATATATTGATGCATTTGATATCATGCAATAATTAAACTAGTATATGAAAACTATAACATGTAGCAACTATCAGTTAGCAAGCTATGTCAATGAAATAGTATTTTCTAAAGTGTACGCGACATGGCAATTACTGATGATGATGTGTGTGATCCGGCAAGTATGTGTAAGTGGAACATACGCATCATTGGTATTGGTGCTAGTGTCCTGACAGCATGGTTCATAATCAGTAAGTACACAATAAACATGCACTGAGACGATAACAGCATGATAAATGGCAATGAATGGTAATTGCAACGATAATATGCGGAACAGGAATGATAACGTAACAATAAGGTATCTACAACGCTACACCTGTATTATACTGATTTTCCATTTGAAATAGTACGAATCGTGGCGTTTTGAAAAAAAATGGCTACGGTGTTTTTAAGAAAAGTCACGTCTTTTGAAATATCCGTAGTATCCTTAGACATGTCCTTAAAATCCTCATGATTCGTTGGTTTTGGAAATAGATATGACTCGGGTCCAGTCTGACATCTACTAGGTAAACTACAGGTCTAACTAACAACCAATCGAAAGGGATATGGAAACCACCTAAATTTGAGTCGATATATATATACATATATATAGTCAGAGATCCCGCCTCAATAATATCTCATACGATACATCATATAATATGACATCCTCGAGTCAAGAGTGCGGATCTATAATCAATAGCTCGTACGGTAAATCCATCGTACGGCATCCCAAATTAGGGTATGGGTCAAATATCCCATTCATCACATTATTCATCTGGTATCCTCTATATCAAAAATCATGATCCGGGGTACTGATCTACGTCTAGTACAAAACTGATACCATCTATACATGCATGCGTGTGTATGGAAACACCACGCCTAAAGGAACCGCTAAACATATCACGTCGTAACTCGAATACGAACCCTGTCACATCACCGATCTCACGGCCTCAAGCCCAATCTCATCGACTCATCTCCAATCCCAAGTATTATCCTCATAATCCGTATATATGTATACATATACATATATATATATATATATATAGTCCCATACCCATGTGTGTGTATATATATACATATCCCCATATACGCACATGTAATAAAATGAATGCAGGTGTGTGCGTGTGGGTGTAAACTTATTCTAGGTTTCGCGACCAAGAAGCTATGCTAGTTCCCTTCTAAAAACACCAAACTAACCATAAAGAAATAGTCATAACTTGATAATCACCCACGGATCATAAACCACATATATATCCAATTATATATCATAAATATACTACGAACTGCAGGGGTGCTATACGCCATCCACCCGACTTCTCCCTGTAGATATAAATCTACTCACCTGATCTTCGCTCGCCGGTGCCGACGTCACCACTGGCTTGCTTGTCGTCTCGAAGTCTACATGGGGGTACCTACATGTCACAACATATCGTATCACATAAAAAACCCAATTCGAAATCGAAACTGCATACGAAAACCAAATTGGCACGTGTATCACGCATAGGTCAAAACCTATCGCTAACACAGGCAAGAATAGCCAAACCAACCCTCGATGTCGATGTATAAACGTCAAACCATCGAGAAAAACAACAAAAGTACCAATCATGGTCTTACAATTCACTAAAAATCTTTGAAATAGGATGCAATCATCAAAACTAATAAATTGATCAAATCGGTTCATTTCCAAAAAGTCTAGTTAAGGGGGTCGTTAACCGTTTTACTACAAGTCTTGATGATTTAGCAAACTAGTGGTCACAATACTCACCAATTATCGTAACCATGTCACACAAACCAAAACAATATTTTTATTCTCACAACATTCATTAACCCGAAATTCTAGTTTGCGATATAACTCAAATTTAACATCTTTTAAAGCAAAAATTCATAATTCAACACTTAAGCTTGGTTTTGCATGAACTAAAGTATGAAACTACAACTTAAAATGCCACTAATGTCATGACTACCCTAATTATATTTTTATCTCAATTAATTAATAAATTCCCAAAACCTAGTTAACAAAATTAGCATAATTAGCAAAATTTTAAACTAACAATTAGCAACTAGTAACTAGCTTTTCCTTTACATGTCTTAAGATCTCAAATACAACACATAATCCATGATCTTAATACCCAAAATCATAATTTGATCACACCCATTCTCTTGAATTTTTCCAACTTGCAATTAACCCGTAAGTCCACGTTGCTCACCCCGTTACTTACGTGGAGGCGGAAACGGCGAAAAACAATAATTTGGCGCAAGGGCAATATGGACTTAAAAGCCGGATCTTCGCTAAACTAGAAACTAGCAAACAAGTAGAGGCTTTAACTACTATGCTGTAGAAAATATACCTCACGAAACCGGTCCTTCGGGTCTTCTCTCCGCTGTCCGGCTCGTCCATCCACGCTCCGAGGGTCGATCCGGATCTTGGTCACCTCCGCGGCCTTCTTGAGTCGAAGACGATCCACCCGAGAGTTGTACACCAAGCTCCACCTCAAGCCGAGGCAACTAGGGCAACGAGATCGCTAATCTATATGCTCTAGGTTGTGTAGAAGAGAAAGATGGAAGTGTTTGTCTATGTGGATTCTTTTTCTCTCAACACATGAAATCAAAAGAATTTATCAAGAGGAGGAAGAAGGAGGAGATCAAGCAACCATGGAGCTTTTCTTTTCTTCTCACTTTCAAGAGAGATAATGAGAAGAGAATAATGAAAAGATTAACTAAAGAAAAATGAATCATGGTTGCAATAATACACACTGTCATCATTACTAATCTTATCATGATAAAGTTGATGGCTACAAATTGAATTGACCATTTTCATAATCCAAAAAAGAAAAAAGAAAATCAAAGAAGAGTGTAGACCTCTCTTGAAGGTCAATGGTCAACTCCGGTCAACGGGTCAACAAAGTCAAGAGAGGTCTAGGTGGTCAAATGGTCAATGCAATTAGCCATCACTAAACTATCACTAAAAGGATTAGTAAACAATGTCTCCGGCTCATAATGATTTTGACCAAACGAATTGTCAAAACCCTAATGAGTCTGCCACATTACGGTTTTGGCCGAACCAACTACCAAAACCCTAATAGGGCACCTCCTCCTTTATCGCTCCTCAAAACTGTGCATACACACTCGCATCCGCATTCCGTAGAATGCGAATGCATAGAAGACAAAACAAATCCATCCGTGCAATACTAGGATCTGGCTTAAACCAAAGCCCACTAGTATTGCCTGCCCGAACAGCATACGCACATAAGTGCACGTAAGTGATCGCAGCCCTGCAGTAAAACCATACGGCCTCTACACGTTTCGCTCAGTGCAGGGAAACTCACTGTATGGGACTCTAAAGGCTCGACACTACGCTGGCAGTGGGTTTAACCACAGACCGCAAGCGGCACTAGCTGTACATAACGGTCCCCAGGTAGATGTCGATAAGAAGTCCGATGAGGTAAATCCATCCGAACTCCTACTGAGCCTGTATGTGACAATCTCCGTACAGTCCGGTCGGTTCGTCTGATACATCGCATGGCGGGCCTAGGGGGCGGTGAATGTCAGTCCCCTAATAGTGGTACAAGTCGTGTCGGAGTGTAGCCCAGAACACCCTGAGATAACACTGGAAACCTACCAGTATATCTCGCTTGCCCTGGCCAGGGACTACTTGTGTAATGGCTCTCCTAGACACAGCGCGATGTCAACCCCCAATACCGGGAGAGACGAATCCTGTCTAACCGTCACTGCCTCCAAGTGCTTCGGGACTGCACCTAACTACTACCTGTTTGCACGACTCCTTTGAGCCGTGGTAGGGTAGTAATCTAAGTACAGTGGGAACACACTCGAGGCGAAGTGACAGTGTCAAGTCAGCGGACTAAGCTGTACTCATGTCACCTGGGAACTGATAACTGACGATAGGTATAATACCAACCAACAGTTCCCGACGAGTCATATCCAGTGTACTCGTAACCTAACGAGCACCCGCATACTATCTTAAGTACGACGTACTGACGGCTGTGGGACAGACCGTCTTCCCCGCTTGGATGAGAAACGCATTCGCTAGTCTACTCCGGAGTATCGATGCCCTGTCTCGATAGTCCTACGACTAGGGACCTGTATAAGGACATGCTTATGGATTACCCAGCCCCCACGAGTATGACTGCCATCATAACGCTGGTAATCAAGCAAAGATCCTAAGGGCTCTACTAATATGTATATAAGCGATATGCGAAAAGTAACACATGCACATATTGAAGTAGAGACAAACCAAGTACCATACTACTATTTTGAGCAAGACTGTCTATACAACTTTGAATATCCCAAGCTTCCATTAAGTAATATACAAGCTAGTATGATACAGTAATGGCCTCTAGGGCATATACACTAACAATCTCCCACTTGCACTAAGGCCATGTACTGGCGTATCGAAGACCTATCATCTCGATCAGCCGCTCGAACTTAGTCTGGGGTAAGGTCTTAGTGAGTGGATCTGCAGTGTTGTTCTCCGTATTTACTCTCTTCACCTCGATCTCCCGGCGATCTACGATCTCCCTGATCAAGTGGTACCGCCTCAAAATGTGCCTGGACTTTTGATGGGACCTGGGTTCCTTCGCTAAAGCTATAGCGCCGTTGTTGTCGTAATACAGCGGTATTGGATCAACAATGGTAGGAACCACCTGAAGCTCCGTGAGGAACTTCTTCATCCAGACAGCTTCCTTTGCAGCATCGCAAGCAGCTATGTACTCCGCTTCCATAGTTGAGTCTGCAACGGTCTCCTTCTTAGAACTCTTCCAGCAAACCGCCCCTCCATTGAGCAAAAAGAAATAACCCGACATGGACTTGGAGTCATACTTGTCACTCTCGAAGCTGGAGTCAGCAAAGGCCTCGAGCTGGAGGTCTTATCCGCCATACACCAAGAACATCTCCTTAGTCCTTCTCAGGTACTTGAGAATGTTCTTTACCGCTATCCAGTGTTTCTCCCCTGTGTTCGACTGATACCGGCTTACAACGCTCAATGTGTATGCTACATCTGGTTTAGTACATAACATCGTATACATTATAGAGCCCACCACAGAAGCGTAGGGTATAATAGACATGCGATCCCTTTCCAAGTCAATCTTGGGAGACATCTCTTTGGAGAGGGTGATCCCGTGGCAAGCCGGTAAATTACCGCGCTTGGAATCTTCCATACTGAATCTTTTCAGTATGGTGTCAATGTACCTTGACTGTGAAAGTCCCAACATCATCTTAGATCTATCACGATAGATCTGGATCCCCAGAATGTAGTTGGCATCAGCCAGGTCCTTCATGGAGAACCTCTGCGACAAGAATCCTTTGACTGATTGTAGCATAGGAATATCATTTCCTATTCAGAGAATGTCATCCACGTACAAGACGAGGAATACTACAGTTCTCCCTACAATCTTACTGTAAATGCATGGTTCATCTGGGTTTTTGATAAAGTCGAATTCTTTGACAGTATCATCAAAGCAGATGTTCTAACTCCACGATGCTTGCATCAGTCCATAGATGGACTTGAGCAACTTGCACACTTTACCCTGCTCCCACTCTGAATGAATCCCTCTGGCTGATCCATATAGACGCACTCTTCCAAATTTCCATTAGGAAAGCCGTCTTTACGTCCATCTGCCAGATTTCATAATCGTGGAAGGCAGCAATGGTAAAAAGGATCCGAATGGATTTCAGCATAACCACTGGAGAAAAGGTCTCGTCATAGTCCAAACCAGGTCTTTGACGAAAACCCTTTGCAACAAGTCTAGCTTTATAGGACTCAACCTGCCCATCTACACCAATCTTCTTTCTGAAGATCCATTTGCAGCCTACGGGTTTTACACATTCTGGAGCAAAGTCCAAAGTCCAGACTTTGTTGGTGTACATGGACTCTATTTCGGTCCGCATTGCATCCAGCCATTTTACCGAGTCACCGCTCTGAATGGCTTGCTGGAAGCTAGTAGGCTCACCATAATCCATAGTGCAATCCTCTTTATCCCCGTCTATGATAAAACCGTAGTATCTATCGGGCGAATGAGACTGCCTACTACGCCTGCGGAGTGACGCTGGGATGTCCGGTTCTCTTGAATTACGTCCATCTGCCAGATTTCATAATCGTGGAAGGCAGCAATGGCAAGAAGGATCCAAATGGATTTCAGCATAGCCACTGGAGAAAAGGTCTCGTCATAGTCCAAACCAGGTCTTTGACGAAAACCCTTTTCAACAAGTCTGGCTTTATAGGTCTCAACCTGCCCATCTACACCAATCTTCTTTCTGAAGATCCATTTGCAGCCAACGGGTTTTACCCCTTCTGGAGCAAAGTCCAAAGTCCAAACTTTGTTGGTGTACATGGACTCCATTTCGGTCCGCATTGCATCCAGCCATTTTACCGAGTCACCGCTCTGAATGGCTTGCTGGAAGCTAGTAGGCTCACCATAATCCATAGTGCAATCCTCTCTATCCCCGTCTATGAGAAAACCGTAGTATCTCTCGGGCGGATGAGACTGCCTACTAC
Source organism: Agapanthus africanus (assembly GCA_030015575.1). Classification (NCBI taxonomy): domain Eukaryota; kingdom Viridiplantae; phylum Streptophyta; class Magnoliopsida; order Asparagales; family Amaryllidaceae; genus Agapanthus; species Agapanthus africanus. The sequence continues at coordinate 178,812,678 of JASDDO010000031.1, read as the reverse complement.
TCCTGCGGAGTGGTGCTGGGATGTCCGGTTCTCTTGAAACTTATGGTTCTTCCAAACTTTCAGTAATAGCTTGTGGTTCTGGAATTTGTTCCAGTTCTACTACGTTCCAACTTGCTTCTTTTTCTAAAAACTTATGTTCCAGAAAGTGGGCATGACGAGAAACAAAAACCTTTTGTTCCTCTGCGTAATAGAAAAAATACCCCCTGGAGTTCTTTGGGTATCCCACAAACTTACACAGTACTGAGCGTGCCTCGTGCTTTTCCGCATGCTGCTTTTTACAAAAGCTGGACATCCCCATATCTTCAGATACTTAAGACAGGGTTTCTTCCTACTCCACATCTGATATGGTGTGGTAGGCACAATCTTGGAGGGAACCTTGTTCAAATGATATGCAGCTGATTCTAGTGCATAACCCCAGAAGGATCGCGGTAACTCAGCCTTACTCATCATGGAACGAGCCATATCCAATAGGGTTCAATTCCGCCTTTCCGATACACCGTTTTGTTGTGGTGTGTATGGAGGAGTAAGCTGAGAGAGAATTCCATTCTCTTTTAAGTAGCCCAGAAACTCGGCACTCAAGTATTAACCACCTCGATCAGATCTCAGTGTCTTGATTCTTTTGCCTGTTTGTTTTTCAACTTCATTCTTATATTCCTGAAATATCTCAAAGGCCTCGGATTTGTGCTTCATCAAGAAGACATGCCCATACCTAGAGAAATCATCTGTGAAAGTAATGAAGTATGAATAACCACTTCGCGCATGTGTAGACATTGGACCACACACATCACTGTGTATGAGTCCCAAGAGCTCACTTGCTCTTTCTCCGTGTCCAGTGAACGGAGTCTTTGTCATCTTTCCCATGAGACAAGATTCATAAGTGGCATAAGACTGATACTCGAACGGATCCAAGTATCCTTCTTTATGTAACTTTGTCAACCGTGTCTCATTAATGTGACCTAGTCTACAATGCCATAAGAAAGCCTGATTTAATTCCGGAGACTTTCTTTTAAGTGTGTTCTGGACACTGAATACCTGAGCTTGATTCAAAATGTATATACCATTTTTCAATGTACCTGACCCAATCAGTACTTGATTTAGTTGGATGTTTACTACATCGCTTACAAAAGTAAAACCATATCCTTCCTTAGAAAGTAAGGATACAGATATGATATTACAAGTCGCACCTGGTACATAAAAACAGTCACGCAGAATCAATATCTGCCCAGTTGTCAGTCCTAGATGATATTCCCCTACGGATTCAGCATACATGTTCATTCCGTTAGCAACCCTGAGAGTCATATCACCTTTCTTGATAACCCTACGGTCTCTCAGAGCCTGTAACGAATTACAGATATGAGATCCTGATCCGGTATTCAATACCCAGGAAGTAGGGCTAACTGACATACAGTTCTCTATTACAAACACACCCGAAACCGAAGCCACAACATGCTTTGAATTCTGGCTACTGGCTTTGCAAGCCATGCAATCCTTCTGCCCATGTTCATTCACGTAACAATAGGAACATCCGACTTTTACTACATCCATTCCCGAAACTTCTGCCCTTCCCTTTCTTTCTACTTCCCTGGTTTCCTTACGGGTAGTAGGTAGAGACTATTGAACTAAGTCAGCATCTGACCCGTTCTTCAACGTGGTCTTCAGGTCTGTGAGCTGAAAAGTGCTGGTCTCTGTAAGGACGTTGCCTCTTACAGATGACCCGATAGTCAACCTCGCTGGAAGCAATTCGTTCGAGGTCTCATATCTTGCGATACGATATTGCTCTCCATATAAATCTTTGTTATGGAGGAAGATAGAAACTAAGTCCATCTTCTCGTGATGCCTCTGGTATGTACCATCAACTGAGGCTAACACGAGAAACTTGGCTTTCGCACGGTCTTCTTCCGATCTCCTACGGATATCAATATCCGTGACAGGGGAAACTGGACCTGAGACGGCAGGGGTTGGATCAGTCAAGAGGTGTCCCAGCTTGTCATTGGCGATGGACATCTGGAAAGACCTTTGCCAGTCATAACAGTCAGATTCAGTCATTTTATTATCTAGATGTAACCTAGGTGCGGTCACTGGGTCGCTACAATTAAGAGAGAGAGAGAAGAAAACACTTAGCATGATGCTCTTGCAAGTTTAGATTGGTTTCTAATTTATCTAAACAGGATGGCTCCAGCTGTCTCTCGAATCCTTCCTCAAAACATAAAGGAAGAATTAGTCAGCATCATTCTCACCGTACAATACTTGCTTAACCGTTCAGCCAGGCCAGTGTCGGTACTTCGAGGGAGGTTTTCCAATGCTTTCGCGAAGTTCCTTAATTAAGTAACCTCTTTTCCCTGTGGGCGTAGCCCCGCTAACACCTTTCTAGACACCTACTTGGTTTATAGCATTGATCGTTAAGTGAAAAAGTTCCCGAGGAGTAGCATATACTCATAGTAGGATCGGAATCCAAATATCATAGCGTGACAAAACTGAAGGAATCCTACCAGAATCATCACACTCCAAATGGTATGCAACGCTAGCAAGTTTCAGTACTTTTGAAACTCCCGATGTGGATTTTTGCCCCATGCTCTTATGACCTTGACGAAGGCCAGCATATCATAAGTCACATGTCAAGTTCTTCCTGTCATTTTCCAGGTTAATTTGAACCTACCCGTACATACCCTTGACGAAGGCAAAAATAGTAGAACGACTGTCCCAAACCAACGCATCTATCTATCCTACAGATAAATATTCAGCAGCTACCAATCACTATGCCTTGGCGAAGGTCGAAATACTTAGCTTGAATACTACTGAATATTTAACCGAAATGACGGAGGGCTACGAATGGTCTTGGAGAAACCGTGAACGTAGCGAACTTGATATAATCGATGGAACGAGATAGCTTTTAAAAGGAGTGGTTCAAGCTCCGCGTTTAAAATGCTGGTTTTTGAAAAGAACCGAGTGGTTTTCAAAGTGTTCCAACGACTGTTGCTTGGTTTATTTTCTTGCATTAATTCCAATGTGTCCCATCATTTAATCCTATCATTCCAGAAAAAAACCAAAATATGGTGTACTCTTATGCCATCCGCATTCGCCACGGGGCCCCGTCATCACCCGTTAGGTTACTTAACTAACGACAGAGCGGGGGCTGGACTGGCGCGGATGCAAAACATAAGCAACACCTAAATAGATATCATATATAGATATATAGCAATGATAGCCATTACAGATCACATATGAACACTTTGGATATACTAGGAATCTGCGATTCGTTCGATCCTGCAACGAAAAGCGGATTACACGGTCGCGATGAATACCCAAACCCCACCCTAGACCCCTACGGGTGCGGCAAACTACCCGCTAAGTACCCGAAGAGAAGCAACCTCCCTCAACCCGTAAGTAGGCCACTCGGCACTTCGAGATACCCGGTAGTTTGTGCACCCCACCTTGGGTCTATCCTAGGAGCAAAAACAGTAAAAAGAAATTATACAATGACGGCTACAACCCCGAACCGGTTGTGTGGCCAAACAAATAATATTACATTAGTTTACAAATTTTACAAAGAATGAAAGAAAAAGAAACTCTCATCTCACACCCATTCCCAGATATTCATCCGCAACAATCCAACGAGTTCATATACACAAACCATCTACATTACAGATCACAGATATGTATAACCCCCCTAATCGATGTATAGCGATTAGCGGACGTTCAATACATATATCACATCACAGATAATATCCATTAGCCAAAGTGTACGGAATATCGATCAAAATACGGATTTTTAACCACCCCAAAAGTCAATTTGCTCTCTGGAAAATCTGGGTAGAAAAAACATGTACTAAAAATCCCAAAACAGTAAAATAAAAACACTGCAAAAAACCCGGTCCACGACCGAGTCAAATCGGCCGCGGAACCGCGGCAAGAAGCATGTTCTTGCCGCGGAACCGCGGTGGTTTGATCGGTTTAGTGGACTGTTTTTCTGCTGTGGTTTTAGAAAACCCTGAGCCGAATTTTCATGTATGTTAAATTATTTTTTGAACAGTATAAAAATTCGACAGAAACAAGGATTTTTCCGGACTTGTTTTGCGACTTTTTCCGATCGATATTCTTAACACTTTGCTAACTTGCTAGTTTATGTTTAGCTAGGCTCTGATACCACTGTAAGTCCACGTTGCTCACCACGGTTCTTACGGGGAGGCGGAAACGGCGAAAAACAATAATTTGGCGCAAGGGAAACATGGACTTAAAAGCCGGATCTTGGCTAAACTAGAAACTAGCAAACAAGTAGAGGCATTAACTACTATTCCGTAGAAACTATACCTCACGAAACCGGTCCTTCGGGTCTTCTCTCCGCTGTCCGGCTCGTCCATCCACGCTCCGAGGGTCGATCCGGATCTTGGTCACCTCCACGGCCTTCTTGAGTCGAAGAAGATCCACCCGAGAGTTGTACACCGAGCTCCACCTCAAGCTGAGGCAACTAGGGCAATGAGATCGCTAATCTAGATGCTCTAGGTTGTGTAGAAGAGAAAGATGGAAGTGTATGTCTATGTGGATTCTTTTTCTCTCAACACATGAGATCAAAAGAATTTATCAAGAGGAGGAAGAAAGAGGAGATCAAGCAACCATGGAGCTTTTATTTTCTTCTCACTTTCAAGAGAGAGAATGAGAAGAGAATAATGAAAAGATTAACTAAAGAAAAAAGAACCATAGTTGCAATAATACACACTATCATCATTACTAATCTTATCATGATAAAGTTGATGGCTACTAATTGAATTGACCATTTTCATAATCCAAAAAAGAAAAAGAAAATCAAAGAAGAGTGTAGACCTATCTTGAAGGTCAATGGTCAACTCCGGTCAACGGGTCAACAAGTCAAGAGAGGTCTAGGTGGTCAAATGGTAAATGCAATTATCCATCACTAAACTATCACTAAAAGGATTAGTAAACAATGTCTCCGGCTCATAATGGTTTTGACCAAACGAATTATCAAAACCCTAATGAGTCTGCCACATTACGGTTTTGGCCGAACCAACTGCCAAAACCCTAATGGGGCACCTCCTCATTTATCGCTCCTCAAAACTGTGCATACACACCCGCATCCGCATTCTGTAAAATGCGAATGCACAGAAGACAAAACAAATCCATCCGTGCAATACTAGGATCTGGCTTTAACCAAAGCCCACTAGTATTGCCTGCCCGAACAGCATACGCACACAAGTGCACGTAAGTGATCGCAGCCCTGCCGTAAAACCATACGGCCTCTACACGTTTCGCTCGGTGCAGGGAACTCTCTGTGTGGGACTCTAAAGACTCGACACTACGCTGGCAGTGGGTTTAACCACAGACCGCAAGCGGCACTAGCCATACGTAACGGTCCCCAGGTAGATGTCGATAAGAAGGCCGATGAGGTAAACCCATCCGAACACCTACTGAGCCAGTATGTGACAATCTCCATACAGTCCGGTATGTAGGTCTGATACATCGCATGGCGGGCCTAGGGGGCGGTGAATGTCAGTCCCCTAATAGCGGTACAAGTCGTGTCGGAGTGTAGCCCAGAACACCCGGAGATAACACTGGAAACCTACCATTATATCTGGCTTACCCTATCCAGGGACTACTTGTGTAATGGCTCTCCTAGACACAGCGCGATGTCAACCCCCAATACTGGGAGAGACGAATCCTGTCTAACCGTCTCTTCCTCCAAGTGCTTCGGGACTGCACCCAACTACTACCTGTTTGCACGACTCCTTTGAGCCGTGGTAGGGTAGTAATCTAAGTACAGTGGGAACACACTCGAGGCGAAGTGACAGCGTCAAGTCAGCGGACTAAGCTGTACTCATGTCACCTGGGAACGGATAACTGACGATAGGTATAATACCAACCAACAGTTCCCGACGAGTCCTGTCCAGTGTACTCGTAACCTAACGAGCACCCGCATACTATCTCAAGTACGACGTACTGACAGCTGTGGGACAGACCGTCTCCCCCGCTGGGATGAGTAGCGCATACGCTAGTCTACTCCGGAGTATCGATGCCCTGTCTCGATAGTCCTACGACTAGGGACATGTATAAGGACATGCTTATGGATTACCCAGCCCCCACGAGTATGACTGCCATCACAACGCTGGTAATCAAGCAAAGATCCTAAGGGCTCTACTAATATGTATATAAGCGATATGCTAAAAAAAACACATGCACATTTTGAAGCAGAGACAAACCAAGTAGCATACTACCATTTTGAGCAAGACTGTCTATACAACTCTGAATATCCCAAGCTTTCATTTAGTAATATACAAGCTAGTATGATACAGTAATGGCCTCTAGGGCATATACACAAAATAACCTATTTAAACACCTAATTTACACTTAAATAAGCTAAATTAAAGTAATTTGACAACAATTCACTAACGATTTAAGATTTATACCACATGAACCATGGATCAAACTTGCAATCTAGCCTCTCAAAATGCTCTCTTTTCACCACAATCCATGCATGATAGGCTAAACTAAAATGGGTAAGAGTTGGAATTGGATTTTGGGATTTTTTGATAGATTTTGAGGTAATTTTGATGAATTTTTTTCAAGAAAAACGATGGGAGAAAAGGGAGGGGCTGCTGTTGAGGGAGAGGGAGGGGCTCAGCCAGATGTGGGTTAGGGAGGAGAGAGAGTGAGGTGGGGGGAAAAAAGCCAAGTCAACTAAAAAAGTTAAAGCCCATACCTCTTTCTTATTCTTTTCTTTTCGTTTCTTTGTTTCCTTTTCTTTTCTTTTTGGAGTGGGGGAAAAGAGTGGGAGTGAGGGCAGCCCATGGCCGGCCAAGCCCATGGGGAGGGGGTGAGAGGGTGTGGGTGAGTGTGGGTGAGGAAAGAAAATGATAAATATCACCCCAATTTCTATTTACACTAATTTCACTATTTAATATTTTTTTCGATATTTTCTAACACCGTTTGGCAGTTTTATTTCATTTCAAAAACAATATTTTACATGCTAGTTTAGTGTGTCATGATGCACAAAATTTTTATTAACCCATTAAATTTTGTAATTTTCCCTAATTAAATGTATTCGTGACGGGTTATAATAATATTAAAATAATTAACTTCGGAAAAAATTTCAGTAAACTAGAAATTTTACAAGTGGTTCAATAAACACCAAATACTAGCAATTACATAGATAGAATTTGTATATTTAATTTTATAATAAATGATATTTATATCTTGATATTTACGGAAGACACCCGTTATTTTACCGATTAACCGAAATTTCACCTGAACGATTTTCAAAATGTTACAATCTTCCCCCCTTAAAAAATTCGGTCCCCGAATTTAAATTAAACCCCCCAAAATACTAAAACAATTAAGCAAAACCATCAAGTCGTCGGGGCTCCGAAATCATAAATACATAAAAACACATTGTAGCGCAGTGCATGCGCATGAAAAAGAGATATATAAACCAAAATCAAAACTCCGTCAAGTATCCCGCAATCATCGGAGTTATGGGGAAGATATCAATGTCAAGATCCAACACGAAAACCAACATGATATACATGATTAAAACATCTAGAAGCAATGCATGCCAAACCTTTTTCAAATCGCTGTGCGATACTCGCAACACTGCACAGTGGCGGACGACTATTGTAAGAACATAACTATATATATATATATATATATATATATATATATATATATATATATATATATATATATATATATCCTTTGTTTAATATGCACGTCCCGCCGTTTTGAAAGCAATTTAGAAGGGTTTCCCTTTTAAACAGTTTCGCGTCATCACTGACACGTAGGTAAATATTGAGACTATAGATCCTCCTTGGAAATCCCTTTAATAACTATAAATGCATGCAAAAATATACTCAGGTATTGTCCTCTGACTAGTCCTGCTCAGTAGTAAACCAAATGGCAAGTATCATAAATATACTGCTCCAAAATAAATCAATCCCAAATATATATATGAATGCCACTTGTGTCGGGTGCGCACGGAAATCGAAATCCATGAATGTGCCATACATGTGCACGGAAAAAAAATCTGAGTGCATCGGGTGTGCAAGAAAACACCTGTCAAAGGCAACGTGTGTGCCTGCCAGCAAAACCAGGTGCATCTGATATGCACGAAGAATCTCAATTTATTGCATCTGGTGTGCACCAAAATCGCATCAAGCGCATTATGTATGCGCAAAATCCAAATCAAGTGCACAATGTGCATGAGAACGAATATCGAATATCACAATCGAAATCGACGGTATACAACACATTTCAATAAAAATCCCAATCAGGTATACCGTGGTATAAAATCTCACCATCCTGTGCATCGGCGTGAACAAAAGCAAATCAAATACTAAAAGTGCATGAAAACTATGCCGAAAGCATAAGTCAAATTATATGCTTGCCCTAGGCATGAAATCAAATATCATGAAACTCGGTCACCAAAACTCAATCATGAAATAAATCACCCAAAAATACTGAAAAATCCAAAGTGACGGATACGTGATTGTCAATCACAAAATCATAAATACCGTCGTCGATATGTCCACCCTTCAAAGTCGAGAAGGTGTCGGTGCATCCAATGCTAGCAGAGCAAGATATCTACTTGCCTTTTGATCATGGCCTATCGCCTAGTGCCCTTAGGCTCTCGTCTCTCACTGCAGATTGCTAAATACATAGATCCTCGGCTTAACGGTCCAATATAGAAACGATAAAGGAAGCAGTCCACTCTGACACATCTTCTAAAGATCTCTGCCCAACTCTTATGGTCGCTCATAACATGTCTCGTCGACGATGCTGAACTCTGGCCTACTGGGTGTGTGCAATATGACCGATCATGGGTCCAAATCTTCTCGTATAGCATTCTAGAAGGGTCTTGTCGAGGTCTCTCCCCAAACCCCGTTTCTGCTGAACTTCCCGGAATTTATCATCTCTTACTAAATCTGTATCTGTTTCTTGTTCAGGAACGGCTGCATACTCATCATGACTCCTCCTAGAAGATATATCCATAGTCAACGCTTCTGCTGGCGTATCACATCTCTGATGTCGGCGGAGTGGAACGTCAACTAATCAAAATCTCGTACGAACCTCTTACTCCACATTTCTCTAATGTCGATCGATTCGGACTCGTCTTCTCATGGCTGCATGGACTACGCTCCAACGGCTAAACTCGTATCTGGAGTCTCCCAATCAATGCATCTCATCACCTGATATCCGAATGAAGTTGAACCATCCGATCGATTGTCAAAATCTCATAATCCCCCAAGAGCTCGACATCTTGGGTACAGTTTAATAGTATCAAATATATGCCATATCACCTATAGACCAACCGTAGAAGGGCAGACCCAAGCCTCACTAATGACACCGCTGAACTGCCACAAACCGTAAGGTTCACCGGCGTTCCATGGTCAATAAGTCGAGTTAGTGTTTTATTCTTGTAGAGGGTCCGTAGAATTGCTTGCACTGTTTTCTAAATACTTTAAACTTGGAAAATGGGTCCCTGATATTCGATCATCTCTATCGACTCTCAACGTATCAGTGTGAAGTCGTCTCTAGCTGGAATCAATCTAGGTAGGCAGTGAATCACATGTCCTAGTCTTTCATCTCTGGTGACTAGCGATCTTCTATCATATCTCGAGGTATAACTCGTGCGGCGTTAGCTTCAATCATCTGGGGAGATATCTTTTCATTCGCCAAAATCATTGGCTCATTCTTCCGCACGCTAAACAGTGCCTCAATTATCAAAATAATCTGTGCTCTGACATTCATCACAATCTGGCTGGCCTCTTGCAGTGGCCCAATCCTCTGGTGCTGATCTGCACGTCCGAGAAATCTCGTAAAAGCGATCCATCAAATGCTCGTAGCGCGAAAACTCAATAAAACGATGCCTCCCTATGCAATCGTATGTCCCTGTAATCACGCCCTGGTCAGTCCTCGTTCGTGGCGAGCTCGTGCTGACCGCAACTCTAACCTTAGCTCTCTCTACCCGTGTAATCATGGCAGCAAAACCATAACTGGTACTGATAAGGCTAGATCATAGGAGGGAATATAATATTGTTCAAGGAAATGTACATCCTAAGGCTTCTTAAGCGGAGTATCGTATCGTAAGTATGCCGCGAAACATACACATGGTACGTCACTCTACTTGAGTCACCTACTCCATCAACCAAGGGTCATCCTACACTTCGAAGGTAAAACCTAACGCTCTGATACCAACTTTATCACGACCCGAAAAGTACGGAACATGACCGGAACATAAATTACGAAACGTCTCGAGGCGTACGTAATATAAGTAAGCCAAAACCCAGAAATCAAAACCATAGAAGCCGTAGTGTGAAGGAAAAACCAATTTAAACAAGTAGTTTAAACAACATAGGCCGAAGTGTGTATTTTTAAAATCTCAAGTATTTTCTGAAAATTTCGGCAGAGTCTCCTCTATAAATACTGGCCCCAAACGGGATACAATATGAATAGTATACGAAATAAATAAAAAGGCATCCCCAAGCGGGAGCTAGCTCTCATCAATTGACGGTCACAACCACGCAAGCAATATAATATACAACGCCGAAGGGCGAGGATCAAAACTCAAAAGAAAACCCAAAATCAGCATGAAAACCATAATAATACAACGCGCGACTCTAAGGTCGAAAGAATAACAAGTCTGGTCTTTATCTCTATCAAATATACAATCTGGTTGATGGATTTTTTAGATACAACTGAAATAATAAATAAACAATGGTGGTCCCGATGCAAAGAACCCACCTACCAAAGCAATCACCCGGAAGGAACAGAGCCGCAACGAAACCTGTACGTCAAAACCTGCAAGGAACCGTGGCACAACGGGGATGAGTTTCCAACTCGTGAGTAGAAAACATCTATGAGCAGAAATCTCTTGTATAACGCAATCCTAGGTCATACGATAAGTAATATCCTCAAAATAACAATATGGCCTGAAGCAGAATATAATGGTAAGGGTAAACATCTATCCGAAAGTGTAATACCTAATACTCGTGTCAGTGTTTCAGGTAACAACATGCCACGAATGTGATGTACAAATGTTTGTGTCACGACCCGAAAGAGCACGTGACTGACCCTTGAACCATATGGAGTCTATAGGACTCCATCTGATCCAAGTAAGCCAAAAGCCCAGAAATCTAAAACCATTTTTAAGAATAAGTAAAGAAACTGGTTTACAGAAGTGAAGAAATACATGTTTGAAATCAAGGTTTTTAAATAACTAAGATGAATATGCATTTTAAAACAGTAAAGTCTTTTCTAAAAATTTCGGCAGAGTTTATTTTGTAAAACTGGCCCCGAATGGGGTACAACAAGGATAACAATATATGCAATGATAAAGGCATCCCCAAGCGGGAGCTAGCTCTTCGTCAAATGACGGCCACAACCACACAAGCAATAAGAATATACAACGCCGAAAGGCGAGGGTCAAACCAAAAGAACTCAAAAGCAACAAGAAAACCGCAATACAACTAAGCGCGACTCTAAGGTCGAATAATACATCACTAAAGTCTAGGTCTGAAACAATATACAAGTTTTGGTTGATGGAAATTCTAGATACAATGAATAAAATAAATACAATGGTGGTTCTTGATGCAAAAGAATCCACCTACCAAAAGCAATTCACCCGCAAGAAAGTAGTGTGCCAGAAATGCCGCAATGAAACCTGTACGGCAGAACCTGCAAGAACTATGGCACAATGGGGGTGAGTTGCCAACTCGTGAATAGAAATATCTACAAGCAGAAACCGAATGCAAGACATAAACCTAGGTCAAAAATCAGTAATATAACCACAAGAGTACATCTGAAGTATGATAAGGTGGCAAGGTAACATCTAAATATGTATGTAGTGCCAGGTACTCAGGTAATAACATGTCATCAGTATAAGGTATGTCTGCATGAAGTAAAATGATGAAGTATCAAGGATATCAATACACCTATATTAGCGTCCCATACCACTAATAATGGTGTAAGGGTATATATAACAGCGCCCTCATACCCTGTTATATATACAAACGAAGTATGAACAGTGTAAATCCAGTCTGTATATGATCCATGTCTGTATATATGTGGAACCCGTCCGCCCGTCACCCAATGACAATAAGCATCATGTATGCAATATGAGGATATAAACAAAATCATGGAAAAACATCATGAAACCCGTGCCTAGCATAGACACGTAAATCCTCATCCATCGGGCTCCGTCAGTCCGAATCGGCCCGCGGGCTATGTCTGCGGAATCGGCCCTCGGCCCCGGCAGTACGCCCATCTCTCAACTCCGGTCGGTATCCTCAAGATATCCGCCGAGCTCAAATACAATCACCGGTAGGTACTCGCCCGCCTCCAAGCTCAATCGGCAAAACCCATCGATCATCTTGCCGAGGGGAACCATACCGGGCCCACCACGAACCCGCAAACGGATCATCCACTCCTCGAATCGGGTTTCAAGCACACGTCTCAGCACCGAGAAAACGCGTGGTGGACGCACCAAAATATCATATCACGAGGTACCGGGTTTTTCAAAATAGAGCATCCTTTCTTAAATAATCCCACGGTCCTCAAAATCAGAAATCACATGAAAATCCAACATCAAGAAGTAAATCCAATGCGATGTGCTATGCAATCAATCCATGATGTATGCGACATGTAAAGAAAGGTAATCATATCAGAAGTCATGCAACAGTACTACAGTGTAGTGGCATGGCAATTATCGATGATGAAGTGTGTGAGCCGGCAAATAGTGTACGTGAAACATACGCATCATCGATAATGGTGCTGGTGTCCTAACAGCATGATAATAATATAGCAATAAACATATACCAGCAATGCGAATAGCATAAATATGCGGAAATCAAATAGTCAACACCACAGTGAAGAATCTACTATGCAAACTACAGATCTAAGTATCAGGTCAATCAGGAGGGGTAGGTGTGGAAACCACCTAAATCTGAGTCGATAAATATAGATGTACTAGTCGGTGATCCCGCCTCAATAATATATCGTAGGACATCCTCGAGTTATGAGTGCGGATCTATCATCAATATCGGCTCGTACGGTAAATCGTCGTACGGCATCCCAATAGCTGGGTACGGGTCAACATCTCACTATCTTATCACATAACAGGTATCACTATCATCAGATAATATAATCTGGGGTACTACTCAATGTCTAGTACAAATCGATACCATCAATAAAGTAAGCATGCGGGGGTAAACACACATCCCCAGCCCGCAAGAATCACAAGTCATATCCCAAATATGAATCATATCAAATCACCGATCTCGCGGGACAAAGGCCACATCATCGACTCATCTCCAAAGTCATCCCATATCATCAAACACAGTACAAGTATAATGAATATGCAAGGTTGTGCGTGCTGGTGTACCTCTATCCTAGAGCTCGCAACTAGGAACTACGCTAGTTATTTCTATCTCTAACTAACCATAACACACTACAACTATCACGTAAATAAACTACATAGTATACTATCTACGGACTGCGGGGGTGCTATATGCCATCCACCCGACTTCCCCCTGTAGATATAATCTACTCACTTTGCATCGTCATTTGCGGACATCGCCACGCATTTGCTTGTCGTCCCGAAGTCTTCATGAGTACCTACACATAAAAGTGTCGTATATGCGCATTAAAACCAAATCCAAGCTAAAACGGCATACGAAATCCAAAACGATACGATAAGGGGCCTATAGGTGTGAACCTATGGCACGCCTTCAAAACCATCAATAAATCCTCTATATCATCGTATAAACGCCAAATAGTCGAGGCAAAACAAAATCCACAATTGCAGAATCAAAAATACGGAATACGGAAACACGAATCCAAAACAGCAATTTAGGAAATATGTCCCAGATTTCACCCTAGATGGAATCAGTCAAAACTAGAAGTACCCTGGGCCAAGAATAGAGGAAATGGGGGCATGCACGCAAAACGAGGCAAATCCCCTCTGCTCTGGCCGCAAATTGCGGCCAGAATGGGAAAATCGGCGGCCTCACTTTGGAGTGGGGAGCTAGGGTTTGGGGTGATGGTTCTCTGGTGCCTGCACATCTCACTGTCAATCTTAGTTTTATTTTAGGTGTCTCGGGGTGATAGCAGATTCTAATTAACCTTCACAGATCACAAAAACCGACACGAAAAGTTCCATAATTCCGTATTTTTAGGTTTCAGGTTGTGCTAGGTCAGGGTCTTGGTCAATATAGGGTTTAAGGTTACCATTAGAGTCTAATTGCACAGCCACATCTCAACTTTACCCTAACCCTCTCTAGTTTTTTCCAAAGTGCACAAAATCACACGATATCGATATGAAACTTGAATTAAAGCCTAAGCACAAGAATTACAGCACTTAATGTGAAGGAAATACCTCAATAGACCCTCATGAATCCTAAACAGCGCCAAAACACCATCTTTCTTGGTCCATTGCGTAGATCTTGGGCTTGTGTGAATTTTTCGTGAAAGGAATGTAAGGTTTTGAGATTGTTTTTGAGATGAAGTGAGAGGATTTGTGGAGGGGAGAATGGGGGCAGTAGCAGCAGCAACACTAAGGGGATGAGGGGAGAGAAAAATGAGAGGAAGAGATGAAGGAGAAATGGCTAAGTCAACACACCCCTACCTACTCTCTCTCTCTCACCATGCTTTATAATCTATTCCATTTTCCATTTTCTTTAATTCCTTCTCACCCAAATAGTGATCCCAAAATAAAACCATGGCAAGAAAAATGTAACACAAGTCCAAAAATGATATGTGCACATTTTTGCACAAAAATGCTAAAAATCCAATTAGCGGTTTTTAATTGCGATTAGCACTAATTAAGCATATAACTAATTAATTAAACTTAGAAATGGCATAATTCTCTAATTTACCCTATTTTAGAATTTTCCATAATTTTTCTCAAATTTTTCCTATTTATTTGTATTTAATAATACCAAAATATTAAAATATTCAATAAAATAATATTAAATTATAAAAATTCCCAAAATTAATATTTTATCTTTTTGAAATGTTACAATCTACCCCCCTTAAAGAAATTCGGTCCCCGAATTTAAATTTAAACCCCCAATACTAAAACAATTTCAGTAATAATCCAATTTGTCGGGGCTCCGAAAACATCAATACATAGAGAGTATCATAAAAATGTACTGTTCTACTAGAAATCAATCCCCAAAATGCATATATAAGAGTATCCTGTGCGTCTGGTGCGCAAGGAATCAAAATCCATATATGTGTCAAACAGGTGTACAAAACAATATCTAGGTGCAACTGGTGTGCACGAAACATCTGTCGTAGGCAACGTGTGTGCCTGACAGTAGAAATCAGGTGCATGTGACATGCACGAAGAATCCCGATTTAGTGCATCTGGCGTGCACCAAAATCGTATATCAAAACACTGAAGGTGCATGAAAACTATGCCGGAAGTGTAAATCAAATCAGTGCATAAGATAGGCGTGAAATCTCAATCAATATCGCAAACGTAATAACTATGCGCAAACATAAATATACAGTGGGTGCATGAAACAAATATCATGAAACTCAGTCATCGAAACTAAATCATGCAAACAGAATGCCCAAAATACCGAAATCCAAAACGACGGATACGTGATAATCGAATCACAAAATCACAATCATAAATACCGTCTTCGGTAGTTCCTCCTTCAAGGTCGAGAAGGAGTCGGTGCATCCACTGCTAGCAGCGCAGGATATCTACTTGCCTCTTGCTCACGGTCTGGCGTCCTCTGACTCTGGGTCCTTATCTTCTCTGTCTATTACCTATCTCGCAGTCAATCGGCTCATCGGCCCTGTCAGGTGTGCTAACGGGGACGATTCCGTTCTGGCACTTCTCTGGTCACCTCTCGGTCAATCCTCACGACCACTCGTAAGGCAGCATATCACTGGCATCGGCCTCTGGCTCCCTGAAAGCACGTCACACATCTGATCCTGGGTGCAAACATCATTGCAGCAATGTCCCGGAAGGTATCCTGCTCAGGGTCTCTTCCAATCATGCCTATGCCGATATGTACAAAGGCTGGTACTCTTGCATAATCTCTTTTCGCTCAATGGACATCTGTGTCCTCAGCACAACATTTTCTCGGAAATTGGTCGCATCCCAACGCCTCTGTAAGCACATCACGTCTCTGGTCTCGACGGAAAGTAATGACAGCTCGTCAGTGTCTCACACGAACCTCTGGTTCCACTTGTCTCTATCGTCGACCAATATAACGTCACGCCATGCTATCTCCGCACTGCACTGTTCTCGGCCACGGTCAATCCGAAATCTCTCACACGGACTCGAAATCGCGTACTCTGTAACTTCATCATTCTGTAGAAGATGTCCGGCCGAACAGGTCCTCTGGAACACGTCCCAAACGTCGGAGGAATACTCAATACTCGTCCATCCCTGATCAATTCGCAACGTATCTGGGTAAGTTCCTTATCCGAGCCTCATCAACTACCTTGTCGAAGATGCCGAACTCTGGCCTGCTGGGTGGTGCGCAAAATGACCACTCCTAGGTCTAGGTCTTCTCGTATCGTTTTCCAGAAGGGTCTTGTCGAGGTTCCTCTCTCAAATCTCATTCCTGCCGAATTGCCCGGAAGTCATCATCCATTGGTGAAGCTAGGTCTTATTCCGGAACGGCTGCATACTTATCGCGCTTCTTCCTGGAAAATATATCCATATACCACGCCTCTGGACACGTATCACATCTCTGATGTCAGCGGTGTGGGACGTCATCTCGTCGAAATATCTTGCGAACTCTTTTCTTCACTCTGCTTCCATGTCGACTGATTCGGACTCATCTCATCAGGGCTACACAGACTGCGCTCCAACGGCTACGCTCGGATCTGGAGTCTCCCAAGCAGTGTCCCATCACAATATCCGAAAGATGTCGAACCATCCGATCGACTCGTCAGAACCTCATAATCCCCTAAGAGATCAACATCATGGGTACAGTTTAATAGTATCGAGTACATGCCACAGCGTCGGTGGTCCAGCCGTAGAAGGGCAGGCCCAAGCCTCACTAATGGCGCCGCGGAACTGCCGCAAACCCTAAGGTTCAAAGGCTTTCACACGGTCATTAAGTCGAGTTAGGGTTTCATTCTTCTAGAGGGTCCATAGAATCACCTGCATGTCTTTCCGTATACTTTAAACTTGGAAAATGGGCTCCTGACATTCGATCGTCTCTATCGACTCTCAACGAACCTGCGTGAAGTCGTCTCTAGCTTGAAGCAATCTATGTGATGACCTCGCATCGGTAAACGGACGAACCAAATGTCCTTGTCATTCATCCTCAGGTGACTAGCGACTCGCTATCATCTCTCTAAGTATATGCTCACGCTGCAGTAGCTCCAACCATCTGGGCGATATCTCGTCATTTGCAGCAGCAACTGGCTCATTCGCCTGTACGCCGAACAGTGCCTCAATCCTCCAAGAAAGGCAATACATAGGCGGTCATCTCTGAGTCGGTCTGCTCTAGATCTGAGTAAGACTCTCCACACTGGAAATCTTCAACTCAACTGGGCCCGCTCCGGTGCAAAAATCGGACGAATCACCTTCGTCTCTCAAATCGGGTAGACTAGCTATCATCTGTCTCATATCTGCCTGAAAGCTCCGGCAATCTCAGCTCGTAAGCTTCGGAAGCGACATCCTGTCAATCTCAGCAACAGCTGGTCCATCGTCTACACGGTAGGCGACATCATAATCTCTGAGGTATGCTGTACATCAACAGTCCTCTCTCAACTGGCAGCTCTAACAACGGCCCGATCATCCGGTGCAAAACCAAGCACTCGCCTCTACTAGAGGCCACAATCACCAATACTAACTCGAGACGTTCCCATGTCACCAGAAAACACAATGGTCGGCCCTCGTACCAGACGAGCTCGCCCTGACCGTAACCCTAGCAGCAGCCCAAACTGCGCTCAAACATGGTGACAGGAACCTCAATCGAGTATCAAAGAGAGCACATCAATGGTAAGGAAGAGAACAACAGATCCAAAGGGGATACATGATCATAAGAAGGAACAGCGTCAATAAAGGTATGATCATGAAACTAATAGAATCGGGGATCTCAAATGGATGTATAATCATGGATATAAAGAGAATCACTGATCTCGAAAATATGTATATCCTAAGGTTCCTTAAGCGGAGTGGCGTGTCGTAAGTATGCCGCGGAACATACCAACGGTACGTCACTCTACTTTAGTCACCTATTCCATCAACCAAGGGTCATCCTAATACGACGAAAGTTCGGGTCTAATACCCCCTCGACTAAGTTTAAGTTCTGTAAGGTCAAGCCTAAGTTCCGTATATATATAAACGCCCTAGGCTCCACATAGTCAAACTTAGACTCGAATCAAGGTCAACCTAGCGCTCTGATACCAACTTTGTCACGACCCGAAAGAGCACGTGACTGGCCCTTGAACCATATGGAGTCTATAGGACTCCATCTGATCCAAGTAAGCCAAAAGCCCAGAAATCTAAAACCATTTTTAAGAATAAGTAAAGAAACTGGTTTAAAGAAGTGAAGAAATACATGTTTGAAATCAAGGTTTTTAAATAACTAAGCTGAATATGCATTTTAAAACAGTAAAGTCTTTTCTAAAAATTTCGGCAGAGTTTATTTTGTAAAACTGGCCCCGAATGGGGTACAACAAGGATAACAATTTATGCAATGATAAAGGCATCCTTAAGCGGGAGCTAGCTCTTCGTCAAATGACGGCCACAACCACACAAGCAATAAGAATATACAACGCCGAAAGGCGAGGGTCAAACCAAAAGAACTCAAAAGAAACAAGAAAACCGCAATACTACTAAGCGCGACTCTAAGGTCGAATAATACATCACTAAAGTCTAGGTCTGAAACAATATACAAGTTTTGGTTGATGGAAATTCTAGATACAATGAATAAAATAAATACAATGGTGGTTCTTGATGCAAAAGAATCCACCTACCAAAAGCAATTCACCCGCAAGAAAGTAGTGTGCCAGAAATGCCGCAATGAAACCTGTACGGCAGAACCTGCAAGAACTGTGGCACAACGGGGGTGAGTTGCCAACTCGTGAATAGAAATATCTACAAGCAGAAACCGAATGCAAGACATAAACCTAGGTCAACAATCAGTAATATAACCACAAGAGTACATCTGAAGTATGATAAGGTGGAAAGGTAACATCTAAATATGTATGTAGTGCCAGGTACTCAGGTAATAACATGTCATCAGTATAAGGTATGTCTGCATGAAGTAAAATGATGAAGTATCAAGGATATCAATACACATATATTAGCGTCCCATACCACTAATATTGGTGTAAGGGTATATATAACAGCGCCCTCATACCCTGTTATATATACAAACGAAGTATGATCAGTGTAAATCCAGTCTGTATATGATCCATGTCTGTATATATGTGGAACCCGTCCACCCGTCACCCAATGACAATAAGCATCATGTATGCAATATGAGGATATAAACAAAATCATGGAAAAACATCATGAAACCCGTGCCTAGCATCGACACGTAAATCCTCATCCATCGGGCTCCGTCAGTCCGGATCGGCCCACGGGCTATGTCTGCGGAATCGGCCCTCGGCCCCGGCAGTACGCCCATCTCTCAACTCCGGTCGGTAACCTCCAGATATCCGCCAATCTCAAATACAATCACCGGTAGGTACTCGCCTGCCTCCAGGCTCAATCGGCAAAACCCATCGATCATCTTGCCGAGGGGAACCATACCAGGCCCACCACGAACCCGCAAACGGATCATCCACTCCTCGAATCGGGTTTCAAGCACACGTCTCAGCACCGAGAAAACGCGTGGTGGACGCACCAAAATATCATATCACGAGGTACCGGGTTTTTCAAAATAGAGCATCCTTTCTTAAATAATCCCACGGTCCTCAAAATCAGAAATCACATGAAAATCCAACATCAAGAAGTAAATCCAATGCGATGTGCTATGCAATCAATCCATGATGTATGCGACATGTAAAGAAAGGTAATCATATCAGAAGTCATGCAACAGTACTACAGTGTAGTGGCATGGCAATTATCGATGCTGAAGTGTCTGAGCCGGCAAATAGTGTACGTGGAACATACGCATCATCGATAATGGTGCTGGTGTCCTAACAGCATGATAATAATATAGCAATAAACATATACCAGCAATGCGAATAGCATGAATATGCGGAAATCAAATAGTCAACACCACAGTGAAGAATCTACTATGCAAACTACAGATCTAAGTATCAGGTCAATCAGGAGGGGTAGGTGTGGAAACCACCTAAATCTGAGTCGATAAATATAGATGTACTAGTCGGTGATCCCGCCTCAATAATATATCGTAGGACATCCTCGAGTTATGAGTGCGGATCTATCATCAATATCGGCTCGTACGGTAAATCATCGTACGGCATCCCAATAGCTGGGTACGGGTCAACATCTCACTATCTCATCACATAACAGGTATCACTATCATCAGATCATATAATCTGGGGTACTACTCAATGTCTAGTACAAATCGATACCATCAATAAAGTATGCATGCGGGGGTAAACGCACATCCCCAGCCCGCAAGAATCACAAGTCATATCCCAAATATGAATCATATAAAATCACCAATCTCCCTGCACAAAGCCCACATCATCGACTCATCTCCAAAGTCATCCCATATCATCAAACACAATATAAGTATAATGAATATGCATGGTTGTGCGTGCTGGTGTACCTCTATCCTAGAGCTCGCAACTAGGAACTACGCTAGTTATTTCTATCTCTAACTAACCGTAACACACTACAACTATCACGTAAATAAACTACATAGTATACTATCTACGGACTGCGGGGGTGCTATACGCCATCCACCCAACTTCCCCCTGTAGATATAATCTACTCACTTTGCATCGTCATTTGCGAACATCACCACGCATTTGCTTGTCGTCCCGAAGTCTTCATGAGTACCTACACATCAAAGTGTCGTATATGCGCATTAAAACCAAATCCAAGCTAAAACGGCATACGAAATCCAAAACGATACGATAAGGGGCCTATAGGTGAGAACCTATGGCACGCCTTCAAAACCATCAATAAATCCTCTATATCATTGTATAAACGCCAAATAGTCGAGGCAAAACAAAATCCACAATTGCAGAATCAAAAATACGGAATACGGAAACACGAATCCAAAACAGCAACTTAGGAAATATGTCCCAGATTTCACCCTAGATGGAATCAGTCAAAACTAGAAGTACCCTGGGCCAAGAATAGAGGAAATGGGGGCATGCACGCAAAACGAGGCAAATCCCCTCTGCTCTGGCCTCAAATTGCGGCCAGAATGGGAAAATCTGCGGCCACACTTTGGAGTGGGGAGCTAGGGTTTGGGGTGATGGTTCTCTGGTGCCTGCACATCTCACTGTCAATCTTAGTTTTATTTTAGGGGTCTCGGGGTGATAGCAGATTCTAATTAACCTTCACAGATCACACAAACCGACACGAAAAGTTCCATAATTCCGTATTTTTAGGTTTCATGTTGTGCCAGGTCAGGGTCTTGGTCAATATAGGGTCTAAGGTTACCATTAGAGTCTAATTGCACAGCCACATCTCAACTTTACCCTAACCCTCTCTAGTTTTGTCCAAAGTGCACAAAATCACACGATATCGATATGAAACTTGAATTAAAGCCTAAGCATAAGAATTACAGCACTTAATGTGAAGGTAATACCTCAACAGACCCTCATGAATCCTTAACAGCGCCAAAACACCATCTTTCTTGGTCCATTGCGTAGATCTTGGGCTTGTGTGCATTTTTCGTGAAAGGAATGTAAGGTTTTGAGATTGTTTTTGAGATGAAGTGAGAGGATTTGTGGAGGGGTGAATGGGGGCAGTAGCAGCAGCAACACTAAGGGGAAGAGGGGAGAGAAAAATGAGAGGAAGAGATGAAGGAGAAATGGCTAAGTCAACACACCCCTACCTACTCTCTCTCTCTCTCTCACCTTGCTTCATAATCTATTCCATTTTCCATTTTCTTTAATTCCTTCTCACCCAAATAGTGATCCCAAAATAAAACCATGGCAAGAAAAATGTAACATAAGTCCAAAAATGATATGTGCACATTTTTGTACAAAAATGCTAAAAATCCAATTAGCGGTTTTTAATCGCGATTAGCACTAATTAAGCATATAACTAATTAATTAAACTTAGAAATGGCATAATTCTCTAATTTACCCTATTTTAGAATTTTCCATAATTTTTCTCAAATTTTTCCTATTTATTTGTATTTAATAATACCAAAATATTAAAATATTCAATAAAATAATATTAAATTATATAAATTCCCAAAATTAATATTTTATCTTTTTGAAATGTTACAGTTAGGTAACAATATGTCACAAAAATGATGTGCAATGCATGCAATGAGAATAAAGTACATCATGAATCGAAGAAATGTTTTTCTTTAATCAATAAGATTTCTGTATGTATATAAATCTAGATATCCTCAGTGAGATCAACATAGAATCCGTGTCAAGTATCGACACAAAACACTAATCTCATTATCTTAATATCTCAGTGTCTCAAATCTCAATATCTAAAAACCTCGGGCTCCGTCAGTCCGGATCGGCCCATATCATCAATCTCACGACCACGAACGGTATCCTCCGGATATCCGCCGCGCCAGGTAAAATCACCGGTAGGCAGTCTGCTCCTGCCGGGCTCATCGTCTACTACTCGAACTTCTTGTTCCGGGGTACCATACTAGGTCCACCATCTACCCGAGACGGTTCATCCAACTCCTCGAATCGGGTCTCGAAAACATCTCAGAACCGAGAAAACAACATGGTGGACGATACTCAACATATCAAGGAAAACCACAATTTTTCTCTTTAAAATGGTTCATCAGTTTACAAAACTTTCACATGCGGTTTCTAAATCCATAAAATATCAAGAAGAATCCGAAATCATCAAGTCACCATGTCAATAACAATGAAAACCTACATAAATCTCTATAATACCGCATAACCAATGAATATATCGATGCATCTGATATCATGCAATAATTAAACTAGGATATGAAAGCTATAACATGTAGCAACTATCAGTTAGCAAGCTATGTCAATGAAATAGTATTTTCTAAAGTGTACGTGACATGGAAATTACCGATGATGATGTGTGTGAGCCAGCAAGTAAGTGTAAGTGGAACATACGCATCATCGGTAATGGTGCTGGTGTCCTAACAGCATGGTTCATAATCACTAAGTACACAATAAACATGCACTGAGACGATAACAACATGAGAAATGGCAATGAATGGTAATTGCAACGATAATATGCGGAACAGGAATGATAAAGTAACAATAAGGAGTCTACATCACTACACCTCTGTTATACTGATTTGCCGTTTGAAATAGTAAGAATCGTGGCGTTTTGAAAATAAGGGCTACAACGTTTTTAAGAAAAGGTACGTCTTTTGAAATATCCATAATATCCCTTGACATGTCTTTAAAATCCTCACGATTCTTTAGTTTTGGAAATAGGCATGACTCGGGTCCAGTATATCATCTACTAGGTAAACTACAAGTCTAACTAACAACCAATCGAAAGGGATATGGAAACCACCTAAATCTGAGTCGATATATATATATATATATATATATATATATATATATATATATATATATATACATATATATAGTCGGTGATCCCGCCTCAATAATATCTCTTACGATACATCATCTAATATGACATCCTCGAGTCAAGAGTGCGGATCTATCATCAATAGCTCGAACGGTAAATCCATCGTACGGCATCCCAAGCTAGGGTACAGGTCAAATATCCCATTCATCACATTATTTATCTGGTATCCTCTTTATCAACAATCATGATCCGGGGTACTGATCTATGTCTATAACAAAACTGATACCATCTATGTATGCATGCGTGTGTATGAAAACTCCACGCCTAAAGGACCCGCTAAACATATCACGTCGTATCTCGAATACGAACCCTGTCACATCACCGATCTCACACCCTCAATCCCAATCTCATCGACCCATCTCCAATAGTACTATCCTCATAATCCGTGTATATATACACGTATATATATACACACAAAGTCCCATACCCATGTGTGTGTATATATACATATCCCCATATACGCACAGGTAATAAAATGAATGCAGGTGTGTGCGTGTGGGTGTAAACCTATTCTAGGTTTCGCGACGAAGAAGCTATGCTAGTTCCCTTCTAATAACACCAAACTAACCATAAACATATAATCATAACTTGATAATAACCCACGGATCATAAACCACACATATATACAATTATATATCATAAATATACTACGAACTGCGGGGGTGCTATACGCCATCCACTCGACTTCTCCCCGTAGATATAAATCTACTCACCTGATCTTCACTCGCCGGTACCGACGTCGCCACGCGCTTGCTTGTCGTCTCGAAGTCCATATGGGGATACCTACATGTCACACCGTATCGTATCGTATAAAAACCCAATTCAAAATCGAAACGTCATACGAAAACCAAATCGGCACGTATGCCACGCATAAGTCAAAACCTATTGCCTATGTAGACAAGAATAGCCAAACCAACCCTCGATGTCGATGTACAAACGTCAAACCATCAAGAAAAACACCAAACGTACCAATCATAGTCTTACAACTCACTAAAAATCTATGTAATATGATGCAAATCATCAAAACTAATAAATTGATAAATTCGGTTTATTTCCAAAAAGTCTATTAAAGGGGGTCGTTTACCGTTTTACCACAAGTCTTGATGATTTAGCAAACTAGTGGTCACAATACTCACCAATTACCTTAACCAAGTCACACAAACCAAAACAATATTTTTACTCTCACAACTTTCATTAACCCGAAATTCTAGTTTGCGATATAGCTCAAATTTAACACTTTTTAAAGCAAAAATTCACAATTCAACACTTAAGCTTGGTTTTGCATGAACTAAAGTATGAAACTACAACTTAAAATGCTACTAATGTCATGACTACCCTAATTAGATTTTTATCTCAATTAATTAATAAATTCCCAAAACCTAGTTAACAAAATTAGCATAATTCGCAAAATTTTCAACTAACAAGTAGCAACTAGTAACTAGCTTTTCCTTTAAATGTCTTAAGATCTTAAATACAACACACAATCCATGATCCAAATACCCAAAACCCTAATTTGATCACAACCCATTCTCTTGAATTTTTCCAACTTGCAATTAACCAATATAAACACCTAATTTACTCTTAAATAAGCTAAATTAAAGTAATTAGACAACAATTCACTAAAGGTTTAAGATTTATACCTAATGAACCATGGATCAAACTTGCAATCTAGACTCTCAAAATGCTCTTTTTTCATCACAATCCATGCATTATAGGCTAAACTAAAATGGGTAAGAGTTGGATTTGGATTTTGGGATTTTTTGATGGATTTTGAGTCAATTTTGAAAAATAAATTTCAACAGAAATAAGGGGAGAAAAGGGAGGGGCTGCTGTTGAGGGAGAGGGAGGGGCTCGGCCAGATGTGGGTGAGGGAGGGGAGAGAGTGAGGGGCTCGGCCAGATGTTGGTGAGGGAGGAGAGAGAGTGAGGTGGAGAAAAAAAAGCCAAGTCAACTCAAAAAGTCAAAGTCCATACCTCTTTTTTTTCTTTTGTTTCCATTTCTTTGTTTCCATTTCTTTTCTTTTTGAAGTGGGGAAAAGAGTGGGAGTGGGGGCAGCCCATGGCCAGCCAAGCCCATGGGGAGGGGGTGAGTGGGTGTGGGTGAGGAAAGAAAATGATAAATATTACCCAAATTTCTATTTACACTAATTTCACTATTTAAGCCTTTTTCTTCGATATTTTCTAGCACCGTTTGACAGTTTTATTTCATTTCAAAAACAATATTTTACATGTTAGTTTAGTGTGTCATGATGTACAAAATTTGTATTAACCAATTAAAATTTGTGATTTTCCCTAATTAAATATATTAGGGACGGCTTAAAATTATATTAAAATAATTAATTTCGGAAAAAATTTCAGTAAACTAGAAATTTTACAAGTGGTTCAATAAACACCAAATACTAGCAATTACATAGATAGAATATGTATATTTAATTTTATATTAAAAGATATTTATATCTCGATTTTTACGGAAGACACCCGTTATTTTACCGATTAACCGAAATTTCACCTGAACGATTTTTAAAACGTTACAAGTATATATCTCTAAAACAGCCCTAACCAGGGACTTTCTGTTATAGCCAATCGAGTACAGCGCAATATTAACTCCCAATATCGGGAGAGATGAAACCCCTCCTATCGCTCATTGCCTCTATGTGATTCGGGACTGTACCCAAAAGCCACCATTTGGCACGTTCTCTTGAACGTGGTAATGTGGAAATCAAAGCATAGCGGGAATCACACAAGACTCTATGACGATCTTGGGTCTACTGACTAACTTGAACTAGTGTCACCAGAGAAATGCCATCTGACGTGAGGTATAATACCATCTGAGAGTTCTCGGCGAGTCCGTTCAGTGTACCCAGTCTCCACTGAGCACCCGCATACTATCTCTCATGTCAAACACCAATGGATATGGGATCATCCATCGTCCATCTACATGGGTCGAGAAGCTATACGCTAGTCTAGTCTGGTATATCGATTCCCTGTCTCGATACACCCACGACTAGGAACATTTGAAGGATGTACTTATCGACTACTTTGTCCCCATTAGTATGATCTGCATCATAATCCAGGTAGTCAAGTACTCATCCTAAGGGCTTTATCAACATGTAACATAGAGACAATTAGTGTACATATTAAGATAAAGAGCAACCAGATAGCATACTATCATGTCGAGCAAGAAAGTCCTCCCAATATATGTCCAAGCATCCACTACAATTTACATCATATGTATAGTAATGGCCTTTAGGGCATATATATAACTAACAATCTCCCACTTGCACTAGGGCCATCTGTTGTAGTAACCCATACCCACCAATTAGCAGCGGTTGTAGCATCCCATACTCAACCATCCCATAAAAATCTCTCCTGGGAAAAGGCCTTCGTGAGTGGATCCGCCGTGTTAATCTCTAAGTCTGCTCTCCTAACCTCGATCTCGCTTTAGAAAATCCATCTCCATGATCAGGTGATACTTCCTAAGAATATGTCTGGATCTGTCATGACCCAAAGTTTGGATGTCACCGGCACATAGATTGTATAATATCTAAAGATATCTACCCTATCTGAGTAAGCCTGTTTCGCCCAATCAGAGCAAAGCTCTGTTTGAATTCAAAATTCAAATTTTTGAAGCAGAGCTTCAAGTCCCGCGCGCAGCGCCCAAGAAAGCGCACCCAATAAGAGCAAAGCTCTGATTGAAGGGAGCAACGCTTCAACTGCACTGCACGCTGCGCTGCGCAACAAGCGTCAGCGCAAATGCGCTCGCGCAGATGCGCTGCGCTCTGCGCTGCGCGACACGCGTCAGCGCAGATGCGCTAGCGCACTTGCGCTGCGCTCTGCGCTGCGCGACACGTGTCATGCGCTGGGGCATCTGCGCCAAACTGAATTAAGATTTTTATGAAATCTTTTCCGTTCTTTCCAGAACTAGAAGATTTTCTTCGGCCTTTGGATCAAAGATCCAGCGGTGGGAAAACTCCCAAAAATCACTCAGGAAAGATCCTGTTAACAAATTCAACAGATTTGTGGTCACTATAAATAGGACCCTAAGCCTCAATTCAAAGGCATCAAGAATTTTCTCGAAAAATCAAGAACTCTAAGCAGAGAAAACTCTGAGAAGATCTCAAGAAAAAGGTAAAGAACCTTCGTGAAGTATAAGAAAGGCCTTCTAATAGATCATTGATCTAAAAATAAAATGAATGATCTTTATACAAAAAAAAACAGTGCTTTGCACTTCTTGTGAACCTTCGGTTCTTTAAAAACAAAATAATAATAAAAGAATAAAAGAATAGTGCTTTGCACTTTTAAGAACCTCTGGTTCTTCGAATAAGGAAGAAATCTATTTTTCTTTGATCTAATTTAGATCAAGAAATTAAACAGTGCTTTGCACTTCCCTTCTTGAATCTAAAAAGATTCTTAGTGCTTTGCACTTCCAAGTTGCGCCGTTGCGCTCGTAAGAGAGCGCCACGTGTCGGCTATAAAACCACTTGCGCTAAGCGCCCTTAAGATAGAGCTTTGCTCTCTGGAATTGGCGCAACTCGCTGAGAGCGCGCCACGTGTCAGCAGCGCAATAGCGCAGCGCAACAGCGCATCGCACTGCGCTAGTGCGCTTGCGCTCATCAGAGCACGACACGTGTCATCACCATATGCACTTGCGCTCATTACTTAGCGCAAAGCGCAGATGCATTAAAAAGGGCCAAGCCCAATTAAGAGAAGGCCTAACAGGCTCAATAAAGCGCAAATGCATTATTTTAAGGGGCAGAGCCCAAATCAAAACAGATGCTTTGCATCATTTATAAATGGGCAGAGCCCAAACAGAATATCCAGAATGCTATGCATTTTAAAAGAGCCAGAGCCCAAACAGAACAGATGCATTGCATCATTCATAAATGAGCAGAGCTCAGAATAAATTGATGCTCTGCAGAGCCTAAACAAAAAAATGGAAGAAATGCAATGCATTACTTAATAAAGATGTCGAACTGGACTTAGCCCAATCGTGGCCATAAGTCCTTAAATTAAATTGACTGAGCAAAATGGCTCTCCTAAGTCAATCTACGCCTGGTTCGAGGGTACATCCCCGAACTCCTTTGACATTTGTCGCTGTAATTCCTCAACGACGTCAAAGAGGTGACGGGTCCCAATGACCACTCATCTAATATTGGACCGAAACGTCCTTAAACTAATATTCACTCCAAAATGAGAATTTTGGACCGAAACGTCCCTAAACTAATATCGGACCGAAACGTCCCTAAACTAATATCGGACCGAAACGTCCCTAAACTAATTTCGGACCGAAACGTCCCTAAACTAATAATGGACCACTACGTCCCTAAACTGGCGATGGACCACCACGTCCCTAAACTGGAATACGGACCACTACATCCTTAAACTGGCGACGGACCGAAGCATCCCTAAACTAATAATGGACCACCACGTCCCTAAAACTGGCAATGGACCGCCACGTCCCTAAAATGGCACAATAGGGCCCAAACGCTCTTTTGTTGGATCTAAACGGTCCCGTCTAAGTTGATCTTAACCCCAAATACGGTTAACGTGTCCTTAGATATTCAAATGAACGATAAAACTCCAAATCAACTTTGGTTCAAGGGTACACCTATGAACTCCTCTGACACCTGTCATTGTAATCCCTCAACGACGTCAGAGAGGTGACGAGTCCCGACGGCCAGATAATTAAATCAATCACTATGTTGAGTTGATCTTAGTCTAAAACAAGACTAACGTACCCTTAACGAACGTTTAAGTCGATCTTAGTCGCAACGCGACTAATGCATCCTTAAACTAAAAACACCAAACCCAAATCTAACTAAATACGGATTTGGATTAATCCACGTCCTACAGGTGACGACATCACTCAGTCTCCGTATACAATCCACGGGCAATCACAAACAAAACAAACACACACAACACGAAGTGAAATTCTGGAGAAGGAGAAAGTTGTTACCGCGACGCGGTAGCGTAATTAACTGCAGGGGCTTGCGCCTGCAGGGAAGAGCGTCCCCATAATCAAAAACCCCTCACCTTGAGGGGGAATCTGACGAAGTCTGCTACATCGGCCGCATCCGTCTAAACCTCCGATACAAGGTGCCATAAATCAACTTGGCATCTTCGGAGAGGTAGACGGATAAAACCAAATAGCATCTGACCCGAACCTCAGCGCCAGGACCTCAGCAGTCCTGTGCGGCCGTCTTTCGGAGGGGAACAGATTCTGGCACGCCTGGTGGGAGCTCTTCCTCTTTCCACTCCACACTTCGTGTGTCGTCTTCGCGAACCAATCGCGGTTTGTTAAATGATTGCCTTCGGATTTCAAGTTGCTAAGATTTGGTCTTTTGTTTGGTACAGAACTCAAGCATTCAATGGCCACCAACTGCACCAACTGCTCGAAATGCCAATGCAACGGACGTTCCACCTCACCGAGAGGTGTAGCATATGGGCCCCAGGCGGCTTCCTTCCTGACTCTGCCGGTAGGCCAGTTGACTCAGGCCACCACCGGCTTGTTCTTCGGGACCATAGTCCCACCTACAAGCTTCTCGGCGCCGATACCCGCACCAGAAGCGAACAAGAAGTCGGTGTTCGACCGGCTCACTATTACCACGACCCCTGACAACGGGTCGCCTGCTACTGAATCAACAGCCTCCGTTTTCACCAGGCTGGGTCAGAACTATAAGGTGGTTGTCCCAAAGAGGGCAACGGCCGCTGCTCTGGAAGTCGTTAAAGCGGCTTCTCCTATCAGAGAGTCAGTCTTCACAAGATTGACGGTTCCTACTCCTCCCCCAGCTGGTCAGAAGGCGTCAGTCTTCGATAGGCTGACATCAACAGTTACCCCACGCTCAAACAGGGGGCAACAAGAAACCATCTCAGTCTCCGAGCCAGTCCCAACGGCTCGTCGTGCGCGACGTCGCCATTGGCTGCGAGTAAGGAGGGCAGGGGGCAATTCCCCCTCAGGGCTAACCCCACCTGCTCCGGTGGTGGAGGTCGATGCTGCTGTTCCGACTGGGAACAGCTTTGAATTGCTGAAGAAGGTGAGAAAGAACTCCCCGGTTGCCACATTGAAAAGTCTCCTCCACCCATGGAAAAAGCTCCGGAGACAAAACACGAACAGCCCCCTCAACGGCTGTCGTCAAAAATTTATAAAGTTTGGCGGAGGGTTCAAGACTCCGTGATTGACTCAGACCACTTCCGTCGCCAGGAAAGGGTAAGGGTGAAAAAAGACAAGAACCGCCTCATTAAATAGCAGGGGGCAACAAATGCTAGAATGCCCGCTTCAACGGCTCCTTCAACCTCAAAGGTCCATAAAAGGAAGAGGCCAGAAAAAACTCCCATGACACTGACAAAGTCTAAGAGCGGTGAACCTAAACGCCCCAAGTCAGGGGGCATGACAGTTCATACGGTCTATATGGCTTCGGGGAAGGAAGAAAGTCGTACTTCTACGGGCCACCGACCGCTCACCCGGTCAGTGACCAAGTCTCAGGAGCAGCAACAAAAGCTCCAGGAGATGATGACTACGATGGCTGCACTCACGGGGCCAAAAGAGAATCCTGAGACGTCCTTAGATGAACGTCAAGAAGAAGAGACCGACGCCGAGTTCCTTCGAAGAGTACTGGAAAAGTGGGACAAAGAGGCTGCTGAACAAGCAGCCAATATACAACGCATGGGCCTTCTCTTCCAGGATATGATAGGGATGATGATACAACCAGAATCCCCGACTGAAGAACCCCCGATCGTCCTTGGGGATGATAGGGGAGAAACATCAAACCCTCAGCCCGTTCTATCGACGGCTAAAAAAGACACAATCTCTAAAACAGATCTGGACGAATATATAGCCCAGCAAATAAAGGTTCATCACGCGGCCGAGGCAGCCGGCCACGTCGTAAAAACGGGGCGACCGTATCCGGGCTGGTATGACCAAATCAAGTACCCGCCAGGTTACACAATTCCTAAGTTTCACGTCTACAAGGGGACCGGCAATCCTCATCAACATGTTGCCCAATTCAGGGTGCTTTGTGGTAACACTGGAGGCGACGACAAGCTCTTGCTGCGCCAGTTCGTTGGAAGCTTATCAGATACGGCTTTCGAGTGGTACTCCGAGCTCCCCAACGACTCTATTAAAACCTTTGCAGAGATGGAGCTGCTCTTCACCCAACGCTTTGCAAGTGCCAGTGAGCGTACTCCGATGACGGCGCTGATTAACGCCAGGGTAAAGCCCGGCGAGACGTGGGTCCAGTACGCTATACGGTGGCGTAATTTATAGTCTAAATGTGAACAGCGTATAGAAGAAGCCCCTGCGGTGGGAATGTTTGTTGGAACCTTTGATCCACAAGCAACCATTTCGCAGTTTATGATGTTCTTCAAGTCGACTTCTTTCCAGGCTTTGATCGACAAATTGGCACAGATGGACCAGATGGGCCATAAACCCCCTCTCCCGAAGCCGGACTCTCGAAATGATAAAGGAAAGGGAAAAGCGATCATCGTCGCTAATGCCCAACAACAACCGAACGACTCGAAGCCGGTTGCTCGTCCAAATAATACGCGCCCATACGTACCCCTTGAGGACAGGATGGGACGTGCTTACTCCTTCCCCCGTGATAAAACGAGGAGGTTATTTGAGCTGGCATTGCGCAATAGGCTCATAAATCTGCCAGATCCAAAACGTCCGTCACAACCAAGTGACGTTAACGAGCCTAATTATTGCCCTTACCATCGAGTGCTAGGACATCCAATCGAAGACTGTTACGTGTTCAAAAATTGGCTTGAAAACCAGTACCGTCAGGGCAAGTTTGCGCTATCTGACAAATGGAAGGTGAATCCTCCGCAGCCCCACACCTATAAGGGAACGAATACGCCGGGGGCAACATGCTCCGTCATTGAAGAAGCTCCCTGGGAGGTTGTACTATCAGCCAAAACGAGGAGAATGCTAAATGATCTTCAGACCTGTCCAGCGGTCAAGTGGAAGAACCCCTTAGAGCCGCAGGTTATTGAGGGGATGTTGAAACCACGTCCGACTCCGAAGGCCGATGGTGGTAGTTCGAGCGTTCATAACCAGCCGTCAAAATCTTCGAAAAAGAAGAAGAAGAAATCTAAGAAGCCCGTGAAGCCTGGTGACAAGCGCACGGACTTACAGAAGCAGATCGACGCACTGGATGAGTACAACCAAAAGGCGCGGACTCCCATTACGCTCCAAGATTTCCTTGATCACGTCTTTCAAAAAGAAGATGAGGAAGAAACTTCATCGGATGAATCCGACGGATATGTGGCAAGCTGTCATATGATCTCTCACTCGACCTCGAACGATGAAGGGACTTCTGGCACCAAAACGCCGGGGGCGAATACTGAGTCAAGGGTTCCGGAATTATCAATAGAAATGATTGACGCGTTTCTTAGTAAAGCTCGATTGAAAAGTAAAGCTGATCAAGAACGCGAGACGACGATATTCGAAACGGCCAAGCGCCAGCGACTTGAGGGAGGAGCTGAGATGATCCCACTGGAGAAAAATGCCTCCACCGCTGACAAAAGCCAATTCAAGATAAAAAAGAAGTTCGCTAAGGCCATATCGATGGGCATGAAGCTACCACCCTCAGAAGAAAAAGTTTCTAGCGTGGTAGAAATGCACCCCTCTTATTGCTTATATCATCAGAAGGTCTCACATTCTACCCAAGAGTGCAAAGCGTTCGATAAATGGTGGCAAGGGTACGTCGCTAATCAACAACGCTTTAAACGGGAAAAGCGCAAGGTTCGTCGGGAGCAAAGAAACACGACCAAAGTGCTTGAAAGAACTGCCGGCAACTGTCACATGGTTAACACTACCAGGTCACAAGTGCCCACATTTGGGAGCGACTCTGATGAGGAACTAGAGATTGCCCCTCTCTTTAAAGAGTCAACTTCGGGAAAAGAAGAAGAACCGAAGTCTTGCGAAAATATACAGCTGCGGAATCGGACACTGCCTGAAAAGAACCTCGGACCCTCGAATAGAAAAGATAAAGGGAAAGAGAAGGTCTCTGAAGACATCACTTTGGATGACCAAGTCGCGGAAGAGTTAACCGCCAAAAATCCGCCAATGAGGAGTAAGGTGGATTACAATGTCTTAGCGCATCTGAGGAAGCTACCCTCACAACTCAGCATCCTCGATGCCTTGTTACTATCAAAGGAAGCGAGAGACTCTTTGATTAAGGCGCTACAAGATCCGGACCAGTTCCAAGCCTTCTTGGCCGAAGAAAAGATGAAAGACGAATTGGAAGAAGTGCACACAGCCGACGTTGCTTTTGGTGATGAAGACCTTCTTCTCGGGACGTGTGAACACAATCGCCCTCTTTATGTCTCAGGATACTGCCATGACATAAAGATAGGTAAAATCTTGGTCGATAACGGATCGTCCGTCAATTTACTCAATGTACGAGTGTTAAAGGAGATTTTCATGAGTGTCCAACACCTCACCCGAGACAAGATCACTATCTCCGGTTTCGACTCTCAATCCTCAAAGACTCTCGGATCTGTGATATTGACGTTACGCTTCGGGTTGCTCGTCACAGACATCAAATTCCATGTTATAGATGCCAAGACGTGCTACAATGCTCTGCTCGGCCGACCATGGCTACACGAGTACAATATCATCCCTTCTACACAGCATCAGTGCATGAAGTATTCCAAGGATGGCCTCGAATACACTGTGGCCGGAGAGTTGAATCCGTTTTCCGTGAACGAAGTTCGCAAGTATGAAGATGCCAAATACTTCTTGCCGAGCTTCGAAGACACGGAAAGGTGTCACAAACCGGAGAACAAAACTAATGCCACCATCCCTGTCTTCGGCAGTGACACCGAGGAGGAGGATATAATTTATTCAGGTCCATACCAATCTACCAGGCCAGGACCATCCGTTCCTTCGTTGATCTTCGGTAGTGATTCAGAGGATGAAGTTCATGCTATATTCCCTGCTCGGCCTTCGATACGGATTTCCACTGATGAAGAGCGAAGTCTGCAGATAACCATGGTGCCACTTGAACATTACAAAGAACTGGATGTACTCGACGCCAACAGCGTAGAAGAATTGCAGACATTCTATATCCCTCCAGGACGAAGAGGCGAGAAGGCGATCTTATTCTACCGTTCTGAAGAAAACAAAGTAGAAAAAGAAGTTTGGCATGGCGCGGATCCCACGCTCGACAGGCTTCAGCCTATCCGTCTTCCCCGATATTATACCAAAGGTTTGAAGAAACCGCTAAAACGCCAGGGGATGTCCTTCACACAGACCGTTAGAAAAGCCAAATTCTATGACAAGGTCTGGAACATTCCCGGGACCCAATGCAAACTGCCTAACGGAAAAGTAGAAACCAAAGGGCTTGGGTACATCCGGCCAAAGAAGCGGGAGCTAGTAAACAGCTGTTATGCCATGTATGACTTCGATGAAGAGACGGACGCTCAATGGGAGGACGCTAATCCTGAACCAGCAAAAGTTCCTGATACAAAACCGCCCAGTCCATCGTCCGAAGACCAGATGAGCAAACTTATAAGGGATGCGAGTCAAAAAGCCCGAGATGATCACGATCGTGAAATGGCAATCTATGAGAAAGCTAAGACACAGCGCCTCCTCCAACAGGCAGTAAAGAACGAAGATGCCGCTCCTTGTCAACCTGCTACAAAAAAAGGTGCGACGCGAGAACAAAAACAAGTCGAAAGGCAAGAGAGGCGCTCGACAACTACAAAGCAGAGCTAAGAAGCCGCGCATCCGAGAATCGAGCGTTATTGACTTAGCCCTCGGGAAGAAAATGGGTCGAGCATACTCTTTTCCTCGGAACAAAACAAAGAAAATATTCGATCTCGCTCTAAAACATCAAATACTTACGTTGCCAGAGTCTAAGCACCCTGAACAAGCAGGCGAAGTCTCCAACCCAAAGTATTGCTTTTACCATCGAATAGTAGGGCATCCGCTTGAAGATTGCTTTACCTTTAAGAATTGGGTTGAGGACCAATATCAGCTTGGCAAATTCGCATTGTCTGACAGTTGGAGGGTAGTGCCGCCGCAAAAGCACGAACCCGAAAACACAAGAATAAAACCAACTCCGCATTGGGATTGGCAGAAAATTTGCACCTGCCATGTGATAACAATATTAAAAGAAGGGTCCGACGACATGAACAACCTCCCTTGGTGTTTTGAAAGCGGCAGCGATGAGGTAATCTCAGAATTTCCCCCAGCTCCGAAAGAACTGGAAGATGGAATCCATACCACTGCAGATAATCTCAAGAAAATTGAGTTGGGGACGGAAAATGACCCGCGACCGACATTCATCAGCGAACTGCTATCTGGAGAAAGGGTGGCTGCGTTAAAGGATGTGCTTCTACAGCACAAAGATTGCTTCGCGTGGAACTATTCCGAAATGCCGGGACTAGATCCAGAAATCGCTGTGCACAAATTGGCGATATCCCCGGACATCAAGCCAGTCAAACAAGCGCCGAGAAGAATGCGACTCGAGCTTGAGATGAGCATCAACGCCGAAGTCAAAAAGCTGATAGACTCTGGCTTTATCCAGGAAGTCCAATACCCTGAATGGATCGCCAACATCGTCCCAGTGATGAAGAAAAATGGGACAGTGCGCATATGCGTAGACTTCCGGGATCTCAATAAAGCCTGCCCAAAAGATGATTTCTCGGTGCCAGTCACCGAACTGATGATAGACAACACATCCACTCATGAGGTTTTCTCCTTCATGGACGGCTCATCGGGGTATAATCAAATAAAAATGCACCCTGAAGATCAGAAGCACACAGCCTTCAGGACTCCGCTTGGTATATTTTGTTATAAAGTGATGCCCTTCGGTTTGAAGAACGCCGGTGCTACTTATCAGAGGGCCATGACGAAGATCTTCGACGACCTTATACACGAAATCGTCGAATGCTATATCGACGATCTCGTGGTCAAAAGCAAATCATACGAGGAACATCTCGAGCATCTGAAGACTGTATTTCAAAGCCTTCGGCAATACAACTTGAAGATGAATCCTCTTAAATGTGCGTTCGGGGTTTCCTCGGGCAAATTCCTGGGATTCGTCGTTCGACACCGGGGTATTGAAATAGATCCGTCAAAGATCAAAGCGATCATGGAAATGCCTCCGCCGAGGACTCTCAAACAGCTGCGGTCTCTCCAAGGAAAACTCGCGTATATACTGCGATTTATAGCCAACCTTTCAGGAAAGTGCCGTCCTTACAGCCACTTGATGAAGAAGGGAACCCCATTCGTTTGGGACCAAAAATGCCAAGGCGCACTGGATGAGATCAAGCAATACCTGCAGAACCCGCCGGTGTTGGCGGCTCCGGTTAAGGGAAAGCCTCTTATTCTTTATACAACCGCCCTCGAAGGTTCCTTAGGCGCATTATGGGCACAAGAGAACGATCAAGGGAAAGAAAGAGCACTCTACTACTTGAGTCGAGTCCTGCTAGGGGCAGAAAGCAACTACTCTCCCATTGAAAAACACTGCCTGGCGTTGATCTTCGCAATAACAAAGCTTAGGCACTACGCGTTGGTGCACGAGGTCCGTCTTATTTCAAAAGTCGACCCTCTTAAATATTTAATGTCAAAGGCCATATTAACGGGAAGACTCGCTAAATGGGCCCTGCTCTTGATGGAATTCTCGATAACGTATCAACCTCTCAAGGCGGTGAAAGGCCAGGCCATCGCCGACTTCCTCGCTGAGCATCCGATACCCGCCGATTCTCCTCTGAATTGCGATCTTCCAGACGAACATGCGTTCGATGCGATCGACGGTGATAATATCCGATGGGAGCTTTATTTCGATGGAGCATCATCCATGAAGAAACGTAAACAAAGTACCCCTATAATTAAATCAGGGGTAGGACTCATCTTTGTAACTCCACAAGGAGGGATAATGCGCTACGCGTTCTCCCTAACGGAGCCGAGGACAAACAATGAAGCCGAATACGAAGCTCTGATAGCAGGCCTCGAGATCGCCATTGACATGGGAATTGAAGATCTCCTCATACACGGCGATTCCCAATTGGTCGTCAGTCAAGTGAACGGCGATTACCAAACATGCAAACCAGAATTGGTAAAATACGGTGAAAAAGTGCAGCAACTGCTAACCCAAATTCCCTCCTATACGTTGGAAAGTATACTGCGCGCGGAAAACAGCAAAGCGGACGCACTGGCCAAACTTGCTAAAGAATTGGCTGACGAGAACCTCGATGACGTTAGAATCGTGATACAAAGCCGTCGAGTGCTCGCCCCAACAGAAATATCTCCGAAATCGTCTGAAGAAAAAGGAGCGAAAGAGGAGACAACCCTGCAAATAAAAGACAGGGAAAATACCGAAGACTGGAGAGAAGTCTTCATAGATTACTTCAAGTTCCACCGAATACCTGAAGAGGCGTCCACAAGACATCAGCTCACGAAACGAGCTCTATCTTTCGCCTTCGTCAATGATACTCTATACAAGAGGTCATTCGACTCTCTGTGGTTGAGATGCTTAGGACCTGACGAAGCGAGAAGGGTCGTCCAAGAAGTTCACGACGGACTCTGCGGTTCCCACCAAGCAGGCCCTAAGATGAAATTGAAGATAAAGCGGATGGGCTACTACTGGCCCACGATGATGCAGGATTGCCTGGAATATGCGAGGCAATGTCATCCATGCCAAATTCATGGGGACTTCATCCATCAGCATCCCAATCCACTGCATCCGACAATGGCTAGTTGGCCATTCGAAATGTGGGGAACTGACATAGTCGGTCCCATCGAACCAGCATCGTCAAAGGGACATCGTTTCATCTTGGCGACGACTGATTACTTCTCCAAATGGGCAGAGGCAGTACCATTGAGGGAAGTGAAAACGGAGAACATCCTCCATTTCTTCAGAACGCACGTCATATACCGGTTTGGAACCCCGAGAAGAATCATCTCTGATAATGGGCCAGCCTACCGAAGTCATAAAATTAGCCGTTTCGCACAGCAGTACAATATAGACTGGAGATATTCCTCAGTTTATAACCCGCGAGCTAATGGTCTAGCAGAAGCCTTCAACATGACCTTGACAAAGATCATAAAGAAAACAGTGTCACGAAATAAGAGAGATTGGCACGAAAGATTGCAAGAGGCTCTTTGGGCGTATCGAACTACATTTAAAACGGCCACAAACACAACGCCATACGCGTTGGTATTTGGGACAGAAGCAGTACTCCCTCTCGAGATAGAATTACCCTCACTACGAGTGGCAGTCCACTACGAGCTGACAGACGAAGAAAATGCTCACCTTCGGTTTGAGGAGCTTGACGCCCTTGATGAAACCCGACTCATAGCGCAACAAAATCTGGAGGCCTATAAAGCAAAGATGACGCGCTCATATGAAAGACTGACCCGACCGAGGACATTTCGCCAAGGCGAGCTCGTGCTAGTGGTCAAAAGGCCCATGATCCCCAATCGCGCCAAGCGAGGAAAACTCGAGCCAAACTATGAAGGCCCGTACATCATAGATAAGGTATACCAAGGTGGAGCCTATATACTCATGGACATGCAC
This sequence comes from Agapanthus africanus, assembly GCA_030015575.1. NCBI lineage: Eukaryota > Viridiplantae > Streptophyta > Magnoliopsida > Asparagales > Amaryllidaceae > Agapanthus > Agapanthus africanus. Next base: position 178,773,460 of record JASDDO010000031.1, on the reverse strand, counting down.
GGTGAAATGCCTTTCAGGCCGATAAACGGTCGCTTCCTAAAGAAATACTACGCTTAATGAGCCACAGCCTAGGTCAATGGTAGATGACGACGACTATGTCCGCTCGCTATCTTCCTAAGCTCAAGCTTTATAAGTAGTAGTCAGCCCTCTCAACGATGGACCGAAATGTCCTTAAACTAATAGCAGACCGAAACGTCTTTAAACTAATACCGCAGCACCCTTGAGTTGACAAGATGAATAAAAATAAAAATAAAAAAAATATAATAAATAAATAAAAAATAAAAAATAAAAAAAAACGGTATGTCCATAAGCAAAGAGGGCACGGATGGAAACCCGAAAGGGCTCCGTGAATAAAAACAGCAGGGCGACCGGCGAGTGTTTGTGAAAACCTGAAAGGGCACAACCTCGTTAAAAGACACTTATAGGGTCCTCTCGACCTTATAAGGAGAAACCACCTGCGTGAGATCCTTACGACTCACAAAGGAGCAACACACTTAGGAATCCCCACGATTCCGAAGGAGAAAATACGCTTGCGAGATCCTCACGACTCGTAAGGAGAACTCTCTTATGGGACCCTCACGGCTCATAGGATTTGAAAGTCTTAAGTCACAGAGATCTAAACCTGTGCTTAAGCAAACCCCAACAAACTTCCAATAGTGCCCTACAAGTGGCTCAGTACTGACCCTTGTATACAATCCACGGGCGCGAATAAACATTTCCCTAACCAAGTCCCATCTGAAGCTAGGGATATGTGCGCATACTAAACGACCCTTATAAATCCCCTCGATTTATGAGGAGAAAACCTTCCTGTAGGATCCTTACGACTTACAGGAGAACAAAACACTTAGGAACCTTCACGGTTCCTAAGGAGAAAATACACTTACAAGATCCCCACGACTTGTAGGGAGAAATACCTTCACGAGACCCTTACGGCTCATGAAGTCAAAAGCCTTAGCCGACGGGATCCTAACCCCGGTCGCTAAGCCTCCTTTGTTCAACAACGACAGAGGCAAATCATGATTCGCTCCTGGTAATATCCTAGTTGCAGCGGTGCTGATGCCGAAATCGGTGTCCAATCTCAGGTTTACAGCGAAAAGCCAGTAGGCCGTACATGCATAAAAAAATAGCCGAAATGATAGGGCAACCTGCAATAAAAAGCAGCAAGTAAAAGGTATGCATGCAAAATAGCCGAAATGATCGGGCAACTCGTAATAAAGAGCAACGAGTAAAAAATAAAATAATAAAAAGCCGAAATGATTGGGCACCGCGAAAAATAGCCGAAATGCTTGGGCAATCGCGACCTTCGCGATATAAAAGCTGAAATGATAGAGCATCGCGGAAATAAAATAAAACAAAAAAAAATGATAAAACTTCGGCCCTACAGTTAAGATCACATCGATCCCTGTATACAATCCAAGGGCGTAAACAAAGAAGAAACCATACCTCCCCAGCGGATTCCGTCAAACGAAGAAACCAAGCCTCAACGGTTCATTTCAACCGAAGAAGCCAGTGACTTCAACGAAAATTCCTCGACTCACGGATACAAACACTCCTTGACGAGAGCCTTCTGATCCGCGTCGACCCGCAGAGCCACCAGTGCCTCCGTAGGAACCCTCGACTCGTTTCAAACCCCAAGGACACAAATAATCCTTGGCGCTTGGGAAACAAATAATCCCTCGCCAAATTTCTCAACTCACGGATACAAACACTCCTTGACGAGAGCCTTCTGATTCGCGTCGACCCGCAGAGCCACCAGTGCCTCCGTAGGAACCCTCGACTCGTTTCAAACCCCAAGGACACAAATAATCCTTGGCGCTCGGGAAACAAATAATCCCGGCAAACTTCTCAACTCACGGATACAAACACTCCTTGACGAGAGCCTTCTGATCCGCGTCGACCCGCAGAGCCACCAGTGCCTCCGTAGGAACCCTCGACTCGTTTCAAACCCCAAGGACACAAATAATCCTTGGCGCTCGGGAAACAAATAATCCCGGCAAACTTCTCAACTCACGGATAAAAACACTCCTTGACGAGAGCCTCCTGATCCGCGTCGACCCGCAGAGCCACCAGTGCCTCCGTAGGAACCCTCGACTCGTTTTAAACCCCAAGGACACAAATAATCCTTGGCGCTCGGGAAACAAATAATCCCGGCAAACTTCTCAACTCACGGATACAAACACCCCTTGACGAGAGCCTCCTGATCCGCGTCGACTCGCAGAGCCACCAGCGCCTCCGTGGGAACCATCGACTCGTTTCAAACCCCAAGGACACAAATAATCCTTGGCGCTTGGGAAACAAATAATCCCTCGTAAAACTTCTCAACTCGCGGATACAAACACTCCGTGACGAGAGCTTCTTTGACTCACATCTCGGGCAGTAAGGATTCAAAAACTTGCTTCCTGAACAATGGGACCCTGCAAGTCAATCCTAAATGGTCTCTTGCATACTATTCACGGGTCTCACTCTCTGAAGTCGATTCTCGACAAAGAGGGAAACAACCGCTTACGAGCCTTCTCGACTCGTAAGAGGGCAATGGGACCCTGCAAGTCAATCCTAAATGGTCTCTTGCATACTATTTACGGGTCTCACTCTCTGAAATCGATTTTCGACAAAGAGGGAAACAACCACTTACGAATCCCCTCGACTCGTAAGAGGGAAAATTCTCTTATAGGATCCTTACGACTTATAAGAGCAAACCACACTTAGAAATCCTCACGATTCCTAAGGAGAAAATCCACCTGCGAGATCCTCTCGATCCGTAGGGAGAAAAGCCTCTATGAAACCCTCACGGCTCATGGAGTTGAAAAGTCCTAGGCGGCAGACCTGAACCTGCAGTCTAGGCCATCGTTATTTCTGGGAGAAATGAATTTACTCGCCAATAAGGCGCATTAAGGATGTCATGCTGAAAAGAAAGAAAAAGCGAAGAAGTGACACAAGACATTACAAAAAGGTGTATCTTTTATTCATAAACTTGATCAAATACAGGATACATTATGTCAAAGGATAAAAAAAAAACATATACATATACATTCTTTTATCTATAAGTACGAATGATACAAAAATGGATAGCTACTGAGGAGGAAGCGTCTTTAGTAAGTTCACAAGCTGCTCTCGCACTTCCTTCAGCACTTCCTCTCGAGTGACAGCCGCGGCCACCTCCGCCTCCACCTGAGCCCGTTGTTGCAAGGAAGATGAAAGTTGCTCCTCTACCGCCTTCTGGGCTGCTTCCTGGCTGGCTGAAGCTCGCTCGACAACGTGAAGTTTATGCCTCAATGATAATCCTACGGAGAGACATTGCAGGAGGCCCTCAAAGATAACCTTCAGCCGTGCAGCATTGGCCTCCACCCGAGCATGCAGTTGAGCGGACCTGCTCGAAGCATCATCACGCTCCTTGCGCCTTGAAATAACCTCTTGTTCGAGATGGCGGAAGTAAGAAGCGCTCTGCTCAATCCACGCAGTCCTCTGATTATTGGCAGCCACAGTCTCGGGAGTGGGACGCAACGACTCCAATTGAAATAGGCATCCCTCGATCTCCTTACAATGGTTAACCCAGGATGCAATTATGCTCTCATTATGAAAGTTCACGAGTACTGCTAGCATCGGGTTAACCACCATAGCGAAGTCGGCGGCAGATGTAGGAGCTTCAACATCGAGTTCCTCGACATAATCACTTAACATGCGCAGACTATTCGCAGCGCCCTTTGAAGACAGACTCCTCAGATAAGGACCCGCCGGCATTGTGACGCGAGGTTCGAAGGACGCCGAAGCCAGAACGACAGCTGAAAGAGACGGGATGCGATCAGATAACAGTACAGAAAATAGAGAGAAGAAAGTTACCAATATGATGGTCATTGTACCAGTTAAGACAGGTGGCAAGGTCGGAAGGGCTGGTGGTACGGCTGAGCTTTTATCCCCTTCTTCAATCTGTAGCACTGCAGTTGAGATGAGAAAAAGAGGTTAGAGACAATTCCATCAATAAAAAAAAAGAGGAGAGAGAGAGGAAGAATGTTAGCAGAAATTATACTTACCAACGCCACCAGGGGAGGAAGCAAGCTTAGATGGGAAGGAGAAATATGGGAGCAACATCTGATGTACATGATCAAAAAGCGCTCCTGAGAACACGACAGTGTGACCTTAGTACGCGAACTAGATATCTGAAAAACAAGATTAATAAATCGTAAACATATACCTTCCAACATCTTCGAGGGTATGAGAGAAGGTTGAGAGGTGACCACCGCCAAAGCGGTCATCGAAGACGCTCCCTCGAGCGGTGGGGCATCGGCACTAGCTGCGCCTGCATCACGAAAAGGTGGACTTGTCAGAAATGGTTGTAAAGTAAAGAAAAGCAGCCACTTACGGTTTACCTGAGGAGCTCCCGGCTGAAACGGAGGCGACTCCCTCCTCTATCGACATAAGACCACCGCCTGTAGCCTCATCGCCCGACTCGAAGGGGACCGTTGTCGTGCTCGCGAGACCTGGAGACGGCGGAGGACCATAGATTGGGAGGGCAATGACTGGAGTATTGCCAGATTCCAGATAAGGAGCGGTTGGTTCGTCCTCGGGAATCATGGCCACCTCGCCCACTACTCTCTCAGGTTCAATAATAGCGGTCGTATCGTCCACCATCGCCAGGGGATCGCCGGCCTCGAGCACTTCATTCGCCACCACCCTGGACTCAGCTATGATGATCATATCATCTGCCCCCGCTTTAGGTTCGGCATCAATGACCTTCTCAGTGGTAGGCCCCTCGACCTCCACTCCAGGCTCTATGGCCTCAACAATATTACCTACTGGCGGCTCAAGTTCGGCAGGCATCGCCCCCTCCGTTCCCTCGGGTCAACGGTTTCTGCCTCTCCCTCGATCAGACTTGGCCCTGCAAAGATAAGAGATATAAGGACCAATGACATTAAAATCCTTATAACAAAAACTCTGAGAGAAATATTACCTGAAGCGGATTTGCCATTTGCGCTCCGAACCGCTCGCGCCACCTCTCTACGGGCGGTAGATAGGGTGACAGGGGCCTCTTCGGAGGGAGTATCAGCTCGAGGGGCGGCGCTGGGTCCCGCTCCCATGGCCAAGGCAATCCTGCGCGCCTTCGCCTCACGCCTCAACCGCTTTCTCTCCTCCCGAGCGGTTATGAGGGACCTCTGTGACGCCTCCCTCAAGGCATCATCATCTTCATTCAGGGAAGCCTCCAGAGCCTTTAAGGCATCTCTCATCGGCTTTTCAAGATGAGCCCCCTGCGGTGTCCCAGAGGGAACAGGAACAACGGCCGCTGGTAGAACATCTGCGTCGCTAGGAGGGAACGACATTGAGGTCCCTGCAATTAAAATGGAAAGGTTAGATCGACCATAACGCAAGAAAAACGAAAAATTCGATGAGTCGAAACTTACTAAGGCCGACAGATGCCCTGGCACGTTCCTCCTCCTGAAAGGTCTTCAGAGAAGCGGCAATGGCTTCTTCATCAGTGACGCCTGTTAAAAGAAAAGAGAGAAAAGCGTTAGTCAAAAATAATGAAATAAGGAAGAAAATACGTTACAGTAAAGAAAGAGTGACTAGTAGTTACCTGATTGCACAAGCTTAGCCAGCCACGCATCACGCTTCACCAGCCATGCTGAAGCTCTGAGAGCAGCTTCCAAGTCTGTATCGTCCGGCGGCGGTATCACTAATCCCGCGTTAGTCCCATATTCGAGCAGACCCTCGGAATAAGGAGCGTGGGTTTCCTGGCCGAACGCAACGTCCGCGGCGAAGAGCGATTTCTTTTTCTTTTTCCCTCCAGCCTTAGGCTCACGGGGAAGCGACTTACGCTTGGCAGCCGCTTTGGGACGATGGGTCCCGATGTCCGCACCCGCGCCAGACTCCGGCGAGGGTACAACCACTGTTTCCGCCTGAGCGCGGGGTGCTGGAGATGCATCCGCGATATCGGGGAGCGGTAATTCATGTGGAGGACTTTGCGCGCGTGATGGTCTGCTCCCAGCATCTTTTAAGGGAGCGACTATTGGAGTCCTTGGCACCAGAGGAGCGCTGCGATCGCTACCTGGAGGTGCACCCTTACGGTCGATCAGCAACCGCCTTTCCTCCTTTATGACCGCTCCCGTCGAATGACTATACCATTCGGTGTATACCCTAAGGAGACGGGGAGCACAAGCCGGCTCACTGATAAAGAAGTAAGAGCCCGTGTTTAGACGCATGAAGTGATGCAGCGCCCTCTCTATCCCTTCTTCGTTCACGGCAGGTTCCGATAAAAAGGCCTCCAGCGGTACCCCTTGGTTATAGCTCAGCTGTTGGGCGAAACGATGCGGGTTATATCTCATGAAGATCGCTCCCCCGTCTTGCCTAAACACCAAAAAGCCCGGTCTGATAGAGTATAAGTGAAGGGTCTCCCGGGCCGTTAAAATCGAAGCGCCGTCCTTGAAAGTGTCTTGCAATGGCCGCACTGCAGTAGAGGACGTTTTTCCAATGGTCAGCACCTTGTCAATAATAGACACACCGGCTCCAACGGTGTGGGAACGAAGGAGTAAACTCCTGGCATCTCGCGGCGATGGATTTACGATTGATGCACCGATCAACTGTAAAAGGCGAGGAAAAATGCACCTTTCGTAGAATGATGGCCTTTTATGCATGCCGAAAACACCCACTGTATGTAGTTCGAGCCACGGCATGAAGTAGTGCATTGGGAAAACCACATGCAATGCCCCAGGCTCATTAGCATCTGCCGCTCGGCTAAGGCCGTGATATAAATGTGCCAAGCCGGCGATCCCAACGGCCACCTTTACCCCGATAATCATTCGGTGGGCCGGGTAAAAACAGAGGGCCGCATGCGGTGAGAATGCATTGGAAGTGCAAACCAACTCAGCCAAAGCCCAAGAAATCCCAAAAAGAAGGCCTCCTCGTCCATCTCGGGGGCTGCAACTTCTGTAAAAGACATGGTCGAAGAGTTGGGAAGAAAAAAGTCCTTCTGATCTATGTCTCTCGCTGGCAGGTTATCCAAACCTAAGCCGAAAGGATCCTCAAGGTAGGCAAACTTGGCAGTCTTCGCCGAAAGGACGTTTGGATGAAGGAACCGAGCAATAAAATCCTCAAAGTTAACTCCACGGCTCCCATGCTCAACGAAAAGGGCCTCATAGATGTTCAACACCTTGATCAGACTTGGAAACTGATGTTGAACAGCGTTCTCCGGCGTGAGCTCCCTTACCATCGGCTTAGCCCCATAGATGTACTCATCCGGCGGGAGCAATTCCTCATAATGCTCCCCCATAGCCGGTAGGCCAGACACCTCCGTAAACTCTTCCAGCGAAATGGACACTTCCCGATCCATGGCAAGGAAAGTGTGAGTAGGAATGTTCCACTGCTCCAGGAAGGCCTTGAACCACCAAGTAGGAAGCGTAGGATACTGGAAGAGAGAGACGTAGACTGCGGTGTACAGTCCTAGTCTTATCAACTGCGACTTCCTCGTCGACAGGATATACCGGGCCCACGGCAGATAGCCAACCGGGTGGCGGGGGATCAGACCAATGTTATATGATTGCCCCCAAGGTCTCGCCTCGCCCTGACAGATGCGGCGCCCTAGGATGTCCAAAACCATCGGACGCTGGACCGGGATGGCATCTATGGCCGGATGAAGAAAACCCTTCGATGTCCAATCCGTCATCTCCGCGGCATACTACACCGGGGGTGGGCTGGCGTAATGAATCGTCGTTATGGGCTCCGACGGCACCGCACATGTAAAGCTGTGCCGACCCATAATAATTTGATTGTACCACGACCCCCAAAGGTGGAGACTCTTATACTCCGGGTCGTACGCCTTGATCATGGCCAGGACCTCGCGATCCAAAGGCGCCACTGGAAACCCCTCCTCTGAGCGGACAAATGGGAATGAAGTGTCTTCAGACATGATCGCTGCAAAAAGAGCAATGTAGCTGTCAGTGTTGAATCCCAACGTTCGGCATTGAAAGAAGAAAATGCATCAATTAAAATTAAAATCAAGATTAATTAATCACACCACCACAGTACAGTGAGTAGGAGACCAAAGAGGGACCCATGAAATCTAAATAACAATACGTCAATCAATAAGACAAACTCATCATTGGATGAGATTGTCAGTTGGTCCCTAAGGGGAACATTCCTATAATAAAAAAGGGGGAAAGAATCCCTAGAGACAAGGAAGAAATCTCCTCTTTCAGAGCAAAGCTCTGTCACAGAATGACACTTGTCAAATTCTGGTCTCAAAAGAGTAAAATTCTTTAAAAAAGGAGCTTAGCCCTGTAACATTCAAAAAATGTGTGATGAAAATAATTTTAAAATTAAAATTTCTAGAATCTTGAAAGATCCATGAAAACTTACGAAAAATTTCTTTTCCTTTCAGATCTAAAAGATCTGCATTTGATCCAAGAGCAAAGCTCTGTTCATGGGTTAAAACCCATGAAAGATCTCTGTGGATCTGTAAGTTCTTGTAGTGCAAAGCTCTGTTTATGAAACCCCAAGGGAGACCTCTTTAGATCGGAGGATCTGTAAAAGCCAAGATCTATTAATTAATTAAAATATTTAATCTGAGATTAAGTTTACCTAAAATTTTCTAACTTAGAAAATAAGAGCAAAGCTCTAAAGTTCTGGAAACGAGAGCAGAGCTCTGAAGTCTTAAGCAAGAGCAAAGCTCTGGAAAATCAAAACCTAATGGTGAGATTTTCTAAGGGTCAAACGCCCTATTTATAAGGCGCTTGCGCCTCTTGAGATTCCTCCTTGATCCAACGGTCAGGAAGGTGGCCACTGTTGCACTCACGTGTGCGCCACGTGAGCGCAACGGTGGGGGGGCATTTGTTTCGCCCAATAAGAGCAAAGCTCTGTTTGAATTCAAAATTCAAATTTTTGAAGCAGAGCTTCAAGTCCCGCGCGCAGCGCCCAAGAAAGCGCACCCAATCAGAGCAAAGCTCTGATTGAAGGGAGCAACGCTTCAACTGCACTGCACGCTGTGCTGCGCAACACGCGTCAGCGCAGATGCGCTCGCGCAGTTGCGCTGCGCTCTGCGCTGCGCGACACGCGTCAGCGCAGATGCGCTAGCGCACTTGCGCTGCGCTCTGCGCTGCGCGACACGTGTCATGCGCTGGGGCATCTGCGCCAAACTGAATTAAGATTTTTATGAAATCTTTTCTGTTCTTTCCAGAACTAGAAGATTTTCTTCGGCCTTTGGATCAAAGATCCAGCGGTGGGAAAACTCCCAAAAATCACTCAGGAAAGATCCTGTTAACAAATTCAACAGATTTGTGGTCACTATAAATTGGACCCTAAGCCTCAATTCAAAGGCATCAAGAATTTTCTCGAAAAATCAAGAACTCTAAGCAGAGAAAACTCTGAGAAGATCTCAAGAAAAAGGTAAAGAACCTTCGTGAAGTAGAAGAAAGGTCTTCTAATAGATCATTGATCTAAAAATCAAATGAATGATCTTTATACAAAAAAAACCAGTGCTTTGCACTTCTTGTGAACCTTCGGTTCTTTAAAAACAAAATAATAATAAAAGAATAAAAGAATAGTGCTTTGCAATTTTAAGAACCTCTGGTTCTTCGAATAAGGAAGAAATCTATTTTTCTTTGATCTAATTTAGATCAAGAAATTAAACAGTGCTTTGCACTTCCCTTCTTGAATCTAAAAAGATTCTTAGTGTTTTGCACTTCCAAGTTGCGCCGTTGCGCTCGTAAGAGAGCGCCACGTGTCGGCTATAAAACCACTTGCGCTAAGCGCCCTTAAGATAGAGCTTTGCTCTCTGGAATTGGCGCACCTCGCTGAGAGCGCGCCACGTGTCAGCAGCGCAATAGCGCAGCGCAACAGCGCATCGCACTGCGCTAGTGCGCTTGCGCTCATCAGAGCACGACACGTGTCATCACCATATGGACTTGCGCTCATTACTTAGCGCAAAGCGCAGATGCATTAAAAAGGGCCAAGCCCAATTAAGAGAAGGCCTAACAGGCTCAATAAAGCGCAAATGCATTATTTTAAGGGGCAGAGCCCAAATCAAAACAGATGCTTTGCATTATTTATAAATGGGCAGAGCCCAAACAGAATATCCAGAATGCTATGCATTTTAAAAGAGGTAGAGCCCAAACAAAACAGATGCATTGCATCATTCATAAATGAGCAGAGCTCAGAATAAATTGATGCTCTGCAGAGCCTAAACAAAAAAATGGAAGAAATGCAATGCATTACTTAATAAAGATGTCGAACTGGACTTAGCCCAATCGTGGCCATAAGTCCTTAAATTAAATTGACTGAGCAAAATGGCTCTCCTAAGTCAATCTACGCCTGGTTCGAGGGTACATCCCCGAACTCCTTTGACATTTGTCGCTGTAATTCCTTAACGACGTCAAAGAGGTGACGGGTCCCAGCGACCACTCATCTAATATTGGACCGAAACGTCCTTAAACTAATATTCACTCCAAAATGAGAATTTTGGACCGAAACGTCCCTAAACTAATATTGGACCGAAACGTCCCTAAACTAATATCGGACCGAAACGTCCCTAAACTAATTTCGGACCACTACGTCACTAAACTAATGACGGACCACCACGTCCCTAAACTGGCGACGGACCACCACGTCCCTAAACTGGAATACGGACCACTACGTCCTTAAACTGGCGACGGACCGAAGCGTCCCTAAACTGGCAATGGACCGCCACGTCCCTAAAACTGGCAATGGACCGCCACGTCCCTAAAATGGCACAATAGGGCCCAAACGCTCTTTTGTTGGATCTAAACGGTCCCGTCTAAGTTGATCTTAACCCCAAATACGGTTAACGTGTCCTTAGATATTCAAATGAACGATAAAACTCCAAATCAACTTTGGTTCAAGGGTACACCTCTGAACTCCTCTGACACCTGTCATTGTAATCCCTCAACGACGTCAGAGAGGTGACGAGTCCCGACGGCCAGATAATTAAATCAATCACTATGTTGAGTTGATCTTAGTCTAAAACAAGACTAACGTACCCTTAACGAACGTTTAAATCGATCTTAGTCGCAACGCGACTAATGCATCCTTAAACTAAAAACACCAAACCCAAATCTAACTAAATACGGATTTGGATTAATCCACGTCCTACGGGTGACGACATCACTCAGTCTCCGTATACAATCAACGGGCAATCACAAACAAAACAAACACACACAACACGAAGTGAAATTCTGGAGAAGGAGAAAGTTGTTACCGCGACGCGGTAGCGTAATTAACTGCAGGGGCTTGCGCCTGCAGGGAAGAGCGTCCCCACAATCAAAAACCCCTCACCTTGAGGGGGAATCTGATGAAGTCTGCTACATCGGCCGCATCCGTCTAAACCTCCGATACAAGGTGCCATAAATCAACTTGGCATCTTCGGAGAGGTAGACGGATAAAACCAAATAGCATCTGCCCCGAACCTCAGCGCCAGGACCTCAGCAGTCCTGTGCGGCCGTCTTTCGGAGGGGAACAAAGCCAAAAACCAAGATCAAAACCTTTTTTGCGGAATTTTAGAAAAAATTAGTCTTTAAGTAAAGGAATGAAGTACAATGTCGAAAGGTTTTCTAATAATGGAAATGTAACAACTTATGTTAAACTTTGGAAAGTACCTCTCTTTTTAATTATTAATAGAAATCAAATTTAAATTGTGTAATTAAATTGCATCCCTAGTTGGGAGCACACAATGCCAAACATCACAAATCAATACGCAAAAATAGTACAACACTCAAGGTGACGAATTTCATGCAAGATTTAATAAAAACATAAGTTAACCTAACTAGCGATATCACTCATTCTAAATAAGATACAACATGTTTTGTTCTAAGTCAAGATACATGGTCTGACGGAGTAATACTAGATCCAAAATATACATATCCAAAATAGGAGGTTACTACATATGTAAGACACCTATCAAAAAGGAGCTAAAAAAACTGATAAGTGGATCCACACTGCTGCTACGCATCCACAGGACTCCTTCAAGGAACTGTGGCACAACGGGAGTGAGTTGCTAACTCAGTAAATAAAACCAACATATATCGGCTGATATTATAAGTATGCCGAACTGGAACTAATATCAACAATAATGAATGTGATGCATAATAACTGGTGGAAGCATCAATATGTACTACTCAATGTATAAATCAAAACTTAAATCTCATCAAATATTTTCCAAACAAGGTTCATTTTCTTCCCGTGTCCAACATCGACACAAATCTTCGGTGTTTCATCAGGCATCGTTTCCCGAACGATCCTGTCAATCAAAGAACACCAGTCGGTATCACTTAAATATTCGTCGTGTTTACCACTGACTCCGGTATCGAGTATCCTCGTTAGGCTCCACGCCTATAATGCGGCTGTCTTTCCCCTCAGCCTCGACCGGGTCCACCATGAATCCAGCTGTATAGCTACCCCACTCAGCCCGGATATACGTAAGAAATTCCGCAACCGTATAGCTACCCCACCGGGTTCGGAACAAAACCAAATAAAAAAAACGACATTTCATGGTGGACATGTCACATCATTCATGAAAATAATTGAATCCTTTCAATAGTGTATAAATCTCAAAACCAAAATCAGCAGTAATCCAATGCATCTTATATCAGAACTACAATTACTTGAAGATAAAACATGATAACATTTATGGAAAATAACTACCATTCTTGATGTTTAAGGTATGATGGGAATCATATTTAGTATAATAAGTACTAAGTGTATATGTGACATGTTAATATCGACGAGTTGTAGTGTAACATGTAGATATGTGCATGTGCAGCATGACTCATCGATAATTTGTGCAGTGTTCTAACAATTATTAACAAGATAATATTTATATATATGAATGCGTACGATCAAATTTTATAAACGAAGGAACGATTGTAATTTAAACTTAAATCACGGGCGTATCACGCCATCCATACAAAATCCCCCGATAGATGTTTAGTCTACTCACAGAAATACGTCGAATCAACTCAGATCACCAATACTTTTCCTTTCCTTGCCGCCTCTGAGGTTCCGTATTCGAATCTAATATTGAAATTAACTTGTATAAGAAACGGCCAACTCCGATACGGTGAAAACATAAAATTACAAGTTCTATGTACTAACTATACTACGTACGACCATTCTAAACTATCTAACACTTATACTAATTGAATTTAATCTGATCGCTGTTCGAAAAAGAAAACAAAATCGCTTTACGAAACGTCCTTGTCGTGTTTTAAACGTTTTAACCCCATTTCAGATATTAACTCCCAGATTTCGTATACTGTTAAATTAACTTAAATAAACAATACCAAAACTCCAAACACACAAACACAGAGCTACCATAAAAACAACTATACCCAAATCCCTCAAAAGTCAGGCGACACCGGATTTTCCCTATTCTTCGCTGGCCAAAATCCGAGCAACAAGGTTTGTACTCCTAGGGTTTATTCTAGGTCCAATATGTAATGTCAAGGTACTGTTTGGTTAAGTTAGTTATTATCTAAGTTATAGCAGATCTTCATAGAGAATATATTTCCCTAAAATACCAAATTTCCGATATCCGATTTCTACAATTTAACATTTACAGAACTAAAATCCTACAGTGTTTAAAGAATATAACAACAGAAGATTGTTGAAAGGCATCCTCCAAGATGCCCAAGTCCTTAGCTCCTAGCTTAATGGTGAAAATCCTTAGCACCTAGTTCTTCTGCCCTTCTATTTTTTTTACGGTTACTAGACAGTCTCACAAGGGTTTATAAGGCATCAACCATGCCCGATTTAAAATTTGGACGTGCCGAACAACCCTAACCAAGATCTTTAAAGTAGAGATTAGGCGAAACAAAGCATCTTAAACACTTTAACATCTAAGAGTTTAGGATTACAACTTTTGTAGTCCGGTCCTTCGCTTCATAAGCTCCGTGTTGAGGTCCCTTCGCTGCGATCATCATGTACCCGGACTCTTGAGGGGATCCACGAAGGGAATGATGCAAACTTGCTTCCGATCTTCGATAACTAAGATGATCTACCTTGAAGTTTCATAAACACAAGCTCTCACTCACAAATGAAGTGAACACCCTAATCTAAAATGGCTAGGATAGATTAGGATGATGAAGTAGGATTTTAGCTCTCATTTATTTTCTTAATCTCACTCAAATCCATCACAAAACCCAAAGCTAGAAAGCTTTGCCAGGAGGAAGAAGAAGAAGAATGAATAATCATCCTTTTGTGATGAATAAGGAATTGTTGTTATAATTACAAATGCAACCATGGTTAAAGATGAAAGGCTAACCATTGTAGAGACTTAACTAGGGTTAAAGGGTGTGGGTTGGGTTTGGAAATATCTCACAAAATATCAACCATAATATCTTTGCAAGAAACAAAACCAAAAGCTTCTAGAAGCTTCTGGAAAAGATTAACCCAAATCACACCCTAACCATGTTTAATCTCTACTAATTATGTTGCATTAGTAATCATAACTTGTTACAATATTATATATCACATACACAATATTTATTGTAACAAAATAAAGTAATACAATTAACATATATCGCATATATATCAATGTATTACCCGAGTGAGAAAAAAATCTTTTACTGAGCTTATATCAGTTAATGTAATTTAATATATCAAATATATAATTATACATTAAATTATCGAATCAACACTTGATCCGATAATCCAGCTATTTCACAAATAACTGACTAATATAATCTGTATCAGTTGATCGAATCAACATTTGATCCGATGACCCGGCTATATCACATATACCCGGCCGATATCTCATATCGAGAGAATCTAATACGGTATCGCATATCGTTTTATCCTCGGTCATGCGCATATCACATATGTGCTCCTACTCCGTTTTGCCTGAGCCAAGAAACCTCTGTATAGGACTCTAAAGAATCATCAATACGCCGGCAGTAGGTGACGATCATATCAAACACCCACAAGCTGCAAGCGGTCAGCTAAACCTAACAGCCACCCAGGTATTGAGCGATCGGAAGATCAACAAGAAAGCCTGTACATTCTTCTGCGAATCTAATCAGTAACACTCCCGTACAGTCCGGTCTCTTCGTCTGATATGTCGCATATCTCGCTTAGGGGTGGTAAACGTCAGACCCCAGTAGCTTGATAAGTCGTGTCAATGTGAGGTCTACAACAGTTCGAGAAACTACTGATAACACTTACCAGTAAATCTCAGCAACCCTGGACACGGATTTCCAGTTATAGCCAATCGAACACAGCACAACATCAACTCCCTATACCGGGAGAGACGAATCCCCTCCTATCGCTCATTGCCTCCAAGTGATTCGAGACTGTACCCAAAAGCCATATTTTTTCACGCCCTCTTGGACATGGTATGATGGAAATCAAAGCACAATGGGAATCACACAAGACTCTATGACGATCTCGGGTCTACAGACTAACCTGTACCAGTGTCACCAGAGAACTGCCATCTGACGTGAGGTATAACACCATCTGGGAGTTCTCGGCGAGCCCGTCCAGTGTACCAAGTCTCCACTGAGCACCCGTACACCATCCTTGATGTCAAACACCGATGGATATGGGATCATCCATCGCCCATCATATGGGTCAAGAAGCGTATACGCTAGTCTACTCTGGTGTATCGATGCCCTGTCTCGATACACCCTCGACTTGGAACGATTGAAGGATGTACCTGGCGACTACTTTGTCCCCACTAGTATGATCCGCATCATAGTGCTGGTAGTCAAGTACTCATCCTAAGGGCTTTATCAACATGTAACAAAGAGACAATCAGAGTACATGCTAAGATAAAGAGTAACCAGAGAGCGTACTATAATGTCGAGCAAGAAAGTCCTCCCTATATATATCCTAGCATCCACTACAATATACATCGTATGTACAGTAATGGCCTCTAGGGCATACATATAACTAACATTTTTTTCCTATTTTCTTTTATGAGTTCTAAATGGTTTCCTTTTCTTTCATTTGTAAATTTATGGTTTTAAACTGTTTAGGTGAACTGAAAAATTGATATAGGATAAAGGAAAATGAGTGAGGGTTGTAGGAGGAGTTGTCACCAAAGGAGTTGTGGTGTTTTCATGCAAGGGTGAGGTGGGGTGCATAAGATGTGCATGCAAGAAAGAGGTGTTTGTGTATGGTCACTTCTAAGTTGTGGTGTCTTGAGGAAATTCCTGAACTTAAACATTGTCCAACCCTTTTTCACATACACCCTAAATATTTCCAAGTTATCACAATTACCTAAACATTACACAAAACCCCCTCATTACATACATTATTATATAAACACCATTTTTATTAAAATGAAGCTAAATCTCACACTAAAACCCTTGTAATTTACTAATGTTTGTTTTAATAACCTTTTTTTAAAATTAACATTTTATTATTTAATTAATTAAATTTCTTTATTTTCTAAAATTTTCAAAATGTTACAGGATCACTGATGGGACGGGGGTTCCTAGGCATAAGCCACAACTCCATTGTCACACAATGGTAGGAAAGAAGTTCATCTCATGAACTAATGTACATCCAGACTACCTCTTTGGTAGGATCCTTGGTAGCAATGTATCCATCCTTTATCGTCTAGTTTGTCACAGTATCTAACTTGGAACTCTTCGAACATATCGTCCCTCCACTGAGGGTAAAGACAATGCCTGTGACTGATATCCAGTTGTCCTTACCACCGTGGAAGCTATCCAGTGATTCTCCCTAGGATCGATTGATACCATCTCACTACACCTAGTGAGAATCCTAACATCCACTTAGATCTATCTCATAGATCCAAAACCCAGGATTTAGGAGGTATCACCTTGATCCTATATGGAGAATCCTTGTGATTAGAGGAGATTGACCTAATGTAGCATATGAAACTCCTTTCCTATCAAGAGTATGTCATCCACTTACAATACGAGGATCACCACCATACTCCCTACTACCTTTTTGTATATACAAGGTTCATCTACCATTTTGATGAAGTCAAACGCTTTAACCACCACATCAAAACAGAAGTTCCAACTCCGCGATGCCTGCTTTAACCCATAAAGCAACTTGCACACGTTTCCGCTACTCCCACTGTCTACAAAGCCTTCCGGTTGTGTACTTATAGACGCTCTCTTCTAAATCGCTATTTAGAAAAGCAGTCATGACACCCAACCACCGGATATCATAGTTATGTTATGTAGCAATAGCAAGTAGGATCCGGATAGACATAAGCATAGGCACTAGAAAAGGCTTCATCATTATCCACACCTGGTCAGTGACGAGAACCTTTTACAACTAGTCTAGTTTGAAAGTCTCAACTTTTCCATTTACACCAAGTAATCTTCTCAAGATATACTTGCTCCTGATGGGGATTTAACCCTGTAGATAAAGCAACCAAAGTCCATACTTTGTTGGTGTACATAGATTCCATCTCAGATCGCTTAGCATCCAGCCATTCTCACAGAGTCACCACTCTTGATGGCCTGCTCGATACTAGTTGGGTCATCATCTAATAATGCAATCCTCGCTCCCACTGTCATATAGAAAACCGAAGTATCTCTCAGGTTGGTGAGGAAACTACATCGGCGGAGAGGCTGAGGTTCGTCGGGAACTATTGAATCCTCCGGTTCTACCAAATCATCAGCTGTAGTTTGTATAGCTGGAACTCCTTCCAGTTCTACCTCATGACCACTAATTTCTTCACAAGAAATTCCCTTTGCAAAAAGTGGCATGCTGAGAATCAAAACACCTTTTGCTCCTCAGTGTGGTAGAAGATATTCCCTTACGAATGTTTGGGATATCCAACAAACTTCCACAGAACTGACCTTGCCTCGAGCTTGTCTGGATTTTTCTTTTGGCATAGGCCGGAAACCCCAAATCTTAACTTACTTAAGAGATGGGCTCTTCCCATACCATATCACTTAAGGAGTGGTAGGCACTTGATTTAGTTAGAACCCAATTCAATAGGTATGCATCTTCTTAAGTGCATAACCACCAAAAAGAAAATAGGAAACTCAGTAGTACTCATCATAGAGCACACCATATCACATAGGGTGCGATTGCTCCACCCCGATACACCAACGTGCTATGGTGTATACGGAGGAGTAATGCTGAGAGAGAATCTCATTCTCCATTAGAATAGTCCAGGAATACCGTGCTCAAGTATTCTTCTCCTCGATCACATCAAAGGACATAATACTTATACCCGTTTTGGTTCTCTACTTCTAACTTATACTCTTTGAATTTCTCAAAAGGTTCAGACTTGTGTTTATACAGGAACATATGTCCGAATTTTGAGAGATCAACAGTGAATGTAATTAAGTGCAAAGAATCAGTCCTGGCATGTGTAGACATGGGACCTACATACATCATCATGTATCAATCCCAAGAGTTCACTAACTCTTTCTCTGTTTCCAATAAACGGAGCTATGGCCAATTTATCTTTGTGACATGACTGGCATGTTTTACAAGATATAAATTCAAACTAATTTAAATATGCATCTAAATGTAACTTAGCTAGTCGGGTCACATTTGATATGACCTAGTCTACAATGCATCAATAAGGATTCGTTCATTTATGAACTCTTCCACGTGTGTGTGTTTTGTTCGTTAAGAACTGTAGTTTGATTTAAAACGTATATGCTTTTAGATAACGTGCCTGAACCGATCAACTCTTGATACCGGAAATGTTCAAAACATTATCAAACAATACAAAATTATATCCTTATTTATCTTAATGAAGAGACTGATATGATGCTGTATATCAGGTTCGATATCTAATAACATTCGTTCAGAATCAATGTATTTGGTAATACAGGGTGATAACTGCCAACTCCTTGGCTGCAACACTTGCACCGTTTCCAACTCTTGAAACTTATCACCCATTCTCAGTTCTCTACCTATCTGTAGCCAATGTAACATATTACATATATGTGATCCTGATCCGGTATCTCATACCCAGGATGTATATGATACTGAGAAACAGTTGTCGGTAATGAACGCACCCGAAGAAGATGCATCATCATGCACTTTCTTCGTTTGGGCGGCACAGGAATCCTGGTAATCCCCTATTTACTGCTCGGTCTTATAACAATTATAATTTAGAGCGGGACCAATGTTTCCCAGCTCAGTATAACAAGTGGGTTCGGTCAATACATCCATATTATTATCTTGATTAAGGCGTGACATGGTCGCTACCTGGAGAGAGAGAGAAGTAAACCCTCAACGTATGCTCTTGCAAGATTAGATTGGTTATTAATTTATCTAATCAGGTTGGCTCCCACTGTTTTAGTCAAATCTTCCTGCAAACCCTAAAGGAAAGACTAGCTGGGATTAATTACACCCTACAAGTTCACCAATCTTTCAGCCAGGCCAGTGTCGGTACTTTGAGCGAGGTTCCCGTGCTTTTGCATGGACCTAATTAAAATAAACCTCATTTTTCCAGGGGCATAACCCCGTTAACACCTTTCTAGACACCTACTTGATCGGCTAATTGTAATGTGTAAAACTCTCTTAGGAGTAACTCTTACTCGCAGTGGGTATCGGGATCCAACTATCTTATAGAAGGTATGCAATCTCATTGCAAATTTGAATTCTTGAAATTCCCAAAAGTATTTTGCCCCTAGCGTCCTATGACCTTGACGGAGGTCAACAAACCATAGGCTGCTAGTCAAGTTCAACCCGTCATTTCCTGATTGAATTAAACCCACCCGCACGACCCTTGACGGAGGTCAACAAGGTCGCATGACTACCCTAAAACAATCGCATCACATGCAGCAGATAAATACTAGTCATCTACCGCACACTACGCCTTGACGGAGGCCAACAAACGTAGCACAAATACTAAGTATGACTTATCTGAAATGACGGAGGGCTACGACAGGTTTTTAAGAAAACTTTTTGCGTAATGAACTTGATTTCGTTGTAGAATCGAGTGATTTTAATTGGAGTGTTTTTTTAGGCTTTTACTAGTTTGGCTAAAGAGGTCAGTCCCGGTGAAGGGATCTCAGCTCTTTCCTTATCGAATAAGGTGCTGGATATTTTACAAAGAATACCGCTATGCAAAGAAAAAACAATAAAAGAAATCAAAAGACAAACCGTGTTTGTAGCTTCTGCTAGTTTCGCTAAAGAGGTCACTCCCGGTGAAGGGATCTCGGCTTTTTCCTTATCGAATAAGGTGCTGGATATTCTATAAGGAATATTGCTATGCAAACCAAGAAATAGAGCTACCTGTTTTTGAAAATTTGATTCCACAACATCTCTAGGTTTCTTTTATTTCATTAATCCCATTAATGAAGTACCATCATATATGTTACCTAAGCATCCCTGATAAATACAACGTATGGTTATGCCATTCGCATTCGCTTCGATGTCCCGTCATGCGGTGTTAGGTTAGGTAACTAACGGCAGAGTGGGGCAATGCTAGCGCGGGTGTAAAACATAAGCAACGTCTATTTAATATATCACATATACTATATACAGTATCCATCTCAACATATACAGTGATCACATCACAGAATATCGGAGCAGAAATAAACATATGAATTATTGGATATACTAGGATTTCCGGGTTTTAAATTAAACCAGTAAAAAAC
Organism: Agapanthus africanus; assembly: GCA_030015575.1. Classification (NCBI taxonomy): domain Eukaryota; kingdom Viridiplantae; phylum Streptophyta; class Magnoliopsida; order Asparagales; family Amaryllidaceae; genus Agapanthus; species Agapanthus africanus. The sequence continues at coordinate 178,752,914 of JASDDO010000031.1, read as the reverse complement.
ACGGATTCCACGGTCGTGATGAATAGCCAATCCCACATCCCTAGACCCCTACGAGAGCAGCAAGCAACCCTACCAATTTTATATTTAGGAGACCCGGTCTCGACTCCTTGAGATGGTCTCCCACGGGACCCTAGAACTCGGTTACGTGTGCTCCCCGCCTTGGGTCTATCCTAATGCGGAAAAGTAAATAATATACAGTGGTGACATCATCCTCAACCCGGATGTGCCCCAATAAAAGAATGTTACATACAGTGATTTTTACATGAATGAAAATGGAAAACTCTCATCTCACATAAAAACCCCGGGTATTCAAACACGACAATCAAATATAACATATCACAACAACACATAACATCACATGTCGTGAACGTAAGTAAATATGCGTATCCAAATTTTCGTTGACATATAGCAACGAAAACGGCGATACACCACATATTACACTTACGGTCAAAGAAAAGAAAGTGAAAAACTACAACAGTTGGAATCCGCAACCACCATAGACATCACATGCCTAACCAAATGAATTCCTTAGACATCGCATGCCTAACAATTATAAACCCCGCATCTTAGTCTCGATCTCGAAAGCACTTTTCAATATCAAGTCGGGAAATTCAACAAGATTCCCGACATTCTGATTGAAAGCTCATCGGAAACTTTCATTTACGGCCGCACCCTCCGATGCCGTCGACGAAGTGCAATAAGGCAGAACACCGCTGCCGCGAGCACCGAAACGGATGTTTTTGGCGACGGGGTTCTCCTATAGTCACTTGGTCGGACTATAGGGCGTGGCTATCTAATAATGTTACTCGGCGAGTATCCGCGTACACTACGTGATTGCGGCGGAATTTTGATTACATCAAAATCCCGTGGCAACCGATCAAATGAGACTAAATTGCTCGATTTATAAAATTCAAATTAGTTATCTCATAACTACTTTGTGGATTCCAAATATTGTATCACATCACATGATACCCGGACGGCGTTAAACTTTTCGATCGATTCATTAAAGTCCCACAATTTCCCGACGACTCAACACTTGAGCACAGTTTTAATAATACCCAGAATATGCCACAGTACCTATGCACCAGCCGTAGAATGGAAAACCCAATCCTCACTCATGTCGCCACGGAACTGCGGCAAACCCTAGGGTATGACCACGGTTCCACGATCCAAAAAGTCGAGTTAGGGTTTCATTCTTCTAGAGGGTTCATAGAATTACTTGCATGTTTTTCCGAATACATTAAACTTGGAAAAATAGGTTTTTGACATTCGATCAAACTTTTTAACTTCGTCTAGACAACATGCGAATAACCCGAAACAATGATAAAACTATGAATACAAAACACTCCGAATTGCTTATAGTATAATATTACATCACATGCAAAATTAGAAAAAACAAACAATACCTGAAACACCAAAATGCAGTCACTGGAACATAGTGAAAATTTCAAGCAAAACTAACAAAAAGTGACCAGTCCCTACCCTAGTGATCTTGGCCAAAATTCGAGCATACCCCTTGAAATTTTAACCGTGTTCATGATATATCCCATACAACATTTTGTACATGTTTAAAAAAAATTTGACAACTTTTTAAATTCGACAGAAACTGCATTTTCGCATTTCAAGTTTCGGAGTATTTTGGTTTCGTAATCTTAACAAAATCCGTCTAAATTTCTAGCATCGCTCTGATACCACTGCAGGGTTTCCTAGCACGGTAGCAAGGTTTCGGGAGGCATCATCCAAGCCAAATTAAAAAATTTGCCGTTCTAGTTAACCCTAACCCTAGAATCGTATAATAGAAATCGGACGGAATGAAATGCAAACATTTTGGAAGTAAAGTGAGCAAGGAATACAACCTTTGTATACCGGTCCTTCACTTCAATAGCTCCATGTAGTAGTCCCTTCGCTGTGATCATGAACTCCGAACTCTAGAGAAGCACCCATGAAGAAATGAACATGCTTGCATCTATGTCTTCGAGGCCCAAGATGATCTACGTCGAGGAGACACTAACCCAAGCTATCTCTTCAGTAATTACGGAATTAATGAAGCAAACACCCTATACTAAATGGCAAGAAGTAGAGGATGATGAAGTAGGCAGTGGGCTAACTTTAGAATTGATTTTCTCACATTTTTCCTTACATCTCCATTGAAGCTAGAAAGCTTTGAGCAAGAAGAAGAAGAAGAAAACTATCATGGGGTTAATCCTAATGAATAATTGGCGACCATGGGTGAGTTAAGCACCATATGTTTAACCTTTGTAGAGACTAAACTAAGGTTAAAGATAATAGGTTAGGTTAAAAAATATTTAAGTATAAAACAAATTAGTAGACTTGGTCAATGGTTCCAAAAGCTTCTCCAAGCTTCAACCATTTTTCCAATTTCCACATAATTTGTAATTTACTTTGATAAATAAAACCCTAGGAAATCTTTAGGATGGTAGAAGTCTCATACACCCATCTTGCACGTATCATCAAGAATGACACAATACATGTACACAAATATACATATCATATATATATACAATGTGCATATCAAGTGAGAAAAGAAATCTTAAGTGAGCTATAATAGTTAATGTAAATTAATATATCAAATATATAATTATACATTAGATTATCAAATCAACTCTTGATTTAATAATCCGGCTATATCAATATATAACCAACTAATATCATGTGCAACAACTTATCGAATCAACACTTGATCCGATAACTCGGCTATATCGCATGGAACCGACCAATGTCACAAATGGCGAGAATAAAATACGGTATCTCATATCGTATCAATCTCGGTCCTACACATATCACATATGTGCTCCTACTCAGTTTTGCTTGAACCAGGAAACCTCTATGTAGGACTCTGAAGACTCGACAATACGCCGACAGTAGGTGATGATCATATCAAACACCCACAAGCTGCAAGCGGTCTGCTAAACGTAACGGCCACCCAGGTATTGAGCGATCAGAAGATCAACAAGCAAGACTGCTCACACTCCTGCGAATCCAATCAGTAACACTACCGTATAGTCTGGTCTCTTCGTCAGATATGTCGCATATCTCGTCTAGGGGTGGTAAACGTCAGACCCCAGTAACTCGATAAGTCATGTCGATGTGAGGCTCATAACGGGTCGAGAAACTACTGATAACAATTACCGGTATATCTCTGAAACAGCCCTGGCTAGGGACTTCCTGTTATAGCCAATTGAGCACAGTGCAACTTCAACTCCCAATACCGGGAGAAACGAAACCCTCCTATCGCTCATTGCCTCCATATGATTCGGGACTGTACCCAAAAGACACCGTTTTGCACGTTCTCTTGAACATGGTAAGGTGAAAATCAAAGCATAGTGGGAATCACACAAGACTCTATGATGATCTCGGGTCTAGAGACTAACCTGTACCAGTGTCACTAGAGAACTGCTATCTGACATGAGGTATAATACCATCAGGGTGTTCTCAGCGAGTCCGTTCAGTGTACCCAGTCTCTACTGTGCACCCGTATACTATCTCCGATGTCAAACACCAATGGATATGGGTCATCCTGTAGGGTTTCCCCATCACCTTATCTAGGGTTTAGAAGCATCACACATGCCATAATAAAATTTTATGAGGCGCTAAGCAGACTTAACTAGGGATTGAACTAGATATTTATAATAACAACTAATAGTATCACATACTATAAAGAGTCTATCACTATGTGGAGAGATTACAACCATTGTAGACCTCCTTGAGTGACTCCTTGGATCTTCAAGAGTATGAATCGGCTTGCTTAAGCTCCTTCCAAGTTCACGACGATCCACCCGAAGTCCCTTTGCTCAAGCTTCATTCTTCACTTGATCAATGGAGAAGTGAAGCTAAAACCCTACACTAATTGGCTAGACTAGTATAGAATGAAGATGTGGTTTGCATTCTCACTTAAAAACCTTTTCTTTTTCTTTTCCTCACTCTAAATAAAACTCAAGAGAGCTTGAAGAAGGAGGAAGATGGAGATGACAAAGCTTTTCTCAAGATAATGATAATTATAATATGTTTTAAAATAAGAACAAAAGGATATATATGTGAGACACTCTCACAACCAACCATGGTTAAAACAAATATCTAGATATTTTGTGATGAGTTAAAAGAACAAAGGAAATTAAACCCAGGGTTAAGTCAATGGTCAACAAAGAATTGTGTAGAAACAATGAGTCATGATAATTTCATTTATCCTTTTATCTTAAAACAAAAATCCACAAATTAAATCCAACTATGTGAGTCTTGCATTGTCATTTTCTATGTATCAACAACCATGATACACATGTATGTATGCATGTGTGCATTCACATCATCATGTGCATGTATAAACATATATGCATACATCCAAAAATAAAAGGTTTAATAAAAGTGAGCTTATGGTCAATACTAAATCAACAATTGATTTAATAAATCGGTCATATCAAATACGACCCGACCATCAGTAAATGCCCGATTAATATACGGTATAACAGACATACATTTAATCAAGCTCCCACACATATCTCATATGCACCCCACATCGTTTCGCCTGAGCTAGGAATGTTCTGTGTGGGACTCTAAGACTCGTCAATACGCCGGCAATAGGTGATGATCACATCAAACACCCACAAGCTGCAAGCGATCAGCTAAACGTAATAGCCACCTGGGTATTGAGCGATCAGAAGAAAAAGAAGCGACCCTGTCAAAGCTCCATCGAGCCAACTTGAAACACTTACCGTACAGTCCGATCTCTTCGTCAGATATGCTGCATATCGAGTCCGGGAATGGTATTGTCGAACCCAATAACTCAATAAGTCATGCCGGTGTATGGCTCATAACAGATCGAGAAATTACTGATAACACTTATCAGTAAATCTCAGCAGCCCTGGCCAGGGACTTCATGTTATAGCCCATCGTGCATAGCGCAACATCAACCCCCAATACCGAGAGAGACGAAACCCCTCCTATCGCTCATTACCTCCATGTATCTCGGGACTTACCCAAAATCCACCTATTTGCACGGCTCGGTAGAGCCGTGGTTGGGTGGAGATCAAAGTACAGAGGGAGGACACACAAGTCTATATGACGATCTCGGGTCTACAGACTAACCTGTACAAGTGTCCCCTGGGAACTACTATCCGACATGAGATATAATACCACATTGGAGTTCTCGGCGAGTCTGTTCAGTATACCCAGTCTCTACTGAGCACCCATATAAAATATTTGGTGTCAGCATACCAGATGGATATGGGATCATCCATCGCCCATTATATGGGAAAAGAATCGTATACGCTAGTCTATTCTGGAATATTGATGCCCCGTCTCGATACACCCACGACTAGGAACATTTCAAGGATACGCTTATAAACTACGGATGTCCCACTAGTATGATCCACATCATAATCCCAGTAGTCAAGAAAAAATCCTAAGAGCTTTGTCAACATGTACCAAATGAATAGAAACATGATCAAGTGAACATGTCAAGATAAAGAGTAACTAGATAGCATACTTTCATGCCGAGCAAGACTGTCCTCTGAATACACACACACATACATACCGGTGCATACACTATCATATAATGGCCTCTAGGGCATACATATATCCAACACTTTCCCACTTGCACTACGGCCGATTATTGGTGTATCTCATACCCAACATCTCAAAAAGTCGCTCATGCCGCGGCTGAGGGAGGGCCTTGGTGAATGGATCCGCAGTGTTATCCTTTGTATCTACTCCCTTAATCTCGATCTCAAGGCGATCTACTATATCCCGGATCAAATGATATCACCTCAGGATGTGTCTGGTCTTCTGATGGACCTGGGCTCTTTGGCCAACGACACAGCCCCATTATTGTCGCAATACAACGGTATTGGATCAATAATGGTTGGAACTACTCCTAGCTCTGAGATGAACTTCCTCATCCAGACGGCTTCCTTGGCAGCATCATTAGCATCAATGTACTCAGCTTCCATCATAGGGTCTGCAACGGTATCTTGTTTGGAACACTTCCAACTTACCGTCCCTCCGTTGAGGGTAAATGCAAACCCTGAGATAGACTTGCTGTCATCTTTATCATTCTGGAACCTCAAATCGGTAAAGGCCTCCATTTGGAGATCCGCGTTACCATACACCAAGAACAATTCTTTAGTCCTTCGCAAGTACTTAAGAATGTTCTTCACAGCAGTCCAGTGATTCTCCCCTGGGTTTGATTGATACCTGCTTACTACACTCAGTGAATAAGCTACATCAGGGCGTGCACACAACATCACATACATTATTGATCCTACGGCTGAATCATAGGGAATAATGCTCATGCGAGCTCTGTCTTCATTAGACTTAGGACAATCATCCTTGGAGAGAGTGAATCCATGGCAATCGGGTAGCACCCCGCTTGGAGTCTTCCATACTAAACTTCTTTAGGATGGTGTTGATGTACTTGGTTTGGGAAAAACCCAATAACCGTTTGGATCTATCCTTATAGATCCGTATGCCTAATATGTACGTGGCATCACCCAGGTCCTTCATGGAGAACCTTAGTGATAAGAATGATTTGAACGACTGTAGCATTGGAATGTCATTTCCTATCAGAAGAATGTCATCCACCTACAATACGAGGAATGCGACAGTTCTCCCTACAGTCTTCTTATAAACACAAGGTTCATCTGGATTTTTGATGAAAACAAACAATTTGATAATATCATCAAAACAGATGTTCCAACTCCGTGATGCCAACTTTAATCCATAAATGGCTTTAAGCAACCTACATGCTTTCCCGCTGCTCCCACTGTCAATGAAACCCTCTGGCTGATCCATATAAACGCATTCATCTAAATCACCATTTAGAAATGCTGTTTTAACGTCCATCTGCTAGATTTCATAGTCGTAGAGAGCATCAATAGCAAGTAGGATCTGAATGGATTTAAGCATGGCTACCGGAGAGAAAGACTCGTCATAGTCCAGTCCTGTCTTTGACGAAAGCCTTTCGCTACCAACTTTGCCATATAGGTCTCCACCTGTCCATCTACACCGATCTTTCTTTTAAAGATCCATTTGCACCCTATGGGTTTTACCCCAGAGGGTACATTCTCCAAAGTCCATACTTTGTTGGTGTACATAGACTCCATTTCGGATCTCATGGCATCCAGCCTCCTCACAGGGTCACCACTCATGATAGCTTGCTGAAAACTGGCAGGGTCATCATCATCCACGATGCAATTTTCTCTATCACCATCAATGAGAAAACCGTAGTATCTTTCCGGTGGGCGAGAAGTCCTACCAGATCTACGGAGTAGATGTGGTTCATAAGATTCTCATTCAACATCTGGTTCAACCAAGCCGTCATTTGTAACTTATGTTTCTAGAACCTCTTCTAGATCTACCACATTTCCATCAGTATAATTTGTAAAAATGTGACATACTGAGAAACAAACACCTTTTGTTCCTCCTTGTGGTAGAAAAGATACCCAAACGAATGTTTCGGATAACCCACAAATATACACTTGTGTAAGTGCACGGCGGCGCCCCGGCCGTCAATCTAACGCCGGAATGCGGAAACGAATATTTTCTAAAACTTAGAAACCGGCACCACCGCACACTAAAATCCCGGATCGGACCATTAACCTAACTACTAGCAAACTAAAAGATGGGTAGAGAGATATACCGAGCGATCCGTGTCCTTCGGTCTTCTCGTCGTCGTCCCGATCTCCCGCGGAATCTCCGTTCGTCACCTCCTTGTCGGAAAGGGCACCAAGTAGCTGAATTATTTTACGGGCACTCACCTCTGAACTGAGGCAACTCAGGTGCGAAGTTGGAAAGCCGACGCATCCAAGGTTTACGTAGAGAAGTGTAGAATAGTTTGTCTCTTTGGGGTTGTGAAGTTGCCTTTGATGGATTGGAGAAGAGATGAGCTGCTGGAGAGGGGTTTGGAATTTTGTAACAAGCAAAAGGATGAGATAATTTTCCCACCACCACAAAATGAATCTCCCCCCTCTCTCCTAATGTGGCCGGCCCCTACCTCATGATGGGAGGAAAAAGAATTAAATTCTCAAGAGAAGAAAAGGAATCAATATGTGTAGAAAATGGTCACACCAATTTCTAATCTAAACCCCATCATATTTAATGCAAAGGAAATGACCCAAAAAGAATCTCATGATGAAAGAACAATCATGATGCCTCATATGCAAGAAACCCCCTCCACAACAACTAATTTGCAAACTTGCAAATAACCCCCTCCAACGGAAAGTTCGGCCCTGAAGGAACAAAGGAAAACTGGCCGGAACGGAAAGCAAACTGGCAACTTCAGAAAACTGATCCCGTAATAAATTACAGGAAAACCCCGCGACTGTATATACATACCCGCATTTGTATTCCCACTGAATACAAATGTAAAGAGACAAAATCTACACTGTACAATACTAGGATCTCGCTTAAACCAAAGCCCGCTAGTATTATCCGTCCGATCTTGATCCGTACAATACCGCACGTATCTGATCGAACCCTGCCATATCTCCATATGGCCTCTACAGCGTTTCGCCCGAAACTTGAGTAACTGTATGTGGTGGACTCTAAAGACTCGTCAATACTATGGCTGTGGATTTAACCACTAGCACGTCAGAGGTATTAGCCATACGTGACGGGCTACCAGCTATTGACAAAAAGGGACGTCGATGAGCGAACACATCCCGACACCCTACTGAGCTTGTCAGAGACAATATCCGTACAGTCTGGTCCGTTCGTCTATGAGCATCACATGGCGGGCCTAGGGGGTGGTAAAAGTCAGACCCCCAAAAGCGGTAGAAATCGTGTCGGAGTGCAGCCCAGAACACCCTGAGATACTACCAGAATACCTACCAGTAAATCTCCTGCCTTGGCCAAGGACTTTTCATGTACTGGCTCTCCTAGATACAGCGCGACCTCACCTCCAATACCGTGAGAGACGAACCCCTGCAGATCCGCTCACTGCCTCCATATGGCTCGGGACTGTACCCAACTAAAACCTGTTTGCACGTCTCCTTTGAGCTTAGTAGGGTAGTAATCAAAGCACAGTGGGAACTCACACGAGACAAATGACGATCTCTGTCGATGAGCTAACCTGTACACATGTCACCAGGGAACCGCTATCTGACGTCAGGTATAATACCAACTAGCAGGTTCCCGGCGAGTCCTGTCCGGTGTACTCATAACCCAATGAGCACCTGCATACATCTTAGGTGAACCAACTGACACCAGTGGCTTGTGAGACCGGCCACCGCCCCTCATCGGGGTCTTGACTGTATACACTAGTCTACTCTGGAGTATCGATGCCCTGTCTCGAAACTCCCACGACTAGAGACCTTTTAAGGATGTGCTTATAGACCCCAGCTCCCACGTATATGATCGTCCTCATACTGCTGGTAGTCAAGAAAGAATCCTAGGGGCTCTATCAACGTGTAATAGCGACTCGTAAGGTCACCTAAAGCAGTACACGATGATAAAGATAAACCAGATAACATACTATCATCTTGAGTAAGACTGTCCTACTGGGACAGGTCCTCCCTCAATCATTGCAATCACGTGCCTGTGATCCAATAATTGACTCTGAGGGCACTATCTCCAACAATCTCCCACTTGCACTGAAGGCTAATTATTGCGATGTCGAATACTCACAGCCCGTGTGATACCGAACACCCAACTCCTCTACTAGTCAGTCTCATAAAGCTCGTTTGCGAAACTATTGCGTTCGAGGAATAGCCTCAGTGAGTGGATCCACTGTGATGTTTCTTTCTATGTCTCTCTTTATCTCATGTTCGCGGAGAAAACCATCTCCCGAAATGAGCAATACCTGTCTTAGAATACGTCTGGATATCTGATAGGACCTAGCTAATAAATGAACTCAAAATCCAAACTTCATAGACTGTATCCTCAACTGAACTTAATCAGTATCCTGCGCCATGCCTTCCCTCAGTATCGACCTGGAACACCTGTCCAAAATACTGCCCCTCGTTAGAGGGAAAACTACAACTCTGACAGTCACTCTGTCATCCAGGTCACCTTGGAAGCCTGGAATGATAACCGTCTCCTAGAGGAGGCCGCCGTTATCATTTCCCTAGAACATCAACTTATGTTCTAAAACTGCTTCCGATTGTTTCTCCAGGATTGGATCAATATCAACTTATTGCATCTACTGCAAAAACAGCATCTGGTGTGGTACTTGACGTCTCATGATTGACTCAATTGCCTAAGCAAGTGATCTGCCAATCATGCGTATCCCTCTCCCCTTTAGTCTGTAAGTCACCTTTAGAGAGGGTGACCCCATCACCTGTAGGTATACTACTGTGCCAGGAGTCGTCCATTCTAAATACTCATAGAATGTTGTCAAAGTACCCAGATTAGAAAACTACCCAAATCTAGATCTAAAACCATAGATCTAGTGACCAGAATGTCTGATATAATATCCAAGTCCTGTGTGGATTCGTAGCCCTCCATCATTTCAGACGGGTAGCACTTAGTATTCATGTTATGTTTGTTGGCCAAAGTTGTGGCATAGTGTATGGTAGCCATTTGTTACCTTTCTGTTGCATAGATAGATGCGTTGGTTTGGGACAGTCGTACTTCTTTATTGGCCAAAGTCAGGGCTAGGTACTGGTGGGTTCAAATTAACCTGGATAATGACGGGTAGAACGTGACATGTGACTTATGATTTGTTGGCCAAAGTCAAGGTCATAAGAGCATGGGGTCAAAATCACATCGGGAGTTTCTAAAGAAACCGAAACATTCCAGGCATGTGCATACCTTCTAGAGTGTGATAACGTCAGTGGATTCCATCACGTTATCATGCGATGATAGTTGGATCCCGATTCCCACTGATGATTTGGTTTACTCCTCGGGTGATCCCGATTAGTTCTTCTTTCAGGTTTGGAGGAGAATTTGAGGTTACAGTAGAAAGTTTCTGTAAGTCCACGTTGCGACCCCCGGTTCTTACGGGGAGGCGGAAACGGTATAAAAATCAAATTTTTAGCGCAAGAGGCAACATGGACTAAGCAAAGTCGGGATCTTTAACTAAACTAAAACTAGCATACTCGCTAAAGAGACTTAGCTACTCGGATGAAGGTTATACCTAAACTTGAACTCCTTCTTCTTCAAACCTTGTAGAGGTTGATGGTTCTTGCCTCGTAGCCTTCTTCCGTCGAAGATGGATCCACCTGAGGGTTCAACCTTTGGGCTCTTCCTCGATCTTTGAGTGAACTAGGATTTCCGGCTTGCTAAACCTTGAACCCTAGGGAGAGTAGAGAGTGTCTAGGGATTGTTTTCTTTTCAAGGTGAAGGATTCTCAACACATGAGAAGGAATCACCTTGAGCTTGAGGAAGAAGAAGATGAAGTGAGGAGAGAGAATAATTATGAAAGAATGAGCTCTTTTCTTTTGCAACCATGACTAAAAGAAAAGGAATTATCTAATTAATAATAATAATTCAAAAATGAAATAGTTGATGGTTGTATTTGGAATGACCACTATCATACTTTCAATAAATGAGTGTAAGCATGAATCAAGGAGAATCCTTTCAAAGCATGATGGTGGTCAACATTCAACCATGGTCAACAAGTCAACCATGGTCAACAAGTCAACAAAATCAACCATAACAATATTTCATTTAATTACTATTATTAATTGATATTTCATAAATCTATTAGGGTTTGGAAAAAGACGACTGTAAACTGTGCATACGCACCCGTTCCGAAACCCTAATGAAAAACCTCATCCTCTGCCTCAAGCAACTGTGCATACACACCTGCATTCTTGTTTCGAGGAACATGAATACTGAGAGATAAAAGCAACCCCAAAACATATACCGGTATCTGACTCAAACCAGAGCCAGCCAGTAATATCCGTCCGGACTCCAAACGTGCACAAGTGCGCGGATGAGAACGAACCCTGTCGCAAAACCATGCGACCTCTACTCTGTTTTGCCCAGAGGCGAATACCCTCTGTGTGGGACTCTAAAGACTCGACACTACGCTGGCAGTGGGTTTAATCACAGACCGCAAGCGGCACTAGCTGTGCGTAACGGTCCCTAGGTAGATGTCGACAAGAAGGCTGACGAGGTGAAACCCCATCTGAACTCCTACTGAGTCTGAATGTGACAGTCTCCGTACAGTCCGGTCTGTTCGTCTGATACATCGCATGTCGGGCCTAGGGGGCGGTAAAACGTCAGTCCCCCAATAGCGGTACAGGTCGTGTCGGAGTGAAGCCCAAAACACCCTGAGATAACACTGGAAACCTACCAGTATATCTCGCTTGCCCTGGCCTGGGACTACTCGTGTAATGGCTCTCCTAGAAACAGCGCGATGTCAACACCCAATACCGGGAGAGACGAATCCTGTCTAACCGGCACTGCCTCCAAGTGCTTCGGGACTGCACCCAACCACTACCTGTTTGCACGACTCCTTTGAGCCGTGGTAGGGTAGTGATCAAAGTGCAGTGGGAACACACTCGAGGCAAAGTGCCAGTGTCAAGTCAGCGGACTAAGCTGTACTCATGTCACCTGGGAACTGATGACTGACGATAGGTATAATACCATCCTTTCAGTTCCCGACGAGTCATGTCCAGTGTACTCGTAACCCAACGAGCACCCGTATACTATCTCCAGTACGACGTACTGATGGCTGTGGGACAGACCATCTCCCACACTGGGATGAGAAGCGCATACGCTAGTCTACTCCGGAGTATCGATGCCCTGTCTCGATAGTCCTGCGACTAGGGACCTGTATAAGGATGTGCTTATAGATTACCCAGCCCCCACTAGTGCGACTGCCATCACAACGCTTGTAATCAAGCAAAAGATCCTAAGGGCTCCACTAATGCGTATAAGTGATATAGTAAAATAAACACAAGTACACATTGAAGTAGAAACAAACCAAGTAGCATACTACTATATCGAGCAAGATTGTTTATACAAGGTGAATATCCCAAGCTTCCATTAAGTAATATACAAACTAGTATGATACAGTAATGGCCTCTAGGGCATATACACTAACAATCTCCCACTTGCACTAAGGCCATGTACTGGCGTATCGAAGACCTATCATCTCGATCAGCCGCTCGAACTGAGTCTGGGGTAGGGCCTTGGTGAATGGATCTGCAGTGTTCTCTTCTGAAGCAACCCTCCGAACCTCGATCTCCTTGCGATCCACGATCTCCCTGATTAGGTGATACCGCCTCAAGATGTGCCTGGATCTCTGATGGGACCTGGGTTCCTTTGCTAAAGCTATAGCCCCGTTATTGTCGCAATACAGAGGTATTGGGTCAACAATGGACGGAACCACCTGAAGTTCTTTTAAGAACTTCCTCATCCAGACGGCTTCTTTTGCGGCATCAGATGCAGCAATATATTCCGCTTCCATAGTCGAGTCTGCAACGGTTTCCTGTTTGGAGCTCTTCCAACACACCGCCCCTCCATTGAGGGTAAAGACAAAACCCGACACGGACTTGGAATCATCCTTGTCACTCTGGAAGCTGGAGTCAGCAAAGGCCTCGATCTGGAGGTCTTTTCCGCCATACACCAAGAACATCTCCTTAGTCCTTCTCAGGTACTTGAGAATGTTCTTTACCGCTATCCAGTGTTTATCCCCAGGGTTTGACTGATACCGGCTTACCACACTCAGTGCATAAGCTACATCCGGTCTGGTACACAACATCGCATACATTATAGAGCCTACCGCAGAAGCGTAGGGTATAATAGACATGCGATCCCTCTCCAAATCAGTCTTGGGAGACATCTCTTTAGAGAGGGTGATCCCGTGACAAGCCGGTAGGTTACCGCGCTTGGAATCTTCCATACTGAATCTTTTCACTATGGTGTCGATGTACCTGGACTGAGAAAGTCCTAATATCCTCTTGGATCTATCACGATGGATCCGGATCCCCAAGATGTATGAGGCATCACCCAGGTCTTTCATGGAAAACCTGTGTGACAAGAACCCCTTGACAGATTGTAGCATAGGAATGTCATTTCCTATTAAGAGAATGTCATCCACGTATAAAATAAGGAATGCTACAGTTCTCGCTACAAATCTACTATAGATTCATGGTTCATCTGGATTTTTGATAAAGTCAAATTCCTTGACCGTCTCATCAAAACAGATGATCCAACTCCGCGATGCCTGCTTTAGTCCATAGATGGACTTAAGCAACTTGCACACCTTTCCGCTGCTCCCACTCTGAATGAAACCCTCTGGCTGATCCATATAGACACACTCCTCTAAATTTCCATTCAGAAAAGCGGTCTTTACGTCCATCTGCCAAATCTCATAATCGTGGAAGGCAGCAATGGCAAGAAGGATCCGAATGGATTTCAGCATAGCCACTAGAGAAAAGGTTTCGTCATAGTCCAAGCCAGGTCTTTGACGGAAACCCTTTGCTACAAGTCTAGCTTTATAGGTCTCAACCTGTCCATCTACACCAATCTTCCTTTTGAAGATCCACTTGCATCCTACGGGTTTTACCCCGTCTGGAGCAATGTCCAACGTCCATACTTTGTTGGTGTACATGGACTCCATTTCGGTCCGCATTGCATCCAGCCATTTTACCGAGTCAACGCTCTGAACGGCCTGCTGGAAGCTAGTTGGCTCATCATAATCTATGATGCAATCCTCTCTATCCCCGTCTATGAGAAAACCGTTGTATCTCTCGGGCTGATGAGACTGTCTACTACTCCTGCGGAGCGGCATATGAATGTCCTGTTCATTTGAACCCTCTGGTTCCACTAAGCTTTCAGTAATAGTTTGTGGTTCTGGAATTTCTTCCAGTTCTACTGCGCTCCCACTAATTTCCTTTTCTAAGAACTGGTGTTCTAGAAAGTGGGCATTACGAGAGACAAGGACTTTTTGTTCCTCTGCGTAGTAGAAAAGATACCCCCTGGTGCTCTTTGGGTATCCCACAAACTTACACAGTACTGATCGTGCCTCGAGTTTGTCCGCATGCTGCTTTTTGACAAAAGCCGGACATCCCTAGATCTTCAGATATTGAAGATAGGGTTTCTTCCCACTCCATAACTCATATGGTGTGGTAGGCACAGTCTTAGTGGGAACTCGGTTCAAAAGGTACGCAGCTGATTCTAGTGCATACCCCCAGAATGATCGCGGTAACTCAGCATTACTCATCATGGACCGTACCATATCCAATAGGGTGCGATTCCGTCTCTCCGATACACCGTTGTGTTGCGGACTGTATGGAGGAGTAAGCTGAGAGAGAATTCCATTCTCTTTTAAGTAGTTCAGGAACACGGCACTCAAGTATTCTCCACCTCGATCCGATCTTAGAATCTTGATACTTTTGCCGGTTTGTTTTTCTACCTCATTCTTATATTCCTGGAATTTTCCAAAGGCTTCGGATTTATGTTTCATCAAGAAGACATGTCCGAACCTTGAAAATTCATCCGTAAAAGTAATGAAGTAAGAAAAACCGCTTCGCGCATATGTAGACATTGGACCGCACACGTCGCTGTGTACGAGTCCCAAGAGCTCGCTCGCTCTTACTCCGTGTCCAGTGAACGGAGTCTTTGTCATCTTTCCTTTGAGACAGGATTGACAAGTGGCATACGATTGATATTCGAACGGATTCAAATACCCTTCTGTATGTAACTTAGTCAACCTTCTCTCATTGATGTGACCCAGTCTACAATGCCATAAGAAAGCCTGATTGATATCTGGAGACTTTCTTTTGTGTGTATTCTGGACATTAAAAATCTGTGGTTGGTTTAATACGTATATACCATAGCTCAGTGTACCTGACCCAATCAGAACTTGATTAAGGTGAATGTTTACAACATTACTTACAAACGCAAATTCATAACCTTCTTTAGAAACCAAAGATACAGAAATGATATTACAAGTTGCGTTGGGTACAAAAAAACAATTACGCAAAACCAAAACATGCCAAGGTGATAGTCCCCCACGGCTTTAGCATCCATGCTAGCTCCTTTCGCAACTCTGAGGGCCATGTCACCTGCCTTCAAAACCCTACGGTTTCTCAACGCCTGCAAAGAATTACAGATATGAGATCCTGATCCGGTATCCAATACCCAGGAAGTAGAGTTTATAGAAAGACAGTTTTCAATAACATACACACCTGAAGCTGAAGCCGCAACCTGCTTCAGTTCCTGTGTCCTGGCCTTCCAAGCCCTGCAATCTTTCTTCCAGTGTCCACTCTTCTGACAATAGAAGCATTCCTCTTTACCCACAAGCTTCCCCGCAATCTTTGTTGCCAATTCTTTTCCCTTCGTACCCACTTTACTAACACCGCCTCTTGGTTTGGCGGGGGCTTTCTTCCACTTTCCCTTGGCTTTCGCCTTGGACCTAGAGGAAGAAGATCCTCCTACAAACAAAGCGGGTGTTTCCCTACCCTTCTGTAGGGTGCCCTCTGCGCTCCTCAGCATGTTGAGGAGTTCTGAAAGTTCAACTTCCTTTTCTTGCAAGTTGAAATTCAGTATGAACTGGGCGTAAGTGGATGGAAGGGACTGGAGAATTATATCCGTATAGAGTTCACTGTCCAACGTGGTCCCAAGTTCCGCGAGCTCCTCAGTGTAGCCAATCATCTTAAGCACGTGGTCCGCTACCGATGATCCGACGGCCAACTTTGTCGAAAATAACTTCTTCGACACTTCGTATCTTGCGATACGAGACTGCTCTCCATACAGTTCTTTTGTATGGAGAAATATGGACTCCAAATCCATACTCTCGTGCCTCCTCTGATGTTCGTTGTCCATCGAGGCAAGTACGAGGCACCTGGCCTTCGCGCTGTCAATCTCCCAAGTCTTACGGATTTCCTTATCCGCGACGCTGGAGGTGGGACCTGGGACGGGGGGAGCTTTGGTGGTAAGAAGATACCCCAGTTTGTCGTAAGTGATTGCCAACTTGACATTCCTGAGCCAATCTTTGTAGTTTGGCCCTGTCAATATGTTTTTATCTAGAAGTAACTTAAGTCCAGTCATTTCGATTTGGTCGCTGCAGGGGGGAGAGAAGAAACACTTTAGCACGATGCTCTTGCAAGTTTAGAATGGTTTTTAATTTGTCTAAACAGGATGGCTCCCACTGTCTCTCGAATCCCTCCTCAAACCATAAAGGAAGAATTAGTCGGGATCAATCCCACCGCACAATACTTGCTTAACCGTTCAGCCAGGCCAGTGTCGGTACTTTGAGGGAGGTTTTCCAACGCTTTCGCGAAGTTCCTTAATTAAATAACCTCTTTTCCCTGGGGGCGTAGCCCCGCTAACACCTTTCTAGGCACCTACTAGGTTTATAGCATTGATCGTTTAGTGAGAAGTTTCCCGAGGAGTAGCATATACTCACAGTAGGATCGGGATCCAAATATCATCGCGTGATGAAACTGAAGGAATCCTACCAGAATCACCACACTCCAAATGGTATGCAAATCTAGCAAGTTTCAGTACTTATGAAACTCCCGATGTGGATTTTTGCCCCATGCTCTTATGACCTTGGCGTGAGGTCAAAATGTCATAAGTCACATGTCAAGTTCTTCCCATCATTATCCTGGTTAATTTGAACCCACCCGTACCTACCCTTGACGTAGGCCAAAATGGCAGTACGACTGTCTCAAACCAACGCATTCTATCTATGCAACAGATAAATATCCGGCAGCTACCAATCACTATGCCTTGGCGTGAGGTCAAAATACATAGCTTGAATACTACCGTATATTTATCAGAAATGATGGAGGGCTACGAATGGTTTTGGCGAAACCGTGAACGTAGTGAACTTCATATAATCGATTGAACGAGATAGCTTTTAGAAGGAGTGGCTCGAGCTCCGCATTTAAAAGTTAGTTTTGAAAAGAACCGAGTGGTTTTTCGAAAGTGTTCCAACGATTTTAACATGGTTTATTATCTTGCATTAGTTCTTTTAATGCGTGATATTCTTGCATTAGTACTTTTAATGCGTCCCATCATTTAATTCCTACCATTGCAGAAAACAACCAAAATATGACGTACGCTTATGCCATTCGCATTCGCCACGGGGTCCCGTCATCACTCGTTAGGTTACTTAACTAACGACAGAGCTGGGGCTGGGCTAGCGCGGTTGTAAAACATAAGCAACGCCTAAATAGAAAGCAATGATAGACATTACAGATCACAGATGAATACATTGGATATACTAGCAATCCGCAATCCTTTTGAGCCTGCAACGAAAAGCGGATTATACGGTCGCGGTGAATAGCCAAATACCCCACCCAAGTCCCCTACGTGTGCGGCAAACTACCCGCCAAGTACTCGGCAGTTTGTGCACCCCTCCATGGGTCTATCCTAGGAGCAAAAACAGTAAAAAGAATTATACAATGACGGCTACAACCCCAACCCGGTTGTGCGGCCAAACAAATAATATTATTACATCAATTTACATTTATAATGAATGAAAGAAAAACAAAAGCTCATCTCACATCCACCCCGGCTATTCACCCGCGACAGTCCAACACATTCATATACATATTCCAATATCAAACACAGATCATGTATAACCCCGACCAATCGACTTATAGCGATTAGCCGACGTTCAATACATGCAAGCATCACAGATATAACCATCATAGTCAAAGTGCAGTGAAGTTCGAAAAAAATACGGAATTATAGGACCCCAAAAGTAAAATTCTGTTCTGGAAAATCTGGGCACATATAATATATTTTAAAAATCCCAAAACAAACACAGACACACACTGCACGAAAAACGATGCACAGAAGACGACAAACGGCGGCGCTTCCGCGGCACATGCCTACCTCGTGCGGCGGAAGCGCGGCGGTTTGAATGAATTAGGGCATCGTTTTTCTTGGGTGTTCACACAAAACCCTGAGCCGAATTTACAAGTATAAAGTTGTTCATTTAGAGCAGAAAAAATTTCAACAGAAACTTAGGGATTTTGTTTTTCCGGTTTTGTGATTTTTTCGGTTCCGAACTTCGTTACACTTCACTACCAAGCTAGTTTAAGTTTAGTTAGGCTCTGATACCACTGTAAGTCCACGTTGCGACCCCCGGTTCTTACGGGGAGGCGGAAACGGTATAAAAATCAAATTTTTAGCGCAAGGGGCAACATGGACTAAGCAAAGTCGGGATCTTTAACTAAACTAAAACTAGCATACTCGCTAAAGAGACTTAGCTACTCGGATGAAGGTTATACCTAAACTTGAACTCCTTCTTCTTCAAACCTTGTAGAGGTTGATGGTTCTTGCCTCGTAGCCTTCTTCCGTCGAAGATGGATCCACCTGAGGGTTCAACCTTTGGGCTCTTCCTCGATCTTTGAATGAACTAGGATTTCCGGCTTGCTAAACCTTGAACCCTAGGGAGAGTAGAGAGTGTCTAGGGATTGTTTTCTTTTCAAGGTGAAGGATTCTCAACACATGAGAAGGAATCACCTTGAGCTTGAGGAAGAAGAAGATGAAGTGAGGAGAGAGAATGATTATGAAAGAATGAGCTCTTTTCTTTTGCAACCATGACTAAAAGAAAAGGAATTATCTAATTAATAATAATAATTCAAAAATGAAATAGTTGATGGTTGTATTTGGAATGACCACTATCATACTTTCAATAAATGAGTGTAAGCATGAATCAAGGAGAATCCTTTCAAAGCATGATGGTGGTCAACATTCAACCATGGTCAACAAGTCAACCATGGTCAACAAGTCAACAAAATCAACCATAACAATATTTCATTTAATTACTATTATTAATTGATATTTCATAAATCTATTAGGGTTTGGAAAAAGATGACTGTAAACTGTGCATACGCACCCGTTCCGAAACCCTAATGAAAAACCTCATCCTCTGCCTCAAGCAACTGTGCATACACACCTGCATTCTTGTTCCGAGGAACATGAATACTGAGAGATAAAAGCAACCCCAAAACATATACCGGTATCTGACTCAAACCAGAGCCAGCCAGTAATATCCGTCAGGACTCCAAACGTGCACAAGTGCGCGGATGAGAACGAACCCTGTCGCAAAACCATGCGACCTCTACTCTGTTTTGCCCAGAGGCGAATACCCTCTGTGTGGGACTCTAAAGACTCGACACTACACTGGCAGTGGGTTTAATCACAGACCGCAAGCGGCACTAGCTGCTGTGCGTAACGGTCCCCAGGTAGATGTCGACAAGAAGGCTGACGAGGTGAAACCCTATCTGAACTCCTACTGAGTCTGAATGTGACAGTCTCCGTACAGTCCGGTCTGTTCGTCTGATACATCGCATGTCGGGCCTAGGGGGCGGTAAAACGTCAGTCCCCCAATAGCGATACAAGTCGTGTCGGAGTGAAGCCCAAAACACTCTGAGATAACACTGGAAACCTACCTGTATATCTCGCTTGCCCTGGCCAGGGACTACTCGTGTAATGGCTCTCCTAGACACAGCGCGATGTCAACACCCAATACCGGGAGAGACGAATCCTTTCTAACCGGCACTGCCTCCAAGTGCTTCGGGACTGCACCCAACCACTACCTGTTTGCACGACTCCTTTGAGCCGTGGTAGGGTAGTGATCAAAGTGCAGTGGGAACACACTCGAGGCGAAGTGCCAGTGTCAAGTCAGCGGACTAAGCTGTACTCATGTCACCTGGGAACTGATGACTGACGATAGGTATAATACCATCCTGTCAGTTCCCGACGAGTCCTGTCCAGTGTACTCGTAACCCAACGAGCACCCGTATACTATCTCCAGAACGACGTACTGATGGCTGTGGGACAGACCATCTCCCACACTGGGATGAGAAGCGCATACGCTAGTCTACTCCGGAGTATCGATGCCCTGTCTCGATAGTCCTGCGACTAGGGACCTGTATAAGGATGTGCTTATAGATTACCCAGCCCCCACTAGTGCGACTGCCATCACAACGCTGGTAATCAAGCAAAAGATCCTAAGGGCTCCACTAATGCGTATAAGTGATATAGTAAAATAAACACAAGTACACATTGAAGTAGAAACAAACCAAGTAGCATACTACTATATCGAGCAAGATTGTTTATACAAGGTGAATATCCCAAGCTTCCATTAAGTAATATACAAACTAGTATGATACAGTAATGGCCTCTAGGGCATATACACTAACAGTTTCCTGATTAGATAAAGTGGTAACCATTCTGATCTAGGTTAGAGTGCACACAGAGTGTTTCTTTTCTCTGTCTCTTTGGCAGCGACCATGGCCCGACCCTAGACTATGACTCAGTAACCAAGTTAACCGAACCTTCTTAAAACACTGGCTTTTGAATTATCAGAGTTGAATACCTCATTGCCACTCCTTCTTTTATCCTTTTCTCCGGAACATTCTGCATTACTACGAACATCCACTTCCATTTGATAAAACCATCGTATGGTTATATACGAACTCGAAGGAACTTGTTCCAGATTCGAGGATGGTTCCGGTTCTGGAGAAAATGAAAAGGATTATTCAGTTGTCTTTTCCTTTTACCTTCTTTCAGGCTTCGAGTGCTCCTTTGATTAGGACGGTACACCTATTACTCTAATTGGATAGTCTTCATCCAAACCATAAACAGGTGCCGAACGGTAGGGAATGAAGAAAACCAATTAGCCTAAGTGTGGTGTATAGAAGGTAATAAGTAAAGAAAATAAAGGGAATAGAAAGAGGGCAAAGTAAATTGTGACTGCTATTCACGACCGAACCAAGTATTTCATCGCCACTCCTACTTCAACTTTGTATTTCTCCAGAACACCCTGTATCACTACGAAGATCCACATTTAATTGGATAATCCATCGTATGGTTATATACGAACTCGAAGGAACTTGTTCCAGTTCGAGGATAGATTCTGGTTCAGGAGAAATAGGAATAAGGTTTATTCAGTTGTCTTTTATCATTACCTTCTCTCGCGTTGCGAGTGCTCCTAGGATTAGGACAATACACCAATTACGCTTATTGGATAGTCGTCTTCCAAATAATAGGTTGGTGCCGAAAGTTAGGGAAGGAAGAAAACTATTTAACCTAATGATGGTGTGCAGAAGGTAATGACTAAAGACGTAAAAAGGGATTTAGAGAGATGGCAAAGAGATATACGGTTACAGTTGTGAATCTGATAATGGAAGAGGTATTACTAGGAATACCCGGATACCCCTACAAAACATTTTCATGTTTCAGTTTCGCTGTGTATTGTTAATAGAAAACTGATTTCCCAATTAGACACTTGCTCCAGGTATGATTCTCACATCTGTATGGTATTACAGATGATGAGTGGGAGTAAGTTATTGGGAATTAGGTGATCATCCTCATTATATCGGAATTCGTTGTAATTGGTGATATTTGAGGAAATCGCCTGGGCCGTTTGCCGGACGGAAAATGTTTGGTTTTGAATATCCGTTGTTATGCACCAATTTCAAATTGATATCTCTGTACGTTTATTTTTATAAAGTGAGATATAACTTTTTGAAATTATGTCCATGACATTTACCAATATCAGTTGATGGTTAGGTAAGGAGCATTGAACAGTGGTGTAATTCTTCTTAACCATAGTACAATTTTCAACCTACGACGCACAGGGTTTAAGTTATTGAACTCAACGAACTTATACAAAGTATTTTTTGTTGTCCAGTGTCCATTAGGACAGAGGGGTTGGTCCTCATACTATACTCAGTTTACTTGTGACTTCTCTAGTTTTTAGACAAGTGTTTCGTAGAAATGCAAGGTCTAAGTTTTGAGAAGTTATTGGTATAAGAGTAAAGTAGAGAACCAGGTGTTGCAAATATCGGGATTCATCAAGGGAATCGAAGATGTAGATACTTTTGTATGGTATTCAGTTGATAGTAATGGTTTTTCGAAACTTGTTTCTCTTTCAGGTTACTCATGTTTGGATGCACTCCTAAGTTGAGTAATGCTGATCGGCCTCTCTCCATTTAGTTGACATGCACTGGAGACAACGGCATGATTTGAATCTGGTTCTAATTAAATCAGTGCCTATTGTTTTATATTATATATAGAATCGCATATATCTTAACGATGTTAAGGAATATGGAGTTGTCCGGCTTATGCTTAAAACCACACTCTAGATAACTCATGGCATGTTTCTGTAATGGTTGTTTATGGGTTGACCCGGGCTATGATGAGGGTTAACTTTCTACCATCTGGAAGATCAATAGTGATATTGTTCTTGACTCGACACAGTTTTAGTAAAATGGACTTTTTTAGAAAACAGTAGTGGGAGTATGGTAGAACTGGAAGTGGTTCCAGAACCGCAAACGATTACTGAAAATTTAATAGGAGCTAAAGATTCAATCTGGATTGACATTTCATTAGCCACTCCGCAGATATAGTGGGTAACCTAAGGCACTCGAGAGGTACTTCGGTATGCTCAAAGACGGTGACAGGGAGGTTCTTGTTTACCCAGACTTAACACTGCTGTTGTTCCAGACTATGAGACCCGGCTGGAGGATGAGTACAGCGTCGTTCTAAACTAGCTTTAGAAGTGCATGTGTATAAGACTCTTCCAAAGGGTTGTTGTAGTCAGTGGGAGCAGCGGAATCATAGTGGACAAGTAGATTATGTCTATTTGTAGACTAAAGCGGATATAGCGGAGATAGATCATCTATTTCTAATGTGACAGTCATAGGTTTGACTTCATCAGAATAGGGGATGAATCTGTTAAAAAGGGAGTAGGGTGTGATGTCCTGATATTTGGATGACATACACAGAGTAGGAAGTGATATTCCTATACTACGGTTATACTTTGGTTGTCACACAGTGGCTTCTCCATAAAGGACTTGGATATAATATCAGACATTCTGGTTAATAGATTTATGGTTTTAGATCTAGATTTGGGTAGTTTACCAATCTGGGTACTTAGACAGCATTCTATAGGTGTTTTAGAACGGACGAATCCTTGCATGGTAGTGTACCTGCAGGTGATGGAGTCACCCTCTCTAAAGGTGTCTTACAGACTAAAAGGGAGAAGGATGTGCATGATTGACATATCACTTGCTTAGGCAATTGAGTCAATCACGAGATGTCAAGTACCACACCAGATGCTGTTTTTGCACTAGATGCAATAAGTTGATATTGATCCAATCTTGGAAAAACATTCGTAAGCAGTTTTAGAACATAAGTGGATGTTCTAGGGATATGATAACAACACCCTTTTTTGGGAGACGGTTATCATTCCAGGCTTCCAAGGTGACCTGGATGACAGAGTGACTGTCAGAGTTATAATTTTCCCTCTGACGAGGGGCAGTTGTTTGGACAGGACGTCCAAGCGGATACTAAGAGAGGCATGTCGCAGGATACTAAATAAGTTCAGTTGACGATACAGTCTAAGAAGTTTGGATTTGGAGTTCATTTATGAACTAGGTCCCATCAGATATCCAGACATATTCTAAGACAGGTATTGCTCATTTCGGGAGATGGCTTTCCCCACGATCTTGAGATAAAGAGAGACAAAGAAAGAAACATCAGGACGGATCCACTCACTGAGGCTATTCCTCGAATGCAATAGTTTCACAAACGGGCTTTGTGAGACTGATCAGTAGAGGAGTTGGGTGTTCGGTATCACCCGGGCTGTGAGTATGCGACATCGCAAAAATTAGCCTTGAGTGCAATTGGGAGATTGTTGGATATAGTGCCCTCAAAGTCAATAATTGGATCGCAGCTACATGATTGGAATGATTGAGGGAGGACCTATGCCGGTAGGACAGTCCTACTAGTGATGATAGTATGCTATCTGGTTAATCTTTATCATCGTGTACTGCTTTAGGTGACCTTACGGGTCGCTATTACACGTTAATAGAGCCCTTAAGATTCTTGCTTGACTGCCAGCAGTATGATGGCGATCATATACGTGGGAGCTGGGGTCTATAAGCACATCCTTAAAAGGTCCTTAGTCGAAGGAGTTTCGAGACTGGGCATCGATACTCCGTTAGCAGACCAGTGTATACAGTCGATACCCCGACGAGGGGCGGTGGCCGGTCCCACAAGCCATTGGTGTCAGTTGGTTCACCTAAGATGTATACAGGTGCTCATTGGGTTATGAGTACACCGGACAGGACTCGCCGGGAACATGCTAGTTGGTATTATACCTGACGTCAGATAGTAGTTCCCTGGTGACATGTGTACATGTTAGTTCATCGACCTGAGATCGTCATTTGTCTCGTGTGAGTTCCCACTATGCTTTGATTACTACCCTACCACGGCTCAAAGGAGTCGTGCAAACAGGTTTTAGTTGGGTACAGTCTCGAGCCACATGGAGGCAGTGAGCGGATCGGTAGGGGTTTCGTCTCTCACGGTATTGGAGGTGAGATCGCGCTGTGTCTAGGAGAGCCATTACACGAAGTCCTTTGCCAAGGAAGGAGATTTACTGGTAGGTATTCCAGTAGTATCTCAGTGTTCTGGGCTACACTTCGACATGAATTGTACCGCTTTTGGGGGTCTAACTTTTGCCGACCCCCTAGGCCCTACATGCGATACTCATAGACGAACGGACCGGACTGTACGGATATTGTCACTGAGAGGCTCAGTAGGTTGTCAGGATGAGTTCGCTCATCGACCTCCCTTTTTGTCAATACCTGGTAGCCCATTACGTACAGCTAGTACCACTGACGTGCTAGTGGTTAAATACACAGCCAAGGCAATGACGAGTCTTTAGAGTCCCCCACAGACTGTTTCTCAAGTTTCGGGTGAAACGTTGTAGAGGCCGTATGGTATTATGGCAGGGTTCGATCATATACGTGCAGTAGTGCACGGATCATGATCGGACGGATCATACTAGTGGGCTTTGGTTTAAGCCAGATCCAAGTATTAGATTTGTTGGATTACTTTAGTCTCATCGCATTCGCATTCAGTCGGAATGCGGATGAAAGTATGTATATACAGATGAGGGGCATCCTTGTGATCCGTCACGAGTTTACTTTAGATGTTGCCGTATCTTTTTATTGTCATAAACATTTGGGTTAATGTTTATTTTGGTGGAAAATGTGAGTGGATTTCCTGATGAGGTGCATTTAATGAGACATGGACATGCGTAGTTACTCATAGTCTCTTTACTTGTGCTAATGTCACATTAGGATTGATTTATATGTTGAAATGATAAGAGGAGAGAGAGGGGGAAACCATATGGTTGTAGTTTGGTCTTGGGTTAATTGATACTTACTCTCACATTATCATTCTAACACATAAGAAAAAGAAAGGCTCTTCTTCTTCTTCTTCCTCTTGCTTCTTGAGGTCACTATTTCCACCAATGGCATCATCTTCAACCTCTATCCATACACTCTCATGTGATAAGAATCAATGGATGCTTGAGACAAAATTATCACACACATTCTTTACTTCACCTTGGACACGTGGGCTAGCGAACTTTGTGCCGAGTAGCTTCGGATGAAGCGGGAGCCCGTAAAAAGACTCGATGATGTGGTGCCCTTTCCGACGAGGAGACCGGAGCTCGGAGATGCCGCGAGGAGCTTGGGATGGTGGCCAAAGACCGAAGGACACGGATCGATCGGTATAGCTTTTCGATCCCTTCTCTAGTTAGCTAGTTATAGGTTAATGGTTCGATCCGGGATTAAAGTATACGTTAGCGCCGGTTTCATGTTTTGAAAAAGTTTTCGTTTCCGCATTCTGGCCTCGGACATACGGCTGGGGCGCTACCGTAGACTTACAGCAGGCACAGTCTTGGTAGGAACCTTTTGTTCAAAAGATATGCAGTTGATTCTAGTGCATAACCCTAGAAGGATTGCGGTAACTCAGCGTTTACTCATCATGGAACGTACCATATCCAATATGGTTTTGTTCCGCCTTTCCGATACACTGTTGTGTTTTTAGTGTGTATGCAGGAGTAAGCTGAGAAAGAATTCCAATCTCTTTTAGGAAATTCAGGAACTCGGCATTCAAGTATTCACCACCTTGATCAGATCTTTATGTCTTGATATTTTTGCCGGTTTGTTTTCCCACTTCATTCTTATATTCTTGGAATTTCTCAATGGCCTCGGATATATACTTCATCCAGAAGACATGTCCATACCTCGAGAAATCATCCGTAAAAGTAATGAAATAGGAATAACCACTTCGTGCATCTATAGACATTGGACCACACACGTCGTTGTGTATGAGTCCTAAGTGGTCGTTCGCTCTTACTCCGTGTCCAGTGAACGGAGTCTTTGTCATCTTTCCTATGAGACAAGATTGACAAGTTGCATAAGACTGAAATTCGAACGGATCCAAATATCCCTCTCTACGTAACTTCGACAACGGTGTTTCATTGATGTTGACCTAGTCTACAATGCCATAAGAAAGCCTTATTTAATTATGGAGACATTCTTTTAAGTGTGTTCTGGATGTTAAAAACCTGAACTAGATTTTACACGTATATACCGTCCTCTATCTGACCCAATCAAACCATGATTTAGGTGGATGTAGACCACATCGGTTACAAATGTAAAATCATATCCCTCCTTAGAAAGTAAAGATACAGATAAGAAATTACAAGCTAGACTAAGTACACAAACAGTTAGGGAAAATCAATATCTGCCAACTTGTCAATCCTAGGTTATATTCTCCTACAGGTACATCGTCCACGCTTATTCCATTAGCAACCCTGAGAGTCATATCACCTACCGTGATAACTCTACAGTTTCTTAAAGTCTGTGATGAATTACAGATATGAGATCCTGATCCGGTATCTAGTACCCAGGAAGTAAAGTTAATTGGCAGACATTTTTCAATCACAAACACAACCGAAGCTGAAGTCACAACATGCTTCGGATCCTGGATTCTGTATTTCCAAGCCCCGCATTCCTTCTGCCAATGCCCTTTCCCATGACAATAGGAACATCCCTCCATCCCTACTGTTAGCCCCAAAACTTTTACCCTACCCTTTTCTTCTACTTTTTTGACACCGCCTATCGGCATTGTGGAGGTTTTCTTCTTCTCACCCTTGGCTTTCGCCTTGGATCCAGAAAAGGAAAATTCCCTAATTAGCAGAGCGGATGTCCCCTGGTTTCCTTCAGGGTGCGCTCAACTGGAAGTATAACTTTCTTTCCCTGGGCGTAAGTAGAAGGTAGGGACTGTAAAATCAAGTCAGCATATAACTTGTTCTCCAACGTGGTCTCCAATTCCGTGAGCTATTTAAAACAGCTGATCATTGTAGGTAGGTGGTCCCCTATAGATGACCCTGTAGGGATTCTCTAGCACCATGCCTAAGGTTTGGTTTGCATCAAACATGCTTTAACAAAATTTTAGGGGTGCTAAACAATACCAACCATGAATCGAACTAGAAAATTAGATTAACAAAGAACTAGTATCACATACTAACAAGTGTCTAATATTAAGAGGTGAGTAATACAACCTTTGTAGACCTCCTCTTGTGACTCCTTGGATCAACTTGGTGTTTGAACGGGTTTCCTTGAAACCTTCGAAGTCCACGACGATCCACCACGGAGTCCCTTGGCTCAAGCTCCTCGCTTCACTTGATCTAAATGGAAGTGGAGCAAACAACCTACACTAGTGGGCTACACTAATATAGATTGGTGATGTAGGTTTGGATCTCACTTTAAAAAAATTTCATTTTATGTTCTTCACTCACTTGAAAAATCTAGAGAGCTTCAATGAGGAAGAAGAAGGAGAATGGCTAAGGTTGATCCCTTTTGATCATTCTCATGATAATAAAATGATAAAAGAAAATAAATATGAGAGAGTCACACTCACCCACAACCATGGTTATGAAATTTCTAGATATTTTTAATATTGAGTTAAAGAACAAAGAGAGAATAGATCATGGTTAATCCTAGGTCAAGTAAAGAAAAGTGTAGAAACTTAGCCATGATTTATTCCAATTTCCTTTTTCTCAATAAACAATAAATATATAAATATTTTACAATGTGAGTCTTGCATTGTCATCTCCATTGTGTCATCAACCATGACACATGTATGCATGCATGTCTGCATTCATATCAACATATATAAATACATACATTCATTCATACATCATAAAGAAAAGGTTTTAAATAAATGAGGTAAAAGTCAATAATATTAAAGCAAAACATGATTTAATAATCCGATCATATCACATACGACCCGACCAATAGAAAACGCCCAATTAAAATACGGTATCAAATATACGCATTTAATCGAGCTCCTACGCATATCCCAAATGCACCCCACATCAATTCGCCTGAGCTACGAAACCCCTTTGTGGGACTCTAAGACTCGTCAATACGTTATTAGAAGGTAGTGATCATATCACATAGCCACAAACCGTCAGCGGCAGCAGCTGTACGTAACGGCTCCCAGGTATTGAGCGATCAGAAGAAAAATAAGTTAACCTCTCTAAACCCCCATCGAGCCAACTGGCAACACTTACCGTACAGTCCGGTCTCTTCGTCAGATATGCCGCATATCAAGTCTCGGGATGGTACATCAACCCAAATAACTCAATAAGTCATGCCGGTATTCGGCTCATAAAAGATCAAGAAACTACTGATAACACTTATCAGTAAATCTCATCAGCCATGTCCAGGGACTTCCTGTTATAGCCAATCGAGCATAGCACAACATCAACCCCCAATACCGGGAGAGACAAAATCCCTCCTATCGCTCATTGCCTCCAAGTGCCTCGAGACTATACCCAAAATCCACCTGTTTGCACGACTCAGTAGGTCCGTGGTATGGTGGAGATCAAAGTACAGTGGGAGGACACATAAGACTCTATGACAATCTCGGGTCTACAGACTAACCTGTACCAGTATCACCTGAGAAATGCTATCTGACGATAGATATAATACCACATAGGAGTTCCCGGCGAGTCCGTTCAGTGTAACCAGTCTCCACTGAGCACCCGTATACAGTCTTTGGTGTCACCACACCAATAGATATGGGATCATCCATCACCCATCATATGGGTCAAGTAATGTATATGCTAGTCTGCTCTGAAATATCGATGCCCCGTCTCGATACACCCACGACTAGGAACATTTCAAGGATATGCTTATAAGCTACTCATGTCCTACTAGTCCGATCTGCATCATAGTCCCGGTAGTCATGCAAATATTCTAAGGGCTTTATCAACATGTACCAATGAGTAATAAGGATGATCAAGTGAACATGTCAAGATAAAGAACAACCAGATAGCATACTATCATGTCGAGCAAGAATGTCCTCCGAACACATACACACACACACACACACACACACACATACACCGATACATCCATTATCATAGAATGGCCTCTACGGCATACATATATCCAACAATCTCCCACTTGAAGTAAGGTCAATTATTGGCGTATCTCATAACCAACATCTCAAAAAGTCACTCATGCTGCGGCAGAGGGAGGGCCTTGGTGAGTGTATCCGCGGTGTTATTCTTTGTATCTACTCTCAGAATCTCGATCTCGCGGCGATCAACAATCTCCCGGATCAGATGATATCGCCTTAGGATGTGTCTGGATCGCTGATAGGACCTGGGCTCTTTGGCCAATGCCATAGACCATTATTATCACAATACAATGGTATTGGATCAATAATAGTAGGAACTACTCCTAGCTCTGAGATGAACTTCCTCATCCAGATGGCTTCCTTGGCAACATCATTTGCAGCAATATACTCATCTTCCATCATGCAGTCTGCAACTGTATCCTGTTTGGATCTCTTCCAACTTACCGCCCCTCCATTGAGGGTAAATACAAACCCTGAGATAGATTTGCTGTCATCTTTATCACTCTGGAAGCTCGAATCGGTAAAGGCTTCCGTTTGGAGATCCCCGTTACCATACACCAAGAACATTTTTTTAGTCCTTCGCAAGTACTTAAGAATGTTCTTCACAGTTGTCCAGTGATTCTCCCCTGGGTTGGATTGATACCTGCTTACTACATCCAGTGCATAAGCTACATCAGGGCGTGTACATAACATTGCATACATTATAGATCGTACGGCTGAAGCGTATGGTATAACGCTCATGCGAGCTCTCTCTTCATCAGTCTTTGGGCAAATGTCCTTGGAGAGAGTGACTCCATGAAAAGCAGGTAAGGCACCCCGCTTGGAGTCTTCCATACTAAACCTCTTTAGGATGGTGTTAATGTACCTGGTTTGGGACAATCCCAACAAACTTTTAGATCTATCCCTATAGATCTTCATGCCTAATATGTACGAGGCATCACCCAGGTCCTTCATGGAGAACCTTTTTGATAAGAACAGTTTGACCGATTGTAGCATAGGAACATCGTTTCCTATCAGAAGATTGTCATCCACGTACAATATGAGGAATGTGACAGTACTCCCTAAAATCTTCTTATAAACACAAGGTTCATCTGTATTTTTGACGAAATCAAACTCTTTGATAACATCATCAAAACAGATGTTCTAACTCCGTGATGCCTACTTTAATCCATAAATGGATTTAAGCAACCTACATGCTTTCCCGCTGCTCCCACTATCGATGAAGCCCTCTGGCTGATACATATAAACGCATTCTTCTAAATCATCACTTAGAAAAGCAGTTTTAATGTCCATCTGCCATATTTCATAGTCGTAGTGAGTAGCAATAGCAAGTAGGATCCGAATGGATTTAAGCATGGCTACAGGAGAAAAGGTTTCGTCATAGTCCATCCCTGGTCTTTGACGAAATCCTTTCGCTACAAGCCTTGCCTTATGGGGCTCCACTTGCCCACCTATACTGATCTATCACTTAAAGATCCATTTGCACCATAAGCGTTTTACCCCAGAGGGTACAACATCCAAATTCCATACTTTGTTGGTGTACATAGACTCCATTTCGGATCTCATGGCATCAAGCCACTTCTCAGAGTCACCACTCATGATAGCTTGCTGAAAACTGGTAGAGTCATCATCATTCATGATGCAGTCTTCTCCATCACCATCAATGAGAAAACCGTAGTATCTCTCCGGTGGGCGAGAAGTCCTACCAGATCTACGGAGTAGCTGGGGTTCATAAGTTTCTGTTGCAACATCAGGTTCAACCAAGTCGTCATTTGTAACTTGTGTCCCTAGAACCTCTTCTAGATCTACCACATTGCCATCATGTCACGGCCCAAATCTGGCACGCGACCGGCACTTAAATCACATGACATCTAAAAACGTCGATGCGGTCCAAGTAAACCGAAACCCGGAATCTAAACCCTTTTTTTAAAATATTGGAGGTGAGGTTTAAAATAGTCATCAGATGGGATCAGTTTTAAAATAAACATTTATGTTCAACTAAGTATGTTTGAAAAGCATTTATGACATTTTGAAATTCGACAGCACCTCCTTCATAATTTTGTATAAAACCCGATACAACATAATAATATAAATAGCATCCCAACAGGAGCTAGCTTCCACGCCCAAACGGCGGAGCAACCAAGCAAACAATATACGACGTACAATGACGAAGAAAAGAAAAGCGAAACAAAATCAACTATATAAAAAGGTCGACTCCAATGAGTACGACGCCCACAAACACACAATTCTAAGTCTCACTTCTAAGTCCACAATATACCCTTTCTAAATTGATGGAGTTTTACTAGATACAAAAAGATAAGAATATACAAATGTGAGTACGATGCAACAGTAACCCATATACCAAAGCTATCACCGAAAGGAATGTATGCCCCAAGCCGCTGATAATCCAAGCGGTAACACCTGCAAGAAACTGTGGCACAACGGGGGTGAGTTGCCAACTCGGGGAATAAAAGTACATCACAAGGTAGAAATCGAATGCACAACGATACCTAGGTCATAAGTATAGTACTATCATATCCTGTACTAATATAATATATGATATGTGTATGTATCGTAAATGCAACACTATCTATCATGCTATCCTAAAGTAGAAAATATCATATAAATGACCTGTATCAAGGTAAAAGCCTATAAGTAGCCAAAAATATATATGTAAAACCTCTTCTTTAAAATAGCCGCGGAATATATATATCACGGCGTAAGAGCAGACGTGATATTATGAAATATAATGGGTATCTTATTTAAGATCTGCGTCCTGCTGTTTTAATGAATAGTGTTAAAAGGTTTACAATTTAAAAGATTTCAATGGCATACTAGACATTTCAAAATAATGAGACTATAGATCGATTTTTGAATTCCTTTTTGTATGCAACTACTCATAAAAAGGTATTCAGGTACTGTCCCCCAGATCAGTCCTGGTCGGCTAGAACAACTATAAAATAACTGGGTACCTCATGATAGCAACATATCAATATATATGGATGTCCAGCATCGACACCCAAAATCAGAAATCCCTCGTGTCCATCACAGACACGAAAATCCTCAAATCTTTCGTGTCCATAACCGACAAGCAAATGAAAATACCGTCGACATCATCTCAACAGATGATCACCACCCGATATCCCTGCCCCCAGTCG
This sequence comes from Agapanthus africanus, assembly GCA_030015575.1. NCBI lineage: Eukaryota > Viridiplantae > Streptophyta > Magnoliopsida > Asparagales > Amaryllidaceae > Agapanthus > Agapanthus africanus. The sequence goes on along the minus strand of JASDDO010000031.1, from coordinate 178,719,591 downwards.
GTATCCCCTGGATATCTGCCATGCCCAATCGAACCGCGGTCAGTATACCCTGGATATCTTCCGTGCTCATCTCTATCTCTGGTATCGAGTACCCTTGATAGGATCCCCGCCTCACATGCGGCTATCCTGCCCCTCGGTCTCGACCGGGTCCACCATGTATACGATTGTATATCCCTCCCAACTCAGTCTGGATAACTTTCATGACCCGAAGTTCGACCCGTGACCGGCACTTAACCACGTAACGTCTACAGGCGTTACACGACTAAGTAAGCCGAAACCCAGAAATCAAAACCATTAAAAGTAGTGAGTGCTGAAAACATTTGTTTAAACATTTGGAAAACCTTAAGTAGTTTAGTGACTTTCTTTAAAGTTCAAGTTATTATCTTGAAAATTTTGACAGCATTTCCTTTGTAAAAACTAACCCCAAAATCGGGTGCAAGACAAGATATGAGTAAAATGATATATACAATAAAAATAAAGCATCCCAAACGTGAGCAATCATGCCCAATGGCGGAAACAATCACCCCCAGAGTACTATGCGACGACGTAGCGAAGAAATGAGCAATAAGTGAAAATCATCACAATAATAAAAACTGCATAAGTATAGTCGGCTCACACGAGCTCGACACCAGAATACAAATAATATACATCATCGTCCTCACACCGGTCTCTAAGTCAGTACAAGAAATAGTAGATGGAGAGTGCTAGATACAAATGTGTGTACAAATGAAAAATAACTGGATACCACAAAACCTACCTAGCAGCAAACAGCTCACGCACCAACTGCCGTGGTATCCGTAGCCAAAAAGATACAAGATAGCAGCCTGCCGCTACTACTCTGAACGGTAACCTGCAAACACTATGGCACAACGGGGGTGAGTTGCCAAATCGTGAATAGTAGATAACATAAAAAGGTAATCACGAGCATGCACGTACTGCGATACTCTAACATATGCCAGCGGATAACATCTATTTGCGATGAGCAGGATGTGCAATAATGATGCATAAGTACTCTATCAGGTAATACGACTACAGGATGGGATGCATAATATTGAATGTTGACCATGGGATAAAATAACATCTATACGGAATGTCAACGTGGAAAAAAAAACTAGTGTCCCTCAATGCACCCAAATCCCAATAAACTCAGGCGCTGTCACCCTCATCGGCCCTCAAATCATGTAAATCTCTGAGAATCGTGAGTGACCAACATCGGCACTCGAAAATATCACGAAATAATCGTGTCCAGCATTGACACGAAAATCCTCATATATCGGGCTCCGTCAGTCCGGATCGGCCCACGGGCTCCGTCTGCGGAATCGGACCTCGGCCCCGGCAGTACGGGTAATCCTGTATCCATCTATCGAGTCTGGTCAGTATCCTCCGGATAACCGCCAGGTCCAACCAATCACCGGTAGGTAGTAGTCCCACTGCCAGGCTCATCGTCTACTGCACGACAGATCCGTTCTCGCCCTGGGGTACCATACCGGGTCCACCATGTACTCGCAATCGGCCTCATCCAGCTCCTCTATTCGGGTTCACAAGTCACACGTCTCAGAACCGAGAAAACGCATTGTGGACGCACTGAAATATCATATCAAGAGAAACGGGGTTTTCAAAACAGCGCATATTTCCTTAAAAAAACCCACGGTTCTTAAATCCAGAAATCACATGAAATCCAAAGCCAATGTATAAGTAAGGATATGCAAATGAGTATATGCATAAGTAACATAATCATGTCGAATCATATATGAGGTGAGCTACAATATATTGTTTATGGCAATCTATAGTGTCAGTGTCATGGCAATTACTAACGGTGTGTGTGTAACATGCAGATTAGTGCTCGTGCAATATGAACCGTTAGTAACAGTGCGGTGTTCTAAGTTCTTATATGGCCGGGAATATAGTATGCAACAATATTATCCATGAACAGACAATGTATGTAAATGCAATATGCTGCTACATTGTCCTATCATCCCTGACGCATAACGCCATACAGGCGATTTCCCCGTAGATGTTAAATCTACTCACAGTGGTCTCGTGCTATGTGTAGCCGACGACTTGTTTCCCCTTCTTCACGGCGTCCGTCGTACTCGCATGCGAACCTAGAATTTCATAAAATAATACACATAAGCTATAATCTACAAAAACACGACATTAGAGCCAACGAGAAACCCGCATCGTGAATCAAACGCATGTGTGTCCAATACGCTAAAACGTGTGATTACGTGCCTGAAGCTACCCCGACACGTCACGATACGCAAGAAATCACCAAACCCACACACGTATCACATGTGTCGCGAAAGTTAAAAGTGTAGGAAATAGGGTAATTGGTTCCATATCTTGCAACAGATAGAATTTTAAAAAGTTGCATATACCATAGGTCTTAAAAATTTAGCAGACACCCACACAGCAAACCCCAACCCCCAGGTCCCTCATTTGGCCGCAATTTACGGCCAGAAAGAATATTCCGGCGGCCCACCCAGGGAGTTGTGCTCCCGTGCTTTGTGTGTGTTCTCTAAATCTAGTGTACATGCTCGAGTAAATACAATTTTTGCCAGAAGCAAACGGGTTACAAGCAGATCACAACAGAGCACAAAACCTAGTTAAAAAGCTAATTTAACACTGAATCAATACATTAAGGTGTTTTACTGCAACCTGAAACAAATCCCTGGGTTAAAACAACACTAACAACACCTAATTAAGTTAAACAAGCCATAAAAATGCTAACTTATCTCCAACTTCACTAATTACCCTTCATTAGCACTAAAAATGCACAAAAATATGATTTTTAGCTAACTAAACTACAAGTTAAGAACTAAGGTGATATTGTTAGTTATATGTATGCCCTAGAGGCCATTACTGTACATTGGATGTATATTGTAGTGGATGCTGGGACATATATAGGGAGGACTTTCTTGCTCGACATGATAGTATGCTATCTGGTTGCTCTTTACCTTAACCTGTACACTGATTGTCTCTCTGTTACATGTTGGTAATGCCCTTAGGATGTGTACTTGACTACCTGGACTATGATGCGGATCATACTAGTGGGGACATGGTAGTCCATAAGTACATCCTTCAAAGTCCCTAGTCGTGGGTGTATCGAGACGGGGCATCGATATATCAGAGTAGACTAGCGTATACCTTCTCGACCCATACAGATGGGCGATGGATGATCCCATATCCATCGGTGTTTGACATCAGAGATGATATACGGGTGCTCAGTTTAGACTGGGTACACTGGACGGACTCGCCGAGAACTCCCAGATGGTATTATACCTTACGTCAGATGGCAGTTCTCTGGTGACACTGGTACAGAGTAGTCTGTTGACCCGAGATCGTCATAGAGTCTTGTGTGGTTCCCACTGTGCTTTGATTTCCATCTTACCACGTCCAAGAGGGCATGCAAAACGGTGGTTTTGGGTACAGTCCCGAGTCACATGGAGGCAATAAGCGATAGGAGGGGATTCGTCTCTCCCGGTATAGGGAGTTGATGTTGCACTGTGTTCGATTGGCTATAACAGGAAGTCCCTGGCCAGGGCTGATCAGAGAATTGCTGGTAAGTGTTACCAGTAGTTTCTCGACCCGTTATGAGCCTCATATCGACACGACTTATCGATCTATTGGGGTCTGACGTTTACCACCCCTAGGCACGATATGCGACATATCAGACGATCAGACCGGACTGTACGGTAGTGTTACTGGTTGGATTCACTGGAGTGTGAGCGGGCTTGCTCGTCGATCTTCTGATCGCTCAATACCCGGGTGGCCATTACATTTAGCAGACCTCTTGCGGCTTGTGGGTGTTTGATATGATCATCATCTGCTGCCGGCGTATTGACGAGTCTTTAGAGTCCTACACAGAGGTTTTCTGTCTCAAGCGAAACGAAATAGGAGCGCATTTGAGATATGTGCGGGACCTAGAATAATGCGTGTATTTGATACCGTATTTCATTCTCGCGATCAATGTGTCGAATGGTTGTATGCGATATAACCTAGTTATCGAATCAAGGATTGATTCGATAAGCCGATACATTGTATACTAGTCGGTTATATGCGATATGACCGGGTCGTTAAATCAAGTGTTGATTTAATGATTTAATGTATAATTATATATTTGATATATTACTTTGCATTAACTAGTATTGGTTCACTTTAAATGGATTTTCTCACTTGATGTGCACATTGTATATGTGATATACTTTTGTGCATTTGTTTGTATCATGTTTGATGATACATCCTTGTTTAGGTGTATGTTTAGTTTAAACCTTGGTTAAGTAAATGGTTAGGGTTGTGTTTAAATTTCTTATTTATTTATTTATTCATTATGGAAATTAAAAAGAATGGTGGCTTATTTTGTTATTTTGTGGAAACTTCTTGAAGTGTTGAAAGCATAACCATTCTTGTTTTTTTCCTAAACCTAACCATTAACTCTAACCATGGTCTATTCTCTACACCTAACTTTGGTGAATATTATGATAAGTATCATATTATTTCTTATTCCGAAAAGAACTTATCATAATATATATCATCTTCTTCCTCTTCTTCTTCTTCATGAAGAAACCTTACTTCAACAATGGCAACTTGAGCAAATGAGTGAGAAATCCAATTCTAAAGTCTACCCAATTCCTATTTCTTCATCCTCTACCTCTTGCCAAGTAGTAGAGTGTGTTTCCTTCACATGTTTTCATGGCTTGGTGATGGTGGAGCTTGATCTAGTGATGCCTCGACGTAGATCATCTTCGGCACGTTGTCGACGACCTAGCCCGGTCTTTTCTCCGATGAAACCACCGTGAGAGTCATAGTTCGATTTGGACAGTGGAGAGGACTTCATTGCGGAGCCGTGGAGGTGGAGCACCGGATCTACAAAGGTTGTATTTCCGTATTCACTTAGTTAACTGTTAACTAGTTTGCTTTTTCGCCTAGAATTCTAGCCAACGATCCGTAGTCTAGGGTTTCTCGGCACCGTTTTTTTTTGAAATTGGCATGGTTGATGCCTTGTGAGACCTCTCGAGAGTGCCTAGGAACCCTACAGTGGTATCAGAGCCTAGCTAGAGCCTTAGGCGAAGTCTAGACGGATTTTGAATTCCGAACGAACCCGAAACCCTATTACAAATTGCTCTCTGTACTTTTTCTGAAAATGTGGATTTTTCCAAATTAAAAATTGCTAGAAAATTCAGCAGGAATATCTAAGAGTTGCTGTGAAATTCGTAGGCCCAATTCGACTATAACACCGCGGTTCTCTCTGTTATCTTTGCACAGTAACTCATCTTTTTTGATGCTGGATTTTATGGGAATTTTTAAATTTTATTCAACAGTTGAATTTTCTGGGGTTGTTTTGGGGACTCGGTGTTTCGATCGGATTGTCAAATTTTGTCTATGTGGCTTTCCGGATAAATTTTAGAATATGTTAAAAAGTTCGACCGGATATAAATACCCAATTTTTCCCCTGTCGGGAAATTTCCAAGTGTTGGATCTTTCCGTAGTTTAAAGACGTTCTAAGTAGTGCAAGTAACTCGATGGACCCTCTAGAAGACAACAAACCTTAACTCGATTATGTGACCGTCTTGAACTGCCCTTTGAACCTTCGGGTTTGGGGCAGTACGGCGTGCCACATGTGAGGCATTGGCTTGACCCTTCTACGGCTGGACCGTTGGTACTGAGGCACGAACTGAATGTTTTTAGACTTGTTTCATGTGTTGATCTGTATCAGGAAAACATGGGTGTTCGATTGTTCGATCGGAAAGTTTAACATTTTCTATTTATCCGGAATGTGATACAATACTTGGAATTCACAATAAGTTATGAGATAACTGAATGAATGTTATAAACATAGCAGTTTAGTCTCACTTGATCGGTTGCCACGGAATTTTGATGTGATCAAAAGTCCGTCGCAATCACGTAGCGTACGCGAATACTCGCCGGGTAAACTTAATAGACAGCTACACCCCATAGCCCCGACCAAGTGACTGTAGGAGAACCCCGTTGCCGAAAGCATCCGTTCGGGTGCTCGCGGTAGCGGTGTTTCACCTTGGTGCACTTCGTCGACGGTATCGGGGGTGCGGCCGTCTACTGAAGTTTGCGACGAGCATTCGATCAGATTTTCGGGAATCTTGTTGAATTGCCCGACTTGATATTGAAAAGTGTTTTCGATAATGAGACTAAAATGCGGGGTTTATAATTATTAGGCATGCGATGTCTAAGTAATTCATTTGGTCAGGCATGCGATGTATGAGGTGGTTGCGGATTCCAACTGTTGTAGTTTTACACTTTCTTTTCTGTGACCGTAAGTGTAATATGTGATATCGTCGGTTTCGTTGCTATATGTCAACGACAATTGGGATGCGCATATTTACTTACGTTGATGGCATTTGATGTTATGTGTTGCTGGATATGTTATAGTGGATCGTCGTGTACGAATAACCGGGGGTTTTTATGTGAGATGAGTGTTTTTCATTTTCATTCATGTAAAAACTTGTATATAATATTCTTTTATTGGGGCACTTCCAGGTTGCGGAAGTTGTCACCCTTTGTATATTATTTACTTTTCCGCACTAGGATAGACCCAAGGAGGAGGGCACAAGTAACCGGGTTCTGGAGTCCAGTGGGAGACCAACTCGAGGAGTCGAGTCCGGGTCTCCTAACTCTAGAATCGGTAGGGTTGCTTGCCGCTCTCGTAGGGGTCTAGGGGTGTGGGTTTGGCTATTCATCACGACCGTGGAATCTGTGTTTTATACTGGCTCGTATTGAAAACACGGACGTCCTAGTATATCCAATATTTCATATGATTCTTCTGCTGCGATATCTGTGATGTGATCATGTGATGTTCTGTGATAGATACAGTATATAGTATATATGATATATTATATAGACGTTACTTATGTTTTACACCCGCGCTAGCCCTGCCCCGCTCTGCCGTTAGTTACCTAACCTAACGGTGCACGAGGGGACATCGAGGCGAATGCGGATGGCATAAGTGTACGTCGTATTTATCTGTGATGTTTAGGTACTTAAATGATGGGACTTCATTAATGTGATTAATGAAAGAAAAGAAACCTAAAGATGTTGTAGAATCGAATTGCAAAATATTATCGGGAATTTCAAGTGTTGAAATTTGCAATGAGATTGCATACCTTCTATGAGATAGTTGGATCCCGATACCCGCTGCGAGTAAGAGTTACTCCTAGGAGAGTTTTATACATTACAATTAGCCGATCAAGTAGGTGTCTAAAAAGGTGTCAACGGGGTTACGCCTCTGGGAAAACGAGGTTTACATTAATTAGGTTCGTGCGAAAGCACGGGGGACCTCCCTCAAAGTACCGACACTGGCCTGGCTGAAAGATTGGCGAACTTGTAGTGTGTAATTAATCCCGGCTAGTCTTTCCTTTTAGGGTTTGAAGGAAGATTTGATAAAAAGCAGTGGGAGCCATCCTGATTAGATAAAATAAAACCAATCTATTCTTGCAAGAGCGCAAACTGAGTGTTTTCTTCTCTCTCTCTCCAGGTAGCGACCATATCACGCCTTAATCAAGATAATACTACGGATAATTGACCGAACCCGCTTGTTATACTGAGCTGGGGAACGTTGGTCCCGCTCCAACTTATAATTGTTATAAGACCGAGCAGGAAATTGGGGAATACCATATTTCCCGTGCCGCCCAAACGAAGAGAGTGCATGCTGATGCAGCATCTTCGGTTGTGTTCATTACAAAGAACTATTTCTCAGTATCCTCCGCATCCTGGATATATGATACCGGATCAGGATCCCAGATATGTAAGATGTTACATAGGGCTACAAAAGGGTAGAAAAACTGAGAACGGGTGATAAGTTTCATGAGGCAGAAAACGGGGCAAGTGTTGCATCCAAGTCTGTCGGTCACTGTCACCCTGTATTGCCAATACATTGATTCTGAACGAATGTTATTAGATACCGAACCTGATATACAAAATCATATCAGTTTCTTTATTAGTAAAGAAAGGATATAATTTTGTATTGTTGGATAATGTTTTGAACATTTCCTATATCAAAAGTTGATCGGTTCAAGCACGTTATCTAAAAGCATTAATGTTCTAAATCAAACTACAGTTCTTAGTATACAGAACACGCACAAGAGGAGAAGTTCAGAAATGAACGAATTCTTCTTGAGGTATTGTAGACTAGGTCAGATCAAAGTGACCTGACTAGCTGGAGTTACATATAGATGCATATTTAAATTAGTTTGAATTTACATCTTGTGAAACTCGCCAGTCATGTCACATAGATAAGATGACCACAGCCCTGTTTATTGGAAACAGAGAAAGAGTTAGTGAACTCTTGGGACTGATACATGATGATGTATGCAAGGTCTCCTGTCTACACATGCCAAGACTGGTTCTTAATACTTCATTACATTCTCTGATGATCTTTCGAGATTCAGACCTACGTTCCTGTTGAAACACAAGTCCGAATCTTTTGAGATATTCACAGAATATAAGTTAGAAGTAGAGAACCAAAATACGGGTATAAGTATTATGTCCTATGATGAGATCAGGGAGGAGAATACTTGTGCATGGAATTCCTGGACTATTCTAAAGGAGAATGAGATTCTCTCTCAGCATTACTCCTCCGAATACACCATAGCACGATGGTATATCGGGGCGGAGAAATCATACCCTATATGATAAGGTGTGCTCTATGATGAGTACTACTGAGTTACCTATTTTCTTTTGGGAGTTATGCACTTATGAAGCTGCATACCTTTTGAATTAGGGTTCGAATCAAATCAAAGCCTACCATTTCATATGTGATATGGAAAGGGAAGAGCCCATGTCTTAAGGTAGTTAAGATTTGGGGTTGTCCGGCCTATGTCTAAAAGCAAAATCCGGACAAGCTCGAGGCAAGGTCTGTTATGTAGAACTGGAAATGTTTCAGCTATACAAACTACAGCAGATGATTTGGTACAACCAGAGAATTCAGTAGATACCAACGAACCTCAGCCTCTCCGCCGATCTAGTAGGGTTCCTCACCCACCTGAGAGATACTTCAGTTTCTCTATGACAGTGGGAGCGAGGATTGCATCATGAGATGATGACCCAACTATCTTCGAGCTGGCCATCAGGAGTGAGACTCTGTAAGAATGGCTGGATGCTTAGCGATCTGAGATGGAATCCTTATACACCAACAAAGTATGGACTTTGGTTGCTATATCTGAAGGGTTAAATCCCTATCAGGAGCAAGTATATCTTGAGAAGATTACTTGGTGTAGATGGAAAAGTTGCGACTTTCAAAGCTAGACTTGTTAAAGGTTTTCGTCATCGACCAGGCGTGGATAATGATGAAACCTTTTCAAGTAGCTATGCTTAAGTCCATCCAGATCCTACTTGCCACGGCTACATATCATAACTACGATGTCTGGCGGTTGGGTGCCATGACTGCTTTTCTAAATGATGTTTTAGAAGAGTGCGTCTATAAGTACACAGCCAGAGGTCCTCGTAGACAGTGGGAGCAGCGGAAACGTGTGCAAGATGTTTTATATGATAAAGCAGACATCGCGGAGTTGGAACATATGTTTTGATGTAGTAGTCAAAGAGTTTGACTTCATCAAAATGGTAGATGAACCTTGTATAAACAAAAAGGTAGTAGGGAGTATGGTGGTGATCCTCGTAAAGTACGTGGATGACATACTCTTGATAAGAAAGGAGTTTCCTATGCTACGCTCGGTCAATCTCCGCTTATCACAATGATTCTCCATATAGGATCACTGTAAGTGTTCCAGAGTGATAAAGACGACTGAATGTCAGTCGCAGGCATTGTCTTTACCCTCACTAAAGGGACGGTATGTTGGAAGAGTTCCAAGCTAGATACTGTGACATACTAGAAGATAAAGGCAGGATACATCGCTACTTAAGATGCTACCAAAGAGGCTGTTTGGATGTATAATGGTTCATGAGATGAACTACGTTCCTACCATTGTGAGACAATGGAGTTGTGGCTTATGCCAAGGAACGCCGGTCCCATCAGTGATCCAGACTTATTCTAAGGCAGTATCACCTGATCATGGAGATGGTTGATCTCCAGGGTGATCGAGGTTAGGAGAGTAGACTCAGAGGACAACACGGCGGATCCACTCACGAAGGCCTGTTCCCAGAGAGAGACTTTTATGGGATGGTTGAGTATGAGATACTACAACCACTACTACAGATGGCCCTAGTGCAAGTGGGAGATTGTTAGTTATATGTTTGCCCTAGAGGACATTGCTGTACATTGGATGTATATTGTAGTGGATGCTGGGACATATATAGGGAGGACTTTCTTGCTCGACATGATAGTATGCTATCTGGTTGCTCTTTACCTTAACGTGTACATTGATTGTCTCTCTGTTACATGTTGGTAAAGCCCTTAGGATGTGTACTTGACTACCTGGACTATGATGAGGATCATACTAGTGGGGACATGGTAGTCCATAAGTACATCCTTCAAAGTCCCTAGTCGTGGGTGTATCGAGACGGGGCATCGATATACCAGAGTAGACTAGCATGTACCTTCTCGACCCATACAGATGGGCGATGGATGATCCCATATCCATCGTTGTTTGACATCAGATATGATATACGGGTGCTTAGTAGAGACTGGGTACACTGGACGGACTCGCCGAGAACTCCCAGATGCTATTATACCCTACGTCAGATGGCAGTTCTCTGGTGACACTGGTACAGAGTAGTCTGTTGACCCGAGATCGTCATAGAGTCTTGTGTGGTTCCCACTGTGCTTTGATTTCCATCTTACCACGTCCAAGAGGGCGTGCAAAACGGTGGTTTTTGGGTACAGTCCCGAGTCACATGGAGGCAATGAGCGATAGGAGGGGATTCGTCTCTCCCGGTATAGGGAGTTGATGTTGCACTGTGTTCGATTGGCTATAACAGGAAGTCCCTGGCCAGGGCTGATCAGAGAATTGCTGGTAAGTGTTACCAGTAGTTTCTCGACCCGTTATGAGCCTCATATCGACACGACTTATCGAGCTATTGGGGTCTGACGTTTACCACCCCTAGGCAAGATATGCGACATATCAGACGATCAGACCGGACTGTACGGTAGTGTTACTGGTTGGATTCACTGGAGTGTGAGCGGTGTTACTCGTCGATCTTCTGATCGCTTAATACCCGGGTGGCCGTTACGTTTAGCAAACCGCTTGCGGCTTGTGGGTGTTTGATATGATCATCATCTGCTGCCGGCGTATTGACGAGTCTTTAGAGTCCTACATAGAGGTTTCCTGGCTCAAGCGAAACGAAATAGGAGCGCATATGAGATATGTGCGGGACCGAGAATAATGCGTGTATGTGATACCGTATTTCATTCTCGCGATCAATGTGTCGAATGGTTGTATGCGATATAACATAGTTATCGAATCAAGGATTGATTCGATAAGCTGATACATTGTATACTAGTCGGTTATATGCGATATGACCGGGTCGTTAAATCAAGTGTTGATTTAATGATTTAATGTATAATTATATATTTGATATATTACTTTGCATTAACTAGTATTGGTTCACTTTAAATGGATTTTCTCACTTGATGTGCACATTGTATATGTGATATACTTTTGTGCATTTGTTTGTATCATGTTTGATGATACATCCTTGTTTAGGTGTATGTTTAGTTTAAACCTTGGTTAAGTAAATGGTTAGGGTTGTGTTTAAATTTCTTATTTATTTATTTATTTATTTATTCATTATGGAAATTAAAACGAATGGTGGCTTATTTTTTTATTTTGTGGAAACTTCTTGAAGTGTTGAAAGCATAACCATTCTTGTTCTTTTCCTAAACCTAACCATTAACTCTAACCATGGTCTATTCTCTACACCTAACTTTCGTTAATATTATGATAAGTATCATATTATTTCTTATTCCAAAAAGAACTTATCATAATATATATCATCTTCTTGCTCTTCTTCTTCTTCATGAAGAAACCTTACTTCAACAATGGCAACTTGAGCAAATGAGTGAGAAATCCAATTCTAAAGTCTACCCACTTCCTATTTCTTCATCCTCTACCTCTTGACAAGTAGTAGAGTGTGTTTCCTTCACAAGTTTTCATGGCTTGGTGATGGTGGAGCTTGATCTAGTGATGCCTCGACGTAGATCATCTTCGGCACGTTGTCGACGACCTAGCCTGGTCTTTTCTCCGATGAAACCACCGTGAGAGTCATAGTTCGATTTGGACAGCGGAGAGGACTTCATTGCGGAGCCATGGAGGTGGAGCACCGGATCTACAAAGGTTGTATTTCCGTATTCACTTAGTTAAGTGTTAACTAGTTTGCTTTTTTGCCTAGAATTCTAGCCAACGATCCGTAGTCTAGGGTTTCTCGGCACCGTTTTTTTTGAAATTGGCATGGTTGATGCCTTGTGAGACCTCTTGAGAGTGCCTAGGAACCCTACAGATATGGGTGAGTTTAATACCTCCAAAAGATCCTAGGTAAACCTCACTTCCAGCCCATGCCTTCAAAGGCACTGATTTGCCACAAAAATCCACAAAAGTGCCATTTTCCAGGGTTTTTGATCAAGAAAAGGTGAGCTTTTGTGTAGGGTTTGTATTTGGATCAAAAGAGAAGAAAAAGAAGAAGAAAATGATGATGATGTTGTTATTGCTGCTGCTATCTCTACTGGAGAGCAGAAATGAGAGGGAGAGAGGGAAAAATGTATGAGGAAAAGGTCAAAGGTCAAGCCCTAATTTTACCTAACCCACCATACCTCCCATTCCTTTGAATTTTATTTTTAAAAAAAAAAGAAAATTTAACTTGGTTTACATAGGGATATTAGAACCATGCAAGAAGAAAAAGGGTTGCATGCTAACATTTAACTTTAAGTTACAAAAAAAGTGATAAGAGGGCATGTTGTTACACTAATCATAGATTTGGAAAAGTAATTTGGAAAATTCTTATTAAGGTGAACACAAGCTAAATTATAAGTAACAAAACCATTTATATATAAAAACACATCCCATCACAATTAGAACAAGTTTTATTCTAGTTTAAAAAGGAAAATAAGATTTTCGTTTTTTTATGAAAAACACGCATCATTACCAACTAACGCAAAATTAACCTAAACGAATTTCAAAGCGTTACAATCTACCCCCCTTAAAGAAATTCGGTCCCCGAATTTAAAAAAATCTAGCTACGCATACCTTCAAAGAGATGGGGATATTGCTTCCCCATCTCACCCTCGGTCTCCCAAGTGACCTCCTCGCTGCTCGGGCCACGCCAAAGGACCTTGACGGACAGTATAACCTTCGATCTCAATTTCTTCACCTGTCGATCCAAGGTGACCACCGGCTGCTCTACAAAAGAAAGGTCGCGCTCCAGCTGGATCGTCGGGTGCTGAATCTCATGCGAAGGATCATGAAGATAGTTGCGGAGCATCGAAACATGAAATACTGGGTGGACATCTGGGAAACTGGGCGGAAGGGCTAACCGATACGCAATTGTACCAACACGCTCGAGAATCTCGAAGGGGCCCACGTATCTGGGACTAAGCTTCCCCTTCTTCCCAAATCTTATCACACCTTTCATAGGGAGACCCTCAAGAAAACATGGTCGCCAACAGAGAACTTGTTGGGGTAAAAATTTACACCCCCGTTGACCGTGTCAAAGTCAAGGTCAACCACAAGCCAGGTAGGCCCAAGCCTACGTCAAGCGGGCCCATGGCCAAGTCGAGCCCGCGGCCAGCCTCCTCCATGCCAAAATACAGATCATGTAATAAATAATTTTCATTTAATTTTTTATACATGAATGTATGCAAAATGGGCATAAAGCCAAATTTTTGTAAGTCCATGGCTTATGTGCAAAAATGAAATGGCACATGAGCCATGGGATAGGCAAAAATGCCATTTTTGTAAAGCCCAAGGGGCTATATGTAAATATGTAAGCCTATAAAAGGCAACATGATGATGAATAAAGTAACACATTTCATTCCCCCAAAAATAGGGTTCTTTGTGCCTCCTGCTCCTCCTCCAAGGTTCTAAACCTTCTCATTTCTTTGAATTAAATCAAGAGTTTTACTCTTTCTTTTCAAAAACTAAGTAGTTTTCCACCATAAAACCCACAAATAGGAACTCAGATCTTCCATCAGATCTTAAAAAGGAGTGATTTTTAAAATCTCCTGAAGATTCTCTCGGGTGAGGTCGACGGTGAAAGAGTTCCGGCAAGGTTTTATTGCATATTCTAGTGATCTTCAAGATCCGGCCAAACAATAGGAGGAAGAAGAAGAACCCCCTTCATCAGCTTCAAAACATACTAGGAGTTTAACTCCATATATTTAAAAGAACAAATATTTCCTTTTTGAAGCATAGCTTCTGTTTCTTAGGCTAAAAGCCTCCTTTTCTCGCGGCGCTCAAGCGCAGACCGCCCGCGTGCCGAAACGTGGTGCGCTTGCGCTCAAGCGCAAGCGCTCGAGCGCAAGTCGCCCCGGTGCCGACATGTGGCGCGCTTGCGCTCCAGCGCAAGTGCTGGAGCGCAAGTAACCCCCATGCCGACACGTGGCGCGCTTGCGCTCCAGCGCAAGCGCTCGAGCGCAAGTCGCCCCGGTGCCGACACGTGGCGCGCTTGCGCTCCAGCGCAAGCGCTCGAGCGCAAGCGCTCGAGCGCAAGTCTCCCCGGTGCCGACACGTGGAGCGCTTGCGCTCGAGCGCAAGTCGCCCCCTTGCCGACACATGGCGCGCTTGCGCTCAAGCACAAGCGCTCAGGCGCAAGTCGCCCCAGTGCCGACACGTGGCGCACTTGCGCTCAAGCGCAGAGCGCCCATATGCCGACACGTGGCACTTTAGCGCCTGAGCGCACAGCACCTAGGCGCACAGCGCCCAAAGTACTGCCCCCACGCATCCTTTGGATGCCTTTTCCCCCTCTTTCTTTTATATATATATACATACATATATATATATACACATTTGTATACATATTTACACACACACATACTCCGCGACACTATCCGGGTAGCGGGACCCCCGTAAAAACTCTGCATGGCTCCCGATATATCCAAACCCACCTTTTCAAAACAAAACACACGTACACTGTACATTGAGTTCGCATGACCATTTTAACCCGTTAATCGGAGGTTCCCTCGCCCCAAAGGCGAGGGGTAATTAACGGCAGCTTAGTCCGCGGCTGCCGGAGATTTGGATCCCCACAATCAATAAACCCCCGCCTACCCTAGGCAGGGGGAATCTGTAGTATACGCCTGACAAGCGCGCGCGTATTCCTATCTCAATGTGGTGACGAAAAACACCCTACAGATTCTAGCACGCCCGGTGGGACCAATCTCTCCTTCCATATTTCGAGTTAAGCGTTCATGCGAACTCAATCAATATACATACCTATATTTATACTAAAAATAATGCATTTTCATGCAGATTTTCAAGCAATCACCTTCCGACGATGTCTTCGATGATGAACACAGCTCCCGTTTCCTACACGATGAGGATAGACTCTAGGACGGTCCTTCCGGCCAGTCTCGGGAGAAAATGGGAGGTGCCACTGCTACCATTCGGCTCTATTATGTTCATGCCAGTTGGCGCCATCCCAGCTCCTCAAGCCCCGATGGCAGACAAACCGGTCTCGAAAGGCAGGAGACCAAATGTGGTGATCTCAAGGGCACCCCAACTTAAACGCAAGTCTGTATCTGAATGAGTTTCCTTGGCCCCAGCTGGGGGCAAGGCCATCAACACCAAAAAAGCTACATCGCGTCCCGAGCAAGCTCCAGCGGTGCCCCTGACAAATGCTAGATCGGGTGTCTTCTCTAAGCTCCCCGCTGATCAACTCACAATGGCTTCCCGGGTAGCGGATGCCCGCCAAGCCTTCAAAATCGAGAAGCTGAGGGAGAAAAGGCTTAGATATAGAGCCAACAAAAGGGCTAGGGCTCCTGCCAGGCTGAACCTCATGAGGTTCGAAGAACAGGGTTACCCCGCCGAAGATGAGGAAATGGCTGGGTATGTGGTCCACACTGTCTATACTGTGGGCACGCGCAGCAAGAGCAAGGACGGGGCTACCACATCTCAAACCCAATCTGGATTTAATGTGGTGGCCGCTTCCCAAGAACAGCCGCCTCTACTGGGTGATGAAAACCCTCTTGATGAGGACGATAGGCGAAAAGTCCCTTCGGTCCATGAGGAGTCGGGCTCGGAAAGCGAAGAAGAGTCGACTTTCCGCCCCAGGACCGCGGAACAAGAGCTGCTTCAAGAGCTCCGAAAGAAGCTCAGAAACAAAGACAAGGATATGGACAAACTCTACTCCAAAATTGATGACTTGACGAATGTCGTGATGCAGCTCACGGGCCGACTTGCCTCTCAGCCGCCCAATCAAGCGGAGGGCTCTGCTCGTGAACCGGGAAATGGTGTCCCAAAGCAGCCGACGCCTATTCCCTCAAATCCAAAAGTGGGCGAACTAAATGAAAAGCAGTCGCATCCTATCTCGGGAAATTTCTTGGCTACCGATGACAGTAGCCCTCTAACTCAAGATCAAATCATGGATTTGGTTGCCAGCAAAGTCAAAACATTGGTGGCCGAAGCCGAAGCGCAAAAAGATATCAGCAGTAGTGGGAGACCATATCCTGCTCAGTATGATCTGGTAAAATTTCCTAGCGGCTATGTCATCCCCAAATTCGGAAGATTCGATGGGACGGAAAATGCGAATCAGCATATCGCCCACTTCAAAGCCTCATGCGGGAATACTGGGGGCAATGATGCGCTTCTCCTTCGCCAGTTCGTTAATAGCTTGACCGATGTTGCTTTCGACTGGTATGCGAGCATACCGGATGGCTCCGTCACAACTTTTGTCCAAATGGAGTCTCTGTTACGGCAGAGGTTCATGAGCGTCAGCGATAAGATTACCATTGCCGAGCTCGTAAGGACCAAGCCCAAGAGCAACGAAAGCAGCAAGGATTTTATAACCCGATGGCGCAATCTCTCCGTCAAATGCGAACCGCCGATAGAGCAGGACCAATCTGTCAGTCTCCTCGTCGGAAATCTCAACAATTGGATGACCCCGTTTTTATGCACCGTGGGTCCCAAAAGATTCCAAGAGCTGACCAGGAAAGTCCAGATGCTGGAGCGCTTAAAATAGGAGTCCTCCTCGGATTCTCAAAATAACAATATGTCCTGGAGAAACCGGAAGGGCGATAATCGCAAAGGCGGAAACTCCGATGATTCTGAATCTTTCAACACTTCGGCTAACCGGAATAAGCAAGGGATGAGCGGACCTAGCGCAAACCAGCCTCGGAAGCAAATGTTCGGAGAGGGAGGAGAATCTCCACTGAAAGAGAAGCTGGATAAGGTCTATTCCTTCAGAAGGGACAAAATCCGTAAAATATTCAAAGACGCACTGAAGAACGGTTTACAACTGCCAGACTCAAAAAGACCGCAGGAAGCGAATAGGACCGACGACCCCAAATATTGCCCCTATCATAGAGTGATAGGTCATGCCATTAAGGACTGCTTCGTCTTCAAAGATTGGGTCGAAAAGCAATACAAGGCAGGGGAGATAGAACTGTCCAAAGGCGTGTTAACAAATAGTCAAGTTGCAACCGCCAATTTCATACAAACGGAGACCGAAGTTCTTCGTGAAACCGATTCTCTCAGACATCTGCCTTTCTCTGAAAACAATCGACCACCACGTCATTAAACTGGGAACAGTTGACCTCTAAGTCGTTAAACTGGGAATGTAAAAAATGTGTGTATATAAAAAAATGTGTAAATAAAAGAAAAATAAAGAAAAGCCGAAATGATGGGGCAACTCGCAATAAAAACCAGCGAGTAAAAATGAAAATGAAAATGAAAATAAAGCCGAAATGATGGGGCAACCGCAAATAAAAGCCGAAATGATAGGGCAATCGCGATTTTCGCGATAAGAAAAGCTGAAATGACAGAACAATCAAGGTAAAACAAAAAAAAACAACAAAACAACAAAAAAAAACAGCGGCGAATGATGAGTCGCTCCTGGTACCATATTCCAGTGCAGCGATGCAGACGCCAAACAAAAATTCAAATTTCCAAAGTTCTCCCAGCCCTACGGCCAGTCCCCAAATTGACTACCGTATACAATCCACGGGCTCAAATAATTCTCACCATACCCATGCCCCACCGTAATCACCAGTTACGCGGATGGTCTCTGCCTTTGGAATTATGCCCTATTGAGATGACCCACTCATGTGTCCTCACGATACATGAGGAGAACAAGCCTTTGTGGGATCCTTACGACTCACAAAGGAGCAACACACTTAGGAGTCCCCACGACTCTTAAGGAGAAATACACCTACGGGATCCTTACAACCCGTAGGGAGAAAATGCTTTTATGGGACCCTCACGGCCCATAAAATTGAAAAGCCTTAGGCGATAGGGATCTAAACCTGTCTCCTAAGCCATCGCTCCCCAATACCCAAGTGGCGAATGATGAGTTGCTCCTGGTACCATATTCCAGTATAGCGATGCAGACGCCAACCAAATTCCAATACCATACCCAAGTGGAGAATGATGAGTCGCTCTTGGTATTATATTCCAGTGCAGCGATGCCGACGCCAACCAAATTCCAAATCCCATCCCCCAACGGCGAATGATGAGTCGCTCCTAGTACCAAATTCCAGTGCAGCGATGCAGACGCCAACCAAATTCCAATCCCATGCCCCAATGGTGAATGATGAGTCACTCCTGGTACCATATTCTAGTGCAGCGATGCAGACGCCAACAAAGTCCGAAAATTTTTATGGCCCTACGGTCTGGATCATACATCCTGCAAAACCGTATACAATCCACGGGCGTAAAACAATCCCAATTCCTTCCAAGTCCTACCAGTGAGACCACATTCAAAGTGCCACCGGCGGTGAAGATTAAAAAAAAAAGAAGGGTATGTCCACAAGCAAAATGGGCACGGATGAAAACCCGAAAGGGCTCCGTGAGTAAAAACAGCAGGACTGCCGGCGAGTTTGTGAAAACCCGAATGGGCGCAAACTCATGAAAAAGAGATGAAATGCACTAGCAAAGTCCTCTCGACTTTGTGAGGAGAAAAATCCCACGTGAGATCCTTACGACTCACAAAGGAGCAACACACTTGGGAGTCCCCATGACTCCTAAGGAGAAAATACACTTACGGGATCCTTACGACCCGTAGGGAGAAAATGCTTTGTGAGACCCTCATGGCTCACAAAATTGAAAAGTCTTAGGCGATAGGGACCTAAAACCTGTCTCCTAAGCCATCGTTTCCTAATAAGCAAACGCAAATGATGATTCGCTCCTGGTACCATATTCCAGTGTAGCGATGCTGTTTCCAAACAAAAAAAAAAACAATTCCAAAATCCTCTCATGACAAATGATGATTCGCTACTGGTACCATATTCCAGTGTAGCGATGCTGATGTCTACCCAGATCAAATCAAACCAACAACCTCTACGTCGGAATCATGCTCTGTCCTAGAATTTACCCCGTGTCGAAATGATGCTTCGCCTCGGGATATCTACCTTCCCTGCAGGAATTATGCTCCGCCTCGGAATCAAATCAACCAACCAGCTCTGCGTCGGAATTATACTTCGTCTCAGAATGCACCCCGTGTCGAAATGATGCTTCGCCTCGGTGTATCTGCCTTTCCTGTCGGAATTATGCTTCGGCTCGGAATCAACCAATGACCACCTCGTCGGAATTATGCTACGCCTCGAAATCAAGTCAACCAGCAAGCTCTACGTCGGAATTATGCTTTGTCTCAGAATGAAACCCGTGTCGAAATGATGCTTCTCCTCGGTGTACTTGCCTTCCCTGTCGAAATTATGTTTCTTCTCGGAATCAAGTCAGCCAACAAGCTCTGCGCCGGAATCATGCTCCGATCTCTGGAATTATGCTCCGATCCCTGGAATCATGCTCCGCCCTTCGGAATGATGCTCCGAACCCTGGAATTATGCTCCGCACTTCGGAAAGATGCTCCGAACTCTGGAATCATGCTCCGCTCTTCGGAAAGATGCTCCGAACTCTGGAATCAAGCTCCGCCCTTCGGAATGATGCTCCGAACCCTGGAATTATGCTCCTCTATTCAGAAAGATGCTCCGAACTCTGGAATCATGCTCCGCTCTTCGGAATGATGCTCCGAACCCTGGAATTATGCCCCGCTCTTCGGAAAGATGCTCCGAACTCTGGAATCATGCTCCGCTCTTCGGAAAGATGCTCCGAACTCTGGAATCAAGCTCCACCCTTCGGAATGATGCTCCGAACCCTGGAATTATGCTCCGCTCTTCGGAAAGATGCTGCGAACTCTGGAATCATGCTCCGCCCTTCGGAATGATCTTCCGAATCTTGGAATTATGCTTCGCCCTTCGGAATGATTCTCCAAATCCTGGAATTATGCTCTGCTCTTCTGAAAGATGCTCCGAACTCTGGAATTATGCTCCGCAAATCGGAATGATGCTCCGACCCTGGACTTAAGCTCCACGCTTCGGAATGATGCTCTGACATTGGAATTATGCTCCGCGAATCGGAATGATGCTCCGATCCTCGGGAATCATGCTCCCCGGGATGATGCTTCGCCTCCGGAATGATGTTCCACCTCGAAGTTCAGCTTCAAGATCCATCAATTTCATGCACACAACTCAAATGTACGGTGTGCATTTATTGATGGGGGGCACTTTGTTGGGGTAAAAATTTACACCCCCGTTGACCGAGTCAAAGACAAGGTCAACCCCAAGCCAGTTGGGCTCGAGCCCAGGTCAAGCGGGCCCATGCCCAAGTCGAGCCCGCGGCCAGCCTCCTCCATGCTAAAATATAGATCATGTAATAAATAATTTTCATGTAATTTTTTATACATGAATGTATGCAAAATGGGCATAAAGCCAAATTTTTGTAAGCCCATGGCTTATGTGCAAAAATGAAATGGCACATGAGCCATGGGATAGGCAAAAATGCTATTTTTGTAAAGCCCAGGGGGCTATATGTAAATATGTAAGCCTATAAAAGGCAACATGATGATGAATAAAGTAACACTTTTCATTCCCCAAAAAATAGGGTTCTTTGTGCCTCCTGCTCCTTCTCTAAGGTTCTAAACCTTCTCATTTCTTTGAATTAAATCAAGAGTTTTACTCTTTCTTTTCAAAAACTAAGTAGTTTTCCACCACAAAACCCACAAAGAGGAACTCAGATCTTCCATCAGATCTTAAAAAGGAGTGATTTTTAAAATCTCCTACATCTTGATCTTCAAGATCCGACCAAACAACAGGAGGAAGAAAAAGAACCCCCTTCATCAGCTTCAAAACATCCTAGGAGTTTAACTCCATATATATAAAACAACAAATATTTCCTTTTTGAAGCATAGCTTCTGTTTCTTCGGCTAAAAGCCTCCTTTTCTCGCCGGCGCTCAAGCGCAGAGCGCCCGCATGCCGACACGTGGCGCGCTTGCGCTCAAGCGCAAGCGCTGGAGCGCAAGTCACCCCGGTGCCGACACGTGGCGCGCTTGTGCTCCAGCGCAAGTGCTGGAGCGCAAGTCACCCCCGTGCCGACACGTGGCGCTCTTGCGCTCGAGCGCAAGTCGCCCCGGTGCCGACATGTGGCACGCTTGCGCTCCAGCGCAAGGGCTCGAGCGCAAGTCGCCCCGGTGCCGACACGTGGCGCGCTTGCACTCAAGCGTAAGCGCTCGAGCGCAAGTCGCCCCGGTGCCGACACGTGGAGCGCTTGCGCTCCTGCGCAAGCGCTCGAGCGCAAGTCGCCCCCGTGCCGACACGTGGCGCGCTTGCGCTCCTGCGCAAGCGCTCAGGCGAAAGTCGCCCCGGTGCCGACACGTGGCGCACTTGCGCTCAAGCGCAGAGCGCCCATATGCCGACACGTGGCACTCTTGCGCCTGAGCGCACAGCACTTAGGCGCACAGCACGTGGCTAACCAATCTATGCCCAAAACAACGTCAAAGTCCAACATCTCAAGAAGGATCAAGTCGACAGGTAACTCTCCCTCGCCAAAACAGACAATACACGATCGGAACACGTGTCTAGCAACAAACGACTCGCCCACAGGGCTGGTCACAACAAGCGGCTGATCAAGAAAATCGGACTCTCTACCACAACTTTGCACGAAGTGTGTGGAAACGTACGAGTGAGTGGATCCTAGATCAAACAACACGTGTGCATCAACAGAACATACGGAAAGGATACATGAGATCACTGCATTGGACGCATGCGCGTCCTGTTGCGTCAAAGCAAAAACTCATGCATGTCCTTCACCTGCGACTGAATGTCCCCTACCGGCAACTAGCCGTCCTCTGCCTCGGCCACCACGTCCTCAATGAGCAAATCACCCGTGACTACGACCTCTCTGTGCATGAAATTGGCGCGGAGCAACGGTAGGTATAATAGGCAATGCCCTCTTGGGTAGTGAAGGTGGTAATGTGACGTGCGGTACTACTGTCTTGCCCTCATGTGGCTCCGGACAATCTCGAATACGATGATAAGAACTCCCACAGCGGAGACATCCTGACGATGACCGATGACCCTCCTGGGGATAAGAGCTGAACAACTGACCTCGCCCTAAATCCCTGCCACCTGCAAGACGTCTGTCACGGAGCCGAAAAGGATGTCTCTGTGCTGATGTATCCGTACGAACTCTCTTCGGCTCTGGAACTACCGAAGTCTTAACAAGGCGCTCCTCGACTAATAGGGCTGCATCTACAGCTGCTGCATAGGTCTCGCAATACTGTGCGCTGATCGTAAGAAACAACGAGGTAAGCAAGCCTCGAACAAATCTTTTGACCCAAATCTCTTCAGTAGCCACTAATTATGGGGCATAAACGGATAGCTCTGTGAACAGCATGTCGTACTCTGCCACTGTCATCTTCGGAGTCTGACGTAAGGACTCGAACCTGCGCGCTCTAGAATCTCTGACACTCTATGGAAGGAAGCAGGCAAGGAACACCGTCACGAACTCTGTCCAAGTCATAGGAGGAAGACCTGCTGCTCTGCCCTTCTTGACCGATTCACACCATTTCTGCACAAGACCTTCCAGGCGAAAGCTTGCAAACTCTACCCTTCTCGCATCAGAGCATCTGAGTGAACGACATATCCAGGCCATCCTATCAATGAAAGACTATGGGTCCTCGGCTGCATCGGTGCCTGTGAAGACCGGAGGCTTCAACCTCATAAACTCAGATAGCGATACTGTAATGACCTCTTTAGCTGTAGGGGCAACTGCCTGCACCGTAGGTACCATCGCGGTCCATACAACGGGTGCAACTACCTCTGGTCGCTGCGCTCAAAGCGTCTCAACTAGCTATCCCATCATCTGGCGCATCTCCTGCATACGGGCCCCTAGCATAGCGATCTGGTCTGCTGAAGGTGGAACAGTCTGCTCTGGTACAACAGGTGTACTGCCAGTTGGAGATAGTGCCCTCAGAGTCAATTATTGGATCATAGGCACGTGATTGCAATGATTGAGGGATGACCTATACCGGTAGGACAGTCTTACTCAAGATGATAGTATGCTATCTAGTTTATCTTTATCATCGTGTGTTGCTTTAGGTGAACTTACAGGTCACTATTGCACGTTGATAGAGCCCCTAGGATTCTTGCTTGACTGGCAGCAGTATGAGGGCGATCATATATCTGGGAGCTGGGGTCTATAAGCACATCCTTAAAAGGTCCCTAATCGTAGGAGTTTTCGAGATAGGGCAACGATACTCCAGAGTAGACTACTGTATACAGTCGAGACCCCGACGAGGGGCGGTGGCCGATCTCACAAGCCACTGGTGTCAGTTGGTTCACCTGAGATGTATACAGGTGATCATTGGGTTATGTGTACACCGGACAGGACTCGCCGGGAACATGCTGCTTGGTCTTATACCTGACGTCAGATAGTAGTTCCCTGGTGACATGTGTACAGGTTAGTTCATCGACCTGAGATCCTCATTTGTCTCGTGTGAGTTCCCACTGTACTTTGATTACTACCCTACCACGCTCAAAAGAGACGTGCAAACAGGTTTTAGTTGGGTACAGTCCCGAGCCACATGGGGGCAGTGAGAGGATCTGTAGGGGTTCCTCTCTCCCGGTATTGGGGGTGAGGTCGCGCTGTATCTAGGACAGCCATTACACGAAGTCCTTGGCCAAGGCAGGAGATTTACTGGTAGGTATTCCAGTAATATCTCAGGGAGTTCTGGGCTACACTCCGACACGACTTGTACTGCTTTTTGGGGTCTGACTTTTACCAACCCCCTAGGCCCGCCATGCGATATACTTAGACGAACGGACCGGACTGTACGGATATTGTCACTGACAGGCTCAGTAGGGTGTCTGGATGAGTTCGCTCATCGACGTCCCTTTTGGTCAATACCTGGTAGCCCGTTACGTATGGCTAATACCTCTGACGTGCTGGTGGTTAAATCCACAACCAAACTATTGACGAGTCTTTAGAGTCCCCCACAGATCGTTTTCTCAAGTTTCGGGCGAAACGCTGTAGAGGCCAATGGAGATATGGCAGGGTTCGATCATGTACGTGAGGTATTGCACGGATCATGATCGGACGGTTAATACTAGCGGGCTTTGGTTTAAGCCGGATCCTAGTACTGTACTGTATAGATTTGTCTCATTGCATTTGTATTCGGTCACAATACAAGTGCGGGTATGTATATACAGTCGCGGGGTTTTCCTGTAATTTATTACGGGATCAGTTTTCTGAAGTTGCCAGTTTGCTTTCCGTTTCGGCCATTTTCCATTGTTTCCTTTCTTTGGCTGAAATTTGGTGGAGGGGGTTATTTGCAATTGTGCAATTAACAATTGAGAAGACTTTTGCATCATGATAGTTTCATGATGGTGCGCCATCCATTGACTTCATTTGACTTCATGATGGCTTGACTTTTGGAGTAATGATGGTTAGTGGAGTGTTGGATTTGGTTTCTGGTCATTTTTTCTCATCATCACTCATCCATTTTCTCTTGCTTGATTATTGCTCACTCCCCCCTCTCATTGAGGATCATGGCCGGCCATTATTCAAGGGGTTTGTCCCAATTTTTTGGGTTGGGAAATACTCTCATTTGGCTTTGCAAAAATCCCATAGCTCCTCCTCAAAAATTTCATTTCTTCACCTCCATCAAAAGGGAAACTTCATACAACCCCAAAAGACAAATAGTTCTACGCTATTCTACAGCAGCTCTTGGGCACGTCGACTCGCCAACTTCGTGCCCGAGTTGCCTCAGTCCAGAGGTGGGAGACCGTAAAAGAACCCGGCGATGTGGTGCCCTTCCGACGAGGAGATGAAGACCGGAGATTCCGTGGGGAGATCGGTACGACGACAAGAAGACCGAAGGACACGGATCGCTCGGTATAACTTTCTACCCCTTCTCTAGTTAGCTAGGATTAGATTTTCTTTGAGTACTACAGTAGTGCTTGGGGTCGTACCGATCACTCAAATTTTGGAATATTCTTTTTTGGACCCAGATTTTCTTTGAGTACTACAGTAGTGCTTGGGGTCCATTTCGGTAAATTTGATCAATCGAAAATTTTAAACATGTTGGTTCACAGTATTTACATTATATCTACGACCGTGAATGTCATTTGATCGGTAAATCCTGTCTAACTGCTATAGCCCTTTTAGACGGATTTGCGAACGTAACATTCACGTTGATGTTCTTTGTTGTCGCTACTACAAATAAGGGTTGCCCTAACGGATTTATCCATAGGGGCAAACCACTGCCCCTACGGATACTTCCGTAGGGGCGAAAAAATAACCTGTAGGTGCAAACGCCGTAGGGGCAACTTGAAGCCCTGAACTTACCCCTACGGGCAAAATCTTGCCCTTACGGAGTTCTGTGTAGGGCCAGTTTCACCTACGGAGTAGGCCGTAGGGTAAAAAAAGTTATTTTATTTGCAGTTTTTTAAAATATATTAACTGTACCTACGGATATATCCGTAGGGCCAAGTACTATCCCCTATGGATATCTGTGTAGGTACTTATCCGTAGGGGCAAAATATCAGGATTTCTGATATTTTTCCCCTACGGATAATGCCGTAGGGGCTTTGTTTGCCCCTACGGACATATCCATAGGGGCACTTCCTACCCCCTTGTACTGAGATCAGGGGGGAAATATCAGTTAATGCTGATAATTTGCTCCTACGGTTTAATCCGTAGGGGCAACATGTATACCTACGGAGTAATCCGTAAGTACACATTATCTGTATTTTATTTTAAAAAAAGGGCTCCCTGATTTTTTCCCGCCCTGTGCAAAATAAAATATATGAATAAAATATAAAATTAATCATCACACAACATATATCGCAGTATTCATAATCACATCTCACGCATATAATATACAAAAGAAACCCAAAACTGAATATGATATAAATAAAAACCAATATCAAATATCAATATCATTTCAAAATGTAGTACAATATGTATGATATAAATAATACATGTTTCAAAAAATATGAATAAAAAATCTACCCTAGCTCGGTCCAGCTCCACCTCTGATAAACGATAGAATCAAGCGCGCCTGCTCCTCGGTCAATAAACCATGCAATTCGGCGCGTGCGGGAGTCTGAGCTGCCTGTGGAGCTGGCGATGTGATCTGCGCAGCCGCCGTCGAGAGAGTCTCTTGTGGAGACGCGGCTGCGGGAGTCTGAGAGGGCGGTGGAGCTATAGGAGCTGTCTGCGGAACCACAGCCAATGTAGTGGCTTGCGGAACCGCAGCTGAAGGAAATGCATGTGGAGACTCGGCCGATGTACCCTGTCGCGTCTGGACCTAACGTATGTAAGAAGCGTGTAAGAACTGTGTATTATTCGAATTTGTATCATTATCAAGTTATTTTGAAACCTCATTTGGATATCTAGTTTGGAAAACCGTTGTTTATTTTAATTACATATGTATGTATGATTAATCAAACATAAGTCTAAAACAAAATAAGCTCAAGCAACATACTAATTATGGATATGTTGATATCTGTAATATGACATGATATTTTATTATAAAGTATTATACATACCAGCATCTCCTTCAACTCCTGAACGGTGGCCCTCAACCTGTCCAGTTCCTGATGGACACGCCGCTCACTGGAGACGGAGGAAGTAACCGCCGGGGTGGAGACCAACTTCATATGGGCCCTGCTAGGGCCCATTCCCCGGCCTCTCTCCAAACCTCCATGGTTCCCTCCATGTGCGGCATCCAGAACTGGGGTCAGCAGCCTTGGATCGCTCTGTCCGGTAAAATCGATCCCCGAGGTCTCGGCCTGCTCAACCACCCGCTCCTACACCCACATTAAGCAGTAAAGTATAAGTATAAAATTTAAACTTGAACCTTCCAAAACTAAAATTTCAAATATGGGTAGAATAAATATTAACACTTACGCAATACTCCTGGGTAGCGACGTCGAGATATCGAAGCTCGCCCATGGCGGGATCTGTCGAGGTGTCGTGGACGGCAAGATATGCGGACAACAAGCTCGGTGTACCACCTGACGCCACGGTCCGAGCTGTATGCAATATTAGAAAATAACTCTTAATAATAGAAATATTAAAAAATAACTCTTAATATTGCAGAATATCACAAAGGCCGGTCTATTGTAATTTACCGATAACTCCATGGCTCGAGTAATATTCCTCGAGCCACTTGTGTATGTAAGGCGACCACTCTTCGCCGACTTCCTGTTCTCTGTATTCTGAGCGGCCTGTTTCTGCACAACGCATTAACATTTAGTTTTCTAGTTAAGGAACACAAAAAAATAAATTATATCCTATACAATGAATTACATTTAAAATACATACCAGTTTGCGTTGGGAGTCAAAATATTCGCACAATAAAGGCCATGTCTCTACGTCGACTCTCGCAAACGCCGGAGTAGATAGGAGGGCCGCTCTCTCTGCCTCGGGGGTCGCCATCCACAGGGAGTAGCAGTCAGCCTTCGGCTCATTTCTGTTGTATCGGACCTTGGCCTGCATGTTCTTCATCAGGCCATTGTACAGAGCATGAAGGTCAAGCACCCTCCCCGGGTGATCAGGGTCAGCTACAAGCTGAAAATCGTAATCCAACTGAAAATACAAAAAAAACCATTGTTATTAGATTGCAAGTGTTAATAATAAATATATTCGATAGATCAAATGAAAATATATATTAATACGTAACCGAGCCTGATCAAAGAAGAGGGCGAATGAGCGCTGGTGCTGCTCGCCCCGCTCAACGTGAAGTGGATAGTTCTTCACGAGCCGGCTCTCGTCGCCCATATACCGGCCGAACCTCTCGGCATGAGGACCGGTATAGCGATAGTCAAGGGTAAAAAAGAGGGGGAATGCTGCCTCCCCTTAGCTCTGTTAGGCCTCAGCCTATGGGACTGATTCGGGCCTCGAGTCCCCCTCTGGGGATGGGGAGGCCCTACGTCTGCACGAAATATCAAGACAATCAATATTAAGACAAAGTTGTATTAAGAAATCAAGGTTAAACGAAAATTGAAGTGTGATATATACCTCCGGTGACTATCGCACGAGCCTGGGCCCGGGCAGCAGCACGAGCGGGACAATAGTTCCTCCGGTGAGGAACAACCGGGGTCCCGGATGCGGACGCATCCCCTCCAACTAGAAAATAAACATTGACGCTAAATTTCCATTTAGTTCATATTTATTCTATAGAGTATATGTTAAATGAATAAATATTTTATATTTATTCATACTAACATGCAGACGATGCGGAGGGTATGTAAGCGGCTGGAGTGGCCCCTACGGAAGATGTGGACGCACCACCTATAATTATACAATTAAAAATAGATTATATAAGTAATTGCAAAAAGAATGTGTAGATCAATAATATAACGTTCTAAATCAATATGCACACTATAAGATATATAAACATACCCGCAGGTGCGGTGGTGTCACCACCTACAGCTAGACAATAATAAAAATTTCTAAGTAGAGCAAAAGGATTGTGTTTATTTATGATATAGCATTCTAAATCAATATACATGCACTATATGATATATAAACATACCTGGATGAGCGGAAGTGGCCTCTATCCCAGATGTGGACGCATCACCAACAACTAGACAATCAAACATTGACAATATAAGTAATTTTGACATAAACATGAATGAATATCTGTAATATTACATTCAAAATGGATATGCGTGCAGTATACCTGGAGGTGTGGTAAAATCCATACGGAAGGAGACATCCGAAGGGGTCTCCGATCTGGGTTGAAGACCGGCCCTCTGAAGCTCCCTTTAGAGCACTCCGGGCGGCAGAACCGCTCTGCCTCTGCCGTGGCTGGAGCTCCTGCCGCCCCTCGTTGCTCCCGACATCGTCATCAAATCTAGATAAACGGTTCGTGGATGCATTAGACGTTTGTTGTGTATTCTTGATGTATGTGTGTGTTTCGGCTGTCGAGGGTAGGCTTCTATCCCATTAAGAATGTATAGAGCGTACAACCATCACTTATGCTTTCAACCGTTACGAGTAAATTTCGGCAGCACCTCCCTGCTGTTCTCCGAGTACACTATAATAGAATAGATAATCATTTCAAAGCTGCGAAACAATGTTGAAATGAACATCTAATCTATCTTTGTACACGGTGAACCAGCTGAAAGGTACCGACAAAATATCTCGAAAAGGATGAAAACACAAGTGAATGAAGGCGTTTGCTTTATACATTCTTAACTTGTCCACACGGGACAAATCTATGGGTTACCATACGATTGAATTTTCTCGTCGCGTAGACTATACGACGGTTGTTAGTATCGAGCTATACCGTCCAATATTTAACAACCTTCGTATAGTTCTATGTCACGACGAGCATTGCACGTATGTTAACCGATAGACGGGGACTAAGTGGCGCTTTTAGTTTCATATATGAGTATATTATCATATATTGGTTTTAACATGAACATCTCGAATCACTCTCTAATTATGCGTTTGATGTGTATTCTTGTTGTATGTGTGTGTTCCGGCTGTCGGGGGTAAGCTTCTATCCCATTAAGAATGCATGGAGCGATCACCCATCACTTGTGCTTTCAACCGTTTCGAGTAAACTTCGGCAGAACATCCCCGCTGTTCTCCGAGTACACTGTAATAGAATAGATAATCATTTCAAAGCTTTGAAACAACGTTGAAATGAACATCTAATCTATCTTTGTACACGGAGAACCAGCGAAAAGGTACTGACGAAATATCTCGAAACGGATGAAAACACAAGTGAATGAAGGCGTTTGCTTTATACATTCTTAACTTGACCACACTGGACAAATCTATCGGTTACCATACGATTGAATTTTCTCATCGCGTAGACTATATGACGGTTGTTAGTATCGACCTATACTGTCCGATATTTAACAACTTTCGTATAGTTCTATGTCACGACGAGCATCGTACGTATGTTAACCGATAGACGGGGACTAAGTGGTGCTTTTAGTTTCATATATGAGTATCGATGAGAATATGAAGGTTTCATATTATCATATATTGGTTTTAACATGAACATCTCGAATCAATCTCTAATTATGCGTTTGATGTGTATTCTTGTTGTATGTGTGTGTTCCGGCTGTCGGGGGTAGGCTTCTATCCCATTAAGAATGTATAGAGTGAACACCCATCACTTGTGCTTTCAACCGTTTCGAGTAAACTTTGGCAGAACCTTCCCGTTGTTCTCCGAGTACACTCTAATAAAATAGATAATCATTTCAAAGCTTTGAAACAACGTTGAAATGAACATCTAATCTATCTTTGTACACGGAGAACCAGCGGAAAGGTACTGACGAAATATCTCGAAACGGATGAAAATACAAGTGAATGAAGGCGTTTGCTTTATACATTCTTAACTTGACCACACTGGAAAAATCTATGGGTTACCATACGATTGAATTTTCTCGTCACGTAGACTATACGGCGGTTGTTAGTATCGAGCTATACCGTCCGATATTTAACAACCTTCGTATAGTTCTATGTCACGACGAGCATCGCACGTATGTTAACCGATAGACGGGGACTAAGTGGCGCATTTAGTTTCATATATGAGTATCGATGAGAATATGAACGTTTCATATTATCATATATTGGTTTTAACATGAACATCTCGAATCACTCTCTAATTATGCGTTTGATGTGTATTCTTGTTGTATGTGTGTGTTCCGGCTGTCGGGGGTAAGCTTCTATTCCATTAAGAATGTATAGAGCGAACACCCATCACTTGTGCTTTCAACCGTTTCGAGTAAACTTCGGCAGAACCTCCCCGCTGTTCTCCGAGTACACTGTAGTAGAATAGATAATCATTTCAAAGCTTTGAAACAACCTTGGAATGAACATCAAATCTAACTTTGTACACGGAGAACCAGCGAAAAGGTACTGACGAAATATCTCGAAACGGATGAAAACACAAGTGAATGAAGGCGTTTGCTCTATACATTCTTAACTTGACCACACTGGACAAATCTATGGGTTACCATACGATTGAATTTTCTCGTCGCGTAGACTATATGACGGTTGTTAGTATCGACCTATACTGTCCGATATTTAACAACCTTCGTATAGTTCTATGTCACGACGAGCATCGCACGTATGTTAACCGATAGACGGGGACTAAGTGGCGCTTTTAGTTTCATATATGAGTATCGATGAGAATATGAAGGTTTCATATTATCATATATTGGTTTTAACATGAACATCTCGAATCAATCTCTAATTATGCGTTTGTTGTGTATTCTTGATGTATGTGTGTGTTCCGGCTGTCGGGGGTAGGCTTCTATCCCATTAAGAATGTATAGAGCGTACAACCATCACTTATGCATTCAACCATTACGAGTAAATTTCGGCAGCACCTCCCCGCTGTTCTCCGAGTACACTGTAATAGAATAGATAATCATTTCAAAGCTGCGAAACAATGTTGAAATGAACATCTAATCTATCTTTGTAAATGGTGAACCAGCTGAAATGTACCGACGAAATATCTCGAAAAGGATGAAAACACAAGTGAATGAAGGCGTTTGCTTTATACATTCTTAACTTGTCCACACGGGACAAATCTATGGGTTACCATACGATTGAATTTTCTCGTCGCGTAGACTATACGACGGTTGTTAGTATCGAGCTATATTGTCCAATATTTAACAACCTTCGTACAGTTCTATGTCACGACGAGCATCGCACGTATGTTAACTGATAGACGGGGACTAAGTGGCGCTTTTAGTTTCATATATGAGTATCGATGAGAATATGAAGGTTTCATATTATCATATATTGGTTTTAACATGAACATCTCGAATCACTCTCTAATTATGCGTTTGATGTGTATTCTTGTTGTATGTGTGTGTTCCGGCTGTCGGGGGTAAGCTTCTATTTCATTAAGAATGTATAGAGCGAACACCCATCACTTGTGCTTTCAACCGTTTCGAGTAAACTTCGGCAGAACCTCCCCGCTGTTCTCCGAGTACACTGTAATAGAATATATAATCATTTCAAAGCTTTGAAACAACGTTGAAATGAACATCTAATCTATCTTTATACACGGAGAACCAGCGGAAAGGTACCGACGAAATATCTCGAAACGGATGAAAACACAAGTTAATGAATGCGTTTGCTTTATACATTCTTACCTTGACCACACTGGACAAATCTATGGGTTACTATACGATTGAATTTTCTCGTCGCGTAGACTATAGGATGGTTGTTAGTATCGAACTTTACTGTCCGATATTTAACAACCTTCGTATAGTTCTATGTCACGATGAGCATGGTACGTATGTTAACCGATAGACAGGGTCTAAGTGGCGCTTTTAGTTTCATATATGAGTATCGATGAGAATAAGAAGGTTTCATATTATCATATATTGGTTTCAACTTGAACATCTCGAATCACTCTCTAATTATGTGTTTTTTGTGTATTGTTGTTGTATGTGTGTGTTCCGGCTGTCGGGGGTAGGCTTCTATCCCATTAAGAATGTATAGAGCGAACACCCATCACTTGTGCTTTCAACTGTTTCGAGTAAATTTCGGCAGCACCTCCCCGCTGTTCTCCGAGTACACTATAATAGAATAGATAATCATTTCAAAGTTGTGAAACAACGTTGAAATGAACATCTAATCTATCTTTGTACACAGAGAACCTGCGGAAAGGTACCGACGAAACATCTCGAATCGGATGAAAACACAAGTGAATGAAGGCGTTTTCTTTATACATTCTTAACATGTCCACACGGGACAAATCTATCGGTTACCATACGATTGAATTTTCTAGTCGCATAGACTATACGACGGTTGTTAGTATCAAGCTATACCGTCCGATATTTAACAACCTTCGTATAGTTCTATGTCCCGACGAGCATCGCACGTATGTTAACCGATAGACGGGGACTAAGTGGTGCTTTTAGTTTCATATATGAGTATCGATTAGAATATGAAGGTTTCATATTATCATCGAGTATCATATATTGGTTTTAACTTGAACATCTCGAATCACTCTCTAATGATTCATTTGTGTGTATTCTTGTTGTATGTGTAACATGATTTTAAACCATTGAGATCAAGATTGATAGAACTGATCATCCTACATTGCAATGGCATTCATCAACCAAAAACTATTATTGCAATGGCATTCATCTATAACAATCAACAATTAAAACTACAAATGTAGGATACTGATATCATAAAGCGTTATACGCAACATATGAATTCACATGACTGAAACATGCATCAAAAAAACTTGTTCATCCAAAAGAAAGGCCACCGTCAACAAATATAGACAAATACGTCATAAAAACAGTAACTAATTAACAAGTTGATTAGCATCTGGATCAATAAAACGATAGGAAAAACAATTGACTATGATCTATAATGACAAGTCTATTACCACGACTCTCGACTAACAAAGGTGGCTTTTCGTCCTCGGTAGCTTGATAATTGGGATTTCATGGCGAATAAAAATATGCATATGCCGTTTGACTGGGAACTTCAATAGGAAACTCAATGTGGTCGGGTTTACTGAAGTACGCTTTGTATTTCGCTAAATCTGGTGATGAAGCCCAAGCCCTAGCTAGCCCCAGCCCCATCCCAACCGAACCCTATCGAAGGTAAAGAACGTCCTTACACTTTCATATTTCTATTAATGATGCAAGTCTCCACCAAGTCAAATTCTTGCAATATCATTCTTTTTAGAGTATGTCTAATTTAATGGATAGAATTTTCAAAGTTGGGCAACCAAGAAAAAGTAATAAGGGATTTTACATACATGCCAAATCTTTGATTATTTATTTATTTATTTTCCATTTCATATTAGTACTTTTATATGTTTGATGATGACAAGAAATACAAATTATATTAGAACATTGTACATACCTAATTTCCACTTGAAATCGGATTTTTCTTTTATCAGTACTCGTCGACATATAGTAACAAACAATGTTTGATTAGAAGAACCCAAGATTTTCTCGATCAACAATAATTTTAGTAATCAAACTAGGCTAAAATTGCTGGAAATTCCTCTCAGGTTTGCCAAATTCAGCAAACCCCAACCCCAACCTAACCCTAACCCCAGACCCAGACCCAGCCCAGCCCACCCCAACCCCAACCTAACCATAGACCTAGCCACAGCCCAGCCCCAGCCCAGCCCAGCCCCAACCTAGCCCTAACCCTAGCCCCAGCCCCAGCCACAACTAATCCCCAACCCCAACCCTAACCCCAGCCCCAGCCCTATCCCCAGCCGAACCCCAACCCCAACCCCAACCGCAACCCCTGCTGAACCCCAACTCCAACCGCAACCCCAGCCCCAGCCATGAACCCTAGACTTAAATAATCAAAAATTTGTTTAGTTGTAGATTTACTAACCTGTGCGATGGATCGATCGGTGGCGACGACGAAACGGAGGCTACGGCGAAAATGGCGACGAGGAAGAACGGTGACGAGAACGGCGGTGGCGACGACGAGAACGGTGGTGGCGACGACGAGAACGTCGGTATTGATTTGGGGATTTTGGTTCGCGCGCGATCGAGAGAGAGAGAAAGAGATAAGGGGCGTAGGCGATCTGTGCCTTTTTAATTAAATCGCTATTTAGTTTCCCCTACAGATTTGTCCGTAGGTC
Organism: Agapanthus africanus; assembly: GCA_030015575.1. Lineage (NCBI taxonomy): Eukaryota > Viridiplantae > Streptophyta > Magnoliopsida > Asparagales > Amaryllidaceae > Agapanthus > Agapanthus africanus. Next base: position 178,684,572 of record JASDDO010000031.1, on the reverse strand, counting down.
CTTGGTTGGTGGCTCCATAGGGGAAAACACCAAATTAAGAATTAATATTTTTATTCTTGAACGTCTTAGACCGTAGGGACAACCTTCTAGCCCTACGGCTTAATCCGTAGGGCCAACATAAATCTGCCCCTACAGATTTCAATATCCGTAGGGGCAACCCCCTATTGTAGTAGTATGCTGTGATGTTGCGGATTGGTCGTGGGGGATAGCCTGGATGCAATAGTAGTACAGATTAGTTTTATATGTACATTTGATATTGTGGGGCGAGCGTCTGACATGTGGACTGCCGTCACTGCCTGTTTGTATATTATTCTTTTGGGGCATGACCGGGGTGAGGTCGATGTACCCGTTGTATGTATATTATACTTTATGTACTAGGATTACCCCAAGGTGGGGTGCACAGATAGCCGGGTTCTAGAGGGCAACGGGCCCGCATCTCATGGCGTTGAGACGGAGAGGGCTTCACTCTAGAATTGGCGGGATATTCGCCGCACTCGTAGGGGATACAGGTTGACCCAAAGAGGGGTGCCCAAGTTACCGGATTCCGTGAAGTGCTGGGTGGTCCATTCACGTTGCTGAAGGAGGCTGCCTCACTTAAGGTTTTGGCGGGTAACATTCCGCGCCCGTAGGGGTCTAGGATTTCATTGCACAGGCTATCCACACGACCAAGGGAACGTCGGGTTTCAGTAGCGGCTCTATGAAACCCGGGGATCACAGATATCTGTATTTTTCTGTGATGCTTATTACAATTCTGTGATGTTGCATTTTATCACGCCTTGAACGAATATTATATATTGATATATATACTAGTAGATGTTGTATATGTTTTGCATCCGCGCTAGTCCAGTCCCCGCTCTGTCGTTAGTTAAGTAACCTAACGGGTGATGACGGGACCCAGTGGCGAAAGCGGATGGCATATACGTACATCATTATTTTCGTTTTTTATTGGTGTGATCAATTGATAGGACTGCGTTGATTCGGATCAATGCAAGCTAAACAAACCTTTTCTGATGTTGTTGGAACAATTTTCAAAACGTTGTTATTGCAAGGACGTTCTCTTTTGTTTTGCACAGTGGTATTCAGTTGGAATATCCTGCACCTCAGTTGACGAGTCAATGGCCGAGATCCCTTCACCGAGAGTGACCCCTTGGACAGAAGTTTGCGTCAGTGCAATAACTTCACTACAGTCGTTTACTTTTGCTTTGCATCGTGGTATTCAGTTGGAATATCCTGCACCTCATTCTACGGGGAAAGAGCCGAGATCCCTTCACCGGGAGTGACCTCTTTAGCAAAGGTTTTCGCCACTATATTTTTATAAAAGCTATCCGGATCCTTCAATGATATCAAGTTCATTACGTTAAAGGTGTTGGCCAGAAACCATTCGTAGCCCTCCGTCGTTTCATATGGATAGTCAATAGTATTCAAGCTGTGTTTGTTGGCTAAAGTCAAGGCACAGTGTTTGGTAGGTATTGGGTATTCATATGCAGCATAGATAGATGCGTTGGTTTGGGACAGTCGTACTGCCTTGTTGGCCAAAGTCAAGGGTAGGTACGGGTGGGTTCAAATTAATCTGGAGAATGACGGGTAGAACTTGACATGTGACTTATGATTTGTTGGCCAAAGTCAAGGTCATAAGAGCATGGCGTAAAAATCATATCGGGAGTTTCTAAAGAAACTGAAACTTGCCAGATATGCCCATACCTTCTGGAGTGTGATAACGTGAGAGGATTCTGCCACGTTATCATGTGATGATATTTGGATCCCGATTCTCACTGATGAGTTGGGTTACTCCTCGGGTGATCCGGACTAATTCTCCTTTCAGGTTTGGAGGAGAATTTGACGTTACAGTGGGAGGTTTCCTGATTAGATAAATTGGTAACCATTCTGTTATAGGTTAGAGTGCACGCTTAGGGTTTCTTTTCTCTCTCTCTTTGGCAGCGACCATGACCCGACCCTAAGACTATGACTCAGTGACCAAAATTAACCGAACCTTCTTAAACACTGGCTTTTTGGATTGTCGGAGTTACATACCTCATTGCCACTCCTACTTTTACCCTTTTCTCCAGGACACCCCGTATTACTACGAACTTCCACTTCCATTGGATAAAACCATCGTATGGTTATATACGAACTCGAAAGAATTTATTCGAGGATGGTTTCCGGTTCTGGTGAAAACGGATAGGACTATTCAGCTGTCTTTTCCTTTTACCTTCTCTCAGGTTGCCAGTGCCCCTTAGATTAGGGGATAGTACACCTATTACGCAAATTGGATAGTCTTCTTCCAAACCATAGGCAGGTGCCGACTGGTAGGGAATGAAGAAAACCAATTAGCCTAACGATGGTGTACAGAAGGTATTATGTAAAGACAAATAAAGGGATTAGAAGGAGGGCAAAGTAAATTGCGACTGCTATTCACGACCAAACCAAGTATTTCATTACCACTCCCATTTCACCTTTGTATTTCTCCAGGACACTCCGTATCCCTACGAAGATCCACAGTTTATCGGATACTCCATCGTAGTGCTATATACGAACTCGAAAGGAACTTGTTCTAGTTCGGGGATGGATTCTGGTTCAGGAGAAATAGGAATAAGGTTTATTCAGGTGTCTTCTATTTTCACCCTCTCTCGCGTTGCGAGTGCTCTTAGGAATAGGACAGTACACCCATTACGCTTATTGGATAGTCTTCTTCCAAACCATAGGCTGGTGCCGAACGGTTCGGAAGGAAGAAAACCATTTGGCCTAAAGGGGTGTACAGAAGGTAATGACTAAAGACATATAAAGGGATTTGGAGAGATGGCACAGAAATATACGGTTACAGTTGTGAATCTGATAATGGAAGAGGCATTACTAGGAATACCAGAATACCCCTACAAAACATTTCAATGTTTCAGTTTCACTGTGTACTGTTAAAAGAAAACTGATTTCTCAATTAGACACTTTCTCCAAGGTATGTTGTCACGACCCGAAAGGGCACGTGACTGGCCCTTGAATCCTATGAAGTCTACAGGACTCCATCTGACCCAAGTAAGCCAAAAGCCCAGAAATCTAAAACCATTTAAAAGTAAATAAGGAAAACTGGTTTTTAGAAGTAAAGAAATCGTGTTTCAAAAATCCATGTTTTTAAATAACAAAGCCAAATATGAATTTTTTTAAAATGTGTAATTTTTCCTGAAAATTTCGGCAGAGTTTCCTTTGTAAAAACTGGCCCTGAATGGGGTACAACAAGAATAACATATATGACATGATAAAAGGCATCCCCAAGCGGGAGCTAGCTCTTCGTCAATCAACGGTCACAACCACACAAGCAAAAATAATATACAACGCCGAATGGCGAGGATCAAACTCAAAAGAAAGCTCCAAAAGCAAGAAAACCGCAATACTACCAAGCGCGACTCTATGGTCGAATAATACAACTCAAATGTCTAAGTCTGAAACAATATACAAGTTTTGGTTGATGGAAATTCTAGATACAATAGATAATACATGAACAATGGCGGTTCTGATACAAAAGAACCCACCTATCCAAGCAAGTCACCCATAAGGAAGCAGTGTGCCAGAAATGCCGCTATGGAATCTGTACGGCAAAAACCTGCAAGGACTGGGGCACAACGGGGGTGAGTTGCCAACTCGTGAATAGAAAATATCTACAAGCAGGAATCGAATGCATGACCCATCCTAGGTCAATACGATCAGATATATATAAATCTCAATATGAATAAAGCAGAAGCATGCTAAACTGGCAATGTAATATCTATACATGAGTGTAGTGCCAAGTGCTCGTGCTAGTGCCTCAGGTAATAGCATGTCATGAATATGAGGTATGATCAATGAAATCAATCTGCATGTACGTGGATCCCGTCCACTCGTCATCCAATGACAAAACCATCATGCATGTAAATATCATCAGCATATGCATGGAAAATATGAGGATATAACCAAAAGCATGGAACCTGAGTGACTTGCATCGACACTCGAAAACATCATGAAAACCTGTGCCTAGCATCGGCAGGTAAATCCTCACATACCGGGCATCCGTCAGTCCGGGTCAGCCCTCTCTCAGTATATCGGGCATCCGTCAGTCCGGGTCAGCCCGCTCTCAGTATATCGGGCATCCGTCAGTCCAGGTCAGCCCTCTCACGGTACATCGGGCATCCGTCAGTCCGGGTCAGCCCTCTCTCAGTATATCGGGCATCCGTCAGTCCGGGTCAGCCCTCTCTCGGTATATCGGGCATCCGTCAGTCCGGGTCAGCCCTCTCTCGGTACATCGGGCATCCGTCAGTCTGGGTCAGCCCTCTCTCAGTATATCGGGCATCCGTCAGTCCGGGTCAGCCCTCTCTCAGTATAAGAAATATCATAGAAACAAACTATCTCAATGCGCAAATCAGAAAGCAAGATGAAGGTGACAATATAAGTGGAATGCAAGTAACAATATATATCCTGCAGCATGGAATAATAGTATGCGCATATAACATATGCAAGCAATGCGAATAGCATGAATGTGCAGAATCGAACAATCAACGCAAAAGTAAAGGATCTACACCAATCTGTACATGTCATGCAGGGGTGCCATTTGAAAAAAGACGAACCAGGGCTTTTGGTAAAACAAGGGCTACGGTGTTTTAAGAAAGATACATCTTTTGAAAATATCCGTATGACCCTTCTGCCTATCTTTAAAATATCCCCGATTCGTTAGTTTGAAATAGGTATGACTCGGTCTAGCCTAATGTCTACCAAGTAATCTAGACAGGAGGGGTATTAAACCACCTAATCTGAGTCAATGTATATAGATATGATAGTCGGTGATCTCGCCTCAATGTCATATCGTAAGATATCCTCGAGTTATGAGTGTGGGTCTATCATCAATATCGGCTCGTAGGGTAGATCGTCGTACGGCATCCCAATAGCTGGGTAGGGGTCAATATCACACTATCTCATCACATATCAGGTATCACTTATCATCAGATCACACCATCTGGGGTACTACTGTAAGTCTAGTACAAATCGATACCATCTATAAAAATATGAATGTGGGTAAAGCACATGTCCTAAGGCCCGCTAAAATTATCATATCGCACCTCAAGGGCAACTATGTCACATCGCCGATCTCACGGCCTCACATCAAATATCATCTCAATCCCGTATATGAACACATAGTCCCATACCCATGTGTAGATATACGCACCATCATATGCACACCATAAATGGAAGCAAGAATGCAAGAATGTGTGTAAGTGTATGTGTAAGTGCAACCACTACTCTAGGGTTCGCACTATACTAACCCAATATATTCTTAAACATCAAAAATACCATTATTACTATCAATGATCCTAAACAACATATAATAAATATACGTGTGTATACGTATTCGTATACACACTACGGACTGCGGGGGTGCTATACGCCATCCACCCGACTTCTCCCCGTAGATATAAATCTACTCACTTTGCTTCTCATGTATCGGTGCCGATGTCGCCATCTTCATCTTCTTTGCTTCCACATCTCGTAGTGTACCTACAAGGATATCAAACACGCTAAAGCACATGAAAATCACATCGGAAACTAAAACAGCACACGCTACTCGCATAGGTAGAAACCTATCGCTTCGCATGTCAACACGATCAATATCCACCCGTCGTTGACGTCCCAACGCCACCCGACAGGAATGAATCACCAAAAACCAAAACCCATGCTAAAACAAGTCTCAAATCATGCACCAACATAGGAAAATCATCCCAGATTTCACCCTAGATGGAATCAGTCAAAACTAGAAGTACCCTCGGCCAAGAATAGAGGAAATGGGGCCATGCACGAATTTCGAGGCAAATCCCCTCTTCTCTGGCCGCAATTTGCGGCCAGAATGGAAAAAATGGCGGCCTCGAGAAGGAAGTAGGGGCTAGGGTTTGGGGTGTTGGTTCTATGGTGCCTGCACATCTCACTGTCAGCTCAGTTTTATTTTTGGGATCTCGGGGTGATAGCAGATTCAACATAACTGTCCCAGATTTCCTGTTTTCCCCGATATCGGTTCCGTAATTCCGTATTCTGTTTACAAGTTCAGGTTAGGGTTCAATTTAGCATCACACAAGGGATTCTAAGGTCACCTAAATCCTCAATTTCATCTTAAGTTTCAGTTTTACCCTAAACCCTCACTTGAATTCGCTAAAATCCACAAAACGACATAATATCGATACCAAACTAGTATGGATACACAAGGAATTGAAATACTACTCTATAGGTGCGTAAATTACCTCCTTTGGCAACTCAAGAAAATTCTTGAGTTGCTCAAAGTCCTTCAAATCCAATCTTGCTAGGTTCAATGGGTAGCTAGTGAGCTTGGGATCATTTTTTGTGAAGTGGGAATGGGGTTTTGGCTAGGATTTCATGATGGATCTAGGGTTTCAAGAAGTGGGTGAGTGAGGGAGAGGGGCAGCAGCAGCAATAAGAAGAAGAGGGGAGAGAAAATGAGATGGAGAAATGAAGAAGGAAATGGTCAAAATGTCAAAAGCCACCTACTCTCTCTCTCTCATCATCACATACCTTTTTCTTTTTCTTTTCTTCTCACTCAAATAGTGCATCCAAAAGAAAACCATGGCACAAAATGTAACACAAGTGTGGAAAATGATATGTGCACATTTTTGCTCAAAAGTGCTAAAAATCCAATTAGCGATTTCTAATCGCGATTAACACTAAATTAGCATATAACTAGTCTTAAAAACTTTAAAATGGCATAATTCCATAAAATACCCTATTTTAGAATTTTCCAAGATTTCCCAAAATTTTTCCCCATTTATTTGTATTTAATTACACCCGAATATTAAAATATTCATTAAAATAATATTAAATTATAAAAATTCCCGAAAATAATATTTTATTATTTTGGAAATGTTACAATCTACCCCCCTTAAAGAAATTAGGTCCCCGAATTTAAATTTAAAACCCCCAAGTACTAAAACATTTCGATACAAATCTCAAGTCGTCGGGGCTCCGAAATCATCAATACATAAAACATCACAGCGCAATGTATGCGCGGGAGTAATGAGCAGATAACCCCAAATCGAAACTCCGTCAAGCATCCGCAATCATCGGAGTCATGGTAAAGACACAATGTCAAATTCGATACAAAATCAATATGATAAAAATCAGAACTATGCATGTTGAAATCCAATCAATACATGTGAATAGCTGATGTAAATGCATGCCAAATCTTTTAAGTCGCTGTGCGATGCGCGTAACACTGCACAGTGGCGGACGTTTCTCATAAGAAAATAACTATATATGTGTATATATATATACTTTGTTTAATAAGCACGTTCCGCCGTTTTGAAAACAATCAGAAGGGTTTCCTTGTTTTTAAAACGTTTCGTGTCATATCGGACACGTAGGTATATATATTGAGACTATAGCTCGCTCTTTGGAAATCCCTTCGATAACTATCGATGCATGCAAAATCTATCCAGGTACTGTCCTCGGACTAGTCCTGCTCAGTATGAAAGCAAAATCCAACATCATAAAAAGTACTGCTCCAAAGAGAATAAATCTCAAAAATATACATAACACCACCCTGTGCGTCTGGTGCGCACGAAGATCAAAACCCATGTATGTGCCAAACAGGTGCACAAAACAACATCTAGGTGCAACGGGTGTGCACGAAGCATCCGCCATAGGCAACGTGTGCGCCTGGCAGTCCAAACAGGTGCATCTGACATGCACGAAGAATCTCGATTTAGTGCATCTGGTGTGCACTAAAATCGTATCTAAAAACATGCGCCCAACATGCGCGAAAATCCAAATCGGTGCACCCATCGTGCACGAATGAAAATCCAAACCCTGCGCACTCAACATGCACGAAATCACAAAATCCCATAGCAAACGTCGAACATACGCAAGTCCAACCAAAAGCACGGAGTGCAAGAATCAGTCATCAATATCAGGGTCAAAATCGACGATATATAATGCGGCTCAATCAAAATCAAGTGTACTGTGATGGAAAATCTCACAACCATGTGCATCGACGTGCACAATCAAATCAAAACACTAAAGTGCATGGAAACTATGCTGGAAGCGTAAATCAAATCACTGGCATAAGATAAGCATGAAATCGCAATCAACACCTCAAGAGTAATAGCAATGTGCAAGGTATAAATATCCAGTAAGTGCAACCATGGTGCACAAAATCAAATATCATGAAACTCGGTCACCAAAATTAAATCACGCAAATAGATCGCCAAAATACCGAAATCCAAAGTGACAGATACACGATAATCGAATCACAAAATCACCAATCATAAATACCGTCGTCGGTAGATCCTCCTTCAAAGTCGAGAAGGTGCCGGTACATCCAATGCTAGCAGCGCAAGATATCTACTTGCCTCTTGCTCGCGGCTGGCGTCCTCTGCCTCTGATTCCTGATCTTCCTGTAGATTACCAATCTCGCAAACCATCGGCTCATCGGCCCGGTCAGGTGTGCTGACAGGAACGATTCCGTTCTGGCACTTCTTTACTAATCTCTCGGTCAATCCTCACGACCGCTCGTAAAGCAATATGTCACTGGCGTCGGCCTTAGGCTCTCTGAATGCACATCACACGTCCGATCCTGAGTGCAGCCACCATTGCAGCGGTGTCCTGGAAGGAATCCTGCTCAAGATCTCTGCCGATCTCGCCTATGCCGATCTGTACGGAGGCTGGTACTCTGGCATAATCCTTTCTCGTTCAATGGACATCTATGTCCTCAGCACAGCATTTCCTCGGAAATCGGTCGCATCCCAACGCCTCTGCAAGAACATCAGGCCTCTGGTCTCGACGGGAAGTAATGACAGCTCATCAGCGTCTCGCACGAACCTCTTGTCCCGCTGGTCTGTATCATCGTCCATTTCGACATCGCGTCTCTATCTGCGCACCGCAATTTCCTCGGCTACGGTCCATCCGAAGTCCCTCACGCGGACTCGAAATCACAACTCGGTATCTTCCTCACTCAGTAGAAGATATCTAGCCGAACACGTCCTCAGCGTGCGTGTCACATCTCTGATGTCAGCGGAGTGGAACGCCATTTCGTTGAAATCTCGTGCGAACTCTTTACTCCACCTTGCTCCAATATCAACTGATTCGGACTCATCTCATCGTGGCTACACGAACTGCGCTCCGACGGCTATGCTCGCATCTGGAGTCTCCAAAGCAGTGTCCCATCACAATATCCGAAAGATGTCGAACCATCCGATCGACTCATCAGAACCTTATAATCCCCCAAGAGCTCACATCTCGGGTACAGTTTAATAGTATCGAGTACATGCCACAGCGTCGGTGGTCCAGCCGTAGAAGGGCAAACCCAAGCCTCACTGATGGCGCCGCGGAACCGCCGCAAACCCTAAGGTTCGAAGGCTTTCACACGGTCATTAAGTCGAGTTAGGGTTTCATTCTTCTAGAGGGTCCATAGAATCACCTGCATGTCTTTCCGTATACTTTAAACTTGGAAAATGGGTTCCTGACATTCGATCGTCTCAATCGACTCTCAACGAATCTGCGTGAAGTCGTCTCTAGCTGGAATCAATCTACCTGATGACCTCGCATCGGAGTAAGCGAACGAACCACATGTCCTAGTCATTTATCCTCGGTGACTAGCGACTCACTATCATATCTCTAAGAATATGCCCAGGCTGCAGTAGCTCCAATCATCTGGGCGATATCTCATCACTCGCAGCAATAACTGGCTCATTCGTCGGTACGCTAAGCAGCGCCTCAACCATCATGAATAAGCGATACATCAACGGTCATCGCATCCTGGCTGGCCTCTATCAGTGGCTCAATCCTCTGGTGCCGATCAGCACACCCGGGAAATCTCACAACAGCGACCTGTCAAACGCCCAAGTGCGGAAACACAAAATACGAAGCCTTAAAGCAACCGTATACCTCTGGAATCACGCCCCGGTCAGCCCTCGTCCCCGACGAGCTCATGCTGACACAACTCGAGCCGTAGCTCACTCTGCCCGTGCAATCGCGGCAGCAAAACCACAACCAGTATCGATGAAGATAGATCATAGGAAGGAATATAATACAGTGCAAGGAAATGTACAACCTAAGGTTTCTTAAGAGGAGTGGCGTGTCGTAAGTATGTCGCGGAACATACTAACGGTACGTCACTCTACTTTAGTCACCAATTCCATCAACCAAGGGTCATCCTACACGACGAAAGTTCGGGTTTAACACCCCCTCGACTAAGTCTAAGTTCCGTATATAGATAACGCCCTAGGCTCCACATAGTCAAACTTAGACTCAAACCAAGGTCAACCTAGCGCTCTGATACCAACTTTGTCACGACCCAAAAGGGCACGTGACTGGCCCTTGAATCCTATGAAGTCTACAGGACTCCATCTGACCCAAGTAAGCCAAAAGCCCAGAAATCTAAAACCATTTAAAAGTAAATAAGGAAAACTGGTTTTTAGAAGTAAAGAAATCGTGTTTCAAAAATCGAAGTTTTTAAATAACTAAGCCGAATATGAATTTTTTTAAAATGTGTAATTTTTCCTGAAAATTTCGGCAGAGTTTCCTTTGTAAAAACTGGCCCCGAACGGGGTACAACAAGAATAACATATATGACATGATAAAAGGCATCCCCAAGCGGGAGCTAGCTCTTCGTCAATCGACGGTCACAACCACACAAGCAAAAATAATATACAACGCCGAATGGAGAGGATCAAACTCAAAAGAAAGCCCTAAAAGCAAGAAAACCGCAATACTACCAAGCGTGACCCTATGGTCGAATAATACAACTCAAATGTCTAAGTCTGAAACAATATAAAAGTTTTGGTTGATGGAAATTCTAGATACAATAGATAATACATGAAAAATGGCGGTTCTGATACAAAAGAACCCACCTATCCAAGCAAGTCACCCATAAGGAAGCAGTGTGCCAGAAATGCCGCTATGGAATCTGTACGGCAAAAACCTGCAAGGACTGGGGCACAACAGGGGTGAGTTGCCAACTCGTGAATAGAAAATATCTACAAGCAGGAATCGAATGCATGACCCATCCTAGGTCAATACGATCAGATATATATAAGCCTCAATATGAATAAAGCTGAAGCATGCTAAACTGGCAATGTAATCTCTATACATGAGTGTAGTGCCAAGTGCTCGTGCTCGTGCGTCAGGTAATAACATGTCATGAATTTGAGGTATGATCAATGAAATCAATCTGCATGTACGTGGATCCCGTCCACTCGTCATCCAATGACAAAACCATCATGCATGTAAATATCATCAGCATATGCATGGAAAATATGAGGATATAACCAAAAGCATGGAACCTGAGTGCCTAGCATCGACACTCGAAAACATCATGAAAACCTGTGCCTAGCATCGGCACGTAAATCCTCACATACCGGGCATCCGTCAGTCCGGGTCAGCCCTCTCTCAGTATATCGGGCATCCGTCAGTCCGGGTCAGCCCTCTCTCACTATATCGGGCATCCGTCAGTCCGGGTCAGCCCTCTCTCGGTACATCGGGCATCCGTCAGTCCGGGTCAGCCCTCTCTCGGTATATCGGGCATCCGTCAGTCCGGGTCAGCCCACTCTCGGTATATCGGGCATCCGTCAGTCCGGGTCAGCCCTCTCTCGGTACATCGGGCATCCGTCAGTCCGGGTCAGCCCTCTCTCAGTATATCGGGCATCCGTCAGTCCGGGTCAGCCCTCTCTCAGTATCAGAAATATCATAGAAACAAACTATCTCAATGCGCAAATCAGAAAGCAAGATGAAGGTGACAATATAAGTGGAATGCAAGTAACAATATATACCCTGCAACATGGAATAATAGTATGCGCATATAACATATGCAAGCAATGTGAATAGCATGAATGTGTGGAATCGAACAATCAACGCAAAAGTAAAGGATCTACACCAATCTGTACATGTCATGCAGCGGTGCCATTTGAAATAAGACGAACCAGGGCTTTTGGTAAAACAAGGGTTACGGTGTTTTAAGAAAGATACATCTTTTGAAAATATCCGTATGACCCTTCTGCCTATCTTTAAAATATCCCCGATTCGTTAGTTTGAAATAGGTATGACTCGGTCTAGCCTAATGTCTACCAAGTAATCTAGACAGGAGGGGTATGAAACCACCTAATCTGAGTCAATGTATATAGATATGATAGTCGGTGATCTCGCCTCAATGTCATATCGTAAGATATCCTCGAGTTATGAGTGCGGGACTATCATCAATATCGGCTCGTACGGTAGATCGTCGCACGGCATCCCAATAGATGGGTAGGGGTCAATATCACACTATCTCATCACATATCAGGTATCACTTATCATCAGATCACACCATCTGGGGTATTACTGTAAGTCTAGTATAAATCGATACCATCTATAAAAATATGAATGCGGGTAAAGCACATGTCCCAAGGCCCGCTAAAATTATCATATCGCACCTCAAGGGCAACTATGTCACATCGCCGATCTCACGGCCTCACATCAAATATCATCTCAATCCCGTATATGAACACATAGTCCCATACCCATGTGTAGATATACGCACCATCATATGCACACCATAAATGGAAGCAAGAATGCAAGAATGTGTGTAAGTGTATGTGTAAGTGCAACCACTACTCTAGGGTTCGCACTATACTAACCCAATATATTCTTAAACATCAAAAATACCATTATTACTATCAATGATCCTAAACAACACATAATAAATATACTTGTGTATACGTATTCGTATACACACTACGGACTGCGGGGGTGCTATACGCCATCCACCCGACTTCTCCCCGTAGATATAAATCTACTCACTTTGCTTCTCATGTATCGGTGCCGATGTCGCCATCTTCATCTTCTTTGCTTCCACATCTCGTAGTGTACCTACAAGGATATCAAACACGCTAAAGCACATGAAAATCACATCGGAAACTAAAACAGCACACGCTACTCGCATAGGTAGAAACCTATCGCTTCGCATGTCAGCACGATCAATATCCACCCGTCGTTGACGTCCCAATGCCACCCGACAGGAATGAATCACCAAAAACCAAAACCCATGCTAAAACAAGTCTCAAATCATGCACCAACAAAGGAAAATCATCCCAGATTTCACCCTAGATGGAATCAGTCAAAACTAGAAGTACCCTGGGCCAAGAATAGAGGAAATGGGGCCATGCACGAATTTCGAGGCAAATCCCCTCTGCTCTGGCCGCAATTTGCGGCCAGAATGGGAAAACTGGCGGCCTCGAGAAGGAAGTGGGGGCTAGGGTTTGGGGTGTTGGTTCTATGGTGCCTGCACATCTCACTGTCAACTCAGTTTTATTTTTGGGATCTCGGGGTGATAGCAGATTCAACATAACAGTCCCAGATTTCCTGTTTTCCCCGATATCGGTTCCGTAATTCCGTATTCTGTTTACAAGTTCAGGTTAGGGTTCAATTTAGCATCACACAAGGGATTCTAAGGTCACCTAAATCCTCAATTTCATCTTAAGTTTCAGTTTTACCCTAAACCCTCACTTGAATTCGCTAAAATCCACAAAACGACATAATATCGATACCAAACTAGTATGGATACACAAGGAATTGAAATACTACTCTATAGGTGCAGAAATTACCTCCTTTGGCAACTCAAGAAAATTCTTGAGTTGCTCAAAGTCCTTCAAATCCAATCTTGCTAGGTTCAATGGGTAGCTAGTGAGCTTGGTATCATTTTTTGTGAAGTGAGAATGGGGTTTTGGCAAGGATTTCATGATGGATCTAGGGTTTCAAGAAGAGGGTGAGTGAGGGAGAGGGGCAGCAGTAGCAACAAGAAGAAGAGGGGAGAGAAAATGAGATGGAGAAATGAAGAAGGAAATGGTCAAAATGTCAAAAGCGACCTACTCTCTCTCTCTCTCATCATCACATACCTTTTTCTTTTTCTTTTCTTCTCACTCAAATAGTGCATCCAAAAGAAAACCATGGCACAAAATGTAACACAAGTGTAACAAGTGTGGAAAATGATATGTGCACATTTTTGCTCAAAAGTGCTAAAAATCCAATTAGCGATTTTTAATCGCGATTAACACTAAATTAGCATATAACTAGTCTTAAAAACTTTAAAATGGCATAATTCCATAAAATACCTTATTTTAGAATTTTCCAAAATTTCCCAAAATTTTTCCCCATTTATTTGTATTTAATTACACCCGAATATTAAAATATTCATTAAAATAATATTAAATTATAAAAATTCCCGAAAATAATATTTTATTATTTTGGAAATGTTACATATGTATTTACCAGGTTTGATTCTCACATCTGTATGGTTTTACAGATGATGAGTGGGAGTAAGTTGTTGGGAATTAGGTGATCATCCTCATTATATCAGAATTCGTTGTAATTGGTGATATTTGAGGAAATCGACTGGGCTGTTTGCCGGACGACAAATGTTTGGTTTTGAATATCCGTTGTTATGAACCAATTTCAAATTGATATATCTGTACGTCTATTTTTGTACAGTGAGATATACCTTTTTGAAATTATGCCTATGACATTTACCTATATCAGTGGATGGTTAGGTAAGGAGCATTAAACATCGGTGTAATTCTTCTTAACCAAAGGTACAGTTTTCAACCTACGATGCACAGGGAATGAGTTATTAGACTCAAGAGACTTATACAGAGTATTGTATGGTGTCCAGTGTCCATTAGGACAAAGGGGTTGGTCCTCGTACAACATTCGGTTTACTTATGACTTCTCTAGTTCTTAGATAAGTATTTCGTAGAAACACAAGGTCTGAGTTTTGAGAAGTTATAGGTATATGAATAAAGTAGAGAACCAGGTGTTGCATGTATCGGGATTCTTCAAGGTGATCGAAGATGTAGATACTTGTGTAGGGTATTCAGTTGATAATAATGATTAAGAGAACTTGCATCTCTTTCAGATTACTCATTATTGGAAGCACTCCTAAGTTGAGTAATGCTGATCGGCCTCTCTCCATTTAGTTGACATGCACTGGAGACAGGTGCATGATTTGAGTCTGGTTCTATTAAATCAGTGCCTCTGGTTCTATATTGGATATAGAACAGTTCATATCTTAACGATGTTAAGGTACGGGGAGTTGTCCGGCATATGCTTAAAACCAGACTCTGGATAACTCCAGGCACGTTTCTGTAATGGCTGTTTGTGGGTTGACCCAGGCTATGACGAGGGTTGACTTTCTACCATCTGGAAGATCAATAGTGATATTGTTCTAGACTCGCCACAGTTTTAATAAAAATGGATTTTTTCAGAAAACAGTAGTGGGAGTATGGTAGAACTGGAAGTGATTACAGAACCGCAAACAATTACTGAAAATTTGATAAGAACCTAAAGATTCAATCTGGTTTGACATTCCATTGGTCACTCCGCAGATACGGTGGGTAACCTCAGGCACCAGAGAGGTACTCCGGTAGCCTCAAGGACGGTGACAGGGAGGTTCTTGTTTACCCAGACTTGCCATTCCTATTGTTCCAGACTATGAGACCCGGCAAGAGGATGGGTATAGCGTCTTTCTAAACAAGCTTTAGAAGTGTACGTCTATATGACTCAAGGAGAGGGTTGTCATAGTCAGTGCGAGCAGCGGAAGCATTGGTGGAAAAGTGGCTTATGTCTATTTATTGACTAAAGTAGAAATAGCGAAGATGGATCATCTATTTCTGACGTGACAGTCATGTTGGAGATAGTGCACTCAAAATCAATTATTGGATCGCAGGTACGTGATTGCAATGATTGAGGCAGGACCTAAACCGATATGACAGTCTTGCTTAAGATGATAGTATGCTATCGGGTTTGTCTTTATCATTGTATGCATGCTTTAGTTCACTATTGCATGATGATAGAGCCCATAGGATTCTTTCTTGACTACCAGCAGTATGATGGCGATCATATACGTGGGAGCTGGGGTCTCTAAGAAAATCCTTAAAGTGTCCCTACTCGTGGGAGTTTCGAGACAGGGCATCGATACTCCAGAGTAGACTAGTGTATACAGTCGAGACCCCGACGAGGGGTGATGGCCGGTCTCACAAGCCATTGGTGTCAGTAGGATCACCTAAGATGTATACAGGTGCTCAATGGGTTATGAGTACACCGGACAGGACTCGTCAGGAACATGCTAGTTAGTATTATACATATCGTCAGATAGCAATTCCCTGGTGACATGTGTATAGGTTAGTTCATCGACCTGAGGTCATCATTTGTCTCGTGTGAGTTTCCCACTGTGCTTAGATTACTACCCTACCACGCTCAAAGGAGTTGTGCAAACATGTTTTAGTTGGGTACAGTCCCGAGCCACATTGGAGGAAAGTGAGTGGATCGGCAGGGGATTCGTCTCTCCCGGTATTAGGTGTGAGATCGTGCTGTTTCTAGGAGAGCCATTACACAAAGCCCTCGACCGAGGTAGGAGATTTACTGGTAGATATTCCAGTAGTATCTCAGGGTGTTCTGGTCCACTCTATGACATGACTTATACTGCTATTGGGGGTATGACTTACTAGCCCCCCAGGCAGATATGCGATACCCATAGACGAACGGACCGGACTGTATGTATATTTTCACTGTTAGGCTCAGTAGGGTTTATGGATGAGTTCGCTCGTCATCTTCCCTTCCAATCAATACATAGGCAACCATTACGTACAACTTGTACCTCTGACGTGCTAGAGGTTATACCCAGTGCCAATGTGTTGATAAGTAATTAGTGTCCCCCATAGACACTTTCCCAAGTTCGAGCGAAACATTGTAGAGGCCATATGTGTTTATGGCAAGGTTCGGAAAATGCACGTGCGTTTCGCACGTGCTATTTTTCGGGCAGATAATACTGGTCGGCTTTGGTTTAAGACGGATCCTAGTATTATACTGTGTAGATATAATATCTTTATCTCGGATGCATTTGTATTCGGTCGTAAAACAAATGCAGGTATGTTTATACCATTACGGGGTTATCCTGAAATTCATTTCAAGATCACTTTTGGGAGTTTCCAATTTTCAGTTTTCTATCAGCCGTATTTAACATTCGGTTAAATACATATTTATCTTTTCTTGAGATAAGTGTGGAAGCTTCTAGAAGGCGACTAGGATGATGACTAAGCTTGTGAGTCATTGTTGCATTAAGTGTTCATTTAATGTTGTGATGACAAGGTTACGTGATTCATCCTTTGCTTTAAATGAGTTCATTCTAGGTGTTTCATGACTCATTGTTTCATTAGCACTAATGGTCACCTCCCTTGCTCCTACACTCACCCCCCTCTCCTATATATGGTCGGCCCATGAGTGAGAGAGAGATAATGGTTGCTTGAGAGAAAAAGATGAGAGTTTAAGTGTATGAAAATTTGATAGATACTCATTACACATTTCCACCTGATCCAAAATGCAACTTCATTAACCGTTCGTCCATAGCCTAGGACGTAACGAGACAAAGTGTTCTACTCATTCTCTACTTCATCATGGTCGTCTCTTTTAGCAAACTTGACGACCGAGTTGCCTCGGTTCAGAGGCGGGTGCCCGTTTAAAGATCCGCCGACGTGGTGCCACCTGGACGAGAACACCGGAGTTCAAGGAGATCGGAGCAGCCGCAACAAGCGTGGGATGATGGTTGAAGACCGAAAGACTCGGATCGTTCGGTATAACTCTTCTACCCACATTGTAATTTGTTAGTTTAGCTTTAATGGCATATCCGGGTTATAGTACGTGATAGCGCCAGTTGTAAAAGTTTTTGTTCCGCATTTGGTGTCTGTTAGACGGCCGGGACGCTACCGTGGACTTACAGTGGTATTAGTGCCTCACCATTTAGCTATACTAACTTGTGCTAACTCGTTTAAAACATCGATCAAATGGATTTTCAAAAATTGCAATTTTCCATGTTCTAAGTTTCTGTCGATTTTAAAATGGTTCTAAAAATTATTTTACATATCACAGAAAACAAAGCAGGGCTTTTTAAGCAAACTGGGAAATTTTGAGCACGTGATCCAACGTAACCACGGATCCGCGGTCAAACCTAGAGTTTGACCGCGAAACCGCGGCAGGACTGTGGGAACAGTGCATCAAAATTCTCTAGTAGGCTTTCCTTGGGAAATTGTGGTTTTTGGTACTGTTCATTTGGGCCCAGATTTTGTTACTGTACAGCAGGTGTACGTGGGTCCCACTTCGGGAAATTTAGTCGATCGAAATTTTAAACTTGTTAGTTTACAGTATTTACATTATATCTCCGACCGGGAATGTCATTTGATCAGTAAACCGCGTCTGATTGCTTTAGTTCTTTTAGACGGGTTTGCGAACAAGACATTCGCGTTGATGTTCTGTGTTGTGCTGTAATGTTGCTGATATGTCGTGGTGGATAGCAGGGTACAACGACAGTGCAGTTCAAATTTATTTGTAAATTTGATATTGCGGGGCGAGCGTCCAACATGTGTACTGCCGTCACTTCCTGTTGTATAATATTCTTTTGGGGCATGACCGGGTTGAGGTCGATGTACCCGTTGTACATATTTTTATTTCTGTACTAGGTTTATTCCGCGAAGGAGTGCACGGATAGCCGGGTTCTGGAGGGCAACGGGTCCGTATCTCATGGCTTTGAGAGGCAAAGGGACCTCACTCTAGAATTGGCTGACTATTCTCCGCACTCGTAAGGGGTACAGGTTGACCCAAGGAGGGGTGCTCAAGTTATCGGATTCCGTGAAGTGCTGGGTGTTCCATTCACTATGCTGTGGGGATTACCTCGCTTCAGGTTTTGGCGGGTAACTTGCGGCACCTATAGGGGTCTAGGTTTCATTGCACAGGCTATCCGCACGACCAGGGGAACGTCGGGTTTCAGCAGCGACTCTGTGAAATTCGGGGATCCCAGATTATCTGTATTATTCTGTGATACTTATTACTTTTCTGTAATATTGCATATTGTCACGCCTAGAGCGATTACTGTATATTGGTATATATACTATTAGATGTTGTATATGTTTTACACCCGTGCTAGTCCAGCCCCCGCTCTGTCGTTAGTTAAGTAACCTAACGGGTGATGACGGGACCCAGTGGCGAATGCGGATGACATATACGTACATTATATTTTCGTTCTTTTCTAGTGTGATTGATTGATGGGACTGCATTGATTCTTATCTATGCAAGAAAAACAAACCTATATATGATGTTGTTGGAACAAATTTTAAAAGGTGTTATTACAAAGATGTTTCCTTTTGTTTTGCAGAGTGACATTCAGTTGGAATGTCCTGCACCTCATTCGACGAGGCAAGGGCTGATATCACTTCACCGGGAGAGACCCCTTGAGCAGAAGTTTGCGTCAGGGTAATAACTTCATTATAGTCGATTACAAGTTGCTTTGCATCGCGGTATTCAGTTGGAATATCCTGCACCTCATTCCACAAGGAAAGAGTCGAGATCCCTTCACCGGGAGTGACCACTTTAGCAAAAGGTTTTTCGTCACTATATTTTTTATAAAAAGCTATCAGGTTCCATCAATGAGATCAAGTTCATTACGTTAAAGGTTTTTCGCTAAAAACCAGCCGTAGCCCTCCGTCATTTCTTATGGATGGTCAGTAATATTCAAGCTATGTTTGTTGGCCTTCGTCAAGGCATAGTGTTTGGTAGTTTCTTGGTATTCATTTGTTGCATTGATAGATGTGTTAGTTTGGGACAGTCGTATAGCCTTGTTGGCCATCGTCAAGGGCTTGTACTGGTGGGTTCAAAATGACCTGGACAATGACGGGTAGAACTTGACATGTGACTTATGATTTGTTGGCCTTCGTCAAGGTCATAAGAGCATGAGGCAAAAATCATATCGGGAGTTTCTAAAGAAACTGAAACTTGCCAAGTATGCGCATACCTTCTGGAGTGTGATAACGTGAGTGAATTTCGTCACGTTATCATGCGATGAGTGTTGAATCCCGATTCCCACTGATGAGTTGGTTTACTCTTCGGGTGATCCCGACTAATTCTTTTGTAAGGGTTAGAGGAGAATTTGAGATAACAGTGGGAGGTTTCCTGATTAGATAAAGTGATAACCATTCTGATCTAGGTTAGAGTGCACGCAGAGTGATTCTTTTCTCTCTCTCTCTCTCTCTCTTTGGCAGCGACCTTTGACCAACCCTAGATTATGACTCAGTGACCAAGTTGACCGAACTTTATTAAAATACTGGCTTTTGGATTGTCCGAGTTGCATAAGTCATTGCCGCTCCTTCTTTTACCCTTTAGATTTCTCAGAACACCCCGTATTACTACGAAAATCCACTTCCATTGGATAGATCTATCGTATGGTTATATACGAACTCGAAGGGACTTCTTCGAGGATGGATCCAGGATCAGAAAAAATAGAATTGGTTTATTCAGTTGTCCTTTATTATCACCTTCTCTCAGGTTGCGAGGGCTCCTTGGTTTAGGAGAGTACACCTATTACGCTTATTGGATAGTTTTATTCCAAACCATAGGCTGGTGCCGAAAGGTTGGGAATGAAGAAAACAAATTAGCCTAAGTAGGGTGTGAAGAAGGTAATATGTAAAGACGAGATAAATGGATTAGAAAGAGGGCAAAGTAAATTGCGACTGTTATCATTCACGACCAAACCGCGTACTTCATCGCCACTCCTTTTTCACCCTTAAAAAGGAATAAGGTATTATTCAGTTGTCTTTTATCAACACCTTATCTTAAGTTGTGAGTACTCCTTAGTTTAGGAGGGTACACCTATTATGCTTACTGGATAGTCTTCTTCCAAACCATAGGCTGGTGCCGAGCGGTAGGGAAGGAAGAAAACCATTTAGCCTAATGATGGTGTACAGAAGGTAACGACTAAAGACAAATAAAGGGATTTGGAAGATGCTAAAGTGATATACGGTTAATGTCATGAATTGGAATATGGAAGAGGCATTACTATAAATACCAGGATACCCCTACGAAACATTTTCATGTTTCAGTGCATTGTTAATGGAAAACTGATTTCCCAATTAGATACTTACTCCAGGGTATGTATTTACCAGGTTTCATTCTCATATCTGTATGGTTTTACAAATAATGAGTGGGAGTAAGTTATTGGGAATTAGGTGATCATCCTCATTATATCGGAATTCATTGTAATTGGTGATATTTGAGGAAATCGCCAGGGTACAGTTTTCATCCTACGACGCACGGGTTTTGAGTTATTCAACTCAGCGGACTTATTAAGAGTATTGTATGTTGTCTAGTGTCCGTCAGGACAAAGGGGTAGGTCCCCGTACTATATTCTGTTTACTTGTGACTTCTCTAGTTTTTAGACGAGTGTTTCGTAGAAATACAATGTCTAAGTTTTGAGATGTTGTGGGTATAAGAATAAAGTAGAGAACCACGTATCGCAAGTATCGGGATTCTTTAAAGAGATCGAAGATATAGATTCTTGTGATTAGTATTCAGATGATAGTAATGGTTTTGAGAAACTTGTTTCTCTTTCAGGTTACTCATAATTGGATGGATTCCTAATTTGAGTAATGCTAATTAGCCTTTTTCCATTAAGTTGTTCTGCACTGGAGGCAGCTGCATGATTTGAATCTGGTTCCAATTAAATTAGTGCCTCTGGTTCTATATTAGATATAGAATGGTTCATATCTTAACGATGTTAAGGTAAGGGGAGTTGTCCAGCTTATGCTTAAAACCATACACTGGATAACTCAAGGCACGTTTCTGTAATGGCTATTTGTGGGTTGACCCTGGCTTTGACGAAGGTTGACATTTCTACCATCTGGAAGATCAATAGTGATATTGTTCTTGACTCACCACAGTTTTATTAAAATGGAATTTTTCAGAAAACAGTAGTGGGAGTATGGTGGAACTGGAAGTGATTCCAGAACCGCAAACGATTACAGAAAATTTAATAGGACCTATATATTCAATCAGGTTTGACATTCTATTAGCCACTCCGCAGATATGGTGGGTAACCTCAGACACCCGACAGGTACTCCGGTAGCCTCAAGGACGGTGACAGGGAGGTTCTTGTTAACCCAGACTTGACACTACTGTTGTTCTAGACTATGAGACCCGGCAGAAGGATAAGTATAGCGTCGTTCTAAACTAGTTTTAGAAGTACACGTATATATTATTCTGCCAGAGGGTTGTATTAGTCAGTGGGAGAAGTGGAAGCATAGTGGGCAAGTAGTTTATGTCTATTTATAGACTTGAGCGGATATAGCGGAGATAGACCATCTAATTTTGATGTGATAGTCATGGCTTTGACTTCATCAGAATAGGGGATGGATCTGGTGAGAAGGTAGTAGGGTGTGATGTCCTGGTATTTGGATGACATACACTGAGTAGGAAGTAAAATTCCTATACTATGATCGGTTGTACTTTGGTCGTCACACAGTTGTTTCTCCACAAAGGATATGGATATAATATCTGGCATTCTGGTTTCTAGATCTATGGTTTTAGATCTAGATTTGGGTAGTTTCCCAATGTGGGTACTTTGACAGTATTATAATAGTATTTTAGAATAGATGACTCCTGGCATGGTGGTGTACCTGCAGGTGATGGAGTCACCCTCTCTAAAGGTGTCTTACAGACTAAAGGAGAGAGGGATGTACATGATTGGCAGATCACTGGCTTAGGCAATTGAGTCTATCATGAGATATCAAGTACCACACCAGATGTTGTTTTTGCACTTGATACGATATGTTTATATTAATCCAATCCTGAAGAAATATAAGGAAGCAGTTATAGAACATAAGTGCTTGTTCTACGGATTTGATGACGGCAGCCTCCTTCGGGAGACGGTTATCATTCCAGGCTTCCAAGGTGACATGGATGACAGAGTGATTGTCAAAGTTATAGTTTTCCCTCTGACAAGGGACAGTATTAGGGACAGGTGGTCCAAGAAGGTATTGTGGGAGGCATGGTGCTGGATACTGATTAGGTTCAGTTATCAATACAGTCTAAGAAGTTTGGATTTGGAGTTCATTTATGAAGTAGGTCCCATATGATATTCAGACATATTCTAAGACAAGTATTACTCGATTCGGGAGATGGCTTTCTCCGCGAACTTGAGATTAAGAGAGACATAGAAAGAAACATCAGGGCGGATCCACTCACTGATGCTATTTCTCGAACACAAGAGTTTTACAAACTAGCTTTATGAAACTGATTAGTAGAGGAGTTGGATGTTCGGTATCACACAGGCTGTGAGTATGCGACATCGCAATAATTAGCCTTAAGTGCATGTGGGAGATTGTTGTAGATAGTGCCCTCAAAGTCAATTATTGGATCGCAGGTATGTGATTGCAATGACTGAGGCAGGACCTATACCGATATGACAGTCTTGCTCGAGATTATAGTATGCTATATGGTTTGTCTTTATCATCGTATACATGCTTTAGTTCACTATTGCATGATGATAGAGCCCATAGGATTCTTGCTTGACTACCAACAGTATGATGGCGATCATATACGTAGGAGCTGGGGTCTGTAAGCACATCCTTAAAGTGTCCCTAGTCGTGGGAGTTTCGAGACAGGGCATAGATACTCCAGTGTAGACTAGTGTATACAGTCGAGACCCCGACGAGGGGAAATGGCCGGTCTCACAAGCCATTGGTGTCAGTAGGATCACCTAAGATGTATACAGGTGCTCATTGGGTTATGAGTACACCGGACAGGACTCGCCAGGAACATGCTACTTGGTTTTATACATATCGTCAGATAGCAGTTCCCTGGTGACATGTGTACAGGTTAGTTCATCGACCTGAGGTCGTCATTTGTCTCGTGTGAGTTCCCACTGTGCTTAGATTACTACCCTACCACGCACAAAGGAGTTGTGCAAACATGTTTTACTTGGGTACAGTCCCGAGCAACATTGGAGGCAAGTGAGCGGATCGGCAGGGGATTCGTCTCTCCCGGGATTGGGGGTGAGATCGCGCTGTGTCTAGGAGAGCCATTACACAAAGCCCTCGGCCAAGGCAGGAGATTTACCGGTAGATATTCCAGTAGTATCTCAGGGTGTTCTGGGCCATTCTCTGACACGACTTATACTGCTATTGGGGGTCTGACGTTACAAGCCCCCTAGGCAGATATGCGATACTCATAGACGAACGGACTAGACTGTATGTATATTATCATTGTCGGGCTCAGTATGGTTTATGGATGAGTTCGCTCGTCAGCTTCCCTTCCATTCAATACATAGGAAACCGTTACGTACAGCTTGTACCTCTGACATGCTAGAGGTTATACCCAGTACCAATATGTTGATGAGTCATTAGAGTCCCCCACAGACACTTTCCCAACATCGGGTGAAACGTTTTAGAGGCCATATGGGTTTATGGCAAGGTTCGGAAAATACACGTGCGTTTTCGCATGTGTCATTTTTCGGGCAGATAATACTGGTCGTCTTTAGTTTAAGCCGGATCCGAGTATTATACTTTGTAGATATAATATCTTTGTCACAGATGCATTTGTATTCGGTCGTAATCCAAATGCGGGTATGTTTATACCATTACGGGGTTATCCCGAAATTCGTTTCAGGATCACTTTTGGAAGTTACCAGTTTCCAGTTTTCTATCAGCCGTATTTAACATTCGGTTAAATGGGGATTTATCTTTTCTTGAGATGAGTGTGGAAGCTTCTAGAAGGTGGACTAGGATGATGACTAAGCTTGTGAGTCATTGTTGAATTAAGTGTTCATTTAATGTTGTGATGACAAGGTTAAGTGATTCATCCTTTGCTTTAAATGAGTTCATACTAGGTGTTTCATGACTCATTGTTTCATTAGTGCTAATGGTCAACTCTCTTGCTCCTACACTCACCCCCCTATCCTATATATGGCCGGCCCATGTGTGAGAGAGAGATAATGGTTGCTTGAGAGAAAAAGATGAGAGTTTAAGTGTATGGAAATTTGATAGATACTCATTTCACATTTCCACCCGATCCGAAAGGCAACTTCAATAACCGTTCGTCCATAGCCTTGGACGTAACGAGAAAAAGTGTTCTACTCATTCTCTA
Source organism: Agapanthus africanus (assembly GCA_030015575.1). Taxonomy (NCBI): domain Eukaryota; kingdom Viridiplantae; phylum Streptophyta; class Magnoliopsida; order Asparagales; family Amaryllidaceae; genus Agapanthus; species Agapanthus africanus. The sequence continues at coordinate 178,659,624 of JASDDO010000031.1, read as the reverse complement.
CTTCATCTTGGTCGTCTCTTTTAGCAAACTTGATGACCGAGTTGCTTCGGTTCAGAGGCGGGAGCCCGTTTGAAGATCCGTCGACATGGTGCCACCTGGACGAGAACACCGGAGTTCAAGGAGATCGGAGCAGCCGCAACAAGCGTGGGATGATGGTTGAAGACCGAAGGACTTGGATCATTTGGTATAACTCTTGTACCCACTTTGTAATTTGTTAGTTTAGCTTTAATGGCAGATCCGGGTTATAGTACGCGATAGCGCCAGTTGTAAAAGTTTTTGTTCCGCATTTGGAGTCTGTTAGACGGCCGGGGCGCTACCGTGGACTTACAAGTCATAGGTTTGACTTCATCAGAATAGGTGATGGATCTGTTAAGAAGGTAGTTGGGTGTGATGTCCTGATATTTGGATGACACACAGAGTAGGAAGTGAAATTCCTATACTACGGTCGGTTATACTTTGGTTGTCACACGGTGGTTTCTCCAAATGGGACTTGGATATAATATCAAGACATTCTGGTTACTGGATCTATGGTTTTAGATCTAGATTTTTGTAGTTTCCTAATCAGTGTACTTAGACAGCATTCTGAAGGTGTTTTAGAATGGACGACTCCTGCCACGGTAGTATCCCTGCAGGTGATGGAGTCACCCTCTCTAAAGGTGTCTTACAGACTAAAGGGGAGAGGGATGTGCATGATTGGCAGATCACATGCTTAGGAAGTTGAGTCAATCATGAGATGTCAAGTACCACACCAGATGTTGTTTTTGCAGTAGATGCAGTAAGTTGATATTAATCAAATCCTGGAGAAACATTAGGAAGAAGTTTTAGAACATAAGTGGATATTCTAAGGATATGATAACATCAGCCTCATTCAGGAGACGGTTATCATTCAAGGCTTCCAAGGTGACCTAGACGGCAGAGTGTCTGTCAGAGTTATAGTTTTCCCTCTGACGAGGGGCAGTACTATGGACAGGTGGTCCAGGCCGATACTGAGGGAGGCATGGCACAGGATACTGATTAAGTTCAGTTGACGATACAGTCTAAGAAGTTTGGATTTGGAGTTCATTTATGAGCTAGGTCCCATCAGATATCCAGATATATTCTAAGACAAGTATTTTTCATTTCGGGAGATGGCATTCTTTGCGAACTTGAGATATAAAGAGAAATAGAAAGAAACATCTAGGCAGTAGTGCACGGATCATGATCGGACGGATCATACTAGTGGGCTTTGGTTTAAGCCAGATCCTAGTATTAGATTTGTTAGATTACTTTAGTCTCATCGCATTCACATTCTGTCGGAATGCGGATGCAGGTATTTATATACAGATGATGGGTATCCTTGTGATCCGTCACGAGTTTACTTTAGATGTTGCCGTATCTTTTTATTGTCATAAACATTTGGGTTAATGTTTATTTTGGTGGAAAATGTGTGTGGATTTCATGATGAGGTGCATTTAATGTGACATGGACATGCTTAGTGACTCATAGTCTCTTTACTCGTGCTAATGTCACATTAGTATTGATTTATGTGTTGAAATGATAAGAGGAGAGAGAGAGGGCAACCATATGGTTGTGGTTTGCTCTTGGGTTAATTGATACTTACTCTCACATAATCATTCTAACACATAAGAAAAAGAAAGGCTCTTCTTCTTCTTCCTCTTGCTTCTTGAGGTCACTATTTCCACCAATGGCATCATCTTCAACCTCCATCCATACACTCTCATGTGATGAGAATCAATGGATGCTTGAGACAAAATTATCACACACATTCTCTACTTCACCTTAGACACGTGGGCTAGCGAACTTCGTGCCCGAAATGCTTTAGATGAAGCGGGAGCCCGTAAAAAGACTCGATGATGTATGGCCCTTTCCGACGAGGAGACTAGATCTCGGAGATGCCGCGAGGAGCTTGGGATGGTGGCCAAAGACCGAAGGACACGGATCGATCGGTATAGCTTTTCTATCCCTTCTCTAGTTAGCTAGTTATAGGTTAATGGTTCGATCCAGGATTAAAGTATACGTTAGCGCCGGTTTCATGTTTTGAAAAAGTTTTTATTTCCGCATTTTGGCCTCAGACATAGGCCGGTGCGCTACCGTAGACTTACAGTAGGCACAGTCTTGGTAGGAACCTTTTATTCAAAAGATATGCAGCTGATTCTAGTGCATAACCCGAGAAGGATTGCGGTAACTCAGCGTTTACTCATCATGGAACGTACTATATCCAATAGGGTTTTGTTCCGCCTTTCCGATACACCGTTGTGTTTTTAATGTGTATGGAGGAGTAAGCTGAGAAAGAATTCCAATCTCTTTTTGGTAATCCAGGAACTCGGCATTCAAGTATTCACCACCTTGATCAGATCTTTGTGTCTTGATATTTTTGCCGGTTTGTTTTCCTTCTTCATTCTTATATTCTTGGAATTTCTCAAAGGCCTCGGATATATGCTTCATCCAGAAGACATGTCCATACCTCGAGAAATCATCCGTAAAAGTAAAGAAATAGGAATAACTACTTCGTGCATCTATAGACATTGGACCACATACGTCGTTGTATATGAGTCCTAAGAGCTCATTCGCTCTTACTCCGTGTCTAGTGAACGGAGTCTTTGTCATCTTTCCTATGAGACAAGATTGACAAATTGCATAAGACTGAAATTCGAACGGATCCAAATATCCCTATCTACGTAACTTCGACAACAGTGTTTTATTGATGTTGACATAGTCTACAATCCATAAGAAAGGCTTATTTAATTATGGAGACTTTCTTTTATGTGTGTTCTGGACGTTGAAAACCTGAGCTAGATTTTACACATATATACCGTCCTCTATCTGACCCAATCAAACCATGATTTAGGTGGATGTGGACCACATCGCTTACAAATGTAAAATCATATCCTTCCTTAGAAAGTAAAGATAAATCAATATCTGCCAACTTGTCAATCCTAGGTGATATTCTCCTACAGGTACAGCATCCACGCTTAATCCATTAGCAACCCTGAGAGTCATATCACCTACCCTGATAACTCTACAGTTTCTTAAAGTCTGTAATGAATTACAGATATGAGATCCTGATCCGGTATCTAGTACCCAGGAAGTAGAGTTAATTGGCGAACATTTTTCAATCTCAAACACAACCGAAGCTGAAGTCACAACATGCTTCGGATCCTGGATTCTGGATTTCCAAGCCCCGCATTCCTTCTGCCAATGCCCTTTCCCGTGACAATAGGAGCATCCCACCTTCCCTACTGTTAGCCCCAAAACCTTTACCCTGCCCTTTCCTTCTACTTTATTGACACCTCCTATCGGCATTGTGGAGGTTTTCTTATTCTCACCCTTGGCTTTCGCCTTGGATCCAGAAGAGGAAAATTCCCTAATAAGCAGAGCGGGTGTCTCCCTGGTTTCCTTCAGGGTGCTCTCAACTGGAAGCATAACTTTCTTCCCCTGGACGTAAGTAGAAGGTAGGGACTGTAAAATCAAGTCAGCATATGACATGTTCTCCAACGTGGTCTCCAATTCCATGAGCTGTTTAAAACAGCTAATCATTGTAGGTACGTGGTCCCCTATAGATGATCCTGTAGGGATTCTCTAGCACCATGCCTAAGGTTTGGGTTGCATCAAACATGCTTTAACAAAATTTTAGAGGTGCTAAACAATACCAACCATGAATCGAACTAGAAAATTAGGGTAACAAAGAACTAGTATCACATACTAACAAGTGTCTAATATTCAGAGGTGAGTAATACAACCTTTATAGACCTCCTCTTGTGACTCCTTGGATCAACTTGGTGTTTGAACGGGTTTGCTTGAAACCTTCGAAGTCCACGACGATCCACCACGGAGTCCCTTGGCTCAAGCTCCTAGCTTCACTTGATCTAAATGGAAGTGGAGCAAACAACCTACACTAGTGGGCTACACTAATATAGATTGGTGATGTAGGTTTGGATCTCACTTTAAAAAAAATTCTTTTTATGTTCTTCACTCACTTGAAAAATCTAGAGAGCTTGAATGAGGAAGAAGAAGGAGAATGGCTAGGGTTGATCCCTTTTGATCATTCTCATGATAATAAAATGAGAAAAGAAAATAAATATGAGAGAGTCACACTCACCCACAACCATGGTTATAAAATATCTAGATATTTTTAATATTGAGTTAAAGAACAAAGAGAGAATAGATCATGGTTAATCCTAGATCAAGTAAAGAAGAGTGTAGAAACTTAGCCATGATTTATTCCCATTTCCTTTTTCTCAATAAACAAAAAATATATAAATATTTACAATGTTAGTCTTGCATTGTCATCTCCATTGTGTCATCAACCATGACACATGTATGCATGCATGTGTGCATTCATATCAACATATATAAATACATACATTCATTCATACATCATAAAGAAAAGGTTTTAAATAAATGAGCTAAAAGTCAATAATATTAAGCCAACACATGATTTAATAATCTGATCATATCACATACGACCCGACCAATAGAAAACGCCCAATTAAAATACGGTATCAAATATACGCATTTAATCGAGCTCCCACGCATATCCTAAATGTACCCCACATCATTTCGCCTGAGCTACGAAACCCCTTTGTGGGACCCTAAGACTCGTCAATACGTTAGTAGTAGGTAGTGATCATATCACATAGCCACAAACCGTCAGCGGCACCAGCTGTACGTAATGGCTCCCAGGTATTGAGCGATCAGAAGAAAAATAAGTGAACCTGTCTAAACCCCCATCGAGCCAACTGGCAACACTTACCGTACAGTCCGGTCTCTTCGTCAGATATTCCGCATATCGAGTCTAGAGATGGTATCATCGACCCTAATAACTCAATAAGTCATGCCGGTATTCGGCTCATAAAAGATCAAGAAACTACTGATAACACTTATCAGTAAATCTCATCAGCCATGGCCAGGGACTTCCTGTTATAGCCAATCGAGCATAGCACAACATCAACCCCCAATATCCGGAGAGACAAAACCCCTCCTATCGCTCATTGCCTCTATGTGCATCGAGACTGTACCCAAAATCCACCTGTTTACATGAATCAATAGGTCCGTGGTATGGTGGAGATCAAAGTACAGTGGGAGGACAATAAGACTCTATGACGATCTTGGGTCTACAGACTAACCTGTACCAGTGTCACCTGAGAACTGCTATCTGACGATAGATATAATACCACATAGGAGTTCTCGGCGAGTGCGTTCAGTGTACCCAGTCTCCACTGAGCACCCGTATACAGTCTTTGGTGTCACCACACCAATGGATATGGGATCATCCATCACCCATGATATGGGTCAAGTAACGTATATGCTAGTCTGCTCTGGAATATCGATGCCTCGTCTCAATACACCCACGACTAGGAACATTTCAAGGATATGCTTATAAGCTACTCATGTCCCACTAGTCTGATATGCATCATAGTCCCGGTAGTCAAGCAAATATTCTAAGAGCTTTATCAACATGTACCAAATGAGTAATAAGGATGATCAAGTGAACATGTCAAGATAAAGAACAACCAGATAGCATACTATCATGTCGAGCAAGAATGTCCTCCGAGCGCGCGCGCGCACACACACACATACACACACCGATACATCCATTATCATATAATGGCCTCTACGGCATACATATATCCAACAATCTCCCACTTAAACTAAGGTCAATTATTGGCGTATCTCATACCCAACATCTCAAAAAGTCACTCATGCTGCGGCAGAGGGAGGGCCTTGGTGAGTGGATTCGCGGTGTTATTCTTTGTATCTACTCTCAGAATCTCGATCTCGCGGCGATCAACTATCTCCCGGATCGGATGATATCGCCTCAGGATGTGTCTGGATCGCTGATGGGACCTGGGCTCTTTGGCCAATGCCATAGACCCGTTATTATCACAATACAATGGTATTGGTGTAAGTCGATGTACAACACCCCACGACTTGCTGGGAGGTGGAAATTTGAAAAACGATCTTGTTTTTATGCTAAACATAGACTAACCGCATGAATCGAAGCTAAACGATAACTAACATCAAACATAGAAGTTCTATACTACTATGTTTAGGGATTATATGTAACGAATCGTGTCCTTCGTCTTTGCGAACTCCACCTCCTCCTCGGCCTTCTCGAAGTAGTAGACGATCCACCCGAGAGCTTTACTCCAAGCTTAGCCTCTAAACATGAGGCAACTAAACTTCTTTAAGTGCTAATCAAAGAAGCTAGGTGAAATATGTAAGTCGATGTAGTACACCCCAGTACTTATGGGGAGGCGGAATTTTCAAAAACGATCAAGTTTAAAGAACGAACATCGACTAACCGCTTGAATCGAAGCTAAACAAATAATAACCGAACACATAGCTATACTAAACTATAGTGTTAAGGGATTATACCTAATGAAAACGGTCCTTCGTCTTTGTGTCCTCCTTCGTTCTCCTCGACCTTCTCTAGGTAGTAGACGATCTACCCGAGAGCAAGACACCAAGCTATACCTCTAACTTGAGGTAACTAATCAACTTTGATTGCTAATCAAAGATGAAAGGATGATATAGAGTGAAGGTAATGGATGCTTAAGTCTAACTAAACCTTTGATCTCAACACATGAGGATTAAGGATTAGTATCTTGAAGATGAGAGCTTGAGGAGAGAGAATATGAGATAAGATAATGAGAGAAGAGAGAGAGTGTATCATAATATATTATGAAGCATTCTTATTTAAGAATAATGAATAAAAGAAATGAATAAGCATGCTTCATAAAATATCTAGTGGTGATTCATTAGCATGAGTCATTAAGCAATAAATGTGCATTAATGAAATGAATGAATCACCACCATGACTCACAACCTCATCCAAAGTAACCTCCTTAGTCACATCTTCTAGAAGCTTCTCGTATAATTACGAGAACGCCCCTCCAATCCGCAAAAATACGGAAAAACTTTAGACTGTAAAAATCCAATAACCGGATACCAGTAACTGGCTTAAACCAAAGCCGACTGGTAAAAACTGTCCGAAAGTCGTACGCGCGTAAACGCACGTATGCGTCCGAACCCTTTGTCGCAAAACCATGCAACCTCTATATCGTTTCGCCTGGAGTAGGAAACTCTCTGTATGGGACTCTAGAGACTCGACTACTACGCTGGCAGTGGGTTTAACCACAGACCGCAAGCGGTACTAGCTGTACGTAACGGTCCCCAGGTAGTTATCGATAAGAAGGCCGATGAGAAAACCCATCCGAACTCCTACTGAGTCTGATGTGACAATCTCCATACAGTCCGGTCCGTTCGTCCAAGACTATCGCATATCGGGCCTAGGGGGCGGCAAGCGTCAGTCCCCTAATAGCGGTATAAGTCGTGTCGGAGGGAAGCCCATTACACCCTGAGAAACTACTGGAACCTACCAGCAAATCTCGTTTGCCCTGGCCAGGGACTTTGCGTAATGGCTCTCTGACACAGCACGATATCTACTCCCAATACCGGGAGGGACGAATCCTGTCTAACCGCCACTGCCTCCAAGTGCTCGGGACTGCACCCAACTGCTACCTGTTTGCACGACTCCTTTGAGCCGTGGTAGGGTAGCAATCTAAGAACAGTGGGACACACTCGAGGCGAAGTAGCAGTGTCAAGTCTGCGGACTACGCTGTACTCATGTCACCTGGGAACTGTTCACTGACGACTAGTATCAAACCAACCAACAGTTCCATGTGAGTCCTGTCCGGTGTACCCGTAACCTAATGAACACCTGTATACTATCTCCAGTACGACGTACTGACGGCTGTGGGACAGACCATCTCCCCAACTGGGATGAGAAGCGTACACACCAGTCTACTCCGGAGTATCGATGCTCTGTCTCGATAATCCAACGACCAGGGACCTGAATAAGGATGTGCTTGTAGACTACCCAGCCCCCACTAGTGTGACTGCCATCACAACGCTGGTAGACAAGCAAGATCCTAAGAGCTCTATCAATACGTACACTCACATATTAAGATAGAAAAACCAAGTAGCATACTTCCATGTTTAGCAAGACTGTTATATACACGTGAATATCCCAAGCTTCCATTAAGTAATATACAAGCTAGTATGATACAGTAATGGCCTTCTAGGGCATAAACACTAACAATCTCCCACTTGCACTAGGGCCATGTACTGGCATATCGTAGACCAATGATCTCGAGTAGCCTCTCGAACTGAATCTGAGGAAGGGCCTTCGTGAATGGATCAGCAATGTTCTCTTCTGAAGCAACTCTCCGAACCTCAATCTCCTGACGATCAATGATCTCCCTGATCAGGTGATACCGCCTCAAGATGTGTCTGGACTTCTGATGGGACCTTGGTTCCTTTGCTAAAGCTATAGCTCCGTTGTTGTCGCAATACAGAGGTATTGGATCAACTATGGTGGGAACAACCTGAAGTTCTGTTAGGAACTTCTTCATCTAGACTGCTTCTTTTGCGGCATCGCAAGCAGCTATATACTCCGCTTCCATCGTCGAGTCAGCAACGGTGTCCTGCTTGGAGCTCTTCCAGCACACCGCCCCTCCATTGAGGATAAAGACATAACCCGACATGGACTTGGAATCGTCCTTATCACTCTGGAAGCCGGAATCAGCAAAGGCCTCCAACCTGAGGTCTTTTCCGCCGTAAACCAAGAACATCTCCTTAGTCCTCCTCAGGTACTTGAGAATGTTCTTTACTGCTATCCAGTGTTTCTCCCCTGGGTCTGACTGATACCGGCTTACCACGCTCAGTGCGTAAGCTACATCTGGTCTGGTACACAACATCGCATACATTATAGAGCCTACCGCAGAAGCGTAGGGTATAATAGACATGCGTTCCCTTTCTAAATCAGTCTTGGGAGACATCTCTTTGGAGAGGGTGATTCCGTGACAAGACGGTAGATTACCGCGCTTAGAATCTTCCATACTGAATCTTTTCAGTACTGTGTCGATATACCTGGACTGCGAAAGTCCCAACATCCTCTTGGATCTATCACGATAGATCCGGATCCCCAGAATGTAAGAGGCATCACCCAGGTCTTTCATGGAGAACCTGTGTGACAAGAATCATTTGACAGATTGTAGCATAGGAATGTCATTTCCTATCAATAGAATGTCATCCACGTACAAGACGAGGAATACGACACTTCTGGCTACAACTTTACTATATATGCACGGTTCATCTGGATTTTTGATAAAGTCATATTCTTTGACTGTCTCATCAAAACAGATGTTCCAACTCCGCGATGCCTGCTTTAGTCCATAAATAGACTTAAGCAGCTTGCATACTTTCCCGCTGCTCCCACTCTGATTGAAACCCTCTGGCTGATCCATATAGACGCTCTCTTCTAAATTTCCATTCAGAAAAGCCGTCTTTACGTCCATCTGCCAGATTTCATAATCATGGAAGGCAGCAATAGCAAGAAGGACCCGAATGGATTTGAGCATAGCCACTGGAGAAAAAGTTTCGTCATAGTCCAAACCAGGTCTTTGACGAAAACCCTTTGCAACAAGTCTAGCCTTATACGTTTCCACCTGTCCATCTACACCAATCTTTTTTTTGAAGATCCATTTGCATCCTATGGGTTTTACCCCATCTGGAGCAAAGTCCAAAGTCCATACTTTGTTGGTGTACATGGACTCCATCTCGGTCCGCATTGCATCTAGCCATCGTACCGAGTCGCCGCTCTGGATGGCCTGCTGGAAGTCAGAAGGTTCATCATCATCTATGATGCAATCCTCTCTATCCCCGTCTATGAGAAAACCGTAGTATCTCTCAGGCGGATGAGACGGCCTACTACTCCTGCGGAGGGGTGCGGGAATGTTCTGTTCTTCTTGAACCTCTGGTTCTACCAAACTTTCAGTAGCAGTTTGTGGTTCTGGAATTTCTTCCAGTTCTATTTCGCTCCCACTCTTCTGATTTTCCAAAAATTCAGTTTCTAAGAAGCGGACATGACGAGAAACAAAAACCTTTTGTTCCTCTGCGTAATAGAAGCAATATCCTGTAGAGTTCTTTGGATATCCCACAAACTTACACTCTACTGAGCATGCCTCGAGCTTGTCCGGACGCTGCTTTTTTACAAAAGCTGGACATCCCCACGTCTTCAGGTACTGAAGATAGGGTTTCTTCCCACTCCACATCTGATATGGTGTGGTAGGCACAGTTTTGGTTGGAACTCTGTTCAAAAGATGTATCGCTGATTCTAGCGTATACCCCCAGAAAGATCGCGGTAACTCAGCATTACTCATCATGGATCGTACCATATCCAATAGGGTTCGATTCCGTCTCTCCGATACACCGTTGTGCTGTGGAGTGTATGGAGGAGTAAGCTGAGAGAGAATTCCTTTCTCTTTTAGGTAACCTAGGAACTCGGTACTTAAGTATTCTCCACCTCGATCAGATCTCAGTGTCTTAATACTTTTGCCTGTTTGGTTTTCCGCTTCACTCTTGTATTCCAGGAATTTCTCAAAGGCTTCGGATTTATGCTTCATCAAGAAGACATGTCCAAACCTAGAGAAATCATCTGTAAAAGTAATGAAGTAGGAATAACCACCTCTCGCATGTGTAGACATTGGACCGCATACATCGCTGTGTATGAGTCCTAAGAGCTCGCTCGCTCTTACTCCTTGTCCAGTAAATGGAGTCTTTGTCATCTTTCCTTTGAGACAGGATTGACAAGTGTCATAAGATTGATATTCGAACGAGTCCAAATATCCTTCTCTATGCAACTTAGTCAACCTTCTCTCATTGATGTGCCCCAGTCTACAATGCCATAAGAAAGCTTTATTCAAATCTGGAGACTTTCTTTTTAGTGTGTTCTGGACATTGAAAATTTGGAGTTGGTTTAAAACATATATGCCGTTATTTAGAGTACCGGACCCAATCAAACCATGATTAAGGTGGATGTTGACAACATCTCTTACAAACGTGAAATCATAACCTTTATTTGATAACAAGGAAACTGATATGATATTACACGTTAAGCTGGGTACAAAATAACAGTTTTGTAAAACCAAAATGTGTCCACTCGTCAATCCTAGGTGATAATCCCCGACGGACGCAGCTCCCACGCTAGCTCCGTTAGCAACCCTGAGGATCATATCACCTTCCTTCAGCACTCTACGGTTTCTCAGTGCCTGCAATGAAATGCAAATATGAGATCCTGATCCGGTATCCAATACCCAGGAAGTAGAGTTGATCGACAGACAATTCTCAATTACAAACACACCTGAAGTCGAAGCCACAGCTTGCTTCGGTTCCTGGTTCTTGGCGTTCCACGCCTTGCAATCCTTCTTCCAGTGCCCTTTCCTGTGACAATGGAAGCACTCATCCTGACCAACTATCGGTACTGCTTTCTTTTTCTTTCCCTTCCCTCCCACCTTACTAACACCTCCTCTAGGTCTGGGTGCGGCCTTCTTCTTCCTTCCTTTGGCCCTAGCCTTGGACCCGGAAGAAGATGAACCGCCAACAAACATAGCGGGTGTTTCCCTTGCCTTCTGCAAGGTGCCTTCCGCACTCCTTAACATGTTCAGGAGTTCCGCAAGTTCAACTTCTTTTCCTTGAAGATTGAAGTTGAGGATAAACTGGGCGTAGGTGGGAGGAAGGGACTGGAGAACAAGGTCTGTATAGAGCTCATTATCCAAAGTCGTCCCAAGGTCTGCGAGCTCTTCTATATAGCCAATCATCTGTAGGACATGTTCACCTACCGATGATCCGACAGCCAACCTCGCTCGAAACAATTTCTTAGAGGTCTCGTATCTTGCTATACGAGATTGCTCTCCATAAAGTTCCTTTGTATGGAGAAATATGCCATCAAGGGACATATCCTCGTGCCTCCTCTGATGTTCATTGTTCATCGAGGCAAGCACGATGCACTTGGCTCTCGCGCAATCTAAATCCCAGGTTTTGCGGATTTCCTTATCCGCATTACTGGATTTGGGACCAGGGACAGCAGGTGCCGTAGCGGTGAGGACGTACCCCAGTTTGTCATAGGTCAAAGCCATCTTGACATTCCGCAGCCAATCTTTATAGTTTGGCCCCGTCAGTATATTTTTCTCTAAAAGTAACTTAAGTCCAGTCATTTTCAGGGTCGCTGCAATTAGGAGAGAGAGAAGAAAACTCTTTAGCATGATGCTCTTGCAAGTTTAGAGTGGTTTTTAGTTTTATCTAAACTGGATGGCTCCCACTGTTTTTCGAATCCTTCCTCAAACCATAAAAGAAGAATTAGCCAAGACTATTCTCACCGTACAATACTTGCTTAACCGTTCAGTCAGGCCGGTGTCGATACTTCGAGGGAGGTTTTCCAACGCTTTCGCGAAGTTTCTTAATTAAATAACCTCTTTTCTCTGGGGGCGTAACCCCGCTGACACTTTTCTGGACACCTACTAGGTTTATAGCATTGATCGTTAAGTGACGAATATCCTGATAAGTAGCACATACTAACAGTAGGATCGGGATCCAAATATCATCGTATGATAATGTTGAAGGAATCCTACCAACATTCATCAAACTCCAAATGGTATGCATCTCTTTGCAAATTTCAGTTTCTTTAGAAATTCCCGATATAAGTTTTTGCCCCATGCTCTTATGACCTTGACGTATGCCAACAAATCATAAGTCACATGTCAAGTTCTGCCCATCATTATCTTGTTAATTTGAACCCACCCGTATATACCCTTGACGTATGCCAACAAGGTAATGCGACTGTCCCAAACCAACACATCTATCTATGCAACAAATGAATACCTCAGCAGCTACCAAACACTATGCCTTGACGTATGCCAACAAGCATAGCTTGAATACTACTGACCATCCATAAGAAATGACGGAGGGCTACGACTGGTTTTGGCGAAACCGTGAACGTAGTGAACTTGATATAACCGAAGGAACCTGATAGCTTTTAAAAGGAGTGGTTAAGGCTCCGCATTTAAAAATATCTGTTTTAAAAATAACCGAGTGGTTTCTTTTAAATTGTTCCAACGATTTAAACTTTGGTTTGTTTTACTTTGCATTATAGATAATGCGTCCCATCATTAACCTATCATTGCAGAAAACAACGAAAATACAACGTCCTCTTATGCCATCCGCATTCGCCACGGGGTCCCGTCATCACCCGTTAGGTTACTTAACTAACGACAGAGCGGGGGCTGGGCTAGCGCGGGTGTAAAACATAAGTGGCGTCTAAATAGCTATCATAAATATAGATATTTTACATTCGTCTGACGCAATGATATTCATTCCAGAACACAGATAAACAATATTGGATTTGCAAGCAATCTGTATTTCTTTTGAGCCTGCAAGAAAAGACAGATTACACAGTTGTGATGAATAGCCGTTACCCCACCCTCGACCCCTACGGGTACGGCAAACTACCCACCCGGCAGTCTGTGTACCCCACCTTGGGTCAGTCCTAGGAGCAAAAACAGTAAAATGAAATAATACAACGGTGGCTACGACCGCAACCTGGAAGTGCCCCGTAAAAATAATATTACAACAAATTACATTTACAACAAATGAATTAAACAATAACCCATTGCTAACCCCGGCTATACACCACAACAGTCCAATACAGTTTATATGCACAAACAGATATAACCATTCCAGAAATGTGCAACCCCCTTCCAACCGACATACTAGCAGTTGGGGGAGGTTTACGAACACATTAAACAATCACAGATATAATCCAATATGCAAATACTGTACAATTTCGATCGACTAAACAACATCAATATTGCTCCAAAATCTGCTCTGTTAAACAGTAACCTGAGCAATAATTAAACATCCCAGAAAACCCCAAACACCAGAGAGGACCCACCCATGAAAGATGAGCCCATGACTCGGCAACTAGGCCGCGGAAGCGCGGCGGATCGGTGCGATCCGCCGCCTTTCCGCGGCGCTTTAGTCGAATCATTGGCTCAAATTTCGTGGGTGTTCTCCTGGACTCATTTCATGCTTTCTGAACACACCTGAAAAATTTTCTGACATCGTTTTAAATTCGACAGAAACTTATAATATTTAGGGTTTTCCGGCTTTGATTTTTCGTTCGAAATTCGTACAAATTTGCAATTAAGTTATTTATTGTTTAGCGGGGCTCTGATACCACTGTAAGTCGATGTAGTACACCCCAGTACTTATGGGGAGGCGGAATTTTCAAAAACGATCAAGTTTAAAGAACGAACATCGACTAACCGCTTGAATCGAAGCTAAACAAATAATAACCGAACACATAGCTATACTAAACTATAGTGTTAAGGGATTATACCTAATGAAAACGGTCCTTCGTCTTTGTGTCCTCCTTCGTTCTCCTCGACCTTCTCTAGGTAGTAGACGATCCACCCGAGAGCAAGACACCAAGCTATACCTCTAACTTGAGGTAACTAATCAACTTTGATTGCTAATCAAAGATGAAAGGATGATATAGAGTGAAGGTAATGGATGCTTAAGTCTAACTAAACCTTTGATCTCAACACATGAGGATTAAGGATTAGTATCTTGAAGATGAGAGCTTGAGGAGAGAGAATATGAGATAAGATAATGAGAGAAGAGAGAGAGTGTATCATAATATATTATGAAGCATTCTTATTTAAGAATAATGAATAAAAGAAATGAATAAGCATGCTTCATAAAATATCTAGTGGTGATTCATTAGCATGAGTCATTAAGCAATAAATGTGCATTAATGAAATGAATGAATCACCACCATGACTCACAACCTCATCCAAAGTAACCTCCTTAGTCACATCTTCTAGAAGCTTCTCGTATAATTACGAGAACACCCCTCCAATCCGCAAAAATACGGAAAAACTTTAGACTGTAAAAATCCAATAACCGGATACCAGTAACTGGCTTAAACCAAAGCCGACTGGTAAAAACTGTCCGAAAGTCGTACGCGCGTAAACGCACGTATGCGTCCGAACCCTTTGTCGCAAAACCATGCAACCTCTATATCGTTTCGCCTGGAGTAGGAAACTCTCTGTGTGGGACTCTAGAGACTCGACTACTACGCTGGCAGTGGGTTTAACCACAGACCGCAAGCGGTACTAGCTATACGTAACGGTCCCCAGGTAGTTGTCGATAAGAAGGCCGATGAGAAAACCCATCCGAACTCCTACTGAGTCTGATGTGACAATCTCCATACAGTCCGGTCCGTTCGTCCAAGACTATCGCATATCGGGCCTAGGGGGGCGGCAAGCGTCAGTCCCCTAATAGCGGTATAAGTCGTGTCGGAGGGAAGCCCATTACACCCTGAGAAACTACTGGAACCTACCAGCAAATCTCGCTTGCCCTGGCCAGGGACTTTGCGTAATGGCTCTCTGACACAGCACGATATCTACTCCCAATACCGGGAGGGACGAATCCTGTCTAACCGCCACTGCCTCCAAGTGCTCGGGACTGCACCCAACTGCTACCTGTTTGCACGACTCCTTTGAGCCGTGGTAGGGTAGCAATCTAAGAACAGTGGGACACACTCGAGGCGAAGTAGCAGTGTCAAGTCTGCGGACTACGCTGTACTCATGTCACCTGGGAACTGTTCACTGACGACTGGTATCAAACCAACCAACAGTTCCATGTGAGTCCTGTCCGGTGTACCCGTAACCTAACGAACACCTGTATACTATCTCCAGTACGACGTACTGACGGCTGTGGGACAGACCATCTCCCCAACTGGGATGAGAAGCGTACACACCAGTCTACTCCGGAGTATCGATGCTCTGTCTCGATAATCCAACGACCAGGGACCTGAATAAGGATGTGCTTGTAGACTACCCAGCCCCCACTAGCGTGACTGCCATCACAACGCTGGTAGACAAGCAAGATCCTAAGAGCTCTATCAATACGTACACTCACATATTAAGATAGAAAAACCAAGTAGCATACTACCATGTTTAGCAAGACTGTTATATACACGTGAATATCCCAAGCTTCCATTAAGTAATATACAAGCTAGTATGATACAGTAATGGCCTTCTAGGGCATAAACACTAACAAAATAGAGTGAGGGTTATGGTTTAATTTGTCTAACTAATCCTTGTACTCAACACATGAGAGGGAAGGATTAGGGTTTGAAGAGGGAGAGCTTGAGGAGAGAGAAGGTGAGAATAATAATGAAGTGAGAATAATGAGTTATCATAATATATATCAAGCATTTCTTTTAATCAAGAAAAGAAAGGATAATGTTTTACAACCATGCTTGATAAATATCTAATGGTGATTCACATCCATGAGTCATGAAGAAATAATGACATGGATGAATCATCCATATGACTCACTAATCACATTCGTTGTATATGCTACCTAAACCCCCTTAGTCACCACCTTCTAGAAGCTTCTCGCGCAATTACGAGAACGCTCATCCTTTCCGCAAAAATACAGAAAAACTTTAGACTGTATAAATCCAATAACCGGATATCAGTCACTAGCTTAAACCAAAGCCGACTGGTAAAAACTGTCCGAAAGTCGTACGTGCGTAAACACACGTATGCGTCCGAACCCTTGTCGTAAAACCATACGACCTCTATATCGTTTCGTCTGGAGTAGGGAAACTCTCTGTGTGGGAAACTAGAGACTCGACTACTACGCTGGCAGTGGGTTTAACCACAAACTGAAAGCGGCACTAGCTGTACGTAACGGTCCCCAGGTAGATGTCGATAAGAAGGCCGATGAGGAAACCCATCCGAACTCCTACTAAGTCTGATGTGACAATCTCCATACAGTCTGGTCCGTTCATCTAAGACTATCGCATATCGGGCCTAGGGGGGCGGCAAGCGTCAGTCCCCTAAAAGCGGTATAAGTCGTGTCGGAGCGAAGCCCATTACACCCTGAGAAACTACTGGAACCTACTAGCAAATCTCGGTTGCCCTGGCCAGGGACTTTGCGTAATGGCTCTCTGACACAGCGCGATATCAACCCCCAATACCGGGAGAGAAGAATCCTGTCTAACCGCCACTGACTCCAAGTGCTTGGGACTGCACCCAACTGCTACCTGTTTGCACGACTCCTTTGAGCCGTGGTAGGGTAGCAATCTAAGAACAGTGGGACACACTTGAGGCGAAGTAGCAGTGTCAAGTCTGCGGACTATGCTGTACTCATGTCACCTAGGAACTGTTCACCGACGACTGGTATAAAACCAACCAACAGTTCCCTGTGAGTCCTGTCCGGTGTACTCGTAACCTAACGAGCACCTGCATACTATCTCCAGTACGACGTACTGACGGCTGTGGGACAGACCATCTCCCCAACTGGGATGAGAAGCGTACACACTAGTCTACTACGGAGTATCGATGCCCTGTCTCGACAATCCAACGACTAGGGACCTAAATAAGGATGTGCTTATAGACTACCCAGCCCCCACTAGTGTGACTGCCATCACAACGCTGGTAGTCAAGCAAGATCCTAAGAGCTCTATCAATACGTATACTCACATATTAAGATAGAAAAGCCAAGTAGAATACTACCATGTTTAGCAAGACTGTTATATACATGTGAATATCCCAAGCTTCCATTAAGTAATATACAAACTAGTATGATACAATAATGGCCCTTAGGGCATATACACTAACATTCTCCCACTTGCACTAGGGCCATGTACTGGCATATCGAAGACCGATGATCTCGAGTAGCCTCTCGAACTGAATCTGAGGTAGGGCCTTCGTGAATGGATCAACAATGTTCTCTTCAGAAGCAACTCCCCGAACCTCGATCTCCTGACGATCAATGATCTCCCTGATCAGGTGATACCGCTATAGCTCCGTTGTTATCGCAATACAGAGGTATTGGATCAACTATGGTAGGAACCACCTGAATTTCTGTTAGGAACTTCTTCAACCAGACTGCTTCTTTTGCGGCATCGCAAGCAGCTATATACTCCGCTTCCATCGTCGAGTCAGCAACGGTGTCCTGCTTGGAGCTCTTCCAGCATACCGCCCCTCCATTGAGGGTAAAGACATAACCCGACATGGACTTCAAATCGTCCTTATCACTCTGGAAGCCGGAATCAGCAAAGGCCTCCAACCTGAGGTCTTTTCCGCCGTAAACCAAGAACATCTCCTTAGTCCTTCTCAGGTACTTGAGAATGTTCTTTACTGCTATCCAGTGCTTCTCCCCTGGGTCTGACTGATACCGGCTTACCACGCTCAGTGCGTAAGCTACATCTGGTCTGGTGCACAACATCGCATACATTATAGAGCCTACCGCAGAAGCGTAGGGTATAATAGACATGCGTTCCCTTTCCAAATCAGTCTTGGGAGACATCTCTTTAGAGAGGGTGATTCCGTGACAAGCCAGTAGATTACCGCGCTTAGAATCTTCCATACTGAATCTTTTCAGTACAGTGTCGATATACCTGGACTACGAAAGTCCCAACATCCTCTTGGATCTATCATGATAGATCCGGATCCCCAGAATGTAAGAGGCATCACCCAGGTCTTTCATGGAGAACCTGTGTGACAAGAATCATTTGACAGATTGTAGCATAGGAATGTCATTTCCGATCAATAGAATGTCATCCACGTACAAGACGAGGAATACGACACTTCTGGCTACAACTTTACTATATATGCACGGTTCATCTGGATTTTTGATAAAGTCATATTCTTTGACTGTCTCATCAAAACAGATGTTCCAACTCCGCGATGCCGGCTTTAGTCCATTAATGGACTTGAGCAGCTTGCATACTTTCCCGCTGCTCCCACTCTGATTGAAACCCTCTGGCTGATCCATATAGACGCACTCTTCTAAATTTCCATTCAGAAAAGCCGTCTTTACGTCCATCTGCCAGATTTCATAATCATGGAAGGCAGAAATAGCAAGAAGGACCCGAATGGATTTGAGCATAGCCACTGGAGAAAAAGTTTTGTCATAGTCCGAACCAGGTCTTTGACGAAAACCCTTTGCAACAAGTCTATCTTTATAGGTTTCCACCTGTCCATCTACACCAATCTTTTTCTTGAAGATCCATTTGCATCCTATGGGTTTTACCCCATCTGGAGCAAAGTCCAAAGTCCATACTTTGTTGGTGTACATGGACTCCATTTCGGTCCGCATTGCATCTAGCCATCGTACCGAGTCGCCGCTCTGGATGGCCTGCTGGAAGTCAGCAGGTTCATCATCATCTATGATGGAATCCTCTCTATCCCCATCTATGAGAAAACCGTAGTATCTCTCAGGCGGATGAGACGGCCTACTACTCCTGCGGAGGGGTGCGGGAATGTCCTGTTCTTCTTGAACTTCTGGTTCTACCAAACTTTCACTATTAGTTTGTGGTTCTGGAATTTCTTCTAGTTCTATTTCGCTCCCACTTAGTTCCTTTTCTAAAAACTGATGTTCCAGAAAATGGGCATTACGAGAAACAAAAACATTTTGTTCCTCTGCGTAATAGAAATAATATCCCTTGGAGTTCTTTGGATATCCCACAAACTTACATTTTACTGATCGTGCCTCGAGCTTGTCAACATGCTGCTTTTTAACAAAAGCTGGACATCCCCAAATCTTTATATGCTGAAGATGGGGTTTCTTCCCAGTCCACATCTGATATGGAGTGGTAGGCACAGTCTTGGTAGGAGCCCTGTTCAGATGATATGCTGCTGATTCTAGCGCATAACCCCAAAAAGATCGCGATAACTCATCATTACTCATCATGGATCGTACCATATCCAATAGGGTTCGATTCCGTCTCTCCGATACACCGTTATGCTGTGGAGTGTATGGAGAAGTAAGCTGAGAGAGAATTCCTTTCTCTTTTAGGTAACCTAGGAACTCGGCACTCAAGTATTCACCACATCGATCAGATCTAAGTGTCTTGATACTTTTTCCGGTTTGGTTTTCTACTTCATTCTTATACTCATGGAATTTATCAAAAGCTTCGGATTTATGTTTCATTAGATAAATGAATCCGTATCTTGAGTAATCATCCGTGAAAGTAATGAAATATGAAAAACCACCTCTTGCATGTGTAGACATTGGACCACATACATCGCTGTGTATGAGTCCTAAGAGCTCGCTCGCTCTTACTCCTTGTCCAGTAAATGGAGTCTTTGTCATCTTTCCTTTGAGACAAGATTAACAAGTGTCATAAGTTTGATATTCGAATGAGTCCAAATATCCTTCTCTATGCAACTTAGTGAACATTCTCTCATTGATGTGACCCAGTCTACAATGCCATAAGAAAGCTTTATTTAAATCTGGAGACTTTCTTTTTAGTGTGTTCTGGACATTGAAAATTTGGAGTTGGTTTCAAACATATATATCATTATTTAGTGTACCGGACCCAATCAAACCATGATTACGGTGGATGTTAACAACATCTCTTACAAACGTGAAATCATAACCTTTATTTGATAACAAGGAAACTGATATGATATTACACGTTAAGCTTGGCACAAAAAAACAGTTATGTAAAACCAAAATGTGTCCACTCGTCAATCCTAGGTGATAATCCCCGACGGACGCAGCTCCCACGCTAGCTCCATTAGCAACCTTTAGGGTGGGGTCATATCACCTTCCTTCAGCACTCTACGGTTTCTCAATGCCTTCAATGAATTGCAAATATGAGATCCTGATCCGGTATCCAATACCCAGGAAGTAGAGTTGATCGACAGACAATTCTCAATTACAAACACACCTGAAGTCGAAGCCACAGCTTGCTTCGGTTCCTGGTTCTTGGCGTTCCACGCCTTGCAATCCTTCTTCCAGTGCCCTTTCCTGTGACAATGGAAGCACTCATCCTGGCAAACTACCAGTACCGCAAACTTTTTTTTCCCTTCCCTCCCACCTTACTTACACCTCCTCTAGGTCTGGGGACGGCCTTCTTCTCCTTCCTTTGGCCCTAGCCTTGGACCCGGAAGAAGATGCACCGCCAACAAACATAGCGGGTGTTTCCCTTGCCTTCTGCAAGGTGCCCTCTGCACTCCTTAACATGTTCAGGAGTTCCGGAAGTTCAACTTCTTTTCTTTGAATGTTGAAGTTCAGGATAAACTGGGCGTAGGTGGAAGGAAGGGACTGGAGAATAAGGTCTGTATAGAGCTCATTATCCAAAGTCGTCCCAAGGTCTGCGATCTCTTCTATATAGCCGATCATCTTTAGGACATGTTCTCCTACCGATGACCCGACAGCCAACCTCGCTCGAAACAAGTTCTTAGAGGTCTCGTATCTTGCTATACGAGATTGCTCTCCATAAAGTTCCTTTGTATGGAGAAATTTGGCATCTAGTTCCATATCCTCATGCCTCCTCTGATGTTCATTGTTCATCGAGGCAAGCACGATGCACTTGGCTTTCGCGCAATCGAAATCCCAGGTTTTGCGGATTTCCTTATCCGCATTACTGGATTTAGGACCAGGGACAGCAGGTGCCTTAGTGGTGAGGACGTACCCCAATTTTTCATAGGTCAAAGCCATTTTGACATTCCGCAGCCAATCTTTATAGTTTGGCCCTGTCAGTATATTTTTCTCTAAAAGTAACTTAAGTCCAGTCATTTTCAGGGTCGCTGCAATTAGGAGAGAAAGAAGAAAACTCTATAGCATGATGCTCTTGCAAGTTTAGTGTGGTTTTTAGTTTATCTAAACTGAATGACTCCCACTGTTTCTCGAATCCTTCCTCAAACCATAAAAGAAGAATTAGCCAGGACTATTCTCACTGTACAATTCTTGCTTAACCGTTCAGCCAGCCTAGTGTCGATACTTCGAGGGAGGTTTTCCAATGCTTTCGCAAAGTTCTTTAATTAAAGAACCTCTTTTCTCTGGGGGCGTAACTACGCTGACACTTTTCTTGACACCTAATTTGTTTATAGCATTGATCGTTAAGTGACGAATATCCTGATAAGTAGCATATACTCACAGTAGGATCGGGATCCAAATATCATCGTATGATAATGTTGAAGGAATGCTACCAACATTCATAAAACTCCAAATGGTATGCAACTCTTTGCAAATTTCAGTTTCTTTAGAAATTCCCGATATAAGTTTTTGCCCCATGCTCTTATGACCTTGGCTTTGGTCAAAATGTCATAAGTCACATGTCAAGCTCTACCCGTCATTATCTTGTCAATTTGAACCCATCCGCATATACCCCTGACTTTGGTCAAATGATAATACGACTGTCCCAAACCAACTCATCTATCTTATGCAACAAATGAAAACCCAGCAGCTACCAAACACTATGCCTTGACTTTGGCCAAAATGCATAGCTTGAATACTACTGAATATCCAAATGAAATGACGGAGGGCTACGAATGGTTTTGGAGAAACCGTGAACGTAGTGAACTTGATATAACCGAAGGAACCTTATAGCTTTTAAAAGGAGTGGTTAAAGCTCCGCATTTAAAAATATCTGTTTTTAAAATTAACCGAGTGGTTTCTTTTAAATTGTTCCAACGATTAAACTTTTGGTTTATTTTCTTTGCATTATAAATAATGCGTCCCATCATTAACCTATCATTGCAGAAAACAACGAAAATACAATGTCCTTTTATGCCATCTGCATTCGCCACGGGGTCCCGTCATTACCCGTTAGGTTAGTTAACTAACGACAGAGCGGGGGCTGGGCTAGCGCGGGTGTAAAACATAAGTGACGTCTAAATAGCTATCATATATATAGATATTTTACATTCGTCTGACGCAATGATATTCATTCCAGATCATAGATGAACTTAATTGGATTTGCAAGCAATCCGTGTTTGTTTTGAGCCTGCAACAAAAGACGGATTACACAGTTGTGATGAATAGCCATTACCCCACCCAAGACCCCAACGGGTACGGCAAACTACCCACCCGGCAGTTTGTGCACCCCACCTTGGGTCTGTCCTAGGAGCAAAAAACAGTAAAATGAAATAATACAACGGTGGCTACAACCGCAACTTGGATGTGCCCCGCAAAATAATATTACAACAAATTACATTTACATCAAATTAATTAAATAATAACCCATCACATAACCCCGGCTATACATCACAACAGTCCAAAATAGTTCATAAGCACAAACAGATAAAATCCATTACAGAAATGTGCAACCCCCTGCCAACCGACAAACTAGCAGTTAGGGGAGGTTTACGAACACATTATACAAACACAGATATTATCCAACAAGCAAATACTGTAGCAAATACTGTGTAATTTCGATCGATTAAACACTTTTAATTTTGCTCCAATACTTCTCTGTAAATATGAAACCTGAGCAAAAATTAAAAAATTCCAGAAAATACCAAATATCCCAGAGATCCAACACAGGAAAATTGGGTTCCTGAATCTCCAACTCGGCGGCGGAATCGCGGCGGATCGGTGGGATCCGCCGCGGTTACGCGGCGCTTTAGGCGATTCAGGGGCCCAATTTTCTTGGGTGTTCTTCTACTGTCTTTTCAAGCTTTCTGAATATCCCTGAAAAATTTTTGGACTTCATTTAAAATTCGACAGAAACTAATGATTTCGGGTTTTTCTGGTTTCGTTTTTTCCGTTCGAAATTCATACAAATTTGCAAGTAAGTTATTTATTGTTTAGCGAGGCTCTGATACCACTGTAAGTCGATGTACAACACCCCACGACTTGCGGGGAGGCGGAAATTTGAAAAACGATCTTGTTTTTATGCTAAACATCGACTAACCGCATGAATCGAAGCTAAACGATAACTAACATCAAACATAGAAGTTCTATACTACTATGTTTAGGGATTATACCTAACGAATCGTGTCCTTCGTCTTTGCAAACTCCACCTCCTCCTCGGCCTTCTCGAAGTAGTAGACGATCCACCCTAGAGCTTTACTCCAAGCTTAGCCTCTAAACTTGAGGCAACTAAACTTCTTTAAGTGCTAATCAAAGAAGCTAGGTGAAATAGAGTGAGGGTTATGGTTTAATTAGTCTAACTAATCCTTGTACTCAACACATGAGAGGGGAGGATTAGGGTTTGAAGAGGGAGAGCTTGAGGAGAGAGAAGGTGAGAATAATAATGAAGTGAGAATAATGAGTTATCATAATATTTATCAAGCATTTCTTTTAATCAAGAAAAGTAAGGGTAATGTTTTACAACCATGCTTGATAAATATCTAATGGTGATTCACATCCATGAGTCATGAAGAAATAATGACATGGATGAATTACGAGAACGCCCCTCCTTTCCGCAAAAATAAGGAAAAACATTAGACTGTATAAATCCAATAAGCGGTTACCAGTCACTGGCTTAAACCAAACCCGACTGGTAAAAACTGTCCGAAAGACGTGCGTGCGTAAACACACGTATGCGTCCGAACCCTTATCGTAAAACCATACGACCTCTATATCGTTTCGCCTGGAGTAGGGAAACTCTCTGTGTGGGACTCTAGAGACTCGACTACTACGCTGGCAGTAGGTTTAACCACAGACCGCAAGCGGCACTAGCTGTACGTAACGGTCCCCCGGTAGATGTCGATAAGAAGGCCGATGAGGAAACCCATCCGAACTACAACTGAGTCTGATGTGACAATCTCCATACAGTCTGGTCCGTTCGTCTAAGACTATCGCATATCGGGCCTAGGGGGGCGGCAAGCGTCTGTCCCCTAAAAGCGGTATAAGTCGTTTCGGAGCGAAGCCCATTACACCTTGAGAAACTACTGGAACCTACTAGCAAATCTCGCTTGCCCTGGCCAGGGACTTTGCGTAATGGCTCTCTGACACAGCGCGATATCAACCCCCAATACCGGGAGAGACGAATCCTGTCTAACCGCCGCTGCCTCCAAGTGCTCGGGACTGCACCCAACTGCTACCTGTTTGTACGACTCCTTTGAGCCATGGTAGGGTAGCAATCTAAGAACAGTGGGACACACTCGAGGCGAAGTAGCAGTGTCAAGTCTGCGGACTATGCTGTACTCATGTCACCTGGGAACTGTTCACTGACGACTGGTATAAAACCAACCAACAGTTCCCTGTGAGTCCTGTCCGGTGTACTCGTAACCTAACGAGCACCTGCATACTATCTTCAGTACGACGTACTGACGGCTGTGGGACAGACCATCTCCCCAACTTGGATGAGAAGCGTACACACTAGTCTACTCCGGAGTATCGATGCCCTGTCTCGATAATCCAACGACTAGGGACCTGAATAAGGATGTGCTTGTAGACAACCCAGCCTCCACTAGTGTGACTGCCATCACAATGCTGGTAGTCAAGAAAGATCCTAAGAGCTCTATCAATACGTAAACTCACATATTAAGATAGAAAAACCAAGTAGCATACTACCATGTTTAGCAAGACTGTTATATACATGTGAATATCCCAAGCTTCCATTATGTAATATACAAACTAGTATGATACAATAATGGCCCCTAGGGCATATACACTAACAATTGGATCAATAATAGTAGGAACTTCTCCTAGCTCTGAGATGAACTTCTTCATCCAGATGGCTTCCTTGGCAACATCATTTGCAGTAATACACTCAGCTTCCATGATGGAGTCTGCAACTGTATCCTGTTTGGAACTCTTCCAACTTACCGCCCATCCATTGAGGGTAAATACAAACTCTGAGATAGATTTGCTGTCATCCTTATCATTATGGAAGCTTGAATCGGTAAAGGCTTCCATTTGGAGATCCCCGTTACCATACACCAAGAACATTTTTTTAGTCCTTCGCAAGTACTTAAGAATGTTCTTCACAGTTGTCCAGTGATTCTCCCCTGGGTTGGATTGATACCTGCTTACTACACCCAGTGAATAAGCTACATCAGGGCGTGTACATAACATCGCATACATTATAGATCCTACGGCTGAAGCGTAGGGTATAACGCTCATGCGAGCTTTCTCTTCATCAGTCTTTGGGCAAATGTCCTTGGAGAGAGTGACTCTATGAAAAGCGGGTAAGGCACCCCGCTTGGAGTCTTCCATACTAAACCTCTTTAGGATGGTGTTAATGTATCTGGTTTGGGACAATCCCAACAAACTTTTAGATCTATCCCTATAGATCTTCATGCCTAATATGTACGAGGCATCACCCAGGTCCTTCATGGAGAACCTTTGTGATAAGAACAGTTTGACCGATTGTAGCATAGGAACATCGTTTCCTATCAGAAGATTGTCATCCACGTACAATACGAGGAATGTGACAGTACTCCCTAAAATCTTCTTATAAACACAAGTTTCATCTGTATTTTTGACGAAATCAAACTCTTTGATAACATCATCAAAACAGATGTTCTAACTCCGTGATGCCTGCTTTAATCCATAAATGGATTTAAGCAACCTACATACTTTCCCGCTGCTCCCACTATCGATGAAGCCCTCTGGCTGATACATATAAACGCATTCTTCTAAATCACCATTTAGAAAAGCAGTTTTAACGCCCATCTGCCATATTTCATAGTCGTAGTGAGCAGCAATAGCAAGTAGGATCCGAATGGATTTAAGCATGGCTATAGGAGAAAAGGTTTCGTCATAGTCCAGCCCTGGTCTTTGACAAAATCCTTTCGCTACAAGCCTTGCCTTATAGGGCTGCACTTGCCCATCTATACTGATCTATCACTTAAAGATCCATTTGCACCCTAAGGGTTTTACCCCAGAGGGTATAACATCCAAATTCCATACTTTGTTGGTGTACATAGACTCCATTTCGAATCTCATGGCATCAAGCCACTTCTCAGAGTCAGCACTCATGATAGATTGCTGAAAACTGGTAGGGCCATCATCATTCCTGATGCAGTCTTCTCCATCACCATCAATGTGAAAACCGTAGTATCTCTCCGGTGGGCGAGAAGTCCTACCAGATCTACGGAGTGGCTGGGGTTCATAAGTTTCTGTTGCAACATCAGGTTCAACTAAGTCATCATTTGTAACTTGTGTCTCTAGAACCTCTTCTAGATCTACCACATTGCCATAATGTCACGGCCCAAATCTGGCACGTGACCGGCACTTAAATCACATGACATCTAAAAACTTCGATGCGGTCCAAGTAAACCGAAACTCGGAATCTAAACCCTTTTTTTAAAATATTGGAGGTGAGGTTTAAAATAGTCATCAGATGGGATCAGTTTTAAAATAAACATTTATGTTCAACTAAGTATGTTTGAAAAGCATTTATGACGTTTTGAAATTCGACAGCACCTCCTTCATAATTTTGTATAAAACCTCATACAACATAATAATATAAATAGCATCCCAACGGGAGCTAGCTTCCACGCCCAAACGGCGGAGCAACCAAGCAAACAATATACGACGTACAATGGAGAAGAAAAGAAAAGCCAAACAAAATCAACTATATAAAAAGGTCGACTCCAATGAGTACGACGCCCACAAACACACAATTCTAAGTCTCACTTCTAAGTCCACAATATACCCTTTCTAAATTGTTGGAGTTTTACTAGATACAAAAAGATAAGAATATACAAATGTGAGTACGATGCAACAGTAACCCATATACCAAAGCAATCACCGAAAGGAATGTGTGCCCCAAGCCGCTGATAATCCAAGCAGTAACACCTGCAAGAACCTGTGGCACAACGGGGGTGAGTTGCTAACTCGGTGAATAAAAGTACATCACAAGGTAGAAATCGAATGCACAACGATACCTAGGTCATAAGTATAGTACTATCATATCATGTACTAATATAATATATGATATGTGTACGTATTGTAAATGCAACACTATCTATCATGCAATCCCAAAGTAGAAAATATCATATAAATGACCTGTATCAAGGTAAAAGCCCATAAGTAGCAAAAAATATATATGTAAAACCTCGTCTTTAAAATAGCCGCGGAATACATATATCACGGCGTAAGAGCAGACGTGATATTATGAAATATAATGGGTATCTTATTTAAGATCTACGTCCTGCTGTTTTAATGAATAGTGTTAAAAGGTTTACAATTTAAAAGATTTCAATGTCATACTAGACATGTAAAATAATGAGACTATAGATCGATTTTTGAATTCCTCTTTGTATGCAACTACTCGTAAAAATGTATTCAGGTACTGTCCCCCGGATCAGTCCTGGTTGGCTAGAACAACTATAAAATAACTAGGTACCTCATGATAGCAACGTATCAATATATATGGATGTCCAGCATCGACATCCAAAATCAGAAACTCCTCGTGTCCATCACAGACACGCAAATCCTCAAATCTCTCATGTCCATAACCGACACGCAAATGCAAATACCGTCGACATCATCTCAACAGATGATGCCACCCGATATCCCTGGTCCCAGTCGGTATCCCCTGGATATCTGCCATGCCCAATCGAACCGCGGTCAGTATCCCCTGGATATCTTCCGTGCTCATCTCTATCTCTGGTATCGAGTACCCTTGATAGGATCCCCGTCTCAAATGCGGCTATCCTGCCCCTCGGTCTCAACCGGGTCCACCATGTATCCGACTGTATATCCCTCCCAACTCAGTCTGGATAACTTTCATGACCCGAAGTTCGACCCGTGACCGACACTTAATCACGTAACGTCTTCAGGCGTTACGCGATGAAGTAAGCCGAAACCCAGAAATCAAAACCATTAAAAGTAGTGAGTGTGGAAAACATTTGTTTAAACATTTGGAAAACCTTAAGTAGTTTAGTGACTTTCTTTAAAGCTCAAGTTATTATCTTGAAAATTTTGACAGCATTTCCTTTGTAAAAACTAACCCAAAATCGGGTGCAAGACAAGATATGAGTAAAATGATATATACAAAAAAAATAAAGCATCCCAAACGTGAGCAATCATGCCCAATGGCGGAAACAATCACCACCAGAGTACTATACGATGTCGTAGCGAAGAAATGAGCAATAAGTGAAAAACATCACAATAATAAAAACTGCATAAGTATAGTCGGCTCACACGAGCTCGACACCAGAATACAAATAATATACATCATCGTCCTCACACCGGTTTCTAAGTCAATACAAGAAATAGTAGATAGAGAGTGTTAGATACAAAAGCGTGTACAAATGAAAAATAACCGGATACCACAAAACCTACCTAGCAGCAAACAGCTCACGCACCATCTGTCGTGGTATCCGTAACCAAAAAGATATAAGAAAGCAGCCTGCCGCTACTACTCTGAGGGGTAACCTGCAAACATTGTGGCACAACGTGGGTGAGTTGCCAACTCGTGAATAGTAGATAACATAAAAAGGTAATCGCGAGCATGCACGTACTGCGATACTCTAACATATGCCAGCGGATAACAACTATTTGCGATGAGCAGGATGTGCAATAATCATGCATAAGTAATCTATCTGGTAATACGACTACAGGATGAGATGCATAATAATGAATGCTGACCATGGGATAAAATAACATCTATACGGAATGTCAACGTGGAAAAAATAACTAGTGTCCCTCAATGCACCCAAATCCAAATAAACTCAGGCGCCGTCACCCTCATCGGCCCTCAAATCCTGTAAATCTCTGAGAATCGTGAGTGCCCAACTTCGACACTCGAAAATATCACGAAATAATCGTGTCCAGCATCGACACGCAAATCCTCATATATCGGGCTCCGTCAGTCCGGATCGGCCCACGGGCTCCGTCTGCGGAATCGGCCATTGGCCCCGGCAGTACGGGTAATCTTATATCCATCTATCGACTCTGGTCAGTATCCTCCGGATAGCTGCCAGGTCCAACCAATCACCGGTAGGTAGTAGTCCCACTGCCAGGCTCATCGCCTACTGCACGACAGATCCGTTCTCGCCCTGGGGTACCATACCGGGTCCACCATGTACCCACAATCGGCCTCATCCAGCTCCTCTATTCGGGTTCACAAGTCACACGTCTCAGAACCGAGAAAACGCATGGTGGACGCACTGAAATATCAGATCAAGAGAAACCGGGTTTTCAAAACAGTGCATATTTCCTTAAAATAACCCCACGGTTCTTAAATCCAGAAATCACATGAAATCCAAAGCCAATGCGTAAGTAGGGATATGCAAATGAGTATATGCATAAGTAACGTAATCATGTCGAATTATATATGAGGTGAGCTACAATATATTGTTTATGGCAATCTATAGTGTGAGTGTCATGGCAATTACTAACGGTGTGTGTGTAACATGCAGATTAGTGCTCGTGCAACATGAACCGTTAGTAACAGTGCGGTGTTCTAAGTTCTTATATGGCCGGGAATATAGTATGCAACAATAGTATCCATGAACAGTCAATGTATGTAAATGCAATATGCTGCTACATTGTCCTATCAGTCCTGACGCATAACGCCATACGGGTGATTTCCCCGTAGATGTTAAATCTACTCACAGTGGTCTCGTGCTAAGTGTAGCGGACGACTTGTTCCCCTTCTTCACGGCGTCCGTCGTACTCGCTTGCGAACCTAGAATTTCATAAAATAATACATATAAGCTAAAATCGACAAAAACGCGACATTAAAGCCAAACGAGAAACCCGCGTCGCGAATCAAATGTGTGTGTGTCCAATACGCTAAAACGTGTGATTACGCGCCTGAAGCTACCCCGACACGTCGCGATACGCAGGAAATCACCAAACCCACACACGTATTACATGTGCCGCTAAAGTTAAAAGAGTAGGAAATAGGGTAATTGGTTCCAGATTTTGCTACAGATAGAATTTTAAAAAGTTGCATATACCATAGGTCTTAAAAATATAGCAGACACCCACACAGCAAACCCCAACACCCAGGTCCCCTATCTGGCCGCAATTTATGGCCAGAAAGAATATTCCGACGGCCCACCTAGGGAGTTGTGCTCCCGTGCTTCGTGTGTGTTCTCTAAATCTAGTGTACATGCTCTAGTAAATACAATTTTTGCCCGAAGCAAACGGGTTACAAGCAGATCACAACAGTTAAAAAGCTAATTTAACACTAAATCAATACATTAAGGTGTTTTAGTGCAACCTGAAACAAATCGCTGGGTTAAAACAACACTAACAACACCTAATTAAGTTAAACGAGCCATAAAAATGCTAACTTATCTCCAACTTCACTAATTTCCCTTCATTAGCACAAAAAATGCACAAAAATATGATTTTTAGCTAACTTAACTAAAAGTTAAGAACTAAGGTGATATGGGTGAGTTTAATACCTCCAGAAGATCCTAGGGAAACCTCACTTCCAGCCCATGCCTTCGAAGGCACTGATTTGCCACAAAAATCCACAAAAGAGCCATTTTCCAAGGTTTTTGATCAAGAAAAGGTGAGCTTTTGTGTAGGGTTTGTATTTGGATCAAAAGAGAAGAAAAAGAAGAAGAAAATGATGATGATGTCGTTGCTGCTGCTGCTATCTCTGCTGGAGAGCAGAAATGAGAGGGAGAGAGGGAAAAATGTGTGAGGAAAAGGTCAAAGGTCAAGCCCCAATTTCACCTAACCCACCATACCTCCCATTCCTTTGAATTTTATTTTAAAAAAAAAGAGGGTTTAACTTGGTTGACATTGGGATATTAGAACCATGCAAGAAGAAAAAGGGTTACATGCTAACATTTAACTTAAGTTACAAAAAAAGTGATAAATGGGCATGTTGTTACACTAATCATAGCTTTGGAAAAGTAATTAAGGAAAATTCTTATTAAGGTGAACACAAGCTAAATTATAATTATAAAAACCCATTTATATATAAAAACACATCTCATCACAATTAGAACAAGTTTTATTCTAGTTTAAAAAGGAAAATAAGATTTACGTTTTTCTTATGAAAAACACGCATCATTACCAACTAACGCGAAATTAACCTAAACGAATTTCAAAGCGTTACAATCTACCCCCCTTAAAGAAATTCGGTCCCCGAATTTAAAAAAATCTAGCTATGCATACCTTCAAAGAGATGGGGATATTAATTCCTCATCTCGCCCTCGGTCTCCCAAGTGACCTCCTCGCTGTTCGAGCGACGCCAAAGGACCTTGACGGACGGTATAACCTTCGATCTCAATTTCTTTACCTGTCGATCCAAGATGACCACCGGCTGCTCTACAAAAGAAAGGTCGCGCTCCAGCTGGATCGTCGGGTGCTGAATCTCATGCGAATGATCATGAAGATACTTGCAGAGCATCGAAACGTGAAATACTGGGTGAACATCTGGGAAACTGGGCGGAAGGGCTAACCGATACGCAACTGTACCAACACGCTCGAGGATCTCGAAGGGGCCCACGTATCTGGGACTAAGCTTCCCCTTCTTCCCAAATCTCATCACACCTTTCATTGGGGAGACCCTCAAGAAAACATGGTCGCCTATAGAAAACTCAAGTTTGCGCCGACGACGGTCCGCATAAGATCTCTACCTACTCTGGGCTGCACTCATCCTATCGCGAATTAACTGGATCTTCGCGGTCTTCTCCTCAACAATCTGCGGCCCTAAAATACTGCTCTCACTGAGCTCTGTCCAACAGGCAGGCGATCTGCATCTCCTCCCATAAAGAGCCTCAAATGGTTCTATGTGGATGGTCTCCTAGAAGCTATTGTTGTAGCATAACTCCACCAAGGGTAAATGATGATCCCAGCTACCTCTGAGATCTAAGACGCACACTCGGATCATGTCCTCGAGAGTCTGAATTGTCCGCTCTGACTGGCCGTCGGTCTGCGGATGAAACGCTGTGTTGATACTCAAGCGGGTGCCCAAAGCCTCCTGAAGCCTCTGCCATAGTCGGCTGGTAAACTGGGTGCCTCGGTCGGACACGATACATGTCGGGACTCCATGCAGTCGTTCGATCTCGTCGATATATATCTGGGCATACTGAGCAAAACCGAAAGTCGTCTTCACCGGCAGGAAGTGCAATGATAACACCGGCGCCGTAGTCAAACGAGTCCGCAACTGCTGAAGCTATGCTCACACTCCTCCGTCCAATTGAAATGAACTCCCTTCCGGGTCAACCCGGTCAAAGATGCAGCAATACTGGAGAAGTCCTGCACAAATCATCTGTAGTAGCCGGCCAGTCCTATAAAGCTGCGGATCTCCGTAACTGATATGGGTCTGGGCCAACTATGAACGGCCTCGATCTTCTTCGGGTCCACGTATATACCATTTCGTGTAATCACGTGACCCAAGAAGTCTACGCTGTCAAGCCAGAATACACACTTGGAGAATTTAGCGAAAAGCTGGTGCTCCCTCAAAGTCTGCAGTGTGATCAGCAGGTGCTGCTCGTGCTCCTCTTGGCTCCGGGAGTACACCAAAATATCGTCAATGAATATGATGATGAACAGATCAAGATACGGCCTAAAAATACGGTTCATCAAGTCCATGAATGCTGCTGGGGCATTGGTGAGTCCGAACGACATCACCAAAAACACATAATGGCCGTAGCGCGTGCGGAAAGTTGTCCTCGGAATATCCTCCTGTCGAACACGCAACTAATGGTAGCCTGATCGCAAATCGATCCTCGAAAAGTATCCTGCCCCCTGAAGCTGGTCGAACAAGTCGTCGATGCGCGGCAAAGGATACCTGTTCCGCATGGTAACCCTGTTCAGCTGGCGGTAATCGATACACAAACGCAAACTGCCGTCCTTCTTCTTCACAAACAGGACTGTAGCACCCCAAAGAGACACACTGGGTCGAATAAGTCCCTTATCCAGCAAATCTTGCAACTGACCTTCAACTCTCTAAGCTCCTCCTGGGCCATCCGATAAGGCGGTATAGTAATAGGCCCCGTGCGGGAAATCAAATCAATACAAAAAGCAATATCGCGCTCAGGCGGTAGCCCATAAAGCTCGTCAGGAAATACATCAGGAGACTCGCTAACAATCGGAACCCGATCCAACGGAACCACTGTAGCTCTAGTATCGCAAACATAGGCGAGAAATCCTTGACATCCCTTCCTCAAAAGATGTCCAGCGCGAAGAGAAGAAATCAAACTGTGAGGGGCGGCACCACGGTCCCCCAGCACAACAAAAGCCGACTCACCGAGAAAATAAAACCTAACTGTCTTCTCGCGGCAGTCCACTGACGCATAGCATGTGGCTAACCAATCTATGCCCAAAAGAACGTCAAAGTCCAACATCTCAAGAAGGATCAAGTCGACAGGTAACTCTCTCTCGCCAAAACAGACAATACACAATCGGAACACGTGTCTAGCAACAAGAACACGTGTCTAGCAACAAACGACTCGCCTATAGGGGTGGTCACAACAAGCGGCTGATCAAGAAAACCTGACACTCTACCCAAACTCGGCACGAAGTGTGTGGAAACGTATGAGTGCGTGGATTCCGGATCAAACAACACGTGTGCATCAACAGAACATACGGAAAGGATACCTGAGACCACTGCATTGGACGCCTGCATGTCCTGATGCGTCAAAGAAAAAACCCGTGCCTGTCCTCCACCTGCGACTGAATGTCCCCTACCGGCAACTAGCTGTCCTCTGCCTCGGCCACCACGTCCTCAATGAGCAAATCTCTCGTGACTACGACCTCTCTGTGCATGAAACTGGAGCGGAGCAATGGTAGGAACAATAGGCAATGCCTTCTGCGGTGGTGAAGGTGGTAAAGTGACGTGCGGTACTACTGTCTCGCCCGCACGTGGCTCCGGACAATCTCGAATACGATGATAAGAACTCCCACAGCGGAAACATCCCGATGATGACCGCTGACCCTCCTGGGGATAAGAGCTGAACAACTGGCCTCCCCCCAAATCCCTGCCACCTGCAAGACGTCTGTCACGGTGCCGAAAAGGCTGTCTCTGTGCTGATGTATCCGTATGAACTCTCTTCGGCTCTGGAACTATCGAAGTCTCAGCAAGGCGCTCCTCGACTAATAAGGCTGCATCTACAACTGCTGCATAGGTCTCGCAATACTGTGCGCTGATCGCAAGAAACAACGGGGTAAGCAAGCCTCGAACAAATCTCTTGACCCAAATCTCCTCAGTAGCCACTAAATATGGGGCATAAACGGATAGCTCTGTGAACAACACGTCGTACTCTGCCACTGTCATTTTCGGAGTCTGACGTAGGGACTCGAACTTGCGCGCTGTAGAATCTCTGAAACACTGTGGAAGGAAGCAGGCAAGGAACACCGTCACGAACTCTGTTCAAGTCATAGGAGGAAGACCTGCTGCTCTGCCCTTCTCGACCGATTCACACCATTTCTGTGCAAGACCTTCCAGGCAAAAGCTCACGAACTCTACCCATCTCGCATCCGAGCATCTGAGTGAACGACATATCCAGGCCATCCAATCAATGAAAGACTATGGG
Organism: Agapanthus africanus; assembly: GCA_030015575.1. Lineage (NCBI taxonomy): Eukaryota > Viridiplantae > Streptophyta > Magnoliopsida > Asparagales > Amaryllidaceae > Agapanthus > Agapanthus africanus. Next base: position 178,624,564 of record JASDDO010000031.1, on the reverse strand, counting down.
TCCTCGGCTGCATCGGTGCCTGTGAAGACCGGAGGCTTCAACCTCATAAACTAGGATAGCGATACTGTAATGACCTCTGTAACTGTAGGGGCAACTGCCTGCACCGTAGGTACCATCGTGGTCCCTACAACGGGTGGAACTACCTATGGTCGCTGCGCTCAAAGCGTCTCAACTAGTAATCCCATCATCTGGCGCATCTCCTACATACGGGCCCCTAGCATAGCGATCTGTTCTGCTGAAGGAGGAACAGTCTGCTCTGGTACAACAGGTGTACTGCCTGTTGGAGATAGTGCCCTCAGAGTCAATTATTGGATCATAGGCATGTGATTGCAATGATTGAGGGATGACCTATACCGGTAGGACAGTCTTACTCAAGATGATAGTATGCTATCTGGTTTATCTTTATCATCGTGTGCTGCTTTAGGTGACCTTACAGGTCACTATTGCATGTTGATAGAGCCCCTAGGATTCTTGCTTGACTGCCAGCAGTATGAGGGCGATCATATATGTGGGAGATGGGGTCTATAAGCACATCCTTAAAAGTTCCCTAGTCATGGGAGTTTTCGAGACAGGGCATCGATACTCCAGAGTAGACTACTGTATATAGTCGAGACCCCGACGAGGGGCGGTGGCTGGTCTCACAAGCCACTGGTGTCAGTTGGTTCACCTAAGATGTATACAGGTGCTCATTGGGTTATGAGTACATCGGACAGGACTCGCCGGAAACATGCTAGTTGGTCTTATACCTGACGTCAGATAGTAGTTCCCTGGTGACATGTGTACAGGTTAGTTCATCGACCAGAGATCATCATTTGTCTTGTGTGAGTTCCCACTGTACTTTGATTACTACCCTACCACGCTCAAAGGAGACGTGCAAACAGGTTTTAGTTGGGTAGGGTCCCGTGCCACATGGAGGCAGTGAGCGGATCTGCAGGGGTTCGTCTCTCCCGGTATTCGGGGTGAGGTCGCGCTGTGTCTAGGAGAGCCATTACACAAAGTCCTTGGCTAAGGCAGGAGATTTACCGGTACGTATTCCAGTAATATCTCAGGGTGTTCTAGGCTACACTCCGACATGACTTGTACCGCTTTTGAGGGTCTGACTTTTACCAACCCCCTAGGCCCACCATGCGATGCTCATAGACGAACAAACAGGACTGTACGGATATTGTCACTGACAGGCTATGTAGGGTGTCAGGATGAGTTCGCTCATCGACGTCCCTTTTGGTCAATACCTGGTAGCCCGTTACGTATGGCTAATACCTCTGACGTGCTGGTGGTTAAATCCACAACCAAACTATTGACGAGTCTTTAGAGTCCCCCACAGACCGTTTTCTCAAGTTTCGGGCGAAACGCTGTATAGGCCATATGGAGTTATGGCAGGGTTCGATCATGTATGTGCGGTATTGCACGGATCATGATCGGAAGGATAATACTAGCGGGCTTTGGTTTATGTCGGATCCTAGTATTGTACTGTGTAGATTTGTCTCATTCCATTTGTATTCGGTCGCAATACAAATGCGGGTATATATATACAGTCGCGTGGTTTTCCTGTAATTTATTACGGGATCAGTTTTCTGAAGTTGCCAGTTTGCTTTCCGTTTCGGCCATTTTCCTTATTTTCCTTTCTTTGGCTGAAATTTGGTGGAGGGGGTTATTTGCAATTGTGCAATTAACAATTGAGAAGACTTTTGCATCATGATGGTTTCATGATGGTGCACCATCCATTGACTTCATTTGACTTCATGTTTGCTTGACTTTTGGAGTGATGACGGTTGGTGGAGTGTTGGATTTGGTTTCTGGTCATTTCTTCTCATCATCACTCATCCATTTTCTCTTGCTTGATTATTGCTCACTCCCCCCCTCTTATTGAGGATCATGGCCGGCCATTATTCAAGGGGGTTGTCCCAATTTTTTGTGTGGGGAAATACTCTCAATTGGCTTTGCAAAAATCCCATAGCTCCTCCTCAAAAAGTTCATTTCTTCACCTCCATCAAAAGGGCAACTTCATACAACCCCAAGAGACAAATAGTTCTACGCTATTCTACAGCAACTCTTTGGCACGTCGACTCGCCAACTTCATGCCCGAGTTGCCTCAGTCCAGAGGTGGGATCCCATAAAAGAACCCGGCGACATGGTGCCCTTCCAACGAGGAGATGAAGACCGGAGATTCCGCTGGGAGATCGGTACGACGACGAGAAGACCGAAGGACACGGATCGCTCAGTATATCTCTCTACCCCTTCTCTAGTTAGCTAGGATTAGATTAATGGCCCCATCCGGCTTTTATAGTGCGTGGTGGTGCTGGTTTACAAGTTTTGTAAAAGGTTTCGTTTCCGTATTCCGGCGTCGGATTGACGGCCGGGGCGCCGCCGTGCACTTACATGGTATCAGAGCCACGTCATTAACCTATTCTAGCTTGCTCTAACGTGTTTACAAATTCGATCGAACGGATTTTCCAAAAACCGCGTTTTCATTGCATCGGTTTCTGTCGAATTTTTTTTGGCTCGAAAATTTTTCAGTGCATTGCAGAAATACGTGCAGGGAATTCTAAGCATTCTGTGAAAATTTGGTAGTGTGCAGTCACTATTCCACCGCGGAACCGCGGCCAAAAGCATGCTTGGGCCGCGGTTCCGCCGCAACTTTTACTGTTCAGTGCACCAAAATTTTACAGAGAGCTTCTTAGTTGAAAATAGGGTTTTCGGAATATTCTTTTTTTGGCCCAGATTTTCTTTGAGTGCTACAGTAGTGCTTAGGGTCCACTTCGGTAAATTTGATCGATCGAAAATTTTAAACATGTTGGTTCACAGTATTTACATTATATCCGCGACTGTGAATGTCATTTGATCGGTAAATTCTGTCTAACTGCTATAGACCTTTTAGACGGATTTGCGAACGTGACATTCACGTTGATGTTCTGTGTTGTCACTACTACAAATAAGGGTTGCCCTTACGGATTCTTCCGTAGGGGCAAACCACTGCCCCTACGGATACTTCCGTAGGGGCGAAAAAATAACCTGTAGGTGCAAACGCCGTAGGTGCAAGTTGATGCCCTGAACTTGCCCCTACGGGCAAAATCTTGCCCTACGGAGTTCTGTGTAGGGCCAGTTTCACCTACGGAGTAGGCCGCAGGGTAAAAAAAAGTTATTTTATTTACGGTTTTTTAAAATATATTAACTGTACCTACGGATATATCCGTAGGGCCATGTACTGTCCCCTACGGATATCTGCGTAGGTACTTATCCGTAGGGGCAAAATATCATGATTTCTGATATTTTGCCCCTACGGATAATACCGTAGGGGCCTTTGTTTGCCCCTACGGACATATCCGTAGGGGCACTCCCAACCCCCTGGTACTGAGATCAGGGGGGAAATATCAGTTACTGCTGATTATTTTCCCCTACTGTTTAATCCGTAGGGGCAACATGTATACCTACGGAGTAATCCGTAGGTACATATTATCTGTATTTTTTTTAAAAAAAGGGCTGCCTGATTTTTTCCCGCCCTGTGCAAAATAATATATATATCAATAAAATATAAAATTAATCATCACACAACATATATCGCAGTATTCAAAATCACATCTTACGCATATAATATACAAAAGAAACCCAAAAACTGAATATGATATAAATATAAACCAATATCAAATATCAATATCATTTCAAAATGTAGTACATTATGTGTGATATAAATAATACATGTTTCAAAAAATATGAATCAAAAATCTACCCTAGCTCGGTCCAGCTCCACCTCTGATAAACGATAGAATCAAGCGCGCCTGCTCCTCGGTCAATAAACCATGCAATTCGGCGCGTCCGGGAGTCTGAGCGGCCTGTGGAGCTGGTGATGTGGTCTGTGTAGCCGGCGATGTGGTCAGTGTAGCCGCCGTCGAGGTAGTCGCTTGCGGAGCCGCGGCTGCGGGAGTCTGAGAAGGCGGTGGAGCTATAGGAGCTGTCTGCGGAACCGCAGCCGATGTAGTGGCTTGCGGAGCCGCAGCCGAATGAGATGCATGTGGAGGCTCGACCGATGTACCCTGTCGCGTCTGGACCTAACGTGTGTAAGAAGCGTGTAAGAACTGTGTATTATTCTAATTCGTAACATTATCAAGTTATTTTGAAACCCCATTTGGATATCTAGTTTTGAAAACCGTTGTTTATTTTAATTACATATGTATGTATGATTAATCAAACCTAAGTCTAAAACCAAATAAGCTCAAGCTACGTACTAATTATGGATATGTTGATATCTATAATATGACATGATATTTTATTATAAGGTAGTATACATACCAGCATCTCCTTCAACTCCTGAATGGTGGCCCTCAACCTGTCCAGTTCCTGATAGACACGTCGCTCACTGGAGACGGAGGAAGTAACCGCCGTGGTGGAGTCCAACCTCATATGGGCCCTGCTATGGCCCATTCCCCGGCCTCTCTCACAACCTCCGTGGTGCCCTCCGTGTGTGGCATCCAGAACTGGGGTCAGCAGCTTCGGATCGCTATGTCCGGTAAAATCGATCCCCGAGGCCTCGGCCTGCTCAACCACCCGCTCCTACACCCACATTAAGCAGTAAAGTATAAGTATAAAATTTAAACTTGAACCTTCCAAAACTAAAATTTCAAATATGGGTAGAATAAATATTAACACTTACGCAATACACCTGGGTAGCTGTTAGTTATATGTATGCCCCAGAGGCCATTACTGTACATACGATGTATATTGTAGTGGATGCTAGGACATATATAGGGAAGACTTTCTTGCTCGACATGATAGTATGCTATCTGGTTGTACTTTATCTTAACATGTGCTCTGATTGTCTCTATATTACATGTTAATAAAGCCCTTAGGATATGTACTCGACTACTGGGACTATGATGAGATCATACTAGTGGGGCCACGGTAGTCGACGAGTACATCCTATAACTGTTCCTAGTCGAGGGTGTATCGAGACAGGGCATCGACACACCAGAGTAGACTAGCGTATACACATATGGACCCATATGATGGGCGATGGATGATCTCATATCCATCGGTGTTTGACATCAAGGATGGTGTACGGGTGCTCAGTGGAGATTGGGTACACTGGACGGACTCGCCGAGAACTCCCAGATGGTATTATACCTCACGTCAGATGGAAGTTCTCCGGTGACACTGGTACAGAGTAGTCTGTTGACCCGAGATCGTCATAGATTCTTGTGTGATTCCCACTGTGCTTTGATTTCCATCATACCACGTCCAAGAGGGCGTGCAAAAAGGTGGCTTTTGGGCACAGTCCCGAATCATATGAAGGCAATGAGCGATAGGAGGGGATTCGTCTCTCCCGGTATAGGGAGTTGATGTTGTGCTGTGTTCGATTGGCTATAACCGGAAATCCCAGGCCAGGGTTGCTGAGATTTCCTGGTAAGTTTTATCAGTAGTTTCTCGAACTGTTATAGACCTCATATCGACACGACTTATCGAGCTACTAGGGTCTGACGTTTACCACCCCTAGGCGAGATATGCAACATATCAGACGACGAGACCGGACTGTACGGGAGTGTTACTGTTTGGATTCACAGGAGAATGTACAGGCTTGCTTGTTGATCTTCTAAGCGCTCAATACCTGGGTAGCTGTTACGTTTAGCTGACCGCTTGCAGCTTGTGGGTGTTTGATATGATCATCACCTAGTGCCAGCGTATTGACGATTCTTTAGAGTCCTACACAGAGGTTTCTTCGCTCAGGCAAAACGGAGTAGGGGAACATATGTGATTAGTGCGGGACCGAGGATAATGCGATATGAGATACCGTATTCTATTCTCGCGATATATGATATCAGACGGGTCATCGGATCAAGTGTTGATTCGATGAATCGGTACGGATAAATATTAGTCGGTTATATGAGTTATAGCCGGATTGTCGGATCAAGTGTTGATTCGATAGTTTAATGTATAATAATATATATGATATATTAAATTACATTAACTAATATTAGCTCATTAAAAGATTCTTTTTCTCACTCGGGTAATACATTGATATATATGCGATATATGTTAAATGTATTATTTTATTTTTGTTACGATAAATATTATATATGTGATATATAATATTGTAACATGATATGATTACTAATGCAACATGTTTAGTAGAGATTAAACATGGTTAGGGTTTGATTAGGGTTAAACCTTTCTAGATGTTTCTAGAAGGTTTTCTTTTTTGTTTTGGAAAAGATATTTTTGCATGATATTTCTTAACCCAACCACACCCTTTAACCCTAGTTCAATCTCTACAATGGTTACTTGAACATGGTTGCATAATTCATCATTATCTCCTTTACATTATTCATCACAAAAAAAAAATCTAATCATTATTCATCTTCTTCTTCCTTCATTCTTTCATGAAAAAGCTTTCTAGATTTCCTTCAAGTGATGAATAAATGTGAGAAAAAGATAAATAAAAAGAGCAAAAATCCTACTTCATCATCCTCATCTTCCCTTACCATTTAGTTGAGGGTGTTCACATCATTTCATGAGTGTTAGCTTGTGTTAACGGAACTTCAAGGTAGATCATCTTAGTATCGAAGATCGGAAGCAAAGGTTGCATCTTTCTCTTCGTGGAACCTCTCGAGAGTCCGGAACCCGATGATCGCAGCGAAGGGACCACAACACGGAGCATATGAAGTGAAGGACCGGATCTACAAAGGTTGTAATCCCTCTCACTTAGTGTTAAAGTTGTTAACATGCTAGTTTTCGCCTAATCTCTAGTTTAAAGATCCGTATTCGGGTTGTTCGGCACGGCTAAATTTTTAATCGGGCATGGTTGATGCTTCGTAGACCCTTGTGCGCGTGCCTAGCAACCCTACAGTGGTATCAGAGCCAAGCTAGAGCTTTAGGCGAAGTCTAGACGAAGTTTAAAGTCCGATCGAACCCGGAAAACCCGATATACCCTAGATTCTGGAAATTTTTTAAAACTGTGATTTTTTCCAAATTAAAAATGCTCAAAAAAATCAGCAGGGAAATACAAGAGTTATTGTGAAGCACGTGCGCCTGATTTCACCAAAGCGCGGCGGAACAGCGGCACATGCATGGCATGTGCGGCGGTTCCACTGCACTTTAGTCACTTCACTGTTTGAAATTTGCACAGTAATTCTTGTCTTTTAGTGCTGTATTTTCTGGGAATTTTTAATATTTATTCAACTGTTGAATTTTCTGGGTTGTATTGGGGATTCGATGATTCGATCGGGAACTTTAATTGCGTCTTTGTGTTTTGTCCGGATAACTTTTAGAAACTGTTAAAAAGTTCGAACGGATATCAATAACTCACTTTTTCCCCTGTCGGAAATTTTTTCAAAAGTTGGATTTTTCCTCGTGTTTAAGAATGTTCTAAGTCGTGCAAGTAACACGGTGGACCATCTAGAAGACAAAAAACCTTAACTCGATTATGTGACCGTCTTGAACTGCCTTTTGAACCTTAGGGTTTGGGGCAGTACGGCGTGCCACATGTGAGGCATTGGCTTGACCCTTCTACGGCTGGACCATTGGTACTGTGGCATGTGATGGATGTTTTTAAACTGATTTCAAGTGTTGAGATATATTGGGGAAATCTTGGGTGTTTGATGATTCGATCGGAAAGTTTAACTTTGTCTATTTATCCGGAATGTGATACAATAATTGGAATTCACAAGTAGTTATGAGATAACTGAATGAATGTTATAAACATAGCAGTTTAGTCTCACTTGATCGGTTGCTACGGAATTTTGATATGATCAAAAGTCCGTCGCAATCACGTAGTGTACGCGGATACTCGCCGGGTAAACTTAATAGACAGCTACGCCCCATAGCCCCGACCAAGTGACTGTAGGAGAACCCCGTCACCGAAAGCATCCGTTCGAGTGCTCGCGGCAGTGGTGTTCCGCCTTGGTGCACTTTGTCAACGGCGTCGGGGGTGCAGCTGCCTACTATAGTTTGTGACGAGCATTCGATCAATTTTTCGGGAATCTTGTTGAATTGCCCGACTTGATATTGAAAAGAGTTTTCGATAATGAGACTAAAATGCGGGGTTTATAATTGTTAGGCATGAGATGTCTAAGGAATTCATTTGATTAGGCATGCGATGTCTAGGGAAGTTGCGGATTCCAACTGTTGTAGTTTTACACTTTCTTTTCTGTGACCGTAAGCGTAGTATGTGGTGTATCGCCGGCTTCGTTGCTATACATCAACAACAATCGGGGTACGCATACTTGCTCATGTTGATGATATGAGATATTATGTGTTGCTGTGATATGTTCTATTGGATCGTCGCGTTCTGAATAGCCGGGGGTTTTATGTGAGATGAGAGTTTTTTCTTTTTCATTCATGTAAAATTCATTTGTATGTAATATTCTTTTATTGGGGAACTTCCAGGTTGCTTAAGCTGTCACCGTTGTATATTATTTACTTTTCCGCATTAGGTAGACCCAAGGAGGGGAGCACAAGTAACCGGGTTCTAGGGTCCAGTGGGAGACCATCTCGAGGAGTCGAGACCGGGTCTCCTAACCCTAGAATTGGCAATGTTGCTTGCCGCTCTCGTAGGGGTCTAGGGATGTGGGTTTGGCTATTCATCGCGACTGTGGAATCCGTGTTTTATACAGGCTCGTATTAAAACACGGACGTCCTAGTATATCCAATATTTCATATATGTTCTTCTGCTGCAATGTTCTGTGATGAGATCATATTACTGCCTGAGACGAATTTTTATATTATATATATGAGATATATGTTATATTGCAGATTTCGTTTCTAAAAGAGATGCTTGCGAAGCATAATTAAAATGGGACTTCATTAATGAGATTAATGAAATAAAAGAAACCTAAGATGTTGTGGAATCGAATTTCTAAATAAAAATTGGTAGCTCTAGTTCTTGCTTTGCATCGCGGTGTTCCTTATAGAACATCCTGCACCTTATTTGATAGGGAAAGGACCGAGATCCCTTCACCGGGAGTGACTCCTTTAGCGATAACTGGCAGATGCTACAACACTCGGTTTGTCTTTTGATTGTTTCTATAGTTCTTTTTTGCTTAGTGATATTTGTGAAATATCCTGCACCTTATTCGATGAGGAAAGGGCCGACGATCCCTTCACCGGGAGTGACCCCTTTAGCAAAACCAGAAAAGCCTAAAAAACACTCCATTTAAAAATCACTCGATTCTACAACGATATCAAGTTCATTACGCAAAGGGTTTTCTGAAAAACCCGTCGTAGCCCTCCGTCATTTCAGATAAGTCCTTCTTAGTATTCGTGCTACGTTTGTTGACCTCTGTCAAGGCGTAGTGTGCGGTAGCTAACTAGAATTTATCTGTTTATGCATATAATGCAGATTGTTTTAGGGTAGTCGTGCGGCCTTGTGGACTTCCGTCAAGGGTCGTGCGGGCGGGTTTGATTCAATCAAGAAATGACGGGTTGAACTTGACTAGTAGCCTATGGTTTGTTGACCTCCGTCAAGGTCATAGGACACTAGGGGCAAAATATTATTGGGAATTTCAAGTGTTGAAATTTGCAATGAGATTGCATACCTTCTATGAGATAGTTGGATCCCGATACCCGCTGCGAGTAAGAGTTACTCCTGGGAGAGTTTTACACATTACAATTAGCCGATCAAGTAGGTGTCTTGAAAGGTGTTAACGGGGTTACGCCTCTGGGAAAACGAGGTTTACATTAATTAGGTTCGTGCGAAAGCACGCGGGACCTCCCTCAAAGTACCGACACTGGCCTGGCTGAAAGATTGGCGAACTTGTAGCGTGTAATTAATCCCGGCTAGTCTTTCCTTTTAGGGTTTGAAGGAAGATTTGATTAAAACAGTGGGAGACATCCTGATTAGATATATTAGATAACCAATCTAATCTTGCAAGAGCATACGCTGAGTGTTTTCTTCTCTCTCTCTCCAGGTAGCGACCATATCATGCCTTAATCAAGATAATAAAATGGATATATTGACCGAACCCTCTTGTTATACTGAGCTGGGGAACGTTGGTCCCATTCCAACTTATAATTGTTATAAGACAGAGCAGGAAATTAGGGAATACCAGATTTCCCGGGCCGCCCAAACGAAGAAAGTGCATGCTGATGCATCATCTTCGGGTGTGTTCATTACAGAGAACTGTTTCTCAGTTTCCTTTACGTCCTTGGTATGTGATACCGGATCAGGATCCCACATATGTAATCTGTTACATGGGCTACAGATAGGTAGAGAACTGAGAACGGGTGATAAGTTTCATGAGATAGAAAACGGTGCAAATGTTGCAGCCAGGTCTGTTGGTCACTATCACCCTGTATTACCGGAATACATTGATTCTGAACAAATGTTATTAGATACCGAACCTGATATACAAAATCATATCAGTCTCTTTATTAGTAAAGAAAGGATATAATTTTGTATTGTTGGATATTGTTTTGAACATTTCCTATATCAAGAGTTGATCGGTTCGGGCACGTTATCTAAAAGCATTGACGTTCTAAATCAAAATACAGTTCTTAGTATACAGAACACACACAAGAGGAAGAATTCAGAAATGAACGAATCCTTCTTGAGGCATTGTAGACTAGGTCATATCAATGCGACCCGACTGACTGAAGTTGCATTTAGATGCATATTTAAATTAGTTTGAATTTACATCTTGTGAAACTTGCCGGTCATGTCACAGAGATAAGATGACCATAGCTCTGTTTATTGAAAACAGAGAAAGAGTTAGTGAACTCTTGGGATTGATACATGCTGATGTATGAAAGTCCCATGTCTACATATGCCAGGACAAGTTCTTTGTACTTCATTACATTCTATGATTATCTCTCAAGATTCAGACATATGTTCCTGTTGAAACACAAGTCCGAAGCTTTTGAGATATTCACAGAATATAAGTTAGAAGTAGAGAACCAAAATATGGGTATAAGTATTATGTCCTTTGATGAGATCAGGGAGGAGAATACTTGAGCACGGAATTCCTGGACTATTCTAAAGGAGAATGAGATTTTTTTCTCAGCATTACTCCTCCGCATACACCACAGCACGTCGGTGTATCGGGGCGGAGCATTAGCACCCTATTTGATATGGTGTGCTCTATGATGAGTACTACTGAGTTTCCTATTTCCTTTGGGGAGTTATGCACTTGAGAAGCTGCATACCTATTGAATAGGGTTCAAATCAAATCAGTTGCCTACCATTTCATATGTGATATGGAAAGGGAAGAGCCCATATCTTAAGTTTGTTAATATTTGGGGTTGTCCGGCCTATGTCTAAAAGCAAAATCCGGACAAGCTCGAGGCAAGGTCTGTTATGTAGAACTGGAAATGTTCCAGCTATACAAACTACAACAGATGATTTGATAGAACCAAAGGATTCAATAGTTACCAACGAATCTCAGCCTCTCCGCCGATCTAGTAGGGTTCCTCACCCACCTGAGAGATACTTCGGTTCCTCTATGACAGTGGGAGCGAGGATTGCACCATGAGATGATGACCCAACTAGTTTCGAGCTGGCCATCAGGAGTGGGACTCTGTAAGAATGGCTGGATGCTTATCGATCTAAGATGGAATCCTTATACACCAACAAAGTATGGACTTTGGTTGCTTTATCTGAAGGGTTAAAACCCCATCAGGAGCGAGTATATCTTCAGAAGATTACATGGTGTGCATGGAAAAGTTGAGACTTTCATAGCTATGCTTTAGTCCATCCAGATCCTACTTGCCACTGCTACTTACCACGACTACGATATCTGGTGGTTGGGTGTCATGACTGCTTTTCTAAATGATGTTTTAGAGGAAAGCGTCTATAAGTGCATAGCCAGAGAGCTTCGTAGACAGTGGGAGCAGCAGAAATGTGTGCAAGATGCTTTATAGGATAAAGCAGGCATCGCGGAGTTGGAACATCTGTTTTGATGTGTTAGTCAAAGAGTTTGACATCTTCAAAATGGTAGATGTACCTTGCATAACAAAAAGGTAGTAGAGAGCATGGTGGTGATCCTCGTAGAGTACGTGGATGACATACTCTTGATAGGGAAGGAGTTTCCTATGCTACGCTCAGTCAAATCTCCGCTTATCACAAGGATTCTCCATATAGGATCAAAGCGATACCTCCTAAATCCAGTGTTTTGGATCTATGAGATAGATCTAATTGGATGTTAGGATACTCACTAGTTGTAGTGAGATGGTATCAATCAATCTTGAGGAGAATCACTGGAAAGGTTCCAGAGTGATAAGGACGACTGAATGTCAGTCGCGGGCATTGTCTACACCCTTAGTGGAGGGACGGTATGTTGGAAGAGTTCCAAGCTAGATACCGTGACATACTAGACGATTAAAGGCAAGATACATCGTTACCAAGGATGCTACCAAAGAGGCAGTCTAGATACATATAAGTTCATGCGATGAACTTCGTTCCTACCATTGTGTGACAATGGAGTTGTGGCTTATGCCAAGGAACTACCGTCCTATCAGAAATCCAGATATAATTCTTAGGCTGTATCAATTGATCATGGAGATGGATGATCTCCAGGGAAATCAAGGTTAGGAGAGTAGACACAGAGGACGACAGCGCGGATCCACTCACAAAGGCATTTTTTCCAGTAGAGACTTTTATGGGATGGTTGAGTATGGGATACTTCAACCGCAGCTAATTGTTGGGTATGCGATACCATAACAGATGGCTCTAGTGCAAGTGGGAGATTGTTAGTTATTTGTATGCCTTAGAGGCCATTACTGTACATACGATGTATATTGTAGTGGATGCTAGGACATATATGTAGGCTTCCTAGGCACTCTAATGGAGTCTCACAAGGCATCAACCATGCCAATTTCTAATTTTACGGTGCCGAGAAACCCTAGACTACGGATCGTTAGCTAGATATATAGGCGATGCAAGCATGTAAACGAATTTAACTAAAAGGAAAAAAGCTACAACCTTTGTAGATCCATTTCTCCACCTCCATGGCTCCGCGATGAAGTCTCCTCGCTGTACAAATCGGATCTTGGGCTCTAGCGTCGGCTTCATCGGAGAAAAAGCGGGCTAGGTCATCGACGACGATGCCGAAGATGAACTACGTCGAGGCATCGCTAGATCAAGCTCCAACTTCACCAAGTCAAGAAAACTTGTGAAGGAAACACCCTATACTACTTGGCAAGAGGTAGATGATGAAGAAATAGGAAGTGGGTAGACTTTAGATTTGGATTTCTCACACTTTTTCATCAATCACCATTGATGCTCAAGCTTTTTCTTCATGTTGAAGATGAAGAAAATGAAGAAAAGAATATGATAAGAATTATTAGAAAATAGAAAATAGATCATTCTTATCATAATGTCAACTATGGTTAGATGTAGAGAATAAACTAAGGTTAAAGTGAATGGTTAGGGTTAAGGAAAGAAACAAAATAGTCAACCATTCAAAGCTTCATGAAGCTTCAAAGATAATCCAAACTTAGACACCATTTTATTTCTTTCAATAAAGACAAATGAATAAATAAATAAGCAAATAAAATGAAACCCTAACCATTCATATAACCATGGTCAATTCCTTACACAAACCCTAGCTTGCATGTATCATCAAACATGATACAATCTTGTGCACAAAAGTATATCACATATACAACTTGTGCATTTCAAGTGAGAAAATCCATTTAAAGTGAACCAATACTAGTTAATGCAAAGTAATATATCAAATATATAATTATACATTAAATCGTTAAATCAACACTTGATTCAATGATTCGGTCATGTCGCACATAACCGACTAGTATCATTAGTAACATCTTATCGAATCAACACTTGATTCGATAACCCGGCTATATCGCATATAACCGATCAATGTCACAAATTGCGAGAATCGAATACAGTATCACATACTGGTATTATTCTCGGTCCCGCACATATCTCATATGCGCTTCTATTTCGTTTCGCTTGATCCAGGAAACCTCTGTGTAGGACTCTAAAGACTCATCAATACGCCGGCAGCGGATGATGATCATATCAAACATCCACAAGCCGCAAGTGGTCTGCTAAACGTAACGGCCATCCGGGTATTGAGCGATCAGAAGATCGACGAGCAAGCCCGCTCACACTCCTGTGAATCCAACCAGTAACACTTACCATACAGTCCGGTCTGTTCGTCTGATATGTCGCATATCTCGCCTAGGGGTGGTAAACGTCAGACCCCAATAGCTCGATAAGTCATGCCGACGTGAAGTCCATGACATGTGTGAAGCTACTGATAACACTTACCAGTAGGTCACTGCAACCCTGGCCAGGGATTTCCTGTTATGGCCAGTCGAACATAGCGCAACATCAATTCCCAATACCGGGAGAGACGAATCCCGTCCTATCGCTCATTGCCTCCATGTGAATCGGGACTGTGCCCAAAACCACCTTTTTGCACGACTCAGTAGAGCCGTGGTATGGTGGAAATCAAAGCACAGTGGGAGACACACAAGACTCTATGACGATCTCGGGTCAACAGACTAAGCTGTACCAGTGTCACCAGAGAACTGCCATCTCACGTGAGGTATAATACCATCTGGGAGTTCTCGGCGAGTCCGTTCAGTGTACCCAGTCTCCACTGAGCACCCGTATACCATCTCCGATGTCAAACACCAATGGATATGGGATCATCCATCGCCCATCACATGGGTCGAGAAGATATACGCTAGTCTACTCTGGAATATCGATGCCCCGTCTCGATATTCCCACGACTAGGAACAATGAAGGATGTACTCATTGACTTCCCAGGCCCCACTAGTATGATCTTCATCATAGTCCTGGAAGTCGAGTACACATCCTAAGGGCTTTATCAACATGTAATCAGAGAGACAGAAAGTATACATGTTAAGATAAAAAGAAACCGGATAGCGTACTATCATGTCGAGCAAGAAAGTCCTACCTATATATGTCCCAGCATCCACTACAATATACATCCAATGTACAGTAATGGCCTCTAGGGCATACATATAACTAACAATCTCCCACTTGCACTAGGGCCATCTGTAGCAGTGGTTGCAGTATCACATAATCAACCATCCCATTAAAGTCTCTCTTTGGGAAAAGGCCTTCGTGAGTGGATCCGCCGTGTTGTCCTCTGAGTCTACTCTCCTAACCTCGATCAACCTGGAGATCAACTATCTCCATGATCAGGTGATGCTGCATCAGCATTTGTCTGGGTCACTGATGGGACCAGGGTTCCAGGGCCAAAGCCACAATTCCATTGTCATACAATGCCAGGAACCTAGTTCATCTTATGAACCAATATACACCCAAACTGCCTCTTTGGTAGTATCTTAAATAGCGATGTTACCAGCCTTTATCGTCTAGTTTGCCACGATATCTAGCTTGGAAATCTTCCAACATACTGTCCCTCGATAGAGGGTAAAGACAATGTCTGTGACTGACATTCAGTCGTCTTTATCACCATGGAACCCTTCCAGTGATTCTCCCCAGGATCGATTGATACCATCTCACTTCATCTAGTGAGAATCCTAGCATCCAATTACATCTATCTCATAGATGAAAACTCAGGATTTAGGAGGTATCACTTTGATCCTATATGGAGAATCGATGTGATAAGAGGAGATCGACCGATCGTAGTATAGGAAACTCTTTTCCTATCAAGAGTATGTTGTCCACATACAATACGAGGATGACCACCTTACTCTCTACTACCGTTTTGTATATACAAGGTTCATCTACCATTTTGATGATGTCAAACTGTTTGACTAACTCATCAAAATAGATGTTCCAACTCCGCGATGCCTGTTTCATCACATAAAACATCTTGCACACGTTTTCGCTGCACCCACTGTTTACGTAGCCCTCTGGCTGTGTTCTTATAGACGTTCTCTTCTAAATCATTATTTAGAAAAGTAGTCATGGCACCCAACCACCAGATATCATAGTCATGGTATGTAGCCGTGGCAAGTAGGATCTGGATGGACTTAAGAATAGGTACTGAAAAAGGTTTCATCATTATCCACGCCTGGTTGATGACGAAAACCTTTAACAAGTCTAGCTTTGAAAGTCTCAACTTTTCCATCTACACCAAGTAATCTTCTCAAGATATACTTGCTTCTGATGGGGATTTAACCCTTCAGATATAGCAACCAAAGTCCATACTTTGTTGGTGTATAAGGATTCCATCTCAGATCACTAAGCATCCAGCCATTCTTACAGAGTTCTACCCCCGATGGCCAGCTCGAAACTAGTTAGGTCATCATCTCATGATGAAATCCTCGCTCCCACTGTCATCGAGAAACCGAAGTATCTCTCAGGTGGGTGAGGAACCCTACTAGATCGGCGGAGAGGCTGAGTTCGTTGGAATCTACTGAATCCTTTGGTTCTACCAAATTATCTGCTGTAGTTTGTATAGCTGTACCCTTTCCAGTTCTACATTACAGACCTTGCCTCGAGCTTGTCCGGATTTTGCTTTTAGACATAGGCCGGTCAACCCCAAATCTTAACTAACTTAAGATATGGGCTCTTCCCTTTCCATATCACATATGAAGCGGTAGGCAACTGATTTGATTGGAACCCTATTCAATAGGTATGCAGCTTCTCAAGCGCATAACTCCCAAAAAAGGAAACAGGTAACTCAGTAGTACTCATCATAGGGCACACCTTATCATATAGGGTGTGATTGCTCCACCCCGATACACCAATGTGCTATGGTTATTCGGAGGAGTAATGCTGAGAGAGAATCTCATTCTCCTTTAGAATAATCCAGGAATTCTATGCACAAGTATTCTCCTCCTTGATCTCATCAAAGGACATAATACTTATACCCGTATTTTGGTTCTCTACTTCTAACTTATAATCTGTGAATATCTCAAAAGGTTCGGACTCATGTTTCAACAGGAACATATGACTGAATCTTGAGAGATTATCAGAGAATGTAATGAAGTACAAAGAACCGGTCTTAGTATATGTAGACAGGGGACCTTACATACATCATCATGTATCAGCCCCAAGAGTTTACTAACTCTTTCTCTGTTTTCAGTAAATGGAGCTATGGTCATCTAATCTTTGTGACATGACTGGCAAGTTTCACAAGATGTAAATTCAAACTAATTTAAATATGCATCTAAAATGTAACTTCAGCCAGTCGGGTCGCATTGATGTGACCTAGTCTACAATACCTCAAGAAGGATCCGTTCATTTCTGAACCCTTCCTCTTGTGTATGTTCTGTATACTAAAGAACTTTAGTTTGATTTAGAACGTCAATGCTTTTAGATAACGTGCCTGAACCGATCAACTTTTGATATAGGAAATGTTCAAAATATTATCCATCAATACAAAATTTTATCATTTCTTTACAAATAAAGAGACCGATATGATTTTGTATATGAGGTTCGGTATCTAATAGCATTTGTTCAGAATCAATGTATTGGTAATACAGGGTGACAATGACCAACAGACTTGGCTGCAACACTTTCCCCGTTTTCTGTCTCATGAAACTTATCACCCGTTCTCAGTTTTTCTACCCTTTTGTAGCCCTATGTAACAGATTACATATCTGGGATCCTGATCCGGTATCATATACCCAGGATGCAGAGGATACTGAGAAACAGTTCTTTGTAATGAACACACCCGAAGGAGATGCATCATATGCACTTTCTTCGTTTGGGCGGCATAGGAATTCCGGTATTCCCCTTATTTCCTGCTCTGTCTTATAACAATTATAAGTTGGAGCGGGACCAACGTTCCCCAGCTCAGTATAACAAGCTGGTTCGGTCAATACATCCATATTATTATCTTGATTAAGGCGTGATATGGTCGCTACCTGGAAAGAGAGAGAAGAAAACACTCTGCGTGCGCTCTTGCAAGATTAGATTGGTTATTTATTTTATCTAATCAGGATGGCTCCCACTGTTTTTATCAAATCTTCCTTCAAACCTTAAAAGGAAAGACTAGCCGGGATTAATTACACTCTACAAGTTCGCCAATCTTTCAGCCAGGCCAGTGTCGGTACTTTGAGGGAGGTTCCCCGTGCTTTCGCACGGACCTAATTACTGTAAACCTCGCTTTCCCAGAGGCGTAACCCCGTTGACACCTTTCTAGACACCTACTTGATCGGCTAATTGCAAAGTGCAAAACTCTCCCAGGAGTAACAATTACTCACAGTGGGTATCGGGATCCAACTATCACATAGAAGGTACGCAATCTCATTGCAAATTTCAACACTTGAAACTCCCGATAAATGTTTTTACCCCTAGCACCTATGACCGTAACTATCGCCAACAAATCATAAGTACTAGTCAAGTTCTACCCGTCATTTCGTGATTAATTAGACCCACCCACATGACCCTTAACTAAGGTCAAAAAAGTCACGCGACTGTCCTAACTACTCGCATCATATGCGGTGTAGGAAGACATCACTTAGCTACCGTACACTGTGCCTTGACTATGGTCAACAAACACAACACGAATACTAAGTACTCTACTTCGTAAAATGACGGAGGGTTGCGAATGGTTTTTGCGAAAACCTTTAACGCTTTGAACTTGATCTCGTTGTGGAATCAAATGGTTTTTAAATGGAATGTTTTTGAGGCTATTCTAGTTTTGCTAAAGGGGTCACTCCCGGTGAAGGGATCGTCGGCCCTTTCCTCGTCGAATGAGGTGCGGGATATATCATATATATCACTGTGCAAAGCGGAAACTATAGAAGATATCAAAAGACAAACCGAGTGATGTAGCATCTGCCAGTTATTTCTAAAGGTGTCACTCCCGGTGAAGGGATCTCGGTCCTTTCCCTATCGAATAAGGTGCAGGATGTTCTACAAGGAACACCGCGATGCAAAGCAAGAACTGTAGCTACCTGTTTTTATTTTGAAATTCGATTCCACGACATCAATTAGGTTTATTTTCTTTCATTAATCACATTAATGAATATTCCATCATTTAAGTCCACTTAATCATCACAGATAAATATAACGTACGCTTATGCCATCCGCATTCGCCTCGATGTCCCGTCTGCACCGTTAGGTTAGGTAACTAACGGCAGAGCGAGGCAGGGCTAGCACGGGTGTAAAACATAAGCAACGTCTATATAATATATCATATATACTATATATTATATCTATCACAGAACATCACATGATCACATCACAGATAACGCAGCAGAAAATACATATGAAATATTGGATATATTGGGACGTCCGTGTTTTCAATACGAGCCAGTATAAAACACGGATTCCACGGTCGTGATGAATAGCCAATCCCACACCCCTAGACCCCTACGAGAGCGGCAAGCAACCCTACCAATTCTAGGGTTAGGAGACCCGGACTAGACTCCTCGAGTTGGTCTCCCACTGGACCCCAGAACCCGGTTACCCGTGCTCCCCTCCTTGGGTCTATCCTAATGCGGAAAAGTAAATAATATACAAATGGCGACAACATCCGCAACCTGGAAGTGCCCCAATAAAAGAATATTACATACAAGTTTTTACATGAATGAAAATGAAAAAACACTCATCTCACATAAAAACCCCCGGCTATTCAAACACGACGATCCAATATAATATATCCAGCAACACATAACATCACAGGTCATCAACGTAAGCAAACATGCATATCCCAATTGTCGTTGACATATAGCAAAGAAACCGGCAATATCACATATTATACTTACGGTCACAGAAAAGAAAGTGTAAAACTACAACAGTTGGAATCCGCAACCACCTCAGACATCGCATGCCTGACCAAATGAATTCTTTAGACATCGCATGCCTAACAATTATAAACCCCACATTTTAGTCTCATTATCGAAAACTCTTTCCAATATCAAGTCGGGTAATTCAACAGAATTCCCGACATTTTGATCGAATGCTCGTCGCAAACTTTAGCAGACGGTCGCACCCCGATACCGTCGACGAAGTGCACCAAGGCGGAACACCGCTACCGCGAGCACCCAAACGGATGCTTTCGGCGAAGGGGTTCTCCTACAGTCACTTGGTCGGGGCAATGGGGTGAGGCTGTCTATTAAGTTTACCCGGCAAGTATCCGCGTACGCTACGTGATTGCGACGGACTTTTGATCACATCAAAACTCCGTGGCAACCGATCAAGTGAGACTAAACTGCTATGTTTATAATATTCATTCCGTTATCTCATAACTATTTGCGAATTCCAATTATTGCATCACATTCCAGATAAATAGAAAATGTTAAACTTTCCGATCGAACAATCGAACACCCAAGTTTTCCCGATACTGTCCAACACATGAAATAAGTTTAAAAACTTTCAGTTCGTGCCTCTGTACCAACGGTCCAGCCGTAGAAGGGTCAAGCCAACGCCTCACATGTGGCACGCCGTACTGCCCCAAACCCGAAGGTTCAAAAGGCAGTTCAAGACGGTCACATAATCGAGTTAAGGTTTGTTGTCTTCTAGAGGGTCCATCACGTTACTTGCACTACTTAGAACGTCTTTAAACTACGGAAAAATCCAACACTTGGAAATTTCCCGGCAGGGGAAAAATTGGGTATTTATATCCGGTCGAACTTTTTAACATATTCTAAAATTTATCCGGAAAGCCACATAGACAAAATCTGATACCCCAATCGAAACACCGAATCCCCAAAACAACCCCAGAAAATTCAACTCTATAATAAATATTAAAAATTCCCAGAAAACTCAGTAGTACTAATGTGACATTACAGTGCAATTTTTGATGAACAAGGCGACAAAACAGCCGCGGAACCGCCGCACAAGCCATCTTGTGCCGCGGTTCCGCCGCGCTATAGTGGAATCATGGATACGTGTTGCACAGTAATTCTTAGGATTCCCTGCTGATTTTTCTGCAGATTTTTATTTTCGAAAAAGACCAGATTTCAGAAATTGTCCTGAGAGCATTTTAGGGTTGGGGTTTCGGGTCGATCGGACTTCAAACTCCGTCTTGACTTCGCCTAAGGCTCTAGCTAGGCTCTGATACCAATGTAGGTCAGGCAGCAACCCCATCCAATGTGGTCGCCGTGGCACCAAGGGGTCCCTCAGCCGCTACTTTTTACGCATGCCCCCTCGCGAGGACTACAACCCTCCGGAACACCTTCCGGTCTCGGGACACCCTAGGGGTAAGAGCCTATGCTTCGCCACACTGTCACACAGTGAGAACCCCCCATAGGTCGACATCCAATGCCTAGTAGCTCTGATACCAATGTAGGCTTCCTAGGCACTCTAGTGGAGTCTCACAAGGCATCAACCATGCCAATTTCTAATTTTACGGTGCCGAGAAACCCTAGACTACGGATCGTTAGCTAGATATATAGGCGATGAAAGCATGTAAACGAATTTAACTAAAAGGAAAGAAGCTACAACCTTTGTAGATCCGTTTCTCCACCTCCATGGCTCCGCGATGAAGTCTCCTCACTGTACAAATCGGATCTTGGGCTCTAGCGTCGGCTTCATCGGAGAAAAAGCGGGCTAGGTCATCGACGACGATGCCGAAGATGGTCTACGTCAAGGCATCGCTAGATCAAGCTCCAACTTCACCAAGTCAAGAAAACTTGTGAAGGAAACACCCTATACTACTTGGCAAGAGGTAGAGGATGAAGAAATAGGAAGTGGGTAGACTTTAGATTTGGATTTCTCACACTTTTTCATCAATCACCATTGATGGTCAAGCTTTTTCTTCATGTTGAAGATGAAGAAGATGAAGAAAAGAATATGATAAGAATTATTAGAAAATAGAAAATAGATCATTCTTATCATAATGTCAACTATGGTTAGATGTAGAGAATAAACTAAGGTTAAAGTGAATGGCTAGGGTTAAGGAAAGAAACAAAATAGTCAACCATTCAAAGCTTCATGAAGCTTCAAAGATAATCCAAACTTAGCCACCATTTTATTTCTTTCAATAAAGACAAATGAATAAATAAATAAGCAAATAAAATGAAACCCTAACCATTCATATAACCATGGTCAATTCCTTACACAAACCCTAGCTTGCATGTATCATCAAACATGATACAATCTTGTGCACAAAAGTATATCACATATACAACTTGTGCATTTCAAGTGAGAAAATCCATTTAAAGTGAACCAATACTAGTTAATGCAAAGTAATATATCAAATATATAATTATACATTAAATCATTATATCAACACTTGATTCAATGATCCGGTCATGTCGCACATAACCGACTAGTATCATTAGTAACATCTTATCGAATCAACACTTGATTCGATAATCCGGCTATATCGCATATAACCGATCAATGTCACAAATCGCGAGAATCGAATACAGTATCACATACTGGTATTATTCTCGGTCCCGTACATATCTCATATGCGCTCCTATTTCGTTTCACTTGAGCCAGGAAACCTCTATGTAGGACTCTAAAGACTTGTCAATACGCCGGCAGCGGATGATGATCATATCAAACATCCACAAGCCGCAAGCGGTCTACTAAACGTAACGTCCACCCGGGTATTGAGCGATCAGAAGATCGACGAGCAAGCCCGCTCACACTCCTGTGAATCCAACCAGTGACACTTACCGTACAGTCCGGTCTGTACGTCTGATATGTTGCATATCTCGCCTAGGGGTGGTAAACGTCAGACCCCAATAGCTCGATAAGTCATGCCGACGTGAAGTCCATGACATGTGTGAAGCTACTGATAACACTTACCAGTAGGTCACTGCAACCCTGGCCAGGGATTTCCTGTTATGGCGAGTCGAGCATAGCGCAACATCAACCCCCAATACCGGGAGAGACGAATCCCTACCTATCGCTCATTGCCTCCATATGAATCGGGACTGTGCCCAAAAACCACCTTTTTGCGCGACTCAGTAGAGTCGTTGTAAGGTGGAAATCAAAGGACAGTGGGAGACACACAAGACTCTATGACGATCTCGGGTCAACAGAATAAGCTGTACCAGTGTCACCAGAGAACTGCCATCTGACGTGAGGTATAATACCATCTGGGAGTTCTCGGCGAGTCCGTTCAGTGTACCCAGTCTCCACTGAGCACCCGTATACCATCTCTGATGTCAAACACCAATGGATATGGGATCATCCATCGCCCATCACATGGGTCGAGAAGATATACGCTAGTCTACACTGGAATATCGATGCCCCGTCTCGATATTCCCACGACTAGGAATAATGAAAGATGTACTCATTGAATTCCCAGGCCCCACTAGTATGATCTTCATCATAGTCCTGGAAGTCGAGTACACATCCTAAGGGCTTTATCAACATGTAATCAGAGAGACAGAAAGTATACATGTTAAGATAAAGAGCAACCAGATAGCGTACTATCATGTCGAGCAAGAAAGTCCTACCTATATATGTCCCATCATCCACTACAATATACATCCAATGTACAGTAATAGCCTCTAGGGCATACATATAACTAACAATATATAGGGAGGACTTTCTTGCTCGACATGATAGTATGCTATCTGGTTGTACTTTATCTTAACATGTACTCTGATTGTCTCTATATTACATGTTGATAAAGCCCTTAGGATATGTACTCGACTACTGGGACTATGATGAGATCATACTAGTGGGGCCACGGTAGTCGACGAGTACATCCTATAACTGTTCCTAGTCGAGGGTGTATCGAGACAGGGCATCGATACACCAGAGTAGACTAGCGTATACACATCTTGACCCATATGATGGGCGATGGATGATCCCATATCCATCGTTGTTTGACATCAAGGATGGTGTACGGGTGCTCAGTGGAAACTGGGTACACTGGACGGACTCGCCGAGAACTCCCAGATGGTATTATACCTCACGTCAGATGGCAGTTCTCCGGTGACACTGGTACAGAGTAGTCTGTTGACCCGAGATCGTCATAGTGTCTTGTGTGATTCCCACTGTGCTTTGATTTCCATCATACCACGTCCAAGAGGGCGTGCAAAAAGGTGGATTTTGGATACAGTCCCGAATCACATGTAGGCAATGAGCGATAGGAGGGGATTCGTCTCTCCCGGTATAGGGAGTTGATGTTGTGCTGTGTTCGATTGGCTATAACCGGAAATCCCTGGCCAGGGTTGCAGAGATTTACTGGTAAGTGTTATCAGTAGTTTCTCGAACTGTTATAGACCTCATATCGACACGACTTATCGAGCTACTGGGGTTTGACGTTTACTACCCCTAGGCGAGATATGCAACATATCAGACGACGAGACCGGAATGTACGGGAGTGTTACTGTTTGGATTTACAGGAGAATGTACAGGCTTGCTTGTTGATCTTCTGAGCGCTCAATACCTGAGTAGCTGTTACGTTTAGCTGACCGCTTGCAGCTTGTGGGTGTTTGATATGATCATCACCTACTGCCGGCGTATTGACGATTCTTTAAAGTCCTACACAGAGGTTTCTTGGCTCAGGCAAAACGGAATAGGGGCACATATGTGATATGTGCGGGACCGAGGATAATGAGATATGAGATACCGTATTCTATTCTCGCGATATATGATATCAGCCGGGTCATCGGATCAGGTGTTGATTCGATGAATCGGTACGGATAAATATTAGTCGGTTATATGAGTTATACCCGGATTGTCGGATCAAGTGTTGATTCGATAGTTTAATGTATAATAATATATATGATATATTAAATTACATTAACTAATTTTAGCTCACTAAAAGATTCTTTTTCTCACTCGGGTAATACATTGATATATATGCGATATATGTTAAATGTATTATTTTATTTTGTTACGATAAATATTATATATGTGATATATAATATTGTAACATGATATGATTACTAATGCAACATGTTTAGTAGAGATAAAACATGGTTAGGTTTTGATTAGGGTTAAACCTTTCTTGATGTTTCTAGAAGGTTTTCTTTTTTGTTTTGGAAAAGATATTTTTGCATGATATTTCTTAACCCAACCACACCCTTTAACCCTACTTCAATCTCTACAATGGTTACTTGACCATAGTTGCATAATTCATCATTATCTCCTTTGCATTATTCATCACCAAAAAAAATTCTAATCATTATTCATCTTCTTATTCATTCATTCTTTCATGAAAAAGCTTTCTTAATTTTCTTCAAGTGATGAATAAATGTGAGAAAAAGATAAATAAAGAGAGCAAAATCCTACTTCATCATCCTCATCTTCCCTTGCCATTTAGATGAGGGTGTTCACATCATTTCATGAGTGTTAGCTTGTGTTAACGGAACTTCAAGGTAGATCATCTTGGTATCGAAGATCGGAAGCAAAGGTTGCATCTTTCTCTTCGTGGAACCTCTCGAGAGTCCGGAACCCGATGATCGCAGCGAAGGGACCACAACACGGAGCATATGAAGTGAAGGACCGGATCTACAAAGGTTGTAATCCCTCTCACTTAGTGTTAAAGTTGTTAACATGCTAGTTTTCGCCTAATCTCTAGTTTAAAGATCCGTATTCGGGTTGTTCGGCACGGCTAAATTTTTAATCGGGCATGGTTCATGCCTCGTAGACCCTTGTGCGCGTGCCTAGCAACCCTACAGTAGCGACGTCGGGATATCGAAGCTCGCCCATGGCGGGATCTGTCGAGGTGCCGTGGACGGCAAGATATGCGGACAGCACGCTGGGTGTACCACCTGACGCCACAGTCCGAGCTGTATGCAATATTAGAAAATAACTCTTAATATTGCAGAATATCACAAAGGTCGGTCTATTGTAATTTACCGATAACTCCGTGGCTCGAGTAATATTCCTCAAGCCACCTGTGTAAGTAGGGCGACCCCTCTTCACCGACTTCCTGTTCTCTGTATTCTGAGCGGCCTGTTTCTGCACAACGCATTAACATTTAATTTTCTAATTAAGGAACACAAAAAAATAAATTATATCCTAAACAATGAATTACATTTAAAATACATACATGTTTGCGTTGGGAGTCGAAATATTCGCACAATAGAGGCCATGTCTCTACGTCGACTCTCGCAAACGCCGGAGTAGATAGGAAGGCCGTTCTCTCTGCCTCGGGGGTCGCCATCCACAGGGAGTAGCAGTCGGCTTTCAGATCATTTTTGTTGTATCGGACCTTGGCCTGCATGTTCTTCATCAGGCCATTGTACAGAGCATGAAGGTCGAGCACCCTCCCCGGGTGATCAGGGTCAGCTACAAGCTGAAAATCGTAATCCAACTGAAAATACAAAAAAAACATTGTTATTAGATTGAAAGTGTTAATAATAAATATATTGGATATATCAAATGAAAATATATATTAATACATACCCGAGCCTCATCAAAGAAGAGGGCGAATGAGCGCTGGTGCTGCTCACCCTACTCAACGTGAAGTGGATATTTCTTCACGAGCCGGCTCTCGTCCCCCATAAACTGGCCGAACCTCTCGTCATGATGACCGGTATAGCGATAGTCAAGGGTAAAAAAGAGGGAGAATGCTGCCTGCCTCCTAGCTCTGTCAGGCCTCAGCCTATGGGACTGATTCGGGCCTCGAGTCCCCCTCTGGTGATGCGGAGGCCCTGCGTCTGCACGAAATATCAAGACAATCAATATTAAGACAAAGTTGTATTAAGAAATCAAGGTTAAATGAAAATTGAAGTGTGATATATACCTCCGGTGACTATCGCACGAGCCTGGGCATGGGCAGCAGCACGAGCGGGACGATAGTTCCTCCGGTGAGGAACAACCGGGGTCCCGGATGCGGACGCATCCCCTCTAACTAGAAAATAAACATTGACGCTAAATTTCCATTTAGTTCATATTTATTCTATAGAGCATGTGTAAAATGAATAAATATTTTATATTTATTCATACTAACATGCAGACGATGCGGAGGGTATGTAAGCGACAGGAGTGGCCCCTGCGGAAGATGTGAACGCACCACCTATAATTAGACAATTCAAAATAGATTATATAAGTAATTGCAAAAAGAATGTGTAGATCAATAATATAACGTTCTAAATCAATATGCATGCATAATAGGATATATAAACATACCCGCAGGTGCGGTGGTGTCACCACCTACAGCTAGACAATAATAAAAATTGCTAAGTCAGAGCAAAAGGAATGTGTGTATTTATGATATAGCATTCTAAATCAGTATACATGCACTATATGATATATAAACATACCTGGAGGAGCGAAAGTGGCCTCTGTCCCAGATGTGGACGCATCACCAACAACTAGACAATCAAACATTGACAATATAAGTAATTTTGAAATAAACAGGCATGAATATCTCTAATATTACATTCAAAATGGATATGCGTGCAGTATACCTGGAGGTGTGGCAAAATCCACACGGAAGGAGGCATCCGAAGGTGTCTCCGATCTGGGTGCAAGACCGGCCCTTTGAAGCTCCCTACGGAGCACTCCGGGCGGCAGAACCGCTCTGCCGATACCTCTGCCGCGGCTGGAGCTCCTGCCGCCCCTCGCTGCTCCCGACATCGTCATCAAATCTAGATAAACGGTTAGTGGATGCATTAGACGTTTGTTGTGTATTCTTGATGTATGTGTGTGTTCCGGCTGTCGGGGGTAGACTTCTATCCCGTTAAGAATATATAGAGCGAACAGCCATCATTTATGCTTTCAACCGTTTCGAGTAAATTTCGGCAGCACCTCCCTGCTGTTCTTCGAGTACACTGTAATAGAATAGATAATCATTTCAAAGCTGTGAAACAATGTTGAAATGAACATCTTATCTATCTTTGTACACGGAGAACCAGCCGAAAGGTACCGACGAAATATCTCAAAACGGATGAAAACACAAGTGAATGAAGGCGTTTTCTTTATACATTCTTAACTTATCCACACGGGATAAATCAATAGGTTACCATACGATTGAATTTTCTCGTCGCGTAGACTATACGATGGTTGTTAGTATCGAGCTATACTGTCCGATATTTAACAACCTTCGTATAGTTCTATGTCACGACGAGCATCGCACGTATGTTAACCGATAGACGGGGACTAAGTGTCGCTTTTAGTTTCATATATGAGTATCGATGAGAATATGAAGGTTTCATATTATCATATATTGGTTTTAACATGAACATCTCGAATCACTCTCTAATTATGCGTTTGTTGTGTATTCTTGTTGTATATGTGTATTCCGGCTGTCGGGGGTAGGCATCTATCCCATTAAGAATGTATAGAGCGAACACTCATCACTTGTGCTTTCAACAGTTTCGAGTAAATTTCGGCAGAACCTCCCCGCTGTTCTCCGAGTACACTGTAATAGAATAGATAATCATTTCAAAGCTTTGAAACAACGTTGAAATGAACATCTAATCTATCTTTGTACACGGAGAACCAGCGGAAAGGTACCGACGAAATATCTCAAAACGGATGAAAACACAAGTGAATGAAGGCGTTTGCTTTATACATTCTTAACTTGACCACACTGGACAAATCTATAGGTTACCATGCGATTGGATTTTCTCATCGCGTAGACTATACGACGGTTGTTTGTATCGAACTATGCTGTCCGATATTTAACAACTTTCATATAGTTCTATGTCATAACGAGTATCGCACGTATGTTAACTGATAGACGGGGACTAAGTGGCACTTTTAGTTTCATATATGAGTATCGATGAGAATATGAAGGTTTCATGTTATCATATATTGGTTTTAACTTGAACATCTCGAATCACTCTCTAATTATGTGTTTGTTGTGTATTCTTGATGTATGTGTGTGTTCTGGCCGTCGGGGGTAGGCTTCTATCCCATTAAGAATGTATAGAGCGAACACCCATCACATGTGCTTTCAATCGTTTCGAGTAAATTTCGGCAGCACCTCCCCGTTGTTCTCCGAGTACATTGTAATAGAATAGATAATTATTTCAATGCTTTGAAACAACATTGAAATGAACATCTAATCTATCTTTGTATACGGAGAACCAATGGAAAGGTACCGACGAAATATCTTGAAACGGATGGAAACACAAGTGAATCATGGCGTTTGCTTTATACATTCTTAACTTGTCCACACGGGACAAATCTATGGGTTACCATACAATTGAATTTTCTCGTCGTGTAGACTATACGACGATTGTTAGTATCGAGCTATATTGTCCGATATTTAACAACCTTCGTATAGTTCTATGTCACGACGAGCATAGCACATATGTTAACCGATAGACAGGGACTAAGTGGCGCTTTTAGTTTCATATATGAGTATCGATGAGAATATGAAGATTTCATATTATCATATACTGGTTTTAACTTGAAAATCTCGAATCACACTCTAATTATGTGTTTGTTGTCTATTGTTGTTGTATTTGTGTGTTCAGGCTGTCGGGGGTAGGCTTATATCCCATTAAGAATGTATAGAGCGAACACCCATCACTTGTGCTTTAAACCGTTTCGAGTAAATTTCGGCAGCACCTCCCCGCTGTTCTTCGAGTACACTATAATAGAATAGATTATCATTTCAAAGCTGTGAAAGAACGTTGAAATGAACATCTAATCTATCTTTATACACGGAGAACCTACGGAAAGGTACCGACGAAACATCTCGAATCGGATGAAAACACAAGTGAATGAAGGCGTCTGCTTTATACATTCTTAACTTGTCCATACAGGACAAATCTATCGGTTACCATACAATTGAATTTTCTCATCGCGTAGACTATACGACGGTTGTTAGTATCGAGCTATACCGTCCGATATTTAACAACCTTCGTATAGTTCTATGTCACGATGAGCATCGCACGTATGTTAACCGATAGACGGGGACTAAGTGGTGCTTTTAGTTTCTTATATGAGTATCGATGATAATATGAAGGTTTCATATTATCATCAAGTATCATATATTGGTTTTAACTTGAACATCTCGAATCACTCTCTAATGATGCGTTTGTCTGTATTCTTGTTGTATGTGTAACATGATTTTAAACTATTGAGATCAAGATTGATAGAACTGATCATCCTACATTGCAATGGCATTCATCAACCAAAAACTATTATTGCATTGGCATTCATCTATAACAATCAACTATTAAAACTACAAATGTAGGATACTGATATCATAAAGCGTTATACGCAACATATGAATTCACATGACTGAAACATGCATCAAAAAAACATGTTCATCCAAAAGAAAGGTCACCGTCAACAAATATAGACAAATACGTCATAAAAATAGTAACTAATTAACAAGTTGATTAGCATCTGGATCAAGAAAATGATAGGAAAAACAATTGACTATGATCTATAATGACAAGTCTATTACCATGACTCTCGACTAACAAAGGTGGCTTTTCGTCCTCGGTGGCTTGATAATTGGGATTTCATGGCGAATAAAAATATGCATATGCCGTTAGACCAGGAACTTCAATAGGAAACTCAATGAGGTCGGGTTTACTGAAGTACGCTTTGTATTTCGCTATATCAGGTGATGAAGCCCAAGCCCAAGCTAGCCCCAGCCCCACCCCAACCGAACCTTATCGAAGGTAAAGAACGTCCTTGCACATTCATATTTCTACTAATGATGCAAGTCTCCACCATGTCAAATTCTTGCAATATCATTCTTTTTAGAGTATGTCTAATTTAATGGATAGAATTTTCAAAGTTGGGCAACCAAGAAAAAGTAATAAGGAATTTTACATACATGCCAAAGCTTTGATTATTTATTTATTTATTTTCCATTTCATATTAGTACATTTATATGTTTGATGATGGCAAGAAATACAAATAATATTAGAACAATGTACATACCTAATTTCCACTTGAAATCGGTGTTTTCTTTTATCAGTTATCGTTGACATATAGTAACAAACAATGTTTGATTAGAAGGACCCAAGATTTTCTCGATCAACAATAATTTTAGTAATCAAACTAGGCTAAAATTGCTGGAAATTCCTCTCAGGTTTGCCAAATTCAGCCAACCCCAACCCCAACCCCAACCTAACCCTAACCCCAGACCCAGACCCAGCCCAGCATACCCTAACCCCAACCTAACCCTAGAACTAGCCACAGCCCAGCCCCAGCCCCGCCCAGCCCCAACCTAACCCTAACCCCAGCCCCAGCCACACCTAAACCCCAACCCTAACTCTAACCCTAACCCCACCCCAGCCCCACCCCAACCGCAACCCCTGCTGAACCCCAACTCGAACCGCAACACCAGCCCCAGCCATGAACCCTAGCCCTAAATAATCAAAAATTTGTTTAGTTGAAGATTTACTAACCTGTGCGATGGATCGATCGGTGGCGACGACGAGAACGGAGGCGACGGAGAAAATGGCGACGAAGAAGAACGGCGGTGGCGACGACGAGAACGACGGTGGCGACGACGAGAACGGCGTTGGCGACGACGAGAACGGCGGTAATGATTTGGGGATTTTGGTTCGCGCGCGATCGAGAGAGAGAGAGAAAGAGATAAGGGGCGTAGGCGATCTGTGCCTTTTTAATTAAATAGCTATTTATTTGCCCCTACAGATTTGTCCGTATGTCCTTGGTTTGCAGCTCCGTAGGGGCAAACACGAAATTAAGAATTAATATTTTTATTCTTGAACGTCTTGGACTATAGAGGCAACCTTCTAGCCCTACGGCTTAATCCGTAGGGCCAACATAAATCTACCCCAACAGATTTCAATATCCGTAGGGGCAACCCCCTATTGTAGTAGTATGTGCTGTGATATTGTGGATTGGTCGTGGGGGATAGCCTGGATGCAATGGTAGTACAGTTCCATTTTATAGGTACATTTGATATTGCGGGGAGAGCGTCTGACATGTGGACTGCCGTCACTGCCTGTTTGTATATTATTCTTTTGGGGCATAATCGGGGTGAGGTCGATGTACCCGTTGTATGTATATTTTACTTTATGTACTAGGATTACCCCAAGGTGGGGTGCACGGATAGCCGGGTTCTAGAGGGCAACGGGCCCGCATCTCATGGCGTTGAGACGGAGGGGCCTTCACTCTAGAATTGGCGGGCTATTCGCCGCACTCGTAGGGAGTACAGGTTGACCCAAGGAGGGGTGCCCAAGTTACCGAATTCCGTGAAGTGCTGGGTGGTACATTCAGGTTGCTGAAGGGGGCTGCCTCGCTTCAGGTTTTGGCGGGTAACTTTCCGCGCCCGTAGGGGTCTAGGATTTCATTGCACATGCTATCCACATGACCAGGGGAACGTCGGGCTTCAGTAGCGGCTCTATGAAACCCGGGGATCCCAGATATCTGAATTTTTCTGTGATGCTTATTACCTTTCTGTGATGTTGCATTTTATCATGCTTTGAACGAATATTATATATTGATATATATACTAGTAGATGTTGTATATGTTTTGCATCCGCGCTAGTCCAGTCCCCGCTCTGTCGTTAGTTAAGTAACCTTACGGGTGATGACGGGACCCAGTGGCGAATGCGGATGGCATATACGTACATCATTATTTTCGTTCTTTATTGGTTTTTTCAATTGATGGGACTGCGTTGATTCGGATCAATGCAAGCTAAAGAAACCTTTTCTGATGTTGTCGGAACATTTTTCAAACCATGGGTTTGGCCGCGTTTCCGCGGCGCTTTGGTGGAGACACGTGCCCAAATTTGGTCGTGGTTCTTAGAAAAGCCTGCACAGATTTTTAAGACATGCAGAAAAATTTTAGGAGACCATTTAAAATCAACAGAAACTGTCAAGCTAGGATTTTGCAATTTTCGATTTCCGGTCGGATCGATGTTTTAAACGCGTTAGCACAAGTTAGTATAGCAAAATGGTGAGGCTCTGATACCACTGTAAGTCTACGCTAGCGCCCCGGCAGTCTACAGACGCCAAATGCGGAACAAAAACTTTTTAACTGGCGCTATCGTATACTTTCACCCGGATCTGCCATTATTGCTAAACTAACAAACTGTAAAGAGTGTAGAAAGGTTATACCGAACGATCCAAGTCCTTCGTTCTTCAACCATCATCCCACGCTCCGTTGCGGCTGCTCCGATCTCGTCGATCTCCGATTCTCCTCGTCGAGGTGGCAACACGTCGACGATTCTTTAAACGGGCTCCCGCCTCTGACTTGAGGCAACTCGATCGTCAAGTTTTCTAAAAGAGACGACCAAGAATGATGTAGAGAATGAGTAGATGACTTTGTCTCACTTCGTCCAAATCCGTGGACGATCGGTTAATGAAGTTGCCGAGGGAATTGGGTGATGGAATGAAATGAACTGTAAAATTCCATGCACCCCAAATACTATCATAATCTTTTCTCTCAAAAATGAAATCAACAAGTGAAGTGAGGAGGAGAGAGAGGGCCGGCCACTTTATAGAAGGAGGGAGGTGACCGTAGGAGAAAGAAGGTGACCACAAGGAAAAGATCTTAAACAAATATCTATCATGCAAACAAAAGGAATTAATGGTAAATGGTGACTCATTAAACACATCATCAAAAACCCATTAATGCACTAATGAGTCATGAAGCCTAGTCATCATCTAGAACCTTCTAGAAGCTTCTAGAAGCATGACTCACTCTCATCCAAGAAAAGATAAATCCGTCTTTAACCGAATGTTAAAAGACGGCTGATAGAAAACTGGAAACTGGCAACTTCCAAAAGTGATCCTGAAACGACTTTCAGGATAACCCCGAAACTGTATAAATATACCCGCATTTGTATTACGACCGAATACAAATGCAACTGAGACAAAGATATTATACCTACTCAATATAATACTCGGATCCGGCTTAAACCAAAGCCGACCAGTATTATCTGCCCGAAAAATAACACGTGCGTAAACGCACGTGCATTTTCCGAACCCTGCCATAAAACCATACGGCCTCTACAACTTTTCGCCCGAACTTGGGAAACTGTCTGTGGGGGACTCTAATGACTCGTCAGTACCCTGGCAGTGGGTTTAACCACAAACCGTCAGCGGCACTAGCAATGCGTAACGGCTGCCCATGGACTGACCTCAAGGGATGCCGATGAGCGAACTCATCCGGAAAACCCTACTGAGCCTAACAGTGACAATGTATATACAGTCTGGTCTGTTCGTCTATGAGTATCGCATATCTGCCTAGGGGGCTAGTAACTTCAGATCCCCAATAGCAGTATAAGTCGTGTCGGAGTGAAGCCCAATAACACCCTGAGATACTACTGGAGTACCTACCAGTAAATCTCCTACCATGGCCATGGACTTTGTGTAATGGCTCTCCTAGACACAGCACGACCTCGCCCCCAATACCGGGAGAGACGAATCCCCTGCCGATCCACTCACGTGCCTCCATATGGCTTGGGACTGTACCCAAAAACTACCTGTTTGCACGACTCCTTTGAGCCGTGGTAGGGTAGAAATCAAAGCACAGTGGGAACTCACACGAGACAAATGACGACCTCAGGTCGATGAACTAACCTGTACACATGTCACCAGGGAACTGCTATCTGACGGTAGATATAATACTAACTAGCAGATTCCCGGCGAGTCCTGTCCGGTGTACTCATAACCCAATGAGCACCTGTATACATCTTAGGTGATCCAACTGACACCAGTGGCTTGTGAGACCGGCCACCGCCCCTCGTCGGGGTCTCGACTGTATACACTAGTCTACTCCGGAGTATTGATGCCCTGTCTCGAAACTCCCACGACTAGGGACCACAATTAAGGATATGCGTATAAACCACCCAACTCTCACGTATATGATCGCCATCATACTGTTGGTGGTAAAGCAAGATCCTAAGGGCTCTATCAAAGTGTAACATGTAATCAGTCACCTGATCATGTACACGACTGATAAAGGCAAACCAGATAGCATACTATCATCTTGAGTAAGACTGTCCTACCGGTATAGGTCCTCCGCAATCATTGCAATCACGTACATATGATCCAATAATTGACTATGAGGGCACTATCTCCAACAGAAGAGGCCGTACGGCCGCGTTTCCGCGGCCTAAGCCTGCTTAGGCCGCGGTTCCGCGGACGTATAGGGGAATTGGGTCTTCATCTTTTGTGGGTTTCCCTGGTTTGTAGTCCTATGTTATTGTACATATACCAAATTGCAGTTTGCTTCCACAGTTGCATCAGATTTGCAATGGTCCAAAGTGGCAACAAAAATAATACTTTTGACCATTTCTCCCTCGAGCTCCGCGCACCCATTGATTCTTGTGCTGCCCCTCTCGTGCTCTGTGCTTGTCCGAGACACGAATGACCGATGTCATATGTCTTGTCTCTGGAACCGGTACGCAGCACTGGACGGATATGGATGACCGGAACCCGGCTTTTATCTGTTGTCAACAGATGTTCTGTATTAGGTGTAACTGTGGAGATTTTGTCTTGATTTGCAATATTTGTACTGGAAACCTGTAATCTATAAATATGTAACAAACACGGATTAAAAGCACCTACCTATAAACACACGAGCATAAGAATGGGCGGTCTAAAATGCAGTATTCTGTTATGAACAAATACCCCCAAACTTAACTTTTGCTCGTCCCGAGCAAAACCAATTATTCTCAAAAATAAAATCCTAACCGCACTTTCGCAGGGAACGCGATTGCACTGAGCACGTGTAACAAGCCGTTAAACCTCTAGGTGTCCCTAGTAGGAGGAGTGTTGTCTCGTGAGGGTTTTCAGCGGATTACACCCACAAAATCCCGTCAAGCTAGTGTCATAAGTTAACATAGATTCTACTCCTATAGTTCAGTATTTATGTTAGAAATTCTATCATCCTAAGTTAGAAATATCCAACCCTGATGCTTCACGCCTCTAATCTATTTAACCTTGGTTCTCCTGAGTTTTCCTTCTAAAGTGCGGCCTCAAATTAGGGATTTTTATCAACTATACAGAAAGCACAAGTCTTATTCTTGATTTCTATCTTTTATCCAAACATCGATTGTATACCCCTACGTGTGTGTATATCTTTGCACCCCTACACTCAAGAATTCAAATCAATCTATAATACCCTTGCCATAATACCTAATACTACTTCTTTTCATTAAGGATGGACGGATTTGATCACACACCTTTCATGCGACTATTAATGCTTCTTGAGGCACTAACGACTGATTACTGAATGTGTGAACTTTAAAGCGTAAATAGCAGTTTCCAGGTCTTGATTTTATTCTATTTTTCTTTCTTTTTTTTCTTTTTCTTTTTCTTTTTCTTTTTCAAGACCGGATATATATTTCAATAATGCTCTTTTGGTGTTTAGCTTTAAATACCGTTTTTTCTTTCATACTAGGCTTTTAGGCAAGAGTATTTCTAGGTATCCTCTACTATCCCAAGTTTCAAGGTACGTGTAAGTGCAGTTGTAGGGTATATACTTTCTAAATTTGAAATCAAGAAAAGAAACTATTTTTCGGACTTATTCTTCAGTAAAGCTTCAATACTTTCCCCTCATCTTGACTTAACTCAAGAACTGAACTCAAAAATTGTAAGGACGTATACTTACCAAAGTTATACAGAATGAGGGTTATTTTTAGGATTTTCAATTCCTAGGCCTAGAATTTAATTATTTCTCATATATCGACTAAACTTTCGGAATAAAGATCTAAGTTACCCTATTAGCTAACTTGACGACAAAGTTTTTATATTTTTTGGAAAAATTTTCGATTTTTGTGGGTTTTTAATAAGGTATGCAAATGCAAAATATACAAATGAATGCGAAGGAAGAAAGCTTACCGAGCACACCCCCAAACTTAAACTTGACAGTGCCCTCACTGTCAGGCTACATCAAGAGGGTCAAAATTGTCGGCGCTCCCTAAAAAAAAATTATATACAAAACAAAAAGGAAAACAAAAATATATACAAAAAGAGTGTCCCCCCCAAACTTAAGTAAAACAGTGTTTCCACTGTTAAGCGTTGAAATTCAGGATTAGGGGGGAAAGAGAACAGTATCAAGCTATACAAGGCCTTACACAGGCCAAAAGTTAACACCAACCATTCAAAGATCTTATCGTGATAAAGCAGTGGCTGGTGAAAGAAGGCGTAGAGAAAAGAGATGGAGAATACGCAAGACCATATGCGGAGAGAAGCGGGATATGGTCTCGGTATATGAGACGAAGAAGAATGGCGGAAGGGAAAAAGAAGTGGAATACGAACTTGAGGGTGCAAATGGAGTAAATAGATTAGCTCAATTTGTGATGACCGATGTGTGAAAAGCGATTGTGCTAATGTATTTACTCGTCGGGAAATGGGGTCAAATCCCTCATGATTCTTAAGAAGCCATGGGTACGCCGAACTTGGTAAACCAGACATAGTAAATGAAAGTGAGACGGTTTCTTGCAAGGTCGGAACGATGGAAAGAATGGAGGGAAGTGGTTGAGGAAGGTTCTCGGTTAAAGGTTCAGGAGGGTGTACACAGTCAGTGGAAGGGAAAGGATGAATTGGAAAATCCGACTCAGCAATTATAACTGGTTCATCCTCAAAACTATCCTTAGAATTCTCCTCAAAGTTAAGCTCATCCATGGCTTTATCATCAATATCAAGACGCATAAGAAGTTCGGGAAAAACATTTAATGACTCGGGATGATGATTTGAAGAGAAAAACTCAGCCAAATCTATGGGTCCATCATCCAAAATATTCCCAGCGTCAATATCCTCAATCAAGTGAAAATCAATATTCTCAGATGCCTCATCAAAAGCATGGATTTCAATCAATTCAGGTTCTAAGATGGAGGTGTAGAGGTCAAAAGGATTGAGTGTGGTTTCACTTGGCAAGGTCCCTTCACAATCTGGCAAATCAAATACTACAAAGTCGCACAACTCATTAAACATTCTATCTTCAACTGATAATTCATTTGGGACACTTGATAGACTTTCAACACAGGAGTTGTGGGATTCAATTTGAGATGGGTAGGTTTGATTTGGAAGGGTATACAGCTCACTTTCTCTACTCAAATTCTCAGCCTGTCCTACCGCCTCATCATACATTGGAAAATTTTGAGCTAGCTGGAAACTAGCTACCGGGTCAGTAGGTTGTATGAGAGCGGCCATGGACGCATTCAAATCCATCATCTGTTGGCTTGACGCTACCCTAAAGTCTTCCAAGGACTGTTCTAGACTAGACATTGGTTGTGAAAGGGTTTCAGTAAAAGATTCAAAGTTGTTTGGATACTGAAAATTCCCAAAAGGCTGTGTAGAAGCAATGCCTAGGGAAGGTGCAAAAGTAGGGTAGGATTGGTAGGAATTGAATGGCTGGACAGGAGTGGGATCAACATTGGGATAAGAAGTTGAATGGAATTGTTGATCCCAAGAATTTGAAGCGGTGAAAGGAGTGAAAGATCGGCTACGAGATTGTTCAATACGTTCAGCAAGAGACATAAGTCTTGTGGCTACAACTGGACTTTCAAAAGGGGTATCAACGCAAAAAGGGGTGAATGTTTGAAATGGTTGATATGAAGTGGATTGCGGGGTCCAGTTGTTCGTCCTAGACGCGTCTATCCGATCTTTCAAAGAAATTTTGGGCACGGAGGGGTCGTTTGAAGTTCGACCAAAACAAGAACCGTATGAAGTAATGTCTGGTTGTGGGTACCAAAGTTCGGCAAGAGTTTTGCGAGGTGGGGTACCCATGATATGAAGAGAGAGAATGAAAGAAATGTGGAGAAAAGGAGAGGAAAAAGAATGTGATTTTTTTTTGGTTTATATATTGACAAAAGAATAAAAAAGAATATGGACAAAAACAATCACGACACAAAAATACCACACACCTAATCGTTCTAGGGTTCACCTAGGTCAACTAGACCTGCTCCAAAACTTGATTGTCGAAGTAAAACTGTGTCGAGAAACGGGCTCAAGATACACTGATCACGAGGCCAGGTAAGTGCAGAGATAAGGGGAGGTTTTCCAACGCTTTCGCGAAGTTCCTTAATTAAATAACACTTTCTCTCTTGGCGGTTTCGCCGTTAACACTTTGCTAGACACCTCGTAAACAATGTACCGTTAAGCGAGGTTCTAAACACGGCTAACTTCTCCTAATGAGCTCAAAGTCCTTAAGGCTTAAAGTCTAGTTTCTTTTAAATTTTGTACGGGTAAACGTTATGCTCGAGTTCGTGATTTGTGGGCCACGGAAAAGGTGATGAAATCCTTTACCGTATGTTGTGGGGTTCACTTGCCCTTAAGTCCGTATTAATGTATGCAATGCGCAATTCAAAAAATTCTATAAAGAATCAAACAGTCGTTTTTTAGTTTAAGCACGACACTGCAACAAATACGGGTTAGTCAATTTTTAGCGTTTGCTAGCGAACATGCAAAGAATCCTGCAAAGAATAGTATATTGGAAGCGTCGGATTTAAGAAGAAGGTGTTAGTAAAGTACGTACCGTTAAGTTTTTGGGTTAGGAAACCCCCGTTGAATCAAATCCGGTAAGCTTGAAAAGTTCGCTTGCGCGGGTCAAACTACCCGGATCTTTGGCACTGTACTTTGCAATCACCTTAGCCTTGAACGTACACTTTGCTCCCCACAATCGCAGTTTGCAAATCCGCAAAAATCTGCACTCTTGCCCACAAAAATGATCAAAAATAACAAAAAGATTTTTTTTATATACAAAAAGAATATTAACCCGAATAACAAGAAAGAAAATACGCTACCGTCTCCCCGGCAACGGCGCCATTTGATCGCACGCTTTTGGCGTGTCGGATGTTCAAAGTTCTAAAGTTTACCGC
Organism: Agapanthus africanus; assembly: GCA_030015575.1. Lineage (NCBI taxonomy): Eukaryota > Viridiplantae > Streptophyta > Magnoliopsida > Asparagales > Amaryllidaceae > Agapanthus > Agapanthus africanus. The sequence goes on along the minus strand of JASDDO010000031.1, from coordinate 178,585,081 downwards.
GATCAGGACGGTGTCGCTATGCAGCTAGCCGGTTGAGCACGGGTCGATCCACAGGGAGATGGTTGTATGTCCGTTCTTGTCTTAGACGAGTAAATAAAGAATTTGTATGTGTTTGTTCGATTCTATCCTAAGTGTATTATTTGCAAGTATAAAGTTGTTAAGAAAAAGATACGAGATTATAAGCTAAGGAAATCCGTACTCAAAACCTTTGAGCCGAGTCTTGACCAATTGAAGCTAGAGCAATCGGAAACAACGTGGATTAGGGGATTTAAGCGCGGTATTCGTGGAATATGGCTTATTTACCCTTGTCCTTCCGTTCTTGTCTCTTGCTTTCGCCTCCGGCTAAACCGAACGCAACCGGTCGCGGTTAGGAATCACCGTTACCTTGTCAGGGTAGGGTGCCTAACGGAGCGCTTGCGTATGGTTCGGGCGGAGTTCAAAGGAAAATAACGGGAAAAAGAAATGAGCAAAGAAAATCTTAACTTACAATACCGTATTTATTCTTAACACTGATAATTACAACATTCACAAAATGAACAACAAAGAGCAAAAGAAAAGAACAAAGAAAAGAAAAGATTATAAGTAAGTAAGTGCATGAAATGAAATTGCAAGAAAGTAAAGCAAGGTAATAAAAAGCAAGTAATAAATAAGCAATAAAAAGAATTAGAAACTAGAACTCAAGACAAGCATGGGATCAATAGCCAACCCTTAAACTTGCAAGCTCAATCAAGAGGTTGCAAGATCAAGAGAAGGGTAGAGAACGCATGTGAAATGAAGTGCTAATTCCATAAGAAAATACGACCCTTGAGATCAATAACAAACTCTTAACCTTTCAAGCTCAATGAGGAGGTTGAAAGATCAAGAGAAAGCAAGAATCTCAAGGGGAAGTTAAACAAAAGAGAATGATACAAAAGCCCTCATCTTCATTAATCTTCCACTAAAAAAGCTCTCACTACAATTTTCATGGAGAAAAGATGAAGAAGAAGAAGAAGAACTAAAACCTACAAAAGAGGAACCAAGAATTGAACACCTTGGCTTGGCTCAGTTCTGGTGTATTTATAGGCAGGGAACTGGAAACCTAGGGCAAGAATTTGCCTCTATATGAAGTCCCCAAACTACCCCCAAAACACGACACCATGAAGAGGCCGTACGGCTGCGGTTCCGCGGCCTAAGCCTGCTTAAGCCGCGGTTCCGCGGCCGTATAGGGGAATTGGGTCTTCATCTTTTGTGGGTTTCCCTGGTTTGTAGTCCTATGTTATTGTACATATACCAAATTGCAGTTTGCTTCCACAGTTGCATCAGATTTGCAATGGTCCAAAGTGGCAACAAAAATAATACTTTTGACCTTTTCTCCTTCGAGCTCCGCGCACCCATTGATTCTTGTGCTGCCCCTCTCGTGCTCTGTGCTTTTCCGAAACACGAATGACCGATGTCATATGTCTTGTCTCTGGAACCGGTACGCAGCACTGGACGGATATGGATGACCGGAACCCGGCTTTTATCTGTTGTCAACAGATGTTCTGTATTTGGTGTAACTGTGGAGATTTTGTCTTGATTTGTAATATTTGTACTGGAAACCTGTAATCTGTAAATATGTAACAAACACGGATTAAAAGCACCTACCTATAAACACACGAGCATAAGAATGGGCGGTATAAAATGCAGTATTCTGTTATGAACAAGTTGCAGCTTCAGCTTCAGGTGTGTATGTTATTGAAAACTGTCTATCAATAAACTCTACATCCTGGGTATTGGATACTGGATCTGGATCTCATATCTGTAATTCTTTGCAGGCGTTGAGAAAGCGTAGAGTTTTGAAGGCAGGTGACATGACCCTCAGAGTTGCAAACGGTGCTAGCACGGATGCTGAGGCCGTGGGGGACTATCACCTTGGATTGTTGGATGGACATTTTTGGGTTTTGCGTAGTTGTTATTATGTAACAAATGCAACCTGTAATATCATTTCTGTATCTTTATTGTCTAAAGAAGGTTATGAATTTGCATTTGTATGTAATGTAGTGAACATTCACCTTAATCAAGTCTTGATTGGGTCAGGTACATTAAACAACGGTATATACGTATTAAACCAACCACAGATTTTCAATGTCCAGAATACACACAAATGAAAGTCTCCAGAAATCAATAAAACTTTCTTATGGCATTGTAGACTGGGTCACATCAATGAGAGAAGGTTCATTAAGTTACATGCAGAAGGATATTTGGACCCGTTCGAATATCAATCGTATGCAACTTGTCAATCCTGTCTCAAAGGAAAGATGACAAAGACTCCGTTCACTGGACACGGAGAAAGAGCGAGCGAGCTCTTGGAACTCGTACACAGCGACGTGTGCGGTCCAATGTCTACACATGCACGAAGCGGTTATTCTTACTTCATTACTTTTACGGATGATTTCTCAAGGTTCGTACATGTCTTCTTGATGAAGCATGAATCCGAAGCTTTTGAAAAGTTCCAGGAATATAAGAATGAAGTAGAAAAACAAACAGGCAAAAGTATCAAGGCACTGAGATCTGATCGAGATGGTGAAGACTTGAGTGCCGAGTTCCTGGGTTACTTAAAAGAGAATAGAATTCTCTCTTAGCTTACTCCTCCATACACTTCGCAACATAACGGTGTATCGGAGAGACCGAACCGAACCCTATTTGATATGGTGCGGTCCATGATGAGTAACGCTGAGTTGCCGCGATCGTTCTGGGGATATGCGCTAGAATCAGCTGCATACCTTTTGAACCGAGTTCCCACTAAGACCGTGCCTACCACACCATATGATTTATGGAGTGGGAAGAAACCCTATCTTCAATACCTGAAGATTTGGGGATGTCCAGCTTATGTCAAAAAGCAGCATGCGGACAAACTAGAGGCATGCTCAGTACTGTGCAAGTTTGTAGGATACCCAAAGAACTCTAGGGGGTATCTTTTCTATTACGCAGAGGAACAAAAAGTCCTTGTTTCTCGAAATGCCCATTTTCTGGAACATCAGTTCTTAGAAAAATAAATAATTGGGAGCGCAATAGAATTGGAAGAAATTCCAGAACCACAAGCTATTACTGAAAGCTTAGTAGGACCAGGGGGTTCGAAAGATCAGGACATTCCCACGCCACTCCGCAGGAGTAGTAGGCAGTCTCATCCGCCCGAGAGATACTACGGTTTTCTCATTGACGGGGATAGAGAGGATTACATCATAGATTGTGATGAGCCTACTAGCTTCCAGCAAGCCATTCAGAGAGTCGACTCGGTAAAATGGCTGGATGCAATGCGGACCGAAATGGAGTCCATTTACACCAACGAAGTATGGATGTTGGACATTGCTCCAGATGGGATAAAACCCGTAGGATGCAAGTGGATCTTCAAAAGGAAGATTGGTGTAGATGGACAGGTTGAGACCTATAAAGCTAGACTGGTAGCAAAGGGTTTTCGTCAGCGACCTAGTTTGGACTATGACGAAACCTCTTCTCCAGTAGCTATGCTGAAATCCATTCGGATCCTTCTTGCCATTGCTGCCTTCCACGATTATGAGATTTGGCAGATGGACGTAAAGACAGCTTTTCTAAATGGTCATTTAGAGGAGTGTGTCTATATGGACCGGCCAGAGGGTTTCATTCAGAGTGGGAGCAGCGGAAAGGTGTGCAAGTTGCTCAAGTCCATTTATGGACTAAAGCAGGCATCGCGGAGTTGGAATATCTGTTTTGATTAGACGGTCAAGGAATTTGGCTTTATCAAAAATCCAGATGAACCATGCATCTATTTTAGATTTGTAGCGAGAACTGTAGTATTCCTCATTTTATACGTGGATGACATTCTCTTAATAGGAAATGACATTCCTATGCTACTATCTGTCAAGGGGTTCTTGTCACACAGGTTCTCCATGAAAGACCTGGGTGATGCCTCATACATTCTGGGTATCCGGATCTACCGTGATAGATCCAAGAGGATATTAGGACTTTCGCAGTCCAGGTACATCGACACCATACTGAAGAGATTAAGTATGGAAGATTCCAAGCGTGGTAATCTACCGGCTTGTCATGGGATCACCTTCTCCAAAGAGATGTCTCCCAAGACTGATTTGGAGAGGGATCGCATGTCTATTATACCCTACGCTTCTGCGGTAGGCTCTATAATGTATGCGATGTTGTGTACCTGACCGGATGTGGCTTATGCACTGAGTGTGGTAAGCAGGTATCAGTCAAACCCTGGGGTGAAACATTGGATAGTAGTAAAGAACATTCTCAAGTACCTGAGAAGGACTAAGGAGATGTTCTTGGTGTATGGCGGAAAAGACCTGCAGATTGAGGCCTTTGCTGACTAAAGCTTCCAGAGTGACAAGGATGATTCCAAGTCCATGTCGGGGTTTGTCTTCACCCTCAATGGAGGGGCGGTGTGTTGGAGGAGTTCCAAACAGGAAACCGTTGCTGACTCGACTATGGAAGCGGAATACATCGCTCCATCTGATGCCGCAAAAGAAGCTGTCTGGATGAGGAAGTTCTTGAGAGAACTTCAGGTGGTTCCGTCCATTGTTGACCCAATACCTCTGTATTGCGACAACAACGGGGCTATAGCTTTAGAGAAGGAACCCAGATCCCATCAGAAATCCAGACACATCTTAAGGCGGTATCACCTGATCAGGGAGATCGTGGATCGCCAGGAGATCGAGGTCTGGAGGGTTGCTTCAGAAGATAACACAGCAGATCCATTCACCAAGGCCTTGCCCCAGACTCAGTTCGACCGGCTGATCGAGATGTTAGGTGTTCGATACGCCAGTACATGGCCTTAGTGCAAGTGGGAGATTGTTAGTGTATATTCCCTAGAGGCCATTACTGTATCATACTAGTTTGTATATTACTTGATGGAAGCTTCGGATATTCACAGTTGTATATACAATCTTGCTCGATATGGTAGTACGCTACTTGGTTTGTCTCTACTCCAATATGTGCATGTGTTTCTTTTAGCATATCGCTGATATACATATTAGTAGAGCCCATAGGATCTTTGCTTGATTACCAGCGTTGTGATGGCGCTCGCACTCGTGGGAGCTGGGTAATCTACAAGCACATTCTTATACAAGTCCCTGGTCATTGGACTATCGAGACAGGGCATCGATACTCCGTAGTAGACTAGCGTATGCGCTTCTCATCCCAGTGTGGGAGACGGTCTGTCCCACAGCCGTCGGTATGTTGTACTTGAGATAGTATACGGGTGCTCGTTAGGTTACGAGTACACTGGACAGGACTCGTCGGGGACTGTTGGTTGGTATTATACCTATCGTTAGTTATCTGTTCCCAGGTGACATGGGTACAGCTTAGTCCGTTGACTTGACACTGTCACTTCGCCTGGAGTGTGTTCCCACTGCACTTTGATTACTACCCTACCACGGCTCAAAGGAGTCGTGCAAACAGGTAGTTTTTTGGTGCAGTCCCGAAGCACTTGGAGGCAGTGACGGTTAGACAGGATTCGTCTCTCCCGGTATTGGGGGTTGACATCGCTCTGTGTCCAGGAGAGCCATTACACAAGTAGTCCCTGGCCAGGGCAAGCGAGATATACTGGTAGGTTTCCAGTGTTATCTCAGGGTGTTCTGGGCTACACTCCGACACGACTTGTACCGCTATTAGGGGCAAACGTTCACCGCCCCTCTAGGCCCGCCATGCGATGTATCAGACGAACAGACCGGACTGTATGGAGATTGTCACATACAGGCTCAGTAGGAGTTCAGATGGGGTTCACCACGTCAGTCTTCTTATCGACATCTACTTGGGGACCGTTACGTACAGCTAGTGCCGCTTGCGGTCTGTGGTTAAACCCACAGCCAGCGTAGTGTCGAGTCTTTAGAGTCCCACACAGAGAGCTATTCGCCTTCAGGTAAAATGAGTAGAGGTCGCATGGTTTTGCGACAGGGTTCGTTCACATCCACGCACTTGTGCACGTTTGCTGTCCGGACAGCTTATACTAGCGGGCTTTGGTTTAAGCCGGATCCTAGTATATGATTTGGGATTGGTTTTTCTCATTGTATTCGTGTTCCTCGGATCACGAATACAGGTGCGTATGCACAGTTGCTTGAGACAGAGGGAGAGGACTTTGATTAGGGTTAATGACTGTTGTCATTTTATTAACCCTAATGCTCATGTGTGTATTATTGTTAATTGATATTAGTTTTATAATTGTGCATGGTTATGGTTGTTGACCATTTGACTTCTTTGACTTGTTGACTATAGTTGACACTTTTACCATCATCATTTCTTTTGGAAGATGCTTTTTGATCCTTGCAAATTGAAATGATAATGGTCATGTCATGATTAACCATGACAATTATCTAGCTAATTATCTAATTAAAATAATATACACATATAAGTGAGAATGGTTCATATTATTATTATTTCTATCATATACTTTCTCTCTCTTGTTCTTCCTCTCCCTCAAGCTCTCCCCTCTCATGTGTTGAGAAACACTTGAGCTTGAGAAAAACCCTCTCTTGATAATCTCTACTCCCATCTAGGGTTCAAGGATTAGCACTTCTTACACCCTAGTTACTTCTTGCTTGGAGTTGAAGCCAAAGGTTGAGGCTTTCGGGTGGATCTTTCTTCGACGGGAGAAGACGATAAAGGTGACCTCTTTCCACTACTCCAAGGAGCAATGAGAGAAGGATATAAAGCCCAAGGTATAACCTTTCTTGCACTTAGCTAGTTTCTAGTTAGCTTTAGTTTGTTTTTGTTTAGCAAAGATCCTTCTTTGTCTAGTCCATGTTGCCTAAGTTCATAAAAATTCGATTTTTATTCCGTTTTCCGCCTCCCCGTAAGCACCGGGGTGGGCAACGTGGACTTACATATACCGCGAAGGAGTGCACGGATAGCCGGGTTCTGGTAGGCAATGGGTCCGTATCTCATGGCTTTGAGAGGCAAAGGGACCTCACTCTAGAATTGGCTGATTATTCGCCGCACTCGTAAGGGGTACAGGTTGACCCGAGGAGGGGTGCTCAAGTTACCGGATTCCGTGAAGTGCCGGGTGTTCCATTCACTATGCTGTGGGGACTACCTCGCTTCAGGTTTTGGCGGGTAACTTGCCGCTCCCGTAGGGGTCTAGGTTTCATTGTACAGGCTATCCGCACGACCAGGGGAACGTTGGGTTTCAGCAGCAGCTCTGTGAAACTAGGGGATCCCAGATTATCTGTATTATTCTGTGATGCTTATTACTTTTCTGTAATGTTGCATATTATCACGCCTAGAGCGATTATTGTATATTGGTATATATACTATTAGATGTTGTATATGTTTTACACCCGCGCTAGTCCAGCCCCCGCTCTGTCGTTAGTTAAGTAACCTAAAGGGTGATGACGGGACCCAGTAGCGAATGCGGATGGCATATACGTACATTATATTTTCGTTCTTTTCTGGTGTGATTGATTGATGGGACTGCGTTGATTCTTATCAATGCAAGAAAAACAAACATATATGTGATGTTGTTGGAACAAATTTTAAAAGGTGTTATTACAAAGATGTTTCCTTTTGTTTTGTATAGTGATATTCAGTTGGAATTATTCGGTTGGAATATTCTGCACCTCATTCGACGAGGCAAGGGCTGATATCCCTTCACCGGGAAAGACCCCTTGGGCAGAAGTTTGCGTCAGGGTAATGACTTCATTATAGTCGATTACAAGTTGCTTTGCATCGCGGTATTCAATTGGAATATCCTGCACCTCATTCTATAAGGAAAGAGTCGAGATCCCTTCACCGGGAGTGACCTCTTTAGCAAAAGGTTTTTCGTCACTATATTTTTTTATAAAAACCTATCAGGTTCCTTCAACGAGATCAAGTTCATTACGTTAAAGTTTTTCGTCAAAAACCAGCCGTAGCCCTCCCTCATTTCTTATAGATGGTCAGTAGTATTCAAGCTATGTTTGTTGGCCTTCGTCAAGGCATAGTGTTTTGTAGTAGCTGGGTATTCATTTGTTGCATAGATAGATGTGTTGGTTTGGGACAGTCGTATAGCCTTGTTGGCCTTCGTCAAGGGCTTGTACGAGTGGGTTCAAATTGAACTGGACAATGACGGGTAGAACTTGACATTTGACTTATGATTTGTTGGCCTTCGTCAAGGTCATAAGAGCATGAGGCAAAAATCATATCGGGAGTTTCTAAAGAAACTGAAACTTGCCAAGTATGCGCATACCTTCTGTAGTGTGATAACGTGAGGGGATTCCGTGCGATGAGAGTTGGATCCCGATTCCTACTGATGAGTTTGTTTACTCTTTGGGTGATCCCGACTAATTCTTTTTTAAGGTTTGGAAGAGAATTTGAGATAACAGTGGGAGGTTTCCTGACTAGATAAACTGATAACCATTCTGATCTAGGTTAGAGTGCACGCAGAGTGTTTCTTTTCTCTCTCTCTCTCTCTCTTTGGCAGCGACCTTTGACCGACCCTAGATTATGACTCAGTGACCAAGTTGACCGAACCTTCTTAAAATACTGGCTTTTCGATTGTCCGAGTTGCATAAGTCATTGCCGCTCCTTCTTTTACCCTTTAGATTTCTCAGAACACCCCGTATTACTGCGGAAATCCACTTCCATTAGATAGATCCATCGTATGGTTATATACGAACTCAAAGGCACTTCTTCGAGGATGGATCCAGGACCAGAAAAAATAGAATTGGTTTCTTCAGTTGTCCTTTATTATCACCTTCTCTCAGGTTGCGAGGGCTCCTTGGTTTAGGAGAGTACACCTATTACGCTTATTGGATAGTCTTATTCCAAACCATAAACTAGTGCCGAAAGGTAGGGAATGAAGAAAACCAATTAGCCTAAGTAGGGTGTGCAGAAGGTGATATGTAAAGACAAGATAAAGGGATTAGAAAGAGGGCAAAGTAAATTGCGACTGTTATCATTCACGACCAAACCGCGTACTTTATCGCCACTCCTTTTTCACCCTTAAAAAGGAATAAGGTATTATTGAGTTGTCTTTTATCATCACCTTATCTCAAGTTGCCAGTACTCCTTAGTTTAGGAGGGTACACCTATTATGCTTACTGGATAGTCTTCTTCCAAACCATAGGCTGGTGTCGAACGGTAGGGAAGGAAGAAAACCATTTAGCCTAACGATAGTGTACAGAAGGTAACGACTAAAGACAAATAAAGGGATTTGGAAGATGCTAAAGATATATACGGTTAAAGTCATGAATTGGAATATGGAAGAGGCATTACTATAAATACCAGGATACCCCTACGAAACATTTTCATGTTTCAGTGCATTGTTAATGGAAAACTGATTTCCCAATTAGATACTTACTCCAGGGTATGTATTTACCAGGTTTCATTCTCATATCTGTATGATTTTACAGATGATGAGTGGGAGTAAGTTATTGGGAATTAGGTGATCATCCTCATTATATCGGAATTCGTTGTAATTGGTGATATTTGAGGAAATCGCCAGGGTACAGTTTTCAACCTACGACGCATAAGTTTTGAGTTATTCAACTCAGCGGACTTATACAGAGTATTGTCTGTTGTCCAGTGTCTGTCAGGACAAAGGGGTAGGTCCCCGTACTGTATTCTGTTTACTTGTGACTTCTCTAGTTTTTAGACGAGTGTTTCGTAGAAATACAATGTCTAAGTTTTGAGAAGTTGTGGGTATAAGAATAAAGTAGAGAACCAGGTAACGCAAGTATCAGGATTCTTCAAAGAGATCGAAGATATAGATTCTTGTGATTAGTATTCAGATGATAGTAATGGTTTTGAGAAACTTGTTTCTCTTTCAGGTTACTCTTAATTGGATGGATTCCTAAGTTGAGTAATGCTGATTAGCCTTTTTCCATTAAGTTGTTATGCACTGGAGACAGCTGCATGATTTGAATCTGGTTCCAATTAAATTAGTGCCTCTGTTTCTATATTAGATATAGAATGGTTCATATCTTAACGATGTTAAGGTAAGGGGAGTTGTCCAGCTTATGCTTAAAACCAGACACTGGATAACTCGAGGCACGTTTCTATAATGGCTGTTTGTGGGTTGACCCTGGCTTTGACGAAGGTTGACATTTCTACCATCTGGAATATCAATAGTGATATTGTTCTTGACTCGCCAAAGTTTTATTAAAATGGAATTTTTCAGAAAACAGTAGTGGGAGTATGGTAGAACTGGAAGTGATTCCAGAACCTCAAACGATTACAGAAAATTTAATAGGACCTATATATTCAATCAGGTTTGACATTCCATTAGCCACTCCGCGGATATGGTGGGTAACCTCAGACACCCGAGAGGTGCACCGGTAGCCTCAAAGACGGTGACAGGGAGGTTCTTGTTAACCCAGACTTGACACTACTGTTGTTCCAGACTATGAGACCCGGCAGAAGGATAAGTATAGCGTCGTTCTAAACTAGTTTTAGAAGTACACGTATATATTATTCTGCCAGAGGGTTGTGGAGCAGCGGAAGAATAATAGGCAAGTAGCTTATGTCTATTTATAGACTTGAGCGGATATAGCGGAGATAGACCATCTAATTTTGATGTGATGGTCATGGCTTTGACTTCATCAGAATAGGGGATGGATCTGTTGAAAAGGTAGTAGGGTGTGATGTCCTGGTATTTGGATGACATACACAGAGTAGGAAGTAAAATTCCTATACTACGATCGGTTGTACTTTCGTCGTCACAAAGTTGTTTCTCCCTAAAGGATAAGGATATAATATCTGACATTCTGGTTTCTAGATCTATGGTTTTAGATCTAGATTTGGGTAGTTTCCTAATGTGGGTACTTTGACAGTATTCTAATAGTATTTTAGAATAGATGACTCCTGGCAAGGTGGTGTACCTACAGGTGATGGAGTCACCCTCTCTAAAGGTGTCTTACAGACTAATGGAGAGAGGGATGTGCATGATTGGAAGATCACTGGCTTAGGCAATTGAGTCGATCATGAGATATCAAGTACCACACCAGATGTTGTTTTTGCACATGATGCGATTTGTTTATATTAATCCAATCCTGAAGAAACATAAGGAAGCATTTTTAGAACATAAGTGCTTGTCCTACGGATTTGATGACGGCAACCTTCTTCGGGAGACGGTTATCATTCCAGGCTTCCAAGGTGACATGAATGACATAGTGATTGTCAAATTTATAGTTTTCCCTCTGACGAGGGACAGTATTATGGACAGGTGGTCCAAGAGGATATTGTGGGAGGCATGGTGCTGGATACTGATTAGGTTCAGTTATCAATACAGTCTAAGAAGTTTGGATTTGGAGTTGATTTATGAACTAGGTCCCATCTGATATTCAGACATATTCTAAGACAAGTATTACTCGATTCGGGGGATGGCTTTCTCCGCGAACTTGAGATTAAGGGAGACCTAGAAAGAAACATCAGGGCGGATCCACTCACTAGGGCTATTTCTCGAACACAAGAGTTTTACAAACTAGCTTTGTGAAACTGATTAGTAGAGGAGTTGGATGTTCGGTATCACACAGGCTGTGAGTATGCGACATCGCAATAATTAGCCTTAAGTGCAAGTGGGAGATTGTTCTAGATAGTGCCCTCAAAGTCAATTATTGGATCGCAGGTACGTGATTGCAATGATTGAGGCAGGACCTGTACCGATATGACAGTCTTGCTCTAGATGATAGTATGCTATCTGGTTTGTCTTTATCATCGTATACATTCTTTAGTTCACTATTGCATGATGATAGAGCCCATAGGATTCTTTCTTGACTACCAGCAGTATGATGGCGATCATATACGTGGGAGCTGCGGTCTGTAAGCACATCCTTAAAGTGTCCCTAGTCGTGGGAGTTTCGAGACATGTCATCGATACTCCAGAGTAGACTAGTGTATACAGTCGAGACCCCGACGAGGGGCGATGGCCGGCCTCACAAGCTATTGGTGTCAGTAGGATCACATAAGATGTACACAGGTGCTCATTGGGTTATGAGTACACCGGACAGGACTCGTCAGGAACATGCTAGTTGGTATTATACATATCGTCAGATAGCAGTTCCCTGGTGACATGCGTACAGGTTAGTTCATTGACCTGAGATCGTCATTTGTCTCGTGTGAGTTCCCACTGTGCTTAGATTACTACCTTACCACGCACAAAGGAGTTGTGCAAACATGTTTTAGTTGGGTACAGTCCCAAGCCACATTGGAGGCAAGTGAGCGGATCGGCAGGGGATTCGTTTCTCTCGGTATTGGGGGTGAGATCGCGTTGTGTCTAGGAGAGCCATTACACAAAGCCCTCGGCCGAGGGAGGAGATTTACTAGTAGATATTCCAGTAGTATCTCAGGGTGTTCTGGGCCACTCTCTGACACGACTTATACTGCTATTGGGGGTCTGACGTTACAAGCCCCCTAGGCAGATATGCGATACTCATAGACGAACGAACCAGACTGTATGTATATTGTCATTGTTAGGCTCAGTAGGGTTTATGGATGAGTTCGCTCGTCACCTTCCCTTCCAATCAATACATAGGCAACCGTTACGTACAGCTTGTACCTCTGACATGCTAGAGGTTATACCCAGTGCCAATGTGTTGATGAGTCATTAGAGTCCCCCACAGTCACTTTCCAAAGTTCGGGCGAAACGTTTTAGAGGCCATATGGGTTTATGGCAAGGTTCGGAAAATGCACGTGCGTTTTCGCACGTGTCATTTTTGGGGCAGATTATACTGGTCGGCTTTGGTTTAAGCCGGATCCGAGTATTATACTGTGTAGATATAATATATTTGTCTCAGATGCATTTGTATTCGGTCGTAATACAAATACGGGTATGTTTATACCATTACGGGGTTATCCTGAAATTCGTTTCAGGATCACTTTTGGAATTGCCAGTTTCCAGTTTTCTATCAGCCGTATTTAATATTCGGTTAAATGCAGATTTATCTTTTCTTGAGATGAGTGTGGAAGCTTCTAGAAGGTGGACTAGGATGATGACTAAGCTTGTGAGTCATTGTTGCATTAAGTGTTCATTTAATGTTGTGATGACAAGGTTAAGTGATTCATCCTTTGCTTTAAATGAGTTCATACTAGGTGTTTCATGACTCATTGTTTCATTAGTGCGAATGGTCTCCTCTCTTGCTCCTACACTCATCCCCCTATCCTATATATGGCCGGCCCATGAGTGAGAGAGAGATAATGATTGCTTGAGAGAAAAGATGAGAGTTTAAGTGTATGGAAATTTGATAGATACTCATTTCACATTTCCACCCGATCCAAAAGGCAACTTCATTAACCGTTCGTCCATAACCTTGGACGTAACGAGACAAAGTGTTCTACTCATTCTCTACTTCATCTTGGTCGTCTCTTTTAGCAAACTTGACGACCGAGTTGCTTCGGTTCAGAGGTGGGAGCCCGTTTGAAGATCCGTCGACGTGGTGCCACCTGGACGAGAACACCGGAGTTCAAGGAGATCGGAGCAGCCGCAACAAGCGTGGGATGATGGTTGAAGACCGAAGGACTCGGATCGTTCGGTATAACTCTTCTACCCACTTTGTAATTTGTTAGTTTAGCTTTAATGGCAGATCCGGGTTATAGTACGCGATAGGGCCAGTTGTAAAAGTTTTTGTTCCGCATTTGGCGTCTTGTAGACGGCCGGGGCGCTACCGTGGACTTACAAGTCATAGGTTTGACTTCATCAGAATAGGGGATGGATCTGTTAAAAAGGTAGTAGAGTGTGATGTCCTGATATTTGGGTGACACACACAGAGTAGGAAGTGAAATTCCTATACTACGGTCGGTTATACTTTGGTTGTCACACAGTGGTTTCTCCACATGGGACTTGGATATAATATCAAGACATTCTGGTTACTGGATATATGGTTTTAGATCTAGATTTGGGTAGTTTCCCAATCAGTGTACTTAGACAGCATTCCGAAGGTGTTTTAGAATGGACGACTCCTGGCACGGTAGTATCTCTGCAGGTTATGGAGTCACCCTCTCTAAAGGTGTCTTACAGACTAAAGGGGAGAGGGATGTGCATGATTGGTAGATCACTTGCTTAGACAATTGAGTCAATCATGAGATGTCAAGTACCACACCATATGTTGTTTTTGCAGTAGATGCAGTAAGTTGATATTAATCCAATCCTGGAGAAACATTAGGAAGCAGTTTTAGAACATAAGTGGATATTCTAAGGATATGATAACATCAGCCTCATTCAGGAGACGGTTATCATTCCAGGCTTCCAAGGTGACCTGGACGGCAGAGTGTCTGTCAGAGTTAAAGTTTTCCCTCTGACGAGGGGCAGTACTATGGACAGGTGGTCCAGGCGGATACTGAGGGAGGCATGGCGCATGATACTGATTAAGTTCAGTTGACAATACAGTCTAAGAAGTTTGGATTTGGAGTTCATTTGTGAGCTAGGTCCCATCAGATATCCAGAAATATTCTAAGACAGGTATTTCTAATTTCGGGAGATTGCTTTCTCCGCGAACTTGAGATATAGAGAGACATAGAAAGAAACATCTAGGCGGATCCACTCACTGAGGCTGTTCCTCGAACGCAATAGTTTCGCAAACATGTTTCGTGAGACTAATTAGTAGAGGGGTTGGGTGTTCGGTATCACACGGGCTGTGAGTATGCAACATCGCAATAATTAGCCTTGAGTGCAATTGGGAGATTGTTGGAGATAGTGCACTTAGAGTCAATTATTGGATCACAGGCACGTGATTGCGATGATTGAGGAATGACCTATACCGGTAGGACAGTCTTACTCAAGATGATAGTATGCTGTCTGGTTTATCTTTATCATCGTGTACGGCTTTAGGTGACCTTACAGGTCACTATTGCACGTTGATAGAGACCCTAAGATTCATTCTTGACTGCCAACAGTATGAGGGAGATCATATATGTGGGAGCTGGGGTCTATAAGCACATCCTTAAAAGGTCCTTAGTCGTGGGAGTTTTCGAGACAGGGCATCGATACTCCAGAGTAGACTAGGGTATACGGTCGAGACCCCGATGAGGGGCGGTGGCCGGTCTTACAAGCCACTGGTGTCAGTAGGTTCACCTAAGATGTATACAGGTGCTCATTGGGTTATGAGTACACCGGACAAGACTCGCCGGGAACATGCTAGTTGGTCTTATACCTGACGTCAGATAGCAGTTCCCTAGTGACATGTATACAGGTTAGTTCATCGACCTGAGATCGTCATTTGTCTCGTGTGAGTTCCCACTGTACTTTGATTACTACCCTACCATGCACAAAGGAGACGTGCAAACAGGTTTTAGTTGGGTACAGTCCCGAGCCACATGGAGGCAGTGAGCAAATCTGCAGGAGTTCGTCTCTCCTGGTATTGGGGGTGATGTCGCGCTGTGTCTAGGAGAGCCATTACACGAACTCCTTGGCCAAGGCAGGAGATTTACTGGTAGGTATTCCAGTAATATCTCAGGGTGTTCTGGGCTACACTCCAACACGACTTGTACCGCTTTTGGGGGTCTAACTTTTACCAACCCCCAAGGCCCGCTATGCGATGCTCATAGAAGAACAGGCCGGACTGTATGGATATTGTCACTGACAGGATCAGTAGGGTGTCAAGATGAGTTCGCTCATCGACGTCCCTTTTAGTCAATACCTGGTAGCCCGTTACGTATGGCTAATACCTCTGATGTGCTGGTGGTTAAATCCACAACCAATGTATTGACGAGTCTTTAGAGTCCCCCACAGACCGTTTTGTCAAGTTTCGGGCGAAACGCTGTAGAGGACATATGGAGATATGGCAGGGTTCGATCATATACGTACGGTATTGCACGGATCATGATCGGACGGATAATACTAGCGGGCTTTGGTTTAAGCCGGATCCTAGTATTGTACTGTGTAGATTTGTCTCATTGCATTTGTATTCGGTCGCAATACAAATGCGTGTATGTATATACAGTCGCGGGGTTTTCCTGTAATTTATTACGGGATCCGTTTGCTGAAGTTGCCAGTTTGCTTTCCGTTTCGGCCATTTTTCTTTGTTTCCTTTCTTTGGCTGAAATTTGGTGGAGGGGGTTATTTGCAATTGTGAAATTAACAATTGAGAAGACTTTTGCATCATGATGGTTTCATGATGGTGCACCATCCATTGACTTTATTTGACTTCATGATTGCTTGACTTTTGGAGTGATGATGGTTGGTGGAGTTTTGGATTTGGTTTGTGATCATTTCTTCTCATCATCACTCATCAATTTTCTCTTTCTTGATTATTGCTCACTCCCCCCCTCTCATTGAGGATCATGGCCGGCCATTCTTCAAGGGGGCTATCCCAATTTTTTGTGTGGGGAAATACTCTCATTTGGCTTTGCAAAAATCACATAGCTCCTCCTAAAAAATTTCATTTCTTCACCTCCATCAAAATGGCAACTTCATACAACCCCAAGAGACAAATAGTTCTACGCTATTCTATAGCAACTCTTGGGCACGTCGACTCGCCAACTTCATACCCGAGTTGTCTCAGTCCAGAGGTAGGAGCCCGTAAAAGAACCCGGCGACGTGGTGCCCTTCCGACGAGAAGATGATGACCGGTGATTCCGCGGGGAGATCGGGACGACGACGAGACGACCGAAGGACAAGGATCGCTCGGTATATCTCTCTAACCCTTCTCTAGTTAGCTAGGATTATATTAATGGCCTGATCCGGGTTTTATAGTGCGCGGTGGTGCCGGTTAACAAGTTTTGTAAAAGGTTTCGTTTCCGCATTCCGGCATCGGATTGACGGCCGAGCCGCCGCCGTGCACTTACACTGCCCGGGTCTGTCCTCGTCTCAGACAAATCAACTCTAATCTCGGCTCTCGCGGGCGCTCTCTACGCCCCTGTAGTCTTTGGCGGCATAATTGCTGGAAAAAAATAGGATTCGATAAGGATACGGAAATCGAATCACAAGAATGTATATAATCATGAAGCAATTTCAAGCAATAAGTCCTAAGGTCACTTAGGCAGAGTACCGTGTCGTGGGTATGCCGCGGAACATACACACGCTACGCCACTCTGCTTTAGCTACCTACTGCATTATACCAGGGTCGTCCTACACTCCGAAAAGTAAAACCTAGGCTCTGATACCAACTTTTTCACGACCCGAAGTTCGACCCATGACCGGCACTTAACCACGTAACGTCTACAGGCGTTACGCGACTTAGTAAGCCGAATCCCAGAAATCAAAACCATTAAAAGTAGTGAGGGTGGATAACATTTGTTTAAACATTTGGAAAACCTTAAGTAGTTTAGTGACTTTATTTAAAGTTCAAGCTATTATCTTGAAAATTTTGACTGCATTTCCTTTGTAAAAACTAACCCCGAAATCGGGTACAAGAGAAGATATGAGTAAAATGATATATACAATAAAATAATGCATCCCAAACGGGAGTAATCACGCCCAACGGCGGAAACAAACACCACCAGAGTACTATACGACGCCGTAGCGAAGAAATGAGCAATAAGTGAAAAACATCACAATAATAAAAACTGCATAAGTAATGTCGGCTCATATGAGCTCGACTCCAGAATACAAATAATATACATCATCGTCCTCACACTAGTCTCTAAGTCAATACATGAAATAGTAGATGGAGAGTACTAGATACAAATGTGTGTACAAATGGAAAATAACCGGATACCACAATACCCACCCAGCAGCAAACAGCTCACGCACCAACTTCCGTGGTATCCTTAGCCAAAAAGATACAAGAAAGCAGCCTGCCGCTACTACTCTGAGGGGAAACCTGCAAACACTGTGGCACAATGGGGGTGAGTTTCCAACTCGTGAATAGTAAATAACATAAAAAGGTTATTGCGAGCATGCACTTACTGCGATACTCTAACATATGCCAGCAGATAATATCTATATTCGATGAGCAGGATGTGCAACAATCATGCATAAGTACTCTATCAGGTAATACGACTACAGGATGAAATGCATAATAATGAATGCTGAGTATGGGATAAAATAACATCTATACGGAATGTCAACGTGGAAAAAATAACTGGTGACCCTCAATGTACCCAAATCCTAATAAACTCAGGCACCGTCACCCTCATCGGCCCTTAAATCCTGTAAATCTCTAAAAATCGTATGTAAGTCCACGTTGCCCATCCCGGTGCTTACGAGGAGGCGGAAACGGTATCAAAAACTGATTTTTACAACTCTAGGCAACATGGACTAACTAAAGGAAGATCATTGCTAAACATAAACTAACAACCAAGTTAAAAGAGTAAGCTACTCGGTTAAAGGGTTATACCTAAGTCTTGAAGTCCTTCTTTCTCCTTGGAGTGGGATGAACGGGTCGTCCTCGTCGCCTTCTCTGGCCGAAGAAAGATCCACCCGAGGGTCTCTACCTTTGGCTCCTACCTCAAACTAGAAGTAACTAAAGTTCTTGATGTGCTAAACCTAGAACCTTAGAAAGAGTAGAGAGTAATTTTGAAGGTTTTATCTCAAAGCTTAATGGTTCTCAACTCATGAGAGGGAGAGCTTCGAGAGAAAGGAAGAGGATGAGAGAGAATGAGAATGATAGACTGAGAAGATAAAGCCAACCTTCTCACATATATGTGAATTATGATAATAAAATAATTAACTAAAGATAATTGTGATGGTTAATCTTGAAATGACCATTATCATTTCACATTAATTACTTTTGCAAGAATCAAAGAGCATCTTTTATTTGAAATGATGATGGTCAATATGTCAACAAGTTAACCATAGTCAAATGGTCAACAACCCTAACCATAACACAATTATAATTAATTAATATTAATAATCATATTTCACATATAAACATTAGGGTTAAGAAAAGACCATGGTCATCAACCCTAATGAAAGTCTTCTGCCTCTGCCTCAGTCAACTGTGCATACACACTTGATCCGTGTTCCGAGGAACACGAATACAAAGAGATAAAACCATTCCCCAAAACCTATACTAGGATCTAGCTTAAACCATAGCCCGCTAATATAAGTTGTCCGGACAACAAACGTGCACATGTGCGCGGATGTGAACGAACCCCGTCGCAAAACCATGCGACCTCTACTCGTTTTACCTAAAGGCGAATAACCCTCTGTGTAGGACTCTAAAGACTCGACACTATGCTGGCAATGGGTTTAACCATAGACCGCAAGCGACACAAGCTGTACGTAACGGTCCCCAGGTAGATGCCGATAAGAAGACTTACGAGGTAAACCCATCTGAACCCCTACTGAGTTTGACTGTGACAGTCTCCGTATAGTCCGATCTGTTCTTCTAAGAGTATCGCATGGCAGTCCTAGCGGGGCGGTAAATGTCAGTCCCCTAATAGCGGTACAAGTCATGTCGGGGTGTAGCCCAGAACACCTTGAGATAACACTGGAAACCTACCAGTATATCTCGCTTGCCCTGGCTAGGGACTTTGTGTAATGGCTCTCCTAGACACAACACGATATCAACCCCCAATACCGGGAGAGACGAATCCTATCTAACCATCACTGCCTCTTAGTGCTTCGGGACTGCACCCAACTGCTACCTGTTTGCACGACTCCTTTGAGCCATGGTAGGGTAGCAATCTAAGAACAGTAGGAACACACTCGAGGCGAAGTGACAGTGTCAAGTCAACGGACAAAGTTGTACTCATGTCACCTGGTAACTGATAACTGACGATAGGTATAATACCAACCAACAGTTCCCGATGAGTCCTGTCCAGTGTACTCGTAACCTAACGAGCACCCGCATACTATCTTAACTACAACGTACTGACGGCTGTGGGACAGACCGCCTCCCAAGCTGGGATGAGAAGCGCATACGCTAGTCTACTCCGGAGTATCGATGCCCTGTCTCGATAGTCCTACGACTAGGGACCTGCATAAGGATGTGCTTGTGGATTACCCATCCCCCACGAGTGTGACTGCCATCACAACGCTGATAATCAAGCAAAGATCCTAAGGGCTCCACTAATGTGCAAAGGCGATATGCTATAAGAAACCCATGCACACATTAAAGCAGAAACAAACAAAGTAGCATACTACTATTTCGGGCAAGAATGTCAATACAAGGTGAATATCCCAAGCTTCCATTAAGTACTATACAAACTAGTATGATACAGTAATGGCCTCTAGGGAATATACACAAACATCGTGAGTGCCCAACATCGGCACTCGAAAATATCACGAAATAACCGTGTCCAGCATCGACACGCAAATCCTCATATATCGGGCTCCGTCAGTCCGGATCGGCCCACGGGCTCCGTCTACGGAATCGGCCCTCGGCCCCGGCAGTACGGGTCATCCCGTATCCATCTATCGACTCTGTTCAGTATCCTCCGGATAACCTCTAGGTCCAACCAATCACCGGTTGGTAGTAGTCCCACTGCCAGGCTTATCGCCTACTGCACGACAGATTCATTTTCGTCCCGGGGTACCATACCGGGTCCACCATGTAACCGTAATCGGCCTCATCCAGCTCCTCGATTCGGGTTCACAAGTCAAACGTAGAAAACGCATGGTGGACGCACTGAAATATTATATCATAAGAAACCGGGTTTTCAGAATAGTGCATATTTCCTTAAAATAGCCCCACGGTTCTCAAATCCAGAAATCACATGAAATCCAAAGCCAATGCGTAAGTAGGGATATGCAAATGAGTATATGCACAAGTAACGTAATCATGTCGAATCATATATGAGGTGAGCTACAATATATTGTTTATGGCAATATATAGTGTGAGTGTCATGGCAGTTACTAACGATGTGTGTGTAACATGCAGATTAATGCTCGTGCAACATGAACCGTTAATAACAATGCTGTGTTCTGTTAACTCTAAGTTCTTATATGGCAGGGAATATAGTATGCAACAATAGTATCCATGAACAGTCAATGTATGTAAATGCAATATGCTGCTATAATGTCCTATCAGCCCTGACGCATAACGCCATACGGGCGATTTCCCCGTAGATGTTAAATCTACTCACAGTGGTCTCGTGCTAAGTGTAGCCGACGACTTGTTTCCCCTTCTTCGCGGCGTCCGTCATACTCACATGCGAACCTAGAATTTCATAAAATAATGCACATAAGCTAAAATCTACAAAAATGCGACAATAATGTAGGGTTCCTAGGCACTCTTATGAGGGTTCATAAGGCAGCAACCATGCCCGAATAAAATTTTAGACGTGCCGAATAACCCAAAGCCGGGATCTTTGCTAGATTATTAGGGTTTAACATGCAAGTAAACATCTTTACTACTAAGTTTGAGGGATTACAACCTTTGTAGTCCGCTCCTTCACTTCATAAGCTCGGAGTAGAAGCCCCTTCGCCGCGATCTACAATCTCCCGGACTCAAGAGAGGCTCCACGACTCGAACGATCCATTCTAGCTTGTAGTATTACTTTTCTCCGATGATCTACATCGAAGTTGCTATAACTCAAGCTCTCTCACTCTAATTAGGTGAAAACCCTACTCTAATGGGCTAGATTAGATGAGGATGATGGAGTAGTATTTATGCTATCTTTTTATATCCAATTCTCACATGAAAACATCACAAAAGGAAAATCTAGTAAGCTTTCTCAAAGCTCAAGAGAGAAGAAGATGATGAAAAATGAAATAATCCTTTTGTGATGAATAATAGAAATGAATATATGATTAATCATGGAACCATGGTCAAGGATGACTAGGATAACCTTTGTAGAGAATAAACTAGGGCTAGGGTTTGGTTAGGTTAAAACAATGAGTCATAAGAAAATATCTATCATAATATCTTCTTCATGACAAAAGGAAAAGTTCTAGATGGTGCAAGAAAGAACTAACCCTAATCAAACCCTAACCTTGCTTAATCTCCACTAAACATGTTCCATTATTAATCATATCATGTTGCAATAATATATACAACATATATATTATATATTTGCAACAAAAGAAAATAATACAATTAACATATATCGCATATATATCAATGTATTACACGGTGGGAAAATGAAATAATAAAGTGAGCCAATATTAGATAATGTAATACAATATATCATATATAATTCTATACATTAAATCATCGAATCAACACATGATCCGACAATCCGACTATATCGAATATAACCGACTATTATATCATGTACCGATTCATCGAATCAACACTTAATCGATGACCCGGTTCATATCTAAATATCGCGAGAATATAATACGGTATCTCATATCGCATTATCCTCGATCCTGCACATATCACATATGTGCCTCTATTCCGTTTTCCCTGAACCGAGAACCCACTGTGTCGGACTCTAAAGAATCGTCAATACGCCGGTAGCAGGTGATGATCATATCAAACACCCACAAGCTTCAAGTGGTCAGCTAAACGTAACAGCCACCCAGGTATTGAGCGATCAGAAGATCAACAAGATAGCCTGTACATTCCCCTGTGAATCCAATCAGTAACACCCCCGTACAGTCCGGTCTGTTCGTCTGATATGTCGCATAACAAGTCTAGGGGTAGTATACGTTAGACCCCAGTAACCGATAAGTCATGTCGATGTGAAGCTCATAACGGGTCGAGAAACTACTGGTAACACTTACCAGTAAATCCCTGTATCAGCTCTGGCCAGGGACTTCCGGTTATAGCCAATCGAACACAGCACAACATCAACTCCCTATACCGGGAGAGACGAATCCCCTCCTATCGCTCATTGCCTCCATGTGATTCGGGACTGCACCCAAAAGCCACCGTTTTGCATGCCCTCTTGGATGTTGTAAGGTGGAAATCAAAGCACAGTAGGAATCACACAAGACTCAATGACGATCTCGGGTCTACAGTCTACCATGTACCAGTGTCACCGGAGAACTTCCATCTGACGTGTGGTATATCACCATCTGGCAGTTCTCGGCGAGTCCGTCCAGTGTACCCAGTCTCCACTGAGCACCCGCACACCATCCTTGATGTCCAACACCGATGGATATGGGATCATCCATCGCCCATCATATGGGTCATGATGCATATACGCTAGTCTACTCTGGTGTATCGATGCCCTGTCTCGATATACCCTCGACTAGGAACAATTATAGGATGTACTCATCGACTACCATGGCCCCACTAGTATGATCTCATAATAGTCCTAGCAGTCGAGTACATATCCTGAAGGCTTTATCAACATGTGAGAGTAAGACAATAAACCAATACAAGTCAACATGTTAAGATAAAGTGAAACCAAATAGCATACTATCATGAAGAGCAAGAAAGTCCTCTCTCTATATATCCAAGCATCCATCATAATATACATCATATGTACAACAATGGCCTCTAGGGCATATACATAACTAACAATCTCCCACTTGCACTAAGGCCAGCAGCTGTAGTATCTCATGCCTAGCATCCCGAATAATCTCTCAAACTGTATCTAGGGAATGGCCTTGGTGAGTGGATCCGCAGTATTGTCCTTCGTATCTACTATCCTGACCTCGATCTCCCGGCGATCAACTATCTCCCTGATCAGGTGATACCGCCTCAGAATATGTCTGGACTTTTGATGGGACCTGGGTTCCTTGGCCAAAGCCACTGCTCATTTGTTATCGCAATACAGAGGTATTGGATGCTCAATGGATGGAACCAAACCAAGTTCACTAATGAACTTCTTTATCCAGACATCCTCTTTAGCAGCATCGTTGGCAGCGATGTATTCAGCCTACATCGTCGAGTCTGCAACGGTATCCTGTTTGGAACTCTTCCAACATACCGGCCCTCCATTGAGGGTAAACACTGTAAGTCCACGTTGCCCACCCCGGTGCTTGCGGGGAGGCGGAAATGTTATGAAAATCTGATTTTTACAACACTAGGCAACATCGACTAACCAAAGTAGGGATCTTTGCTAAACAAAACTAACTACGATAGCTAAAAGAGTTTAGCTACTCGGAAAAGGGGTTATACCAAGGTCTTCAAGTCCTTCTCTTCTTGGTCCTTAGAGTGAAAGAATGGGTTCTCCTTGTCCCCTTCTCTTGCCGAAGAAAGATCAACCCGAGGGCTTCAAACTTTGGCTCCAACCTAAAACTAGAAGTAATTAAGGTGCTTGGTGTGCAAGACCTGGGACCTTAGAAAGAGTAGAGAGTGTTTTTGAAGGGATTATCTCAAGCCCAAATGGTTCTCAACTCATGAGAGGGGAGAGCTAGAGAGAGAGGAAGAGGAGGAGAGAGAATGAAAATTATCAAGTGAGAAGAATAATGCAACCTTCTCACATATAAGTGATTTATGAAAAATATATAATTAGCTAAAGGAAATTGTCATGGTTAATCAAGAAATGACCATTATCATTTCACATTAAATGCTTTTGCAAGGATCAAAGAGCATCTTTCATATGGAATGATAATGGTCAACTTGTCCACCTAGGTCAACAAGTCAAGTATAGTCAAATGGTCAACAACACTAACCATGCACAATTATAATTAACTAATATTAATAAATCATAATTCACATATAAACATTATGGTTAAGAAAATGACAATGGTCATCAATCCTAATCAAAGTTCTCTACCTCTGTCTCAGTCAACTGTGCATACACACCCGTATCCGTGTTCCGAGGAACACGAATACAATGAGATAAAACCAATCCCAAATCATATTCTAGGATCCGGCTTAAACCAAAGCCCTCTAGTATAAGCGGTCCGGACACCAAAACGTGCACAAGTGCGCGGATGTGAACGAACACTGTCGCAAAACCATGCGACCTCTACTCATTTTGCCTAAAGGCGAATAACCCTCTGTGTCGGACTCTAAAGACTCGACACTACGCTGGAAGTGGGTTTAACAACAGACCGTAAGCGGCACAAGCTGTACGTAACGGTCCCTAGGTAGATGCCGATAAGAAGACTGACGAGGTAGACCCCATCTGAACTCCTACTGAGCCGGAATGTGACAGTCTCCGTACATTCCGGTTTGTTCGTCTAAGAACATCGCCTGGCGGGCCTAGGGGGCGGTAAACGTCAGTCCCCTACTAGAAGTACAAGTCGTGCCGGAGTGTAGCCCAGAACACCTGAGATAACACTGGAAACCTACCGGTCTATCTCGCTTGCCCTGGCCAGGGACTTTGTGTAATGGCTCTCCTAGACACAGCGCGATATCAACCCCCAATACCGGGAGAGAAGAATCCTGTCTAACCGTCACTGCTTCCAAGTGCTTCAGGACTGCACCCAAAAACTACCTGTTTGCACGACTCCTTTGAGCCGTGGTAGGGTAGTAATCAAAGTACAGTGGGAACACACTCGAGGAGAAGTGACAGTGTCAAGTCAACGGACTAAGCTGTACTCATGTCACCTGGGAACCGATAACTGACGATAGGTATAATACCAACAAACAGTTCCCGACGAGTCCTGTCCAGTGTACTCGTAACCTAACGAGCACCCGCATACTATCTCAAGTACGACGTACTGACGGCTGTGGGACAGACCGTCTCCCAAGCTGGGCTAATAAGCGCATACGCTACTCCGGAGTATCGATGCCCTGTCTCGATAGTCCTGCGACTAGGGACCTGCATAAGGATGTGCTTGTAGATTACCCAACCCACGAGTGTGACTGCCATCACAACGCTGGTAATCAAGCAAAGATCCTAATGGCTCCACTAATGTATAAAGGCGATATGCTAAAAGAAACACATGCACACATTAAAGCAGAAACAAACCAAGTAGCATACTACCATTTTGAGCAAGAATGTCAATACAAGGTGAATATCCCAACCTTCCATCAAATAATTTACAATCTAGTATGATACAGTAATGGCCTCTAGGGCATATACACTAACAATCTCCCTCTTGCACTAAGGCCATGTACTGGCGTATCGAAGACCTATCATCTCGATCAACCACTGGAACTGAGTGTGGGGTAAGGCCTTCGTGAATGGATCAGCAGTGTTATCTTCCGTAGCAACTCTCCGAACCTCGATCTCCTGGCGACCTACGATCTCCCTGATCAGGTGATACCGCCTCAAGATGTGCCTGGACTTCTGAATGGACCTGAGTTCCTTCGCTAAAGCTATAGCCCCGTTGTTGTCGCAATACAGAGGTATTGGATCAACAATGGATGGAACCACCTAAAGTTATGTTAGGAACTTCCTTATCCAGACGGCTTCTTTTGCGGCATCTGCAGCAGCGATATATTCCGCTTCCATCGTCGAGTCAGCAACGGTTTCCTATTTGGGACTGATCCAACACACCGCCCCTCCATAGAGGGTAAAGACATAACCCGACAAGGACTTGGAATCATCCTTGTCACTCTGGAAGCTGGAGTCAGCAAAGGCCTCGATCTGGTGGTCTTTTCCGCCATACACCAAGAACATCTCCTTAGTCTTTCTCAGGTACTTGAGAATGTTCTTTACCGCTATCCAGTGTTTCTTCCCAGGGTTTGACTGATACAGGCTTACCACACTCAGTGCATAAGCTACATCTGGTCTGGTACACAACATCACATACATTATAGAGCCTACCGCAGAAGCGTAGGGTATAATAGACATGCGATCCCTTTCCAAATCAGTCTTGGGAGACATCTCTTTGGAGAGGGTGATCCCGTGACAAGCCGGTAGATTACCGTGCTGGGAATCTTCCATACTGAATCTTTTCAGTATGGTGTCAATGTACCTGGACTGTGTGAGTCCTAATATCCTCTTGGATCTGTCACAGTAGCTCCGGATCCCCACAATGTATGAGGCATCACCCAGGTCTTTCATGGAGAACCTGTGTGACAAAAACCCTTTGACAGATTGTAGCATAGGAATGTCATTTCCTATCAAGAGAATGTCATCCACGTATAAAACGAGGAATACTATAGTTCTCTCTACAAATCAACTATAGATGCATGGTTCATCTGGACTTTTGATAAAGCCAAATTCTTTGACCGTCTCATCAAAACAGATGTTCCAACTCCGCGATCCCTGCTTTAGTCCATAGATGGACTTAAACAACTTGCACACCTTTCCGCTGCTCCCACTTTTAATGAAACCCTCTGGCTGGTCCATATAGACACACTCCTCTAAATTTCCATTTAGAAAAGCGGTCTTTACGTCCATCTGCCAGATCACATAATCGTGGAAGGTAGCAATAGCAAGAGGGATCCGAATGGATTTCAGCATAGCCACTGGAGAAAAGGTTTCGTCATAGTCCAAGCCAGGTCTTTAACGGAAACCATTTGCAACAAGTCTATCTTTATAGGTCTCAACCTGTCCATCTATACCAATCTTCCTTTTGAAGATCCACTTGCATCCGACAGGTTTTACCCCATCTGGAGCAATGTCCAACGTCCATACTTTGTTGGTGTACATGGACTCCATTTCGGTCCGCATTGCATCCAGCTATTTTACCGAGTCAACGCTCTGAATGGCCTGCTGGAAGCTAGTCGGCTCATCACTATCAATGATGCAATCCTCTCTACCCCCGTCTATGAGAAAACCGTAGTATCTCTCGGGCGGATGAGACTGCCTACTACTTCTGCGGAGCGGCGTAGGAATGTCCTGATCTTTCGAACCCTCTGGTTCTACTACGCTTTCAGTAATAGCTCATGGTTCTAGAATTTCTTCCAGTTCTATTGCGCTCCCACTTATCTGTTTTTCCAAAAACTGAGTTTCCAAGAAGTGGGCATGACGAGAAATAAAAACCTTTTGTTCCTCTTCGCAATAGACGAAATATCCCTTGGAGTTCTTTGGATATCCCACAAACTTGCACTGTACTGAGTGTGCCTCGATCTTGTCCGCATGCTGCTTTTTGACAAAAGCTGGACATCCCCATCTCTTAATGTGATTAAGATAGGGTCTCTTCCCACACCACATCTGATATGGTGTCGTAGGCACAGTCTTAGTTGGAGCTCGGTTCAAAAGGCATACAGCTGATTCTAGTGCATATCCCCAGAATGATCGCGGTAACTCAGTGTTACTCATCATGGACCGTACAATATCCAATAGGGTTCGGTTCCGTATCAGCGATACACCGTTATGTTGCGGAATGTATGGAGGAGTAAGCTGAGAGGGAATTATATTCTCTTTTAAGTAATCCAGGAATTCGGCACTCAAGTATTCACCACCTCGATCAGATCTCAGTGTCTTGATACTTTTGCCTATTTGTTTTTCTACTTCATTCTTATACTCCTGGAATTTTCCAAAGGCTTCGGATTTATGCTTCATTAAGAAGACATAACCGTACCTTGAAAGTCATCCGTAAAAGTAATGAAGTAAGAATAACCGCTTCGTGCATGCGTAGACAATGGACCGCACACGTCGTTGGGTACGAGTCCCAAGAGCTCGCTCGCTCTTACTCCATGTCCAGTGAATGGAGTCTTTGTCATCTTTCCTTTGAGACAGGATTGACAAGTTGCATATGATTGATATTCGAACGGATCCAAATATCCTTCTGTATGTAACTTCGTCAACCTTCTCTTATTGATGTGACCCAGTCTACAATGCCATAAGAAAGTCTGATTTGTTTCCGGAGACTTTCTTTTCTGTGTATTCTGGAAATTGAAAATCTGTGGTTGGTTTAATACGTATATACCATTGGTCATTGTACCTGACCCAATCAGAACTTGATTAAGGTGAATGTTTACAACATTACTTACAAACGCAAATTCATAACCTTCTTTAGAAACTAAAGATATAGAAATGATATTACAAGTTGCATTGGGTACAATAAAGCAATTACGTAAAACAAAAACATGTCCATCTGACATTCCTAGGTGATAGTCCCCCACGGCCTCAGCATCTATGCTAGCTCCGTTTGCAACTTTGAGGGTCATTTCACCTGTCTTCAAAAACCTTACGCTTTCTCAACGCTTGCAAAGAATTACAGATATGAGATCCTGATCCGGTATCCAATACCCAGGACGTAGAGTTTATTGATAGACAGTTTTCAATAACATACACACCTGAAGCTGAAGCCGCAACCTGATTCAGGTCCTGTGTTCTGGCCTTCCAAGCCCTGCAATCTTTCTTCCAGTGTCCACTCCTGTGACAGTAAAAGCATTCTTCCTTATCCACAAGCTTCCCCGCTACCTTTGTTGCTTTTGCCTTTCCCTTCATATCCACTTTACTAACACCGCCCCTTGGTTTGGCGGGGGTTTTCTTCTTCTTTCCCTTGGCTTTCGCCCTGGACCTAGAAGAGGAAGATCCTCCTACAAACAAAGTGGATATTTCCCTACCTTTCTGTAGGGTGCCCTCCGCACTCCTCAGCATGTTGAGGAGCTCTGAAAGTTCAACTTCATTTTCTTGCATGTTGAAGTTCAGGATGAACTGGGCGTAAGTGGAAGGAAGGGACTGAAGAATCAAGTCCGTATAGAGCTCATTCTCCAACGTGGTCCCAAGGTCCGCGAGATCCTCTATGTAGCCAATCATCTTAAGCATGTGTTCCACTACCGATGATCAGACGGCCAATCTCGCCGAAAACAACTTCTTCGACACTTCGTATCTTGCGATACGGGATTGATCTCCATACAGTTCTTTTGTATGGAGAAATATGGATTCGAGGTCCATATTCTCGTGCCTCCTTTGATGTTCATTGTCCATAGAGGCAAGCACGAGGCACTTGGCCTTCGCACAGTTGATTTCCAGGTCTTACGGATTTCCCTATCCGCGACACTGGTGTTGGGACCTGGGACAGGGGGAGCTTTGGTGGTAAGAAGATACCCCTACTTGTCATAAGTGATTGCCATTTTGACATTCTTGAGCCAATCTTTGTAGTTTGACCCTGTCAGTATGTTTTTATCTAAAAGTAACTTAAGTCCAGTCATGATAAATGGTCGCTGCAATTAGGAGAGAGAGAAGAAACACTTTAGCATGATGCTCTTGCAATTTTAGAGTGGTTTTTAATTTGTCTAAACAGGATGGCTCCCACTGTCTCTCGAATCTTTCCTCAAACCATAAAGAAAGAACTAGTCGGGATCAATCTCACCGTACAATACTTACTTAATCGTTCAGCCAGGCCAGTGTCTGTACATCAAGGGAGGTTTTCCTACGCTTTTGCGAAGTTCCTTAATTAAGTAACCTCTTTTACCTGTAGGCGTAGCCCCGCTAACACCTTTCTAGACACCTACTTGGTTTATAGCATTGATCGTTAAGTGAGAAAGTTCCGGAGGAGTAGCATATACTCACAGTAGGATCGGGATCCAAATATCATCGCGTGACAAAACTGAAGGAATCTTACCAGAATCATCACACTCCAAATCGTATGCAGCACTAGCAAGTTTCAGTTCTTTTGAAACTCCCGATGTGGATTTTTGCCTCATGCTCTTATGACCTTGACTTTGGCCAAAATATCATAAGTCACATGTCAAGTTCTACCCGTCATTCTCAAGGTTAATTTGAGCCCACCCGCACATACCCTTGACTTTAGACAACATGGTAGAATGACTGCCCCAAAAAAAACACATCTATCTATGCTACATATGAATACCCAATAGCTACCAATCACTATGCCTTGACTTTGGCCAACATACATAGCTTGAATACTTATTGACCATTCATGTGACACAACGGAGGGCTACGAATGGTTTTGGCGAAACCGTGAACGTAGTGAACTTGATATAATCGAAGGAACGAGATAGCTTTCAAAAGTAGTGGTTCAAGCTCCGCATTTATAAGTTTGGTTTTGAAAAGAACCGAGTGGTTTTCAAAGTGTTCCAACGACTTTTACTTGGTTTATTTTTTTTTCTTGCATTAATTCCAATGCGTCCCATCATTTAATCCTACCATTACAGAAAACAACGAAAATATGACATACGCTTATGCCATCCGCATTCGCCACGGGGTCCCATCATCACCCGTTAGGTTACTTAACTAACGACAGAGCGGGGGCTGGACTAGCGCGGATGCAAAACATAAGCAACGCCTAAATAGATATCATATAGATATATATAAACATTCCTCTCATGCAATGATATCGATTCCAGATCACAGATGAATACATTGGATATACTAGGAATCCGCAATTCGTACGAGCCTGTAACGAAGAATGGATTACAGGGTCGCGATGAATAGCCAAACTCCACCCTAGACCCCTACGAGTGCGGCAAACTACCCGCCAAGTATCCGAAGTGAAGCAACCACCCTCAACGATGTGAGTAGGCCACTTGGCACTTCGAGGTACCCGGTAGTTTGTGCACCCCTCCTTGGGTCTATCCTAGGAGCAAAAACATTAAAAAGAAATTATACAATGACGACTACAACCCCGTCCCAGTTGTGCGGCCATACAAATAATATTACATCAATTTACATATTACAAGAATTGAAAGAATAAGAAAACTCTCATCTCACAACCCCCCCGGCTATTCATCCACGACAATCCAATGAATTCATATACACAAACCATCAACATTACAGATCACAGATATGTATAACCCCCAGTAATCGACATATAGCAATTACCGGACGTTCAATACATATATCACATCACAGATATAACCCATTAGCCAAAGTGTAAAGAAGATCGATAAAAAAAATGGATTTTTGACCACCACAAAAACCAACTTGTTCTCTGGAAAATCTGGGTGGAAACAAACTACATCAAAAATCACAAAACAGTAGCAGAAGAACACTGCAGGAAAAACGACCCACGACCGAGTCAACTCGGCCGCGGTTCCGCGGTGAGTTGGTCGACTCGCTGGCTCGTTTTTCTTCTGTGTTCTGTAAAAACCCTGAGCCAATTTTTGAAGTATGATTTATTATTTTTAGAGCAGATTTAAAAATCGGCGGAAACTTAAGGTTTTGAAAAATTGTTTTGCGATTTTTTCCGATCGAAGTTCTAGATACTTTGCTAACAAGTTAGTTTGTGTTTAGCTAGGCTCTGATACCACTATAAGTCCACGTTGCCCACCCCGGTGCTTGCGGAGGCGGAAATGTTATGAAAAATCTAATTTTTACAACACTGGGCAACATGGACTAATCAAAGGAGGGATCTTTGCTAAACAAAACTAACTACCATAGCTAAAAGAGTTTAGCTACTCGGAAAAAGGGTTATACCTAGGCCTTCAAGTCCTTCTCTTCTTGCTCCTTGGAGTGAAAGAACGGGTTCCCTTTATCGCCTTCTCTTGCCGAAGAAAGATCCACCCGAGGGCTTCAACCTTTGGCTCCAACCTCAAACTAGAAGTAACTAAGGTGATTGGTGTGCTAGAACTAGGACCTTAGAAAGAGTAGAGAGTGTTTTTGAAGGGATTATCTCAAACTCAAATGGTTCTCAACTCATGAGAGGGGATAGCTAGAGAGAGAGAGGAAGAGAAGGAGAGAGAATGAAAATTATCAAGTGAGAAAAATAATGCAACCTTCTCACATATAAGTGATTTATGAAAAATAGATAATTATCTAAAGATAATTGCATGGTTAATCAAGAAATGACCATTATCATTTCACATTAAATGCTTTTGCAAGGATCAAAGAGCATCTTTCATATGGAATGATGATGGTCCGCTTGTCAACCTAGGTCAACAAGTCAAGTATAGTCAAATGGTCAACAACCCTAACCATGCACAATTATAATTAACTAATATTAATAAATCATAATACACACATAAACGTTAGGGTTAAGAAAATGAAAATGGTCATCAACCCTAATCAAAGTCCTCTGCCGCTGTCTCAGTCAACTGTGCATACACACCCCTATCCGTGTTCCGAGGAACACGAATACAATGAGATAAAACCAATCCCAAATCATATACTAGGATACGGCTTAAACCAAAGCCCGCTAGTATAAACAGTCCGGACACCAAAACGTGCACAAGTGCGCGGATGTGAACGAACCCTGTCGCAAAACCATGCGACCTCTACTCATTTTTCCTAAAGGCGAATAACCCTCTGTGTGGGACTCTAAAGACTCGATAATACACTGGCAGTGGGTTTAACCACAAACCGCTAGCGGCACTAGCTGTACGTAACGGTCCTCAGGTAGATGCCGATAAGAAGACTGACGAGGTAAACCCCATCTGAACTCCTACTGAGCCTGAATGTGACAGTCTCCGTACAGTCTGGTCTGTTCGTCTAAGAACATCGCATGGCAGGCCTAGGGGGCGGTAAACGTCAGTCCCCTACTAGCGGTACAAGTCGTGCAGGAGTGTAGCCCAGAACACCTGAGATAACACTAGAAACCTACCAGTCTATCTCGCTTACCCTGGCCAGGGACTTTGTGTAATGGCTCTCCTAGACAATGCGCGATATCAATCCCCAATACCGGGAGAGACGAATCCTGTCTAACCGTCACTGCCTCCAAGTGCTTCGGGACTGCACCCAAAAACTACCTGTTTGCACGACTCCTTTGAGCCGTGGTAGGGTAGTAATCAAAGTACAGTGGGAACACACTCGAGGAGAAGTGACAGTGTCAAGTCAACGGACTAAGCTGTACTCATGTCACCTGGGAACTGATAACTGACGATAGGTATAATACCAACCAACAGTTCCCGACGAGTCCTGTCCAGTGTACTCGTAACCTAACGAGCACCCGCATACTATCTCAAGTACGACGTACTGACGGCTGTGGGACAGACCGTCTCCCAAGCTGGGATAAGAAGCGCATACGCTAGTCTACTCAGGAGTATCGATGCCCTGTCTTGATAGTCCTGCGACTAGGGACCTGCATATTGATGTGCTTGTAGATTACCCTGCCCCCATGAGTGTGATTGCCATCACAACGCTGGTAATCAAGCAAAGATCCAAAGGGCTCCACTAATTTGTAAAGGCGATATGCTAAAAAAACACATGCACACATTAAAGCAGAAACAAACCAAGTAGCATACTACCATTTTGAGCAAGAATGTCAATACAAGGTGAATATCCCAAGCTTCCATCAAGTAATATACAATCAAGTATGATACAGTAATGGCCTCTAGGGTATATACACTAACAAAGTCAAATCCCGAGTGCGACTTAGAGTCGTCCTTATCACTTTGGAGGCTAGAATCGGTAAAGGACTCCTCCCGGAGTTCTCCGTTACCATACACCAAGAACATCTCTTTAGTCCTTCGCAAGTACTTGAGAATGTTCTTCACAGCTATCCAGTGACTCTCTCCAGGATCTGCTTGATACCGACTCACTACACTTAGTGAGTATGCTACATCGGGTCTGGTACATAGCATCGCATACATGATAGAGCCTACTGCCGAAGCATAGGATATCCCTTACATGCGAGCTCTCTCCAAATTAGTCTTGGGAGACATCTCTTTGGAAAGAGTGAGTCCAGAGATCGTGGGTTAGTTCCCACGCTTGGATTCTTCCATACTAAACCTTTTTAGTATGGTGTCAATGTACCTGGATTGGGACAATCCCAGTATCCGTTTAGATCTATCTCTATAGATCATCATTCCCAATATGCAGGAGGCATCACATAGATCTTTCATTGAGAATCTTTGTGATAAGAAGAGCTTGACTGATTGCAGCATAGGAATATCATTTCCTATCAAGAGTATATCATCCACGTACAATACGAGGAAGACAACCTTACTCTCTGCTAACTTCTTATAGATACATGGTTCATCTATATTTTTGATGAAGTCAAACTCTTTGACTACAACATCAAAATAGATGTTCCAACTCCGCGATGCTTGCTTTAACCCATAAATAGATTTAAGCAGCTTGCACACATTTCCGCTGCTCCCACTATCTACGAAGCACTCTGGCTGAGTCATGTACATGCACTCTTCTAAATCACCATTTAGAAATGCGGTCTTAACATCCATTTGCCAGATTTCGTAGTCATGGTATGCAGCAATGGCAAGTAAGATCCGGATGGACTTAAGCATAGCTACTGGAGAAAAGGTTTCGTCATAATCCACACCTGGTCGTTGACGAAAACCCTTTGCAACAAGTCTATCTTTGAAAGTCTCAACTTTTCCATCTACACCAAATTTCTTTTTAATGATCCACTTGCTCCTAATTGGTTTTACCCCTTCAGGAGCATTTTCCAAAGTCCATACTTTGTTGGTGTACATGGATTCCATCTCAGATCGCTTTGCATCCAGCTATTTCACAGAGTCACCACTCGTGATGGCCTACTCGAAACTAGTCGTCAATGAGAAAACCGTAGTATCTCTCAGGTGGATGAGAAACCCTGCTAGATCGGCGGAGAGGCTGGGGTTCGTCGGGTACTACTGAATCCTCTGGTTCTACCAAGTCTTCTGTTATAATTTGTGTCGCTGGAACCTCTTCCAATTCTACCTCAATGCCACTAATCTGTTTCATAAGAAAACCTTTTTCTAAGAAAGTGACATGTCAAGAAACAAACACTTTTTGTTCCTCGGAGTGGTAGAAGATATACCCTTGTGAATTTTTGGGATATCCTACAAACTTACATAAGACAGATCTTGCCCCGAGTTTGTCCGGATTTTGCCTTTTGACATAGGCTGGACAACCCCATATCTTAAAATAGATAAGAGATGGTCTCTTACCTTTCTATATCTCATATGGAGTGGTATGTAAGTCCACGTTGCGACCCCCGGTTCTTGCGGGGAGGCGGAAACGGTATGAAAATCAAATTTTTAGCGCATGGGGCAACATGGACTAACAAAGTCGGGATCTTATCTAAACTAAACTAGTAAGAAAGCTAAAGAGAGTTAGCTACTCGGAAAAGAGGTTATACCTAACTTTAACTCCTTTTTCTTGAAACCTTTGTAGGGGTTGATGGTGCTTTCCTCGTTGCCTTCTTCCGTTAAAGATGGATCCACCTGAGGGTTCAACCTTCGGGCTCTTTCTCGAACTTTGAGAAAACTAGGATCTTCGGCTTGCTAAACCTCTAACCCTAGAGTGAGTAGAGAGTGTCTTTAGGGTGTTTTTATCTCAAGAAGAGGGATTCTCAACACATGAGAAGGATTCTCCTTGAACTAGAGGAGGAAGAAGAAGAAGTGAGGAGAGAGAAGTGTTATGATAGAATGAGCTATTCTTTTCATTCTACAACCATATCACAAAATGAAAAGAATTATCAAATTAACAATAATAATAAAATGAAATAGTTGATGGATGGTTTGGAATGACCATTATCATTACATTCTTTAAATGGTTTTGCTAGATTCAAAAAGCATCTTTGATATGTAATGATGATGGTCAAACCTTCAACCATGGTCAACAAGTCAACCATGGTCAACAAGTCAACAAAACCCAACCATGACACAATTTTATTTAATTAATATTATTAATTGATATATCATAATTCCATTAGGGTTTGGAAAAAGACGACTGTCAACTGTGCATACGCACCCGTTCCGAAACCCTAATGAAAATCCTCTTCCTCCGCCTCAATCAACTTTGCTTACACACCCGCATTCTTGTTCCGAGGAACATGAATACCAAGAGATAAAATCAACCCCAAAACATATACCAGTATCTGGCTCAAACCATAGCCTACTAGTAATATCTGTCCGGACTCCAAACGTGCACAAGTGCGCGGATGAGAACGAACCCTGTCGCAAAACCATGCGACCTCTACTCTGTTTTGCCCAGAGGCGAATAGCCCTCTGTGTGGGACTCTAAAGACTCGACACTACGCTGGCAGTAGGTTTAACCGCAGACCGCAAGCGGCAAAAGCTGTGCGTAACGGTCACCAGGTAGATGTCGATAAGAAGACTGATGAGGTGAACCCCATCTGAACTCCCACTGAGTCTGAATGTGACAGTCTCCGTACAGTCCGGTCTGTTCGTCTGATACATCGCATGTCGGGCCTAGGGGGCGGTAAACGTCAGTCCCCTAATAGCGGTACAAGTCGTATCGGAGTGAAGCCCAAAACACCCTGAGATAACACTGGAGCCTACCAGTATATCTTGCTTGCCCTGGCCAGGGACTACTCGTGTAATGGCTCTCCTAGACACAGCGCGATGTCAACCCCCAATACCGGGAGAGACGAATCCTGTCTAACCGTCACTGCCTCCAAGTGCTTCGGGACTGCACCCAACCATTACCTGTTTGCACGACTCCTTTGAGCCGTGGTAGGGTAGTGATCAAAGTGCAGTGGGAACACACTCGAGGCGATGTGCCATTGTCAAGTCAGCGGACTAAGCTGTACTCATGTCACCTGGGAACTGATAACTGACGATAGGTATAATACCAACCTGTCAGTTCTCGACGAGTCCTGTCCAGTGTACTCGTAACCCAACGAGCACCCATATACTATCTCCAGTACGACGTACTGATGGCTGTGGGACAGACCATCTCCCACACTGGGATGAGAAGCGCATACGCTAGTCTACTCCAGAGTATCGATGCCCTGTCTCGATAGTCCTGCGACTAGGGACCTTTATAAGGATGTGCTTATAGATTACCCAGCCCCTACTAGTGTGACTGCCATCACAACGCTGGTAATCAAGCAAAGATCCTAAGGGCTCCACTAATGTGTATAGGTGATATACTAAAATAAACACAAGTACACATTGAAGTAGAAACAAACCAAGTAGCATACTACTATTTTGAGCAAGATTTTATATACAAGGTGAATATCCCAAGCATCCATTAAGTAATATACAAACTAGTATGATACAGTAATGGCCTCTAGGGCATATACACTAACAATCTCCCACTTGCACTAAGGCCATGTACTGGCATATCGAAGACCTATCATCTCGATCAACCGCACGAACTGAGTCTGGGGCAAGGCCTTGGTGAATGGATCTGCAGTGTTATCTTCTGAATTTACTCTCATTACCTCGATCTCCCGGCGATCAATGATCTCCCTGATCAGGTGGAACCGCCTCAAAATGTGCCTGGACTTCTGATGGGACCTTGGTTCCTTCGCTAAAGCTATAGTGCCGTTGTTGTCACAATACAGCGGTATTGGATCAACATTGGTAGGAACCACCTGATGTTCCGTGAGGAACTTCTTCACCCAGACAGCTTCCTTTGCGGCATCGCAAGAAGCTATGTACTCCGCTTCCATGGTTGAGTCAGCAACGGTTTCCTGCTTGGAACTCTTCCAGCAAACCGCCCCTCCATTGAGGGTAAAGACATAACCCAACATGGACTTGGAGTCATCCTTGTCACTCTGGAAGCTGGAGTCAGCAAAGACCTCAATCTGGAGGTCTTTTCCGCCATACACCAAGAACATCTCCTTCGTCCTTCTCAGGTACTTGAGAATGTTCTTTACTGCTATCTAGTGTTTCTCCCCTGGGTTAGACTGATACCGGCTTACAACGCTCAATGCGTATGCTACATCTGGTCTGGTACATAACATCGCATACATAATAGAGCCTACCGCAGATGCGTAGGGTATTGATGACATGCGAGCCCTTTCCAAATCAGTCTTGGGAGACATCTCTTTGGAGAGGGTGATTCTGTGACAAGCCGGTAGATTACCGCGCTTGGAATCTTCCATACTGAATCGTTTCAGTATGGTGTCGATGTACCTTGACTGTGAAAGTCCCAACATCCTCTTAAATCTATCACGATAGATCTGGATCCCCAGAATGTAGTTGGCATCGCCCAGGTCCTTCATAGAGAACCTCTGTGACAAGAATCCTTTGACTGACTGTAGCATAGGAATATCATTTCCTATTAGAAGAATGTCATCGACATACAAGACGAGGAATACCACATTTCTCCCTACAATCTTACTGTAAATGCATGGTTCATCTGGGTTTTGACAAAGTCGAATTCTTTGACAGTATCATCAAAGCAGATGTTCCAACTCTACGATGCCTGCTTAATTCCATAGATGGACTTAAGCAACTTGCACACTTTACCGCTGCTCCCACTCTGAATGAATCCCTCTGGCTGATCCATATAGACGCACTCTTCCAAATTTCCATTTAGGAATGCCGTCTTTACGTCCATCTGCCAGATCTCATAATCGTGGAAGGCAGCAATGGCAAGAAGGATCCGAATGGATTTAAGCATGGCTACTGGAGAAAAAATCTCGTCATAGTCCAAACCAGGTCTTTGACGAAAACCCTTTGCAACGAGCCTAGCTTTATAGGTTTCAACCTGCCCATCTACACCAATCTTCTTTCTGAAGATCCATTTGCAGCCTACGGGTTTTACCCATTCTGGAGCAAAGTCCAAAGTCCAAACTTTGTTGGGGTAAATGGACTCCATCTCGGTCCGCATTGCATCCAGCCATTTTACCGAGTCACCGCTCTGAATGGCTTGCTGGAAGCTAGTAGGCTCATCATAATCTATGATGCAATCCTCTCTATCCCCATCTATGAGAAAACCGTAGTATCTCTCAGGCGGATGAGACTGCCTACTACTCCTGCGGAGCGGCGTAGGAATGTCCGGTTCCCCTGAACCTTCTGGTTCTACTAAGGTTTCAGTAATAGCTTGTGGTTCTGGAATTTCTTCCTGTTCTATTGCGCTCCCACTTATCTGATTTTCTAAAAACTCAGTTTCCAAGAACCGGGCATGACGAGAAACTAGGACTTTTTGCTCCTCTGCGTAATAGAAAAGATACCCCTTGGAGTTCTTTGGGTATCCCACAAACTTGCAATGTACTGAGCGTGCCTCGAGCTTGTCCGCATGCTGCT
Organism: Agapanthus africanus; assembly: GCA_030015575.1. NCBI lineage: Eukaryota > Viridiplantae > Streptophyta > Magnoliopsida > Asparagales > Amaryllidaceae > Agapanthus > Agapanthus africanus. Next base: position 178,545,740 of record JASDDO010000031.1, on the reverse strand, counting down.
TTTTTACAAAAGCCGGACATCCCCATGTCTTAAAGGATTTAAGACAGGGTTTCTTCCCACTCCACATCTGATATGGTGTGGTAGGCACTGTCTTGGTAGGAACTTGGTTCAAGAGATGTGCAGCTGTTTCTAGTGCATAACCCCAGAAAGATCGCGGTAACTCAGCCTTACTCATCATGGAACGAACCATATCTAATAGGGTTCGATCCCTCCTTTCCGATACACCGTTGTGTTGTGGTGTGTATGGAGGAGTACGCTGAGAGAGAATTCCATTCTCTTTTAAGTAGTCCAGAAACTCGGCACTCAAGTATTCACCACCTCGATCCGATCTTAGGATCTTGATACTTTTGCCTGTTTGTTTTTCTACTTCATTCTTATATTCCCGAAATTTCTCAAAGGCCTCAGATTTGTGCTTCATTAAGAAGACATGTCCATACCTAGAGAAATCATCTGTGAAAGTAATGAAGTATGAATAACCGCTTCGCGCATGTGTAGACATTGGACCACACACGTCACTGTGTATAAGTCACAAGAGCTCGCTCGCTCTTACTCCGTGTCCAGTGAACGGAGTCTTTGTCATCTTTCCCATGAGACAAGATTCACAAGTGGCATAAGACTGGTACTCGAACGGATCCAAGTATCCTTCTTTATGTAACTTAGTCAACCGTGTCTCATTGATGTGACCCAGTCTACAATGCCATAAGAAAGCCTGATTTAATTCTGGAGACTTTCTTTTAAGTGTGTTCTGGACACTGAATATCTGAGCTTGATTCAATACGTATATACCGTTATTTAATGTACCTGACCCAATCAGTGCTTGATTTAGGTGGATGTTTACTACATCGCTTACAAAAGCAAAATCATATCCTTCCTTAGAAAGTAAGGATACAGATATGATATTACAAGTCGCGCCTGGTACATACAAACAGTAACGCAGAATCAATATCTGCCCAGTTGTCAGTCCTAGGTGATATTCCCCTACGGATACAGCATCCATGCTCATTCCGTTAGCAACCCTGAGAGTCATATCACCTTTCCTGATAACCCTACGGTTTCTCAGACCCTGTAACGAATTACAGATATGAGATCCTGATCCGGTATCCAATACCCAGGAAGTAGGGTTAACTGACAAACAGTTCTCAATTACAAACACACTCGAAGCCGAAGCCACAACATGCTTCGAATTCTGGCTACTGGCTTTACAAGCCCTGCAATCTCTCTACCATAGTTCATTCCCGTTACAATAGGAACGTCCCTCTTTTACTATATCCAGTCCTGAAACTTTTGCCCTTGCTTTTCCTTTTTCTTCCCTGGTTTCTTTCAGGGTATAAGCAGAGGGCAGGGACTGTAGAATTAGGTCAGTACTTGACCCATTCTCCAACATGGTCTCCAGGTCCGTAAGCTCAAAATAGCTGGTCTCTGTAAGGACGTTGCCCCCTACAGATGACCCGACAGCCAACCTCGCTTGAAGCAATTCGTTCGAGGTCTCATATCTTGCGATACGAGATTGCTCTCCATATAAAACTTTGTTACGGAGGAAGATAGAAACTGAGTCCATCTTTTCGTGCTGCCTCTGGTTTGTACCATCAACTGAGGCTAACACGAGGCACTTGGCTTTCGCACAATCCTTTTCCGATGTCCTGCGGATGTGAACATCCGTGACAGGGGAAACTGGACCTGAGACAGCAGGGATTTGATTAGTTAAGAGGTGTCCCATCTTGTCATGGGCAATGGACATCTGGACAGACCTTTGCCAGTCATAACAGTCAGGTTCAGTCATCTTTTTATCTAGATGTAACCTAGGTGTGGTCACAGGGTCGCTGCAATTAAGAGAGAGAGAAGAAAACACTCAGCATGATGCTCTTGCAAGTTTAGAGTGGTTTTTTAGTTTGTCTAAACAGGATGGCTCCCACTGTTTCTCGAATCCCTCCTTAAAACCAAAAAAGGAAGAATTAGTCAGGATCAATCTCACCGTACAATACTTGCTTAACCGTTCGGCCATGCTGGTGTCGGTACTTCGAGGGAGGTTTTCCAACGCTTTCGCGAAGTTCCATAATTTAAGAACCTCTTTTCCCTGGGGGCGTAGCCCCGCTAACACCTTTCTAGACACCTACTAGGTTTATAGCATTGATCGTTAAGTGAGAAATTTCCCGAGGAGTAGCATATACTCACAGTAGGATCGGGATCCAAATATCATTGCGTGACAAAACTGAAGGAATCCTACCAGAATCATCACACTCCAAATGGTATGCAGTACTAGCATGTTTCAGTTCTTTTGAAACTCCCGATGTGGATTTTTGCCCCATGCTCTTATGACCTTGACTAAGGCCAACAAATCATAAGTCACATGTCAAGTTCTACCCGTCGTTGTCCAGGTTAATTTGAACCCATCCGTATATACCCTTGACTATGGCCAACAAAGTAATACGACTGTCCCAAACCAACGCATCTATCTATGCAACATATGAATATTTACCAGCTACCAATCACTGTGCCTTGACTAAGGCCAACAAACACAGCTTGAATACTGTTTGAATATTCATATGAAACGACGGAGGGCTACGAATGGTTTTGGCAAAACCATGAACGTAGTGAACTTGATTTAGTCGATGGAACGAGATAGCTTTTAAATGGAGTGGCTCAAACTCCGCATTTTAAAAGTTTGTTTTGAAAAGAACCGAGTGGTTTTTCGAAAGTGTTCCAACGACTTATACTTGGTTTATTTTCTTGCATTAGTTCTTTTAATGCGTGTTTTGCTTGCATTAGTTCTTTTAATGCGTGATATTCTTGCATTAGTTCTTTTAATGTGTCCTATCATTTAATCCTACCATTGCAGAAAACAACCAAAATATGACGTACGCTTATGCCATTCGTATTCGCCACTGGGCCCCGTCATTACCCGTTAGGTTACTTAACTAACGACAGAGCGGGGGCTGGGCTAGCGCGGCTGTAAAACATAAGCAACGCCTAAATAATATCATATATAGATATATTGCAATGATAGGCATTTCAGGTCACAGATGAATACATTGGATATACTAGGAATCTGTAATTCGTACGAGCCTGTAACGAAAAGCAGATTACACGGTCGCGGTGAATAGCCAATACCCTACCCAAGACCCCTACGGGTGCGGCAAAATACCCGCCAAGTACCCGAAGTGGAGCAACCTCCCTCAACGCCGTGAGTAGGCCACTCGGCACTTCGAGATACCCGGTAGTTTGTGCACCCCTCCATGGGTCTATCCCAGGAGCAAAAACAGTAAAAAGAATTATACAATTACGGCTACAATCCCGACCCGGTTGTGCGGCCAAACAAATAATAATATTTCATCAATTTACATTTTACAATCAATGAAAGAAAAACAACACTCATCTCACATCCATCTCGGCTATTCACCCGCGACAATCCAATCCATTCATATACACAAACTATCATCAAACACAGATCACAGATATGTATAACCCCAACTAAACGACATATAGCGATTAGCCGACGTTCAATACATGTAAACATCACAGATATAACCATTGTAGTCAAAGTGTAGTGAAGTTCGATAAAAATACGGATTTATAGACCCCAAAAAGCAAATTTCTTTTCTGGAAAATCTGGGCACAAATAACCCATCTGAAAAATCCTAAAACCCTACCAGAAGAACACTGCACAAAACCAGATCACGAGAGGAGACAAAACGGCGGCGGTTCCGCGGCCTAAGCCACCTATTGCTGCGGAACCGCGGCGGTTTGAGGGAATCATGCGATCGTTTTTCGTGGGTGTTTTCACAAAACCCTGAGCCGATTTTAGGAGTAAAACTTTTTACTTTTAGAGCACAAAAAATTTCAACAGAAACTTAAGGTTTTTGATTTTCCGGTTTTGCGATTTTTCCGATCGAACTTCCATACACTTTACTACTAAGCTAGTTTAAGTTTAGTTAGGCTCTGATACCACTGTAAGTCCACGTTGCGACCCCCGGTTCTTGCGGTGAGGCGGAAACGGTATAAAAATCAAATTTTTAGCGCATGGGGCAACATGGACTAACAAAGTCGGGATCTTTTCTAAACTAAACTAGCAAGAAAGCTAAAGAGAGTTAACTACTCGGAAAAGAAGTTATACCTAACTTAAACTCCTTCTTCTTGAAACCTTTGTAGGGGTTGATGGTACTTTCCTCGTTGCCTTCTTCCGTCAAAGATGGATCCACCTGAGGGTTCAACCTTCGGGCTCTTTCTCGAACTTTGAGAAAACTAGGATCTTCGGCTTGCTAAACCTCTAACCCTATAATTAGTAGAGAGTGTCTTTAGGGTGTTTTTATCTCAAGGAGAGTGATTCTCAACACATGAGAAGGATTCTCCTTGAACTAGAGGAGGAAGAAGAAGAAGTGAGGAGAGAGAAGTGTTATGATAGAATGAGCTATTCATTTCATTCTACAACCATATAACAAAATGAAAAGAATTATCAAATTAAAAATAATAATAAAATGAAATAGTTGATGGATGGTTTGGAATAACCATTATCATTACATTATTTAAATGGTTTTGCTAGAATCAAAAAGTATCTTTGATATGTAATGATGATGGTCAAACCTTCAACCATAGTCAACAAGTCAACCATAGTCAACAAGTCAACAAAACCTAACCATGACACAATTTCATTTAATTAATATTATTAATTGATATATCATAATTCCATTAGGGTTTGGAAAAAGACGACTGTCAACTGTGCATACGCACCCGTTCCGAAACCCTAATGAAAATCCTCTTCCTCCGCCTCAATCAACTGTGCATACACACCCGCATTCTTGTTCCGAGGAACATGAATACCAAGAGATAAAATCAACCCCAAAACATATACCAGTATCTGGCTCAAACCAGAGCCTACTAGTAATATCTGTCCGGACTCCAAACGTGCACAAGTGCGCGGATGAGAACGAACCCTGTCGGAAAATCATGTGACCTCTACTCTGTTTTGCCCAGAGGCGAATAACCCTCTGTGTGGGACTCTAAAGACTCGACACTACGCTGGCAGTGGGTTTAACCACAGACCGCAAGCGGCACTAGTTGTGCGTAACGGTCCCCAGGTAGATGTCGAAAAGAAGACTGATGAGGTGAACCCCATCTGAACTCCCACTGAGTCTGAATGTGACAGTCTCCGTACAGTCTGGTCTGTTCGTCTGATACATCGCATGTCGGGCCTAGGGGGCGGTAAACGTCAGTCCCCTAATAGCGGTACAAGTCGTGTCGGAGTGAAGCCCAAAACACCCTGAGATAACACTGGAGCCTACCAGTATATCTCGCTTGCCCTGGCCAGGGACTACTCGTGTAATGGCTCTCCTAGACACAGAGCGATGTCAACCTCCAATACCGGGAGAGACGAATCCTGTCTGACCGTCACTGCCTCCAAGTGCTTCGGGACTGCACCCAACCATTACCTGTTTGCACGACTCCTTTGAGCCGTAGTAGGGTAGTGATCAAAGTGCAGTGGGAACACACTCGAGGCGAAGTGCCAGTGTCAAGTCAGCGGACTAAGCTGTACTCATGTCACCTGGAAACTGATAACTGACGATAGGTATATTACCAACCTGTCAGTTCCCGACGAGTCCTGTCCTGTGTACTCATAACCCAACGAGCACCCGTATACTATCTCCAGTACGACGTACTGATGGCTGTGGGACAGACCATCTCCCACACTGGGATGAGAAGCGCATACGCTAGTCTACTCCGGAGTATCGATGCCCTGTCTCGATAGTCCTGCGACTAGGGACCTGTATAAGGATGTGCTTAAAGATTACCCAGCCCCACTAGTGTGACTGCCATCATAACGCTGGTAATCAAGCAAAGATCCTAAGGGCTCCACTAATGTGTATAGGTGATATACTAAAATAAACACATGTACACATTGAAGTAGAAACAAACCAAGTAGCATACTACTATTTTGAGTAAGATTGTATATACAAGGTGAATATCCCAAGCTTCCATTAAGTAATATACAAACTAGTATGATACAGTAATGGCATCTAGGGCATATACACTAACATGGTAGACACTGATTTGGTAGGAACCATATTCAATAAGTGTATGGTCGTCTCAAGCGCATACCCCAAGAAGGAAATAGGTAACTCAGCAGTGCTCATCACAGAGCGCACCATATCTAATAGGGTGCGATTCCTCCGTTCCGATACACCGTTGTGCTGTGGTGTATAAGGAGGAGTAAGCTGAGAGAGAATCCCATTCACTTTTAGATATTCTAGGAACTAATTGCTTAAGTATTCTCCTCCTCGATCAGATCGAAGGATCTTAATACTTTTGCCCGTTTGGTTCTCTACTTCGTGCTTATATTCTCTGAATTTCTCAAAAGTTTCAGACTTGTGTCTCATCAGGAACACATGTCCGTATCTTGAGAGATCGTCTGTGAATGTAATGACGTAAGAAGAACCGTTCCTGGTATGTGTAGACATAGGACCGCATACATCACTATGTACCAGTCCTATGAGTTCCGTAACTCTTTCTCCGTGTCCACTAAACGGAGCTTTGGTCATTTTTCCTTTGAGACATGAATGGCAAGTCTCATAAGATGATAATTCGAACGGATTCAAATATCCATCCTTATGTAACTTAGCTAGTCGTGTCGGATTGATATGACTAAGTCTACATTGCCACAAGAAGGATTCGTTCATTTCTGAACTCTTCCTCTTATGTCTGTTTTGTATATTAAGGACTGTATTTTGATTGAGAATGAAAATGCCATTATGTAACGAGCCTGATCCAATCAACTTTTGATTCAGGAATATGTTCATAAAATTATCCTGTACTACAAAATTATATCCTTCTTTACTTAATAAAGAAACTGATATAATGGTGCAGATCATGTTTGGTATATAATAGCACTCGTTCAGAATCAGTGTATTATTACTTGGTAATACAAGGTGATATTCGCCAACTGCTTTGGCTGCAATATTTGCACCATTCCCTACTTGAACGGAATGATCACCTTTTCCCAATTCTCTACCGTTACGTAGCCCATGTAACAATTTACATATGTGGGATCCTGATCCTGTATCTAATACCGAGGACGTAGGGTGAACTGAGAAACAGTTCTCAATAACAAACACACCCGAAGAAGATGCATCAACATGCATGTTCTCCGTTTGGGCGGCGTGAGAATCCAGATATTCCACTATTCCCTGTTCAGTCTTATAACTCTTATAAGAAAGAACGGGACAAACGTTCCCCTGCTCAGTATAATAAGCCGGTTCGGTCAATACATCCATATTATTATCTTGATTATGGCCTGACATGGTCGCTACCTGGAGAGAGAGGGAAGAAAACACTTTAGCGTATGCTCTTGCATTATTAGATTGGTTTATTATCTTATCTAATCAGGTTGTCTCCCAATGTTTTTATCAAATCTTCCTTCAAACCCTAAAAGGTAAGATTAGCGGGGATTAATTACACCCCGCAATTTTGTCAATCTTTCAGCCAGATCAGTGTCGGTACTTTGAGGGAGGTTCCCCGTGCTTTCGCACGGACCTAATTAAAGTAAACCTCGTTTTTCTAGAGACGTAACCCCGTTAACACTTTTCTAGACACCTACTTGATCGGCTAATTGTTCTGTGTAAAACTCTCCCAGGAGTAACACTTACTCGCAGTGGGTATCGGGATCCAACTATCTCATAGGAGGTATGCAATCTCATTGCAAATTTCAACACTTGAAATTCCCGGTAATGCTTTTGCCCCTAACGTGCTATGACCTTGACGAATGCCAAACAACCCATAGTCCGCTAGTCAAGTTCAACCCGTACATTTCTTGATTGAATTAAACCCACCCGCACAACCCTTGACGAATGCCAAACAACGCCGTACGAATACCCTAATCCAATCGCATCATATGCTACAGATAAATAGTAAATAGCTACCTTACACTGTGCCTTGACGAATGCCAAACTACCGTAGCACGAATACTAAGTAATATCCAACTGAAATGTCGGAGGGCTACGCCGTTTTTTCAGAAAACCATGAGCGTAATGAACTTGATATCGTCGTAGAATCTAGTAGTTTTTGAAAAGGAGTGTTTTTGAGGCTTTTAGTTTTGCTAAAGAGGTCACTCCCGGTGAAGGGATCTCGGCTCTTTCCCCATCGAATAAGGTGCAAGATATATCATATATACCACTATGCAAAGCAAGAACTATATAAGCTGTCAAAAACTAAACCGCGATTTTGTAGCATGTGCCAGTTTCGCTAAAGTGGTCACTCCCGGTGAAGGGATCTCGACTCTTTCCTCATCGAATAAGCTGCAGGGTATATCATATATACCGCTGTGCAAAGCAAAACTGTAGCTACCCTTTTTATAAAGTTTTGATTTTACAACATCTTTTGGGTTTCTTTTTCTTTTTATTAATCTCATTAATAAATCCCATCAGCTTATGCTTCCTAAGCATCACAGAACAAACGTAAGCAGTAATATTTATAAATCAGCAAATATATATATAGTATAAGCATTCGTCTCAGGCAGTAATATAATCTCATCACAGAACATTGTAGCAAAAGAACATATATGAAATATTGGATATACTAGGATGTCCATGTTTTTAATACGAGCTGGTATAAAACACGGATTCCACGGGCGCCATGAATAGCCAAACACACATCCCTAGATCCTACGAGAGCGGCAAGTAACACTGCCAATTCTAGGATTAGGAGACCCGGTCTCGACTCCTCGAGATGGCCTCCCACTGGACCCTAGAACCTGGTTACTTGTGCTCCCCTCTTTGGGTCTACCTAATGCGGAAAAGTAAATAATATACACTGGTGACATCAACCTCATCCCGGAAGTGCCCCAATAAAAGAATATTACATACAAATGAATTTTACATGAATGAAAATAAAAACCCTCATCTCACATAAAACCCCCAGCTATTCAGAACACGACAATCCAATATAACATATCACAACAACACATAATATCTCATATCATCAAAGTAAGCAAGTATGCGTACCCTTATTGTCGTTGATGTATAGTAACGAAGTCGGCGATAAACCACATACTACGCTTACGGTCACAGAAAAGAAAGTGTAATACTACAACATTTGGAATCCACAATCACTTTAGACATCATAAATCCGAAATATCACATATTTCGCATTTCATGCCTAACTATATGAATTCCACATATTGTATCACATTCCAGATAAATTGACAGTATTAAACTTTCCGACCGGATAATCAAATACCCAAGATTTCCTAAATAGCTCAACATTTGAGCGGAGTTCAAATAATCCCAGAATATGTCACAGTACCGATGATCCAGCCGTAGAAGGGTCAAGCCAACGCCTCACATGTGGCACGCCGTACTGCCCCAAACCATAAGGTTTAGAGGCAGTTCAAGACGGTCTCATAATCGAGTTAAGGTTTGTGTTCTTCTAGAGGGTCCACCGTGTTACTTGCACATTTTTCCAAAAGATTTAAACACGATAAAAATTCAACGCTTGAAAGTTTTACGTGCCGGGAAAAAGTAAGTTAATGATATCCGTTCGAACATTTTAACAGTTTCTAAATATCCGGAAAACATAACAAAACTTAATTTTCCGATAGAATCAACGATTACAAAATAAACCCCAGAACACTCAACACTTGAGTCAGATTAAAAATACCCATAAAACTAAACTAGAAGATATAGATATTACTGTACAAAAACGAGGGCATAAACATTCTGTACGGCCGCGGATCCGCGGCCCAAGCGTGGGACGGCCGCGGTTCCGCGGTGGAATGTACGGATCATGCGCTCATGTTTCACTGTAATTCTTAGATTTCCATGCTGAATTTTTTAGGTAATTTTAATACAGAAAAATCACAGTTTTTAAAAAATATCCAGAGAGGGGTTTAAAATGTCGTTCCGGGGTTCGTTCGGAGTTTTAACTTCGTATACACGTCGCCTAATGCTCTAGCTAGGCTCTGATACCACTGTAGGGTTCCTAGGCACTCTTGTGAGGGTTCATAAAGCATCAACCATACCCGAATAAAATTTTAGACGTGCCGAACAGGCCAAAGCCGGCATCTTTGCTAGATTATTAAGGTTTAACATGCAAGTAAACATCTTTACTACTAAGTGTGAGGGATTACAACCTTTGTAGTCCGCTCCTTCGCTTCATAAGCTCCGAGTAGAAGTCCCTTCACCGCGATCCACGATCTCCCGGACTCAAGAGAGGCTCCACGACTCGAACGATCCATGATAGCTTGTTCTATTCCTTTTCTCCGATGATCTACGTCGAAGTTGCTATAACTCAAGCTCTCTCACTCTAATGAGGTAAACACCCTAATCTAATGGGCTAGATTAGATGAGGATGATGGAGTAGTATTAATGCTATCTTTTTATATCGAATTCTCACATGAAAACATCACAAAAGGAAAATCTAGTAAGCTTTCTCAAAGCTCAAAAGAGAAGAAGATGATGAAAAATGAGATATTTCTTTTGTGATGAATAATAGAAATGAATATATGATTAATCATGGAACCATGGTCAAGGATGACTAGGATAACCTTTGTAGAGAATAAACTAGGGCTAGGGTTTGGTTATGTTAAAACAATGAGTCATAAGCAAATATCTATCATAATATCTTCTTCATGACAAAAGGAAAAGTTCTAGAAGGTGCAAGAAAGAACTAACCCTAATCAAACCCTAACCTTGCTTAATCTCAACTAAAATGTTCCATTATTAATCATATCATGTTGCAATAATATATATCACATATATATTATATATTTGCACCAAAAGAAAATAATACAATTAACATATATCGCATATATATCAATGTATTACCCATTGAGAAAATGAAATAATAAAGTGAGCCAATATTAGATAATGTAATACAATATATCATATATATTATTATACATTAAATCATCGAATAAACACTTGATCCGACAATCCTGCTATATCGAATATAACCGACTATTATATCATGTACCGATTCATCGAATCAACACATGATCCGATGACCCGGTTCATATCTAAATATCGCGAGAATATAATACGGTATCTCATATCGCATTATCCACGGTCCTGCACATATCACATATTCGCCTCTACTCCGTTTTGCCTGAGCCAAGAAACCTCTGTGTAGGACTCTAAAGAATCGTCAATACGCCGGTAGCAGGTGATGATCATATTAAACACCCACAAGCTGCAAGCGGTCATCTAAACGTAACAGCCACCCAGATATTGGGAGATCAGAAGATCAACAGGCTATCCTTTACGTTCTCTTGTGAATCCAATCAGTAACACTCCCGTACAGTCCGGTCTGTTCGTCTGATATGTCGCATATCAAGTCTAGGGGTGGTATACGTCAGACCCCAGTAACCGATAAGTCGTGTCGATGTGAGGCTCATAACTGGTCAAGAAACTACTGGTAACACTTACCAGTAAATCTCTGTATCAGCCCTGGCCAGGGACTTCCAGTTATAGCCAATCGAACACAGCATAACATCAACTCCCTATACCGGGAGAGACGAATCCCCTCCTAACGCTTATTGCCTCCATGTGATTCGGGACTGCACCCAAAAGCCACCGTTTTGCACGCCCTCTTGGACGTGGTAAGGTGGAAATCAAAGCACAGTGGGAATCACACAAGACTCTATGACGATCTCGGATCTACAGACTACCCTGTACCAGTGTCACCGGAGAACTGCCATCTGACGTATGGTATATCACCATCTGGGAGTTCTCGGCGAGTTCTTCCAGTGTACCCAGTCTCCACTAAGCAACCGCACACCATCCTTGATGTCCAACACCGATGGATATGGGATCATCCATCGCCTATCATATGGGTCAAGATGCGTATATGCTAGTCTACTCTGGTGTATCGATGCCCTGTCTCGATATACCCTCGACTAGGAACAATTATAGGATGTACTCATCGACTACCATGACCCCACTAGTATGATCTCATCATAATCTTAGCAGTCGAGTACATATCCTAAGGGCTTTATCAACATGTGAGAGTTAGACAGTAAACCAATACAAGTCAACTTGTTAAGAAAAAGTGAAACCAAATAGCATACTATCATGATGAGCAAGAAAGTTCTCTCTATATATATCCAAGCATCCATCATAATATACATCATATGTACAACAATGGCCTCTAGGGCATATACATAACTAACAATTAAAGCCAAACGAGAAACCCACATCGCGAATCAAACGCGTGTGTGTCCGATACGCTAAAACGTGTGATTACGCGCCTGAAGCTACCCCGACACATCGCGATATGCAGGAAATCACCAAACCCACACACGTATCACACGTGCCGCGAAAGTTAAAAGTGTAGGAAATAGGGTAATTGGTTCCAGATTTTGCTACAGATAGAATTTTAAAAAGTTGCATATACCATAGGTCTTAAAAATACAGCAGACACCCACACAGCAAACCCCAACACCCAGGTCCCCCATCTGGCCGCAATTTGCTGCCAGAAAGAATATTCCGGCGGCCCACCTAAGGAGTTGTGCTCCCGTGCTTCGTGTGTGTTCTCTAAATCTAATGTACATGCTCCAGTAAATACAATTTTTTCCTGAAGCAAACAGGTTACAAGCAGATCACAACAGAGCACAAAACCTTGTTAAAAAGCTAATTTAACACTAAATCAATACAGTAAATGTTCTAGTGCAACCTGAAACAAATCCCTGGGTTAAAACAACACTAACAACACCTAATTAAGTTAAACAAGCCATAAAATGCTAACTTATCACAAACTTCACTAATTTCCCTTCATTAGCACTAAAAATGCAAAAGAATACGATTTTTAGCAAACTAAACTACAAGTTAAGAACTAAGATGATATGGGTGAGTTTTTTACCTCCAAAAGATCCTAAGGAAACCTCACTTCCAGCCGTTGCCTTCAAAGGCACTGATTTGCCACAAAAATCCACAAAAGAGCCTTTTCCCAAGGTTTTTGATGAAGAAAAGGTGAGCATTTTTTTAGGGTTTGTATTTGGATCAAAAGAGAAGCAAAAGATGAAGAAAATGATGATGATGTTGTTGCTGCTGCTGCTATCTGTGCTAGAGAGCAGAAAAGAGGGAGAGAGGGAAAAATGAGTGAGGAAAAGGTCAAAGGTCAAGCCCCAATTTCACCTAACCCACCATACCTGCCATTCCTTTGAATTTTATTTTAAAAAAAGAGGGTTTAACTTGGTTTATTTGGGGATATTAAAACCATGCAAGAAGAAAAAGGGTTACATGCTAACATTTAACTTAAGTTACAAAAAAAGTGATAAGTGTGCTTGTTGTTACACTAATCCTAGCTTTGGAAAAGTAATTAAGGAAAATTCTAATTACGGTGAACAAAAGCTAAATTATAATTAACAAAACCCATTTATATATAAAAACAGATCTCATCACAATTTGAACTAGTTTTATTCTAGTTTAAAAAGGAAAATAAGATTTACGTTTTTTTAAATGAAAAACACGCATTATTACCAACTAACGCGAAATTAACCAAAACGAATTTCAAAGCGTACAAATAACGCAGTAATTCGTAACCATATAGCCCCCCACTCGGTTCGGAGTAAAATAAAACATGAAAAATGACTCATGGTGGACATCAACTCATCGTATCCAAAGATAACAAGTAAAGAAGAAGAAGAATCCTTGCATTACTCATTCTGATGATATATTATATATATATATATATATATGTATAACATCATCACATACCACAGATATATATCATCAAAAGTAAAACATCCAGAAAATTCATAAGAACCAAATTCGAATACCCCTGGTACTGGTATTCGCAATACGCAACAGGTAATAAAGGAAAAGTACGTAACTATGTCATACAGAAAACAAACATATCAATTCTACTGTGTCATGGCAATATTAATGATGTGTAGTGTATCATACGCGACTGTGCTCCTACAACATGGAAATCATTAGTATTTGTGCGAGTGTTCTATAAGTGTATAGTTCATACTTGTATCGATGGTTACCTACGAATTAGGTAGTGTAACGGTCCTACGGTGACATGGCAGAACCAATGAGGTGTAGTGTAATATATGCGTATGTGCTCGTGCAACATAATACTCTTTGGTAATTGTGCAGTATTCTATCAGAGTGTTCGTATCACGGAAACGTATAACATTGAATAAAACATCGCGAATCTGTAAAGTAATCTAAGCGTAACTGTTAATTGTAACTACTTGCTATGAGTTATACCATTATCTTTGAAAATGAAACGAGACGTTGTTTTTGAAATAAGGAAACTGCCTTAGTTTGAAAATAGATATTCGGTTTGGAAATTGGAATCGCTTCCTTGTCTTTTATTCTTTAAACGGGAAACGAATCGTTAGTTTTTAAAAGAGTATAGCTTACTCAAGTATTACGTCCTAAAAACGGAATAAAATATAACGCTACGAGTCTAAAGGAATCTTGGCCATTATTCGGCATACTAATCTCATGTCATAAGTACGGTATGGTTCCTCGTACCATCTCCACATCATCATAATACTCTAAATCCTCTCAAGTACAGCATAATCCTTCGTACCAATCCACCAAATCATGAATACTATATGCACATGAATATATACTAAATGCAATCATAAATTCAATATCATTATCTTGAACAACTACTAAAACTAACTATATATCATACTATCCTATTTATAAGGTTGCGGGGGTGCTATACGCCATCCACCCGACTTCCCCTATAGATGTAAATCTACTCACCAACGTGTTGAGCTCGCTGAAATCCACGCTGCTATGTCCGCCAACTCCATCTCGAAAACCTTCGCGATCGTACCTATAATCGTAGTTATGAAATATCGGCGTAAAAATCATATCCAAATCAAAACAACGAGCTAAGAATCCATAGGTTAGAACCTATAGCTTACTTACTCCAGGAACGATCAATTGCCCCTGAATTTAACGTATGAATGTCAACGTTTCAGTTGCAGTACAAAATACGAAAACCCGTATCGGAATATTGAAAACTTAAATAATTACCAAACTAAACATTCCCATATTTCTCTGTATGCATATTGGGACAAACCAAACTATACTATAGATCATAAAATACCCAAACAAAGCCACAGAAGAAAAACCAACACCAGATACTCAAGGGGGCCCGGCGACATCGGACATTTTGGGTTTCTCGCCAGTCAAAAATTGGAGATGGGATCTCGGGCTTTAGGTGAAGTCTCCTAATGATCTTATGATACTTTTGGTCTTATTAGTTTTTCTAGTGGTTACACCTAATGGTTCCAGATTCAATTCCTGTATGATAAATATCACAAAACAAACTGTTTTCTAATACTGCACATGAAAACAGATATTGAATAAGTTTGAATATAAAAAGAAAGAAAGAATTTTACCAATGGAGAACACCGGCTCAAGGGGTGTAGGTGGAAGTTCCTAGGTGTTGTAGTAACTCTAACTTGATGAAGGGATCCTTTTAATTCTCTTTTGATATGAAGTACTTAGAGTAATTGGTAGGGAAAGCATGAATAACCTATGGTTTCAGTTGAGACTTTGCTTAAAGAGTTAGAAGAAAGAATAGGGCGATGATGTGTGTAGAGAAAGGAGGAGGTATCAACCATGAGGGTGAGGTGTAGGGTTGTGAGGGAATGGTGTAAAATGAGAAGGAGGAGGTGGAGGGAGGAGAGCATGGTGAGGGTGTGCTAGAGGTGAGAGTTTAAACTAACTAAACATATAACCCACCATATTAAAAATTCCCAATAATTAAAACCTTTTTCTTTAATTAAATTCCCTTTATGTAATAATCTAAATTCATATGTAAAAAGAAATGAAATACTTATTCCAATACGTAGTTACCATTATCTTATAATAATATCTCTTGTCATTTTTAGAACAAGCAAAATATCATTTTTATGATTTCACACATTTCCTTCATATTTACCAAAATAATAGCAATTTTACGTATATAATTCCGATACCAAAAATTGTATGTGATATCACTTTTATAAACTTATTAAATTCATTATTTTTATATTTAAAATTATAATTAAATATTTACAATTTTCCAAAGTGTTACAATCTCTACCCCTTAAAGAAATTAAGTTCTCGAATTTAAATTTAACCCCCATCATAAAACATTTTTCTCAATCAAAACAACTCGTTGTCGGGGTCCAAAATTTTAAAATACATAGTCCGCTCAATATAATGGAACTCCAAAGTCCCACATAAGCTAAAACGCATCATAACGCAACAATGTGCGTGAAAACTCAAAGGATGTAAATTAACATAACTATAACTCTAGCGGTTGCTACGAGAATTACATCGGTTATGGTACAGAATACCAAATACGAAAACCGTTGGTATACCAAGTACACAATCAATGCCATAGTCGTAGTGCAATATCGGTGCACACGACCAAGCGAAAATATAGAAATCAAATCTATAAGATATCCTATCAGGTGCAAAGCACGAAAATAAATTCAACCCTAACGGTTTGCATGCAAATCTCAAACCACACGTCACGGTGTGCATGAAAACAAAAAAGCGCTAAGTGCAGCAGTGTGCACAAAAACAATATCCACTGCATCAAATGTGTAGGGAGCGATTACCGAGTGCATATAGAATGCAAAAGATTAATATCTAGTGCATCGGAGTGCACAAAACAAGTCTCAAGTGCATCGGGGTACATAAAACAAATCTCAAGTGCATCAGGTTGCACAAAACATCAAAATGTGCAACTAGTGTGCACAAAATTATACCAAGTATACCTAGAGTATATATATATACATATACATATATGTATATATAATCTTTTAATCATGTGCAACTGATGTGCACGGAAAATACCAGTCTAGTGCCTCTAGTGTACACGACACTCCAAATCGAGTGCAGTAACCTCGTACTGACATCTCAACAAGTGCACCTGGTGTGAACAAAACATCAATCAAAGTTCAATCATCGTGCACGAAAATCTCAACTAGTGCACCTGGTATGCACAAAACATTTGTGTGACCCTCAAGTCCTCAAAATACATAAATCAAAATAACGGACGTTGAGTTGTCCTTTCTTCAATGTTGAAAAAGAAATATTTGGATTATAAAAACTCAAATAACAAAACAACGAATATCGAAGTATATCTTATTCAATGTCCAAAGGTGTTTTAAACACCCGGAACTGGCAGAGCAATGCTTTCCACTTGCCTACTGCCCCGGTCTAGCGTTCTCTATCTCTGAATTTTGGTTCTTCTTGCGGATCTCTAACGGCATGCCTCTTTTATATAATCGTCCGGTGAAGATCAACGTCACAATCAGCCCTACTGCTGATACCTTTCATCATATCTTCTTGACCAGTAGTCTAGTCTCTCACAACGCGTTGATGACGGCGATCTCTAATCTCTGTGTGTGCGCTAACAACTGATCTTGGGTCCAATCTTACTTATTAACTACTCCTAGAAAGAATCCATCATGTCTCCTGCTGATATTATTTATCCAGCCTGCTCGGAACTAGCATTCATTTCTGAATCCACTTTCTTTTTCGTATTAACTGTCATTTCCTTAAAATTCTCCTCTGAAAGTGTGGTTGTACACGCCTCAGCATATGCTTCCAATCTTCAATATCGACGGTGAAGAACAACTGACCACTGAAACTTCGCACCAAACTCCTATTCCATTACTCTCCAATATCAATCAATTAAAGAGCATGTTGCGATAACCATGCAAATTGCAAGTCATACTCGGTTATGACCAAGCTTGGAATCTTACAAGACTCAAAAACACGAATCCGGCATTTCTGATACTTTGTAGAAGAATCTGGCTAAGCTCGCCTTCGAGAACTCGTCTCAATCCATCGGAGGAAAACATACTAAACGATCTCATTCTCGAGCGACTTGCACCAGTTATGAGCAAGACCGGTCGGAAGAAGATAATGAACTTCCCCAATCTCGCATCGGATCGCCAATAAGGATTAAAACTTCTAGTCATCCCTCATTTGAATGACTACGAATCCTCTCATCCAACTACAGTTGTAAACATCGGCGACTGTCAACTTCGTGCACTTTGGAAGAAACACTTCGATAACCTCAGAAATATTTGGTACCGTTGTCTGAACAGTACACAACACCACGATCTTCGCAGAGGAGAAAGCATCGCACCTCAAGTCTAGTTGATCTCCAGCAATAACCCAACCCTCTGGTTCGGGTCCCGAAGAAACTCGCTTCAACTTTATAAATCTGATCAAGTATGGATAAACGACACGTCCCCATGTCACCGGAATGATACCCTGGTCAGTCCTTGTCCCAAACAAGTCTGCTCTGACTATATCTCTAACCGCAGCCCTCTCGGCTCACGTAAACATAGCTACCGGAACAATCAACAAGTATCGATGAGGATAGATTAACGGAACTAATAGAAGAAAGATCTCAAGATATAAATCCTAAGGTAACTTGGACGGAGTATCATATCGTAAATATGTCATGGAACATATGTACGGTACGTCACTCTACTTAGTACCTACTCCATCAACAAGCGTCATCAATATAACGAAAGTTCGGGTATAAGACCGCCAAAGTCAAGTCTAATTCCTATAAGGTCAAGTCTAGGTAACAAAAGTGTATGCCCAGACTCCATATAGTCAAACCTATACACGAACAAAGATTAAACCAAACACTCTGATACCAACTTTGTCACGACCCAAATGTGGCACGTGACCGGCACTTAAATCATGTGACATCTAAAGACGTCGACGCGGTCCAAGAAAGCCGAAACCCAGAATCTAAACCCTTTTTTTTGAAAATATTGGATGTGAGGTTTAAAATAGTCATCTTGTAGGATCAGTTTTAAAATAAACATTTAAGTTTAACTAAGTATGTTTGAAAAGCATTTATGACGTTTTGAAATTCGACAGCACCTCCTTCGTAATTTTGTATAAAACCCGATACAACATAGTAATATAAATAGCATCCCAACGGGAGCTAGCTTCGACGCCCAAATGGCGGAGCAACCAAGAAAACAATATATGACGCACAATGGCGAAGAAAAGAAAAAGAAAAACAAAATCAACTATATAAAAAGGTCGACTCCAATGAGTACGACGCCCACAAACACACAATTCCAAGTCTCACTTCTAAGTCCACAATATACCCTTTTTAAGTTGATTAAATTTTACTAGATACAAAAAGATAAGAATATACAAATATGAGTACGATGCAACAGTAACCCACATACCAAAGCAATCACCAAAAGGAATGCGTGCCCCAAGCCGCTAATAATTCAAGCGGTAACACCTACAAGAAACTGTGGCACAACGTGGGTGAGTTGCCAACTCAGTGAATAAACGTACATCACAAGGTAGAAATCGAATGCACAACGATACCCAGGTCATAAGTATAGTACTATCATATCATGTACTAATATAATATATGATATGTATATGTATCGTAAATGCAATACTATCTATCATGGTATCCCAAAGTAGAACATATCATATAAATGACATGTATCTAGGTAAAAGCCCATAAGTAGCCGAAAATATATATGTAAAGCCTCTTCTTTAAAATAGCCGCGGAAAACATATATCACGGCTTAAGAGCGGACGTGATATTATGTAAAACTTCTTCTTCAAAATAGCCGCGGAATACATATATCATGGCCCTAGTGCAAGTGGGAGATTGTTAGTGTATATGCCCTAGGGGCCATTATTGTATCATACTTGTATGTATATTACTTAATGGAAGCTTGGGATATTCACAATTGTATATACAGTCTTGCTAAAAATGGTAGTATGCTACTTGGTTTGTGTCTACTTTAATATGTGCATATGTTTCTTGTAACGTATCACTTATACATATTAGTAGAGCCCATAGGATCTTTCCTTGATTACCAGCGTTGTGATGGCAGTCACATTAGTGGGGGTCAGGTAGTCTATAAGCAACATCCTATACTTGTCCCTAGTCGTAGGATTATCGAGACATGGCATCGATATTCCGGAGTAGACTAAGTGTGTACGCTTCTCATCCCAGTTGGGGAGATGGTCTGTCCCACAGCCATCAGTACGTCGTACTGGAGATAGTATACAGGTGCTCGTTAGGTTATGAGTACACCGTACAGGACTCAAAGGGGAACTGATTGGTTGGTATTATACCCGTCGTCAGTTAACAGTTCCCAGGTGACATGAGTACAGCATAGTCCGCAGACTTGACACTGCTACTTCGCCTCGAGTGTGTCCTGCTGTTCTTAGATTGCTACCCTACCACGGCTCAAAGGAGTCGTGCAAACAGGTAGTAGTTAGGTGCAGTCCCGAGCACTTGGATTAGACAGGATTCGTATCTCCCGGTATTGGGAGTTGATATCGCGCTGTGTCAGAGAGCCATTACGCAAAGTCCCTGGCAAGGGCAAGCGAGATTTACTGGTAGGTTCCAGTAGTTTTATCTGGGTGTAATGGGCTACGCTCCGACACGACTTATACCGCTATTAGGGGACTGATGCTTGCCGCCCCCTAGGCTCGATATGCGATAGTCTTAGACGAACAGACCGAACTGTACGGAGATTGTCACATCAGGCTCAGTAGGAGTTCAGATGGGTTTCTTCATCGGCCTTCTTATCGACATCTACCTGGGGACCGTTACATACAGCTAGTGCTGCTTGCGGTCTGTGGATAAACCCACTGCCAGCGTAGTGTCGAGTCTTTAGAGTACCACACAGAGAGTTTCCCTGCCCCAGGAGAAACGATATAGAGGTCGTATGGTTTTACGACAAGGGTTCGGACGCATACGTGTGTTTACGCACGTACGACGTTCGGACAGTTTTTACTAGTCGGCTTTTGTTTAAGCCAGTTTCTTGTATCAGGTTATTGGATTTATACAGTCTAAAGTTTTTCCGTGTTTTCACGGATTGGAGGGGCGTTCTCTTAATTTTCCGGGAAGTTTCTAGAAGCATGGTGACTTGGGGGTTAAGGTGGCATATGCATTAATTGGATTAATGAGTCATGTAGTGATTCATACATTGAGTTAATGATTCATTTAAAGTTTTATATGACACATGTGATGAATCACTTGGTGCTTTAATGAAACATGGTGATAATTCATTGTTTTTTATTTACTAAATATTATCATATGTTTCATATATACACAAATGACTTCATTCATCCAAAAGGATTCTCATTCTCACCTTCTCTCTCCTCAAGCTCTCCCTCTTCAAACACTAACCCTAACCTCTCATGTGTTGAGATCAAGGGTTAGCTAGACTAATACTTCCATAACCTCACTCTATATCCCCTAGGTAGCTTAGATTAGCACTTTGAGCAACCTAGTTATTTTAAGTTAGAGATCAAGCTTGGTGAAGGAGCTCTCGGGTGGATCTTCTTTGACTCGAGGAGGCCGTTGAGGTGCCGATGTTTCAAGAAGGCTACGAGGAGTGGAGGACAGCGATGAAGACCCGAAGGACAAGTAACGTGAGGTATAATTTCGAATCCGAGTAGTTAAACCTCTCGTAGTTTGCTAGTAACGGTTTTGATACGATTCAGGCGCTCAAGTCCGTGTAACGAAGCTTTGATAATCGTTTTCAATATATTCCGCCTCCCCGCAAGCTCGTGAGGTGCGTGACATGGACTTACAGTGGTATCAGAGCCAACTAAACCATTACTAGCTTGTTAGCAACTAATTAGAAGTTTGATCGACGGAAAACACGAAACCGAAACCCCGGAACCCTAACCGTTCTGTTAATTTTAAACATGTCTTAAAAACTTTTTGATATGCCTTAAAATTCACGGCAGGGAAATATAAGAATACTGGGAAAATACGATGTTCCAACTCGGTTATATGGCCGCGGATCCGCGGCAATAGAGTGCTTTTGGCCGCGGATCCGCCGCCGAGTCAACTCCGAGTTGACTCGGATTTATTCTGTTATTCATGTTTTCTGGTTTTTTGTTTTCCTGCATGTTCTGTTTCTACCCAGGTTACTTCAGTGCAGGTTTGCTTTTGGGGTAGACACGGATAAAGGTTGTCAATCTATGTTCTAAGTTATTTGCTAATTGGGTTTTTATCTATAATGTTTAATGTGTTCGTAAACCTCCCCTAACTGCTAGTATGTCGGTTGGTAGGGGGTTGCACATTTCTGTAATGTTTACTGTTTGTGTATATGGACTTGATTGGAGTGTTGTGATGATTAGCCGGGGTTTTGAGATGGGTTTAATATTCATTCATTCGATTTAAATGTAATATGATGTAATATTCTTTTGCGGGGCGCATCTAGGTTGCGGTTGTAGCCACCGTTGTATTATTTCTTTTTACTGTTTTTTGCTCCTAGGATAGACCCAGGGCAGGGTACACAAACTACATGGTACGTTGAAGTGTTTAGTGGCCCACTCACGTTGTTGAGGGAGACCGTTTCACTTTGGGTACTTGGCGGGTAGTTTGTTGTACCCGTAGGGGTCTAGGGTTAGGGTAATGGCTATTCATCACAACTGTGTAATCCGTCTTTTATTGCAGGCTCAAAGCAAATGCAGATTGCTAGTATATCCAATAAAGTTCATCTATGATCTGGAATGCTTATTATTGCGTCTGACGAATGTACAATATCTATATATGATAGCTATTAGACGTCACTTATGTTTTACACCCGCGCTAGCCCAACCCCTGCTTTGTCGTTAGTTAAGTAACCTAACGGGTGATGACGGGACCCCGTGGTGAATGCGGATGGTATAAGAGGACGTGGTATTTTCGTTGTTTTCTGCAATGATAGGATAAATGATGGGACGCATTATTATATTGCAAAGAAAATAAACCATAGTTTAATCGTTGGAACAAATTTAAAAGAAAACACTCGGTTATTTTAAAAGAGCAGAATTTTTAATTACGGAGCTTTCACCACTACTTTTAAAAAGCTATCAGGTTCCTTCGATTATATCAAGTTCACCACGTTCACGGTTTTACCAAAACCAGTCGTAGCCCTCCGTCATTTCTTATGGATTGTCAGTAGTATTCAAGCTATGTTTGTTGGCTTTCGTCAAGGTATAGTGCTTGGTAGCTGCTGGGGTATTCATTTGTTGCATAGATAGATGGGTTGGTTTGAGACAGTCGTATTACTTTGTTGGCTTTCGTCAAGGGTATGTACGGGTGGGTTCAAATTAACAAGACAATGATGGACAGAACTTGACATGTGACTTATGATTTGTTGGCTTTCATCAAGGTCATAAGAGCATGGGGCAAAAATCCACATCGGGAGTTTCTAAAGAAACATAAACTTACTAGTGTTGCATACCATTTAGAGTTTGATGAATGTTGGTAGGATTCCTTCAACATTACCATACGATGATATTTGGATCCCGATCCAACTATAAGTACATGCTACTTATCAGGAGATTCGTCACTTAATGATCAATGCTATAAACCAAGTAGGTGCCTAGAAAGGTGTCAGTGGGGCTACGCCCCCAGAGGAAAGAGTTTATTTAATTAAGGAACTTTGCGAAAACGTTGGAAAACCTCCCTCGAAGTATCGACACCGACATGGCTGAACGGTTAAGCAAGAATTGTATGATGAGAATAGTCCTGGCTAATTCTTCTTTTATGGTTTGAGGAGGGATTCGAGAAACAGTGGGAGACATCCTGTTTAGATAAAAGAAAAACCACTCTAAACTTGCAAAAGCATCATGCTAATTCTTCTCTCTCTCTCTCTCTTAAAATTGCAACGACCTTGTGACCATACATACTTTACATCTAGATAACAATTTGACTGAATCTGACTTATTTGACTGGCAAAGGTCTGCCCAGATGTCCATTGCCTATAACAAGCTGGACCACCCTATTACTACTCAAGATCCTACCGTCTAGGTCCAGTTTCCACCGTTACGGATATGGATATCCACCAGCCAAGGGAAAAGGATAAAGCGAAAGCCAAATGCCTCGTGTTAGCTTCAGTTGATGGTGTATACCAGAAGCAGCACGAGAAGAGGGACTCAGTTTCCATCTTTCTCCATAACAAAGATTTATATGGAGAGCAATCTCATATCGCAAGATATCAGACCTCGAACGAATTAATTCAAGCGAGGTTGACTTTCGGGTCATCTGTAGGGACTATGTCCTTACAATGACCAGCTGTATTGATGATCTCCAGGACCTGGAGACCACGTTGGGAAACGAGTCAGATACTGACTTGATTCTACAGTCTCTGCCTTCTACCCTGAAGGAAACCAGGGAAGGAGAAGGAAAGAGAAGGGAAATTGTTTCGGGACAGAATGTGGTGAAAGAGGAACGTTCCTATTGTTATAGGATTGGGCATAGGCAGAAAGATTGCAGGGCATTAGAAGCGAGTAGCCAGGATATGAAGCATGTTGTGGCTTCAGCCTCAAGTATATTTGTTATTGAGAACTGTTTGTCAATTAACTCTACTTCCTGGGTACTCGATACCGGAGCAGGATCTCATATCTGTAATTCATTACATGCTTTGAGAAACCGTAGAGTTATGAAGGTAGGTGATTTGTCTCTCAGAGTTGCAAACGGAATGAGCGTGGACGATGAATCCATGGGAGAATATCGCCTAGGATTGACAAGTGGGCATTTATTGATTTTACGTAACTGTTTATATATACCTAGTATGACTTGTAATATCATATCAGTGTCCTCACTTTCGAGAGAGGGATATGATTTTACATTCATAAGCGATGTAGTTAACATCCGCCTAAATCAAGTTCTGATTGGGTCAGGTACATTTGATAACGGTATATACGTATTAAGTCAAGTTCAGCTTTTCAATATCCAGAATAAACTTAAAAGAAAGTCTCCGGAATTAAATTAGGCTTTCTTATGGCATTGTAGACTAGGTCACATCAATGAGAGAATGTTGACTAAGTTACATAGAGAAGGATATTTGAATCCGTTCGAATATCAATCTTATGCTACTTGTGAATCCTGTCTCAAAGGAAAGATGACAAAGACTCCGTTTACTGGACACGGAGTAAGAGCAAGCGAGCTCTTGGGACTCGTACACAGTGACGTGTGCGGTCCAATGTCTACGCATGCGAAAGGTGGTTATTCCTACTTCATTACTTTTACGGATGATTTCTCTAGGTATGGACATGTCTTCTTAATAAAGCATAAATCTGAGGCCTTTGAGAAATTCCAAGAATACAAGAATGAAGTAGAAAACCAAACATGCAAGAGTATAAAGACACGGAGATCTGATCGAGGTGGTTAATACTTAAGTGCCGAGTTCCTGGGTTACTTAAAAGAGAATGGAATTATCTCTCAGCTTACTCCTCTATACACACCACAACATAACAGTGTATTAGAAAGGAGGAATCGAACCCTATTGGATATGGTTCGTTCCATGATGAGTAAGGCTGAGTTACCGCGATCTTTCTGGGGTTATGCGCTAGAATCAGCTGCATATATTTTAAACAAGGTTCCAACCAAAACAGTGCCTACCACACCATATCAGATGTGGGGTGGGAAGAAACCCTGTCTTCAGTATCTGAAAGCATGGGGATGTCCAGCTTTTGTAAAAAGGCAGCATGCGGACAAGCTCGAGGCACGCTCAGCACAATGTAATTTTGTGGGCTATCCAAAGAACTCCATGGGATATTGCTTCTATTACGTAGAGGAACAAAAGGTTTTTGTTTCTCGTCACGCCCACTTATTAGAAGCTGAATTTTAAGAAAATCAGAAGAGTGGGAGCGTAGTAGAACTGGAAGAAATTCCAGAACCACAAGTTGTTACTGAAAGTATAGTAGAACCAGAGGTTTCAGAATAATGGGACATCCCGACGCCACTCCGCAGGAGTAGTAGGAAATCTCATCCGCCCGAGAGATACTACGGTTTTCTCATAGAAGGGGATAGAGAGGATTGCAATATTGACTATGATGAGCCTACTAGCTTCCAGCAAGCCATTCAGAGCGGTGACTCAGTAAAATGGCTAGATGCAATACGGACCGAAATGGAGTCCATATACACTAACAAAGTATGGACTTTGGACATTGCTCCAGATGGGGTAAAACCCGTAGGATGCAAATGGATCTTCAAAAAGAAGATTGGTGTAGATACACAGGTTGAAACCAATAATGCTAGACTTGTTGCAAAGGGTTTCCGTCAAAGACCTGGTTTGGACTATGACGAAACCTTTTCTCCAGTGGCTATGCTCAAATCCATTCGGGTCCTTCTTGCTATTGCTGCCTTCCACGATTATGAGATCTGGCAGATGGACATAAAGACGGCCTTTCTAAATGGAAATTTGGATGAGAGCGTCTATATGGATCAGCCAGAGGGATTAATTCAGAGTGTGAGCAGCGGTAAAGTATGCAATCTACTTAAGTCCATTTATGGACTAAAGCAGGCATCGCGGAGTTGGAACATCTGTTTTGATGATGCTGTCAAAGAATTTGACTTTATCAAAAATCCAGATGAACCTTGCATATACAGTAAGATTGTAGGGAGAGCTGTAGTATTTCTCGTCTTATACGTGGATGACATTCTCCTAATATGAAATGATATTCCTATGTTACAGTCAGTCAAAAAATTCTTATCACAGAAATTCTCCATGAAAGACCTGGGTGATGCCACCTACATTCTAGGGATCTGGATCTATCGTGATAGATCAAAGAGGATGTTGGAACTTTCGCAGTCCAGGTACATAGACACCATAATGAAGAGATTCAGTATGGAAGATTATAAGCGCAGTAACCTACCGGCTTGTCACGGAATCACCCACTCCAAAGAGATGTCTCCCAAGACTGATTTGGAAAGGGATCGCATGTCGATTATACCCTACGCTTCAGCGGTAGGCTCTATAATGTATGCGATGTTATGTACCAGACCAGATGTAGCATACGCATTCAGTGTTGTAAGCCGGTATCAGGCAAACCCAGGGGAGAATCACTGTACAGTAGTAAAGAACATTCTCAAGTACTGAGAAGGACTAAAGATATGTTCTTAGTGTATGGCGGAAAAGACCTCCAGATTGAGGCCTTTGCCGACTCCGGCTTCCAGAGTGACAAAGATGACTCCAAGTCCATGTCAGGTTATGTCTTTACCCTCAATGGAGGGGCGGTCTGTTGGAAGAGTTCCAAACAGGAGACCGTTGCTGACTCAACGATGGAAGTGGAGTACATAGATGCTTGCGACGCCACAAAAGAAGCTGTCTGGATAAAGAAATTCCTCACAGAACTTCAGGTGGTTCCTACCAGTGTTGATCCAATACCTCTGTATTGTGACAACAACGGCGCTATAACTTTAGCGAAGGAACCCATTCACAAAGGCGATACCACCTGATCAGGGAGATTGTAGATCGCCTGGAGATCGAGATAAAGAGAGTAGAGACGGAGAATAACATTGTTGATCCATTCAAAAAGGCCATTCCTCAGACGCAGTTCAATAGGCTATTCGAGATGATCGGTCTACGATATGCCAGCTCATGACCCTAGTGCAAGAGGGAGATTGTTAGTGTATATGCCCTAGGGGCCATTATTGTATCATACTTGTATGTATATTACTTAATGGAAGCTTGGGATATTCAAAGTTGTATATACAGTCTTGCTAAAAATGGTAGTATGCTACATGGTTTGTGTCTACTTTAATATCTGCATATGTTTCTTGTAATGTATCATTTATACATATTAGTAGAGACCATAGGATCTTTGCTTGATTACCAGCGTTGTGATGGCAGTCACATTAGTGGGGGTCGGGTAGTCTATAAGCAACATCCTATACTTTTCCCTAGTCGTAGGATTATCGAGACAGGGCATCGATATTCCGGAGTAGACTAAGTGTGTACGCTTCTCATCCCAGTTGGGGAGATGGTCTGTCCCACAGCCATCAATACGTCGTACTGGAGATATTATACAGGTGCTCGTTAGGTTACGGGCACACCGGACAGGACTCGCAGGGGAACCGATTGGTTGGTATTATACCCGTCGTCAGTTAACAGTTCCCAGGTGACATGAGTACAGCATAGTCCGCAGACTTGACACTGCTACTTCGCCTCGAGTGTGTCCAACTGTTCTTAGATTTCTACCCTACCACGTCTCAAAGGAGTTGTGCAAACAGGTAGCAGTTAGGTGCAGTCCCGAGCACTTGGAGGCAGTGGCGGTTAGACATGATTCGTCTCTCTCGGTATTGGGAGTTGATATCGCGCTGTGTCAGAGTGCCATTACGCAAAGTCCCTGGCTAGGGCAAGCGAGATTTACTGGTAGGTTCCAGTAGTTTTCTCAGGGTCTAATGGGCTACGCTCCGACATGACTTATACCGCTATTAGAGGACTGACGCTTACCGCCCCTAGGCTCGATATGCGATAGTCTTAGAAGGACAGACCGGACTGTACGGAGATTGTCACATCAGGCTCAGTAGGAGTTCGGATGGGTTTCCTCATCGGCCTTCTTATCGACATCTACCTGGGGACTGTTACGTACAGCTAGTGCCGTTTGCGGTCTATGGATAAACCCATTGCCAGCATAGTGTCGAGTCTTTAGAGTCCCACACAAAGAGTTTCCCTGCTCCAGGAGAAACGATATAGAGGTCGTATGGTTTTACGAAAAGGGTTCCGACGCATACGTGTGTTTACGCATGTACGACGTTCGGACAGTTTTTACTAGTCGGCTTTGGTTTAAGCCAGTTTCTAGTATCAGGTTATTGGATTTATACAGTCTAAAGTTTTTCCGTGTTTTCACGGATTGGAGGGGCGTTCTCGTAATTTTTCGGGAAGCTTCTAGAAGCATGGTGACTTGGGGGTTAAGGTGGCATATGCATTAATTGGATTAATGAGTCATGTAGTGATTCATACATTGAGTTAATGATTCATTTAAAGTTTTATATGACTCATGTGATGAATCACTTAGTGCTTTAATGAAACATGGTGATAATTCATTGTTTGTTATTTACTAAATATTATCATATGTTTCATATATACACAAATGACTTCATTCATCCAAAAGGATTCTCATTCTCACCTTCTCTCTCCTCAAGCTCTCCCTCTTCAAACCCTAACCCTAACCTCTCATGTGTTGAGATCAAAGGTTAGCTAGACTAATACTTCCATAACCTCACTCTATATCCCCTAGGTAGCTTAGATTAGCACTTTGAGCAACCTAGTTATCTCAAGTTAGAGATCAAGCTTGGTGTAGGAGCTTTTGGGTGGATCGTCTTTGACTCGAGGAGGCCGTTGAGGTGTCGATGTTCCAAGGACCCTACGAGGAGTGGAGGACAGCGATGAAGACCCGAAGGACAAGTAACGTGGGGTATAACTTCGAATCCGTGTAGTTAAACCTCTCGTAGTTTGCTAGTAACGGTTTAGATACGATTCATGCGCTCAAGTCCGTGTTACGAAGCTTTGATAATCGTTTTCAATATATTTCGCCTCCCCGCAAGCTCGTGGGGTGCGTGACATGGACTTACATGTATAACATTGAATAATACATCGTAAATATGTAAAGTAATCTAAGCGTAACTATTAATTGTAATTACTTGCTATGACCTATACCATTATCTTTGAAAATGAAACGAGGCGTTGTTTTTGAAATAAGGAAACTGCCTTAGTTTGAAAATTGATATTCGTTTTGGATATTGGCATCGCTTCCTTGTCTTTTATTCTTTAAACGGGAAACGAATCGTTAGTTTTTAAAAGAGTATAGCTCACTCAAGTGTTACGTCCAAAAAACGGAATAAAATATAACGCTACCAGTCTAAAGGAAACTTGGACGTTATTTGGCATACTAATCTCATGCCACAAGTACGGTATGGTTCCTCGTACCGTATCCACATCATTACAATACTCCAAATCCTCTCAAGTACGACATAATCCTTCGTACCAATCCACCAAATCATGAATAACTATATGCACATGAATATATACTAAATGCAATCATAACTTTAATATCATTATCTTGAACAACTACTAAAACTAACTATATATCATACTATCATGTTTATAAGGTTGCGGGGTTCTATACGCCATCCACCCAACTTCCCCCATAGATGTAAATCTACTCACCAACGTGTTGAGCTCGCTGAAATCCACACTGCTATGTCTGCCAACTCCGTCTCGAAAACCATCGCGATCGTACCTATAATCGTAGTTATGAAATATCGGCGTAAATATCATATCCAAATCAAAACAACGAGCTAAGCATCCATAGGTTAGAACCTATAGCTTACTTACTCCAGAAATGATCAATTGCCCCTGAATTTAACATACAAACGTCAACGTTTCAGTTGCAGTACAAAATACGAAAACCCGTATCAGAATATCGTAAACTAAAATAACAACCAAACTAAACATTCCCAGATTTCTCTGTATGCATATTGGGACAAATCAAATAATACTATAGATCATAAAATACCCAAACAAAGCCACAGAAGAAAAACCAACACCAGATACTCAAGGGGGCCCGGCGACATCGGACATTTTGGGTTTCTCGCCGGTCGAAAATTGGAGATAGGATCTCGGGCTTTAGGTGAAGTCTCCTAATGATCTTATGATACTTTTGGTCTTGTTAGTTTTTCTAGTGGTTACACCTAATGGTTCTAGATTCAATTCCTGTATGATAAATATCATAAAACAAACTATTTTCTAATACTGCACATGAAAACAGATATTGAACAAGTTTGAATACGCAAAGAAAGAAGGAATTTTACCAATGGAGAACACCAGCTCAAGGAGTGTAGGTGGAAGTTCCTAGGTGTTGTAGTAACTCTAACTTGATGAAGAGATCCTCTTAATTCTCTCTTGATATGAAGTACTTAAAGTAATTGGTGGGGAAAGCATGAATGACCTATGGTTTCAGTTCAGACTTTGCTTAAAGAGTTAGATGAAAGAATAGGGTGAGGATGTGTGTAGAGAAAGAAGGAGGTGTCAACCATGAGGGTGAGGTGTAGGGTTGTAAGAGAATTCTGTAAAATAAGAAGGAGGAGGTGGAGGGAGGAGAGCATGGTTAGGTTTGCTAGAGGTGAGAGTTTAAACTAACTAAACATATAACCCACCATAAGAAAAATTCCCAATAATTAAACTCTTTTTCTTTAATTAAATTCCTTTATGTAAAAATCTAAATTCATATATAAAAAGAAATGAAATACTTATTCCAACACTTAATTACCATTATCTTATAATAACATCTCATGTCATGTTTAGAACAAGCAAAATATCATTTTTATGATATCACACATCTCCTTCATATTTACCAAAATAATTAAAATTTTACGGATATAATTCCGATACCAAAAATTGTATCTGATATCACTTTTATAAACTTAATAAACTCATTATTTTTATATTTAAAATTAAAATTAAATATTTACAATTTTCCAAAGTGTTACACATCAGTATCAGTTGGAAAAATTTCATTTTCTAGAAACGTGGCATATTGAGAAACAAACATCTTTTGTTCCTCCTTGTTGTAGAACAGATATCCAAATGATTGTTTTGGATATCCCATAAATATGCATTTAACTGATCGTGTCTCGAGTTTGTCTGGATTCTGCTTTTTGACAAAAGCCGGACAACCCCAAATCTTAACTCGTTTAAGAGATGGTCTCTTCCAATACCATATCTCATATGGAGTGGTAGACACAGTCTTGGTTGGAAATTTGTTCAACAGAAAAGTTGCACTCTCGAATGCATGCCTCCAAAAGGATAGAGGTAACTCAGTATCACTCATCATGGATCGCACCATATCCAATAGGGTGCGATTCCGCCGCTCTGACATACCGTTGTGCTGTGGTGTGTAAGGGGGAGTGAGCTGAGAGAGAATCTCATTCTCTTTTAGGAAGTTCGAAAAATCTGTACTAAGATACTATCCACCTCGATCCGATCGAAGTATTTTGATGTCATTCCTGTTTGTTTTTCTACTTCAAGTTTGTACTCCTTGAATTTCTTGAAAGCTTCAGACTTATGCTTTAATAAAAACACATGACCGAATCTCGAGAAATCCTCAGTAAAAGTTATGAAGTAAGAAAAATCGCCTCTCACATGTGTAGGCATTGGCTCACATACATCACTAGGTATGAGGCCCAAGAGCTCAGTAGCTCTTTCTCCGTGTCCTATAAATGGAGTTTTGGTCATTTTCCCTTTGATACAAGACTTATAAGTCGCATAAGATTTATACTCAAAAGAATTTAAATATCCATCTTTATGAAGCTTGTTTAGTCTTATTTCATTAATATGACCAAGTCTACAATGCCAAAGAAAAGATTCATTTATATCTAAAAAATTTCTTTTATTTGTGTGTTGTATGTTGAAAACTGTGTGTTGATTTAGGACATATATCCCGTTATTAAGTGTACCATAACCAATCAACTCTTGATTCAGTTTAATGTTCATAATATTGTGCTACAATACAAAATGATATCCTTCATTGTCTAACAAAGAAATGGATATTATATTAGAAAGCATGCTAGGTACAAAATAACATGGGTTCAAAACCAATATAGACCCGACGGCAACCCTAGGTGATACTCTCCCACTGAAACTGCATGTACATTGGAACCATTTCCAACTCGGAGAGTGTGATCACCGGTCTTCAAAACTCTGCTATTTCTCAAGCCCTGCACAGAATTGCAGATATGAGAACCTGAACCGGTATCCAATACCCAGGAAGCAGAGTTAATAGAAAAACGGTTTTCAGTCACAAACACACTTGAAGCAGAAGCATCACCATGCTTCTTTTTCTTGAGGTCAAGGTATTCGGTACAGTTCCGCTTCCAGTGCCCCGTCTTCTTGCAGTGAAAACATTCTCCCTTTCCCGACTTCTCAACCTTGGATTTATCTCTCCCTTGTGCCTTCTTGATTCCTATTCGATTCTCACGGTGACGTGAAATTTGTCGAGTTTTGTTTTAAGATATGTCGGTTTCGTTTGGTGAAAAAGATGGACAAGGTGAGACTCGAGTTTTAAAATACCGCAAGTGCATGGTGCGCTGAAGCGAGCCGGCAAGTACGGTTCGAACCACAAGGAGTGGAAATCACGACATCAAATTGAGTTATAAGCAAAAGGTTGGAAGATGAGTTTGTCATGATTGCAAGAATTTAAAAGAAGAAGGGTTATGGGGAAACTTAGGCTAATGGTTTAGTATTAGTGAAATACGACTTTTACCCCCAACTCTCCGTTTTGATTCAAGTTTCAAGTTTTTAGTTTCCATTTGAATTACGAAAGCATACCGCATCTATCCGAACATGCGTTGGGTTAAAATACGTTATCCAGATAAAGTAAAATGGAAACAAAGAACTTGAAGTTGAGAATGAAATGAATATGGAGTTAGTTAAGTGAAGTTAGCAAGTATAGAATATATGCATTTGTGTTATATATCCTATCTAGCTAATTGCGACACTTAACATAATTCCGTATTCATTTCAACTTCAATTCATAATATAGCAACAATAAAATGTAAAGAAGAAATAGGATATATGTTTAGATTGATTTGCAACTATTGAAAACGATATATCCTATCAAGGAAAACATAATAAAATTGCATAATTAAGAGAAGAAATGTAAAATGCATGAATCAAAAGGGGGATGTTGGAAGTAAAGTCATTCCACAACCTACCTCACCATAGCCCAAGAACAACTACCCACACATCATAAAATTAAATGGAAATAAAAAGAAAAGAGCAAAAGAGAAGATATACTAGAAATACTTTATATAAATGTAGCTTGATTACAAATGATTCCAAGTACAAAACAAGTGAATTCAAATACCAAAATCTAATCTTGCAAGCTCAAAAAGTGGTTGCAAGACTAGAGGAAGGCAAGGAATTCACACTAAGATCAATAGTTACAATCTCACAATCTTTTTTCTAACAAAATAAGTAGTGCCCTCATACTTGCCTACTATCCTGGTATTTATAGGCTCCAAAAAAGTTTAAACAGACAATAAAAAATAGATAACGTGGCATCAAGAGAGGCACAACGGAAAAATGCGGCTTATTGGGCCAAGGGGGGCCGGCGAGCTCGGAGATATTGGGAATGTCGCCAGCCAAGATCCGAGCTAGGAGGCTCGTATTGGTTTGGGTTACTTGTGTGCCATCCACAATCATTTTGGTGTTCCTTGTTTTTTTTCAGTTATACCCTGGTTTTTCTTCAGAGAATTGGAGGGAAACTTGGTGCTTCAAATCATATCAAGATCTTTAGCATTCAATGCACAATTAATGCACATCCCACCATAGCATGTTCCTAGTGCAGCCAAGGCAGCCCCACATCATGATCTAATGTCACACATATATTGTGTTGGACCAAAAATTGTGTGCACACTTATTTATTGCAAAAAGAGTCCTTTGGATATCGGTCAGTTCTCTGTTCTGTTTGCAGTGTCGGCTCCAAAACGTTATATCCGTGATTTTGAATGTATTTCCAGTAATTTTTCACGAATACTTGTAAAATGTAATTACTGAGCAGACACTGTTAATAGCACCGATATATAACAAAAATAGATAGTGAATGAGTGGTATTAAAATGCAATTTTCTGAAATGAACAAATACCCCCAAACTTATCTTTTGCTCATCCCGAGTAAAACAAAAATTCTAGCCACATTTTTGCAGTGAACGCGATTGCACTGAGCATGTGCAACAAGCTGTTAAATCTCTAGGTGTCCCTAGTAGGAGGAGTGTTGTCTCTTGACGGTTTTCAGCGGATTACACCCACAAAATCCCTTCAAGCTAGTTTCACAAGTTAACGTCGATTCTACTCCTACAGTTCAATATCTAAGTTAGAAATTCTATCATCCTAAGTTAGAAATATTCAACCCGTATATTTCACATCTCCAATCTATTTAATCTCAGATCCTATATGATTTTACAGTTTAAAAGGATCTGGGTATTTCCTGAGTTTTCCTTCTAAAGCGCGATCTCCAATCATGGATTTTTATCAACTTTTTGGAAAACATAAGTCTTATTCTTCATCCCTACCTTTCCTCCAAATATCGACTGTATACCCCTATGTGTGTGTAAATTTTTGCACCCCTACACTTAAGAATTCAATTCAAGCTATTGTACCCTTGCCTTAATACCTAATACTAGTTCTTTTCATTAATGGATGGACGGTGTTGCTCATACACCTTTCATGCGACAATTAATGCTTCTTGAGGCACTAATAGCCGATTACTGAATGTATGAGCTTAAAGCGTAAATAGTAGTCTCCAGGTGTTGACTTTTTTTTCTTTTTTTTTTCTTTTAAAGATCGGATATATTTTTCAATTGCTCTTATGGTGTTTGGCTTTAAATACCGATTTTTCTTTCATACTAACCTTTCAGGCAAGAGTATTTCTAGGTATCATCTACTATCCCAAGTTTCAAGATACGTGTATATGCAGTTTGTAGAGTATATACTTTCTTAATTTGGACCCAAGAATAGAAACTATTTTTCAGACTTATCTTTCAGTAAACCTTCAATACTTTCCATTCATTTTGACTTAACTAAAGAACTGAACTCAAGATTACCTATTTCTCAAAAAAAATGTAAGGACGTATAATTACCAAGGTTAAACAGAATGAGGGTTATTTTTAGGGTTTTCAATAACTAAGTCTAGAATTTAGTTACTTCTAACGTATCAACTAAACTTTTGGAATAAAATCTAAGTTACCCTATTACCTAACTTGACGACAAAGTTTTTATATTTTTCGGAATTTTTTTCAATTTTTATTGGTTTTTTAATAAGTATGCACATGAAAAAAATATACAGAAATGAATGCGAAGAAAAGAAAGCTTACCAAGCATACCCCCAAACATGAACTTGATAATGTCCTCATTGTTACGCTATATACCAGAGTCAACAAAATGTTCGAGGGAAAAGGAAAACAAACTGTATATACAAAATTTTGTAGGGGAAATGATTTAATCAAAATAATGCGGCTCATGTAAAAACATGAGCTCTCCAGTTTCCGCAGGAAACTCTAAAAATAGCTTGAGACGTTGGCCATTGACTTTGAAAGTATTGCCCGATTGCTGACCTTCAGTCTCGACGGCACTGTGCGGAAAGACGGTGCTCACAAAATATGGACCTGTCCAGCGTGATTTTGACTTTCCAGGAAACAAATGAAGGCAGGAGTAATAGAGCAAAAACTTTTTCCCCATGGTGAATGTCCTCGGGAGAATCGCCTTGTCATGAAAAACCTTTGTTTTGTCCTTGTAAAGTTTGGCGTTCTCATACGCATCATTGAGTATCTCGTCAAGTTCGTTCAGTTGAAGTCTTCTTGCCTCACCGGCTTTTTCTACGTTGACATTGAGCTGTTTGATTGCCCAGAACGCACGGTGCTCTAATTCAACAGGCAAGTGACACGCTTTTCTAAAGATGAGTCGGTATGGGGATATACCGAGGTTTGTTTAGACGGCTGTGCGAAATTCCCAAAGCGCGTCACTCAACTTCAACGACCAATCTTTGCAGTTATGGCTGACAGACTTTTCCAAAATCTGTTTAATTTTTCTATTGGAGACTTCAACCTGGCCGCAAGTTTGAGGATGATAGGGAGTTGACAATTTGTGGATGATGGAGTACTTTTTCATCAGTGATTCAAAAGATCGGTTGCAAAAATGCGTTCCATTATAACTAATGATGGTGCGAGGCATACCGAACCGAGAAAAGATGTTTTCTTTCAAGAAGTTTACGACAACCTTGTTGTCGTTGGTTCGAAATGGGATAGCCTCCACCCATTTGGACACATAGTCCACCGCTAGCAAAATGTATAAATTCCCAAAAGAGTTTGGGGATGTCCCTATGAAATCAATGCCCCAGACATCGAAAATTTCTACAATCAGAATGGACTGTAGGGGCATCTGATTTCGTTTTCCAATCTTGCCCATGTGTTGGCAACGGTTGCAGGTATTGCAGTATTCGAAAGCATCCTTAAAAAGCGTCGGCCAGTAGAAGCCGCTTTGCAAAACCTTTTCAGCCGTTTTTCTGGGTCCAAAATGGCCCCCATAAGCTTGGTCATGGCAGAAGGACAGAATACTTCTTGTTTCAGAGTTAGAGATGCACCGTCTAATAATCTAATCAGGAGAGTATTTGAACAAGTATGGTTCATCCCGGTAAAAGAATTTGACCTGGGAGAGAAATTTATACTTAACCTGATTCGACCAAAAAGAGGGTGTTTCTCCGGTGACTAGAAAGTTCATGATATCAGCGAACCAGGGTTCGACTGATATGGAAAGAAGTTGTTCGTCAGGGAACTGCTCATTGATTGGAACTTCCTCGATTGGTTCATTTGGCAAGCAAGACAAATGATCGGCCACAACATTGTCGGTTCCCTTCTTATCTTTGATGGTTAATTCAAATTCTTGAAGAAGGAGAATCCAACGTATCAATCTGGCATTGCCATCCTTTTTTTCCAAGAGATGCTTAAGCGCAGAGTGATCAGTGTAAATCGTAACATGGGTTCCGATCAACTAAGGACGGAATTTCTCAAGCGCGTACACAATAGCTAAGAATTCTTTCTATGTGGTTGTGTAATTCAGTTGTGCGTCATTCAACGTCTTACTCGCATAATGGATAACATGCGGCTTCTTTTCAAATCGCTGTCCAAAGACAGCACCTATCGCAAAGTCAGAAGCGTCGTACATTAGCTCAAAAGGTTCACTCCAGTCTGGTGCACTTAAAATCGGAGCAGAAGTGAGTTTCGACTTCAGAAGCTTGAACGCATGAAGGCACTCAGAAGGAGTTTCTTTAGCCAGCAAAGAAGTCAAGGGTCTTTCCAGTTGGCTAAAATCCTTGATGAAACGCCTGTAAAAACCGGCATGGCCTAAGAACGCTCTTATGTCACGGATAGTCCGTGGAGGTGGGAAGCTTGAAATGACGTCGATTTTTTCCCTATCGAATTCAATACCATTTTCAGAAATGATATGGCCTAACACGATGTCATGTTTGACCATGAAATGACACTTCTCCCAGTTGAGTGTGAGGTGTTTTTCTTTGCATCGTAGCATGACTAACTCCAAATGCCTCAAACACTCAGAAAATGAATCTCCAAAGACGGAGAAATCATCCATGAAAACTTCTAAGAATCGCTCTACCATATCAGAGAAGATGCTCATCAAAAACCGCTGAAATGTTGCAGGTGCATTACATAGCCCAAAAGGCATGCGACGGTAGGAGAAGGTACCATAAGGACAAGTGACGGTTGTTTTGTCCTGAAACTCCGGATCAATCGGGATTTGATTGTATCCGGAATACCCATCTAAGAAACAATAGTAGGCATGTCCGTCTAAGCGTTCAAGCATTTGATCAATGAAGGGAAGCGGGAAATGATCCTTGCGAGTGGCTGCATTGAGCTTTCCGTAATCAATACAGACTCTCCATCCCGTTTGTGTGCGGGTTGGGATTACCTCATTCTCTTCATTCGTGATTACAGTGAGTCCCGACTTTTTTAGAACCACGTGAATGAGGCTTACCCATTTTGTAACACCCGAGCCCAATGCTACTAATTTCTGTTATCGTTTGAACGTAGTGTGGCACTCATTTCATTTATCTTACTTGATTGTTACTTATTGTAATTTTACCCCGTCACTTCATTTCTGCATATTACAACTTTTGGCATCTAAAATAAAATTAAAAATATTCAGCTTGGCCTGCTTGACACCCCTAACCCCGTTGTAGCGTCCGTGCGTCGTTTTCTCGTCCCGTTCAGTGAAACGGGCGAGTTTGGACGGCTACTTGCATGTACTTGTGTCCGTTTTGGGGGTATGCTTTTTTATCATAAAACACTTCATTTTCACTTTTGGATCCCGCTTAAAATCCTATTATTTCAATTTCAAATTTTTGGACCCGACCCAGCCGCGATTTGGAAATGTTTTACTTTGCGCCAAAATCTCAAATTTTAATATATTTTTAACCACCGTATATTTTAATTAACCCTCAGATTATATTTTCATTCCTTAAAAATCTTTCAAAATTTTAACTCTCAGCCAATCACAAACATTCTTTTTCCCGTGGGCCCCACTCTCGTATCTCTCTCTCCCCCCGTATCCTCTCTCTCTCTCACCGTCTCTCTCTATCTCTCTCCTCTCTCTTCTCTCGCTTTCACTCTGTTCTAAAACTCTCTCTCTCTCTCTCTCTCTCTCTCTCGTATATTTAAATCTCTCTTCCCTCCTCCTTTCTTTTCCAAAAGATAACCCAACCTCGTCGAACCCGGCCGCCTCACCCCTCGCCACTGCAGCACCAACGCCGATGCGAACGTCACCAGCATCCTCGCTTCCTCAACCTTACCTCATCCACTTCCCCCTTCTTCAACCCCGTGCACCTTGCACGTGCCTGCACACCCCTGACCAGGCCAGCGCGCCCCTGCACACCGTTGCACCGCCGTGAGTCGCCGCTGGTGACCCCGTCCCAGTGTCCCCGGCCTCGCAAGCACACACCTCGGTGAGATAACTTTCCCTCCTCTCTTCCTTTCTTCTTTCCTTCTCTGCTAATATGTTTCATGATCGGCAGATCTCTTCCACCGTCGTCGTAGGCCACCGCCGGAGCTCCCTCGACGAGGTCGACCGTCACCGCCCTTCACACGGATCATCGTAAGCACCCCTTCTTAGATCCTACTCCCTTTCTTCTCTATTTTTCTTTCTCTTCTTGTTTGGATGTCTTGATCTTTACTGTTCATTTCTTGGCCGGAATCCGACGATGCCGACGACGTGTCCCGACGTTCCAGCGAGGTACCACGACCCGTGTGGTTCCTCCGTTCGTCGTTTGGGTTCATTCCGTGAACCGTGCGCCCGTCGTGAGTTTCCCTGCCGACGTTTTACGTTCCGTTTTTCCCGGTTCATGAACCGTCGAGGAAAGTAACCCTTGCTACATGCTAAACAATATTTACTTATAATTAATGATAACCTAAAACCCGCAATTTAACTTTGGTATTATAATTTCCCACTTTTTCATGTTCAATATTGTTAAATATCATTTATCTTTCAAAACATGGAACCTACCTGTTGTAATTACTAATTTGGAACCTAATAATCACATTTACATATTTTGGTTACACTTTCACTGATGATGTAGCGTATGGCACCTTTTCTACCGTTTTACTTCATTCGGACACTCGTATACATTTAACCTGCTTAAACTGTGATTTCATTCGTGGAACCTATATACACGTATAACATTGCATCTTTGATGTCTTAAACTTGTTAACATGATTAAATGGCTATAATTGTCTTACTGCATTCTTATATGGTTGAAATCATCTCTGTGACACAATTGATAGCGGTATTGCTAATTGAATGAATCTGCCTATTGCTTAATTCATTGCTTATCTCATGTTGTTGATACCCATGCTTGATTATATAACTGATTGTGAGTACACCAATGATATCGCTTTCTTCTTGACCTGACTTGTTACATGCATATTGATTGACCCGACATGGTACCGTACACTGCTTGACTCGACATGATGTACCATGACCTGATCCATTACTTGATCTTGTGTCTAGTGCCAACAAACCTGACATGTAGTCCTCATGGACCATTCCTGTTGTCTATCCAGACAAACCCGTTTACCTGATCTTGTGTTGGCGTTAGTTTCTTGATTTCGGGATACCTGACTTGACATACACATATAACTTGGGGGTATGGGGAAATCAAAGGTGAAACCTGACTTGTAACTCGACAGTTTACTACCTGTTCTGAGTGTACACATTCCTGTTTTGTGCCTAGCGGCATGTCTCGGTGTCAGCCGAGAATATTATGGCCATGGTCCCGGGTATGTACGGGATACTATTGAGTGTATACATTCCTGTTTGTTGCCTAGTGGCATGTCTCGGTTTCATCAGAGAATATTGTGGCCGTGGTCCCGGGTATGTACGGGATACTATTGAGTTACATCAATGATTCATCAATTTGGTTTCGAAGACTTTAGAACAGAGAACCTGATAGAACAGTTTAGTTTACCCACTGCACACAACCCTGCACTGCTCTGATTTATATTATTGTTACCCCTGCTTTATTCATGTTTATATTCGCATTGCCTGTTCATTATGTTATTACTTGATGATTTGACGCGCTGACATCTGGGTTTTGCATGGCCCAGATTCTGTACCGCTGTCACAGTCCGAGCAGGAGTACTTCAGCCGACAGGCTGAGCTGTGAGGTGTCAGTATTAGTTAGTTTTTCTTTCCTGCATTTTATTCCTGATGTGAGCCCGCATTATGGGACATACATTCCAGTTATTTTGTTTTGGATCTTTCGCTTCCGCATTTTTATCATTCTTGACTCATGTTATATTGGATTATGGACATGTTTAGATAGTTTTATTTTGTTCTTGATATCTCTACAACCGTAATGTGACTGTGGATGGATACTTCCTACCCACATGTAGCATGGTTGGCTATGTCACGTGCCCATTTTAGCGTACTCTGGGAAGCGGGGCGTGACATGGTTCTTTTGGTATCAGAGACATTGGTTAGTTGGGTTGATTCTTTGTAGTTGGGTATTGTACCCAATACACGAATCAGAATACCCGTGTTTAGGAAACATGTCCTGCCACCTTGCCGTTTACCATTCTTGAATCACATTCTTCCTGATTACATCTTTTAAGATGTGCAAATTTCCTTTGCATATCGACTCGAAAGCCTGATCCCTTGTTATCTCTAGGACTTAGGCGATTTGGGTGGAGTTATGTAATTGTGGTTATGATACCGCGGCATAGTTACAATGCGGCACTCTATTTAAGTATCTTGGAGTTCTCGCCTTGATCTATATTCAGAATTTATCATCATGCTAATGATGGGTGTTTTGATTTCAGGAATATCGCCGGTAAGAATTTGAAGACGTACCAAAGGCGTGTGGATGAAGCCGCCATGCTTGGAGTGATAAGAGGAATGCTGGAAAATAAAAAGAAACAGATCGAGCTGATCCAGCAGCAAGCGGAATCGTTTCAGGATGGTTTGCAGATCGTTCAGCAGCCTGTGAACAATGTTGGAGCTAAACCAGTTGACCGAGTAGGGACCGTAGCAAATTTCAGACGTTTGGGTCCGTCTACACTTACTGGTTTGGAGGAGCCGTTGCCAGCGGAACAGTGTCTAGTTGACACAGAGAATTTGCTTATTGCGGCACAGATTGCATATGAGAAAAGAGTGGATGTGGTACGCATTCAGTTAGTGGACTACGACCGAGAATGGTGGCTTGTGGAGGAGAACCGCTTGCCCAAGCCGATCAAGTGGGCGGATTTTTCAAAGCGTTTCCTGGAAAAGTTCTTTCCGCGGACTGCATGGAAGGAAATGGAAGAGAAATTCATCGGGCTAAAGCAGAATGGAGCAACCGTGGATGTGCATGCAGCAGAATGGACAGGACTCAGCAGATTCGCTGGACCTTTATTTGCCAACGATGCAGACAAGGCACGGAGGTTCATGCGCAGCATGGACGTGGACATCCAGCGGCATATTGTCTCCCTGGGTTTGACCACTTTCTCACAAGTACTTGCGGCAGCCCGAGAGCAGCAGAGTTTATCTGGGATGAAGGGGAGTTTGCAGCAGATAGCAGTTGCGGTAAGGAAGCCAGCATTTGTACCTAACCGAGCTGATGGTCGCAGAGGTATTCCAGTAGACCGTCGAGGTGTAGCACCCATGAAGAAGCCAGTGATCATCGATCGAAGAAAGAGCAAGACCTGTAACTATTGCAATTTGCCGGGCCACAAGCAAGAGGATTGTCGAAGGAGGCTGGGACTTTGTTTGGTTTGTGGAGCGGCTGATCATGCCGTTGGTGCTTGTCCGTCGAAGCTTCGCACGAGAGATGAATTTCAGAAGCCTCCGCAGAGACCGTTCCAGGG
This sequence comes from Agapanthus africanus, assembly GCA_030015575.1. Lineage (NCBI taxonomy): Eukaryota > Viridiplantae > Streptophyta > Magnoliopsida > Asparagales > Amaryllidaceae > Agapanthus > Agapanthus africanus. Next base: position 178,503,078 of record JASDDO010000031.1, on the reverse strand, counting down.
ACAGAAATAGCTGACTCAAGGACCTAATTAGGCTCGAGCTTTTACCTTGACAGAGGAAGAAGCTAAGGCGTTAGGAGAACTTGTTTCAGGTACTCTACTTGTTCGTGGTTTTCCCGCATTAGCGTTATTTGATTCTGGTGCATCCCATTGCTTTATGTCATCCAAGTTTTTAACTTCACACTAGATTGACTACACGACCCTGTCTAGTTTCTGGGACATACACACTGGGAATGGGAAAATCATAGCTAGTAGGGAATGTCAAGATTGCTTAGTTGTTGTGTGCGGACGGGAGCTTTTTGCACATTTCTTGGTGATTGATACGGGCAGCTACGAAGTCGTCTTGGGAATGGATTTTCTTGGCACTTTCCACGCTCACATTGATTGTAGGGCAAGGAAGGTAATTTTCCAGATTCCCGGACATCCCGAGTTTAACTTCACTGGAGGAAGCAGTTCTGTCGGGCCAGTCGAGTTTAGGGCTAGGCCGACAAACAATATTCTTGCAGCAATGGAAGTTGATAAAAGTGAAGAGCCGGCCGTTGTTCGTGATCTTATGGACTTGTTTGAAGATATATCGGGTTTACCGCCGAAGCGAGACGTGGAGTTCGCAATTGATCTTATTCCTGGTGCAGCGCCAGTATCTATAGCGTATTATCCAATGGCACCAATAGAGTTGGAATAAGTAAAGAAACAGGTTGCTGAATTACTTGAAAAAGGTTGGATTCGAAGCAGTAACTCGCCTTGGGGAGCTCCAGTTCTTCTAGTAAAGAAGAAGGATGGCACAAGAAGGATGTGCATCGACTATCAAGAATTAAACCGGGTGATTATTAAGAACAAGTTCCCGATCCCTCGCATTGGCGAACTTTTCGAGCAACTTAGTGGCGCGAGGGTATTCTCGAAGCTGGATTTGCGATCCGGATATCATCAGGTCCGAGTGAAAATAGAAGATATTTGCAAGACGGCTTTCCGAACTCGGTATGGACATTACGAGTACTTAGTGATGCCCTTCGGAGTATCTAATGCGCCGGCTATATTCATGGACTTGATGAACCGAATCTTTTCACCGTTCTTGGACCAGTTTATCGTGGTTTTCATTGACGATATTCTAGTTTATTCGAAGAGCTTTGAAGAACATGTTGAGCATTTGAAGATCGCACTGCAAACGTTGAGACAAGAGAAGTTATATGCGAAGATGAGTAAGTGCGAGTTTTGGCTGGAGGAAGTAAAGTTTTTGGGGCATGTTGTGTCTGGTGATGGAATTGCCGTCAATCCAGAAAATATTGCAGCAGTTCGAGACTGGCCGATTCCAAGGAATGTTGCGGAGATAAGAAGTTTTCTTGGACTCGCCGGATATTACAGGAGATTTGTGGAGAACTTTGCTCGTCTGGCGGAGCCGTTAACCAAGCTTACGCGCAAGGAGGTACCTTTTGTATGGACGGACAAATGTGCGTTAGCTTTTGAGACGTTGAAGCAGAAGTTGATAACCGACCCTATTCTGACCATGCCAGACAATTCCGGAGGATTGGTGATTCACAGCTACGCATCTGGGAAAGGATTAGGATGTGTTTTGATGCTGCATGGGAAGGTTGTAGCGTACGCATCGAGACAGTTAAAGACCCATGAGAAGAATTTACCCAACTCATGACTTGGAACTTGCGGCTGTGATTTTCGCTTTGAAGATTTGGAGACACTACCTTTTGGGCGAAAGGGTCGAAGTTTTTACTGATCATAAGAGCTTGAAGTATGTGTTCACACAGAAGGAGCTTAAAATGAGGCAGCGTAGATGGTTGGAGCTGATGGCTGACTACGATCTTGATCTTAAGTACCATCCGGGGAAGGTTAACGTCGTGCCGGATGCGCTTAGTCGGTTACCGGCAATTCTGGTGTTAACTACGCAGAAGGAGATCGTTGCAGATTTTCGAAGATTTGACTTAGAGGTTGTGCCACCGCATTCTACGGGACAGTTGATGTTGCTGCATGTACAGTCATCGTTGATCGACAATATTAAAACAGCACAATCGCAGGACCCTAGACTGCAAAAGTTTCGAGAACAGGTTGAAGCCGGACTACGAACAGATTTATTGATCCACGAAGATGGTTCGTTGAGGTATGGTAGCCGTTTGTGTGTGCCAAAGGGAGACATTCGCGAAGAGCTTATGAAGGAGGCACACAGTTCAGCTTATTTTGTACATCTAGGAGGCACAAAGATGTACCGAGATATTCGACAGCATTTTTGGTGGGAAGGCTGGAAACGAGAGATTGCTCGCTTTGTGGCAAAGTGCTTGGTGTGTCAGTAAGTTAAGACAGAACATCAAAGGGTTGCTGGTTTATTGCAACCACTTCCGATTCCTCAGTGGAAGTGGGAACATATAACCATGGATTTCATGACGGCTTTACCGCGGAGTCCAAAAGGAAACAATGTTGTATGGGTGATTGTGGATCGATTGACCAAGGCTGCTCACTTTATTCCTTTCCGGGTTTGTCAATCAACAGAGACTTTGGCGGAGAGGTACATGCAGGAGATTGTAAGATTGCATGGAGTACCGGTGAGCATCGTGTCCGATCGGGACACTCGGTTCTTATCACACTTCTGGAGGAGTTTACAGGAAAGTTTGGGGACTCGATTGAAGTTTAGCACAGCTTATCATCCTCAAAATGATGGTCAGTCGGAGAGAACGATCCAAACTCTTGAGGATATGTTGAGAGCATGCATGTTGGACTTCAAGGGTTCTTGGGAGGATCATCTACATTTGGTGGAGTTTTCTTACAACAACAGTTTTCAGGCAACTATCCAGATGGCTCCATTTGAAGCTTTGTTTGGTCGCAAATGCGGTTCACCTCTTTGTTGGGACGATGTCGGTGAACGAAGGTTATTGGGACCATATTTGGTTGTGCAGACAGTTGAGAAGGTTAACACTATCAGAAATCATATGAAGGCAGCACAAGATCGACAGAAGAGTTGGGTAGATACGTCAAGAAGACCTCTAGAGTTCGCCGTGGGTCATTTGGTATTCTTGAAGATATCACCGACTAGAGGGGTGATTCGTTTTGGAAGTCGAGGAAAGCTTAGTCCTCGATTCGTTGGACCCTTTGAGATCTTGGAGCGTGTTGGTGAGGTAGCGTATCGTTTGGCGCTACCGCAGTCCTTGGCGAATGTGCACGATGTATTTCACGTATCTCAACTCCATAGGTATGTTCGAGATGAAACACACGTATTGGATCATTCAGAGCTAACAGTACGAGAAGACTTGACTTTTGAAGAGCGACCGATTGAAATTGTGGATCGAAGGGAAAAGGTTCTTAAGAACAAGGTGATCCCTCTTATGCTTGTTTCTTGGGGTAATCGCTCGCATGGAGAGTCCACTTGGGAACGAGAAGATGAAATCCAGCAGAAGTTTCCTCACCTTTTCTGGTAGTTATCTGTCTTTGTATTTTTGGAATTTCGAGGACGAAATTCTTTTTGTAGTTGGGTATAATGTAACACCCGAGCCCAATGCTACTAATTTCTGTTACCGTTTGAACGTAGTGTGGCACTCATTTCATTTATCTTGCTTGATTGTTACTTATTGTAATTTTACCCCGTCACTTCATTTCTGCATATAACAATTTTTGGCATCTAAAATAAAATTAAAAATATTCATCTTGGCCTGCTTGACACCCCTAACCCCGTTGTAGCATCCGTGCGTCGTGTTCTCGTCCCGTTGAGTGAAACGGGCGAGTTTGGATGGCTACGTGCACGTACGTGTATCCGTTTTGGGGGTATGCTTTTTAATTATAAAACACTTCATTTTCACTTTTGGATCCCGCTTAAAATCCTATTATTTCAATTTCAAATTTTTTGACCCGACCCGGGCGCGATTTGGAAATGTTTTACTTTACGGCAAAATCCCAAATTTTAATATATTTTAAACCGCCGTATATTTTAATTAACCCTCAGATTATATTTTCATTCCTTAAAAATCTTTCAAAATTTTAACTCTCAGCCAATCACAAACATTCTTTTTCCCGTGGGCCCCACTCTCGTATCTCCCCCCCTATCTGCCCTCTCTCTCTCTCACCGTCTCTCTCTATCTCTCTCCTCTCTTTTCTCTCTCTCACTCTCGCTTTCTCTCTCTTCCATAAATCTTTCTCTCTCTCTCTCTTATATTTAAATCTCTCTTCCATCCTCCTTTCTTTTCCAAACGATAACCCAGCCTCGTCGAACCCGGCCGCCTCACCCTTCGCCGCTGCAGCACCAACGCCGATGCGAACGTCACCAACATCCTCTCCTCCTCAACATCGCCTCATCCACTTCCTCCTTCTTCAACCCCGTGCACCCTGCACGCGCCTACACACCCCCGACCAGGCCAGCGCGCCCCCTGCACACCGTTGCACCGCTGTGAGTCGCCGCCGGTGACCCCGTCCCCGTGTCCCCGGACTCGCAAGCACACCCCTCGGTGAGATAACTTCCCCTCAACTCTTCCTTTCTTCTTTCCTTCTCTGCTAATCTGTTTCTTGATCGGCAGATCTCTTCCGCCGTCGTCGTAGGCCACCGCCGGAGCTCCGTCGACGAGGTCGACCGTCACCACCCTTCACACGGATCATCGTGAGCACCCCTTCTCAGATCCTACTCCCTTTCATCTGAATTTTTCTTTCCCTTCTTGTTTGCATGTCTTGATCTTTACTGTTCATTTCTTGGCCGGAATCCGACGATGCCGACAACGTGTCCCGACGTTCCAGCGAGGTACCACGACCCGTGTGGTTCCACTTTTCGTCGTTTGGGTTCATTCCGTGAACCGTGCGGCCGTCGCGAGTTTCCCCGCCGACGTTTTACGTTCCGTTTTCCCCAGTTCGCGACCCGTCGAGGCAGGTAACACTTGCTACATGCTAAATAATATTTACTTATAATTAATAACACCCTAAAACCCGCAATTTAACTTTGGTATTATAATTTCCCACTTTTTCATGTTCAATATTGTTAAATATCATTTATCTTTCAAAACTTGGAACCTACCTGTTGTAATTAGTAATTTGGAACCTAATAATCACATTTACATGTTTTGATTACACTTTCACTGATGATGTAGCCTATGGCACCTTTTCTACCGTTTTACTTCATTCGAACACTCGTATACATTTAACCTGCTTAAACTGTGATTTCATTCGTGGAACCTATATACACGTATAGCATTGCATCTTTGAAGTCTTAAACTTGTTAATATGATTAAATGGCTATAATTGTCATACTGCATTCTTGTATGGTTGAAATCATCTCTGTGACACAATTGATAGCGGTATTACTAATTGAATGAATCTGCCTATTGCTTAATTCATTGCTTATCTCATATTGTTGATACCCATGCTTGATTATATAACTGATTGTGAGTACACCTATGATATCGCTTGCTTCTTTACCTGACTTGCTACATGCATATTGATTGACCCGACATGGTACCGTACACTGCTTGACTCGACATGATGTACCATGACCTGATCCGTTACTTGATCTTGTGTCTAGTGCCAACAAACCTGACATGTAGTCCTCATGGACCGTTCCTGTTTTCTATCCAGACAAACAGGTTTACCCGATCCTGTGTTGGCTTTAGTTTCTTGATTTCGGGATACCTGACTTGACAAACACATATAACTTGGGGGTATGGGGAAATCAAAGGTGAAACCTGACTTGTAACTCGACAGTTCACTACCTATTCTGAGTGTACACATTCCTGTTTTGTGCCTAGCGGCATGTCTCGGTGTCAGCCGAGAATATTGTGGCCGTGGTCCCGGGTATGTACGAGATACTATTGAGTATACACATTCCTGTTTGGTACCTAGCGGCATGTCTCGGTTTCAGCCGACAATATTGTGGCCGTGGTCCCGGGTATGTACGGGATACTATTGAGTTACATCGATGATTCATCAATTTGGTTTCAAAGACTTTAGAACAGAGAACCTGATAGAATAGTTTAGTTTACCCACTGCACACTACCCTGCACTGCTCTGATTTATATTATTGTTACCCCTGCTTTATTCATGTTTATATTCGCATTGCCTGTTCATTATGTTTTTACTTGATGATTTGACGCGCTGACGTCTGGGTTTTGCATGGCCCAGATTCTATACCGTTGTTACAGTCCGAGCAGGAGTACTTCAGCCGACAGGCTGAGCTCTGAGGTCTCAGTATTAGTTAGTTTTTCTTTCCTGCATTTTATTCCTGATGTGAGCCCGCATTATGGGACATACATTCCTGTTATTTTGTATTAGATCTTTCGCTTCCGCATTTTTATTATTCTTGACTCATGTTCTATTGGATTATGGACATGTTTAGATAGTTTTATTTTGTTCTTGATATCTCTACAACCGTAATGTGACTATGGATGGATACTTCCTACCCAAAGGTAGCATGGTTGGCTATGTCACGTGCCCATTTTAGCGTACTCTGGGAAGCGTGGCGTGACACATTTGCTATCAGATATGGGATAAATGATCGCATTGTCCAGACGCTTCAGCATTTCATTCTGTGCCGCTTCTTTCATCACCGGGTTAAGCCGGCGTTGAGGATCCTTGAAGGGTTTGGAATCATAAATCATATGGATTCTGTGTTGAGATATACCAGGGCTGATTCTTTTGATATCGGCCATTGACCACCCAATCGCTTCCATGTTCTTTCTCAGAACGTCCATGAGGGCCGACTCTTGTTCAGGTGCAAGGTCGGTTTCGATTTTTACAGGAAGCGTGTCATTCTTTCCTAAGTACATATACTTGAGGTCGTCAGGAAGAACTTTGAGGTCGAGTTTTGATGGCTCCTCCATAGATGGTCACACTTCAGGGGACGGTTCATTACGAAGTAGTTCAAATTGGGGGCCCCAATGCGCGTAGGATGCTTGCTCAGGACTTAGCTTCTCAAGGAAAAGAAGCTCCTCAGAAAACTGTTCTTCAAACGTCTCATCAAGACACTCATTTTTGGAGCCAAATGTCCCCTCCACAGACATATCGTATACAGCGTTGACTTCAAAGGTGCTGTCGTGTTTCTCGCTTGCTGGGTTTCCTAGCTTGAAGATGTTGAGGTCAACTGTCATGTTTCCGAATGAGAGTTTCATGGACCCATTGCGATAGTTGATCAACACGTTCGATGTGGCTAGGAAAGGCCGTCCCAATATGACCGGAATTTGACCCCTGGGATTGGCGACGGGTTCTGTCTCCAATACATTGAAATCTACGGGGAATATGAATTCCCCGACCTTGATTAGAACATCATCGATTTCTACCCTCGGTACCTTCGTTGACCGATCTGCCAGTTGCAGGGTCACTTTGGTTGGCGTCAGTTCTCCCAATCCCAGTTGTTCGTAAACAGAGTAGGAGAGAAGGTTCACGCTGGCCTCTAAGTCTAACAAGGCACGGTTGATTTGCTTGTCCCCGATAGTGCAAGAAATAGTAGGACAGCCAGGGTCCTTATGTTAGTTATATGTATGTCCTAGAGGCCATTACTATACATGAGATGTATATTGGAGTGGATTCTTAGACATATATAGGGAGGTATTTCTTTATCGACATGATAGTATGCTATCTGGTTACTCTTTCCTTAACGTGTACACTGATTGTCTTTCTGTTACATGTTGGTAAAGCCCTTAGGATGTGTACTTTACTACCTGGACTATGATGCGGATCATACTAGTGGGGACATGGTAGTCCATAGGTACATCCTTCAAGGTCCCTAGACGTGGGTGTATCGAGACGGGGCATCGATATACCAGAGTAGACTAGCGTATACCTTCTCGATCCATATAGATGGGCGATGTATGATCCCATATCCATTGGTGTTTGACATCGGAGATGATATACAGGTGCCCAGTGGAGACTGGGTACACCGGACGGACTCGCCGAGAACTCCCAGATGGTATTATACCTTACGTCAGATGGCAGTTCTCTGGTGACACTGGTACAGGTTAGTCTGTAGACCCGAGATCGTCATAGAGTATTGTGTGATTCCCACTGTGCTTTGATTTCCACCTTACCACGTCCAAGAGGGCGTGCAAAACGGTGGTTTTTTGGTACAGACCCGAGTCACATGAAGGCAATGAGCGATATGAGGGGTTTCGTCTCTCCCGGTATTGGGGGTTGATGTTGCGCTATGCTCGATTGGCAATAACAAGGAAGTCCCTGGCCAGGGCTGGTTTAGAGATTTACTGGTAAGTGTTACCAGTAGTTTCTCGAACCGTTATGAGCCTCATATCCGCATGAATTATCGGTTATTGAGGTCTGACGTATACCACCCCTAGACATGATATGCGACATATCAGACGAGGAGACCGGACTGTACGGTAGTGTCACTGTCAGGCTTTTTGCAGGAGTTGGAGCGGGCTTGCTTCCTGATCTTCTGATCGCTCAATACCTGGGTAGCTGTTACGTCCAGCTAGTACCGCTGACGGCTTGTGGGTGCTTGATAAGATCATCACCTACTGCCGTCATATTGACGAGTCATTAGAGTCCTACATAGAGGTTTTACTGGCTCAGGCAAAACGAAATAGGAGCGCATATGTGATATGTGCGGGACCGAGAATAATGCATGTATGTGATACCATATTCTATTCTCGCGACTATTGTATCGGCCGATTATATGTGATATAGCCGGGTTATTGAATCAAGTGTTGATTCGATAAGTTGGTACATTTTGAGTTAGTCGGTTATATGTGATATAACCGGATTATTAAGTCAAGTGTTGATTTAATAATTTAGAGTATAATTGTATATGTGATATACTAATTTTTATTAACTAACATTGGTTCACTTAACCATTTGTTTTTCCCACTAGTGCACAACTTAATATATATGTGATATATATTTATTTGTGTTCATTTTGCATCATGGTTGCTGATACACTCTATATGGGTGTATGAGACATATACCATTATAATTATATTGATGAGGTTTTAATATACAAAGTAAATACAAAATTAGTGGATAATTGTTCAACTGCATGAAGCTTGTGAGTGCATTGACCAAAGTCCACTAGTTTTGTTTTACTTAGGATATTCATAAACCTAACCACTATAATTATCCATGGTTATGTCTCTACATGAGTTAGTATATGATACCCACTCACCCATAGTTATCTCTCTCTCTCTTGATTAGTTTTCATTCTCATTTTGAGCTCATCTTCTTCCTCCTTCAAATGCTTGCTTGGGTTTGATAAAGAGAGAGAAAGATTGTGAGAAAAGAAATTCTAAAGTGTACCCATTTCCTATTTCATCATCCTCTACTAGACTAGCACTTTAGTTTAGGGTGTTTGCTTCACTAATTCTCTAGTTAGTGAAGTAGAAGCTTGAGTTCGTATTCCCTCGACGTAGATCATCTTCGGCCTCGAAGACTGCAAGCAAAACCGTTGCCCTCTTCTCATGGAGCCGTCCGAGAGTCCGGGAGTTCGATGATCGTAGCGAAGGGACTACAACAAGGAGCTTTAGAGGTGAAGGACCGATCTACAAAGGTTGTATTTCGTATTCACTTAGTGATAATTGTTATTTGCTTGCATGTGTTACCCTAATTATCTAGCATAGATCTTGTTTAGGGTTATTCGGCATGGCTAAAATTTTAATCGGGCATGGTTGATGCCTTGTAGAACCTTGTTAGAGTGCCTAGTAACACTACAGTGGTATCAGAGCCTAGCTAGAGCATTAGGCGACGTGTTTATGAAGTTAAAACTCCGATCGAACCCCGATACCATAAAGTAGACCCCCTCTTTGGAAATTTTTTAAAAACTGTGATTTTTCTGCATTAAAAATACTCAAAAAAATCAGCAGGGAATTCTAAGGATACTGGTAAAGTACGACCCTCTAATTCTATTAAAGAACCGCAGAACAGCGGCAACACCCCAGCTTGTGCCGCGGTTCCGCGGCCGTCTCTGTGAATTGGGGTTTTATTTTTGTACAGTTTGATCCGTAGGTGTTTCTGCATATTTCTGGGTACTTTTAATCTGACTCAAGTGTTTAGTGTTCTGGGGTTTATTTTGTATTCGTTGATTCGATTGGAAAATTTATTTTCGTTTTGTTTTCCGGATATTTAGAAACTGTTAAAAAGTTCGAACGGATATCAATAACTCACTTTTTCCTGACCCGGAAAATTTCCAAGTGTTGGATTTTTCCGTAGTTTAAGAACGTCTAAATCGTGCAAGTTATGCAATGGACCCTCTAGAAGACAACAAACCTTAACTCGATTATGTGACCGTCTTGAACTGCCTTTTGAACCTTAGGGTTTGGGGCAGTACGGCGTTGCCACATGTGAGGCGTTGGCTTGACCCTACTACGGCTAGACCATTGGTTTTGTGGCATGTCATGGATGTTTTTAAACTCCCCTCAAGTATTAAGAACTATTTGGGAAAACTTGGGTGTTTAATCATTCGATCAGAAAGTTTAACATTGTCTATTTATCTGGAATTTGATACAATATTTGGAATCCAGAAGTAGTTATGAGATAACTAATTTGAATGTTATAAACATAGCAGTTTAGTCTCAAATGATCGGTTGCCACGGGATTTTGATGCGATCAAAACTCCGTTGCAATCACGTAGCGTACGCGGATACTCGCCGGGTAAACTTAATAGACAGCCACGCCCCAAAGCCCCGACCAAGTGAGTGTTGGAGAACACCGTCGCCAAAAGCTTCCGTTTGGCTGCTCGCGGCAGCGGTGTTCCGCCTTAGTGCACTTCGTCGACGGCATCTGGAGGTGCGGCCGTCTACTAAAGTTTGCGATGAGCATTCGATCACATATCAGGAATCTTATTGAATTTCTCGACTAGATATTGAAAAGTTTTTTCGATATAGAGACTAAAATGCGGGGTTTATAATTGTTAGGCATGCGATGTCTAAGGAATTCATATGGTTAGGCATGCGATGTCTAAAGAGGTTGCGGATTCCAACTGTTGTAGTTTTACACTTTCTTTTCTGCGACCGTAAGTGTAATATGTGATATCGCCGGTTTCATTACTATATGTCAACGACAATTGGGAGGCTCATATTTACTTACGTTGATGACATGAGATGTTATGTGTTGCTGGATATGTTATATTGGATCGTCGCGTTTTTGAATAGCCGGAGGTTTAATGTGAGATGAGGGTTTTTATTTTCATTCATGTAAAATTCATAGTATGTAATATTCTTTTATTGGGGCACTTCCGGGATGAGGATGATGTCACCATTTGTATATTATTTACTTTTTCGCATTACGTAGACCCTAGGAAGAGAGCACAAGTAACCGGGTTCTAGAGTCCAGTGGGAGACCAACTCGAGGAGTCGAGTCCGGGTCTTTTAACTCTAGAATTGGAAGGGTTGCTTGCCGCTCTCATAGGGGTCTAGGGGTGTTGGTTTGGCTATTCATCGCGACCGTGGAATCCGTGTTTTATAAAGGCTCAAAATAAAACACGGACGTCCTAGTATATCCAATGTTTCATATGTTTCTTCTGCAGCGATATCTGTGATGTGATCATTTGATATGTTATGATAAATACTGTATATAGTATATATGATATATTATATAGAGGTTACTTATGTTTTACACCCGCGCTAGCCCTGCCCCGCTCTGTCGTTAGTTACCTAACCTAACGGTGCACGAGGGGACATTGAGGCGAATGTGGATGGCATAAGTGTACGTCGTATTTATCTGTGATGTTTAGGTGCTTAAATGATGGGACTTCATTAATATGATTAATGAAAGAAAATAAACCTAAAATATGTTGTGGAATCGAATTTTCAAAAACAGGTAGCTACAGTTCTTGATTTGCATCGTGATGTTCCATGTAGAACATCCTGCACCTTATTCGATAAGGAAAAGGCCGAGATCCCTTCACCGGGAGTGACCCCTATAGCAATGAATGGAAGATGCTACACCCCTCGGTTTTGTCTTTTGATTGTTTTTCTAGTTCTTGCTTTGCACAGTGAAATATATGATATATCCTGCACCTCATTTGACGAGGAAAGAGCCGAGATCCCTTCACCGGGAGTGACCTCTTTAGCGAAACTAGCGAAAGCCTAAAAAACACTCCATTTTAAAATTATTTGATTCTACAACGATATCAAGTTCATGACGCAATAGGTTTTCTGAAAAACCTGTCGTAGCCCTCCGTCATTTCAGATAAGTCGTGCTTATTATTCGTGCTGCGTTTGTTGACCTTGTCAAGGCGTAATGTGCGGTAGCAGACTAGTATTTATCTGTTCATGCATATGATGCAGATTGGATTAGGGTAGTTGTACGGCCTTGTTGACCTTGTCAAAGGTCATGAGGGTGGGTTTAATTCAATCAAGAAATGACGGGTTGAACTTGACTTACGGTCTATGGTTTGTTGACCTTGTCAAGGTCATAGATCGTTCGGGGCAAAATTATCTGGAATTTCAAGTGTTGAAATTTGCAATGAGATTGCATACCTTATATGATATAGTTGGATCCCGATACCCACTGCGAGTAAGAGTTACTCCTGGGAGAGTTATACACATTACAATTAGCCGATTAAGTAGGTGTCTAGAAAGGTGTCAATGGGGTTACGCCTCTGTGAAAACGAGATTTACTTTAATTAGGTCCGTGCGAAAGAACGGGAAACCTCCCTCAAAGTACCAACACTGGCCTCGCTGAAAGATTGACGAAGTTGTAGGGTGTAATTAATCCCGGCTAGTCTGTCCTTTTAGGGTTTGAAGGAAGATTTGACAAAAACAGAGAAAGAGCATAAGCTGAGTGTTTTCGTCTTTCTCTCTCCTGGTAGCGACCATATCACGCCTTAATCAAGATAATAAAACGGATGTTTTGACCGAACCCGCTTGTTATACTGAGCTGAGGAACGTTGGTCCCGCTCCAACTTATAAATGTTATAAGACTGAGCAGGAAATAGGGGATTACCAGGATTCCCGTGCCGCCCAAACGAAGAAAGTGCATGTTGATGCATCATCTTCGGGTGTGTTCATTACAGAGAACTGTTTCTCAGTATCCTTTACGTCCTGGGTATGAGATACCGGATCAGGATCCCACATTTGTAATTTGTTACATGTGCTACAGATAGGTAGAGAACTGAGAACGTGTGATAAGTTTCATGAGATAGAAACGGTGCAAGTGTTGCAGCCAAGTCTGTTGGTAGTTATCACTCTGTATTATCAAAATACATTGATTTTGAACGAATGTTATTAGATACCGAACCTGATATACAACATCATATCAGTCTCTTTATTAGTAAAGAAGAATATAATTTTGTATTGTTGGATAATGTTTTGGACATTTCCTATATCAAAAGTTGATCGGTTCAGGCACGTTATCTAAAAGCATTGACGTTCTAAATCAAACTACAGTTCTTAGTATACAGAACACACACAAGAGGAAGAGTTCAGAAATAAACGAATCCTCCTTGAGGTATTGTAGACTAGGTCATATCAATGTGACCCGACTAGCTGAAGTTACATATAGATGCATTTTTAAATTAGTTTGAATTTACATCTTGTGAAACTTGCCGGTCATGTCACAGAGATAAGATGACCATAGATCTGTTTATAGGAAACAGAGAAAGAGTGAGTGAACTCTTGGGATGATACATGTTGAAATATGTAGGTCCCCTGTCTACACATGCCAAGAACGGTTCTTTGTACTTCATTACATTCTCCGATGATCTCTCAAGATTCAGACATATGTTCTTATTGAAACACAAGTCCGAAGCTTTTGATATATTCACAGAATATAAGTTAGAAAGTAGAGAACCAAAACGGGTATAAGTATTATGTCCTTTGATGTGATCAGGGAGGAGAATACTTGAGCTTGGGATTCCTAGACTATTCTAAAGGAGAATGAGATTCTCTCTCAGCATTACTCCTCCGTATACACCACAACACGTCGATGTATCGGGGCGGAGCAATCACACCCTATTTGATATGGTGTGCTCTATGATGAGTACTACTGAGTTTCCTATTTCCTTTTAGGGAGTTATGCACTTGTGAAGTTGCATACCTATTGAATAGGGTTCCGATCAAATCAGTTGCCTACCACTTAATAAGAGATATGGAAAGAGAAGAGCCCATATCTTAAGTTTGTTAAGATTTGGGGTTGTCCAGCCTATGTCTAAAAACAAAATCCGGACAAGCTCGAGGCAAAGTTAGTTCTGTGGAAATTTGTTGGATATCCCAAGCATTCGCAAAGGAATATCTTCTACCAAACCGAGGAACAGAAGATGTTTTGTTTCTCAGCATGCCACCTTTGTGAAAGGGAATTTCTTGTGAAGAAATTAATTGGTCATCAGGTAGAACTGGAAGGAGTTCCAGCTATACAAACTTCAGCTGATGATTTAGTAGAACCAAAGGATTCAATAGTTTCCAACGAACCTCAACCTCTCCGCCGATCTAGTAGGGTTCCTCACCCACCTGAGAGATACTTCAGTTTTCTATGACAGTGGGAGCGAGGATTCCATCATAAGATGATGACCCAAGTAGTTTGGAGCTGGCCATCAGGAGTGGGACTCTGTAAGAATGGCTGGATGCTTAGCAATCTGAGATGGAATCCTTATACACCAACAAAGTATGGACTTTGGTTGCTTTATCTGAAGGGTTAAATCCCCATCTGGAGCAAGTATATCTTGAGAAGATTACTTGGTGTACATGGAAAAGTTAAGACTTTCAAAGCTATGCATAAGTCCATCCAGATCCTACTTGCCACGGCTACATACCATATCTGGCGGTTGGGTGTCATGACTGCTTTTCTAAATGATAATTTGGAAGAGAGCGTCAATAAGTACACAGCCAGAGGGCTTCGTGGATAATGGGAGCAGCGGAAACGTGTGCAAGATGTTTTATGTGATAAAGCAGGCATCGCGGTGTTGGAACATCTGTTTTGATGTGGTAGTCAAAGAGTTTGACTTCATCAAAATGATAGATGAACCTTGTATATACAAAAAGGTAGTAAAGAGTATGGTGGAGATCCTCATACTCTTGATAGGAAAAGAGTTTCCTATGCTACGCTCGGCCAATCTCCGCTTATCACAAGGATTCTAAAAATAGGATCAAAGTGATACCTACTAAATCCTGGATTTTGGATCTATGATATAGATCTAATTGGATGTTAGGATACTCACTCGTTGTACTGATAGGTATCAATCGATCCTGGGGAGAATAACTGGAAAAGTTCCAGGGTGATAAAGACGACTGAATGTTAGTCGCAGGCATTGTCTTTACTCTCAGTAGAGGGACGGTATGTTGGAAGAGTTCCAAGCTAGATACCGTGGCATAATAGAAGATAAAGGATGGATACATCGCTACTAAAGATACTACCAAAGAGGTAGTCTTGGTGTATATTAGTTCATGAGATGAACTTCGTTCCTACCATTGTGTGACAATGGAGTTGTGGCTTATGCATAGGAACGCCCGTCCCATCAGTGATCCAGACAAATTCTAAGGCAGTATCACCTGATCATGGAGATGGTAGATCTCCAGGGGATCGAGGTCCGGAGAGTAGACTTAGAGAACAACACGGCGGATCCACTCACAAAGGCCTTTTCCCAGAGAGAGACTTTTATGGGATGGTTGGGTATGATATACTACAACCACTGTTATCAGATGGCCCTAGTGCAAGTGGGAGATTGTTAGTTATATATATGCCCTAGAGGCCATTACTATACATGAGATGTATATTGTAGTGGATGCTTGGACATATATAGGGAGGACTTTCTTGCTCGATATGATAGTATGCTATCTGGTTACTCTTTACCTTAACTTATACACTGATTGTCTCTCTGTTACTGGTTGGTAATGCCCTGAGTATGTGTACTTGACTACCGGAACTATGATGCAGATCATACTAGTAGGGACATGGTAGTCCATAAGTACATCCTTTAAGGTCCATAGTCGTGGGTGTATCGAGACGGGGCATCGATATACCAGAGTAGACTAGCGTATACCTTCTCGATCCATATAGATGGGAGATGGATGATCCCATATCCATTGGTGTTTGACATCGGAGATGATATACGGGTGCTCAGTGGAGACTGGATACACCGGACGGACTCGCCGAGAACTCCCAGATGGTATTATACCTTATGGCAGATGGCAGTTCTCTGGTGACACTGGTACAGGTTAGTCTGTAGACCCGAGATCGTCATAAAGTCTTGTGTGATTCCTATTGTGCTTTGATTTCCACCTTACCACGTCCAAGAGGGCGTGCAAAACGGTGATTTTTGGGTACAGTCCTGAGTCATATGGAGGCAATGAGCGATAGGTGGGGTTTCGTCTCTCCCGGTATTGGGGGTTGATGTTGCGCTATGCTCGATTGGCCATAACAGGGAAGTCCCTGGCCAGAGCTGGTTTAGAGATTTACTGGTAAGTGTACAAGTAGTTTCTCGACCCGTTATGAATCTCATATTGGCATGACTTATCGGTTATTGGGGTCTGACGTTTACCACCCCTAGACATGATATGCGACAAATCAGACGAGGAGACCGGACTGTACGGTAGTGTCACAGTCAGGCTTTTTAAAGGAGTTGGAGCGGGCTTGCTTGCTGATCTTCTGATCGCTCAATACCCGGGTAGCCGTTACGTCCAGCTAGTACCGCTGACGGCTTGTGGGTGCTTGATATGATCATCACCTACTTCCGGCGTATTGACGAGTCTTTAGAGTCCTACATAGAGGTTTTACTAGCCCAGGCAAAACGAAATAGGAGCGCATATGTGATATGTGCGGGACCGAGAATAATGCGTGTATGTGATACCGTATTCTATTCTCGCGACTATTGTATCAGCCGGTTATATGTGATATAGCCGGGTTATCGAATCAAGTGTTGATTCGATAAGTTGGTACATTTTGAGTTAATCGGTTATATGTGATATAACTGGATTATTAAGTCAAGTGTTGATTTAATAATTTAGTATATAATTGTATATGTGATATACTAATTTACATTAACTAACATTGGTTCACTTAAGCATTTGTTTTTCTCACTTGTACACAACTTAATTTATATGTGATATATATTTATTTGTGTTCATTTTGTATCATGGTTGTTGATACACTCTACATTGTTGTATGAGACATATACCATTATAATTATATTGATGGGCTTTTAATATACAAATTAAATACAAAATTAGTGGATAATTGTTCAAGTGCATGAAGCTTCATGAAGCTTGTGAGTGCATTTACCAAAGTCCACTAGTTTTGATCTACTTAGGATATTCATAAACCTAACCACTATAATTAGCCATGGTTATGTTTCTACATGAGTTAGTATATGATACCAACTCACCCATGGTTAGCTCTCTCTCTCTCTCTTGATTAGTTTTCATTCTCATTTTGAAGTCATCTTCTTCCTCTTTCAAATGCTTGCTAGGGTTTGATATATAGAGAGAGAAAGATTGTGAGAAAAGAAATTCTAAAGCGTACCCATTTCCTATTTCATCATCCTCTACTAGACTCGAACTTTAGTTTAGGTTGTTTGCTTCACTAATTCTCTAGTTACTGAAGTAGAAGCTTGAGTTCGTATTCCCTCGACGTAGATCATCTTCGGCCTTGAAGACTTCAAGCAAAACCGTTGCCCTTTTCTCATGGAGCCGTCCGAGAGTCCGGGAGTTCGATGATCGCAGTGAAGGGACGACAACAAGGAGCTTTAGAAGTGAAGGACTGATCTACAAAGGTTGTATTTCGTATTCACTTAGTGATAATTGTTATTTACTTGCATGTGTTACCCTAATTATCTAGCAAAGATCTTGTTTAGGGTTATTCGGCACGGCTAAAATTTTAATCGGGCATGGTTGATACCTTGTAGAACCTTGTTAGAGTGCCTAGTAACCCTACAGCTTATATTTTACCGGGATGGATTTGGACAAGACATCATTTAGAGTGGCGGCCAAAAAGACAGTTTTGAGCACATTCGTGCATCGTTTTTGGGTGCACAAGTCCTTCAAAAAATTCGCATATGCCGGAACTTGTTGGACCACGTCCAACAAAGGAATGTTGACTTCACAGTGTTTGAAAACTTCTAACAATTTTTCCATATTTGCAGAAGGCATCTTCAATTTCAACCAATTAGGATAGGGAGCCTTGGGCCCAAACACTATGTTTGGAGAAGTTGCAGATAGAAAAGGTGCAGAAGGCGGGAATGTTCTTGCTGGATCATCAGGGTGGTCTTGCGGCGAATTTTCAAGTTGCTTGGAAGGATGTGTAGCAGATGACGACGATAAAGAAGAAGAAGAAGATGATGATGATGATGATGAAGGTGATGAAGATGGCGATGGATCACAATGAGGAACAGAAGATGAGATTCGTGCCAGTAAACTGACAACCGCACGTTTGGACGTGTCGTTGGGGTTGACAACCTTGTTGTCAATCGTACGTCCTGATCTGAGGATGGTGACGGCGTTCTCATTCTCAATATTGTTCCGTTGAACAACATGAGCGTTGTTGTTTCTCTGCACTCTTGGATTCATCACGGGTTGAGAGGGAAATGTTCCCTTCTCACGTTCAGTAACTGCTGCAGCCAGTTGACTGATTTGGATTTCTAGTCTGGCTATTGCTTGAGTGTTAGCGCTATGAAACTGACCCGATGTTTGCATAAAAGTAGCCAGACTAGATGAAGTCTGCGCAGAAGTTTTAATCAAAGCTTCTAACCCTTTTTCAATGGATGAAACCCTCTTGTCGTCTTGAGCGAACCCCGGGGGTGCAAAGGTTGGGTTGTGCAGATTCGGCTGTTGGGGTTGTTGCGGCTGGTTGGTTGAGTATCCCAATTTCTGGTTTTGAAAATTTGAATTTTGAAATTGCTGGAAATGCGGGTTTGAATTGTTGTTTTGAATAGGTGCCTAATTCCTAGCAAAATTGGGATAATTCTTCCAACTAGGGTTGTATGTCTGTGCGAAGGGATCGTTCCTGGGATGCTGGTTTTCATACAGTGCATTAACATTTTCAGGTCCCTAGGACCCTACGAGAAACGGACATTCTTCCGTTATGTGGCTAGGATGCTGACAGTTAGCGCACAAAG
This sequence comes from Agapanthus africanus, assembly GCA_030015575.1. Taxonomy (NCBI): domain Eukaryota; kingdom Viridiplantae; phylum Streptophyta; class Magnoliopsida; order Asparagales; family Amaryllidaceae; genus Agapanthus; species Agapanthus africanus. The sequence continues at coordinate 178,484,123 of JASDDO010000031.1, read as the reverse complement.
TCAGAGAAATTTGATTGACCGGTAGCGTGGAATTTTTGCCCTCTAAAGCTTCCATTCCCCGTACAAGAGCGACGAGTTTTGCTACGGCAGCTATAGAGGTGTCAACTATGTGTGCACTGCCCCTAGTCACAGATGGTTTTTCACCAACACTCTCCCATTGAATGGTCTTGTCAGCCAGTTTCTCTACAAAGTTCCATGCGTCCTTAGCACCATAGCTCAAAAATTTGCACTGACACATGGATTCTAATATCATGCAAGAACTGGAGTCTAACCCTTCATAGACAATCTGACATAACCTCCACTATTCTAACCCGTGATGGGGATACTTGATTAAGATTTCTTTAAACCATTCTAAGAATTTCCAAAAAAAATTCACCATCTTTTTGTTGAAATTGTGGAGTTCATTTCGAATTCGCATAGTTTTATGAATAGGGTAAAAAAATTTAGAAAAACATTCACAAAGTCGTCCCATGTCGTGATTGATCTAGCTGGCTGTAACACCTTAGGTTGTGTTTAGGGGTTAATTATATTTTAATATATGTTTTTTAATAAAAAAGTTTACCAAATTGAGTTCCAAATATTTTATCATATTTAATGAATATTTTATTAGAATTTTTCTAGGCTTGCACACACTTGTGCATGTAAACTAGGGTTTTAATTTGGGGTTAAACCATGATTAGCAACCATGGTGGACTAACCCTTTTCTTAAGCTAAGTTTAATATTTGAATTAAGTTAATTGGGTTTTTTTATTCAAGTTTGTTTTTTTTAAATGGGTAATCATTTGATATTGGTTGACTTGGTGAAAAAGAGAGAGTGAGAATGGGGCATGATGGCCTTGCCATGCTTCATTTAATGAAGAGAGAGAGAGGGAGGGGGGTTTGACTAGTGTGTTATCATTCTTGCCTCTCATCTTTTTTTCACTTCTCTCATTCTCTCACTCACTCATACACTCACACACACCCAACAACACCAGCAGCTGCAGAAGCAGCAGCAGCAACATCAGCAGCAGCAGCACATGAAGCAGCAGCACCAGCTCCAGACAGCAGCAGCTTCAGGCAGCATCAGCAGCAGCACCCCAGCAGCAGCTCCTTTCCCTCTTCTTCTTCTCCTTCTCCTTGCACGTATAAGATTCCCAGGGGGTATAATCTCTGAACTCATTTCTTGTGTTGCTTAACTTTGTGTAGAGTTAGCTTCGGTTAGTGATTAAAGTGCATTTTAGTGCTAAATATGGCGATTAGTGTGAACTTTTGGTTAAGTGATGAATTAGTTCGTTAGAATAACTTAGTTAAGTGTTGTTAGAGCCACTTAAACCTAGTTAAACCCCATATTTCACCAAAATACCATAAGATTCCAATTAGTGCTAAAATTAACATTTTAAAGAAAAATCTTGGCTTTCTGAGATCTGTTTTGGACCAGGTGGTTTCAGAGAAATTTTGAGTGAACTGGAGCATGTTGGACAACACACACCAAGCACGACACCCAAATGTTACTGTTTGGCCGCAATTTTAATCCTTCTTGCCGCAAATTGCGTCAAGACAGGAGAGTTAGGGGTTAGGGTTTTGGTTATGGGAGCCTGCTACATATTCTAGTGTTTTGGCATGTGCAATTTTGTAAGTTTCTCTCTATAAAAAATCTGGGACGATATATCTCTTTTCTAGTACGTTTAGTTCACACGATAGGTGCGATACGTGAGTGGGTTCTGTGATCCAGCATGTCGCGGCGTGTCGGGATAGTTTTAGACGCGTATACACACATTTTAGCGTATTGTACACAAGCGCGTTTAGTTCGCGACGCGAGTGTAACGTTTGACTTCAATATCGCGTTTTGCGAGATATTGCTTATGTGATTTTCCTTGTGTGAATTCTAGGTTCGCAGGAGGGTACATCGGACGAAGCAAAGAAAGGGAAGCAAGTGGTCGGCTACGAGTAGTGCACGACCAGGTGAGTAGATTTAACATCTACGGGGATATCGCCCGTGTGGCGTTAACCGTCAGGGCGTGTTAGGATATTTAGTCGTAGATGTTCATATGGACTAGTAACATACCTTCTTGTTGCATATAAAATGATAGCATTGAACACTGCACTGTCACTAACTGTTCAAGCTGCACGAGCACTATTTGTATGTTACACTCACACCGTTAGTGATTGCCAAGACACTCGCACTATAGGATTGCTACGCATTATACATATCGTTTGATTGCTGCATCATTGATGATTGTCATGACTTGTCATATATTGATATTTTCATACCTGCGCACATGCACACTGTATATTCATACCAGTGCACACATATATTGATATTTTCATACCTGCGCACATGCACACTGTATATTCATACCAGTGCACACATATATTGATATTTTCATACCTGCGCATATGAACACTGTATATTCATACCAGTACACACATATATTGATATTTTCACACCTGCGCACATGCACACTGTATATTGATACCGGTGCACACATATATTGATATTTTCATACCTGCCCACATGCACACTGTATATTCATACCAGTGCACACATATATTGATATTTTCATACCTGCACACATGCACACTGTATTTTCATACCAGTGCACACATATATTGATATCTTCATACTTGCATGGATTTACGCATTGAGATATGTTGTTTCCATGATATTTCTGGATTTCGGAACCGTGGATATTTCAAAAGAGAATATGTAATTGTTTTAAAAACCCGGTTACCCTTGCTATGATATTTCAGTGCGTCCACCATGTGTTTTCTCGGTGCTGAGAGCGACATGTGAAACCCAATTCGAGGAGGCGGATGAGGCCGATTGGGGGTACATGGTGGACCCGGTATGGTACCCCGGGTGAGAACGGATCGTTGTGCAGTAGACGGTGAGCCTGGCGGAGGGACTACTACCTACCGGTGATTGGTTAGACCTGGCGGTTATCCGGAGGATACTGACCAGTGATGAGAGATGGATATAGGACGATCCGTACTGCCGGGGCCGAGGGCCGATTCCGCAGATGGAGCCCGATACTTGAGGATTTGCGTGTCGATGCTAAACACGATGATTCATGATATTTTAGGGTGCCGATGCTAGGCACCCATAATTCTCTGAGATTGACATGCTTTGGGCATATGGATGGACACCGATTAATTTACACGTTGATATTCGGTGTAGATATTATTATTCCCATGCTCAGCATTAAGTATTTTATATCTCATCCTGTATCTGTTGTACCTGATATAGTACATTTTCTATGCACGATTATTGCATACCCTTCTCATCCTATATAGATGTCATTAGATTGCATTTGCTATGCAAGATTATTGCATGCCTTGCTCATCATATAGATGTTATTAGATTGCATTTGCTATGCACGATTATTGCATACCTTGCTCATCCTATATAGATGTCATTAGATTGCATTTGCTATGCATGATTATTGCATACCTTGCTCATCCTATAGATGTTATTAGATTGCATTTATTATGCACGATTATTGCATACCTTGCTCATCATTTAAATGTTAGTAGATTGCATTTGCTATGCACGATTATTGCATACCTTGTTCATCATATAGATGTTATTAAATTTCATTTGCTATGCACGATTATTGCATACCTTGCTCATCATATAGATATTATTAGATTGCATTTGCTATGCACGATTATTGCATACCCTGCTCATTCTGTATAGATGTCATTAGATTGCATTTGCTATGCACGATTATTGCATACCTTGCTCATCATATAGATGCCATTAGATTGGATTTGCTATGCACGATTATTGCATACCTTGCTCATCATATAGATGCTATTAGATTTCATTTGCTATGCACGATTATTGCATACCCTGCTTATCATTTAGAGATGTTATTAGATCGTACTTGATGCATGATTACTGCTCATATAGTTCATCATATAGATATTATCTGTTGGCATAGGTTAGAGTATCGCAGCACGTGCATACTCGCAATTACCTTTATATGTTATCTACAACTCACGAGATCGCAACTCACCCCGTTGTGCAACAGTGTTTGCTGGTTACCCCTCGGAGTAGTCGCGGCAGGCTACTTTCCAATATATTTTTAACAACGGATAGCACAGCAGTTGGTGCGTGAGCTGTTTGCTGCTAGGTGTTATATGTATGCCCTAGAGGCCATTACTGTACATGAGATGTATATTGTAGTGGATGCTGGGACATATATAGGTAGGACTTTCTTGCTCGACATGATAGTACGCTATCTGGTTGCTCTTTATCTTAACATGTATACGTTCTGTCTCTCTGTTACATATTGATAAAGCCCTTAGGATGTGTACTCGACTTCCAGGACTATGATGTAGATCATACTAGTAGGGCCTGGGTAGTCCATGAGTACATCTTTCAATGTTCCAAGTCGTAGGAATATCGAGACGGGGCATCGATATTCCAGAGTAGACTAGCGTATATCTTCTCGACCCATGTGATGGGCGATGGATGATCCCATATCCATTGGTGTTTGACATCAGAGACGGTATGCGGGTGCTCAGTGGAGACTGAGTACACTGAACGGACTCACCGAGAACTCCTAGATGGTATTATACCTCACGTCAGATAGAAGTTCTCTGGTGACACTGGTACAGCTTAGTCTGTTGACCCGAGATCGTCATAGAGACTTGTGTGTCTCCCATAATGCTTTGATTTCCACCCTACCACGGCTCTACTGAGTCGTGCAAACAGGAGGTTTTTTGGTACAGTCCCGATTCATATTGAGACAATGAGCGATTGGAGGGGATTCGTCTCTCCCGGTATTGGGGGTTGATGTTGCGCTATTCTCGACTGGCCATAACTGGAAATCCCTGGCCAGGGTTGCACTGATTTACTGGTAAGTGTTATCAGTAGTTTCATTCTTGTTATGGACCTTACATCGGCATGACTTATCAAGCTGCTGTGGTCTGACGTTTACTACCCCTAGGCGAGATATACGACATATCAGACGAACATACCAGACTGTGCGGTAAGTGTTACTGATTGGACTCGTAGGAGTGTGAGCAGGCTTGCTCGTTGATCTTCTGATCGCTCAATACCCGGGTGGCCGTTACGTTTAGCAGACCGCCTGCGGCTTGTGGGTGATTGATATGATCACCACCTACTGCGGGCGTATTGACGAGTCTTTAGAGTCCTACACAGAGGTTTCCTGGCTCAAGCGAAATGAAATAGGAGCGCATATGAGATAAGTGCGGGATCGAGAATAATACCAGTATGTGATACTGAATTCTATTCTCACGATTTGTATCATTAGTCGGTTATATGAGTTATAGCCGGGTTACCGAATCAAGTGTTGATTCGATACATTGATACACTAGATATTAGTTGGTTATATGCGATATGAACGGATCATTAAATCAATTGTTGATTTATTGATTTAATGTATAATTATATATTTGATATATTACTTTACATTAACTAGTATTGGTTCACTTAAGATTGATTTTCTCACTTGTTATGCACAAGTTGTATATGTGATATATGTTTGTGCACTAGTTTGCATCATGATTGATGATACATGCAAACATGGGTGGGTGGGTGACATACACCATGTTAATTATAATTTAGGTTTTTATTTATCTTAATTATTCAAAATGGTGGCTTCTTTTGTCATGGCTTGAAGCTTCATGAAGCTTGAAACAACTTTGACAAAGTCCACTCATTTTGTCTTGATTAAGATATTCATTAACCAAACCATTATAATTAACTATGGTTTAGTCTCTACAAAGCTTAGCTCATCCAAGGTTGCATTATGATAGACTTCACTTGATTATTCTTTTTAGATAATTCATTCTTATTCTTTTCTTCTTCTTCCTCTTCATCATGTGAAGAAAAGTTTTCTAGAACTTTTCAAGTGAAGATTTAGAGTGAGAAATCCAAATATAAAGTGAACCCACTTCCTATTTCATCATCCTCTACTACTTGCTATTTAGTTTTGGGTGTTCTCTTCACAAAGTTCTTGACCTAGTGAAGATGGAGCTTGAGTTTGAGTCTCCTCGACGTAGATCATCTTCGGCCTCGAAGTCAACGACCTAACCCGCTCATTTCTCCGAAGAAACCATCGCTAGAGTCCGGGATCCCGCTGATTGCAGCGAAGGTACGTCAACATGGAGCTTTATAAGTGAAGGACCGGATCTACAAAGGTTGTAATCCCTTTCACTTAGTGTTAAAAATGTTTAACTTGCTAGTTTTCGCATAATCTCTAGTATACGATCTTGGTTAGGGTTGTTCGGCACAGCTATGTGTTTGAATCGGGCATGGTTGATGCCTTGTAGAGCCTTGTTAGAGTGCCTAGGAACCCTAAAGTGGTATCAGTGCCAAACTAGAGTTTTAGGCGAAGAATAGACGAAGTTTAAAGTCCGATCGAACTCGGAAAACCCGATATACCCTAGTTTCTGGAATTTTTTTCAAAATGTGATTTTTTGTGAATTAAAAATTCTCAAAAAAATCTGCAGGGAAATACAAGGATTACTGTGCAACACGTGCCATTGATCACGTTAAAGCGCCGCGGAACCGCGGCCGTGCTAAGGCTTGCGTGGCTGTTCAGCGGCCAAAAGGTTGAATCATGGCACGTGGTTTGCATAGTAATGTCCGTCTGTAATTCCTGATTCTTCTGGATATTTTTATATTTACTCAAGTGTTGAGTTTTTTGTGGTGTATTGGGGACTCGTAGATTCGATCGGATAATTTGACTTTATTTTCGTTTTTTCGGGAATTTTAGAACGTGTTAAAAAGTTCGAACGGATATCAATAACTCACTTTTTCCCCTGCCGGAAAATTTCCAAGTGTTGGATTTTTCCGCAGTTTATGAACGTTCTAAGTCGTGGAAGTAACGCGATGGACCCTCTAGAAGACAACAAACCTTAACTCGATTATGTTACCGTATTGAACTGTCTTTTGAACCTTAGGGTTTGGGGTAGTACGGCGTGCCACATGTGAGGCGTTGGCTTGACCCTTCTACGGCTAGACCGTTGGTACTGTGGCATGAAATGGATGTTTTTACACTTATTTCAAGTGTTGAGCTATTTGGGAAAACTTGGGTGTTTGATTATTCGATCTGAAGTTTAACATTGTTTATTTATCTGGAATGTGATACAATATTTGGAATGCACAAGTAGTTATGAGATAACTAATTTGAATGTTATAAATCTAGCAGTTCGGTTTCATATGATCGGTTGCCACGGAATTTTGATGTGATCAAAAGTCCATCGCAATCACGTAGTGTACGCGGATACTCGCCAGGTAAACTTAATAGACTGCCATGCCCCATAGCCCCGACCAAGTGACTGTAGGAGAACCCCGTAGCCAAAAGCATCCATTCGGGTGCTCGCGGTAGCGGTGTTCAGTCTTAATGCACTTCATCGACGGCATCCAGGGGTGCGGCCGTATACTAAAGTTTGCGACGAGCATTCGATCAGGATGTCGGGAATCTTGTTGAATTGCCCGACTTGATGTTGAAAAGAGTTTTCGATAATGAGACTAAAATGCGGGGTTTATAATTGTTAGGCATGCGATGTCTAAGGAATTCATTTGGTTAGGCATGCGATGTCTAAGGAGGTTGCGGATTCCAACTGTTGTAGTTTTACACTTTCTTTTCTGCGACCGTAAGTGTAATATGTGGTGTATCGCCGGTTTCGTTGCTATACATCAACGAAAATTGGGATACGCATATTAACTTACGTTGATGACATGTGATGTTATGTGTTGCTGGATATGTTATATTGGATCGCCGTTTTTGAATAGCCGGGGGCTTTTATGTGAGACGAATGTTTTTCATTTTCATTCATGTAAAAACTTGTATATAATATTCTTTTATTGGGGCTCTTCCGGGCTGAGGATGATGCCGCCATTGTATATTATTTACTTTTCCGCATTAGGATAGACCCAAGGCGGGGAGCATAAGTAACCGGGTTCTAGGGTCGAGTGGGAGACCATCTCGAGGAGTCGAGTCCGGGTCTCCTAACTCTAGAATTGGTAGGGTTGCTTGCCGCTCTCGTAGGGGTCTAGGGGTGTGGGATTGGCTATTCATCACGACCGTGGAATCCGTGTTTTATATAGGCTCAAAATAAAAACACGGACGTCCTAGTATATCCAATATTTCATATGATATTTTCTGCTGATATGTTCAGATAGATACTGTATATAGTATATATGATATATTGTATAGACATTGCTTATATTTTACACCCGCGCTAGCCCTGCCCCGCTCTGCCGTTAGCTACCTAACCTAACGGTGCAGACAGGACATCGAGGCGAATGCGGATGGCATAAGTTTACGTTGTATTTATCTGTGATGTTTAGGTGGACTTAATTGATGGGACATTCATTAATGAGATTAATGAAAGAAAATAAACCTAACTGATGTTGTGGAATCGAACGATACAGTGTTTGCTGGTTGCCCCTCGGAGTAGTCGCGGCAGGCTGCTTTCTTATATCTTTTTGGTTATGGTTACCACTGCAGTTGGTGCGTGAGCTGTTTGCTGCTAGGTGTTATATGTATGCCCTAGAGGCCATTACTGTACATGAGATGTATATTGTAGTGGATGCTGGGACATATATAGGTAGGACTTTCTTGCTCGACATGATAGTACGCTATCCGGTTGCTCTTTATCTTAACATGTATACTTTCTGTCTCTCTGTTACATGTTGATAAAGCCCTTATGATGTGTACTTGACTTCCAGGACTATGATGTAGATCATACTAGTGGGGTCTGGGTAGTCCATGAGTACATCCTTCAATGTTCCTAGTCGTGGGAATATCGACGGGGGATCGATATTCCAGAGTAGACTAGCGTATATCTTCTCGACCCATGTGATGGGCGATGGATGATCCCATATCCTTTGGTGTTTGACATCAGAGATGGTATGCGGGTGCTCAGTGGAGACTGAGTACACTGAACGGATTCGCCGAGAACTCCCAGATGGTATTATACCTCACGTCAGATGGCAGTTAACTGATGACACCGGTACAGCTTAGTCTGTTGACCCGAGATCGTCATAGAGTCTTGTGTGTATCCCACTGTGCTTTGATTTCCACCCTACCACGGCTCTACTGAGTCATGCAAACAGGTGGTTTTTGGGTACAGTCCCGATTCACATGGAGGCAATTAGCGATAGGAGGGGATTCGTCTCTCCCGGTACTGGGGGTTGATATTTCTCTATACTCGACTGGCCATAACTGGAAATCCCTGGCCAGGGTTGCACTGATTTACTGGTAAGTGTTATCAGTAGTTTCATACTTGTTATGGACCTTACATCTGTTAGGCCACGGCAGCGCCCCGGCCGTCAGAACGAGGCCAAAATGCGGAATCAGCTCTACCGCGGACTTTTAGACCCGGATCGGGCCATTAACCTAATTCTAGCAAACTAAAGAAGGGGTAGAGAGATATACCGAGCGATCCGTGTCCTTCGGTCTTCTCGTCGTCGTCCCGATGTCCCCGCGGAATCTCCGGTCTTTATTTCCTCGTCGGAAGGGCACCACATCGCCGGGTTCTTTTACGGGCTCCCACCTCTGGACTGAGGCAACTCGGGCACGAAGTTGGCGAGTCGACCTGTTCAAGAATGTTGTAGGATAGTGTAAAACTATATGTCTCATGGGGTTAAGGAAGTTGCCATTTGGTGGAGGAGTGAGATGAAGTATACTTTTGGGGATGAACAAAAGGATTTGCAAGCCAAAATGAGAACAATTTTCCCTTCCCAAATTTTGGACATCCCTCACATGAGAATGGCCGGGCCCCCAATATGAGAGAGGTGGGAGGTTGGGTATGATGCAAGAAAAAGGGAATGATGAGTGATCATCATCAAAAGAAAAAGTCACACCAAAGTCTCCACTCCAACAACCATCATATCCCATCACCATCAAAAAAAGTCAAGCAATGATGAATCAATGAAGTCAATGGATGGTGCATCATCATGAAACCATCATGATGCATAAAAAGTATTTTCCTTTGTTAAATGCACAATTGCAAATAACCCCCTCCACCAACATTCAGCCAAAGAAAGAAACAAAGGAAAATGGCCGAAACGGAAAGAAAACTGGCAACTTCAAAAAACTGATCCCGTAATAATTACAGGAAAACCCCGCGACTGTATATACATAACCGCATTTGTATTCCGACCGAGTACAAATGCAATGAGACAAAATCTACACTATACAATACTAGGATCCGGCTAAAAACAAAGCCCGCTAGTATTATCCGTCCGATAATTATCCGTGCAATACCGCACGTACATGATCGAACCCTGCCATATCTCCATACGGCCTCTACAGCGTTTCGCCCAAAACTTGAGAAACGGTCGGTGGGGAACTCTAAAGACTCGTTAATCCCATGGCTGTGGATTTAACCACTACCACATCAGAGGTATTAGCCATACGTAACGGGCTACCAGGTGTAAGTCCATGTTGCCCACCCTGGTGCTTGCTGGGAGGCGGAAACGGTATAAAAATCGAATTTTTATCGAACTAGGCAACATGGACTATCAAATGGAGGATCTTTGCTATACAAAAATTAACTACAAACCTAACTAGTTTTAGCTACATGGAAGAGAGGTTATACCTAGGGCTTTATGTCCTTCTCTCCTTGCTCCTTGGAGTGAACGGAAGTGAGCTCCTTGTCGTCTTCTCTAGCCGAAGAAGGATCCACCCGAGAGACTCAACCTTTGGCTTCAACTTCAAGCTAGAAGTAACTAAGATGCAAGGAGTGCTAATCCTAGAACCTTAGAAGAGAGTAGAGATTGTTTTAGAGTGATTTATCTCAAGCTCAAGTGTTTCTCAACTCATGAGAGGGGAGAGCTAGAAAGAGAGGAAGAGGAGGAGAAAGAATCTATATAATAGAATGAGAAGAAATATGGACCATTCTCACATAAATGTGTGAATTATGAAATTAGATAATTAGCTAAATAATTGTCATGGTTAATCAAGACTTGACCATTATCATTTCACATTAAATGCAAATTGCAAGGATCAAAGAGCATCTTTCATATGGAATGATGATGGTCAACCTAGGTCAACAAGTCAAGTATGGTCAAAAAGTCAACAACCCTAACCATGCACAATTATATTTAACTAATATCAATTATTCATAATACACACATAAGTATTAGGGTTAAGAAAATGACAATGGTCATGAACCCTAATCAAAGTCCTCTCCCTCTGTCTCAGTCAACTGTGCATACGCACCCGTATCCGTGATCCGAGGAACAAGAATAAAATGAGATAAAACCAATCCCAAATCATATATTAGGATCCGGCTTAAACCAAAGCCCGCTAGTATAAGCTGTCCGGACAACAAACGTGCACAAGTCCTCGGATGTGAACGAACCCTGTCGCAAAACCATGCGACCTCTTCTCATTTTGCCTAAAAGCGAATAACTCTCTGTGTGGGACTCTAAAGACTCGACACTACGCTGGCAGTGGGTTTAACCACAGACCGCAAGCGGCACTAGCTGTACATAACGGTCCCCAGGTAGATGCCGATAAGAAGACTGACGAGGTGAACCCATCTGAACTCCTACTGAGCCTGAATGTAACAGTCTCCGTACAGTCCGGTCTGTTCGTCTGATACATCGCATGGAGGGCCTAGGAGGGTGGTAAACGTCAGTCCCCTAATAGCGGTACAAGTCGTGTCGGAGTGTAGCCCAGAACACCCTGAGATAACATTGGAAACCTACCAGCATATCTCGCTTGCCCTGGCCAGGGACTACTTGTGTAATGGCTGTCCTGGACACAGCGCGATGTCAACCCCCAATACCGGGAGAGACGAATCCTGTCTAACCGTAACTGCCTCCAAGTGCTTCGGGACTGCACCCAACTACTACCTGTTTGCATGACTTCTTTGAGCCGTGGTAGGGTAGTAATCAAAGTACAGTGGGAACACACTCGAGGCGAAGTGACAGTGTCAAGTTAGCGGACTAAGCTGCACTCATGTCACCTGGGAACTGATATAGGTATAATACCAACCAACAGTTCCCGACGAGTCCTGTCCAGTGTACTCATAACCTAACGAGCACCCGCATACTATCTCAAGTACGACGTACTGACGGCTGTGGGACATACCGTCTCCTATGCTGGGATGAGAAGCGCATACGCTAGTCTACTCCGGAGTATCGATACCCTGTCTCGATAGTCCTATGACTAGGGACTTGTATAAGGATGTGCTTATGGATTACCCAGCCCCCACGAGTGTGAGCGCCATCACAATGCTGGTAATCAAGCAAAGATCCTAAGGGCTCTACTAATATGTATAGGTGATATAATAAAAGAAACACATGTACACATTAAAACAGAGACAAACCAAGTAGCATACTACCATTTCGAGCAAGATTGTCTATACAACTGTGAATATCCCAAGCTTCCATCAAGTAATATACATACTAGTATGATACAGTAATGGCCTCTAGGGCATATACACTAACAATCTCCCACTTGGACTAAGGCCATGTACTGGCGTATCGAAGACCTATCATCTCGATCAGCCGCTCGAACTGAGTCTGGGGTAAGGCCTTCGTGAATGGATCTACAGTGTTATCTTCTGAAGCAACCCTCGGAACCTCGATCTCCTGGAGATTCACGATCTCCCTGATCACGTGATACCGCCTCAAGATGTGTCTGGATTTCTGATGGGACCTGGGTTCCTTTACTAAAGCTATAGCCCCGTTGTTGTCGCAATACAGAGGTATTGGATCAACAATGGACGGAACCAACTGAAGTTCTTTCAAGAACTTCCTCATCCAGATAGCTTCTTTTGCGGCATCAGATGTAAGTCCATGCTACCTCTCCCGGTACTTTCGGGCATGCGGAATTTGATAAAAAACGATTTTCTTAGAGGTGGTAACATGAACTTAAAACCCGGATCTTTGTTAAACATCTAACTAACAACCTAACTATGAGTTGCTAACTACTCGGTTAGGGGGTTATACCTTTCTTTTTCTCGAACTCCTTCGTCTTCAAGCTTCGATGGTCGTCCGAATCGGCTTCTCCCCGTCGTCTCCTTGCGCTGAAGATAGATCCACCTGAAAGCTTCAACCTTTGTCTCCTTCTTCGAACTTTGAAGAAACTAGTTCACTCGGTTTGCTAAACATTGTGAACTAGAGTGAGTAGAGAAGAGTTTGTAAGGAATTTTATCTATGGTTCTTGGTTCTCAACTCATGAGACAAGTGAACCATAGAGTCAAGAGAGGGAGAGCAAGAGGAGGAGATGAGAGCTCAAGAACAAGAGAGAGAGTGAGCATGAAAGAATGAGAGAAGACTTTTCTCATTTGGCTCTCATAATCCAAAATCATCATAACACATCATATCAATCAAGTATTATGTGATGGTTTAAGCAACCATAGCCATATCATTTCATGCACTCATTTTGCACAAAAGAACAAGCAAGCAAAAGTCTTTGCCATGAAATGATAGCTATAGTTATCATGATGGTCAACTAGTCAAGCCGAGTCAACCGGTCAACAAAGTCAACAAGTCAACAAAGTCAGCAATGTCAACCCCTCAATAACCATGTCACCATAATACTTAATTAATATAATTGTTAATCACATATAATATTCTCATTAGGGTTGAGCAAAAAGTCAATTGTCAACTGTAAACGGTCAACAACCTTAATGAGAATCCTCTGCCTCTGTCTCTCCGTCAACTGTGCATACACACCCACATCCGCGTTCCGAGGAACACGAATGCATACTGGATAAAACCAATCACAAAAGTTACACTAGGATCTGGTTTAAACCAAAGCCCTCTAGTGTAAACTGTTCGGACACTGTACATGCACAAGTGCACGGATGTGACCGAACCCTGCCGCAAAACCATGCGACCTGTCGCAAAACCATGCGACCTCTACTCTTTAGCCTAAAGGCGAATAGCTTTCTGTGTGGGACTCTAAAGACTCGACACTACGATGGCAGTGGGTTTAACCACAGACCGCAAGCGGCACTAGCTGTGCGTAACGGTCCCCAGGTAGATGCCAACAAGAAGACTGACGAGGTGAAACCCATCTGAACACCTACTGAGCCTGAATGTGACATTCTCCGCACAGTCCGGTCTGTTCTTCTGATACATCGCATGGCGGGCCTAGGGGGCGGTAAACATCAGTCCCCCAATAGCGGTACAAGTCGTGTCGGAGTGAAGCCCAAAACACCCTGAGATAACACTGGAAGCCTACCAGTATATCTCGTTTGCCCTGGCCAGGGACTACTCATGTAATGGCTCTCCTAGACACAGCGCGATGTCAACCCCCGATACCGGGAGAGACGAATCCTGTCTAACCGTCACTGCCTCCAAGTGCTTCGGGACTGCACCCAACTACTACCTGTTTGCACGACTCCTTTGAGCCGTGGTAGGGTAGCAATCAAAGTACAGTGGGAACACACTAGAGGCGAAGTGACAGTGTCAAGTCAGCGGACTAAGCTGTACTCATGTCACCTGGGAACTGATAACCGACGATAGGCATAATACCAACTAGTCAGTTCCCGACGAGTCCTGTCCAGTGTACCCGTAACCTAACGAGCACCCGCATACTATCTCAAGTACGACTTACTGACGGCTGTGGGACAGACCGTCTCCCACACTTGGATGAGAAGCGCTTGCGCTAGTCTACTTCGGAGTATCGATGCCCTGTCTCGATAGTCCTGCGACTAGGGACCTGCATAAGGATGTGCTTATAGATTACCCAGCACCACTGGTGTGACTGCCATCACATCGCTGGTAATCAAGCAAAGATCCTAAGGGCTCCACTAATGTGCATAGGTGATATACTAAAATAAACACATGTACACATTGAAGTAGAAACAAACCAAGTAGCATACTACTATTTTGAGCAAGATTGTATATACAAGGTGAATATCCCAAGCTTCCATTAAATAATATACAAACTAGTATGATATAGTAATGGCCTCTAGGGCATATACACTAACAATCTCCCACTTGCACTAAGGCTATGTACTGGCGTATCGAAGACCTATCATCTCGATCAGCCGCTCGAACTAAGTCTGGGGCAGGGCCTTGGTGAATGGATATGCAGTGTTACCTTCTGAAGCGACTCTCCGAACCTCGATCTCCTGGAGATCTACGATCTCCCTGATCTGGTGATACCGCCTCAAGATGTGTCTGGATCTCTGATAGGACCTGGGTTCCTTCGCTAAAGCTATAGCCCCGTTGTTGTCGCAATACAGAGGTATTGGATCAACAATGGACGGAACCACCTGAAGTTCTTTGAAGAACTTCCTTATCCAGACAGCTTCTTTTACGGCATCAGATGCAGCGATGTATTCCGCTTCCATCGTCGAGTCTGCAACGGTTTCCTGTTTGGAACTCTTCCAACACACCTCCCCTCCATTGAGGGTAAAGACAAAACCCGACATGGACTTGGAATCATCCTTGTCACTCTGGAAGCTGGAGTCAGCAAAGGCCTCGATCTGGCGGTCTTTTCCGCCATACACCAAGAACATCTCTTTAGTCCTTCTCAGGTACTTGAGAATGTTCTTTACTGCTATCCAGTGTTTCTCTCCAGGGTTTGACTGATACCGGCTTACCACACTCAGTGCATAAGCTACATCCGGTCTGGTACACAACATCGCTTACATTATAGAGCCTACCGCAGAAGAGTAGGGTATAATAGACATGCGATCCCTCTCTAAATCAGTCTTGGGAGACATCTCTTTAGAGAGGGTGATCCCGTGACAAGCCGGTAGGTTACCGCGCTTGGAATCTTCCATACTGAATCTCTTCAGTATGGTGTCGATGTACCTGGACTGTGAAAGTCCTAATATCCTCTTGGATCTATCACGATGGATCCGGATCCCCAGGATGTATGAGGCATCACCCAGGTCTTGCATGGAGAACCTGTGCGACAAGAACCCCTTGACAGATTGTAGCATAGGAATGTCATTTCTATTAAGAGAATGTCATCCACGTATAAAACGAGGAATACTACAGTTCTCGCTACAAATCTACTATAGATGCATGGTTCATCTGGATTTTTGATAAAGCCAAATTCCTTGACCGTCTCATCAAAACAGATGTTCCAACTCCGCGATGCCTGCTTTAGTCCATAGATGGACTTAAGCAACTTGCACACCATTCCGCTGCTCCCACTCTGAATGAAACCCTCTGGCTGGTCCATATAGACACACTCCTCTAAATTTCCATTTAGAAAAGCTGTCTTTACGTCCATCTGCCAAATCTCATAATCGTGGAAGGCAGCAATGGCAAGAAGGATCCGACTGGATTTCAGCATAGCCACTGGAGAAAAGGTTTCGTCATAGTCCAAATCAGGTCTTTGACGAAAACCCTTTGCTACAAGCCTAGCTTTATAGGTCTCAACCTGTCCATCTACACCAATCTTCCTTTTGAAGATCCACTTGCATCGTACGGATTTTACCCTGTTTGGAGCAATGTCCAACGTCCATACTTTGTTGGTGTACATGGAATCCATTTCGGTCCGCATTGCATCCAGCCATTTTACTGAGTCAACGCTCTGAACGGCCTACTGGAAGCTAGTAGGCTCATCATAATCTATGATGCAATCCTCTCTATCCCCGTCTATGAGAAAACCGTAGTATCTCTCGGGCGGATGAGTCTGCCTACTACTCCTGCGGAGCGGCGTAGGAATGTCCTGTTCTTCCGAACCCTCTGGTTCCACTAAACTTTCAGTAATAGTCTGTGGTTCTGGAATTTCTTCTAGTTCTACTGCGCTCCCACTTATTTCCTTTTCCAAGAACTGGTGTTCTAGAAAGTGGGCATTACGAGAAACAAGGACTTTTTGTTCCTCTGCGTAGTAGAAAAGAAACCCCCTGGTGTTCTTTGGGTATCCCACAAACTTGCACAGTACTGAGCGTGCCTCGAGTTTGTCCGCATGCTGCTTTTTGACAAAAGCTAGACATCCCCAGATCTTCAGATATTGAAGATAGGGTTTCTTCCCACTCCATAACTCATATGGTGTGGTAGGCGCTGTCTTAGTAGGAACTCGGTTCAAAAGGTATGCGGCTGATTCTAGCGCATATCCCCAGAATGATCGCGGTAACTCAGCGTTACTCATCATGGACCGTACCATATCCAATAGGGTTCGGTTCCGTCTCTCCGATACACCGTTATGTTGCGGAGTGTATGGAGGAGTAAGCTGAGAGAGAATTCCGTTCTCTTTTAAATAATCCAGGAACTCGGCAGTTAAGTATTCTCCACCTCGATCCAATCTTAGAATCTTAATACTTTTGCCGGTTTGTTTTTCTACTTCATTCTTATATTCCTGGAATTTTCCAAAGGCTTCGGACTTATGTTTCATTAAGAAGACATAACCGTACCTGGAGAAGTCATCCGTAAAAGTAATGAAGTAAGAATAACCGCTTCGCGCATGTGTAGACATTGGACCGCACACGTCGCTGTGTACGAGTCCCAAGAGCTCGCTCGCACTTACTCCGTGTCCAGTGAACGGAGACTTTGTCATCTTTCCTTTGAGACAGGATTGACAAGTGGCATACGATTGGTATTCGAACGGATTCAAATATCCTTCTGTATGTAACTTCGTCAACCTTCTCTCATTGATGTGACCCAGTCTTCAATGCCATAAGAAAGCCTGATTGATTTCTGGAGACTTTCTTTTGTGTGTATTCTGGACATTGAAAATTTGTGGTTGGTTTAATACGTATATACCATTACTCAATGTACCTGACCCAATCAGAACTTGATTAAGGTGAATGTTTACAACATTGCTTACAAACGCAAATTCATAACCTTCTTTAGAAACTAAAGATACAGAAATGATATTACAAGTTGCGTTGGGTACAAAAAAGCAATTACGCAAAACCAAAACATGTCCATCTGACATTCCCAGGTGATAGTCCCCCATGGCTTTAGCATCCATGCTAGCTCCGTTTGCAACTCTGAGAGTCATGTCACCTGCCTTCAAAACCCGACGGTTTCTCAACGCCTGCAAAGAATTACAGATATGAGATCCTGATCCGGTATCCAATACCCAGGAAGTAGTGTTTATTGAAAGACAGTTTTCAATAACATACACACCTGAAGCTGAAGCTGCAACCTGCTTCAATTCCTGTGTTCTGGCCTTCCAGGCCCTGCAATCATTCTTCCAGTGTCCTTTCTTATGACAATAGAAGCATTCTTCCTTATCCACAAGCTTCCCCGCTTTCTTTGTTGCTTTTTCTTTTCCCTTCGTATCCACTTTACTAACACCGCCCCTTGGTTTGGCGGGGGCTTTCTTCTTCTTTCCCTTGGCTTTCGCCTTGGACCTAGAAGAAGAATATCCTCCTACAAACAAAGTGGATGTTTCACTACCCTTCTGTAGGGTGCCCTCTGCGCTCCTCAGCATGTTGAGGAGCTCTGAAAGTTCTACTTCTTTTTCTTAGAAGTTGAAGTTCAGTATAAACTGGGCGTAAGTGGAAGGAAGGGACTGGAGAACTAAGTCCTTATAGAGCTCACTCTCCAATGTGGTCCCTAGGTCCGCGAGCTCCTCAATGTAGCCGATCATCTTAAGCATGTGTTCTGCTATTGATGATCCAACAGCCATCCTTGCCGAAAATAACTTTTTCGACGCTTCGTATCTTGCGATACGAGACTGCTCTCCATACAGTTCTTTTGTATGAAGAAATATGGATTCCAGGTCCATATTCTCGTGCCTCCTCTGATGTTTATTGTCCATAGAGACAAGCACGAGGCATTGGCCTTCGCGCAATCAATCTCCCAAGTCTTACGGATTTCCTTATCCGTGACGCTGGAGGTGGGACCTGGGACGGGGGGGCTTTGGTGTTAAGAAGATACCCCAGCTTGTCGTAAGTGATTGCCATTTTGACATTCCTGAGCCAATCTTTGTAGTTTGGCCCTATCAGCATGTTTTTATCTAGAAATAACTTAAGTCCAGTCATGTCGATTGGTCGCTGCAATTAGGAGAGAGAGAAGAAACACTCAGCATGATGCTCTTGCAAGTTTAGAGTGGTTTTTAGTTTGTCTAAACAGGATGGCTCCCACTGTTTCTCGAATCCCTCCTCAAACCATAAAGGAAGAATTAGTCGGGATCAATCCCACCGCACAATACTTGCTTAACCGTTCAGCCAGGCCAGTGTCGGTACTTCGAGGGAGGTTTTCCAACGCTTTCGCGAAGTTCCTTAATTCAAGAACCTCTTTTCCCTGGGGACGTACCCCCGCTAACACCTTTCTAGGCACCTACTAGGTTTATAGTATTGATCGTTAAGTGAGAAATTTCCCGAGGAGTAGCATATACTCACAATAGGATCGGGATCCAAATATCATCGCGTGACGAAACTGAAGGAATCCTACCAGAATCATCACACTCCAAATGGTATGCAAATCTAGCAAGTATCAGTACTTATGAAACTCCCGATGTGGTTTTTTGCCCCATGCTCTTATGACCTTGGCGTGAGGTCAAAATGTCATAAGTCACATGTCAAGTTCTTCCAATCATTATCCAGGTTAATTTGAACCCACCCGTACCTACCCTTGACGTAGGCCAAAATGGTAGTATGGCTGTCCCAAACAAACGCATTCTATCTATGCAACAGATAAATATCCGGCAGCTACCAATCACTATGCCTTGGCGTGAGGTCAAAATACATAGCTTGAATACTACCAAATGTTTAACTGAAATGATGGAGGGCTACAGATGGTTTTGGCTAAACCGTGAACGTAGTGAACTTGATATAGTCGATGGAACGAGATAGCTTTTAAAAGGAGTGGCTCAGGCTCCGCGTTTAAAAGTTAGTTTTGAAAAGAAACGAGTGGTTTTTCGAAAGTGTTCCAACGACTTTTACTTGGTTTATTATCTTGCATTAGTTCTTTTAATGCGTGATATTCTTGCATTAGTTCTTTTAATGCGTCCCATCATTTAATCCTACCATTGCAGAAAAAAACCAAAATACGACGTACGCTTATGCCATTCGCATTCGCCACGGGGCCCCGTCATTACCCGTTAGGTTACTTAACTAACGACAAAGCGGGGGCTGGGCTAGCGCGGCTGTAAAACATAAGCAACGCCTAAATAATATCATATATAGATATATTACAATGATAGCCATTTCAGATTACAGATGAACACATTGGATATACTAGGAATCCGCAATTCGTACGGGCCTGTAACGAAAAGAAGATTACACGGTCGCGGTGAATAGCCAATACCCCACCCAAGAGCCCTACGGGTGCGGAAAAATACCCGCCAAGTACCCGAAGCGAAGCAACCTCCCTCAACCCCGTAAGTAGGCCACTCAGCACTTCGGCATACCCGGTAGTTTGTGCACCCCCTCCATGGGTCTATCCTAGAAGCAAAAACAGTAAAAAGAAATTATACAATGACGGCTACAACCCCGACCCGGTTGTGCGGCCATACAAATAATTATTACATCAATTTACAAATTTACATGAATTGAAAGAAAAGAAAACTCTCGTCTCACAAACCCCGGCTATTCACCCGCGACAATCCAATGAATTCATATACACATTCCAGCAACATTACAGATCACAGATTTGTATAACCCCCACTAATCGACATATAGCGATTAGTAGACGTTCAATACAAATATCACATTACAGAAAAACCCGTTAGCTAAAGTATTTTAGAAGTTCGATCAAAAATACGGATTTTTAGGACCCCAAAAATAAAATTTTCGTTCTGGAAAATCTGGGCTGAAAACACATATTCCAAAAATCCCAAAACAACCCCAGAGAAACACTGCACTAAATTTGGACCTCGGCCGAGTCAACTCGGCCGCGGAACCGCGGCGGGAGCGTGCTACCGCCGCGTTTCCGCGGCTCTTTGACTCGATCGTGGGACCAAATTTCGTGGGTGTTTATTAAAAAGCCTGAGCCGATTTTTAAGATAAAATTTATCAATTTTTGAACAGAAAAAAAATCGGCAGAAACTGGACAGTTTTGGGTTCGTTTTGCGACTTTTCTTCGATCGATCTTCTAGCTACTTTGCTAACATGTTAGATAGAGTTTAACTAGGTTCTGATACCACTGTAAGTCCATGCTACCTCTCCCGGTACTTTCGGGCATGCGGAATTTGATAAAAAACGACTTTCTTAGAGGTGCTAACATGGACTTAAAACTCGGATCTTTGTTAAACATCTAACTAACAACCTAACTACGAGTTGCTAACTACTCGGTTAGGGGGTTATACCTTTCTTTTTCTCGAACTCCTTCGTCTTCAAGCATCGATGGTCGTCCGAATCGGCTTCTCCCCGTCGTCTCCTTGCGCCGAAGATAGATCCACCTGAAAGCTTCAACCTTTGGCTCCTTCTTCGAGCTTTGAAGAAACTAGTTCACTCGGTTTGCTAAACCTTATGAACTAGAGTGAGTGAAGAAGAGTTTGTATTGGATTTTATCTATTGTTCTTGGTTCTCAACTCATGAGACAAGTGAACCATAGAGTCAAGAGAGGGAGAGCAAGAGGAGGAGATGAGAGCTCAAGAACAAGAGAGAGAGTGAGCATGAAAGAATGAGAGAAGACTTTTCTCATTTGGCTCTCATAATCCAAAATCATCATAACACATCATATCAATCAAGTATTATGTGATGGTTTAAGCAACATAGCCATATCATTTCATGCACTCATTTTGCACAAAAGAGCAAGCAAGTAAAAGTCTTTGCCATGAAATGATAGCTATAGTTATCATGATGGTCAACTAGTCAAGCCTAGTCAACCGGTCAACAAAGTCAACAAGTCAACAAGTCAACAATGTCAACCCCTCAATAACCATGTCACCATAATACTTAATTAATATAATTGTTAATCACATATCATATTCTCATTAGGGCTGAGCAAAAAGTCAATAGTCAACTGTCAACGGTCAACAACCCTAATGAGAATCCTCTGCCTCTGTCTCTCCATCAACTGTGCATACACACCCGCATCCGCGTTCCGAGGAACACGAATGCATACTGGATAAAACCAATCCCAAAAGGTACACTAGGATCTGGCTTAAACCAAAGCCCGCTAGTGTAAACTGTCCGGACACTGTACGTGCACAAGTGCACGGATGTGACCGAACCCTGCCGCAAAACCATGCGACCTGTCGCAAAACCATGCGACCTCTACTCTTTTGCCTAAAGGCGAATAGCTTTTTGTGTGGGACTCTAAGGACTCGACACTATGCTGGCAGTGGGTTTAACCACAGACCGCAAGCGGCACTAGCTGTGCGTAACGGTCCCTAGGTAGATGCCGACAAGAAGACTGACGAGGTGAAGCCCATCTGAACTCCTACTGAGCCTGAATATGACATTCTCCGCACAGTCCGGTCTGTTCGTCTGATACATCGCATGGCGGGCCTAGGGGGCGGTAAACGTCAGTCCCCCAATAGCGGTACAAGTCGTGTCGGAGTGAAGCCCAAAACACCCTGAGATAACACTGGAAGCCTACCAGTATATCTCGTTTGCCCTGGCCAGGGACTACTCGTGTAATGGCTCTCCTAGACACAGCGCGATGTCAACCCCCAATAACGGGAGAGACGAATCCTGTCTAACCGTCACTGCCTCCAAGTGCTTCGGGACTGCACCCAACTACTACCTGTTTGCACGACTCCTTTGAGCCGTGGTAGGGTAGCAATCAAAGTACAGTGTGAACACACTCGAGGCGAAGTGACAGTGTCAAGTCAGAGGACTAAGCTATACTCATGTCACCTGGGAACTGATAACTGATTATAGGCATAATACCAACTAGTCAGTTCCCGATGAGTCCTGTCCAGTGTACCCGTAACCTAACGAGCACCTGCATACTATCTTAAGTACGACGTACTGACGGCTGTGGGACAGACCGTCTCCCACACTGGGATGAGAAGCGCATGCGCTAGTCTAATCCGGAGTATCGATGCCCTGTCTCGATAGTCCTGCGACCAGGGACCTGCATAAGGATGTGCTTATAGATTACCCAGCCCCATTAGTGTGACTGCCATCACATCGGTGGTAATCAAGCAAAGATCCTAAGGGCTCCACTAATGTGCATAGGTGATATACTAAAATAAACACATGTACACATTGAAGTAGAAACAAACCAAGAAGCATACTACTATTTTGAGCAAGATTGTATATACAAGATGAATATCCCAAGCTTCCATTAAGTAATATACAAACTAGTATGATACAGTAATGTCCTCTAGGGCATATACACTAACAATATTCCGCTTCCATAGTCGAGTCAGCAACGGTTTCCTGTTTGGAGCTCTTCCAACACACCGCCCCTCCATTGAGTGTAAAGACAAAACCCGATATGGACTTGGAATCATCCTTGTCAATCAGGAAGCTGGAGTCAGCAAAGGCATTAATCTAGAGGTCTTTTCCGCCTTACACCAAGAACATCTCCTTAGTCATTCTCAGGTACTTGAGAATGTTCTTTACCTCTATCCAATATTTCTCCCCAGGGTTTGACTGATACCTGCTTACCACACTCAGTGCATAAGCCACATATGGTCTGGTACACAACATCGCATACATTATAGAGCCTACTGCAGAAGCGTAGGGTATAATAGACATGCGATCACTCTCTAAATCAGTCTTGGGAGACATCTCTTTGGAGAGGGTGATCCCGTGGCAAGCCGGTAGATTACCGCGCTTGGAATCTTCCGTACTGAATCTTTTCAGTATGGTGTCGATGTACCTGGACTGTGAGAGTCCTAAAATCCTCTTGGATCTGTCACGGAAGATCCGGATCCCCAGAATGAATAAGGCATCACCTAGGTCTTTCATGGAGAACCTGTGTGACAAGAACCCTTTGACAGATTGTAGCATAGGAATGTCATTTCCTATTAAGAGAATGTCATCCACGTATAAAACGAGGAATACTACAGTTCTCGCTACAAATCTACAATAGATGCATGGTTCATCTGGATTTTTGATAAAGCCAAATTCCTTGACCATTTCATCAAAACAGATGTTCCAACTCCGCGATGCCTGCTTTAGTCCATAAATGGACTTAAGCAACTAGCACACCTTTCCGCTGCTCCCACTCTGAATGAAACCATCTGGCTGGTCCATATAGACACACCCCTCTAAATTTCCATTTAAAAAAGTGGTCTTTACGTCCATCTGCCAAAATCTCATAATCGTGGAAAGCAGCAATGGCAAGAAGGATCCGAATGGATTTCAGCATAGCCACTGGAGAAAAGGTTTCGTCATAGTCCAAACCAGGTCTTTGACGAAAACCCTTTGCAACAAGTCTAGCTTTATAGGTCACGACCTGTCCATCTACACCAATCTTCCTTTTGAAGATCAACTTGCATCCTACGGGTTTTACCCCGTCTGGAGCAATGTCCAACGTCCAAACTTTGTTGGTGTACATGGACTCCATTTTGGTCCACATTGCATCCAGCCATTTTACCGAGTCAACGCTCTGAATGGCTTTCTAGAAGCTAGTAGGCTCATCACAATCTATGATGCAATCCTCTCTATCCCCGTCTATGAGAAAACCATAGTATCTCTCGGGCGGATGAGACTGCCTACTACTCCTGCGGAGTGGCGTGGGAATGTCCTGATCTTTCGAACCCTCTGGTTCTACTAAGCTTTCAGTAATAGCTCGTGGTTCTGGAATTTCTTCCAGTTCTATTGCGCTCCCACTAATTCCCTTTTCCAAGAACTGGTGTTCTAGAAAGTGGGCATGGCGAGAAACAGAAACCTTTTGTTCCTCTTCGCAATAGAAGAAATATCCCTTGGATTTCTTTGGATATCCCATAAACTTGCACTGTACTGAGCGTGCCTCAAGCTTGTCCACATGCTGCTTTTTGACAAAAGCTGGACATCCCCATGTCTTAACGTGATTAAGATAGGGTCTCTTCCCACACCACATCTGATATGGTGTACTAGGCACAGTCTTAGTTGGAACTCGGTTCAAAAGGTATGCAGCTGATTCTAGCGTATATCCCCAGAATGATCGCGGTAACTCAGCTTTACTCATCATGGACCGTACCATATCCAATAGGGTTCGGTTCCGTCTCTCCGATACACCGTTATGTTGCAGAGTGTATGGAGGAGTAAGCTGAGAGAGAATTCCATTCTCTTTTAAGTAACCCAGGAACTCGGCACTCAAGTATTCACTACCTCGATCAG
Organism: Agapanthus africanus; assembly: GCA_030015575.1. Classification (NCBI taxonomy): domain Eukaryota; kingdom Viridiplantae; phylum Streptophyta; class Magnoliopsida; order Asparagales; family Amaryllidaceae; genus Agapanthus; species Agapanthus africanus. Next base: position 178,459,061 of record JASDDO010000031.1, on the reverse strand, counting down.
ATCTTAGTACCTTGATACATTTGCCTGTTTGTATTTCTACTTCATTCTTATATTCCTGGAATTTTTCAAAGGCCTCGGATTTATGTTTCATTAAGAAGACATAACCGTACCTTGAAAAGTCCTCCGTAAAAGTAATGAAGTAAGAATAGCTGCTTCGTGCATGCATAGACTTTGGACGGCACACGTCGCTGTGTACGAGTCCCAAGAGCTCGTTCGCTCTTACTCCGTGTCCAGTGAACGGAGTCTTTGTCATCTTTCCTTTGAGACAGGATTGACACGTTGCATACGATTGATATTCGAACGGATCCAAATATCCTTCTGTATGTAACTTAGTCAACCTTCTCTCATTGATGTGACCCAGTCTACAATGCCATAAGAAATTTTTATTGATTTCTGGAGACTTTCTTTTGTGTGTATTCTGGACATTGAAAATCTATAGTTGGTTTAATACGTATATACCGTTGTTTGATGTACCTGACCCAATCAAAACTTGATTAAGGTGAATGTTCACTACATTACTTACAAATGCAAATTCATAACCTTCTTTAGATAATAAAGATACAGAAATGATATTACAAGTTGCATTTGGCACAAAATAACAACTACGCAAAACCAAAAAGTGTCCATCTAACAATCCCAGGTGATAGTCCCACACGGCCTCAGCATCTATGCTAGCTCCGTTTGCAACTCTGAGGGTCATATCACCTTCCTTCAAAACCTTACGCTTTCTCAACGCCTGCAAAGACTTACAGATATAAGATCCTGATCCGGTATCCAATACCCAGGAAGTAGAGTTTATTGATAGACAGTTTTCAATAACATACACACCTGAAGCTGAAGCCGCAACTGTTAGTTATATGTATGCCCTAGAGGCCATTACTATACATAGGATGTATATTGTAGTGGATGCTTGGACATATATAGGGAGGACTTTCTTGCTCGACATGATAGTATGCTATCTGATTGCTCTTTACCTTAACGTGTACACTGATTGTCTCTCTTTTACATGTTGGTAAAGCCCTTAGGATGTGTACATGACTACCTGGACTATGATGCAGATCATACTAGTGGGGACATGGTAGTCTATAAGTACATCCTTCAAGGTCCCTAGTCGTGGCTGTATCGAGACGGGACATCGATATACCAGAGTAGACTAGCGTATACCTTCTCGACCCATACAGATGGGCGATGGATGATCCCATATCCATTGGTGTTTGACATCAGAGATGATATACGGGTGCTAAGTGGAGACTGGGTACACTGGACGGACTCGCCGAGAACTCCGAGATGGTATTATACCTTATGTCAGATGGCAGTTCTCTGGTGACACTGGTACAGGTTAGTCTGTTGACCTGAGATCGTCATAGAGTCTTGTGTGATTCCCACTGTGCTTTGATTTCCACCTTACCACATCCAAGAGGGCATGCAAAACGGTGGCTTTTGGGTACATTACCGATTCTCATGGAGGCAATGAGCGATAGGAGGGGATTCGTCTCTCCCGGTATAGGGAGTTGATGTTGTGTTGTGTTCGATTGGCTCTAACCAGAAATCCCTGGCCAGGGTTGCTGAGAATTACTGTTAAGTGTTATCAGTAGTTTCTCGAACTGTTATAGATCTCATATCGACACGACTTATCGAGCTATTGGGGTCTGACGTTTACCACCCCTAGGCGAGATATGCGACATATCAGACGACGAGACCGGACTGTACGGTAAGTGTTACTAGTTGGATTCACAGGAGTGTGAGCGGGCTTGTTCGTCGATCTTCTGATCGCTCAAAACCCGGGTTCCCGTTACGTTTAGCAGACCGCTTGCTGCTTGTGGGTGTTTGATATGATCATCACCTGCTGCCGGCGTATTGACGAGTCTTTAGAGTCCTACACAGAGGTTTCCTGGCTCAAGCGAAACGAAATAAGAGCGCATATGAGATATGTACGGGACCGAGAATAATGCATGTATGTGATACCGTATTCTATTCTCGCGATGAATGTATCAATTGGTTGTATATGATATAACCTAGTTATCGAATCAAGGATTGATTCGATAAGTCGATACATTGGATACTAGTCGGTTATATGCGACATGACCGGATCATTGAATCAAGTGTTGATTTAATGATTTAATGCATAATTATATATTTGATATATTACTTTGCATTAACTAGTATTGGTTCACTTTAAATGGATTTTCTCACTTGATATGCACATTGTATATGTGATATATTTTTGTGCACTTCTTTGTATCATGTTTGATGATACATGCTCACTTGGGTTTGTGTAAAGATTAAACCATGGTTGTGTAATGGTTAGGTTTTTCTTTTTATTTATTTATTATTCATTTTGTTTATTTTGGCAAAAGAAAAAGATAAAGAGAAAATGGTGGCTTTCTTTGTTTGTAGTTGAAGCTTCATGAAGCTTTGACTAAGTGACCATTTTGTCTCATGCTTAACCCTAAACCATTAAAACTAACCATGGTCTATTCTCTACACATAACCAAGGTTAGGATATGATAAGTATTGATATTATTTTTCTTTTTGAAATAACTTATCATATTCTATCATATTCTTCTTCTTCTTCTTCAAGAAGAAAGCTTGCCACCATTAATGGCATCTTGAGAAAAAGAGTGAGAAATCCAATTCTAAAGTGAACCCACTTCCTATTTCTTCATCCTCTACCTCTTGGCAAGTAGTATAGGGTGTTTTCTTCACATGTTTCATGACTTGGTGAAGTGGGAGCTTGATCTTGTGATGCCTCGACGTAGATCATCTTCGGCATCGTAGTCGATGACCTAGCCCGCCCATTTCTCCGATGAAGCCGACACTAGAGTCCAAGATCCGATTTGTTCAGCGGAGGGATGTCTACGTGGAGCTAAGGAAGTGGAGAACCGAATCTAGAAAGGTTGTAGCCCCTTTCTTTTAGTTAAGTTGTTAACTAGCTTCTAGTATCGCCTAATCTCTAGTCAACGATCCGTATTAGGGTTTCTCGGCACTTGTAAAATTTGAAATTGGCATGGTTGATGCCTTGTGAGACCTCCTTAGTGTGCCTAGGAACCCTACAGCAACTCGCTTCAGATCCTGGGTTCTGGCCTTCCAAGCCTTGCAATCCTGTTTCCAGTGTCCACTTTTGTGCCAGTAGAAGCATTCTCCCTTTCCCACCAGCTTTCCCGCTACCTTTGTTGCCTTTCCCTTTCCCTTCGTATCCACTTTACTGACACCGCCCCTTGGTTTGGCGGGGGCTTTCTTCTTCTTTCCCTTGGCTTTCTCCCTGGACCTAGAGGAGGAAGATCCTCCTACAAACAAAGTGGATGTCTCCCTACCTTTCTGTAGGGTGCCCTCAGCACTCCTCAACGTGTTCAGAAGTTCGGAAAGTTCAACCTCCTTTCCTTGCATGTTGAAGTTAAGGATAAACTGGGCGTAAGTGGAAGGAAGGGACTGGAGAATCAAGTCAGTGTAGAGTTCAATCTCCAACGTGGTCCCAAGGTCCGCGAGCTCCCCTATGTAGCCAATCATCGTAAGCACGTGTTCCGCTACCGATGATCCGACGACCAATCTTTCCGAAAATAGCTTATTCGACACTTCGTATCCGGCGATACGAGACTGCTCTCCATACAGATCTTTTGTATGGAGAAATATGGACTCTAGGTCCATATTCTCGTGCCTCCTCTGATGTTCGTTGTCCATTGAGGCAAGCATGAGGCATTTGGCCTTCGCGCAATCGATCTCCCATGTCTTACGGATTTCTATATCCAGCGAGGTGGGACCTAGGACAGGGGGAGCATTGGTGGTAAGGACATACCCCAACTTGTCGTAAGTGATTTCCATCTTGACATTCCTGAGCCAATCTTTATAGTTTGGCCCTGTCAGTATATTTTTATCTAGTAATAACTTAAGTCCGGTCGTGTTGAATGGTCGCTGCAATTAGGAGAGAGAAAAGAAACACTTTAGCATGATGCACTTGCAAGTTTAGAATGGTTTTTAGTTTGTCTAAACAGGATGGCTCCCACTGTCTCTCGAATCCCTCCTCAAAACACAAAGGAAGAATTAGTCGGGATCAATCTCACCGTACAATACTTGCTTAACCGTTCAGCCAGGCCAGTGTCGGTACTTCGAGGGAGGTTTTCCAACGCTTTCGCGAAGTTCCTTAATTAAGTAACCTCTTTTCCCTATGGGCATGTTAGTTATATGTATGCCTTAGAGGTCATTACTGTACATATGATGTATATGGTAGTGGATGCTGGGACATATATAGGGAGGACTTTTTTGCTCGACAAGATAGTATGCTATCTGGTTGCACTTTATCTTAACGTGTACACTGATTGTCTCTCAGTTACATGTTGGTAAAGCCCTTAGGATGTGTACTTGACTACCTAGACTATGATGCGGATCATACTAGTGGGGACATGGTATTCCATAAGTACATTCTTCAAGGTCCCTAGTCGTGGGTGTATCGAGACGGGGCATCGATATACCAGAGTAGACTAGCGTATACCTTCTCGACCCATACAGATGGGCGATGGATGATCCCATATCCATTGGTGTTTGACATCAGAGATGATATACGGGTGCTCAGTGGAGACTGGGTACACTGGACGGACTCGCCGAGAACTCCCAGATGGTATTATACCTTACGTCAGATGGCAGTTCTCTGGTGACACTGGTACAGGTTAGTCTGTAGACCCGAGATCGTCATAGAGTCTTGTGTGATTATCACTGTGCTTTGATTTCCACCTTACCACATCCAAGAGGGCGTGCAAAACGGTGGTTTTTGGGTACAGTCCCGAATCACATGGAGGCAATGAGCGATAGGAAGGGATTCGTCTCTCCCGGTATAGGGAGTTGATGTTGCGCTGTGTTCGATTGGCTATAACCGGAAATCCCTGGCCAGGGTTGCTGAGATTTACCGGTAAGTGTTACCAGTAGTTTCTTGAACTATTACACACCTCATATCGACACGAATTATCGAACTACTGGAGTCTGACGTTTACCACCCCTAGGCGAGATATGAGACATATCAGACGAACAGACCGGACTGTACGGTAAGTGTTACTGGTTGGATTCACAGGAGTGTAAGCGGGCTTGCTCGTCGATCTTCGGATCGCTCAATACCCGGGTAGCCGTTACGTTTAGCAGACCGCTTGCGGCTTGTGGGTGCTTAATTTGATCATCATCTGCTGCCGGCGTATTGACGAGTCTTTAGAGTCCTACACAAAGGTTTCCTGGCTCAAGCGAAACAAAATAGGAGCGCATATGAGATATGTGCGGGACCGAGAATAATGCGTGTATGTGATACCATATACTATTCTCACGATAAATGTATCGATTGGTTGTATGCGATATAACCTAGTTATCGAATCGAGGATTGATTCGATAAGTCGATACATTGGATATTAGTCGGTCATATACGATATGACCGGATCATTAAATCAAGTGTTGATTTAATGATTTAAAGTATAATTATATATTTGATATATTAATTTACATTAACTAGTATTGGTTCACTTAAGATTGATTATCTCACTTTATTGTGCACATTGTATATGTGGTATATTTTTGTGCACAAGGTTGTATCATGTTTGATGATACATGCAAACTTGGGTTAGTATGTGATTTAAACCATGGTTAGTTAATGGTTAGGGTTCCATTTTCTTTATTTACTTATTCATTTATTTATTTATTCATTTGAGAAAGAAATAAAATGGTGGTTATCTTTGGATTTTCTATGAAGCTTCTTGAAGCTTTGAAAGACTTTGACCATTTTGTTTCTTTCCTTAACCCTAACCATTTACATAACCCTAGTTTATTCTCTACAAGTGTTTAGCTAACCCATGGTTGCGAGATGATAGATATCACTTCATTTTCTTTTTGAAAAATGATTATTGATTTTTCTTCTTCTTCATCTTCTTCCTTAAGTGAAGAAAAGAAAACCTTTTCTTTAAAATGCTAAGTGATGAATCCAAGTGAGAAATCCAAATCCAAAGTGAACCCATTTCCTATTTCTTCATCCTCTACCACTTGCAAAGTAGTATAGGGTGTTTTCTTCACAAGTTTCAAGACTTGGTGATGTTGGAGTTTGATCTTGAGTTGCCTCGACGTAGATCATCTTCGGCATCGAAGTCGACGACCTAGCCCGATCATTTCTTCGACGAAACCATCGCTAGAGTCCGGGATCCGATGATCGCAGCAGAAGGACATCATCATGGAGCTAAGGAAGTGAAGGACCGGATCTACAAAGGTTGTATTTCCTATCACTTATTAGTTAAGTTGTTAACTAGTTCTTGTTTCGCTTTTACCTCTAGTCAACGATCGCATTAGGGTTCCGCGGCACCTAGAATTTTTGAATTTGGCATGGTTGATGCCTTGTAGAACCTCCTTAGTGTGCCTAGGAACCCTACAGTAATATTAGAGCCTAGCTAGAGCTTTAGGTGAAGTGTAGACGAAGTTAGAAGTCCGATCGAACCCGTAAACCCCGACAAAACCCTTCTCTGTACATTTTTCAAAACAGTGGATTTTTGTGAATTAAAATTTTTAGAAAAACAAGCAAGAAAAACTACGAATTACTGTGAAGTACAGTCCACTAAATCCTCAAAATGACCGCGGAACCGAGGCGAAACCAGGGGTTTAGTGGAGGTTCCGCTGCCAAAATTTGGACTTTGTCCCTGAAATTTCATATATTTATTCTTAGGTCCTTTCTTGGCAATTTTTTATGGGAATTTTTTAATTCCACTCAAGTGTTGAGTTTTCTAGTGTTTTATTGGGGACTCGTTAATTCAATCAGATAATTTAACTTCGTTTATGTTTTTCCGGATATTTTAGAAATTGTTAAAAAGTTCGACCGGATATAAATACCCACTTTTTCCCCTGCCGGGAAATTTCCAAGTGTTGGATTTTTCCGTAGTTTAATGACGTTCTAAGTAGTGCAAGTAACGCGATGGTCCCTCTAGAAGACAACAAACCTTAACTCGATTATGTGACCGTTTTGAACTGCCCTTTGAACCATAGGGTTTGGGGCAGTACGGCGTGCCACATGTGAGGCGTTGGCCTGATCCTTCTACGGCTGGACCGTTGGTACTGAAGCATGAACTGGATGTTTTAAAACTTATTTCATGTGTTGAGCTGTTTCGGGAAAACTTGGGTGTTTGAATTTTTGATCGGAAAGTTTAACATTTTCTATTTATCTGGAATGGGATACAATAATTGGAATTCACAAGTAGTTATGAGATAACTGAATGAATGTTATAAACCTAGCTCTTTAGTCTCACTTGATCGGTTGCCATGGAATTTTGATGCGATCAAAAGTCCGTCGCAATCACGTAGCGTACGCGGATACTCGCCGGGTAAACTTAATAGACAGAATCACCCCATAGCCCCGACCAAGTGACTGTAGGAGAACCCCGTCGCCGAAAGCATCCGTTCGGATGCTCGCGGCAGCGGTGTTCCGCCTTGGTGCACTTCGTCGACGGCATCGGGGGTGCGGCCGTCCACTGATGTTTGCGACGAGCATTCGATCAGGATTTCGGGAATCTTGTTGAATTGCCCGACTTGATATTGAAAAGAGTTTTCGACATTCAGACTAAAATGCGGGGTTTATAATTGTTAGGCATGCGATGTCTAAGGAATTCATTTGATTAGGCATGCGATGTCTATGCAAGTTGCGGATTCCAACTGTTGTAGTTGTACACTTTTTTTCTGTGACCGTAAGTGTAATATTTGATATCACCGGTTTCGTTGCTATATGTCAACAACAATTGGGATGCGCATATTTACTTACGTTGATGACATGAGATGTTATGTGTTTCTGGATATGTTATATTGGATCGTCGTGTTTGAATAGACGGGTTTTTTTTATGTGAGATGAGTGTTTTTATTTTTCATTCATGTAAAAACTTGTATGTAATATTCTTTTATTGGGGCACTTCCAGGTTGCGGAAGATGTCACCGTTTGTATATTATTTACTTTTCCGCACTAGGATAGACCTAAGGAGGAGGGCACAAGTAACCGGGTTCTGGAGTCCAGTGGGAGACCAACTCGAGGAGTCGAGTCCGGGTCTCCGAACACTAGAATTGGTAGGGTTGCTTGCCGCTCTCATAGGGGTATAGGGGTGTGGGTTTGGCTATTCATCACGACCGTGGAATCCGTGTTTTATACTGGCTCGTATTGAAAACACGGACGTCCTTGTAATCCAATATTTCATATGATTCTTCTGCTGCGATATCTATGATGTGATCATTTGATATGTTCTGTGATAAATACTGTATATAGTATATATGATATATTATATAGACGTTACTTATGTTTTACACCCGCGCTAGCCCTGCCCTGCTCTGTTGTTAGTTACCTAACCTAACGGTGCACGAGAGGACATCGAGGCGAATGCGGATGGTATAAGTGTACGTCGTATTTATCTGTGATGATTAGGTACTTTAATGATGGGACTTTATTAATATGATTAATGAAAGAAAAGAAACCTAAGATGTTGTGGAATCGAATTTCAAAAACAGGTAGCTACAGTTCTTGCTTTGCATCGCGGTGTTCCTTGTAGAACATCCGGCACCTTATTCGATAAGGAAAGGGCCGAGATCCCTTCACCGGGAGTGACCCCTTTAGCAATAACTGGCAGATGCTACAACCCTCGTTTTGTCTTTTGATTGCTTCTATAGTTTCTTCTTTGCACAGTGTTATATATGATATATCCCGCACCTCATTCGACGAGGAAAGGGCCGACGATTGTTGGAGATAGTGCCCTCAGAGTCAATTATTGGATCACAGGCACGTGATTGCAATGATTGAGGGGAGGACCTGTCCCAGTAGGACAGTCTTATTCGAGATGATAGTATGCTATCAGGTTTATCTTTATCATCGTGTACTTCTTTAGGTGACTTTGCGAGTCGCTATTACACGTTAATAGAGCCCTTAGGATTCTTGCTTGACTACCAGCAGTATGAGGGCGATCATATACGTGAGAGCTGGAGTCTATAAGCACATCCTTAAAACGGCCCTAGTCGTGGGAGTTTCAAGACAGGGAATCGATACTCCAGAGTAGAATAGTGTATACAGTTGAGACCCCGATGAGAGGCGTTGGCCGGTCTCATAAGCCACTGGTGTCAGTTGGTTCACCTAAGATGTATACAGGTGGTCATTGGGTTATGAGTACACCGGACAGGACTCGCCGGGAACCTGCTAGTTGGGATTATACCAGACGTCAGATAACAGTTCCCTGGTGACATGTGTACAGGTTAGTTCATCGACCTGAGATCGTCATTTGTCTCGTGTGAGTTCCCACTGTGCTTTGATTACTACCTACCACGGCTTAAAGGAGTCGTGCAAACAGGTTTTAGTTGGGTACAGTCCCGAGCCACATGGAGGCTGTGAGAGGATCTGCAGGGGTTCGTCTCTCCCGGTATTGGGGGTGAGGTCGCGCTGTGTCGAGGAGAGCCAGAACCTGAAAAGTCCTTGGCCAAGGCAGGAGATTTGCTGGTAGGTATTCCAGTAGTATCTCAAGGTGTTCTGGGCTACACTCCGACATGACTTGTACCGCTTTTGGGGGTCTGACTTTTACCATCCCCCTAGGCCCGCCATGCGATGCTCATAGACGAATGGACCGGACTGTACGGATATTGTCACTGACAGGCTCAGTAGGGTGTCAGGATGAGTTCGCTCATCGACGTCCCTATTGATCAGTAGCTGGTGGCCCGTCACGTATTGCTTATACCTCTGACGTGCTAGTGGTTAAATCCACAGCCATAGTATTAACGAGTCTTTAGAGTCCACCAGACACAGTTACTCAGGTTTCGGGCGAAACGCTGTAGAGGCCGTATGGAGATATGGCAGGGTTCGATCAGATACGTGCGGTATTGCACGGATCGTGATCGGACGGTTTTTACTAGCCGGCTTTGGCTTAAGCCAGATCCTAGTATTAGATAGTGTAGATATTGTCTCTTTGCATTTGTGTTCAGTGGGAATACAAATGCGGGCACGTATATGCAGTAGCGGGGTTTTCCTGTAATTTATTACGGGATCAGTTTTCTGAAGTTGCCAGTTTGCATTCCGTTCCGGCCGGTTTTCCTTTGTTCCTTCGCGGCCGAACTTTTCCGATGGAGGGAAAAATTTGCAATTGTGCAAATTAGTATTTGTGGAGGGGGTCCTTTGTAATTGTGTAGCTTCATGATGAGATTCCTTTTGAATCAACCTTTCGCATTAAATGGGAAAGGATTTGATTAGATTGTGATTTGAGATGGTTATCATTTGCTTTATGATGTGGTCACCCCCCCTTTGATCTCCTACACTCACCTCCCTTTCTTATTCATTCCTCCACCATTTTTCCATCATTCCATGATAAAAAGGGCCGGCCAATTTTTGAGAGGGAGAGAGAGAGTTTCATTTTGGGGTGGTGGATTATTCTTCATCTCATTTTTCCTTGCTAGAAAATTGAAAGCACCAATTATTTTTAACCTCTTCCTCCATCCTCCATGGCAACTAAGCCCCAAAGAGACATAGACTACTACACTTGCCTAAAGCAAATCTTGGACGCGTCGGATAACCAACTTCGCGCCCGAGTTGCCTCGCTCCAGAGGTGGGAGCCCGTATACGAACCCGGCTACGTGGTGCCATTCCGACGAGGACGTGATGAACGGAGATTCCACGGGAGATCGGAGTGGAGACGAAGACCGAAGGACACGGATCGCTTGGTATAGCTTCTCTACTCTTTTCTAGTTTGCTAGTTGCTAGGTTAATAGCCCGATCCGGGTATTTAGTGCGGGGTGGTGCCGGTTTGCTTGTTTGCAAAATTTTTGTTTCCGCGTTTCCGGCGTCCGATCGACGGCCGGGGCGCCGCCGCGGACTTACATTGGTATCAGAGCCATGCCATTAACCATGCCTAGCTTGCTCTAGTATGTTTAGAACTCGATCGAACAAAAATCCCCAAAAACCATATTTTCCAATGCATCGTGTTTCTGTCGAAATTTTTTCAGCTCCAAAAATTTTTCAGGTTGTTTCAGAATACTGTGCATGAAAATCTAAGAAATCTGTGAAAATTTGGTCGCGAGATCTCTCCAAACAGCCGCGGAACCGCCGCCAAACCCATGGTTGGGCCGCGGTTCCGCCGCGCGTTTTACTATTCATCGCACCAAATTTTAGCAGTAGGCTTTTGGGTTGGAAATAGGGGTTTTGGGATATTCTTTTTGGGCCCATATTTTCTGTATGTGCTACAATACTGCTTGGGGCCCATTTGATAAAATTTGTTCGATCGGATATTTTAAACATGCTAGTTCACAGTATTTACATTATATCTGCGACCGTGAATGTCATTCGATCGGTAAATCGTGTCTAACTGCTATAGCCCTTTTAGACGGATTTGCGAACGTGACATTCAGGTTGATGTTCTGTGTTGTGCTGCGTTGTTGCGGATTGGTCGTAGGGGATAGCCTGGATGCAATGGTAGTACAGTTTTGATTTATATGTACATTTGATATTGCGGGATGAGCGTCCGACATGTGGACTGCCATCACTTCCTGTTTGTATTATTATTTTGGGGCACGACTAGGTTGCGGTCGATGTACCCGTTGTATCTATGTTTTACTTTCTGTACTAGGAGTACCCCGCGGAGGGGTGCACGGATAGCCGGGTTCTAATGGGCAAGAAGCCCGCATCTCATGGCGTTGAGACAGAGGGGGCTTTACTCTAGAATTGGCGGGCTATTCGCCGCACCCGTAGGGGGTATAGGTTGACCCAGGAGGGGTACCCAAGTTACCGGATTCCGTGAAGTGCTGGGTGGTCCATTCACGTTGCTGAAGGGGGCTGCCTCGCTTCGGGTTTTGGCGGGTAACTTGCCGCGCCCGTAGAGTCTAGGATTTTCGTTGCACAGGCTATCCACTCGACCAGGGGAACGTCGGGTTTCAGTAGCGGCTCTGTGAAACCCGGGGATCCCAGATATCTGCATTATTCTGTGATGATGTACATTTCTGTGATGTTGCATTTTATCACGCCTTGAGCGAAAATTATATATTATATATATATTAGTAGTTGTTGTATATGTTTTGCATCCGCGCTAGTCTAGTCCCCGCTCTGTCGTTAGTTAAGTAACCTAACGGGTGATGACGGGACCCAGTGGCGAATGCGGATGGCATATACGTACATCATTATTTTCGTTCTTTTGTGGTGTGATCAATTGATGGGACCGCATTGATTCGGATCAATGCAAGATAAACAAACCTATTCTGGTGTTGTTGGAACACTTTTTCAAAAAGATGTTATTGCAAGGGCGTTCTCTTTTGTTTTGCACAGTGGTATTCGGTTATGAATATCCAGCTCCTCAGTTGACGAGGCAAGGGCCGAGATCCCTTTACCGGGAGTGACCCCTTGGACAGAAGTTTGCATCAGGGCAATAACTTCACTATAGCCGATTGCTTTTGCTTTGCATCATGGTATTCAGTTGGAATATCCTGCACCTCATTCTACGGGGAAAGAGCCGAGATCCCTTCACCGGGAGTGACTTCTTTAGCAAAGGTTTTCGTCACTATATTTTTATAAAGCTATCAATTCCTTCAACGATATCAAGTTCATTACGTTAAAGGTTTTCGCCAGAAACCATTCGTAGCCCTCTGTCGTTTCATATGGATAGTCAATAGTATTCAAGCTGTGTATGTTGGCCAAAGTCAAGGCACAGTGTTTGGTAGCTATTGGGTATTCATATGCAGCATACATAGATGCGTTGGTTTGGGACAGTCGTACTGCCATTTTGGCCAAAGTCAAGGGTAGGTACGGGTGGGTTCATATTAACTAGGAGAATGACGGGTAGAACTTGACATGTGACTTATGATATGTTGGCCAAAGTCAAGGTCATAAGAGCATGGGGCAGAAATCCACATCGGGAGTTTCAAAAGAACTGAAACTTGCCAGGTATGTGCATACCTTCTGGAGAGTGATAACGTGAGCGGATTCCGTCACGTTATCATGCGATGATAGTTGGATCCCGATTCCCACTGATGAGTTGGTTTACTCCTCGGGTGATCCCGGGTAATTCTTCTTTCAGGTTTGGGGAAGAATTTGACGTTACAGTGGGAGGTTTCCAGATTAGATAAAGTGATAACCATTCTGATCTAGGTTAGAGTGCACGCTGAGTGTTTCTTTTCTCTCTCTCTTTGGCAGCGACCATTGACCCGACCCTAGACTATGACTCAGGGACCAAGTTGACCGAACCTTCTTAACACTGTCTTTTGGATTGTCAGAGTTGCAAACCTCATTGCCACTCCTACTTTTACCCTTTTCTCCCGGACACCTCGTATTACTACGAACGTCCACTTCCATTGAACAAAACCATCGTATGGTTATATACGAACTCGAAGGAATTCGAGGATGGTTTCCGGTTCTGGAGAAAACGAATAGGATTATTCAGTTGTCTTTTCCTTTTACCTTCTCTCAGGTTGCGAGTACTCCTTGGCTTAGGAGATAGTACACCTATTACGCAAATTGGATAGTATTCTTCTAAACCTTAGGCTGGTGCCGAACGGTGGGGAATGAAGAAAACCAATTAGCCAAAACGGTGTACAGAAGGTATTAAGTAAAGACAAAGAAAGGGATTAGTAAGAGGGCAAAGTAAATTGCGACTGCTATTCACGACCAAACCAAGTATTTCTTCGCCAATCCTAAATCACCTTTGTATTTCTTCAGGACACTCCGTATCACTACGAATATCCCAGTTTATTGGATAATCCATCATATGGTTATATACGAACTCGAAAGGAACTTGTTCCAGTTCGGGGATGGATCATGGTTCAGGAGAAATAGGAATAAAGTTCATTCGGTTGTCTTTTGTCTTCACCTTCTCTCGCATTACGAGTGCTCCTAGGATTAGGACAGTACACACTTTGTGCTTATTGGATAGTCTTCTTCCAAACCATAGGCTGGTGCCAAACGGTAGGGAAGGAAGAAAACCATTTGGCCTAAAGGGGTGTGCAGAAGTTAATGACTAAAGACATATAAAGGGATTTTGGAGAGATGGCAAAGAGTTATACGGTTACAGTTGTATATCTGGATAATGGAAGAGGCATTACTAGGAATACCAGGATACCCTATCGAAACATTTCAATATTTCAATTTCACTGTGTATTGTTAACAGAAAACTGATTTCCCAATTAGACACTTACTCCAGGGTATGTATTTACCAGGTATGATTCTCACATCTGTATGGTTTTACAGATGATGAGTGGGAGTAAGTTATTGGGAATTAGGTGACCATCCTCATTATATCGGGATTCGTTGTAATTGGTGATATTTGAGGAAGTCACCTGGGTTGTTTGCCGGTCGGCAAATATTTGGTTTTGAATATCCGTTGTTATGCACCAATTTCAAATTGATATATCTGTATGTCTATTTTCATAGAGTGAGATATACCTTTTGAAATTATGTCCATGACATTTACCTATATCAGTGGATGGTTAGGTAAGGAGCATTGAACATCGGTGTAATTTTTCTTAACCATAAGTACAGTTTTCAACCTACGACACACAGTGAATGAGTTGTTAGACTCAGCGGACTTATACAGAGTATTGTATGTTGTCTAGTGTCCATTAGGACAGAGGAGTTGGTCCTCATACTATATTCTGTTTACTTTTAACTTCTCTAGTTCTTAGACATGTGTTTCGTAGAAACACAGGGTCTAAGTTTTGAGGAGTTATATGTATAAGAATAAAGTAGAGAACCAGGTATTGCAAGTATCGGGAATCTTCAAGGTGATCGAAGATGTAGATACTTGTGTATGGTATTCAGTTGTTTGTAATGATTAAGAGAACTTGCTTCTCTTTCAGGTTACTCATAATTGGAAGCATTCCTAAGTTGAGTAACGCTGATCGGCCTCCTTCCATTTAGTTGACTTGTACTGGAGACAGCTGAATGATTTGATTCTGGTTCAATTAAATCAGTGCCTCTGTTTCTATATTAGATATAGAACAGTTCATATCTTGACATTGTTAAGGTACGGGGAGTTGTCCGGCTTATGCTTAAAACCAGACTCTGGATAACTCAAGGCACGTTTCTGTAATGACTGTTTGTTGGTCGACCCGGGCTATGACGAGGGTTGATATTCTTCCATCTGGAAGATCAATAGTGATATTGTTCTTGACTCGCCACGGTTTTAATTAAAAATGGATTTTTTTCTTCAGAAAATAGTAGTGGGAGTATGGTAGAACTGGAAGTGATTCCAGAACCGCAAACGATTACTGAAGATTTGATAAGAACTTAATGATTCAATCTGGTTTGACATTCCATTGGCCACTCCGCGGATAAAGTGGGTAACCTCAGGCACCCGAGAGGTACTTCGTTATGCTCAAGGACGGTAGCAGGGAGGTTCTTGTTTTCCCAGACTTGCCATTGCTGTTGTTCCAGACTGTGAGACCCGGCAGGAGGATGAGTATAGTGTCGTTCTGAACTAGCTTTAGAAACGTACATCTATATGACTCTGCTAGAGGGTTGTCGTAGTCATTGGGAGCAGCGGAAGCATCGGTGGACATCAGGCTTATGTCTATTTATAGACTAAAGCAGATATAGCAGAGATAGATCATCTATTTCTGATGTGACAGTCATAGGTTTGACTTCATCAGAATAGGGGATGGATCTGTTAAGAAGGTAGTAGGGTGTGATGTCCTGGTACTTGATGACATACACAGAGTAGGAAGTAATATTCCTATACTACGATCGGTTATACTTTGGTTGTCACACAGTAGTTTCTCCACAGAGGAATTGGATCTCATACCGTACATTCTGCTTACTAGATCTATGGTTTTAGATCTAGATTTGGGTTGTTTCCCAATTTGGGTACTTTGACAACATTGTAAGAGTATTTAGAATGGATGACTCCTGGCACGGTAGTATACCTGCAGGTGATGGAGTCACCCTCTCTAAAGGTGTCTTACAGACTAAAGGGGAGAGGGATGTGCATGATTGACAGATCACTTGCTTAGGCAATTGAGTCAATCATGAGATGTCAAGTACCACACCAGATGTTGTTCTTGCAATAGGTGCAATAGGTTGATATTGATCCAATCCTGGAGAAACAATTGGAAGCAGTTTTAGAACATAAGTTGATGTTCTAGGGGAATGATAACGGCAGTCTCCTTCGGGAGACAGTTATCATTCCAGGCTTCCAAGGTGACCTGGATGGCAGAGTGGCTGTTAGAGTTATAGTTTTCCCTTTGACCAGGGGTAGTATATTGGACAGGTGGTCCAGGTGGATACTGGGGGAAGGCATGGCGCAGGATACTGATTAAGTTCAGTTGGCGATACAGTCTAAGAAGTTTGGATTTGGAGTTCATTTATGAGCTAGGTCCCATCAGATATCCAGACATATTCTAAGACAGGTATTGCTCATTTCGGGAGATGGTTTTCTCCGCAAACTTGAGATAAAGAAAGACATAGAAAGAAACATCAGAGCGGATCCACTCACTGAGGCTATTCCTCGAAAGCAATAGTTTCGCAAATGAGCTTTGTGAAACCGACTAGTAGAGGAGTTGGGTGTTCGGTATCACACGGGCTGTGAGTATGCGACATCGCAATAATTAGCCTTGAGTGCAAGTGGAAGATTGTTGGAGATAGTGCCCTCAAAGTCAATTATTGGATCACAGGCACGTGATTGCAATGATTGAGGGGAGGACCTGTCCCAGTAGGACAGTCTTACTCGAGATGATAGTATGCTATCTGGTTTATCTTTATCATCGTATACTGCTTTAGGTGACTTTGCGAGTCGCTATTACACGTTGATAGAGCCCCTAGGATTCTTTCTTGACTACCAGCAGTATGAGGGCGATCATATACGTGAGAGCTGGAGTCTATAAGCACATCTTTAAAAGGTCCCTAGTCGTTGGAGTTTCAAAACAGGGCATCGATACTCCAGAGTAGACTAGTGTATATAGTCGAGACCCCGACGAGGGGCGGTGGCCGGTCTCACAAGCCACTGGTGTCAGTTGGTTCACCTAAGATGTATACTGGTGCTCATTGGGTTATGTGTACACCGGACAGGACTCGCCGGGAACCTGCTAGTTGGGATTATACCAAACGTCAGATAGCAGTTCCCTGGTGACATGTGTACAGGTTATTTCATCGACATGAGATCGTCATTTGTCACGTGTGAGTTCCCACTGTGCTTTGATTACTATCCTACCACGGCTCAAAGGAGTCGTGCAAACAGGTTTTAGTTGGGTACAGTCCCGAGCCACATGGAGGCAGTGAGCGGATCTGCAGAGGTTTGTCTCTCCCGGTATTGGGGGTGAGGTCGCGCTGTGTCGAGGAGATCCAGAACATGAAAAGTCCTTGGCCAAGGTAGGAGATTTGCTGGTAGGTATTCCAGTAGTATCTCAGGGTGTTCTGGGCTACACTCTGACACGACTTGTACCGCTTTTTGGGGTCTGACTTTTACCAACCCCCTAGGCCCTCCATGCGATGCTCATAGACGAACGGACCGGACTGTACGGATATTGTCACTGACAGGCTCAGTAGGGTGTCAGGATGAGTTCGCTCATCGACGTCCCTTTTGGTCAGTAGCTGGTGGCCCGTCACGTATGGCTTATACCTCTGACGTGCTAGTGGTTAAATCCACAGCCATAGTATTGAAGAGTCTTTAGAGTCCACCACACACAGTTACTTAGGTTTCGGGCGAAACGCTGTAGAGGCCGTATGGAGATATGGCAGGGTTCGATCAGATACGTGCGGTATTGCACGGATCGTGATCGGACGATTTTTACTAGCCGGCTTTGGCTTAAGCCGGATCCTAGTATTAGATAGTGTAGATATTGTCTGTTTGCATTTGTGTTCAGTGGGAACACAAATGCGGGCATGTATATGCAGTAGCGGGGTTTTCCTATAATTTATTACGGGATCAGTTTTCTGATGTTGCCAGTTTGCATTCTGTTCCGGCCGGTTTTTCTTTGTTCCTTCGCGGCCGGACTTTTCTGATGGAGGGACTAATTTGCAATTATGAAAATTAGTATTTGTGGCGGGGGTCCTATGTAATTGTGTATCTTCATGATGAGATTCCTTTTGAATCAACCTTTCGCATTAAATGGGAAAGGATTTGATTAGAGTGTGATTTGAGATGGTTATCATTTGCTTTATGATGTGGTCACCCCCCTTTGGTCTCCTACACTCACCTTCCTTTCTTATTCATTCCTCCACCATTTTTCCATCATTCCATGAGAAAAGGGGCCGGCCAATTTTTGAGAGGGAGAGTGAGTTTCATTTTGGGGTGATGGATTATTCTTCATCTCATTTTTCCTTGCTAGAAAATTGAAAGCACCAATTTTCTTTAACTTCTTCCTCCATCCTCCATGGCGACTAAACCCCAAAGAGACATAGACTACTACACTTGCCTACAGCAAATCTTGGATGCGTTGGCTAGCCAACTTCGCGCCCGAGTTGCCTCGGTCCAGAGGTGGGAGCCCATATACGAACCCGGCTACGTGGTGCCATTCCGACGAGGACGTGATGAACGAAGATTCCGCGGGAGATCGGAGTGGAGACGAAGACCGAAGGACACGGATCGCTTGGTATAGCTTCTCTACTCTTTTCTAGTTTGCTAGTTGCTAGATTAATGGCCCGATCTGGGTATTTAGTGCGCGGTGGTGCCGGTTTGCTGGTTTGCAAAATTTTTGTTTCCGCGTTTCCGGCGTCGGATCGACGGCCGGGCCGCCGCCGCGGACTTACAACGATCCCTTCACCGGGAGTGACCCCTTTACCAAAACTAGAAAAGCCTAAAAAACACTACATTTTAAAATTATTTGATTCTACAACGATATCAAGTTCATTACGCAATATGTTTTCTGAAAAACCTGTCGTAGCCCTCCGTCATTTCAGATAAGTCCTACTTAGTATTCGTGCTACGTTTGTTGACCTCCGTCAAGGCGTAGTGTGCGGTAGCAAACTAGTATTTATCTGTTTATACATATGATGCAGATTGGGTTAGGGTAGTCGTACGGCCTTGTTGACCTCCGACAAGGGTCGTGCGGGTGGGTTTGATTCAATCAAGAAATGACGGGTTGAACATGACTAGTAGCCTATGGTTTTTTGACCTCCGTCAAGGTCATAGGGTGCTAGGGGCAAAATTATCGGGAATTTCAAGTGTTGAAATTTGCAATGAGATTGCATACTTTCTATCTGATAGTTGGATCCCGATACCCGCTGCGAGTAAGAGTTACTCCTGGAAGAGTTTTACACATTACAATTAGCCAATCTAGTAGGTGTCTAGAATGGTGTCAACGGGGTTACGTCTCTGGAAAAACGAGGTTTACTGTAATTTGGTCCGTGCGAAAGCACGGGGATCCTCCCTCAAAGTACCGACTGGCCTGGCTGAAAGATTGGCGAACCTGTAGCGTGTAATTAATCCCGGCTAGTTTTTCCTTTTATGGTTTGAAGGAAGATTTGATAAAAATAGTGGGAGCCATCCTGATTAGATAAAATAATAACCAATCTGATCTTGCAAGAGCGCACGCAGAGTGTTTTCTTCTCTCTCTCTCTCCAGGTAGCGACCATATCACGCCTTAATCAAGATAATAATACGGATATATTGACCGAACCCGCTTGTTATACTGAGCTGGGGAACGTTGGTCCCGCTCCAACTTATAATTGTTATAAGACCGAGCAGGTAATGTTGGAGATAGTGCCCTCATAGTCAATTATTGGATCGCAGGTACGTGATTGCAATGATTGCGGAGGACCTATACCGGTAGGACAGTCTCACTCGAGATGATAGTATGCTATCTGGTTTGCCTTTATCAGTCGTGTACATGTTCAGGTGACTGATTACATGTTACACTTTGATAGAGCCCTTAGGATCTTGCTTTACTACCAACAGTATGATGGAGATCATATACGTGAGAGTTGGGTAGTTTATATGCATATCCTTAATTGTGGTCCCTAGTCGTGGGAGTTTCGAGACAGGGCATCGATACTCCGGAGTAGACTAGTGTATACAGTTGAGACCCCGACGAGGGGCGGTGGCCGGTCTCACAAGCCACTGGTGTCAATTAGATCACCTAAGATGTATACAGGTGCTCATTGGGTTATGAGTACACCGGACAGGACTCGCCGGGAATCTGCTAGTTAGTACTATATCTATCGTCGGATAGCAGTTCCCTGGTGACATGTGTACAGGTTAGTTCAACGACCTGAGGTCGTCATTTATCTCGTGTGAGTTCCCACTGTGCTTTGATTTCTACCCTACCACGGCTCAAAGGAGTCGTGCAAACAGGTAGTTTTTGGGTACAGTCCCGAGCCATATGGAGGCACGTGAGCGGATCGGCAGGGGATTCGTCTCTCCCGGTATTGGGGGCGAGATCGTGTTGTGTCTAGGAGAGCCATTACACAAAGCCCACGGCCGTGGCAGGAGATTTACTGGTAGGTACTCCAGTAGTATCTCAGGGTGTTATTGGGCTTCACTCCGACACGACTTATACTGCTATTGGGGGTCTGACGTTACTAGCCCCTAGGCAGATATGTGATACTCATAGACGAACGGACCGGACTGTATATACATTGTCACTGTTAGGCTCAGTAGGGTTTCTGGATGAGTTCGCTCATCATCCTCCCTTGAGGTCAGTCCATGGGCAGCCGTTACGCATAGCTAGTGCCGCTGACGGTTTGTGGTTAAACCCACTGCCAGGGTACTGACGAGTCATTAGAGTCCTCCACAGACAGTTTTCCAAGTTCGGGCGAAACGTTGTAGAGGCCGTATGGATTTATGGCAGGGTTCGGAAAATGCACGTGCGTTTACGCACGTGTTATTTTTCGGGCAGATGTTACTGGTCGGCTTTGGTTTAAGCCGAATCCGAGTATTATATTGAGTAGATATAATATCTTTGTCTCAGTTGCATTTGTATTCGGTCGTAATACAAATGCGGGTATATTTATACAGTTACGGGGTTATCCTGAAAGTCGTTTCAGGATCACTTTTGGAAGTTGCCAGTTTCCAGTTTTCTATCAGCCGTCTTTTAACATTCGGTTAAAGGCGGATTTATCTTTTCTTGGATGAGGGTGAGTCATGCTTCTAGAAGGTTCTAGAAGTTTCTAGAAAGTGGTGACAAGGGTTATGACTCATGCTTTGATTTCAATGATTCTTGTTTTCCTTAAGATATTTGTTCTTGATATTTTGTCATGATAAGCTTCATGTTATGGTCACCACTTGCTCCTACCATCACCTCCCTCTTTGCTATATAGTGGCCGGCCATTCTTTGAGTGGAGAGTTAGAAAGAATTTCATTCTTGAGAGAAAAGACTATGGTTTTGGGTGTATGGAAATTTCATATCTTGTTTCATTCCATCACCCGATAAAAATGGCAACTTCATTAACCGATCGTCCACGGACTTGGACGAAGTGAGACAAAGTAATCTATTCATTCTCTACATCATTCTTGGTCGTCTCTTTTAGCAAACTTGACGACCGAGTTCCCTCGAGTCAGAGGCGGGAGCCCGTTTGAAGAATCGTCGACGTGGTGCCACCTCGACGAGGAGATCGGAGATCGACGAGATCGGAGCAGCCGCAACGGAGCGTGGGATGATGGTTAAAGAACGAAGGACTCGGATCGTTCGGTATAACCTTTCTACACTCTTTACAGTTTGTTAGTTTAGCAATAATGGCAGATCGGGGTGAAAGTATAGGATAGCGCCAGTTAAAAAGTTTTTGTTCCGCATTTGGCGTCTGTAGACGGCCGGGGCGCTACCGTAGACTTACAGTTGTATCAAAGCCTCACCATTTTGCTATACTAACTTGTGCTAACGCGTTTAAAAGATCGATCGAACGGATTTTTCGAAAATCACAATTTCTAGTATTAAAGTTTCTGTTAATTTTCAAACTGGTCCAAATGTCATTTTGACCATACCAGAAAATCATGCAGGGTTTTTGAGGAATACTGTAGAAATTCGAGGAAGTGATTCCACTGTTCCGCCGCGGATCCGCGGCCCAAGCTAGGGTTTTCCGCGGATCCGCCGCAGGAAAGTGAGATCACTCACTCAATTTTCTACAGTGGATCTATGTTGGAAATTGGGGTTTTTGGTATATATTTTTAGGCCCAGATTTTGTTACTGTGCAGCAGATTTGCGTGGGGCCCACTTCGGGAAATTTAGTCGATCGAAATTTAAACATGTTAGTTTACAGTGCTTACATTATATCTCCAACCGGTAATGTCATTTGATCGGTAAACCGCGTCTGATTGCTATAGTTCTTTTAGACGGGTTTGCGAACGTGACATTCGCGTTGATGTTCTGTGTTGTGCTGTGATGTTGCGGTTTTGTCGTGGTGGATAGCAGTGTGCAATGGTAGTACAGTTTGAGTTTATTTGTACATTTGATATTGCGGGGCTAGCGTCCAACTTGTGGATTGCCGTCACTGCCTGTTGTATAATATTCTTTTGGGGCACGACCAGGTTGCGGTCGATGTACCTATTGTATTATTTTTCATTACTGTACTAGGTTTTGCCCCGCGACGGAGTGCACGGATAGCCGGGTTCTGGAAGGGCAACGGGTCCGCATCTCATGGCTTTGAGAGGCAGAGGGGCCCCACTCTAGAATTGGCAGACTATTCGCCGCACTCGTAGGGGGTACAGGTTGACCCAAGGAGGGGTGCCCAAGATTACCGGATTCCGTGAAGTGCTGGGTGGTCCATTCACTTTGCTGTAGGGGGCTGCCTCGCTTCAGGTTTTGGCGGGTAGCTTGCAGCACCCGTAGGGGTCTAGGTTTCATTGCACAGGCTATCCACACGACAGGAGAACGTCGGTTTTCAGCAGCGGCTCTGTGAAACCCGAGGATCCCAAATTATCTGTATTGTTCTGTGATGCTTATTACTTTTCTGTAATGTTGCATATTATCACGACTGGAGCGATTATTGTATATTGGTTTATATACTATTAGATGTTGTATATGTTTTACACCCGCACTAGTCCAGTCCCCGCTCTGTCGTTAGTTAAGTAACCTAACGGGTGATGACGGGACCCAGTGACGAATGCGGATGGCATATACATACATTTTATTTTCGTTCTTTTCTGGTGTGATTATTGATGGGATTGCGTTGATTCTGATCAATGCAAAGTAAAAAAAACCTGTTTACAGTTGTTGGAACAAATTTAAAAAGTGTTATTGCAAAGACGTTTCCTTTTGTTATGCATAGCGGTATTCAGTGGAATATCCTGCACCTCATTCGACGGGGCAAGGGCCGATATCCCTTCACCGGGACTGACCCCTTGGGCAGAAGTTTGCATCAGGGTAATAACTTCACTATAGTCGATTACAAGTTGCTTTGCATAGCGGTATTCAGTGGAATATCCTGCACCTCATTCCATGAGGAAAGAGCCGAGATCCCTTTACCGGGAGTGACCTCTTTAGCAAAAGGTTTTCGCCACTATATTTTAAAAAGCTATCAGGTTCCTTCAGCGATATCAAGTTCGTTACGTTAAAGGTTTTTCGCCAAAAACCTGCCGTAGCCCTCCATCACTTCTTTTGGGTATTCAGTAGTATTCAAGCTATGCATTTTAGCCAAAGTTAAGGCATAGTGTTTGGTAGCTGCTGGGTATTCATTTGTTGCATAGATAGATGAGTTAGTTTGGGACAGTCGTTCTGCCGATTGGCCAAAGTCAGGGGCATGTGCGGATGGGTTCAAATTGACAAGATAGTGACGGGTAGAACTTGGCATGTGACTTATGACATTTTGACCAAAGCCAAGGTTATAAGAGCATGGGGCAAAAATCATATCAGGAGTTTCTAAAGAAACTGAAACTTTTCAAGTATGCGCATACCTTCTGAAGTATGAGTAACGTGGATGCATTCCATCACGTTATCATGCGATGAGAGTTGGATCCTGATTCCCACTAATGAGTTGGTTTACTCTTCGGGTGATCCCGATTGATTCTTCTTTCTGGTTTGGAGGAGAATTTGACAGGACAGTGGGAGGTTTCCGGATTAGATAAAGTGATAACCATTCTGATCTAGGTTAGAGTCCATGCAGAGTGTTTTTTCTCTCTCTCTCTTTGGCAGCGACCTTTGACCGACCCTAGACTATGACTCAGTGACCAGGTTGACCGAACCTTCTTAAAATACTGGATTTTGGATTGTCTATGTTGCATAAGTCGTTGCCACTCCTTATTCTACCCTTTGCATTTCTCAGAACACCCGTATTACTACGGACATCCACTTCCATTGGATAGATCCATCGTATGGTTATATACGAACTCGAAGGGACTTCTTCGAGGATGGATCCAGGTTCAGGAGAAAAAGAATTAGTTTATTCAGTTGTCTTTTATTATCACCTTCTCTCAGGTTGCGAGAGCTCCTTGGTTTAGGATAGTACACCTATTACGCTTATTGGATAGTCTTATTCCAAACCATAGGCAGGTGCCGAAAGGTAGGGAATGAAGAAAACCAATTAGCCTAAGTAGGATGTGCAGAAGGTAATATGTAAAGACAAAATAAAGGGATTAGAAAGAGGGCAAAGTAAATTGCGACTGATATCATTCACGACCAAAACCGCGTACTTCATCGCCACTCCTATTTCACCTTTAAAGGAATAAGGTATTATTCAGTTGTCTTTTATCATCACCTTCTCTCAAGATACGAGTACTCCTTGGTTTAGGAGGGTACACCTATTATGCTTACTGGATAGTCTTCTTACAAACCATAGGCTGGTGCCGAACGGTAGGGAAGAAGAAAACCATTTAGCCTAACGATGGTGTACAGAAGGTAACGACTAAAGACAAATAAAGGGATTTGGAGAGACGGCAATAAAATATACGGTTGAAGTCATGAATTGGATTATGGAAGAGGCATTACTATGAATACCATGATACCCCTACGAAACATTTTCATGTTTCAGTGCATTGTTAAAGAAAACATGTTTTCCCAATTAGACACTTACTCCAAGGGTATGTATTTACCAGGTTTCATTCTCATATCTGTATGGTTTTACAGATGATGAGTGGGAGTAAGTTATTGGGAATTAGGTGATCATCCTCATTATATCGGAATTCATTGTAATTGGTGATATTTGAGGAAATCGCCAGGGTACAGTTTTCAACCTACGACGCACAGGTTTTGAGTTGCTTAAACTCAGCGGACTTATACAGAGTATTGTATGTTGTCCAGTGTCCATCAGGACAAAGGGGTAGGTCCTCGTACTATGTTCTATTTACTTATAACTTCTCTAGTATTTAGACAAGTGTTTCCTAGAAATACAAGGTCTAAGTTTTGAGAAGTTGTGGGTATAAGAATAAAGTAGAGAACCAGGTATCACAAGTATCGGGATTCTTCAAAGAGATCGATGATGTAGATTCTTGTGATTGGTATTCAGATGATAGTGATGGTTTTGAGAAACGTGTTTCTCTTTCAGGTTACTCATAATTGGATGGATTCCTAAGTTGAGTAATGCTGATTAGCCTCTTTCCATTAAGTTGATATGCACTGGAGACAGCTGCATGATTTGAATCTGGTTCCAATTAAATAAGTGCCAAAGTTTCTGTATTGGATATAGAATAGTTCGTACCTTAAAAGATATTAAGGTACGGGGAGTTGTCCAGCTTATGCTGAAAACCAGATTCTGGATAACTCAGGGCACGTTTCTGTAATAGCTGTTTGTGGGTTGACCCTGGCTATGACGAGGGTTGATATTCTACCATTTGGAAGATCAATAGTGATATTGTTCTTGACTCGCCACAGTTTTAGTAAAATGGATTTTTTCAGAAAACAGTAGTGGGAGTATGGTAGAACTGGAAGTGATTCCAGAACCGCGAACGATTACGGAAAATTTAATAGGACCTATATATTCAATCAGGTTTGACATTCCAATAGCCACTCCGCAGATATGATGGGTAACCTCAGACACCCGAGAGGTACTCCGGTAGCCTCAAGGACGGTGACAGGGAGGATCTTGTTTACCCAGACTTGACACTACTGTTGTTCCAGGATATGAGATCCGGAAGGAGGGTTGTCGTCGTCAGTGGGAGCAGCGGAAGCATAGTGGGCAAGATGCTTATATCTATTTATAGACTTGAGCAGTTATAGCGGAGATAGATCGTCTATTTTTGATGAGACAGTCATGGTTTTGACTTCAATCAGAATAAGGGATGGATCTATTAAGAAGGTAGTAGGGTGTGATGTCATGGTATCTGGATGACATACACAAAGTAGGAAGTAAAATTCCTATACTACGATCGGTTGTACTGTGGTCGTCACACAGTTGTTTCTCCAGACAGGATATGGATATAATATTTGACATTCTGGTTTCTGGATCTATAGTTTTAGATCTAGATTTGGGTAGTTTCCCAATGTGGGTACTTTGACAGATATTCTAATGGTTTTTAGATTAGTTGACTCCTAGCATGGTGGTGTACCTGCAGGTGATGGAATCACTCTCTCTAAAGATGTCTTACAGACTAAAGGGGAGAGGGATGGGTATGATTGGCAGATCACTTGCTTAGGCAATTGAGTCAATCATGAGATGTCAAGTACCACACCAGATGTTGTTTTTGCACTAGATGCAATAAGTTTGTATTAATCCAACCCTGGAGAAACATAAGGAAGCGGTTTTAGAACATAAGTACATGTTCCACGGATTTGATGACGGCAGCCTCCTTCGGGAGACGATTATCATTCCAGGCTTCAAAGGTGACATGGATGACAGAGTGATTGTCAGAGTTATAGTTTTTCCCTCTGATGAAGAGGGACAGTATTATGGACAGGTGGTCCAAGAGGATACTGTGGGTGGCATGGTGCCGGATACTGATTAGGTTCAGTGATCGATACAGTCTAAGAAGTTTGGATTTGGAGTTCATTTATGAACTAGGTCCCATCAGATATCCAGTCATATTCTAAGACAGGTATTACTCAATTCGGGAGATGGCTTTCTCCGCGAACTTGAGATTTAGAGAGATATAGAAAGAAACATCTAGGCGGATCCACTCACTGAGGCTATTTCTCGAACACAATAGTTTTACAAACGGGCTTTGTGAAACTGATTAGTAGAGGAGTTGGATGTTCGGTTTCACACGGGCTGTGAGTAGTCGACATCGCAATAATTAGCCTTGAGTGCAAGTGGGAGATTGTTGGAGATAGTGCCCTCATAGTCAATTATTGGATCGCAGGTACGTGATTGCAATGATTGCGGATGACCTATACCGGTAGGACAGTCTCACTCGAGATGATAGTATGCTATCTGGTTTGCCTTTATCAGTCGTGTACATGTTCAGGTGACTGATTACATGTTACACTTCGATAGAGCCCTTAGGATCTTGCTTTACTACCAACAGTATGATGGCGATCATATACGTGAGAGTTGGGTAGTTTATATGCATATCCTTAATTGTGGTCCCTAGTCATGGGAGTTTCGAGACAGGGCATCGATACTCCGGAGTAGACTAGTGTATACAGTCGAGACCCCGACGAGGGGCGGTGGCTGGTCTCACAAGCCACTGGTGTCAGTTGGATCATCTAAGATGTATATAGGTGCTCATTAGGTTATGAGTACACCGGACAGGACTCGCCGGCAATCTGCTAGTTAGTACTATATCTATCGTCACATAGCAGTTCCCTGGTGACATGTGTACAGGTTAGTTCATCGGCCTGAGGTCGTCATTTGTCTCGTGTGAGTTCCCACTGTGCTTTAATTTCTACCCTACCACGGCTCAAAAGAGTCGTACAAACAGGTAGTTTTTGGGTACAGTCCCGAGCCATATGGAGGCACGTGAGCGGATCGGCAGGGGATTCGTCTCTCCCGGTATTGGGGGCGAGATCGTGTTGTGTCTAGGAGAGACATTACACAAAGCCCACGGCCGTGGCAGGAGATTTACTGGTAGGTACTCCAGTTGTATCTCACGGTGTTATCGGGCTCACTCCGACACGACTTATACTGCTATTGGGGGTCTGACGTTACTAGCCCCCTAGGCAGATATGCGATACACATAGACGAACGGACCGGACTGTATATACATTGTCACTGTTAGGCTCAGTAGGGTTTCTGGATGAGTTCGCTCATCAGCCTCCCTTGAGGTCAGTCCATGGGCAGCCATTACGTATAGCTAGTGCCGCTGACGGTTTGTGGTTAAACCCACTGCCTGGGTACTGACGAGTCATTATAGTCCCCCACAGACAGTTTCCCAAGTTCGGGCGAAACGTTGTAGAGGCCGTATGGTTTTATGGCAGGGTTCAGAAAATGCACGTGCGTTTGCGCACGTGTTATTTTTCGGGCAGATGATACTGGTCGGCTTTGGTTTAAGCCGGATCCGAGTATTATATTGAGTAGATATATTATCTTTGTCTCAGTTGCATTTGTATTCGGTCGTAATACAAATGCGGGTATATTTATACAGTTACGGGGTTATCCTGAAAGTCGTTTTAGGATCACTTTTGGAAGTTGCCAGTTTCCAGTTTTCTATTAGCCGTCTTTTAACATTCGGTTAAAGACGGATTTATCTTTTCTTGGATGAGGGTGAGTCATGCTTCTAGAAGGTTCTAGATGTTTGTAGAAAGTGGTGACAAGGATTATGACTCATGCTTTGATTTCAATGATTCTTGTTTTCCTTAAGATATTTGTTCTTGATATTTTGTCATGATAAGCTTCATATTATGGTCACCGTTTGCTCCTACCATCACCTCCCTCTTTGCTATATAGTGGCTGGCCATTCTTTGAGTGGAGAGAGAGAAAGAATTTCATTCTTGCGAGAAAAGACTATGGTTTTGGGTGTATGGAAATTTCATATCTTGTTTCATTCCATCACCCGATAAAAATGGAAACTTCATTAACCGATCGTCCACGGACTTGGACGAAGTGAGACAAAGTAATCTATTCATTCTCTACATCATTCTTGGTCGTCTCTTTTAGCAAACTTGACGACCGAGTTGCCTCGAGTCAGAGGCGGGAGCCCGTTTAAAGAATCGTCGACGTGGTGCCACCTCGACGAGGAGATCGGAGATCGACGAGATCGGAGCAGCCGCAACGGAGCGTGGGATGATGGTTAAAGAACGAAGGACTCGGATCGTTCGGTATAACCTTTCTACACTCTTTACAGTTTGTTAGTTTAGCAATAATGTCAGATCCGGGTGAAAGTATACGATAGCGTCAGTAAAAAAAGTTTTTGTTCCGCATTTGGCGTCTGTAGACGGCCGGGACGCTACCGTAGAGTTACAGGTAATAGGGGAATACCAGGATTCCCATGCCTCCCAAACGAAGAAAGTGCATGAGATGCATCTCCTTCGGGTGTGTTCATTACAAAGAACTGTTTCTCAGTATCCTCTGCATCCTGGGTATTTGATACCGGATCAGGATCCCAGATATGTAATTTGTTACATAGGGCTACAGATAGGTAGAGAACTGAGAACGGGTGATAAGTTTCATGAGGCAGAAAATGGGGCAAGTGTTGCAGCCAAGTCTGTTGTTCACTATCACCCTGTATTACAAATACATTGATTCTGAACGGATGTTATTAGATACCGAACCTGATATAAAAAATCATATCAGTCTCTTTATAAGTAAAGAAATGATAAAATTTTGTATTGTTGGATAATGTTTTGAACATTTCCTATTTCAAAAGTTGATCGGTTCAGGCACGTTATTTAAAAGCATTTATGTTCTAAATCAAACTACAGTTCTTAGTATACAGAACACACACAAGAGGAAAAGTTCAGAAATGAACGAATTCTTCTTGAAGTATTATAGACTAGGTCATATCAATGCGACCAGACTAGCTAAGTTGCACAAAGATGCATATTTAAATCTGTTTGAATTTACATCTTATGAAAACTTGCCGGTCTTGTCACAAAGATAAGATGACCACAGCTCTGTTTATTGGAAGCAGAGAAAGAGTTAGTGAACTTTTGGGATTGATACATGTTGATGTATGAAGGTCCCCTGTCTACACATGCCAAGAACGGTTCTTTCTACTTCATTACATTCTCTGATGATCTCTTTAGATTCAGACATATGTTCCTGTTGAAACACAAGTCTGAACCTTTTGAGATATTCATAGAATATAAGTTAGAAGTAAAGAACCAAAGCAAAGGTGTAAGTATTATGTCCTATGATAAGATCAGGGAGGAGAATACTTGTGCATGGAATTCTTGGATTACTCTAAAGGAGAATGAGATTCTCACTTAGCATTACTCCTCCGTATACACCATAGCTCGATGGTATATCGGGGCGGAGCAATCACACCCTATATGATATGGTGCGCTCTATGACGAGTACTACTGAGTTTCCTATTTCCTTTTGGCAGTTATGCACTTATGAAGTTGCATACCTATTGAATAGGGTTCCGATCAAATCAGTTGCCTACCACTTCATATGTGATATGGAAAGGGAAGAGCCTATATCTTAAGTTAGTTAAGATTGGGGTTTTCTGGCTTATGTCTAAGAGCAAAATCTGGACAAGCTCGAGGCAAGGACTGTTATGTAGAACTGGAAATGTTCCAGCTATACAAACTGCAGCTGATGATTTGGTAGAACCAAAGGATTCAATAGCAAACAACGAACCTCAGCCTCTCCGCCGATCTAGTAGGGTTCCTCACCCACCAGAGAGATACTTCGGTTTCTCTATGACAATGGGAGCGAGGATTGTATCACGGGATGATGACCTAACTAGTTTCGAGCTGGCTATTAGGAGTGTGACTCTATAAGAATGGCTGGATGCTTAGCGATCTGAGATGGAACCCTTATACACCAACAAAGTATGGACTTTGGTTGCATTATCTGAAGGGTTAAATCCCCATCAGGAGTAAGTATATCTTGAGAAGATTACTTGGTGTAGATGGAAAAGTTGAGACTTTCAAAGCTAGACTTGTTAAAGGTTTTCGTCATCGACCAGGCATGGATAATGATGAAACCTTTTTCCGGTGGCTATGCTTAAGTCCATCCAGATCCTACTTGCTACGGCTACATACCATAACTACGATATCTGGCGGTTGGGTGCCTTAACTGCTTTTCTAAATGATGATTTGGAAGAAAGCGTCTATAAGTACATAGCCAGAGGGCTTCGTAGACAGTGGGAGCAGCGGAAACATTTGCAAGATGTTTTATATGATAAAGCAGGCATCGCGGAGTTGGAACATCTGTTTTGATGTAGTAGTCAAAGAGTTTGAAATCATCAAAATGGTAGATGAACCTTGTATAAATGAAAAGGTGGTAGGGAGTATGGTGGTGATCCTCGTAGAGTACGTGGATGACATACTCTTGATAGGGAAGGAGTTTCCTATGCTACGCTCAGTCAATCTCCGCTTATCACAATGATTCTCCATATAGGATCAAAGTGATACCTCCTAAATCCTGAGTTTTCATCTATGAGATAGATGTAATTGGATATTAGGATACTCACTAGTTGTAGTGAGATGGTATCAATTGATCCTGGGGAGAATCACTGGAAAGGTTCCAGAGTGATAAGGACGACTGAATGTCAGTCACAGGCATTGTCTTTACCCTCAGTGACGGGAGGGTATGTTGGAAGAGTTCCAAGCTAGATACCGTGGCATACTAGACGATAAAGGCTGGATACATCGCTACTTAAGATGCAACAAAGAGGCAGTCTGGATGTATATTTGCTCATGAGATGAACTTAGTTCCTCCCATTGTGTGACAATGGAGTTATGGCTTATGCCAAGGAACGTCCGTCCCATCAGTGATCCAGACATATTCTAAGGCAGTATCACCTGATCATGGAGATGGATGATCTCCAAGGTGATCGAGGTTAGGAGAGTAGACTTAGAGGACAACACGGCGGATCAACTCACGAAAGGCCTTTTCCCAGAGAGAGACTTTTATGGGATGGTTGAGTATGAGATACTGCAACCACTGCTACAGATGACCCTAGTGCAAGTGGGAGATTGTTAGTTATATGTATGCCCTAGAGGCCATTACTGTACGTAGGATGTATATTGTAGTGGATGCTGGGACATATATAGGGAGGACTTTCTTGCTCGACATGATAGTATGCTATCTGGTTGCACTTTACCTTAACGTGTACACTGATTGTTTCTCAGTTACATGTTGGTAAAGCCCTTAGGATGTGTACTTGACTACCTGGACTATGATGCGGATCATACTAGTGGGGACATGGTAGTCCATAAGTACATCCTTCAAGGTCCCTAGTCGTGGGTGTATCGAGACGCGGCATCGATATACCAGAGTAAACTAGCGTATACCATCTCGACCCATACAGATGGGCGATGGATGATCCCATATCCATTGGTGTTAGACATCAGAG
Source organism: Agapanthus africanus (assembly GCA_030015575.1). NCBI lineage: Eukaryota > Viridiplantae > Streptophyta > Magnoliopsida > Asparagales > Amaryllidaceae > Agapanthus > Agapanthus africanus. Next base: position 178,426,857 of record JASDDO010000031.1, on the reverse strand, counting down.
ATGATATACGGGTGCTCAGTGAAGACTGGGTACACTGGACGGACTCGCCGAGAACTCCCAGATGGTATTATACCTTATGTCAGATGGCAGTTCTCTGGTGACACTGGTACAGGTTAGTCTGTAGACCCGAGATCGTCATAGAATCTTGTGTGATTCCCACTGTGCTTTGATTTACACCTTACCACGTCCAAGAGGGCATGCAAAACGGTGGTTTTTGGTACATTCCCGAATCACATGGAGGCAATGAGCGATAGGAGGGGATTCGTCTCTCCCGGTATAGGGAGTTGATGTTACGCTGTGTTCGATTGGCTATAACCGGAAATCCCTGGCCAAGATTGCTGAGATTTACTGGTAAGTGTTACCAGTAGTTTCTCTAACTGTTATAGACCTCATATGGACACGACTTATCGAGCTACTGGGGTCTGACGTTTACCACCCCTAGGCGAGATATGCGACATATCAGACGAACAGACCGGACTGTACGGTAAGTGTTACTAGTTGGATTCACAGGAGTGTGAGCGGGCTTGCTCGTCGATCTTCTGATCGCTCAATACCCGGGTCACCGTTACGTTTAGCAGACCGCTTGCGGCTTGTAGGTGCTTGATTTTATCATCATTTGCTGCCGGCGTATTGACGGGTCTTTAGAGTCCTACACAGAGGTTTCCTGGCTCAAGCGAAACGAAATAGGAGCGCATATGAGATATGTGCGGGACCAAGAATAATGCGCGTATGTGATACCATATTATATTCTCGCGATAAATGTATCGATTGGTTGTATGCGATATAACCTAGTTATCGAATCGAGGATTGATTCGATAAGTCTATACATTGGATATTAGTCGGTCATATACGATATGACCGGATCGTTAAATCAAGTGTTGATTTAATGATTTAATGTATAATTATATATTTGATATATTAATTTACATTAAATAGTATTGGTTCACTTAAGATTGATTATCTCACTTGATTGTGCACATTGTATATGTGATATATTTTTGTGCACAAGGTTGTATCATGTTTGATGATACATGCAAACTTGGGTTAGTATGTGATTTAAACCAAGGTTAGTTAATGGTTAGGGTTTCATTTGCTTTATTTACTTATTAATTTATTTATTTATTCATTTGAGAAAGAAATAAAATGGTGGTTATCTTTGGATTTTCTTTGAAGCTTCTTGAAGCTTTGAAAGACTTTGACCATTTTGTTTCTTTCCTTAACCCTAACCATTTACATAACCCTAGTTTATTCTCTACAAGTGTTTAGCTAACCCATGGTTGCAAGATGATAGATATCACTTCATTTTCTTCTTGAAAAATGATTATTTATTTTTCTTCTTCTTCATCTTCTTCTTCTTCTTCTTCTTCAAGTGAAGAAAAGAAAACCTTTTCTTGAAAATGCTATGTGATGTATCCAAGTGAGAAATCCAAATCCAAAGTGAACCCACTTCCTATTTCTTCATCCTCTACCACTTGCCATGTAGTATAGGGTGTTTTCTTCACAAGTTTCATGACTTGGTGAAGTTGGAGCTTGATCTTGAGTTGCCTCGACGTAGATCATCTTCGGCATCGAAGTCGACGACTTAGCCCGATCAGCTCTTCGACGAAACCATCGCTAGAGTCCGGGATCTGATGATCGCAGCGGAGGGACATCATCATGGAGCTAAGGAAGTGGAGGACCGGATCTACAATGGTTGTATTTCCTATCATTTATTAGTTAAGTTGTTAACTAGTTCTTGTTTCGCCTTTACCTCTAGTCAACGATCGCATTAGGGTTTCTCGGCACGTAGAATTTTTTAATTTGGCATGGTTGATGCCTTGTAGAACCTCCTTAGTGTGCCTAGGAACCCTACAGGGCGTAGCCCCGCTAACACCTTTCTAGACACCTACTAGGTTTATAGCATTGATCGTTAAGTGAGAGATTTCCCGAGGAGTAGCATATACTCACAGTAGGATCAGGATCCAAATATCATCGCGTGATAAAACTGAAGGAATCCTACCAGAATCATCACACTCCAAATGGAATGCAGCGCTAGCAAGTTTCAGTACTTATGAAACTCCCGATGTGGATTTTTGCCACATGCTCTTATGACCTTGACTTTGGCCAAAATATCATAAGTCACATGTTAAGTTCTACCCGTCATTCTCCTGGTTAATTTGGACCCACCCGTACCTATCCTTGACTTTGGACAAAATGGCAGCACGACTGTCCCAAACCAACGCATCTACCTATGCTGCAAATGAATACCCAATAGCTACCAATCACTATGCCTTGAATTTGGCCAACATACATAGCTTGAATACTTTTTGACCATTCATATGGAATGACGGAGGGCTACGGATGGTTTTGGCGAAACCGTGAACGTTGTGAACTTGATATAATCGATGGAATGAGATAGCTTTTAAAAGGAGTGGTTCAAGCTCCGCATTTAAAAGTTTAGTTTTGAAAAGAACCGAGTTTGTTTTCAAAGTGTTCCAATCGACTTTTACTTGGTTTATTTTCTTGTATTAATCTTAATGTGTCCCATCTTTTAATCCTACTATTGCAGAAAACAACCAAAATATGGTGTACGCTTATGCCATCCGCATTCGCTACGTGGTCCCGTCATCACCCGTTAGGTTACTTAACTAACGATAGAGCGGGGGCTGGACTAGCGCGGATGCAAAACATAAGCAACACCTAAATAGATATCATATATAGATATATAGCAATGATAGTCAATCCAGATCACAGATGAACACTTTGGATATACAAGAAATCCGCGATTCGTTCGAGCCTGCAACGAAAAGCGGATTACACGGTCGCGATGAATAGCCAATACCCCACCCAAGACCCCTACGGGTGCGGCAAACTACCCGCCAAGTACCCGAAACGAAGCAACCTCCCTCAACGACGTGAGTAGGCCACTCGACACTTCGAGATACCCGGTAGTTTATGCACCCCACCATGGGTCTATCCTAGGAGCAAAAACAGTAAAAAGAAATTATCCAATGACGGCTACAACCCCGACCCGGTTGTGCGGCCAAATAAATAATATTACGTCAATTTACTTATTACATGAATGAAAATAAAAAGAAACTCTCATCTCGCATCCACCCCGGCTATTCATCCGCGACAATCCACCGAGTTCATATACACAAACCAATAAGCATTACAGATCACAGATATGTACAACCCCCACTAATCGACGTATAGCGATTAACAGACGTTCAATACATATAAACATCACAGATATAATCCAATAGTCAAAGTATTGGGAAGTTCGATCAAAAATACGGATTTACAGCCACCCCAAATACAAATTTCTATTCTGGAAAATCTGGGCAGAAATAAAATATCTTAAAAATCGCAAAACCATAAAATAAGAACACTGCAAGAGAACCGAGCCGCGGCCGAGTCAACTCGACCGCGGATCCACGGCAGAAGCTTGCTTCTGCCGCGGAACCGCGGTGAGTTGGTCGGTTCGCTGGTTCGTTTTTCTTGGGTGTACTGTAAAAACCCTGAGCCGATTTTTAAGGTGTGATTTATTATTTTTAAAGAAGATTTAAAAATCGGCAGAAACTAGGGTTTTTTGAAAAAAGTTTTGTGATTTTTTACCTATCGAACTTCTATACACTTTACTAACTAGCTAGTTTATGTTTAGTTAGGCTCTGATACCACTGTAAGTCCACGTTGCCCACCCCGGTGCTTGCGGGGAGGCGGAAACGGTATAAAAATCGAATTTTTATCGAACTAGGCAACATGGACTATCAAAAGGAGGATCTTTACTAAACAAAAACTAACTACAAAGCTAACTAGTTTTAGCTACATGGAAGAGATGTTATACCTAGGGCTTTATGTCCTTCTCTCCTTGCTCCTTGGAGTGAACGGAAGTTATCTCCTTGTCGTCTTCTCTAGTCGAAGAAGGATCCACCCTAGAGCCTCAACCTTTGGCTTCAACTTCAAGATAGCAGTAACTAAGATACAAGGAGTGCTAATCCTAGAACCATAGAAGAGAGAGTAGAGATTGATTTAGAGTGATTTATCTCAAGCTCAAGTGTTTCTCAACTCATGAGAGGGGAGAGCTAGAAAGAGAGGAGGAGGAGAGAGAATCTATATGATAGAATGAGAAGAAATATGAACCATTCTCACATATATGTGTGAATTATGAAATTAGATAATTAGCTAGATAATTGTCATGGTTAATCAAGACTTGACCATTATCATTTCAAATTAAATGCAAATTGCAAGGATCAAAGAGCATCTTTCATATGGAATGATGATAGTCAACATGTCAACCTAGGTGAACAAATCAAGTATGGTCAAAAGGTCAACAACCCTAACCATGCACAATTATATTCAGCTAATATCAATTATTCATAATACACACATAAGCGTTAGGGTTAAGAAAATGACAATGGTCATCAACCCTAATCAAAGTCCTCTCCCTCTGTCTCAGTCAACTGTGCATACACACCCATATCCGTGATCCGAGGAACAGGAATACAATGAGATAAAACCAATCCCAAATCATATACTAGGATCCGGCTTAAACCAAATCCTGCTAGTTTAAGTTGTCCGGACAGCAAACGTGCACAAGTGCGCGGATGTGAACGAACCCTGTCGCAAAACCATGCGACCTCTACTCATTTTGCCTAAAAGTGAATAACTCTCTGTGTGGGACTCTAAAGACTCGACACTACGCTGGCAGTGGGTTTAACCATAGATCGCAAGTGGCACTAGCTGTATGTAACGGTCCCCAGGTAGATGCCGATAAGAAGACTGACGAGGTGAACCCATCTGAACTCCTACTGAGCCTAAATATGACAGTCTCCGTACAGTCCGTTCTGTTCGTCTGATACATCATATGGCGGGCCTGGGGGGCGGTAAATGTCAGTCCCCTAATAGCGGTACAAGTCATGTCGGAGTGTTGCCTAGAACACCCTGAGATAACACTGGAAACCTACCAGTATATCTCGCTTGCCCTGGCCAGGGACTACTTGTGTAATGGCTCTCCTGGACACAGCGCGATGTCAACCCCCAATACCGGGAGAGACGAATCCTGTATAACCGTCACTGCCTCCAAGTGCTTCGGGACTGCACCCAACTACTACCTGTTTGCACGACTCCTTTGAGTCGTGGTAGGGTAGTAATCAAAGTACAGTGGGAACACACTCGAGGCGAAGTGACAGTGTCAAGTCAGCGGACTAAGCTGCACTCATGTCACCTTGGAATTGATAACTGACGATAGGTATAATACCAACCAACAGTTCCCGACGAGTCCTGTCCTGTGTACTCGTAACCTAACGAACACCCGCATACTATCTCAAGTACGACGTACTGACGGCTATGGGACAGACCGTCTCACATGCTGGGATGAGAAGCGCATACGCTAGTCTACTCCGGAGTATCGATGCCCTATCTCGATAATCCTACGACTAGGGACCTGTATAAGGATGTGCTTGTTAGTTGTATGTATGCCCTAGTGGCCAGTATTGTACTCATGATGTATATTATATTGGATGCTTGGACATATATAGAGATGACTTTCTTGCTCGATATGATAGTATGCTATATGGTTACTCTTTATCTTAACATGTACACAAGTCTCTTTAAGCTGTCTTATGGTTACATGTTGGTAAAGCCCTTAGGATGTGTACTTGACTACCTGGACTATGATGCAGATCATACTACTGGGGACATGGTAGTCCATAAATACATCCTTCAAGGTCCCTAGTCATGGGTGTATCGAGACGGGGAATCGATATACTAGAGTAGACTAGCGTATACGCTTCTCGACCCATGAGATGAGCGATGGATGATCCCATATCCATTGGTGTTTGACATCAGAGATGGTATACGGGTGCTCAGTGGAGACTGGGTACACTGGACGAACTCGCCGAGAACTCCCAGATGGTATTATACCTCACGTCAGATGGCAGTTCTCAGGTGACACGTGTGCAGGTTAGTCTGTAGACCCGAGATCGTCATAGAGTCTTGTGTGATTCCCACTGTGCTTTGATCTCCACCTTACCACGTCCATGAGGGCGTGCAAAACGGTGGTCTTTGGGTACAGTCCCGAGTCACATGGAGGCAATGAGCGATAGGAGGGGTTTCGTCTCTCCCGGTATTGGGGGTTGATGTTGCGCTGTGCTCGATTGGCCGTAACAGGGAAGTCCCTGGCCAGGGCTGATCAGAGATTTGCTGGTAAGTGTTACCAGTAGTTTCTCGACCCGTTATGAGCCTCACATCGGCACGACTTATCGGTTATTGGGGTCTGACGTTTACCACCCCTAGACTTGATATGCGACGTATCAGACGAACAGACCGGACTGTACGGTAAGTGTTACTGGTTGGATTCACAGGAGTGTGAGCGGGCTAGCTCGTCGATCTTCTGATCGCTCAATACCCGGATGGTCGTTACGTTTAGCAGACCGCTTGCTGTAACACCTTAGGATAAGGGTTAGTGAATAATTATAATTAAATAATGATTTTTAATTAAAAGTTTACCAAATTGTGTTTTAAATATTTTTCCTAATTTAATAAATATTTTTCCAAAATTTTCCTAGGCTTGCACACATATGTGCATGTAAACTAGGGTTTTTAAATCAAGTAAATACAACAATTATTAACCATGGTGGGTTAATTGTAGGATTAATTCTCTTGGGGTTTAAGCAAGTTTAATTAATTAGTTAAATTAAAAGATTACTTTAATTCAAATGGTAAGGGTGTTGACTTGTGAGAAGGAGAGAGAGAGAGGGCATCATGGCTCAAGCCATGCTTGCCATTAATGAGGTGAGAGAGAGAGAGAGGGGTGACTTTTGTGGGAATGATTGTAGTGGCTCTCATTTCTTTTTGTGTTTTTCTCTCACACTCTCACAACACACCAACACACTCACACACACACACTTACCTCTTGAAGCAACTGAAGCAGCAGCAGAAGCAACTGAAGCAGCAGCAGCAAGCACTCAGCAGCAGCAGCAAGCACTCAGCAGCAACAGCAGCGAGCATTGGCAGCAGCAGCAGCAGCAGTGAGCAGTAGCAGCTCCAGCTCCTAGTGCAGCCTCTTCCCTCCACTTCTTCTTCTTCCTCCAGCTTCCTAGTGTTAAGTATGAGGTATAATCCCTATCTTGCTTCACTAGTTTGCCTAGTTAGTGTAGTTTTGCATCGGTTATTGGATATTGGTGCGTTTTAGTGCAATATGGGGTGTTTAGTGTGAACTTTGTGCTAATGAGGTGTAGATTAGTTCCAGTAGGATGATTGTGGTCTGTTGAGGCCATTGTAACTTAGTCGAACCCCGATTACACTAAAATACCACCAGTTTCATGTTTGATGCAAATGTCGTATTTGGGCAAAATGTGAGTTTTCTGGAACTGCTATCAACTCGGTGAGTGCAGATTGATTTTGGGAAGACTGTAGTGTAGTGGAGTAGAGATGATGCACCAGGTGAAACCCGACCCCCATACAGCTACAGTAGGCCGCCAATTTCCTCATTCTGGCAGCCAATTGCGGCCAGATGGGTAGGGTTTGGGTTGGGGTTTGGTCCAGTGGGTGTCTGCTACTGTGGGTAGTGTTTTGGTATGTATATATTTTTAAGATCAATTCTGTAGGAAAATCTGGGACCAAATACCTATTTTGCCGTTTTTCTAAACCTTCGCGACACGCGCGATACGTGAGTAGGTTTGGGTTCTGCGTATCGCGGCGCGTCGGGGTGGTTTTGTGGCGCGTGAGTACACGTTTTAGCGTATCGCGCACACGCGCGATTGGTTTGCGACACAGGTTTCTCGTTGGATTATAATGTCGTGTTTTGTGACTTAAGCTTATGTGTGATATGTGTATGTGATTCTAGGTTCGCAGGCCAGTGAGACGGACGCTGCGAAGAAGGGCAAGCAAGTGGTTGGATACACTTAGCGCGAGACACGGTGAGTAGATTTCACATCTACGGGGATATCGCCCGCATGGCGTTATGCGTCAGGGCTGATAGGACTTATTTACTATATGTTGCCTGCACCCATAGACTATCATCGCATATTGCATTCTCTGCTGTGTTGATATATATATTGCTTAGAACTGATAGAACACCGCACTATTACTAACGGTTTATGTTGCACGGGCACTATTACATGCTACACACACACCGTTAGTAACTGCCATGCCACACTCACTATAGAGCTGCCATGATTATATTGCTATAGTTCGCCTCATATGTGATTTGATATGACCTTCATGTATATTGGGAGCCGCATGACATCTTTTAAAACCGGAAATGGAACTACTTTAAAAAAACGGTCTTCCCCTTATACCCATACCATGGATTGATGTATATTGTACCTCGCATTGGATTTTACTATTGGTATTGGATTTTCATGTGATTTCTGTTTTGAGGACCGTGGAATTATTTAAGGAAAGATATGCTATTTTGAAAAACCCGGTACCTCGTGATATGATATTTTGGTGTGTCCACCACGCGTTTTCTCGGTGCTGAGACGTGTGCTTGAAACCCGATTCGAGGAGTGGATGTTCCGTTTGCGGGTTCGTGGTGGGCCCGGTATGGTTCCCCTCGGCGAGATGATCGATGGGATTTGCCGATTGAGCCTGGAGGCGGGCGAGTACCTACCGGTGATTGGTTGGACCTGGCAGTTGTCCGGAGGATACTGACCAGAGTCGAGTGATGGATGCGGGATGACCGTGCTGCCGGGGCCGAGGGCCGATACCGCAGACGGACCCCGTGGGGCCGGTCCGGACTGACGGCGCCCGATGTTCGAGGATTTACGTGTCGATGCTGGACACGGGTATTTTATGATGTTTTGGGTGCCGATGTTGGGCACTCGTGATTCCTCCGAGATATACAGGATTAGAGGGCCGATGGGTGTGCCGGCGCCTGAGTATATGTGGGATTTGGGTGCAGTTTTGCGGCACCGATCATTGCTTTCCATGTCGACATAGTCCATGTAGATATTATTTATCCCATACTCAGTATTGATTACTATACATCTCATCCTGTGGCATTTACCTGTTAGAGTACATGCATTACTACTGTATCCACTGTTGACATGCATTGATATCATCTGCTGGTATTAGTAGAGCCACGCTATATGTGCATGCTTGCGATCACCTTTATATGTTATCTCTATTCACGAGTTGGCAACTCACCCCCGTTGTGCCACAGTGTTTGCAGGTTGCCCTTGGGAGTAGTCACGGCTGGCTGTTATCGCATCTTTTGGCACAGATACCCTTTTGAGCAGAGTTAGCCTTTGCTGATAGGTGGGTTTTGTACGGTATCTGTTATCTTTCAGTTGTATATTGATGTATCTAGTACTCTCCATCTACCTTTCTGTTTTGACTTAGAGACAGTTGTGAGGACGAAATGTATGATTATATATTCTGGTGTCGAGCTCGCATGTGAGCCGACGTTACTTTATGCAGTCTTATCTTTTATGATATTGTCCTTGTTTTACTGTGTATTCTTCGCTACGGCGTCGTATATCATATTGTGATGCTTTATTCTCGTCACTTGTTATTTCCGCCACACCTTACTTTTACCCGACTTTCGGGGCTAATGTTTTAAAGAGGAAATGTCACCAAAATTATAAAACTCATAACTTTTGAACTTGAAAGGGATTTCTACTAAATAAATGGAAGTTTTTCAGACATTTACTATTGCTTTTACAAAATGTTTTAAATCACTCTATATTTATTGGTTTTGATTTCTGGGTTCGGCTTACTTAGCCACGTTGCGCCTGTAGACGTTGCGTGGTTAAGTGCCGGTCACGAGTCGAATTCTCGGGTCGTGACAAAGTTGGTATCAGAGCGTAGGTTTTACCTTCGGAGTGTAGGATGACCCCGGTATGATGGAGTAGGTAGCTGCGGCAGGGTAGCGTAGCGTGCGTATGTTCCGCGGCATACTCACGACACGGTACTCCGCTTACGCGACCTTAGGACTTGTTGATTTGATTCCTCCTTATATTCTTGTGATTCGATTTCCGTGTTCTTATCGAATCCAAATTTTCTTTCAGCCAATATGCCGCCTAAGACTACGAGGGCACAGAGAGCGGCCGCGAGGGCCGAGATTCGTGTTGACTCGTCCGAGACGAGGACTGATCCGGGCAGTACGCCGGTTGTACCCGAGCAGGCTGTTCCTGCCGTGACAGAGCAGATCGCCTCGTTAGGGGCTGGTATGCAGAAGATGCGCCAGATGATATGATCGCTAGTCGAGACGCTTCGAGCGCAGCGACCAGAGGTAGCTCCACCAGTTCTAGAGACCGTGATGGTGCCTACCGCACAGCCAGTTGCCCCTGCAGCTACGGAGGTGATTACAGTATCGCTATCAGAGTTCATGAGGCTGAAGCCTCCGGTTTTCACAGGCACCGATACAGCCGAGGACCCACAGTCTTTTATCGACAGGATGGCCAGGATATGCCGTTCCCTCAGATGTGCAGATGCGAGATGGGTTGAGTTCGCGAGCTTTCGCCTGGAAGGTCTTGCGCAGAAATGGTGTGATTCAGTGGAGAAGGGCAGAGCAGCAGGTCTTCCTCCTATGACCTGGATGGAGTTCGTGACTATATTTCTAGCCCGTTTCCTTCCCCGGAGTGTTAGAGATGCCCGAGCACGCAGGTTTGAGTCTTTGCGCCAGACGCCAGGGATGACAGTGGCAGAGTATGACGTACTGTTTACAGAGCTAGCAGTCTACGCCCCACATTTAGTGGCCACCGAGGAGTTGCGAGTCCGGAGATTTGTTCGAGGCTTGATTTCACCAGTGTTCCTCGCGATCAGCGCGCAGCACTACGAGACCTATGCAGCAGCTGTAGACGCAGCCCTAGTGGTCGAGGAGCACCTTGTTGAGATTTCGGTATTTCCAGAGCCGAAGAGAGTTCGTACCATTATTTCCGCACGGAGGCAGTCATTCAGACGCCGCGACAGGTATCGTTCCGGTACGAGGGGTAGCAGAGATTCGGGACGGGGTCGGATGTTTAGTTCGTATCCCCAGGACGGTCAGCAGTCGCCGCGGGGTTGCTACAGATGTGGCAGCCTACTTCACCTCGTTCGAGATTGTCCAGAGACACACCGGAGGGAGGCGGCAGCACCGCATGTTACCTTACCACCTTCACCACCCCAGAGGGCGTTGCCCGTTTCGCCTACTGTTGCTCCGCGCCAGACTTTTGCTCAGAGAGGTCGTGGGCATGGAGGAGTTGCTCAGAGAGGACGTGATGACCGAGGCAGGGGTCAGTCAGTTACAGGTGTTGGACAGGCGAGGGTCTTTGCTTTGACACATCAGGACGCGCAGGCGTCCAATGCTGTGGTTTCAGGTATCCTCCCTGTATGTTCGGTTGATGCACATGTACTGTTCGATCCCGGATCCACACACTCGTACGTATCCACACATTTTGTGCCGAGGTTGGGTAGAGAGTCCGGCTTACTTGATCAGCCGCTTGTGGTGACTACTCCTGTGGGAGAGTCGTTTGTGGCTAGGCACGTGTTCCGATCCTGTATCGTCTGTATTGGCGAGAGAGAGTTGCCTGTCGACTTGATCCTTCTGGAGATGTTGGACTTCGACGTTCTTTTGGGCATGGATTGGTTAGCCACGTGCTATGCTTCTGTGGACTGCCGTGAGAAGACAGTTAGATTCTGTTTCCCCGGTGAGTAGATTTTTGTTGTGTTGGGGGACCGTGGTGCCGCCCCTCACAGTGTGATTTCTTCTTTTCGCGCTGGACAGCTTTTGAGGAAGGGATGTCAGGGATTTCTCGCTTATGTTCGCGATGCTCGCGCTACAGAGGTTCCATTGGATCAGGTTCCGGTTGTTAGCGAGTTTCCTGATGTGTTCCCTGACGAGCTTCCTGGGTTGCCACCCGAGCGCGACATTTCTTTCTGTATTGATTTGGTTCCTGGTTCGGGGCCTATTTCTATACCGCCCTATCGGATGGCCCCGGCGGAACTTAGTGAGCTGAAGGGTCAGTTACAGGATTTGCTGGACAAGGGACTTATTCGACCCAGTGTTTCTCCTTGGGGTGCTCCAGTCCTGTTCGTCAGGAAGAAGGACGGCAGCTTGCGTCTTTGTATCGACTACCGCCAGCTGAACAGGGTGACAGTGCGGAACAGGTATCCTTTGCCGCGTATCGACGATTTGTTCGACCAGCTTCAGGGGGCAGGGTACTTTTCGAGGATCGATTTGCGATCGGGCTATCATCAGCTGCGAGTTCGACAGGAGGACATTCCCCGGACAGCCTTCCGTACGCGCTACGGCCATTACGAGTTCTTGGTGATGTCGTTCGGACTCACCAATGCGCCAGCAGCCTTCATGGATTTGATGAACCGCATTTTCCGGCCTTATTTGGATCTGTTCATCATAGTCTTCATTGACGATATCTTGGTGTATTCCCGGAGTAGTGAGGAGCACGAGCAGCACCTGCGGGTTACATTGCAGACATTGAGGGAGCACCAGCTTTATGCGAAATTCTCCAAGTGTGCTTTTTGGTTAGACAGCGTGGACTTCTTGGGTCACGTGATTTCACGAGACGGTATATGTGTTGACCCGAGGAAGATCGAGGCCGTTCAGCGTTGGCCCAGACCCACATCGGTGACGGAGATTCGTAGCTTTTTGGGATTGGCCGGTTATTACAGGCGTTTTGTGCAGGACTTCTCACGTATTGCTACACCGTTGACCGGGTTGACCCGGAAGGGAGTTCCCTTCGATTGGACGGAGGAGTGCGATGTAACCCTTCGAAAATCGTTTAGGCAGTTTTTCGGTAATCGGTTAATTTTTCGGCTTTTTCCGTAAAAAGTCAAATTAGGCATTTTTCATTGTAGACCTAATTATACAAAATTTAGATAAGATATTACTATAATTTGGTCACTAAAATGCCACTTATAATTTTCTAGTTTAAAAAAAAAATATTCGTAATTAATTATTTTTTTTATATTATTTTAAGCTTTTAAAAAAAAAATACATTAATTTAGTGACAAATGCAAACATAATTGGGTAAATTACTCACTTTGGAACCATGTCAAACTAGAACCTAGCTGTAACACAAAAATTTTCAAGTTAACCCCTATACACTATTTAGTTTTATGTCAATGAAATTATAATTTGGTAATGGGTTTGTTTGCATTTTGGACTTGATTGTTTCTTTTGAAAAGCCTAGAAAATTCTACACTCTTTCTTAACCTCATTTTCCCTCATATTGCAACGAGCTTCCTGCAGGAATTTTCCCCCCCCAATCTCCACTCATTTCTTCATCCCAAATCCATTAAAAACTCCATCATATTCCAAATAAAATTCACAACTTTACAAATACTTCTTTAATCAAATTTCTTGGCCAAATCTTGCTAAAATTTTGGAGCTAGAGATCACTTTGGGGAGGCCAAGTTGTAAGTTAACCTTCTTCAATCTTAAGTTATGAAGCCAAATTAGATTTCTTATTGTTAAATTTTTAGCTTATTTTAGTATTTAAATTGGTAATTAGTGCTAACTTTGTTATTTGAGAGTAAGATTAGATTGAGTTTGGGTTTATGTGGTTTGAATGAAGTAATTATGTGTGACTAGTGCCTAATGATCCAATTCACTCGACAAGTTTTCATCAATACCCAGATGTCACAACTTAGCGTATAAATACGGTTTTTAATCCAAGTTTCAGATTTTATGAATCTGCTAATACGGTGTTCAATTTTAGATTTAGAAAACATATACAGAATATTATACTTGATGTTAGGAGTGTAGAATAGGAATACGGGCTCGTTTCGTTGCATTTGGTCCGGCGACATTTAGGGATTTCCCGAGCTCGCCGGCCCCCGTGTGGATGTTGGTGTTGGATTTTTGTAGAGTGATATCTGTGGGTGTTTCGTGAGGTTTGGGATCTGCGGGTTTTCTTTGTTTCTTTTCCAGATAAAATCTGTGATCAATTTTCTACTTCTGATGTATTATGACTTGCGTGATATGTGCGTTACGAGTGTAGTTTTGTGTTGCTGTGTATCACAGATAATTTGGGCTGGGTTTCAGATTTTTTTACGCTCACGTTTCGACGTTCCGAGCGCACGCGTTTAGCTTATGAACACTAGTTTCTCATATGGTTTTGATGTCGTGTTTTTAACCTTATGTTCTACATTTGTACAATATAGGATCGGTCGGGGAAACATCGGACACGGCGCGTAAAGGCAAGGCAGTGGTCGGATCGGGTTAGCGGGGATTTTAGGTGAGTAGATATATTCATCTACGGGGGAATCGTCTGGATGGCGCGAGGCGCCCCCTCCCTAGTTAGGATTACTCTACTTTATGCAATAATTATATTGTTAGCTAGCTTATCCATTTACGCACATTGCATACCCTTACAGCTAACCCTATACTAGATTGCATGGACATTCATATGACATTCATATATACATATGCGATATCATTTCGTAGGACACGAACACCTTACCATTGGCATCTATTGCACGCGCACTATTCATGTGACACACACGCCTTTGGTATTTGCCATGCCACGTGCACTATAAAAACCTGTTTAGCTAGTAACGCCATTGCATTCATGCATGATATTTGAGATCGTATCGTACGCATATACCTCGCATTACTATCATATTTACATAGATTTCTAGCCAAACTCTCACATCATATACATTGATATCATAGACACTTATCATACATAACATGTGGACATTATGATTTCTTGAGGATTTCAGTTTGCTGCGATTTCTGAATTTTAGGGGAAAACCGCAAGAATTTAACAAAACCTTATATTTATCTTTTTTTCAAAACAAAGTTGCGGTTTTCTCGCGATGTATGTGTCGTCCACCATGAGTTTTCATGTTTTCTGTTGGATTTCGAGACCCGATTCGAGGAGTGGATGAACCGTCTCGGGTACATGGTGGGCCCGGTATGGTACCCCGGGGCAAGAAGATCGAGTTGTAGACGATGAGCCTGGCAGGGGAAGACTACCTACCGGTGATGTCTGGCGCGGCGGATATCCGGAGGATACCGACCATTGTCGTGAGATTTGTGATATGGGCCGATCCGGACTGACGGAGCCCGATATTGAGACAGATATGATTCCTATTTGGTGTCGTTGCTTGACACGGGTTTTCAGAGGATTTCTTGATGATATTTAGCTATTATGCAGACATTCATTTTCTAAAAGTTAAGAATGCAGTAACATTAACATTTAAATCACTTAAAGAGTTAGAAAAGATATTGCATACATGTGCATGCATACTAGAGTTATTATATCACATATGGACATACATGTTGTTCCGCATTGCGTGCATTCTTACGATTGCCTTAGTAGATGTTATATTTACTCACGAGCTGGCAACTCACCCCCGTTGTGCCACAGTGTCTTGCAGGTCGGACCCGTCATCTTTGTAGCGGCGGGCTATCTTATCATCAGCTCATTTTGCTCAGACTCGCGACATCGCCCGTAGGTGGGTTGCGAGTATACTTTATTTCTTTTTGCTTTATCATTGTATCTAGTATTCTCCATCTACCACTTGTATTGTATATGCGACCTAGTGATGAGACTGAGAGATTTGTATATTTGTGGTTTCTTTTGGGTCGAGCTCACTAGAGCCGATGTGTGTTTTCTGGTATTTGCATCTCTTTTATGCTCTTTCTCTTGATATTACTATTATATTGCATGTGGTTGTGATCCGCCTTGGGCGAAGAGCTAGCTCCCGCTTGGGGATGCCATTTTTATGATTTCATATGTATTATCTTGTTGTACCCATTTTGGGGGATAGAAAATACAGGGGAGACTCTGCCGAAATTTTTGGGAATTTTTGATGTTTTTAAAAAGGGATTCTTTGCAACTTAATTGATTTGAAAATAGTTTTCATTAAAGGTTTTCCTTCACTCTCTTTTGATTTTAGGTTAGATTTCTGGGCTTTGGCTGACTTAGGTTACGGTACGCCTTTAGACGTCTCGTAATCTAAGTGCCAGTCACGTTCCGTACTTTCGGGTCGTGACAAAGTTGGCATCAGAGCGTAGGTTTTACCTTTCTGAGTGTAGGACGACCTTGGTAGATGGAGTAGGTGACTTAAGTAGAGTGGCGTAGCGTGGGTATGGTCCGCGGCATACTTACGATACGGTACTCCGCCTAAGTGACCTTAGGACATAATTGCTTGTATTTCCTTTCTTGATTCCTTGCATTCCTTGATTCAATTGCAATGATCTTATCAGTCCTTTTTCTTATTCTAGCTTCGATGCCGCCAAAGACTACGAGAGCTCAGCGGGCTGCCGCTAGGGATGAGATTCGAGCGGGCTCGTCTGAGGCGAGGATCGAGCGGGAGGATACACCTACCCCTCAGGGTCCTACTGATCCGCCTTATCCTGACCGTATTGCCAGATTAGAGGCCGGCATGCAAGAGTTGCGGCAGATGATGGGATCTTTAGTTGAGTCTAGCCGGGCACAGAGATCCGAGGACGTTCCTTCCATCGCACAGACCACGATCGTACCTGCTGCACAGATGGTCACTCCTGCTGCTACTACGGAGACTATCCCTGTTTCACTACAGGAGTTCATGAGATTGAGACCCCCAGCTTTTACCGGTACAGATGCGACAGAGGACCCACAGACATTTCTCGATAGGATGGCACGGATTGGCCGTTCGTTGAGGTGTTCTGATGATAGATTGGTGGAGTTTGCGAGTTTTCGTCTGGAGGGTCTTGCCCAGACATGGTACGACTCAGTAGAGAGAGGCCGAGCTGCAGGTCTGCCTTCTATGACCTGGGATGAGTTTACAGCTGCATTTCTTGCCCGTTTTCTTCCGGAGAGTGTCCGAGATGCTCGAGCCCGTAGTTTTGAGTCTCTGCGCAAGACTCCTGGGATGACAGTGTCGGAGTATGATATACAGTTTACCCAGTTGTCTAGATATGCACCGTACCTAGTCGACACAGAAGAGAAGAGGATAAAGAGGTTTGTGCGAGGGCTTGATACACAGCTATTCCTTGCCATCGGCACCCAGCACTTTGATACATACGCAGCCGCGATGGATGCAGCCTTACTTTTGGAGGAGCGTATTTCTGAGACTCCGGTCGCTTCTGGGCCGAAGAGG
Source organism: Agapanthus africanus (assembly GCA_030015575.1). NCBI lineage: Eukaryota > Viridiplantae > Streptophyta > Magnoliopsida > Asparagales > Amaryllidaceae > Agapanthus > Agapanthus africanus. The sequence continues at coordinate 178,409,838 of JASDDO010000031.1, read as the reverse complement.
ATCCGTACTGATACGCCAGCTCAGCGGCAGATGGGCAGACATCGTGATAGATTATTTCCGGGGGATGGCGGAGGCAGAGGATTGAGACGAGGTCAGTTATTTGGTTCATATCCACAGACCCAGCAGTCGTCTCCAGGATGTTTTCGGTGTGGGAGTCAGTACCACCGTATCAGAGACTGTACCATGGGGCGTCCGGGCGCGGCGACAGTCCCGCATGTGACCTTACCACCCTCACCACCTTCTCAGAGAGCTTTACTTCCTACGCCTGATGATGCTTCACGCCAGACAGATGCTTCTAGAGGCCGTGGGCGAGGCGGTCCGGTTCAGAGAGGACGAGGCGACAGAGGCAGAGGCAGAGGCCGAGGTAGAGGCAGAGGACAGCCAGCTATCAGTGGTGGACAGGCCCGAGTATTCGCATTGACTCCTCAGGATGCACAGGCATCCAATGCCGTCGTGACAGGTACTCTCCCAGTGTGTTCCTTTGATGCACGGGTATTATTTGATCCAGGCTCCACACATTCCTATGTTTCCACGTATTTTGCACCGAGGTTGGGCCGAGAGTCATCTCCGTTAGATCAGCCGCTTGTCGTTATTACCCCGGTAGGCGAGTCTTTTGTTGCCCGTTTTGTGTACCGATCTTGTTCCGTTCGTATCGGGGAGAGAGATTCTTCAGTAGATTTGATTCTCCTCGATATGCTAGACTTTGACGTTCTTCTTAGTATGGACTGGCTAGCCACCTGCTATGCATCCGTGGACTGCCGTGAAAAAGCAGTCAGATTCAATTTTCCTGGTGAGCCGGTTCTTATTATTCAGGGAGATCGTAGTGCTACCCTTCCCAGCTTGATTTCTTCTCTTCACGCTGGTCAGCTCTTAAGGAAAGGGTGTCAGGGATTCTTAGCTTATGTTTGTGATACTAGCTCCACAGAGGTTCCGTTGGACCAGGTCCCTATTGTGAGAGAGTTCCCTGATGTATTCCCTGACGAGCTGCCTGGTCTGCCACCAGAGCGCGAGATTGAGTTCTGTATTGACTTGATCCCTGGCACGGGGCCTATTTCTATTCCTCCTTATCGGATGGCCCCGGCGGAGCTGAGAGAGCTAAAGGATCAGTTACAGGACTTGCTGGACAAAGGGTTTATCCGACCGAGTGTGTCACCTTGGGGTGCTCCCGTCTTGTTTGTTAAGAAGAAGGACGGAAGTATGCGTTTATGCATTGATTATCGTCAGCTGAACCGGGTTACTGTGCGGAACAGGTATCCCCTACCCCGCATTGATGACTTATTTGATCAGCTCCAGGGTGCAGGGTTCTTCTCGAAGGTTGACTTACGATCAGGTTATCACCAGTTGCGGGTTCGGAAGGAGGATATTCCGAAGACAGCTTTCCGTACTCGATATGGTCATTATGAGTTCTTGGTGATGTCGTTCGGGCTCACCAATGCCCCGGCAGCATTTATGGATTTGATGAACCGCGTATTCAGGCCGTATCTCGATCAGTTCATCATTGTGTTCATTGACGACATCTTGGTTTATTCTCGGAGCCGGGAGGAGCATGAGCAGCACTTACGTATCACATTACAGACTTTGAGGGAGCATCAGCTGTTCGCCAAATTCTCCAAGTGCGCATTCTGGCTAGACAGTGTCGATTTCTTGGGTCATGTGGTGACGAGAGATGGTATTTGCGTGGACCCGAAGAAGATCGAGGCAGTTCAGCGTTGGCCTAGACCGGTATCAGTCACAGAGGTTCGTAGTTTTCTAGGTCTGGCCGGCTATTATCGACGTTTTGTCCAGGATTTCTCCCGCATTGCTGCACCGTTGACCGGGTTGACCCGGAAGGGGGTTCCTTTTGATTGGACCCAGGCATGTGAGGATAGCTTCCAGCAGTTGAAGACTCGTCTGACTACTGCTCCAGTGTTAGCATTGCCTTCAGGATCAGGCGGGTTCGTGGTATATTGTGATGCTTCTAGAGTGGGGCTGGGATGTGTGTTGATGCAGCACGACAGAGTTATCGCGTATGCTTCTCGGCAGCTGAGGAAACACGAGCAGAACTACCCCACCCATGATTTAGAGATGGCTGCAGTGGTGTTTGCACTCAAGATCTGGAGACATTACCTATACGGTGAGTCGTGCCAGATATTCACTGACCACAAGAGTTTGAAGTATATCTTCCAGCAGCGAGATTTGAACCTGAGGCAGCGCCGTTGGATGGAGTTGGTGAAGGATTATGACTGCGAGATTTTATACCATCCGGGCAAGGCGAATGTGGTGGCTGATGCTTTGAGTAGGAGGCCCGGAGGTAGCTTATCTTGTTTGAGCGCAGTACAGATGCAGTCGACGGCGGATTGGCAGGCGTTATGTGATAGCAGAGTGCAGTTCGAGTTTACTCCTACGGGGGGACAGCTGGCCCATTTTAGAGCACGCCCACAGTTACTTGACCGTATCCACGAGGCACAGTCCGGCGATGCCCGTACATTAGAGATTATTGAGCAGATTCGGCAGGGCAGAGTTTCTGAGTTCGTGATTGATGATCAGGGGATACTCCGATTTGGGACTCGACTGTGTGTGCCAGATTCAGAGGGACTGAGGTGTGATATTCTCGAGGAGGCACATAGATCCGTATACAGTGTGCATCCAGGTTCCACCAAGATGTACCGTGATTTGAGAGAGGTTTACTGGTGGGACGGGATGAAGAAGGATATTACAGATTTTGTGTCGAGATGCCTGACTTGTCAGCAAGTCAAGGCCGAGCACCAGAGGCCAGCCGGCGAGTTACAGCCTTTGCCCATCCCTGAGTGGAAGTGGGAGCAGGTCTCCATGGACTTCGTTGTGGGTCTACCCAGGACCAGTCGAGGGTATGACTCTATTTGGGTGATTGTGAATCGACTGACGAAAGCGGCTCACTTTCTGCCAGTGAAGACCACTTTTGGATTTTCTCAGTACGCCCAGGTTTATATTGATGAGATAGTGCGACTGCATGGCGTTCCGACTTGCATCGTGTCCGACCGTGGCACCCAGTTTACCAGCCGATTGTGGCAGAAACTCCAGGAAGCTTTGGGCACCCGATTGAGTTTTAGCACAGCCTTCCATCCTCAGACTGACGGTCAGTCGGAGCGTACGATTCAGACTCTTGAGGACATGCTCAGAGCTTGTGTTTTAGATTTCGGTGGTAGCTGGGATCGTCATTTGCCTTTGATCGAGTTTTCCTACAATAATAGCTTCCAGGAGACGATTCAGATGGCACCTTTCGAGGCTTTATATGGGAGGAGATGTCGATCGCCTGTATGTTGGACAGAGCTCAGGGAGAGCAGTATTTTAGGGCCACAGATTGTACAGGAGACGACCGAGAAGATACAGCTGATTCGGGACAGGATGAGAGCGGCACAGAGCAGGCAGAAATCTTATGCTGACAGGCGTCGTCGCCGACTCGAGTTCGCTGTTGGCGATCATGTTTTCCTGAAGGTCTCTCCGATGAAGGGTGTGATGAGATTTGGGCGGAAAGGAAAACTGAGTCCTAGATATGTTGGTCCTTTCGAGATCCTAGAGCGTGTTGGTCCAGTCGCTTATCGGTTAGCCCTTCCGCCCAGCTTCCCCGATGTTCACACCGTATTCCATGTCTCGATGCTCCGCAAGTACCTTCATGATCCTTCCCAGGCGATTCACCACCAGACGATCCAGTTAGAGCGTGATCTTTCTTTCACCGAGCAGCCGGTGGTCATCTTGGATCGGCAGGTGAAGAAATTGAGGTCGAAGGTCATACCGTCTGTCAAAGTCCTTTGGCGTGGCCCGAACAGCGAGGAGGTCACCTGGGAGACCGAGGTCGAGATGAGGAAGAGATATCCCCATCTTTTTGAAGGTACGCGTAGTTAAATTCTAAATTCGGGGACCGAATTTCTTTAAGGGGGGAAGATTGTAACCCTTCGAAAATCGTTTAGGCAGTTTTTCGGTAATCGGTTAATTTTTCGGCTTTTTCCGTAAAAAGTCAAATTAGGCATTTTTCATTGTAGACCTAATTATACAAAATTTAGATAAGATATTACTATAATTTGGTCACTAAAATGCCACTTATAATTTTCTAGTTTAAAAAAAAAATATTCGTAATTAATTATTTTTTTTATATTATTTTAAGCTTTTAAAAAAAAATACATTAATTTAGTGACAAATGCAAACATAATTGGGTAAATTACTCACTTTGGAACCATGTCAAACTAGAACCTAGCTGTAACACAAAAATTTTCAAGGTAACCCCTATACACTAGTTAGTTTTATGTCAATGAAATTATAATTTGGTAATGGGTTTGTTTGCATTTTGGACTTGATTGTTTCTTTTGAAAAGCCTAGAAAATTCTACACTCTTTCTTAACCTCATTTTCCCTCATATTGCAACGAGCTTCCTGCAGGAATTTTCCCCCCCAATCTCCACTCATTTCTTCATCCCAAATCCATTAAAAACTCCATCATATTCCAAATAAAATTCACAACTTTACAAATACTTCTTTAATCAAATTTCTTGGCCAAATCTTGCTAAAATTTTGGAGCTAGAGATCACTTTGGGGAGGCCAAGTTGTAAGTTAACCTTCTTCAATCTTAAGTTATGAAGCCAAATTAGATTTCTTATTGTTAAATTTTTAGCTTATTTTAGTATTTAAATTGGTAATTAGTGCTAACTTTGTTATTTGAGAGTAAGATTAGATTGAGTTTGGGTTTATGTGGTTTGAATGAAGTAATTATGTGTGACTAGTGCCTAATGATCCAATTCACTCGACAAGTTTTCATCAATACCCAGATGTCACAACTTAGCGTATAAATACGGTTTTTAATCCAAGTTTCAGATTTTATGAATCTGCTAATACGGTGTTCAATTTTAGATTTAGAAAACATATACAGAATATTATACTTGATGTTAGGAGTGTAGAATAGGAATACGGGCTCGTTTCGTTGCATTTGGTCCGGCGACATTTAGGGATTTCCCGAGCTCGCCGGCCCCCGTGTGGATGTTGGTGTTGGATTTTTGTAGAGTGATATCTGTGGGTGTTTCGTGAGGTTTGGGATCTGCGGGTTTTCTTTGTTTCTTTTCCAGATAAAATCTGTGATCAATTTTCTACTTCTGATGTATTATGACTTGCGTGATATGTGCGTTACGAGTGTAGTTTTGTGTTGCTGTGTATCACAGATAATTTGGGCCGGGTTTCAGATTTTTTAACGCTCACGTTTCGACGTTCCGAGCGCACGCGTTTAGCTTATGAACACTAGTTTCTCATATGGTTTTGATGTCGTGTTTTTAACCTTATGTTCTACATTTGTACAATATAGGATCGGTCGGGGAAACATCGGACACGGCGCGTAAAGGCAAGACAGTGGTCGGATCGGGTTAGCGGGGATTTTAGGTGAGTAGATATATTCATCTACGGGGGAATCGTCTGGATGGCGCGAGGCGCCCCCTCCCTAGTTGGGATTACTCTACTTTATGCAATAATTATATTGTTAGCTAGCTTATCCATTTACGCACATTGCATACCCTTACAGCTAACCCTATACTAGATTGCATGGACATTCATATGACATTCATATATACATATGCGATATCATTTCGTAGGACACGAACACCTTACCATTGGCATCTATTGCACGCGCACTATTCATGTGACACACACGCCTTTGGTATTTGCCATGCCACGTGCACTATAAAAACCTGTTTAGCTAGTAACGCCATTGCATTCATGCATGATATTTGAGATCGTATCGTACGCATATACCTCGCATTACTATCATATTTACATAGATTTCTAGCCAAACTCTCACATCATATACATTGATATCATAGACACTTATCATACATAACATGTGGACATTATGATTTCTTGAGGATTTCAGTTTGCTGCGATTTCTGAATTTTAGGGGAAAACCGCAAGAATTTAACAAAACCTTATATTTATCTTTTTTTCAAAACAAAGTTGCGGTTTTCTCGCGATGTATGTGTCGTCCACCATGAGTTTTCATGTTTTCTGTTGGATTTCGAGACCCGATTCGAGGAGTGGATGAACCGTCTCGGGTACATGGTGGGCCCGGTATGGTACCCCGGGGCAAGAAGATCGAGTTGTAGACGATGAGCCTGGCAGGGGAAGACTACCTACCGGTGATGTCTGGCGCGGCGGATATCCGGAGGATACCGACCGTTGTCGTGAGATTTGTGATATGGGCCGATCCGGACTGACGGAGCCCGATATTGAGACAGATATGATTCCTATTTGGTGTCGTTGCTTGACACGGGTTTTCAGAGGATTTCTTGATGATATTTAGCTATTATGCAGACATTCATTTTCTAAAAGTTAAGAATGCAGTAACATTAACATTTAAATCACTTAAAGAGTTAGAAAAGATATTGCATACATGTGCATGCATACTAGAGTTATTATATCACATATGGACATACATGTTGTTCCGCATTGCGTGCATTCTTACGATTGCCTTAGTAGATGTTATATTTACTCACGAGCTGGCAACTCACCCCCGTTGTGCCACAGTGTCTTGCAGGTCGGACCCGTCATCTTTGTAGCGGCGGGCTATCTTATCATCAGCTCATTTTGCTCAGACTCGCGACATCGCCCGTAGGTGGGTTGCGAGTATACTTTATTTCTTTTTGCTTTATCATTGTATCTAGTATTCTCCATCTACCACTTGTATTGTATATGCGACCTAGTGATGAGACTGAGAGATTTGTATATTTGTGGTTTCTTTTGGGTCGAGCTCACTAGAGCCGACGTGTGTTTTCTGGTATTTGCATCTCTTTTATGCTCTTTCTCTTGATATTACTATTATATTGCATGTGGTTGTGATCCGCCTTGGGCGAAGAGCTAGCTCCCGCTTGGGGATGCCATTTTTATGATTTCATATGTATTATCTTGTTGTACCCATTTTGGGGGATAGAAAATACAGGGGAGACTCTGCCGAAATTTTTGGGAATTTTTGATGTTTTTAAAAAGGGATTCTTTGCAACTTAATTGATTTGAAAATAGTTTTCATTAAAGGTTTTCCTTCACTCTCTTTTGATTTTAGGTTAGATTTCTGGGCTTTGGCTGACTTAGGTTACGGTACGCCTTTAGACGTCTCGTAATCTAAGTGCCAGTCACGTTCCGTACTTTCGGGTCGTGACATGCGAGCACAGTTTTCAGCAGTTACGGACACGGCTGACGACGGCACCGGTGTTATCTTTACCTTCTGGATCGGGCGGATTTGTGGTCTTTTGTGATGCTTCTCGAGTGGGATTGGGATGCGTTCTGATGCAGCATGATAGGGTGATCGCGTATGCCTCGCGACAATTGAAGAAGCACGAGCAGAACTACCCCACTCATGATTTGGAGATGGCAGCAGTGGTCTTCGCACTTAAGATCTGGCGACATTACTTATACGGTTAGTCGTGCCAGATATTTACGGATCACAAGAGCCTGAAATACATATTCCAGCAGCGGGACCTGAACCTTCGACAGCGTCGATGGATGGAGTTAGTGAAGGATTACGACTGCGAGATCTTATATCACCCGGGCAAGGCAAATGTGGTGGCGGATGCTTTGAGCAGGAGGCCCGGGAGTAGTTTATCTTGTTTGAGCGCAGTACAGGAGCAGTCATCCGCAGATTGGCAGATATTATGCGACAGTCGAGTACAGTTCGAGTTCACGCCGATTGGAGGACAGACAGCGCATGTCCGTGCACGCCCACAGTTGATTGATCGTATACGTGAGGCACAGCTCAGTGATGACCGATGTTCAGAGATCATGGCACAGATGGGACAGGACAGATTTTCCGAGTTCGTGATCGATGATCAGGGGATACTACGGTTTGGAGTCAGACTGTGCGTACCTGATGCTGAGGGACTGAGGCGCGAGATTCTTGAGGAGGCACATCGATCGGTGTATAGCGTACATCCCGGTTCCACCAAGATGTATCATGATATGAGAGATGTTTACTGGTGGGACGGAATGAAGAGGGACATTGCAGATTTTGTATCGAGATGCCTGACTTGTCAGCAAGTCAAGGCTGAGCACCAGAGGCCCGCGGGAGAGCTACAGCCGTTACCCATTCCGGAGTGGAAATGGGAACAGATTTCGATGGACTTTGTGGTGGGTCTACCCAGGACTAGTAGGGGGTATGACTCCATCTGGGTGATCATGGATCGTTTGACGAAAGCGGCTCACTTCCTACCGGTGAAGACGACTTTCGGATTTACGCAGTATGCCCAGATCTATATTAACGAGATAGTGCGACTACACGGAGTCCCGACGTGCATTGTGTCCGACAGAGGCACCCAGTTTACTAGTAGACTATGGCAGAGGCTTCAGGAGGCTTTGGGCACTCGTTTGAGTTTCAGCACGGCTTTTCATCCGCAGACCGACGGACAGTCAGAGCGGACCATCCAGACTCTCGAGGACATGCTCCGAGCTTGTGTACTAGATTTCGGAGGTAGCTGGGATCATCATTTGCCCTTGATAGAGTTTTCCTACAATAACAGCTACCAGGAGACTATTCAGATGGCACCGTTTGAGGCACTTTACGGGAGGAGATGCAGGTCACCTACTTGTTGGACAGAGCTCAGTGAGAGCAGTATCTTAGGGCCACAGATCGTTGAGGAGACGACCGCGAAGATCCAGTTGATTCGCGATAGGATGAGAGCAGCGCAGAGTAGGCAGAGGGCTTATGCAGACCGTCGACGACGCAGACTTGAGTTTTCTGTTGGTGATCATGTTTTCTTGAGGGTCTCCCCAATGAAAGGTGTGATGAGGTTTGGGAAGAAGGGGAAGCTTAGCCCCAGGTATGTGGGCCCCTTCGAGATCCTCGAGCGTGTCGGTGCAGTAGCTTACCGGTTAGCCCTTCCGCCCAGCTTTCCAGACGTGCACCCCGTATTCCATGTTTCGATGCTCCGCAGATATCTACATGATCCTTCGCACGCGATTCAGCATCCGACGATCCAGCTTGAGCGTGATCTTTCCTATGCAGAGCAGCCGGTGATGATCTTGGATCGACAAGTGAAGAAATTGAGATCGAAGGAGATTCCATCAGTTAAAGTACTTTGGCGTGGTCAGAACCGTGAAGAGGTCACTTGGGAGACTGAAAGCGAGATGATGAAGACGTATCGCCATCTTTTTGAAGGTAACCTTAGTTAGATTTTTGAAATTCGGGGACGAATTTCTTTAAGGGGGAGAGATTGTAACACCTTAGGATAAGGGTTAGTGAATAATTATAATTAAATAATGATTTTTAATTAAAAGTTTACCAAATTGTGTTTTAAATATTTTTCCTAATTTAATAAATATTTTTCCAAAATTTTCCCAGGCTTGCACACATATGTGCATGTAAACTAGGGTTTTTAAATCAAGTAAATACAACAATTATTAACCATGGTGGGTTAATTGTAGGATTAATTCTCTTGGGGTTTAAGCAAGTTTAATTAATTAGTTAAATTAAAAGATTACTTTAATTCAAATGGTAAGGGTGTTGACTTGTGAGAAGGAGAGAGAGAGAGGGCATCATGGCTCAAGCCATGCTTGCCATTAATGAGGTGAGAGAGAGAGAGGGGTGACTTTTGTGGGAATGATTGTGGTGGCTCTCATTTCTTTTTGTGTTTTTCTCTCACACTCTCACAACACACCAACACACTCACACACACACACTTACCTCTTGAAGCAACTGAAGCAGCAGCAGAAGCAACTGAAGCAGCAGCAGCAAGCACTCAGCAGCAGCAGCAAGCACTCAGCAGCAACAGCAGCGAGCATTGGCAGCAGCAGCAGTGAGCAGTAGCAGCTCCAGCTCCTAGTGCAGCCTCTTCCCTCCACTTCTTCTTCTTCCTCCAGCTTCCTAGTGTTAAGTATGAGGTATAATCCCTATCTTGCTTCACTAGTTTGCCTAGTTAGTGTAGTTTTGCATCGGTTATTGGATATTGGTGCGTTTTAGTGCGATATGGGGTGTTTAGTGTGAACTTTGTGCTAATGAGGTGTAGATTAGTTCCAGTAGGATGATTGTGGTCTGTTGAGGCCATTGTAACTTAGTCGAACCCCGATTACACTAAAATACCACCAGTTTCATGTTTGATGCAAATGTCGTATTTGGGCAAAATGTGAGTTTTCTGGAACTGCTATCAACTCGGTGAGTGCAGATTGATTTTGGGAAGACTGTAGTGTAGTGGAGTAGAGATGATGCACCAGGTGAAACCCGACCCCCATACAGCTACAGTAGGCCGCCAATTTCCTCATTCTGGCCGCCAATTGCGGCCAGATGGGTAGGGTTTGGGTTGGGGTTTGGTCCAGTGGGTGTCTGCTACTGTGGGTAGTGTTTTGGTATGTATATATTTTTAAGATCAATTCTGTAGGAAAATTTGGGACCAAATACCTATTTTGCCGTTTTTCTAAACCTTCGCGACACGCGCGATACGTGAGTAGGTTTGGGTTCTGCGTATCGCGGCGCGTCGGGGTGGTTTTGTGGCGCGTGAGTACACGTTTTAGCGTATCGCGCACACGCGCGATTGGTTTGCGACACAGGTTTCTCGTTGGATTATAATGTCGTGTTTTGTGACTTAAGCTTATGTGTGATATGTGTATGTGATTCTAGGTTCGCAGGCCAGTGAGACGGACGCTGCGAAGAAGGGCAAGCAAGTGGTTGGATACACTTAGCGCGAGACACGGTGAGTAGATTTCACATCTACGGGGATATCGCCCGCATGGCGTTATGCGTCAGGGCTGATAGGACTTATTTACTATATGTTGCCTGCACCCATAGACTATCATCGCATATTGCATTCTCTGCTGTGTTGATATATATATTGCTTAGAACTGATAGAACACCGCACTATTACTAACGGTTTATGTTGCACGGGCACTATTACATGCTACACACACACCGTTAGTAACTGCCATGCCACACTCACTATAGAGCTGCCATGATTATATTGCTATAGTTCGCCTCATATGTGATTTGATATGACCTTCATGTATATTGGGAGCCGCATGACATCTTTTAAAACCGGAAATGGAACTACTTTAAAAAAACGGTCTTCCCCTTATACCCATACCATGGATTGATGTATATTGTACCTCACATTGGATTTTACTATTGGTATTGGATTTTCATGTGATTTCTGTTTTGAGGACCGTGGAATTATTTAAGGAAAGATATGCTATTTTGAAAAACCCGGTACCTCGTGATATGATATTTTGGTGTGTCCACCACGCGTTTTCTCGGTGCTGAGACGTGTGCTTGAAACCCGATTCGAGGAGTGGATGTTCCGTTTGCGGGTTCGTGGTGGGCCCGGTATGGTTCCCCTCGGCGAGATGATCGATGGGATTTGCCGATTGAGCCTGGAGGCGGGCGAGTACCTACCGGTGATTGGTTGGACCTGGCAGTTGTCCGGAGGATACTGACCAGAGTCGAGTGATGGATGCGGGATGACCGTGCTGCCGGGGCCGAGGGCCGATACCGCAGACGGACCCCGTGGGGCCGGTCCGGACTGACGGCGCCCGATGTTCGAGGATTTACGTGTCGATGCTGGACACGGGTATTTTATGATGTTTTGGGTGCCGATGTTGGGCACTCGTGATTCCTCCGAGATATACAGGATTAGAGGGCCGATGGGTGTGCCGGTGCCTGAGTATATGTGGGATTTGGGTGCAGTTTTGAGGCACCGATCATTGCTTTCCATGTCGACATAGTCCATGTAGATATTATTTATCCCATACTCAGTATTGATTACTATACATCTCATCCTGTGGCATTTACCTGTTAGAGTACATGCATTACTACTGTATCCACTGTTGACATGCATTGATATCATCTGCTGGTATTAGTAGAGCCACGCTATATGTGCATGCTTGCGATCACCTTTATATGTTATCTCTATTCACGAGTTGGCAACTCACCCCCGTTGTGCCACAGTGTTTGCAGGTTGCCCTTGGGAGTAGTCACGGCTGGCTGTTATCGCATCTTTTGGCACAGATACCCTTTTGAGCAGAGTTAGCCTTTGCTGATAGGTAGGTTTTGTACAGTATCTGTTATCTTTCAGTTGTATATTGATGTATCTAGTACTCTCCATCTACCTTTCTGTTTTGACTTAGAGACAGTTGTGAGGACGAAATGTATGATTATATATTCTGGTGTCGAGCTTGCATGTGAGCCGACGTTACTTTATGCAGTCTTATCTTTTATGATATTGTCCTTGTTTTACTGTGTATTCTTCGCTACGGCGTCGTATATCATATTGTGATGCTTTATTCTCGTCACTTGTTATTTCCGCCACACCTTACTTTTACCCGACTTTCGGGGCTAATGTTTTAAAGAGGAAATGTCACCAAAATTATAAAACTCATAACTTTTGAACTTGAAAGGGATTTCTACTAAATAAATGGAAGTTTTTCAGACATTTACTATTGCTTTTACAAAATGTTTTAAATCACTCTATATTTATTGGTTTTGATTTCTGGGTTCGGCTTACTTAGCCGCGTTGCGCCTGTAGACGTTGCGTGGTTAAGTGCCGGTCACGAGTCGAATTCTCGGGTCGTGACACTTGCGGCTTGTGGGTGCTTGATATGATCATCATCTGCTACCGGCGTATTGAAGAGTCTTTAGAGTCCTACACAGAGGTTTCCTGGCTCAAGCGAAACGAAATAGGAGCGCATATGAGATATGTGCGGGAGCGAGAATAATGCGTGTATGTGATACCGCATTTCATTCTCGCGATAAATGTTTCGATTGGTTATATTCGATATGACCTAGTTATCGGATCATTGATTCGATAAATCGATACATTGGATACTAGTCGGTTATGTGCGACATGACCGGATCATTGAATCAAATGTTGATTTAATGATTTAATGTATAATTATATATTTGATATATTACTTTGCATTAACTAGTATTGGTTCATTTTAAAAGGATTTTCTCACTTGATGTGCAAGAAGTATATGTGATATACTTTTGCGCACATATTTGTATCATGTTTGATGATACTTGATCTTATTGTTAAGTATAAAGAATTAAACCATGGTTAAGTGTTGATTAGGGTTTTCCATTTTCATATATTTATTTATTTATTTATTTATTTATTTAAAAAGGATTATGATGAGAATGGTGGCTTTTTTTGTTTTAAGTTGAAGCTTCATAAAGCTTTGACTTTTGTAACCATTCTTGTCATCATGCTTAACCCTAACCCATCCAAGTGACCATGGTTTATTCTCTACACTTAACCTAGGTTAGAAAATGATAAGTATTTGATTTTATTATTCTTTTTCACAACACTTATCATATTCTATCTACTTCTTCTTCTTCATCTTCAAGAGAGAAAGATTGATGCTATCAATGGCATCTTGAGTTCCAAAGTGAGAAATCCAATTCTAAAGTGAACCCACCTCCTATTTCTTCACCCTCTACCTCTTTCCAAGTTGTTTTGGGTGTTTTCTTCACAAGATTCACCACTTGGTGAAGTTGGAGCTTGAACTTGTGCAAACTCGACGTAGATCATCTTCAGCACGAAGCCGACGACCTATTCCGCTCGTTTTTCCGATGAAGCCGACGAATGAGTCTAGGATTCGAGATGGACAGCGAGAGGACGCCTATGTGGAGCTAAGGAAGTGGAGAACCGGATCTACAAAGGTTGTAACCTCTCTCCTTTAGTTAATATGTTAACTAGATTCGTTTTTCGCCTATGATTCTAGCCGACGATCCGTATTAGGGTTTCTCGGCACCATAATTTTTGTAAAATGGCATGGTTGATGCCTTGTGAGACCACTATAGGGTGCCTAGGAACCTTTTACTGGTATCAGAGCCTAGCTAGAGCCTTAGGCGCAGTCCTGACGACGTTTGAAGTCCGAACGAACCCGAAACCCTAACTCACAAAATGCTCTCTGTACATTTTCTAAAATCTGGGATGTTTCCAGATTAAAAATATGCAGAAAAATCAGCAGGTTATTATAAGAGTTACTGTGAAATTCGACAGCCCAAATCCACCATGTCGCCGCAGTTCCGCGGCATGAGCATGGCTCATGCAGCGGTTCCGCGGCCGTACGAACTCATTAAACAAAGAATTCTGCACAGTAATTCTTAGATTCTAGTGCTGGTTTTCCTGGGAATTTTTAATATTTATTCAAGAGTTGAATTTTCTGATTAGGCATGTGATGTCTAAAGAGGTTGCGGATTCCAACTGTTGTAATTTTACACTTTCTTTTCTGTGACCGTAAGTGTAGTATGTTCATATCGCCGGTTTCGTTGCTATTCGTCAACGACAATTGGGGTATGCATACTTACTTACGTTGATGACATGTGATGTTATGTGTTGCTGGATATGTTATATTGGATCGTCGTGTTTGAATAGCCGGGGGTTTTTATGTGAGATGAGTGTTTTTCTTTTTCATTCATGTAAAAACTTGTATGTAATATTCTTTTATTTGGGGCACTTCCAGGTAGCGGAAGTTGTCACCTTTTGTATATTATTTACTTTTCCGCATTAGGATAGACCCAAGGAGGGGAGCACAAGTAACCGGGTTCTGGGGTCCAGTGGGAGACCATCTCGAGGAGTCGAGTCCGGGTCTCCTAACCCTAGAATTGGTAGGGTTGCTTGCCGCTCTCGTAGGGGTCTAGGGGTGTGGGATTTGCTATTCATCACGACCGTGGAATCCGTGTTTTATACTGGCTCGTATTGAAAACATGGACGTCCTAGTATATCCAATGTTTCATATGTTTCTTTTGCTGCGATATCTGTGATGCGATCATGTGATGTTCTGTGATAGATATAGTATATAGTATATATGATATATTATATAGACTTTACTTATGTTTTGCACCCGCACTAGCCTTGCCCTGTTCTGTCGTTAGTTACCTAACCTAACGGTGCACGAGGGGACATCGAGGCGAATGCGGATGGCATAAGTGTACGTCGTATTTATCTGTGATGTTTAGGTACTTAAATGATGGGACTTCATTAATGTGATTAATGAATGGAAAGAAACCTAAGATGTTGTAGAATCAAATTTTAAACAAAACAGGTAGCTACAGTTCTTTCTTTGCACAGCGGTATATGTGATATATCCTGCACCTTATTCGATGAGGAAAGGACCGAGATCCCTTCACTGGGAGTGACTCCTTTAGCAATAACTGGCAGATGCTACACACTCGGTTTTCTTTAGATTGCTTCTATAGTTTATGCTTTGCACAGTGATATATATGATATATCCCGCACCTCATTCGACGAGGAAAGGGCCGACGATCCCTTCACCGGGAGTGACCCCTTTAGCAAAACTAGAAAAGCCTCAAAATCACTCCATTTTTAAAACTTCATTTGAATCTACAACGATATCAAGTTCATTACGCAATAGGTTTTCAGAAAAACCGGACGTAGCCCTCCGTCATTTCAGATAAATCCTACTTAGTATTCGTGCTACGTTTGTTGACCTCCGTCAAGGCGTAGTGTGCGGTAGCTAACTAGTATTTGTCTGCTTATGCATATGATGCAGATTGGATTAGGGTAGTCGTACGACCTTGTTGACCTCCGTCAAGGGTCGTGGGGGTGGGTTTGAATCAATCAAGAAATGACGGGTTGAACGTGACTTGCACCCTGTGGTTTGTTGACCTCCGTCAAGGTCATAGGATGCTTGGGATAAAATATTATCGGGAATTTCAAGTGTTGAAATTTGCAATGAGATTGCATACCTTCTATGAGATAGTTGGATCCCGATACCCACTGCGAGTAAGAGTTACTCCTGGGAGAGTTTTACATATTGCAATTAACTGATCAAGTAGGTGTCTAGAAAGGTGTCAACGGGGTTACGCCTCTGGGAAAACGAGGTTTACATTAATTAGGTTCGTGCGAAAGCACGGGGGACCTCCCTCAAAGTACCGACACTGGCCTGGCTGAAAGATTGGCGAACTTGTAATGTGTAATTAATCCCGGCTAGTCTTTCCTTTTTGGGTTTGAAGGAAGATTTGATAAAAACCAGTGGGAGCCATCCTGATTAGATAAGATAATAACCAATCTGATCTTGCACGAGTATACGCTAAAGTGTTTTCTTCTCTCTCTCTCCAGGTAGCGACCATTTCATGCCCTAATGAAGATAATAATATGGATGTATTGACCGAACCCGCATGTTATACTGTGCTGGGGAACGTTGGTTCCGTTCTTTCTTATAAGAGTTATAGGAATGAACAGGATATAGGGGAATACCAGGATTCCTATGCCACCCGTTTGAAGAAAGTACATGTTGATGCATTTTCTTCAGGTGTGTTCGTTACTGAGAACTGTTTCTCCATTTGCTCTACGTCCTGGGTATTAGATACCGGGTCAGGATCCCATATATGTAATCAGTTACATGGGCTTAGAAAAGGAAGAGAACTTGGAGAAGGTGATAAAGACATTAGAGTTGGAAATGGTGCAATTGTTGCAGCTAAGACTGTCGGAGAATATCACCTTGTATTACCAACTGGTAATACATTGGTTCTGAACGAATGCTATTACATGCCGAACCTGATATGCAACATTATATCGGTTTCTTTATTAAGTAAAGAGGGATATAATTTTGTATTACAGGACAATGTTATGAACATTTTCCGTAACCAAAAGTTGGTTGGATCAGGCACGTTGTGCAATGGCATTTATGTT
Source organism: Agapanthus africanus (assembly GCA_030015575.1). Classification (NCBI taxonomy): domain Eukaryota; kingdom Viridiplantae; phylum Streptophyta; class Magnoliopsida; order Asparagales; family Amaryllidaceae; genus Agapanthus; species Agapanthus africanus. Next base: position 178,393,217 of record JASDDO010000031.1, on the reverse strand, counting down.
CTAAATCAATCAACAGTTCTGAGCATAACAAACACATACAAGAGGAAGAGTTCAGAACTGAACAAATCCTTCTTGTGGCATTGTAGACTGGGTCACATCAATGCGACACGACTAGCTAAGTTGCATAAAGATGGATATTTAAATCCGTTTGAATTTTCATCTTATGACACTTGCCAGTCATGTCTCAAAGGCAAGATGACCAAAACTCCGTTTACGGGACACGGAGAAAGAGTTACCGAACTCTTGGGACTGATACATAGTGATGTATGCGGTCCCATGTCTACACATGCCAGGGATGGTTCTTCGTACTTCATTACATTCACTGACGATCTCTCTAGATTCGGATATGTGTTCCTGATGAAACACAAATCAGAAGCTTTTGAGAAATTTAGAGAATATAAATAAGAAGTCGAGAACCAAACCGAAAAAAGTATTAAAATCCTACGATCTGATCGAGGAGGAGAATACTTGAGCATTGAATTCCTGGACTTCCTAAAAGAGAATGGGATTCTCTCTCAGCTAACTCCTCCATATACACCACAGCACAACGGTGTATCGGAGCGGAGAAACCGCACCCTATTAGATATGGTGCGCTCTATGATGAGTGTAGCTGAGTTACCTGTTTCCTTCTGGGGATATGCACTGGAAACGGCAGCATACCTACTGAACAGGGTTCCCACGAAATCTGTGCCTACCACACCATATGAGATATGGGAAGGGAAGAGACCATATCTTAATTTTATAAAGATATGGGGTTGCCCGGCCTATGTCAAAAGACAAAAACCGGACAAACTCGAGGCAAGATCTGTTTTGTGTAAGTTTGTTGGATATCCTAAACATTCGCGAGGGTATATCTTCTACCACAGTGAGGAACAAAGAGTATTTGTTGCTCAACATGCCACCTTTTTAGAAAAGGAATTTCTTGCAAAAGAAATTAGTGGCTCTGAGGTAGAACTGGAAGAGGTTCCAGCTGAACAAAACACAACAGAAGATTTAGTAGAACCAGAGCATTCAGTAGCTTCCGACGAACCTCGGCCTCTCCGCCGATCTAGTAGGGTTCCTCGCCCACCTGAGAGATACTATGGTTTTCTCATGGATGGTGGGAGCGAGGATTGCATCATGGAGGATGATGACCCAACTAGCTTCGAGCAGGCCATCACGAGTGGGGACTCAGTGAAATGGCTGGATGCTATGCGGTCTGAGATGGATTCCATGTACACCAACAAATTATGGACTTTGGAAGTTGCTCGTGAAGGGGTAAAACCCATTGGGAGCAAGTGGATCTTCAAGAAAAAACTTGGTGTAGATGGGAAAGTGGAGACTTTCAAAGCTAGACTTGTAGCAAAGGGTTTTCGTCAAAGACCAGGTGTGGACTATGACGAAACCTTTTCTCCAGTGGCTATGCTTAAATCCATCCAGATCATTCTTGACATCGCTGCATATCATGATTACGAAATCTGGCAAATGGATGTTAAGACAGCCTTTCTAAATGGTGATTTAGAAGAGTGCGTGTACATGACTCAGCCAGAGGGCTTCGTAGATAGTGGGAGCAGCGGGAAGGTGTGCAAGCTGCTTAAATCCATTTATGGATTAAAGCAAGCATCACGGAGTTGGAACATCTGCTTTGACGTCGTTATCAAAGAGTTTGATTTCATCAAAAATCCAGATGAACCTTGTATCTACAAGAAGGTGGCAGAGAGTAAGGTTGTCTTCCTCATATTGTACGTGGACGACATACTCTTGATAGGAAATGATATTCCTATGCTGCAATCGGTCAAGCTATTCTTATCACAAAGATTCTCAATGAAAGATCTTGGTGATGCCTCCTGCATATTGGGAATTAGGATCTATAGAGATAGATCCAAAAGGATTTTGGGATTGTCCCAATCCAGGTACATTGACACCATACTAAAGAGGTTTAGTATGGAAGAGTCCAAGCGTGGGAACTTGTCCACGATCTCTGGAGTCACTCTCTCCAAAGAGATGTCTCCCAAGACTGATTTGGAGAGAGCTCACATGCAAGGGATACCCTATGCTTTGGCAGTAGGCTCTATCATGTATGTGATGCTATGTACCAGACCCGATGTAGCATACTCACTAAGTGTAGTGAGCAGGTATCAAGCTGATCCTGGAGAGAGTCACTGGACAGCTGTGAAGAGCATTCTCAAGTACTTGCGAAGGACTAGAGATATGTTCTTGGTGTATGGTAACGGAGAACTCCAAGTGGAGTCCTTTACCGATTCGAGCTTCCAGAGTGATAAGGACGACTCTAAGTCGCAGTCGGGCTTTGTCTTTACCCTTTACGGAAGGGCGGTTAGCTGGAAGAGTTCCAAGCAGGAAACCGTGGCAGACTCGACGATGGAGGTTGAATACATCGCTGCCAACGATACTGCCAAAGAGGCTGTCTGGTTCAAGAAGTTCATTACTGAACTTGGAGTGGTTCCATCCATTGAGCATCCAATCACTTTGTATTGCGATAACAATGGAGCGGTGGCTTTGGCCAAGGAACCCAGGTCGCATCAGCGGTCCAGGCATATTCTGAGGCGGTATCACCTCATCCGGGAGATAGTTGATCGCCGGGAGATCGAGGTCAGGAGGGTTGACACGAAGAACAACACGGCGGATCCACTCACGAAGGCCATTCCCCAGATACAGTTTGAGAGACTCTTCGGGATGCTCGGTATGCGATACTACAGCAGCTGGCCCTAGTGCAAGTGGGAGATTGTTAGTTGTATGTATGCCCTAGAGGCCAGTATTGTACTCATGATGTATATTATATTGGATGCTTGGACATATATAGAGATGACTTTCTTGCTCGATATGATAGTATGCTATCTGGTTACTCTTTATCTTAACATGTACACTAGTCTCTTTAAACTGTCTTATGGTTACATGTTGGTAAAGCACTTAGGATGTGTACTTGACTACCTGGACTATGATGCAGATCATACTAGTGGGGACATGGTAGTCCATAAGTACATCCTTCAAGGTCCCTAGTCATGGGTGTATCGAGACGGGGCATCGATATACCAGAGTAGACTAGCGTATACGCTTCTCGACCCATGAGATGGGCGTTGGATGATCCCATATCCATTGGTGTTTGACATCAGAGATGGTATACGGGTGCTCAGTGGAGACTGGGTACACTGGACGGACTCGCCGAGAACTCCCAGATGGTATTATACCTCACGTCAGATGGCAGTTCTCATGTGACACTTGTGCAGGTTAGTCTGTAGACCCGAGATCGTCATAGAGTCTTGTGTGATTCCCACTGTGCTTTGATCTACACCTTACCACGTCCATGAGGGCGTGAAAAACGGTGGTCTTTGGGTACAGTCCCGAGTCACATGGAGGCAATGAGCGATAGGAGGGGTTTCGTCTCTCCCGGTATTGGGGGTTGATGTTGCGCTGTGCTCGATTGGCCGTAACAGGGAAGTCCCTGGCCAGGGCTGATCAGAGATTTGCTGGTAAGTGTTACCATTAGTTTCTCGACCCGTTATGAGCCTCACATCGGCACGACTTATCGGTTATTGGGGTCTGACGTTTACTACCCCTAGACATGATATGCGACGTATCAGACGAACAGACCGGACTGTACGGTAAGTGTTACTGGTTGGATTCACAGGAGTGTGAGCGGGCTAGCTCGTCGATCTTCTGATCGCTCAATACCCGGATGGCCGTTACGTTTAGCAGACCGCTTGCGGCTTGTGGGTGCTTGATATGATCATCATCTGCTACCGGCGTATTGACGAGTCTTTAGAGTCCTACAAAGAGGTTTCCTGGCTCAAGCGAAACGAAATAGGAGCGCATATGAGATATGTGCGGGAGCGAGAATAATGCGTGTATGTGATACCGCATTTCATTCTCGCGATAAATGTTTCGATTGGTTATATTCGATATGACCTAGTTATCGGATCATTGATTCGATAAATCGATACATTGGATACTAGTCGGTTATGTGCGACATGACCGGATCATTGAATCAAATGTTGATTTAATGATTTAATGTATAATTATATATTTGATATATTACTTTGCATTAACTAGTATTGGTTCATTTTAAAAGGATTTTCTCACTTGATGTGCAAGAAGTATATGTGATATACTTTTATGCACATATTTGTATCATGTTTGATGATACTTGATCTTGTTGTTAAGTATAAAGAATTAAACCATGGTTAAGTGTTGATTAGGGTTTTGCATTTTCATTTATTTATTTAAAAAGGATTATGATGAGAATGGTGGCTTTTTTTGTTTTAAGTTGAAGCTTCATGAAGCTTTGACTTTTGTAACCATTCTTGTCATCATGCTTAACCCTAACCCATCCAAGTGACCATGGTTTATTCTCTACACTTAACCTAGATTAGAACATGATAAGTATTTGATTTTATTATTCTTTTTCACAACACTTATCATATTCTATCTACTTCTTCTTCTTCATCTTCAAGAGAGAAAGCTTGATGCCATCAATGGCATCTTGAGTTCCAAAGTGAGAAATCCAATTCTAAAGTGAACCTACCTCTTATTTCTTCACCCTCTACCTCTTGCCAAGTTGCTTTGGGTATTTTCTTCACAAGATTCACCACTTGGTGAAGTTGGAGCTTGAACTTGTGCAACCTCGACGTAGATCATCTTCGGCACGAAGCCGACGACCTATTCCGCTCGTTTTTCCGATGAAGCCGACGAATGAGTCTAGGCTTCGAGATGGACAGCGAGAGGACGCCTACGTAGAGCTAAGGAAGTGGAGAACCGGATCTACAAAGGTTGTAGCCTCTCTCCTTTAGTTAATATGTTAACTAGATTCGTTTTTCTCCTAGGATTCTAGCCGACGATCCGTATTAGGGTTTCTCGGCACCATAATTTTTGTAAAATGGCATGGTTGATGCCTTGTGAGACCACTATAGGGTGCCTAGGAACCTTTCAGTGCTTATGGACTACCCAGCCCTCACGAGTGTGAGCGCCATCACAACGCTGGTAATCAAGCAGAGATCTTAAGGGCTAAACTAATATGTATAGGTGATATAATAAAAGAAACACATGTACACATTAAAGCAGAGACAAACCAAGTAGCATACTACCATTTCGAGCAAGATTGTCTATACAACTGTGAATATCCCAAGCTTCCATCAAGTAATATACATACTAGTATGATACAGTAATGGCCTCTAGGGCATATACACTAACAATCTCCCACTAGCACTAAGGCCATGTACTGGCGTATTGAAGACCTATCATCTCGATCAGCCGCTCGAACTGAGTCTGGGGTAAGGCCTTCGTGAATGGATCTGCAGTGTTATCTTCTGAAGCAACCCTCCGACCCTCGATCTCCTGGCGATCCACGATCTCCCTGATCAGGTGATACCGCCTCAAAATGTGTCTGGATTTCTGATGGGACCTGGGTTCCTTTGCTAAAGCTATAGCCCCGTTTTTCTCGCAATACAGAGGTATTGGATCAACAATGGACGGAACCACCTGAAGTTCTTTCAAGAACTTCTCATCCAGACAGCTTCTTTTGCGGCATCAGATGCAGCGATGTATTCCGCTTCCATAGTCGAGTCAGCAACGGTTTCCTGTTTGGAGCTCTTCCAGCACACCGCCCATCCATTTAGTGTAAAGACAAAACCCGACATGGACTTGGAATCATCCTTGTCACACTGGAAGCTGGAGTCAGCAAAGGCCTCAATCTGGAGATCTTTTCCGCCTTACACCAAGAACATCTCCTTAGTCCTTTTCAGGTACTTGAGAATGTTCTTTACCGCTATCCAATGTTTCTCCCCAGGGTTTGACTGATACCTGCTTACCACACTCAGTGCGTAAGCCACATCTGGTCTGGTACACAACATCGTATACATTATAGAGCCTACCGCGGAAGCGTAGGGTATAATAGACATGCAATCCCTGTCTAAATCAGTCTTGGGAGACATCTCTTTGGAGAGGGTGATCCCGTGACAAGCCGGTAGATTACCATGCTTGGAATCTTCCATACTGAATCTTCTCAGTATGGTGTCGTTGTACTTGGACTGTGAGAGTCCTAAAATCCTCTTGGATCTGTCACGGTAGATCCGGATCCACAGAATGTATGAGGCATCACCCAAGTCTTTCATGGAGAACATGTGTGACAAGAACCGTTTGACAGATTGTAGCATATGAATGACATTTCCTATTAAGAGAATGTCATCCACGTATAAAACGAGGAATACTACAGTTCTCTCTAAAAATCTACAATAGATGCATGGTTCATCTGGATTTTTGATAAAGCCAAATTCCTTGACCGTTTCATCAAAACAGATGTTCCAACTCCGCGATGCCTGCTTTAGTCCATAAATGGACTTATGCAACTTGCACACCTTTCCGCTGCTCCACTCTGAATGAAACCCTCTGGCTGGTCCATATAGACACACTCGTCTAAATTTCCATTTAAAAAAACGGTCTTTACGTCCATCTGCCAAATCTCATAATCGTGGAAAGCAGTAATGGCAAGAAGGATCCGAATGGATTTCAGCGTAGCCACTGGAGAAAATGTTTCGTCATAGTCCAAACCAGGTCTTTGACGAAAACCCTTTGCAACAAGTCTAGCTTTATAGGTCTCGACCTGTCCATCTACACCAATCTTCCTTTTGAAGATCCACTTGCATGCTACGGGTTTTACCCCGTCTGGAGCAATGTCCAACGTCCAAACTTTGTTGGTGTACATGGACTCCATTTCGGTCCGTATTTCATCCAGCCATTTTACCGAGTCAACGCTCTGAATGGCTTGCTGGAAGCTAGTAGGCTCATCACAATCTATGATGCAATCCTCTCTATCCCTGTCTATGTGAAAACCGTAGTATCCCACGGGCAGATGATACTGCCTACTACTCCTGCGTAGTGGCGTGGGAATGTCCTGATCTTTTGAACCCTCTGGTTCTACTAAGCTTTCAGTAATAGCTCGTGGTTCTGGAATTTCTTCCATTTCTATTGCGCACCCACTAATTTCCTTTTCCAAGAACTGGTGTTCTAGAAAGTGGTCATGGCGAGAAACAAAAACCTTTTGTTCCTCTTCGCAATAGAAGAAATATCACTTGGAGTTCTTTGGATATCCCACATACTTGCACTGTAGTGAGCGTGCCTCGAGCTTGTCCACATGCTGCTTTTTGACAAAAGCTGGACATCCCCATGTCTTAACGTGATTAAGATAGGGTCTCTTCCCACACCACATCTGATATGGTGTAGTAGGCACAGTCTTAGTTGGAACTCGGTTCAAAAGGTATGCAGCTGATTCTAGCGCATATCCCCAGAATGATCACGGTAACTCAGTGTTACTCATCATGGACCGTACCATATCCAATAGGGTTCGGTTCCGTCTCTCCGATACACCGTTATGTTGCGGAGTGTATGGAGGAGTAAGCTGAGGGAGAATTTCATTCTCTTTTAAGTAACCCAGGAACTCGGCACTCAAGTATTCACCACCTCGATCAGATCTTAGTGCGTTGATACTTTTGCCTGTTTGTTTTTCTACTTCATTCTTATATTCCTGGAATTTTTCAAAGGTCTCGGATTTATGTTTCATTAAGAAGACATAACCGTACCTTGAAAATTCATCCGTAAAAGTAATGACGTAAGAATAACCGCTTCGTGCATGCGTAGACATTGGACCGCACACGTCGTTGTGTACGAGTGCCAAGAGCTCGTTCGCTCTTACTCCGTGTCCAGTGGACGGAGTCTTTGTCATCTTTCCTTTGAGATAGGACTGACAAGTTGCATACGATTGATATTCGAACGGATCCAAAAATCCTTCTGTATGTAACTTAGTCAACCTTCTCTCATTGATGTGAACCAGTCTACAATGCCATAAGAAAGTTTTATTGATTTCTGGAGACTTTCTTTTGTGCGTGTTCTGGACATTGAAAATCTGTGGTTGGTTTAATACGTATAAACCGTTGTTTAATGTACCTGACCCAATCAAAACTTGATTAATGTGAATGTTCACTACATTACTTACAAATGCAAATTCATAACCTTCTTTAGATAATAAAGATACAGAAATGATATTACAAGTTGCATTTGGTACAAATAACAACAACGCAAAACCAAAAGGTGTCCATCTGACAATCCCAGGTGATAGTCACCCACGGCCTCAGCATCCATGCTAGCTCCGTTTGCAACTCTGAGGGTCATATCACCTGCCTTCAAAACCCTACCTTTTCTCAACGCCTGCAAAGAATTACATATATGAGATCCTGATCCGGTATCCAATACCCAGGAAGTAGAGTTTATTGATAGACAGTTTTCAATAACATACACACCTGAAGCTGAAGCCGCAACTCGCTTCAGATCCTGGGTTCTGGCCTTCCAAGCCGTGCAATCCTGTTTCCAGTGTCCACTTTTGTGATAGTAGAAGCATTCTTCCTTTCCCACCAGCTTTCCCGCTACCTTTGTTGCCTTTCCCTTTCCCTTCGTATCCACTTTACTGACACCGCCCCTTGGTTTGGCGGGGGCTTTCTTCTTCTTTCCCTTGGCTTTCGTCGTGGACCTAGAAGAGGAAGATACTCCTACAAACAAAGTGGATGTCTCCCTACCTTTTTGTAGGGTGCCCTCAGCATTCCTCAACGTGTTCAGAAGTTCGGAAAGTTCAACCTCCTTTCCTTGCATGTTGAAGTTAAGGATAGACTGGGAGTAAGTGGAAGGAAAGGACTGGAGAATCAAGTCAGTGTAGAGTTCATTCTCCAACGTGGTCCCATGGTCTACGAGCTCCTCTATGTAGCCAATCATCTTAAGAACGTGTTCTGCTACCGATGATCCGACGGCCAATCTTGCCGAAAATAGCTTCTTCGACACTTCGTATCTAGCGATACGAGACTGCTCTCCATACAGATCTTTTGTATAGAGAAATATGAACTCTAGGTCCATATTCTCGTGCCTCCTCTGATGTTCGTTGTCCATCAAGGCAAGCATGAGGCATTTGGACTTCTCACAATCGATCTCCCATGTCTTACGAATTTCTATATCCGCGACGCTGGAGGTGGGACCTGGGACAGGGGGAGCTTTAGTGGTAAGGACATACCCCATCTTGTCGTAAGTGATTGCCTCTAAGGCATACACACTAACACCAGGTATTGACAAAAAGGGACGTCAATGAGCGAACTCATCCTGACACCGTACTGAGTCTGTCAGTGACAATATCCGTACAGTCCGGTCCGTTCGTCTATGAGTATCGCATGGCGGGCCTAGGGGGTTAGTAAAATTCAGACCCCCAAAAGCGGTACAAGTCGTGTCGGAGTGTAGCCCAGAACACCGTGAGATACTACTGGAATACCTACCTGTAAATCTCCTGTCTTGGCCGAGGGCTTTGTGTAATGGCTCTCCTAGACACAGCGCGACCTCACCCCCAATACCGGGAGAGACGAACCCCTGTAGATCCGCTCACTGCCTCCATGTGGCTCGGGACTGTACCCAACTAAAACCTGTTTGCATGACTCCTTTGAGCCGTGGTAGGGTAATAATAAAAGTACAGTGGGAACTCACAGGAGACAAATGACGATCCCAGGTCGATGAACTAACCTATACACATGTTACCAGGGAACTGCTATCTGACGTCAGGTATAAGACCAACTAGCAAGGTCCCGGCGAGTCCTGTCCACTGTAATCATAACCCAATGAGCAGCTGTATACATCTTAGGTGAACCAACTGACACCAGTGGCTTGTGAGACCAGCCACCGCCCCTCGTCTAGGTCTTGACTGTATACTCTAGTCTACTCTGGAGTATCGATGCCCTGTCTCGAAACACTCACGACTAGGGACCTTTTAAGGATGTGCTTATAGACCCCAGCTCCCAAGTATATGATCGCCATCATACTGTTGGCCGTCAAGCAAGAATCCTAAGGGCTCTATCAACGCGCAATAGTGACCTGTAAGGTCACCTAAAGCAGTACACGATGATAAAAATAAACCAGATAGCATACTATCATCTTGAGTAAGACTGTCCTACAGGTATAGGTCCTCCCTTAATCATTGCAATCACGTGCCTGTGATCCAATAATTGACTCTGAGGGCACCTGCCTATGGTTTGGAAGAAGACTATCCAATTAGCGTAATAGGTGTATTATCCCCTAAACCAAGGAGTACTCACAACGTGAGAGAAGATAAAAGGAAAAGACAACTGAATAGTCCTATTCGTTTTCTCCAGAACCGGAAACCATCCTCGAATAAATTCCTTCGAGTTCGTATATAACCATATGATTGTTTTATCCAATGGAAGTGGATGTTCGTAGTAATACGGGGTGTCCTGGAGAAAAGTGTAAAAGTAGGAGTGGCAATGAGGTATGCAACGCTGACAATCCAAAAGCAAGTGTTTTAAGATGGTTCGGTTAATCTTGGTCACTGAGTCATAGTCAAGGGTCAGGTCATGGTCGCTGCCAAAGAGAGAGAGAAAAGAAACACTCAGCGTGCACTCTAACTTAGATCAGAATGGTTACCAATTTGTCTAATCATGAAACCTCCCACTGTAACGTCAAATTCTCCTCCAAACCTAAAAGAAGAATTTGTCTGGATCACCCGAGGAGTAAACGAACTCATCTGTGGGAATCGGGATCCAACTATCATCGCATGACAACGTGACGGAATCCACTCACGTTATCACACTCCAGATGGTATGCGCATATCTGGCAAGTTTCAGTATCTTTAGAAACTCCCGATGTGATTTTTACCCTAAGCGGTTTATAACCTTGACTAGGTCAACAAACCATAAACCGCCAGTCAAGTTCAACCTGTCATTATTCTGGATTGCATTAAACCCACCCGTACGTGTCCTTGACCAGGTCAACAAGGCCGCATGACTGTCCTAACCAATCCCATTTATGCAACAAACAAGCACCACTTAGCTACCGAACACTTTGTCTTGACTAGGTCAACAAACGTAGCACGAATACTAAATAATACTAGTAAGAAATGACGGAGGGCTACGGCTGGTTTTTGGCGAAAAACCTTTAATGTAATGAACTTGATATCGTTGAAGAAACTGCATACATTTTTATAAAAATATAATGGCGAAAACCTTTGCTAAAGAGGTCACTCCCGGTGAAGGGATCTCGGCTCTTTCCCCATAGAATGAGGTGCAGGATATTCCAACCGAATACCACAATTCAAAGCGAAAGTAATCGACTATAGTGAAGTTATTTCCCTGACGCAAAATTCTGTCCAAGGGGTCACTCCTGGTGAAGGGATCTCGGCCCTTGCCTCGTCGACGGAGGTGCTGGATATTCATAACCGAATACCATTGTGCAAAACAAAAGAGAACGTCCTTGCAATAACAGCTTTTAGAAAAATGTTCCAACAACATCAGAATAGGTTTGTTTAGCTTGCATTAATCCGAATCAATGCAGTCCCATCAATTGATCACACCAATAAAGAACGAAAATAATGATGTACGTATATGCCATCCGCATTCGCCACTGGGTCCCGTCATTACACGTTAGGTTACTTAACTAACGACAGAGCGAGGACTGGACTAGCGCGGATGCAAAACATATACAACATCTACTAGTATATATATCAATACACAATATTCGCTCAAGGCGTGATAAAATGCACCATCACAGAAATGTAATAAGAATCACAGAACAATATAGATATCTGGGATCCCCGGGTTTCATAGAGCCTCTACTGTAACCCGACGTTCCTCTGGCCGTGTGGATAGCCTGTGCAATGAAATCCTAGACCCCTGCGGGTGTGGCAAGTTACCCGCCAAAACCTGAAGCGAGGCAGCCCCCTTCAGCAACGTGAATGGACCACCCAGCACTCCACAGAATCCGGTAACTTGGGCACCCCTCCTTGGGTCAACCTGTACCCCCGACGAATGCGGCGAATAGCCCGTCAATTCTGGAGTGAAGCCCCCTCCGTCTCAATGCCATGAGATGCGGGCCCGTTGCCCTCTAGAACTCGGCTATCCATGCACCCCACCTTGGGGTAATCCTAGTACATAAAGTAAAATATACATACTGTAAGTCGGTTTGCAACACCCCACGAGTTGCGGGGAGGCGGAAATATGAAAAAAGATCTTGTTCTTGAAACATATATCGACTAACCGAAGATCTTTGCTAAACGATAGTTAACAACTACCATAGAAGTTCTAAACTACTATGTAAAGAGATTATACCAAGTGATACGTGTCCTTCGTCTTTACGATCTCTTCGTCCTCCTCGGCCTCCTCGAAGTGATAGATGATCCACCCGAGAACCCTAATCCAAGCTTCACCTCAAAACTTGAGGTAACTAAGTTTCTCTAGTTGCTAATCAATGGAACTTAGGTCATATAGAGTTAGGTTATGGGATGTTTAGTCTTTTCTAATCATTGTTCTCAACTCATGAGTGGTAGGATTAGAGCTTGAAGAAAGAGTGAGCTTGAGGAAAGAGAAGGTGAACTAAAATAATGAAATGAAATTGCTTCTCACTTAATATATAAAGCATAATGAATAAATCAATAAATGAATAATAAGAGATTATTCATCATGCTTCATAAACGTATCATGAGTTATTCACTATGTGAGTCATTAAGCATTTAATAATGCATTAATGACATACTGAATCACACATTATGAGTCACAATAACAATTATTGACAATGCCACCTTAACCCCTCATGTCACCATGCTTCTAGAAGCTTCCCGGATATTACGAGAACGCCCCTCCCATCCGTGAAAACACGGAAAAAATTTAGACTGTATAAATCCAATAACCTGATACTAGAATCTGGCCTAAACTAAACCCGTCTAGAAAAACTGTCCGAATGTCGTACGTCCGTTTAAACACGTATTCGTCCGAACCCTTGTCGTAAAACCGTACGACCTCTATATCGTTTCGCTTGGAGTTGGGAAAACTTTGTCTGGGACTCTAAAGACTCGACTACTACGCTGGCAATGTATTTAACCACAGACCGCAAGCGACACAAGCTGTACGTAACGGTCCCCAGGTAGATGTCGATAAGAAGGCCGATGATAATACCCATCCGAACTCCTACTGAGCCTGTCCGTGACAATATCCATGCAGTCCGGTCTGTTCGTCTAAGAGTATCGCATGTATGGTCTAGGGAGGTGGTAAACGTCAGACCCCTAATAACCGTACAAGTCGTGTCGGTATGGCTCTATCACCATCCGAGAATCTACTGATCAATCTATCAGTAATTCTCAATCATCCCTGGCTAGGGACATATGGTAATGAATAACCGATCACCGTGTGATATCAACTCCCTATACCGGGAGAGACGAATCCCTAACAGTCACTCACTGCCTCCACGTGGCTCGGGACTGTGCCCAACTAAAACCTGTTTGCACGACTCCTTTGAACCGTGGTAAGGAAGTAATCAAAGCACAGTGGGAACTCACACGAGACAAATGACGACCTTAAGTCAACGGACTATCTGCACACATGTCACCTGAGAACTGCTATCTGACGTTAGGTATAAATACAATCCAGTCAGTTCTCGGCGAGTCATGTCCGGTGTACTCACACCCAGTGAGCATCTGTATAAATTCTTAGGTGCACTCCACCAATGGCTGCGGGAAGAATCCATTGCCCCTCCTCAGGGTCTATATATGTATACACCAGTCTACTCCGGAGTATCGATGCCCGGTCTCGATACTCTTACGACCAGGGACGTCTACGGATGTGCCTATTGACTATCCAGCTCCCACTAGTATGACTGCCATCACAACGCCGGTAGTCAGGCAAAACACCCTATGGGCTTTATCAACATGTATATATATATATATATATATATATATATGAATACTACGCAAAAAATATCATATGTTAAGATAAAGACAAACCAAATAGCGTACTATCATATTAAGCAAGACTGTCCTGTACATACATATCCCTAGCATCCTATACAATGAATGCCTCTAGGGAATATATATCCAACAATCTCCCACTTGCACTAAGGCCTATAATTGGCGCAATGAGTATCCACTGTCTTCACTAGATCCAGTTGCTGGAGTACCGCATGCCCAATATCTCAAACAGCCTCTCGAACTGAACATGAGGGATGGCCTTGGTGAATGGATCTGCCGTGTTGTCTTTTGTGTCCACTCTCCGTACCTCGATCTCCCGACGATTAACGATCTCCCTGATCAGGTAAAATCGCCTTAAGATATGCCTGGATTTCTGATGGGACCTCGGTTCCTTCGCCAATGCTACAGCCCCATTGTTGTCACAATACAAAGGTATTGGATTGGCAATGGACGGAACCACCTGAAGTTCAGAGATGAACTTCCTCATCCAGACAGCCTCTTTTGCGGCTTCACTAGCAGCTATATACTCAGCCTCCATGGTTGAGTCTGCGACGGTATCCTGTTTGGAACTCTTCCAACATACCGTCCCTCCATTGAGTGTAAACACAAAACCCGAAATGGATTTTGAATCGTCTTTGTCACTTCGGAAGCCGGAGTCGGTAAAAGCCTCTACCTGGAGGTCCCCATTACCGTAAATCAAGAACATCTCCTTAGTCCTTCTCAGGTACTTGAGAATGTTCTTTACCGCTATCCAATGCTTCTCACCTGGGTCAGACTGATACCTGCTTACCACACCAAGTGCGTAAGCTACATCCGATCTTGTACATAACATCGCATGCATTATAGATCCTACCGCCGAAGCGTAGGGTATAATGCACATGCGATTCCTCTCTTCATCAGTCTTTGGAGACATCTCTTTGGAGAGGGTAATCCCATGACAAGCGGGCATATTACCGTGCTTGGAATCTTCTATACTAAATCTCTTTAGTATAGTGTCAATATACCTGGACTGTGAAAGTCCCAACATTCTATTAGATCTATCACGATAGATCTTAATGCCCAAAAATGTAAGTTGCATCACCCAAGTCTTTCATGGAGAGTTTCTGTGACAAGAAGATCTTTACTAATTGTAGCATAGGGACATCATTCCCTATCAGTAGTATGCCATCGACGTACAAAACGAGGAAGACTACTTCTCCTTCCACAATCTTCCTATAAATACATGGTTCATCTACATTTTTGATAAAGTCAAATTCTTTGACTGTCTCATCAAAGCGGATGTTCCAACTTCGCGATGCTTGCTTTAATCCATAAATGGATTTAAGCAACCTGCACACTCTTCTGCTGCTCCCACTGTCTAAGAAACCTTCTGGTTGATCCATGTAAACAATCTCTTCTAAATGTCCATTTAGAAAAGCTGTTTTTACATCCATTTGCCAGATTTCATAGTCATGGAAGGAAGCAATGGCAAGCAGGATCCGAATGGATTTAAGCATAGCTACAGGTGAAAAGGTTTCATCATAGTCTAATCCTGGTCTTTGACGAAAACCTTTTGCAACGAGTCTAGCTTTGTAGGTTTCCACTTGTCCAAGTGCACCAATCTTCTTTTTGAAGATCCATTTGCATCCAACTGGTTTTACCCCAGGAGGAGCAACTTCTAAAGTCCATACTTTATTGGTGTACATGGATTCCATTTCGGATCTCATAGCATCCAGCCACTTCACCGAGTCAATACTCGTGATAGCCTGCTGAAAACTAGTTGGCTCATCATCATCGATGATGCAACCCTCTCGGTCCCCATCTAGAAGAAAACCATAGTATCTCTCTGGATGAGAAAGCCTACTAGATCTGCGGAGTGGCGTTGGTTCGTCATGTTCTATTGAAATCTGAGGTTCTTCTAAGTCCTCGGTAGTAGTTTGAGGTTCTGGAATTTATTCTAGCTCTACCGCGCTCCCACTAATTTCTTTTTCAGGAAATTCGCTTTCTAAGAAGACAATGTGGCGAGCGACAAACACCTTTTGTTCTTCAGTGTGGCAGATCATGTACCCCCTTGAATGTTTAGGGTATCTTACAAACTTGCACAAAACCGATCGTGCCTCGAGCTTGTCCGTTCTATGCTTTTTAACATATGCCGAACACCACCATATCTTGATATACTTGAGATATGGACTCTTCCCGGTCTACATTTCATATGGAGTGGTAGGCACTGACTTAGTTGGAACTCTATTCAATAAGCATACTGTTGATTCTAGAGCAAATCCCCAGAAGGAAAGTGGCAACTCAGCACTACTTATCATTGAACGCACCATATCTAATAGCGTGTGATTCCTCCTTTCTGATACACCATTATGCTGAGGTGTATAAGGCGGAGTAATCTGAGAGAGAATTCCATTATCTTTTAAGCATTCAAGGAAACTGGTACATAAGTATTCTCCAACTCTATCAGATCGAAATGTCTTGATGCTTTTACCAGTTTGTTTCTCTACTTCATTTTTATGTTTCAATAAGAACACATGTCCATACCTAGAGAAGTCATATAACGTTTTGAAAATTGTTTCGGTGAAATTTCGAAAAAATCGGTAAAATAAGGGGGTTTTCTGTAAAAAGTCAAAATACAAATATCTTATTATAAAAATTAAATATACGTATTCTAGCTATGTAATTGCTATTATTTGGTGTTTATTGAGCCGCTGGTGAAATTTTAAATTTTCTGAAAAAAATATTATTTTATTATTATTTTAAGCCGTCACTAATACATTTAATTAGGGAAAATTACAAATTGGAATGAGTTGGAAAAAATTTTGTGCATCATAAAACATTAAATAAAATTTTATCATGTGGTTTTTGGAACAAAATTATTTGCCAAAACGGTTTAAAAATTATTGAAGAAAAAAGGCTTTTTTTAGCGTAAATGGATATTTGGGGTATTGTATTTATCATTTTTATCACCCCACACCCGTACCCACACCCACACACACCCATTTACTTCTCCCCTTGGCTGAATTCAGCAGCCACCATCTTTTTCCCCACTTGAATTTCAACGGAAAAGAAATGAAAGAAAAGAAAAGAAAATGGATAAATTAGTTAGACTTTTGACTTTGGTTGGACTTTGACTTTCTCCCCCCACTTTCCCTACCTCCCTCTCTCTCCTCTCCCCCTCCCATTCCAGCTGACCCCCCTCTCCTATAGCAGCAGCAGCCCCCCCCCCCATTTCCCTTCTCTTTTCTCTTCAAAACTTCATCAAAAATTGCCCAAAATACATCAAAAAAAATCCCAAAACCCAAATCCGACTCCTACCCGTTTTAGCTTAGCCCGTATAGCATGGATCTTTGTGAAAAGAGAGCATTTTGGAGGGCCATGGATGCTTGTGGATCTTCAAATGTTTTTGGGTATAATTCTAAACTTTTTTTTTGCTTAGTTTGCTACTTAATTTCTTAAAGCTAATTTAATTAAGTGTTAATTTGGTTTATGTGAGTTTAATTGCATGATTAAAGATTTCAAGTTAGGGTTTGTTGTGGAAATGAGTTGTATTTGATTGTGCATGGTTTAGTGATGTGGATTAACATATTTAGTTTTGTAGAAAACTAATCTAGTTGTTAATTACAAGTTGTTACTTGAAAAATGTCCAAATTAAGGTTTTTGTTGCAAACTAGTTTTTTTGATTTAATTATAAATATGAGATTAAAAATATGGTTAGGGTTTTTATCATATTATTAACTTTATTAAGTGTAGTTTAACACTTTAGTTCATGGGAATCCAACCTAAATTGTAGTTTGTGCATTTTTGCTATGAAATTGTAAAAAAGGGTATTTTGTAAACTAGAATATTAGGGTTTTTGGAATTTAATGAGATTAAATTCCGGAAATTGTATCTATGACTTATTTAAGATATTTAATAAGTATAATAGCCGCTACATTTATTTAAACATCATGTTTTGTACAAAAACGGCGAATTGTGCTTGCTAGATTTTCGGAAAAATGACTTTTTAAGTGAAATTGGGGTTTTTGTGAGTTTTAACCTAGTTTATATTAAAATTAGTGTTCGTGAATGTGCAAATGAGTGTGATTGGATTTTTCTCGAATGGTTTGACGTTTGTACATCGACATCGAGAGTTGGTTTGACTATTCTTGCATGCGTAGGCGATAGGTTTGGACCTATGCGTGATACGCGTGCCGATTTGATTTTCGTATGCCGTTTCGATTTCGAATTTAGTTTTAATGCGATATGGTGCGTTATGATATGTAGGTACCCCCATGCGGACTTCGAGACGACAAGCAAGCGCGTGGCGACGTCGGCACCGGCTAGCGAGAACCAGGTGAGTAGATTTATATCTACGGGGAGAAGTCGGGTGGATGGCGTATAACACCCCCGCAGTTCATGGTGATGTATACGAATACGTATACACACATATATATATTGATGATAATATGGATATTTGGTGTTCTTGGATGATTTAGTGTCCCGAAACCCTAGAGTAGTGGTCGCACTACACATGCACACACCAACCCTTACTTGCATACTTTCTTCTTTCATTTATGCTTATACGGGATATATAGTTATGTGTTCACATGGGTATGGGACTATGGGTTCACATACGAATTTGAGGCTTGGGTTTGAGATGAGTCGATGAGATTTGTATTGAGATTGTGACTTCGGTGATATGGCAGGATTCGTATTTGAGATACGACATGACGTTGTAGCGGGTCCTTGACGTAGTGTTTCACACACGTCCATACATACTTAGGCAGTATCAGTATTGTACTAGACGTAGATCAGTATCCCGATCATGATATTTGATAAAGAGGATACCAGGTGAATGGTATGATGAATGTGATATTGACCCGTACCCAGATTTGGGGATGCCGTACGATGGATTTATGTACGAGGTATATTTTGATGATTGATCCGCACTCTTGACTTGGGATGTCTGGTTATGGATATGATATTATTGAGGCGGGATCACCGACTATACATATACAGGTATGTATATGTATCGACTCAGATGATAGGCGGTTTCCTTACCTGTAGTCCAGCTTGTTAGCTTAGCCCTTAGTTTAGTTTAGTTGTTAGATTAGATTCGATTCTTACCTATTTCAAAACTAACGAATCGTGGGTATTTTAAAAGGCAGCCTAAGGGATCCTACGGATATTTCAAAAGACCTATCTTTTCATAAAAACACCGTGGCCCCTATTTTCAAAACCCCATGATTCGTGTTATTTCAAAAGGCACCATTTGTAGGACTTATATTAGATTAATACAGATTAGTTATAGTTGCATCTAGTATTCAGCTCCCGCTCCTTATTGTGGTTCGCTTCGCATCGCATGCTTATATTATGTTTCATACTCTATTATTGATATCATACTGTTAGGACACCAGCACCATTACCGATGATGCGTATGTACCACGTACACTTACTTGCCGGCTCACACACATCTTCATCGGTAATTGCCATGTCACGTACACCTTAGAAAATATTATTGCTTGACATAGCATGTTAACTAATAGTTTAGACATTGTAGTTATTACCTGCTACTTCATGCATACTGTTATTCATTGTTATGCTGCATTCATGGATTCTCATGCATATATTCACGATTTTACGTGTTATTGAGGTTTCGGATTCGGATTTCCATGAGATTTTCTGGATTTGGACGAAAACCGCAAAAAAACATAAATAAACCTTTTCTCTCTTTTAAAATAAAAAGTGCTGTTTTCCCATGATGTATGAGTCGTCCACCTTGAGTTTGCTGATGGATTTGGAGACCCGATTCGATGAGACGGATGAACCGTTTCGGGTACATGGTGGACCCGGTAAGGTGCCCCGGGGCAAGAAGCGCGTGATGATGACGATGTGAGCCTGGCAGCGGAGCACTACCTACCGGTGATATTACCCGACACGTCGGATATCCGGAGGATACCGTCGTGGTCTTGAGATGGATGGTAGGGGCCGGTCTGGACTGACGGTGCCCTAGATATTGTGATTGAGACATTGAGATTGAGACTTGAGGTACATAGATTGTGACACAGAGATATCGAGGTATTTGGACACTTGTTTTGTGTCGATGCTGGGCACTGTTTTATGCTGATTTCATATATGGTGCCTCATTACTATTAAAATACAGAAATCTCACTGATTTATGAAACCAGTTTTATTCAGTACATGCATTCTGTTTCATGCATTCATACATCATCCATATGATATATTGCTACCTGAGGCACTAACACGGGCACATGAGTTTACACACGGGTTAGATATTTACCCTAGCCATTGTTAGGCTGCATGTTATATACATTTTTGAGGATATATTATGATCATTGACCTAGGATTGCGTTATTTATGCGATTTCTGTGCGTAGATGTTTTTCTATTCACGAGTTGGCAACTCACCCCCGTTGTGCCCCAGTTTCTTGCAGGTTTGCCGTACAGGTTTCTTTACGGCTGTGCGGGCATAGTTTCCTTCGGGTGACTTGCTAGTAGGTGGGTTTTTCTTGTATCGTACCCATCATATTACCTTGTATAATATTATTCCGTTGTATCTAGTAAATTCCATCAACCAAACATGTATTTATTGAGATAGAGACCAGTGTTGTTTATTCTTTCGACCGTAGAGTCGCTCGTTATATTTCTGGTGGTTTTGAGTTTCTTTTTGAGTTTTGATCCTCGCCGTTGGCGTTGTATATTATATTGCTTGTATGGTTGTGACCGTCGATTGACGAAGAGCTAGCTCCCGCTTGGGGATGTCTTTTTCTTGATTTCGTATACTATTCATGTTGTATCCCGTTTGGGGCCAGTATTTACAAAGGAGACTCTGCCGAAATTTTCAGAAAATTTTTGATGTTTTAAAAACCGTATAATTCGGCTTATGCTATTGAAATTACTTTCTTTAAGTTGGTTTTTCCTGCACTCTACTACTTTTCTTCGTTTGGATTTCTGGGTTTTCGGGTTACTTAGATTACGTACGTCTCGAGACGTTCGTAGTTTAAGTGCCGGTCATGTTCCGTACTTTCGGGCCGTGACAAGTCATCAGTAAAAGTGATGAAGTAGGAGTGACCGCTTCTCGCATGTGTAGACATTAGACCACATACATCATTGTCTACAAGTCCCAAGAGTTCTGTGCCTCTTGCTCCGTGTCCGGTGAACGGAGATTTGGTCATTTTTCCTTTGATACATATTGACAAGTTGCATATGATGAATATTCAAACGGATCTAGATATCCATCTTTATGTAACTTAGTCAACCTTGTTTCTTTTATATGACCAAGTCTACAATGCCATAGGAATGCTTGATTTGAATCTGGAGCCTTTCTTTTAAGTGTGTTTTGAATATTGAAAATTCGAGGTTAATTAAGTATGTATATGCCGTTTTCCAGTGTGTCATACCCAATCAGTTCTTGATTTAGGAGAATGTTCATGACATTTCTTTCAAGCGCAAAATTATATCCTTCATTAGACAACAAAGATACTGATATAATATTACATAACATACTGGGAATACAAAAACAGCTGTACAACACCAAAATGTGCCCACTGGTCAACCCTAAGTGATATTCCCCTATTGCAATAGCATCTACATGCATTCCATTGCCCATCCGGAGAGTCATATCACCTGTCCCCAGTACTCTACTATTTCTTAGATCCTGCAATGAATTACAGATGTGAGAACCAGAACCGGTATCATGTACCCATGATGTAGAGTTTACTGAAAGATAATTTTCGATTACGAACACACCTGAAGCAGAAGCAACAGCTTGCTTCTTGTCCTTGGCTTTGAAGGCTATACAGTCCTTCTTCCAGTGCCCTTGCTTGTGACAATAAAAGCATTCGTTTATATCCGCTTTCACCCTTCCTGCCTTGTTCATTCCCTGCATCTTCTTGACCCCCCCCTTCGGTTTGGTTGCTTTCATCTTCTTCTTCCCTTTAGCTTTCGCTTTAGATTTAGAAGAGAATGATTGGCCAACATACAGAACGGGGGTCTTCTCCTTTTTCAAGGAGGTCTCTGCTACCCTCAACATGTTGAGGAGCTTTGGAAGATCAGCTTCCATTTCGTGCATGTTGAAGCTAAGCACGAACTGAGAGAAGGTGTGGGGAAGGGACTGCAAAATCAAGTCGATATACAAATCATTCTCTAGCATGCATCCCAGGTTTGCGAGTTCGTCAATGAGGCTGATCATTTTGAGGACGTGCTTGTTGCGCCACGGCAGCGCCCCGGCCGTCAATCCGAGGCCAAAATGCGGAATCAAAAATTTTCCTTACTTGGAAACCGGCGCTACAGCGGACAAAGAAAACCCGGATCGTTAACCATTAACCTATACTAGTGTAACGTCTTCAAAATAATAAAATATGATTTTTAGGAAATTTTATAATTTAATATTATTTTAATGAATATTTTAATATTCTGGTATAATTAAATACAGATAAATGGGGAAAAATTATGGAAAATTCTAAAATAAGGTATTTTAAGGAATTGCTTCGTTTTCTGTGCATGCCCCCATTTCCTCTAGTTTTGACCCTGAGTATGTCTAGTTTTGACTGATTCCATCTAGGGTGAAATCTGGGTTGATTTTCCTATGTTGGTGTATAATTTGGGACTTGTTTTAGCATGGATTTTGGTATTTGGTGATTCATTCCTGTCGGGTGGCGTTTGGACGTCAACGACAAGTGGATTTTGATTGTGTTTACATGCGAGTCGATAGGTTTTTACCTATGCGGGTAGCGTGTGCTATTTTGGTTTCCGATGTGATTTTCATGTGCTTTAGCATTGTGATATACTTGTAGGTACCCCGCGTGATGTTGAGGCAAAGGAGGTGAAGATAGCGACATCGGCTTTGGCACACGAGAAGCAATGTGAGTAGATTTATATCTGTGGGGAGAAGTCGGGTGGATGGCGTATAGCACCCCCGCAGTCCGTGGTGATGTATACGAATACGTATACACACGAATATTTATTATGTGTTGTTTAGGGTTATTGATGGTAATAATGATATTTTGATGATAAGAATATATTGGTTTAGTTTAGTGCGAACCCTAGAGTAGTGGTTGCACTCACACATACATTTACACACATACTTGCATTCATTCTTTCATTTATTAGAGTGCATATGATTGTGCGTATATCTACACATGGGTATGGGACTATGTGTTTATATACTGGATTTGAGGATAGTATTTGGGATTTGAGATGAGTCGATGAGATTGGGCTTGAGGCCAGGAGATCGGTGATGTGATTTGGTTCGTATTGAGATACGACACGATGTTTTAGCGGGTCTTTTGACGTAGTGATTCTTACATCTGCATGCATACATAGAGGGTATCAATATTGTACTAAACGTAGATCAGTACCCCGATCATGACATTTGATAAAGAGGATACCAGATAAATAGTATGATGAATGTGATATTGACCCGTACCCAGATTTGGGATGCCGTACGACGGATTTACGTACAAGCTATATTTTGATGATTGATCCGCACTCTTGACTTGGGATGTCTGATTATTGATAGGGTATCGGATATGATATTATTGAGGCGGGATCACCGACTAATATATATACATGTATGTATATGTATCGACTCAGATGTTAGGCGGTTTCCTCACCCGTAGCTCTACTTGTTAGTTCAGCCGTATAGTTTAGGATGGTTGTTAGATTAGATTAGACTCCTACCTATTTCAAAAACTAACGAATCGTGGGTATTTTAAAAGACAGCCCAAGGGATCCTACGGATATTTCAAAAGACGTATCTTTTCATAAAAACATCGTAGCCCCTATTTTCAAAACCCCATGATTCGTGTTATTTCAAAAGGCACCAATTGTAGAGGTTATTTTAGATTAATGCAGATTAGTTATAGTTGCGTCTAGTATTCAGCTTCCGCTCATTATTGTGGTTCGCATCGCATCGCATGCTTATATTATGTTTCATACTCCATTATTGATGTTATGCTGTTAGGACACCAGCACCATTACCGATGATGCGTATGTACCACGTACACTTACTTGCCGGCTCACACACATCTTCATCGGTAATTGCCATGTCACGTACACCTTAGAAAATATTATTGCATCGACATAGGTTGTTAGCTAATAATTTAGACATGATATTAGTGTACTTGCCTTATATGCTAGATTAGACATTGTAATTATTAGTTGTTACATCATGCATGTTATTATTCATGGATTTTTATGCCTGTATGCACTGTTTACATGCTATTGAGGATTGGATTCGGATTTCCATGAGATTTTCTGGATTTGGGGGAAAACCGCAAAACTTATATAAACTTCTTTTCTCTCTTTAAAATGAAAAGTGCGGTTTTCCCATGATGTATGAGTCGTCCACCATGAGTTTGCTGATGGATTTGGAAACCCGATTCGAGGAGACGGATGAACCGTTTCGGGTACATGGTGGACCCGGTAAGGTGCCCCGGGGCAAGAAGCGCGTGGTGATGACGATGTGAGCCTGGCAGGGGAGCACTACCTACCGGTGATTTTACCCGACGCGTCGGATATCCGGAGGATACCGTCGTGGTCTTGAGATGGATGGTAGGGGCCGGTCTGGACTGACGGCGCCCTAGATATTATGATTGAGACATTGAGATTTCGAGATTTCGAGGTACAGAGACTGTGATACAGAGATATCGAGATATTGGGATTACGTTTTGTGCCGATGCTAGGCACTGTTTTATGCTGATTTCATTATGATACCTCAACTAAAAATACAAGGGAAATCTCACTAAATTATGAAAACAGTTTCTTCATTTACATGTATTCTGCTTTCATGCAGTCATACCTCATATTCATGACATACTATTACCTGAGGCACTAGCACGAGCACTTGGCACTACATTCACGTATAGAGATTACATTGCCAGTTTAGCATGCTTCAGCTTTATTCATATTGAGGTTTCTTTATATCTGATCGTATTGACCTAGGTTGGGTCATGCATTCGATCTCTGCTTGTAGATATCTTTCTATTCACGAGTTGGCAACTCACCCCCGTTGTGCCCCAGTTCTTGCAGGTTTGCCGTACAGTTCTATAGCGGCATTTCTGGCACACTGCTTCCTTTTGGGTGATTTGCTTGGATAGGTGGGTTCTTTTGTATCAGAACCGCCGTTGTATTTATATTATTCATTGTATCTAGAATATCCATCAACCAAAACTCGTATATTGTTTCAGACCTAGACTAGTGATGTATTATTCGACCATAGAGTCGCGCTTAGTAGTGTTGCGGTTTTCTTGTTGCTTTTGAGCTTTCTTTTGGATTTGATCCTCGCCACTTGGCGTTGTATATTATTGTTGCATGTGTGGTGGTGACCGTCGATTGACGAAGAGCTAGCTCCCGCTTGGGGATGCCTTTATCATTGCATATATTGTTATCCTTGTTATACCCCATTCGGGGCCAGTTTTACAAAAGAAACTCTGCCGAAATTTTTAGAAAAGACTGTACTGTTTTTAAAAATGCATATTCGGTTTAGTTATTTAAAAACCTTGATTTCAAACATGTTTTTCTTCACTTCTTTAAACCAGTTTCTTTACTTATTCTTAAAAATGGTTTTAGATTTCTGGGCTTTTGGCTTACTTGGATCAGATGGAGTCATATAGACTTCATATGGTTCAAGGGCCAGTCACGTGCTCTTTCGGGTCGTGACAAAGTTGGTATCAGAGCGCTAGGTTGACCTTGGTTCGAGTCTAAGTTTGACTATGTGGAGCCTAGGGCGTTTATATATATACGGAACTTAGGCTTGACCTTACGGAACTTAGACTTGGTCGAGGGGGTATTAGACCCGAACTTTCGTCGTGTAGGATGACCCTTGGTTGATGGAATAGGTAACTAAAGTAGAGTGACGTACCGTTGGTATGTTCCGCGGCATACTTACGACACGCCACTCCGCTTAAGGAACCTTAGGATGTACATATTTTCGAGATCAGTGATCCTCTTTATATCCAGGATTATACATCCATTTGAGATCCCCGATTCTATTAGTTTCATGATCATACCTTTATTGATGCTGTTCCTTCCCATGATCATGTATCCACTTTGGATCTGTTGTTTCCTTTCTTGCCATTGATGTGCTCTCCTTGATACTCGATTGAGGTTCCTGTCACCATGTTTGAGGGCAGTTTGGGCTGCTGCTAGGGTTACGGCCGGTGTGAGCTCGTTTGGTACGAGGGCCGACCATTGTGTTTTCTGGTGACATGGGAACGTCTCGAGTTAGTGTTGGTGATTGTGACCTCTAGTGGAGGCGAGTGCTTGGTCTTGCACCGGATGATCGGGCCATTGTTAGAGCTGCCAGTTGAGAGAGGACTGTTGATGTACAGCATACCTTAGAGATTGTGATGTCGCCTACCGTGCAGACAGATGGACCAGCTGTTGCTGAGATTGACAGGATGTCGCTTCCGAAGCTTACGAGCTGAGATTGCCGTAGCTTTCAGGCAGATATGAGACAGATGACAGCTAGTCTACCCGATTTGAGAGACGAAGGTGATTCGTCCGATTTTGCGTCGGAGCGGGCCCTGATGAGTTGAAGATTTCCAGTGTGGAGAGTCTTACTCAGATCTAGAGCAGACCGACTCAGAGATGACCGCCTATGTATTGCCTTTCCTGGAGGATTGAGGCGCTGTTCGGCGTACAGGCGAATAAGCCAGTTGCTGCTGCAAATGACGAGATGTCGCCCAGATGGTTGGAGCTACTGCAGCGTGAGCATATACTTAGAGAGATGATAGCGAGTCGCTAGTCATCTGAGGATGAATGACTAGGACAGGTGGTTCGTTTGTTTACCGATGCGAGGTCATCAGATAGATTGTTTCCAGCTAGAGACGACTTCACGCAGGTTCGTTGAGAGTCGATAGAGACGATCGAATGTCAGGAGCCCATTTTCCAAGTTTAAAGTATACGGAAAGACATGCAGGTGATTCTATGGACTCTCTAGAAGAATGAAACCCTAACTCGACTTAATGACCGTGTGAAAGCCTTTGAACCTTCGGGTTTGCGGCGGTTCCTCGGCGCCATTAGTGAGGCTTGGGTTTGCCCTTCTACGGCTGGACCACCGACGCTGTGGCATGTACTCGATACTATTAAACTGTACCCATGATGTGATCTCTTGGGGGATTATGAGGATCTGACGAGTCGATCGGATGGTTCGACATCTTTCGGATATCGTGATGGGACACTGCTTGGGAGACTCCAGATGCGAGCGTAGCCGTCGGAGCGCAGTTCGTGTAGCCATGATGAGTTAAGTCCGAATCAGTCGACATTGAGCAAGGTGGAGTAAAGAGTTCGTACGAGATTTCGACGAGATGACGTCCCACTCCGCTGACATTAGAGATGTGATATGCACCCCGAGGCGTGGTATATGGATGTATCTTCCAGAGAGAAGCGCGATAGGTATGCAGCCGTTCCGGAATAAGCTTTAGCTTCAGCATTGGATGATGACTTCCGGGCATTTCGGCAGGATTGAGATTTGAGAAAGGAACCTCGACAGGACCTTTCTGGAGTACGTTACGAGAAGACCTAGACCAGGAGTGGTCGTATTGCGCACACCCAGCAGGACAGAGTTCGGCATTGTCGACGAGGTAGTTGACCATGTTCGGATAAATGAACTTACCCAGATGCGTTGCAGATTGATCAGGGACGGACGAGTGATGAGTATTCCTCCGATGGTTGGGACGTGTTCCCGAGGACCTGTTCGGCCTGACATCCTCTACAGAATGATGAAGCTACAGAATATGCGATTTCGAGTCCGTGCGAGAGACTTCAGATTGACCGTGGCCGAGAACAGTGCAGTGCGTAGTAGCTTGGCGTGACGTCATAGTGGACGACGATAGAGACAGTTGGAACAAGAGGTTCGTGTGAGACACTGATGAGCTGTCATTGCTTCCCGTCGAGACTAGAGACCTGATATGCTTACAGAGACGTTGGAATGTGACCAGTTTCCGAGAAAATATTGTGCTGAGGACACAGGTGTTTTTGAGCGAGAAGAGGTTGTGCAGGAAGCCAGCCTCTGTACAGATCGGCATAGGCATGATCGGAAGAGACCTTGAGCAGGATTCCTTCCAGGACATTGCTGCAATGATGTTTGCACCCAGGATCAGATGTGTGACGTGCTTTCAGAGAGCCAGAGGCCGACGCCAGTGATACGCTGCCTTACGAGCGGTCGTGAGGATTGACCGAAAGGTGACCAGGAAAGTGCCAGAACGGAATCGTTCCTGTCAGTACTCCTGACCGGGCCGATGAGCCGATGGATTGCGAGATTGGTAATCTACAGGAAAGATCAGGAACCAGAGGCAGAGGACGCCAGCCGCGAGCAAGAGGCAAGTAGATATCTTGCGCAGCTAGCATCGGATGTTCCGGTACCTTCTCGACCCTGAAGGATGGTATACCGACGACGGTAATTATGATTTGTGATTTTGTGATTTGATTATCACGTATCCGTTGCTTTGGATTTCGGTATTTTGGGCGATCTATTCACATGATTTAGTCTTGATGACTGAGTTTCATGATATTTGATTTTGTGCACCATGGTTGCACCTACTGGGTATTTATACCTTGTACATAGTTATTACTCTTGAGCTGTTGATTGCGATTTCATGCCTATTTTATACTGGTGATTTGATTTACGCTTCCAGCAGAGTTTCATGTAATTTTAGTGTTTTGATTTTGCACTCGGTATAGCTTATATGTGCTTGTAGTGTATCGATATGTGTTTTGTGCCCGCAGCTGCACACGTTTATGATTTTCTTCATATCTGGATACACTTGGTGTTGCTGCTTACGTATTTGAGTTATTGCTTGGTATTTGTGCATGGGATGCACCAGTTCTATACTTCGTGCATTTGTCGCACCAGTTTTATGTTTCTTGCGTTTATCGCATCAGATTTATATTTCGTGCCTTTGTTGCACCGGATTTATATTTTGTGCATTACGATTGCACCTGACTTCGATTTGATGCCTTTCGGTATGTCGATTTTGATTGTGATATTGATGTGGATTCTTGCACTCCGTGCTTTTGACTGGACTTACGCATATTCGACGTTGCTATTGGATTTTGTGATTCCGTGCATATTGAGTGCGCAGGGTCTAGATTTTCATTCGTGCATGATGGATGCACCGATTTGGATTTTCGCGCATGTTGGGCGCATGTTTTGAGATACGATTTTGGGGCACACCAGATGCACTAAATCGAGATTCTTCGTGCATGTCAGATGCACCTGTTTTGGCTGCCAGGCACACGTTGCCTATGACAGATGCTTCGTGCACACCCGTTGCACCTAGATGTTGTTTTGTGCACATGTTTAGCACATATATGGATTTTGATTTCCGTGCGCACCAGACGCACAGGGTGGTGTTATGTGATTTTTGGGATTTATTCCTTTTGGAGCAGTACATTTTTATGATGTTGGATATTTGCTTTCATACTGAGCAGGACTAGTCAGTGGGCAGTACCTGGATATATTTTGCATGCATCGATAGTTATCGAAGGGATTTCCGAAAAGCGAGCTATAGTCTCAGTATATACCTACGTGTCCGATATGACACGAAACGTTTTAAAAACAAGGAAACCCTTCTAAACTGTTTTCAAAACGGCGGAACGTACCTATTAAACAAAGGATATATATACACATATATAGTTATTTTCTTATGAGAAACGTCCGCCACTGTGCAGTGTTACGCGCATCGCACAGCGACTTAAAAAGATTTGGCATACATTTGCATCAGCTATTTACATGTATAGATTGGATGTCTACATGTATAGTCTTGGTCCATATCATATTGATTTTGTATTGGATTTGACATTGTGTCGTTACCATGACTCCGATGATTGCGGATGCTTGATGGAGTGTTGCTTTTGAGTTATCTGCTCAGTACTCATGCGCATGCATTGCGCTATGATGTTTTATGTATAGATGATTTCGGAGCCCCGATGACTTGGAATTTGTATTGAAATATTTTAGTATTTGGGGGTTTAAATTTAAATTCGGGGACCGAATTTCTTTAAGGGGGGTAGATTGTAACGTCTTCAAAATAATAAAATATGATTTTTAGGAAATTTTATAATTTAATATTATTTTAATGAATATTTTAATATTCTGGTATAATTAAATACAGATAAATGGGGAAAAATTATGGAAAATTCTAAAATAAGGTATTTTAAGGAATTGCTTCGTTTTCTGTGCATGCCCCCATTTCCTCTAGTTTTGACCCTGAGTATGTCTAGTTTTGACTGATTCCATCTAGGGTGAAATCTGGGTTGATTTTCCTATGTTGGTGTATAATTTGGGACTTGTTTTAGCATGGATTTTGGTATTTGGTGATTCATTCCTGTCGGGTGGCGTTTGGACGTCAACGACAAGTGGATTTTGATTGTGTTTACATGCGAGTCGATAGGTTTTTACCTATGCGGGTAGCGTGTGCTATTTTGGTTTCCGATGTGATTTTCATGTGCTTTAGCATTGTGATATACTTGTAGGTACCCCGCGTGATGTTGAGGCAAAGGAGGTGAAGATAGCGACATCGGCTTTGGCACACGAGAAGCAATGTGAGTAGATTTATATCTGTGGGGAGAAGTCGGGTGGATGGCGTATAGCACCCCCGCAGTCCGTGGTGATGTATACGAATACGTATACACACGAATATTTATTATGTGTTGTTTAGGGTTATTGATGGTAATAATGATATTTTGATGATAAGAATATATTGGTTTAGTTTAGTGCGAACCCTAGAGTAGTGGTTGCACTCACACATACATTTACACACATACTTGCATTCATTCTTTCATTTATTAGAGTGCATATGATTGTGCGTATATCTACACATGGGTATGGGACTATGTGTTTATATACTGGATTTGAGGATAGTATTTGGGATTTGAGATGAGTCGATGAGATTGGGCTTGAGGCCAGGAGATCGGTGATGTGATTTGGTTCGTATTGAGATACGACACGATGTTTTAGCGGGTCTTTTGACGTAGTGATTCTTACATCTGCATGCATACATAGAGGGTATCAATATTGTACTAAACGTAGATCAGTACCCCGATCATGACATTTGATAAAGAGGATACCAGATAAATAGTATGATGAATGTGATATTGACCCGTACCCAGATTTGGGATGCCGTACGACGGATTTACGTACAAGCTATATTTTGATGATTGATCCGCACTCTTGACTTGGGATGTCTGATTATTGATAGGGTATCGGATATGATATTATTGAGGCGGGATCACCGACTAATATATATACATGTATGTATATGTATCGACTCAGATGTTAGGCGGTTTCCTCACCCGTAGCTCTACTTGTTAGTTCAGCCGTATAGTTTAGGATGGTTGTTAGATTAGATTAGACTCCTACCTATTTCAAAAACTAACGAATCGTGGGTATTTTAAAAGACAGCCCAAGGGATCCTACGGATATTTCAAAAGACGTATCTTTTCATAAAAACATCGTAGCCCCTATTTTCAAAACCCCATGATTCGTGTTATTTCAAAAGGCACCAATTGTAGAGGTTATTTTAGATTAATGCAGATTAGTTATAGTTGCGTCTAGTATTCAGCTTCCGCTCATTATTGTGGTTCGCATCGCATCGCATGCTTATATTATGTTTCATACTCCATTATTGATGTTATGCTGTTAGGACACCAGCACCATTACCGATGATGCGTATGTACCACGTACACTTACTTGCCGGCTCACACACATCTTCATCGGTAATTGCCATGTCACGTACACCTTAGAAAATATTATTGCATCGACATAGGTTGTTAGCTAATAATTTAGACATGATATTAGTGTACTTGCCTTATATGCTAGATTAGACATTGTAATTATTAGTTGTTACATCATGCATGTTATTATTCATGGATTTTTATGTCTGTATGCACTGTTTACATGCTATTGAGGATTGGATTCGGATTTCCATGAGATTTTCTGGATTTGGGGGAAAACCGCAAAACTTATATAAACTTCTTTTCTCTCTTTAAAATGAAAAGTGCGGTTTTCCCATGATGTATGAGTCGTCCACCATGAGTTTGCTGATGGATTTGGAAACCCGATTCGAGGAGACGGATGAACCGTTTCGGGTACATGGTGGACCCGGTAAGGTGCCCCGGGGCAAGAAGCGCGTGGTGATGACGATGTGAGCCTGGCAGGGGAGCACTACCTACCGGTGATTTTACCCGACGCGTCGGATATCCGGAGGATACCGTCGTGGTCTTGAGATGGATGGTAGGGGCCGGTCTGGACTGACGGCGCCCTAGATATTATGATTGAGACATTGAGATTTCGAGATTTCGAGGTACAGAGACTGTGATACAGAGATATCGAGATATTGGGATTACGTTTTGTGCCGATGCTAGGCACTGTTTTATGCTGATTTCATTATGATACCTCAACTAAAAATACAAGGGAAATCTCACTAAATTATGAAAACAGTTTCTTCATTTACATGTATTCTGCTTTCATGCAGTCATACCTCATATTCATGACATACTATTACCTGAGGCACTAGCACGAGCACTTGGCACTACATTCACGTATAGAGATTACATTGCCAGTTTAGCATGCTTCAGCTTTATTCATATTGAGGTTTCTTTATATCTGATCGTATTGACCTAGGTTGGGTCATGCATTCGATCTCTGCTTGTAGATATCTTTCTATTCACGAGTTGGCAACTCACCCCCGTTGTGCCCCAGTTCTTGCAGGTTTGCCGTACAGTTCTATAGCGGCATTTCTGGCACACTGCTTCCTTTTGGGTGATTTGCTTGGATAGGTGGGTTCTTTTGTATCAGAACCGCCGTTGTATTTATATTATTCATTGTATCTAGAATATCCATCAACCAAAACTCGTATATTGTTTCAGACCTAGACTAGTGATGTATTATTCGACCATAGAGTCGCGCTTAGTAGTGTTGCGGTTTTCTTGTTGCTTTTGAGCTTTCTTTTGGATTTGATCCTCGCCACTTGGCGTTGTATATTATTGTTGCATGTGTGGTGGTGACCGTCGATTGACGAAGAGCTAGCTCCCGCTTGGGGATGCCTTTATCATTGCATATATTGTTATCCTTGTTATACCCCATTCGGGGCCAGTTTTACAAAAGAAACTCTGCCGAAATTTTTAGAAAAGACTGTACTGTTTTTAAAAATGCATATTCGGTTTAGTTATTTAAAAACCTTGATTTCAAACATGTTTTTCTTCACTTCTTTAAACCAGTTTCTTTACTTATTCTTAAAAATGGTTTTAGATTTCTGGGCTTTTGGCTTACTTGGATCAGATGGAGTCATATAGACTTCATATGGTTCAAGGGCCAGTCACGTGCTCTTTCGGGTCGTGACAACTAGCTAACAAGAGATGGGAAGGCGATATACCGAATGATCCGAGTCCTCCGGTCTTCTCCTCGTCGTCCCGATCTCCTGCGGAAAGTCTTGTCTCCACATCGTCGCCTCCTCGCCGGAAGGGCACCACATCGCCTGCGTCTTTTACGGGCTCCCGCCTCAATACTGAGGCAACTCGGGCATGAAGCCGGCAACTCGACATGCTCAAGATATGCTGTAGAATGTGTAGTATAGAGGCTATGTCTCATTTGGGGTTTGTTTCCATTTGAAGATGATGGAGGAAACAAGATAAGAAAAATGGTGCTTGCATTTTTCTAGCATGAAATGAGATCAAGAAATGAAACTCTCAAGAATGAAAACTCTCATCTTTTTCTTTTCTCTCAACCATGAAAAAACTTTTCATCTTAGAAAAATGGTGGAGGAAAGAATATGAAGCATGAAGGGAGGTGAGTGTAGTGTAAAGCAAGTGGTGACCACATCAAAACATCATGATAACAAAACTCAAATCAATTCCTAATCAACTCTAATCAACATAAATGAAAAAGGTTGATGCAAAAGGAATCTCATCATGATGCCACACTATTACAAAGGACCCCTCCACAAATATTATTTGCAAACTTGCAAATAACACCCTCCATCGGAAAAGTCCGGCCGGGAAAGAACAAAGGAAAACCGGCCGGAACGGAATGCAAACTGGCAACTCCAGAAAACTGGGCCCGTAATAAATTACAGGAAAACCCCGATACTGTGCATACACACCCGCATCTGTATTCCGTCCGGATACAAATGCAATGAGACAAAATCTATACTGTACTAAACTAGGACCGGCTTAAGCCAAAGCCGGCCAGTAATATCCGTTCGATCCTGATCCGTGCAATACCGCACGTATCAGATCGAACCCTGCCATATAACCATACGGCCACTAGTACAAAACTGTCCGATCCTGATCCGTGCAATACCGCGCGTATCTGATCGGGCCCTGCCATATCTCCATACGGCCTCTACAGCGTTTCGCCCGAAAGCTTGAGTAACTGAAAGTATGGTGGACTCTAAAGACTCGTCAATACTATGGCTTTGGATTTAACCACTAGCACGTCAGAGGTATTAGCCAATACGTGACGGGCCACCAGCTATTGACCAAAAGGGACGTCGATGAGCGAACTCATTCTGACACCCTACTGAGCCTGTCAGTGACAATATCCGTACAGTCCGGTCCGTTCGTCTATGAGCATCGCATGTCGGGCCTAGGGGGTTGGCAAAAGTCAGACCCCCAAAAGCGGTACAAGTCGTGTCGGAGTGTAGCCCAGAACGCCCTGAGATACTACTGGAATACCTACCAGTAAATCTCCTGCCTCGGCCGAGGGTTTTCCGTAATGGCTCTCCTAGACACAGCGCGACCTCACCCCCAATACCGGGAGAGACGAACCCCTGAAGATCCGCTTACTGCCTCCATGTGGCTCGGGACTGTACCCAACTAAAACCTGTTTGCACGACTCCTTTGAGCCGTGGTAGGGTAGTAATCAAAGCACAGTGGGAACTCACACGAGACAAATGACGATCTCAGGTCGATGAACTAACCTATACACATGTCACCAGGGAACTGCTATCTGACATCTGGTATAAG
The DNA here is from genome assembly GCA_030015575.1 of Agapanthus africanus. NCBI lineage: Eukaryota > Viridiplantae > Streptophyta > Magnoliopsida > Asparagales > Amaryllidaceae > Agapanthus > Agapanthus africanus. The sequence continues at coordinate 178,358,501 of JASDDO010000031.1, read as the reverse complement.
ACCAACTAGCAGGTTCCCGGCGAGTCCTGTCCGGTGTACTCATAACCCAATGAGCACCTGTATACATCTTAGGTGAACCAACTGACACCAGTGGCTTGTGAGACCGGCCACCGCCCCTCGTCGGGGTCTCGACTGTATACACTAGTCTACTAATGGAGTATCGATGCCCTGTCTCGAAACTCCTACGACTAGGGACCTTTTAAGGATGTGCTTATAGACTACCAGCTCCCACGTATATGATCGCCATCATACTGCTGGTAGTCAAGCAAGAATCCTAGGGGCTCTCTCAACGTGTAATAGCGACATGTCAGGTCACCTAAAGCAGTACACGATGATAAAGATAAACCAGATAGCATACTATCATCTCGAGTAAGACTGTCCTACCGGGATAGGTCCTCCCTCAATCATTGCAATCACGTGCCTGTGATCCAATAATTGAATCTGAGGGCACTATCTCCAGCAGTGCTCTCCTACAGGAGATCCTAGAGCTAACCTCATCTGGAAGAGTTTCCTTGAGGTCTCGTACCTCGCGATACGGGAGTGCTCTCCATATAATTCCTTGAAATGGAGAAAGATGGATATAATATCCATACTCTCGTACTGTTTCTGGAGTTCATTGTTCATGGACGCCAGCATGATACACTTAGCTCGCTCACAATCTAGAACCCAGGCTTTGCGAACTTCCTTGTCAGCAACTAAGGAATCTGGTCCAGGGATAAGGGGAGGAACATCGGTGGTAACATATGCTACTTTGTCATAAGTCAGTGCAATGTTGACGTTCCTTAGCCAATCTTTATAGTTCTGCCCGGTCAGTATATTTTTTTCAAGTAATAATTTTAGTCCTGTCGTGGTAGCTACTAAAGAGAGAGAAAAGAAAACACTCAGCATATGCTTCTTGCAAGATTAGATTGGTTATTAGTTTATCTAAACAGGATGGCTCCCACTGTTCCTTCAAATCCTTCTTCAAAACCTAAAAGAAGAACTAGTCAGGAATTAATCACACGTCACAATACTTGCTTAACCTTTCAGCCAGGCTGGTGTTGGTACTTCGATGGAGGTTTTCCAACGCTTTCGCGAAGTTCCTTAATTAAATAACCTCTTTTCCCTGGAGGCGTAGCCCCTCTAACACCTTTCAGGACACATACTTGGTTTATAGCATTGATTGTTAAGTGAGAATGTTTCCTGAGAGTAATCCTACTCATCAATAGGATCGAGATCCAACTATCATTGCATGATGTACTAGATGGAAGCCACTCTAGTCACCACACTCCATAAGGTATGCTAAGTCTGCAAGTTTCCTTTATGTTCGAAACTCCCGATATTATTTTTACCCCAAGCTCTTATGACCTTGACGTAGGCCAACAAATCATAAGACGCAAGTCAAGTTCTACCCGTCGTTTTCCTTATTAATTTAGGTACATCGTACATGCCCTTGACGTAGGCCAACAAGGCTGTACGTTTGTCCTATACTAATGCATCTATCTATGCAACAAATAAGCAGACCACACTGCTACCATCCACTATGCCTTGACGTAGGCCAACAAGCATAGCATGAATACGATGTGTTGTTTATTTGAAACGACGGAGGGTTACGGCTGGTTTTTGACAAAAAAACCGTTAACGTAGTGAACTTGATATGATCGAAGGAACCATGATAGCCTTTATTAAAAGGAGTGGTTTAAGCTCCGTTTTTAAAATTTGCTTTTTGAAGAAAACCGAGTGGTTTTAGAAATTGTTCCAACGATTCAGTTTAGATTTTATTTTTCTTTGCATTAAAAATAATGCGTCCCATCTTTAACCTATCATTATAGATAACAACGAAAATACAACGTCCTCTTATTCCATCCGCATTCGCCACGGGGACCCGTCATCACCCGTTATGTTACTTAAATAACGGCAGAGCGAGGGCTGGGCTAGTGCGGGTGTAAAACATAAGTGACGTCTAAATAGCTATCATATATAGATATTGTACATTCGTTAGACGCAATAATAGGCATTCCAGGTCACAGATAAACTTTATTGGATATGCAAGCAATCCGCGTTTCTTTTGAGCCTGTAAGAAAAGACAGATTACACAGTTGTGATGAATAGCCATTACCCCACCCCAGACACCTAAGGATATGGCAAACTACCCGCCAAGTACCCGAAGTGAAGAGGTCTTGCTCAACAACATGAGTAGGCCACTAAGCACTTTGAAATACCCGGTAGTTTGTGCACCCCACCTTAGGTCTACCCTAGGAGCAAAAACAGTAAAAAGAAATAATACAACGGTGGCAACAACCGCAACCTGGATGTGCCCCGCAAAATATTATTACAACTTATTACAATTACATCGAATGAATTAAAACAATAACCCATCACAAAACCCCGGCTAATCATCACAACAGTCCAATAGAGTTCATAATCATAAACAGTTAAAACATTACAGATATGTGCAACCCCCTGCCAACCGACATACTAGCAGTTAGGGGAGGTTTACAAACACATAATACAGTTCAGAGATATAATCAAACAAGCAAACATCGTATAATTTCGATCGATCAAACTCATTAGATTATTCTCCAAAACTTCTCTGTAAACCTGAGACCTGAGAAAAATATAAACCATACCAGAAAAGACAAAATATCACAGAAGATGCACAGGGAAAAATTGGGTTGAATCGGCCTCAACTCAGCCGCGGATCCGCGGCGGATCGGTGGGATCGGCCGCGGTTCCGCGGCTGTATGGCCGATTCAGGAACCCATTTTTTCCAGTGTTCTTATAATTTCATGTAGGGTGTTCTGGAGGAACCTGAAAAATTTTTGGACCTTATTTTAAAAACGATAGAAACTATGTGATATCGGGGTATTTTCCGGTTCGTTTTGCGTTCGAAATTCATACGACTTTGCAAGTGAGTTAATTATTGTTTAGTGAGGCTCTGATACTACTGTAAGTCGATGTGAAACACCCCACAAGTTGCGGGGAGACGGAAATATGAAAAACAATCTTGTTCTTGAAGCACGCATCGACTAACCGAAGATCTTTGCTAAACGATAATTAACAACTACCATAGAAGTTCTAAACTACTATGTAAAGAGATTATAACTAGTGATACATGTCCTTCGTCTTTACGATCTCTTCGTCCTCCTCGGCCTCCTCCAAGTGATAGATGATCCACCCGAGAACCCTAATCCAAGCTTCACCTCAAAACCTGAGGTAACTAAGTTTCTCTAGTTGCTAATCAAAGGAACTTAGGTCATATAGAGTTAGGTAATGGGATGTTTAGTCTTTTCTAATCCTTGTTCTCAACTCATGAGTGGTAGGATTAGAACTTGAAGAAAGAGTGAGCTTGAGGAGAGAGTAGGTGAACTAGAATAATGAAATGAAATTGCTTCTCACTTAATATATCAAGCTTAATGAATAAATCAATAAATAAATAATAAGTGATTATTCATCATGCTTCATTAATGTATCATGAGTGATTCAATATGTGAGTCATTAAGCATTTGATAATGCATTAATGACATAGTGAATCATACATTATAAGTCATAATAACATTTAATGACAATGCCACCTTAACCCCTCATGTCACCATGCTTCTAGAAGCTTCCCGGAAATTACGAGAACGCCCCTCCCATCTGTGAAAACACGGAAAAACTTTAGACTGTATAAATCCAATAACCTGATACTAGAATCTGGCTTAAACCAAAGCCGTCTAGAAAAAACTGTATAAATGTCGTACGTGCATTTAAACACGTATTCGTCTGAACCCTTGTCGTAAAACTGTACGAACTCTATATCGTTTCGCCTGGAGTTGGAAAAACTGTGTGTGGGACTCTAAAGACTCGACCACTACGCTGGCAGTGGGTTTAACCACAGACCGTAAGCGGCACTAGCTGTACGTAACGGTCCCCAGGTAGATGTCGATAAGAAGGCCGATGAGGATACCCATCCGAACTCCTACTGAACCTGTCCGTGATAATATCCATGCAGTCTGGTCTGTTCGTATAAGAGTATCGCATGTAAGGTCTAGGGAGGTGGTAAACGTCAGACCCCTAATAACCGTACAAGTCGTGTCGATATGTCTCTATCACCATCCGAGAATCTACTGATTAATCTATCGGAAATTCTCAATCAGCCCTGGCCAGGGACTTATGGTAATGAGCAACCGATCACCGTGTGATATCAACTCCCTATACCGGGAGAGACGAATCTCTAACAGTCACTCACTGCCTCCACGTGGCTTAGGACTGTGCCCAACTAAAACCTGTTTGCACGACTCCTTTGAACCGTGGTAGGGTAGAAATCAAAACACAGTAGGAACTCACACGAGACAAATGACGACCTTAAGTCAACGGACTATCTGCACACATGTCACCTGAGAACTGCTATCTGACGTTAGGTATAAATACCATCCAGTCAGTTCTCGTCGAGTCCTATCCGGTGTACTCACACCCAATGAACATCTGTAAACAATCTTAGGTGCATTCCACCAATGGCTGGGGGACCAATCCATCGCCCCTCCTCAGGGTCTAGATATGTATACACCAGTCTACTCCGGAGTATCGATGCCCAGTCTCGATACTCCTGCGACCAGGGACATCTAAGGATGTGCCTATTGACTATCCATCTCCCACTAGTATGACTGCTATCACAACGCCGGTAGTCAGGAAAAACACCCTATGGGCTTTATCAACATGCATATATATATGAATACTACGCAAAATATATCATATGTTAAGATAAAGTCAAACCAAATAGCGTACTATCATATTAAGCAAGACTGTCATGTACATACATATTCCTTGCATCCTATACAATGAAGGCATCTAGGGCATATATATCCAACACATACAACGGGTACATTGACCTCAGCCCGGTCGTGCCCCAAAAGAATAATATACAAACAGGCAGTGACGGCAGTCCACATGTCGGACGCTCGCCCCGCAATATAAAATGTACATAAAAATACCAAAACTGTACTAACATTGCATCCAAGCTATCCCCCACGGCCAATCCGCAATATCACAGCACAACACAGAACATCAACGTGAATGTCACGTTCGCAAATCCGTCCAAAAGGGCTATAGCAGTTAGACAGGATTTACCAATCAAATGACATTCACGGTCGCAGATATAATGTAAATACTATGAACTAACATGTTTAAAATTTTCGATCGACTAAATTTTCCCGAAGTGGGCCCCAAGCATAACTGTAGCACTCAAAGAAAATCTGGGCCCAAAAAGAATATTCCAAAAACCCCATTTTCTACTCAGAAGCCCACTATAAAAATTTTAATTCAATGAACAGTCAAAGTAGCGGCGGAACCGCGGCCAACGCGTGGGTTTGGCCGCGGTTCCGCGGTGGAAAAGTGACTTCACGCGACCAAATTTTCACAGAATGCTTAGAATTACATGCACGTATTTCTGCAATGTACTAAAAAAATTTCGAGCCAAAAACAATTCGACATAAAACTGATGCATGAAAAACGCGGTTTTGGAAAATCCGATCGATCAAACTTGTAAACATGTTAGAGCAAGCTAGACTGAGTTAATGGCATGGCTCTGATACTATGTTAGGCCACGGCAGCGCCATGGCCGTCAGAACGAGGCCAAAATGCGGAATCAAAACTTTTCTTTAAACAAGAAACCGGCGCTACCGCGGACTTTTAAACCCGGATCTGGCCATTAACCTAATGCTAGAAAACTAGAGAAGGGGTAGAGATATACCGAGCGATCCGTGTCCTTCGGTCTTCTCGTCGTCGTCCTGATCTCCCCGCGGAATCTCCGGTCTTCATCTCCTCGTCGGAAGGGCACCACATCGCCGGGTTCTTTTACGGGCTCCCACCTCTGGACCGAGGCAACTCGGGCACGAAGTTGGCGAGTCGACGTGTCCAAGAATGCTGTAGGATAGTGTAGAACTATATGTCTCATGGGGTTAAGTAAGTTGACATTTGGTGGAGGAATGAGATGAAGTATACTTTTGGGGATGAACAAAAGGATTTTGCTAGCCAAAATGAGAACAATTTTCCTTTCCCAAATTTTGGACAGCCCTCACATGAGAATGGCCGGCCCTCAATATGAGAGAGGAGGGAGGTTGTGTATGATGCAAGAAAAAGGGAATGATGAGTGATCATCATCAAAAGAAAAAGTCACACCAAAGTCTCCAGTCCAACAACCATCATATCCCATCACCATCAAGCAAAGTCAAGCAATGATGAATCAATGAAGTCAATGGATGGTGCATCATCATGAAACCATCATGATGCATAAAAAGTCTTTTCCTTTGTTAAATGCACAATTGCAAATAACCCCCACCACCAACTTTCAGCCAAAGAAAGAAACAAAAGAAAATGGCCGAAACGGAAAGCAAACTGGCAACTTCAATAAACCGATCCAGTAATAATTACAGGAAAACTCCGCGACTGTATATACATACCCGCATTTGTATTCAGACCGAATACAAATGCAATGAGACAAAATCTACACTATACAATACTAGGATCCGGCTTAAACCAAAGCCCGCTAGTATTATCCTTCCGATCATGATCCGTGCAATACCGCACATACATGATCGAACCCTGCCATATCTCCATACGGCCTCTACAGTGTTTCGCCCGAAACTTGAGAAACGGTCTGTGGAGAACTCTAAAGACTCGTCAATCCCATGGTTGTGGATTTAACCACTAGCACGTCAGTGGTATTAGCCATACGTAATGGGCTACCAGGTATTGACCAAAAGGGACGTCGATGAGCGAACTCATCCTGACACCCTACTGAGCCTGTCAGTGACAATATCCGTACAGTCCGGTCCATTCGTCTATGAGTACCGCATGGCGGGCCTAGGGGGTTGGTTAAAGTCAGACCCCCAAAAGCGGTACAAATCGTGTCGGAGTGTAGCCCAGAACACCTTGAGATACTACTGGAATACCTACCAGTAAATCTCCTGCCTCGGCTGAGGGCTTTGTGTAATGGTGCTCCTAGACACAGCGTGACCTCACCCCGAATACCGGGAGAGACGAACCCCTACAGATCCGCTCACTGCCTCCATATGGCTCGGGACTGTACCTAACTAAAACCTGTTTGCACGACTCCTTTGAGCCGTGGTTGGGTAGTAATCAAAGTACAGTGGGAACTCACACGAGACAAATGACGATCCCAGGTCGATGAACTAACCTGTACACATGTCACCAGGGAACTGCTATCTGACGTCAGGTATAAGACCAAATAGCATGTTCCCGGCGAGTCCTGTCCGGTGTACTCATAACCCAATGAGCACCTGTATACATCTTAGGTGAACCAACTGACACCAGTGGCTTGTGAGACCAGCCGCCGCCCCTCGTCAGGGTCTTGACTGTATACACTAGTCTACTCTGGAGTATCGATGCCCTGTCTCGAAACACCCACGACTAGGGACTTTTTAAGGATGTGCTTATAGACCCCAGCTCCCACGTATATGATCGCCATCATACTGCTGGCCATCAAGCAAGAATCCTAAGGGCTCTATCAACGCGCAATAGTGACCTGTAAGGTCACCTAAAGCAGTACACGATGATAAAGATAAACCTGATAGCATATTATCATCTTGAGTAAGACTGAACTACCGGTATAGGTCCTCCCTTAATCATTGCAATCACGTGCCTGTGATTCAATAATTGACTCTGAGGGAACTATCTCCATCAACTTCGGCATGACTTATCAAGCTGCTGGGGTGTGACGTTTACCACCCCTAGGCGAGATATGCGACATATCAGACGAACAGACCGGATTGTGCGGTAAGTGTTACTGATTGGATTCGCAGGAGTGTGAGCAGGATTGCTCGTTGATCTTCTGATCGCTCAATACCCGGGTGGCCGTTACGTTTAGCAGACCCTTGCGGCTTGTGGGTGATTGATATGCTCACCACCTACTGCCGGCGTATTGACGAGTCTTTAGAGTCCTACACAGAAGTTTCCTGGCTCAAGCGAAAAGAAATAGGAGCGCATATGAGATATGTGCGGGACCAAGAATAATACCAGTATGTGATACTGTATTCTATTCTCACGATTTGTATCATTAGTCAGTTATATGAGATATAGCCGGGTTACCGAATTAATTGTTGATTCGATACATTGATACACTAGATATTAGTCGGTTATATGCGATATGACCGGATCATTAAATCAAGTGTTGATTTAATGATTTAATTTATAATTATATATTTGATATATTACTTTACATTAACTAGTATTGGTTCATTTAAGATTGATTTTCTCACTTGTTATGCACACGTTGTATATGTGATATATGTTTGTGCATTAGTTTGCATCATGATTGATGATACATGCAAACATGGGTGTGTGTGACATACACCATGTTAATTATAATTTAGGTTTTTATTTATCTTAATTATTCAAAATGGTGTCTTCTTTTGTCATGGCTTGAAGCTTCATGAAGCTTGAAGCAACTTTGACAAAGTCCACTCATTTTGTCTTGATTAAGATATTCATTAACCAAACCATTATAGTTAACTATGGCTTAGTCTCTACAAAGGTTAGCTCACCCGTGGTTGCATTATGATAGACTTCACTTGATAATTCTTTTTAGATAATTCATTCTTATTCTTTTCTTCTTCTTCAAGTGAAGAAAAGCTTTTTAGAATTTTTGAAGTGAAGATTTAGAGTGAGAAATCCAAATCTAAAGTGAACCCACTTCCTATTTCATCATCCTCTACTACTTGCCATTTAGTTTTGGGTGTTCTCTTCACAAAGTTCTTGACCTCGTGAAGATGGAGCTTGAGTTTGAGTCTCCTCGACATAGATCATCTTCGGCCTCGAAGTCAACGACCTAGCCCGCTCATTTCTCTGAAGAAACCATCACTAGTGTCCGGGATCCTGATGATCGCAGCGAAGGGACGTCAATACGGAGCTTTAGAAGTGAAGGACCGGATCTACAAAGGTTGTAATTCCTTTCACTTAATGTTAAAAATGTTTAACTTGCTAGTTTTCGCATAATCTCTAGTATACGATCTTGGTAAGGGTTGTTCGGCACGGCTATTTTTTTGAATCGGGCATGGTTGATGCCTTGTAGAGCATTGTTAGAGTGCCTAGGAACCCTACAGGTTTGTGGTATCCGGTTATTTCCATTGTACATATTTTGTATCTAGTACTTTCCATCTACTTTTATGTATTTGACTTAGAAACCAGTGTGAGGACGATGATGTATATTATTTTGTACTGGTGTCGAGATCGTTGTGAGCTGAATTTACTTATGCAGTTCTTATCATGTGTGATGTGTTCTACTTATTGCTCTTTTCTTCGCTACGACGTTGTATATTGTTATCTTGGTGATTGTCTACTTGAGGTTTTCTTAACAGTTTAAAAAATATTTCTATTAAATGTGTTAAGCACTCTATACTTTTACTGGTTTTGATTTCTGGGTTTCGGCTTACTTAGTCACATTACGCCTATAGACGTTACGTGGTTAAGTGCCAGTCACGGGCCAAACATTGGGTCGTGACAAAGTTGGTATCAGAGCGTAGGTTTTACCTTCGGAGTGTAGGATGACCCTGGTATGATGGAGTAGGTAGCTGCAGCAGAATGGCGTAGCGTGCGTATGTTCCGCGGCATACTCATGATACGGTACTCCGCCTAAGCGACCATAGAACTTATTGATTGAAATTCCTTCTTGATTGTATACATCCTTTTGATTCGATTTCCGTATCCTCATCGAATCATACTCAGCCATTATGCCGCCAAGGACAACGAGGGCGCAGAGAGCAGCCACGAGAGCCGAGATTCGAGTTGATTCGTCCGAGACGAGGACTGATCCGGGTAGTACCCCTGTTGTACCAGAGCAGATTGTTCCTCCTACGACAGATCAGATAGCTAGACTAGTGGCAGAGATGCAGGACTTGCGCCAGACGATGTGCTCACTGGTAGAGGCCGTTCGAGCGCAGCGACATGAGGTTGTTACCCCTGTTACCCAGTTATTCCTTGCGATCATCATGCAGTATTCAGTAACCTACATAGCACCAGTAGATGCAGCCTCAGTTTACGAGACACGTCTGCCAGAGACTTTGAGAGATCCAGAGCAGTTTAGGAATCGTACTGGTATACCAGCCCAGAGCAGAGGCTTAGGACGAGGACAGTCGTTTGGCTCTCATCCCTAGGAGGGTCAGCAGTCAACGCGTGGATGTTTTCTATGCAGAAGCCTTCAACACTTCTTCAGGCAATGTTCCTTAGCACCATATCAGGGTCGTATTCTGAGACGTCATGGACGCGGAAGGTTCGCACAGAGGGGTCAGTCTAGTAGAGTAGGAGTTCGGTCAGTCGTGGGTGAAGGTCAGGCACACGTTTTCGCTTCGACTCATCGGGACGCGACGGCGTCCAATGCAGAGTTTTCAGGTATCCTTAATTCATATGTTCTTTTGATCTACTTTTTTGATCCGGATCCATGCACTCATATGTTTCTACTCACTTCGTGCCGAGTTTAGGACGAGAGTCGTGTTAGGTAGATTAGCCGTTTGTTGTGTTAACTTCTGTCAGCGATTCTTTTGTTGCGCAACACGTAATTCGGTCGTGTGCCAATCGGATAGGAGATAGAGATTCGTCTGTCGTTTTGATCCTTCTAAAGATGTTGGACGTGGCGTTCTCCTGGGCATGGACTGGTTAGCTACGTGCTAGGCATTGTGGACTACCGTGAGGAAATAGTTACGTTTTGTTTCCCTAGCGAGTCAGTTCTTATTGTGCAGGTCGATAGTTGTGCCGCCTCTCACAGCTTGAATTCATCCTTTCTCGCTGGTCGGCTGTTGAGGAGAGGTCGGGTATTCTTGGCGTTCGTTCGTAATACAGTATCCAAAGTTGGTTTGTTGGACCGGTTTTCTTTCGAGCGAGAGTTTCCGATGTTGTTCCAGACGAGCCGGCGAAGCTTAAGGAGCTTAAGGATCTATTGCAGAGTTGTTTGTTGGGGGTGAGTTTCGTGCGTCTGAGTGTTTCGCATTAGGAAGCTCCTATTTCTGTTCGTCAAGGAGAAAGACGACAGGTTGAGGTTGTGTATTGATGGATCGTCAATTGAATCGGCTTACGGTGCGGATAGGTATCCTTTACCTCACATTGACGATTTCTTCGATCAGCTTCAAAGTGCGAGACATCTTCTAAGTTTGTTTGGGATCAGGTCATCATTGTTGCGGGTTCGGAGTGATGACATTCCGAAGACTGCCTTGTACGTGCTAGGGGCTTTGTGTGTTTTGGTGTGTCATTGGATTCATCAATGCCCCAGCAGCATTCGTAGATGCGATGAACCGGATTTCTTCAGGCTGTTCCTCGACCAGTTATTGTTGTGTTATTTACGACATCCTGGTCTATTTAATGTGTCTTGACGGATAGGAGTAGCACTTGCGGATTTGTTTTGCAGACACTGGGTGAGCCCCAGCGGTTTGCTAGATTCTCAGAGTGTTCCTTCAGGCTCATTGTGTTGACTCATTGGTCTTGTAGTTATGGGAGACGGTTTTTGTATGGTTCCGAGGAAGATCGTGGCCGTACAGCTTAGGCCTAGACTTATGAGCAGGACGGAGGTCCGCAAATTTTTGGCCCTAGAAGGTTTTACGGCCGTTTCGGGCAGGATTGCTAGTGTAGTGCTGCACCATTGACTGAATTTACTGGAACAAAGGTTTCTTTATTTGGACTAAGGCTTGTGTGCGGAGTTTCGGCAGTTGAAGATTAGGTTAACAACCGCATCAGTTCTTTCTTTGCTTTTTGGTTCGGGCGACTTTGTGGTTTAACTGTGATGGTTCGTGAGTAGGGCTCGAGGGTGTACTGAGGTGACACAATGGAGTTATCGCTTTTGCTTCCCTACATTTGAAGGAAGTACGAGAAGGATATCCCACTCATGATCTGGAGATGGCCGCGGTGGTTTTGCGTTGGAGATTTAGAGACACTACTTGTTCGAGAGTCGTGTCAGATTTTCATGGACCGCCAGAGTTTAATTTACATCTTCCTACTGCGGATTTTCATTGTTGTGATAGTCCTCCTCAGATTTACAGTTCTTGTGCGATCGTTGAGTACAGCTTAAGTTTGTCTCTACTGAGAGGGCAGCTTGCTCATGTCCGCGCCCGACCACATTTCTTTAATCGCTTTCGCGTGACACTGTCGCCGACACTCGTTCGTTAGAGATACTTGAGCTTGTTCGGCTGGGTAATGATTCGGAGTCCTTGATTTTTGACAAGGGTGTGCTAAGTTTAGGGACGCGTTTGTGTACCTGATATTATTGGGTAGAGACGTGAAATCCTAGAGCAAGCACATCGGTCAACTCTCTGTACTCATTCAAGTCCCACCAACATTTAAAGCGACTTGTGAGATAGTTACGGGTGGGAAGGGATGGAAAAAGAGAAGTCTCGGGATTCGTTTCAAGGTGTCTGTCCAGTTGTGTGCTTGGGTTGAGAAACTGAGAATGGCGGGAGAGTTGCAACCTTTAACCGTTCCGAAGAGGGAACGAGGGCAGGTCTCCACGAATTTCGTTATGGTGTCTACCCAGGTTTAGTCAGGGTGTGACTCTATTCAGATGCTTGTCGTCCGGTTGTACTCAGTTTGCTCGGTTGTTCTTTGTTAAGTTTGTGCGTACGTATTAATTGTTGTCGGCAGTTGGGTATCGTCACTCGCCATTGTTAGGGTTCTCCTACGATAGCAGTTATCAGGAGACACTCCAATTGTCAACCTTTAGGTTTAGGGATTAGGTCGTGTCGATAACCAATCTATTTTTCTAACTCTGCGTTGTAGGATTTTTGGACCTCAGCTTGTCTAAAGACTTCGGAGATGATCCAGTTGTTTTAGGTCAAGATGAGAATTGTCCATTTCGGACAGAGGTCATATGCCGACCAAGATGGTCGCAGATTCGAGTTGCAGTGGCTAATCATGTATTCCTACGGATTTTTCCGATAAATGACGTGTTGAGTTTTAGGAAGCTTATCCCAGGATGGCAGGTCTTTTTAAGATCCCTAAGGCGAGTTAGTTCGTTGACTTTAATTCGGCACTTTCACCCAGATTATTGAGTATTCACCCCGTATTTTCGTGTCGATACCATGCAATTACCTTCATGACCTTTCTCACTTGATTCAACACCAGACCATTTAGTTCTGTAAGTCCACGTTACCCGTCCCCGGTTCTTTAGGGTTGCGGAAATGGTGAAAAACAATTTTTTTGGTGGGGTAACATGGACTCTAGAAACGGATCTTTGTTAAACAAACTATCTAACAACCAAACTAAGAGTTTAGCTACTAGGTTAGGATTATACCTAAACTTGAACTCCTTCTCTTCAAGTCCTTGAGGTGGTCGGATCGGCCTCACCTCGTCGTCTCCCTGTGCCGAAGATGGATCCACCCGAAAGCTTCTACCTTTGGCTCCAACCTCAATCTAGAGGAACCTAGAATACTTGGCTTGCTAGACCTTTTACACTAGGATGAGCAGAGAAGTGTTTTGAGTTTTATCTCTATGGTTCTTGTTTCTCAACTTACGAGACAAAATGTAACGTTTTGAAAATCGTTTCGGTGAAATTTCGAAAAAACGGTAAAATAAGGGGGTTTTCTGTAAAAAGTCAAAATGCAAATATTTTTATTATAAAATTAAATATACATATTCTAGCTATGTAATTGCTAGTATTTGGTGTTTATTGAGCCACTGATGAAATTTCAAATTTTCTGAAAAATTTTCCGAAATTAATTATTTAAATAGTATTTTAAGCCGTCACTAATATATTTAATTAGGGAAAATTACAAATTGGAATGAGTTGAACAAATTTTGTGCATCATAAAACTTTAAATAAAATTTTATCATGTGGTTTTTGAAACGAAATCGTTTGCCAAAACAGTTTAGAAATTATTGAAGAAAAAAGGCTTTTTTTTAGTGTAAATGGATGTTTGGGGTATAGTATTTATCATTTTCCATCATCCCACACCTATACCCACACTCACACACCCCCATTTTCCCTCTCCCTTGGCTGAATTTAGCAGCCCCCCTCTCTTGTCCCCACTTGTTTTGCAAAAGAAAAGAATAGAATAAAGAATGTATTAATTAAAGGAGGTATGGGGGTAATTGTTGACTTGTGACTTTTCCAACACCACACAATCTCTCTCTCTCTCTCCCCCCACCCAAAATTGGCCGAAACCCCTTCTCCTTGCTGCAGCAGCAGCTCCCCCACTTGTCCCCCCTCATTTCTTGTGCTAAAATCATCAAATCTCACTCAAAAATCCACCAAAAATCCCACAAAATCAAAATCTAATCCCTACCCATTTCTCATTAGCCTATCTAGTATGGATCTTGGGGAAAAGTTGGAATTTTAGAGGCTTAGTTTGCATATTGATCTCATGGTTGTGAGGTATAAATCCCAACCCATGTTTAAATCATAGTTTAAATTGTTTCAATCTAGCATATTTAAGTGTTAAATTGGTTCTAGTTGTTAATTTAGAAAATTAAAGAGAATGGGTTGTGATCAAATTAGGGTTTTGGGTATTTGGATCATGGATTGTATGTTGTAATTGAGATCTTAAGACTTGCTAAATCAAATCTAATTGCTAGTTCGCATTTTGTTAATTTAAATTTGTAATAAGTATATATAAATTGCAAACTAGTTTTTAGCTTTTAGTTGCAAATGGGTGATTTAAAATCTAATTAAGGTTTTGGTGACTTTATTAACATTTTAATTGTTGTTTAGCAACATATATCATGCAAAATCATGCTTAATTGATAAATTGTGAATTTTACTTTAAAAAGAGTTGAAATCGGTATTTTTGCAAACTAGGAATTTGGAATTTATACAAATTGATGAGATTAATTTATGAATTTGATTTGTATGAATTAGTTATGATATTTAGCTGATATTGAGGCCGCTAGATTTGTTTAAATATCAAGTTTTGTACTAAAACGTTTAATATTGCTTGCTAGATTTTCGGAAAAATGGCTTTTAAGGTGAGTTTGGGGTTTTTGTGAATTTTAACCCATTTTATATTATAATTAGTGTTCGTGAATGTGCAAATGAGTGTGTTTGGGTTTTTCTCGATGGTTTGACGTTTGTACATCGACATCGAGGGTTGGTTTGACTATTATTGCATGCGTAGGCGATAGGTTTTGACCTATGCGTGATACGAGTGCCGATTTGATTTTCAAAATGCCGTTTCGATTTCGAATTGGGTTTTAATGCGATACGGTGCGTTATGATATGTAGGTAACCCATGTGGACTTCGAGACGACAAGCAAGCGCGTGGCGACGTCAGCATCGGCGAGCGAGGACCAGGTGAGTAGATTTATATCTACGAGGAGATGTCGGGTGGATGGCGTATAGCACCCCCCCAGTCCGTAGTATAGTTCATATATATATGTTTATATAGGTGTTTTATGATAAGAGAATGTTTATTCATAATATGTTTATGTGTTCATGGATTACCTTTGGGTTAGTTGCGAAATCCTAGAGTAGTTGTTATACCCACATACGCACACACAGACTTGCAAACATTACTTTCTTGTGCGTAGATGGGGATGTGTATATATGTATGTATGCGTGGGTATGGGACTAGGCATATATACATTCATATACACATGCATGGATAATGAGGATAATACTTGGGATTTAAGATGCGTCGATGAGATTTGATTTGAGGCCGTGAGAATTGGTGATATGGCAGGGTTCGTATTTGATATACGACATGATGTTGTAGCGGGTCCTTGACGTAGTGTTTCACACACGTGCATGCATACTTTGGCGGTATCAGTATTGTACTAGACGTAGATCAGTACCCCGATCATGATATTTGATAAAGGGGATACCAGATGAATAGTATGATGAATGTGATATTGACCCGTACCCAGATTTGGGATGCCGTACGATGGATTTACGTACGAGCTATATATTGATGATTGATCCGCACTCTTGACTTGGGATGTCTGATTATAGATATGGTATCGGATATGATATTATTGAGGCGGGATCACCGACTATACATATACCGGTATGTATATGTATCGACTCAGTTGATAGGCGGTTTCCTTACCTGTAGTTCAGCTTGTTAGTTCAGCCGTATAGTTTAGTGTAGTTGTTAGATTAGATTAGACTCCTACCTATTTCAAAACTAGCGGATCGTGGGTATTTTAAAAGACAGGTCAAGAGATCTACGGATATTTCAAAAGACGTATCCTTTCTTAAAACCACCGTAGCCCTTGTTTTCAAAACCCCACGATTCGTGTTATTTCAAATGGCACCATTGTTTAATATTTAGCTCCCACTTATTTTTGTTACTCGCTCCGCATCGCATACTTACATTGTTATTTCATATTGCATTGTTGACATTATGCTGTTAGGACACCAGCACCATTACCGATGATGCGTATGTACCACGTACACTTACTTGCCGGCTCACACACATCTTCATCGGTAATTGCCATGTCACGTACACCTTAGAAAATATTATTTCTTAACTTAGCTTGATAGCTAGTAGTTTGACATAATATTAGTGTACTTACCTTATATGCCAGCTTAGATATTGTAGTTATTACTTGTCACTTCATGCATACTGTTATTCATTGTTATGCCGTATTCATGGATTCTTATGCCTATATTCATGGGTTTATATGCTATTGATGATTTGGATTCGGATTTCTATGAGATTTTCTGGATTTGGGGTAAAACCGCAAAACTTGTATAAGCTTCTTCCCTCTCTTTTAAATAAAAAGTGCGGTTTTCCCATGATGTATGAGTCGTCTACCATGAGTTTGCTGATGGATTTCGAGACCTGATTCGAGGAGTGGAGGAACCGTTTCGGGTACATAGTGGGCCCGGTAAGGTACCCCGGGGCAATAAGCGCGTGATGATGACGATGTGAGCGTGGCAGGGGAGCACTACCTACCGGTGATATTATCCGACGCGTCGGATATCCGGAGGATACCGTCGTGGTCTTGTGATAGATGGTAGGGGCCAGTCTGGATTCACGGCGCCCTAGATATTGTGATTGAGATATTGAGATTTTGAGATATTGAGGTACAGAGATTGTGACACAGAGATATCGAGATATTTGGACACTTGTTTTGTGTCGATGCTGGGCACTGTTTTATGCTGATTTCATTTATGGTACCTCACTTTTAAAATACAGAAATCTCACTGATTTATGAAAGCAGTTTTCTTCAGTATATGCATTCTGTTCCATGCAATCATACATCATCCATATGATATATTGCTACCTGCGGCACTGACACGGGCATATGGGATTACACTTGGGTTAGATATTTACCCTAGCCATTGTTATAGGCTGCTGATTATATATTTGAGGATTATATATATTGATCGTATGACCTAGGATTGCGTCATACATGCGATTTCTTTTCGTAGATGTTTTTCTATTCACGAGTTGGCAATTCACCCCGTTGTGCCCTAGTTTCTTGCAGGTTTCGCCGTACAGGTATCTTTACGGCTTTGCGGGTACAGTTTCGTTCGGGTGACTTGCTAGTAGGTGGGTTTATTTGTATCGTACCCATCATTATGCATTGTATATTATTATTCAGTTGTATCTAGAAGTTCCATCAACCAAACTTGTATTTATCTCAGATAGAGACTAGTGATGTTTATTCTTTCGACCTTAGAGTCGCGCGTTGTATTTCTATGGATTTCTTGCTGTTTTGAGTTTCCTTTTGAATTTTGATCCTCGCCGTTGGCGTTGTATATTATATTGCTTGTGTGGTTGTGACCGTCGATTGACGAAGAGCTAGCTCCCGCTTGGGGATGCCTTTTTATTGATTTCGTATACTATTCATGTTGTATCCCGTTTGGGGGCCAGTATTTACAAAGGAGACTTTGCCGAAATTTTCGGGAAATATTTGATGTTTTTTAAACCGCATAATTCGGCTTATGATATTAAACAACTTGTTTTAAATTGGTTTTCCTTCACTCTACTACTTTTCTTGGTTTGCATTTCTGGGTTTTTGGCTTACTTGGAGTATGTACGCCTCGAGGCGTTTCGTAGTTTAAGTGCCGGTCATGTTCCGTAATTTCGGGACGTGACAAAGTTGGTATCAGAGCGTTAGGTTTTACCTTCAGAGCATAGGATGACCCTTGGTTGATGGAATATGTGACTAAAGTAGAGTGACGTACCGTAGGTATGTTCCGCGGCATATTTTCGATACGCTACTCCACTTAAGAAGCCTTAGGATGTACATTTCTTTGCTCAGTATTATATTCATTCCGATCTAGCCTCATCAGTACCAGTTATGGTTTTGCTGCCATGGTTACGGACAGGGAGAGCTACAGCTAGAGTTGCGGTCAGCACGAGCTCGCCACGAACGAGGACTGACCAGGGCGAAATTCCGGCGACACACGATTGCGGAGATGTGTATTTTTACTGTGTTTCCGCGCCACAAGCGTTTGGCGGATCGCCTTTATGAGGTTACTCGGACATGTCGATTTGTACTAGAGGATTGAGCCGCTGATAGAGGCCAGCCAGATTTTGATGACCGTTGATATATTTCCTATTCATGATGATTGAGGCACGGTTCAGCGTGCAGACGAGTGAGCCCGTTATTGCTGCGAACGACGAGATATCGCCCCAGATGTTGGAGCTATTGCAGTACGAGTTGTACTAAGAGATGATAGAAGGTCGCTAGTCACCGAGGATGAATGACTAGGACATGTGGTTCGTTCGCTACACCGATGCGAGGTCATCAGATAGATTGATTCCAGCTAGAGACGACTTCACACAGAGACGTTGAGAGTCGACAGAGACGATCGAATGTCAGAAACCTATTATTCCAAGTTTAAAGTAGTCGGAAAGACATGCAGGCAATTCTATGGTCCCTCTAGAAGAATGAAACCCTAACTCGACATAATGACTGTGTGAAAGCCTTTGAACCTTCCGGTTTGCGGCAGTTCCACGGTGCCATTAGTGAGGCTTGGGTTTGCCCTTCTACGGCTGGACCACCGATGCTGTAGTATGTACTCGATACTATTAAACCGTGCCCAAGAGGTTGAGCTCTTGGGAGATTATGAGGTTTTGACGACTCGATCGGATGGCTCGACTTAATTCGGATGCTAGGTGGTGAGATGCATTTCTTGGGAGACTCCCGATACGAGGATAGCCGTTGGAGCTCAGTCCATGCAGACACGACGAGACGAGTCCGAAGCGGTCGACATTAGAGATAAATGGAGTAAGAGGTTCGTATAAGGTCTGGATATGATGACGTTCCCCTCCGCCGACATCAGAGATGCGATGCGCATGCCGAGGCAGAGTACTGGATATACCTTCCAGAAGGAGTCGCGATGGGTATGCAGCCGTTCCGGAGCAAGATGCAGATATAAGAAAGGACGATGACTTCCGGACAGTTGGCAGAGACGAGACATGGAAGAGACCGTGAGCAGGATTCCTTCCAGGACACTGCTGCAATGATACTTGCACCCAGGATCAGATGTGTCACGTACATTCAGAGAGCCAGAGGCCGACGCCAGTGATATGCTGTCTTACGAGTGGTCGTGATGATTGACCGGGAGATGACAAGAGACGTGCCAGAATGGGATCATCCCCGTTATCACACCTGACAGGGCCGATGAGCCGATGGACCGAGAGATTGGTAATTCACAATGAAGACCTTGACCCAGGAGTAGTCATTGTTACGCACACCAGCAGGCCAGAGTTCATGATCATCGACGAGACGTCCCACTAGTGACCGCGACAGTTGGCCTGAGATTCTTAGAGGATGCGCTTGAGCGGTACTATTCCGCCATTATTGATTTCAATGTTTTTGGTGATTTATTCGCAGGATTTGATTTTGATGATTGAGGATTTACGATTTTTGCACAGTGTTGCACTTGATATCGTTTTCGTGCTTTGGTTTCACATGTTTGTGATTTTACGGTTTTAGACATTTGAGTTGATTTTGTGCGTATGCACGCACACGATTTGGTTCCTGCGCTCTGTATAGTTTATATATGCTTGAAGTGCAGTGATACGCCTTTTGTGCACTTAGATGCACTGGACTTCGATTTCTATGGTGATGTTCGATATTTGTTTTGTGCACTTTGTGCACCTGATTGGATTTTGCGCATATTCGGCACTTGATATTGGATTTCATGATTTCGTGCACGATGGATGCACCTGATTTGGATTTTCGCGCATGTTGGGCGCATGTTTTGAGGTGCGATTTTGGTGCACACAAGATGCTCTAAATCGAGATTCTTCGTGCATGTCAGATGCACCTGATTTTGCTGTCAGGCACCCACGTTGCCTATGACAGATGTTTCATGCACACCCGATGCACTTCGATCTTGTTTCTGTGCACATGTTGGCACATATATGGATTTTGATTTCCGTGCGCACCAGACGCACGTAGTATTCATACACGTATTTTGGGATTGATTTCTTACAGAGCAGTACGTTTTTTTTATGATAATTGCGATGTGTTTTCGTACTAAGCAGGACTAGTCAGAGGACAGTACCTGAATGTATTTTGCATGCATTGATAGCTATTGAAGGGAGTTCCAAAAAGCGAGCTATAGTCTCAGTATCTACCTACGTGTCTGATATGACGCGAAACGTTTAAAACAAGGAAAACCCTTCTAAATTGTTTCCCAAAACGGCATAAAGTACATTTCAAACAAAGGTATATATGTATATAGTTATTTTCTCATGATAGACGTCCGCCACTGTGCAGTGTTATGTGCATTGCACAGCAACTTAAAAGATTTGGCATGCATTTCCTCCTGATGTTTACATGTATAGTTCCGATTTATAGCATATCGGTCTTGCTTTGGATTTGGCATTTGTGTCTTCACCTTTACTCCGATGATTGCGGGATGCTTGACGGAGTTTTGATTTTGAGTTATCTACTCATTACTCATGCGCATGCATTGCGCTATGATGCGTTTTATGTATTTATGATTTCGGAGCCCCGGCGATTTGATGGTTTTGGCTGAAATATTTTAGTATTTGGGGGAGTCTTAATTTAAATTCGGGGACCGAATTTCTTTAAGAGGAGAAGATTGTAACGTTTTGAAAATCGTTTCGGTGAAATTTCGAAAAAACAGTAAAATAAATGGGTTTTCTGTAAAAAGTCAAAATGCAAATATTTTTATTATAATATTAAATATACATATTCTAGCTATGTAATTGCTAGTATTTGGTGTTTATTGAGCCACTGATGAAATTTCAAATTTTCTGAAAATTTTTCCGAAATTAATTATTTTAATAGTATTTTAAGCCTTCACTAATATATTTAATTAGGGAAAATTACAAATTAGAATGAGTTGAAACAAATTTTGTGCATCATAAACTTTAAATAAAATTTTATCATGTGGTTTTTGAAACGAAATCATATGCCAAAACGGTTTAGAAATTATTGAAGAAAAAAGGGGTTTTTTTAGTGTAAATGGATGTTTGGGGATAGTATTTATCATTTTCCATCACCCCACACCCATACCCACACTCACACACCCCCATTTTCCCTCCCCCTTGGCTGAATTCAGCAGCCCCCCTCTCTTGTCCCCACTTGTTTTGCAAAAGAAAAGTTAGAATAAAGACTGTATTAATTAAAGGAGGTATGAGGGTAATTGTTGACTTGTGACTTTTCCAACACCACATAATCTCTCTCTCTCTCTCCCCCCACCAAAAATTGGCCGAAACCTCTTCCCCTTGCTGCCGCAGTAGCTCCCCTACTTGTCCCCCCTCATTTCTTGTGCTAAAATCATCAAATCTCACTCAAAAATCCACCAAAAATCCCACAAAATCAAAATCTAATCACTACCCATTTCTCATTGGCCTATCTAGTATGGATCTTGGGGAAAAGTTGGAATTTTAGAGGCTTAGTTTGCATGTTGATCTCATGGTTGTGAGGTATAAATCCCAACCCATGTTTAAATAATTGTTTAAATTGTTTCAATCTACCATATTTAAGTGTTAAATTGGTTCTAGTTGTTAATTTAGAAAATTAAAGAGAATGGGTTGTGATCAAATTAGGGTTTTGGGTATTTGGATCATGGATTGTATTTTGTAATTGAGATCTTAAGACTTGCTAAATCAAATCTAATCGCTAGTTCGCATTTTGTTAATTTAAATTTGTAATAAGTATATATAAATTGCAAACTAGTTTTTAGCTTTTAGTTGCAAATGGGTGATTTAAAATCTAATTAAGGTTTCGATGACTTTATTAACATTTTAATTATTGTTTAGCAACTTAGATCGTGCAAAACCATGCTTAATTGATAAATTGTGAATTTTACTTTAAAAAGAGTTCAAATCGGTATTTTTGCAAACTAGGAATTTGGAATTTATACAAATTGATGAGATTAATTTATGAATTTGATTTGTATGAATTAGTTATGATATTTAGTGGATATTTAGGCCGCTAGATTTGTTTAAATATCAAGTTTTGTACTAAAACGGTTAATATTGCTTGCTAGATTTTCGGAAAAATGGCTTTTAAAGTGAGTTTGGGGTTTTTGTGAATTTTAACCCATTTTATATTATAATTAGTGTTCGTGAATGTGCAAATGAGTGTGTTTGGGTTTTTCTCGATGGTTTGACGTTTGTACATCGACATCGAGGGTTGGTTTGACTATTCTTGCATGCCTAGGCGATAGGTTTTGACTTATGCGTGATACGAGTGCCGATTTGATTTTCAAAATGCCGTTTCGATTTCGAATTGGGTTTTAATGCGATACGGTGCGTTATGATATGTAGGTAACCAATGTGGAATTCGAGATGACAAGCAAGCGCGTGGTGACGTCAGCATCGGCGAGCGAGGACCAGGTGAGTAGATTTATATCTACGGGGAGAAGTCGGGTGGATGGCGTATAGCACCCCCGCAGTCCGTAGTATAGTTCATATATATATGTTTATATAGGTGTTTTATGATACGAGAATGTTTATTCATAATATGTTTATGTGTTCATGGATTACCTTTGGGTTAGTTGCGAAACCCTAGAGTAGTTGTTATACCCACATACGCACACACAGACTTGCATACATTACTTTCTTATGCGTAGATGGGGATGTGTATATATGTATGTATGCGTGGGTATGGGACTAGGCATATATACATTCATATACACATGCATGGATAATGATGATAGTACTTGGGATTTAAGATGAGTCGATGGGATTTTAGGCCGTGAGAATCGGTGATATGGCAGGGTTCGTATTTGAGATACGACAAGATGTTGTAGCGGGTCCTTGACGTAGTGTTTCACACATGTGCATGCATACTTAGGCGGTATCAGTATTGTACTAGACGTAGATCAGTACCCTGATCATGATATTTGATAAAGAGGATACCAGATGAATAGTATGATGAATGTGATATTGACCCGTACCCAGATTTGGGATGCCGAACGACGGATTTACGTACGAGCTATATATTGTTGATTGATCCGTACTCTTGACTTGGGATGTCTGATTATAGATATGGTATCGGATATGATATTATTGAGGCGGGATCACCGACTATACATATACAGGTATGTATATGTATCGACCTAGTTGATAGGCGATTTCCTTACCTGTAGTTCAGCTTGTTAGTTCAGCCGTATAGTTTAGTGTAGTTGTTAGATTAGATTAGACTCCTACCTATTTCAAAACTAGCGGATCGTGGCTATTTTAAAAGACAGGTCAAGGGATCTACGGATATTTCAAAAGACGTATCCTTTCTTAAAACCACCATAGCCCTTATTTTAAAAACCCCACGATTCATGTTATTTCAAATGGCACCATTGTTTAATATTTAGCTCCCGCTTATTTTGGTTGCTCGCTCCGCATCGCATACTTACATTGTTATTTCATATTGCATTATTGACATTATGCTGTTAGGACACCAGCACCATTACCGATGATGCGTATGTACCACGTACACTTACTTGCCGGCTCACACACATCTTCATCGGTAATTGTCATGTCACGTACACCTTAGAAAATATTATTGCTTAACTTAGCTTGATAGCTAGTAGTTTGACATAATATTAGTGTACTTACTTTATATGCCAGCTTAGATATTGTAATTATTACTTATCACTTCATGCATACTGTTATTCATTGTTATGCCGTATTCATGGATTCTTATGCCTATATTCATGGGTTTATATGCTATTGATGATTTGGATTTGGATTTCTATGAGGTTTTCTGGATTTGGGGGAAAACCGCAAAACTTGTATAAGCTTCTTCCCTCTCTTTTAAATAAAAAGTGTGGTTTTCCCATGATGTATGAGTTGTCCACCATGAGTTTGGTGATGGATTTCGAGACCCGATTCGAGGAGTGGAGGAACCGTTTCGGGTACATGGTGGGCCCGGTAAGGTACCCTGGGGCAAGAAGCGTGTGATGATGACGATGTGAGCCTGGCAGGGGAGCACTACCTACCGGTGATATTACCCGACGCGTCGGATATCCGGAGGATACCGTCGTGGTCTTGAGATAGATGGTAGGGGCCGGTCTGGATTGACGGCGCCCTAGATATTGTGATTGAGATTTTGAGATTTTGAGATATTGAGGTACAGAGATTGTGATACAGAGATATCGAGATATTTGGACACTTGTTTTGTGTCGATGCTGGGCACTGTTTTATGCTGATTTCATTTATGGTACCTCACTTTTAAAATACAGAAATCTCACTGATTCATGAAAGCAGTTTTCTTCAGTATACGCATTCTGTTCCATGCATTCCTACATCATCCATATGATATATTGCTACCTGAGGCACTGACACGGGCATATGGGATTACACTTGGGTTAGATATTTACCTTAGCCATTGTTATAGGCTGCTGGTTATATATTTGAGGATTATATATATTGATCGTATGACCTAGGATTGCATCATACATGCGATGTCTTTTCGTAGATGTTTTTCTATTCACGAGTTGGCAAGTCACCCCGTTGTGCCCCACTTTCTTGCAGGTTTCGCCGTAAAGGTTTCTTTACGGCTTTGCGGGTACAGTTTCGTTCGGGTGACTTGCTAGTAGGTGGGTTTATTTGTATCGTACCCATTATTATGCATTGTATATTATTATTCAGTTGTATCTAGAAGTTCCATCAACCAAACTTGTATTTATCTCGGATAGAGACCAGTGATGTTTATTCTTTCGACCTTAGAGTCGCGCGTTGTATTTCTATGGATTTCTTGCTGTTTTGAGTTTCCTTTTGAATTTTGATCCTCGCCGTTGGCGTTGTATATTATATTGCTTGTGTGGTTGTGACCGTCGATTGACGAAGAGCTAGCTCCCGCTTGGGGATGCCTTTTTATTGATTTCGTATACTATTCATGTTGTATCCCGTTTGGGGGCCAGTATTTACAAAGGAGACTCTGCCGAAATTTTTGGGAAATATTTGATGTTTTTTAAAACCGCATAATTCGGCTTATGCTATTAAACTACTTGTTTTAAATTGGTTTTCCTTCACTCTACTACTTTTCTTGGTTTGCATTTCTGGGTTTTCGGCTTACTTTGATTACGCACGCCTCGAGGCGTTTCGTAGTTTAAGTGCCGGTTATGTTCCGTACTTTCGGGACGTGACACAATAGAACCATGAGCTAGAGAGAGAGGAAGAGGAAGATGAGAGCTTTGAGGATGAGAGAGAATCAATATGATAGAATCAAGAAGACTTTTTACCTCCATGCTCTCATAACACCAAATAATTACAATAATAACAATAATTGAGTATTATGTGATGGTTCATGTTAATGGCATTATCATTTCATGCACTCATTTTGTAAAGAATAACAAGCAAGCAAAAAGTCTTAACCATGAAATGATAGCCATTATAATGATGACGGTCAACAAGTCAAAGCTAGTCAACCAGTCAACAAGTCAACAAAGTCAAACTTTCAACCCAACCATGGCACGGTAATACTTAATTAATATTATTATTAATCATATTTCTTATTCTCATTAGGGTTTAGCAAAAGTCAACAGTCAACAACCCAAATGAGAATCCTCTGCCTTTGTCTCTGTCAACCGTGCATACACACCCGCATACGCTTTCCGAGAAACACAAATACAAACGAGATAAAACCAATCCCAAAATGTATACTAGGATCTGGCTTAAACCAAAGCCCGCTAGTAATAACTGCCCGGACACCAAACGTGCACAAGTGCACGGATGTGACCGAACCCTGTCGCAAAACCATGCGACCTCTACTCTTTTGCCTAAAGGCGAATAGCTTTCTGTGTGGGACTCTAATGACTCGACACTACGCTGGCAGTGGGTTTAACCATAGACCGCAAGCAGCACTAACTGTGCGTAACGGCCCCCTGGTAGATGCTGATAAGAAGACTTACGAGGTGAACTCATCCGAACTCCTACTGAGCCTGAATGTGACAGTCTCCGTACAGTCCGGTCTGTTCGTCTGAGAATATCGCATGGCGGGCCTAGGGGTCGGTAAACGTCAGCCCCCTAATAGAAGTACAAGTCGTGTCGTAGTGTAGCCCAGAACACCCTGAGATAACACCGGAAACCTACCAGTGCATCTCGCTTGCCCTTGCCAGGGACGACTGTGTGTAATGGCTCTCCTTGACACAACGCGATGTCAACTCCCAATACCGGGAGAGACGAATCCTGTCTAACCGTCACTGCCTCTAAGTGCTTTAAGTCTGCACCCAACTACTACCTGTTCGCACGACTCCTTTAAGCCATGGTAGGGTAGTAATCAAAGTACAGTGGGACCACACTCGTGGTGTAGTGACAGCATCAATTCAGCGGACTAAGCTGTACTTATGTAACCTGGGAACTGATAACTGATGATAGGTATAGTACCAACCAATCAGTTCCCGACGAGTCCTGTCTAGTGTACTCATAACCTAACGAGCACACGCATACTATCTCAAGTACGACGTACCGACGGCTGTAGGACAGACCGTCTCCCCTGCTGGGATGAGAAGCGCATACGCTAGTCTGCTCCGGAGTATCGATGCCCTGTCTCGATAGTCCTACGACTAGGGACCTGTATAAGGATGTGCTTGTGGATTATCCAGCCCCCACGTGTGTGACTGCCATCACAACGCTGGTAATCAAGCAAAGATCCTAAGGGCTCCACTAATGTGTATAGGCGATATGTTAAAAGAAACACATGTACACACATTGAAGTAGAGACAAACCAAGTAGCATACTACTATTTTGAGAAAGATTGTCTATACATGGTGAATATCCCAAGCTTCCATTAAGTAATATACAAACTAGTATGATACAGTAATGGCCACTAGAGCATATATACTAACAATCTCCCACTTGCTAAGGCCATGTACTGGCGTATCGAAGACCTGTCATCTCGATCAGCCGCTCGAACTGGGTCTGGGGTAAGGCCTTCGTGAGTGGATCAGCTGTGTTATCTTCTGTAGCAACTCTCCGAATCTCGATCTCCTGGCGACCCACGATCTCCCTGATCAGGTGATACCACCTCAAGATGTGTCTGGACTTTTGATGGGACCTGAGTTCCTTCGCTAAAGCTATAGCCCCATTATTGTCGCAATACAGAGGTATTGGATCAACAATGGATGGAACCATCTGAAGTTCTGTCAAGAACTTCCTCATCCAGACGGCTTTTTTTGCGGCATCAGCAGCACCGATATATTCCACTTCCATCGTCGAGTCAGCAACGGTTTCCTGTTTGGAACTCTTCCAAGGCATCGCCCCTCCATTGAGGGTAAAGACAAAACTCGACATGGACTTGGAATCATCCTTGTCACTCTGGAAGCTGTAGTCAGCAAAGGCCTCGATCTGGAGGTCTTTTCCGCCATACACCAAGAACATCTCCTAAGTCCTTCTCAGGTACTTGAGAATGTTCTTTACCGCTATCCAGTGCTTCTCCCTAGGGTTTGACTGATACCGGATTACTACGCTCAGTGCATAAGCTACATCCGATCTGGTACACAACATCGCATACATTATAGAGCCTACCGCAGAAGCGTAGGGTATAATAGACATGCGATCCCTTTCCAAATCAGTCTTGGGAGACATCTATTTAGAGAGGGTGATCCCGTGACAAGCCGGTAGATTACCATGCTTGGAATCTTCCATAGTGAATCTTTTCGGTATGGTGTCGATGTACCTGGACTGTGAAAGTCTTAATATCCTCTTGGATCGATCACGATGGATACGGATCCCCACAATGTAAGTGGCATCACCCAGGTCTTTCATGGAGAACCTGTGTGACAAGAACCCTTTGACTGATTGTAGCATAGGAATGTCATTTCCTATCAAAAGAATGCCATCCACGTATAAAACGAGGAATACGACAGTTCTTGCTACAAATCTACTATAGATGCATGGTTCATCTGGATTTTTGATAAAGACAAAATCTTTGACTGTCTCATCAAAAAAGATGCGCGATGCCTGCTTTAGTCCATAGATGGACTTAAGAAACTTGCACACCTTTCCGCTGCTCCCACTCAGAATGAAACCCTCTGGATGGTCCATATAGACACACTCCTCTAAATTTCCATTTAGAAAAGCGGTCATTACGTCCATCTGCAAAATCTCATAATCGTGGAAGGCAGCAATGGAAAGAAGGATCTGAATGGATTTCAGCATAGCCACTGGAGAAAAGGTTTCGTCATAGTCCAAACCAGGTCTTTGACGAATACCCTTTTGCAACAAGTATAGCCTTATAGGTCTCAACCTGTCCATTTGCAACAATCTTCTTCTTGAAGATCCATTTGCATCCTACGGGTTTTACCCCATCTGGAGCAATGTCCAAAGTCCATACTTTGTTGGTGTACATGGACTCCATTTCGGCCCGCATTGCATCCAGCCATTTTACTGAGTCAACGATCTGAATGGCCTGCTGGAAGCTAGTAGGCTCATCACTCTAAATGATGCAATCCTCTCTTTCCCCGTCTATGAGAAAACCGTAGTATCTCTCGGGCGGATGAGACTGCCTACTACTCCTGGGGAGTGGCGTAGGAATGTCATGTTCTTTTGAACCTCTGGTTCTTCTAAGATTTCAGTAATAGCTCGTGGTTCTGGAATTTCTTCCAGTTCTATTGCGCTCCCACTTATCTGATTTTCCAAAAACACAGTTTCCAAGAAGTAGGCATGACGAGAAACAAAAACTTTTTGATCCACTTCGCAATAGAAGAAATATCCCTTGGAGATCTTTGGATATCCCATAAACTTGCACTGTACTTAGCGTGCCTCGAGTTTTTCCGCATGTTGCTTTTTGACAAAAGCTGGACATCCCCATGTCTTAATGTGTTTAAGATAGGGTTTCTTCCCACACCACATCTGATATGGTGTGGTAGGCACTGTACACGTCGCTGTGTACGAGTCCCAAGAGCTCGCTCGCTCTTACTCCGTGTCCAGTGAACGGAGTCTTTGTCATCTTTCCTTTGAGATAGGATTGACAAGTTGCATACGATTGATATTCGAACGGATCTAGATATCCTTATGTATGTAACTTTGTCAACCTTCTCTCATTGATGTGACCTAGTCTGCAATGCCGTAAGAAAGCCTGATTTGTTTTCGGAGACTTTCTTTTGTGTGTATTCTGGACATTGAAAATCTGTGGCTGGTTTAATACGTATATACCATTGCTTAATGTACCTGACCCAATAAAAACTTGATTAAGGTGAATGTTTACAACATTGCTTACAAATGCAAATTCTTAACCTTCTTTAGATAATAAAGATACAGATATGATATTACAAGCTTCATTGGGTACAAAATAACAATTACGCAAAACTAAAACATGTCCATCTGACATTCCCAAGTGATAGCCCCCCACGGACTCAGCATCCATGCTAGCTCCGTTTGCAACTCTGAGGGTCATATCACCTGCCTTCAGAACCCTACGCTTTCTAAGTGCCTGCATTGAATTACAGATATTAGATCCTGATCCGGTATCCAATACCAAGGAAGTAGAGTTTATTGATAGACAGTTTTCAATAACATACACACCTGAAGTCGAAGCCCCAACTTGCTTCGGGTCCTGCATCTTGGCCTTCCAAGCCCTGCAATCCTTCTTCCAGTGACCTTTATTATGACAATAGAAGCACTCTTCCTTTACCACAAGCTTCCTCGTTATCTTTGTTACCTTTGCTTTTCCCTTCGTTTCCACCTTACTAACACCGCTCCTTGGTTTGGCGGGGGCTTTCTTCTTCTTTCCCTTGGCTTTCGACTTGGACTTAGAAGAGGAAGATCCTCCTACAAACAAAGTGGATGTTTCCCTACCTTTCTGTAGGGTGCCCTCTGCACTCCTCAACATGTTGAGGAGCTCCGAAAGTTCAACTTCTTTTCCTTGCAAGTTGAAGTTTAGGCCAAACTGGGCGTAAGTGGAAGGAAGGGACTGGAGAATCAAGTCCGTATAGAGCTCATTCTCTAACGTGATCCCAAGAACCGCGAGCTCTTCAATGAAGCTAATCATCTTAAGAACGTGTTCCGATACCGATGATCCGACGACCAATCTCGTCGAAAACAACTTTTTGGAGACTTCGTATCTGGCGATACGGGATTTCACTCCATATAGTTCCTTAGTAAGGAGAAATATGGATTCTAGGTCCATATTCTCGTGCCTCCTCTGATATTCATTGTCCATAGAGGCAAGCACGAAGAACTTAGCCTTCTTGCAATCGATCTCCCAGGTCTTACGGATTTCCTTATCCGCGACGCTGGAGGTGGGACCTGGGACAGTGGGAGCTTTAGTGGCAAGGAGATACCCCAGCTTGCCGTAAGTGATTGCCATTTTGACATTCCTGAGCCAATCTTTGTAGTTTGGCCCTGTCAGTATATTTTTATCTAGAAGTAACTTAAGTCCGGTCATGACGATTGGTCGTTGCAATTAGGAGAGAGAGAAGAAACACTCAGCATGATGCTCTTGCAAGTTTAGAGTGGTTTTTAGTTTGTCTAAACAGGATGGCTCTCACTGTTTCTCGAATTCCTTCTCAAACCAAAAGGGAACAATTAGTCGGGATCAATCTCACCGTATAATACTTGCTTAACTATTCAGCCAGGCCAGTGTTGGTACTTCGATGGAGGTTTTCCAACGCTTTCGCAAAGTTCCTTAATTAAATAACCTCTTTTCCCTGGGGGCGTAACCCCGCTGACACCTACTTGGTTTATAGCATTGATCGTTAAGCGAGAAATTTCCCGAGGAGTAACATATACTCACAGTAGGATCGGGATCCAAATATCATCGCGTGACAAAACTGAAGAAATCCTACCAGAATCATCACACTCCAAATGGTATACAGCACTAGCAAGTTTCCGTTTCTTTAGAAACTCCCGATGTGGATTTTTGCCCCATGCTCTTATGACCATGACTTTGGCCAACAAATCATACGTCACATGTCTAGTTCTACCCGTCATTCTCTAAGTTAATTTCAACCCACCCGTACCTACCCTAGACTTTGGCCAACAAGGCAGTACGACTGTCCCAAACCAACACATCTATCTATGCTGCATATGATATCCAATAACTACCGATCACTGTGCCTTGACTTTGGCCAACAAACACAGCTTGAATACTATTGACTATCTATATGAAAAGCCGGAGGGTTACGAATGGTTTTGGCGAAACCGTGAACGTAGTGAACTTGATATAATCGATGGAATGAGATAGCTTTTAAAAGGAGTGGCTTAAGCTCCGCGTTTAAAAGTTGTTTTTGAAAAGAAACCGAGTGGTTTTGAAAGTGTTCCATCGACTTTACTTGGTTTATTTTCTTGCATTAATTTTAATGCGTCCCATCATTTAATCCTGCTATTGCAGAAAACAACAAAAATATGACGTTGTCACGACCCGCTGGGTACGGAACGTGACTGGCACTTAAGTTTACGAAACGTCTCAAGACGTCCGTAAAATAAGTAAGCCAAAGCCCAGAAAAACAAAACCAAATAAGCAAAAGAGTGAAGAAAAACCAATCAATTGAAAGCGAGTTTATTAAATAAGTCATATAAAACCCTTTTTAAAAACAATATCAATTTTTCCGAAAATTTCGGCAGAGTCCCCTTTGTAAATACTTTCCCCCAAAATGGGTACAACAAGAATATATATAAATCCAACAAATATGGCATCCCCAAGCGGGAGATAGCTCTTCGCCACAAGGCGGTCACAAATCCCACGCAATATAAAACAACAACATGCAAAATAATCATAAAGAAGCATGAGAAAAACAGCATGTCGACTCAAGTGAGCTCGACCCCAAAATACAGCATAAAAAGTCCACAAATCTCATAGTCTCATCTCTAGGTCAATATACAAAAATACTGGTAGATACAGTAGATGGAGTATACTAGATACAAAGAATATACAAGGTGGTACAAAAATAATAATATAACCCACCTAAGAGCAAAACCTCGAGTCTAGGCAAAAGAAGAAAATGCGCCCGCCGCTACTGTACTAACGGAGCGGACCTGCAAAAGGCTGTGGCACAACGGGGGTGAGTTGCCAACTCGTGAGTAATAAATAACATCTAAAATGGCTATCGGAAGTATGCACACAAGCATCCTAGCATCTACAATACAGGTATGACAGGACATAATAGCAGGTATGTATGCAATATGAATATACTAGCAAGTATGAATGCAATATGAATCAACTCATGATCTGAATGTGTAAGTATAAGAATCATGTTTTTCCTTCAGGAATCTCTTTTGAAATACCAGCACAATACCAATAGAATCAACAAGAACCTGTGTCCAGCAACGACACCTCAAAACTATCACAAATCTCATATATCCATGTCATAGTATCGCTGGCCTCAGCCATCCGTCTGACCCATATCAATATCACTATCTCAACATCTCGCGGCCATGGTCGGTATTCTCTGGATATCCGCCGTCCCAAACAGTCACCGGTAGGTAATCCGTCCCCTACCAGGCTCATCGTCAGCAACATGAGCTTCTTGCCCTGGGGTACCTAACCGGGCCCACCATGTACCTGAGACGGTTCATCCAACTCCTCGAAACGGGTCTCGAAAACCACAGCAAACTCATGATGGACGACACTTCCATCACTAGAAAAACGCAATTTACATTTTTTTAAAAAAATAATAAGTTTAGAAATTTTACGGCTCTCCTCCGAAATCCAGAATATCACAAAATCTCAAAAAAAATCCTCATAAATGCATATGCCAATGATAATGAATGCGTATGGTATCAATAATCAAGTTGCGATGTATGATTAATAGACTAGGCATGAACAAATAATATGATGAGGTACATGCACATGAATAGCAATCCTACGATTTCATTTTAAGGAATTAAAGGCAATAGCACAAGTTTAAGTATCAATTATAGTAAAAGGTTTCAAATTATAGGTTATCTAGTGTGGTAGCATGGCAATTACCAGGGTGTGTGTGTAAGCATGAATAGTGCTCGTGCTGCATATAAAAACCCTAGCAATGGTGCAGGTGTCCTATAGGGTGGGTTCGCATATGTATGTCAATATAAGGCATGGATGTAGCAAATAATCATACAAGTATTACACCCCTTATTACTAACATTACTAAGAATCTTTTTAAGCTACTAAAACTATCGGGCGGCTTGCGCCATCCAACGATAGTCCCCCGTAGATGTTACATCTACTCACCGGAATCCCTAGCTAGTCACGTCCAATCACCGCTTTCCCCTTTCGTGCCGCGTCTGACGTCTCCGCGACCGAACCTGGAATTTACATCAATACCAAACATAAGGTTACATATCAAGAACGACGCAAAACTCAAACAAAAATACTAACGTTCACAAGCTAGGTACAACGTGCACAAGGTGTGCAGAACACACGCAAAAATCGCAAAAACTATCCAAATTGTCGATTGGTCGCCCGGCCAAACTAAAACCTGACCACTCAAAAATCCGCACTAACACATCCTAAATGTCAAAGGATAAGCAAAAACAATCATCAAGATATAAAAAGTAATTCATCACATAATTTTATAACAGAACTAGTAAGCACAAACCTACTAAAAAAAACGACGCAACATCGCCGTTATGCGATAAAGTGCTCACAATCCAACACAAACATCCAAACTAATCCGCTAGATAGCCACTACACTAATTTTAAACGTTTTACAATGCATCAAACCATAATTCCAACACAACAATCATGATTCAACCTATTTCCATACACAAACCCCTTTCTTGATTTTTGTAATTAACAATTACAATGAAAATTTCACACAAGATTAACTTAGATCAGCATAATATGAAGCCACTTAAGCAAAGCAACCTCATAGATTGGGTTAGTAAACAACTAGATAGCAAAATAGATTTAATTAACTAAATAATGGTTTCTAAAACCCTAGTTAAACTCAAACCATTAACTTTAAAAACCTAGAATGAAATTAGCACTAATATTAACTCTAAAACAACTCAATTAAAGAATTCTAACCATAAGAAATTAAATGGGTAGAAATTATACCTCAAAATCTAGAGATCTAGCAAGAAGAATTTACCTCCTATGATGGCCTCCAAGCTCCAAGATTCATGCAAGAATGGCCAAAGAGAAATGATAGCATAAGGATTGGGTTTGAATTTTTGAATAAATTATGGATTTTGATGTGTTTTTTGATGAAATTTGAAGGGAAAAGTGAAGGGAAAAAGAGGACAGCAGCAGGGCATGCTCGGCCAGTAGGAGGGAAGTGGGATTTGTGAGAGAAAGGTGTGGAATTTCCAAAGTAAAAGCCCCCCCATACCACCTAATACCCATACCTCAATTACAATAAATTAATCCATTTATTTTGTTTCCATTCAAGTGAGTTGAAGAAAAAAGAAAAAAAAAGAGAGGAAAGTGGGCTGCTGAATTCGACAGTGGAGAGGGGATGGGGGAATGGTGTGGGTTGTGGGAATTTTTCAAGGTCAAAGCCTCTCCAATCAAGTATACCAAACCACCAAAATATATATATAAAACCACACCTTTTTAATTCAATTCCTCACATAACAAAAGAGTTGAAGATAATTTTTTTGAGGGGGGGAAATTTCTGCAGTAGGTTCAGCCCAAGAGAGATGTGAGGATGTGTGTGTGAGAGTGCACAAAAAAAATTATGCAAAAAGACCCCCTACAAGTCGAAAATTGCAAGTTTAAGCTTAAATTCAATAAATTTCGTTTTCTAAAATAAAAATTAGTTAAAACTTAAAATAAAATACTAAAAATTTATGTTACAACTAGATTTTAATTAACATGATTTTAAAGCTTAAATTTAGTCCATTTAAATGTGTATTTATCGCTAATTCAATGTATTTTCTTACTGGCTTAAAATAATATTAAAATTTGAAAAATTAGGGAAAATTTTTAAACGACCAGAATTTCATAAGTAACTCATTAGCTACAAAAATTAGCAATTAACTATCCAAATTAGGTATAATTAGTCCTAAACTACAAAATAACAAAAAGACGGTTTACGGAAAAATACCGAATTTTCACCGATTTCAGGAAAACACCAAAACGACTTTTCAAGGCACTAAAATCTTCCCCCCTTAAAAAAATTCGGTCCCCGAATTTAAAAAAATATAATTACGCGTACCTTCGAAGAGATGGGGATATTTCTTCCTCGTCTCGCCCTCCGTCTCCCAGGTGACCTCCTCGCTGCTCGGGCCATGCCAAAGGACCTTGACGGTCGGTATAACTTTCGATCTCAACCTCTTCACCTGCCGATCCGGGATGGCCACCGGCTGCTCTGCAAAAGAAAGATCGCGCTCTAGCTGGACTGTCGGGTGTTGAATTGCATGCAAAGGGTCGTCAAGGTACTTGCGGAGCATCGAAACATGGAAGACAGGGTGAACATCGGGAAAGCTGGGTGGAAGAGCCAAACGATATGCAACTGCGCCGACACGCTCGAGAATCTCGAAGGGACCCACAAATCTGGGACTAAGCTTCCCTTTTCGCCCAAATCGCATCACGCCCTTCATCGGAGAGACCCTAAGAAAAACATGATCTCCAACTGCGAACTCTAGGTTGCGACGGCGCCTGTCTGCATACAATTTCTGTCTGCTCTGAGCCGCTCTCATCCGGTCTCAGATCAACTGTATCTTCGCTGTCGTCTCCTTAACAAGCTGCGGCCCCAAAATACTGCTCTCGCTGAGCTCTGTCCAACAAACGGAAGATCTGCATCTCCTCACATACAATGCCTCGAAAGGTGCCATCTGAATAGTATCCTGGAAGCTGTTGTTGTATGAGAACTCCACTAACGGTAAATGACGATCCCAGCTACCGCCGAAGTCTAAAACGCATGCTCTGAGCATGTCCTCGAGAGTTTGAATGGTCCGCTCTGACTGTCCGTCGGTCTGCGGATGAAACGCCGTGCTGAAGCTCAAACGAGTGCCCAAAGCCTTCTGAAGTCTCTGCCAAAGTCGGCTGGTGAACTGGGTGCCTCGATCTGACACGATACAAGTCGGTACGCCATGCAACCACACGATCTCATCGATGTAAAGCTGGGCATACTGAGCGAAGATGAAAGTGGTATTCACTGGCATGATGTGAGCCGCTTTCGTCAATCGATCTACGATCACCCAGATGGAGTCGTACCCTCGACTGGTCCTGGGTAGACCCACAACGAAATCCATCGAAATCTGCTCCCATTTCCACTCCGGAATGGGTAATGGCTGTAGCTCTCCTGCGGGCCTCTGGTGCTCGGCCTTGACTTGCTGACAAGTCAGGCATCTCGATACAAACTCCGCAATGTCCCTCTTCATCCCGTCCCACCAGTAGGTCTCTCTCATATCATGGTACATCTTGGTGGAACCGGGGTGGACACTATACACTGATCGGTGTACCTCCTCAAGATTGTCACGCCGCAATCCATCAGCATCTGGTACGCACAGTCTAGATCCATAGCGTAAAATCCCCTGATCATCAATCACGAACTCGGAAAATCTGCCCTGTCCCATCTGTGCCATGATCTCTGAGCAACGGTCGTCTCTGCGCTGTGCCTCATATATACGGTCAAGCAACTGTGGGCGTGCACGAACATGCGCGAGCTGTCCCCCTGTCTGAGTGAACTCGAACTCCACTCGGCTGTCGCATAAAATCTGCCAATCTGCTGACGACTGCCTCTGCACTGCGTGCAAACACGATAGACTACCCCCGGGCCTCCTACTCAACGCATCCGCCACTACATTCGCTTTGCCTGGGTGATATAAGATCTCTCAGTCGTAGTCTTTCACCAACTCCATCCAACGACGATGTCTGAGGTTCAGGTCTCGCTGCTGAAATATGTACTTTAAGCTCTTGTGATCAGTGAATATCTGACACGACTCGCCGTATAGGTAATGTTGCTAAATCTTCAGTACAAAGACAACTGCAGCCATCTCCAAATCGTGAGTGGGGTAGTTCAGTTCATGCTTCTTCAACTGCCGAGAAGCATAAGCGATCACCCGGCCATGCTGCATCAATACGCATCCTAACCCCACTCGCGAAGCATCACAGTAGACCACAAATCCGCCTGATCCCGAAGGCAAAGATAATACCGGCGCCGTAGTCAAACAAGTCCGTAGCTGCTGAAAACTGTGCTCGCACTCCTCTGTCCAACGAAAGGAACTCCCTTCCGGGTCAAACCGGTCAAAGGTGCAGCTATACGGGAGAAGTCCTGAACAAAACGCCTGTAGTAGCCCGCCAGGCCTAGAAAACTACGGATCTCATTAACCGATGTAGGTCGGGGCCACTGCTGAACAGCCTCAATCTTCTTTGGGTCCACACATATGCCGTCTCTCGTAACCACGTGACCCAAGAATCCGACGCTGTCCAGCCAGAATGCACACTTGGAGAACTTTGCGAACAGCTGGTGCTCCCTCAGAGTCTGTAACATAATCTGCAAGTGCTGCTCGTGCTCCTCTCTGCTCCGGGAGCACACCAAGATATCGTCGATAAACAAGTCAAGATACAGCCTGAATGTACGGTTCATCAAATCCATGAATGCTACTGGGGCGTTGGTGAGTCCGAACGACATCACCAAAAACTCATAGTGGCCGTAGCACGCGCGGAAAGCTGTCCTCGGTATATCCTCATGTCGAACTCGCAGCTGATGGTATCCTGATCGTAAGTTGATCCTCGAAAAATACCCCGCACCCTGAAGCTGGTCGAACAAATCATCAATGCGTGGCAATGGATATCTGTTCTGCACGGTAACCTTGTTCAGCCGGCGGTAGTCGATACATAACCGCAAACTTCCATCCTTTTTCTTGACAAACAGGACCGGAGCACCCCACGGAGAAACACTAGGTCGAATAAGCCCCTTATCTAACAAATCCTGCAACTAATCCTTCAGCTCTCGAAGCTCTGCCGGGGCCATCCGATAAGGCGGTATAGAAATAGGCCCCGAGCCGGGAATAAAATCAATGCAGAACTCAACATCGTGCTCAGGTGGTAGCCCAGGTAGCTCATCAGGGAAAACATCACGGAACTCACAAACAACCGGGACCCGGTCCAACGGAACCTCTGCAGCTCGAGTATCACAAATATACGCTAAAAATCCCTGACATCCCTTCCGCAAGAGCTGACCAGCGTGAAGAGACGAAATCAAGATGGGAAGGGTGACGCTGCGGTCTCCCTGAATAACAAGGACTGGCTCTCCCGGAAAGATAAATCTGACTGCCTTCTCACGGCAGTCCAGCGAAGCATAACAAGTGACCAGCCAGTCCATGCCCAGAAGCACATCAAAGACCAACATATCGAGGAGAATCAAATCAACCGATGAATCCCTCTCCCCGATACGAACGGAACACAATCGAAATACAAAACGAGCGACAAACGACTCACCTACCTGAGTAACAACAACAAGAGGATGATCTAACGACGACGACTAACGGCCCAACATCGGTGCAAAGTGTGTAGAAACGTACGAATGTGTGGAACCTGGGTCAAATAATACCCGTGCGTCGAAAGAGCAAACTGGCAAGGTACCTGTCACAACGGCATTGGATGCCTGCGCATCCTGCGGTGTCAAAGCAAATACTCGGGCCTGTCCTCCACCGATAGCGGGCTGACCTCGACCTCGGCCTCTGCCTCCTCATCCTCTCTGAACAGGACCGCTGCGTCCACGGCCTCTGGGTGCACCTAACTGGCGTGGAGCATCGCCTATGGTAGGAAGTAGGGCTCTCTGAGGAGGGGGTGGTGATGGTGGTAGAATGCGGAACTGTCGCTGCTCCCTGTCGTCTCGCCGGACAGTCTCTGACAAGATGGTGCGGACTCCCGCACCCAAAACACCCTGGCGACGGCTGCTGTCCCTGGGGATAAGAACCATATAACTGTCCCCGTCCAAATCCTCTGCCAGGCCAATCTCTCTGAAAGAATCTGGCGCGCTGCCTCTGAGACGGTACATCGGTGCGAATCCTCTTCGGCCCAGAAACGGCCGAAGTCTGTGATATGCGTGCCTCCATCCGTAATGCCGTATCCATAGCAGCTGAATAAGTGTCGTAGTGCTGGGTGCCAATGGAAAGATATAGCTGGGCATCAAGTCCCTGTACGAACCTCTTCACCATCTTCTCTTCGGTATCCACCAAATACAGAGCATATCAGGATAACTGTGTAAACTGGATATCATACTCAGACACCGTCATCCCAGGTGTCTTGACTAAGGCCTCGAAGCTACGAGCTCTGGCGTCACGAACGCTCTCTGGGAGGGAACGAGCTAGAAAGACCACTGTAAACTCGGCCCAAGTCCTAGGCGGTAAACCTGCAGCTCGACCTCTCAAGACTGACTCCCACCATGTCTGCGCGAGACCCTCTAGTCGGAAACTCGCAAGCTCTACCCATCGATCATCCGAACATCTAAGCGAACAGCAGATCCTGGCTAAACTGTCAAGGAACGTCTGTGGGTCCTCCGCTACCTCGATGCCGGTGAATACTGGAGGTCTCGGCCTCATGAAATCCTGTAGTGAAACCGGGATGGTCACGGCGGTAGTAGTAGGAGCAGGTATCATAGTAGTCTGGGATGTAGTAGGTGCGTCATCCGGCCTCGATGTACGACTGGCTGTAACTAGGGATCCTACCATCTGACGTAGCTCCTGCATACTCCCCATCATCTGTCGCAACTCCTCCATACCAGTCTCAAGCTTATCCATATGGCCTGGGGAAGGTGGATCGGTCTGTCCCTGTGGCGTAGGCATACCACCCTGCTCAGTCCTAGTCTTGGACGAGCCAGCTCGAATCTCGTCTCGGGCGGCAGCCCTCTGTGCCCTCGTAGCCTTCGGCGGCATAGTGGCTGGTACAGGAAAAAGGATAATAAGAACAGTGCAATAGAATCATAGGATACACGGAATTGAAGAAGGAATTTCAAGCAAGTATATCGTAAAGTCACTAAGGCGGAGTACCGTATCGCAAGTATGCCACGGACATACACACGCTACGTTACCCTACTTATGACACTAACTCCATCTACCAAGGGTCATCCTACACTCAAAAAGTTAAAACCTATCGCTCTGATACCAACTTTGTCACGACCCGCAGGGTACGGAATGTGACTGGCACTTAAGTTTAAGAATCGTCTCAAGACGTCCGTAAAATAAGTAAGCCAAAGCCCAGAAAACCAAAACCAAATAAGCAAAAGAGTGAAGAAAAACCAATCAATTGAAAGAGAGTTTATTAAATAATTCATATAAAACCCTTTTTAAAAACAATATCAATTTTTCTGAAAATTTCGGCAGAGTCTCCTTTGTAAATACTTGCCCCCAAAATGGGTACAACAAGAATATATATAAATCCAACAAATATGGCATCCCCAAGGGGGAGCAAGCTCTTCGCCACAAGGCGGTCACAAATCCCACGCAATATAAAATAATAAAATGCAAAATAATCATAAAAAAGCATGAGAAAAACAGCATGTCGGCTCAAGTGAGCTCGACCCCAAAATACAGCATAAAAAGTCCACAAATCTCACTGTCTCATCTCTAGGTCAATATACAACAATACTGGTAGATACAGTAGATGGAGTACACTAGATACAAAGAATATACAAGGTGGTACAAAAATAATAATATAACCCACCTAAGAGCAAAACCTCGAGTCCAGGCAAAAGAGGCAAAAGAAGCAAGTGCGCCAGCCGCTACTGTACTGACGGAGCGGACCTGCAAAAGACTGTGGCACAACGGGGGTGAGTTGCCAACTCGTGAGTAATAAATAACATCTAAAAAGGCTATTGCAAGTATGCACACAAGCATCCTAGCATCTATAATACAAGTATGACAAGACATAATAGCAGGTATGTATGCAATATGAATATACTAGCAGGTATGAATGCAATATGAATCAACTCATGATCTGAATGTGTAAGTATAAGAATCATGTTTTTCCTTCAGGAATCTTTTTTGAAATACCAGCACAATACCAATAGAATCAACAAGAACCTGTGTCCAGCAACGACACCTCAAAACAATCACAAATCTCATATATCCATGTCATAGTATCTCTGGCCTCAGCCATCCGGCTGACCCATCTCAATATCACTATCTCAACATCTCGCAGCCACGGTCGGTATCCTATGGATATCCGCCGTCCCAAACAGTCACCGGTAGGTAATCCGTCCCCTGCCAGGCTCATCGTCAGCAACACGAGCTTCTTGCCCTGGGGTACCTTACCGGGCCCACCATGTACCCGAGACGGTTCATCCAATTCCTCGAAACGGGTCTCGAAAACCACAGCAAACTCATGGTGGACGACACTTACATCACTAGAAAACCGCAATTTACATTTTTAAAAGAAAATAATAAGTTTAGAAATTTTGCGGCTCTCCCCCGAAATCAAGAATATCACAAAATCTCAAAAAAATCCTCATAAATGCATATGCTAATGATAATGAATGCATATGGTATCAATAATCAAGTTGCGATGTATGATTAATAGACTAGGCTTGAACAAATAATTTGATGAGGTACATGCACATGAATAGCAATCCTACGATTTCATTTTAAGGAATTAAAGGCAATAGAACAAGTTTAAGTATCAATTATAGTAAAAGGTTTCAAATTATAGGTTATCTAGTGTGGTGGCATAGCAATTAGCAGGGTGTGTGTGTAAGCATGAATAGTGCTCGTGCTGCATATAAAAAC
Source organism: Agapanthus africanus (assembly GCA_030015575.1). Lineage (NCBI taxonomy): Eukaryota > Viridiplantae > Streptophyta > Magnoliopsida > Asparagales > Amaryllidaceae > Agapanthus > Agapanthus africanus. The sequence goes on along the minus strand of JASDDO010000031.1, from coordinate 178,316,568 downwards.
CCTGGCAATGGTGCAGGTGTCCTATAGGGTGGGTTCGCATTTGTATGTCAATATAAGGCATGGATGTAGCAAATAATCATACAAGTATTAAACCCATAATTACTAACATTACTAAGAATCTTTTTAAGCTACTAAAACTATCGGGCGGCTTGCTCCATCCAACGATAGTCCCCCGTAGATGTTACATCTACTCACCGGAATCCCTAGCTAGTCGCGTCCAATCACCGCTTTCCCCTTTCGTGCCGCGTCTGACGTCTCCGCGACCGAACCTGGAATTTACATCAATACCAAACATAAGGTTACATATCAAGAACGACACAAAACCCAAACGAAAATACTAACGTTCACAAGCTACGTACAACGTGCACAAGGTGCGCGGAAAACACGCGAAAATCGCAAAAACTATCCAAAACGTCGATTGGTCGCCCGACCAAACTAAAACCTGACCACTCAAAAATCCCCACTCACACATCCTAAATGTCATAGGATAAGCCAAAACAATCATCAAGATATCAAAAGTAATTCATCACATAATTTTATAACAAAACTAGTAAGCACAAACATACTAAAAAAAACGACGCAACATCGCCGTTATGCGATAAAGTGCTCACAATCCAACACAAACATCCAAACTAACCCACTAGATAGCCACTACACTAAATTTAAAACTTTTACAATGCGTCAAACCATAATTCCAACACAACAATCATGCTTCAACCTATTTCCATACACAAACCCCTTTCTTGATTTTTGTAATTAGCAATTACAATGAAAATTTCACACATGATTAACTTAGATTAGCATAATATGAAGCCACTTAAGCAAAGCAACCTCAAAGATTGGGTTAGTAAACAACTAGATAGCAAAATAGATTTAATTAACTAAATATTGGTTTCTAAAACCCTAGTTAAACTCAAACCATTAACTTTAAAAACCTAGAATGAAATTAGCATGCACTAATATTAACACTAAAACAACTCAATTAAAGAATTCTAACCATAAGAACTTAAATGGGTAGAAATTATACCTCTAAATCTAGAGATCTAGCAAGAAGATTTTGCCTCCAATGATGGCCTCCTAGCTCCAAGATTCATGCAAGAATGGCCAAGGAGAAATGATAGCATAAGGATTGGGTTTGAATTTTTGAATAAATTGTGGATTTTGATGTGTTTTTTGATGAAATTTGAAGGGAAAAGTGAAGGGAAAAAGAGGACAGCAGCAGGGCATGCTTGGCCAGTAGGAGCGAACTGGGATTTGTGAGAGAATGGTGTGGAATTTCCAAAGTAAAAGTCCCCCCATACCACCTAATACCCATACCTCAATTACAATAAATTAATCCATTTATTTTGTTTCCATTCAAGTGAGTTGAAGAAAAAAGAAAAAAAAGAGAGGAAAGTGGGCTGCTGAATTTGACAGTGGAGAGGGGATGGGGTAATGGTGTGGGTTGTGGGAATTTTTCAAGGTCAAAGCCTCTCCAATCAAGTATACTAAACCACCAAAATATATATATAAAACCTACACCTTTTTAATTCAATTCCTCACATAACAAAAGAGTTGAAGATAATTTTTTTGAGGGGGGGAAATTTCTGCAGTAGGTTCAGCCCAAGAGAGATGTGAGGATGTGTGTGTGAGAGTGCACAAAAAAAATTATGCAAAAAAACACCCTACAAGTCTAAAATTGCAAGTTTAAGCTTAAATTCAATAAATTTCGTTTTCTAAAATAAAAATTAGTTAAAACTTAAAATAAAATACTAAAAATTTAAGTTACAACTAGATTTTAATTAACATGATTTTAAAGCTTAAATTTAGCCCATTTAAATTTGTATTTATCGCTAATTTAATGTATTTTCTTACAGGCTTAAAATAATATTAAAATTTGAAAAATTTGGGAAAATTTTTAAACAACCAGAATTTAAAAAGTAACTCATTAGCTACAAAAATTAGCAATTACCTATCCAAATTAGGTATAATTAGTTCTAAACTGCAAAATAACAAAAAGACGGTTTACGGAAAAATACCTAATTTTCACCGATTTTCAGGAAAACACCAAAACGACTTTTCAAGGCGCTACAGACGTACGCTTATGCCATCCGAATTCACCATGGGGCCCCGTCATTTCCTGTTAGGTTACTTAACTAACGACAGAGCGGGGGATGGACTAGCGCGGATGCAAAACATAAGCAACGCCTAAATAGATATCATATATAGATATATTCATTCGTTAGATGCAATGATAGCCATTCCAGATCACAGATGAACATATTGGATATACTAAGAATCCGCATTTCGTACGAGCATGTAATGAAAAGTGGATTACACGGTCGCGGTGAATAGCCAATACCCCATCCTAGACCCCTACGGGTGCGGCAAACTACCCGCCAAATACCCGAAGTGAAGCAACCTCTCTCAACAACGTGAGTAGGCCACTCGGCACTTCAAGGTACCCGGTAGTTTGTGCACCCCCTCCTTGGGTCTATCCTAGGAGCAAAAACAGTAAAAGAAATTTTACAATGGCGGCTAAAACCTCATCCCGGATGTGCGGCAATACAAATAATATTACATCAATTACAAATTACATGAATTGAAAGATAAAAAAAACTCTCATCTTACAACCCCCCGGCTATTCATCCGCGACAATCCAATGAATTCATATACACATACCATCAATATTATATATCACAGATATGTATAACCCCCACTAATCGACGTATAATGATTAGCAGACGTTCAATACATATATCACATCACAGATATAACCCGTTAGCTAAAGTGTTTAGAAGTTCGATCAAAATACGGATTTTTTGTAAGTCTGTGTCACGCACCCCACGAACTTGAGGGGAGGAGGAATATATGAAAAACGATTATCAAAGCTTCGTAACATGGACTTGAGCGCATGAATCGTGTCTAAACCGTTACTCGCAAACCACGAGAGGTTTAACTACTCGGATTCGAAGTTATACCTCACGTTACTTGTCCTTCGGGTCTTCATCGCTGTCCTCCACTCCTCATAGGCTCCTTGGAACATCAGCACCTCAACGGCCTCCTCGAGTCAAAGACGATCCACCGGAGAGCTCCTACTTCAAGCTCGATCTCTAACTTAGGATAACTAGGTTTCTCAAAATGCTAATCTAAGCTACCTAGGGGATATAGAGTGAGGTTATGGATGTATTAGTCTAGCTAACTCTTGATCTCAACACATGAGAGGTTAGGGTTAGGGTTTCAAGAATGAGAGAGCTTGAGGAGAGAGAAGGTGATGATGAGAATGAATATGAATAATGAGCTCATTTGAATTTAACAACCATAACAATTTATCAAATAAATAATATAAATGATTAATCATCATTGTTGATTCATTCACCTTGTGTGATTCATCATATGAATCATTAACTAATTAATGCATCATTTAATACCATGGATGAATCACACAAATGAGTCATTAAGCAATAAATGCTTATGCCACCTTAACCCCAAAGTCACCATGCTTCTAGAAGCTTCCCGGAAAATTACGAGAAAGCCCTTCCAATCCGTGAAAACACGGAAAAACTTTAGACTGTATAAATCCAATAACCCGATACTAGAATCTGGCTTAAATTAAAGCCGGCTAGTAAAAACTGTCTGAACGTCGCACGTGCGTTTAAACACGTATGTGTCCGAACCCTTGTCGTAAAACCATACGACCTCTATATCGTTTTTCCTAGAGCAGGGAAACTCTCTGTGTGGGACTCTAAATACTCAACACCACGCTGGCAATGGGTTTAACCACAGATCGCAAGCGGCACTAGTTGTACGCAACGGTCCCCAGGTAGATGTCGATAAGAAGGCCGATGAGGTAACCCATCCGAACTCCTACTGAGCCTCAAGTGACAATCTCCGTACAGTCCGGTCTGTTCGTCTAAGACTATCGCATATCCAGCTTAGGGGGCGGCAAGCGTCAGTCCCCTAATTGCGGTATAAGTCGTGTCGGAGCGTAGCCCATTACACCCTGAGAAACTACTGGAACCTACCAGTAAATCTCGCTTGCCCTAGCCAGGGACTTTGCGTAATGGCTCTCTGACACAGTGTGATACCAACTCCCAATACCGGGAGAGGCGAATCCTGTCTAACCGCCACAGCTTCCAAGTGCTCGAGACTGCACCCAACTGCTACCTATTTGCAAGACTCCTTTGAGCCACGGTAGGGTAGCAATCTAAGAACAGTGGGACACACTCGAGGCGAAGTAGCAGTGTAAAGTCTGCGGACTATGCTGTACTCATGTCACCTGGGACTTGTTAACTGACGACGGATATAATACCAACCAACAGTTCCCCTGCGAGTCATGTCCGGTGTACCCGTAACCCAACGAGCACCTGTATACTATCTCCAGTACGGCATACTGATGGCTGTTAGACAGACCATCCCCCAACAGGGATGAGAAGCGTACACACTAGTCTACTCCGGAATATCGATGCCCTGTCTCGATAATCCTACGACCAGGGACCAGTATAGGATGTTGCTTATAGACTATCCAGCCCCCACTAGTGTGACTGCCATCACAACGCTGGTAATCAAGCAAAGATCATATGGGATCTAGTAATATGTATAAGTGATACGTTACAAGAAAAATATTAAAGTAGACACAAACCAAGTAGCATACTACCATAGTTAGCAAGACTGTTATATAAATGTGAATATCCTAAGCTTCCATTAAGTAATATACAACCTAGTATGATACAATAATAGCCCCTAGGGCATATACAGTAACAATCTCCCACTCGCACTAGGGCCATGAGCTGGCATATCGTAGACCTATCATCTCAAATAGCCTCTTGAATTGTGTCTAAGGAATGGCCTTTGTGAATGGATCAGCAGTGTTATTCTCTGTATCTATTCTCTTTACCTCGATCTCCCGGCGATCTACGATCTCCCTGATCAGGTGATACCGCCTTATGATGTGTCTGGACTTCTGATGGAACCTGGGTTCCTTCGCTAAAGCTATAGCGCCGTTGTTGTCGCAATAAAAAGGTATTGGACAAACACTGGTAGGAACCACCTGAAGTTCTGTGAGGAACTTCTTCATCCAGACAGCTTCTTTTGCGGCATCGCAAGCAGCTATGTATTCCGCTTCCATCGTTGAGTCGGCAACGGTCTCCTATTTGGAACTCTTCCAACAGACCGCCCCTCCATTAAAGGTAAAGACATAACCCGACATGGACTTGGAGTCATCCTTGTCACTCTGGAAGCTGGAGTCGGCAAAGGCCTCGATCGGGAGGTCTTTTCCGCCATACAACAAGAACATCTCCTTAGTCCTCCTTAGGTACTTGAGAATGTTCTTTACTGCTATCCAGTGTTTCTCCCTTGGGTTTTCCTGATACCGGCTTACAACTCTTAATGCTTATGCTATATCTGGTACATAACATCGCATACATTATAGAGCCTACTGCAGAAGCGTAGGGTATAATCGACATGTGATCCCTTTTCCAAATCAGTCTTGGGAGACAACTTTTTGGAGAGGGGATTCCGTGACAAGCCGGAAGGTTACCGCGCTTAGAATCATCCATACTGAATCTCTTCACTATGGTATCTATGTACCTGGATTGCGAAAGTCCCAACATCCTTTTTGATCTATCACGATAGATCCGGATCCCCAGAATGTAGGTGGCATCACCCAGGTCTTTCATGGAGAATTTCTGTGATAAGAATCTTTTGACTGACTGTAACATAGGAATATCATTTCGTATTAGGAGAATGTCATCCACGTACAAGACGAGGAATATTACAGCTCTCACTACAATCTTGCTGTATATGCAAGGTTCATCTGGATTTTTGATAAAGTCGAATTCTTTGACAGCATCATCAAAACAGATGTTCCAACTCCACGATGCCTGCTTTAGTTAACAAATTGACTTAAGCAGCTTGCATACTTTACCGCTGCTCCCACTCTGAATGAATCCCTTTAGCTGATCCATATAGACGCACTCTTCCAAATTACCATATAGAAAGGCCGTCTTTACGTCCATCTGCCAGATCTCTTAATCGTGGAAGGCAGCAATAGCAAGAAGGACCCGAATGGATTTGAGCATAGCTACTGGAGAAAAGGTTTCGTCATAGTCCAATACAGGTCTTTGACGGAAACCCTTTGCAACAAGTCTAGCCTTATAGGTTTCAACCTGTTTATCTACACCAATCTTCATTTTGAAGATCCATTTGCATCCTACGGGTTTTACCCCATCTGTAGCAATGTCCAAAGTCCATACTTTATTAGTGTACATGGGCTCCATTTCGGTCCGCATTGCATCCAGCTATTTTACTGAGTCGCCGCTCTGAATGGCTTGCTGGAAGCTAGTATGCTCATCATAGTCAATATTGCAATCCTCTCTATCCCCGTCTATGAGAAAACCGTAGTATCTCTCGGACGGATGAGACTGCCTACTACTCCTGCGGAGTGGCGTCGGGATGTCCCTTTCTTCTGAAACCTCTGGTTCTGCCATACTTTCAGTAACATCTTGTGGTTCTGGAATTTCTTCCAGTTCTACAGCGTTCCTACTCTTCTGATTTTCTAAACATTCAGCTTCTAAGAAGTGGGCATGACGAGAAACAAAAACCTTTTGTTCCTCTGCGTAATAGAAACAAAATCCCATGGAGTTCTTTGGATATCCCACAAACTTGCACTGTACTGAGCGTGCCTCGAGCTTATCCGCATGCTGCCTTTTTACAAAAGCTAGACATCCCCATGCCTTCAGGTACTGAAGACAAGGTTTCTTCCCACTCCATATCTGATATGGTGTGGTAGGCACAGTTTTGGTTGGAACCTTGTTCAAAAGATATGCAGCTGATTCTAGCGCATAACCCCAGAAAGATCGCGGTAACTCAGCTTTACACATCATGGAATGAACCATATCCAATAGGGTTCGATTCCTCCTTTCTGATACACCATTTTGTTGTGGTGTGTATGGAGGAGTAAGCTGAGAGAGAATTCCATTCTCTTTTAAGTAACCCAGGAACTCGGCACATAAGTATTCACCACCTCGATCGGATCTCAGTGTCTTGATACTTTTGCCTGTTTGGTTTTGCACTTCATTCTTGTATTCCTGGAATTTTTCAAAAGCCTCGGATTTATGCTTCATCAAGAAGACATGTCCATACCTAGAGAAATCATCCGTAAAATTAATGAAGTAGGAATAACCACTTCGTGCATGTGTAGACATTGGACCACACACATCACTGTGTACGAGTCCTAAGAGCTCGCTTGCTATTACTCCGTGTCCAGTAAACGGAGTCTTTGTCATCTTTCCTATGAGACAAGATTCACAAGTAGCATAAGATTGATATTCGAACGGATTCAAATATCCTTCTCAATGTAACTTAGTCAACCTTCTCTCATTGATGTGACCTAGTCTACAATGCCATAAGAAAGCCTGATTTAATTCCGGAGACTTTCTTTTAAGTGTGTTCTGTACATTTAAAACTTGAGCTTGACTCAATACGTATATGCCATTATCTAATGTATCGGACCCAATCAAAACTTGATTTAGGTGGATGTGAACTACATCGCCTATGAATGTAAAATTATATCTCACTCTCGAAAGTGAGGATACTGATATGATATTACAAGTCATACTAGGTACATACAGACAGTTACGTAGAATTAATATTTGCGCACTTGTCAAACCTAGGCGATATTCTCCCACGGATTCAGCGTCCACGCTCATTCCGTTTGCAACTCTGAGAGACCAATCACCTACCTTTATAACTCTACGGTTTCTCAAAGCATGTAATGAATTACAAATATGAGATCCTGCTCCGGTATCTAGTACACAGGAAGTAGAGTTAATTGGAAAATAGTTCTCAATTACAAACACACTTGAGGCCGAAGCCACAACATGCTTCGTATCCTGGCTACTGGCTTCCAAAGCCCTGCAATCTTTCTGCCAACGCCCAATCCCATAACAATAGGAACGTCCCACTTTTAGTACATTCAGTCCTGAAACATTTGCCCTTCTGTTTCCTTCTTCTTCCCTGGTTTCCTTCAGGGTAGAAGGCAGAGACTTTAGAATTAAGTCAATATCTGACCCGTTTCCCAACGTGGTCTCCAGGTCCTGGAGCTTATTAATATAGGTAGTCATTGTAAGGACGTTGTCCCTTACAGATGACCCGAAAGCCAACCTCGCTTGAATTAATTCGTTCGAGGTCTCATATCTTGCGATTTGAGATTTCTCTCCATATAAATCATTCTTATGGAGAAAGATGGAAACTTTGTCCATCTTCTCGTGCTGCTTCTGGTATACACCATAAACTGAAGCCAACGCGAGGCACTTGGTTTTCGTTTTATCTTTTTCCCTTGTCTGAAGGATATCCATATCCGCGACAGTGGAAACTAGACCTGGGACGGCGGGATCTTGAGTAGTAATAGGCTGGTCCAGCTTGTCATGCTAGTCATATAAGTCAGATTCAGTCAAATTGTTATCTAGATGTAACCTTTGTGTGGTCACAAGGTCCCTGCAATGAGAGAAAAAGGAGAAAACACTTTAGCATGATGCTCTTGCAAGTTTAGATTGGTTTTTAATTTATCTAAACAGGATGGCTTCCACTGTTTCTCAAATACCTCCTCAAACCATAAAAGAAGAATTATCCAGGACTATTCTCACCGTACAATTCTTTCTTTACCGTTCAGCCAGGCCAGTGTCGATACTTCGAGGGAGATTTTCCAACGCTTTCGCGAAGTTCCTTAATTAAATAACCTCTTTTCACTGGTGGCGTAGCCCCAATAACACCTTTCTAGGAACCTACTTGGTTTATAGCATTGATCGGTAAGTGACGAATCTCCTGATAAGTAGCATGTACTCACAGTAGGATCGGGATCCAAATATCATCGTATGATAATGTTGAAGGAATCCTACCAACATTCATCAAACTCCAAATGGTATGCAACACTAGAAAGTTTCAGTTTCTTTAGAAACTCCCGATATGGATTTTTGCCCCATGCTCTTATGACCTTGACGAAAGCCAACAAATCATAAGTCACATGTCAAGTTCTGCCCATCATTGTCTTGTTAATTTGAACCCACCCGTACATACCCTTGACGAAAGCCAACAAGGTAATATGACTGTCCCAAACCAACCCATCTATCTATGCAACAAATGAATACCCCAGCAGCTACCAAGCACTATGCCTTGACGAAAGCCAACAAACATAGCTTGAATACTACTAACAATCCATAAGAAATGACGGAGGGCTACGACTGGTTTTGGCGAAATCGTGAACGTAATGAACTTGATATAGTCGAAGGAACCTGATAGCTTTTTATAAGGAGTGGTTAATGCTGCGCAATTAAAAAATTCTGCTCTTTTAAAATATCCTAGTGGTTTCTTTTAAATTTGTTCCAACGATTTAACTTTGGTTTATTTTCTTTGCATTATAATAATGAGTCCCATCATTTATCCTATCATTGCAGAAAACAACGAAAATACCACGTCCTCTTCTGCCATCCGCATTCGCCACTGGGTCCCGTCATCACCCGTTAGGTTACTTAACTAACGACTGAGCGAGGGCTGGGCTAGCGCGGGTGTAAAACATAAGTGACATCTAATAGCTATCGTATATAGATATTGTACATTCGTCAGACGCAATAATAAGCATTCCGGATCACTGATGAACTTTATTGGATATGCAAGCAATCCATGTTTGCTTTGAGCCTAAAACAAAAGACGGATTACACAGTTGTGATGAATAGTCATTACCCCATCCTAGACCCCTACGGGTACGGCAAACCACCCGCCAAGTTCCCGAAGTGAAGCGGTCTCCCTCAACAACGTGAGTATACCACTAAACACTTCGACGTACTCGGTAGTTTGTGTACCCCACCTTGGGTCTATCCTAGGAGCAAAAACAGTAAAAAAGAAATAATACAACGGTGGCTACAACCGCAACCTTGATGCGCCACGCAAAAGAATATTACATCATATTACATTTACATCGAATGAATGAATATTAAACCCATCTCAAACCCCGGCTAATCATCACAACACTCTAATCAAGTCCATATACACAAACAGTAAACATTACAGAAATGTGCAATCCCCTGCCAACCGACACACTAGCAGTTAGGGGAGGTTTACGAACACATTAAACATTACAGATAAAAACCCAATTAGCAAATAACTTAGAACATCGATCAACAACCTTTTTTCATATCTACCCCAAAAGCAAACCAGCACTGAAGTAACCTGGGCAGAAACAGAATATACAGAAAAACAGAACACCACAAAATATGAATTACTGAGCAAATCGGAGTCAACTCGGAGTTGACATCGCCGCGGATCCGTGGCCAAAAGCACACTCTTGCCGCGGATCCGCGGCCATCAAGCCGAGTTAGAACTCCGTATTTTCCCAGAATTCATATATTTACCTGTTGTGAATTTTAAGCCATATCAAATATTTTTTTGGACATGTTTAAAATTAACAGAACTGTTAGGGTAACCAGGGTGTTGTTTTCGCGTTTTCTGACGATCGAAGTTCTAATCAGTTGCTAACAAACTAGTAATGGTTTAGTTGGCTCTGATACCACTGTAAGTCCATGTCACGCACCACACGAACTTGCGGGGAGGCGGAATATATGAAAAACGATTATCAAAGCTTCGTAACACGGACTTGAGCGCATGAATCGTGTCTAAACCGTTACTAGCAAACTATGAGATGTTTAACTACTCGGATTCGAAGTTATACCTCACGTTACTTGTCCTTCGGGTCTTCATCGCTGTCCTCAACTCCTCACAGGCTCCTTGGAACATCGGCACCTCAACGGCCTCCTCGAGTCAAAGAAGATCCACCCGAGAGCTCCTACTTCAAGCTTGATCTCTAACTTGAGATAACTAGGTTGCTCAAAGTGCTAATCTAAGCTACCTAGGGGATATAGAGTGAGGTTATGGATGTATTAGTCTAGCTAACCCTTGATCTCAACACATGAGAGGTTAGGGTTAGGGTTTCAAGAATGAGAGAGCTTGAGGAGAGAGAAGGTGATGATGAGAATGAATATGAATAATGAGCTCATTTGAATTTAACAACCATAACAATTTATCAAATAAATAATATAAATGATTAATCATCATGGTTGATTCATTCACCTTGTGTGATTCATCATATGACTCAGTAACTAATTAATGCATCATTTAATACCATGGATGAATCACACAAATGAGTCATTAAGCAATAAATGCTTATGCCACCTTAACCCCCAAGTCACCATGCTTCTACAAGCTTCTCGGAAAATTACGAGAACGCCCCTCCAATCCGTGAAAACACAGAAAAACTATAGACTGTATAAATCCAATAACCCGATACTAGAATATGGCTTAAACCAAAGCCGGCTAGTAAAAACTGTCCGAACGTCGCACGTGCGTTTAAACACGTATGCGTCCGAACCCTTGTCGTAAAACCATACGACCTCTATATCGTTTTTCCTGGAGCAGGGAAACTCTCTGTGTGGGACTCTAAAGACTCGACACTACGCTGACAGTGGGTTTAACCACAGACCGCAAGCGGCACTAGCTGTACTTAACGGTCCCCAGGTAGATGTCGATAAGAAGGCCGATGAGGAAACCAATCCGAACTCCTACTGAGCCTGATGTGACAATCTCCGTACAGTCCGGTCTATTCGTCTCAGATTATCGCAAATCTAGCTTAGGGGCGGCAAGCGTCAGTCCCCTAATAGCGGTATAAGTCGTGTCGGAGCGTAGCCCATTACACCCTGAGAAACTACTGGAACCTACCAGTAAATCTCGCTTGCCCTAGCCAGGGACTTTACGTAATGGCTCTCAGACACAGTGCGATACCAACTCCCAATACCGAGAGAGACGAATCCTGTCTAACCTCCACTGCCTCCAAGTGCTTGGGACTGCACCCAACTGCTACCTGTTTGCACGACTTCTTTGAGCCGTGGTAAGATAGCAATCTAAGAACAGTGGGACACAGTCGAGGCGAAGTAGCAGTGTAAAGTCTGCGGACTATGCTGTACTCATGTCACCTGGGAACTGTTAACTGACGATGGGTATAATACCAACCAACTGTTCCCTTGCGAGTCATGTCCGGTGTACCCGTAACCCAACGAGCACCTGTATACTATCTCCAGTACGACGTACTGATGGCTGTGGGACAGACCATCCCCAAACAGGGATGAGAAGCGTACACACTAGTCTACTCCGGAATATCGATGCCCTGTCTCGATAATCCTACGACCAGGGACCAGTATAGGATGTTGCTTATAGACTACCCATCCTCCACTTGTATGACTGCCATCACAACGCTGGTAATCAAGCAAAGATCCTATGGGCTCTACTAATATGTATAAGTGATACGTTTCAAGAAACACATTAAAGTAGACACAAACCAAGTAACATACTACCATGTTTAGCAAGACTGTTATATAAAATTGAATATCCCAAGCTTCCATTAAGTAATATACAACCTATTATGATACAATAATGGCTCCCAGGGCATATACACTAACATTTTTAACCACCCTAAAAACAAATGTTGCTTTCTGGAAAATCTGGGAAGAAAAATCATATTCCAAAAATCCCAAAACACCCCAAGAAACACACTGCTGCAAAACCGATCCACGGCCGAGTCAACCCGGCCACGGATCCACGGCAAAAAGCTCTTCTTGCCGCGTTTCCGCGGTGAGTTGGTCGGCTCAGTGGATCGTTTATCTGCTGTGTTCACTAAAAACCCTGAGACGATTTTTTAGATGTGTTCAATTATTTTTAGAGCAGAATACAAATCGACAGAAAGTTTAAAGTTCGGGCATGTTTTGTGATTTTTTCTCCGATCGAACTTCTAGTTACTTTGCTAACATGTTAGATAGTGTTTAACCTGGCTCTGATACCATTGTATGTCCACGTTACCCATCCCCGGTTCTTTACGGTTGCGGAAATGGTGAAAAACAATTTTTTCGGTGGGGTAACATGGACTCTAGAAACGGATCTTTGTTAAACAAACTATCTAACAAACTCCTTCTCTAAGAGTTTAGCTACTAGGTTAGGGGTTATACCTAAACTTGAACTCCTTCTCTTCAACTCCTTGTGGTGGTCGGATCGGCCTCACCTCGTCGTCTCCTTGTGCCGAAGATGGATCCACCCGAAAGCTTCTACCTTTGGCTCCAACCTCAATCTAGAGGAAACTAGAATACTTGGCTTGCTAGACCTTGTACACTAGGATGAGTAGAGAAGTGTTTTGGGTTTTATCTCTATGGTTCTTATTTCTCAACTCATGAGACAATAGAACCATGAGCTAGAGAGAGAGCAAGAGGAAGAGGAGAGCTTTGAGGATGAGAGAGAATCAATATGATAGAATCAAGAAGACTTTTTACCTCCATGCTCTCATAACACCAAATAATCATAATAATAACAATAATTGAGTATTATGTGATGGTTCATGTCAATAGCATTATCATTTCATGCACTCATTTTGTAAAGAATAACTAGCAATCAAAAAGTCTTAGCCATGAAATGATAGCCATTGTAATGATGATGGTCAACAAGTCCAAGCTAGTCAACCGGTCAACAAAGTCAAACTTTCAACCCAACCATGGCACACCAATACTTAATTAATATTATTATTAATCATATTTCTTATTCTCATTAGGGTTTAGAAAAAGTCAACAGTCAACAACCCTAATGAGAATCCTCTGCCTCTGTCTCTGTCAACCGTGCATACACACCAGCATCCGCGTTCCGAGGAACACGAATACAAACGAGATAAAACCAATCCCAAAACGTATACTAGGATATGGCTTAAACCAAAGCCTGCTAGTAATAACTTCCCGGACACCAAACGTGCATAAGTGCATGGATGTGACCGAACCCTTTCGCAAAACCATGCGACCTCTACTCTTTTGCCTAAATGCGAATAGCTCTCTGTGTGGGACTCTAAAGACTAGACACTACGCTGGCAGTGGGTTTAACCATAGACCGCAAGCGGCACTAGATGTGCGTAACGGCCCCCAGGTAGATGCCGATAAAAGACTGACGAGGTGAACTCATCTGAACTCCTACTGAGCCTGAATGTGACAGTCTCTGTACAGTCCGTTCTGTTTGTCTGAGAATATCGCATGGCGGGCCTAGAGGGGCGGTAAACGTCAGTCCCCTAATAGAGGTACAAGTCGTGTGGGAGTGTAGCCCAGAACACCCTGAGATAACACTGGAAACCTACCAGTGCATCTCGCATGCCATGGCCAGGGACGACTGTGTGTAATGGCTCTCCTTGACACAACGCGATATCAACTCCTAATACCGGGAGAGAAGAATCCAGTCTAACCGTCACTGCCTCCAAGTGCTTCGGGACTGCACCCAACTACTACCTGTTTGCACGACTCCTTTGAGCCGTGGTAGGGTAGTAATCAAAGTACAGTGGGAACACACTCGAGGCGAAGTGACAGTTTCAAGTCAGCGGACTAAGCTGTACTCATGTCACCTGGGAACTTATAACTGACGATAGGTATAGTACCAACCAATCAGTTCCCGACGAGTCATGTCCAATGTAGTCGTAACCTAACGAGCACCTGCATACTATCTTAAGTACGACGTACTGACGGCTGTGGGACAGACCGTCTCCCCTGCTGGGTTGAGAAGCGCATACGCTAGTCTACTCCGGAGTATCGATGCCCTGTCTCGATAGTCCTACGACTAGGGACCTGTATAAGGATGTGCTTATGGATTACCTAGCCCCCACGAGTGTGACTGCCATCACAACGCTTGTAATCAAGCAAAGATCCTAAGGGCTCCACTAATGTGTATAGGCGATATGTTAAAAGAAACACATGTACACACATTGAAGTAGAAACAAACCAAGTAGCATACTACTATTTTGAGCAAGATTGTTTATACAAACTAGTATGATACAGTAATGGCTTCTAGGGCATATACACTAATAAGTTCCAGCGCGATCTTTCGTTCACCAAGCAGCCAGTCGTATTATTGGACCAGCAGGTGAAGAAACTTCGATCGAAGGTCTCGCAATCATTGAAGGTGCTTTGGCACAACCCAAATGGTGAAGAGATAACTTAGGAGGCTGAGGGCGAGATACGAAAGAAGTTCCCTCATCTCTTGAAGGTATGTGTAGCAGTATATTTTTAAATTCGGGGACGAATTTCTTTAACGGGGGAAGATTGTAACACCTTAAGTTGTGTTTAGGGGTTAATTATATTTTAATATATGGTTTTTAATATAAAGTTTACCAAATTGAATTCCAAATATTTTATTCTATTTAATGAATATTTTATTATAATTTTTCTAGGCTTGCACACACTTGTGCATGTAAACTTGGGTTTTAATTTGGGGTTAAACCATGATTAGCAACCATGGTGGACTAACCCTTTTCTTAAGCTAAGTTTAATATTTGAATTTAGTTAATTGGGTTTTATTCAAGTTTGTTTTTTTAAATGGGTAATCATTTGATATTGGTTGATGATCGCACGCTTTTGGCGTGTCGGATGTTCAAAGAATTAAAGTATAACCGCGATCAGGACGGTGTCGCTTTGCAGCTAGCCGGTTGAGCACGGGTCGGTCCACAGGGAGATGGTGGTATTTTACCTTCTTACTTAGACGAGTCAATTAAAGAATTTGTATGAGTTTGATTCTAAACTATGTGTTTATTTGCAAGTATAAAGTTGTTAAGAAGAAAATACGAGATTGTAAGCTAAAGAAATCCATACTCAAAACCTTTGAGCCGAGTCTTGACCAATTGAAGCTCGAGCAATCGGCAACAACGTGGATTAGGGGATTTAAGCGCGGTATTCGTGGAATCTGGCTTATTTACCCTTGTCCTTCCGTTCTTGTCTCTTGCTTTTGCCTCCGGCCAAACCGAACGCAACCGGTCGCGGTTAGGAATCACCGTTACCTTGTCAGGGTAGGGTGCCTAACGGATCTCTTGCGTATGGTTTGGGCGGAGTTCAATGGAAAATAACGGGAAAAGGAAAAGAGCAAAGAAATGTTAACTTACAATATCATATGGATTCTTAACAACAACAATAATTACAACATTCACAAAATGAACAAAAGAGAACAAAAAGAAAAGAACAAAGAAAAGAATACAAGTAATTAAGTGCATGAATATAAATTGCAAGTAATAAAAGCAAGAATGAAAAATGCAAGTAATAAATAAGCAAATAAAAAGAACACGGAAGTAGAACCCAAGCCAAGCATGTGCTCAATAGCCAACCCTTAAACTTGCAAGCTCAATGAAGAGGTTGCAAGATCAAGGGAAGGGTAGAGAACGCATGTGAAGTGAAGAACTAGACCCGTGAGAAAATACGACCCTTGAGATCAATAACTAACCCTTACCCATTCAAGCTCAATGAAGAGGTTGAATGAGCAAGAGAAAGCAAGAATCTCAAGTGGGAGCAAACTAACAAGAAAGATAAAAAACCCTCATCTTCATTAACATCCACTCAAAAGCTCTCACTACAATTTCATGGAGGAAGAATGAAGAAGAAGAAGAAAGAAGAACAAAACTACAAAAAAGAGGCTAAAGAAAAGCCCTTTTTGGTTTGGCTCAGATCTGCTGTATTTATAGGCTGGAGAATGGAATTCTAGGGCATCCACCAGACAAGAAATGAAGTCCCCAAAATACCCCTGAAATTCGGCAGTGAGAGGGCCCCATCTAGCCGTGCATGCGCGGCCAATTCCCCATATTGGCCGCGCATGCGCGGCCGTACAGTGGATTCAGGTTGTCAACTTTTGTGGCCTGCCCTAGTTTCCTGTTTCCTCGTGTTTGCCAACTTTAAAATGCGCAAAAGTCTTCAGAACATCTCCAGATTTCCAAGTCCAAGATTGCATTATCTTTGTTTACTTTTGACTTTATCTCCCTCGAGCTCCGCGCACCCATTGATTTTGTGCAGCCCCCTCGTGCTCTGTGCTTGTCCCAGACACGAATGACTACTGTCACATGTCTTGTATCGGGAACCGGTACACGGCACTGGACGGATATGGATGACCGGAACCCGGCTTTTATCTGCTGTCGACAGATGTTCTGCTTTTGGCGTAACTTTGGAGAATTTATCCTGATTTGCAATATTTGTACTGGAAACCTGTATTCTGTAAACATGTAACAAACACGGATCAAAAGCACCTACCTATAAACACACAAGCGTAAGAATGGGCGGTATAAAATGCAATATTCTGTGATGAACAAATACCCCCAAACTTAACTTTTGCTCGTCCCGAGCAAAACCAATTATTCACAAAAAATAAAATGATAACCGCACTTTCGCAGGGAACGCGATTGCACTGAGCGTGTGCAACAAGCCGTTAAACCTCTAGGTGTCCCTAGTAGGAGGAGTGTTGTCTCCTGAGGATTTTCAGCGGATACTACCCACAAAATCCGGTCAAGCTAGTTTTGTAAAATAACTAAGATTCAAGCCCCTAAAGTTTTGTTTCAGCAAATAACAATTCTATAATCCTAAGTTTAGACTATCGAACCTTTATTTTTCACACCTCTCTTCTTATTTAACTACAGATTTTATATGTCTTTACGTGCAGTGCAAAATAGAGTCGTTAAGTTCCCGAAAGGTCGAATAATGTCATTATGTCACACAATAAAGCCCAGATAACAATTTTAAAAGGATCACCTAAGTTTTATAAAGAGTTAAGCATTTTTAAAGTTTCGTTTTCCAGTAAAGTTTCAACTTCAGAATTTCTATCTTCCCTAACAGGAAACTAGGTCTTATTCTTCACTCCACCTTTTTCTTGTTTTCATTTCATACACACCTCTGTGAACGTGCAATAGTCTTTATCATAGAGTAAAACCTTCATATCTCCGTTAAATTTTTTTTTATAAAAGCTTGTCTTTTATCAAGATTATTCTCACACAAAGAACCGTTAGGAATTTTAACTCGGAGAGAACACTTGCTTGACTTTGTTTTTATCTGGACTTTCTAGGCTTCTTAGCGAGCTTTGGGCCAATGCACCCAAACCAGTTGGTTTTAGGGCATTAGGTGTAGAAACACCCCAGCGGACTTAATTACTCAAGTTACCTAGGTCCAAAAACAAAAGACAGTTTGGCGTGAAAAACATGATGATTCAATACGAACGGAGATATAACCGGTAGTTCAATTATTTTTTGGATAAAAGACGTGTTTAGTGGGTTCGGTGTGTAATCATTCCAATCAAGTTTCAGATGGGTTATTTTTCAGACTTAGTTCCAATTAAGGCATCAATAACATTCCTTCATATTCACTTACTTCATAAACTATTCTTGATATATTACTTATTTCAGAACAAACCTATTTGATCCTCAGAAAATCATTTATCTATTTAAAAAAAATTTTTTAAACATAAAAGACTTGTCATCTAATTTCCAAGACTCCAACACGTGTAGTGTAATGTAAAGACGTATATCAGCTATAGTTAACTTCAAAGGAGAGTTATCTTTCAGGTTTTCAAAATCCAAACATAGGATTTAGTTATTCCTATCTTTTCAAACAAAAACCGTCGAATGTTGAATCAGAGTTCTTCCACAAGCTAACTTGACAAAATAGTTTTTATATTTTTAGAAAATTTTCAGATTTTTATGGATTTTATGGATTTAATATGCAGATGCAAAATATACATATGAATGCGAAGGAAGAAAGCTTACCGAGCACACCCCCAAACTTAAACTTGACAGTGCCCTCACTGTCAGGCTATACCAAGAGGGTCAAAATTGCCGGTGCTTCCTAAAAACAAATTATATAATAAACAAAAAAAAGGAAAACCAAAAATATATACAAAAAAATGTCCCCCCCAAACTTAAGTAAAACAGTGTTCCACTGTTAAGCGTTGAAATTCAGGATTAGGGGGGAAAGAACAATATCCATCTATACAAGGCCTTACACAGGCCAAAAGTTAACACCAACCATTCAAAGATTTTATCGCTATAATGTACCGGTTGGTGGAAGAAGGCGTAGAGAAAAGAGATGGAGAATACGCGAGACCATATGCGGAGAGAAGCGGGATATGGTCTCGGTATATGAGAGGAAGAAGAATGGCGGAAGGGAAAAAGAAGTGGAATACGAACTTGAGGGTGCAAATGGAGTAAATAGATTAGCACAATTTGTGATGAGCGATGTGTGAAAAGTGATTGTGCTAATATATTTATTGGTCGAGAAATTGGGTCGAATCCCTCAAGATTCGTAAGAAACCATGTGTACGCCGAACTTGGTAAACCAGACATATGAAATGTAAGTGAGACGGGTTCTTACAAGGTCGGAACGATGGAAAGGATGGAGGGAAGTGATCGAGGAGGGGCATCGGTTAGGGTTTCGGGAGGGTGCACACAGTCAATGAAAGGAACAGGATGAATTGGAAAATCCGACTCATCAATTAAAACTGTTTCATCCTCAAAACTATCCTCAATATTCTCCTCAAAATTTATCTCATCCATGCCTTTATCATTAATATCAAGACGCATATGAAGTTCGGGAAAAACAGTTAAAGACTCGGGATGATGATTTGAAGAGACAACCTTAGCCAAATCTACTGGTTCATCATCCGAAATGTTCCCAGCGTCAATATTCTCGATCAAGTGAAAATCAATATTCTCAGACACCTCATCAAAAGCATGGATTTCAATCAAATCAGGTTCCAGAGTGGAGGTGTAGAGGTCAGAAGGATTAGGTATGGTTTCACTTGGAAGGGACCCTTCACAATCGGGCAAATCAAACACTACGAAGTCGCACAACTCATTCATCATTCTATCTTCTATTGATAAATCATGTGGGATACTCGATAGACTTTCGAAACAGGAGGTGTGGGATTCAATTTGGAATGGGTAGGTTTGATTTGGAAGGGGGTACATCTCACTCTCTCCACTCAAATTCACAGCCTGTCCTGCTGCCTCATCATACATTGAAAAAGTTAGAGCTAGTTGAAAACTAGCTACCGGGTCACTAGGTTGCATGAGGGCGGCCATGGACGCATTCAAATCCCTCATCTGTTGGCTTGACGCTACCCTAAAATCTTCCAACGATTGTTCTAGACTAGACATTGGTTGTGAAGGGGTTTCAGTAAAAGATTCAAAGTTGTTTGGATACTGAAAACTCCCAAAAGGCTGTGTAGAAGCAATGTCTAGGGAAGGAGTAAAAGTTGGGTAGGACTGGTAGGAATTGAATGGCTGGACAGGAGTGGGATCAACATTTGGATAAGAAGGTGAATGGAATTGTTGATCCCAAGAATTTGTAGTGGTGAAAGGAGTGAAAGATCGGCTACGAGATTGTTCAATACGTTCAGCAATAGACATAGGTCTGGGGGTTACAACTGGATTTTCAAAAGGGGTATCAACGAAAGAAGGGGTGAGTGTTTGAAACGGTTGATACGAAGTGGATTGCGGGGTCCATTTGTTCGTCCTAGACGCGTCTATCCGATCTTTCAAAGAAAATTTTGGCATGGATGGATCGTTCGAAGTTCGACCAAAACAAGAACCGTAGGAAGTAATGTCTGGTTGTGGGTACCAAAGTTCGGCAAGAGTTTTGCTAGGTGGAGTACCCATGATATGAAGAGAGAATGAAAGAAAGGAAGAGAAAAGGAGAGGAAAAAGAATGTGATTTTTTTTTATTTTTTTATTAACAAAAGAATGAAATATACATAAAAAGAATATGGACAAAAATAATCATGACTCAAAAATACCACACACCTAATCGTTCTAGGGTTCACCTAGGTCAACTAGACCTGCTCCAGAACTTGATTGTCGAAGTAAAACTGTGTCAAGAAACAGGCTCAAGATACACTGATCACGAGGCCAGGTAAGTGCAGAGATAAGGGGAGGTTTTCCAACGCTTTCGCGAAGTTCCTTAATTAAATAACCCTTTCTCTTTTGGCGGATGCGCCGTTAACACTTTCCTAGACACCCCGTAAACAATATACCGTTAAGCAAGGTTCTAAACAAAGTTAACTTCTCCTAATGAGCGCGAAGTCCTTAAGGCTTAAAGTCTAGTTTCTTTTAAATTTTGTGTGGGTAAACGTTATGCTCAAGTTCGTGATTTGTGGGCCACGGAAAAGGTGATGAAATCCTTTACCGTATATTGTGGGGTTCGCTTGCCCTTAAGTCCGTATTAATGTATGCAATGCGCAATTCAATAAAAATTCTATAAAGAATAAAACAATCGTTATTTAGTTTAAGCGCGGCACGGCAACAAATACGGGTTAGTCAAGTTTTTAGCGTTTGCTAGCGAACTTGCAAAGAATCCTGCAAAGAATAGTATATTGGAAGCGTCGGATTTGAGAAGGTGTTAGTAAAATACGTACCGTTAAGTTTTGGGTTAGGAAACCC
This sequence comes from Agapanthus africanus, assembly GCA_030015575.1. Classification (NCBI taxonomy): domain Eukaryota; kingdom Viridiplantae; phylum Streptophyta; class Magnoliopsida; order Asparagales; family Amaryllidaceae; genus Agapanthus; species Agapanthus africanus. The sequence continues at coordinate 178,295,291 of JASDDO010000031.1, read as the reverse complement.
CCGTTGAATCAAATCCGGTAAGCTTGAAAGGTTCGCTTGCGCGGGTCAAACTACCCGGATCTTTGGCACTGTACTTCGTAATCACCTTTGCCTTGAATGCACACTTTGCTCCCCACAATAGCAGTTTGCAAATACGCAAAAATCTGCACACTTGCCCACAAGAATTATCAAAAAAAACAAAAAGATTTTTATTTTTTTATTTTTTTTTATTTTTTATATATACAAAAAGAATATTAACCCGAATAACAAGAAAGAAAATACGCTACCGTCTCCCCGGCAACGGCGCCATTTGATCGCACGCTTTTGGCGTGTCGGATGTTCAAAGAATTAAAGTATAACCGCGATCAGGACGGTGTCGCTTTGCAGCTAGCCGGTTGAGCACGGGTCGGTCCACAGGGAGATGGTGGTATTTTACCTTCTTGTCTTAGACGAGTCAATTAAAGAAATTGTATGAGTTTGATTCTAACCTATGCGTTTATTTGCAAGTATAAAGTTGTTAAGAAGAAAATACGAGATTGTAAGCTAAAGAAATCCATACTCAAAACCTTTCAGCCGAGACTTGACAAATTGAAGCTCGAGCAATTGGCAACAACGTGGATTAGGGGATTTAAGCGCGGTATTCGTGGAATCCGGCTTATTTACCCTTGTCCTTCCGTTCTTGTCTCTTGCTTTCGCCTCCGGCCAAACCGAACGCAACCGGTCGCGGTTAGGAATCACCGTTACCTTGTCAGGGTAGGGTGCCTAACGGAGCGCTTGCGTATGGTTTGGGCGGAGTTCAATGGAAAATAACGGGAAAAGGAAAAGAGCAAAGAAATGTTAACTTACAATATCATATGGATTCTTAACAACAACAATAATTACAACATTCACAAAATGAACAAAACAGAACAAAAAGAAAAGAACAAAGAAAAGAATACAAGTAATTAAGTGCATGAATATAAATTGCAAGTAATAAAAGCAAGAATGAAAAATGCAAGTAATAAATAAGCAAATAAAAAGAACACGGAAGTAGAACCCAAGCCAAGCACGTGCTCAATAGCCAACCCTTAAACTTGCAAGCTCAATGAAGAGCTTGCAAGATCAAGGGAAGGGTAGAGAACGCATGTGAAGTGAAGAACTAGACCCGTGAGAAAATACGACCCTTGAGATCAATAACTAACCCTTACCCATTCAAGCTCAATGAAGAGGTTGAATGAGCAAGAGAAAGCAAGAATCTCAAGGGGGAGCAAACTAACAAGAAAGATAAAAAAACCCTCATCTTCATTAACATCCACTCAAAAGCTCTCACTACAATTTCATGGAGGAAGAATGAAGAAGAAGAAGAAAGAAGAACAAAACTACAAAAAAGAGGCTAAAGAAAAGCCCTTTTTGGTTTGGCTCAGATCTGCTGTATTTATAGGCTGGAGAATGGAATTCTAGGGCATCCACCAGACAAGAAATGAAGTCCCCAAAATACCCCTGAAATTCGGCAGTGAGAGGGCCCCATCTAGCCGCGCATGCGCGGCCAATACCCCCTATTGGCCGCGCATGCGCGGCCGTACAGTGGATTCAGGTTGTCAACTTTTGTGGCCTGCCCTGGTTTCCTGTTTCCTCGTGTTTGCCAACTTTAAAATGCGCAAAAGTCTTCAGAACATCTCCAGATTTCCAAGTCCAAGATTGCATTATCTTTGTTTACTTTTGACTTTATCTCCCTCGAGCTCCGCGCACCCATTGATTTTGTGCAGCCCCCTCGTGCTCTTTGCTTGTCCCAGACACGAATGACTACTGTCACATGTCTTGTATCGGGAACCGGTACTCGGCACTGGACGGATATGGATGACCGGAACCCGGCTTTTATCTGCTGTCGACAGATGTTCTGCTTTTGGCGTAACTGTGGAGAATTTATCCTGATTTGCAATATTTGTACTGGAAACCTGTATTCTGTAAACATGTAACAAACACGGATCAAAAGCACCTACCTATAAACACACGAGCGTAAGAATGGGCGGTATAAAATGCAATATTCTGTGATGAACAGTTGACTTGGTGAGAGCGAGAGAGAGAGTGAGAATGGGGCATAATGGCCTTGCCATGCTTCATTTAATGAAAAGAGAGAGAGGGAGGGAGGTTTGACTAGTGTGTTATCATTCTTGCCTATCATCTTTTTTTTTTCACTTCTCTCATTCTCTCACTCACTCATACACTCACACACACATAACAACACCAGCAGCTGCAGAAGCATCAGCAGCAACATCAGCAGCAGCAGCATAGGAAGCAGCAGCAGCTACAGGCAGCAGCAGCTTCAGGCAACACCAGCAGCAGCTCCTTTCCCTCTTCTTCTTCTCCTTCTCCTTGCACGTAGGATTCCTAGGGGGAATAATCTCTGAACTCATTTCTTGTGTTGCTTAACTTTGTGTAGAGTTAGCTTCGGTTAGTGTTTAAAGTGCCTTTTAGTAATAAATATGGCGATTAGTGTGAACTTTTTGTTAAGTGATGAATTAGTTGGTTAGAATAACTTAGTTAAGTGTTGTTAGGGCCACTTAAACCTTGTTAAATCCCAGATTTCACCAAAATACCATAAGTTTCCAATTAGTGCTAAAATTAACGTTTTAAAGAAAAATCTTGGCTTTCTGAGATCTGCTTTGGACCCGGGGGTTTCAGAGAAATATTGAGTGAACTGGAGCATGTTGGATAGACCTTGACTACATACACCAAGCACGACACCCAAATGTTACTGTTTGGCCGCAATTTTAATCCTTCTGGCCGCAAATTGTGGCCAGACAGGAGAGTTAGGGGTTAGGGTTTTGGTTGTGGGAGTCTGCTAAATATTCTTGTGTTTTGGCATGTGCAATTTTGTAAGTTTCTCTCTGTAGGAAAATCTGGGATGATATATCGCTTTTCTAGTACGTTTAGTTCGCGCGATACGCGCGATAAGTGAGTGGGTTCTGTGATCCAGCGTGACGCGGCGTGTCTGGATAGTTTTAGACGCGTATACACACGTTTTAGCGTATCGTACACAAGCGCATTTAGTTCGCTACGCGAGTGTATTGTTTGACTTTAATATCGCGTTTTGCGAGATATTGCTTATGTGGATTTTCCTTGTGTGAATTCTAGGTTCGCAGGTGGGTATATCGGACGAAGCAAAGAAAGGGAAGCAGGTGGCGGCTACGAGTAGCGCACGACCAGGTGAGTAGATTTAACATCTACGGGAAATCGCCCGTATGGCGTTAGGGGTCAGGGCGTGTTAGGATATTTAGTCGTAGATGTTCATATGGACTAGTAGCATACCTTCTTGTTGCATATAGAAATGATAGCATAAAATACTGCACTGTCACTAACGGTTCAAGCTGCTCGAGCACTATTTGTATGTTACACTCACTCCGTTAGTGATTTCCATGACACTCGCACTATAGGATTTCTACGCATTATACATATCGTTTGATTGCTGCATCATTGATGAATGTCATGACTTGTCATATATTGATATCTTCATACCTGCACACATGCACACATTATATTCAAACCAGTGCACACATATATTGATATTTTCATACCTGCGCACATGCACACTGTATATTCATACCAGTGCACACATATATTTATATTTTCATACCTGCGCACATGCACACTGTATATTCAAACCAGTGCACCCATATATTGATATTTTCATTCCAGCGCACATGCACACTGTATATTCGTACCAGTGCACACATATATTAATATTTTCATACCTGCGCACATGCATACTGTATATTCATACCAGTGCACACATATATTGATATCTTGCATGGATTTACGCATTGAGATATGTTGTTTCCATAATATTTCTTGATTTGGGAACTGCGGATATTTCAAAAGAGAATATGTAATAGTTTTAAAAACCCGGTTACCCTTGCTATGATATGTCAGTGCGTCCACCATGTGTTTTCTCGGTGCTGAGAGCGACATGTGAAACCCGATTCGAGAAGACAGATGAGGCCGATTGCGGGTACATGGTGGACCCTGTATGGTACCCTGGGGTAAAACGGATCACTGGGCATTAGACGGTGAGCCTGGCGGAAGGACTACCACCTACCGGTGATTGGTTAGACCTGGCGGTTATCCGTAGGATACTGACCAGTGATGAGAGATGGATACGGTACGATCCGTACTGCTGGGGCCGAGGGCCGATTCCGCAGACAGAGCCCGATACTTTAGGATTTGCGTGTCGATGCTAGACACGATGATTCATGATATTTTAGGGTGTCGATGCTAGGCACCAATGATTCTCCGAGATTTACATGAATTGGGCATATGGATGGACACCGATTAATTTCCACGTTGATATTCCGCGTAAATATTATTATTCCCATGCTCAACATTCAGTATTTTATATCTCATCCTGTATCTGTTGTACCTGATAGAGTATATTTGCTATGCACGATTATTGCATACCCTGCTCATCCTATATAGATGTCATTAGATTGCATTTGCTATGCACGATTATTGCATACCTTGCTCATCATATAGATGTTATTAGATTGCATTTGCTATGCACGATTATTGCATACCCTGCTCATCCTATATAGATGTTATTAGATTGCATTTGCTATGCACGATTATTGCATACCTTTCTCATCATATAGATGTTATTAGATTGCATTTGCTATGCACGATTATTGCATACCTTGCTCATCATATAGATGTTATTAGATTGCATTTGCTATGCACGATTATTGCATACATTTCTCATCATATAGATGTTATTAGATTTCATTTGCTATGCACGATTATTGCATACCTTGCTCATCATATAGATGTTATTAGATTGCATTTGCTATGCACGATTATTGCATATCCTGCTCATCCTATATAGATGTCATTAGATTGCATTTGCTAGGCACGATTATTGCATACCTTGCTCATCATATAGATGTCATTAAATTGCATTTGCTATGCACGATTATTGCATACCTTGCTCATCATATCGATGTTATTAGATTGCATTTGCTATGCACGATTATTGCATACCTTGCTCATCATATAAATGTTATTAGATTTCATTTGCTATGCACAATTATTGCATACCCTGCTTATCTTTTAGAGATTTTATTAGATCGTACTTGATGCATGATTACTGCTCATATAGTTCATCATATAGATGTTATCTGTTGGCATAGGTTAGAGTATCGCAGCACGTGCATACTCGCGATTACCTTTATATGTAATCTACTACCCATGAGTTGGCAACTCACCCCCGTTGTGCCACAGTGTTTGCAGGTTTCCCCTCGGAGTAGTCGCGGCAGAATGCTTTCCTATATCTTTTTGGCTACGGATACCACTGCAGTTGGTGCGTGAGCTGTTTGCTACTAGGTGGGTTTGTGGTATCCGGTTATTTCCGCTGTACATATTTTGTATCTAGTAATCCACATATACTTTTATGTATTTGACTTAGAGACCAGCGCGAGGACGATGATGTATATTATTTTGTACTCTGGTGTCCAGCACGTTGTGAGCCGACTTTACTTATGCAGTTCTTATCAAGTGTGATGTGTTCCACTTATTGCTCTTTTCTTTGCTACGGCGTCGTATATTGTTATCTTGGTGATTGTCTACTTGAGGTTTTCTTAACAGTTTAACAAATGTTTCAATTAAATGTTTTAAGAACTCTATGCTTTTACTGGTTTTGATTTCTGGGTTTCAGCTTACTTAGTCACGTTACGCCTGTAGAAGTTACGTGGTTAAGTGCCGGTCACGGGCCAAACATTGGGTCGTGACACTGGCAAACTGTTTAACCAGCTTTTCGCATTATCCTTATGCGCAAAGGGGATGAATTTGAGCTTAATAACATCCTCACCCACTCCGAGAATCTTCAACATAGCACACACTCCTTCAAATTCACTGATTAAAAGTCAAGCATCTTCGGACTCGAGTCCATGGAATTTCGGGAGTAGTTGTATGAATTACAGCTTGATTTCATAGTTGTTTGCCGCTATGGTGGGCAAAACTATGCATGAAGGAAGGGATGAACGGTGTCGGTAGCATCTGTCCTGTAACCTCGCCTCCTGTTGCTCAACGTGAAGGGTTACCTAAGACGGAAGCAAGGTTTCGGGAGAAATCGTCCATGCCAAATTCAAAAATTACCGTTCTAACTAACCCTAACCATGAATCGTAAACTAGAAATCGATGGAATATGAAATGCAAACACTTTGAAATAAGAATTAAGCAAGGAATACAACCTTTGTAGACCGGTCCTTCACTTCAATAGCTCCGCGTAGTAGTCCCTTCACTGCGATTGTGAACTCCGGACTCTAGAGAGGCTCCCATGAATAAACGAACATGCTTGCTTCGATGTTTTCGAGGCCGCGATGATCTACGTCGAGGAGACACTAACCCAAGCTATCTCTTCACTAATTACAGAATTAGTGAAGCAAACACCCTATACTAAATGGAAAGTAGTAGAGGATGATGAAGTAGGAAGTGAGCTCACATTAGATTTGATTTTCTCATATTTTTCTCATACCTCCATTGAAGCTAGAAAGCTCTTTTGAGGAAGAAGAAGAAGAAGTCATCATATGAATTAATCCAAAAGAATAATTGGCAACCATGGGTGAGTTAAGCATCGCATGCTTAACCTTTGTAAAGACTTAACCAAGGCTAGGTTAATTGGTAGGGTTAACAAATATCTAAGGTAAAACAAAACTTAAAAACTTAGTCAAAGAACTACATGTTTCTACAAGCTTATCAACCATGACAAAATCATTTAGTTTTAGATTTAATTAAATAAATAAAACCCTAGCAATTAAACAAAGCATGGTGTAAGTCATACACACACCTTTGTTGCATATATCATCAAGCATGACACATATCATGTACACAAAAATATATCACATATATTCAATGTGCACAAAATGAGAAAAAGAAATCATAAGTGGGCTAATACTAGTTAATGTAATGTAATATATCAAATATATAATTATACATTAGATTATCAAATCAACTCTTGATTTAATAATCCAGCTATATCACATATAACCGACTAATATCATATGTAACAACTTATCGAATCAACACTTGAACCGATAATCCGGCTATATTGCATATAACCGACCAATGTCATAAATTGCAAGAATACGGTATCTCATATCGTATCAATCTCGGTCCCGCACATATCACAAATGTGCTCCTACTCCGTTTTTCTTGAGCCAGGAAACCTCTGTGTCGGACTCAAAAGACTCGTAAATACGCCGGCAGTAGGTGATGATCATATTAAACATCCACAAGCCGCAAGCTGTCTGCTCGGGTATTGAGCGATCAGAAGATCAACAAGAAAGCTTGCTCACACTCCTGCGAATCTAATCAGTAACACTACCGTACAGTCCGGTCTCTTCGTCTGATATGTCGCATATCTCGTCTAGGGGTGGTAAACTTCAGACCCCGGTAACTCGATAAGTCATGCCAAAATAACGCTCATAACGGGTCGAGAAACTACTGATAACACTTACCAGTATATTTCTGAAGCGGCCCTGGCCAGGGACTCACTGTTTTAGCCAATCGAGCACAGCGCACCATCAACTCCCAATACCGGGAGAGACGAAACCCCTCCTATCGCTCATTGCCTCCATGTGACTCGGGACTGTACCCAAAAGCTACCGTTTTGCACGTTCTCTTGAACGTGGTAAGGTGGAAATCAAAGCATAGTGGGAATCACACAAGACTCTATGACAATCTCGGGTCTACAGACTAACCTGTACCAGTGTCACCAGAGAACTGCCATCTGATGTGAGGTATAATACCATCTGGAAGTTCTCGGCGTGTCCGTCCAGTGTACCCATTCTCTACTGAGCACCCGTATACTGTCTCTGATGTCAAACACCAATGGATATGGGATCATCCATCGCCCATCTTTATGGGCCGAGAAGCTATAGGCTAGTCTACTCTGGTATATCGATGCCCTGTCTCGATACACCCTCGACTAGGAGCATTTGAAGGATGTACTTGGCGACTACACTGTCCCCACTAGTATGATCTACATCATAGTCCTGGTAGTCAAGTACACATCCTAAGGGCTTTACCAATATGTAACATAGAGACAATCAGTATACAGGTTAAGATAAAGAGCAATCTGATAGCATACAATCATGTCGAGCAAGAAAGTCCTCCATATAAGTCCATATTGCGACCCCCGGTTCTTACGGGGAGGCGGAAACGGTATAAAAAACAAATTTTTTATCGCAAGAGGCAACATGGACTAAACAAGGTCGGGATCGTGTCTAAACTAAACTAGCATACAAGCTAAAGAGTCTTAGCTACTCGGATGAAGGTTATACCTAAACTTGAACTCCTTCTTCTTCAAACCTTGTAGTGGTTGATGGTTCTTGCCTTGTAGCCTTCTTCCGTCGAAGATGGATCCACCTCGAAGGTTCAACATTTGGGCTCTTCCTCGATCTTTGAGTGAACTAGGGTTTCCGGCTTGCTAAACCTTGAACCTAGAATGAGTAGAGAGTGTTTAAGGGGTGATTTTCTTTTAAAAGAGAAGGATTCTCAACACATGAGAAGGTTTCTCTTTTGCTAGAGGAAGAAGAAGATGAAGAGAGGAGAGAGAAGCTAAATGAGATAATGAGCTATCTTTTTCTTTCTTGCAACCATAATGCCAAAAGAAAAAGAATTATCTAAATAATAATAATTCAAAATAAGAATAGTTGATGGTAATTTGGAATGACCACTATCATGCTTCATTAAATGAAATGTAAGCATGAATCAAGGAGGATCTTTACAAAGCATGATGGTGGTCAACATTCAACCATGGTCAACAAGTCAACCATGGTCAACAAGTCAACAAAATCAACCATAACATAATTCTCATTTAATTACTATTATTAATATATAATCCATAAATCCATTAGGGTTTGGAAAATGATAACCGTCAATTGTGCATACGCACCCGTTCCGAAACCCTAATGAAAGTCATCTTCCTCCTCCTCAAATAACTGTGCATACACACCTGCATTCTTGTTCCGAGGAACATGAATACTGAGAGATAAAAGCAACCCCAAAACATATACCAGTATCCGGCTCAAACCAGAGCCTGCTGGCAATATCCGTCCGGACTCCAAACGTGCACAAGTGCGTGGAGGAGAACGAACCCTGTCGCAAAACCATGCGACCTCTACTCTGTTTTGCCCAGAGGCGAATACCCTCTGTGTGGGACTCTAAAGACTCAACACTACGCTGGCAGTGGGTTTAACCACAGACCGCAAGCGGCACTAGCTGTGCGTAACGGTCCCCAGGTAGATGCCGACAAGAAGGCTGACGAGGTGAAACCCCATCTGTACTCCTACTGAGTCTGAATGTGACAGTCTCCGTACAGTCCGGTCTGTTCGTCTGATACATCGCATGTCGAGCCTAGGGGGCGGTAAAACGTCAGTCCCCCAATAGCGGTACAAGTCGTGTCGGAGTGAAGCCCAAAACACCCTGAGATAACACTGGAACCTACCAGTATATCTCGCTTGCCCTTGCCAGGGACTACTCGTGTAATGGCTCTCCTAGACACAGCGCGATGTCAACCCCCAATACCGGGAGAGACGAATCCTGTCTAACCGGCACTGCCTCCAAGTGCTTCGGGACTGCACCCAACCACCACCTGTTTGCACGACTCCTTTGAGCCGTGGTAGGGTAGTGATCAAAGTGCAGTGGGAACACACTCGAGGCGAAGTGCTAGTGTCAAGTCAGCGGACTAAGCTGTACTCATGTCACCTGGGAACTGATGACTGACGATAGGTATAATACCAACCTGTCAGTTCCCGACGAGTCCTGTCCAGTGTACTCGTAACCTAACGATCACCCGTATACTATCTCTAGTACGACGTACTGATGGCTGTGGGACAGACCATCTCCACACTGGGATGAGAAGCGCATACGCTAGTCTACTGCGGAGTATCGATGCCCTGTCTCGATAGTCCTGCGACTAGGGACCTGTATAAGGATGTGCTTATAGATTACCCAGCCCCCACTAGTGTGACTGCCATCACAACGCTGGTAATCAAGCAAAGATCCTAAGGGCTCCACTAATGCGTATAAGTGATATAGTAAAATAAACACAAGTACACATTGAAGTAGAAACAAACCAAGTAGCATACTACTATATTGAGCAAGATTGTTTATACAAGGTGAATATCCCAAGTTTCCATTAAGTAATATACAAACTAGTATGATACAGTAATGGCCTCTAGGGCATATACACTAACAATCTCCCACTTGCACTAAGGCCATGTACTGGCGTATCGAAGACCTATCATCTCGATCAGCCGCTCGAACTGAGTCTGGGGTAGGGCCTTGGTGAATGGATCTGCAGTGTTCTCTTCTGAAGCAACCCTCCGAACCTCGATCTCCTTGCGATCCACGATCTCCCTGATCAGGTGATACCGCCTCAAGATGTGCCTGGATCTCTGATGGGACCTGGGTTCCTTTGCTAAAGCTATAGCCCCGTTGTTGTCGCAATACAGAGGTATTGGGTCAACAATGGACGGAACCACCTAAAGTTCTTTTAAGAACTTCCTCATCCAGACAGCTTCCTTTGCGGCATCAGATGCAGCGATGTATTCCGCTTCCATAGTCGAGTCTGCAACGGTTTCCTGTTTGGAGCTCTTCCAACACACCGCCCCTCCATTGAGGGTAAAGACAAAACCCGACATGGACTTGGAATCATCCTTGTCACTCTGGAAGCTGGAGTCAGCAAAGGCCTCGATCTGGAGGTCTTTTCCGCCATACACCAAGAACATCTCCTTAGTCCTTCTCAGGTACTTGAGAATGTTCTTTACCGCTATCCAGTGTTTCTCCCCAGGGTTTGACTGATACCGGCTTACCACACTCAGTGCATAAGCTACATCCGGTCTGGTACACAACATCGCATACATTATAGAGCCTACCGCAGAAGCGTAGGGTATAATAGACATGCGATCCCTCTCCAAATCAGTCTTGGGAGACATCTCTTTAGAGAGGGTGATCCCGTGACAAGCCGGTAGGTTACCGCGCTTGGAATCTTCCATACTGAATCTCTTCACTATGGTGTCGATGTACCTGGACTGAGAAAGTCCTAATATCCTCTTGGATCTATCACGATGGATCCGGATCCCCAGGATGTATGAGGCATCACCCAGGTCTTTCATGGAGAACCTGTGTGACAAGAACCCCTTGACAGATTGTAGCATAGGAATGTCATTTCCTATCAAGAGAATGTCATCCACATATAAAACGAGGAATACTACAGTTCTCGCTACAAATCTATTATAGATGCATGGTTCATCTGGATTTTTGATAAAGCCAAATTCCTTGACCGTCTCATCAAAACAGATGTTCCAACTCCGCGATGCCTGCTTTTGTCCATAGATGGACTTAAGCAACTTGCACACCTTTCCGCTGCTCCCACTCTGAATGAAACCCTCTGGCTGATCCATATAGACACACTCCTCTAAATTTCCATTTAGAAAAGCGGTCTTTACGTCCATCTGCCAAATCTCATAATCGTGGAAGGCAGCAATGGCAAGAAGGATCCGAATGGATTTCAGCATAGCAACTGGAGAAAAGGTTTCGTCATAGTCCAAGCCAGGTCTTTGACGGAAGCCTTTTGCTACAAGTCTAGCTTTATAGGTCTCAACCTGTCCATCTACACCAATCTTCCTTTTGAAGATCCACTTGCATCCTACGGGTTTTACCCCGTCTGGAGCAATGTCCAACGTCCATACTTTGTTGGTGTACATGGACTCCATTTCGGTCCGCATTGCATCCAGCCATTTTACCGAGTCAACGCTCTGAACGGCCTGCTGGAAGCTAGTAGGCTCATCATCATCTATGATGCAATCCTCTCTATCCCCGTCTATGAGAAAACCGTAGTATCTCTCGGGCGGATGAGACTGCCTACTACTTCTGCGGAGCGGCATAGGAATGTCCTGTTCTTTTGAACTTACTGGCTCTTCCAAGCTTTCAGTAATAGCTTGTGGTTCTGGAATTTCTTCAAGTTCTATTGCGTTCCCACTAATCTGAGTTTCCAAAAACTCAGTTTCCAAGAAGCGGGCATGTTGAGAAACAAAAACCTTTTGTTCCTCAGCGGAATAGAACAGATACCCCCTGGAGTTCTTTGGGTATCCCACAAACTTGCACTGTACTGATCGTGCCTCGAGCTTGTCCGCATGCTGCTTTTTTACAAAAGCTGGACATCCCCATATCTTAAGGTACTTAAGACAGGGTTTCTTCCCACTCCATATCTTATATGGAGTGGTAGGCACAGTCTTGGTGGGAGCCTTGTTCAAGAGATATGCAGCTGCTTCTAGTGCATAGCCCCAGAAAGATCGCGGTAACTCAGCCTTACTCATCATGGAACGAACCATATCCAATAGGGTTCGATTCCTCCTTTCCGATACACCGTTATGTTGCGGAGTGTATGGAGGAGTACGCTGAGAGAGAATTCCATTCTCTTTTAAATAGTCCAGGAACTCAGCACTCAAGTATTCTCCACCTCGATCCGATCTTAGAATCTTAATACTTTTGCCTGTTTGTTTTTCAACTTCATTCTTGTAATCCCGAAATTTCTCAAAGGCTTCGGATTTGTGCTTCATTAAGAAGACATGTCCATACCTAGAGAAATCGTCTGTGAAAGTAATGAAGTATGAATAACCGCTTCGCGCATGTGTAGACATTGGACCGCACATGTCGCTGTGTACGAGTCCCAAGAGCTCGCTCGCTCTTTCTCCGTGTCCAGTGAACGGAGTCTTTGTCATCTTGCCCATGAGACAAGATTCACAAGTGGCATATGACTGATACTCGAACGGATCCAAGTATCCTTCTTTATGTAACTTAGTCAACCGTGTCTCATTGATGTGACCCAGTCTACAATGCCATAAGAAAGCCTGATTGATATCTGGAGACTTTCTTTTGTGTGTATTCTGGACATTGAAAATCTGTGGTTGGTTTAATACGTATATACCATTGCTCAGTGTACCTGACCCAATCAGAACTTGATTAAGGTGAATGTTTACAACATTACTTACAAACGCAAATTCATAACCTTCTTTAGAAACCAAAGATACAGAGATGATATTACAAGTTGAGTTGGGTACAAAAAAGCAATTACGCAAAACCAAAATATGCCCATCTGACATTCCCAGGTGATAGTCCCCCACGGCTTTAGCATCCATGCTAGCTCCGTTCGCAACTCTGAGGGTCATGTCACCTGCCTTCAAAAACCTACGGTTTCTCAACGCCTGCAAAGAATTACAGATATGAGATCCTGATCCGGTATCCAATACCCAGGAAGTAGAGTTTATAGAAAGACAGTTTTCAATAACATACACACCTGAAGCTGAAGCCGCAACCTGCTTCAGTTCCTGTGTCTTGGCCTTCCAAGCCCTGCAATCTTTCTTCCAGTGTCCACTCTTATGACAATAGAAGCATTCTTCCTTTCCAACAAGCTTCCCCGCAATCTTTGTTGCCTTTTCCTTTCCCTTCGTACCCACTTTACTAACACCGCCTCTTGGTTTGGCGGGGGCTTTCTTCCTCTTTCCCTTGGCTTTCGCCTTGGACCTAGAGGAAGAAGATCCTCCTACAAACAAAGCGGGTGTTTCCCTACCCTTCTGTAGGGTGCCCTCTGCGCTCCTAAGCATGTTGAGGAGTTCTGAAAGTTCAACTTCCTTTTCTTGCAAGTTGAAATTCAGTATGAACTGGGCGTAAGTGGATGGAAGGGACTGGAGAATTATATCCGTGTAGAGTTCACTGTCCAACGTGGTCCCAAGTTCCGCGAGCTCCTCAGTGTAGCCAATCATCTTAAGCACGTGGTCCGCTACCGATGATCCGACGGCCAATTTTGTCGAAAACAACTTCTTCGACACTTCGTATCTTGCGATACGAGACTGCTCTCCATACAGTTCTTTTGTATGAAGAAATATGGATTCCAAATCCATATTCTCGTGCCTCCTCTGATGTTCGTTGTCCATCGAGGCAAGTACGAGGCACCTGGCCTTCGCGCTGTCAATCTCCCAAGTCCTACGGATTTCCTTATCCGCGACGCTGGAGGTGGGACCTGGGACGGGGGGAGCTTTGGTGGTAAGAAGATACCCCAGCTTGTCGTAAGTGATTGCCAACTTGACATTCCTGAGCCAATCTTTGTAGTTTGGCCCTGTCAATATGTTTTTATCTAGAATCAACTTAAGTCCAGTCATTTCGATTTGGTCGCTGCATGGGGGAGAGAAGAAACACTTTAGCACGATGCTCTTGAAAGTTTAGAATGGTTTTTAATTTGTCTAAACAGGATGGCTCCCACTGTCTCTCGAATCCCTCCTCAAACCATAAAGGAAGAATTAGTCAGGATCAATCCCACCGTACAATACTTGCTTAACCGTTCAGCCAGGCCAGTGTCGGTACTTCGAGGGAGGTTTTCCAACGCTTTCGCGAAGTTCCTTAATTAAATAACCTCTTTTCCCTGGGGGCGTAACCCCGCTAACACCTTTCTAGGCACCTACTAGGTTTATAGCATTGATCGTTTAGTGAAAAATTTCCCGAGGAGTAGCATATACTCACAGTAGGATCGGGATCCAAATATCATTGCGTGACGAAACTGAAGGAATCCTACCAGAATCACCACACTCCAAATGGTATGCAAGTCTAGCAAGTTTCAGTACTTATGAAACTCCCGATGTGGATTTTTGCCCCATGCTCTTATGACCTTGACGAAGGTCAACAAATCATAAGTCACATGTCAAGTTCCGCCCGTCATTATCCAGGTTAATTTGAACCCACCCGTATATACCCTTGACGAAGGTCAACAAGGCAACACGACTGTCCCAAACCAACGCATCTATCTATGCTACATATGAACACCCAACAGCTACCAAACTCTATGCCTTGACGAAGGTCAACAAACATAACTTGAATACTATTGAATATTCATACGAAACGACGGAGGGCTACGAATGGTTTTGGCGAAACCGTGAACGTAGTGAACTTGATTTAATCGATGGAACGAGATAGCTTTTAGAAGGAGTGGCTCAATCTCCGCATTTAAAAGTTAGTTTTGAAAAGAACCGAGTGGTTTTTCGAAAGTGTTCCAACGACTTTAGCTTGGTTTATTATCTTGCATTAGTTCTTTTAATGCGTGGTATTCTTGCATTAGTGCTTTTAATGCGTCCCATCATTTAATTCCTACCATTGCAGAAAACAACCAAAATATGACGTACGCTTATGCCATTCGCATTCGCCACGGGGTCCCGTCATCACTCGTTAGGTTACTTAACTAACGACAGAGCGGGGGCTGGGCTAGCGCGGCTGTAAAACATAAGCAACGCCTAAATAGAAAGCAATGATAGACATTACAGATCACAGATGAATACATTGGATATACTAGCAATCCGCAATCCTTTCGAGCCTGAAACGAAAAGCGGATAACACGGTCGCGGTGAATAGCCAATACCCTACCCAAGACCCCTACGGGTGCGGCAAACTACCCGCCAAGTACCCGGCAGTTTGTGCACCCCTCCATAGGTCTATCCTAGGAGCAAAAACAGTAAAAGAATTATACAATGACGGCTACAACCCCGACCCGGTTGTGCGGCCAAACAAATAATAATTATTACATCAATTTACATTTACAATGAATGAAAGAAAAACAAAAGCTCATCTCACATCCACCCCGGCTATTCACCCGCGACAGTCCAACACATTCATATACACATTCCAATATCAAACACAGATCATGTATAACCCCGACTAATCGACTTATAGCGATTAGCCGACGTTCAATACATGCAAGCAACACAGATATAACCATCATAGTCAAAGTGCAGTGAAGTTCGAAAAAAAATACGGAATTATAGGACCCCAAAAGCAAATTTCTGTTCTGGAAAATCTGGGCACATATAATATATTTTAAAAATCCCAAAACCAACACACAAACACACTGCACGAAAAACGATGCATAGAAGACGACAAACCGCGGCGCTTCCGCGGCAGATGCTTACCTCGTGCGGCGGAAGGGCGGCGGTTTGAACGAATCACTGTGTCGTTTTTCTTGGGTGTTCATACAAAACCCTGAGCCGAATTTACAAGTATAAAGTTTTTCATTTAGAGCAGAAAAAAATTTAACAGAAACTTAGGGTTTTGTTTTTCCGGTTTTGTGACTTTTTCGGTTCCGAACTTCGTTACACTTCACTACCAAGCTAGTTTAAGTTTAGTTAGGCTCTGATACCACTGTAAGTCCATATTGCGACCCCCGGTTCTTACGGGGAGGCGGAAACGGTATAAAAAACAAATTTTTTATCGCAAGAGGCAACATGGACTAAACAAGGTCGGGATCGTGTCTAAACTAAACTAGCAAACAAGCTAAAGAGTCTTAGATACTCGGATGAAGGTTATACCTAAACTTGAACTCCTTCTTCTTCAAACCTTGTAGAGGTTGATGGTTCTTGCCTTGTAGCCTTCTTCCGTCAAAGATGGATCCACCTCGAAGGTTCAACCTTTGGGCTCTTCCTCGATCTTTGAGTGAACTAGGGTTTCCGGCTTGCTAAACCTTGAACCTAGAATGAGTAGAGAGTGTTTAAGGGGTGCTTTTCTTTTAAAAGAGAAGGATTCTCAACACAGAGAAGGTTTCTCTTTTGCTAGAGGAAGAAGAAGATGAAGAGAGGAGAGAGAAGCTAAATGAGATAATGAGCTATCTTTTTCTTTCTTGCAACCATAATGCCAAAAGAAAAAGAATTATCTAAATAATAATAATTCAAAATAAGAATAGTTGATGGTAATTTGGAATGACCACTATCATGCTTCATTAAATGAAATGTAAGCATGAATCAAGGAGGATCTTTACAAATCATGATGGTGGTCAACATTCAACCATGGTCAACAAGTCAACCATGGTCAACAAGTCAACAAAATCAACCATAACATAATTCTCATTTAATTACTATTATTAATAGATAATCCATAAATCCATTAGGGTTTGGAAAATGATAACCGTCAATTGTGCATACGCACCCGTTCCGAAACCCTAATGAAAGTCATCTTCCTCCTCCTCAAATAACTGTGCATACACACCTGCATTCTTGTTCCGAGGAACATGAATACTGAGAGATAAAAGCAACCCCAAAACATATACCAGTATCTGGCTCAAACCAGAGCCTGCTGGCAATATCCGTCCGGACTCCAAACGTGCACGAGTGCGTGGAGGAGAACGAACCCTGTCGCAAAACCATGCGACCTCTACTCTGTTTTGCCCAGAGGCGAATACCCTCTGTGTGGGACTCTAAAGACTCGACAGTACGCTGGCAGTGGGTTTAACCACAGACCGCAAGCGGCACTAGCTGTGCGTAACGGTCCCCAGGTAGATGCCGACAAGAAGGCTGACGAGGTGAAACCCCATCTGTACTCCTACTGAGTCTGAATGTGACAGTCTCCGTACAGTCCGGTCTGTTCGTCTGATACATCGCATGTCGAGCCTAGGGGGCGGTAAAACGTCAGTCCCCCAATAGCGGTACAAGTCGTGTCGGAGTGAAGCCCAAAACACCCTGAGATAACACTGGAACCTACCAGTATATCTCGCTTGCCCTGGCCAGGGACTACTCGTGTAATGGCTCTCCTAGACACAGCGCGATGTCAACCCCCAATACCGGGAGAGACGAATCCTGTCTAACCGGCACTGCCTCCAAGTGCTTCGGGACTGCACCCAACCACCACCTGTTTGCACGACTCCTTTGAGCCGTGGTAGGGTAGTGATCAAAGTGCAGTGGGAACACACTCGAGGCGAAGTGCTAGTGTCAAGTCAGCGGACTAAGCTGTACTCATGTCACCTGGGAACTGATGACTGACGATAGGTATAATACCAACCTGTCAGTTCCCGACGAGTCCTGTCCAGTGTACTCGTAACCTAACGAGCACCCGTATACTATCTCTAGTACGACGTACTGATGGCTGTGGGACAGACCATCTCCCACACTGGGATGAGAAGCGCATACGCTAGTCTACTGCGGAGTATCGATGCCCTGTCTCGATAGTCCTGCGACTAGGGACCTGTATAAGGATGTGCTTATAGATTACCCAGCCCCCACTAGTGTGACTGCCATCACAACGCCGGTAATCAAGCAAAGATCCTAAGGGCTCCACTAATGCGTATAAGTGATATAGTAAAATAAACACAAGTACACATTGAAGTAGAAACAAACCAAGTAGCATACTACTATATTGAGCAAGATTGTTTATACAAGGTGAATATCCCAAGCTTCCATTAAGTAATATACAAACTAGTATGATACAGTAATGGCCTCTAGGGCATATACACTAACACTCCATATATATGTCCAAGCATCCACTACAATATACGTCGTTTGTACAGTAATGGTCTCTAGGGCATACATATCACTAACAATCTCCCACTTGAACTAGGGCCATCTGTTGTAGTATCTCATACCCAACAAGCTGCAGTGGTTGTAGTATCTCATACTCAACCATCCCATAAAAGTCTCTACTAGGAAATAGGCCTTTGTGAGTGGATCCGCGTTGTTGTCCTCTGTGTCTACACTCCTAACCTCGATCTCCATGGAGATCAACCATCTCCATAATCAGGTGATACTGCCTAAGAATATATCTGGATCACTGATGGGACGGGGGTTCCTAGGCCAAAGCCACAACTCCATTATCACACAATGGTAGGAACGAAGTTCATCTCATGAACTTTTATACATCCAGACTTCCTCTTTGGTAGTATCCTTGATAGGGATATATCCATCCTTTATCGTCTAGTATGCCACGATATCTAGCCTGGAACTCTTCCAACATACCGTCCTTCCATTGAGGGTAAAGACAATGCCTGTGACTGACATTCAGCCGACCTTACCACTCAGGAAGCTATCCAGTGATTCTCCCCAGGATCGATTGATACCATCTCATTACACCTAGTGAGAATCCAAACATCCACTTAGATCTATCTTAGAGATCCAAAACCCAGGATTTAGGAGTTATCACCTTGATCCTATATGGAGAATCCTTATGATAAGAGGAGATTGACTGAGCGTAGCATAGGAAACTCCTTTCCTATCAAGAGTATGTCATCCACGTACAATACGAGGATCACCACCATACTCCCTATTACCTTTTTGTATATACAAGGTTCATCTACCATTTTGATGAAGTCAAACTCTTTGACTACCACATCAAATAGATGTTCCAACTCCGCGATGCCTGCTTTAACCCATAAAGCAACTTGCACACGTTTCCGCTGCTCCCACTGTCTGTGAAGCCCTCTGGCTGTGTACTTATAGACGCTCTCTTCTAAATCATCATATAGAAAAGCAACCATGACACCCAACGGCCAGATATCGTAGTCATGGTATGTAGCAATGGCAAGTAGGATTCGGATGTACTTAAGCATAGCCACTAGAAAAGGTTTCATCATTATCCAAACGTGGTCGATGATGAGAACCTTTTACAACTTCTTAACTTTGAAAGTCTCAACTTTTCCATGTACACCAAGTAATCTTCTTATGATATACTTGCTCCTGATAGGGATTTAACCCTTCAGATAAAGAAACCAAAGTCCATACTCCGTTGGTGTATATGGATTCCATCTCAGATCGCAAAGCATCCAGCCATTCTCACAGAGTCCTCACTCTTGATGGCCTCCTCGAAACTAGTTGGGTCATCATCTCATGATGCAATCTTCGCTCCCACTGTCATAGAGAAAACCGAAGTATCTCTCAGGTGGGTGAGGAACCCTACCAGATCGGCGGAGAGGCTGAGGTTCGTCGGAAGTTATTGAATTCTCCGGTTCTATCAAATCATCAGCTGCAGTTTGTATAGCTGGAACTCCTTCCAGTTCTACCTCATGACCACTAATTTCTTCACAAGAAATTCCCTTTCTAAAAAGGTGGTATGCCGAGAAATAAAACACCTATTGTTCCTCGGTGTGGTAAAAGATATTCCCTTGCGAATGCTTGAGATATCTAACAAAATTCCACAAAACTGACCTTGCCTCGAGCTTGTCCGGATTTTGCTTTTGACATAGGCCGGACAACCCTAAATCATAACATCCTTAAGAGATGGTCTCTTCCCATACAATATCACATATGGAGTGGTAGGCACCTGATTTGGTTGGAACCCAATTCAATAGGTATGCAGCTTCTCAAGTGCATATCCCCCAAAAAGAAATAGGCAACTCAGTAACACTCATCATAGAGCGCACCATATCACATAGGGTGCGATTGCTCCGCCCCGATATACCAATGTGTTGTGGTGTATATGGAGAAGTAATGCTGAGAGAGAATCTCATTCTCCTTTAGAATAGTCCAGGAATTCCGTGATCAAGTATTCTCCTCCCTGATCTCATCATAGGGCATAACACTCATACCCATATTGGTTCTCTACTTCTTACTTATATTCTTTGAATTTCTCAAAAGTTTCAGACTTGTGTTTCAACAGGAACACATGTGTGAATCTTGAGAGATCATCAGTGAATATAATGAAGTGCAAAGAACCAGTCCTGGCATGTGTAGACAAGGGACCTTCATACATAAGCATGTATCAATTCTAAGAGTTCACGAACTATTTCTCTGTTTCCAATAAATGGAGCTATGGTCATCTTATCTTTATGACAAGACTGGAAAATTTCACAAGATGTAAATTCAAACTGATTTCAATATGCATCTTTGTATAACATCATCTAGTCGTGTCGCGTTGATATGACCTAGTCTATAATGCCTCAAGAAGGATTCATTCATTTCTAAATTCTTCCTCTTGTGTGTGTTCTGTAAGTTAAGAACTGTAGTTTGATTTAGAACGTATATGCTTTTAGATAACGTGCCTGAACCGATCAACTCTTGATATAGGAAATGTTCAAAACATTATCTACCAATACAAAATTATAATCTTCTTTACTAAATAAAAAGACTGATATGATGTTGTATATCAGGTTCGGTATCTAATAACATTCGTTCAGAATCAATGTATTTGGTAATACAGGGTGATGACTGCCAACAGATTTGGCTGCAACACTTGCACCGTTTCCAACTCGTAAAACTTATCACCCATTCTCAGTTCTCTACCTATCTATAGCCCAGGTAACTGATTACATATGCGGGATCCTGATCCGGTATCATATACCCAGGACATAAAGGATACTGAGAAACAATTTTCTGTAATGAACACACTCGAAGATGATGCATCAGCATGCACTTTCTTCGTTTGGGCGGCACGGGAATCCTGGTATTCCCCTATTTGCTGCTCGGTCTTATAACAATTATAAGTTGGAGGGGGACCAGTGTTCCTTAGCTCAGTATAACAAGTGGGTTCGGTCAATACATCTGTATTATTATCTTGATTAAGGCGTGACATGGTCGCTACCTGGGGAGAGAGAAGAAAACACTCAGCGTATGCTCTTGCAAGATTAGATTAGTTATTAATTTACCTAATCAGGATGGCTCCCACTGTTTTAGTAAAAACTACCTTCAATCCCTAAAAGGAAAGACTAGCCGGGATTAACTGCACCCTACAAGTTCGCCAATCGTTCAGCCAGGCCAGTGCCGGTACTTTGAGGGTGTAAGTCCACGTTGCCAACCACGGTTCTTGCGGGGAGGCGGAAACGGTATAAAAAACAAATTTTTAGCGCATTAGGCAACATGGACTAACAAAAGTCGGGATCTTTTCTAAACTAAACTAGCTACCAAGCTAAAGAGAGTTAACTACTCGGAAAAGATGTTATACCTAACTTGAAATCCTTCTTCTTGAAACCTTTGTAGAGCTTGGATGGTGCTTTCCTCGTCGCCTTCTTCCGTCAAAGATGGATCCACTTGAGGGTTCAACCTTCGGGCTCCTTTCTCGAACTTTGAGAGAACTAGGGTCTTTGGCTTGCTAGACCTCTAACCCTAGAGTGAGTAGAGAGTGGTTTTGGGGTGTTTTTATCTCAAGGAGGGGTTTCTCAACACATGAGAGTGAGTCTCTTTGAACTAGAGGAGGAGGAAGAAGAAGAGAGGAGAGCGAAGTGTTATGATAGAATGAAAAACTTTTTTACAACCATAACATAATATGAAATGAATTATCAAATTAATAATAATAATCTAAATGAAATAGTTGATGGATTGTTTGGAATGACAATTATCATTACACACATTAAATAGTTTTTCTAGAATCAAAGAGCATCTTTGATATGTAATAATGATAGTCAAAGTTTCAACCATGGTCAACAAGTCAACCTTGGTCAACAAATCAACAAACCCAACCATGACACAATTTCATTTAATTAATATTATTAATTGATATATCATAAAATCATTAGGGTTTGGAAAAAGACGACTGTCAACTGTGCATACACACCTGTTCCGAAACCCTAATGAAAATCATCTTCCTCCGCCTCAACCAACTGTGCATACACACCCGCATTCTTGTTCCGAGGAACATGAATACAATTACATAAAACTAACCCCAAAACATATACTAGTATCTGGCTCAAACCAGAGCCCGCTAGTAATATCCGTCCAGACTCCAAACGTGCACAAGTCCGCGGATGAGAACGAACCCTGTCGCAAAACCATGAGACCTCTACTCTGTTTTGCCCAAAGGCGAATAGCCCTCTGTGTGGGACTCTAAAGACTCGACACTACGCTGGCAGTGGGTTTAACCACAGACCGCAAGCGGCACTAGATGTGTGTAACGGTCCACAGGTAGATGCCGATAAGAAGACTGACGAGGTGAACCCCATCTGAACTCCTACCGAGTCTGAATGTGACAGTCTCTGTACAGTCCGGTCTGTTCGTCTGATACATCGCATGGCGGGCCAAGAGGGCGGTAAACGTCAGTCCCCTAATAGCGGTACAAGTCGTGTCAGAGTGAAGCCCAAAAAACCCTGAGATAACACTGGAAGCCTACCAGTATATCTCGCTTTCCCTGGCCAGGGACTACTCGTGTAATGGCTCTCCTAGACACAGCGCGATGTCAACCCCAACACTGGGAGAGACGAATCCTGTCTAACCGTCACTGCCTCCAAGTGCTTTGGGACTGCACCCAACCACTACCTGTTTGCACGACTTCTTTGAGCCGTGGTAGGGTAGTAATCAAAGTACAGTGGGAACACACTCGAGGCGAAGTGCCAGTGTCAAGTCAGCGGACTAAGCTGTACTCATGTCACCTGTGAACTGATAACTGACGATAGGTATAAAACCAACTAGTCAGTTCCCAATGACTCCTGTCCAGTGTACTCGTAACCTAACGAGCACCCGCATACTATCTCAAGTACGACGTACTGACGGCTGTGGGACAGACCGTCTCCTACACTGGGATGAGAAGCGCATACGCTAGTCTACTCCGGAGTATCGATGCCCTGTCTCGATAGTCCTGCGACTAGGGACCTGCATAAGGATGTGCTTATAGATTACCCAGTCCCCACTAGTGTGACTGCCATCACAACGCTGGTAATCAAGCAAAGATCCTAAGGGCTCCACTAATGCGTATAGGTGATATCATAAAATAAACACATGTACACAATGAAGTAGAAACAAACCAAGTAGCATACTACCATTTAGAGCAAGATTGTATATACAAGGTGAATATCCCAAGCTTCCATTAAGTAATATACAAACCAGTATGATACAGTAATGGCCTCTAGGGCATATACACTAACAATCTCTCACTTGCACTAAGGCCATGTACTGGCGTATCGAAGACCTATCATCTCGATCAGCCGCTCGAACTGAGTCTGGGGCAAGGCCTTGGTGAATGGATCTGCAGTGTTTTCTTCTGAAGCAACCCTCCGAACCTCGATCTCCTGGCGATCCACGATCTCCCTGATCAGGTGATACCGCCTCAAGATGTGTCTGGATTACTGATGGGAGCTTGGTTCCTTCGCTGAAGATATAGCTCCGTTGTTGTCGCAATACAGAGGTATTGGATCAACAATGGACGGAACCACCTGAAGTTCTTTCAAGAACTTCCTCATCCAGACGGCTTCTTTTGCGGCATCAGATGCAGCGATGTATTCCGCTTCCATAGTCGAGTCTGCAACGGTTTCCTGTTTGGAACTCTTCCAACACACCGCCCCTCCATTGAGGGTAAAGACAAAACCCGACATGGACTTGGAATCATCCTTGTCACTCTGGAAGCTGGAGTCAGCAAAGGCCTCGATCTGGAGGTCTTTTCCTCCATACACCAAGAACATCTCCTTAGTCCTTCTCAGGTACTTGAGAATGTTCTTTACCGCTATCCAGTGTTTCTCCCCAGGGTTTGACTGATACCGGCTTACTACACATAGTGCTTAAGCTACATCCGGTCTGGTACAAAACATCGCATACATTATAGAGCCTACCGCAGAAGTGTAGGGTATAATAGACATGCGATCCCTCTCCAAATCAGTCTTGGGAGACATCTCTTTAGAGAGGGTGATCCCGTGACAATGCGGTTGGTTACCACGCTTGGAATCTTCCATACTGAATCTTTTCAGTATGGTGTCAATGTACCTGGACTGTGAAAGTCCTAATATCCTCTTGGATCTATCACGATGGATCCGGATCCCCAGGATGTATGAGGCATCACCCAGGTCTTTAATGGAGAACCTGTGCGACAGGAACCCCTTGACAGATTGTAGCATAGGAATGTCATTTCTTATTAAGAGAATGACATCCACGTATAAAACGAGGAATACTACAGTTCTCGCTACAAATCTACTATAGATGCATGGTTCATCTGGATTTTTGATAAAGCCAAATTCTTTGACCGTCTCATCAAAGCAGAAGTTCCAACTCCGCGATGCCTCCTTTAGTCCATAGATGGACTTAAGCAACTTGCACACCTTTCCGCTGCTCCCACTCTGAATGAAACCCTCTGGCTGGTCCATATAGACACACTCCTCTAAACTTCCATTTAGAAAAGCGGTTTTTATGTCCATCTGCTAAATCTCATAATCGTGGAAGGCAGCAATGGCAAGAAGGATCCGAATGGATTTCAGCATAGCCACTGGAGAAAAGGTTTCGTCATAGTCCAAACCAGGTCTTTGACGAAAACCCTTTGCAACAAGTCTAGCTTTATAGGTCTCAACCTGTCCATCTACACAAATCTTCCTTTTGAAGATCCACTTGCATCCTACGGGTTTTACCCCGTCTGGAGCAATGTCCAACGTCCATACTTTGTTGGTGTACATGGAATCCATTTCGGTCCGCATTACATCCAGCCATTTTACCGAGTCAACGCTCTGAACGACCTGCTGGAAGCTAGTAGGCTCATCATAATCTATGATGCAATCCTCTCTATCCCCGTCTATGAGAAAACCGTAGTATCTCTCGGGCGGATGAGACTGCCTACTACTCCGTCGGAGCGGCGTAGGAATGTCCTGTTCTTTCGAACCCTCTGGTTCTACTAAGCTGTCAGTAATAGTCTGTGGTTCTGGAATTTCTTCCAGTTCTACTGTGCTCCCACTTATCCGGTTTTCCAAAAAATAAGTTTCCAAGAAGTAGGCATGACGAGAAACAAAAAACTTTTGTTCCTCTTCGCAGTAGAAGAAATATCCCTTGGAGTTCTTTGGATATCCCACGAACTTGCACTGTACTGAGCGTGCCTCGAGTTTGTCCGCATGCTGCTTTTTAACAAAAGCTGGACATCCCTATGTCTTAATGTAATTAAGATGGGGCCTCTTTCCACACCACATCTCATATGGTGTGGTAGGCACAGTCTTAGTGGGAACTCGGTTCAAAAGGTATGGAGCTGATTCTAGCGCATACCCCCAGAATGATCGCGGTAACTCAGCGCTACTCATCATGGACCGTACCATATCCAATAATGTCCGGTTCCTTCTCTCCGATGCACCGTTATGTTGCGGAGTGTATGGAGGAGTAAGCTGAGAGAGAATTCCATTCTCTTTTAAGTAATTCAGGAACTCGGCACTTAAGTATTCTCCACCTCGATCCGATCTTAGAATCTTGATACTTTTGCCGGTTTGTTTTTCTACTTCATTCTTATATTCCGGGAACTTTTCAAAGGCTTCGGACTTATGTTTCATTATGAAGACATAACCGTACCTTGAAAAGTCATCCGTAAAAGTAATGAAGTAAGAATAACCGCTTCGCGCATGTGTAGACATTAGACCGCACACGTCGCTGTGTACGAGTCCCAAGAGCTCGCTCGCTCTTACTCCGTGTCCAGTGAACGGAGTCTTTGTCATCTTTCCTTTGAGACAGGATTGACAAGTGGCATACGATTGATATTCGAACGGATTCAAATATCCTTCTGTATGTAACTTAGTCAACCTTCTCTCATTGATGTGACCCAGTCTACAATGCCATAAGAAAGTCTGATTGATATTTGGAGACTTTCTTTTGTGTGTATTCTGGACATTGAAAATCTGTGGTTGGTTTAATACGTATATACCATTGCTCAATGCACCTGACCCAATCAGAACTTGATTAAGGTGAATGTTTAAAACATTGCTTACAAACGCAAATTCATAACCTTCCTTAGAAACCAAAGATACAGAAATGATATTACAAGTTGCGTTGGGTACAAAAAAACAATTACGCAAAACCAAAACATGCCCATCTGACATTCCCAGGTGATAGTCCCCTACGGCTTTAGCATCCATGCTAGCTCCGTTTGCAACTCTGAGGGTCATGTCACCTGCCTTCAAAACCCTACGGTTTCTCAACGCCTGCAAAGAATTACAGATATGAGATCCTGATCCGGTATCCAATACCCAGGAAGTAGAGTTTATTGAAAGACAGTTTTCAATAACATACACACCTGAAGCTAAAGCCGCAACCTGCTTCAGTTCTTGTGTCCTGGCCTTCCAAGCCCTGCAATCTTTTTTCTAGTGTCCACTCTTATGACAATAGAAGCATTCTTCTTTACCCATAAGCTTCCCCGCTATCTTTGCTGCCTTTGCCTTTCCCTTCGTATCCACTTTACTAACACCGTCCCTTGGTTTGGCGGGGGCTTTCCTCTTCTTTCCCTTGGCTTTCGCCTTGGACCTAGAAGAAGAAGATCCTCCTACAAACAAAGTGGATGTTTCTCTACCTTTCTGTAGGGTGCCCTCTGCGCTCCTCAGCATGTTGAGGAGTTCTGAAAGTTCAACTTCCTTTTCTTGTAAGTTGAAGTTCAGTATAAACTGGGCGTAAGTGGAAGGAAGGGACTGGAGAATTAAGTCCGTATAGAGCTCACTCTCTAACGTGGTCCCAAGTTCTGTGAGCTCCTCAATGTAGCCAATCATCTTAAGCACGTGTTCCGCTACCTATGATCCGACGGCCAATCTTGCCGAAAATAATTTCTTCGACACTTCGTATCTTGCGATACGAGACTGCTCTCCATACAGTTCTTTTGTATGGAGAAATATGGATTCCGAGACCATATTCTTGTGCCTCCTCTGATGTTCGTTGTCCATAGAGGCAAGCACGAGGCACTTGGCCTTCGCGCAATCAATCTTCCAAGTCATACGGATTTCCTTATCCGCGACGCTGGAGGTGGGACCTGGGACGGGTGGAGCTTTGGTGGTAAGAAGTTACCCCAGCTTGTCGTAAGTGATTGCCATTCTAACATTCCTGAGCCAATCTTTGTAGTTTGGCCCTGTCAATATGTTTTTATCTAGAAGTAACTTAAGTCCAGTCATGTCGATCGGTCGCTGCAATTAGGAGAGAGAAGAAACACTCAGCACGATGCTCTCGCAAGTTTAGAATGGTTTTTAGTTTGTCTAAACAGGATAGCTCCCACTGTTTCTCGAATCCCTCCTCAAACCATAAAGGAAGAATTAGTCGGGATCAATCCCACCGCACAATACTTGCTTAAGCGTTCAGCCAGGCCAGTGTCGGTACTTCGAGGGAGGTTTTCCAACGCTTTCGCGAAGTTCCTTAATTTAAGAACTTCTTTTCCCTGAGGGCGTAGCCCCGCTAACACCTTTCTAGACACCTACAAGGTTTATAGCATTGATCGTTTAGTGAGAAATTTCCCGAGGAGTAGCATATACTCACAGTAGGATCGGGATCCAAACATCATTGCGTGACAAAACTGAAGGAATCCTACCAGAATCATCACACTCCAAATGGTATGCAAATCTAGCAAGTTTCAGTACTTATGAAACTCCCGATGTGGATTTTTGCCCCATGCTCTTATGACCTTGACTTTGGCCAACAAATCATAAGTCACATGTCAAGTTCTACCCGTCGTTCTCCAGGTTAATTTGAATCCACCCGTACCCACCCTTGACTTTGGCCAACAAGGCAGTACGACTGTTCCAAATAAATGCATCTATCTATGCTGCACATGAATACCCTAATAGCTACCGATCACTATGTCTTGAATTTGGCCAACAAACATAGCTTGAATACTATTGACTATTCACGTGAAACGACGGAGGGCTACGAATGGTTTTGGTAAAACCGTGAACGTAGTGAACTTGATATAATCGATGGAACGAGATAGCTTTTAAAAGGAGTGGCTCAAGCTCCGCATTGAAAAGTTAGTTTTGAAAAGAACCGAGTGGTTTTTCGAAAGTGTTCCAACAACTTCTGCTTGGTTTATTATCTTGCATTAGTTCTTTTAATGCGTGATATTCTTGAATTAGTTCTTTTAATGCGTCCCATCATTTAAACCTACCATTGCAGAAAACAACCAAAATATGACGTACGCTTATGCCATTCGCATTCGCCACGGAGCCCCGTCATTACCCGTTAGGTTACTTAACTAACGACAGAGCGGGGGCTGGGATAGCGCGGTTCTAAAACATAAGCAACGCCTAAATAGTTATAAATATTTAGTAATGATAGACATTACAGATCACAGATGAATACATTGGAAATACTAAGAATCCGCAATCCGTTCGAGCCTGCAACGAAAAGCGGATTACACGTCGCGGTGAATAGCCAAAACCCCACCCAAGACCCCTACGAGTGCGGCAAACTACCCACCAAGTATCCGAAGTGGAGCAACCTCCCTCAACGACGTGAGTAGGCCACTCGGCACTTCGGGTTATCCGGTAGTTTGTGCACCCCCTCCATGGGTCTATCCTAGGAGCAAAAACAGTAAAAAGGAATTATACAATGACGGCTACAACCCCGACCCGGTTGTGCGGCCATATAAATAATATTACATCAATTTACATATTACATAAATGAAAGAAAAAGAAACACTCATCTCACATCCACCCCGGCTATTCACCCGCGACAGTCCAAGGCATTCATATACACATACCATCATCAAAAACAGATCACAGATATGTATAACCCCCACTAATCTACATATAGCGATTAGCCGACGTTCAATACATATAAACATCACAGATATAACCGATTAGTCAAAGTACAGTGAAGTTCGATCAAAAATACGGATTTATAGGCCCCCCAAAACAAATTTCTTTTCTGGAAAACCTGGGCACAAATAAACCATCTTAAAAATCCCAAAACTCTACCAGAAGAACACTGCACCAAACCCGGTCGAGAACAGTGACTAAACGGCGGCGGTTCCGCGGCAATGAGCATGGTTTTGCCGCGGAACCGCCGCGCTTTGATGGGTTCACTCCACCGTTTTTGGTGGGTGACTTCACAAAACCCTGAGCCGATTTTTGGAGTAAAACTTTTTATTTTTAGAGCACAAAAAATTTCAACAGAAAGATAGGGTTTTGATGTTTAGGTTTTTGTGATTTTTCCGATCGAACTTCCATACACTTTACTACTAAGCTAGTTTAAGTTTAGTTAGGCTCTGATACCACTGTAAGTCCACGTTGACAACCCCGGTTCTTGCGGGGAGGCAGAAACGGTATAAAAAACAATTTTTTTGTGCATTAGGCAACATGGACTAACAAAAGTCGGGATCTTTTCTAAACTAAACTAGCTACCAAGCTAAAGAGAGTTCGCTACACGGAAAAGATGTTATACCTAACTTGAACTCCTTCTTCTTGAAACCTTTGTAGAGCTGTTCATCACAGAATACTGCATTTTTTACCGCCCATTCTTACGCTCGGTTGTTTATAGGTAGGTGCTTTTAATCCGTGTTTGTTACATATTTACAGAATACAGGTTTCCAGTACAAATATTGCAATTCAAGACAAAATCTCCACAGTTACACCAAATACAGAACATCTGTTGACAACAGATAAAAGCCGGGTTCCGGTCATCCATATCCGTCCGGTGCTGCGTACCGGTTCCAGGGACAAGACATATGACAGCGGTCATTCGTGTCTCGGACAAGCACGGAGCACGAGAGGGGCTGCACAAGAATCAATGGGTGCACGGAGCTCGAGGGAGATAGAAGTCAAAAGGGAAAAAGATAATGCAATCTTGGACTAAGAATTCTGAAGATATTCTGGAAAGATTATCAGAAAATACATGTACCAGACAACAGGGGACAGAAGACCAGGGAAGTACCAAGTTGCCCACACCCTAAACCTACTGTAGGGGCGCGGATCCGCGGCTAATAGGGGGTATTGGCGGCAGATCCGCGGCCGTACAGGCGCCGCAGGCAGAGACTTTTGGGGGGCAGTTTGGTCTTTTCATGTGGGTTCAGTTTGTTGCCCTAGATTTCATTTTCCCTGCCTATAAATACAGCAGTTCTGAGCTCAACCAAGGGTCATTCTTTTGTTCCTCTTTTGTAATCTTTTGTATAGTTTTTCTTCTTCTTCTTCATTCTTTTTCCATGAAAATTGTAGTGAGAGCTTTGTGAGTGGAGATCAATGAAGATGAGGGCTTTTTTTGTATCATTCTCTTGTGTTTCTTCTTCCCCTTGAGATTCTTGCTTTCTCTTGATCATTCAACCTCTTCATTGAGCTTGAATGGTTAAGGGTTAGTTATTGATCTCAAGGGTCGTATTTTCTTACGGAATTAGCGCTTCAATTCACATGTGTTCTCTACCCTTCTCTTGATCTTGCAACCTCTTCATTGAGCTTGCAAGTTTAAGGGTTGGCTATTGATCACATGCTTGTCTTGAGTTCTTGTTCTTGTTCTTTTTATCGCTTATTTATTACTTGCTTTTTATTACCTTGTCTTTAATTACTTGCAATTTATTTCATGCACTTTCTTTCTTGTAATCTTTTCTTTTCTTTGTTCTTTTCTTTTTGTTGTTCATTTTGTGAATGTTGTAATTATTGTTGTTGTTAAGAATAAATACGATATTGTAAGTTAATATTTTCCTTCTCATTTCCTTTTCCCGTTATTTTCCATTTGAACTCCGCCCAAACCATACGCAAGCGCTCCGTTAGGCACCCTACCCTAACAAGGTAACGGTGATTCCTAACCGCGACCGGTTGCATTTGGTTTGGCCGGAGGCGAAAGCAAGAGACAAGAACGGAAGGACAAGGGTAAATAAGCCGGATTCCATGAATACCGTGCTTAAATCCCCTAATCCACGTTGTTGCCGATTGCTCTAGCTTCAATTGGTCAAGACTCGGCTCAAAGGTTTTGAGTACGGATTTCTTTAGCTTACAATCTCGTATTTTCTTCTTAACAACTTTATACTTGCAAATAAACACATAGGTTAGATCAAACAAACATACAGATTCTTTATTGAGTCATCTAAGACAAGAAGGTAAGATACCACCATCTCCCTGTGGACCGACCCGTGCTCAACCGGCTAGCTGCAAAGCGACACCGTCCTGATCGCGGTTACACTTTAATTCTTTGAACATCCGACACACCAAAAGCGTGCGATCAAATGGCGCCGTTGCCGGGGAGACGGTAGCGTATTTTCTTTCTTGTTATTCGGGTTAATATTCTTTTTCTATATATTTAAAAAAAAAATCTTTTTGTTTTTTTTGATAATTTTTGTGGGCAAGAGTGCAGATTTTTGCAAGTTTCCAAACTGCGATTGTGGGGAGCAAAGTGTGCATTCAAGGAAAAGGTGATTACGAAGTACAGTGCCAAAGATCCGGGTAGTTTGACCCGCGCAAGCGAACCTTTCAAGCTTACCGGATTTGATTCAACGGGGGTTTCCTAACCCAAAACTTAAATGGTACGTACTTTACTAACACCTTCTTCTCAAATCCGACGCTTCCAATATACTATTCTTTGCAGGATTCTTTGCAAGTTCGCTAGCAAACGCCAAAATTGACTAACCCGTATTTGTTGCAGTGCTGTGCTAAAATAAAAAAAAATAATTTTTTGATTCTTTATAGAATTTTTATTGAATTGTGCATTGCATACATTAATACGGACTTAAGGGCAAGCGAACCCCACAAGATACGGTAAAGGATTTCATCACCTTTTCCGTGGCCCACAAATCACGAACTTGAGCATAACGTTTACCCGCACAAATTTAAAAGAAACTAGACTTTAAGCCTTAAGGACTTCGCGCTCACTAGGAGAAGTTAATTGTGTTTAGAACCTTGCTTAACGGTATATTGTTTACGGGGTGTCTAGGAAAGTGTTAACGGCGAAACCGCCAAAAGAGAAAGGGTTATTTAATTAAGGAACTTCGCGAAAGCGTTGGAAAACCTCCCCTTATCTCTGCACTTACCTGGCCTCGTGATCAGTGTATCTTGAGCCTGTTTCTCGACACAGTTTTACTTCGACAATCAAGTTCTGGAGCGGGTCTAGTTGACCTAGGTTAACCCTAGAACGATTAGGTGTGTGGTATTTTTATGTCGTGATTATTTTTGTCCATATTCTTTTTGTGTGTATACTTCATTCTTTTGTCTATAAAAAAAATCACATTCTTTTTCACCTCCTTTTCTCTACCTTTTTCTCTCTCTCTTCATATCATGGGTACTCCACCTCGCAAAACTCTTGCCGAACTTTGGTACCCACAACCAGACATTACTTCCTACGGTTCTTGTTTTGGTCGAACTTCGAACGATCCATCCATGCCAAAAATTTCTTTGAAAGATCAGATAGACGCGTCTAGGAAGAACAACTGGACCCCGCAATACACTTCGTATCAACCTTTTCAAACTTTCACACCTTCTTGCGTTGATACCCCTTTTGAAAGTCCAGTTGTAGCCACAAGACCTATGTCTCTTGCTGAACGTATTGAACAATCCCGTAGCCGATCTTTCACTCCTTTCACCACTTCAAATTCTTGGGATCAACAATTTCATTCACCTTCTTATCCACCTGTTGATCCTACCCCTGTCCAACCATTCAATTCCTACCAGTCCTACCCAACTTTTGCACCTTCCCTAGACATTGCTTCTACACAGCCTTTTGGGAATTTTCAGTATCCAAACAACTTTGAATCTTTTACTGAAACCCCTTCACAACCCATGTCTAGTCTGGAACAGTCATTGGAAGACTTTAGGGTAGCGTCAAGCCAACAAATAATGGATTTGAATGCGTCCATGGCTGCTCTCATACAACCTACTGACCCGGTAGCTAGTTTCCAACTAGCTCCAACTTTTTCAATGTATGATGAGGCGGCAGGACAGGCTGTGAATTTGAGTGGAGAGAGTGAGATGTACCCCCTTCCAAATCAAACCTACCCGTCCCAAATTGAATCCCACAAATCCTGTGTTGAAAGTCTATCAAGTGTCCCAAATGAATTATCAGTTGAAGATAGAATGTTTAATGAGTTGTGCGACTTTGTAATGTTTGATTTGCCCGATTGTGAAGGGACCTTGCCAAGTGAAACCACACCCAATCCTTTTGACCTCTACACCTCCATCTTAGAACCTGAATTGATTAATATCCATGCTTTGGTTGAGGTGTCAGAGAATCTTGATTTTCACTTGATTAAGGATATTGACGCTGGGAATATTTTGGATGATGAACCCGTAGATTTGGCTGAGTTTGTCTCTTCAAATCATCATCCCGAGTCATTAAATGTTTTTCCCGAACCCCATATGCGTCTGGACTTTGATGAAATATGCATGGATGAGCTTAACTTTGAGGAGAATTTTGAGGATATTTTTGAGGATGAAACAGTTCTAGATGATGAGTCGGATTTTCCAATTCATCCTGTTCCTTTCACTGACTGTGTAAACCCTCCAGAACCCTTAACCGATACCCTTCCTCAACCACTTCCCTCCATCCTTTCCAACGTTCCGACCTTGCAAGAACCCGTATCACTTACATTTCATATGTCTGGTTTACCAAGTTCGGCGTACCCATGGCTTCTTACGAATCTTGAGGAATTTGACCCAATCTCTCGACGGGTTAATAGATTAGCACAATCGCTGTTTACACATCGCTCATCACAAATTGTGCTAATCTATTCACTCCATTTGCATCCTCAAGTTCGTACTCCACTTCTTTCTCCCATCCGCCATTCTTCTCTTCCACCGAGACCGGACGCCACTTCTATCCCCACACGGTCTCGTGTGTTTCTTATTTCTTTTCTCTATACTCCATTCTTTCACCAACCGTCTCTTTATAACGATAAAATCTTCGAATGGTTGGTGTTAACTTTTGGCCTGTGTAAGGCCTTGTATAGCTTGATGCTGTTCTTTCCCCCCTAATCCTGAACTTCAACGCTTAACAGTGGAAACACTGTTTTACTTAAGTTTGGGGGGGACACCTTTTTTTTGTATATATTTTTTGTTTTCCTTTTTTGTTTTGTATATAATTTGTTTTTGGGTGAGCGCCGACAATTTTGACCCTCTTGGTATAGCCTGACAGTGAGGGCACTGTCAAGTTTAAGTTTGGGGGTGTGCTCGGTAAGCTTTCTTCCTTCGCATTCATATGTATATTTTGCATCTGCATATTAAATCCATAAAATCCATAAAAATCTGAAAATTTTCTAAAAATATAAAAACTTTTTTGTCAAGTTAGCTTGTGGAAGAACTCTGATTCAACATTCGACGGTTTTTGTTTGAAAAAATAGGAATAACTAAATCTTTTGTTTAGATTTTGAAAACCTGAAAGATAACTCTCCTTTGAAGTTAACTATAGCTGATATACGTCTTTACATCACACTACACGTGTCGTGAATTTTTGGAATTAGATGACAAGTCTTTCATGTTTAAACTTTTAAACAGATAAATGATTTTCTGAGGATCAAATAGGTTTGTTCTGAAATAAGTAATGTCAAGAATAGTTTATGAAGTAAAGCGAATATGAAGGAATGTTATTGATGCCGTAATTGGAGCTAAGTCTGAAAAATAACCCATCGGAAACTTGATTGGAATGATTACACACCAAACCCACTAAACACGTCTTTTATCCAAAAAAATAATTGAACTGCCGGTTATATCTCCGTTCGTATTAAATCATTTGATTTTCACGTCAAACTGTCTTTTGTTTTTGGACCTAGGTAACTTGAGTAATTAAGTCCGCTGGGGTGTTTCTACACCTAATGCCCTAAAACCAACTGGTTTGGGTGCATTGGCCCAAAGGTCGCTAAGAAGCCTAGAAAGTCCAGTTTAAAACAAAGTCAAGCAAGTGTTCTCTCCGAGTTAAAATTCCTAACGGTTCTTTGTGTGAGAATAATCTTGATAAAATACAGGCTTTTATAAAAAATTTTAACGGAGATATGAAGGTTTTATTCTATGATAAAGACTATTGCACGATCACAGAGGTGTGTATGAAATGAAAACAAGAAAAAGGTGGAGTGAAAAATACGACTTAGTTTCCTGTTAAGGAAGATAGAAATTCTGAAGTTGAAACCTTACTGGAAAACGAAACTTGAAAAATGCTTAACTCTTTATAAAACTTATGTGATCCTTTTAAAATTGTTATCTGGGCTTTATTGTGCGACATAATGACTTTAATCGATCCTTCTGGAACTTAACGACACTAATTGCACTGCACGTAAAGACATATAAAATCTGTAGTTAAATAAGAAGCGAGGTGTGAAAAATAAAGGTTCGATAGTCTAGACTTAGGATTATAGAATTGTTATTTTCTGAAACAAAAACTTTAGGGTTTGAATCTTAGTTATTGTACAAAACCAACTTGACCGGATTTTGTGGGTATAATCCGCTGAAAACCCTCAGGAGACAACACTCCTCCTACTAGGGACACCTAGAGGTTTAACGGCTTGTTGCACGTGCTCAGTGCAATCGTGTTCCCTGCGAAAGTGCGGTTATGATTTTATTTTTTGAGAATAATTGGTTTTGCTCGGGACGAGCAAAAGTTAAGTTTGGGGGTATTTGTTCATCACAGAGTACTGCATTTTTTACCGCCCATTCTTACGCTCGGTTGTTTATAGGTAGGTGCTTTTAATCCGTGTTTGTTACATATTTACAGAATACAGGTTTCCAGTACAAATATTGCAATTCAAGACAAAATCTCCACAGTTACACCAAATACAGAACATCTGTTGACAACAGATAAAAGCCGAGTTCCGGTCATCCATATCCTTCCGGTGCTGCGTACCGGTTCCAGGGACAAGACATATGACAGCGGTCATTCGTGTCTCGGACAAGCACGGAGCACGAGAGGGGCTGCACAAGAATCAATGGGTGCACGGAGCTCGAGGGAGATAGAAGTCAAAAGGGAAAAAGATAATGCAATCTTGGACTAAGAATTCTGAAGATATTCTGGAAAGATTATCAGAAAATACATGTACCAGACAACAGGGGACAGAAGACCAGGGAAGTACCAAGTTGCCCACACCCTAAACCTACTGTAGGGGCGCGGATCCGCGGCCAATAGGGGGTATTGGCGGCGGATCCGCGGCCGTACAGGCGCCGCAGGAGAGACTTTTGGGGGGCAGTTTGGTCTTTTCATGTGGGTTCAGTTTGTTGCCCTAGATTTCATTTTCCCTGCATATAAATACAGCAGTTCTGAGCTCAACCAAGGGTCATTCTTTTGTTCCTCTTTTGTAATCTTTTGTATTGTTTTTCTTCTTCTTCTTCATTCTTTTTCCATGAAAATTGTAGTGAGAGCTTTGTGAGTGGAGATCAATGAAGATGAGGGCTTTTTTTGTATCATTCTCTTGTGTTTCTTCTCCCCCTTGAGATTCTTGCTTTCTCTTGATCATTCAACCTCTTCATTGAGCTTGAATGGTTAAGGGTTAGTTATTGATCTCAAGGGTCGTATTTTCTTACGGAATTAGCGCTTCAATTCACATGCGTTCTCTACCCTTCTCTTGATCTTGCAACCTCTTCATTGAGCTTGCAAGTTTAAGGGTTGGCTATTGATCACATGCTTGTCTTGAGTTCTTGTTCTTGTTCTTTTTATCGCTAATTTATTACTTGCTTTTTATTACCTTGTCTTTAATTACTTGCAATTTATTTCATGCACTTTCTTTCTTGTAATCTTTTCTTTTCTTTGTTCTTTTCTTTTTGTTCTCTCTTTGTTGTTCATTTTGTGAATGTTGTAATTATTGTTGTTGTTAAGAATAAATACGGTATTGTAAGTTAATATTTTCCTTCTCATTTCCTTTTCCCGTTATTTTCCATTTGAACTCCGCCCAAACCATACGCAAGCGCTCCGTTAGGCACCCTACCCTAACAAGGTAACGGTGATTCCAAACCGCGACCGGTTGCGTTCGGTTTGGCCGGAGGCGAAAGCAAGAGACAAGAACGGAAGGACAAGGGTAAATAAGCCGGATTCCACGAATACCGTGCTTAAATCCCCTAATCCACGTTGTTGCCGATTGCTCTAGCTTCAATTGATCAAGACTCGGCTCAAAGGTTTTGAGTACGGATTTCTTTTGCTTACAATCTCGTATTTTCTTCTTAACAACTTTATACTTGCAAATAAACACATAGGTTAGATCAAACAAACATACAGATTCTTTATTGACTCGTCTAAGACAAGAAGGTAAGATACCACCATCTCCCTATGGACCGACCCGTGCTCAA
Source organism: Agapanthus africanus (assembly GCA_030015575.1). Taxonomy (NCBI): domain Eukaryota; kingdom Viridiplantae; phylum Streptophyta; class Magnoliopsida; order Asparagales; family Amaryllidaceae; genus Agapanthus; species Agapanthus africanus. The sequence continues at coordinate 178,257,664 of JASDDO010000031.1, read as the reverse complement.
CCGGCTAGCTGCAAAGCGACACCGTCCTGATCGCGGTTACACTTTAATTCTTTGAACATCCGACACGCCAAAAGCGTGCGATCAAGAGCTTGGATGGTGCTTTCCTCGTCGCCTTCTTCCGTCAAAGATGGATCCACCTGAGGGTTCAACCTTCGGGCTCCTTTCTCGAACTTTGAGAGAACTAGGGTCTTTGGCTTGCTTGACCTCTAACCCTAGAATGAGTAGAGAGTGGTTTTGGGGTGTTTTTATCTCAAGGAGGGGTTTCTCAACACATGAGAGTGAGTCTCCTTGAACTAGAGAAGGAGGAAGAAGAAGAGAGGAGAGAGAAGTGTTATGATAGAATGAAAAACTTTTTTACAACCATAACATAATATGAAATGAATTATCAAATTAATAATAATAATCTAAATGAAATAGTTGATGGATGGTTTGGAATGACAATTATCATTACACACATTAAATGGTTTTGCTAGAATCAAAGAGCATCTTTGATATGTAATGATGATAGTCAAAGTTTCAACCATGGTCAACAAGTCAACCTTGGTCAACAAGTCAACAAACCCAACCATGACACAATTTCATTTAATTAATATTATTAATTGACATATCATAAATTCATTAGGGTTTGGAAAAAGACAACTGTCAACTGTGCATACACACTCGTTCCGAAACCCTAATAAAAATCCTCTTCCTCCGCCTCAATCAACTATGCATACACACCCGCATTCTTGTTCCGAGGAACATGAATAAAATTAGATAAAACTAACCCCAAAACATATACTAGTATCTGGCTCAAACCAGAGCTCGCTAGTAATATCCGTCCGGACTCCAAACGTGCACAAGTGCGCGGATGAGAACGAACCCTGTCGCAAAACCATGCGACCTCTACTCTGTTTTGCCCAAAGGCGAATAGCCCTCTGTGTGGGACTCTAAAGACTCGACACTACGCTGGCAGTGGGTTGAACCACAGACTGCAAGCGGCACTAGCTGTGCGTAACGGTCCCCAGGTAGATGCCGATAAGAAGACTGACGAGGTGAACCCCATCTGAACTCCTACCGAGTCTGAATGTGACAGTCTCCGTACAGTCCGGTCTGTTCGTCTGATACATCGCATGGCGGGCCTACGGGGCGGTAAACGTCAGTCCCCTAATAGCGGTACAAGTCGTGTCGGAGTGAAGCCCAAAACACCCTGAGATAACACTGGAAGCCTACCAGTATATCTCGCTTGCCCTGGCCAGGGACTACTCGTGTAATGGCTCTCCTAGACACAGCGCGATGTCCACCCCCAACACTGGGAGAGACGAATCTTGTCTAACCATCACTGCCTCCAAGTGCTTCGGGACTGCACCCAACCACTACCTGTTTACACGACTCCTTTGAGCCGTGGTAGGGTAGTAATCAAAGTACAGTGGGAACACACTCGAGGCGAAGTGCCAGTGTCAAGTCAGCGGACTAAGCTGTACTCATGTCACCTGTGAACTGATAACTGACGATAGGTATAAAACCAACTAGTCAGTTCCCGACGAGTCCTGTCCAGTGTACTCGTAACCTAACGAGCACCCGCATACTATCTCAAGTACGACGTACTGACGGCTGTGGGACAGACCGTCTCCCACATTGGGTCAAGCACATGCGCTAGTCTACTCCGGAGTATCGATGCCCTGTCTCGATAGTCCTGCGACTAGGGACCTGCATAAGGATGTGCCTATAGATTACCCAGCCCCCACTAGTGTGACTGCCATCACAACGCTGGTAATCAAGCAAAGATCCTAAGGGCTCCACTAATGCGTATAGGTGATATCATAAAATAAACACATGTACACATTGAAGTAGAAAAAAACCAAGTAGCATACTACCATTTAGAGCAAGATTGTATATACAAGGTGAATATCCCAAGCTTCCATTACGTAATATACAAACCAGAATGATACAGTAATGGCCTCTAGGGCATATACACTAACAGAGGGAGGTTATCCGTGCTTTCGCACGGACCTAATTAAAATAAACCTCATTTTCCGAGGGGCGTAACCCTGTTGACCCCTTTCTAGACAACTACTTGATCGACTATTTGTAATGTGTAAAACTCTCCCAAGAGTAATGATTGAATACGATTTTGGATTGTGTAGTATGAAAATTGTAAAGACATCACAACCAAAAATTATTTGACCGCAATCAACTACGGTGTCGGATGTAGATCGTTAGCGAGTGCGGATCGTCAACACGGAAAGTGTAATTGTTCGTCTTTTGAATTAGATGAGTCGAAACTTTAAAGAAAAGAAAATAAAACAATTCATGATTTATAGTTGAAGTTCAAGAATTAGAAAAAATAGATCTAATAACAAGAAAAAGAAAGATTCAAGAATTGAGAGTTTGATGATTTTTCCTACCAAATATCAAGAATCGAAATGAAGCTCGTTGGAATCGATCGGATCTATAGATGTGATGTAATCTTACGATGACGTATTCTTATCCTTCGATGAATTGATACTAGATCGATGATGATCTATGGGAATTAGGGATTTCTAGTGAAACTAGGGTTTCATCATTTATCCCTTGTTCCTTCGTCGATATCATTCACAATCTAGCCTCTAGTAAATTCAAGAAACGATCGTAGATCCCTAATTTCGAGCAATCACAATCAAGATAGCATCCCAACGAAACTAGGTCATCGATTCTTGAACTTGCTAGGGTTTACAAAACCCGTATGACATAAGAATCGTTTTAAGATTTGTTACATCATCATTCTATTGATCGTCTCGACTCCTTTACGAGCGGAGTTTTACTCAAACATCACAACAAGAACTACAATTACAAATTGAGATCGAATCATGATGCAAGAATTTAAAGAAAGCAAGATTAAAGAATTTCACCTTTTTATTTATATTATCAATTTCATTACAATCGCTCAAGGACTATAAGAGGAAGAACTCGATCGTCGATTTGGCTTCGCTGGGCTCCGTGAGTCGTGGATCGGCTTGGATCACTTACTCGATTGGAGATCGGCTCCGCTCCTAAAAGGTTGAAGGGCTTCTTGCTTGATTTGGTACTCGGGATCTTGAATTTGGATTGGAATTAGGGTTAGGGTTTCGCACAAGTCGTGTCACTCAACTTGTGGAAGAAGATGAGAGAGTGAAGATTCAACAACCTCAACCCTAGATCTAGGATCCTTTTTATAGTCCATGATCTAGGATTTGAATTTTGAATTTCCCTCCAAAAGTTTGTTGAGGAGATTTGAATTTCCCTCCAAAAGTTTGTTGAGGAGAAGCTTCTAGATGAAGTTTGTTAAGCCGATCCTTCTAGATGTGCCACGTGGAGAATCAGGAGTCTTCTGGAAGCTTGGGAAGTTACAAATAGCCACGTGAGAGAAATTGAGCCAATGATGACATCATCACGCCGCGGTTCCGCAGCTTAAGCCAGCTCCCGCCGCGGAACCGCGGCGGTTTGGAAGCTTCAGAGCTTGATCATTCACAGGTAATTACTGGGCTGACTTATGGTCCTTTATAAAATATATTAAATCTTATTTGGCTTTCTGTATCACTGCCAGATCTCAGATCTTTGAGTTGACGTATCTTTTATCAGCACTTTGACAATTTTGGCCTGTCTCCTTGATTTTCCTGCATAATTTCTTAAGACAAGTGTTGCGCAATATAGAGATGATGCGATGCCATGATAAACACACAATTTCCCTCATAAATGTCGGTTTTAGAGTATAACACATGTAATCTGATATTTCAGGACTGTTGTGCTAATATGTGTAATATGATTGCCGAACACTTCTAGATGAGTGCAAAAGATAGGGAAATTGCCGTGTTAAAAATGCAGTATTTTCGACTAATCAAATTCCCCCAAACTTATTTTCGATCGTCTAGATCGAACTGTTTTATTAAAAAGAGAAGGAGAAAATAAAGAAAGAGAAAAACTAACTAGCACACTTTCGTAGGGAACACGATTGCACTGAGCACATGCAACAAGCCTTTAAACCTCTGGGTGTCCCTAGTAGGAGGAGTGTTGTCTCTTGAGGGTTTTCAGCGGATTGCACCCAGAAAAATCCAATAATAAAAGGAAGATCACGAATATTACATTTAAAGACAAGAATTGTAAAAGAAAAGCCTTGAAAATTAGGGTTTCCAACTAAGCTAGCTTTTCGGTTGTCATGAGCCCTATCTTAATGGTCATGAAAAGATGTCAGAAATCACGTCCTCCTTCAGTAAAACATCATCTTATTCTTCATTCCTATATTTCTTCCAAACATCGATCATATCACCCTGCATGTGTATAAAGGACATCCCTACACCCGGAGAATTTAATTCAAGCTATCATACTCTTGCCCATCAGCCTCGGTACTTTTTAATTAATGAATATTTAGATGAGATTGCTCACACACTTTCATGCGACCGTTAATACTTCTTGAGGTACTAACCGACCGATTACTCATGTGCTTGCTTATTTGGTGTATTTTCCTCGTCTTGCACCACCTGATGCTTAGCAGTGACTCCTAGACCAGTTGGCCTTAGGGCACTAGGTGAAGAGGCACCCTCGCTATATTTTTTTATTGCTGCCTTGGCGATAACAAAACCAGTGTTCATTTTTCTCACCACTTTATATTTTCTTCAAATTTTATTTCCTTCATACTTTTGGCTTAAAGACAAGAGTATTTCAAGGTATCCTCTACTATCCCAGGCTTTAAGACGTGTGTAAGTGCGAATAGCAGGGTATCAACGTTCAAAATGTTTGGCTTCCAAAATAGAAAATATTTTTCAGACTTATTTTTATCCTTAGATTAGTGACGTCCTTCATCCTACTAACCCTTGGGACAACGGCTTATAACTACTTATTACTAGTTCGTATAAGAAAACTTCTAATTTTCTTGGTTTTCTTAAATTTTTCTAATCTCATGGATGTAATTTTTCACTATCTAAACTTTCATTATCTTATTTATGTACAAAAAAATATTTTTATTTTCTTGAAATTTTTTAAATTTTTATAGGTTTTGAAAATGTTTTGTGCTTATGCAAAGTATGATGCAAATGATGTGAAAATAAGCACAAACCTCCCCCAAACTTGTTTTCAACAGTGTCCTCACTGTTGCCATCTGCTAAATCTCGAAAAACCTGTAATCTTAGGAGGAATTTATTAGTGGGGGCAAAATATTTAAGTGACGACCCTCCCCCAAACTTATTCTTGACTCATCATTTTGTAAAAATTTTCTTTTCAAGAGCCAGAAAAATTGCCCCCCCAAACTTGAGTTATGCAATGTTAATCTTTTGAAAATCATATGAGGGGGTCAAAAATCAGTGGTCGATGCCAAGCTTTGCAAATACCGAAAGTTAACACCAACCATTCAAAGATTTTATCAATGCAGTGCTCTGGTTGGTGGAAGAAGAAGTGGGGAAAGGGTAAGGGGTGGAATAGAATGTGTGTGCGTCTCATTTTGGAGAGACGATGCAGTATTTGTGATGGATTACTCGCATTCTTTTTTACAGCTCAGAAGAAGGGGTGGAGGTTCAATTTCAATGTTTTGATGTGGATTCGTCTCAACACCCATGTCATTTAAAAATGCGAGTTCATCAGCGAAGATCTCTTCAAAAGTTCCATCAATACCCCGATGAATAATGTCATCATAAAGTGTGGGGTGATCTTCAGACTCTAAAAGCAGTTCATAATCAGTGTTAATTGTTGACCCGGACAACTCGGTGGAAGAGTCCGTATGTGTATGATACATAGTTGGGTCAAACAATAACATATGAAAAGAGTCAAGATCAGTATCATGAGGATCATCAATTTCGCTGCTGTCGACATCCATTAATTCGACAGAACAGACCTGAGCAGTAGGTTCGAGGGTACACTTCCCAACTTGTAAATGATCAGCTCTATTGACCTATTCCCGAAAGATAGGGTCATAGAACTATTACGACAGTTGATGATAGCATTGGAAGAGGCCAAAAAGGGGCGACCTAAAATCACCGGAATTTGATTCCGTGGGTTCGCTACAGGCTATGTATCAATTACAATAAAATCCACAGGAAATATAAATTCCCCTATTTTTATTAAAACATCCTCAAGTTCACCCCTAGGTTTGGTGATTGATCGGTCAGCCATCTAGAGAGTGCAATGGGTTGGCTTCAACTCTCCGATACCTAGTTGCTCATAGACTGAGTATGGAAGCAAGTTAACACTAGCGCCAAGGTCTAGTAGAGCACGGTTGATGTGTTTTCCCCAATTGAAATGAAAATAGTAGGAAATCCAGGATCCTTACGTTTCCTCGGTAATGGTTGGGGGAAAGCCGTGTCTACTGTTTTTGCCATGAATATCTTCTTGGGCACTTGAGTCTTCCTCTTCCTAGTGCACAAGTTCTTAAGAGTTTTCACATAGGACGGAACTTGTTGGATGGAATCTAGGAGAGAGATGTTGATGTTAACTTGCTTAAAAATGTCCATAATCTTCTCCATATGTGGACTTGATGTGTTAGCCCTTAACCGATTAGGATAAGGTGCTTTAGCAATAAGCGCTGGGTCCATCATAGGAGAAGGAAGTGTGTGTGGCCCCGATCCCAAACTAGAAGTGGGGATCGTCTGTGGAGGAGTAAAACAGGTGGGCTGAAGTGGCGAGCCTTTTGGGAAACTATTGGTGTACATGGATTCCATCTCAGATCGCATTGCATCCAGCCATTTCACAGAGTCACCACTCGTGATGGCCTGCTCGAAACTAGTTGGGTCATCATCATCCATGATGCAATCCTCGCTTCCACCATCAATGAGAAAACCGTAGGATCTCTCAGGTGGATGAGAAACCCTACTAGATCGGCGGAGAGGCTGGGGTTTGTCGGGTACTATTGAATCTTCTGGTTCCATCAAATCATCAGTTGCGGTTTGTGGTGCTGGAACCTCTTCCAGTTCTACCTCTCTGCCACTAATTTCTTTTGCAAGAAATTCCTTTTCCAAAAAGGTGGCATGTTGCGCAACAAACACTTTTTGTTCATCAGCGTGGTAGAAAAAATATCCTTGAGAATTCTTTGGATATCCCACAAATTTTCAAAGGACTGATCGTGCCTCGAGTTTGTCCGGATTTTGTCTTTTGACATAGGCCGGACCACCCCATATCTTAACTCGTTTAAAATATGGTCTCTTCCCACTCCATATCTCATATGGTGTGGTAGGTACAGATTTAGACGGAACTAGATTCAATATGTATATGGCTGTCTCAAGCGCATACCCCCAGAAGGAAATAGGTAACTCAGCATCGCTCATCATTGATCGCACCATATCTAATAGGGTCCGATTCCTTCGTTTCGATACACCGTTGTGCTGTGGTGTATAAGGAGGAGTAAGCTGAGAGAGAATCCTATTCTCTTTTAGATAATCTAGGAACTCATTGCTTAAGTATTCTCCTCCTCGATCAGATCGAAGGATCTTAATACTTTTGCCCGTTTGGTTCTCTACTTCGTGATTACATTCACTGACGATCTCTCTAGATACGGACATGTGTTTCTGATGAAAGACCCACAATCACTTTAGACATCGTAAATCCGAAATATCACATACTTCGCATTTCATGCCTAACTCTATGAATTCCACATATTGTAGTTTTACACTTTCTTTTCTGTGACCGTAAGTGTAATATGTGACATCGCCGGTTTCGTTGCTATATGTCAACGACAATTGGGATGCGCATATTTACTTACGTTGATGATATGAGATATTATGTGTTGCTGTGATATGTTATATTGGATCGCCGCGTTCAGAATAGCCGGGGGTTTTATGTGAGATGAGGGTTTTTATTTTCATTCATGTAAAATTAATTTGTAATGTAATATTCTTTTATTTGGGGCACTTCCAGGTTGAGTTTGATGTCACCAATGTATATTATTTACTTTTCCGCATTAGGTAGACCCAAGGAGGGGAGCACAAGTAACCGGGTTCTAGGGTCCAGTGGGAGGCCATTTCGAGGAGTCGAGACCGGGTCTCCTAACCCTAGAATTGGCAGTGTTACTTGCCGCTCTCGTAGGGGTCTTGGGATGTGGGTTTGGCTATTCGTCGCGACCGTGGAATCCGTGTTTTATACAGGTTCGTATTGAAAACACGGACGTCCTAGTACATCCAATATTTCATATATGTTCTTCTGCTGCAATGTTCTGTGATGAGATCATATTACTGCCTGAGACGAATGCTTATACTATTTATATATGCTGATATATAAATATTACTGTTTTCGTTTCTTCTATGATGCTTAGGAAGCATAAGCTGATGGGATATTTATTAATGAGATTAATAAAAGAAAAGAAACCTAAAGATGTTGTAGAATCAAAACTTTATAAAAGGGGTAGCTACAGTTTTGCTTTGTACAGTGATATATATGATATATCCTGCACCTTATTCGATGGGGAAAGAGCCGACGATCCCTTCTCCGGGAGTGACCTCTTTAGCGAAACTGGCAGATGCTACAAAACGCGGTGTGTCTTTTGAATGCTTTTAGTGTTTTGCTTTGCACAGCGGAATATATGATATATCCTGCACCTTATTCGATGAGGAAAGGGCCGACGATCCCTTCACCGGGAGTGACCCCTTTAGGAAAACTAAGAAAAGCCTAAAAAACACTCCTTTTCACAAAAATTACTCGATTCTACGACGATATCAAGTTCATTACGCTCATGGTTTTTCTGAAAAAACCTGCGTAGCCCTCCATCATTTCAGATAGATATTATTTAGTATTCGTGCTATGTTTGTTGACTTAGTCAAGGCGTAGTGTACGGTAGCTAAGTTGTGTTTATCTGCTAAAACATGAGATGTGATTGGATTAGGGTATCCGCACGGCCTTGTTGACTCAGTCAAGGGTCGTACGGGTGGGTTTAATTCAATCAAGAAATGTACGGGTTGAACTTGACTTGCGATTTATGGTTTGTTGACTTAGTCAAGGTCATAGATCGCTAGGGGCAAAATATTATCGGGAATTTCAAGCGTTGAAATTTGCAATGAGATTGCATACCTCCTATGAGATAGTTGGATCCCGATACCCACTGCGAGTAAGTGTTACTCCTGGGAGAGTTTTACACAGGACAATTAGTCATTCAAGTAGGTGTCTAGAAAAGTGTTAACGGGGTTACGCCTCTGGGAAAACGAGGTTTACTTTAATTAGGTCCGTACGAAAGCACGGGGAACCTCCCTCAAAGTACCGACACTGATCTGGCTGAAAGATTGACGAAATTGTAGGGCGTAATTAATCCCGGCTAATCTTACCTTTTAGGGTTTTAAGGAAGATTTGATAAAAACAGTGGGAGACATCCTGATTAGATAAGATAATAACCAATCTAATCTTGCAAGAGCATACGCTAAAGTGTTTTTCTTCTCTCTCTCTCCAGGTAGCGACCATGTCAGGCCATAGTCAAGATAATAATATGGATGTATTGACTGAACCCGATTATTGTACTGAGCAAGGGAACGTTGGACCCGTTCTTTCTTATAAGAGTTATAAGACTGAACAGTAAACAGGAGAATATCTGGATTCTCACGCCGCCTAAAAGAACATGCATGTTGATGCATCTTCTTCGGGTGTGTTAGTTATTGAGAACTGTTTCTCAGTTCACCCTACGTCCTGGGTATTAGATACCGGATCAGGATCCCACATATGTAAACAGTTACATGGGCTACGTAAAGGTAGAGAACTGGGTAAAGGTGGTCATTCCGTTCAAGTAGGGAACGGTGCAAATGTTGCAGCCAAAGCAGTTGGCGAATATCACCTTGTATTATCAAGTCGTAATACACTGATTCTAAATGAGTGCTATTATATACCGAACATGATGTGCAACATTATATCAGTTTCTTTATTAAGTAAAGAAGGATATAATTTTATAGTACAGGATAATGTCATGAACATATTCCTAGATCAAAAGTTGATTGCATCAGGCTCGTTACATAATGGAATATTCATTCTGAATCAGAATACAGTCCTGACTATACAAAACACACACAAGAGGAAAAGTTCAGACATGAACGAATCCTACTTGTGGCATTGTAGACTTGGTCATATCAACACGACACGACTGGCTAAGTTACATAAAGATGGTTATTTGAATCCGTTCGAATTATCATCTTATGATACTTGCCATTCATGTCTCAAAGGAAAAATGACCAAAGCTCCGTTTAGTGGACACGGAGAAAGAGTTACTGAACTCTTAGGACTAATACATAGTGATGTATGTGGTCCCATGTCTACGCATGCTAGGAACGGTTCTTCCTACTTCATTACATTCACTGACGATCTCTCTAGATACGGACATGTGTTTCTGATGAAACACAAGTCTGAAGCTTTTGAGAAATTAAGAGAATATAAGCACGAAGTAGAGAACCAAACGGGCAAAAGTATTAAGATCCTTCGATCTGATCGAGGAGGAGAATACTTAAGCAATGAGTTCCTAGATTATCTAAAAGAGAATGAGATTCTCTCTCAGCTTACTCCTCCTTATACACCACAGCACAACGGTGTATCGGAACGAAGGAATCGGACCCTATTAGATATGGTGCGATCTATGATGAACGATGCTGAGTTACCTATTTCCTTCTGGAGGTATGCGCTTGAGACAGCCATATACATATTGAATCTAGTTCCGTCTAAATCTGTACCTACCACACCATATGAGATATGGAGTGGAAAGAGACCATATTTTAAACGAGTTAAGATATGGGGTTGTCCGGCCTATGTCAAAAGACAAAATCCGGACAAACTCGAGGCACGATCAGTCCTTTGCAAATTTGTGGGATATCCAAAGAATTCTCAAGGATATTTTTTCTACCACGATGAGGAACAAAAAGTATTTGTTGCTCAACATGCCATCTTTTTGGAAAAGGAATTTCTTGCAAAAGAAATTAGTGGCAGTGAGGTAGAACTGGAAGAGGTTCCAGCACCACAAACCGCAACTGATGATTTGATGGAACCAAAAGATTCAATAGTACCCGACGAACCCCAGCCTCTCCGCCGATCTAGTAGGGTTTCTCATCCACCTGAGAGATACTACGGTTTTCTCATTGATGGTGGAAGCGAGGATTGCATCATGGATGATGATGACCCCACTAGTTTCGAGCAGGCCATCATGAGTGGTGACTCTGTGAAATGGCTGGATGCAATACGATCTGAGATGGAATCCACGTACACCAATAAAGTATGGATTTTGGAAAATGCTCCTGAATGGGTAAAACCCATTGGGAGCAAGTGGATTTTTAAAAGGAAATTTGGTGTAGATGGAAAAGTTGAGACTTTCAAAGCTAGACTTGTAGCAAAGGGTTTTCGTCAACGACCAGGTGTGGATTATGACGAAACCTTTTCTCCAGTGGCTATGCTTAAGTCCATCTGGATCTTACTTGCCATTGCTGCATACCATGACTATTAAATCTGGCAAATGGATGTTAAGACCGTCTTTCTAAACGGTGATTTAGAAGAGTGCGTGTACATGACTCAGCCAAAGGGCTTCGTAGATAGTGGGAGCAGCGGAAAGGTGTGCATGCTGCTTAAATCCATTTATGGGTTAAAGCAAGCATCGCGGAGTTGGAACATCTGTTTTGATGTTGTAGTCAAAGAGTTTGACTTCATCAAAAATATAGATGAACCTTGTATCTATAAGAAGGTAGCAGAGGGTAAGGTTGTCTTCCTCGTATTGTACGTGGATGACATACTCTTGATAGGAAATGATATTCCTATGCTGCAATCAGTCATGCTCTTCTTATCACAGAGATTCTCAATGAAAGATCTAGGTGATGCCTCCTGCGTATTGGGAATCGTGATCTATAGAGATAGATCTAAACGGATACTGGGATTGTCCCAATCCAGGTACATTGACACCATACTAAAGAGGTTTAGTATGGAAGAATCCAAGCATGGGAACCAACCCACGATCTCTGGACTCACTCTCTCCAAAGAGATGTCTCCCAAGACTGATTTGGAGAGAGCTCGCATGCAAGGGATACCCTATGCTTCGGCAATAGGCTCTATCATGTATGCGATGCTATGTACCAGACCCGATGTAGCATACTCACTAAGTGTAGTGAGTCGGTATCAAGCAGATCCTGGAGAGAGTCATTGGACAGCAGTGAAGAACATTCTAAAGTACTTACGAAGGACTAAGGAGATGTTCTTGGTGTATGGTAACGGAGAACTCCAGGTGGAGTCCTTTACCGATTCCAGCTTCCAGAGTGATAAGGACGACTCTAAGTCGCATTCGGGTTTTGTCTTTACCCTCAATGGAGGGGCGGTATGTTGGAAAAGTTCCAAACAGGATACCGTTGCAGACACGACGATGGAGGCTGAATACATCGCTGCCAACGATGCTGCTAAGGAGGCTGTCTGGATAAAGAAGTTCATTAGTGAACTTGGTGTGGTTCCATCCATTGAGCATCCAATACCTCTGTATTGCGATAACAATGGAGCTGTGGCGTTAGCCAAGGAACCCAGGTCCCATCAGAAGTCCAGACATATTCTGAGGCGGTATCACCTGATCAGGGAGATAGTTGATCGCCGGGAGATTGAGGTCAGAGAGAGTAGATACGAAGGACAACACTGCGGATCCATTCACGAAGGCTATTCCCCAGATACAGTTTGAGAGTTTATTCGGGATGCTAGGAATGAGATACTACAGCAGCTGGCCTTAGTGCAAGTGGGAGATTGTTAGTTATGTATATGCCCTAGAAGCCATTGTTGTACATATGATGTATATTATAATGGATGCTTGGATATATATAGAGATGACTTTCTTGCTCGTCATGATAGTATGCTATTTGGTTTCACTTTATCTTAACATGTTGACTTGTATTGGTTTACTGTTTTACTCTCACATGTTGATAAAGCCCTTAGGATCTGTACTCGACTACTGGGACTATGATGAGATCATACTAGTGGGGCCATGGTAGTCGATGAGTACATCCTATAACTGTTCCTAGTCGAGGGTATATCGAGACAGGGCATCGATACACCAGAGTAGACTAGCGTATACGCATCTTGACCCATATGATGGGCGATGGATTATCCCATATCCATCGGTGTTTGACATCAGAGATGGTGTACGGGTGCTCAGTGGAGAATGGGTACACTGGACGGACTCGCCGAGAACTCCCAGATGGTGATATACCACACGTCAGATGGCAGTTCTCCCGGTGACACTGGTACAGGATAGTCTGTAGACCCGAGATCGTCATGGAGTCTTGTGTGATTCCCACTGTGCTTTGATTTCCACCTTACCAACGTCCAAGCGGGCGTGCAAAACGGTGGCTTTTGGGTACAGTCCCGAATCACATGGAGGCGATGAGCGATAGGAGGGGATTCGTCTCTCCCGGTATAGGGAGTTAATGTTGTGCTGTGTTCGATTGGCTATAACTGGAAGTCCCTGGCCAGGGCTGATATAGAGATTTACTGGTAAGTATTACTAGTAGTTTCTCGACACGTTATGAGCCACACATCGACACGACTTATCGGTTACTGGGGTCTGACGTTTACCACCCATAGACTTGATATGTGACATATCAAACGAACAGACCGGACTGTACGGGAGTGTTACTGATTGGATTCACAGGAGAACGCACAGGCTAGCTTGTTGATCTTCTGATCGCTCAATACCTGGGTGGCTGTTACGTTTAGATGACCCGCTTGCAGCTTGTGGGTGTTTGATATGATCATCACCTGCTACCCGGCGTATTGGACGATTCTTTAGAGTCCTACACAGAGGTTTCTTGGCTCAGGCGAAACGAGTAGATGCACATATGTGATATGTGCAGGACCGAGAATAATGCGATATGAGATACCGTATTATATTCTCGCGATATTTATATATGAACCGTGACATCGGATCAAGTGTTGATTCGATCGATGAATCGGTACATAATATATTAGTCGTAATATTCGATATGGCCGGATCATCGAATCAAGTGTGATTCGATGATTTAATGTATAATAATATATATGATATATTGTATTACATTATCTAATATTGGCTCGCTTTATTATTTCATTTCTCACTGATGATACATTGATATATATGCGATATATGTCAATTGTATTATTTTCTTTTGTTGCAAATATATAATATATATGTGATATATATTATTATGACATGTATGATTAATTGTTAAACATGTTTAAGGATGATTAATTGAGGTTAGGGTTTGATTAGGGTTAGATGTTTCATCCACCTTCTAGAAGTATTTTCTTTTGTCATTGTTAAGATATTTTGGATGGCACATTTCTAAACCTAACCAAACCCTAACTCTAGTTATTCTCTACACAATCTTAGCCACTCATCCTTGACCATAGTTTATATATCAATCATATTCATTTCTTTCTATTCATCACAAAAGGATTAATCTTTTTATCATTTCCATTATCATCTTCTTCTCTCTTGAAAAAGCTAACTAGATTTTTCTTTATGTGATGAAAAAATATAAGAAAATGATTTAAAAAGAAAGCAAAAAAACTACTCTCTCATCCTCATCTCATCTAGCCCATGAGATTAGTGTGTTCATCTCTTAGAGTGAGAAAGCTTGAGTCTTTGCAACTTCGACGTAGATCATCGGAGATTGGAACACTTCAAGCTAGCATAGATCGTTCGAGTCGTGGAGCCTCTCATGAGTCGGAGATCGTGGATCGAGGCAAAGGGACTTCTACTCGGATCTTGTGAAGCGAAGGAGCGGACTACAAAGGTTGTAATCCCTCACACTTAGATAACAGTTATCATCTTGCATGTTAAACCCTAATTATCTAGCAAAGATCCCCGGCTTTGGGTTGTTCGGCACGTCTTAAATTTTTATCCGGGCATGTTTGATGCCTTATGAACCTTCATAAGAGTGCCTAGGAAACCTTTCAGAAACGAGAATAGGCTCGGAAGAAAATGGTGGGGTAGAAGAACAAGGATCGGAAGTAAAAGTGTGTGTGGGAGGAAAGGTCTCAGCCGGGTGTTATTTATTGATTTATCAGTGTCATCAAACTCTTCCCCAACGTGAGTGTCAAGCACTCTTCCAGATCTCCAACCGTGATTGCATCCACATGATGTGAATAGCCAGGATTGAGTAAAGGTTGAGCTGGAAGTTTCCCTTTCTCTCTTGCACCTCATTTCGGCTTTTAATCGTGCAATTTCTTCTTCCATCGATTGAATACTCTCGCTTTGGGACGCAGAGTTTTTCTTTATATAATCAAAAGAAGTCTTTATTTCAGCCGATACTTGCATGAGATTTTTTAGAAGCAAGTTTATGAATAAAGAGGGTTCATCAGTCCCGGTCAACTGCAAAGGACTAGATGGTGCGGGTGTGTTGACCGGATTTAGAAAATTTTATTCTTGGAAGGGATGCTGACTCAATTGAAGTTGTTGGTGCTGTTGTGGTGGAGGGACCCTTTGGAAATTATTTTGGGTTGGAACCGTGTTTTGAGATTGTGATTGGTTCCAAGAAAAATTTGGGTGATTCCTCCAACCCTGATTATATGTGGAAGAAAATGGATCGTTTCTAGGTCTTTGAAATACGGCATTGGTATGCTCATGACCTTGAAACGGTCATTCTTCCGTCAAGTGAGAAGGATCAGAACAGCATCCACATACAGTTTTGGAGAGTGACATATGATTTAGGGCGGCAGCTAAAAATTTGTTTTCCATAGTGTCGAATTTCTTGTGTAAAGCTGAAATTTCAGCTCTAATTCCTATGGAAATATCATTGCCATCCCTAGATGATTGACTCACACCCTCCCACTGTAAAGATTTTTCAGCGAAATCTTCTAGAAAATTCCAGCCTTCCCTATCATCTTTGGTCATGAAGTTGCCTTGACACATGGATTCAAGGGTCTGTCTTGTGTTAGGATTAATGCCCTCATAAATGATTCGGCACAGTTCCCATCTCGGGATGCCGTGATGTGGACATTGGACTAACAGATCCTTGAAACGTTCAAGACATTTTGAAAATGTTTCATTTGGAAGCTGGGTGAATTGATAGATTTCGCTACGGACATGAGCTGTCTTTTGTTGTGGGTAGAATTTCTTAAGAAATGATTTGACGAATTCGTCCTAATTTGAAATGGAATGTGCGATAGTGTTATATAGCCACTTCTCGGCTATATCGCACAAGGTGAATGGGAGAAGACGAAGACGTAAAGCATCAACAGAAAGTTGTGAAGTACCCATCATTGCGCATACATTTTCAAATTTCGTGATAAATGCGTATGCGTCCTCAGTCTCGAGACCGTGAAAATTTGGTAGAAGGTTGATGTATTGGGGTTTTATTTGAAAATTTTCCCCGTTGGCTGGTGGAATGGATAGACAGTTGGAAAGGGGACCTTGTGTAGGATAACACCTCTCTTGGAGAGAGATGCGAGGTGGATTCTGCGCACCAACGGACGGCGGAAGGGTAATGGAAAAGAAATTCGATCGAGGCGGATCCATCGATGTGGGTGTGGTGGTGGGTAAAAGAAAGGGTAAATGCAGAAATACCGACTTTTGGGTCGATGAGGGAAACGCGGACTTAACGGGCACTAGAATCCCGTGTCCAGCCTATCTTGCACTAAAAAGGGTTAGTACAAGTGGCAGCATGAATTTATAATTAGGGGAAATGATATGGGTGCGGTGTTTGTTTTGAAAATATACGGATTTTTGAAAAAAATGATGCAACACAACAAATGCAACACACAAAACCCTAATTCTAGGGGTCGCCTAAGTCAGATTTCTAGACCGCTCCTAACTGCCAGAAGACAAGACGCAGGATAAATCCTCCACTGCCTCTTTGTCTCTCCTGTGGCCTGGTAAGTGCCTGGTAAGTGGGAGGTTCTCCACTACGTAAGTAGTGGGCCTAATTAAGTAACCACTAGCCTTCGACACACTTGCCTAGACACCACAAGAGAAAAGCGGATAAGCAATGAATTATCCACGGCCTTCTTCTATCCTAAGTGAGCGCGACGGTCCTTAGAGTCATCTCTAGATCTTTTTTAGTTAATTTGGGATAAATGCGGATGCAAGTTTTGCGGTTTTCGGGGCTTAGGAAGGGTAATGAACTCCCCCCTTAATCTGGATTTGGCCTTTGCCCCTTAATATCCGTATTAATTATGCAAACAATCACAAAATCAAAACAAGCACAATTTAATTTTGCTTTTTGTGCGGCGCTGCGATTTTTGCAAAGAAATCTGCACAAAATTATTAACGGAGCAGCTGAGGGAGAAGATAAGAAAGTGTGGAAGTATACCTGAAAGTTTGGTACAGTGAAGCAGCAAGGGAGCCGCGGAACCGCCGCTGTTTTTGTCTTAGACCGCGGATGGGCGGTGGGTTGAGTTGATCAAAGATCCAAAATTTTCCAGCAAGCTTCTGTTCACTTTTACTACTCTCTGGAAATTTCAGAAATTTTTTTCTCCAGCTCCAATGATTCCAGATTTCCTCGCACAAATCACAACAACTCGTATTAGTGTTTGCGTGAATTTTAATCTGAAAATTATAATGAAATAAACTTTTCAACTCAAATTTTAAAATACGAACAATTAGCGCACTATCCCCGGCAACAACGCCATTTGATTGAATACGATTTCGGATTGTGTAGTATGAAAATTGTAAAGAAATCACAACCACAAATTATTTGACCGCAATCAACTACGGTGTCGGATGTAGATCGTTAGCGAGTGCGGATCATCCACAGGGAAAGTGTAATTATTCGTCTTTTGAATTAGATGAGTCGAAACTTTAAAGAAAAGAAAACAAAACAATTCATGATTTATAGTTGAAGTTCAAGAATTAGAAAATATAGATCTAATAAAAAGAAAAAGACATAATCAATAATTGAGAGTTTGATGATTTTTCCAACCAAATATCAGGAATCGAAATGAAGCTCGTAGAAATCGATCGGATCTATAGATGTGATGTAATCTTACGATGACGTATTCTTATCCTTCGATGAATTGATACTAGATCGATGATGATCGACGCGAATTAGGGATTTCTAGTGAAACTAGGGTTTCATCATTTATCCCTTGTTCCTTCGTCGATATCATTCACATTCTAGCCTCTAGTAAATTCAAGAAACGATCGTAGATCCCAAATTTCGAGCGATCACAATCAAGAAAGCATCGCAACGAAACTAGGTCATCGATTATTGAACTTGCTTGGGTTTACAAAACACGTAGGACTTAAGAATCGTTTTAAGATTTGTTACATCATCATTCTATTGATCGTCTCGACTCCTTTACGAGCGGAGTTTTACTCAAACATCACAACAAGAACAACAATTACAAATTGAGATCGAATCATGATGCAAGAATTTAAAGAAAGCAAGATTAAAGAATTTCACCTTTTATTTATATCAACAATTTCATTGCAATCGCTCAAGAACTACAAGAGGAAGAACTCGATCGTCGATTTGGCTTCGCTCGGCTCCGTGAGTAGCGGATCGGCTTGGATAACTTGCTCGATTGGAGATCGGCTCCGCTCCTAAAAGGTTGAAGGGCTTCTTGCTTGATTTGGTACTCGGGATCTTGAATTTGGATTGCAATTAGGGTTAGGGTTTCGCACAAGTCTTGTCACTCAACTTGTGGAAGAAGATGAGAGAGTGAAGATTCAACAACCTCAAACCTAGATCTAGGATCCTTTTTATAGACCATCAAAACCTAGATCTAGGATTTGAATTTTGAATTTCCCTCCAAAAGTTTGTTGAGGAGAAGCTTCTAAACGAAGTTTGTTAAGCCGAGCCTTCTAGATGTGCCACGTGGAGAATCGGGAGTCTTCTGGAAGCTTGGGAAGTTACAAATAGCCATGTCAGAAAAATTGAGCCAATGATGATGTCATCACGCCGCGGTTCCGCGGCTTAAGCCAGCTCCCGCCGCGGAACCGCGGCGGTTTGGAAGCTTCAGAGCTTGATCTTTCACTGGTAATTACTGGGCTGACTAATGGGCCTTTATAAAATATATTAAATCTTATTTGGTTTTCTGTATCACTGCCAGATCTCAAATCTTTGAGTTGATGTATCTTTTATCAGCATTTTGACAATTTTGGCATGTCTCCTCGATTTTCCTGCACAATTTCTCAAGACAAGTGTTGCGCAATATAGGGAAGATACGATGCAATGATAAACACACAATTTCCCTTATAAATGTCTGTTTTAGAGTATAACACATGTAATCTGATATTTCAGGACTGTTTTGCTAATATGTGTAATATGAATGTCGAACACTTCTAGATGAGTGCAAAAGATAGGGAAATTGCCGTGTTAAAAATGCAGTATTTTCGACTGATCAAGTAACTCTTACTCACAGTGGGTATCTGGATCCAACTATCTCATAGGAGGTATGCAATCTCATTGCAAATTTCAACACTTGAAATTCCCGATAATATTTTTCCCTTAGCATCCTATGACCTTGACGAAAGCCAACAAACCATAGGCTACTAGTCAAGTTCAACCCGTACATTTCCTGATTGAATTAAACCCACCCGCACGACCCTTGACGAAAGCCAACAAAGTCGCACGACTACTCTAACTCAATCACATCATATGCTTATTTAGATAAGCTTAAATAGATACCGCACACAACACCTTGACGAAAGCCAACAAACATAGTACGAATACAATGAAGTACTTATCTGAAATGACGGAGGGCTACGGCAGGTTTTAAGAAAACCTTTTGCGTAATGAACTTGATATCGTTGTACAATCAAATGATTTAAATAGAGTGTTTTTTAGGCCTTTACTAGTTTTGCTAAAGAGGTCACTCCCGGTGAAGGGATCTCAGCTCTTTCCTTATCGAATAAGTTGCGGGATATTTCACAAATACCACGATGCAAAGCAAAAAGTATAAAAGCAATCAAAAGACAAACCGAGTTTGTAGCATCTGCTAGTTTCGCTAAAGAGGTCACTCCCGGTGAAGGGATCACGGCTCTTTCCTTATCGAATAAGGTGTCGGATATTCTAAAAGGAATACCGCTATGCAAAGCAACAACTAGAGCTACCTTCTTTTTGAAAATTAGATTCCACAACATAATTAGGTTTATTTTCTTTCATTAATCTCATTAATGAAATCCCATCATTTTAAGTTACCTAAACATCACAGATAAATACAATGTACGCTTATGCCAACCGCATTCGCCTCGATGTCCCCTCGTGTACCGTTAGGTTAGGTAACCAACGGCCGAGCGGGGCAGTGCTAGCGCGGGTATAAAACATAAGCAACGTCTATATAATATCACATATACTATATCCTGTATTCATCTCATCAATCTATCAAATGCTCACATCACAGATATCACAGCAGAAAACAATATATGAAATATTAGATACACTAGGATTTCCGTGTTTTATTTTAAGCCTGTAAAAAACACGGATTCCACGGTCGTGATGAATAGCCAATCCCACACCCCTAGACCCCTACAAGAGCGGCAAGCAACCCTACCAATTCTAGAGTTAGGAGACCCGTTCTCAACTCCTTGAGATGGTCTCCCACTGGACCCTAGAACCCGGTTACTTGTGCTCCCCGCCTTACGTCTATCCTAATGCGGAAAAGTAAATAATATACAATGGCGACATCATCCTCAACCTGGAAGTGCCCCAATAAAAGAATATTACATACAATAAATTTTACATGAATGAAAATGAAAAACTCTCATCTCACATAAAACCCCCCCGGCTATTCAAAACACGACGATCCAATATAACATATCCCAGCAACACATAACATCGCATGTCATCAATGTAAGTAAATATGCGTATCCCAATTGTCGTTGACATATAGCACCGAAACCGGCAATACACCACATATTACACTTACAGTCGCAAAAAAGAAAGTGAAAAACTGCAACAGTTGGAATCCGCAACCACCTTAGACATCGCATGCCTAACCAAATGAATTCCTTAAACATCACATGCCTAACAATTATAAACCCCGCATTTTAGTCTCGATCTCGAAAACTCTTTTCAATATCTAGTCGGGAAATTCAACAAGGATCCCGACATCCTGATCGAATGCTCGTCGGAAACTTTAGTAGATGGCCGCACCCCCGATGCCATCAACGAAGTGCACTAAGGCGGAACACCGCTGCCGTGAGCACCCGAACGGATGCTTTTGGTGACGGGGTTCTCCTACAGTCACTTGGTCAGGGCTGGGGGGCTTGTCTATCT
The DNA here is from genome assembly GCA_030015575.1 of Agapanthus africanus. Taxonomy (NCBI): domain Eukaryota; kingdom Viridiplantae; phylum Streptophyta; class Magnoliopsida; order Asparagales; family Amaryllidaceae; genus Agapanthus; species Agapanthus africanus. Next base: position 178,236,563 of record JASDDO010000031.1, on the reverse strand, counting down.
ATTAAGTTTACCCGGCGAGTATCCGCGTACGCCATATGATTGCGACGAACTTTTGATCAAATCAAAATCCCGTGGCAACCGATCAAATGAGACTAAACTGCTAGATTTATAAAATTCAAACTAGTTATCTCATAACTACTTGTGGATTCCAAATATTGTATCCCATTACATGATATCCGGACGACGTTAAACTTTTCGATCGATTCATCAAAGTCCCACAATTTCCCGACAGCTCAGCACTTGAGCACAGTTTTAGTAATACTCAGAATATGCCACAGTACCTATGCACCAGCCGTAGAAGGTCAAACCCAAGCCTCACTCATGTCGCCGCGGAACTACGACAAACCCTAGGGTTTGACCGCGGTTCCGCGATCCGAAAAGTCGAGTTAGGGTTTCATTCTTCTAAAGGGTTCATAGGATCACTTGCATGTTTTTCCGAATACGTTAAACTTGGAAAAATGGATTTTTGACATTCGATCGAACTTTTTAACTTCGCCTAGACAACTTGCGAATAACCCGAAATAATATTAAAACTATGAATATGAAACACTCCGAATTGTTTATAGTGTAAGATTACATCACATGCATAATTAGCAAAAACAAACAACACCGGAAACATCAAAATCAAGCAACTGGAACACAGGAAAAAAATCAGAGGGTGAGCTCGGAATTTGGCCGAGATGACCATGTATGTGGCCGACCATTTTCTCTCAGAAATGCATGAAACTTTGTTCGTGTTCATGTTATATCATATATAACACTCTTTACTTGTTTAAAAATTTTTTTTACAGCATTTTAAAATCGACAACAAGCAGGTTTTGGCGATGCAAGTTTCGGAGTATTTCGGTTTCGTAATCGAAATAAAATCCGTATTAATTTCTAGCATGGCTCTGATAACACTGAAGGGTTACCTAACACGGCAGCAAGGTTTCAGGAAGAATCGTCCATGATAAATTCAAAAATTGTCGTTCTAGCTAATCCTATCCATGAATCGTAAACTAGAAATCGACGGAACATGAAATGCAAACACTTTGCAATAAGAAGTGAGCAAGGAATACAACCTTTGTAGACCGGTCCTTCACTTCAATAGCTCCGTGTAGTAGTCCCTTCTCTGCGATCATGAACACCGGACTCTAGAGATGCTCCCGTGAAGAAACGGACATGCTTGCTTCGATGTCCTCGGGGCTGAAGATGATCTACGCCGAGGAGACACTAACCCAAGATATCTCTTCACTAAATACGGAATTAGTGAAGCAAACACGCTATATTAATTGCAAGTAGTAGAGGATGATGAAGTAGGAAGTGGGCTCACTTTAGATTTGATTTTCTCACATTTTTCTCATACCTCCATTGAAGTTAGAAAGCTTTTTTGAGGAGGAAGAAGAAGTCATCATATGAATTAATCCAAAAGAATAATTGGCAACCATGGGTGAGTTAAGCATCTCATGCTTAACCTTTGTAGAGACTTAACCAAGGCTAGCTTAATTGGTAGGGTTAACAAATATCTAAGGTAAAACAAAACTTGAAGACTTAGTCAAAAAACTACAAGCTTCTACAAGCTTATCAACTATGACAAAATCATTTAGTTTTAGAATTACTTAAATAAATAAAACCTTAGCAATTAAACCAAACATGGTTTAAGTCATACACACACCTTTGTTGCATGTATCATCAAGCATGACACATATCATGTACACAAAAATATATCACATATATTCAATGTGCACAAAATGAGAAAAAGAAATCATAAGGGAGCTAATACAAGTTAATGTAATGTAATATTTAAAATATATAATTATACATTAGATTATCAAATCAACTCTTGATTTAATAATCCGGCTATATCATATATAACCGACTAATATCATATGTAACAACTTATCGAATCAACACTTGATCCGATAACCCGGCTATATCGCATATAACCGACTAATGTCACAAATCGCGAGAATAGAACACGGTATCTCATATCTTATCAATCTCGGTCCCGCACATATAACATATATGCTCCTACTCCGTTTCGCTTAAGCCAGGAAACCTCTGTGTAGGACTCTAAAGACTCGTCAATACTCCGGCAGTAGGTAATGATCATATCAAACAAGCACAAGCCGCAAGCGGTCTACTAAACGTAACGGCCACCCGGGTATTGAGCGATTAGAAGATCTACACGCAAGCCTGCTCACACTCCTGCGAATCCAATCAGTAACACTACCATACAGTCCGGTCTCTTCGTCTGATATGTCACATATCTCGTCTACGGGTGGTAAACGTCAGACCCAGGTAACTCGATAAGTCGTGCCGATATGAGGCTCATAACGGGTCGAGAAACTATTGATAACACTTACCAGTACATCTCTGAAGCAGCCCTGGCTAGGGACTTCCTGTTATAGTCAATCGAGCACAGCGCAACATCAACTCCCAATATCGGGAGAGCCGAAACCCCTCCTATCGCTCATTGCCTCTATGTGACTCGGGACTGTACCCAAAAGCCATCATTTTGCACGTTCTCTTGAATATGGTATGGTGGAAATCAAAGCACAGTGGGAATCACACAAGACTCGATTGCGATCTCGGGTCTACAGACTAACCTGTACCAGTGTCACCAGAGAACTGCTATCTGACGTGAGGTATAATACCATCTGGGAGTTCTCCGCGAGTCCGTCCAGTGTACCCTGTCTCTACTGAGCACCCGTATACTGTCTCTGATGTCAAACACCAATGGATATGGGATCATCATTCGCCCATCTGTATGGGTCGAGAAGCTATACGCTAGTCTACTCTGGTATATCGATGCCCTGTCTCGATACACCCTCGACTAGGAACATTTGAAGGATGTACTTAGAAACTACACTGTCCCCAATAGTATGATCTACATCGCAGTCCTGGTAGTCAAGTACAAATCCTAAGGGCTTTATCAACATGTTATATAGAGACAATCAGTGTACACGTTAAGATAAAGAGCAACCAGATAGCATACTATCATGTCGAGCAAGAAAGTCCTCCATATATATGTCCAAGCATCCACTACAATATACATCGTATGTACAGTAATGGCCTCTAGGGCATACATATCACTAACACAACGATCGTTTTCTCCGTGATTGTCGGCGGTGTAGGAGAAGAAGGTGAGGGTGAAAGAAGTGTACGATCGGACGGCTCTGATGAGGCAGAAGGTAAGAAGGTCTCGGAAGGTTCCGAGGAATCAGAAGGTGTAGAAGAGTCGGAAGATACAATCACAAACCGGACTAATCGAGATTGTGTATCTCTAGTCCAAGCTGACATGCACTATCCGGAAGTCGTAGGGAAAGACTGAGGAAATGGATGAAAAAAGGTGTTGTTTACCAAAATATTCACAACCACAACAATAATCACACGAAAAGGTGTAACAAGAATATAAACAAGAAACGCTGCACACACCTAAACAGTCTAGAGTTACCTAGGTCAACTAGACCTGCTCGAAAACTTGCTTTGTGAAGTAAAAGTGTATCGCGAGAAGGGCCAAAGATAGACTGATCGAGAAGCCAGGTAAGTGTAGGGAGGAAGGGAGGTTTTCCTTCGCTTTCGCGAGGTTCCTTAATTACAAAACCTTCTCTCTTTTGGCGGTTGCACCTTTCACACTTTTCTAGACACTTCTTGAACAATGTACCGATGGACGGGTATCGAAATACACTTAACTTTCCCTATTGAGCGTGAAGTCCTTAGAGGCTGAAAGTCTAATTTCTTTTAAAGTTAAAGGGGGTGTGAAAATGCTTGTTCTTTATGATTTGTGGGCCATAGAGAAGGGTGATAAAATCCCTTACCGTATCTTATTGGGGTTCTTTTGCCCTTAAGTCCGTACTAAAGTTATGCAATGCGCAATACATTGAAAACGTTGTTCAAGCATCAAACAATCATTTCTTAGTTTATGTTCAAATGCGGCGCTGCAAAAAATATGGGTTAGTTCTTTTTGGCATTTGGCAATGTGCTTGGAAAGAATCCTACAAAGATATAGTAGTGGACGCGTCGGGATTTGAGAAGAAGGTGTTTAAGAAATACGTACCGTTGGATTTTTAGGTTAAGAAATCCCCGTTGAATTGAATCCGTTTGGGTTGAAAGGTTCGCTTGCACGGGTGAATCTACCCAAGTCTTCAGCACTGTATTCCGTTATCACCTTGGCTTTGAGCGCACCCCTTCCTTTGCACAATCGCTATTCGCAAATTCCTCGAATCTGAAAATGTCGCAAAAACGACGATTTTAGTACGAAAAGCGATATATGTGGCCAAATACCTGCACTCTAAAAATTATAAAAAGCAAACAATACCAATAGATTTATAATAGTTCTCTGGAGATAACACCATAAGAAATTTTCAAAAATTCCCTCAAGGGGCCGGCGAGATCGGAATTTTCAAGAATGTGTCCAGTCACTTCAAGGAGTTAGGTTCTCGTATTTTTGGTGAGTTCTCTAGGATAGTTAATTGTTCTGTTGGTATTACTTGATTTTTTTAATTGATCACAGAGTGATAGCAGGTTGACAAAACAGAGAGCAAAATGCGAAACAGATATACAAGGTGAAAGAAAGAAAAAATTTTGTTTTTGTTTTGGTTTTTTTTTGGAGTTTATCTACAAAGATAACTCAAAAGGCTTAATGATGTTACCACTCCACGGAAACGGCGCTGAAAACTTGTTCGATTCTCACGGTGTCATGCAATATGTCGAGTTTTTTTTTACGATATGTCGATTTCGTTTAGGCTCGAGTTTTAAAATACCGCAAGTACACGGTGCGTTGAAGCGAGCCGGCAAGTACGGGTCGAACCACAAGGAGTGGAAATCACGATATCAAATTGAGTTATAAGCAAAAGGTTGGAAGAGGGGTTTGTCATGATTGCAAGAATTTAAAAGAAGAAGGATTTTGGGGAAACTTAGGCTAATGGTTTAGAATTAGTGAAATACGAATTTTACCTCCAACTCTCTGTTTTGATTCAAGTTTCAAGTTTTTAGTTTCCATTTGAATTGCGAAAGCATACTGCGTCTATCCGAACATGCATTGGGTTAGAATACGATATCCATATTAAGTAAAATGGAAACTAAGAACTTGAAGTTAAGAATGAAATGAGTATGGAGTTAGTTAAGTGAAGTTAGCAAGTATAGAATATATGCATTTGTGCTATATATCCTATCTAGCTAATTGCGACACTTAACATAATTCCGTATTCATTTCAATTTCAATTCATAATATAGCGACTATAAAATGTAAAGAAGAAATAGGATATATGTTTAGGTTGATTTGCAACCATTGAAAACGATATATCCTATCTAGCAAAACATAATATAATTGCATAATTAAGCAAAGAAATGTAAAATGGAAGAATCAAAATGGAGGTGTTGGAAGTAAAGTCATTCCACAACCTACCTCACCATAGCCCAAGAACTATTACTCACACATCATAAATTTAAATGACAATAAAAAGAAAAGAGCAAAAGAGAAGATATAGAAGAAATACTTTATATAAAATGAAGCATGATTACAAATGATTCCAAGTACAAAACAAGTGAATTCAAATACCAAAATCTAATCTTGCAAGCTCAAAAAGAGGTTGCAAGACCAGAGGAAGGCAAGGAATTCACACTAAGATCCCTAACGCCCCGAGACTTGAGAAGACGATCATCTGATTCCCCGATTCGTTACAATCTCACAATCTTCTTTCTAACAAAAGAAGTAGTGCCCTCATGCCCACTGGGCTGGTATTTATAGGCTCCAAAAGAGATTAAGCAAACAATAAAAAACAGATGACGTGGCATCAAGAAAGGCACAACAGAAAATTGGGGCCCATTGGGCCTAGGGGGCAGACGAGCTCGGAGATATTGGGAATGTTGCCGGCCATGATCCGAGCTCGTATTGGTTTGGGTTACTTGTGTGCCCTCCATAATCATTTTGGTGCTTCTTGTTTTTTCAGTTATACCCTGGTTTGTCTTCAGAGAATTGGAGGGAAACTTAGTGCTTCAAATCATATCAAAATCATTAGCATTCAATGCACAATTAATGCATATCACACCATAGCATGTTCCTAGTGCAGCAAAAGCTGCCCCTCATCATGATCTAGTGTCACACACGTATTGTGTTGGACCAAAAATTGTGTGCACACTTGTTTATTGCAAAAAGAGTCCTTTAGATATCGACCAGTTCTCTGTTCTGTTTGCCGTGTCGGCTCCAAAATGTTATATCTGTGATTTTGAATGTATTTCCAGTATTTTGTCATGAATACCTGTAAACTGTAATTACTGAGCAGACACTGTTAATAGAACCGATATACAACAAAAATAGATAATGAATGAGTGGTACTAAAATGCAATTTTCTGAGATGAACAATTCCACTTCTCGGTTTGGTGGATTTCTTCTTATTCCTTCCCTTGGCCTTAGCTTTTGGGACAGAAGAGGAAGATTGTCCAACAATCAGAAAGGGAGACTTCGCCTTAAGTGTGCTTTCCGCACTTCTCAACATATTGAGAAGTTCGGGTAATGACTTCTCCATGTTATTCATGTTGAACTTCACTATGAATGGAACAAAGGCGGAGGGAAGAGACTGTAGAACAATATCAACATATTGCTCGTTTTCCATTGTCCATCCGAGGCCCTCAAGCTCTTCAATAAGAGCTATCATCTTCAAAACATGATCGCCTACTGGTTTTCCAGGAGCCATCCGCATCTGAAACAACTTTCGAGATGCTTCGTATCTCAGGGTCCGAGATTGCTCCCCATACAACTCTTTTGTATGGAGAAAGATGGATTGAACATGCATCTGCCCATGCTGCTTTTGATATGTATTGTCCATCGATGCATGTGCGAGACATTTGGCAGTAGCACAGTCAATATCCCACATTTTTTGGATCTCCCTATCCGCAAAAGAAGATTCAGGTCCTGAGCTAGATGGGGCTGAGGCAGTGAGGACATATGATACCTTATCATAAGTGAGAGCAATGTTAATGTTCCTCATCCATTATTTATAGTTCGGCTCGGTTAGCTTATTTTCTCTAACAAAAGCTTAAGTCCAGTCATGGTAACCTGCCATTAGGAGAGAGAAATGAATACACTCAGTGAAAGCTCTTGCAAAGATCAGATTGGTTATTATCTTGTCTAATCGATGTCTCCCACTGTTTTAATCAAATTTTCCTTCAAACCTTTAAAAAGAAAATTAGCCAGGATTAATTACATTCTACAACTTTGCTAACCGTTCAGCCAGGCCAGTGTCGGTACATTTAGGGAGGTTCCCCGTGCTTTCGCACGGACCTAATTAAAATAAACCTCATTATCCCAGAGGCGTAGCCTTTTTGAGACCTTTCTAGACACCTAATGGGTTAGCTAATTGTAAAGTGCAAAACTCTCCTGGGAGCAACACTTGCTCACAGTCGGATCAGGTTCCTACTATCACATAGAATGTTTACAATCTCGTTGCAAATTTCAACTCTTGAAACACCCGATATGGTTTTTACCCCTAGCACTCATGACCTTTACTATAGTCAACATATCATAAGTACAAGTCAAGTTCTTCCCGTCATTTCGTGACTAACTAAACCCACCCATATGTCCCTTAACTATAGTCAACATAATCAAATGAATGTCCTAACTAATCGCATCATATGCTGTGTAGGAATACATCACTTAGGTACCATACACTGCGCCTTAACTATAGTCAAAATATGCAGCACGAATACTAAGTACACTGCTTCCTAAAATGACGGAGGGCTGCGAATGGTTTTTAAGAAAACCTTTAACGCTTTAAACTTGATATCGTTGTAGAATCTAATGGTTTTTTAAAAGGAGTGGCTTATGCTTTGCACATTGAAAACTTTCTTTTTCACAAAACGCCAAGTAGGTTTCAAATCAGATTCTACAACATCTTTGAGGTTCCTTTTTCATTACATTAATCTCAATAATATAGTCCCATCATTTAAGTCCTTAAACCATTACAGAAAAGAAACGAAAAATAGAACGTACGCTTATGCCATCCGCATTCTCCACAATGTCCCGTTATATACCGTTAGGTTACTTAACTAATGGCATGGCAGAGCGGGACTAGCGTGGATGCAAAACATAAGCAACGTTTATTATATATCAACTATATAATATACAATTCGTCTCATCATATAAAGTGATCACATCATAGAATATCAACAGCAGAAACACATATATGAAAATATAGGATATACTAGGGGTCTGTATTTGTATTTAGCCAACAATAGAAAATACGGGTTTCATGGCCGCGATGAATAGCCATGCCCACACCCCTAGACCCCTACGAGAGCAGCAAGTGACCCTACCAATTCTAGAGTTTAGGAGACCCGGTCTCGACTCCTCGAGATGGCCTCCCACTGAACCCTAGAACCCGGTCACTTGTGCTCCCCTCCTTGGGTCAATCCTAATACGGAAAAGTAAAGAATATACAACAATGGTGACATCATCCTCAACCCGGAAGTGCCCCAATAAAAGAATATTACATACAATGAATTTTACATGAATGAAAGAAAAACTCTCATCTCACATAAAACCCCCGGCCATTCATTCACGACGATCCTGTACATCATATCTCAGCAACACATAATATCACATATCATCAACATAAGTAAGTATACGTACCCGAATTGTCGTTGACCTATAGCAACGAAACCGGCGATACACCACATACTATACTTACGGTCCCAGAAATAGAATGTCAAACAACAATATTTAGAATCGACACTGCCTCTAGACATCATAATTCCGGAATATCACATATTCTGGATTTCATGCCTTACAATGCAAATCTTACATTTAGGTCTCATCTATGAAAACACCTTTTCAAAAGAAGTCGAGTAATTCAACAAGATTCTGTCAAGACTCGAAATTGGCACGTGACGGCCCTTAATCGACGCAACGTCTACAGGCGTAATGCAATTTAAGTAAACCGAAAACCCAGCAATCTAAAACATCAAAAGTAATAAGAAATAAGAACATTGTTAAAAATTTTGAAATCTCAACCCAAATTCCTTAAAAGTCCAACTTTATTTCCTTTAAAATTTTTGCAGCACCTCCTTTGTAAAAACCAACCCCAAAAATGGGTACAACAAAGATATAAGTAAAGCATCCCCAAACGGGAGCAAAAACACGCCCAAAGGCGGAAAACAACCACCACAACAGATATACGACGCCGTAGCAAAGAAATAAAAGACGATAAAAAGAAACTGTATAAAAGACATCCAAGTGACCAAAATATACAATATCTTCCTCACATCGAGTCTCTAAGTCATACATGAAAATGGTAGATGGAGAGTACAGGATACAATGAATACACAATGAACAAGATCGGATAACTGCAAAACCCACCTAAAGCAAAACTATACACTGTGAGCCGAAGCGGTATCCGCAGCAAAAGATGATATGATAAATGAATATCCTACCTCGACTACTCTGGGGAACAACCTGCAAAACACTGTGGCACAATGGGGATGAGTTTCCAACTTGTGAATAGTAAATAACAAATGCAGTTAATCGCAAGTATGCACGTACAACGCGAATCTAACATATGCTAACTAATAGCAATAAAAGTTCATATGTATGCAATAGTCATGAAGGACTAGCAGTTACAACTAATAAATGAAGCAATAATATAACAATCTGTATGAAACATTCATGTAAGGTACTCTATCAGGTACTACTAATACATGAAGCAATGATATGACAATGTATATATGTAGCAGTCATGAAAGGTACTCCAGCAGGTACAACTAATACATGAAGCAATGCATATAAAATAAGAGTGTGTAAATGCAACAGTCATGGAAGGTACTCTATTGGGTACTACAAATACATGAAGCAGTGCATAAACAGTAAATGCGAAGTATGGGATAAAACACGTCATTCCCATGGAATCCTGACCTCGTGGTAGAACCAAAGTCCATCAAGACAATCCAAATCCCAATTTCCTCAAATCAGCCCCCAAATTGGCTCTCATATCATGTAATTCTCATAAATCCTGAATGTACAATATCAAGTAAATCTCATATATCCTGAATGTGCAAATCAAGTAAATCTCATAGATCCTGTATCTAATATCAAGTCAATCTCATATATATCATGTATATTTGCATGAATAAGTATGATGATGTATATAAATTGATATGTATACATATATATTAGCGTCCCATTCCACTAATATATATATATATATATATATATATATATATGCATATATAACAGCGTCCCATTCCACTGTTATATATATTTAGGAGTAAAAATATTATGAAAACCTGTGTCAAGTATCGACACATAAAGGCTGATCTATTAGGTGCTGTCACCACGACTGGCTCCCTGATTGGTACGTATTATACACTATCCCGAAAACTCGAGTACCTAGCTCTGACCCTCGCCTTTCGACATATCCAAACATAGATGACTCCCGTCGGTATCCCCACGATAACCGCCGAGTCATTGGTACTATCACCGGAAGGTATGGTTCCCCTGCCAGGCTCATCGGTATGTTACATCTCCATCCCTTTCTCGCCCTGGGGTACCTCCGGGCCCCACCATGTACCCTCACACGGCCCACGACGCTCCTCGCATGGGGTATATATATCAGAACCGATAAATCTCATGGTGGCTGCTGAAATATCATATCAAGAGAAACCGGGTTTTTCAAATAATGCATAATTTCATGAAACTACCACGGTCCTCAAATCCAGAAAACATCATGAAAAATCCATATATCAATGCGAAAATCCATGAATATAATATATGCAACATAAAACTATAATGTAAGCATATAAAAGAAAAGCTGCTAATTAACTGCAACAAGTTAATATATAATTCATGCTGTTCCTAATTTCTCCAAGTCTATATAACATCAAATAAAGGTAAACATGTAGCTATAGCCAGATATTTGTGTAAACATAAAGGTATAGCAAGGTATATGTATCAACCTATCAGTGATGATGTAATATACCCTCCAGATATAAGTGAAGTATGTATGCAAGGTATACATGTAGCTATATCATTATGTGTGAAATAAACCCATCACTGATGGTACAATACCATATAGGTATACGGGTAACTAGCATGTAAGCATGTCAAGGCATATGTGTAAGCATGTAGGTATACAGGTATGCTATATGTCATATGCAACAAGGAATATGAATCAATGTCTCAATATCCCTACCCAAACAATATCATATAGGTATGTGTGTTGTGCGTGTCATGTCAATTATTGATAGTATGTGTGGCATACAATCAGTGCTCATACAACATGAGCCGTCAATAATATTGCAGTGTCCTAAGGATACAAATCCAAGCACAACAATTAACTAAGCAATAAGGTCTATACGCAACTCTATAAATGCAATAGAAAATGCGTCAATATCATGCCATCTCTAGCCCAGACGCATAACGCCATGCGGGCGATTCCCCTGTAGATGTTAAATTTAATCACCAACACTTCTGGCTAAGTAAAACCTACCACCTGTTTTCCCTTCTTCGCAGCGCCCGAAGTCCCCGCCTACGAACCTAAAACATAACACAACAAAGAAAGTATATATTAGCAATAGACTGAAAACACGTACAAACTACGCTGACAACGCGGCAACATAAAACTTAATCTCAAGTGTTCGTTTAGTGGATAACGTGCGTAGCTACACTACGAAACTAGCACAAGAGCAAAACCAGCACAAAATGCACGGACCGTGTCGGATAACGTATCGCGCGTAGTTGTAACACTAGAAACAACCTATGTGATCCCAGATTTTGATTACAGAGAAAACTCAACAACCAAACAAGACCAAACACACCTAAACCACTGCAGACACCTACCCACAATAACCCAAACCCCAACTCCACCCAGGGGCCGAGCTCACCGGAAATCTACATAGTGTCGCCGGCTATGGTCCGAGCATGGGGATTCGTGCTCGAGGTGAAGGCTCAGGATCTCTGGTATAATATAACTACATTGTTTGGTTTTCTAGTATACTCTCGGGGTCACAGCAGATCACAGATATCACAAAACTACACTAAAAAAACAATATTTTGCATGAAACATAACTTTACGCTATCTAAACTGAAACTATAAGGCTACACAATACTAAAAGGACATAACTAACAGATAGTTATCATTACCTAACCAAAAGAACTCAAAGATCCTAGCTTTCTAAGCTCCAAGGCATCCAAGAGGCAAATAAAGGAAAAAGAAGTGATTTTGGTGAGATTTTGTGAAGTTTGTGATGAATTAGTGAAAGTTTAGAGATGAAGTGATAAGTGTTCAGTTGAGGGACGTGAGGAATGAGAAAATAATATGAAGAGATGAAGTGAGAGAGAATTAGAGAAGAAAAGGATAAAGAGAAAGAGAGAGGTGAGGTTAAGGGTGTGAATGCACCTTGCAATGACTTCACATTGTAAGTCTACGTCGCTCACCCCGGTACTTGCGGGGAGGCAAAAAAAGAAAAAAATTGAAACTGTCTTACAAAAGCAACATAGACTAAAGCCAAGGATCTTTTCCAAACCATTTCTAACAAACTACATGAGGTTCTATCTACTATGCTTAGGAGATTATACCTCATGCAACAAGTCCTTCGGGTCTTCTCTCCGCTGTCCTCCTCGTCCATGCAAGCTCCGAGGATCGATCCGGATCTTGGTCACCTCCGTGGCCTCCTAGAGTCGAAGACGATCCACCCGAGAGTCTGTAGTCCGAGCTCCACCTCAAGCCGAGGTAACTAGGGGAAACAAGTATGCAACTCTTGATGTCCTAGGTGATGTAGAATATGATGGTGGATTTGTTTGTATATTTGAACCCCAACTTGCTCAACACATGAGACCTTTTGGGAATTCTAGTGAGGAGAGGAAGAAGCTAACCATGGGAGCTCTCTTTTGAAGAGAGAGAATGAGAAGAAGATAATGATCCATATAAAAAATAATTACTAATCTCTTATCATGATAAAGTGTGATGGTTACATTGATTTGACCATTATCATCTCAAATCAAATCCAAAGCCAAAGAAGAGTCTAGAGCTCACAAGAAAGATCCATGTCAACAATGGTCAAATAGGTCAAATTGTCAAAATGGTCAAATGGTCAAAACAATTTGCCATAACACAATTATCATTAAAAAGATTAGTAAATATTTTCCTTACCTCATAATGTTTTTGACCGAATCAACGGTCAGAACCCCAATGAGGCACCTCCTTCTTCTCTCCTCACAACCGTGCATACACACCCGCATCCGCATTCCGTAGAATGCGAATGCACAGAAGACAAAGCTAATCCATCTATGCAATACTAGGATCCGGCTTAAACCAAAGTCCCATAGTATCGTCTTCCCGAACATCATACGCGCACAAGTGCACGTAAGTGTTCCTAGCCTTGCCGTAAAACCATACAGCCTCTACACCTTTCTCCCAGTGCAGGGAAACTCTTTGTGTGGGACTCTATAGACTCGACACTACGCTGGCAGTGGGTTTTAACCACAGACCGCAAGCGGCACTAGCTGTACGTAACGATCCCCAGGTAGATGTCGATAAGAAGTCCGATGAGGTAAACCCATCCGAACTCTTACTGAGCTTGAATGTGACAATCTCCGTACAGTCCGGTCTGTTCGTCTGTGAATATCGCATGTCGGTCCCAGGGGGCGGTAAAAGTCAGACCCCTAATAGCCGTACAAGTCGTGCCGGAGTGTAGCCCAGAACACCCTGAGAAACTACTGGAAACACTGCTAGTAATTCTCGTTTGCCCTGGCCACAGACTTTGTGTAATGGCTCTCCTAGACACAGCGCGATATCAACCCCCAATAACTGGAGAGTCGAATCCTATCTAACCGCTACTGCCTCCAAGTGCTTCGGGACTGCACCCAACTACTACCTGTTTGCACGACTCCTTTGAGCCGTGGTAGGGTAGTAATCAAAGTACAGTGGGAACACACTTGAGGCTAAATAGCAGGGTCAAGTCGACGGACTAAGATGTACTCCTGTCACCCGGGAACTGTTATCTGACGATAGGTATAGTACCAACCAACAGTTCCCGACGAGTCTTGTCCAGTGTACTCGTAACCTAATGAGCACCCGCATACTATCTCCAGTACGACGTACTAATGGCTGTGGGACAGACCATCTCCCTGCTGGGATGAGAAGCGCATACGCTAGTCTACTCCGGAGTATCGATGCCCCGTCTCGATAATCCTATGACTAAGGACCTGTATAAGGATGTGCTTGTAGATTACCCATCCCCCACTAGTGTGACTGCCATCACAACGCTGGTAATCAAGCAAAAGATCCTAAGGGCTCTACTAATATGTATAAGTAATATGCTAAAAGAAACACATGCACATATTGAAGTAGAAACAAACCAAGTAGCATATTACCATTTTGAGCAAGATTGTTTATACATCTGTGAATATCCCAAGCTTCCATTAAGTAATATACAAACTAGTATGATACAGTTATGGCCTCTAGGGCATATACACTAACAATCTCCTACTTGCACTAGGGCCATGTACTGGCGTATCGAAGACCTATCATCTCGATCAGCCGCTCGAACTGAGTCTGTGGTATGGCCTTCATTAGTGGATCTGCAGTGTTATTCTCTGAATCTACTCTCCTCACCTCGATCACCCGGTGATCTACGATCTCCATGATCAGGTGGTACCGCCTCAAAATGTGTCTGAACTTCTGATGGGACCTGGGTTCCTTCGCTAAATCTATAGCGCCGTTGTTGTCACAATACAGCGGTATTGGATTAACAATGGTAGGAACCACCTGAAGCTCCATGAGGAACTTCTTCATCCAGACAGGTTCCTTTGCGGCATCGCAAGAAGCTATGTACTCTGCTTCCATAGTTGAGTCAGCAACGGTTTCCTTCTTGGAGCTCTTCCAGCAAACCGCCCCTCCATTGAGGGTAAAGACATAACCCGACATGGACTTGGAGTCATCCTTGTCACTATGGAAGCTAGAGTCAGCAAAGTCCTCGACCTGAAGGTCATTCCCGCCATACACCAAGAACATCTCCGTAGTCCTTCTCATGTACTTGAGAATGTTCTTTACCTCTATCCAGTATTTCTTCCCTGGGTTTGAGTGATACCGGCTTACAACGCTCAATGCGTATGCTACATCTTGTCTGGTACACAATATCTCATACATTATACAGCCTACCGCAGATGCGTAGGGTATAGATGACATGCGAGCCCTTTCCAAATCTTTCTTGGGAGACATCTCTTTGGAGAGGGTGATTCCGTGACAAGCCGGTAGATTACCGCGCTTTGAATCTTCCATACTGAATCATTTCAGTATGGTGTCGATGTACCTGAACTGCGAAAGTCCCAACATCCTCATAGATCTATCACGATAGATCTGGATCCCAAGAATGTAGTTGGCATCGCCCAGGTCCTTCATGGAGAACCTCTGTGACAAGAATCCTTTGACTGACTGTAGCATAGGAATGTCATTTCCTATTAGGAGAATGCCATCCACGCACAAGACGAGAAATACCACAGTTCTCCCTACAATCTTACTATAAATGCATGGTTCATCTGGATTCTTGGTAAAGCCGAATTTTTTGACAGTATCATCAAAGCAGATGTTCCAACTCCGCGATGCCAACTTTATTCCATAAATGGACTTAAGCAACTTGCACACTTTACCGCTGCTTCCACTCTGAATGAAACCCTCTGGCTGATCCATATAGACGCACTCTTCTAAATTTCCATTTAGAAAAGCCGTCTTCACGTCCATCTGCCAGATCTCATAATCGTGGAAGGCAGCAATGGAAAGAAGGATCCGAATGGATTTGAGCATAGCCACTGGAGAAAAGGTTTCGTCATAGTCCAAACCAGCTCTTTGACGAAAACCCTTTGCAACAAGTATAGCTTTATAGGTTTCAACCTGCCCATCTACACCAATCTTCTTTCTGAAGATCCATACGGGTTTTACCCCTTCTGGAGCAATGTCCAAAGTCCAAATTTTGTTAGTGTACATGGACTCCATCTCGGTCCGCAATGCATCCAGCCATTTTACTGAGTCACCGCTCTGAATGGCTTGTTGGAAGCTAGTAGGCTCATTATTTTCAATGACGCAATCCTCTCGATCCCCGTCTAAAAGAAAACCGTAGTATCTCTCGGGCGGATGAGACTGCCAACTACTCCTGTGGAGTGGCACTGGGATGTCCAGTTCTCCTGAAACTTCTGGTTCTACCAAGCTTTCAGTAATAGCTTGTGGATCTGGAATTTCTTCCAGTTCTATTGCGCTCCCACTTATCTGATTTTCTAAAAATTTAGTATCCAAGAAGCGGGCATGACGAGAAATAAAGACTTTTTGCTCCTCTGCGTAATAGAAAACATACCCCTTGGAGTTCTTCGGGTATCCCACAAACTTACACTGTACTGAGCGTGCCTCGAGCTTGTCCGCATGCTACTTTTTGACAAAAGCTGGACATCCCCATTTCTTAAAGTGTTTATGACAGGGTTTCTTCCCACTCCACATCTGATATGGTGTAGTAGGCACTGACTTAGAAGGTACTTGGTTCAAAAGATATGCAACTATTTCTAGTGCATAGCCCAAGAAGGATCGCGGTAACACAGCCTTACTAATCATGGAGCGAACCATATCCAATAGGGTTCGATTCCGCCTTTCTGATACACCATTATGTTGTGGT
Source organism: Agapanthus africanus (assembly GCA_030015575.1). Classification (NCBI taxonomy): domain Eukaryota; kingdom Viridiplantae; phylum Streptophyta; class Magnoliopsida; order Asparagales; family Amaryllidaceae; genus Agapanthus; species Agapanthus africanus. The sequence continues at coordinate 178,219,931 of JASDDO010000031.1, read as the reverse complement.
GTGTATGGAGGAGTAAGCTGAAAGAGCATACCATTCTCATTTGTAGGGTTCCTAGGCACACCCATGAGGTTCTACAAGTGATCAAACATGGCCAATTCAAAATTTTTCTATGTGCCGAGAAACCCTAAACTAGATCGTTACTAGAGGTAAGGCGATAAAGATGCTAGTTAACAACTTAACTAACAGTGAACGGAAAATACAACCTTTCTAGATCCGGTCCTCTACCTCCATAGCTCCGTGATGACGTCCCACCGCTGCGATCATCGGATCCCGGACTCTGTCGATGGTTTCATCGGAGAAATGGGCGGGCAAGGTCGTCGACTTCGATGCCGAAGATGATCTACGTCGAGGCAACTCAAGATCAAGCTCCAACTTCACCAAGTCATGAAACTTGTGAAGAAAACACCCTATACTACATGGCAAGTGGTAGAGGATGAAGAAATAGGAAGTGGGTTCACTTTAGAATTGGATTTCTCACTCTTTTTATCATGACACCTTTAGAGGATGCAATGTTTCTTCTTCTTGAAGAAGAAGAAGAAGAAGATAAAGAATATGATAAGAATTATGAATAATATAAAATAAAATCATTCTTATCATAATGCAACCTTGGATTAGTTTAACAAGTGTAGTGAATAAACTAGGGTTTAGGAGAATGGTTAGGTTTAGGAATGAAACAAAAATGGTCAAAGCTTCATGAAGCTTCAACAAAAGAACAAAAGAAGCAACCATTTCATTTTCTTTCCAAATAAAGAATAAAAGAAAATAAATAAAACAAATAAAAAACCTAACCATAATCCTAAACATGGTTTAAAATAAACACAAACCCAAGTTTGCATGTATCATCAAACATGATAAAAACTAGTGCACAAAGAACTATATCACATATACAACTTATGCATTTCAAGTGAGAAAATCAATCTTGAGTGAACCAATACTAGTTAATGCAAAGTAATATATCAAATATATAATTATACATTAAATCATTAAATCAACACTTGATTTAATGATCCGGTCATACTGCATATAACCGACTAATATCACGTGTATCAATGTATCGAATCAACATTTGATTCGGTAACCCGGCTATATCACATATAACTGTCCCATGATACATATCGCGAGAATAGAATACAATATCACATACTGGTATTATTCTCGGTCCCGCACATATCTCATATGCGCTCCTATTTCGTTTCGCTTGAGCCAGGAAACCTCTGTGTAGGACTCTAAAGACTCGTCAATACGCCGGCAGAAGGTGATGATCATATCAAATATCCACAAGCCGCAAGCGGTCTGCTAAACGTAACGGCCACCCGGGTGTTGAGCGATCAGAAGATCGACGAGCAAGCCCGCTCACACTCCGGTGAATCCAACCAGTAACACTTACCGTACAGTCCGGTCTGTTCGTCTGATATGTCGCATATCTCGCCTAGGGGTGGTAAACGTCAGACCCCAGTAGCTCGATAAGTCATGCCAATATAAGGTCCATAACAATCGTGAAACTACTAATAACACTTACCAGTATATCACTGCAACCCTGGCCAGGGATTTCCTGTTATGGCCAGTCGTGCATAGCGCAACATCAACCCCCAATACCGGGAGAGACGAATCCCCTCCTATCGCTCATTGCCTCCATGTGAATCGGGACTGTACCCAAAAACGACCTGTTTGCATGACTCGGTAGAGCCATGGTAGCACAGTGGGAGACACACAAGACTCTAAGACGATCTCGGGTCAACAGACTATGTTGTACCAGTGTCATCAGAGAACTCCCATCTGACGTGAGGTATAATACCATCTGGGAGTTCTCGGCGAGTCCGTTCAGTGTACCCAGTCTCCACTGAGCGCCCGCATACCATCTTTGATGTCAAACACCAATGGATATGGGATCATCCATCGCCCATCACATGGGTCGAGAAGATATACGCTAGTCTACTCTGGAATATCGATGCCCCGTCTCGATATTCCCATGACTAGGAACATTGAAGGATGTACTCATGGACTACCGAGGCCCCACTAGTATGATCTTCATCATATTCCTGGAAGTCGAGTACACATCCTAAGGGCTTTATCAACATGTAACAGAGAGACTGAAAGTATTCATGTTAAGATAAAGAGCAACCAGATAGCGTACTATCATGTCGAGTAAGAAAGTCCTACCTATATATGTCCCACCATCAACTACAATATACATCCAATGTACAGTAATGGCCTCTAGGGCATACATATAACTAACAATCTCCCATTTGCACTAGGGCCATCTGTAGCAGTGGTTGCAGTATCTAATACTCAACCATCCCATATGAGCTCTCTCTGGGAAAAAGGCCTTCGTGAGTGGATCCGCCGTGTTGTCCTCTAAGTCTACTCTCCTAACCTCGATCACCCTGGAGATCATATATCTCCACGATCAGGTGATGCTTCCTCAGAATATGTCTGGGTCACTGATGGGACCAGGGTTCCTGGGCCAAAGCCTCTCTTCCATTGTCACACAATGCTCGGAACCTAGTTCATCTCATGAACCACTATACACCCAAACTGCCTCTTTGGTAGCATCTTTAATAGCGATGTTACCAGCCTTTATCGTCTAGTTTGCCACGGTATCTAGCTTGGAACTCTTCCAACATACCGTCCCTCAACTGAGGGTAAAGACAATGCCTGCGACTGACATTCAGTCGTCCTTATCACCCTGAAACCTTTCCAGTGATTCTCCCCAGGATCAACTGATATTATCTCACTACAACCAATGAGAATCCTAACATCCATTTAGATCTATCTCATAGACCCAAATCTCAGGATTTAGGAGGTATCAACTTTAACCTATTGGATAATTCATGTGATAAGAGGAGATCGATCGATCGTAGCATAGAAAACTCTTTTCTTATCAAGAGTATGTTGCCCACGTACAATACGAGGATCACCACATTACTCTCTACTACCATTTTGTATATACATGGTTCATCTACCATTTTGATGAAGTCAAACTCTTTGACTACCACATCAAAACAGATGTTCCAACTCAGCAATGCCTGCTTTATTCTGTAAAGCAACTTGCACACGTTTTCGCTGCTCCCACTGTTTACGAAGCCCTCTGGCTGTGTTCTTATAGACGTTATCTTCTAAATTATCATTTTAGAAAAGCAGCCATGGCACCCAACCACCAGATATCGTAGTCATGGTATGTAGCAATGGTAAGTAGGATCCGGATGGACTTAAGCATAGGCACTGGAAAAGGTTTCATCATTATCCACGCCTGGTCGATGACGAAAACCTTTAACAAGTCTAGCTTTGATAGTCTCAACTTTTCCATCTACATCAAGTAATCTTCTCAAGATATACTTGCTCCTGATGGGGATTTAACCCTTCAGATATAGAAACCAAAGTTCATACTTTGTTTGTGTACATGGATTCCATCTCAGATCGCTAAGCATCCAGCCATTCTTACAGAGTCCCCACTCTAGATGGCCTGCTCGAAACTAGTTGGGTCATCATCTCATGATGCAATCGTCGCTCCCACTGTCATCGAGAAACCGATGTATCTGTCTAGCGGATGAGGAACCCTACTAGATCGGCGGAAAGGCTGAGGTTCGTCGGGAACTTTTAAATCCTTTTGTTCTGTCAAATCATCAGAAGTTTTGTATAGCTGGAACCTTTCCAGTTCTACAGAACTAACCTTGCCTCGATCCTGTCCGGATTTTTCTTTTGACATAGGCCGGACAATCCCAAATCTTAACTTACTTAAGAGATAGGCTCTTCCCATACCATATCTCATATGGAATGGTAGGCAGTGATCTAATTCGAACCTAATTCAATAGGTATGCAGCTTCTCAAGTGCACAACCCCTTAAAAGAAACAGGTAACTCAGTAATACTCATCATAGAGCACACCATATCTAATATGGTGCAATTGCTCCGCCCCGATATACCGTTGTGCTGTAGTGTATTCAGAGGAGTAATACGGAGAGAGAATCTCATTCACGTTTAGAATAGTCCAAGAATTCTATGCACAAGTATTCTCCTCCCTGATCTTATCACAAGACATAATACTTATACCCAGTTTTTGGTTCTCTATTTCTAACTTATATTCTGTGAATATCTCAAAAGGTTCGGACTTGTGTTTCAACAGGAACATATGTCTGAATCTTGAGAGATTATCAGAGAATGTAATGAAATACAAAGAACCGGACTTGGCATGTGTAGACAGAGGATCTTACATACATTATCATGTATCGATCCCAAGGGTTTACTAACTCTTTCTCTGTTTCCAATAAACAGAGCTATGGTCATCTAATCTTTGTGACATGACTGGCAAGTTTCATAAGATGTAAATTCAAACTGATTTAAATATGCATCTAAATGTAACTTCAACTAGTCGGGTCGTATTGATATGACCTAGTCTACAATGCCTCAAGAAGAATTCGTTCAATTCTGAACTCTTCCTCTTGTGTGTGTTCTGTATACTAGGAACTGCAGTTTGATTTAGAACATCAATGCTTTTAGATAACGTGCCTGAACCGATCAACTTTTGATATAGGAAATGTTCAAAACATTATCCAACAATACAAAATTATATCCTTCTTTACTAATAAAGAGACCGATATGATTTTGTATATCAGGTTCGGTATCTAATAACATTCGTTCAAAATCAATGTATTGGTCATACAGGGTGACAGTGACCAACAGACTTGGCTGCAACACTTGCCCCGTTTTCTGTCTCATGAAACTTATCACTCGTTCTCAGTTCTCTACCTTTCTGTAGCCCATGTAACAGATTACATATCTGGGATCCTGATCCGGTATCAAATACCCAGGATGCAGAGGATATTGAGAAACAGTTCTTTGTGATGGACACACCCGAAGGAGATGCATCATATGCACTTTCTTCGTTTGGGCGGCATGGGAATTCTGGTATTCCCCTATTTCCTGCTCTGTCTTATAACAATTATAAGTTGGAGCGGGACCAACGTTCCCCAGCTCAGTATAACAAGCGGGTTCGGTCAATACATCCATATTATTATCTTGATTAAGGCGTGATATGGTCGCTACCTGGAGAGAGAGAAAAGAAAACACTCTGCGTGCGCTCTTGCAAGATTAGATTGGTTATTTATTTTATCTAATCAGGATGGCTCCCACTGTTTTTATCAAATCTTCCTTCAAACCCCTAAAAGGAAAGACTAGCCGGGATTAATTACACTCTACAAGTTCGCCAATCTTTCAGCCAGGCCAATGTCGGTACTTTGAGGGAGGTTCCCCGTGCTTTCGCGCGGACCTAATTACAGTAAACCTCGTTTTCCCAGAGGCGTAACCCCGTTGACACCTTTCTAGACACCTACTTGATCGGCTAATCGCAAAGTGTAAAACTCTCCCAGGAGTAACAATTACTCGCAGTGGGTATCGGGATCCAACCATCACATAGAAGGTATGCAATCTCATTGCAAATTTCAACACTTGAAACTCCCGATAAAGGTTATTACCCCTAGCACCTATGACCTTAACTATGGTCAACAAATCATAAGTACAAGTCAAGTTCTACCCGTCATTTCGTGATTAATTAGACCCACCCACATGACCCTTAACTAAGGTCAACAAAGTCACGCGACTGTCCTAACTAATCGCATCATATGCGGTGTAGGAAGACATCACTTAGCTACCGTACACTGTGCCTTGACTATGGTCAACAAACACAGCACGAATACTAAGTACTCTACTTCCTAAAATGACGGAGGGTTGCGAATGGTTTTTGAGAAAACCTTTAACGCTTTGAACTTGATCTCGTTGCGGAATCAAATGGTTTTTAAATGGATTGTTTTTAGGCTTTTCTAGTTTTGCTAAAGGGGTCACTCCCGGTGAAGGGATCGTCGGCCCTTTCCTCATCGAATAAGGTGCAGGATGTATCATATATACCGCTGTGCAAAGCGAAAACTATAGAAGCAATCAAAAGACAAACTGAGGGTTGTAGCATCTGCAAGTTATTGCTAAAGGAGTCACTCCCGGTGAAGAGATCTCGGTCTTTTCCTTATCGAATAAGGTGCAGGATGTTCTACAAGGAACACCGCGATGCAAAGCAAGAACTGTAGCTACCTGTTTTATTTTGAAATTCGATTCCATAACATCTTTTAGGTTTATTTTCTTTCAAAAATCTCATTAATGAATGTCCCATCATGTAAGTCCACCTAAACATCACAGATAAATATAACGTACGCTTATGCAATCCGCATCCGCCTCGATATCCCGTCTGCACCGTTAGGTTAGGTAACTAACGCCAGAACGAGGTAAGGCTAGCGTGAGTGTAAAACATAAGCAACGTCTATATAATATATCATATATACTATATACAATATCTATCTGAACATATCACATGATCACATCACAGATAACGCAGCAGGAAAAATCATATGAAATATTGGATATACTAGGACGTCCGTGTTTTTAATACGAGCCAGTATAAAACACGAATTCCACGGTCACGATGAATAGCCAATCCCACACCCCTAGACCCCTACGAGAGCGGCAAGCAACCCTACCAATTCTAGGGTTAGGAGACCCGGACTCGACTCCTCGAGATGGTCTCCTACTGAACCCTAGAACCCGGTTACTTGTGCTCCCCTCCTTGGGTCTATCCTAATGCGGAAAAGTAAATAATATACATCGACGGTGACATCTTCCGCAACCTGGAAGTGCCCCAATAAAAGAATATTACATACAAGTTTTTTACATGAATGAAAATGAAAAACACTCATCTCACATAAAAAACCCCGGCTATTCAAACACGATGATCCAATATAACCTATCCAGCAACACATAACATCACAAGTCATCAACGTAAGTAAATATGCGCATCCCAATTGTCATTGACATATAGCAACGAAACTGGCGATATCACATATTACACTTACGGTCACAGAAAACAAAGTGTAAAACTACAATAGTTGGAATCCGCAAACTCTTTAGACATCGCATGCCTAACTAAATGAATTCCTTAGACATCGCATGCCTAACAATTATAAACCCCGCATTTTAGTCTCATTATCGAAAACACTTTTCAATATCAAGTCGGGTAATTCAACAAGATTCTTGACATCCTGATCGAATGCTCGACGCAAACTTTAGTAGGCGGCCGCACCCCCGACGCCGTCGACGAAGTGCACCAAGGCGGAACACCGCTGCCGCGAGCACCCGAACGGATGCTTTCAGCGACGGGGTTCTCCTACAGTCACTTGGTCGGGGCTATGGGGGTGAGGCTGTCTATTAAGTTTACCCGGCGAGTATCCGTGTACGCTACGTGTTTGCGACTGACTTTTGATCACATCAAAATTCCATGGCAACCGATCAAGTGAGACTAAAGTGCTATGTTTATAACTTCCAAATCAGTTATCTGATAACTACATGTGGATTCCAAATATTGTATCACATTCCAGATAAATAGAAAATGTTAAACTTTCCGATCGAACAGTCGAACACCCAAGTTTTCCCGAAACAGCTCAACACATGAAATAAGTTTAAAAACATTCACTTCATGCCTCAGTACCAACGGTCCAGCCGTAGAAGGGTCAAGCCAACGCCTCACATGTGGCACGCCGTACTGCCCCAAACCCTAAGGTTCAAAGGGCAGTTCAAGACGGTCACATAATCGAGTTAAGGTTTGTTGTCTTCTAGAGGGACCATCACGTTACTTGCACTACTTAGAACGTTATTAAACTACGGAAAAATCCAACAATTGGAAATTTCCCGACAGGGGAAAAAGTAGGTATTTATATCCGGTCGAACTTTTTAACATGTTATAAAAATACCAGGAAAACAATGTAAACAAAGTTAAATAATCCGATCAAATCATCGAGTCCCCAATACAACCCCAGAACACTCAACTCTTGAGTCAGATTAAAAATTCCCAGAGAACAGAGGAAACAGATACGGGCATTACTATATAAAAATAAATCCCTAATCAGTACATACGGCCGCGGAACAGCCGCAAAAGGAGGCTACTGCCGCGGTTCCACGGCGCTACAGTGGAATTAGAGGTTCGTTTTCTGCAGTAACTCTTAGAATTTCCTGCTCTACTTTCTGAGCATTTTTAATTCACAAAAATCCACAGTTTGCAAAAATGTACAGAGAGGGGTCATAGATTAGGGTTTCGGGTTCGATCGGGTTTCTAACTCCGTCTACGCATCGCCTAAGGCTCTAGCTAGTCTCTGATACCACTGTAGGGTTCCTAGGCACACCCATGAGGTTCTACAAGTGATCAAACATGGCCAATTCAAAAAATTTCTATGTGCCGAGAAACCCTAAACTAGATCGTTACTAGAGGTAAGGCGATAAAGATGCTAGTTAACAACTTAACTAAGAGTGAACGGAAAATACAACCTTTGTAGATCCGGTCCTCTACCTCCATAGCTCCGTGATGACGTCCCTCCACTGCGATCATCGGATCCCTGACTCTGTCGATGGTTTCATCGGAGAAATTGGCGGGCTAGGTCGTCGACTTCGATGCCGAAAATGATCTACGTCGAGGCAACTCAAGATCAAGCTCCAACTTCACCAAGTCATGAAACTTGTGAAGAAAACACCCTATTCTAAATGGCAAGTGGTAGAGGATGAAGAAATAGGAAGTGGGTTCACTTTAGAATTGGATTTCTCACTCTTTTTATCATGACACCATTAGAGGATGCAAAGTTTCTTCTTCTTGAAGAAAAAGAAGAAGAAGAAAAAGAATATGATAAGAATTATGAATAATAGAAAATAAAATCATTCTTATCATAATGCAACCTTGGGTTAGTTTAACAAGTGTAGAGAATAAACTAGGGTTTAGGAGAATGGTTAGGTTTAGGAAAGAAACAAAAATGGTCAAAGCTTCATGAAGCTTCAACAAAAGAACAAAAGAAGCAACCATTTCATTTTCTTTCCAAATAAAGAATAAAAGAAAATAAATAAAACAAATATAAAACATAACCATAATCCTAAACATGGTTTAAAATAAACACAAACCCAAGTTTGCATGTATCATCAAACATGATACAAACTAGTGCACAAAGAAATATATCACATATACAACTTGTGCATTTCAAGTGAGAAAATCAATCTTGAGTGAACCAATACTAGTTAATGCAAAGTAATATATCAAATATATAATTATACATTAAATCATTAAATCAACACTTGATTTAATGATCCGGTCATACTGCATATAACCGACTAATATCATGTGTATCAATGTTTCGAATCAACATTTGATTCGGTAACCCGGCTATATCACATATAACCGTCCCATGATACATATCGCGAGAATAGAATACAGTATCACATACTGGTATTATTCTCGGTCCCGCACATATCTCATATGCGCTCCTATTTCGTTTCGCTTGAGCCAGGAAACCTCTGTGTAGGACTCCAAAGACCCGTCAATACGCTGGCAGCAAGTGATGATCATATCAAACACCCACAAGCCGCAAGCGGTCTGCTAAACGTAACGGCCACCCGGGTATTGAGCGATCAAAAGATCGACGAGCAAGCCCGCTCACACACCTGTGAATCCAACCAGTAACACTTACCGTACAGTCCGGTCTGTTCGTCTGATATGTCGCATATCTCGCCTAGGGATGGTAAACGTCAGACCCAGCAGCTCGATAAGTCATGTCGATATAAGGTCCATAACAATCGTGAAACTACTGGTAAATCTTACCAGTATATCACTGCAACCCTGGCCAGGGATTTCCTGTTATGGCCAGTCGTGCATAGCGCAACATCAACCCCCAATACCGGGAGAGACGAATCCCCTCCTATCGCTCATTGCTTCCATGTGAATCAGGACTGTAGCCAAAAACAACCTGTTTGCACGACTCAGTAGAGCCATGGTAGGGTGGAAATCAAAGCACAGTGGGAGACACACAAGACTCTATGACGATCTCGGGTCAAAATACTAAGCTGTACCAGTGTCACCAGAGAACTGCCATCTGACGTGAGGTATAATACCATCTGGGAGTTCTCGGCGAGTCTGTTCAGTGTACCCGGTCTCCACTGAGCACCCGCATACCATCTCTGATGTCAAACACCAATGGATATGGGATCATCCATCGCCCATCACATAGGTCGAGAAGATATATGCTAGTCTACTCTGGAATATCGATGCCCCGTCTCGATATTCCCATGACTAGGAACATTGAAGGATGTACTCATGGACTACCCAGGCCCCACTAGTATGATCTTCATCATATTCCTGGAAGTCGAGTACACATCCTAAAGGCTTTATCAACATGTACCAGAGAGACTGAAAGTATATCTGTTAAGATAAAGAGCAACCAGATAGCGTACTATCATGTCGAGCAAGAAAGTCCTACCTATATATGTCCCAGCATCCACTACAATATACATCCAATGTACAGTAATGGCCTCTATGGCATACATATAACTAACATCATTTAAGTAGCCCAGAAACTCGGCACTCAAGTATTCACCACCTCGATCAGATCTCAGTGTCTTGATACTTTTGCCTGCTTGTTTTTCAACTTCATTCTTGTTTTCCCAAAATTTCTCAAAGGCCTCGGATTTATGCTTCATCAGGAAGACATGTCCATACTTAAAGAAATCATCTGTAAAAGTAATGAAGTATGAATAACTATTTCACGCATGTGTAGACATTGGACCACAAACGTCACTGTGTATGAGTCCTAAGATCTTGCTTGCTCTTACTCCGTGTCCAGTGAACGGAGTCTTTGTCATCTTTCCCATGAGACAAGATTCACAAGTAGCATAAGACTAATACTCGAACGGATTCAAGTATCCCTCTTTATGTAACTTTATTAACCGTGTCTCATTAATGTGACCCAGTCTGCAATGCTATAAGAAAGCCTGATTTTTTTCTGGAGACTTTCTTTTAAGTGTGTTCTGGACACAGAAAACCTGAGCTTGATTCAATACGTATATTCCGTTTTCTAATGTACCTGACCCAATCAGAACTTGATTTAGGTGGATGTGGACCACATCGCTTACAAAAGTAAAATCATATCCTTCCTTAGAAATTAAGGATACTGATATGATATTACAAGCTAGACTAGGTACATACAAACAGTTACGCAGTATCAATATCTTCCCACTTGTCAATCCAAGGTGATATTCCCCTACGGATTCAGCGTCCACGCTCATTCTGTTAGCGACCTGAGAGTCATATCACCTAACCTGATAACTCTATGGTCCCTCAAAGCCTGTAATGAATTATAGATGTGAGATCCTGATCTGGTATCTAGTACACAGGAAGTAGAGTTAATTAACATACAGTTTTCTATTACAATCACACCCGAAGCCGAAGCCACAACATGCTTCGAATCTTGGCTACTGGCTTTCAAAGCCCTGCAATCTTTCTGCCAATGTCCTTTCCTGTAATAATAGGAACGTCCCTCCTTTACTACATCTAGTCCCGAAAGTTTTGCCCTTCCCTTTCCTTCTCCTTCCCTGGTTTCCTTCAGGTTGTAAGTAGAGGGTAGAGACTGTAGAATCAAGTCAGTATTTGACCCCTTCTTAAACGTGGTCTTCAGGTTCGTGAGCTCATCAAAATAGCTAGTCTCTGTAAGGACGTTCTCCCCTACAGATTACCCAACAGCTAACCTCGCTTGAAGCAATTCATTCAAGGTCTCATATCTTGCGATACGAGATTGCTCTCCATATAAATTTTTGTTATGGAGGAAGACAGAAACTAAGTCCATCTTCTCGTGCTGCCTCTGGTATGCACCATCAATTGAGACCAACACGAGGCACTTGGCATTCGCACAGTCTTTTCTCGATGTCTTACGGATGTCATCATCCGTGACGGTGGAAACTGGACCAGAGACGGCTGGGATTTGACTAGTGAAGAGGTGTTCCAGCTTGTTATGGGTAATGGACATCTGGACAGACCTTTGCCAGTCATTTTATTATCTAGATGTAACATGTGTCTGGTCACTGGGTCGCTGCAATTAAGAGAGAGAGAAGAAAACACTTAGCATGATGCTCTTGAAAGTTTATATTGGTTTTTAGTTTATCTAAACAGGATGGCTCCCACTGTTTCTCGAATCCTTCCTCAAACCATAAAAGAAGAATTATTCGGGATTGATCTCACCGTACAATACTTGCTTAACCGTTCAGCCAGGCTGGTGTCGATACTTCGAGGGAGGATTTACGATGCTTTCACGAAGTTCCTTAATTAAATAACCTCTTTTCCCTATGGGCATAGCCCCGCTAACACCTTTCTAGACACCTACTTGGTTTATAGCATTGGTCGTTAAGTGAAAAGTCTCCCGAGGAGTAGCGGATACTCACAGTAGGATCGGGATCCAAATATTATTGTGTGATAATGCTGAAGGAACCCTACCAATATTATCAAACTCCAAATGTTATGCAGCACTAGCAAGTTTCAATTTCCTTAGAAACTCCAGATGTGGATTTTTTCCCCATGCTCTTATGACCTTGACTAAGGCAAACAAATCATAAGTCACATGTCAAGTTCTACCCGTCATTTCCCAGGTTGATTTGAACCCACCCGTATATACTCTTGACTATGGCCAACAAGGTAATACGACTGTCCGAAACCAACGCATCTATCTATGCAACATATGAATACCCAGCAACTACCAATCACTATGCCTTGACTAAGGCCAACAAACATAGCTTGAATACTATTGAATATTCATACGAAATGACGGAGGGCTATGAATGGTTTTGGCAAAACCGTGAAAGTAGTGAACTTTATATAATCGAAGGAACCTAATAGCTTTTAAAAAGAGTGGTTTAAGCTCCGTTTTTTTAAAAGTTTTTCTGTTTTGAAAAAACCGAGTGATTTTGAAATTGTTCCAACGATTCAGTTTTGGTTTGTTTTCTTTGCATTAATTTAATGCGTCCCATCAATTAGTCCTACCATTGCAGAAAACAACGAAAATATGACGTACGCTTATGCTATCCGCATTCGCCACGGGGCCCCGTCATCACCCGTTAGGTTACTTAAATAACGAAAGAGCGGAGGCTGGACTAGAGTTGATGCAAAACATAAGCAACGCCTACTAGATATCATATATAGATATATACATTCGTCAGATTAAATGATAGCCATTCCAGATCATAGATGAACACATTGGATATGCTAGGAATCCGCGTTTCGTTCGAGCCTGCAACGAAAGACGGATTACACGGTCGCGATTAATAGCCAAACCTCACCCTAGACCCTATGCGTGCGGCAAACCACCCGCCTAGTACCCGAAGTGGAGCAACCTTCCTCAACAACATGAGTAGGCCACTCGGCACTTCAAAGTACCCGGTAGTTTGTGCACCCCTCCTTGGGTCTGTCCTAGGAGCAAAAACAGTAAAAGAAATAATATATAATAGCTGCTACAAGCTCAACCCGGATGTGCGGCCATAAAATAATATTATATCAAATTACAAATTTTACATCGAATGAAAAAAGAAAACTCTCATCTCACATCCCCGGCTATTCACCACGACGATCCAACAAGTTCACATCCACAAACCAACATTACAGATCATAGATATGCACAACCTCCACTAATCGACATATAGCGATTAGTGAACGTTCAGTACATATATCACATCACAGAAGATCCGATTAGCTAGAGCACTTGGAATTTCGATCGAAAACTCAATTTGAAACTCCCCCAAGCACAACACAGTACTCAACCAATTCTGGGCTGAAACAAAGTATCATAAAAATCACAAAATAAAAATCTGGACAGTCTGCAGGAAAAACGAGTCGACACCGCCTCGACTCGGCCGTGGATTCGCGGCGAAACCCATGGTTTCGCCGCTCTTCCGCGGCGGTCTCACCGAGTCACTGCCTCATTTTTCATGTGTGTCCTTCAAAAAGCCTGCACGTATTTTTAAGGTCCCTGGAAAAATTTTGGACCAGATTTTAAAATCGACAGAAAAGTGCCATTTTTGACGTGTTTTGCGATTTTTTCCGGCGATCAAATTTTTAACACTTTGCTAACAAGTTAGTAATGGTTTAGCGAGGCTTTGATACCACTGTAAGCCTACGTCACTAGCCGCGGTACTTGCGGGGAGGTGGAACAAGTAAAAAATCGAAACTTTCTTACAAAAGCAACATAGACTAAAGCTAAGGATCTTTGCCAAACCATTGCTAACAAATTACATGAGGTTTTATCTACGATGCTTAGGAGATTATACCTCATGCAACAAGTCCTTCGGTTCTTCTCTCCGCTGTCCTCCTCATCCATGCAAGCTCCGAGGATCGATCCGGATCTTGGTCACTTCCGCGGCCTCCTAGAGTTGAAGACGATCCACCCGAAAGTCTGTAGTTCGAGCTCCACCTCAAGCCGAGGTAACTAGGGCAACAAGTATGCTGCTCTTGATGTCCTAGGTGACGTAGAATATGATGGTGGACTATTTTGTCTATTTGAACCCCAACTTGCTCAGCACATGTGACCTTTTGGGAATTCTAGTGAGGAGAGGAAGAAGCTAACCATTGGAGCTCTCTTTTGAAGAGAGAGAATGAGAAGAAGATAACGATCCATATAAAAAATAATTACTAATCTCTTATCATGATAAAGTGTGATGGTTACATTGATTTGACCATTATCATCTCAAATCAAATCCAAAGCCAAAGAAGAGTCTAGAGCTCACAAGAAAGATCCAAGTCAACAATGGTCAAATAGGTCAAATTTTCAACATGGTCAAATGGTCAAAACGATTAGCCATAACACAATTATCATTAAAAATATTAGTAAATATTTTCCTTACCTCATAATGGTTTTGACCGAATCAACGGTCAGAAACCCAACGAGGCACCTCCTACTTCGCTCCTCACAACCGTGCATACACACCTTCATCCGCATTCCGTAAAATGCGAATGCACAGAAGACAAAGTTAATCTATCTATGCAATACTAGGATCCGGCTTAAACCAAATCCCACTAGTATCGTCTGCCCGAACATCATACGCGCACAAGCGCACGTAAGTGTTCCTAGCCTTGCCGTAAAACCATACGACCTCTACACCTTTCTCCCAGTGCAGGGAAACTCTTTGTGTAGGACTCTAAAGACTCGACACTACGCTGGCAGTAGGTTTAAACACAGACCGCAAGCGGCACTAGCTGTACGTAACGGTCCTCAGGTAGATATCGATAAGAAGGCCGATGAGGTAAACCCATCTGAACTCGTACTGAGCCTGAATATAACAATCTCCGTACAGTCCGGTCTGTTCGTCTGTGGGTATCGCATGTCGGGCCAAGGGGGCGGTAAAAGTCAGACCCCTAATAGCGTTACAAGTCGTGCCGGAGTGTAGCCTAGAACACCTTGAGAAACTATTGGAAATACTACCAGTAATTCTCGCTTGGCCTGGCCAGGGACTATGTGTAATGACTCTCCTTGATACAGCGCGATATCAACCCCTAATTCCAGGAGAGACGAATCCTATTTAACCGCTACTGTCTCCAAGTGCTTCGGGATTGCACCCAACTACTACCTATTTGCATGACTCCTTTGAGCCGTGGTAGGGTAGTAATCAAAGTACAGTGGGAACACACTTGAGGCTAAGTAGCAGTGTCATGTCGACGGACTAAGCTTTACTCCTGTCACCTGGGAACTGTTATCTGACGATATGTATAGTACCAACCAACAATTCCCGACGAGTCCTGTCCAGTGTACTCGTAACCTAACGAGCACCCGCATACTATCTCCAGTACGACGTACTAATGGCTGTGGGACTGACCATCTCCCTTGCTGGGATGAGAAGCGTATATGCTAGTCTACTCTGGGGTATGGATGCCCCGTCTCAATAATCCTACGACTAGGGACCCGTATAAGGATGTGCTTATAGATTACCCAGCCCCCACTAATGTGACTGCCATCACAACGCTGGTAATCAAGCAAAAGATCCTAAGGGATCTACTAATATGTATAAGCAATATGCTAAATGAAACACATGCACATATTGAAGTAGAAACAAACCAAGTAGAATACTACCATTTTGAGCAAGATTGTCTATACAACTGTGATATCCCAAGCTTCCAATAAGTAATATACAAACTAGTATGATACGGTAATAGCCTCTAGGGCATATACACTAACACACATTAATGCCACCATTAAAGCCCACCATGTCACCATGCCACCTCCTCTCCAAAACAAAACCCAAAAGAAATATCTAAGGATTTAGGTTAAGGTTTAAAACAAAGGATTAGGATTAAAGCAAATGATTAAATTGTTATAGTCACTAATCCAGATAACACAAACACACCCTCACATAAACATGCAGATGTGTGTGCATGCCATAAAAAATAATAATAAATTATTAATTAAATGTTATAAAATGTGAGAACCCAAATTGGTAAACTTTTTACAGTAAACCCGCATTAATGTCTAAACTAACACTAACCGAAATCTAAGGCGTTACAGTCTCCCCCCCCCCATAAAAATTCGTCCCCGAATTTATAATTCTCACTAAGCGTACCATGAAAGAGATGAGTACAAAACTCCTAAATCTCGCTCGCAGCCTTCTAAGTGATCTCCTCACTATACGGCTACGCCAAAAAAAACTCTCCATAGATGGCAAGACCCTTGACCAAAGTTTCTCCACCTGCCGAACCACTAACACGATTGGATGTCGATGAACGAAAAGATCGCGTCCAAAAAAAATGGTCTGGTGCTGAATCATGTGAGAAAGGTCATGAAGGTATTTGCGAAGTATCAACATAAGGAATACGGGGTGAATACTCAATAATCTAGGCGGAAGTGCCAAATTATAGGCAATGGAACTAACTCGCTTTAAGGATCTCAAAAGGACCTACAGTAACGGACCAAGCTTCCCAAAATTCAACACGTCGCTCATCGGAAAAATTCGTAGGAATACATGATCTCCCACTACGACTCAAGTCTGCGACCACCACGGGCGGCATAAGACTTCTGTCTGCACTGGGCTGTCTTCATCCTGACCTGAACCAACTGGATCTTCTCCGAAGTCTCAATACTAGCCGGTGTCCAAAAATCCTACTCATGCAGAGTCAGAAAAACAGACTGGCGATCGACACGACCTACCAAACAAAACCTAAAGGTTGCTAATTGGAATGTCTCCTAATAACAGCAATCGAAGGAAATCCTAACAATGGCAAATGACGATCCCGACTGCCAACAACCACTTAGTACGTACATACAAGCATATCCTCCAGAGTCTGTATAGCCCTCTTTCACAAACTCTCGTCCTGCGGATGGAAAAGCGGAGCTAAAGCTCAACCAGTACCCAAGGCTTCCTGAAGCTTCTGCCAAAGACGGCAAGCGAACAGGGTGCCTCCATTGGATGCAACACATGAAAGAACTCCGCGCAACGCACAATCTTAACGAAGAACAACTGAGCAAACTGAGCATAACCGGACAACAAACACCCAAATGGAGTCACACCCTATCATGACTTGGGTACACACCACAACTAAATTCATGGAGATCTGCTCTGATTCCCACTCTGGAACGATTAAAGGTTGGAACTCTCCAGCCAGTCTCAAATGCTCAACCTTAGCTCACAACAAGACAGTCACCTTGAAACGAAATCTGAAACTTCACTCTTAATCCATGTCCACCCGTAACTATCTTACAAGTCACGTAACATATTGGTGGAACTTGAATGAACACAGAAAGCTGACTGATGTGCCTGCTCTAGGATTTCACGTTTCTACCCAACAGTATCAGGTACACACAAACGCGTCCCTTAAAGTAGCACACCCTGGTCACAAATCAAGGACTCTGGAACTTTACAAGCCGAGTATGCTCAAGAATCTCTAACAAACGAGCATCGGCGGGCTGGCCTCGCAAAAACGATTAAGGAAAAATGGACGGAGAACTTAAGCTGTACTCAACGATCGCATAAGAACTGTAAATCTGCAGAAGACTGTCTCAGAACTGCGCACAGCTGGAACAAGCTAACCCCGGGCCTACGACTCCAGCATCAGCTACCACAATCGCCTTGCCACCTTAAACGAGGATCTCACAAACACAATCCTCCAAAACCTGCATTCAACGGCACTGTCTCAATAATCAAAACCTGCAGCAGGAAGATGTACATTAAGCTCTGGATGTCCGTGAAAATCTGACATGACTCTCCACACAAGTAGTGTCTCCAAATCTTCAACGCACGACCACCACGGCAATCTCCAGATCATGAGTGTGATATCCTTCTCGTACTTCCTCCAACTTTCGGGAAGCAAAAGCGATAACTCTATAATGCCACATCAACGCAAAAATCGAGCCCCACTCGTGAAACATTACAGTAAAACAACAAAGTCGCCCGTACCAGAAACCAACGAAAGAAATGGTGCAGTTGTCAACCGAGTCTTCAACTGCTGAAAACTCCGCCCACATTCCTCAGTCCAAAGAAAAAGAACCTCCTTTCCGGTCAGTCCAGTCAACGGTGCAACGCTACACTAGCAATCTTCCACGAAACGGCGGTAAAAACCTGTTAAGCCCAAAAATCTGCGGATCTCCGTCCCGTACAAAAGTCTGGTCCAAAGCTGTACGGCCTCGATCTTCCTCGGGTCCATACGAATACCGTCTCCCATAACTACTAGACCAAGGAGTCAACACAATGAAGACACTCGGAGAACTTAGAAAACCAGTATTGCTCTCCCGGTATCTACAAAACAAATTCTCAAGTGCTGCTCACGTTCCTCACGACTCTTGGAATAGACCAGAATGTCGTCAATGACACAACAATAAACTGGTCAAGGAAAGTCTTGAAGAAATCTAGTTCATCATATCCACGAATGCAGCAAGGGCAATTGGTGAGTCCAACGACACCACCAAAACTCATAAAGCCCGTAGCACGCACAAAAGCAGTCTTCGGAATGTCATCACTCCGAACCCGCAACCAATGATGACCTGATCCCAAACAAACTTAGAAGATGTCTCGCTCTCTAGAGCAAGTCGAACAAATCGTCGATGCGAGGTAAAAGATACCTATCATCACCGTAACTCGGTTCATTTGACGATCAATCAACACACAACCTCAAACTGCCATCTTCCTCCTTGACGAACAGAATAGGAGCTCCCTAAAGCGAAACACTCAGACGCACAAGCCCCCTACACGCACTCTGAAGCAGATCCTTAAGCTCCGTAAGCTCCGCCGGCTCATCTGGAACAACGTCGGAAAACTCTCGCACGTTAGGAAACCAGTCCAACAATTCCACTGTGCCTACGGTACCATGAATGAAAGCCAAGAATCGTCGACATCCTCTACTCAAAAGCCGACTAGCGAAAAAGGTTGAATTCAAGCGGTGACGGGCGGCTCTACTGTCCCCCTGCACAAGAAGAACTGACTTGCCGGGAAACAATCCTGACTGTTTCCGCACGGCAGTCCATAGACGCATAGCTCGTAGCTTACCAGTCCGTGCCCAGGAGAATGTCAACTCAAACATATCCAGAAGGATCAAAACGATGGATGAATCTCTATCTCTTATCTGATTAGCACATGACTGGAACACATTTCGAGCAATAAAAGAATCGCTGACAGAAGTTCACAAAACAAACGGCTGATCTGGCTAACACGACTATCGGCCTAACCACGACACAAAATGGGTAAAACAAACAAGTGAATCAAAAGAACATACGAATTAAGAATACCTGAAAACTCTGCATTGGACGCCCGCGTGTCCCGATGAGTAGAAGAAAACTCTTGTGTCAGGCCCCTACGCGCAACTGGCTGAACTCCTCCTCTGTCAACCTGTCCCCTCTTAGCGAATCCTCTGCGACAACGACATCTCCGAACACGAGTCTGACGCGGTGCTAAGGAACAATTCTAGATGAGGTGATGAAGGCTCCTGCACCAAAAACATCCACGCGATGACTGCTGACCCACCTGGGGATGAGAGCTGAATGACTGTCCTCGTCCTAAACCTCTGCTACTCCCGTGATGGTCACGAAATCTATCTCGGAGACTGAACCTTTGTCTCGGGGCTGACACACCTGTACTAGCCCTCCTCGGTCCTCGGACTCCCAAAGTCTCTTGAAGACGTGCCTCGTCAAAATGGGCTGCATCCACTGATGTTGTATACGCAACACTATACTGTGTGCTGATCGCAAGGAACAACCGGGTAACAGGGGTGACAACCTCCTGTTGCCGCGCTCTACTGGCCTCAACCAAGGACCTCATCGTCTGGCGCAAGTCCTGCATATCTTCCACAAGCCTAGCGAGATGATCTGTCGAAGGAGGATCCATCTGCTCCAGTGCAACGAGCGTGCCATCCTGGTCATCTTCATCCCACCCAAGTCAACTCTGACCTCGGCCCTCGCTGTGTCACCCTGAGTCCCCATAGTCATCGGCCGCAAAGGCCATAAATGGAAAAAGGATTCGATAAGAACACGAAAATCGAATCACAAAGATATGCATCATCAAGGAAGGAATTTCAACCAATTGGTACTTAGGTCACTTTAGGCGGAGTAACGCGTCGTGAGTATGCCGCGGACATACACACACTATGTTACTCTGCTTAAGCTACCTACTCCATCATACCAAGGTCATCCTACACACCGAAAGTTAAAACCTAGCGCTCTGATACCAATTTTTTCACGACCCGAAATTGGCACGCGACGACCCTTAAACTACGCAACGTCCACAGGCGTAACGCAATTTACGTAAGCCGAAAACCCAGCAATCTAAACCATCAAAAGTAGTAAGAAATAAGAACATTGTTAAAACTTTTAAAATATCGACCCAAATTCTTTAAAAGTCCAACATTATTTCCTTTAAAATTTTGGCAGCACTTCCTTTGTAAAAACCAACCCCAAAGGGTACAACAAAGATATAAGTAAAGCATCCCCAAACGGGAGCAAAAACAAGCCCAAATGCGGAAAACAACCACCACAACAGATATACGACACCGTAG
Source organism: Agapanthus africanus (assembly GCA_030015575.1). Classification (NCBI taxonomy): domain Eukaryota; kingdom Viridiplantae; phylum Streptophyta; class Magnoliopsida; order Asparagales; family Amaryllidaceae; genus Agapanthus; species Agapanthus africanus. The sequence goes on along the minus strand of JASDDO010000031.1, from coordinate 178,199,075 downwards.
CCAAGAAATAATATACGATAAAATGAAACTGTATAAAAGACATCCAAGTCACCAAAATATACAATATCGTCATCACATCAAGTCTCTAAGTCATACATGAAAGTGGTAGATGGAGAGTACAAGATACAACGAATGTACAATGAACAACATCGGATAACCGCAAAACCCACCTAAAGCAAAACTGCACACTGTGAGCCGAAGCAGTATCCGCAGCAAAAGATGATATGATAGATGAATAGCCTACCTCGACTACTCTGGGGAACAACCTGCAAAACACTGTGGCACAACGGGGGTGAATTTCCAACTCGTGAATTGTAAATAACATATGCAGGTAATCGAAACTATGCACGTACATCGCGAATCATACATATGCTAACTAATAGCAATAAATGGTCATATGTCTGCTATAGTCATGAAGGATACACTAGCAGGTACAACTAATACATGAAACAATAATATGACAATCTGTATGCAACAATTATGTAAGGTACTCTATCAGGTACTACTAATAAATGAAGCAATGATATGACAATGTATATATGTAGCAGTCATGAAAGGTACTCTCGCAGGTATAACTAATACATGAAGCAATGCAAATAAAATAAAAGTATGTAAATGCAACAGTCATGGAAGGTACTATATCGGGTACTACAAATACATGAAGCAGTGCATAAACAATAAATGCGGAGTATGGGATAAAACAGGTCATTCCCACCGAATCCCGACCTCGTGGTAGGACCAAAGTCCATCATGACAATCCAAATCCCAATTTCCTCAAATCAGCCCCCAAATTGGCTCTCATATCATGTAAGTCTCATAAATCCTGAATGTACAATATCAAGTAAATCTCATATATCATGAATGTACAAATCAAGTAAATATCAAAGATCCTGTATCCAATATCAAGTCAATCTCATATATATCATGTATATTTGCATGAATAAGTATGACGATGTATATAAATTAATTTATATACATATATATATTAGCGTGCCATTCCACTAATATATATATATATATATATGCATATATAACAGCGTCCCATTCCACTGTTATATATACCCAGGAGTAAAAATATCATGAAAACCTTTGTCAAGCATCGACACATAAAGGCTGATCTATCAGCTGCTATCACCACGACTGGAACACTGATAGATACGTATCATATGCTATCCAAAAACCTCGAGTGCCTAGCTCTGACCTTCGCCTTTCGATGTATCCATACGTACATGACTCCCGTCGGTATCCCCACGATAACCGCCGAGTCATAGGTACTGTCACCGGAAGGTATGGTTCCCCTGCCAGGCTCATCGGCATGTTACATCGCCATCCCTTTCTCGCCCCATGGTACCTCCGGGCCCCACCATGTACCCTCACATGGTCCACGACACTCCTTGTGTGGGGTATATATATCAGAACCGATAAATCTCATGGTGGCTATTGAAATATCATATCAAGAGAAACCGGGTTTTTCAAATAATGCATAATTTCATGAAACTACCACGGTCCGAAAATCCAGAAAACATCATGAAAAATCCATATCTCAATGCGAAAATCCATGAATATAATATATGCAACATAAAACTGTAATGTAAGTATATAAAGAAAAAGCCGCTAATTAACTGCAATAAGTTAATATATAATTCATGCGGTTCCTAATTTCTCCAAGTCTATATAACATCATATAAAGGTAAACATGTAGTTATAGCCAGATATATGTGTAAACATAAAGGTATAGCAAGGTATATGTATCTACCTATCAGTGCTAATGTAATATACCCTCCAGATATAAGTGAAGTATATATGCAAGGTATAAATGTAGCTATGTCACTATGTGTGAAATATACCTATCACTATTGGTACAATACCATATAGGTATACAGGTAAATAGCATGTAAGCATGTCAAGGCATATGTGTAAGTATGTAGGTATACAGGTATGCTATACGTCATATGCAACAAGGAATATGAATCAATGTCTAAGTGTCCCTAACCAAACAATATCATATAGGTATGTGTGTTATGCGTGTCATAGCAATTGTTGACGGTGTGTGTGGCATATAATCAGTGCTCGTACAACATGAGCCGTCAATAATAAAGCAGTTTCCTAAGGGTACAAGTCCAAGAACAACAATTAACTAAGCAGTAAGGTGTATGCGCAACTCTATATATGCAATAGAAAATGCGACAATATCATGTCATCTCTAGCCCAGACGCATAACGCAAAGCTGGCGATTCCCCTGTAGATGATAAATCTACCCACCAACGCTTCTGGCTAAGTAAAGCCTACCACTTGTTCCCCCTTCTTCGAAGCACCCGAAGTCCCCGCGTGCGAACCTAAAACATAACACAACAAAGAAAGTATATATTAGCAATAGACCAAAAACACGTACAAACTACGCTGACAACGCGATAACAGAAAACTTACTCTCAAGTGTCCGTTTAGTGGCTATCGTGTGTAACCACACTACGAAACCAACCCAAAAGCAAAACCAGCACAAAGTGCACGAACCGTGTCGGATAACGTATCGTGCAAAGTCGTAACACTGGAAACTACCTAAGTGATCCCATATTTTGTATACAGAGAAAACTCAACAACCAAACAAGACCAAACGCACCTAAACCACTACAGACACCTACCCACAAAAACCCAAACCCCAACTCCACCCAGGGGCCGAGCTCGCCGGAAATCTCCACAGTGTCGCCGGCCATAGTCCGAGCATGAGGGTTCGTGCTCGAGGTGAAGACTCAGGGTCTCTGGTACAACACAACTACATTGTTTGATTTTCTAGTATACTCTCGGGGTCACAGCAGATCACAGATATCACAAAACGACAATAAAAATACGATATTTTGCACGAAACTTAACTTTACGCTATCAAAACTGAAACTATAAGGCTACACAACACTAAAAAGACTTAACTAACAGATAGAGATCATTACCTAACCAAAAGAACTCAAAGATCCTAGCTATCCAAGCTCCAAGGCATCCAAGAGCCAAATCAAGGCAAAAGAAGTGATTTTGGTGAGATTTTGTGAAGTTTGTGAAGAATTAGTGAATGTTTAGTGATGAAGCGATAAGTGTTCAGTTGAGGAAAGTGAGGAATGAGAAAATAATGTGAAGAGATGAAGTGAGAGAGAATTAGAGAAGAAAAGAATAAAGAGAAAGAGAGATGTGAGGTTAAGGGGGTGAATGCATCTTGCAATAACTTCACATTAATGCCACCATTAAAGCCCACCATGTCACCATGCCATCTCCTCTCCAAAACAAAACCCAAAAGAAATATCTAAGGATTTAGGTTAAGGTTTAAAACAAAGGATTAGGATTAAAGCAAAGGATTAAATTGTCATGGTCACTAATTTAGATAACACAAACACACCCTCACATAAACATGCACATGTGTGTGCATGCAATAAAAAATAATAATAAATTATTAATTAAATGTTATAAAATGTGAGGAACCCAAATTGGTAAACTTTTTACAGTAAACCCGTATTAACGTCTAAAATAACACTAACCGAAATCTAAGGCATTACAATCTCCCCCCTTATAAAAATTTGTCCCCGAATTTAAAATTCTCACTAAGCGTACCTTCAAAGAGATGAGTACAAAACTCCCAAATCTTGCTCGCATCCTTTCAAGTGATTACCTCACTAAACGGATAAGCCAAACAAAACTCTCCATAGATGGGAAGACCCTTGACCGAAGTTTCTCCACCTGCCGAACCACTAACACGATTGGCTGCCGGTGAACGAAATGATCGCGTCCAAAAAAAATGGTCTGGTGCTGAATCATGTTAGAAAGGTCATGAAGGTATTTGCGAAGTATCAACACAAGGAATACGGGGTGAATACTCAATAATCTGCGCAGATGTGCCAAATTATAGGCAACGGAACTAACTTGCTTTAAGGTTCTCAAAAGGACCTACAATAAAGGACCAAGCTTCACAAAATTAAACACGTCACTCATCGGAAAAATCCGTAGGAATACATGATCTCCCACTGCGACTCAAGTCTGCGACCACCACGGTCGGCATAAGACTTTTGTCTGCACTGGGCTGTCCTCATCCTGACCTGAACCAACTGGATCATCTCCGAAGTCTCTAGACTAGCTGGGGTCCAAAATTCCTACTCAGGCAGAGTCAGAAAAACAAACTGCCGATCGACACGACCTACCAAAGAAAACCTAAAGGTTGCCAATTGGAATGTCTCCTGATAACATCTATCGAAGGAGAATCCTAACAATGGAAAGTGGCGATCCCAACTGCCAAAAACCACTTAGTACGTACACACAAGCATATCCTTCTGAGTCTGTATAGCCCGCTCTCACAAACGCTCGTCCTGCGGATGGAAAAGTGGAGCTAAAGCTCAACCAGTACCTAAGGCTTCCTGAAGCTTCTGCCAAAGACGGAAAGTGAACAGGGTGCCTCCATTCGATACAACACATGAAGGAACTCCGTGCAACGCACAATCTTAACGAAGAACAACTGAGCAAACTGAGCATAACCATACAATAAACACCCAAATGGAGTCACACCCTGTCAAGACCTGGGTAGACACAACAACCAAATTCATGGAGATCAGCTCCTATTCCCACTCTGGAATGGTTAAAGGTTGCAACTTTCCAGCCGGTCTCAAATGCTCAACCTTAGCTCATAACAAGACAGACACCTTGGAACGAAATCCAAAACTTCGCTCTTCATCCCTGTCCACCCGTAACTATCTCACAAGTCACGTAACATATTGGTAGAACTTGAATGAACACAGAAAGCTGACTGATGTGCCTGCTCTAGGATTTCGTGTTTCTACCCAACGGTATCAGGTACACACATACGCGTTCTTAAAAGTAGCACACCGTGGTCACAAATCAAGGACTCCGAATCTTTACCAGCCGAGTATGCTCAAGAATCTCTGACAAACGAGCATCGGCGGGCTATGCCTCGTGAAAAAGATTAAGGAAAAATGGACGGGCGCGGACATGAGAAAGTTGTCCCCTCAGTAATGGCAAACTTAAGCTATACTCAACGATCGCACAAAAACTGTAAATCTGCAAAAGACTGTCTCAAAACTGCGCACAGTTGGAACAAGCTAACCCCGACCCTACGACTCCAGCATCAACTACCACAATCGCCTTGCCACGGGAAACGAGGATCTCACAAACACAATCCTCTACAAGATCCATTCAACGGCGTTGTCTCAACAATCAAAACCCGCTGCAGGAAGATGTACATTAAGGTCTGGTGGTCCATGAAAATCAGACACTACTCTCCACACAAGTAGTGTCTCCAAATCTCCAACGCACGACCACCGCGGCCATCTCCAGATCATAAATGGGATATCCTGCTCGTACTTCCTCCAACTTTCGGGAAGCAAAAGCGATAACTCTATAATGCCACATCAAAGCAAAAATCGAGCCCCACTCATGAAATATCACAGTAAAACAACAAAGTCGCCCGTACCAGAAAGCAATCAAAGAACTGGTGTGGTTGTCAACCGAGTCTTCAACTACTGAAAACTCCACACACATGCCTCAGTCCAAAGAAAAAGAACCTCCTTTCCGGTCAATCCAGTCAATGGTGCAGCGCTACACTAGCAATCCTGCACGAAACGGCGGTAAAATCCTGCTAAGCCCAAAAATCTGCGGACCTCCGTCCCGTACACAAGTCTAGACGAAAGCTGTACGGCCATGATCTTCCTCGGGTCCATACGAATACCGTCTCCCGTAACTACTAGACCTAGGAGTCAACACAATCAAGCCAGAAGGAACACTGCGGGAACTTAGCAAACCGGTGGTGCTCTCCCAGTATCTACAAAACAAATCCTCAAGTGCTGCTCACGTTCCTCATGACTCTTGGAATAGACCAGAATGTCATCAATGACACAACAATAAACTGGTCGAGGAATGGCCTGAAGAAATCTGGTTCATCATATCCACGAATGCTGCTTGGGCAATTGGTGAGTCCAACAACACCGCCAAAACTCATAAAGCCCGTAGCACGCATAAAAGCAGTCTTCAGAAGGTCATCACTCCGAACCAGCAACCAACGATGACCTGATCCCAAACAAACTTAGAAGATGTCTCGCACTCTAGAGCAAGTCGAACAAATCGTCAATGCGAGGTAAAGGATACCTATCCGCACCGTAACTCTGTTCAATTGATGATCAATCAACACACAACCACAAATTGTCGTCTTCCTCCTTGACGAACAGAAAAGGAGCTCCCCACAGCGAAACACTCGGACGCACAAGCCCCCGTACAAGCACTCTGCAGCAGATCCTTAAGCTCCCTAAGCTTCGCCGGCTCATCTGGAACAACGTCGGAAAACTCTCGCACGTTAGGAACATGGTCCAACAAATCCACTGTGGCTCTGGTACCACGAATGAAAGCCAAGAATCTTCGACATCCACTCCTCAAAAGCTGACAAGCGAAAAGGGCTGGATTTAAGCTGTAACGGGCAACACCACTGTCCTCCTGCACAACAAGAACTGACTTGCCGGCAATGAATCCTGACTGTTTCCGCACGGCAGTCCACGGACGCATAACGCGTAGCTAACCAGTCCATGCCCAAGAGAACGTCAATTCCAACATCTCTATTACAATCAAAACGACGGACGAATCTCTATCTCCTATCCGATTAGCTCATGACCGAAACACGTGTCGTGCAACAAAAGAATCACTGACAGAAGTTAACAAAACAAATGGATGATCTATCTAACACGGCTCTCGGCCCAACCACGGCACAAACTGGGAAAACCAAAAAAGTGGATCAAAAGAACATACGAATTAAGAATACCTGAAAACTCTGCATTGGACGCCCGCGCGTCCCGATGAGTAGAAGCAAACTCTCCCGCAACAGGCTGAACTCCTCCTCAGCCAACCAGTCCCCTCTGATCGAATCTTCCGCGACCACGACCTCTCCGAACACGAGTCTGACGCGGTGCTAAAGAACAATTCCTGATAAGGTGATGAAGGCTCCATGATTGACCATTCTTTTGCATGCGTTTTGAAATCAAAGAATAGAATATACCGCAATCAAGACGGTGTCGCTTGGTAGCTAGTCGGTTGAGTACAGGTCGGTCCACAAGGAAAACGTGTCTTTTCTTATTGTTCTAACGAGTCGATTCCTATTTGTGGTAGGTTTTGATTTTTATAAAAACTGAAATGGAAATTGATTTGGATTGAAACCTTGCTAGGATTAGGTTAGGTAAGTTTGGAAATTTGATTCTACTCACCGCTTCCTTAGCACTAATTAAGAAATTAGGTGTTAAGGTAATAGTTAACAAAGGTGATTAGCATGACTACGAAAAAACATAGTTTCTTCCGTTTGGTCCTTGTCCGTTCTTTCTTAACTCTTAGCCCTAACATCTATGTAAATCAACCACAACTGGTCTAACTAAGGAATCACCGCTATCTCGTAGGATAGGGTGCCGTAGTGAGCGGTGTGTGTTTGATTTACATAGAGTCTGAATTTAAAATATTGAACAGACAAGAAAGGAGTGAGAGATTTCCATCACTCAAAACTACCCAATCCTAACCCTAACAGGTGAGGAACTACTCACTCATTATGGTATTAACAATGAGGTTCATTATTTTAATTTTCTTTTTAATTATCTAATTAACGTGCAGATAATAAAAGATAGATATTAAAATTGCAGAAAATAAATTGCAATTAAGGAAAATTCAATATAAAAACTTACTTTTATTGATGCACTCTTTGATGATTACAAGGGAATTAAAATTTTAATCTAGAATTAAAAAGAGGCATGCTCCAAAAGAGCAGTAGGCTTTCCTATTTATAGATAGGAGAAACCCTAGGGTTTACATCTGATCCACATCTGAAATTACAAGACTACCCTAAGAAAACTGGGTCAATGCACCGACTCCCACCGACACGTGCTCTCCACGGCCGCAGATCAACGGCGAATGCTTTGTTGGGCCGTGGATCCGCTGCCGTTCGATGGGCTCTTTGGCACTGTTTTTCTGTGATGCTTCAAGTTGCCTTTTCCATCTGTTTTCTTCACTTGGTTTCTCAGAATGTCTTCTATGTTCTTCCAGATTTCCACAGTGCAGAATGTTGTGGACTTTTACCGTTAGCTTCGTGTTGAAGTCTTGAATCTTGCGCTACCCTTATACGTTGTGCAATCAAACTGATCATTGATCTTCATTTGTTCCGTAAACTGTAGGCGGCATCATGCAGATTCATCTATTTGTTGGTCATAGTCTCACATTTGCAGAGTCTTTTCACCATTTTCACTGTATTGTTCTGAGAACCTGTAACCTGCAAGCAACTATTTAGAAGACATGGATCAAAAGCACCTATTTATTTGCAATATGATTAAGAATGGGGAATATAATAATGCAAAATTCTAATATGAACACTCCCGCACCACAAACATCCACGCGATGACTGTTGACCTTCCGGGGGATGAGAGCTGAACGACTGTTCTCGTCTTAAGCCTCTGCTACTCCCGCGATGGTCACGAAATCTGTCTCGGCGACTGAACCTCTGTCTCGGGGCTGACACACCTGTACTAGCCCTCCTCGGTCCTCAGTCACCCAAAGTCTCTGTAAGACGTGCCTCGTCAAATAGGGCTGCATCCACTGGTGTTGTATACGCAATACTATACTGTGTGCTGATCGCAAGGAACAACTGGGTAACAGGGGTGACAACCTCCTGTCACTGCGCTCTACTGGCCTCAATCAAGGACCTCATCGTCTGGCGCAAGTCCTGCATATCTGCCACAAGCCTAGTGAGATGATCTGTCGAAGACGGATCCATCTGCTCCAGTGCAACGAGCATGCCATCCTGGTCAGTCCTCATCCCACCCGAGTAAACTCTGACCTCGGCCCTCGCTGCGTCACTCTGAGTACCCATAGTCATCGGCGACAAAGGATATAAATGGAAAAAGGATTCGATAAGAACATGGAAATCGAATCACAAGGATATGCATCATCAAGGAAGCAATTTCAAGCAATTAGTACTTAGGTCATTTTAGGCGGAGTACCGCGTCGTGAATATGCCGCAGACATACACACACTACGTTACTCTGCTTAAGCTACCTACTCCATCATACCAAGGTAATCCTACACTCCGAAAGGTAAAACCTAGCGCTCTGATACCATATTTTTTACGACCCGAAATTGGCACGTGACGGCCCTTAAACTACGCAACGTCTACAGGCGTAACGCAATTTAAGTAAGCCGAAAACCCAGCAATCTAAACCATCAAAGTAGTAAGAAATAAGAACATAGTTAAAACCTTTGAAATCTCAACCGAAATTCTTTAAAAGTCCAACTTTATTTCCTTTAAATTTTGGCAGCACCTCCTTTGTAAAAACCAACCCCAAAATGGGTACAACAAAGATATAAGTAAAGCACCCCCAAACAGGAGCAAAAACACGCCCAAACGCGGAAAACAACCACGACAACAGATATACGACGCCGTAGCGAATAAATAAAAGACGATAAAAAGAAACTGTATAAAAGACATCCAAGTCACCAAAATATACAATATCGTCCCCACATGATTGTTAGGATACGTGCGTGTCAAGTTTAGTTTTAAATACCGCAATCAAGACGGTTTCGCTTGTAGCTAGCCGGTTGAGTACGGGTCGTCCGCAGTGAGATGGGAGTCTTTTTCAAAGTGTTTTAACGAGTTAAGTCCTGTTTTCAGATTTTGTTGTGGTTATCTAAGTGTAAGTTGATATTTAAAGAGAGCTTGTTAGGGTGAGGATTAGGTTAGTTTGAGTTAGGAGTCTCCACATCTTTCGTTGCCCCACTTAATATCGGTGTTACGGTAATCGGCAACAACGGGGATTAGCACGACTAGGAAGGAACTTGCGAGTATAAGCTAGGCTTTCCAACGCATAGTTCTTCCTTTTGGTGCTTGTCCGTCCGTTCTTGGCTCTTATCCATAACCTCCGGTTAATTCAACCACAACCGGTCTCACTACGGAATCACCGCTATCATGTAGGATAGGGTTCCGTAAGGAGCGGATTGTGGTTCAATTAACGGGAGTCGATTTAAGTTGTTGGGCAAGGAAAGAGTGAGAGAGATTTCCTTCTCTCAAACTTCCCTTATCCTACCCTAACAAGTAAAAACTACTCATACTTCATGATAAGGAAAAACAAAACAAAACAAAGAGGAAGATAGAAAGAAGGAGATTAGAAGAATACGACTAACTATTTGCGACCTCACCTTGGCGAGGATCAAGCGTAAGTATCATTGTCATATGAAGGATAAAGGAAAAGAGAGAAGAAAGAAACAATCAAACAAATAACAACAACTACTTAACAATTAAAATTGCAATACATTACAACAAGTAAAAGAAAGAAACAAGCATGATAGAAAAATGGTCTTCTTTATTCATCACTCTTCACTCAAAAGCTCACTACAAGTTTAATGGAGAAGAGATGAGAAGAGGAAGATGAACAACACTAGAACTAGGCAAAATGAAAATACAAAATTGGACCCTTTCCTTCACAAAGTTCTGGGCTATTTATAGGCCAGAGAATGAAACCCTAGGGCAACCACCAGACCACACATGCAATGACCAGAATACCCCTGAAAACTTTTTGCCTGCCGCCACTATACGGCCGCGGATCCGCGGCCTGGACCCCACTTTGGCCGCGGATCCGCGGCCGTTTAGTTGAGTTGGGCCCCCAAATTTGCTGTGTTTCCCTGGTTTGATGTGTACATTTTTCTGGTATGTGTATTTTTTCATAATTCCTTCACGAATTTTCCAGAATTTCTGTTGAGGGAAAGGTGGACTTTTTGTCAAGATTTTGTCATGATTGCCTCGAGCTCCGCGTAGATTTCTTGGAAGTTGTTGTTGCCATTGAGCCTTGTGCATGAAGGTGACATTGATTTGACATTTTGTCTTCCTAAACTGGTATCTGGCAACATACAGATGACGAGCGGAGACCGTGTTTTATCTGTGATTGGCAGGAACCCGGATTTTGTCGTGTTTTCCATGAATTTCACCGTTTTAGAACCGAGAACCTGTATCCTGCAATTGACTAACAAACACGACTCAAGAGTATCTACGGATATGCAATGTGATAAAAATTGGGCGGTATGAAAATGCAAAAATCTGATATGAACAAATACCCCAAAACTTATTATTTGCTCGTCCCGAGCAAAGCACATTTATTCACAAAAATTGTCCTAACCTCACTTTCGCAGGGAACGCGATTGCACTCAGCATGTGCAACAAGCCGTTTAACCTCTAGGTGTCCCTAGTAGGAGGAGTGTTGTCTCCTGAGGGTTTTCAGCGGATACTACCCACAAAATCCGGACAAGTTGGTTTTGTAAAATAACTAAGCTTCAAACCCTAAAGTTTTGTTTTAGAAAATAACAATTCTATAATCCTAAGTCTAGACCATCGAACCTTTATTTTTCACACCTCGCTTCTTATCTAACTACAGATTTTATATGTCTTTACATGCAGTGCGTATAGTGTCGTTAAGTTCCCGAAAGGTCGATTAAAGTCATCATGTCGCACAATAAAGCCCAGATAACAATTTTAAAAGGATCACATAAGTTTTATAAAGAGTTAAGCATTTTTCAAGTTTGATTTTCCAGTAAGGTTTCAACTTCAGAATTTCTATCTTCCTTAACAGGAAACTAAGTCGTATTTTTCACTCCACCTTTTTCTTGTTTTCATTTCATACACACCTCTGTGAACGTGCAATAGTCTTTATCAAAGAGTAAAACCTTCATATCTCCGTTAAATTTTTTTTTAAAAGCCTGTCTTTTATCAAGATTATTCTCACACAAAGAACCGTTAGGAATTTTAACTCGGAGAGAACACTTGCTTGACATTGTTTTAAACTGGACTTTCTAGGCTTCTTAGCGAGCTTTGGGGCAATGCACCCAAACCAGTTGATTTTAGGGCATTAGGTGTAGAAACACCCCAGCGGACTTAATTACTCAAGTTACCTAGGTCCAAAAACAAAAGACAGTTTGGCGTGAAAATCAGATGATTTAATACGAACGGAGATATAACCGGCAGTTCAAATATATTTTTTGGATAAAAGACGTGTCTAGTGGGTTTGGTGTGTAATCATTCCAATCAAGTTTCCGATGGGTTATTTTTCAGACTTAGCTCCAATTACGGCATCAATAACATTCCTTCATATTCGCTTTACTTCATAAACTATTCTTGACATTACTTATTTCAGAACAAACCTATTTGATCCTCAGAAAATCATTTATTTGTTTAAAAGTTTAAACATGAAAGAATTGTCATCTAATTCCCAAAATCTTACGACACGTGTAGTGTGATGTAAAGACGTATATCAGCTATAGTTAACTTTAAAGAAGGGTTATCTTTTAGGTTTTCAAAATCCAAACATAAGATTTAGTTATTCCTATTTTTTGAAACAAAAACCGTCGAAATGTTGAATCAAAGTTCTTCCACAAGCTAACTTGACAAAAAAGTTCTTATATTTTTTAGAAAATTTTCAGATTTTTATGGATTTTATGGATTTTAATATGCAGATGCAAAATATACATATGAATGCGAAGGTAAGAAATGCGTACCGAGCGTACCCCCAAACTTAAACTGGACAGTATCCTCACTGTCATTGCATGAAGAGAGCAGTTGGAAGGTTCAAAATTGTCGGTTAGTGATACATAAATTTTTATTTGTTTTTGTTTTTAAAGAAAAGAAAAAGAATATACACAAATATAAACAAAATGGTTTGTACATACCCCCAAACTTATTTGGAACAGTGTCCACTGTTCTTGGCTGGATAACCGAAGTTTGGAGGTAGGCAGAGGAAGATCATTCAGGGTAAACCGGCTCCTGTAAGAACATGAGCTCCTCTGTTGGTTCGGCGCTAAGGTACGGTTTGCATCGGTGTCCATTTACCTTGAAGAGTGAACCGTCCTTTGGATTTTCCAAATCCAGAGCGCCCTGCGGATACACATTCCGCACAAAATACGGCCCTTTCCAGCGAGATCTGAGCTTTCCTGGATGGAAATGAAGTCGGCTGTCGTAAAGAAGTACCTGCTGACCAGGTACGAAGGTTTTGCGCAACAGGTGTTTATCGTGAAACACCTTCGTTCGATTCTTAACGACAACCGCGTTGTCGTAAGCCTCATCCCTAAGCTCGCATAGTTCGTTCAGCTGCAGCTTCCGATGGCTGCCCGCGTCCTCAAGAGAAAGATTCGGCTCCTTTATCGCCCAAAATGCGCGATGCTCGATTTCGACAGGTAGGTGGCAGGCTTTTCCGTACACAAGCCGATAGGGAGACATGCCAAGGTCGGTCTTATAAGCAGTTCTAAATGCCCAAAGGGCATCAGTGAGTTTCAGAGACCAATCCTTACGGTTCTTGGAAACCGTTTTCTCCAATATCTGCTTGATTTGCCGATTTGAAACTTCGGCCTGCCCGCAGGTTTGGGGGTGGTAGGGCGTAGAAAGCTTATGATTAATGGAGTATTTCCGCATCAAGGCCTCGAAAGTCCTATTGCAGAAATGACTTCCATTGTCGCTAATGATCGCTCGGGGGTGCCCAAACCGGGAGAAAATGTTTTCTTTAAGGAACTTAACGACAACCTTGTTGTCGTTAGTCCGGCTGGGCACAGCCTCGACCCATTTAGAGACGTAATCAACAGCTAGAAGTATGTACAAGTTCCCAAAAGAGCTGGGAAACGGCCCCATGAAGTCTATCCCCCACACATCGAAAATCTCCACAACCAACATTGGTTGGAGCGGCATCTCGTTCCTCCGGGATATCCGGCCCAAGTGTTGGCACCTGGAGCAAGTCTTGCAATAGTCGTTAGCGTCTTTGAAAAGTTGTGGCCAGTAGAAACCACATTGCAAGATCTTCTCAGCTGTCTTCCTGGGCCCAAAATGCCCGCCACACGCTTGATCGTGGCAAAATGACAGCACACTCTTGAATTCCTCATCGGGGACACACCGACGAATAATCTGGTCGGGACAGTACTTGAACAAGTAGGGTTCGTCCCAGTAAAAGTGTTTTACTTGGGATAAGAAGCGAAGTCTGTCCTGACTCGACCATTCGGTCGGTAATAATCCCGTGGCCAAATAGTTCACAATATCTGCGAACCAGGGTTCACACGATACTGTCAAGAGTTGTTCATCCGGAAAAACGTCGTTAATTGGGATTGGAAGCGAAGGCGAAGAAGGAAGTCGTGAGAGATGGTCGGCAACCACGTTTTCACATCCTCGTTTGTCCTTAATGACAAGGTCAAACTCTTGAAGCAAGAGGATCCAACGTATTAACCGAGACTTGGCATCTTTCTTCGCAAAAAGATGGCGCAGAGCTGAATGGTCCGTGTAGACAATGACTGGAGAGCCGATTAGGTAGGGCCTGAACTTTTCTAAAGCAAATACAACAGCTAAGAGTTCCTTCTCAGTTGTTGTATAGTTCAGTTGGGCGTCGTTCAGGGTCCGGCTCGCATAATAGATTACGTGCGGCATCTTGTTGATGTGCTGTCCAAGGACAGCACCGATAGCAAAGTCGGATGCATCGCACATAATCTCGAATGGGTGCGTCCAGTCAGGAGAAGAGAGAACGGGAGCAGAAGTGAGTGAGCGTTTCAGTGACTCGAATGCAGTCACACAGCTCGAGTCGAAGTCGAAAGGCGTGTCCTTGGCCAGCAAAAGCGTCAAGGGCCTAGCAATCTTGCTAAAGTCCTTGATAAACCGTCTGTAGAAACCGGCATGGCCAAGGAAGGCTCGGATATCTCTGACGCATCGGGGAGGAGGCAGATTGGAAATGACCTCAATCTTTGCTTTGTCAACCTCTATGCCGTTTTGCGAGATGATATGTCCTAGGACAATACCTTCGCACACCATGAAGTGGCATTTCTCCCAGTTCAAAGTGAGATTCTTGTCCTTACATCGGGTAAGGACAGCGTCAAGATGCAGCAAACACTCGTCGATGGAGTCGCCGAAGATGGAGAAGTCATCCATGAAAATCTCCAAAAATTTTTCCACCATGTCCGAGAAAATTCCCATCATACACCGCTGGAAGGTAGCGGGCGCATTGCATAACCCAAAGGGCATGCGGCGATATGCAAACGTGCCGAAAGGACAAGTGAAAGTGGTCTTGTCCTGGTCTTTTTCGGCGATGGGAATTTGATTGTAGCAAGAGTAGCCATCAAGAAAACAATAGTACTCATGTCCGGCCAATCGTTCCAGCATCTGGTCAATGAAAGGTAGCGGAAAGTGGTCTTTCCGCGTTGCGGCGTTGAGTTTTCTGTAATCAATGCAAACTCGCCACCCAGTTTGGGTGCGAGTAGGGATTAACTCATTCGCCTCGTTGGTTATGACCGTGATTCCCGACTTCTTAGGGACAACATGAATGGGGCTACCCCACTGGCTATCAGAGATAGGGTAAATGATACCACTATCTAGACATTTGACGATCTCCTTCTTCACAGCCTCCTTCATGACTGGATTAAGACGTCTTTGTGGATCCCGGGCTGGTTTGGCATCATCCATCAGATGAATGTGATGCTCAACGATCAGGGGACTAATCCCCTTGATGTCCGCCATGGACCAGCCAAAAGCTTGCCTGTTGCTGTGCAAGACCGTGAGAAGGGCTTTCTCTTGCTCTGGAGCTAGAGAAGCCGAAATGATGACAGGGAGGGTCTCGTTCTCACCTAAGTAAGCATACTTAAGGTGAGACGGCAACGGCTTGAGTTCGAGCGTTGGAGGTGAAATGATGGAAGGCAAGACCGGTGCAAAGGTCTCGAACTCAAAGGACTCCAGCAAAGGTTCAAAACGAGTGTAGGCAACCGAGTTGGATGGTTCAGGTAACTCATCCGGAAAGCCGAAAGATTCAAACTCGGGTTGTGCGCGGCTAAGATCGTTCGAGAATGTGAAACACTCGTATTCGTTATCGGGAGCAGAAACAGCAGCAGGTTCGAAGTGAAACGCACTAGTGGCGTCAAGATTATCGTGGTCAAATAAAAACTCCTCGAATTCACACTCTTCTGGTGTGATCTCCTGGATCGAGCAGACGTCCAGTATATGAGCATTAGGTTCGGCGGGCTGATTCCCCAACCTAAAAATGTTGAGTTCAATCGTCATATTTCCAAAAGAGAGGTTCATCGAACCGTTGCGACAATTGATCACAGCATTTGAGGTTGCGAGAAATGGGCGACCGAGTATCACCGGAATTTGATTCCGGGGGTTAGCTACAGGCTGTGTATCTAATACAATGAAGTCGACGGGGAATATGAAGTCCCCAACTCTGATTAACACATCCTCTAGCTCACCCCTAGGATGGGTGATCGATCGGTCAGCCATTTGGAGAGTGCAGTGTGTGGGTTTCAACTCTCCGACGCCTAATTGCTCGTATACTGAATACGGAAGCAAGTTAACACTGGCACCAAGATCTAATAGTGCGCGGTTGATGTTCTTATCCCCAATGGTAATTGAAATCGTAGGACAGCCAGTGTCCTTCCGTTTTTGTGGTAAAGATTGGGTAAGGGCATCACTCACAGCACTAGCCAAGAAAACTTTCTTGGGTACCTGAGACTTCCTCTTTTTCGTGCACAAGTCCTTTAAGATTTTCGTGTAGGACGGGACTTGTTGGACAGCATCTAAAAGAGGAATGTTAATGTTAACTTGCTTGAATAACTCCAAAATCTTCTCCATTTGTGGATTTTGTTTGTTAGACCTCAACTGGTTTGGAAATGGAACATTTTGAAAATTGGTTGAGTCTAATGCTGGAGGAGGAGATTTTGGAGTTGGAACGGATCCCAGAATAGGTGTTTTCGTGGAGTGAGGAGTGGGTCCGTTCAGAGCAGAAGAAGAGGAAGGAGAGCCTTGTGAAGAACGGAGAATAGGCTCAGAAGACGAAGAAGAAGAAGGAGAAGAAGAAGAAGAAGCGGCGGCCGGGGTGTCATCGTTGATTCGCTTGCCAATGTTGTTTTGCAGCATCCTTCCCGATCTCAGTGTGGTCACGACACTCACATTATGGTTTTGTTGTTCAAGAGCAACATGTGCATTATGTGGGTGACCGGGATTTGGCAGTGGCTGGGACGGGAGCTTCCCCTTCTCTCGCTCGCTCAAGGCCGCGTTCAGCTGTGCAATCTGGGCCTCGATGGTTTTGATGCTCTGCCCGTGTGCGGCGGTGTGTTGTACTAAAGATTGGATCGAAGACTGGATGTTGGCAGTGGATTGAGTCGATTGTTTAACAAACGCCTCCAGACTTCGCTCTAGCGAGGAAACCTTATCTGTGTTTGACGGAACAAAGTTGTTATTTGGTGGAAAAGAATTGTTTGGTGCAAAGTTGTTCGTCTGGTTTTGGTAAGGTTAGGGTTGGAAGGGCTGCTGATATTGGTGTTGAGTTTGTTGTTGCGCTTGTTGTTGCGGCGGAGGGGCCCTTTGGAAATTGTTGCCCTGGAATTGATTCTGATTCTGATTCCAGGCGAAATTGGGGTGGTTCCTCCAACCGGGATTATAGGTGGAAGAGTATGGATCATTCCTCGGTCTTTGCTGGAAGGCAGCATTAACCTGATCCTGTCCTTGCGAGGGTGGATTGTAAGGACACTCTTCGGTCAAGTGGGAAGGATCGGAACAACAAGCGCAGATTGTACGAAGGGGGAGAACAGGGGCAGGAGAAGGAGCAGAAAATTTGCTCTCTATCGCTTCAAGCTTTCGTGTTATAGCAGCCATTTCAGCTTTCATCGCAATAGAGACGTCAAGTTGGTGGATTCCTACCCTTGACTGACCGGTAAAAGTGGAGGTAGAAGAAGAAGAAGTCGGTCTGGTGCTATCCCACTGTAGCGTTTGCTCCGCAAGATCGTCAAAGAACTGCCACGCTTCCTCGTCCGATTTCGATAGGAAGTGGTCCTGAAAGATGGTTTCCAGCAACTGCTTCGTTGCTGGGTTCAGTCCCTCGTATAAGGTTTGGCAGAGTTGCCATTTCTCTATACCGTGGTGAGGACACTGAACAAGAAGGTCTTTGTACCGGTCAAAGCACTTCCAGAAGGGTTCAGAAGGAAGCTGGGAGAATTGGTTGATTTCATTTCGAATTCTTGCGGTCTTATGATTTGGATAGAAATTTTTTAGAAACGCTTTAACAAACTCGTCCCAGCTGGTGATTGAGTGGGAAGCGGTGCTATACAGCCATTTTTCAGCGAGATCGCATAAAGTGAACGGAATGACCCGTAGACGTATAGCATCGTCCGACAGCTGGGTTGTTTTCATCATGGCACAGACATTTTGAAATTTATTCATGAAGATATAGGCATCTTCAGTTTCAAGCCCATGAAAACGTGGAAGCATGTTGATGAAATGGGGCTTAATTTCAAAGTTGTCCCTATTGGCTGGAGGAAGAGAAAGGCAGGTGGGAAGTGCAGAACGGGTGGGGTAGAAACGATCCTGGAGCGCAATTCGCTGCGGCGCTACAACAGGCGGAGGTGGTGGAAGATTGGTCTCCGTAGGAGGTGGAGCCAATCCAGCGGTGGTCAAAGAGATGTTCGGATTAAATCCCGACATCGCGGAAGAAGAGGTTGGTGAAGGTGAAGGTGAAGGTGAAGATGTATGAACAGAATTCCGGTCAACGTCGGAGTTAGCCGGTAAAGGAAGGGGTGAAAGAGGAGTGGACGGAGTATCGACTTCGGAGTCGATCGCGTAGTCGGTCGCGACTAACGTAACGCGGACTAGACGGGCGCTAGTGTCCCGAGTCCAAGCGTACATACACTAAACGAGTTTAGTATAGTCAAAGCGGAGAAGGTGCGGGTAAGAAAACGTCAATGGAGAAAGGCGATGGGTGGTGGGTGAAAATGGATTTGGCGACAAAAGGGCAAGTTTTTATAAAAGTTTTTGAATTTTTTTTTTAGAAAGAGATTTACAGAAGTATGTACGGAAATACGGCTTAAGCAATCACAAACAAGATATGCACAATCACACCTAGATCTACGGTCGCCTAGGTCTACTAGACCTGCTCCTGAACTTGATTTTCGAAGTTAAACAGTGTCGAGAAACAGGCTTAAAAATACACCGATCACGGGGCCAGGTAAGTGCAGAGATAAGGGGAGGTTGTCCAACGCTTTCGCGAAGTTCCTTAATTAAATAACCCTTTCTCTTTCGGCGGTTGCGCCTTTAACACTTTCCTAGACACCCCGTAATCAATATACGGTTAAGCGAGCTTCTAAACACGGTTTATATTCTCCTAATGAGCGTGAAGTCCTTAGGGCTGAAGTCTAGTATTTTTTAATTTTCAATGGACAATGCATATGCTTTAGTGATTTTTGAGGTCCTGGGAAGGGTGATGAAATCCCCACCCAATCCGGATTGGTTTCAAGCCCCTTAAGTCCGTATTAAAGAATGCAAAACAGTAACAAATCAACTGCAAACAATTTTTATTTGCGGCGCAAAGAATCCTGCACAAGAACAGTTTATTGGAAGGGGGAGAAGAATTTGCGCAAAGAAGCCTGCAGAAAACACAATTCAGTGGAGTTCAGAGGAGAGGGGAGAGGCAGAGGGACTTACAGAGAAAATATGGAAGCCTGAACCAACCAAGTGGTCGCATTTCCGCGGCCAAACGCATGCAATGGCCGCGGATCCGCGGCTAGGTTGGGGGATTAGGGCTCTGAAAAAATTGGGTGTTCTCTGTGGGGTGTCCTCTGCTTGTCTGGATGTACTGAATCTTGATTTGCTCACTGTATTTGCACCAGATTTGTACAGTAGACCGGATGATTCGTTTTGTCCGTCGCGGTGTAGCCGCGAAACGTGGGTCTATCTACCCACGTCTTTGGCACTGTACTTGAACTCCGTATTAACCGACGTCTTTGGCGCCGATCTTGAACTTCGTATTTTCCTGCGCACTTGCACAAAAACTAATCAAGAATAACAAGATGGTTTTTTTTACAAAGTATGTATTTTTTCGTTTTTTTTTATACTTACAAATTAACCCGAAATTGCACAAGGAAATAAACTACCGTCTCCCCGGCAACGGCGCCATTTGATTGTTAGGATACGTGCGTGTCAAGTTTAGTTTTAAATACCGCAATCAAGAAGGTTTCGCTTGTAGCTAGCCGGTTGAGTACGGGTCGTCCGCAGGGAGATGGGAGTCTTTTTCAAAGTGTTTTAACGAGTTAAGTCCTGTTTTCAGATTTATTTGTGGTTATCTAAGTGTAAGTTGATATTTAAAGAGAGCTTGTTAGGGTGAGGATTAGGTTAGTTTGAGTTAGGAGTCTCCACATCTTTCGTTGCCCCACTTAATATCGGTGTTACGGTAATCGGCAACAACGGGGATTAGCACGACTAGGAAGGAACTTGCGAGTATAAGCTAGGCTTTCCAACGCATAGTTCTTCCTTTTGGTGCTTGTCCGTCCGTTCTTGGCACTTATCCATAACCTCCGGTTAATTCAACCACAACCGGTCTCACTACGGAATCACCGCTATCATGTAGGATAGGGTGCCGTAAGGAGCGGATTGTGGTTCAGTTAACGGGAGTCGATTTAAGTTGTTGGGCAAGGAAAGAGTGAGAGAGATTTCCTTCTCTCAAACTTCTCTTATCCAACCCTAACAAGTATAAAACTACTCACACTTCATGATAAGGAAAAACAAAACAAAACAAAGAGGAAGATAGAAAGAATGAGATTAGAAGAATACGACTAACTATTTGCGACCACACCTTGGCGAGGATCAAGCATAAGTATCATTGTCATATGAAGGATAAAGGAAAAGAGAGAAGAAAGAAACAATCAAACAAATAACAACAACTACTTAACAATTAAAATTGCAATACATTACAACAAGTAAAAGAAAGAAACAAGCATGATGGAAAAATGGTCTTCTTTATTCATCACTCTTCACTCAAAAGCTCACTACAAGTTTAATGGAGAAGAGGTGAGAAGAGGAAGAAGAACAACACTAGAACTAGGCAAAATGAAAATACAAAATTGGACCCTTTCCTTCACAAAGTTCTGGGCTATTTATAGGCCAGAGAATGAAACCCTAGGGCAACCACCAGACCACACATGCAATGACCAGAATACCCCTGAAAACTTTTTGCCTGCCGCCACTATACGGCCGCGGATCCGCGGCCTGGACCCCACTTTGGCCGCGGATCCGCGGCCGTTTAGTTGAGTTGGGCCCCCAAATTTGCTGTGTTTCCCTGGTTTGATGTGTACATTTTTCTGGTATGTGTATTTTTTCATAATTCCTTCACGAATTTTCCAGAATTTCTGTTGAGGGAAAGGTGGACTTTTTGTCAAGATTTTGTCATGATTGCCTCGAGCTCCGCGTAGATTTCTTGGAAGTTGTTGTTGCCATTGAGCCTTGTGCATGAAGGTGACATTGATTTGACATTTTGTCTTCCTAAACTGGTATCTGGCAACATACGGATGACGAGCGGAGACCGTGTTTTATCTGTGATTGGCAGGAACCCGGATTTTGTCGTGTTTTCCATGAATTTCACCATTTTAGAACCGAGAACTTGTATCCTGCAATTGACTAACAAACACGACTCAAGAGTATCTACGGATATGCAATGTGATAAAAATTGGGCGGTATGAAAATGCAAAAATCTGATATGAACACCACATCAAGTCTCTATGTCATACATGAAAGTGGTAGATGGAGAGTACAGGATACAACGAATATACAATGAACAACAACGGATAACCGCAAAACCCACCTAAAGCAAAACTGAATACTGTGAGCCGAAGCGGTATTCGCAGTAAAAGATGATATGATAGATGAATATCCTACCTCGACTACTCTGGGGAACAACCTGCAAAACACTGTGGCACAACGGGGGAGAGTTGCCAACTCGTGAATAGTAATTAACATTTGCAGGTAATCGCAAGTATGAACGTACAGCGCTAATCTAACATTTGCTAACTAATAGCAATAAATGGTCATATGTATGCAATAGTTATGAAGGGTACACTAGCAGGTACAACTAATATATGAAGCAATAATATGACAATCTGTATGCAACAATCATCTAAGGTACTCTATCGGGTACTACCAATACATGAAGCAATGATATGACAATGTATATATGTAGCAGTCATGAAAGATACTCGAACAGGTACAACTAATACATGAAGCATTGCATATAAAATAAGAGTATGTAAATGCAACAGTCATGGAAGGTACTCTATCGGGTATTACAAATACAGGAAGCAGTGTATAAACAATAAATGCGGAGTATGGGATAAAACACGTCATTCCCACGGAGTCCTGACCTCATGGTAGGACCAAAGTCCATCAAGACAATCCAAATCCCAATTTCCTCAAATCAGCCCCCAAATTGGCTCTCATATCATGTAAGTCTCATAAATCCTGAATGTACAATATAATGTAACTCTCATATATTCTAAATGTACAAATCAAGTAAATCTCATAGATCTTGTATCCAATATGAAGTCAATCTCATATATATCCTGTATATTTGCATGAATAAGTATGATGATGTATATAAATTGATATGTATACATATATATTAGCGTCCCATTCCACTAATATATATATATATATATATATATATATATATATAACAACATCCCATTCCACTGTTATATATACTTAGGAGTAAAAATATCATGAAAACCTATGTCAAGCATCGACACATAAATGCTGATCTATCAGGTGCTGTCACCACGACTGGCCCCCTGATAGGTACGTATCATACGTTATCCTAAAAACTCGAGTGCCTAGCTCTGACCCTCGCCTTTCGACGCATCCATACGTACATGACTCCCGTCGGTATCCCCATGATAACCGCCGAGTCATAGGTTCTGTTACCTGAAGGTATGGTTCCCCTGCCAGGCTCATCGGCATGTTACATCGCCATCCTTTTCTCGCCCCGGGGTACCTCCGGGCCCCACCATGTATCCTCAAACGGCCCACGACGCTCCTCGCATGTGGTATATATATCAGAACCAAAAAATCTCATGGTGGCTGCAGAAATAACATATCAAGAGAAACCGGGTTTTTCAAATCCAGAAAACATCATGAAAAATCCATATCTCAATGCGAGAATCCATGAATATAATATATGCAACATAAAACTGTAATGTAAGCATATAAATGAAAAGCCGCTAATTAACTACCACAAGATAATATATAATTCATGTGGTTCCTAATTTCTCCAAGTCTATATAACATCAAATAAAGGTAAACGTGTAGCTATAGCCAGATATATGCGTAAACATAAAGGTATAATAAGACATATGTATCTACCTATCAGTGATGATGTAATATACCCTCCAGATATAAGTGAAGTATGTATGCAAGGTATATATGTAGCTATTTCATTATGTGTGAAATATAACTATCAGTAATGGTACGATACCATATAAGTATACAGGTAACTAGCATGTAAGCATGTCAAGGCATATGTGTAAGCATGTAGGTAGACATGTATGCTATATGTCATATGCAACAAGGAATATGAATCAATGTCTCAATGTCCCTAACCAAACAATATCATATAGGCATGTGTGTTTTGCGTGTCATGGCAATTATTGACGGTGTGTGTGGCATAGAACCAATGCTCGTACAACATGAGCCGTCAATAATAATGCAGTGTCCTAAGGGTACAAGTCCAAGCACAATAATTAACTAAGCAATAAGGTGTATGCGCAACTCTATATATGCAATAGAAAATGCGACAATATCATGTCATCTCTAGCCCAAACGCATAACGCCATGCGGGCGATTCCCCTGTAGATGTTAAATCTACTCACCAACGCTTCTGGCTAAGTAAAGCCAACCACCTGTTTCCCCTTCATCGCAGCGCCTGAAGTTCCAGACTACGAACCTAAAACATAACACAACAAAGAAAGTATATATTAGCAATAGACCTAAAACACGTACAAACTACGTTGACCAACGCGACAGCACAAAACTTACTCTCAAGTGTTCGATTAGTGGTTAACATGAGTAGCAACACTACGAAACCAACCCAAGAGCAAAACCAGCACAAAGTACACAGACCGTGTCGGATAACGTATCGCGCGTAGTCGTAACACTAGAAACTAGCTATGTGATCCCAGATTTTGTATACAGTGAAAACTCAATAACCAAATAAGACCAAACACACCTAAACCACTACAGACACCTACCCACAAAAACCCAAACCCCAACTCCACACAGGGGCCAAGCTCGCCGGAAATCTCCACAGTGTCGCTGGCCATGGTCTGAGCATGGGGGTTCATGCTCAAGGTGAAGGCTCAGGGTCTCTGGTACAACACAACTACATTGTTTGGTTTTCTAGTATACTCTCAGGGTCATAGCAGATCACCAATATCACAAAACGACACTAAAAATACGATATTTTGCATGAAACTTAACTTTACGCTATCTAAACTGAAACTATAAGGCAACACAACAGTAAAAGGACTTAACTAACAGATAGAGATCATTACCTAACCAAAAGAACTCAAAGATCCTAGCTTTCCAAGCTCCAAGGCATCCAAGAGGCAAATCAAGGCAAAAGAAGTTATTTTGGTAAGATTTTGTGAAGTTTGTGATGAATTAGTGAAAGTTTAGTGAAGAAATGATAAGTGTTCAGTTGCGGGAAGTGAGGAATGAGAAAATAATGTGAAGAGTTGAAGTGAGGGAGAATTGGAGAAGAAAAGAATAAAGAGAAAGAGGGAGGTGAGGTTAAGGGGGTGAATGCACCTTGCAATAACTTCACATTAATGCCACCATTAAAGCCCACTATGTCACCATGCCACCTCCTCTCCAAAACAAAACCCAAAAGAAATATCTAAGGATTTAGGTTAAGATTTAAAATAAAGGATTAGGATTAAAGCAAAGGATTAAATTGTCATGGTCACTAATCTAGATAACACAAACACACCATCACATAAACATGCACATGTTTGTGCATGCCATAACAAATAATAATAAATTATTAATTAAATGTTATAAAACATGAGGAACCCAAATTGGTAAACTTTTTACAGTAAACCCGCATTAACGTCTAAACTAACACTAACCGAAATCTAAGACGTTACAGATTCCCGATTCCGCCCTGGACCGAAATGTTAAATTTACACGCAACTAATTACTTTTCACAAAACTAATTAGTGTAGATTCCAATTATTGTGTCACATTCACATAAACTAGGCAATGTTAAACCATTCGATTGATCGGTCAATTTCCCAAAAATTCACAGAGAAGCTCAACACCTGAGTAGTATTAAAAATACCGAAAAGTATTCCACAGTACCTATGGACCAAGCATAGAAGGGCCGACTCGTGCATCACAAATGGCACCGCGGAACCGCCGCTAAAGACATGTTTGGCCGCTGTTCCGCGGTCATTTGATCGAGTTAGGGTATCGTTCATCTAGAGGGTCCATAGAATTACCTGCATGATTTTTTGAATATTTTTAATGTGAAAAATTCCAACAATTTGAAAAATTTCCAGAGTGCAATTTTTGGAGTAATCGATGTTCGTTCGAAGTTTTTAACGTCGTCTAGGTTACTCTAAAGCTCGAGCTTAGCTCTGATACCATTGTAGGGATTCTCTAGCACCATTCCTAGGGTTTGGCTTGCATCAAACATGCTATAACAAAATTTTAGGGGTGCTAAACAATACCAACCATGAATCGAACTAGAAAATTAGGGTAACAAAGAACTAGTATCACATAGTCCTTTTAGATGTATCCCCTACGAGTGCGGCGAATAGTCATCCAATTCTAGAGTGAGGTCCCTCTGCCTCTCAAAACCATGAGATACGGACCCGTTGCCCTCCAAAACCCGGCTATCCGTGCACTCCGTCGTGGGGTAAACCTACTATAGAAATAAAAATATGTACAACGGGTACATCGACCTCAGCCTGGTCGTGCCCCAAAAGAATATTATACAAACAGGCAGTGACGGCAGTCCACATGTTGGACGCTCGCCCCGCAATACACAATGTACAAATAAATCCAAACAGAACTATAATTACACACTGCTATCCACCACGACAAATCCGCAACATCACAGCAAAACACAGAACATCAGCGCGAATGTCACGTTCGCAAATCCGTCTAAAAGGACTATAGCAATTAGACGCAATTTACCGCTCAAATGACATTCTCGGTCGGAGATAGTGTTAGACACTTGTTATAATGTGGCCGGCCCCTCATTGCTAGATGTATGGTTGTTCATTTGGAAAAAAGATTAGGGTTTTGTTTCATGAAAATTAAGATTGCTCATTTCTCATTTTCACTTGATCCAAAAGGCAACTTCATTAATCGTTCATCCATAGCTTTGGATGTAACGAGACAAAGTGTTCTACTCATTCTCAACATCAATCTTGGCAATCTCTTTTAGCAAACTTGATGATCGAGTTGCCTCGGTTCAGAGGCGGGATCCTGTTTAAAGATCCGTCGACGTGGTGCCACCTGGGCGAGGAGACTGGAGATTCAGGAGATCGGAGCAGCCACAACAAAGCGTGGGATGATGGTTGAAGACCGAAGGACTCGGATCGTTCGGTATAACATTTCTACCCACTTTGTAGTTTGTTAGTTTAGCTTTAATGGCAGATCCGGGTTATATTATACGATAGCACCAGTCAAAAAGTTTTTGTTCCGCATTTGGCGTCTGTTAGACGTCCGGGGCGCTACCGTGTACTTACAAGTTTAACGTATTAGGAAAAACATGCTAGTAAATCTATGAACCCTCTAGAAGAATGAAACCCTAACTCCACTTTTTGGATCGCGGAACTGCAGTCATACCCTAGGGTTTGCCACAGTTCCGTGGCGACTTGAGTGAGGCTTGGGTCTGCCCTTCTACTGCCGGTGCATAGGTATTGTGGCATATTCTGGGTATTATTGAACTGTGCTCAATTGTTGAGCTGTCGGGAAATTGTGGAACTTTGATGAATCGATCGAAAATTTTAACGTCGTCCGGATACCATGTGATGGGATACAATAATTGGAATCTATCTAGTTGCGTGCAAGTTTAACATTTAGGTCTCGGACGGAATCAGGAATCTTGCTGAATTACCCGACTTCCTTTGAAAAGTGTTTCCATGGTTGAGACTAAATGTAAAATTTGCATTGTTAGGCATGAAATCCAGAATATGTGATATTCCGGGTTTATGATGTTTAAGGGCAGTGAGGATTCCAATAGTTTTAGTTTTCACTTTCTTTTCTGCGACCGTAAGTGTATGTGGTGTATCGCAGGATTCGTTGCTATATGTCAACGACAGTTGGGATACGTATATTTACTGACGTTGATGACATGTGATGTTATGTGTTGTTGGGATATGTTATATTGGATCGTCGTGTTTGAATAGCTGGGGGTTTTTTTATGTGAGATGAGGGTTTTTCATTTTGATTCTTGTAAAAACTTGTATGTAATATTCTTTTATTGGGGCACTTCCGGGTTGAGAATGATGTCACCGTTGTTATATATTATTTACTTTTACGCATTAGGATAGACCCAAGGAGGGAGCACATGTAATCGGGTTCTAGAGTCCAGTGGAAGACCAACTCGAGGAGTCGAGTCCGGGTCTCTAGAATTGGAAGGGTTGATTGCCGCTCTCGTAGGGGTCTAGGGATATGGGTTTGGCTATTCATCGCGACCGTGGAATCCGTGTTTTATACAGGCTTAAATTTAAACCCGGAAATCCTAGTATATCCAATATTTCATATGTTGTTTTCTGCGGCGATATCTGTGATGTGATCATTTGATATGTTGAGATAGATACTGTATATAGTATATATGATATATTATATAGACGTAGCTTATATTTTACACCCGCGCTAGCCCTGCCCCACTCTGGCGTTAGTTACCTAACTTAACGGTTCATGACGGGACATCGAGGTGAATGTGGATGGCAAAAGTATACGCTGTATTTATCTATGATGCTTAGGTAACTTAAATGATGGGATTTCATTAATGAGATTAATGAAAGAAAATAAACCTAAAGATGTTGTGGAATCGAATTTTCAAAAACTAGTAGCTCTAGTTCTTGCTTTGCATAGCGGTATTCCTTGTAAAATATCTAGCACCTTATTTGATAAGGAAAGAGTCGAGATCCCTCCACCGGGAGTGACCTCTTTAGCAATAATTGGTAGATACTGCAACCCTTGGTTTCGTCTTTTGATTACTTTTCTAGTTCTTGCTTTGCATAGTGGTATTGTGAATATCCAGCACCTCATTCGACGAGGAAAGAGCCGAGATCCCTTCACCGGGAGTGACCTCTTTAGCAAAATTATCAAAGGCCTAAAAAAACTTCATTTTAAATCAATTGATTCTACAACGATATCAAGTTCATTACGCAAAAGGTTTTCTTAAAAACCTGTCGTAGCCCTCAGTCATTTTAGATAAGTAGTAGTTAGTATTCGTGCTGCGTTTGTTGGCCTTTGTCAAGGTGTAGTGTGCGGAAGCTAACTAGTGCTTATCTGCTTAAGCATATGATGCGATTGAATTAGGGTAGTCCTGCGACCTTATTGTCCTTTGTCAAGGGTCTTGTGGGTGGGTTTAATTCAATCAGGAAATGACGTGTTAAACTTGACTAGCATCCTATGGTTTGTTGGCCTTTGTCAGGATCATTGGATGTTAGGGGCAAAATTACCGAGAATTTCTAGTGTTGGAATTTGCAATGAGATTGCATACCTTCTATGAGATAGTTGGATTCCGATACCCACTGCGAGTAAGAGTTACTCCTGGGAAAGTTTTACGCATTACAATTAGCCGATCAAGTAGGTGTCAGAAAGGTGTAAACGGGGTTACGCCCCTGGGAAAAAGAGGATTATTTTAATTAGGTCCGTGCGAAAGCACGGGGAACCTCCCTCAAAGTTCCGGCACTGTCCTGGCTGAAAGATTGGCGAACTTGTAGGGTGTAATTAATCCCGGCTAGTCTTTCCTTTTAGGGTTTGAAGGAAGATTTGATAAAAATAGTGGGAGCCATCCTGATTAGATAAAATAATAACCAATCTAATCTTGCAAGAGCATACGCTGAGTGTTTTCTTCTCTCTCTATCCAGGTAGCGACCATGTCACTTCTTAATCAAGATAATAATATGGATGTATTGACCGAACCCGCTTGTTATACTGAGCTGGGAAACGTTGGTCCCGCCCCAACTTATAATTTTTATAAGACTGAGCAGGAAATAGGGGATTACCAGAATTTCTACGCCGCCCAAACGAAGAAAGTGCATGATGATGCATCTTCTTCGGTTGTGTTCATTACCGAGAACTGTTTCTCAGTGTCCTTTATGTCCTGGGTATGAGATACTGGATCAGGATCCCATATATGTAATTTGTTACATGGGCTACAGATAAGTAGAGAACTGAGAATGGGTGATAAGTTTCAAGAGGTGGAAACGGTGCAAGTGCTGCCGCCAAGTTGTTGGCAGTTATCACCCTGTATTACCAAATACATTGATTCAAAATGAATGTTATTAGATACAGAACCTAATATACAATATCATATCAGTCTCTTTATTTAGTAAAGAAGGATATAATTTTGTATTGTTGGATAATGTTTTGAACATTTCCTATATCAAGTGTTGATCGGTTCAGGCACGTTATCTAAAAGCATATACGTTCTAAATCAAGCTACATTTCTTAATGTACATAACACACACACAAATGGAAGAGTTCAGAAATGAACGAATCCTTCTTAAGGCATTGTAGACTAGGTCATATCAATGCGACACGACTAGCTAAGTTACATTAAGATGCATATTTAAATCAGTATGAATTTACATCTTGTGAAACTTACCAGTCATGTCACAAAGATAAAATGACCATAGCTCCGTTTACTGGAAACAGAGAAAGAGTTAGTGAACTCTTGGGATTGCTACACGATGATGTATGTAAGTCCCCTGTCTATACATGCCAGGACCGGTTTTTTGTACTTCATTACATTCACTGGTGATCTGTCAAGAATCAAACATATGTTCCTGTTGAATCACAAGTCTGAAGCTTCTGAGAAATTCAAAGAATATAAGTTAGAAGCAGAGAACCAAAACGGGTATAAGTATTATGTCCTTTGATGTGATTAGGGAGGAGAATACTTGAGCACGGAATTCCTGGACTATTCAAAAGGAGAATGAAATTCTCTCTCAGCATTACTCCTCTGTATACACCACAGCACAATGGTGTATCGGGGTGGAGTAATCGCACCCTATTAGATATGGTGCGCTCTATGATGAGTACTACGGAGTTGCCTATTTCCTTTTGGGAGTTATGCACTTGTGAAGCCGCATACCTATTGATTAGCGTTCCAACCAAATCAGGTGCCTACCACTCCATATGCGAAATGGTATGGGAAGAGCCCATTTCTTAAGTAAGTTAAGATTTAGGGTTGTCCGGCTTATGTCAAAAGAAAAATCCGGACAACCTCGAGGCAAGGTCAGTTCTGTGGATGTTTGTTGGATATCCCAAGCATTCGCAAGGGAATATCTTCTACCGCACCGGGGAACAAAAGGTGTTTTATTTCTCGGAATGCCACCTTTTTAGAAAAGGAATTTATTTTGAAAGCAATTTGTGGTCTTGATGTAGAACTGGAAGGAATTCCAGCTATACAAAGTACAGCTGAATATTTGGTAAAACCGGAGGATTCAATAGCTCCCAACGAACCTCAGCCTATCCGCTGATCTGGTAGTGTTCCTCATCCGCCTGAGAGATACTTCGGTTTTCTCTATGACAGTGGGAGCGAGGATTGCATCATGAGATGATGACCCAACAAATTTCGAGCAGGCCATCAAGAGTGGAGACTCTGTAAGAATGGCTGGATGCTATGTGATCTGAGATGGAATCTATGTACACCAACAAAGTATGGACTTTAGTTACTGTATCTGAAGGGTTAAATCCCCATCAGGGGCAAGTATATCTTGAGAAGATTACTTGGTGCAAATGGAAAAGTTGAGACTTTCAAAGCTAAGACTTATTGCAAACGGTTCTCGTCATCAACCAGGTGTGGATAATGATGAAACCTTTTCTCCAGTGGCTATGCTTAAGTCCATCCGGATCCTACTTGCCACTGCTACATACCATAACTGCGATATCTGGCGGTTGGGTGTCATGACTGCTTTTCTAGATAGTGATTTACAAGAGAGCGTCTATATGTAAACAGCCAGAGGGCTTCGTAGACAGTGGGAGCAGCGGAAACGTGTGCAAGTTGCTTTACGGGTTAAAGCAGGCATCGCGGAGTTGGAACATCTGTTTTGATGTGGTATTCAAAGCGTTTTACTTCATCAAAATCGTAGATGAACTTAGTATATACAAAAAAGTAGTTGAGAGTAAGGTGGTCTTCCTCGTATTGTACGTACATGTCATACTCTTGATAGGAAAGGAGTTTCCTATGCTACACTCGGTCAATCTCCTCTTATCACATTGATACTCCATATAAGATCAAGGTGATACCTCTTAAATCCTATATTTTGGATCTATGAGATAGATCTAAGTGGATTTTAGGATTCTCACTAGTTGTAGTGAGATGGTATCAATCGATCCTGGGGAGAATCACTGGATAGATTCCAGGATGGTAAGGTCTACTGAATGTCAGTCACAGGCATTGTCTTTACCCTCAGTGGAGGGAAGGTATGTTGGAAGAGTTCCAAGCTATATGCCATTGCAAACTAGATGATAAAGGCTAGATACATCGCTACCAAAGATGCTACGAAAGAGAAATTCTGGGTGTATATTAGTTCATGAGATGAACTTCATTCCTACCATTGTGTGACAATGGAGTTGTGGCTTATTCCTAGGAACGGCCGTCCCATCAGTGATCCAGACATAGTCTAAGGAAGTATCACCTGATCATGGAGATGGTTAACATCCAGGGGATCGAGGTCAGGAGAGTAGACTCAGAGGACAACACGGCGGATCCACTCACAAAGGCCTTTTTCCAGGAGAGACTTTTATGGGATGGTTGAGTATGCGATACTACAACCACAGCTATATGATGGCCCTAGTGCAAGTGGAAGATTGTTAGTTATACGTATGCCCTAGAGGCCATTACTGTACATGAGATGTACATTCTAGTGGAAGCTTGGACATATATAGGGAGGAATTTCTTACACGACTTGATAGTATGCTATCTGTTTACTCTTTATCTTAACATGTACACCGATTTCCTCTCTGTTACATGTTGGTAAAGCCCTTAGGATGCGTACATGACTACCTAGATTATGATGGAGATCATACTAATGGGATAAAGGTAGTCTGTGAGTACATCCTTTAATGTCCCTAGTCGTGGGTGTATCGAGATGGGGCATAGAGTAGACTAGCGTATACCTTTTCGACCCATGTAGATGGGGGATGGATGAACCCATATCCATTGGTGTTTGACATCAAAGATGATATACAGGTGCTTAGTGGAGACTGGGTACACTGGACGGACTCGCCGAGAACTCCCAGATGGTATTATACCTCACGTCAGATGGCAGTTCTCTGGTGACACTGGTACATGTTAGTTTGTCGCCCCGAGATCGTCATAGAGTATTGTGTGATCCCACTGTGCTTTGATTTCCACCTTGCCACGTTCATGAGAACGTGCAAAATGGTGGTTTTTGGGTACTGCCCGAGTCATGTAGAGGCAATGAGCAATAGGAGGGGATTCGTCTCTCCTGGTATTGGGGGTTGATGTTGCGCTGTGCTCGATTGGCTATAACAGGAAGTCCCTGGCCAGGGTTATTTTAGAGATTTACTGGTAAGTGTTACCATTAGTTTCTCGACGAGTTATGAGCCTCATATCGGCATGACTTATCGATTTACTGGGGTCTGACGTTTACCATCCCCAGACGAGATATGCGACATATCAGACGAAGAAACCGGACTGTACGGTTGTGTTACTGATTGGATTCGCAGGAGTATGAGCAGGCTTGCTTGTTGATCTTCTGATCGCTCAATATTCGGGTGGTCGTTACGTTTAGCAGACCGCTTGCGGCTTGTGGGTGTTTGATATGATCATCACCTACTACCGGCGTATTGACAAGTCTTTAGAGTCCTACACAGAGGTTTCCTGGTTCATGTGAAACGGAGTAGGAGCACATATGAGATATGTGCAGGACCGAGATTAATCCGCGTATGTGATACTGCAATCTATTCTCGCGATTTGGGACATCGGTCGGTTATATGTGATATAGCAGGGTTATCGGATCAAGTGTTGATTCGATAAGTTGTTGCATTTGATATTAGTCAGTTATATGTGATATAGACGGATTATTAAATCAAGTGTTGATTTAATAATTTAATGTATATTTATATATCTGATATATTAACTTACATTAACTAATATTATCTCACTTAAACATTTCTTTTTCTCACAAGTGTGCATTAGTATATATGTGATATATATTAGTGTACATTTTATTGTGTCATGCTTGATGCCACATGCTACATGGGTGTATGAGACTCACACCATACTAATAATAATGCGAGGGTTTATATTTATTTAAGTAAATCAAAATCAGTGTTCATTAGTCACATGCTTGGAAGCTTGGAGAAGCTTGTAGCATTTTTGACTAATTCCACTCTTTTGTTTTACTTATAGATATTTATTAACCAAACCATTATTGTTAGCTATGTTTAATCTCTACATGGGTTAGTGTATGACACTAACTCACCCATGGTTCCCATTCTCACCTCATTAGTTCATTCTCTCATTTTCTTCACTTGAGCTTCTTCTTCCTCATGAGAAAAGCTCACTGGCTTTCAAAATGGTGAGAAAATATTATGAGAAAATAAAATCTAAAGTGATCCCATTTCCTACTTCATCATCCTCTACTACTTGCCATTTAGTTTAGGGCGTTTGCTTCACTAATTTCACAATTAGTGAAGAGGTAGCATGAGCTTGAGTCTCCTCGACGTAGATCATCTTCAGCCTCGAAGACTTCGAGCAAGCTTGTTCATTTCTCCGGGAGAACCCTTTCAAGAGCTCAGAAGATCACAACTCACAGCGAAGAAACTACTACACGGAGCTATTAAAGTGAAGGACCGGTCTACAAAGGTTGTATTCCTCATTCACTTAGATGTAATGGTAGATTACTTGTTATATTGTCTATTTACTCTAGCTTGATCCAAGCTTAGGATTGATTAGCACCTTAGAATTTTTAAATTTGGCATGGTAGTTGCTTTGAAAACCCAGTAGGGTGCTAAGGAATCCCAACACAAATACGGAACAAAATTTTTCTAAACAGGCGCTACCATGACCCGATGCCCGGATCTACCCTAAACCCTATATTAACAAGCTATATAAAGAAGTTACAATGGTTATACCGAGTTGATCTATGTCTTTCGGTCTTCAACCATCTTCCCAACCTCTTAGAGGCTCCTTGATCAATCTTGGTCGTCGGTCTCCCTCCATTGAAGATGATCCACCCAAAGGATGTAGTTATAGCTCAAGCTTCACATAATGGATGCAAGTAAAGCAACTAAGGTTTCTAGGAAGCTAATCTAGTAAGCTTAGAATGTAGTGTGTGAACTAAGTGTAGGTCTAGCTCATCTCACCTCCTCTCATGTTTCTCATATTGGATATAGTGCCCTCAAAGTCAATTATTGGATCGCAGGCATGTGATTGCAATGATTGAGGGGGGGACCTATACCGGTAGGACAGTCTTACTCGAGATGATAGTATGCTATCTGGTTTTTCTTTATCATCGTGTACTGCTTCAGGTAACACTATAGATCACTATTGCACGTTGATAGAGCCCCTAGGATTCTTTCTTGACTACCAACAGTATGATGGCGATCATATACGTGAGAGTTGGGTAGTCTATAAGCACATCCTTAAAAGTGGTCCCTAGTCGTGGGAATTTCGAGATAGGGCATCGATACTCCGGAGTAGACTAGTGTATACAGTCGAGACCCCGACGAAGGGTGGTGGCCGGTCTCACAAGCCACTGGTGTCAGTTGGTTCACCTAAGATGTATACAGGTGCTCATTGGGTTATGAGTGCACCGGACAGGACTCGTCGGGAACCTGCTAGTTGGTATTATACCTAGCGTCAGATAGCAGTTCCCAGGTGACATGTGTACAGGTTACTTCATCGACCTGTGGTCGTCATTTGTCTCGTGTGAGTTCCCACATTGCTTTTATTATTACCCTACCATGGCTCAAAGGAGTCGTGCAAACAGGCTTTAGTTGGGTACAGTCCCGAGCCACATGGAGGCAAGTGAGCGGATCGGCAAGGGATTCATCTCTCCCAGTATTAGGGGTGAAATAGCGCTGTGTCTAGGAGAGCCATTACACAAAGCCCTTGGCCGAGATAGGAGATTTACTGGTAGGTACTCCAATAGTATCTCAGGGTGTTCTGGGCTACACTCTGACACGATTTATACCGCTATTGGGGGTCTGACGTTACCAGCCCCCTAGGCCCGATATGCGATGCTCATAGACGAATGGACCGGACTGTACGGATATTGTCACTGATAAGCTCAGTAGTGTTCCAGGATGAGTTCGCTCATCGGCTTCCCTTTCAGTCAATACATGGGCAGCCGTTGCGTACAGCTGGTACCACTGATGTGCTTTTGGTTAAACCCACTGCCAGAGTATTGAGGAGTCTTTAGAGTCCCCCATTGGTAGTTTCCCATGTTCAGGCGAAACGTGGTAGAGGCCGTATAGTTTTATGGCAGGGTTCGAACATGCACGTGCACTTGTGCTGTCATGGTTCGGACAGGTAATACTGGTGGGCTTTGGTTTAAGCCGGATCCGAGTATTACATTGTATAGGAATACTTTTTGACTCATAGCATTTTTTATTCGGTCGGAATACAAATGCGGGTATGTATATACAGTTGTGGGGTAATTCTGTATTTCGTTATGGGATTGCTTTTTAAAGTTGCCTGTTTTTCTCCGCCCGATTGAACATTAAGTTTTAATGTTTAATTATTGTTTCATGTAAGTGTATCTATTTTTGGCCAAAAAATTCCATTCTTGAATCATGGCCGAACCTTCTTGGTAGTGGGCTTCTTTGTTTTTGATGAGTCATTTGGGTGAGTCATGTTTGCTTCTAGAAAGAAGCCAGGTGTCTTTGTGACTCACTTACTTCATTAATTCCTTTTAGTTGTGCATAATATATTTGTATGGATATTTTTATGATGGATTATTGATTAAGATCACCACTTGAATCCTTTTACTCACCCCCCAATTCACAGTGGACTATGTTGTGGCCGGCCCTACTAAATGAGAGAGGATGATATTCACAGTGAGCATTTTAAAAAGGGCAGAGCACTATATGTGCATGATTTGGCCGACCCCCCCCCATTTTGAGTGTGAGCTCAATTTTAGTTTATCTCCATGGCAACTTCAATTTACCTCCACCCAATGGCTTGGGTGTCTTGAGACAAAGTATTCTACACTATCTCTACTTCAATCTTGGACATGTCGGTTAGTAAACTTCATGTCCGAGTTGCCTCGGTTTTGAGGCGGGAGCCCGTATAAAGATCCGTTGACGTGGTGCCACCTCGGCGAGGAGATAGGAGATCGGAGATGCCGCGAGGAGCGTGGGATGATGGCTAAAGATCGAAGGACATGGATCGATCGGTATATCCATTCTATCATTTTGTAGTTTGCTAGTTTAGTGTTAATGGCATGATCCGGGTTACAGTCTATGCTAGCGCCAGTTTATGAAAAAGTTTTTATTCTGCGTTTGTCCTCTGATTATTGGCCGGGGCGCTGGTGTCGACTTACATGGTATCAGATCCATACCATTAACCTTTACTAGCTTGTTCTAATATGTTTAAAACATCGATCGATCAAACGAAATTTCTAGAACTGCAATTCCAAATTTAAAGTTTCTGTCAAAATTATTTTGCCTGTCGATCGAAATTGCTATTGTCCTTTTAGATATGTTAGTTCACAGTGCTTACATTATATCTGAGACCGTGAATGTCATTCGAGCGGTAAATTCGTCTAATTGCTATAGTTCTTTTAGACGGGTTTGCGAACGTGACATTTACGTTGATGTTCTGTATTGTGCTGTGATGTTGCGGATTTGTCGTGGTGGATAGCTGTGTGCAATGGTAGTGCAGTTTGGATTTATTTGTACATTTGATATCGCGGGGCGAGCGTCCGACACGTGGACTGCCATCGCTGCCTGTTTGTATATTATTCTTTTAGGGCACGACCGGGTTGAGGTCAATATACCGTTGTACATATTTTCTTTTCTGATCTAGGATTACCCCACGACGGGGTGGACGGATAGCCGAGTTCTGGAGGGCAGCGGGTCCACATCTCATGGTTTTGGGAAGGAGGGAGCCTCACTCTAGGATTGGCAGGCTATTCGCCGCACTCGTAGGGGGTACAGGTTGACCCAAGGAGGGGTGCTCAAGTTACTGGATTCCGTGAAGTGCCGGGTGACTCATTCACTTTGCTGAAGGGGGCTGCCTCGCTTGAGGTTTTAGCGGGTAACTTGCCGCACTCGTAGAGGTCTAGGTTTCATTGCACAGGCTATCCACACGACCAGGGGAACGTCGGGTTTCAGTTGCAGCTCTGTGAAACCCGGGGCTCCCAGAATATATGTATTGTTCTGTGATGCTTATTATTTTTCTGTAATGTTGCATTTATCACACCAGGAGCGATTATTGTATATTGATATATATACTAGTAGATGTTGTATATGTTTTACACCCGCTCTGTCGTTAGTTAAGTAACCTAACGGGTCATGAAGGGACCCAGTGGCGAATGTGGATGGCGTATACGTACATATTTATTTTCGTTCTTTTCTGGTGTTATTAATTGATGGGATTGCGTTGATTCTGATCAATGCAAAGGAAAAAAAAACTGTTTTATGTTTTTGGAACAGTTTCAAAAAGTGTTATTACAAGGAAGTTTTCTTTTGTTT
This sequence comes from Agapanthus africanus, assembly GCA_030015575.1. Classification (NCBI taxonomy): domain Eukaryota; kingdom Viridiplantae; phylum Streptophyta; class Magnoliopsida; order Asparagales; family Amaryllidaceae; genus Agapanthus; species Agapanthus africanus. The sequence goes on along the minus strand of JASDDO010000031.1, from coordinate 178,161,334 downwards.
TGCACAGTGGTATTTAGTTGGAATATCCTGCACATCATTCGACGAGGCAAGGGACGAGATCCCTTCACCAGGAGTGACCCCTTGGGCAGAAGTTTGCGTCAGGGTAATGACTTCACTATAGTCGATTACTTGTTGCTTTGCATCGGGGTATTCAGTTGGAATATCCTGCAGCTCATTCCACGAGGAAAGAGCCGAGAACCCTTCACCGGGAGTAACCTCTTTAGCAAAGGTTTTCACCACTATATATTTGTAAAAAGCTATCAGGTTCCTTCAACGAGATCAAGTTCATTACGTTAAACGTTTTTCACCAAAAACCAGCCGTAGCCCTCCATCATTTTAGACGGGTAGCATGTAGTATTCATGCTATGTTTGTTGGCCTTCGTCAAGGCATAGTGGATGTATCTTCTTGTTACCTTTCTGTTGCTCAGATAGATGCGTTGGTTTGGGACAGTCGTATTACCTTGTTGGCCTTCGTCAAGGGTATGTATGGATAGGTTCAAATTAACCTGGACAATGACGGGTAGAACATGACATGTGACTTATGATTTGTTGGCCTTCGTCAAGGTCATAAGTGCATGGGGTAAAAATCACAGCGGGAGTTTCTAAAGAAACTGAAACTTTTCAGGCATTCTCATACCTTCTGGAGTGTGATAACATGAGTGGATAACTTCACATTATCATGCGATGATAGTTGGATCCTGATTCCCACTGATGAGTTGGTTTACTCTTCGGGTGATCCCGACTAATTCTTCTTTTAGGTTTGGAGGAGAATTCGACGGTACAGTGGGAAATTTCCTGATTAGATAAAGTGATAACCATTCTAATCTAGGTTAGAGTGCACGCGGAGTGTTTCTTTTCCCTCTCTCTTTGGCAGCGACCATGACCCGACCCTAGACTATGACTCAGTGACCAAGTTAACCGAACTTTCTTAAAATATTATCTTTTGGATTGTCTGAGTTGCATAAGTCATTGTCACTCCTTCAGTTACGCTTTGCGTTTCTCCAGAACACCTCGTATTACTATGAACATCCACTTCCATTGGATAAATCCATCGTATGGTTATATACGAACTCGAAGGGACTTTTTCGAGGATGGATCCAGGTTCAGGAGAAATTGAATTGGTTTATTCGGTTGTCTTTTATCATCACCTTCTCTCAGGTTGCGAGGGCTCTTTGGTTTAGGAGAATACACCAATTATGCTTATTGGATAGTCTTCTTCCAAACCATAGGCAGGTGCCGAAAGGTTAGGAAAGGAGAAAACCAATTAGACAAAGTAGGGCGTACAGAAGGTAATAAGTAAAGACATATGAAGGGATTAGAAACAAGGCAAAGTAAATTGTGACTGCTATCATTCACGACCAAACCGCATACATCCTCGCCACTCCTATTTCACCTTTGCTTTTCTTCGGTTTAGGAGGAATAGAATAAGGTATTATTAAGTTGTCTTTTATCATCACCTTCTCTCAGATTGCGAGTACTCCTAGAATTAGGAGAGTACACCTATTATGCTTACTGGAATGTTTTCTTCCAAACCATAGGCTGGTGCCGAACGGTAGAGAAGGAAGAAAACCATTAAGCCGAATGATGGTGTACAGAAGGTAACGACAAAAGACAAATAAAGGGATTTGGAGAGATGGCAACGAAATATACGGTAACAGTCATGAATTTTGATAATGGAAGAGGCATTACTAGGAATAACAGGATACCCCATCGAAACATTTTCATGTTTCAGTTTCACCGTGCGTTGTTAAAGGAAATCTGATTTCCCGATTAGATACTTACTCCAGGGTATGTATTTACCAGGTATGATTCTCACATCTGTATGGTTTTACAGATGATGAGTGGGAGCAAGTTATTCGGAAAAAGGTGATCATCTTCATTATATCGGAATTCGTTGTAATTGGTGATATTTGAGGAAATCGCCTGGGTTTTTGCCGGACTGCAAGTATTTGGTTTTGAGTATCCGCTGTTGTGCACCAATTTCAAACTGATATATCTGTACGTTTATTTTTATAAAGTGAGATGTAACTTTTTGAAATTATGTCCATGACATTTACCTATATCAGTTAATGGTTAGGTAAGGAATATTGAACAGCGGTGTAATTCTTCATTACCATAATTACAGTTTTCAACCTACGACGCACAGGGTTTGAGTTGTTCAACTCAGGGGACTCATACAGAGTATTGTATGTTGTCCAGTGTCCATCAGGATAAAGGGGTTGGTCCTCGTACTGTATTCTGTTTACTTGTAAGTTCTCTGGTTTTTAGATAAGTATTTCGTAGAAATACAAGGTCTAAGTTTTGAGAAGTTATAGGTACAAGAATAAAGTAGAGAACCAGGTGTCGCAAGTATCAGGATTCTTCAAGGTGATCGAAGATGTAGATACTTGTGTTGGGTATTCAGTTGATAGTAATGATTTTGAGAAACTTGTTTCTCTTTCAGGTTACTCATAATTGGATGCACTCCTATGTTGAGTAATGTTGATCAACCTCTCTCCATTTTGTTTGACATTCCATTAGCCACTCCGCAGATATGGTGGGTAACCTCAGACAACAGAGAGGTACTCGGGTAGCCTCAAGGACGGTGACAGAGAGATTCTTGTTTACTCAGACTTGACACTACTGTTGTTCCAGGCTATGAGACCCGGCAGGAGGATGAGTATAGCGTCGTTCTAAACAAGTTTTAGAAGTGCACGTATATATTATTCTGCCAGAGGGTTGTTGTGGTCAGTTGGAGCAGCGGAAGCATAGTGGGCAAGTAGCTTATGTCTATTTATAAACTAAATCAGATATAGCGGAGATAGATCATCTAATTTTGATATGACAGTCATGGCTTTGACTTCATTAGAATAGGGGATGGATCTGTTAAGAAGGTAGTAGGGTGTGATGTCCTGGTATTTGGATGACATGCACTTTATAGGAAGTGAGATTCCTATCCTACGTTCGGTTATACTGTGGTTGTCATACAGTTGTTTCTCCACAAAGGATATGGATATAATATCTGACATTCTGGTTACTAGATCTATGGTTTTAGATCTAGATTTGCTTATTTTCCCAATCTGGGTACTTAGACAGTATTCTGATGGTGTTTTAGAATGGAAGACTCCTGGCATAGTGGTGTACCCGCAGGTGATGGAGTCTCCCTCTCTAAAGGTGTCATACAGACTAAAGGGAAGAGGGATGTGCATGGTTGGCATATCACTAGCTTAGGCAATTGAGTCAATCATGAGATGTCAAGTACCGCACCAGATGTTGTTTTTGCACTAGCTGCAATAAGTTTATATTAATCTAAACCTGGAGAAACATTCGGAGGCAGTTTTAGAACATAAGTGGATGTTCTACGGATTTGATGACGGCAGCATCTTTCGGGGGACAGTTATCATTCCACGCTTCCAATGTGACCTGGATGACAGAGTGATTGTCAGATTTATAGTTTTCCCTCTGACGAGGGGCAGTATCATGGACAGGTGGTCCAACATGTTACTGTGAGAGGAAAGGTGCAGGATATTGATTAGGTTCAGTTGACGATACTGTCTAAGAAGTTTGGATTTATAGTTCATTTATGAACTAGGTCCTATCAGATATCCAGACATATTCTAAGATAGGTATAACTCAATTCGGGAGATAGCTTTCTCCACGAACTTGAGATTAAGAGAGACATAGAAAGAAACATCAGGGTGGATCCACTCACTGAGGCTATTTCTCGAACACAATAGTTTTACAAACAAGCTTTGTGAAACTGATTAGTAGAGGAGTTGGATGTTCGGTATCACACGAGCTGTGAGTATGCGAAATCGCAATAATTAGCCTTAAGCGCAAGTGGGGGATTGTTGGATATAGTGCCCTCAAAGTCAATTATTGGATAGCAGGCACGTGATTGCAATGATTGAGGGAGGACATATACCGGTAGGACAGTCTTACTCGAGATGATAGTATGCGATCTGGTTTGTCTTTATCATCGTGTACTGCTTTAGGTGACATTATAGATCACTATTGCACGTTGATAGAGCCCATAGGATTCTTGCTTGACTACCAACAGTATGATGGCGATCATATAATTGAGAGTTAAGTAGTCTATAAGCTCATCCTTAAAAGTGGTCCCTAGTCGTGGGAGTTTCGAGACAGGGCATCGATACTCCAGAGTAGACTAGTGTATACAGTAGAGACCCCGACGAGGGGCGGTGTCCGGTCTAACAAGCCACTGGTGTCAGTTGGTTCACCTAAGATGTATACAGGTGCTCATTGGGTTATGAGTGCACCGGACAAGATACGTCGGGAACCTGCTAGTTGGTATTATACCTAGCGTCAGATAGCAGTTCCCATGTGACATGTGTACAGGTTAGTTCATCGACATGAGGTCGTCATTTGTCTCGTGTGAGTTCCCACTGTGCTTTGATTATTACCCTACCATGGCTCAGAGGAGTCGTGCAAATAGGTTTTAGTTGGGTACAGTCCCGAGCCACATGGAGGTAAGTGAGCGGATCGGCAGGGGATTCGTCTCTCCCGGTATTGGAGGTGAGATAGCGCTGTGTCTAGGAGAGCCATTACACAAAGCCCTCGGCCGAGGCAAGAGATTTACTGGTAGGTACTCGAGTAGTATCTCAAGGTGTTCTGGGCTACACTCTGACACGACTTATACCGCTATTAGGGGTCTAACGTGACCAGCCCCCTAGGCCCGATATGCGATGCTCATAGATGAACGGACCGAACTGTACGGATATTGTCACTGATAGGCTCAGTAGGGTTTCAGGATGAGTTCGTTTATCGGCTTCCCTTTCGATCAGTACATGGGCAGCCGTTGCGTACAGCTAGTACCACTGACGTGCTTGTGGTTCAACCTACTGCAAGAGTATTGACGAGTCTTTAGACTCCCCCACATATAGTTTCCCAAGTTCGGGCGAAACGTTGTAGAGGCCGTACGGTTTTATGGCAGGGTTCGAACATGCACGTGCACTTATGCACGTGTCATGGTTCGGACAGGTAATACTGGTGGGCTTTGGTTTAAGCCGGATCCGAGTATTACATTTTATAGAAATACTTTTTGTCTCATTGCATTTCATATTCGGTCGGAATACAAATGCGGGTATGTATATACAGTTCTGGGGTAATCCTGTAATTCGTTATGGGATTGCTTTTTGAAGTTGCCGGTTTTTCTCCGCACGATTGAACATTAAGTTTTAATGTTTAATTATTGTTTCATGTCAGTGTATCTTTTTTTGTCCAAAAATTTCCATTCTTGAATCATGGCCGAACCTTCTTGGTAGTGGGCTTCTTTGTTTTTGATGAGTCATTTGGGTGAGTCATGTTTGCTTCTAGAAAGAAGCTAGGTGTCTTTGTGACTCACTTGCTTCATTAATTCCTTTTAGTTGGGCATAAGATATTTGTATGGATATTTTTGTGATGGATTATTGATTAAGATCACCACTTGAATCCTTTTACTCACCCCCCAATTCACAGCAGACTATGTTTTGGCCGGCCCCACTAAATGAGAGAGGATGATATTCACAGTGAGCATTTTAAAAAGGGCAGAGCACTATATGTGCATGATTTGGATGACACCCCCCATTTTGAGTGTGAGCTCAATTTTAGTTCTCCATGGAAACTTCAATTTACCTCCACCCTATGGCTTGGGTGTCTTGAGACAAAGTATTTTATACTATCTCTACTTCAATCTTGGACATGTCGGTTAGCAAGCTTCATGTCCTAGTTGCCTCGGTTTTGAGGCGGGAGCCCGTATAAAGATCCGTTGACGTGGTGCCACCTCGACGAGGAGACATGAGATTGGAGATGCCATGAGGAGTGTGGGATTATGGCTAAAGACCGAAGGACACTGATCGATCGGTATAGCCATTCTATCATTTTTTAGTTTGCTAGTTTAGTGTTAATGGCATGATCCGGGTTACAGTCTATGCTAGCGCCAGTTTATGAAAAAGTTTTTATTCCGTGTTTGGCCTCAGATTATTGTCCAGGGAACTTGCATAGACTTACAGTGATAATATCCGTACAGTCCGGTCTGTTCGTCTAAGATTATCACACATCGTGTCTACGGGGTGGATAATGTCAGACCCTAATAACGCGACATTTAGTGTCGGTATGAAACCCATCACCACCTGAGAAACCATCGATCCTGGATTGGTAATTCGCGTTCACCCCGTCCGAGGATTTTTGGTGATGGCCACCCGTGCACAACACGACATCAACCCCCCAATACCGGGAGAGACGAATCCCCGATGATCCGCTCACTACCCCTATGTGGCTTGGGACTGTACCCAACTAAAACCTGTTTGCACGATTCCTATGAGTCGTGGTAGGGTAGTAATCAAAGCACAGTGGGAACTCACACGAGACAAATGACGATCTCAGGTCGACAGACTAACCTATACACATGTCACTTGGGAACTGCAATCTGACAATAAGTATAATACCAACTAGCAGATTCCCGACGAGTCCGTCCAGCGTACTCATAACCCAATGAGCACATGTAAACTATCTTAGGTGAACAACTGACACCAATGGCTTGTGAGACCGTCCACCATCCCTCGTCAGGGTCTAGATAAGTATACACTAGTCTACTCTGGAGTATCGATGCCATGTCTCGAAACTCCTACGACTAGGGATATTTAAGGATGATCTTATAGACCCCCAACTCCCACGTATATGATCGCCATCATAATGCTGGTAGTCAAGCAAGAATCCTATGGGCTCTATCAATATATACATGATGATAAAGAGAAACCAAATAGCATACTATCATCTCGAGTAAGACTATTCCACCGGTATAGGTCCTCCCTCAATCATCGCAGTCGCCTACCTGCGACTATGATAATTGCCTTGAGGGCACTATAGCCAACAATCTCTCACTTGCACTTAAGGCTAATTATTACGGTGACTCACATCTCGTGTGATACCGAACACCCAACTTCTCTACTAATCTGTTTCCCAAAGCTCGTTTGTGAAACTATTGTGTTTGAGAAATAGCCTCATTGAGCAGATCCGCTCCAATGTTTCTTTCTGTATCTCTCTATATCTCAACTTTGTGGAGAATGACTATCTCCCAAAATGAGCAATACCTGTCTTAGAATTTGTTTGGATATCTGATGGGACCCAGTTCACAAATGAACTCCAAATCCAACAAACTTCTTAGACTGTATCATGCACTGAATTTAATAAGTATCCTGCGCTATGCCTTCTTCAGTTTCCTCTTGGACCACCTGTCCAACACACTTACCCTCAAAAGAGTGAAGAACTATAACTTTGACAGTCACTCTGTCATCCAGATCACCATGGAAGCATAAAATGATAACCGCCTCCTGAAGGAGGCCGTCGTTACCATATACCAAGAACATACACTTATGTTCATAACTGCTTCACACCGTTTCTCCAAGATTGGATTAATATATATGCTTATTGCAGCCAGCGCAAAAGTAATATCTGGTGTGGCACTTGACATTTCATGATAAACTCAATTGTCTAAGCAAATGATATGCTAATCATGCAGAACCTTCTCCTCATCAGTCTGAAAGACATCTTTTTAAAGTGTGTGACTCCATCACCTGCGGGTACACCACCACGCCAGGAGTCGTCCATCCTAAAACACTTTAGAATAGTGTCAAGTACCCAGATTGGGACACTTCCCAAATCTAGATCTAAAACCATAATCTAATGACCAGAAAACCTGATATTTTATCCATATCCTGTGTGGAGAAAAACCTTGTGACAACCACTGTATAACCGATCGTTGTATTGGAAGATATTTTCCTATCAAGAGTATGTCATCCAAATACCAGGATATCACTCCCTACTACCTTCTTACTATATCCATCTCCTATTCTAATGAAGTCAAAACCTATGACTGTCACATCAAAACTAGATGATTTATATCTGCTATACTTGTTTTAGTCTATAAATAGACATAAGCTACTTGTCCACTATGCTTCCGCTGCTCCCACTGACTACAACAACCCTTCTGGCAGAGTCATATACACGTGCACTTCTAAAGCTAGTTTAGAACGACGCAATACTCATCCTTCTATCGGGTCTTATAGTCTAGAACAGCAGCAATGGCAAGTATGGGTAAACAAAAACCTCCCTGTCACCGTTTCTGAGAAGACCGAAGTACCTCTCGGGTGCCTGAGGTTACCCACCAAATCTGCGGAGTGGCTAATGGAAAGTTAAATCCAATTGAATCCTCAGTTTCTATTAAATCTTCAGTGATAGTTTGTGGTTCTGGAATCACTTCCAGTTCTACCATACTCCCACTTTTGTTTTCTGAAAAAATCCATTTTACTAAAACTGTGGCGAGTCAAGAACAATATCACTATTGATCTTCCTAATGGTAGAAAGTTAACCATCGTTAAAGCGCGGGATAACCCATAAACCGCCATTACTAAAATATGGCTGGAGTTTATCCGGATTCTGGTTTTAAGTATCAGCCGGACAACTCCCTATACCTTAACATCGTTAAGATATAAATTGATTCTATATATAATATAGAAACAAAAGCACTAATTTAATTGGAACCAGATTCAAAATCATGCAGTTGTCTTCAGTGCATATCAACCAAATAGAAAAAGGCCAATCAGCATTACTTATCTAGGAGCGCATCCATATATGAGTAACCTGAAAGAGAAGCAAGTTCTCAAAACCATTACTATCAATGGAATACCAAACACAAGTATCTTCATCTTCGACTACCTCGAAGAATCCTGATACTTCTAACAAGTGGTTCTCATCTTTATTATTATACCTATAACTTCTCAAAATCTGGACCTTGTATTTCAAAGAAAAACCTGTCTAAAATTGGAGAAGTCATGAGTAAATAGAATATAGTACGAGTACCAACACCATTGTCCTAATGGACACTGGACAACATACAATACTTTGTATAAGTCCCCTGAGTTCAATAACTCAAACCTTGTGCTTCATAAGTTGAAAATTGTACTATGGTTAAGAAGAATTACACCGTTGTTGAATGCACCTTACCTAACCACCTACTGATATAGGTAAATATCATAGACATAATTTTAAAAAATTATCTCACTTTATAAAATAAACGTACAGATATATCAGTTTGAAATTAGTGCATAACAACAGATATTCAAAACCAAAAATTTACCGCCAGGCAAAGACCAGATGATTTCCTCAAATATCATGTAACATTTTAAAAATCATTATGCGAATTTTTCCGTTTTAGGGTTAAATTGTCGGTATTTTCCGTTTTAACCGGACTGTGTTCAAACGACCATATAGACTTGCCAGCACCTAGTTTAGCTAAAATAAAGCTAGTGCGCAAGCTTCGGGGGTATATGGGATGTTTTGGTTCAATTTAAATTTTCCCAATTTTAATGTTATTTTAATGCGGTATTCACATTTTGGGAAATTGCTCTAAGCGATCTTTTCTTTAATTTAAGTTGAGTTAATCCAAAAGCTTCTCACATATCTAGATATTTGTTTTGAAATTGGATTAATGAAAAGGAAAAGAAAAGAAAATGGATTTAGATGCATGCATGTGTGCATGTGTATTGTGAATGCAATTAATTGCATTTATTGTTGGTTGTTGCTAGGAAATTCCACTTAATTCCTCACCCACCTCACTTGGCCGAAATCATCTCTCCCTCTACTGCCTATAATCTTTTTCCTTTCATTTCTTTTCAATCCTATCTCAAAAAATTCTCCAAAGTTCCAAATATATCACAAATATACCATAAGTTCTTGATTTTTGGCTCTTGGATCACTTGGAGCTAGGGAAACCTAGGAGCTTGTGAGCAAGTTGTTAGGTATAACCCCTATACTCTTAATTAGGAGTTTTTGTGTTATTTAGCTTGTTGTTTATGGTTTAGAACACTTGATATATCGATTAGTGCGATATCGTGTTTTTAGTGTCTTTTTAGAGACTTTGTACCTGCTGTGATCTGGAGAATTTAGTGTTTCACCAAACAAAATTTTAGAGATGTACTAGTGAATCTGAGACACCACCTGAGACACGGGGGCCACCCCACCGACCGGGGCCGGCGACCCCTAAGGAGAGGTCCGACGACGCCGGCGAAGTAGGGAGCTGCTTGGGTAGGGCTTCTGTGGGTAGTTGTCTGCTGTTGGCTAGGGGTGTTTGTGTTAGTTATATGTATGCCCTAGAGGCCATTACTGTACATTGGATGTATATTGTAGTGGATGCTGGTGCATATATAGGTAGGACTTTCTTGCTCGACATGATAGTACGCTATCTGGTTGCTCTTTATCTTAACATATATAATTTTTGTCTCTCTGTTACATGTTGATAAAGCCCTTAGGATGTGTACTCGACTTCCAGGACTATGATGCGGATCATACTAGTGGGGCCTGGGTAGTCCATGAGTACATCCTTCAATGTTCCTAGTCGTGGGAATATCGAGACGGGGCATCGATATTCCAGAGTAGACTAGCGTATAACTTCTCGACCCATGTGATGGGCGATGGATGATCCCATATCCATTGGTGTTTGACATCAGAGATGGTATGCGGGTGCTCAGTGGAGACTGGGTACACTGAACGGATTCGCCGAGAACTCCCAGATGGTATTATACCTCACGTCAGATGGCAGTTCTCTGGTGACACTGGTACAGCTTAGTCTGTTGACCCGAGATCGTCATAGAGTCTTGTGTGTCTCCCACTGTGCTTTGATTTACACCCTACCACGGCTCTACTGAGTCGTGCAAACAGGTGGTTTTTGGGCACAGTCTCGATTCACATGGAGGCAATGAGCGATAGGAGGGGATTCGTCTCTCCCGGTATTGGGGGTTGATGTTGCGCTATGCACGACTGGCCATAACAGGAAATCCCTGGCCAGGGTTGCAGTGATCTACTAGTAAGTGTTATCAGTAATTTCACGAATGTTATGGACCCTACGTCAGCATGACTTATCAAGCTACTGGGGTCTGACGTTTACCACCCCTAAGCGAGATATGCAACATATCAGACGAACAGACCGGACTGTAGGTAAGTGTTACCGGTTGGATTCACAGGAGTGTGAGCGGGCTTGCTCGTCGATCTTCTGATCGCTCAATACCCGGATGGCCGTTACGTTTAGCAGACCGCTTGCGCCTTGTGGGTGCTTGATATGATCATCATCTGCTGCCGGTGTATTGACGAGTCTTTAGAGTCCTACACAGAGGTTTCCTGGCTCAAGCGAAACGAAATAGAAGCGCATATGAGATATGTGCGGGACCGAGAATAATGCGTGTATGTGATACCGTATTCCATTCTCGCGATGAATGTATAGATTGGTTGTATGCGATATAACCTAGTTATCGAATCAAGGATTGATTCGATAAGCCGATACATTGGATATTAGTCGGTTATATGCGATATGACCGGACCGATAAATCAAGTGTTGATTTAATGATTTAATACATAATTATATATTTGATATATTACTTTGCATTAACTAGTATCGGTTCACTTTAAATGGATTTTCTCACTTGAAATGCACAAGTTGTATATGTGATATACTTTTATGCACTTATTTGTATCATGTTTGATGATACATGCTCACTTGGTTTTGTGTAAAGAATTAAACCATGGTTAAGATAGTGGTTAGGGTTTACATTTTTCTTATTCATTTATTTATTTTTCATTTTGGAAAGATAAATAAATCATGGTGGCTTTCTTTGTTTGATTGTTGAAGCTTTATGAAGCTTTGAACAAGTCCACCATTCTTGTCTCATGCTTAACCCTAACCATTCAACCTAACCTTAGTCAATTATCTACACCTAACTAAGGTTGAGATTATGATAAGTTTCATATTGTTTTCTATTTTCAAATATACTTATCATATTCTCTTCTTCTTCTTCTTCTTCAACAAAGAAAAAGCTTGCAACCTTTGAACGCAACTTGAGAAAAAGAGTGAGAAATCCAATTCTAAAGTGAACCCACTTCCTATTTCTTCATCCTCTACCTCTTTCCAAGTAGTATAGGGTGTTTTCTTCACAAGTTTCATGACTTGGTGAAGTTGGAGTTTGATCTTGAGTAGCCTTGACGTAGATCATCTTCGACATCGAAGTCGGCGACCTAGCCCGATCTTTTCTCCGATGAAACCACCGCAAGAGTCTAGGATTCCAATTACTACAGCGGAGGGACGTCAAAGCGGAGCTATGGAGGTGGAGAACCGGATCTACAAAGGTTGTAGCCCTTTTCCTTTAGCAATAAATTCGTTTACTTGCTTGCATCGCCTATACATCTAGTTAACGATCCGTATTAGGGTTTGTAGGCACTTGGAAAAATTTGAATTGGCCATGTTTGATCACTTGTGAGACCTCATTTGTGTGCCTAGGAACCCAACAGTTTGGTACTGTTTAATTTTTTAGTAAATTCAGTATGAAAAATCTAGGATCGATTACCTATAATCTAGTGTTTTGAGTCCGCGTGATACGTTTTGCGACACGAGTCGTGAGCTTGTGTTGCTGCTGTACTCAGTTAGGTTTTCAGGTATCGTTGCGCACGTTAGCCACTAGACGTGCACTCGCAAGTTAGTTTAGTGTGTTGGTACGTTTTTGAATACGTAGTTTTGCGTTATATTGATCGATTCTGAGATGTTCGCATTATTTCTTGTGTTTGTGAAAATATATCGTCGCAAGCGGGGACTTCGGACGCTGCGAACAAGGGGAAGCAGGTGGTCAGATTTTCATAGCTGGAGACCATTGGTGAGTAGATTTAACATCTACGGGTAAATCGCCCATATAGCGTTATGCATCGGGGCGAATATGATATGTTAGCTGCATAGTATTTGCATATTAGTTACTTTCATATGAATGTCATTGCATTGCATTATCTGTTGTACCTGACTCGTACCTTTAGATATAACACATTACTGACGGTTCATGTTGCACGAGCACTAAATATTATGCTACACCCACATCGTCAGTAATTGCCATGACACGCACAAACCACCTACATACGTGTTACGGTAGTGGATAGGGATAGTTGAGGTAGTAGCCCTTATCCCATTGTGCATATGATATATTGTTGACACCTACATACGTGATATGGTAGTGGATAGGAATGATTGGAGAAGTAACTTTTATTCCATTGTGCATATGAGATATTGTTGAGACTTACATACGTGACATTGCATTGGGCAGGGATAGTTGAGGTAGTAACCCTTATTCCATTTTACGTATATCTTACTATAGCTACTTCTATATCATGCATAAATAGTGATATGTACACCACATACTCGATTTCAGTTACTTGTACATCATGCATACATATTGACATGTACACCTACATAGTCAATTACAGCTACATGTACAACATGCACACATACTGACATGTATACCGCATATGCTTGCTATAGTTGTATAGACCCTGAGAGGTATTGTTTTTATATGTGGTATTGAGTTGTTGATCATTGCGCTTATGAAATGCATCATACCCACTTGCTTACATGTAGATACTTAAACCTTGCTACACTTATATGTATACCTCATATGATGTTGTATTTGTTTTCGGAGGCTTTTGGGAACTACAAGATAATTTTAAAAGATGGATTCATTTAAAGAGTGGTTTTCCCTTTATATGCTCATGTTGATGTTTTATGTTGCATATATCAGTTTTATATGGATTTTATGCATTGAGATATGGATTTCATACGATTTATGGATTTGAGAACCGTGGGGGTATTTTCAAGAAACTATGTATTGTATGAAAACCCTGTTTCTCTTGATATGATATTTCAGTACGTCCACTAGGTGATTTCTCGGTTCTGAGATTTGGCTTGTGATACCCGATTCGTGGAGTGGGAGGCACCGTCTGCAGGTACATGGTGGACCCGGTGTGGTAAGTAAGTGTACGGTAGCGCCCCGGCCGTCTGTCCGAGGCCAAAATGCGGAAAAAAAACTTTTCTTGAACAAGAAACTGGCGCTATCGTATACTTTTTCCCCAGATCGGACCATTAACCTACTACTAGCTAACTGGAGCAAGGGTAGAGAACTTTACCGAGCGATCTGTGTCCTTCGGTCTTCGGCTACCTTCCCAAGCTCCTCGCGGCATTACTGATCTCCGGTCTCCTCGTCGGAAGGGCACCACATCGAAAAGTCTTTTTACGGGGTCCCACCTATGAACCGAGGCAACTCGGTCATGAAGTTGGCAAGCCGACGTATCCAAGATTGCTATAGACTGAATGTAGAATGATATGTCTCGAGGGGTTAATGAAGTTGCCATTTTGGAGATGGAGGAAAAATCTTTGGAGATGAACTAAAGAATTTTTAGTGCAAAATGATATGATAATATTTCCACACACATGAGGGCTCTCCAATGAAGTTGCCGGCCATCAATAGTTGAGGAGGAGGAGGTGAGCGATATCATGAAGGGAGGTAAATGTAGGAGCAAAGAAAATGGTGACCATAAGTCAAAAAGCAAGCCTCACATCCACCATCCAAATCAATCCCATCTCCAAAAAGAAAGTAATGATGAACTATCATGAAGCAACCATGTGCCACTAAAACCACCCTCCATTTTGTAAACGCCACTTTTACAAATAAGCCCCTCCCATCAAAGGAATTTCAGCCAAGAAGGAATAAAGAAAAATGGCCGAAACGGAATGCAAACTGGAAACTTCAAAAAAGCGATCCCGTAATAAATTACAGGAAAACCCCGCGACTGTATATACATACCCGCATTTGTATTCCGACCGAATATAAATGCAATGAGACAAAATCTACACTGTACAGTACTAGGATCCGGCTTAAACCAAAGCCCGCTAGTATTATCCGTCTGAACCATGACACGTGCACAAGTGCACGCGTATGTTCGAACCCTGCCATAAACCCATACGGCCTCTACATCGTTTCGCCCGAAACATGAGAAACTGTCTGTGGGGGACTCTAAAGACTCATCAATACTTTGGCTGTGGATTTAACCAATAGCACGTCAGAGGTATTAGCCATACGTAACGGGCTACCAAGTATTGACCAAAAGGTAGGTCGATGAGCGAACTCATCCTGACACCCTAATGAGCCTGTCAGTGACAATATACGTACAGTCCGGTCCATTCGTCTATGAGCATCGCATGGCGGGCCTAGGGGGTTGGTAAGAGTCAGACCCCCAAAAGCGGTACAAGTCGTGTCAGAGTGTAGCCCAGAACACCCTGAGATACTACTGGAATACCTACCAGTAAATCTCCTGCCTCGGCCGAGGGCTTCGTGTAATGGCTCTCTTAGACACAGCGTGATCTCACCCCCAATACCGGGAGAGACAAAACCCCTGCCGATACGCTCACTTACCTTCATGTGGCTCGGGACTGTACCCAACTAAAACATCTTTGCACGAATACTTTGAGTCGTGGTAGGGTAGTAATCAAAGTACAGTGGGAACTCACACGAGACAAATGACGATCTCAGGTCGATGAACTAACCTGTACACATGTCACAAGGGAACTGCTATGTGACGTCAGGTATAATACCAACTAGCATGTTCCCGGCGTGTCCTGTCAGGTGTACTCATAACCCAATGAGCACCTGTATACATCTTAGGTGAACCAACTGACACCAATGGCTTATGAGACCGGCCACCGCCCCTCGTCGGGGTCTCGACTGTATACACCAGTCTACTAATGGAGTATCGATGCCCAGTCTCGAAACTCCCACGACTAGGGACCTTTTAAGGATGTGCTAATAGACCCCAGCTCCCACGTATATGTTCGACATCATACAGCTGGTAGTCAAGAAAGAATCCTAAGGGCTCTATCAATATGCAATAGTGATCTGTACCATCACCTAAAGCAGTACACGATGATAAAGGTAAACCAGATAGTATACTATTTTTCTACCAACGTGTAAAAGTGAACAGCAATGTCATTTAAAGTATGCACACTATGATAAAAACAAACCAGATAGTATACAAACCTTTCGAGTATGACTATCCTACCGGTATAGGTCCTCTCTCAATCATTGCAATCACGTGCCTGCGATTCAATAATTGACTCTAAGGGTACTATATCCAACAATCTCCCACTTGCACTCAAGGCTAATTATTGCGATGTCACCTACTCACAGCCCGTGTGATACCGAATACCCAACTCCTCTACTAATCAGTCTCACAAAGCCCGTTTGCAAAACTATTGCGTTCGAGGAATAGCCCAGTGAGTGGATCCGCCATGATGTTACTTTATATGTCTCTCTTTATCTCAAGTTCGCGGAGAAAGCTATCTCCTGCAATGAGCAATACATGTCTTAGAATATGTCTGGATATCTGATGTGACCTAGTTCATAAATGAACTCCAAATCCAAACTTCTTAGACTGTATCATCAACTGAACATAGTTAGTATCCTGCGCCATGCCTCCCTCGGTATCCACTTGGACCACCAGTCCAAACTACTGTCCCTCGTCAGAGGGAAAACTATAACTCTGACAGTCACTCTGTCATCCAGTTCACCTTGGAAGCCTGGAATGATAACCGTCTCCCGAAAGAGGCTGTTGTTATCATATCCCTAGAACAAACACTTATGTTCTAAAACTGCTTCCGATCATTTCTCCAGGATTGGATTAATATCAATTTATTGCATCTCATGCAAAATCAATATCTGGTGTGGTGCTTGGCATCTCATGATTGACTCAATTGCCTAAGAAAGTGATCTGCCAATCATGCACATCCCTCTCCCTTTTAGTCTGTAAGATACCTTTAGAGAGGGTGACTCCATCATCTGCAGGTACACCACCATGCCTGGAGTCATCCATTCTAAATACCTTTAGAACGCTGTCTAAGTACCCTGACTGGGAAACTACCCAAATCTAGATCTAAAACCATAGATCTAGTAACCAGAACTTCTGATATAATATCCATATCCTATGTGGAGAAACCACTGTGTGACAACCACAGTATAACCGATCGTAGTATAGGAATTTCACTTCCCACTCTGTGTATGTCATCCAAATACCAGGACATCACACCCTACTATCTCCTTAACAGATCCATCCCCTATTCTGATGAAGTCAAACCTATGACTGTCACATCAGAAATAGAAGATCTCTCTCCGCTATGTCTGCTTTAGTCCATAAATAGACATAAGCTACTTGCCCACTATGCTTCCGCTGCTCCCACTGACTACGACAACCCTCTGGCAAAGTCATATACACATGCACTTCTAAAGGTAGTTTAGAACGATGCTATACTCATCCTCCTGCCGGGTCTCACAGTCTGGAACAACAGCAATGGCAAGTCTGGGTAAACATGAACCTCCCTGTCACCGTCTATGAGCATACCGAAGTACCTCTCGAGTGGCTGAGGTTACTCACCATATCTGCGAAGTGGCCAATGGAACGTCAAACTAGAATGAATCTTTAGGTTCTTATCAAATTTTCAGTTATCGTTTGCGGTTCTGGAATCATTTCCAGTTCTACCATACTCCCACTACTGTTTTCTGAAAAAATCCATTTTTATTAGAAAGTCAACCCTCGTCATAGCCCGGGTCAACCCACAAACAGCCATTATAGAAATGTGCCTTGAGTTATCCAGAGTCTGGTTTTAAGCATAAGCCGGACAACTCCCCGTACCTTAACATCGTTAAGATATGAACCGTTTTATATCGAATATAGAAACAGAGGCACTAATCAAATTAGAACCAGATTCAAATCATGCAGCTGTCTCCAGTGCATGTCAACTAAATGGAAGGGGGCCAATCAGCGTTACTCAACTTAGGAATGCATCCAGATATGAGTAACCTGAAAGAGAAACAAGTTTCTCAAAACCATTACTATCAACTGAATACTATACACAAGTATCTACATCTTCGATCACCTTGAAGAATCCCGATACAGGCAGCATCTGGTTCTCTACTTTACTCTTATACCTATAACGTCTCAAAACTTGGACCTTGTGTTTCTACGTAACACTTGTCTAAAAACTAGAGAAGTCATAAGTAAACAGAATATAGTACGAGTACCAACCCCTCTATCCCAATGGACACTGGACAAGATACAATACTCTGTATAAGTCTCCTGGGTCTAAAAACTCATTCCCTGTGTCGTAAGTTGAAAACTGTACTTAAGGTTAAGAAAAATTATACCGCTGTTTAATGCTCCTTACCTAACCATCCACTGATATAGGTAAATGGCATCGACATAATTTCAAAAAGTTATATCTCACTCTATAAAAATAGACGTACAGATATATCAATTTGAAATTGGTGAATAACAACGGATATTCAAAACCAAATATTTGTCGTCCGGAAAACAACCCAGGTGATTCCTCAAATATCACCAAATACAACGAACCCCGATATAATGAGGATGATCACCCAATTCCCAATAACTTACTCCCTCTCATCATCTGTAAAACCATACAGATGTGAGAATCATGCCTGGTAAATACATACCCTGGAGCAAGGAAAAATTAGGAAATCAGTTTTATTTTAACAATACACAGTGAAACTTGTTGCGCCATGGCAGCGCCCCGGCCGTCTATCCAAGGCCAAAATGCGGAATCAAAATTTTTCTTAACTTTAAACTGGCGCTACCGCGGACAATATACCCCGATCGTAACCATTAACCGATACTAGCTAACAAGAGAAAGGGTGAGAGATATACCGAGTGATCCGAGTCCTCCGGTCTTCTCGTCGTCGTCCCGATCTCCCGCGGAAACTCCGGTCTTCGCATCCTTGCCGGTAGGGCACCACATCGTCTGCATCTTTTACAGGCTCCCACCTCAATACCGAGGCAACTCGGGCACGAAGCTGGCTAGTCGACGTGCCCAAGGTTTGCTGTAGAATGTGTATAGGCTATGTCTCACTTGGGTTTTTAGTTGCCATGGTGGATGAAGGAGGAGGTTAAGAAAATTGGTGCTTTCAATTTTCTAGCAAGAAGGATAGAGATGAAGAATTCCTCACATAACCAAAAATGAGCTCTCTCATTCTTTTTCTCTCAAGTGAAGCCTCTCCTCTCTTGTGATAATGGTGGAGGAATGAAAATACAATCAAAATAACAACAAGGGAGGTGAGTGTAGGAGATGCAAAAGGGTGACCACATCAAAAGTAAGCTTCACATCAAAAGGTAATGAGAATTCTCTCAAATCAATTTCTAATCACTTCTAATCTCAAAAAGCAAGCCATCATGAAAAGCAAAGATGCTTAATCTTTCATAATGCCTCATAATGCAAGAAACTCCCTCCACAAATGTTATTTGCAAGCTTGCAAATAACCCCCTCCATCGGAAAAGTCCGGCCGGGAAAGAACAAAGGAAAACCGGCCGGAACGGAATGCAAACTGGCAACTCCAGAAAACTGGTCCCGTAATAAATCACAGGAAAACCCCGATACTGTGCATACACACCCGCATCTGTATTCCTACCGGATACAAATGCAAAGAGACAAATCTACACTGTACTAAACTAGGATCCGGCTTAAACCAAAGCCGGCTAGTAATATCCGTCCGATCCTGATCCGTGCAATACCGCACGTATCTGATCGAACCCTGCCATATATCCATACGGCCACTAGTACAAATCGTCCGATCCTGATCTGTGCAATACCGTACGTAACTGATCGGACCCTGCCATATCTCCATACGGCCTCTACAGCGTTTCGCCCGAAAGCTTGAGTAACTGTAAGTGTGGTGGACTCTAAAGACTCGTCAATACTATGGCTGTGGATTTAACCACTAGCACGTCAGAGGTATAAGCCAATACGTGACCGGCCACCAGCTATAGACCAAAAGGGACATCGATGAGCGAACTCATCCGGACACCCAACTGAGCCTGTCAGTGACAATATCCGTACAGTCCGGTCCGTTCGTCTATGAGTATCGCATGGCGGGCCTAGGGGGTTGGTAAAAGTCAGACCCCCAAAAGCGGTACAAGTCGTGTCGGAGTGTAGCCCAGAACACCCTGAGATACTACTGGAATACCTACCAGTAAATCTCCTGCCTCGGCCGAGGGCTTTGTGTAATGGCTCTCCTAGACACAGCGCGACCTCACCCCCAATACCGGGAGAGACGAACCCCTGAAGATCCGCTCACTGCCTCCATTTGGCTCGGGACTGTATCCAACTAAAACCTGTTTGTACGACTCCTTTGAGCCATGGTAGGGTAGTAATCAAAGTACAGTGGGAACTCACATGAGACAAATGACGATCCCCAGGTCGATGAACTAACCTGTACACATGTCACCAGGGAACTGCTATCTGACGTCAGGTATAAGACCAACTAGCATGTTCCCGGCGAGTCTTATCCGGTGTACTCATAACCCAATGAGCACCTGTATACATCTTAGATGAACCAACTGACACCAGTGGCTTGTGAGACCGGCCACCGCCCCTCGTCGGGGTCTCGACTGTATACACTAGTCTACTATGGAGAATCGATGCCCTGTCTCGAAACTCCCACGACTAGGGACCTTTTAAAAATGCGCTTATAGACTCCAGCTCTCACTTATATGATCGCCCTCATACTGCTGGCAGTCAAGCAAGAATCCTAGGGGCTCTATCAACGTGCAATAGCGACCTGTCAGGTCACCTAAAGCAGTACACGATGATAAAGGTAACCAGATAGCAAACTATCATCTCGAGTAAGACTGTCCTACCGGGATAGGTCCTCCCTCAATCATTGCAATCACGTGCCTGTGATCCAATAATTGACTCTGAGGGAACTATCTCCAACAATCTCCCACTTGCACTCAAGGCTAATTATTGCGATGTCGCATACTCACAGCCCGTGTGATACCGAACACCCAACTCCTCTACTAGTCAGTCTCACAAAGCTCGTTTGCGAAACAATTGCGTTCGAGGAATAGCCTCAGTGAGTGGATCCGCTATGATGTTTCTTTCTATGTCTCTCTATATCTCAAGTTCGCGGAGAAAACCATCTCCCGAAATGAGCAATACCTGTCTTAGAGTATGTCTGGATATCTGATGGGACCTAGCTCATAAATGAACTCCAAATCCAAACTTCTTAAACTGAACTTAATTAGTACCCAGCGCCATGCCTCCCTCAGTATTTCCTTGGACCACCTGTCCAAAATACTGCCCCTCGTCAGAAGGAGAAACTATAACTTTGACAGCCACTCTGCCATCCATGTCACCTTGGAAGCCTGGAATGATAACCGTCTCTTAAAAGAGGCTGTCGTTATCACATCCCTAGAACATCAACTTATGTTCTAAAACTGCTTCCGACTGTTTCTCCAGGATTAGATTAATATCAACTTATTGCACCTACTGCAAGAACAACATCTGGTGTGGTACTTAACATCTCATGATTGACTCAATTGCCTAAGCAAGTGATCTGCCAATCATGCACATCCCTCTCCCCTTTAGTTTGTAAGACACCTTTAGAGAGGGTGACTCCATTACCTGTAGGTATACTACCGTGCCAGGAGTCGTCTATTCTAAATACTCATAGAATGCTGTCAAGGTACCCAGATTGGGAAACCACCCAAATCTAGATCTAAAACCATAGATCTAGTAACCAGAATGTCTGATATAATATCCAAGTCCTGTGTGGAGAAACCACTGTGTGACAACCAAAGTATAACCGATCGTAGTATAGGAATATCACTTCCTACTCTGTGTATGTCATCCAAATACCAGGACATCACACCCTACTACCTTCTTAACAGATCTATCCTTATTCTGATGAAGTCAAACCCATGACTGTCACATCAGAAGTAGATGATCTATCTCCGCTATATCTGCTTCAGTCTGTAAATAGACATAAGCCAACTGTCCACCAATGCTTCCGCTGCTCCCACTGACTACGACAACCCTCTGCCAGAGTCATATACACGTACATTTCTGAAGCAAGTTCAGAACGACGCTATACTCATCCTCCTGCCGGGTCTCATAGTCTGGAACAACAGCAATGGTAAGTCTGGGTAATCAAGAACCTCCCTGCCACCGTCCTTGAGCATACCGGAGTACCTCTCGGGTGCCTGAGGTTACCCACCATATCTGCGGAGTGGCTAATGGAATGTCAAGCCAGATTGAATCTTTAGGTTCCTATGAAATCTTCAGTAATCGTTTGCGGTTCTGGAATCGCTTCCAGTTCTACCATACTCCCACTTCTGTTTTCTGAAAAATCCATTTCTTTTAAAAATGTGGCGAGTCAAGAACAATATCTCTATTGATCTTCCAGATGGTAGAAAGTCAACCCTCGTCATAGCCCGGGTCAACCCACAAACAGTCATTACAGAAACGTGCCTTGAGTCATCCAGAGTCTGGTTTTAAGTATAAGCCGGACAACTCCCCGTACCTTAACAATGTCAAGATATGAACTGTTCTATATCCAATATAGAAACAGAGGCACTGATTTAATTGGAACCAGATTCAAATCATGCAGCTGTCTCCAGTGCATGTTAACTAAAATGGAAAAAGGCCGATCAGCGTCACTCAACTTACGAATACTTCCAATTATGAGCAACCTGAAAGAGAAGCTAGTTCTCTTAATCATTACTATCAACTGAACACCATACACAAGTATCTACATCTTCGATCACCTTGAAGAATCCCGATACTTGCAATACTTGGTTCTCTACTTTATTCAAATACCTATAAGTTCTCAAAATTCGGACCCTGTGTTTCCACGAAACAGCTGTCTAAAATCTAGAGAAGTCATAAGTAAACCGAATATAGTACGAGGACCAACCTCTCTGTCCTGATGGACGGTAGACAACATACAATACTCTGTACAAGTCCCTTGAGTCTGATAACTCATTCACTATGTGTCGTAGGTTGAAAACTGTACTTATGGTTGAGAAGAATTACATCGCTGTTCAATGCTCCTTACCTAACCATCCACTGATATAGGTAAATGTCATAGACATAATTTCAAAAAGGTACATCTTACTCTATAAAAATAGACGTACAGATATATCAATTTGAAATTGGTGCATAGCAACGGATATTCAAAACCGAATATTCGCCGACTGGCAAACAACCCAGGTGGCTTCCTCAAATATCACCAATTACAACGAATCCCGATATAATGAGGATGGTCACCTTATTCCCAATAACTTACTCCCACTCATCATCTGTAAAAACCATACAGATGTGAGAATCCAACCTGGTAAATACATACCCTGGAGCAAGTGTCTAATCGGGAAATCAGTTTTCTTTTAACAGTACACAGTGAAACTTGAAATATTGAAATGTTTCGATAGGGTATCCTGGTATTCCTAGTAATGCCTCTTCCATTATCCAGATTCATAACTGTAACCGTATATCTCTTTGCCATCTGTCCAAATCCCTTTATATGTCTTTAGTCATTACCGTCTGAACACCCCTTTAGGCCAAATGGTTTTCTTCCTTCCCTACCGTTCGGCACCAGCATATGGTTTGGAAGAAGACTATCCAATAAGCATAAAAGGTGTACTGTCCTAATCCTAGGAGAACTCGGATTGCGAGAGAAGGTGAAGATAAAAGACAACCGAATAAACCATATTCCTATTTCTCCTGAACCAGAATCCATCCCCGAACTGGAACAAGTTCCTTTCAAGTTCGTATATAACCATACGATGGATTATCCAATAAACTTGGGATCTTCGTAGTGATACGGAGTGTCCTGGAGAAATACAAAGGTGATTTAGGATTGGCGAAGAAATACTTGGTTCGGTCGTGAATAGCAGTCGCAATTTACTTTGCCCTCTTACTAATCCCTTGCTTTGTCTAAACTTAATACCTTCTGTACACCATCGTTATGCTAATTGGTTTTCTTCATTCCCCACCGTTCGGCACCTGCCGATGGTTTGGAAGAAGACTATCCAATTTGCGTAATAGGTGTACTATCTCCTAAACCAAGGAGTACTCGCAATGAGAGAAGGTGAATAGAAAAGACAACTGAATAATCCTATTCGTTTTCTCCAGAACCAGAAACCATCCTCGAAGTCCTTCGAGTTCGTATATAACCATACGATGGTTTTGTCCAATGGAAGTGGACGTTCGTAGTAATACGGGGTGTCCTGGAGAAAAGGGTAAATGTAGGAGTGGCAATGAGGTTTGCAACTCTGACAATCCAAAAGCCAGTGTTAAGAAGGTTCGGTCAACTTGGTCACTGAATCATAGTCTAGGGTCGGGTCAATGGTCGCTGCCAAAGAGAGAGAGAAAAGAAACACTCAGCGTGCACTCTAACCTAGATCAGAATGGTTATCACTTTATCTAATCCGGAAACCTCCCACTGTACCGTCAAATTCTCCTCCAAACCTTAAGGAAGAATTAGTCGGGATCACCCGAGGAGTAAACCAACTCATCAGTGGGAATCGGGATCCAACTATCATCGCATGATAACTTGACGGAATCCACTCAAGTCACCACACTCCAGAAGGTATGCGCATGCCTGGCAAGTTTCAGTTCTTTTGAAACTCCCGATGTGATTTTTACCCCTAGGACCTAAGTGACCTTGACACAGTCAACAAATCAAAGAGTCCCAGTCAAGTTCAACCCGTCATTATCCTGGATTGCATTAAACCAACCCGTACGAGCCCTTGACACAGTCAACAAGGCCGCACGACTGCCCTAACCAATCCCAATAATATGCTACAAACAAACACTACTTAGCTACCGCACACTACGCCTTGACACAGTCAACAAACGCAGCACGAATACTAAGTAATACTTGTAAGAAATGACGGAGGGCTACGTCTAGTTTTTGGCGAAAAACTTTTAACGTAATGAACTTGATATCGTTGAAGGAACTGCATAGCCTTTTATAAAAATATAGTGACGAAAACCTTTACTAAAGAGGTCACTCCCAATGAAGGGATCTCGGCTCTTTCCCCGTAGAATAGGGTGCAGGATATTCCAACTGAATACCATGATGCAAAGTAAAAGGCAATCAGCTATAGTGATGTTATTGCCCTGACGCAAACTTTTGTCCAAGGGGTCACTCCCGGTGAAGGGATCTCGGCCCTTGCCTCGTCGACTGAGGAGCAGGATATTCCAACTGAATACCACGATGCAAAACAAAAGTGAACGTCGTTGCAATAACAGCTTTTTTTTTGAAAAATGTTCCAACAACATCAGAATAGGTTTGTTTATCTTGCATTGATCCGAATCAACGCAGTCCCATCAAATGATCACACCACAAAGAACGAAAATATACTGATGTACGTATATGCCATCCGCATTCGCCACTGGGTCCCGTCATTACCCGTTAGGTTAGCTAACTAACGACAGAGTGGGGACTGGACTAGCGCGGATGTAAAACATATACAACATCTACTAATATATATACCAATATATTATATTCGCTCAAGGCGTGATAAAATGCAACATCACAGAAATGTACAGCATCACAGAACAGTACAGATATCTGGGATCCTCGGGTTTCACAGAGCCGCTGCTGAAACCCGACGTTCCCCTGGTCGTGTGGATAGCCTGTGCAATGAAATCCTAGAACCCTATGGGCGCGGCAAGTTACCCGCCAAAACCTGAAGCGAGGCAGCCCCTTTCAGCAACGTTAATGGACCACCCAGCACTTCATGGAATCCGGTAACTTGGGCACCCCTCCTGGGTCAACCTGTACCCCCTACGAGTGCGGGGAATAGCCCGCCAATCCCAGAGTGAAGCCCCCTCCGTCTCAATGCCATGAGATGCGGGCCCGTTGCCCTCTGGAACCCGGCTATCCGTGCACCCCTCCGCGGGGTAATCCTAGTACAGAAAGTAAAATATACAAACAACGGGTACATCGACCGCAACCTGGTCGTGTCCCAAAAGAATAATACAAACAGGCAGTGACGGCAGTCCACATGTCGGACGCTCGCCCCGCAATATCAAATGTACATATAAAAACAAAACTGTACTAACATTGCATCCAGGCTATCCCCCACGACCGATCCGCAAAATCACAGCAATACAAAGAACATCAACGTGAATGTCACGTTCGCAAATCCGGCCAACCGGGCTATAGCAGTTAGACAGGATTTACCGATCAAGTGACATTCACGGTCGCAGATATAATGTAAATACTGTGAACCAATGTGTTTAAAATATCCGATCGATCAAAATTACCAAGTGGGCCCCCAAGTACTTACTGTAGAACACACAGAAAATCTGGGCCCAAACAAAGTATACTAAAACCCCTATTTTCAGCCCAAAAGCCCTCTGCAAAGAAATGGTGACATGAACCCATAATCCTGCGGCGGAACCGCGGCAATAGGGGGTTAAAGCCGCGGTTCCGCGGTCGTACGGAAAGATCATGGCACCAAATTTTTGCAGTTTACTTATAATTTCATGTACATCAGTTTTCTACAACCTGAAAAATTTTTAGAGCCCGGAAAAAATCGATAGAAAACTGATGTGAAGAAAACGCGGTTTTGGAATTTTTGTTCGATCGGAAAAGCAAAACACACTAGAACAAGCTAGACTAGGTTAATGGCATGTCTCTGATACCATGTTGCGCCACGGCAGCGCCCCGGCCGTCTATCCGAGGCAAAAATGCGGAATCAAAATTTTTCTTAACTTTAAATTGGCGCTACCGCGGACAATATACCCGGATCGTAACCATTAACCGATACTAGCTAACAAGAGAAAGGGTGAGAGATATACCGAGTGATCCGAGTCCTCCGGTCTTCTCGTCGTCGTCCCGATCTCCCGCGGAAACTCCGGTCGTCGCATCCTTGCCGGAAGGGCACCACATCGTCTGCATCTTTTACGGTCTCCCACCTCAATACCGAGGCAACTCGGGCACGAAGCTGGCTAGTCGACGTGCCCAAGGTTTGCTGTAGAATGTGTATAGGCTATGTCTCACTTGGGTTTTTAGTTGCCATGGTGGATGAAGGAGGAGGTTAAGAAAATTGGTGCTTTCAATTTTCTAGCAAGAAGGATAGAGATGAAGAATTCCTCACATAACCAAAAATGAACTCTCTCATTCTTTTTCTCTCAAGTGAAGCCACTCCTCTCTTGTGATAATGGTGGAGGAATGAAAATACAATCAAAATAACAAGAAGGGAGGTGAGTGTAGGAGATGCAAAAGGGTGACCACATCAAAAGTAAGCTTCACATCAAAAGGTAATGATAATTCTCTCAAATCAATTTCTAATCAGTTCTAATCTCAAAAAGCAAGCCATCATGAAAAGCAAAGATGCTTAATCTTTCATAATGCCTCATAATGCAAGAAACCCCCTCCACAAATGTTATTTGCAAACTTGCAAATAACCTCCTCCATCGGAAAAGTCCGGCCGGGAAAGAACAAAGGAAAACCGGCCGGAACGGAATGCAAACTAGCAACTCCAGAAAACTGGTCCCGTAATAAATCACAGGAAAACCCCGATACTGTGCATACACACCCGCATCTGTATTCCTACCGGATACAAATGCAAAGAGACAAATCTACACTGTACTAAACTAGGATCCGGCTTAAACCAAAGCCGGCTAGTAATATCCGTCCGATCCTGATCCGTGCAATACCGCACGTATCTGATCGAACCCTGCCATATATCCATACGGCCACTAGTACAAATCGTCTGATCCTGATCTGTGCAATACCGTACGTAACTGATCGGACCCTGCCATATCTCCATACGGCCTCTACAGCGTTTCGCCCGAAAGCTTGAGTAACTGTAAGTGTGGTGGACTCTAAAGACTCGTCAATACTATGGCTGTGGATTTAACCACTAGCACGTCAGAGGTATAAGCCAATACGTGACGGGCCACCAGCTATTGACCAAATGAGACGTCGATGAGCGAACTCATCCTGACACCCTACTGAGCCTGTCAGTGACAATATCCGTACAGTCCGGTCCGTTCGTCTATGAGTATCGCATGGCGGGCCTAGGGGGTTGGTAAAAGTCAGACCTCTAAAAGCGGTACAAGTCGTGTCGGAGTGTAGCCCAGAACACCCTGAGATACTTCTGGAATACCTACCAGTAAATCTCCTGCCTCGGCCGAGCGCTTTGTGTAATGGCTCTCCTAGACACAGCGCGACCTCACCCCCAATACCGGGAGAGACGAACCCCTGAAGATCCGCTCACTGCCTCCATATGGCTCGGGACTGTACCCAACTAAAACCTGTTTGCACGACTCCTTTGAGCCGTGGTAGGGTAGTAATCAAAGTACAGTGGGAACTCACATGAGACAAATGATGATCCCCAGGTCGATGAACTAACCTGTACACATGTCACCTGGGAACTGCTATCTGGCGTCAGGTATAAGACCAACTAGCATGTTCCCGGCGAGTCCTGTCCGGTGTACTCATAACCCAATGAGCACCTGTATACATCTTAGGTGAACCAACTGACACCAGTGGCTTGTGAGACCGGCCACCGCCCCTCGTCGGGGTCTCCACTGTATACACTAGTCTACTCTGGAGAATCGATGCCCTGTCTCGAAACTCCCACGACTAGGGACCTTTTAAGGATGTGCTTATAGACCACCAGCTCTCACGTATATGATCGCCATCATACTGCCAGCAATCAAGCAAGAATCCTAGGGGCTCTATCAGCGTGTAATAGCGACCTGTAAGGTCACCTGAAGCAGTACACGATGATAAAGGTAAACCAGATAGCATACTATCATCTCGAGCAAGACTGTCCTCCTGGGATAGGTCCTCCCTCAATCATTGCAATCACGTGCCTGTGATCCAATAATTGACTCTGAGGGCACTATCTCCAACAAAACTGAAACATGTAAATGTTTCGAAGGTGTATCCGGGTATTCCTAGTAATACCTCTTCCATTTTCAGATTCACAACTGTAACCGTATATTTCTTTGCCATCTCTCCAAATCCCTTATATGTCTTTAGTCATTATCTTCTGTACACCCTCTTAGGCTAAATGGTTTTCTTCCTTCCGAACATTTCGGCACCAACCTATGGTTTGGAAGAAGACTATCCAATAAGCGTAATGGGTGTACAGTCCAAATCCTAGGAGCACTCGCAACCCGAGAGAAGGTAAAGATAAAAGACACCTGAATAAACCTTATACCTATTTCTCCTGAATCAGAATCCATCCCCGAACTGGAACAGGTTCCTTTCGAGTTCGTATATAACCATACGATGGAGTATCAAAATAACCGTGGATCTTCGTAGTGATACAGAGTGTTCTGGAAAAATACAAAGGTGAAGTAGGAGTGGCGATGAAATACTTGGTTTGGTCGTGAATAGCAGTCGCAATTTACTTTGCCCTTTTTCTAATCCCTTTATTTGTCTTTTCTTAATACCTTCTGTACACCGTCGTTAGGCTAATTGGTTTTCTTCATTCCCTACCGTTCGGCACCTGCCTATGGTTTGGAAGAAGACTATCCAATAAGCGTAATAGGTGTACTGTCCTAATCCAAGGAGCACTCGCAACCTGAGAGAAGGTAAAAAGAAAAGACAACTGAATAGTCCTATTCGTTTTCTCCAGAACCAGAAACCATCCTCAAATCCGGAAGAAGTTCCTTCGAGTTCGTATATAACCATATGATGGTTTTATCCAATGGAAGTGGACGTTCATAGTAATACGGGGTGTTCTGGAGAAAAGGGTAAGAGTAGGAATGGCAATGAGGTATGCAACTTGGACAATCCAAAAGCCAGTGTTTAAGAAGGTTCAGTTAATCTTGGTCACTGAGTCATAGTCAAGGGTCGGGTCATGGTCGCTGACAAAGAGAGAGAGAAAAGAAACACTCTGCGTGCACTTTTACGTAGATCAGAATGGTTATCACTTTATTTAATCGGGAAACCTTCCACTATATCCTCAAATTCTCCTCCAAACCTGAAAGAAGAATTAGTCGGGATCACCCGAGGAGTAAACCAACTCATCAGTGGGAATCGGGATCCAACTTGTTGGAGATAGTGCCCTCAGAGTCAATTATTGGATCACAGGCACGTGATTGCAATGATTGAGGGAGGACCTATCCCGGTAGGACAGTCTTACTCGAGATGATAGTTTGTTATCTGGTTTACCTTTATCATCGTGTACTGCTTTAGGTGACCTGACAGGTCGCTATTGCACGTTGATAGAGCCCCTAGGATTCTTGCTTGACTGCCAGCAGTATGAGGGCGATCATATAAGTGAGAGCTGGAGTCTATAAGCGCATCCTTAAAAGGTCCCTAGTCGTAGGAGTTTCGAGACAGGGCATCGATTCTCCAGAGTAGACTAGTGTATACAGTCGAGACCCCGACGAGGGGCGGTGGCCGGTCTCACAAGCCACTGGTGTCAGTTGGTTCACCTAAGATGTATACAGGTGCTCATTGGGTTATAAGTACACCGGACAGGACTCGCCGGGAACAGGCTAGTTGGTCTTATACCTGACGTCAGATAGCAGTTCCCAGGTGACATGTGTACAGGTTAGTTCATCGACCTGGGGATCGTCATTTGTCTCGTGTGAGTTACCACTGTGCTTTGATTACTACCCTACCATGGCTCAAAGGAGTCGTGCAAATAGGTTTTAGTTGGGTACAGTCCCGAGCCACATGGAGGCAGTGAGCGGATCTTCAGGGGTTCGTCTCTCCCGGTATTGGGGGTGAGGTCGCGCTGTGTCTAGGAGAACCATTACACGAAGTCCTTGGCCAAGGCAGGAGATTTACTGGTAGGTATTCCAGTAGTATCTCAGGGTGTTCTGGGCTACACTCCGACACGATTTGTACCGCTTTTGGGGGTCTGACTTTTACCAACCCCCTAGACCCGCCATGCGATGCTCATAGACGAACGGACCGGACTGTACGGATATTGTCACTGACAGGCTCAGTAGGGTGTCAGGATGAGTTCGCTCATCGAAGTCCCTTTTGGTCAATAGCTGGTGGCCCGTCACGTATTGGCTTATACCTCTGACGTGCTAGTGGTTAAATCCACAACCATAGTATTGACGAGTCTTTAGAGTCCACCACACTTTCAGTTACTCAAGCTTTCGGGCGAAACGCTGTAGAGGCCGTATGGAGATATGGCAGGGTCCGATCAGATACGTGCGGTATTGCACGGATCAGGATCGGACGGTTTGTACTAGAGGCCGTATAGATATATGGCAGGGTTCGATCAGATACGTGCGGTATTGCACGGATCAGGATCGGGCGGATATTACTAGCCGGCTTTGGTTTAAGCCGGATCCTAGTACAGTACAGTGTAGATTTTGTCTCATTGCATTTGTATCCGGACGGAATACAGATGCGGGTGTGTATGCACAGTATGGGGGTTTTCCTGTAATTTATTACGGGACCAGTTTTCTGGAGTTGCCAGTTTGCATTCCGTTCCGGCCGGTTTTCCTTTGTTCTTTCCCGGTCTGACTTTTTCGATGGAGGGTGTTATTTGCAAGTTTGCAAATAACATTTGTGGAGGGAGTTTCTTGCAAATGTATTAATTATGATAGCATCGTTTTGATACCATTCTTATCTATCATCATCACTTGCTTTTTGATGATTTGAGGTGATTAGTAGTTGATGTAGATTTGTTATGACGATGTTTGGGATATGGTCACCCTCTCTCTTTTCCTACACTCACCTCCCTCTTGCATTTTGTATTCATTCCTCCACCATTCTCATTTGGAGATGGTTGAAGACATTTGAGAGAAAAAGATGAGAGCTTCATCTTTGAGAGGGTGGCATTCTTGATCTCATTTTCATGCTAGAAAAATGCAAGCACCATTTTTCTTATCTTGATTCCTCCATCATCTTCAAAGGCAACAAACCCCAAATGAGACATAGGCACTACACTACACATTCTACAGCAAATCTTGGGCGCGTCGGCTAGCCTACTTCGCGCCCGAGTTGCCTCGGTATTGAGGTGGGAGCCCGTAAAAGATACAGGCGATGTGGTGCCCTTCCGGCGAGGAGGCGACGACCGGAGTTTCAGCAGGAGATCGGGACGACGACGAGAAGACCGGAGGACTCAGATCATTCGGTATATCTCTTCCCCTTCTTGTAGTTAGCTTAGACTAGTTAATGGTTCGATCCGGGTGTTTAGTGCGCGGTGGTGCCGGTTTGCTAAGTTCGCAAAATTAAAGTTTATCACCGTTTCCGCATTTGGCCGTCGGATTGACGGCCGGGCCGCCGCCGTGCACTTACAGTGGTATCAGAGCCTCGCCATTGACTTCGTCTAGCTTTGTTTGATGTGTTTGCATTTCCGATCGACCAAAATTCCAAAAAACCACATTTTCCTCACATCAGTTTTCTGTCGATTTTTTCCTGGCTCCAAAATTTTTTCAGGTTGTAGAAAACTGATGTACAAGAAGTTATAAGAGTTGTGGGAAAATTCGAGACAGTGATCTCTCAGGTGGAGCGCGGAACCGCGGCAAAACCCCCCTTGTTGCCGCGCTTCCGCCGCAGTCTAGAGGGATCAATGGGTCGAAATTTTCCAGTGGGCTTGTGGGCTGATTTTGGGGGTTTTGGAATATTAAACTTGGGCCCAGAATTTCTGTGAGTGCTACAGTATTGCTTGGGGGCCCACTTGTTAATTTTTGATCGATCGGATATTTTAAAAACATTATTTCACAGTATTTACATTATATCTGCGACCGTGAATGTCACTTGATCGGTAAATCCGGTCTAACTGCTATAGCCCGGTTAGATGGATTTGCGAACGTGACTTTCACGTTGATGTTCTATGTATTGCTGTGATGTTGCGGATCGGTCGTGGGGGATAGCCTGGATGTAATGCTAGTACAGTTGTGGTTGTATTATGTACATTTGATATTGTGGGGCGAGCGTCCGACATGTGGACTTCCGTCACTGCCAGTTTGTATTATTATTTTGGGGCACGACCAAGTTGCGGTCGATGCACCCGTTGTATGTATATTTTACTTTCTGTACTAGGATTACCCCGCGGTGGGGTGCACGGATAGCCGGGTTCTGGAGGGCAACAAGCCCGCATCTCATGGCATTGAGACGGAGGGGGCTTCACTATAGAATTGGCGGGCTATTCGCCGCACTCGTAGGGGGTACAGGTTGACCCAGGAGGGGTGCCCAAGTTACCGGATTCCATGAAGTGCTGGGTGGTCCATTCACGGTGCTGAAGGGGGCTGCCTCGCTTCAGGTTTTGGCGGGTAACTTGCCGCGCCCGTAGGGGTCTAGGATTTCATTGCACAGGCTATCCACACGACCAGGGGAACGTCGGGTTTCAGTAGTAGCTCTGTGAAACCCGGGGATCCCAGATATCTGTATTGTTCTGTGATGCTGTACATTTCTGTGATGTTGCATTTCTTATCACCCCTTGAGCGAATATAATATATTGGTATATATATATATTAGTAGATGTTGTATATCTTTTACATCCGCGCTAGTCCAGTCCCCGCTCTGTCGTTAGTTAGCTAACCTAACGGGTAATGACGGGGCCCAGTGGCGAATGCGGATGGCATATACGTACATCAGTATATTTTCGTTCTTTGTGGTGTGATCAATTGATGGGACTGCGTTGATTCGGATCAATGCAAGTTAAAACAATCCTATTCTGATGTTGTTGGAACACTTTTCAAAAAGCTGTTATTACAAGGACGTTCACATTTGTTTTGCATCGTGGTATTCATTTGGAATATCCTACTCCTCAGTCGACGAGGCAAGGGCCGAGATCCCTTCACCGGGAGTGACCCCTTGGACAAAAGTTTGCGTCAGGGCAGTTACTTCACTATAGCCGATTACTTTTGCTTTGCATCGTGGTATTCATTTGGAATATCCTGCACCCCATTCTACGGGGAAAGAGCCGAGATCCCTTCACCGGGAGTGACCTCTTTAGTAAAGGTTTTCGTCACTATATTTTCTAAAAAGCTATCCGTTCCTTCAACGATATCAAGTTCATTACGTTAAAGGTTTTCGCCAGAAACCATTCGTAGCCCTCCGACGTTTCATATGGGTAGTCAATAGTATTCAAGCTGTGTATGTTGGCCAAAGTCAAGGCACGGTGATTGGTAGCTATTGGGGTATTCATATGCAGCATAGATAGATGCGTTGGTTTGGGACAGTCGTACTGCCATTTTGGCCAAAGTCAAGGGTATGTACGGGAGGGTTCAAATTAACCTGGAGAATGACGGGTAGAACTTGACATGTGATTTATGATATGTTGGCCAAAGTCAAGGTCATAAGAGCATGGGGTAAAAATCCACATCGGGAGTTTCAAAAGAACTGAAACTTGCCAGATATGCGCATACCTTCTGGAGTGTGATACCGTGAGCAGATTCCGTCACGTTATCAGGCGATGATAGTTGGATCCCGATTCCCACTGATGAGTTGGTTTACTCCTCGGGTGACCCCGACTAGTTCTTCTTTCAGGTTTGGAGGAGGATTTGAGGTATAATGGGAGGTTTCCTGATTAGAAAAAGTGATAACCATTCTGATCTAGGATAGAGTGCACGCTGAGTGTTTCTTCTCTCTCTCTCTCTGGCAGCGACCATTGACCCGACCCTAGACTATGACTCAGTGACCAAGTTGACCGAACCTTCTTAACACTGGCTTTTGGATTGTCAGAGTCGCTAACCTCATTGCCACTCCTACTTTTACTCTTTTCTCCAGGACACCCCGTATTACTGCGAACGTCCACTTCCATTGGACAAAACCATCGTATGGTTAGATACGAACTCGAAGGAATTCGAGGATGGTTTCCGGTTCTGGAGAAAACGGATAGGATTATTCAGTTGTCTTTTCCTTTTACCTTCTCTCTCAGATTGCGAGTACTCCTTGGTTTAGGAGATAGTACACCTATTATGCAAATTGGATAGTCTTCTTCCAAACCATAGGCAGGTGCCGACCGGTAGGGAATAAAGAAAACCAATTAGCATAACGATGGTGTGCAGAAGGTATTAAGCTCAGACAAAGCAAGGGATTAGTAAGAGGGAAAAGTAAATTGCGACTGATATTCATGACCAAACCAAGTATTCCTTCGCCAATCCTAAATCACCTTTGTATTTCTCCAGGACACTCCGTATCACTACGAAGATCCACAGTTTATTTGGATACTCCATCGTATGGTTATATACTAACTCGAAAGGAACTTGTTCCAGTTCGGGGATGGATTCTGGTTCAGGAGAAATAGGAATAAGGTTTATTCGGTTGTCTTTTATCTTCACCTTCTCTCGCATTGCGAGTGCTCCTAGGATTAGGACAGTACACCCATTATGCTTATTGGATAGTCTTCTTCCAATCCATAGGCTGGTGCCGAACGGTAGGGAAAGAAGAAAACCATTTGGCCTAAGGGGTGTGCAGAAGGTAATGACTAAAGACATATAAAGGGATTTGGAGAGGTGGCAAAGAATTATACGGTTATAGTTGTGAATCTGGATAATGGTAGAGGCATTGCTAGGAATACCAGGATACCCCATAGAAACATATCAATGTTTTAATTCAACTGTGTACTGTTAAAAGAAAACTTATTTCCTGATTAGACACTTTCTCCAGGGTATGTATTTACCAGATTTGATTCTCACATCTGTATGGTTTTACAGATGATGAGTGGGAGTAAGTTATTGGGAATAGGATGATCATCCTCATTATATCGGGATTCGTTGTAATCAGTGATATTTGAGGAGATCACCTGGGCTGTTTGCCGGTCGGCAAATATTTGGTTTTGAATATCCGCTGTTGTGCACCAATTTCAAATTGATATATCTGTACGTCTATTTTCATAGAGTGAGATATACCTTTTGATATTATGTCGATGACATTTACCTATATCAGTGGATGGTTAGGTAAGGAGCATTAAACAGCGGTGTAATTCTTCTTAACCATAAATACAGTTTTCAACCTACGACACACAGTGAAAGAGTTGTTAGACTCAGCGGACTTATACAGAGTATTGTATGTTGTCCAGTGTCCATTAGGACAGAGGGGTTGGTCCTCATACTATATTCTGTTTACTTTTAACTTCTCTAGTTCTTAGACATGTGTTTCGTGGAAACACAGGGTCTAAGTTTTGAGGAGTTATAGGTATTTGAATAGAGTAGAGAACCAGGTATAGCAAGTATCGGGATTCTTCAAAGTGATCGAAGATGTAGATACTTGTGTATGGTATTCAGTTGATAGTAATGATAAAGAGAAACTGCTTCTCTTTCAGGTTACTCATAATTGGAAGCATTCCTAAGTTGAGTAACGCGGATCGGCCTCTCTTTATTTTGTTGACATGCACTGGAGACAGCTGCATGATTTGAATCTGGTTAAATTAAATCAGTGCCTCTGGTTCTATATTGGATATAGAACAGTTCATATCTTAACGTTGTTAAGGTACGGGGAGTTTTCCGGCTTATGATTAAAACCAGACACTGGACAACTCAAGGCACGTTTCTGTAATGGCTGTTTGTGGGTTGACCCAGGCTATGACGAGGGTTGACTTTCTACCATCTGGCAGATCAATAGAAATATTGTTCTAGACTCGCCACAGTTTTATTAAAAATGGATTTTTTCAAAAACAGTAGTGGGAGTATGGTAGTACTGGAAGTGATTCCAGAACCGCAAACGATTACTGAAGATTTGATAAGGAACCTAAAGATTCAATCTGATTTGACATTCCATTGGCCACTCCGCAGATAAGGTGGGTAACATCAGGCACCCTAGAGGTACTCCGGTAGCCTCAAGGACGGTGGCAGGGAGGTTCTTGTTTACACACACTTGCCATTGCTGTTGTTCCAGGCTGCGAGACCCGGTGGGAGGATGAGTATAGCGTCGTTCTAAACTATCTTCAGAAGTGCATGTCTATATGACTCTGCCAGAGGGTTGTCGTAGTCAGTGGGAGCAGCAGAAGCATTGGTGGACATCAGGCTTATGTCTATTTATAGACTAAAGCAGATGTAGCGGAGATAGATCATCTATTTCTGACGTGACAGTCATATGATTGACTTCATCAGAATAGGGGATGGATCTGGTGAGAAGGTAGTAGGGTGTGATATCCTGGTATTTGGATGATATACACAGAGTAGGAAAAGAAACTCCTATACTACGATCGGTTATACTTTGGTCGTCACACAGTGGTTTCTCCACAAAGGACTTGGACATTATATCAGACATACTGGTTACTAGATCTATGGTTTTAGATCTAGATTTGGGTGGTTTCCCAATCAGGGTACTTAGACAGCATTCTAAGAGTATTTAGAATAGACGACTCCTGGCACGGTAGTGTACCTGCAAGTGATGGAGTCACCCTCTCTAAAGGTGTCTTATAGACTAAAGTAGAGAGGGATGTGCATGATTGGCAGATCACTTGCTTAGGCAATTGAGTCAATCATGAGATGTCAAGTACCACACCAGATGTTGTTCTTGCAGTAGATGCAATAAGTTGACATTGATCCAATCCTGGAGAAACAGTCGGAAGCAGTTTTAGAACATAAGTGAATGTTCTAGGGATATGATAACGGCTGCCTCCTTTGGGAGACAGTTATCATTCCAGGCTTCCAAGGTGACATGGACGACAAGGTGGTTGTCAGAGTTATAGTTTTCCTTCTGACGAGGGGCAGTATTTTGGACAGGTAGTCCAAGGCAATACTGAGGGGGGCATGGTGCAGGATACTGATTAAGTTCAGTTGACGATACAGTCTATGAAGTTTGGATTTGGAGTTCATGAGCTAGGTCCCATCAGACATCCAGGAATTCTAAGACAGGTATTGCTCATTTCGGGAGATGGCTTTCTCCGCGAACTTGAGATATAGAGAGACATAGAAAGAAACATCAAGGCGGATCAACTCACTGAGGCTATTCCTCGAACGCAATAGTTTCGCAAACGAGATTTGTGAAACTGACTAGTAAAGGAGTTGGGTGTTCGGTATCACACGGGCTGTGAGTATGCGACATCGCAATAATTAGCCTTGAGTGCAAGTGGGAGATTGTTGGAGATAGTGCCCTCAGAGTCCATTATTGGATCACAGGCACGTGATTGCAATGATTGAGGGAGGACCTATCCCGGTAGGACAGTCTTACTCGATATGATAGTTTGCTATCTGATTTACCTTTATCATCGTGTACTGCTTTAGGTGACCTGACAGGTCGCTATTGCACGTTGATAGAGCCCCTAGGATTCTTGCTTGACTGCCAGCAGTATGAGGGCGATCATATAAGTGAGAGCTGGAGTCTATAAGCGCATCCTTAAAAGGTCCCTAGTCGTAGGAGTTTCGAGACAGGGCATCGATTCTCCAGAGTAGACTAGTGTATACAGTCGAGACCCCGACGAGGGGCGGTGGCCGGTCTCACAAGCCACTGGTGTCAGTTGGTTCACTTAAGATGTATACAGGTGCTCATTGGGTTATGAGTACACCGGACAGGACTCGCCGGGAACATGCTAGTTGGTGTTATACCTGACGTCAGATAGCAGTTCCCAGGTGACATGTGTACAGGTTAGTTCATCGACCTGGGGATCGTCATTTGTCTCGTGTGAGTTTCCACTGTGCTTTGATTACTACCCTACCACGGCTCAAAGGAGTCGTGCAAACAGGTTTTAGTTGGGTACAGTCCCGAGCCACATGGAGGCAGTGAGCGGATCTTCAGGGGTTCGTCTCTCCCGGTATTGGGGGTGAGGTCGCGCTCTGTCTAGGAGAGCCATTACACGAAGTCCTTGGCCAAGGCAGGAGATTTACTGGTAGGTATTCCAGTAGTATCTCAGGGTGTTCTGGGCTACACTCCGACATGACTTGTACCGCTTTTGGGGGTCTGACTTTTACCAACCCCCTAGGCCCGCCATGCGATGCTCATAGACGAACGGACCGGACTGTACGGATATTGTCACTGACAGGCTCAGTAGGGTGTCAGGATGAGTTCGCTCATCGACGTCCCTTTTGGTCAATAGCTGGCGGCCCGTCACGTATTGGCTTTTACCTCTGACGTGCTAGTGGTTAAATCCACAACCATAGTATTGACGAGTCTTTAGAGTCCACCACACTTTCAGTTACTCAAGCTTTCGGGCGAAACGCTGTAGAGGCCGTTTGGAGATATGGCAGGGTCCGATCAGATACGTGCTGTATTGCACGGATCAGGATCGGAAGGTTTGTACTAGAGGCCGTATAGATATATGGCAGGGT
The DNA here is from genome assembly GCA_030015575.1 of Agapanthus africanus. Lineage (NCBI taxonomy): Eukaryota > Viridiplantae > Streptophyta > Magnoliopsida > Asparagales > Amaryllidaceae > Agapanthus > Agapanthus africanus. The sequence goes on along the minus strand of JASDDO010000031.1, from coordinate 178,122,492 downwards.
TCGATCAGATACGTGCGGTATTGCACGGATCAGGATCGGACGGATATTACTAGCCGGCATTGGTTTAAGCCGGATCCTAGTATAGTACAGTGTAGATTTTGTCTCATTGCATTTGTATCCGGACGGAATACAGATGCGGGTGTGTATGCTCAGTATGGGGGTTTTCCTGTAATTTATTACGGGACCAGTTTTCTGGAGTTGCCAGTTTGCATTCCGTTCCGGCCAGTTTTCCTTTGTTCTTTCCCGGCCGGACTTTTTCGATGGAGGGTATTATTTGCAAGTTTGCAAATAACATTTATGGAGGGAGTTTCTTGCAAATGTATTAATTATGATAGCATCTTTTTGATACCATTCTTATCTATCATCATCACTTGCTTTTTGTTGAATTGAGGTGATTAGTAGTTGATGTAGATTTGTTATGATGATGTTTGGGATATGGTCACCCTCTCACTTTTCCTACACTCACCTCCCTCTTGCATTTGGTATTCATTCCTCCACCATTCTCATTTGGAGATGGTTGAAGACATTTGAGAGAAAAAGATGAGAGCTTCATCTTTGAGAGGGTGGCATTCTTGATCTCATTTTCATGCTAGAAAAATGCAAGCACCATTTTTCTTATCTTGATTCCTCCATCATCTTCAAAGGCAACAAACCCAAAATGAGACATAGGCTCTACACTACACATTCTACAGCAAATCTTGGGCGCGTCGGCTAGCCTACTTCACACCCGAGTTGCCTCGGTATTGAGGTGGGAGCCCGTAAAAGATACAGGCGATGTGGTGCCCTTCCGGCGAGGAGGCGACGACCGGAGTTTCCGCAGGAGATCGGGACGACAACGAGAAGACCGGAGGACTCGGATCATTCGGTATATCTCTTCCCCTTCTTGTAGTTAGCTTAGACTAGTTAATGGTTCGATCCGGGTGTTTAGTTTGCGGCGGTGCCGGTTTGCTAAGTTCGCAAAATTAAAGTTTATCACCGTTTCCGCATTTGGCCGTCGGATTGACGGCCGGGGCGCCGCCGTGCACTTACACAACTATCATCGCATGATAACGTGACGGAATACACTAACGTTATCACACTCCAGAAGGTATGCGCATGCCTGGCAAGTTTCAGTTTCTTTAGAAACTCCCGATGTTATTTTTACCCCATGCTCTTATGACCTTGACTTAGGCCAACATATCATAAGTCGCATGTCATGTTCTACCCGTCATTATCCAAGTTAATTTGAACCTACCCGTACATACCCTTAACGTAGGCCAAAATAGTAGTACGACTGTCCCAAACTAACGCATCTATCTATGCAACAGAAAAGTAACAAATAGCTACCATACCCTATGTCTTGACGTAGGCCAACATACATAGAATTAATACTAGGTGCTAACTTTCTGAAATGATGGAGGGCTACGAATGGTTTTTGGCGAAAAACCTTTAACGTAATGAACTTGATATCGTTGAAGGAACCGGATAGCTTTTTATAAAAAATATATTGATGAAAACCTTTGCTAAAGAGGCCACTCCCGGTTAAGGGATCTTGGCTCTTTCCCCGTAGAATGAGGTGCAGGATATTCCAACTGAATACCATGATGCAAAGCAAAAAGCAATCGGCTATAGTGAAGTTATTACCCAGACGCAAACTTCTGTCCAAGGGGTCACTCGTGGTGAAGGGATCTCGACCCTTTCCTCTTCGACTGAGGTGCTGAATATTCAGAACCAAATACCACTGTGCAAAACAAAAGAGAATGTCCTTGCAATAACAGCTTTTTGAAAAATGTTCCAACAACATCATAATAGGTTTGTTTAGCTTTCATTGATCCGGATCAACGCGGTCCCATCAATTGATCACACCACAAAAGAACGAAAATATGATGTACGTATATGCCATCCGCATTCGCCACTGGGTCTCGTCATCACCCGTTAGGTTACTTAACTAACAACAGAGCGGGGACTGGACTAGCGCGGGTGTAAAACATATACAACAACTACTAGTATATATATCAATATATAATAATCGCTTAAGGCGTGATAAAATGCAACATCACAGAAATGTAATAAGCATCACAGAACAATACAGATATTTGGGACCCCCGGGTTTCATAGAGCAGCTACTAAAACACGATGTTCCTCTGGTCGTGTGGATAGCCTGTACAATGAAATCCTAGACCCCTACGGGCGCCGCAATTTACCCGCCAAAACCTGAAGCGAGGCAGCCCCTTCAACAATGTGAATAAACCACCCAGCACTTCACGGAATCCGGTAACTTGAGCACCCCTCCTTAGGTCAACCTGTACCCCCTACGAGTGCGGCGAACAGCCCGCCAATTCTAGAGTGAAGCCCCTTTCGTCTCAAAACCATGAGATGCGGGCCCGTTACCCTCTAGAACCCGGCTATCCGTGCACCCCTCCACGGGGTAATCCTAGTACAGAAAGTAAAATATACAACAGGTGCTCCCGCCGCGTTTCCGCGGCGCTTTGATCGGTTCGTTGGTGCAAACTTTGTGCAGCGTGTTTCTGTGGTTGTTTTGGGATTTTTGGAATATGTATTTTCAGCCCAGATTTTCCAGAAAGAAAATTTTGTTTTTGGGGCTTTAAAAACCGTATTTTGATCGAACTTCTAAAGACTAAGGCTAACGGGTTTATTTCTGTGATGTGATATTTGTATTGAATGTCTGCTAATCACTATATGTCGATTAGTGGGGGTTATACAAATCTGTGATTTGTAATGTTGCTGGTATGTGTATATGAATTCATTGGATTGTCGCAGGAGAATAGCTGGGGGTTGTGAGATGAGAGTTTTCTTTTTTTCAATTCATGTAAATTTGTAAATTGATGTGATATTATTTTTGGCCACACAACCGGGTCGGGGTTGTAGCCGTCATTGTATAATTTCTTTTTTCTGTTTTTGCTCCTAGGATAGACCCATGGAGGGGGTGCACAAACTACCGGGTATCCCGAAGTGCCGAGTGGCCTACTCACGGTGATGAGGGAGGTTGCTTCGCTTCGGGTACTTGGAGGGTAGTTTGCCGCACCCGTAGGGGTCTTGGGTGGGGTTTTGGCTATTCACCGCGACCGTGTAATCTGCTTTTCGTTGCAGGCTCGTACGAATTGCGGATTCCTAGTATATCCAATGTATTCATCTGTGATCTGAAATGGCTATCATTGCAATATATCTATATATGATGTTATTTAGGTGTTGCTTATGTTTTGCAGCCGCGCTAGCCCAGCCCCCGCTTTGTCGTTAGTTATGTAACCTAACGGGTAATGACGGGGCCCCGTGGCGAATGCGAATGGCATAAGCGTACGTCATATTTTTGTTGTTTTCTGCAATGGTAGGATTAAATGATGGGACACATTAAAAGAACTAATGCAAGAAAAATACGCATAAAAAGAACTAATGCAAAGGAAAATAAACAAAGTAAAAGTCGATGGAACACTTTGAAAACCACTCGGTTCTTTTCAAAACCAAACTTTTAAATGTGGAGCTTGAGCCACTCCTTTTAAAAGCTATCAAAGCTCCTTCGATTATATCAAGTTCACTACATTCACGGTTTCGCCAAAACCATTCGTAGCCCTCCGTCGTTTCAGTTAAATATTCAGTAGTATTCAAGCTATGTATTTTGACCTTCGCCAAGGCATATTGATTGGTAGCTGCTGAATGTTTATCTGTAGCATAGATAGATGCGTTGGTTTGGGACAGTCGTACTACCATTTTGGCCTTCGTCAAGAGTATGTACGGGTGGGTTCAAATTAACCTGGATAATGACAGGTAGAACTTGACATGTGACTTATAATATTTTGGCCTTCGTCAAGGTCATAAGAACATGGGGAAAAAATCCATATCGGGAGTTTCATAAGTACTGAAACTTGCTAGCGCTGCATATCATTTGGAGTGTGATGATTCTGGTAGGATTCCTTCAATTTTGTCACGCGATGATATTTGGATCCCGATCCTACTGTGAGTATATGTTATTCCTCGGGAAATTTCTCACTTAATGATCAATGCTATAAACCTAGTAGGTGTCTAGAATGGTGATAGCGGGGCAACGCCCCCAGGGAAAAGAGGTTCTTAAATTAAGGAACTTCGCGAAAGCGTTGGAAAACCTCCCTCGAAGTACCGACACTAGCCTGGCTGAACGGTTAAGCAAGAATTGTACGGTGAGATTGATCCTGACTAATTCTTCCTTTTTGGTTTGAGGAGGGATTCGAGAGACAGTGGGAGCCATCCTGTTTAGACAAATTAAAAACCACTCTAAACTTGCAAGAGCATCATGCTGAGTATTTTCTTCTCTCTCTTAATTGCAGCGACCAAGTGACCGCACCTAGGTTACATCTAGATAATAAAATGACTGAATCTGACTGTTATGACTGGCAAAGGTCTGTCCAGAAGTCCATTGCCCATAACAAGCTGGAACACCTCTTAACTAATCCAACCCCTGCCGTCTCAGGTCTAGTTTCCCCTGTCATGGATGTTGATATCCATAGGACATTAGGAAAGGACTGTGCGAAAGCCAAGTGCCTCGTGTTAGCCTCTGTTGATGGTGCATACCAGGGGTAGCACAAGAAGATGGACTTAGTTTCTATCTTCCTCCATAACAAAGATTTATATGGAGAGCAATCTCATATCGCAAGATGTGAGACCTCGAACGAATTGCTTCCAGCGAGGTTGGCTATCGGGTCATCTGTAGGGGGCAACGTCCTTACAGAGACCAGCTCTTTTGAGCTTACGGACCTAAAGACCACGTTGAAGAACGGGTCAGATACTGACTTAGTTCAACAGTCCCTACCTACTACCCTGAAGGAAACCAGGGAAGTAGAAAGAAAGGGAAGGGCAGAAGTTTCGGGACTGGATGTAGTAAAAGAGGGATGTTCCTATTGTTACAGGAATGAACATTGGCAGAAGGATTGCAGGGCTAGCATAGCCAGTAGCCAGAATTCGAAGCATGTTGTGGCTTCGGCTTCGGCTGTGTTTGTAATAGAGAACTGTTTGTCAGTTAACCCTACTTCCTGGGTAATGGATACCGGATCAGGATCTCATAACTGTAATTCGTTACAGGCTCTGAGAAACGGTAGGGTTATCAGGAATGGTGATATGACTCTCAGGGTTGCTAACGGAATGAGCATGGATGTTGAATCCGTAGGGGAATACCACCTTGGACTGACAACTGGGCAGATATTGATTCTGCGTGACTGTTTTTATGTACCAGGTGCGACTTGTAACATCATATCTGTATCCTTACTATCTAAGGAAGGATATGATTTTACTTTTGTAAGCGATGTAGTAAACATCCACCTAAATCAAGTACTGATTGGGTCAGGTACATTAAATAACGGTATATACGTATTGAATCAAGCTCAGATATTCAGTGTCCAGAACACACTTAAAAGAAAGTCTCCAGAATTAAATCAGGCTTTCTTATGGCATTGTAGACTGGGTCACATCAATGAGACATGGTTAACAAAGTTACATAAAGAAGGATACTTGGATCCGTTCGAGTACCAGTCTTATGCCACTTGTGAATCTTGCTTCATGGGAAAGATGACAAAGACTCCGTTCACCGGACAAGGAGTAAGAGCGAGCGAGCTCTTGGGACTCATACACAGTGATGTGTGTGGTCCAATGTCTACACATGCGCGAAGCGGTTATTCATACTTCATTACTTTCACAGATGATTTCTCTAGGTATGGACATGTCTTCTTAATGAAGCACAAATCCGAGGCCTTTGAGAAATTTCGGGAATACAAGAATGAAGTTGAAAAACAAACAGGCAAAAGTATTAAGACACTGAGATCCGATCGAGGTGGAGAATACTTGAGTGCCGAGTTTCTAGACTACATAAAAGAGAATGGAATTCTCTCTCAACTTTCTCCTCCATACACACCACAACACAACGGTGCATCGGAAAGGCGGAATCGGACCCTATTGGATATGGTTCATTCCATGATGAGTAAGGCTGAGTTACCGCGATCTTTCTGGGGTTATGCACTAGAAACAGCTGCATATCTCTTGAACAAGGCTCCAACCAAAACTGTGCCTACCACCCCATATCAGATGTGGAGTGGGCAGAAACCCTGTCTTAAGTACCTAAAGACATGGGGATGTCCAGCTTTTGTTAAAAAGCAGCATGCGGACAAACTCGAGGCACGCTCAGTACTGTGTAAGTTTGTGGGATACCCAAAGAACTCCAGGGGGTATTTTTTCTATTACGCAGAGGAACAAAAGGTTTTTGTTTCTCGTCATGCCCACTTTCTGGAACATCAGTTTAGAAAAATGAATAAGTGGGAGCGCAATAGAACTGGAAGAAATTCCAGAACCACAAGCTATTACCGAAAGCTTGGAAGAACCAGAAGTTTCAGGAGAACCGGACATTCCTGCGCCACTCCGCAGGAGTTGTAGGCAGTCTCATCCGCCCGAGAGATACTACGGTTTTCTCATAGACGGGGATAGAGAGGATTGCACCATGGATTATGGTGAGCCTACTAGCTTCCAACAAGCCATTCAGAGCGGTGACTCGGAAAAGTGGCTGTATGCAATGCGGACCGAGATGGAGTCCATGTACACCAACGAAGTTTGGACTTTGGACTTTGCTCCAGAAGGGGTAAAACCCGTAGGCTGCAAATGGATCTTCAGAAAGAAGATTGGTGTCGATGGGCAGGTTGAAACCTATAAAGCTAGGCTCATTGCAAAGGGTTTTCGTCAAAGACCTAGTTTGGACTATGACGAGGCCTTTTCTCCGGTAGCCATGCTTAAATCCATTCGGATCCTTCTTGTCATTGCTGCCTTCCACGATTATGAGATCTGGCAGATGGACGTAAAGACGGCTTTCCTAAATGGAAATTTGGAAGAGTGCGTCTATATGGATCAGCCAGAGGGATTCATTCAGAGTGGGAGCAGCGGTAAAGTGTGCAAGTTGCTCAAGTCTATCTATGGACTCAAGCAGGCATCGCGGAGTTGGAACATCTGCTTTGATGATACTGTCAAAGAATTCGACTTTGTCAAAAACCCAGATGAACCATGCATTTACAGTTTGATTGTAGGGAGAAATGTGGTATTCCTCGTCTTGTACGTCGATGACATTCTCCTAATAGGAAATGATATTCATATGCTACAGTCAGTCATAGGATTCTTGTCGCAGAGGTTCTCCATGAAGGACCTGGGCAATGCCAAATACATTCTGGGGATCCAGATCTATCATGATAGATCTAAAAGGATATTGGGACTTTCACAGTCAAGGTACATCGACACCATACTGAAACGATTCAGCATGGAAGATTCCAAGCGCGGTAATCTACCGGCTTGTCACGGAATCACCCTCTCCAAAGAGATGTCTCCCAAGACTGATTTGGAAAGGGCTCACATGTCATCAATACCCTACGCATCTGCGATAGGCTCTATTATGTATGCGATGTTGTGTACCAGACCAGATGTAGCATACGCATTGAGCGTTGTAAGCCGGTATCAGTCGAACCCCGGGGAGAAACACTGGATAGTAGTAAAGAACATTCTCAAGTACCTGAGAAGGACTAAGGAGATGTTCTTGGTGTATGGCGGTAAAGACCTCCAGATTGTGGCCTTTGCTAACTCCAGCTTCAGAGTGACAAGGATGACTCCATGTCCATGTCGGGTTATGTCTTTACCCTCAATGGACGGGCGGTTTGCTGGAAGAGTTCCAAGCAGGAAACCGTTGCTGACTCAACTATGGAAGCGGAGTACATGGCTGCTTGCGATGCCGCAAAGGAAGCTGTCTGGATGAAGAAGTTCCTTACGGAACTTCAGGTGGTTCCTACCAGTGTTGATCCAATACCGCTGTATTGTGACAAGAACGGCGCTATAGCTTTAGCAAAGGAACCGAGGTCCCATCAGAAGTCCAGGCATATTTTGAGGCGATACCACCTGATCAGGGAGATCGTTGATCGCCGGGAGATCGAGGTGAAGAGTGTAAATACGGAAGATAACACTGCTGATCCACTCACGAAGGCTTTACCCCAGACTCAGTTCGAGCGGCTGATCGAGATGATAGGTCTTCGATACGCCAGTACATGGCCTTAGTGCAAGTGCGATATTGTTAGTGTATATGTCCTAAAGGACATTACTGTATCATACTAGTTTGTAAATTACTTAATGGAAGCTTGGGATATTCACCTTGTATAAACTATCTTGCTCAATATAGTAGTATGCTACTTGGTTTGTTTCTACTTCAATGTGTACATGGGTTTATTTTAGTATATCACCTATACACATTAGTGGAGCCCTTAGGATCTTTGCTTGATTACCAGCGTTGTGATGGCAGTGACACTGGTGGGGGCTGGGTAATCTATAAGCACATCCTTATGCAGGTCCCTAGCCGCAGGAATATCGAGACAGGGCATCGATACTCCGGAGTAGACTAGCGTATGCTCTTCTCATCCCAGTGTGGGAGATGGTCTGTCCCACAGCCATCAGTACGTCGTATTGGAGATAGTATGCGGGTGCTCGTTGGGTTACGAGTACACTGGACAGGACTCGTCGGGAACTGTTGGTTGGTACTATACCTATCGTCAGTTATCAGTTCCCAGGTGACATGAGTATAGCTTAGTCCGCTGACTTGACACTGTCACTTCGCCTCGAGTGTGTTCCCACTGTACTTACATTACTACCCTACCACGGCTCAAAAGAGTCGTGCAAACAGGTAGTAGTTGGGTGCAGTCCCGAAGCACTTGGAGGCAGTGACGGTTGGACAGGATTCGTCTCTCCCGGTATTGGGGGTTGACATCGCGCTGTGTCTAGGAGAGACATTACACGAGTAGTCCCTGGCCAGGGCAAGTGAGATATACTGGTAGGTTTCCAGTGTTATCTCAGGGTGTTCTGGGCTTCACTCTGACACGACATGTACCGCTTTTAGGGGACTGACGTTTACCGTCCCCTAGGCCCGCCATGCGATGTATCAGAAGAACAGACTGGACTGTATGGAGATTGTCACAGTTAGACTCAGTAGGAGTTTAGATGGGTTTCACCTCATCAGTATTCTTGTCGGTGTCTACCTGGGGACCGTTACGCACAGCTAGTGCCGCTTGCGGTCTGTGGTTAAACCCACTGCCAGCGTAGTGTCGAGTCTTTAGAGTCCCACGCAGAAAGTTATTCTCCTTTAGGATAAAGAGTAGAGGTCGCATGGTTTTGCGACAGGTCGCATGGTTTTGCGACAGGGTTCGGTCACATCCGTGCACTTGTGCACGTACATGTCCGGACAGTTAACACTAGCGGGCTTTGGTTTAAGCCAGATCCTAGTGTACGTTTTGGGATTGGCTTTATCTCGTTTGTATTCGTGTTCCTCGGAACGCGGATGCGGATGCGTATGCACAGTTGACAGAGAGACAGAGGCAGAGTATTCTCATTGGGGTTGTTGACTGTTGACTGTTGGCAGTGGACTGTTGACCATTGACTTTTGCTTAACCCTAATGAGAATAAGATATATGATTAACATTAATATTAATTAAGTATTATAGTGAAATGGTTGTTGAGGGGTTGACATTGTTGACTTGTTGACTTTGTTGACCGGTTGACTATGTTGGACTAGTTGACCATCATCATGACAATGGCTATCATTCCATGGCAAAGACTTTTGCTTGCTTGTTTATTTATGCAAAGTGAGTGCATGAAATGATATAGCCATTTTGACTTAAACCATTACACAATACTTGATTACTATTTTTGTTATGATGGCTTTTGGATTATGAGAGGTGAGAATGAGAAGAGTATGGTTCATTCTATCATTTGCTTTCTCTCTCTTGAGCTCTCTCTTATTCTAAAGCTCTCCCTCTTCCTCTTGCTCTCTCTACCTCAAGGAAAACCATTCTCATGTGTTGAGACTCATTTCCTTAGAGATAAAAAGACAAAAAAACATTACTCTACTCATTCTAGTTCACAAAGCCTAGCAAGCCAAGTGATCTAGTTTCTTCAAAGTTCGAAGAAGAAGCCAAAGGTAGAAGCTTTCGGGTGGAGCTATATTCGGCGCAAGGAGACGACGAGGTGAGGCCGATCCGTACACCGGGAGGAGTCGAAGATGAAGGAGTTCAAGAAAGGTATATCCCCCTAACCAAGTAGGTAAACTCTTGTTAGGTTGTTAGTTGTTAGTTATATGTATGCCCTAGAGGCCATTACTGTACATTGGATGTATATTGTAGTGGATGCTGGGACATATATAGGGAGGAATTTCTTGCTCGACATGATAGTATGCTATCTGGTTACACTTTACCTTAATGTGTACACTGATTGTCTCTCCGATACATGTTGGTAAAGCCCTTAGGATGTGTACTTGGCTATCTGGACTATGATCCGGATCATACTAGTGGGGACATGGTAGTCCATAAGTACATCCTTCAAGGTCCCTAGTCGTGGGTGTATCGAGACGGGGCATCGATATACCAAAGTAGACTAGCGTATACCTTCTCGACCCATACAGATGGGCGATGGATGATCCCATATCCATTGGTGTTTGACATCAGAGATGATATACGGGTGCTCAGTAGAGACTGGGTACACTGGACGGACTCGCCGAGAACTCCTAGATGGTATTATACCTTACGTCAGATGGCAGTTCTCTGGTGACACTGGTATAGAGTAGTCTGTTGACCCGAGATCGTCATAGAGTCTTGTGTGGTTCACACTGTGCTTTGATTTCCACCTTACCACGTCCAAGAGGGCTTGCAAAACGGAGGTTTTTGGGTACAGTCCCGAATCACATGGAGGCAATGAGCGATAGGAGGGGATTCGTCTCTCCCGGTATATGGGGTTGATGTTGCGCTGTGTTCGATTGGCTATAACAGGAAATCCCTGGCCAAGGTTGCTGAGATTTACTGGTAAGTGTTACCAGTAGTTTCTCGAATTGTTATAGACCTCATATCGACATGACTTATCGAGCTATTGGGGTCTGACGTTTACCACCCCTAGGCAAGATATGCGACATATCAGACGACGAGACCAGACTGTACGGTAGTGTTACTGGTTGGATTCACTGGAGTGTGAGCGGGCTTGCTCGTCGATCCTCTGATTGCTCAATACCCGGGGGGCCGTTACGTTTAGCAGACCGCTTGCGGCTTGTGGGTGTTTGATATGATCATCACCTGCTGCCGGCGTATTGACGAGTCTTTAGAGTCCTACACAGAGGTTTCCTGGCTCAAGCAAAACGAAATAGGAGAGCATATGAGATATGTGCGGGACCGAGAATAATACCAGTATGTGATACTGTATTCGATTCTCGCGAATTGTAACATTGATCGGTTATATGCGTTATAGCCGGGTTATCGGATCAAGTGTTGATTCGATAAGTTGTTACTTTTGATATTAGTCGGTTATATGCGATATGACTGGGTCGTTAAATCAAGTGTTCATTTAGTGATTTAATGTATAATTATATATTTGATATATCACTTTACATTAACTAATATAGGTTCACTTAAATGAATTTTCTCACTTGAAGTTCACAAGTTGTATATGTGATATACTTTTGTGCACTTGATTGTATCTTGTTTGATGATACATGTTAACTTGGTTAAGTGTAAAGATTAAACCATGGTTAAGTTAATGATTAGGGTTTTGATTATCTTATTTATTTATTTATTTATTTATTTTTTTTGGAAAAGATAAAGAAAGAATGGTGGCTTTGTTTGTTTGTTTGTTGAAGATTCATGAAGCTTTGACTTAGTCACCATTCTTGTCTTCATACTTAACCCTAACCATTTAAACAAACCATGGTCTATTCTCTACACTTAACTGAGGTTAGTATTATGATAAGTATTCATTTTCCTTTTCATTTTAATAACTTATCATAATATTATCTTCTTCTTCTTCATCATCTTCAATGAAGAAAAGCTTGCCTCATCAATGGCAAGTGATGAAATCATGTGAGAAATTCAATTCTAAAGTGAACCCACTTTCTATTTCTTCATCCTCTACCTCTTGCCAAGTAGTATAGGGTGTTTCCTTCACAAGTTTTCAAGGCTTGGTGAAGGTGGAGCTTGATCTAGTGATGCCTCGACATAGATCATCTTCGACATAGTCGTCGATGACCTAGCCCGCTTTTTCTCCGATGAAGCCGATGCTAGAGTCATGGTTCGATTTGGACAGCGGAGAGGAATTCATCATGGAGCTATGGAGGTGGAGAAACGGATCTACAAAGGTTGTATTTCCGTACACTTAGTTAAAGTTGTTAACTATTCTCTTTTGTCGCCTAAACTTCTAGCCAACGATCCGTATTAGGGTTTCTCGGCACCGTTAAATTTGAAATTGGCATGATTGATTCCTTGTGAGCCTTCTTGAGAGTGCCTAGGAACCTTTCACTGGTATCAGAGCCTAGCTAGAGCCTTAGGCGAAGCGTAGACGAAGTTTGAAACCCGAACGAACCGAAACCCTAACACAAAATATGCTTTCTGGACTTTTTTCAAAAACAGGTTTTTTTCCATATTAAAAATGCTTAAAAAATTCAGCAGGGAATTCTAAGAATTACGGCGCAAAATTTATCTCATGATCCCTCTAATGCGCGGCGGAACCGCGGCATTAGCCTAGCTAATGCGGCGGTTCCGCGGCGAAAGTGTGACGTCACCCTCCCAATTTTGCACAGTAACTTCTTTTATTCAGTGCTGAGTTCTCTGGGTATTTTTAAATATTATTCAAGAGTTGAATTTTCTGGGGTTGATTTGGGGATTCGGTGTTTCGATCGGAGTATCTGATTTTGTCTATGTGGCTTTCCGGATAATTTTTTGAATATGTTAAAAAGTTCGACCAGATATAAATACCCAATTTTTCCCCTGTCGGGAAATTTCCAAGTGTTGGATTTTTCCATAGTTTAACGACGTTCTAAGTAGTGCAAGTAACGCGATGGACCCTCTAGAAGACAACAAAGCTTAACTCGATTATGTGACCGTCTTGAACTGCTCTTTGAACCTTCGGGTTTGGGGCAGTACGACGTGCCACATGTGAGGCGTTGGCTTGACCCTTCTACGGCTGGACCGTTGGTACTGAGGCACGAACTGAATGTTTTTAGACTTGTTTCATGTGTTGATCTGCATCGGGAAAACTTGGGTGTTTGCATGTTCGATCGGAAAGTTTAACATTTTCTAATTATCTGGAATGTGATACAATAATTGGAATTCACAAGTAGTTATGAGATAACTGAATGAATGTTATAAATCTAGCGGTTTAGTCTCACTTGATCGGTTGCCACGGAATTTTGATGTGATCAAAAGTCCGTCGCAATCACGTAGCGTACGCGGATACTCGCCGGGTAAACTTAATAGACAGCTACACCCCATAGCCCCGACCAAGTGACTGTAGGAGAACCCCATCGCCGAAAGCATCTGTTTGGGTGTGTTAGTGTTTATGCCCTAGAAGGCCATTACTGTATCATACTAGTTTGTATATTACTTAATCGAAGCTTGGGATATTCACATGTATATAACAGTCTTGCTAAATATGGTAGTATGCTACTTGGTTTTTCTATCTTAATATGTGAGTGTACGTATTGATAGAGCTCTTAGGATCTTGCTTGACTACCAGCGTTGTGATGGCAGTCACACTAGTGGCGGCTGGGTAGTCTACAAGCACATCCTTATTCAGGTCCCTAGTCGTTGGATTATCGAGACAGAGCATCGATACTCCAGAGTAGACTAGTTTGTACGCTTCTCATCCCAGTTGGGGAGATGGTCTGTCCCACAGCCTTCAGTACGTCGTACTGGAGATAGTATACAGGTGCTCGTTAGGTTACGGGTACACCGGACAGGACTCACAGGGAACTGTTGGATGGTTTTATACCAGTCGTCAGTGAACAGTTCCCAGGTGACATGAGTACAGCGTAGTCCGCAGACTTGACACTGCTACTTTGCCTCGAGTGTGTCCCACTGTTCTTAGATTGCTACACTACCATGGCTCAAAGGCGTCGTGTAAACAGGTAGCAGTTGGGTGCAGTCCCGAGCACTTGGAGGCAGTGGCGGTTAGACAGGATTCGTCCCTCCCGGTATTGGGAGTTGATATCGCGCTGTGTCAGAGAGCCATTACGCAAAGTCCCTGGCCAGGGCAAGCGAGATTTGCTGGTAGGTTCCAGTAGTTTCTCAGGGTGTAATGGGCTTCCCTCCGACACGACTTATACCGCTATTAGGGGACTGACGCTTGCCGCCCCCTAGGCCGGATATGCGATAGTCTTGGACGAACGGACCGGACTGTATGGAGATTGTCACATCAGACTCAGTAGGAGTTCGGATGGGTTTCCTCATCGGCCTTCTTATCGACAACTATCTGGGGACCGTTACGTACAGCTAGTGCCGCTTGCGGTCTGTGGTTAAACCCACTGCCAGCGTAGTAGTCGAGTCTCTAGAGTCCCACACAGAGAGTTTCGTATTCCAGGCGAAACGATATAGAGGTCGTATGGTTTTACGACAAAGGTTCGGACGCGTACGTGCGTTTACGCGCATACGACTTTCGGACAGTTTTTACCAGTCGGCTTTGGTTTAAGTCAGTTACTGGTATCCGGTTATTGGATTTTTACAGTCTAAAGTTTTTCCGTATTTTTGCGGATTGGAGGGGCGTTCTCGTAATTGTGCGAGAAGCTTCTAGAAGTGGTGACTAAGGAGGTTTAGGTGGCATATGCAATGAATGAGATTAGTGAGTCATGAGGGTGATTCATTCATGTCATTAAAGCATCATAAATGCTTAATGACTCATGATAATGAATCACCATTAGATATTTGTGAAGCATGCTTATTCATCATGTATTATTCTTTTCTTCATAAAAGAGAATGCTTCATATTTATTATGATACTCAATAATCTTATATCATTATTATCATCATCTTCTCTCTCCTCAAGCTCTCCCTTTTCAAACCCTAATCCTCACCTCTCATGTGTTGAGAACTAGGATTAGCTAGACTAAACAATCCATAACCATCACTCTATCTCAATCTATCTTCTTTGATTAGCAATCCAAGAAGGTTAGTTGCCTCAAGTTTAGAGGCTAAGCTTGGAGTTTTGCTCTCGGGTGGATCGTCTACTACATCGAGAAGGCCGAGGAGAACAAGGAGTTCATAAAGACGAAGGACACGTTTCGTTAGGTATAATCCCTAAACATAGTAGTGTAGAAACTATATGTTTGATGTTAGTTATCGTTTAGCTTCGATTCAAACGGTTAGTCGATGTTTGTTCACTAAACAAGTTCGTTTTTGAAAATTCCGCCTCCCCACAAGTATTGGGGTGTAGTACATCGACTTACAGTAGTATCAGAGCCTCGCTAAACAATAAATAACTTAGTTGCAAATTTGTACGAATTTCGAACGGAAAAACGAAGCCGGAAAACCCTAAAAACATCAAGTTTCTGTCGATTTTAAAATGATGTCCTAAAATTTTTCAGGGATGTTCAGAAAGCTTGAAAAGACACCAGAAGAACACCCAAGAAATTTGGGATCCTGAATCGGCAACGCGGCCGCGGAACCGCGGCGGATCGCACCGATCCGCCGCGCTTCCGCCGCCGAGTTGCCGAGTCAGGAACCCAAATTTCCTGTGTTGCTTCTCTGTAGAATTTGGGATTTTCTGGAATATTTAATATTTGCTCAGGTTTCAGTTTTACAGAGCAGTATTGGAGCAATATTAATGGTGTTTAATCGATCGAAATTGTACAGTATTTGCATATTGGATTATATCTGTGATTGTATAATGTGTTCGTAAACCTCCCCTAACTGCTAGTATGTCAGTTGGCAGGGGGTTGCACATTTCTGTGATGGTTATATCTGTTTGTGCATATAAACTGTATTGGACTGTTGTGGTGTATAGCCGGGGTTTTGAAATGGGTTATTATTTAATTCATTCGTTGTAAATGTAATTTGTTGTAATATTATTTTGCGGGGCACATCCAGGTTGCGGTTGTAGCCACCGTTGTATTATTTCATTTTACTGTTTTTGCTCCTATGACAGATCCAAGGTGGGGTACACAAACTGCCGGGCGGGCAGTTTTCCATACCCGTAGGGATCTTGGGTGGGGTAACGGCTATTCATCACAACTGTGTAATCTGTCTTTTCTTGTAGGCTCAAAAGAAATACAGATTGCTTGCAAATCCAATAAAGTTTATCTGTGTTCTGGAATGTATATCATTGCATCAGACGAATGTAAAATATCTATATATATTGTAGCTATTTTAGACGTCACTTATTTTTTACACCCGCGCTAGCCCAGTCCCCGCTCTGTCGTTAGTTAAGTAACCTAACGGGTGATGACGGGACCCAGTGGCGAATGCAGATGGCATAAGAGGACGTCATATTTTCGTTGTTTTCTGCAATGATAGGTTAATGATGGGACGCATTATCTATAATGCAAAGAAAATAAACCAATGTTTTAATCATTGGAACAATTTAAAAGAAACCACTCGGTTAATTTTAAAAACAGATATTTTTAAATGCGGAGCTTTAACCACTCCTTTTAAAAGCTATCAGGTTCCTTCGGTTATATCAAGTTCACTACGTTCACGGTTTCGCCAAAACCATTCGTAGCCCTCCGTCATTTCATCTGGGTATTCAGTAGTATTCAAGCTATGTATTTTGACCTAACGCCAAGGCATAGTGTTTGGTAGCTGCTGGATATTCATTTGTTGCATAGATAGATGAGTTAGTTTGGGACAGTCGTATTATCATTTTGGCCGAACGTCAAGGATATATACGGATGGGTTCAAATTGACAAGATAATGATGGGTAGAACTTGACATGTGACTTATGACATTTTGACCTAACGCCAAGGTTATAAGAGCATGGGGCAAAAACTTATATCGGGAACTTCTAAAGAAACTGAAATTTGCAAAAGAGATACATACCATTTTGAGTTTGATGAATGTTGGTAGCATTCCTACAACATTATCAGACGATGATATTTGGATCCCGATCCTACTGTGAGTATATGCTACTTATCAGGATATTCGTCACTTAACGATCAATGCTATAAACCTAGTAGGTGTCCAGAAAAGTGTCAGCGGGGTTACGCCCCCAGAGAAAAGAGGTTATTTAATTAAGGAACTTCGCGAAAGCGTTGGAAAACCTCCCTCGAAGTATCGACACCAGCCTGGCTGAACGGTTAAGCAAGTATTGTACGGTGAGAATAGTCCTGGCTAATTCTTCTTTTATGGTTTGAGGAAGGATTCGAGAAACAGTGGGAGCCATCCAGTTTAGATAAACTAAAACCCACTCTAAACTTGCAAGAGCATCATGCTAAAGAGTTTTCTTCTCTCTCTCCTAATTGCAGCGACCCTGAAAATGACTGGACTTAAGTTACTTTTAGAGAAAAATATACTGACAGGGCCAAACTATAAAGATTGGCTGCGGAATGTCAAAATGGCTTTGACCTATGACAAACTTGGGTACATCCTCACCGCTACGGCACCTGCTGTCCCTGGTCCCAAATCCAGCAATGCGGATAAGGAAATCCGCAAAACCTGGGATTTAGATTGCGCGAAAGCCAAGTGCATCGTGCTTGCCTCGATGAACAATGAACATCAGAGGAGGCACGAGGATATGGACCTTGATGGCATATTTCTCCATACAAAGGAACTTTATGCAGAGCAATCTCGTATAGCAAGATACGAGACCTCTAAGAACTTGTTTCGAGCGAGGTTGGCTGTCGGGTCATCGGTAGGAGAACATGTCCTAAAGATGATCGGCTATATAGAAGAGCTCCCAGACCTTGGGACGACTTTGGATAATGAGCTCTATACAGACCTTATTCTCCGGTCCCTTCCTCACACCTACGCCCAGTTTATCCTGAACTTCAACATTCAATGAAAAGAAGTTGAACTTCCGGAACTCCTGAACATGTTAAGGAGTGCAGAGGGCACCTTGAAGAATTCAAGGGAAACACCCGCTATGTTTGTTGGCAGTACATCTTCTTCCGGGTCCAAGGCTATGGCCAAAGGAAGGAAGAAGAAGGCCGCACCCAGACCTAGAGGAGGTGTTAGTAAGGTGGGAGGGAAGGGAAAGAAAAAGTTTGCAGCACCGGTAGTTGGCCAGGATGAGTGCTTCCATTGTCACAGGAAAGGGCACTGGAAGAAGGATTGCAAGGCGTGGAACGCCAAGAACCAGGAACCGAAGCAAGCTGTGGCTTCGACTTCAGATGTGTTTGTAATTGAGAATTGTCTGTCGATCAACTCTACTTCCTGGGTATTGGATATCGGATCAGGATCTCATATTTGCAATTCATTGCAGGCACTGAGACACCGTAGAGTGCTGAAGGAAGGTGATATGACCCTAAAGGTTGCTAACGGAGCTAGCATGGGAGCTGCGTCCGTCGGGGATTATCACCTAGGATTGACGAGTGGACACATTTTGGTTTTACATAACTGTTATTTTGTACCAAGCTTAACGTGTAATATCATATCAGTTTCCTTGTTATCAAATAAAGGTTAGGATTTCACGTTTGTAAGAGATGTTGTCAACATCCACCTTAATCATGGTTTGATTGGGTCAGGTACATTAAATAACGGCATATATGTTTTAAACCAACTCCAAATTTTCAATGTCCAGAACACACTAAAAAGAAAGTCTCCAGATTTAAATAAAGCTTTCTTATGGCATTGTAGACTGGGTCACATCAATGAGAGAAGGTTGACTAAGTTGCATAGAGAAGGATATTTAGACTCATTCGAATATCAATCTTATGACACTTGTCAATCTTGTCTCAAAGGAAAGATGACAAAGACTCCATTTACTGGACAAGGAGTAAGAGCGAGCGAGCTCTTAGGACTCATACACAGCGATGTATGTGGTCCAATGTCTACACATGCGAGAGGTGGTTTTTCCTATTTCATTACTTTCACGGATGATTACTCAAGATACGGATTCATTTATCTGATGAAACATAAATCCGAGGCTTTTGAGAAATTCCAAGAGTATAAGAATGAAGTAGAAAACCAAACCGGCAAAAGTATCAAGACACTAAGATCTGATCGAGGTGGAGAATACTTGAGTGCCGAGTTCCTAGGTTACCTAAAAGAGAAAGGAATTCTCTCTCAGCTTACTCCTCCGTACACTCCACAGCATAACGGTGTATCGGAGAGACGGAATCGAACCCTTTTGGATATGGTACGATCGATGATGAGTAATGCTGAGTTACCGCGTTCTTTCTGGGGTCATGCGCTAGAATCAGCGGCATATCTTTTGAACATGGTACCTACCAAGACTGTGCCTACCACTCCATATCACATGTGGAGCGAGAAGAAACCCCATCTACAGTATATAAAGATTTGGGGATGTCCAGCTTTTATTAAAAAGCAGCATGTGGACAAGCTCGAGGCATGATCGGTAAAGTGTAAGTTTGTGGGATATCCAAAGCACTCCTGGGGATATCTATTCTATTACGCAGAGGAACAAAAGGTATTTGTTTCTCGTAATGCCCATTTTCTAGAACATCAGTTTTTAGAAAAGGAATCAAGTGGGAGCGAAATAGAACTGGAAGAAATTCCAGAACCTCAAACTGCTACTGAAAGTTTGGTAGAACCGGAAGTTCAAGAAGAATAGGACATTCCCGCACCCCTCCGCAGGAGTAGTAGGCCGTCTCATCTGCCTGAGAGATACTACGGTTTTCTCATAGATGGGGATAGAGAGGATTGCATCATAGATGATGATGAACCTACTGACTTCCAGCAGGCCATCCAGAGCGGCGAGTCGGTACGATGGCTAGATGCAATGCGGACCGAAATGGAGTCCATGTACACCAACAAAGTATGGACTTTGGACTTTGCTCCAGATGGGGTAAAACCCATAGGATGCAAATGGATCTTCAAGAAAAAGATTGGTGTAGATGGACAGGTGGAAACCTATAAGGCTAGACTTGTTGCAAAGGGTTTTCGTCAAAGACCTGGTTTGGACTATGACGAAACTTTTTCTCCAGTGGCTATGCTCAAATCCATTCGGGTCCTTCTTGCTATTGTTGCCTTCCATGATTATGAAATCTGGCAGATGGACGTAAAGACGGCTTTTCTGAATGGAAATTTAGAAGAGAGCGTCTATATGGATCAGCCAGAGGGTTTCAATCAGAGTGGGAGCAGCGGGAAAGTATGCAAGCTGCTTAAGTCCATTTATGGACTAAAGCAGGCATCGCGGAGTTGGAACATCTGTTTTGATGAGACAGTCAAAGAATATGACTTTATCAAAATTCCAGATGAACCGTGCATATATAGTAAAGTTGTAGCCAGAAGTGTCGTATTCCTCGTCTTGTACGTGGATGA
Organism: Agapanthus africanus; assembly: GCA_030015575.1. Lineage (NCBI taxonomy): Eukaryota > Viridiplantae > Streptophyta > Magnoliopsida > Asparagales > Amaryllidaceae > Agapanthus > Agapanthus africanus. Next base: position 178,102,274 of record JASDDO010000031.1, on the reverse strand, counting down.
CATTCTATTGATAGGAAATGACATTCCTATGCTACAATCTGTCAAAGAATTCTTGTCACACAGGTTCTCCATGAAAGGCCTGGGTGATGCCTCTTACATTCTGGGGATCCGGATCTATCGTGATAGATCCAAGAGGATGTTAGGACTTTCGCAGTCCAGGTATATCGACACTGTACTGAAAAGATTCAGTATGGAAGATTCTAAGCGCGGTAATCTACCGGCTTGTCACGGAATCACCCTCTCCAAAAAGATGTCTCCCAAGACTGATTTGGAAAGGGAACGCATGTCTATTATACCCTACGCTTCTGCGGTAGGCTCTATAATTTATGCGATGTTGTGTACCAGACCAGATGTAGCTTACGCACTGAGCGTGGTAAGCCGGTATCAGTCAGACCCAGGGGAGAAACACTGGATAGCAGAAAAGAACATTCTCAAGTACCTGAGGAGGAGTAAGGAGATGTTCTTGGTTTACGGTGGAAAAGACCTCAGGTTGGAGGCCTTTGCTGATTCCGGCTTCCAGAGTGATAAGGACGATTCCAAGTCCATGTCGGGTTATGTCTTTACCCTCAATGGAGGGGCGGTGTGCTGGAAGAGCTCCAAGCAGGACACTGTTGCTGACTCGACGATGGAAGCGGAGTATATAGCTGCTTGCGATGCCGCAAAAGAAGCAGTCTGGATGAAGAAGTTCCTAACAGAATTTCATGTGGTTCCTACCATAGTTGATCCAATACCTCTGTATTGCGACAACAACGGAGCTATAGCTTTAGCGAAGGAACCAAGGTCCCATCAGATGTCCAGACACATCTTGAGGCGGTATCACCTGATCAGGGAGATCATTGATCGTCAGGAGATCGAGGTTCGGAGAGTTGCTTCAGAAGAGAACATTGCTGATCCATTCAGGAAGGCCCTACCTCAGACGCAGTTCGAGAGGCTACTCGAGATCATTGGTCTTCGATATGCCAGTACATGGCCCTAGTGCAAGTGGGAGATTGTTAGTGTTTATGCCCTAGAAAGCCATTACTGTATCATACTAGTTTGTATATTACTTAATGGAAGCTTGGGATATTCACATGTATATAATAGTCTTGCTAAACATGGTAGTATACCACTTGGTTTTTCTATCTTAATATGTGAGTGTACGTATTGATAGAGCTCTTAGGATCTTGCTTGACTACCAGCGTTGTGATGGCAGTCACACTAGTGGGGGCTGGGTAGTCTACAAGCACATCCTTATTCAGGTCCCTAGTCGTTGGATTATCGAGACAGAGCATCGATACTCCGGAGTAGACTAGTGTGTATGCTTCTCATCCCAGTTGGGGAGATGGTTTGTCCCACAGCCGTCAGTACGTCGTACTGGAGATAGTATACAGGTGATCGTTAGGTTACGGGTACACTGGACAGGACTTACAGGGAACTGTTGGTTGGTTTTATACCAGTCGTCAGTGAACAGTTCCCTGGTGACATGAGTACAGCATAGTCCGCAGACTTGACACTGCTACTTCGCCTCGAGTGTGTCCCACTATTCTTAGATTGCTACCCTACCACGGCTCAAAGGAGTCGTGCAAACAGGTAGCAGTTGGGTGCAGTCCCGAGCACTTGGAGGCAGTGGCGGTTAGACAGGATTCGTCCCTCCCGGTATTGGGAGTTGATATCGCGCTGTTTCAGAGAGCCATTACGCAAAGTCCCTGGCCAGGGCAAGCGAGATTTACTGGTAGGTTCCAGTAGTTTCTCAGGGTGTAATGGGCTTCCCTCCGACACGACTTATACCGCTATTAGGGGACTGACGCTTGCCGCCCCTTAGGCCGGATATGCGATAGTCTTGGACGAACGGACCGGACTGTATGGAGATTGTCACATTAGACTCAGTAGGAGTTTGGATGGGTTTCCTCATCGGCCTTCTTATCGACAACTACCTGGGGAACGTTACGTACAGCTAGTGGGACTTGCGGTCTGTGGTTAAACCCACTGCCAGCGTAGTAGTCGAGTCTCTAGAGTCCCACACAGAGAGTTTCCTATTCCAGGCGAAACGATATAGAGGTCGTATGGTTTTACGACAAGGGTTCGGACGCGTACGTGCGTTTACGCGCGTACGACTTTCGGACAGTTTTTACCAGTCGGCTTTGGTTTAAGCAAGTTACTGGTATCCGGTTATTGGATTTTTACAGTCTAAAGTTTTTCCGTATTTTTGCGGATTGGAGGGGCGTTCTCGTAATTGTGCGAGAAGCTTCTAGAAGTGGTGACTAAGGAGGTTTAGGTGGCATATGCAATGAATGAGATTAGTGAGTCATGAAGGTGATTCATTCATGACATTAAAGCATCATAAATGCTTAATGACTCATGATAATGAATCACCATTAGATATTTGTGAAGCATGCTTATTCATCATGTATTATTCTTTTCTTCATAAAAGAGAATGCTTCATATTTATTATGATACTCAATAATCTCATATCATTATTATCATCATCTTCTCTCTCCTCAAGCTCTCCCTCTTCAAACCCTAATCCTCACCTCTCATGTGTTGAGAACTAGGATTAGCTAGACTAAACAATCCATAACCATCACTCTATCTCAATCTATCTTCTTTGATTAGCAATCCAAGAAGGTTAGTTGCCTCAAGTTTAGAGGCTAAGCTTGGAGTTTTGCTCTCGGGTGGATCGTCTACTACATCGAGAAGGCCGAGGAGAACAAAGAGTTCGTAAAGACGAAGGACACGTTTCGTTAGGTATAATCCCTAAACATAGTAGTGTAGAAACTATATGTTTGATGTTAGTTATCGTTTAGCTTCGATTCAAGCGGTTAGTCGATGTTTGTTCACTAAACAAGTTCGTTTTTGAAAATTCCGCCTCCCCACAAGTATTGGGGTGTAGTACATCGACTTACAGGGTGCTCGCGGCAGCAGTGTTCCGCCTTGGTGCACTTTGTCGACGGCGTCGGGGGTGCGGCCGCCTACTAAAGTTTGCGACGAGCATTCGATCAGGATGTCGGGAATCTTGTTGAATTGCCCGACTTGATATTGAAAAGAGTTTTCGATAATGAGACTAAAATGCGGGGTTTATAATTGTTAAGCATGCGATGTCTAAGGAATTCATTTGATTAGGCATGCGATGTCTATGTAGATTGCGGATTCCAACTATTGTAGTTTTACACTTTCTTTTCTATGACCGTAAGTGTAATATGTGATATCGCCGGTTTCGTTGCTATATGTCAACGACAATTGGGATACGCATGTTTACTTATGTTGATGACATGTGATGTTATGTGTTGCTGGATATGTTATATTGGATCGTCGTGTTTAAATAGCCGGGGATTTTTATGTGAGATGAGTGTTTTTCGTTTTCATTCATGTAAAAACTTGTATGTAATATTCTTTTATTGGGGCACTTCCAGGTTGCGGAAGATGTCACCTTTTGTATATTATTTACTTTTCCGCACTAGGATAGACCCAAGGAGGGGAGCACAAGTAACCGGGTTCTAGAGTCCAGCGGGAGACCAACTCGAGGAGTCGAGTCCGGGTCTCCTAACTCCAGAATTGGGAGGGTTGCTTGCCGCTATCGTAGGGGTCTAGGGGTGTGGGTTTGGCTATTCATCACAACCGTGGAATCCGTGTTTTATACTGGCTCATATTGAAAACACGGACGTCCTAGTATATCCAATGTTTCATATGTTTCTTCTGCTGCGATATCTGTGATGTGATCATGTGATGTTCTGTGATAGATATAGTATATAGTATATATGATATATTATATAGGCGTTACTTATGTTTAACACCCGCGCTAGCCCTGCCCCGCTCTGCCGTTAGTTGCCTAACCTAACGGTGCACGAGGGGACATCGAGGTGAATGCGGATGGCATAAGTGTACGTCGTATTTATCTGTGATGTTTAGGTACTTAAATGATGGGACTTCATTAATGAGATTAATGAAATAAAAAGAAACCTAAGATGTTGTAGAATCGAATTTCAAAAATAAAACAGGTAGCTACAGTTCTTGCTTTGCACAGCGATATATATGATATATCCTGCACCTTATTCGATGAGGAAAGGACCGAGATCCCTTCACCGGGAGTGACTCCTTTAGCAATAACTGGCAGATCCTACACACTCGGTTTGTCTTTTGATTGATTTTAAGTGTTTTTGCTTTGCACAGTGATATATATGATATATCCCGCACCTCATTCGACGAGGAAAGGACCGACGATCCCTTTATCGGGAGTGACTCCTTTAGCAAAACTAGAAAAGCCTCAAAAGCACTCCATTTCAAAATCATTTGATTCTACAACGATATCAAGTTCATTACGCAATAGGTTTTCAGAAAAACCTGTCGTAGCCCTCCGTCATTTCATATAAGTAATAGTTAGTATTCGTGCTGCGTTTGTTGACTCAGTCAAGGCGTAGTGTGCGGTAGCTGATTACTATTTATCTGCTTATGCATATGATGCAGATTGGATTAGGGTAGTCGTGCGGCCTTTTTGACTCAGTCAAGGGTCGTGCGGGTGGGTTTAATTCAATCAGGAAATGACGGGTTGAACTTTACTTGCGGTCTATGGTTTGTTGACTCAGTCAAGGTCATAGATCGCTTGGGGCAAAATTATCGGTAATTTCAAGTGTTGAAATTTGCAATGAGATTGCATACCTTCTATGAGATAGATGGATCCCGATACCCGCTGCGATTAAGAGTTACTCCTGGGAGAGTTTTACACAATACAATTAGCCGATCAAGTAGGTGTCTAGAAAGGTGTTAACAGAGGTTACGCCTCTGGGAAAATGAGGTTTACTGTAATTAGGTTCGTGCGAAAGCACGGGGGACCTCCCTCAAAGTACCGACACTGGCCTGGCTGAAAGATTGGCGAACTTGTAGTGTGTAATTAATCCCGGCTAGTCTTTCCTTTTAGGGTTTGAAGGAAGATTTGATAAAAAGCAGAGGGAGCCATCCTGATTAGATAAAATAATAACCAATCTATTCTTGCAAGAGCGTATGCTGAGTGTTTTCTTCTCTCTCTCTCCAGGTAGCGACCATATCACGCCTTAATCAAGATAATAATATGGATATTTGACCGAACCCGCTTGTTATACTGAGCTGGGGAACGTTGGTCCCGTTCCAACTTATAAATGTTATGAGACAGAGCAGGAAATAGGGCAATACCAAGATTCCCATGCCACCCAAACGAAGAGAGTGCATGCTGATGCATCATCTTCGGGTGTGTTCATTACAAAGAACTGTTTCTCAGTATCCTCTACGTCCTGGGTATTTGATGCCGGATCAGGATCCTAGATATGTAATCTGTTACATAGGGCTACAGATAGGTAGAGAACTGAGAACGGGTGCTAAGTTTCATGAGACAGAAAACGGGGCAAGTGTTGCATCCAAGTCTGTTGGTCACTGTCACCCTGTATTACCAATACATTGATTCTGAACGAATGTTATTAGATACCGAACCTGATATACAAAATCATATCAGTCTCTTTATAAGTAAAGAAATGATAAAATTTTGTATTGTTGGATAATGTTTTGAACATTTCCTATATCAAAAGTTGATCGGTTCAGGCACGTTATCTAAAAGCGTTGATGTTCTAAATCAAACTACAGTTCTTGGTATACAGAACACACACAAGAGGAAGAGTTCAGAAATGAACGGATCCTTCTTGAGGTATTGTAGAATAGGTCATATCAATGCGACCCGACTAGCTAAGTTACATTAAGATGCATATTTAAATCAGTTTGAATTTACATCTTGTGAAACTTGTCAGTCGTGTCACAGAGATAAGATGACCATAGCCCTGTTTATTGGAAACAGAGAAAGAGTTAATGAACTCTTGGGACTGATACATGATGATGTATGTAAGGTCTCCAGTCTACACATGCCAGGACTGGTTCTTTATACTTCATTATATTCTCTGATAATCTCTCAAGATTCAGTCATATGTTCCTGTTGGAACTTAAGTCCGAACCTTTTGAGATATTCATAGAATATAAGCGAGAAGTAGAGAACCAGAATATGGGTATAAGTATTATGTCCTATGATGAGATCAAAGTGGAGAATACTTGAGCATGGAATTTCTGGACTATTCTAAAGGAGAATGAGATTCTCTCTCAGCATTACTCCTCCGTATACACCATAACACGATGGTATCTCGGGGCGGAGCAGATACACCCTATTTGATATGGTGTGCTCTATGATGAGTACTACTGAGTTACCTTTTTCCTTTGAGAGTTATGCGCTTGAGTAGCTGCATACCTATTGAATAGGGTTCAAATCAAATCAGTTGCCTACCATTTCATATGTGATATGGAAAGGGAAGAGCCCATGTCTTAAGTTAGTTAAGATTTGGGGTTGTCCGGCTTATGTCTAAAAGCAAAAATCCGGACAAACTCGAGGCAAGGCCTGTTATGTAGAACTGGAAATGTTCCAGCCATACAAACTAAAGCAGATGATTTGATAGAACCAAAGGATTCAGTAGATTCCAACGAACCTCAGCCTCTCAGCCGATCTAGTAGGGTTCCTCACCCACCTGAGAGATACTTCTGTTACTCTATGGCAGTGGGAGCGAGGATTGCATCATGAGATTATGCCCAACTAGCTTCGAGCTGGCCATCAGGAGTGGGACTCTGTAAGAATGGCTGGATGCTTAGCGATCTGAGATGGAATCCTAATACACCAACAAAGTATGGACTTTGGTTGCTATATGTGAAGGGTTAAATCCCCATCAGGAGCAAGTATATCTTGAGAAGATTACTTGGTGTACTTGGAAAGGTTGAGACTTTCAAAACTAAACATGTTAAAGGTTTTCATCATCGACCAGGCGTGGATAATGATGAATCCTTTTTCAGTGGCTATGCTTAAGTCCATCTAGATCCTACTTGCCACGGCTACATACCATGACTACGATATCTGGCGGTTGGGTGCCATGACTGTTTTTCTAAATGATGTTTTATAAGAGAACGTCTATAAGTACACAGCCAGAGGGCTTCGTAGACAGTGGGAGCTGCGGAAACGTGTGCAAGATGTTTTATAGGATAAAACAGGCATTGCGGAATTGGAACGTCTGTTTTGATGTGTTAGTCAAAGAAGTTGACATCATCAAAATGGTAGATGAACCTTGTATAAACAAAAAGGTAGTAGGGAGTATGGTGTCGATCCTCGTAGAGTACGTGGATGACATACTCTTGATAGGGAAGGAGTTTCCTATGCTACGCTCGATCAATCTCCGCTTATCACAATCATTCTTCATATAGGATCAAAGTGATACCAACTAAATCCTGGGTTTTGGATCTATGAGACAGATCTAAATGGATATTAGGATACTCACTAGTTGTAGTGAGATGGTATCAATCGATCCTGAGGAGAATCACTGGAAGGGTTCCAGGGTGATAAAAACGACTGAATGTCAGTCACAAGCATTGTCTTTACCCTCAGTGGAGGGATGGTATGTTGGAAGAGTTCCAAGCTAGATACCGTGACACACTAGACGATAAAGGCTGGATACATCGCTACTTAAGATGCTACCAAAGAGGTTGTTTGGGTGTATATTGGTTCATGAGATGAACTACATTCCTAGCATTGTGAGACAATGGAGTTGTGGCTTATGCCAAGGAACGTCGGTCCCATCAGTGATCCAGACATATTCTAAGGCAGTATCACCTGATCATGGAGATGGTTGATCTCCAAGGAGATCGAGGTTAGGAGAGCAGACTCAGAGGATAACCCGGCGGATCCACTCACGAAGGCCTATTCCCAGAGAGAGACTTTTATGGGATGGTTGAGTATGAGATACTACAACCACTGCTATCAGATGGCCCTAGTGCAAGTGGGAGATTGTTAGTTATATGTATGCCCTAGAGGCCATTACTTTACATTGGATGTATATTGTAGTGGATGCTGGGACATATATAGGGAGGACTTTCTTCCTCGACATGATAGTATGCTATCTGGTTACACTTTACCTTAATGTGTACACTGATTGTCTCTCCGATACATGTTGGTAAAGCCTTTAGGATGTGTACTTGACTATCTGGACTATGATGCGGATCATACTAGTGGGGACATGGTAGTCCATAAGTACATCCTTCAAGGTCCCTAGTCGTGGGTGTATCGAGACGGGGCATCGATATACCAGAGTAGACTAGCGTATACCTTCTCGACCCATACAGATGGGCGATGGATGATCCCATATCCATTGGTGTTTGACATCAGAGATGATATACGGGTGCTCAGTAGAGACTGGGTACACTTGACGGACTCGCCGAGAACTCCCAGATGGTATTATACCTTACGTCAGATGGCAGTTCTCTGGTGACACTGGTACAGAGTAGTCTGTTGACCCGAGATCATCATAGAGTCTTGTGTGGTTCCCACTGTGCTTTGATTTCCACCTTACCACGTCCAAGAGGGCGTGCAAAACGGTGGTTTTTGGGTACAGTCCAGAATCACATGGAGGCAATGAGCGATAGGAGGGGATTCGTCTCTCCCGGTATAGGGGGTTGATGTTGCGCTGTGTTCGATTGGCTATAACAGGAAATCCCTGGCCAGGGTTGCTGAGATTTACTGGTAAGTTTTACTAGTAGTTTCTCGAATTGTTATAGAACTCATATCGACACGACTTATCGAGCTATTAGGGTCTGACGTTTACCACCCCTAGGCAAGATATGCGACATATCAGACGACGAGACCGGACTGTACGGTAGTGTTATTGGTTGGATTCACTGGAGTATGAGCGGGCTTGCTCGTCGATCTTCTGATCGCTCAATACCTGGGTGGCCATTAAGTTTAGCAGACCGCTTACGGCTTGTGGGTGTTTGATATGATCATCACCTGCTGCCGGCGTATTGACGAGTCTTTAGAGTCCTACACAGAGGTTTCCTAGCTCAAGCAAAACGAAATAGGAGCGCATATGAGATATGTGCGGGACCGAGAATAATACCAGTATGTGATACTGTATTCGATTCTCGCGAATTGTATCATTGATCGGTTATATGCGTTATAGCCGGGTTATCAGATCAAGTGTTGATTCGATAAGTTATTACTATTGATATTAGTCGGTTATATGCGATATGACTGGGTCGTTAAATCAAGTGTTGATTTAGTTATTTAATGTATAAATATATATTTGATATATCACTTTATATTAACTAATATAGGTTCACTTAAATGGATTTTCTCACTTGAAGTTCACAAGTTGTATATGTGATATACTTTTGTGCACTTGATTGTATCATGTTTGATGATACAAGTTAACTTGGTTAAGTGTAAAGATTAAACCATGGTTAAGTTAATGATTAGGGTTTCGATTATCTTATTTATTTATTTATTTATTTATTTATTTGTTTGTTTTGGAAAAGATAAAGAAAGAATGGTGGCTTTGTTTGTTTGTTTGTTGAAGATTCATGAAGCTTTGACTTAGTCACCATTCTTGTCTTCATACTTAACCCTAACAATTTAAACAAACCATGGTCTATTCTCTACACTTAACTAAGGTTAGTATTATGATAAGTATTCATTTTCCTTTTCATTTTAATAACTTATCATAATATTATCTTCTTCTTCTTCTTCATCTTCAAAGAAGAAAAGCTTGCCTCATCAATGGCAAGTGAAGAAATCATGTGAGAAATCCAATTCTAAAGTGAACCCACTTCATATTTCTTCATCCTCTACCTCTTGCCAAGTAGTATAGGGTGTTTCCTTCACAAGTTTTCAAGGCTTGGTGAAGGTGGAGCTTGATCTAGTGATGCCTCGACGTAGATCATCTTCGGCATAGTCGTCGATGACCTAGCCCGCTTTTTCTCCGATGAAGTCGATGCTAGAGTCATAGTTCGATTTGGACAGCGGAGAGGACTTCATCATGGAGCTATGGAGGTGGAGAAATGGATCTACAGAGGTTGTATTTCCGTACACTTAGTTAAAGTTGTTAACTATTCTCTTTTGTCGCCGAAACTTCTAGCCAACGATCCGTATTAAGGTTTCTCGGCACCGTTAAATTTGAAATTGGCATGATTGATGCCTTGTGAGCCTTCTTGAGAGTGCCTAGGAACCTTTCAAGTTAGTAGTTTAACAAAGATCCGTATTGGTAGTCCATGTTACCACCCTCTTGAAAATCGTTTTTCACCAATTCCGCAACCCGGTAAGTACCGGGGAAGGGCAGCATGGACTTACAACATCGACCTCAGCACGGTCGTGCCCCAAAAGAATAATATACAAATAGGCAGTGACGGCAGTCCACATGTCGGACGCTCGTCCCGCAATATCAAATGTACATAAAAATACCAAACTATACTATCATTGCATCCAGTCTATCCACCACGACTAATCCGCAATATCACAGCACAACACAGAACATCAACATGAATGTCAAGTTCGCAAATTCGTCTAAAATGACTATAGCAATTAGACAGGATTTACCGATCAAATGACAATCACGGTCGCAGATATAATGTAAATACTGTGAACTAACATGTTTTAAAATTTTCGATCGACAAAATTACCCGAAGTGTGCCCCAAGCACAACTGTAGCACTCAAAATAAATCTGGGCCCAAACAAAATATACCAAAAACCACAATTCCAACACAGAGACCTACTGAAGAAATTTGGTGCACTGTGGCTACAGTACGGCCGTGGATCTGCGGTCAAAACGTGGTTGCGGCCGCGGATCCGCCGCGCTACAGTAAAATCAGCCGACCAAATTTTCTCAGTTCTCTTAAAAAAGCCTACACATATTTCTGCAATATACCAAATAATTTTTTTAGCACAAATGAAAATCGACAGAAACTGCATCTTTGAAATTGTGGTTTTTAGAATTTTTGTTCGATCAAAATTCTAAGCACGTTAGAGCAGGCTAGTAAAGGTTAATGGCGTGGCTCTGATACCATGTAAGTGTACGGTAGCGCCCCGGCCGTCTGTCAGAGGCTAAAATGCGGAAACAAAATATTTTCTTAAACAAGAAACTTGCGCTATCGTATACTTTTTCCCCAGATCGGACCATTAACCTACTACTAGCTAACTGGAGAAAGGGTTGAGAGCTTTACCGAGCGATCCGTGTCCTTCGGTCTTCGGCCACCTTCCCATGCTCCTCGCGGCATCACTGATCTCCAGTCTCCTCGTCGGAAGGGCACCACATCGAGAAGTCTTTTTACGGGCTCCCACCTCTGAACCGAGGCAACACGGATACGAAGTTGGGAAGCTAACGTGTCCAAGATTGTTGTAGACTGAGTGTATAATGCTTTGTCTCCAGGGGTTAATGAAGTTGCCATTTTAGAGATGGTGGAAAATCTTTGGAGATGAACTAAAGAATTTTTAGTGCAAAATGATATGATAATATTTCCACACACATGAGGGCTCTCCAATGAAGTGGTCGTCCATCAATAATTGAGGAGGAGGAGGTGAGTGATATCATGAATGGAGGTAAGTGTAGGAGCAAAGAAAATGGTGACCATAAGTCAAAAAGCAAGCCTCACATCCATCATCCAAATCAATCCCATCTTCAAAAAGCAAGTAATGATGAACCTGCATGAAGCAACCATGTGCCACTAAAACCACCCTCCATTTTGTAAAAGCCACACTTACAAATAAGCCCCTCCGATCAAAGGAATTTCAGCCAAGAAGGAATAAAGAAAAATGGCCGAAACGGAATGCAAACAGGAAACTTCAAAAAAGCGATCCCGTAATAAATTACAGGAAAACCCCGCGACTGTATATACATACCCGCATTTGTATTCCGACCGAATACAAATGCAATAAGACAAAATCTACATTGTACAATACTAGGATCCGGCTTAAACCAAAGCCCGCTAGTATTATCCGTCCCAACCATGACACGTGCACAAGTGCATGGGTATGTTCGAACCGTGCCATAAACCCATACGGCCTCTACCGCGTTTCACCCGAAACTTAAGAAACTGTCTGTGGTGGACTCTAAAGACTCATTAATACTTTAGCTGTGGATTTAACCACTAGCACGTCAGAGGTATTAGCCATACGTAACGAGCTACCAAGTATTGACCAAAAGGGAGGTCGATGAGCGAACTCATCCTGTCACCCTACTGAGCCTGTCAGTGACAATATCCGTACAGTCCGGTCCGTTCGTCTATGAGCATCGCATGGCGGGCCTAGGGGGTTGGTAAAAGTCAGACCCCCAAAAGCAGTACAATTCGTGTCGGAGTGTAGCCCAGAACACCCTGAGATACTACTGGAATACCTACCAGTAAATCTCCTGCCTCGGCCGAAGGCTTCGTATAATGGCTCTCCTAGACACAGCGCGATCTCACCCCCAATACCAGGAGAGACGAAACCCCTGCCGATACGCTCACTTGCCTCCATGTGGCTCAGGAATGTACCCAACTAAAACCTGTTTGCACGACTCCTTTGAGTCGTGGTAGGGTAGTAATCAAAGTACAGTAGGAACACACACGAGAAAAATGATGATCTCAGGTCGATGAACTAACCTGTACACATGTCACCAGGGAACTGCTATCTGACGTCACGTATAATACCAACTAGCATGTTCCCGGCGAGTCCTGTCTGGTGTACTCATAACCCAATGAGCACCTGTATACATCTTAGGTGAACCAACTGACACCAATGGCTTGTGAGACCGGCCGCCGCCCCTCGTCGGGGTCTCGACTGTATACACTAGTCTATTAATGGAGTATCGATGCCCAGTTTCGAATCTCCCACGACTAGGGACCTTTTAAGGATGTGCTTATAGACCCCATCTCCCACGTATATGATCGCCATCATACTGCTGGTAGTCTAGCAAGAATCCTAAGGGCTCTATCAACGTGCAATAGTGATCTGTACCATCACCTAAAGCAGTATACGATGATAAAGGTAAACCAGATAGTATGCTATTTTTCTATCAACGTGTAAAAGTGAACCGCAATATCATTTAAAGTATGCACACGATGATAAAAACAAACCAGATAGTATACAAACCTTTCGAGTAAGACTGTCCTACCGTTATAGGTCATCTCTCAATCATTGCAATCACGTTCCTGCGATCCAATAATTGAATCTGAGGGCATTATATCCAACATGGTACCCCGGGGTGAGTGGTGATTTCGTGGTGTAGACGATAAGCATGGCGGTGGGACCACTACCTACCGGTGATTGTATTTGGACTAGGCAGTTATCGTGGGGATACCGACTGGAGTGATGTATGACATATCATCAGGGCCAGTCATGGTGACAGCGGCTGAGTTATGAGGATTTACGTGTCGATGTTAGACACGGGTTTCATGGTGTTTCGAGTGTCGGTGTTAGACACTCAGGTTTCCATGATTTTTTTTACTTATAGTCGGTGGACATACGTGGTTGATACCCTTATATATATATATATATATATATATATATATATATACTTATAGGTATATGTTTTCATGATGTTTTGGGTGTCGGTGTTAGACACTCAGGTTCCATGAGACTAACAGGATGTGAGGGTCGATCTGTGGATGCGGAGCCTGAGGATTTGGGATTTGATGTGTCAGTGAGGGACACTGGTGTTTTTTTCCGTGCTGATGATTTTGCTTGAGATTTTATTATATCATCCCACACACTCAATATTATGTTGATATGCATTGCTTCATGTAGTTGTAGTACCCTGATGATGTACCTTTACATGATTGTTGCATATTCACTTATCATACTTATGCTATCGGATTACAGGTGATAGATAGATCGTTGTTCGTGCATACCTGCGATTACAGTATAATGTTATTTACTATTCACGAGTTGGCAACTCACCCCCGTTGTGCCACAGTGTTTTGCAGGACTTACCCTCAGAGTGGTCGCGGAAAGGCGTCTTATCATATCTACTTTTGCAGATACCGCTACATTAGGCAGTGAGGCCTTTGCTTTTAGGTGGGTTTGCGGTTATCTGTCTGTACTTTGTATATCTTTTTGTTGGATCTAGTATTCTCCTTCTACCACTGATTGTATATGACTTAGAGATGACTTGTGAGGATTCAGTGTTGTATTATTTTGTTGACTTTGGGTGCCGTGCTCGTGGGAGCCGGTTATGTTGGAAAGTTACTTCTTATTATAGTTTCCTTTTATATTCTTCGCTTCGGTGTCGTATTTATATCTTGTGATGGTTGTCTCCGCCGTTGGGAGTGATTTTGCTCCCATTTGGGATGCTTTATATTTTATCTGTGTTGTACCCGTTTTCGGGGCCAGTTTTTACAAAGGAGGTGCTGCCAAAATATTCAATAAAGAAAACTAGAGTTAGAGATTTTACTTATGATTTTATAAATGTTAAAAGTGTGGTTTTCTCCATTGATCCAGATTTGGGTGTTTTAGATTTCTGGGTTTCGGCTTACTTGAGTTGCGTACGCCTGTTGACGTTATGTAGTTTAAGTGCCGGTTACGGGCCAAACTTGGGTCGTGACAAAGTTGGTATCAGAGCGTTAGGTTTTACCTTTCGGAGTATAGGATGACCTTGGTATGATGGAGTAGGTAGCTTAAGCAGAGTGACGTAGCGTGTGTATGTTCCGAGGCTTACTTACGACACGGTTCTCCGCCTAAGTGACCTTAGGACTTATTGATTGATATTCATCCGTGATGATATACATCTTTGTGATTTGATTTCCGTTTCCTTATCGAATCTTGTTTAAATTTCCACCCCATATGCCTCCGAAGACTACGAAGGCACAGAGAGCAGCCGCGAGGGCCGAGGTCGGAGTTGGCTCGTCTGATGTGAGGACTGACCAGGGTGGTACGCCTGTTGTACCAGAGCACATTGCTATGATTGGAGCTGGTAAGCAGGATCTACGCCAGATAGTGGGGACTTTGGTAGAGACCATCTGAGCGCAGGAGCAGGCAGTTGTTCCACCCGTTGCGGGGACCACGATGGTACCTACAGTTCTGGTAGTCGCAATTACAGCTCCGGAGGTTATTGCTGTGTCACTGACAGATTTTATAAGGCTGAGGCCTCCGGTGTTTACTGGCACAGATGTTACTGAGGATCCGCAGTCGTTCATCGACCGGATGGCCAGGATTTGTTGTTCACTCCGATGCTCCGATGAGAGATGGGTGGAGTTTGCCAGTTTTTGTCTTGAGGGTTTGGCCCAGAAGTGGTGTGAGTCCTTGGAGAGGGGAAGAGCCGCTGGTATTGCTCCTATGACCTGGGCTGAGTTTGTGACGGTGTTTCTCACCCATTTTCTTCCACCAAGCGTCAGGGATGCGCGAGCGCGCAAATTTGAGTCGTTACGTCAGACTTCGGGGATGACGGTGTCTGAGTATGATGTGTTGTTTACCGAGCTGTCAGTGTATGCTCCGTACCTGGTGGCGACTGAGGAGATGAGGGTGAAGAGGTTTTTTCGAGGCATGCTTACCCAGTTGTTCCTAGCCATCAGCATTCAGCATTGCGACACGTATGCAGAAGCTGTCGATGCAGCTCTATTGGTGGAGGAGCGTCTAGCTGAGTCATCGGTTGTTCCAGAACCGAAGAGGACTCGTACGGATGTACCAGCATGGAGACAGAGGTTTGCACGCCGAGGCAGAGTTCCTTTAGACTCGGGGAGTAGCAGAGACATGGGACATGGCCAGTTATTCAATTCTTATTCCCAGGAGGGCCAGCGACCGTCTTATGGATGCTTCGGGTGTGTCAGTCTACATCACCTTGTTCGGGATTGTACCGTGGTGCGTCAGAAAGGGCCAGCAGTATCCCAGGTTACCTTACCACCTTCTCCGCCTCAGAGAGCGTTGCCTCTTATTCCTGTTGTTGCGCCGTGTAAGATTCCTGCTAAGAGAGGTCGTGGTCGCGGTGGTTTTGTGCCAGGAGGACGAGGTTGCAGAGGCAGGGGACAGCCAGTAGCCGGTAGAGGACAAGCTAGGGTTTTTTCCTAGACTCACCAGGACGCTCAGGCGTCCAAAGCTGTGGTTTCAGGTACCCTTTTTGTGTGTTCTATTGATGCACATGTTCTTTTTGATCCGGGATCTACGCATTCATATTTTTCTACGCACTTCGTGCCGAGGTTAGGCCGAGAGTCGTGTTTGCTGGATCCTCCACTTGTCGTGACTACTCCTGTGGGAGAGTCGTTTGTTGCGCGTCATGTGTTCCGATCGTGTGTTGTCCGTTTAGGAGACAGAGATCTGTCCGTCGACTTGATCCTTCTTGAGATGTTGGACTTCGACGTTCTGTTGGGATCGTCACTTGCCGGTGATTGAGTTCTCCTACAACAACAGCTTTCGGGAGACTATTCAGATGGCACCTTTTGAGGATCTATATGGTAGGAAGTGTTGATCTCCAGTCTGTTGGACCGAGCTTTGTGAGAGTCTGGTTTTGGTACCCCGGTTAGTTCAGGAGACTACGGAGAAGATCCAGCTGATTCAGGACAAGATGAGAGCAGCCCAGTGCTGGCAGAAGTCTTATCCCGACCGTCGTCGTCGCAGACTTGAGTTCGCAATGGGATATCATGTATTCCTGAGGATTTCTCCGATGAAGGGAGTTATACGATTTAGGAAGAGGGGGAAGCTCAGTCCCAGATTTGTAGGTCTTTTCGAAATCCTTAAGCGAGTGGGTTCTGTTGCTTATCGTTTGGCGCTCCCGCCTAGTTTTCCGGATGTTCATCCCGTTTTCCATGTGTCGATGCTTCGTAGATACCTTCATGATCATTCTCACATGATTCAGCACGAGACCGTTCAGCTTGAGCGCGATCTTTCATTCACCGAGCAGCCGGTAGTTATATTTGATCGGCAGGTGAAGAAATTTCGGTCAAGGGTCTTGCCGTCTGTGAAGATTCTATGGCGTAGCCCTACTAGCGAGGAGATCGCTTGGGAGGCCGAGAGCGAGATGCGGAAGAAATTACTCCGTCTCTTTGAAGGTACGCTTAGCGGTTAATTTTAATTCGGGGACCGAATTTCTATAAGGGGGGAGATTGTAACGTTTTAGAAATCGTTATGCGAATTTTTCCGTTTTAGGGTTAAATTTTTGGTATTTTCCGTTTTAATCCGACTTTGTTCAAACGACCATATAGACTCGTCAGTACCTAGTTTAGCTAAAATAAAGCTAGTGCGCAAGCTTTGGGGGTATATGGGACGTTTTGGTTCAATTTAAATTTTTCACAATTTTAATGTTATTTTAATACGGTATTCACATTTTGGGAAATTGCTCTATGCAATCTTTTCTTTAATTTAAGTTGAGTTAATCCAAAACCTTCTTACATATCTAGATATTTGTTGTGAAATTGGATTAATGAAAAAGAAAAGAAAAGAAAATGGATTTAGATGCATGCATGTGTGCATGTGTAGTGTGAATGCAATTAAATGCATTTATTGTTGGTTGTTGCTAGGAAATTCCTCTTAATTCCTCACCCACCTCACTTGGCGGAAATCCTCTCTCCCTTTACTGCCTATAATCTTTTTACTTTCATTTCTTTTCAATCCTATCTCAAAAAATTCTCCAAAGTTCCAAATATATCACAAATATACCATAAGTTCTTGATTTTTGGATCTTGGATCACTTGGAGCTAGGGAAAGCTAGGAGCTTGTGAGTAAGTTGTTAGGTATAACCCCTATACTGTTAATTAGGAGTTTTGTGTTATTTAGCTTGTTGTTTATGGTTTAGAACACTTGATATATCGATTAGTGCGATATTGTGTTTTTAGTGTCTTTTTAGAGACTTTGTACCTGCTGTGATCTGGAGAATTTAGTGTTTGACCAAACAAAATTTTAGAGATGTACTAGTGAACCTGATACACCACATGAGACACGGGAGCCACCCCACCGACCGGGGCCGGCGACCCCTAAGGAGAGGTCCGGCGACGCCGGCGAAGAAGGGAGCTGCTTTGGTAGGGCTTCTGCGGGTAGTTGTCTGCTGTTGGCTAGGGGTGTTTGGTACTGTTTACTTTTTTAGTAAATTCAGTAAGCAAAATCTGGGATCGATTACCTATAATCTAGTGTTTTGAGTCCGCATGATACGTTTTGCGACATGAGTCGTGAGCTTGTGCTGCTGCTATACTCAGTTAGGTTTTTAGGTATCGTTGCGCATGTTAGCCACTAGACGTGCACTCGCGGGTTAGTTTAGTGTGTTGGTGTGTTTTTGAATACGTAGTTTTGCGTTATATTGATCGATTCTGAGATGCTCGCATTATTTCTTATGTTTGTGAAAATATAGCTTCGCAAGCGGGGACTTCGGACGCTGCGAACAAGGGGAAGCAGGTGGTCGGATTTTCATAGCTGGAGACCATTGATGAGTAGATTTAACATCTACGGGGAAATCGCCCGTATGGCGTTATGCGTCGGGGCGAATATGATATGTTAGCTGCATAGTATTTGCATATTAGTTACTTTCATATGAATGTCATTGCATAGCATTATCTGTTGTACCTGACTCGTACCTTTAGATATAACACATTACTGACGGTTCATGTTGCACGAGCACTAAATATTATGCTACACCCACATCGTCAGTAATTTCCATGACACGCACAAACCACCTACATACGTGTTACGGTAGTGGATAGGGATAGTTGAGGTAGTATCCCTTATCCCATTTTGCATATGATATATTGTTGACACCTACATACGTGATATGGTAGTGGATAGGAATGATTGGAGTAGTGACTCTTATTCCATTGTGCATATGAGATATTGTTGAGACTTACATACGTGACATTGCATTGGGTAGAGATAGTTGAGGTAGTAACCCTTATTCCATTTCATGTATATCTTACTATAGCTACTTGTACATCATGCATACATAGTGACATGTACGCCACATACTCGATTTCAGTTACTTGTACATCATGCATACATATTGACATGTACACCCATATAGTCTATTCCAGCTACATGTACATCATGCACACATACTGACATGTATACCGCATATGCTTGCTATGGTTGTATAGACCCTGAGAGGTATCGTTTTTATATGTGATATTAAGTTGTTGATCATTGCGCTTATGAAATGCATCATACCCACTTGCTTACGTGTAGATACTTAAACCTTGCTACACTTACATGTACACCTCATATGATGTTGTATTTGTTTTCGGAGGATTTTGGGAACCGCAAGATATATTTTAATAGATGGATTCATTTAAAGAGCGGTTTTCCCTTTATATGCTCATGTTGATGTTTTATGTTGCATATATCAGTTTTATATGGATTTTACGCATTGAGATATGGATTTCATACGATTTATGGATTTGAGAACCGTAGGGGTATTTTCAAGAAACTACGTATTGTTTGAAAACCCGGTTTCTCTTGATATGATATTTCAGTACGTCAACCCATGTGATTTCTCGGTTCTGAGATTTGGCTTGTGATACCCGATTCAAGGAGCGGGAGGCACCGTCTGCGGGTACATGGTGGACCCTGTATGATACTCCGGGGCGAGTGGTGATTTCGTGGTGTAGACGATAAGCCTGGCGGTGGGACCACTACCTACCGGTGATTGTATTTGGACTCGGCGGTTATCGTGGGGACACCGACCGGGGTGAAGTATGACATATCGTCAGGGCCAGTCATGGTGACAGCGCCTGAGTTATGAGGATTTACGTGTCGATGTTAGACACGGGTTTCATGATGTTTCGAGTGTCGGTGTTAGACACTCAGGTTTCCATGATTTTTTTTACGTATAGTCGGTGGAAATACGTGGTTGATACCCTTATATATATATACTTATAGGTATATGTTTTCATGATGTTTCGGGTGTCGGTGTTAGACACTCAGGTTCCATGAGACTTACAGGATGTGAGGGCGGATCTTTGGATGCGGTGCCTGAGGATTTGGGATTTGATGTGTAAGTGAGAGACACAGGTGTTTTTTTCCATGTTGATGATTTTGCATGAGGTTTTTTTATATCATCCCACACACTCAGGATTATGTTGATATGCATTGCTTCATATAGTTGTAGTACCCTGATGATGTATCTTTACATGATTGTTGCATATTCACTTATCATACTTATGCTTTCGGATTACATGTGATAGATAGATCGTTGTTCGTGCATACCTGCGATTACAGTATGATGTTATTTACTATTCACGAGTTGGCAACTCACCCCCATTGTGCCACAGTGTTTTGCAGGACTTACCCTCAGAGTAGTTGCGGCAGGGCGTCTTATCATATCTACTTTTGCGGATACCGCTAAATTAGGCAGTGAGGCCTTTGCTTTTAGGTCGGTTTGCGGTTATCTGTCTGTACTTTGTATATCTTTTTGTTGGATCTAGTATTCTCCATCTACCACTGTTTGTATATGACTTAAAGACGACTTGTGAGGATTCAGTGTTGTATTATTTTGGTGACTTTGGGTGCCGTGCTCGTGGGAGCCAGTTATGTTGGAAAGTTACTTCTTATTACTGTTTCCTTTTATATTCTTCTCTTCGGCGTCGTATTTATATCTTGTGATGGTTTACTCCGCCGTTGGGCATGATTTTGCTCCCATTTGGGATGCTTTATATTTTATCTGTGTTGTACCCGTTTTCGGGGCCAGTTTTTACAAAGGAGGTGCTGCCGAAATTTTCAAGAAAGAAAACTAAAGTTAGAGATTTTACTTGTGGTTTTCTAAATGTTAAAACTGTGTTTTTCACCGTTGATCCAGATTTGGGTGTTTTAGATTTCTGGGTTTCGGCTTACTTGAGTTGCGTACGCCTGTTGACGTTACGTAGTTTAAGTGCCGGTTACGGGCCAATCTTGGGTCGTGACATATCACTAATTGCACTAAATTCTGATATAATGAGGATCTAATCACCTAATTCCCAATATCTTACTCCCACTCACCATCTGTAATAACATACTGATGTGAGAAACTGATTTGGTAAATACATACCCTGGAGTTAAATTCCAATTGGGAAAAAAGTTTTCAATTAACATTGCACAGTGAAACTGAGACATGAAAATATTTCAAAAGGGTTAACTGGTATTCCTAGTAACGCCTCTTCCACTATCCTGATTCATGACAGTAACCATATACTTACCTGCCCTCACTTCAATCCCTTTATTATGTCTTTACTTATTACCTTCTGTAAACCTTCTTGAGGCTAATTGGTTTTCTTCCTTCCCTACCCTTCGGCACCAGCCTATGGTTTGGAAGAAGACTATCTAATAAGTGCAATAGGTGTACACTCCTTATAAAAGGAGCCATCGCAACCTGAGAGAAGGTAATAGGAAAAGATATCTGAATAATCCTTTTCTATTTCTCCTGAACCAGAAACCATCCTCGAATCTGGAATGAATTCCTTCAATTTCGTATATAACTATACGATGGCATGTCAATGCATTATGGAAGTTCGTAGTGATACGAAGTATTCAGGAGAAATCCAAAGTGGATGTGGGAGGGGCAGGGGTATACACGGTTTTGTCGTGAATGATAGCAGTCGCAATCTTCTTTGCCGTTATTTTAATCGCTTTATATGTCTTTACTTATTACCTTCTGTACACCACCTTTAGGCTAATTGGTTTTCTTCCTTCCCCACCTTTCGGCACCTGCCAATGGTCTGGAGGAAGACTATCCAATATGCTCAATAGGTGTACCCACTCCTAATCCTAGGAGCCCTCACAACATAAGAGAAGGTAAAGAGAAAAGACAACCGAATAATCCTATTCAATCTCTCCAGAACCAGAATCCATCCTCGAATCTGGAACATGTTTTTTCAAGTTTGTATGTAACTATACGATGGATTAATCCAATAGGAGTGGATATTCGTAGCGTACGGGGTGTTGTGAAGAAATGCACAGGTGATATAAAAGTGGAAATGATATATGCGACACCGTGACATTCCAAAAGCCAAAGTGTTTTAAGAAGGTTCGGTTAACTGGGTTCATGGGTTTTAGTTTAAGGTCGGGCCATGGTCGCTGCCAGAGAGAGAGAGAAAAGAAACACTCAGCGTGCATTCTAACCTAGATCAGAATGGTTATCACTTTATCTAATCAGGATGGCTCCCACTGTTTCCTCGAATTCTCCTCCAAACCCAAAAGGAGATTTAGTCGGGATCATCTAAAATCACCCGAGGAGTAATCCTACTCATCAATGGGAATCGGGATCCAACTATCATCGCATGATAACTTGATGGAATCCAACCAAGTCACCACACTCCAGAAGGTATGCGCAAGACTGGAAAGTTTCCTTTATGTCTGAAACTCCCGATGTGATTTTCACCCCTAGGACCCAAGTGACCGTGACTAAAGATCAAAATGTCAAAAGGTCCTAGTCAAGTTCTACCCATCATTATCTTGATTGCATTAGACCCACCCATACGAGCCTTGACTAAAGATCAAAATAACCGCACGACTGTTCTAATCAATCGCATATCCATGCAACGGAAAAGCATTACATAGCTACCAAACACTACGCCTCGACTAAAGATCGAAATACGTACCACAAATACTAAGCGCTACCAATCCGAAATGGCGGAGGGCTACGGCTGGTTATTGGCAAAAAACCTTTAACGTAATGAACTTTATATCGTTGAAGGAACCGAGTGGTTTCATAAATATATAGTGGCGCAAACTTTTGCTAAAGAGGTCACTCCCGGTGAAGGGATCTCGGCTCTTTCCTTATAGAATGAGGTGCAAGATATTCCAAACGGAATACCACGATGCAAAGCAAAAGAATCGACTATAGTAAAGTTATTGCGATGACGCAAACTTATGTCCAAGGGGTCACTCCCGATTAAGGGATCTCGGCCCTTGCCTCGTCGAATGAGGTGCAGGATATTCATAGTCGAATACAACTATGCAAAGCAAAAGAGAACGTCTGTAATGTCAGTTTTTTAAAAAATTGGTTCCAACAACATCATATATAGGTTTGCTTTTCCTTGCATTGATCAGAATCAACGCAGTCCCATCAATTAATCACACCAGAGAAGAACGAAAATTTATGATGTACGTATATGCCATCCGCATTCGCCACTGGGTCCCGTCATCACCCGTTAGGTTACTTAACTAACGACAGAGCGTGGACTGAACTAGCGCAGGTGCAAAACATATACAACATCTACTAGTATATATATAAATATATACGACAATCGTCCCAGGCATGATATAAAGCAACATCACAGAAGCAACACAGAATGGTGGATAATCCAGGATCCTCGGGTTTCATTTGAGCCGCAAATGAGACCCAACGTTCCATGTCGTGTGGATAGCCTGTGCAATGAAAACCTAGACCCCAACGAGCGCGGCAAGTTACCCGCCAATCCCAGAAGCGAGGTAACCCCAATCAACAACGTGAATGTGCCACCCAGCACTTCACAAAATCCGGTAACTTGGGCACCCTTCCGTGGGTCAACCTATAACCTCTACGTGTCACAACCTAAAGTTCAGCCCGTGACCGGCACTTAACCACGTAACTTCTATAGGCTTAACGCGACTAAGTAAGCCGAAACCCATAAATCAAACCCATTAAAAGTAGTGAGTGTTGAAAACATTTGATAAAACATTTAGAAATCTCAAGTAAAAAAAAATCTTTCAAGTTTAAATTATTTTATTCAAAATTTCGGCAGTACCTCCTTTGTAAAAAAAAAGCCCCGAAACTGGTACAAAAAGTAAGAAAAAGGTAAAACAACTGATGAAATATAACGAGCATCCCAAACAGGAGCAATCACGCCTAACAACGGAAGCAGCCACCACAATAATAATAATATACGACGCTGTAGCGAAGAAATAAGCAACATGAGTGAAAAACAGCATGAAAGATAAAACTGCATAAATAAAACAGGCTCACACAAGCTCGACACCCAGAGTACAAATTAATATACAATGTCGTCCTCACAACTGGTCTATAAGTCAATAAATAACTTGTAGATGGAGAGTACTAGATACAATGAAAGGAATAATTAAATGTAAACAGATAACCGCAACCCACCTATAGCAAAATGGCTCGCACGCCAACTGTAACGGTAACCACAACAAAAAGATACAAGGATGTAGCCCTGCCGCGACTACTCTGAGGGTCTACCTGCAAGCATTATGGCACAACGGGGGTGAGTTGCCAACTCGTGAATTGTAAATAACATATAAAGGTAATCGCAGGTATGCACGTACTGCGATACTCTAACATTTGCAACTGATAACATCAATATGGTAATCTGGGTATACAGTAATCATGCGAGGTACTCTATCGGGTACTAAAGGTACATGATGCAATGCATGTAAGTGAGTGCTGAGCATGGGAAAATAAATCATCAACACGAGTCATCATCGTGGAAAAACCCCGGTGTCTACCAAAACACCCCAAAATCCCGATAACTCAGGTGCCGTCACTCAATCCGGCCCTCATATCCTGTAAAACTCATGGAACAGGGGTGCCCAACATCGGCACCTAAATATTATGAAATACTCGTGTCCAGCATCGACACGCAAATCCTCATCTCTTAGGCGCCGAATACCGGATCGACCCTCAGTATGTATCTCATGTCGTAACCCCCAGACGGTATCCTCCGGATATCCGTCGGGTCTCCAAACTATCACCGGCAGGTAGTAATCCCTCCGCTGGGCTCACTGTCTAACTATACGAGTCTTCTTGCCCCGGGGTACCATACCGGGTCCACCATGTACCCACAGACGGTGCCTACCACTCCTCGAATCGGGTATACTCACACAAGCTCTCAGAACCGAGAAAACTCATGGTGGACGCACTAAAATATCATATCAAGAGAAACCGAGTTTTTAAAATAAAGCAAACTTTCTTGAAATAATACCAAGGTTCTCAAATCCAGAAATCACATGAAATCCTAACTCAATGCGTAAATCCATGCGATGTGATGTATGATTCATAAGGTCGTACTATGAGTAAAAGGGAAAACCGCTGCTTAAATGAATTCAGTTTTTAAAATATCTCATGCAGTCCCCGGTTTTCCCAAAAACCAGCCTATCTAGGTAGGTGCAAGGTGTATATGCGTAAGTATGGATGTACCAAGGTATATATGCACCAATACGAATATACAATGTGTATGTGCACAAGTATGGAGGTATCAATGTGTATGTGCACCAATATGGATATGCAATTGAGTATGTGCATAAGTAACATAATCATGTAGAATCATATATGAGGTGAGCTATAATATATTGTTCCTGGAAATTCTATGGTGTGAGTGTCATGGCAATTACCAACGGTGTGTGTAACATGCAGATTAGTGCTCGTGAAACATGAACCGTTAGTAACAGTGCGGTGTTCTATTAATTCTAAGTCCATATATAGCAGGGAATACAGTATGCAACAAATGGTATCCATGCGCAATCAATGTATATGAATGCAAATATGCCGCTACAATATCCTATCAAGACCGGCGCATAACGCCATACGGGCGATTTCCCCGTAGATGTTAAATCAAGTCACCATGATCTCGATCTACGCGTATCCGACCACCTGCTTCCCCTTCTGTGCGGCGTACGAAGTACCCGCCTGCGAACCTAGAATTTACACAAAGTAATGCATATAACCTAAAATCCTGCAAAAACGTGATATCAAGACAATATGAAAACTAGCGTCGCAGATAAACGCATGTGTATACATAACACCAAAATATGTGTGCATAAGCCACAAACCGCCCCGACATGCTGTGGCACACAGCAACACGCTGTGACACCCAGCAACACCCAAACCATCTCGTAAAGCACATATCGCGCAAGTCCCGCTACACAAATTATAGGTACTTGGTCCCAGATTTTATCTGGAGCAAAAACAAGAAAAATAAACATGATCAAATCTCTTATAATACCTATAGACAGCTACCTGCAAAGTTTCAACAAGTTCCAACAAACTTGGGCTGGCCATCATAGGGGTCATATCGGTCCAAAACGGGTGAAAATGGTCCAGATTTCAACATTACACTCCTAGCACAAATTTTAGTCTAATGTATATGTTTTCTCATCAAGAAATAATCATTAAATAGCATATTCTACGTATCCGAAAGTTTAGTTTTAAAAACGCTAATTGGTACACAAGGGTATTTTAGTGCAAACTGGAACAAAAGACTTTGTTTAACAGTATTAATAGCACTTAATTAAGTTAAACAAACCCTGTAAACCCTAGTTTAACAGAAGTTTCACTTAGACCACCAAAACAACCCAATACCCTCAAAACTCATAAATATAGCTAAACTACCCTAGGTTTTGCCCACTGCAAATACCCAAAAACCAAACAATACCAAAGGATCCCAAACCACAAAAGACACCTACCTTACAAGTTTCAACCCCCAACTCACCTTAAAACCCGATCTCGACGGAAATTTCCCTCTCTCCGCCGGCCAAAACCGCCCAGGTTGGGTTCAAACTCCACTCACACACTCAGGGTACCTAGCACTACACCACTACATTGTTTGGGTTTCACAAAGGGTCTCGGGGTAACAACAGGTTACAGTAGCTCTAAAACGACACTAAAATACGATATCGGCACAAAACTACGACTTTAAAGTTCTAAACTGAAGCTAAAGTGTAACACAACCTAAAAACTAGCTAAATAACAATTAGGGGATTATACCTATACCGACTTTCTCCAAAGTCCAAGCTTTCCTAGCTCCATGGGTTGATTCGGGGTATAGGATCAATTTGTGTGAAAGAAGTGTTGAATTTTGATGATTTGAGGTGGAGATCTTGTAGATTTGGGTGAGGGTTTGGTGAGGGCAGAAGTTGTTCTGTTTTGAGAGAGCAAAAGTGGAGGAAAATGTGGGAGAAGAATAATGGAAAATTCAAATAATAGAAAGAGAGTGAGAGGGGGTTAGGGGACAAAATATGGCACATTCTCTCTCCTCGTTTAATGCCAACCATGCTTGTCTCCTCTCTCTCTCTCTTCCTCCTTCTCAAAGTCAATCCCAAAATGAAATTAATTGTGATTTTAAATTTAGAATTTTTTTGAAAACTACTAATTTTTTTAATTACATTTTCTAATTAGTAAGATGGTTAAGCTCCCATGACCACATAAACATGGTTTAACCCAAAATTTTGCCTAGCTTATATGCACATGTGTGCGCAAACCAAATTAAATTCTAATAAAATATTCATTAATTTTTATAAAATATTTGAAAACCATTTTGGTAATTTTTTTAATAAAAACCATATTTTTGCTTAATTAACCTCTAATCGCATTCTAAAGTGTTACAATCTTCCCCCCTTAAAGAAATTTGTCCCCGAATTTAAAATATAGCTACGCGTACCTTCAAAGAGATGAGGGAATGTCTTCCGCATCTCGCCCTCGGCCTCCCAAGTGATCTCTTCAAGCTGCGCCAAAGAACCTTCAAAGATGGCAAGACCCTTGATCGAAGTTTCTTCACCTGCTGATCCAATATCACTACTGGCTGCTCGGTGAACGAAAGGTCGCGCTCAAGTTGAACGGTCTGATGCTGAATCATGTGAGAAGGGTCATGAAGATATCTGCGAAGTATCGACACATGGAACACGGGGTGAACGTCCGGAAAGTTGGGTGGAAGAGAAAAACGATTAGCCACTGCGCCCACACGCTCAAGGATCTCAAAGGGACCTATAAACCTAGGATTAAGCTTTCCTTTCCGCCCAAATCTCATCACGCCCTTCATCGGAGAGACCCTCAAAAAAACGTGATCGCCAACTGCGAACTCTAGTCTGCAACGGCATCTGTCAGCATACGATTTCTGCCTACTCTGAGATGCTCTCATTCGACCTCGAATCAACTGTACTTTCTTGGTCGTCTCCTACACGATCTGCGGCCCCAAAACACTGCCCTCGCTAAGCTCAGTCCAACAGACGGGCAATCGGCATCTCTTCCCATACAAGGCATCGAAAGGTGCCATCTGAATAATATCGTGGAAGCTGTTGTTGTAGGAGAACTCCACTAAGGGTAAATGATGATCCCAGCTACCACCTAAGTCCAATACGCATGCTCGGAGCATGTCCTCGAGAGTATGAATAGTCCGCTTTGACTGTCCGTCGGTCTGCGGAAGAAATGCTATACTGAAACTCAGGCGGGTGCCTAATGCCTCCTGAAGTCTCTACCATAGTCGACTGGTAAACTGGGTGCCTCGATCCGACACGATACACATCGGGACGCCATGCAATCGTACGATCTCATCGATATATATCTAGGCATACTGAGCAAATCTGAAAGTGGTCTTCACCGACAGGAAGTGAGCACCCATCGTCAATCGGTCCACGATCACCCAAATGGAGTCATACCCTCGACTAGTCCTGGGTAGACCCATAATGAAGTCCATAGAAATACTCTCCTATTTCCACTTCGGAATGGGTAAGGGCTGTAGCTCCCCCACGGGCCTCTGGTGCTCGGCCTTGACTTGCTGATAAGTCAGGCATCTCGACACGAAGTCTGTGACGTCCCTCTTCATCCCGTCCCATCAGTAAACCTCTCTCATATCATGGTACATCTTGGTGGAACCCAGGTGAACACTGTATACCGATCGATGTGCCTCCTCAAGAATCTCACGCCACAGTCCCTCAACATCTGGTACACACAGTCTAGTCCCAAATCGTAGTATCCCCTGATCATCAATCACGAACTCGGAAAATCTGCCATGTCCAATATGTGCCATGATCTCTGAACAACGGTCATCACTGTACTGTGCCTCATGTATACGGTCAAGCAACTGTGGGCGTTCACGAACATGCGCAAGCTGTCCCCCGATCAGATTGAACATGAATTGCACTCCGCTGTCGCATAAAATCTGCCAATTTGCCGATGAATGCCTCTGCACTACGCTCAAACAAGATAGACTACCCCCGGGCCTCCTACTCAAAGCATCCCCCACTATATTCGCTTTGCTCGGGTGATAAAGGATCTCACAGTCGTAGTCCTTCACTAACTCTATCCAATGGCGTTGTCTAAGATTCATGTCTCGCTGCTGAAATATGTACTTCAAGCTCTTGTGGTCAGTGAATATCTGGCACGACTCGCCGTATAGGTAATGTCGCCAGATCTTGAGTGCAAAGACCACTGCAGCCATCTCCAAATCGTGAGTGGGGTAATTCTGTTCGTGTTTCTTCAGCTGCCGAGAGGCATACGCGATCACCCTACCGTGCTGCATCAATACGCACCCTAGCCCCACTCGAGAAGCGTCGCAATAAACTACGAATCCACTCGATCCTGCAGGCAATGATAACACCGGCGCCATAGTCAAACGGGTCTGCAACTGCTGAAAGCTATCCTCGCAGGCATCAGTCCAAACAAAAGGAACTCCCTTCCGGGTCAACCCAGTCAGCGATGCAACAATACGGGAGAAGTCTTGTACAAATCGTCGGTAGTAGCCGGCCATTCCTAGAAAGCTGCGGATCTCTGTAACTGATGCTGGTCTGGGCCAATGCTGAATGGCCTCGACCTTCTTCGGGTCCACACATATGCCATCTCTCGTAATCACGTGACCCAAGAAATCAACGCTGTCAATCCAGAACGTGCACTTGGAGAATTTTGCAAACAGTTGGTGCTCCTTCAAAGTCTGCAATGTGATCCGCGGGTGCTTCTCGTGCTCCTCTCGGCTTTGGGAATACACCAAAATGTCGTCAATGAATACGATGATGAACAGATCAAGATATGTCCTGAAAATGTTAGTTATGTATATGCCCTAGAGGCCATTGTTGTACATATGATGTATATTATAATGGATGCTTGGATATATATAGAGATGACTTTCTTGCTCGTCATGATAGTATGCTATTTGGTTTCACTTTATCTTAACATGTTGACTTGTATTGGTTTACTGTTTCTCTCTCACATGTTGATAAAGCCCTAAGGATCTATACTCGACTACTGGGACTATGATGAGATCATACTAGTGGGGCCACGGTAGTCGATGAGTACATCCTATAACTGTTCCTAGTCGAGGGTATATCGAGACAGGGCATCGATACACCATAGTAGACTAGCGTATACGCTTCTTGACCCATATGATGGGCGATGGATGATCCCATATCTATCGGTGTTTGACATCAGAGATTGTGTACGAGTGCTCAGTAGAGACTGGGTACACTGGACGGACTCGCCGAGAACTCCCAGATGGTGATATACCACACGTCAGATGGCAGTTCTCTGGTGACGCTGGTACAGAGTAGTCTGAAGACCGAGATCGTCATAGAGTCTTGTGTGATTCCCACAATGCTTTGATTTCCACCTTACCACGTCCAAGAGGGCGTGCAAAATGGTGGCTTTTGGGTACAGTCCCTAATCACATGGAGGCAATGAGCGATAGGAGGGGATTCGTCTCTCCCGGTATAGGGAGTTGATGTTGTGCTGTGTTCGATTGGCTATAACTGAAAGTCCCTGGCCAGGGCTGATATAGAGATTTACTGGTACGTGTTACTAGTAGTTTCTCGACCCGTTATGAGCCACACATCGACACGACTTATCGGTTACTGGGGTCTGACGTTTACTACCCCTAGACTTGATATGCGACATATCAGACGAACAGACCGGACTATACGGGAGTGTCACTGATTGGATTCACAGGAGAATGCTCAGGATAGCTTGTTGATCTTCTGATCACTCAATACCTGGGTGGCTGTTATGTTTAGCTGACCGCTTGCAGCTTGTGGGTGTTTGATATGATCATCACCTGCTACCGGCGTATTGACGATTCTTTAGAGTCCTACACAGAGGTTTCTTGGCTCAGGTGAAAAGGAGTAGAGGCACACATGTGATATGTGCAGGACCGAGAATAATGCGATATGAGATACCGTATTATATTCTCGCGATATTTAGATATGAACCGGGACATCGGATCAAGTGTTGGTTCGATGAATCGGTACATGATATATTAGTCTGCAATATTCGATATAGCCGGATTGTCGGATCAAGTGTTAATTCGATGATTTAATGTATAATAATATATATGATATACTGTATTATATTATCTAATATTGGCTTGCTTTATTATTTCATTTTCTCACTGGATGACACATTGATATATATATGCGATATATGTTAATTGTATTATTTTCTTTTGTTGCAAATATATAATATATATGTGATATATATTATTGTGACATGATATGATTTATTGTTAAACATGTTTAAGGATGACTAAATGAGATTAGGGTTTGATTAGGGTTAGCTGCTTCATGCACATTCTAGAAGCAATTTCTTTTGTCATGGTTAAGATATTTGTTGATGACTCATTGCTAACCTAACCAAACCCTAACTCTAGTTTATTCTCTACACATTATTAGCCACCCATCCTTGACCATGGTTGATACATCAATCATATACTTTTATTTCTATTCATCACAAAAGGAATTATCATTATCTTTTCCATTATCATCTTCTTCTCTCTTGATTTTGAGCTCACTAGATATTCATTTTGTGATGATAAATTATGAGAAAATGATTTAAAAAGAAAGTATAAATACTACTCTCTCATCCTCATCTCATCTAGCCTATGAGATTAGTGTGTTCATCTCTTTAGAGTGAGAAAGCTTGAGTTATTGAAACTTCGGCGTAGATCATCGGAGATTTGGAACACTTCAAGCTAGCATGGATCGTTCGAGTCGTGGAACCTCTCTTGAGTCCGGGAGATCGTGGATCGTGGCGAAGAGACTTCTACTCGGAGCTTGTGAAGAGAAGGAGCGGACTACAAAAGTTGTAATCCCTCACACTTAGCTTAAAAGATGTAATCTTGTATGCTTAACCCTAATTATCTAGCAAAGATCCCGGGTTTGGGTTGTTCGGCACGTCTAAACTTTTATCCGGGCATGTTTGATGCCTTATGAACCTTCACAAGAGTGCCTGGGAACCCTACAGTGGTATCAGAGCCTAGCTAGAGCATTAGGCGATGTGTTAACGAAGTTAAAACTCCGATCGAACCCGAACCGACAAAATTTACCCCCTCTCTGGAAATTTTTCAAAATCTGGGATTTTTCTGAATTAAAAATACCTAAAAAAATCAGCAGGGAATTCTAAGAATTACCATGAAACACGGGCCCACAACTCCACTAAACCGCGGCGGAACCGCGGCGAGAACCTGCTTCTCGCGGCGGTTCCGCGGCCAATTTATGGAATTGTGACACGTGGCTTCATGGTAATATCCGTAGGTGCTTTTTGATGCTTCTAGGTATTTTTAAAAGTGATTCAAGTGTTGATTAATCTGGAATTTATTTTGTAATCGTAGATTCGATCAGAATATTTAAATTCGTTATATTTCTGGATATTTAGAAACTTTTAAACTATTTGAACGGATATCATTAACTCACTGTTTCCCGGTACGGCAAACTTTCAAGTGTTGAATTTTTATCGGGTTTAAATATTTCGGAAAATTGTACAAGTTAAGTGGTGGACCCTCTAGAAGACAACAAACCTTAACTCGATTATGTGACCGTCTTGAAGTGCCTTTTGAACCTTCGGGTTTGGGGCAGTACGGCGTGCCACATGTGAGGCGTTGGCTTGACCCATCTACGGCTGGATCACTGGTACTGTGACATATTCTGGGATTATTTGAACTCCGCTCAAGTGTTGAGCACTTTAGGAAATTTTGGGTATTTGATTATCTGTTCGGAAAGTTTAATACTGTCTATTTATCTGGAATGTGATACAATATGTGGAATTCATAGAGTTAGGCATGAAATGCGAAGTATGTGATATTTTGGATTTACGATGTCTGAAGTGATTATGGATTCCAAATGTTGTAGTTTTACACTTTCTTTTCTGTGACCGTAAGTGTAATATGTGACATCGCCGGTTTCGTTGCTATATGTCAACGACAATTGGGATGCGCATATTTACTTACTTGATGATATGTGATATTATGTGTTGCTGTGATATGTTGTATTGGATCGTCGCGTTCTGAATAGCCGGGGGTTTTATATGAGATAAGGGTTTTTATTTTCATTCATGTAAAATTCATTTGTAATGTAATATTCTTTTATTTGGGGCACTTCCAGGTTGAGGTTGATGTCATAAGTGTACATTATTTACTTTTCCGCATTAGGTAGACCCAAGGTGGGGAGCACAAGTAACCGGGTTCTAGGGTTCAGTGGGAGGCCATCTCGAGGAGTCGAGACCGGGTCTCCTAACCGTAGAATTGGCAGTGTTACTTACCGCTCTCGTAGGGGTCTTGGGATGTGGGTTTGGCTATTCGTCGCGACCGTGGAATCCGTGTTTTATACAGGCTCGTATTGAAAACACGGACGTCCTAGTATATCCAATATTTCATATATGTTCTTCTGCTGCAATGTTCTGTGATGAGATCATATTACTGCCAGAGACGAATGCTTATACTATATATATGCTGATATATAAATATTACTGCTTTCGTTTCTTCTGTGATGCTTAGGAAGCATAAGCTGATGGGATTTTTATTAATGTGATTAATAAAAAGAAAAGAAACCTAAAGATGTTGTAGAATCAAAACTTTATAAAAAGGGTAGCTACAGTTTTGCTTTGCACAGTGATATATATGATATATCCCGCACCTTATTCGATGGGGAAAGAGCCGAGATCCCTTCACCGGGAGTGACCTCTTTAGTGAAACTGGCAGATGCTACAAAACGCGGTTTGTCTTTTGAATGCTTTTAGTGTTTTGCTTTACACAGCGGTATATATGATATATCCTGCACCTTATTCGATGAGGAAAGGGCCGACGATCCCTTCACCGGGATTGACCCCTTTAGCGAAACTAAGAAAAGCCTCAAAAACACTCCTTTTCAAAAACACTTGATTCTATGACGTTATCAAGTTCATTACGCTCATGGTTTTTCCGAAAAAACCTGCGTAGCCCTCCGTCATTTCAGATAGATATTATTTAGTATTCGTGCTATGTTTGTTGACCTAGTCAAGGCGTAATGTACGGTAGCTAAGTAGTGTTTATCTGCTAAAACATGAGATGTGATTGGATTAGGGTATTCGCACGGCCTTGTTGACTCAGTCAAGGGTCGTACGGGTGGGTTTAATTCAATCAAGAAATGTACCGGTTGAACTTGACTTGCGATTTATGGTTTGTTGACTTAGTCAAGGTCATAGATCGCTAAGGGCATAACATTATCGGGAATTTCAAGTGTTGAAATTTGCAATGAGATTGCATACCATCTATGAGATAGTTGGATCCCGATACCCACTGCGAGTAAGAGTTACTCCTGAGAGAGTTTTACACAGGACAATTAGTCAATCAAATAGGTGTCTAGAAAAGTGTTAACGGGGTTACTCCTCTGGGAAAACGATGTTTACTTTAATTAGGTCCGTGCGAAAGCACGGGGAACCCCCCTCAAAGTACCGACACTGATCTGGCTGAAAGATTGACGAAATTGTAGGGTGTAATTAATCCCGGCTAATCTTACCTTTTAGGGTTTGAAGGTAGATTTGATAAAAACAGTGGGAGACATCCTGATTACATAAGATAATAACCAATCTAATCTTGCAAGAGCGTACGCTAAAGTGTTTTCTTCTCTCTCTCTCCAGGTAGCGACCATGTCAGGCCATAATCAAGATAATAATATGGATGTATTGACTAAACCCGATTATTGTACTGAGCAAGGGAACGTTGGACCCGTTTTTTCTTATAAGAGTTATAAGACTGAACAGGAAACAGGAGAATATCTGGATTCTCACGCCACCCAAAAGAACATGCATGTTGATGCACCTTCTTCAGATGTGTTAGTTATTGAAAACTGTTTCTCATTTCACCCTACGTCCTGGGTATTAGATACCGGATCAGGATCCCACATATGTAAACAGTTACATGGGCTACGTAAAGGTAGAGAACTGGGAAAAGGTGATCATTCCGTTCAAGTAGGAAACGGTGCAAGTATTGTAGCCAAAGCAGTTGGCGAATATCACCTTGTATTGCCAAGTCGTAATACACTGATTCTAAATGAGTGCTATTATATACCGAACATGATGTGCAACATTATTTCAGTTTCATTATTAAGTAAAGAAGAATATAATTTTGTAGTAAAGGATAATGTTATGAACATATTCCTAGATCAAAAGTTGATTGTATCAGGCTCGTTACATAATGGCATATTTATTTTAAATCAAAATACAGTTCTCAATATACAAAACACACACAAGAGGAAAAGTTCAGAAATGAACGAATCTTTCTTGTGGCATTGTAGACTTGGCCATATCAATGAAACACGGCTAGCTAAGTTACATAAAAATGGATATTTTAATTTTTTCGAATTTTCATCTTATGATACTTGACATTCATGTCTCAAAGGAAAAATGACTAAAGCTCCGTTTAGTGGAAACGGAAAAAGAGTTACCGAACTCTTAGGATAGGTACATAGTGATGTATGCGGTCCCATGTCTACGCATGCCAGGAACGGTTCTTCCTGCTTTATTAAATTCACTAACGATTTCTCTAGATACGGACATGTGTTCCTGTTGAAACACAAGTCTGAAGCTTTTGAGAAATTCAGAGAATATAAGCACGAAGTAGAGAACCAAACGGGCAAAAGTATTAAGATCCTTCGATCTGATCGAAGAGGAGAATACTTAAGCAATGAGTTCCTAGATTATCTAAAAGAGAATGGGATTCTCTCTCAGCTTACTCCTCCTTATACACCACAGTACAACGGTGTATCGGAACGAAGGAATCGGACCCTATTAGATATGGTGCGATCTATGATGAGCGATGCTGAGTTACCTATTTTCTTCTGGGGGTATGCACTTGAGACAACCATATACATATTGAATCTAGTTCCGTCTAAATCTGTACCTACCACAACATATGAGATATGGAGTGGGAAGAGACCATATTTTAAACGAGTTAAGATACTGGGTTGTCCGGCCAATGTCAAAAGACAAAATCCGGACAAACTCGAGGCACGATCAGTCCTTTGCAAATTTGTGGGATATCCAAAGAATTCTCAAGGATATTTTTTCTACCACGCTGAGGAACAAAAAGTGTTTGTTGCTCAACATGCCACCTTTTTGGAAAAGGAATTTCTCGCAAAAGAAATTAGTGGCAGAGAGGTAGAGCTGGAAGAGGTTCCAGCACCACAAACCGCAACTGATGATTTGTTGGAACCAGAAGATTCAGTAGTACCCGACGAACCCCAGCCTCTCCGTCGATCTAGCAGGGTTTCTCATCCACCTGAGAGATACTACGGTTTTCTCATTGATGGTGGAAGCGAGGATTGCATCATGGAAGATGATGACCCGACTAGTTTCGAGCAGGCCATCACGAGTGGTGACTCTATGAAATGGCTGGATGCAATGCGATCTGAGATGGAATCCATGTACACCAACAATGTATGGACTTTGGAAAATGCTCCTGAAGGGGTAAAACCCATTGGGAGCAAGTGGATCTTTAAAAGGAAATTTGGTGTAGATGGAAAAGTTGAGACTTTCAAAGCTAGACTTGTAGCAAAGGGTTTTCGTCAACGACCAGGTATGGATTATGACGAAACCTTTTCTACTGTGGCTATGCTTAAGTCCATCCGGATCTTACTTGCCATTGCTGCATACCATGACTACGAAATCTGGCAAATGGATGTTAAGACCGCCTTTCTAAACGGTGATTTAGAAGAGAGCGTGTACATGACTCAGCCAGAGGGCTTCGTAGATAGTGGGAGCAGCGGAAAGGTATGCAAGCAGCTTAAATCCATTTATGGGTTAAAGCAAGTATCGCGGAGTTGGAACATCTGTTTTGATGTTGTAGTCAAAGAGTTTGACTTCATCAAAAATATAGATGAACCTTGTATCTATAAGAAGGTAGCAGAGGGTAAGGTTGTCTTCCTCGTATTGTACGTGGATGATATACTCTTGATAGGAAATGATATTCCTATGCTGCAATCAGTCAAGCTCTTCTTATCACAGAGATTCTCGATGAAAGATCTAGGTGATGCCTCCTGCATATTGGGAATCATGATCTATAGAGATAGATCTAAACGGATACTGGGATTGTCCCAATCCAGATACATTGACACCATACTAAAGAGGTTTAGTATGGAAGAATCCAAGCGTGGGAACCAACCCACGATCTCTGGACTCACTCTCTCCAAAGAGATGTCTCCTAAGAATGATTTGGAGAGAGCTCGCATGCAAGGGATACCCTATGCTTCGGCAGTAGGCTCTATCATGTATGCGATGCTATGAACCAGACCTGATGTAGCATACTCACTAAGTGTAGTGAGTAGGTATCAAGCAGATCCTGGAGAGAGTCACTGGACAGCTGTGAAGAACATTCTCAAGTACTTACGAAGGACTAAGGAGATATTCTTGGTATATGGTAACAGAGAACTCCAGGTGGAGTCCTTTACCGATTCCAGCATCCAAAGTGATAAGGACGACTCTAAGTCGCATTCGGGTTTTGTCTTTACCCTCAATGGAGGGGCGGTATGTTGGAAGAGTTCCAAACAGGATACCGTTGCAGACTCGACGATGGAGGCTGAATATATCGCTGCCAACGATGCTGCCAAGGAGGCTGTCTAGATAAAGAAGTTCATTAGTGAACTTGTTGTGGTTCCATCCATTGAGCATCCAATACCTCTGTATTGCGATAACAATGGAGCTGTGGCGTTAGCCAAGGAACCCAGGTCCAATCAAAAGTCCAGACATATTCTGAGGCGGTATCACCTGATCAGGGAGATAGTTAATCGCCGGGAGATCAAGGTCAGGAGAGTAGATACGAAGGACAACACTGCGGATCCATTCACGAAGGCTATTTCCCAGATACAGTTTGAGAGATTATTCGGGATACTAGGTATGAGATACTACAGCAGCTGGCCTTAGTGCAAGTGGGAGATTGTTAGTTATGTATATGCCCTAGAGGCTAGGTATGAGATACTACAGCAGCTGGCCTTACTACAGCAGCTGAACTTTAACGTAGTGAACTTGATATCGCTGAATGAACCTGATAGCTTTTTAAAATATAGTGGCGAAAACCTTTTGCTAAAGAGGTCCCTCCCGGTAAAGGGATCTCGGCTCTTTCCTCGTGGAATGAGGTGCAGGATATTCTACTGAATACCACTATGCAAAGCAACTTGTAATCGACTATAGTGAAGTTATTACGCTGACGCAAACTTCTGCCCAAGGGGTCAGTCCCGGTGAAGGGATATCGGCCCTTGCCCCGTCGAATGAGGTGCAGGATATTCCACTGAATATCTCTATCCAAAACAAAAGGAAACGTCTTTGCAATAACACTTTTAAAATTTGTTCCAGGAACTGCAAACAGGTTTGTTTTACTTTGCATTGATCAGAATCAACACAGTCCTATCAATCGATCACACCAGAAAAGAACTAAAATAAAATGTACGTATATGCCATCCGCATTCGTCACTGGGTCCCGTCATCACCCGTTAGGTTACTTAACTAACGACAGAGCGGGGACTGGACTAGCGCGGGTGTAAAACATATACAACATCTAATAGTATATAAACC
Organism: Agapanthus africanus; assembly: GCA_030015575.1. Classification (NCBI taxonomy): domain Eukaryota; kingdom Viridiplantae; phylum Streptophyta; class Magnoliopsida; order Asparagales; family Amaryllidaceae; genus Agapanthus; species Agapanthus africanus. Next base: position 178,064,048 of record JASDDO010000031.1, on the reverse strand, counting down.
AATATACAATAATCGCTCCAGGCGTGATAATATGCAACATTACAAAAAAGTAATAAGCATCACAGAACAATACAGATAATATGGGATCCCCGAGTTTCACAGAGCTACTGCTGAAACTCAACGTTCCCCCTGTCGTGTGGATAGCCTGTGCAATGAAACCTAGACCCCTACCGGTGCGGCAAGTTACCCGCCAAAACCTGAAGCGAGGCAGCCCCCTACAGCAAAGTGAATGGACCACCCAGCACTCACTACTACAAATAGGGGTTGCCCCTACGGATTTATCCGTAGGGGAAACCCACTGCCCCTACGTATATATCCGTAGGGGCGAAAAAATACCCCGTAGGTGCAAAGGCCGCAGGTGCAAGTTGAGGCCCTGAACTTGCCCCTACGGGCAAATTCTTGCCCCGACGGATATCTGTGTAGGTCCTGTTGCCCCTACGGCTTAATCCGTAGGGTATAAGATTTTATATTATTTACGGTTTATTTTAATAAATTACTTTGCCCTACGGATATACCCGTCGGGGCATGTACTACCCCCTACGGATATATGCGTAGGTACGTTTCCGTAGGGGCATAAATTCAGGATTCCTGATATGTAGCCCCTACGGATAAAGCCGTAGGGGAGAGTCAGTGGCCCCTACGGATATATCCGTAGGGGCTTTCCTAACCCCCTGGTACTGAGATCTGGGTGAAATATCAGTTACTGCTGATATTTTGCCCCTACGGCTATATCCGTAGGGGTAACATGTTTGCCTACGGATTAATCCGTAGGTACATATTATCTGAAATTTTTTTTTAAAAATGGGCTGCTTGATTTTTCCCGCCCTGTGCACAATAATATATACATCAATCAAATCATATATTGCAGTATTCATAATCACATCTCACGCATATATATAATATACAAAGGAAACCCAAAAACTGAATATGATATAAATACAAACCAATATCAATATCGTTTCAAAATGTAGTACAATGTGTATGATATAAATAAATACATGTTTCAAAAAAAAAGAACCAAAAATCTACCCTAGCTCGGTCCAGCTCCACCTCTGAATAACGATAGAATAACGCGCGCCTGCTCCTCGGTCAATAAACTATGCAATTTGTCGCGAGCGGGAGTCTGAGCGGCATGTGGTCTGCGCAGCCGCCGTCGAGGTAGTCGCTTGCGGAGCCGCGGCTGCGGGAGTCTGAGTGGGCGGTGGAGCTACATGAGCTGTCTGCGGAACCGCAGCCGATGTAGTGGCTTACGGAGCCGCAGCCGAAGGAGTTGCGTGTGGAGGCTCGGCCGATCTACCCTGTCGCGTCTGGATATAACGTGTGTAAGAAGCGTGTAAGAACTGTTTATTATTCGAATTCGTATCATTATTAAGTTATTTCGAAACCCTGTTTGGATATCTAGTTTGAAAAAGCGTTGTTTATTTCAATTACATATGGATGTATGATTAATCAAACTTAAGTCTAAAACCAAATAAGCTCAAGCTACGTACTAATTATGGATATGTTGATATGTATATAATATGAAATGATATTTTACTATAAAGTAGTATACATACCAGCATCTCCTTCAACTCCTGAACACTGGCCCTCAAGCTATCCAGTTCATGATGGATACGTCGCTCACTGGAGACGGAGGAAGTAACCACCGGGGTGGAGTCCAACCTCATATGGGCCCTGCTAGAGCCTAGTCCTCGGCCTCTCTCCCAACCTCCGTTGTGCCGTCCGTGTGCGGCGTCCAGGACTGGGGTCAGCAGCCTCGAATGTTGCCTTCCCCTAGCAACTGTCAGAACATTATATTTAGCACATACTGGTCTATAAAATTGACAAGAAACACCAAAATCAACAAATTCAAAGCCTTACCTACAGAGATAGAAGATGTGCTCCTCTGGTATCTGCATGTATCAAAATTTGAATAATATTAATTAATTTCAGTACATACATACTAACAAGGTAAACTCGCATATAGCGCTGCTTACACATATGACAGGGAGTGAACAAGCTCTTGTAGATCATCAGGCGCAAATCTAATCTCATCAAGCAGCCCATGATAATGAGTTGGACGACTAAGAGCAAAAGAAATGTGTGTATATTTATGATATAGCATTCTAAATCAATATACATGCCATATATAATATATAAACATACCTGGAGGAACGGGAGTGGCCTCTGTCCCTGATATGGACGCATCACCAACAACTAGACAATCAAACATTGACAATATAAGTAATTTTGACATAAACAGGCATGGATATCTATAATATTACATTCAAAATGGATATTAGAGGGCGCACCTGCAGTGAGAAGTGGCAAAAGTATCACCCAACTAGGGTGTAATTTACAGAATCAGTTGAGACTCTTAAAAGTCATAGAAGAACCCGACCTGCACAAATCTGATGTATGCTTTCCATTGGACACTAAGAAGTCTCTAAAGGGAAAAGCCTATGTGAAAGCCATCATTAGTTCATATCAGAGAATTGATGCTGAAACAGAGAACGAGAAATGTCATTTTTTTCTTCTTCCGCCACATTACTGTCTTCTCCTTCTTATTATGTGCGCGTGCAAATTCAATGACTATATTGAGAATATGGATTAATAGTGGGTAGGAAAAGTATTTCTCAAATGGCTTTTGCGTCTTAAAACCATAAACTACTAAGTAATGACATACATAATTTTTTTAGTATAAAGGTTGTTATTTTAAGTTTTCCCTTATAGAGATATGATCTAACTGCATCTATCAACTATAAGTGTGCAGAAAATTATGATAAGAAATCATAAAAAAGGGTCGTAGCCATGCATAACCTTGAATCTACATACCAAATCATGCAAAAGCATGCACTTATTGTCACCTTGCCTTGGAATATAAAATATCTTGGAAGACTATAAGCGAGCATTTAAATCTTGTTAGCTTTTGACTTCAACATATATTTTTCTCAAGTACCATGAAATATACTTGCTCTGTATAAACCGTTTTCAGGAAGATGGATTAATAATGACAAATTATCCATTGTGGCTCACTAGGTTAGCATTTTCTCTTCTATTGACCATCTTTCTAATCTGCTTGGTAAATTTATTCGGAACCGGCTGTGAATCATTAAAAGAGTAGCATAAGAACGAAAGCTAAAATACAGATATATAGCATACCGATACATCGAAACTTCATAGTTGCGATGGCAATCCAGAGATATTTATTTCTACACACGTGGTGCGCGTGCGAATGCGTTAGGCAACATGGACAAATATTTCATAACATGGAAAGTATTATTCGTATAAAGTAATTAAAACTTTTAAACAGCTTGGGTAGAGATATTTTCTTAGGTGATGCAATCATATCATGAGGACTAAATTTAAGCTATTATATATATGCATATGTATTTTTCTAACCTAAAATATCACACACACACACACAGAAAGAGAGAGAGAGAACACCTGGTAGGTAAAAAAATCAGGTAGCAGGATCCTGAAGAAATGGAGTCCATAGCATTGCTCATCATCATCATGCATGATCCCTTTGATAATATTTTTTCAAAGGGATCACGGATGATGATGATGAGCAATGCTGTGGACTCCATTTCTTCAGGATCCTGCTAACTGATTTCTCTATCTACCTGGTATTGTCCCCCTCTCTCTCTCTCTCTGTGTGTGTGATATATTAGATTAGAAAAATACATAAGCATATGTATAATAGCTTAAATTTAGTCATCATGATATGATTGCATCAACTAAGAAAATATCTACCCAAGGTGTTTAAAAATTTTAATTACTTTATACGAATAATACTTTTCATGTTCTGAAATATTTGTCCATGATGCCTGACGCATTCGCACGCGCACCACGTGTGTAGAAATAAATATCTCTGGATTGCCATCGCAACTATGAAGTTTCGATGTATCGGTATGCTATATATCTGTATTTTAGTTTTCTTTCTTATGCATATCTTTTAATGATTCGCAGCCGGTTCCGAATAAATTTACCAAGCTGATTAGAAAGATGGTTAATAGAAGAGAAAATTCTAACCTAGTGAGTCACAATGGATAATTTGTCATTATTAATCCATCTTCCTGAAAACGGTTTATACGGAGCAAGTATATTTCATGGTACTTGAGAAAAATATATGTTGAAGTCAAAAGCTAACAAGATTTAAATGCTCGCTTATAGTCTTCCAAGATATTTTATATTCCAAGGCAAGATGACAATAAGTGCATGCTTTTGCATGATTTGGTATGTAGATTCAAGGTTATGCATGGCTACGACCCTTTCTTATGATTTCTTATCATAATTTTCTGCACACTTATAGTTGATAGATGCAGTTAGATCATATCTCTATAAGGGAAAACTTAAAATAACAACCTTTATACTAAAAAAATTATGTATGTCATTACTTAGTAGTTTATGGTTTTAAGACGCAAAAGCCATTTGGGAAATACTTTTCCTACCCACTATTAATCCATATTCTCAATATAGTCATTGAATTTGCACGCGAACATAATAAGAAGGAGAAGACAGTAATGTGGCAGAAGGAGAAGACAGTAATGTGGCGGAAGAAGAAAAAAATGACATTCCTCGTTCTCTGTTTCAGCATCAATCCTCTGATATGAACTAATGATGGCTTTCACATAGGCTTTTCCCTTTAGAGACTTCTTAGTGTCAAATGGAAAGCATACATCAGATTTGTGCAGGTCGGGTTCTTCTATGACTTTTAAGAGTCTCAACTGATTCTGTAAATTACACCCTAGTTGGGTGATACTTTTGCCACTTCTCACTTCTCACTGCAGGTGCGCTCTCTAATATCCATTTTGAATATCGATAATATTACATTCAAAATGGATATTAGAGAGCGCACCTGCAGTGAGAAGTGGTAAAAGTACCACCCAACTAGAGTGTAATTAACAGAATCAGTTGAGACTCTTGAAAGTCATAGAAGAACCCGACCTGCACAAATCTGATGTATGCTTTCCATTGGACACTAAGAAGTCTCTAATGGGAAAAGCCTATGTGAAAACCATCATTAGTTCATATCAGAAGATTGATGCTGAAACAGAGAACGAGGAATGTCATTTTTTTCTTCTTCTGCCACATTACTGTCTTCTCCTTCTTCTTCTGCCACATTATTCTCTTCTCCTTCTTATTATGTGCGCGTGCAAATTCAAGATATAATATAGCAAACTAGGATTGGTATTCAAATCCCAGTCCAGATTGGTATTCAAAATTTATTTAATTAGTTTGTGATCCACATCATTTGATTCGTTGCTTGAGGCATCAATGTAGGCACAAATATCGGCGACGAGGAACTCGACGAGGAAGAACGAGGGCGGTGGCGGGCTGAGAACGGAGGGCGCGCGGTGGCGACGAAGAGAAAATTGGAGACGCGGGAACGAGAGAAAATTTTGGGAACGAGAGGGAAAGATATCGAGGCGTAGGGCATTTCTGTGCCTTTTTTAATTAAATTCCCATTTAGGTGCCCGTAGGGCCAAACAACAAATTAAGATATAATATTTTTAAATTAAAATGTCGGGCACCGTAGGGACAAAGTGGCGCTTTTAGTTTCATATATGAGTATCGATGGGAATATGAAGGTTTCATATTATCATCGAGTATCATATATTGGATGTTATGCAAGCTCTGAACAAATCTTGAACGGAACTTTCACAAGAATTTACAATACCCGACCAGAATCCAATCCTGAGTTTGATGAAGCTTCAGGCCTTCAGCTTCCCCACAGAAAATAGTTAGGGCAAACCCTTTGCAAAACCATAGCTTTCATGCAGAGATGACGCTCAGAACATGCCAGCTTCCAAACACATTGAATAATACATAATCTCCCATACTCTCTCTCTCTCAATCAGACAGTTTATATTTGGATTTGAATTTAGGAAAAGAAATAAGATGGCTACAAACCATCTTGCCTCGCCAATCTCATAACTATAAAGCTCATAAAAGTGGAAGCTTGAGGGCAAGCCATCATCGCCTCCATTCAATTGAAGCCAAATCATCCACAAAAAATAGAAATAAATATAATAATTGATCGATAGGAAAAATTGCAAGAAACCTATTCAGATTTTTGCATGAAAAAATAAGAGATGTAAAATAAGTAAAAGATTACCAAATGAAATTATCCCATCACTTGAACCCCCTCTCAAGACATTTTAGGAAAAATTCCCCCAGTAATTTTCCCAAACTCAGAAGGCTTCACAAAAATTTTAAATACAGATAATAATATGAATGAAGATATCAATCACCAATTTTTTAATGAGGATCAACTGAAACCCCAAACAGAGCAAGCAAATTACAAAGATCCCAAAACCCCGCGTGGCCCAGCCCCAGCCCCCAGCCCCCAGCCTCAGCCCCAGCCCCCAGCCCCAGCCCAACCCTAACCCCAGCGTGGCCAGCTAAACCCCAACACCAACCCTAAGGCAAACCCTAACCCCAGCCCCACCCCAGCAGCAGCCGAACCCCAACCCTAACCCTAAGGCAAACACCAAATTAAGAATTAATATTTTAATTCTTGAACGTCTGTGCCCGTAGGGGTAACCCTTTAGGGTTACCCCTACGGATTAATCCGTAGGGCCAAGTTAAATCTGCCCCTACGGATTAAAAATTTTGTAGTCAAAATAGAGCCGTCTATTGGGAACGACATCAAACTACATACAGAAAAATTAAGGATCGCTAGAAATTTTGTCAAAATTTTATCACTAACAGTGAACCTGTATCCAGCCTACCCACATCCTGGTGAAGGAAACTATGGACAAAAGGGATGAACCCCCAGCAAACCAGTCAACAAAGAGGAAAGGATAATGCAGTTTAAGCTAGTGCAAAGAAAGGTACAGTCCCCCAAATACTCTCATAGCTCAGGAAAGCATCTTGATGAGGGGGAAATAAAAAGAGTTTTGCAATAGGGAATTGTGTCCCATTCCTGAGGTACGGCATAAGCCTAGGAGCCAAGTTGAAATGCACTGGCAAATAACCCCTCCACACACACGCATGCACATGCACACAGACACATACAGAGTTGTAAATCATATATGAGGATAATTACACAATGTAAATTCTTGATAATAGAAGCATCCTGCAAAACCACAAACCTTTTCAATTATATGCAGTCATGAGGATCAAACTATAGCTAGGTATTGCAAAGATCACAAAATTGAGTAGATTTGTTACATTTGTTCATTCTAGTTTGGGTGTTCAAATTCCATATTCTCGATTCCAATATCACCCCTAACCCTAACCCTAACCCTAACCCAGCCCCAGCCGAACCCCAACCCAATACCAAACCCTAACCCGGCCTAACCCTAACCCCAACCCAGCCCCAGCCGAACCCCAACCCAACACCAAACCCTAACCCGGCCTAACCCTAACCCCAACCCAGCCCCAGCCGAACCCCAACCCAACACCAAACCCTAACCCGGCCTAACCCTAACCCCAACCCAGCCCCAGCCGAACCCCAACCCAACACCAAACCCTAACCCGGCCTAACCCTAACCCTAACCCAGCCCCAGCAGAACCCCAACCCAACACCAAACCCTAACCCGGCCTAACCCTAACCCCAACCCAGCCCCAGCCGAACCCTAACCCCAACCGAACCCTAACCCTAACCCTAACCCTAACCCCAACACCAGTCGAACCCCAACCGCCGATCGAACCCATACCCTAACCTTAATCCTAACCCTAACCACAACCGATACCTAATCCTAACCCTCATCGATCGCTACCCTAACATCATTATAATAATGTTTAACTAATTACCTGTAGGCGACGACGGAGAGGTAATCAGCGACGACGAGGGCGGTGGCAACAACGAGAACGGAGCACGGTGGCGACCACGAGATCACTGCAGGCGTGGCGACGACGATTCGGCTTGGATTCGGCGACGACGAGATCACTGCAGCGCGGCGGCGACGACGATCTCGATTTGGGAATTTGGTTTCGCGCGAGCGAAAGAAAGAGAATAAGAAATAATCGGCGTAGGGATCGATCTCTTAAATCCCTATTTATATGCCCCTACGGATTTACCCGTAGGTGCTTGGTTTGCGCCACCGTAGGGGCAAAAAACACTTTAAAATTTAATATATTTTAAATAAATATTGAACGACCGTAGGGGCAACCACTTTGCCCTACGGATTAATCCGTAGGGCACATCTTTAACTGCCCTTACAGATGTTGTTATCCGTAGGGGCAACCCCTTATTTTACTAGTGACTTCACGGAATCCGGTAATCTTGGGCACCCCTCCTTGGGTCAACCTGTACCCCCTATGAGTGCGGCGAATAGTCTGCCAATTTTAGAGTGGGGCCCCTCTGCCTCTCAAATCCATGAGATGCGGACCCGTTGCCCTCCAGAACCCGGCTATCCGTGCACTCCGTCGCGGGGCAAAACCTAGTACAGTAATGAAAAATAGTACAATAGGTATATCGACCGCAACCTGGTCGTGCCCCAAAAGAATATTATACAACAGGCAGTGACGGCAGTCCACAAGTTGGACGCTCGCCCCACAATATCAAATGTACAAATAAACACAAACTGTACTACCATTGCACACTGCTATCCACCACGACAAATCCGCAACATCACAGCACAACACAGAACATCAACGCGGATGTCACGTTCGCAAACCCGTCTAAAAGAACTATAGCAATTAGACACGGTTTACCGATCAAATGACATTCGCGGTCGGAGATATAATGTAAGCACTGTAAACCAACGTGTTTAAATTTCGATCGACAAAATATCACAAAGTGGGCCCCACGCAAATCTGCTGAACAGTAATAAAATCTAGGACCAAAAGATATATACCAAAAACCCCAATTTCCATAGGAGAACATACTGTTAAAATTTGGGAGCATGATCTCACCAAGTGGCCGCGGATGCGCGGCCAAACCATGGGTTTGGCCGCGATTCCGCGGCGGTTTGGTGGAATCGCGAGCCCAAATTTGGTCAGTGTTCTAATAAAACCCTGCTGAATTTTCTGTGATATGTAAAATTAATTTTGGAACCCTTTTGAAATCGACAGAAACTCAGAACATGGATTTTGCAGTTTTTGATTTCCGGTTCGATCGATGTTTTAAACGCATTAGCACAAGTTAGTATAGAAAAATGGTGAGGCTCTGATACCACTGTAAGTCTACGCTAGCGTCCCGGCCGTCTACAGATGCCAAATGCGGAACAAAAACTTTTTAACTGGCGCTATCGTATACTTTAACCCGGATCTGCCATTATTGCTAAACTAACAAACTGTAAAGAGTGTAGAAAGGTTATACCGAAAGATCCGAGTCCTTCGTTCTTTAACCATCATCCCACGCTCCGTTGCGGCTGCTCTGATCTCGTCGATCTCCGATCTCCTCGTCCAGGTGGCACCACGTCGACGATTCTTTAAACGGGCTCCCGCCTCTGACTTGAGGCAACTCGGTCGTCAAGTTTGCTAAAAGAGATGACCAAGAATAATGTAGAGAATGAGTAGATGACTTTGCCTCACTTCGTCCAAATCCGTGGACGATCGGTTAATGAAGTTGCCGAGGGAATCAGGTGATGGAATGAAATGAGCTGTGAAATTCCATACATCCCAAAATCTATCATATCTTTTTCACAAATGAAAAACACCAAGTCTAAGTGAGAGGGGAGAGTAACCTTAAGAACAAATATCATATGTGAACACAAATGAATATCTTAAGGAAAACAAAAAAAACATAGAAATCAAAGCATGAGTCACAATCCTTGTCACTACTTTCTAGAAACTTCTAGAACCTTCTAGAAGCATGACTCACCCTCATCCAAGAAAAGATAAATTCGTCTTTAACCGAATGTTAAAAGGCGGCTGATAGAAAACTGGAAACTGGCAACTTCCAAAAGTGATCCTGAAACGACTTTCAGGATAACCCCGAAACTGTATAAATATACCCGCATTTGTATTACGACCGAATACAAATGCAACTGAGACAAAGATATTATATCTATTCAATATAATACTTGGATCCGGCTTAAACCAAAGCCGACCAGTATCATCTGCCCGAAAAATACCACGTGCGTAAACGCACGTGCATTTTCCGAACCCTGCCATAAAACCATACGGCCTCTACAACGTTTCGCCCGAACTTGGGAAACTGTCTGTGGGGGACTCTAATGACTCGTCAGTACCCTGGCAGTGGGTTTAACCACAAACCGTCAGCGGCACTAGCTATGCGTAACGGCTGCCCATGGACTGACCTCAAGGGAGGCCGATGAGCGAACTCATCCAGAAACCCTACTGAGCCTAACAGTGACAATGTATATACAGTCCGGTCCGTTCGTCTATGAGTATCGCATATCTGCCTAGGGGCTAGTAACGTCAGACCCCCAATAGCAGTATAAGTCGTGTCGGAGTGAAGCCCAATAACACCCTGAGATACTACTGGAGAACCTACCAGTAAATCTCCTGCCACGGCCGTGGGCTTTGTGTAATGGCTCTCCTAGACACAGCACGATCTCGCGCCCCAATACCGGGAGAGACGAATCCCCTGCCGATCCGCTCACGTGCCTCCATATGGCTCGGGAATATACCCAAAAGCTACCTGTTTGCACGACTCCATTGAGCCGTGGTAGGGTAGAAATCAAAGCACAGTGGGAACTCACACGAGACAAATAACGACCTCAGGTCGATGAACTAACCTGTACATATGTCACCTGGGAACTGCTATCTGATGATAGATATATTACTAACTAGCAGATTTCCCGGCGAGTCCTATCCGGTGTACTCATAACCCAATGAGCACCTGTATACATCTTAGGTGATCCAAATGACACCAGTGGCTTGTGAGACCGGCCACTTCCCCTCGACGGGGTCTCGACTGTACACACTAGTCTACTCCGGAGTATCGATGCCCTGTCTCGAAACTCCCACGACTAGAGACCACAATTAAGGATATGCATATAAACTACCCAACTCTCACGTATATGATCGCCATCATACTGTTGGTAGTAAAGCAAGATCCTAAGGGCTCTATCAAGGTGTAACATGTAATCAGTCACCTGAACATGTACACGACTGATAAAAGCAAACCAGATAGTATACTATTATCTCGAGTAAGACTGTCCTACCGGCATAGGTCCTCCGCAATCATTGCAATCACGTACCTGCGATCCAATAATTGACTATGAGGGCACTATCTCCAAAAATCTCCCACTTGTACTCAAGGCTAATTATTGCAATGTCGACTACTCACAGCCCGTGTGAAACCGAACATTCAACTCCTCTACTAATCAGTTTCACAAAGCCCGTTTGTAAAACTATTGTGTTCGAAAAATAGCCTCAGTGAGTGGATCCTCCTAGAAGTTTCTTTCTATATCTCTCTAAATCTTAAGTTCGCGGAGAAAGCCATCTCCCGAATTGAGTAATACCTGTCTTAGAATATGTCGGGATATCAGATGGGACCTAGTTCATAAATGAACTCCAAATCCAAACTTCTTAGACTATATCGATCACTGAACCTAATCAGTATCCGGCACCATGCCTCCCACAGTATTCTCTTGGACCACCTGTCCATAATACTGTCCCTCGTCAGAGGGAAAACTATAACTCTGACAATCACTCTGTCATCCATGTCACCTTTGAAGCCTGGAATGATAATCGTCTCTCGAAGGAGGCTGCCGTCATCAAATCCGTAGAACATGTACTTATGTTCTAAAACTGCTTCCTTATGTTTCTCCAGGATTGGATTAATACAAACTTATTGCATCTAGTGCAAAAACAACATCTGGTGTGGTACTTGACATCTCACGATTGACTCAATTGCCTAAGCAAGTGATCTGTCAATCATGCACATCCCTCTCCCCTTTAGTCTATACGACACCTCTAGAGAGGGTGACTCCATCATCTGCAGGTACACCACCATGCTAGGAGTCATTTATTCTAAAAACCATTAGAATACTGTCAAAGTACCTACATTGGGAAACTACCCAAATCCAGATCTAAAACCATAGATCTAGAAACCAGAATGTCAAATATTATATCCATATCCTGTCTGGAGAAACAACTGTGTGACGACCACAGTACAACCGATCGTAGTATAGGGAATTTTACTTCCCACTCTTTGTATGTCATCAAATACCATGACATCACACGCTACTACCTTCTTAACAGATCCATCCCTTATTCTGATTGAAGTCAAACCTATGACTGTCACATCAAAAATAGATGATCTATTTCCGCTATAACTACTCAAGTCTATAAATAGACATAAGCTACTTGCCCACTATTCTTCTGCTGCTCCCACTGACTACGACAACCCTCCTACCGGGTCTCATATCCTGGAACAACAGTAGTGTCAAGTCTGGGTAATCAAGATCCTCCCTGTCACCGTCCGTGAGGCTACCGGAGTACCTCTCGGGTGTCTGAGGTTACCCATCATATCTGCGGAGTGGCTAATGGAATGTCAAACCTGATTGAATATATAGGTCCTATTAAATTTTCCGTAATCGTTCGCGGTTCTGGAATCACTTCCAGTTCTACCATACTCCCACTACTGTTTTCTGAAAAAGATCCATTTTACTAAAACTGTGGCGAGTCAAGAACAATATCACTATTGATCTTCCAAATGGTAGAATATCAACCCTCGTCATAGCCAGGGTCAACCCACAAACAGCCATTACAGAAACGTGCCCTGAGTTATCCAGAGTCTGGTTTTAAGTATGAGCTGGATAACTCCCCGTACCTTAACATCTTTTAAGGTACGATCCATTCTATATCCAATACATAAACTTTGGCACTTATTTAATTGGAACCAGATTCAAATCATGCAGCTGTCTCCAGTGCATATCAACTTAATGGAAAGAGGCTAATCAGCATTACTCAACTTAGAAATCCATCCAATTATGAGTAACCTGAAAGAGAAACACGTTTTTCAAAACCATCACTATCATCTGAATACCAATCACAAGAATCTACATCTTCGATCTCTTTGAAGAATCCCGATACTTGTGATAACTGGCTCTCTACTTTATTCTTATACCCACAACTTCTCAAAACATTGACCTTGTATTTCTACGAAACACTTGTCTAAAAACTAGAGATGTTATAAGTAAACAGAACATAGTACGATGACCTACCCCTATGTCCTGAAGGACACTGGACAACATACAATACTCTGTATAAGTCCGCTGAGTTAAACAACTCAAAACCTGTGCGTCGTAGGTTGAAAATTGTACCCTGGCGATTTCCTCAAATATCACCAATTGCAACGAATTCCGATATCACGAGGATAATCACCTAATTCCCAATAACTTACTCCCACTCATCATCTGTAAAACCATACAGATATGAGAATGAAACCTGGTAAATACATAACCTTGGAGTAAGTATTTAATCGGGAAAACAGGTTTTCTTTAACAATGCAATGAAACATGAAAATGTTTCGTAGGGGTATCCTGGTATTCATAGCAATGCCTCTTCCATAATCCAATTCATGACTTCAACCGTATATTTTATTGCCATCTCTCCAAATCCCTTTATTTTTCTTTACTCGTTACCTTCTGTACATCATCGTTAGGCTAAATGGTTTTCTTCCTTCCCTACCGTTCGGCACCAGCCTATGGTTTGGAAGAAGACTATCTAGTAAGCATAATAGGTGTACCCTCCTAAACCAAGGAGCACTCATATCTTGAGAGAAGGTGATGATAAAAGACAACTGAATAATACCTTATTCCTTTAAAGGTGAAATAGGAGTGGCGATGAAGTACGCAGTTTTGGTCGTGAATGATATCAGTCGCAATTTACTTTGCCCACTTTCTAATCCCTTTATTTTGTCTTTACATATTACCTTCTGCACACCCTACTTAGGCTAATTGGTTTTCTCCATTCCCTACCTTTCGGCACCAGCCTATGGTTTGGAATAAGACTATCCAATAAGCGTAATAGGTGTACTCTCCTAAACCAAGGAGCTCTCGCAACCTGAGAGAAGGTGATAATAAAAGACAACTGAATAAACCAATTCTATTTCTCCTGAACCTGGATCCATCCTCGAAGAAGTCCCTTCGAGTTCGTATATAACCATACGATGGATCTATCCAATGGAAGTGGATATCCGTAGTAATACGGGTGTTCTGAGAAATTCAAAGGGTAAAAGAAGGAGTGGCAATGACTTATGCAACATAGACAATCCAAAAGCCAGTATTTTAAGAAGGTTCGGTCAATCTGGTCACTGAGTCATAGTCTAGGGTCGGTCAAAGGTCGCTGCTAAAGAGAGAGAGAAAAGAAATACTCTGTGTGCACTCTAACCTAGATCAGAATGGTCATCACTTTATCTAATCCGGACACCTCCCACTGTCCTGTCAAATTCTCCTCCAAACCAAAAAGAAGAATCAATCGGGATCGCCCGAAGAGTAAACCAACTCATCAGTGGGAATCGGGATCCAACTCTCATCGCATGATAATGTGATGGAATGCATCCACGTTACTCATACTCCAGAAGGTATGCGCATACTTGGCAAGTTTCAGTTTCTTTAGAAACTCCCGATATGATTTTTGCCCCAAGCTCTTATAACCTTGGCTTTGGTCAAAATGTCATAAGTCACATGCCAAGTTCTACCCGTCACTATCTTGTCAATTTGAACCCACCCGCACATGCCCCTGACTTTGGCCAATCGGCAGAACGACTGTCCCAAACTAACTCATCTATCTATGCAACAATTGAATACCCAGCAGCTACCAAACACTATGCCTTAACTTTGGCTAAAATACATAGCTTGAATACTGCTGAATACTCAAAAGAAGTAACGGAGGGCTACGGCTGGTTTTTGGCGAAAAACCTTTAACGTAGTGAACTTGATATCGCTGAAGGAACCTGATAGCTTTTTAAAATATAGTGGCGAAAACCTTTTGCTAAAGAGGTCACTCCCAGTAAAGGGATCTCGGCTCTTTCCTCGTGGAATGAGGTGCAGGATATTCCACTGAATACCGCTATGCAAAGCAACTTGTAATCGACTATAGTGAAGTTATTACGCTGACGCAAACTTCTGCCCAAGGGGTCAGTCCCGGTGAAGGGATATCGGCCCTTGCCCTGTCGAATAAGGTGCAGGATATTCCACTGAATATCTCTATCCAAAACAAAAGGAAACGTCTTTGCAATAACACTTTTAAAATTTGTTCCAACAACTGCAAACAGGTTTGTTTTACTTTGCATTGATCAGAATCAACACAGTCCTATCAATCGATCACACCAGAAAAGAACGAAAATAAAATGTACGTATATGCCATCCGCATTCGTCACTGGGTCCCGTCATCACCCGTTAGGTTACTTAACTAACGACAGAGCGGGGACTGGACTAGCGCGGGTGTAAAACATATACAACATCTAATAGTATATAAACCAATATACAATAATCGCTCCAGGCGTGATAATATGCAACATTACAAAAAAGTAATAAGCATCACAGAACAATACAGATAATCTGGGATCCCCGAGTTTCACAGAGCCACTGCTGAAACTCGACGTTCCCCCTGTCGTGTGGATAGCCTGTGCAATGAAACCTAGACCCCTACGGGTGCGGCAAGTTACCCGCCAAAACCTGAAGCGAGGCAGCCCCCTACAGCAAAGTGAATGGACCACCCAGCACTTCACGGAATCCGGTAATCTTGGGCACCCCTCCTTGGGTCAACCTGTACCCCATACGAGTGCGGCGAATAGTCTGCCAATTTTAGAGTGGGGCCCCTCTGCCTCTCAAATCCATGAGATGCGGACCCGTTGCCCTCCAGAACCCGGCTATCCGTGCACTCCGTCGCGGGGCAAAACCTAGTACAGTAATGAAAAATAGTACAATAGGTACATCGACCGCAACCTGGTCGTGCCCCAAAAGAATATTATACAACAGGTAGTGACGGCAGTCCACAAGTTGGACGCTCGCCCCGCAATATCAAATGTACAAATAAACACAAACTGTACTACCATTGCACACTGCTATCCACCACGACAAATCCGCAACATCACAGCACAATACAAAACATCAACGCGAATGTCACGTTCGCAAACCCGTCTAAAAGAACTATAGCAATCAGACGCGGTTTACCGATCAAATGACATTCCCGGTCGGAGATATAATGTAAGCACTGTAAACCAACGTGTTTAAATTTCGATCGACAAAATATCACAAAATGGGCCCCACGCAAATCTGCTGAACAGTAATAATATCTGGGCCCAAAAGATATATACCAAAAACCCCAATTTCCAGAGGAGAACATACTGTTAAAATTTGGGAGCATGATCTTACCAAGTGGCCGCGGATGCGCGGCCAAACCATGGGTTTGGCCGCGATTCCACGGCGGTTTGGTGGAATCGCGTGCCCAAATTTGGTCAGTGTTCTAATAAAACCCTGCTGAATTTTCTGTGATATGTAAAATTAATTTTGGAACCCTTTTGAAATCGACAGAAACTCAGAACTTGGATTTTGCAGTTTTTGATTTCCAGTTCGATCGATGTTTTAAACGCATTAGCACAAGTTAGTATAGCAAAATGGTGAGGCTCTGATACCGCTGTAAGTCTACGCTAGCGCCCCGGCCGTCTACAGACGCCAAATGCGGAACAAAAACTTTTTAACTGGCGCTATCGTATACTTTAACCCGGATCTGCCATTTTTGCTAAACTAACAAACTGTAAAGAGTGTAGAAAGGTTATACCGAACGATCCGAGTCCTTCGTTCTTTAACCATCATCCCACGCTCCGTTGCGGCTGCTCTGATCTCATCGATCTCCGATCTCCTCGTCCAGGTGGCACCACGTCGACGATTCATTAAACGGGCTCCCACCTCTGACTTGAGGCAACTCGGTCGTCAAGTTTGCTAAAAGAGACGACCAAGAATAATGTAGAGAATGAGTATATGACTTTGTTTCACTTCATCCAAATCCGTGGACGATCGGTTAATGAAGTACTCGAGGGAATCGAGTGATGGAATGAAATGAGCTGTGAAATTCCATACACCCCAAAATCTATCATATCTTTTTCACAAATGAAAAACACCAAGTCTAAGTGAGAGGGGGGGAGGGGCCGGCCATATATATGGAGACGGGGGGTGAGTGTAGGAGAGGGGAGAGTAACCTTAAGAACAAATATCATATGTGAACACAAATGAATATCTTAAGGAAAACAAAAAAAAACATAGAAATCAAAGCATGAGTCACAATCCTTGTCACTACTTTCTAGAAACTTCTAGAACCTTCTAGAAGCATGACTCACCCTCATCCAAGAAAAGATAAATCCGTTTTTAACCGAATGTTAAAAGGCGGCTGATAGAAAACTGGAAACTGGAAACTTCCAAAAGTGATCCTGAAACGACTTTCAGGATAACCCCGAAACTGTATAAATATACCCGCATTTGTATTACGACCGAATACAAATGCAACTGAGACAAAGATATTATATCTACTCAATATAATACTTGGATCCGGCTTAAACCAAAGCCGACCAGTATCATCTGCCCGAAAAATAACACGTGCGTAAACGCACGTGCATTTTCCGAACCCTGCCATAAAACCATACGGCCTCTACAACGTTTCGCCCGAACTTGGGAAACTGTCTGTGGGGGACTCTAATGACTCGTCAGTACCCTGGTAGTGGGTTTAACCACAAACCGTCAGCGGCACTAGCTATGCGTAACGGCTGCCCATGGACTGACCTCAAGGGAGGCCGATGAGCGAACTCATCCAGAAACCCTACTGAGCCTAACAGTGACAATGTATATACAGTCCGGTCCGTTCGTCTATGAGTATCGCATATCTGCCTAGGGGGCTAGTAACGTCAGACCCCCAATAGCAGTATAAGTCATGTCGGAGTGAAGCCCAATAACACCCTGAGATACTACTGGAGTACCTACCAGTAAATCTCCTTCCACGGCCGTGGGCTTTGTGTAATAGCTCTCCTAGACACAGCACGATCTCGCCCCCAATACCGGGAGAGACGAATCCCCTGCCGATCCGCTCACGTGCCTCCATATGGCTCAGGACTGTACCCAAAAGCTACCTGTTTGCACGACTCCTTTGAGCCGTGGTAGGGTAGAAATCAAAGCACAGTGGGAACTCACACAAGACAAATGACGACCTCAAGTCGATGAACTAACCTGTACACATGTCACCAGGGAACTGCTATCTGACGATAGATATAGTACTACCTAGCAGATTCCCGGCGAGTCATGTCCGGTGTACTCATAACCCAATGAGCACCTGTATACATCTTAGTTGATCCAACTGACACCAGTGGCTTGTGAGACCGGCCACTGCCCCTCGACGGGGTCTCGACTGTACACACTAGTCTACTCCGGAGTATCGATGCCCTGTCTCGAAACTCCCACGACTAGGGACCACAATTAAGGATATGCATATAAACTACCCAACTCTCACGTATATGATCGCCATCATACTGTTGGTAGTAAAGCAAGATCCTAAAGGCTCTATCAAAGTGTAACATGTAATCAATCACCTGAACATGTACACGACTGATAAAAGCAAACCAGATAGCATATTATCATCTCGAGTAAGACTGTCCTACCGTCATAGGTCCTCCGCAATCATTGCAATCGCGTACCTGCGATCCAATAATTGACTATGAGGGCACTATCTCCAACAGTAGAGGCACATATGTGATATGTGCAGGACCGAGAATAATGCGATATGAGATACCGTATTATATTCTCGTGATATTTAGATATGAACCGGGTCATCGGATCAAGTGATGGTTCGATGAATCGGTACATGATATATTAGTCGGTAATATTCGATATAGCCGGATCGTCGGATCAAGTGTTGATTCGATGATTTAATGTATAATAATATATATGATATATTGTATTACATTGTCTAATATTGGCTCGCTTTATTATTTCATTTTCTCACTGGATGATACATTGATATATATGCGATATATGTTAATTGTATTATTTTCTTTTGTTGCAAATATATAATATATATGTGATATATATTATTGTGACATGATATGATTTATTGTTAAACATGTTTAAGGATGATTAAATGAGGTTAGGGTTTGATTAGGGTTAGTTGCTTCATGCACCTTCTAGAAGCAATTTCTTTTGTCATGGTTAAGATATTTGTTGATGACTCATTGCTAACCCAACCAAACCCTAACTCTAGTTTATTCTCTACACATTATTAGCCACTCATCCTTGACCATGGTTGATACATCAATCATATACTTTTATTTCTATTCATCACAAAAGGAATTATCATTATCTTTTCCATTATCATCTTCTTCTCTCTTGATTTTGAGCTCACTAGTTATTCATTTTGTGATGATAAATTATGAGAAAATAATTTAAAAAGAAAGCATAAATACTACTCTCTCATCCTCATCTCATCTAGCCCATGAGATTAGTGTGTTCATCTCTTTAGAGTGAGAAAGCTTGAGTTAATGAAACTTCGACGTAGATCATCGGCGATTTGGAACACTTCAAGCTAGCATGGATCGTTCGAGTCGTGGAGCCTCTCTTGAGTCCGGGAGATCGTGGATCGTGTCGAAGGGACTTCTACTCGGAGCTTGTGAAGTGAAGGAGCGGACTACAAAGGTTGTAATTCCTCACACTTAGCTTAAAAGATGTAATCTTGTATGCTTAACCCTAATTATCTAGCAAAGATCCCGGCTTTGGGTTGTTCGGCACGTCTAAAATTTTATCCGGGCATGTTTGATGCCTTATGAACCTTCACAAGAGTGCCTGGGAACCTTACAGAAAATACGGTTCATCAAGTCCATAAATGCTGTTGGAGCATTGGTGAGTCCGAACGACATCACCAAAAACTCATAGTGGTCGTAACGCGTGCGAAAAGCCGTCCTCGGAATATCCTCCCGTCGAACCCGGAACTAATGGTAGCCAGATCGCAAGTCGATCCTCGAAAAGTATCCTGGACCCTGAAGCTGGTCGAACAAGTCGTCGATACTTGGTAAAGGATATCTGTTCCGTACGGTAACCCTGTTCAGCTGGCAGTAATCAATACACAAGCGCAAACTGCCATCCTTCTTCTTAACAAACAAGACAGGAGCACCCCAAGGAGACACACTATGTCGAATAAGCCCTTTAGCCAGCAAATCTTGCAACTGATCTTTCAACTCTCTAAGCTCCGCCGGGGCCATCCGATAAGGTGGTATGGAAATAGGCCCCTTGCCGGGAATCAAGTCAATGCAGAAAACAATATCGCGCTCAGGAGATAGCCCAGAAAGCTCATCAGGGAAAACATCAGGGAACTCACTAACAATAAGAACCTGGTCCAATGGCACCTCTGTGGCTCTAGTATTGCAAACATCGGCTAGAAATCCCTGACATCCCTTCCTCAAAAGATGCCTAGCGCGAAGAGACAAAATCAAACTGTGAGGGGCGGCACCACGGTCCCCCTGCACAACAAAAGCCGACTCGTCGGAAAAACAAAACTTAACTGTCCTCTCACGGCAGTCCACAGACGCGTAGCACATGGCTAACCAGTCCATGCCCAGGAGGACGTCGAAGTACAACATCTCCAAAAGGATCATGTCGACAGGCAACTCACTCTCGCCAATACGGACAACACACGACCGAAACATGTGTCTAGCAATAAACGACTCGCCCACGGTAGTGGTCACCATAAGCGGCTGATCAAGCCAACCAGACTCTCTACCCAAACACGGCACGAAGTTTGTGGAAACGTACGAGTGCGTGGATCCCATATCAAATAACACGTGTGCGTCAACAGAACATACTAAAAGAGTACCTTAGACCACTGCTTTAGATGCCTGCACGTCCTGGTGCGTCAAAGCAAAAACACGTGCTTGCCCTCCACCTGCAACTGGCTGTCCCCTGTCGGCAACTGGCTGTCCTCTGCCTCAGTCACCCCGTCCTCTCTGAACGAACCCTCCACGGCTACGACCTCTCTGTGCATAAGTCTGTCGCGGAGCAGTAGCACGTGCAAGAGGCAACGCTCTCTGAGGTGGTGATGGTGGTAAAGTGATATGCGATACTGCTGCCTCCCTCCACCGTATCTCGGTACAATCTCTGATGCGGTGATGGGGACTACCACACCCAAAGCATCCACGCGACGACTGCTGACCCTCATGGGGATAAGAGCTAAACATATGACGTCGCCCCGAGTCTCTACCACCTGTACGACGTCTGTCATGGCGTCCGAATGGAAGTCTCCATGCTGCTGTATCAGTACGAACCCTCTTCGGCCCTAGGACTACCGAAGTCTCGGCAAGACGCTCCTCCACTAATAGGGCTGCATCTACTGCTGCTGCATAGGTTTCGCAATGCTGTGCGCTGATGGCGAGAAACAACGGGGTAAGCAATCCTCGAACAAACCTCTTGACTCGCATCTCCTCAGTAGCTACTAAATATGGGGCATACGTATATAGCTCGGAAAAAAGTACGTCGTACTCTGCCACTGTCATCTCCGGAGTTTGACGTAAAGACTCGAACCTGCGCGCTCTAGAATCTCTGACACTCTGTAAAAGGAAACGGGAAAGAAATACCGTCAAGAACCCATTCCAGGTCATAGGAAGAAGACCTGCTGCTCTGCCTTTTTCTACCGACTCGCACAACTTCTGGGCAAGGCCTTCTAGACGAAAGCTCGCGAACTCTACCCATCTCACATCGGCGCATCTCAGTGAAAGACATATCCTGGACATCAATCAATAAAATACTGTGGATCCTCGGCTGCATCGGTGCCTGTGAAGACCGGAGGCTTCAGCCTCATAAATTCGGATAGCGATACTGTGATAACCTTTGTAGCTGCAGGTGCAACTTCCTGAATTGTAGGTACCATCGCGGTCCCGTAACGGGTGGAACTACCTCTGGTCGCTGCGCTCGAAGTGTCTCAACTAACGACCCTATCATCTGGCCCATCTCCTGCATACCAGCCCCTAGCATGGCGATCTGGTCTGTCGAAGGGGGAACAGTCTGCTCCGGTACAACTGGCATACTGCCCGGGTCAGTCATCATCTCAGACGAGTCAACTCTAATCTCGGCTCTCACGGCGGCTCTCTGTGCCATCATAGTATTTAGCGGCATAACGGCTGAAAAGAAAAAATTAGGATTCGATAAGGATACGGAAATTGAATCACAAGAAAGTATATAATCCTGAAGGAATATCAATCAATAAATCCTACGGTCACTTAGGAGGAGTACCGTGTCATGAGTATTCCGCGGAACATACACACGCTACGCCACTCTGCTTCAGCTACCTACTCCACCATACCAAGGTCATTCTACACTCCAAAAGGTAAAACCAACGCTCTGATACCAACTTTGTCACGACCCAAAGTTCGGCCCGTGACCGGCATTTAACCACATAACATCTACATGCGTAACACGACTATGTAAGCCGAAACCCATAAATCAAACCCATTAAAAGTAGTGAGTGTTGAAAACATCTGATGAAAACATTTGTTAAAACATTTAGAAATCTCAAGTAAAAAAAATCTTTCAAGTTTAAATTATTTTATATAAAATTTCGTCAGCACCTCCTTTGTAAAGAAACAAGCCCCGAAACGGGTACAACGTAAGAAAAAGGTAAAACAACTGATGAAATATAACGAGCATCCTAAATGGGAGCAATCACGCCTAACGGCAGAAGCAACCACCACAATAATAATAATATACAACGCTGTAGCGAAGAAATGAGCAGAATGAGTGGAAAACGGCATGAAAGATAAAACTGCATAAATAAAGCCGGCTCACACGAGCTCGACACCCAGAGGACAAAATGATATACAATGTCATACTCACAACCGGTCTATAAGTCAATACATAACTGGTAGATGGGGAGTACTAGATACAATGAAAGGTACAATGAAATGTAAACAGATAACCGCAACCCACCTATAGCAAAATGGTTCGCACGCCAACTGTAGCGGTATCCGCAACAAAAGGATACAAGGATGTATCCCTGCCGCGACTACTCTGAGGGTCTACCTGCAAGCACTGTGGCACAACGGGGGTGAGTTCCCAACTCGTGAATAGTAAATAACATATAAAGGTAATCGCAGGTATGCACGTACTGCGATACTCTAACATGTGCAACTGATAACATCAATATGGTAATCTGGGTATACAGTAATCATGCAAGATACTCTATCAGGTACTAAAGGTACATGATGCAATGCATGTAAATGAGTGCTGAGCATAGGAAAATAAATCATCAACACGAGTCATCATCGTGGGAAAACCCCGGTGTCTACCAAAACACAACAAAATCCCGATAACTCAGGCGCCGTCACTCAATCCGGCCCTCATATTCTGTAAAACTCATGGAACAGGAGTGCCTAACATCGCCACCCAAATATCATGAAATACTCGTGTCCAGCATCAACACGCAAATCTTCATCTCTCAGGCGCCGAATACCAGATCGGCCCTCAATATGTATCTCATGTCGTAACCCCCAGACGGTATCCTCCGGATATCCGTCGGGTCTCCAAACTGTCACCGGCAGGTAGTAGCCCCTCCACTGGGCTCACCGTCTAACTATACGAGTCTTCCTGCCTCGGGGTACCATACCGGGTCCATCATGTACCCGCAGACGGTGCCTATCACTCATTGAATCGGGTATACTCACACAAGCTCTCAGAACCGAGAAAACTCATGGTGGACGCACTAAAATATCATATCAAGAGAAACTGGGTTTTTAAAATAAAGCATATTTTCTTGAATTAAAACCACGGTTCTCAAATCCAGAAATCACAAGAAATCCAAACTCAATGCGTAAATCCATGCAATGTGATATATGCATCATAAGGTCGTACTATAAGTAAAAGGGAAAACCGCTCCTTAAATGAATTCAGTTTTTAAAATATCTCATGCGTACCCTAGTTTTCCTAAAAACCAGCCTATCTAGGTAAGTACAAGGTGTATATGTGTAAGTATGGATGTACCCAGGTATATATGCACCAATACGAATATACAACGTGTATGTGCACAAGTACGGAGGTATCAATGTGTATGTGCACCAATATGGATATGCAAATGAGTATGTGCACAAGTAACATTGCAACGACCGTGTTTTCTAATACCTAATAAAATATATTTTATTCAAATTTCTAATATCAAATAATTATTTACGTGTTTCATATATAGAACAATAATTTTTAAAGTAATGCTAATAATTTTCAAAGCATTGAATATGGTTAAAGGAATTTTTCAAAAATCTACATATTGTTTTTATAGGCTTAAAATGTTTTAATAAAATTTTGTAATGCCTTAAAATAATCTACATATTTTTATTATCAATTAAAATAATTAATTCGTAAATAAAAATATTTTAAATAATAAACTAGATTTTAAATAACTATAATAATTAGCTTAAACCATAAGAATGGATATATTATTTAGTTTTAGCCCAAAATTATTTTTATACTAAAGAAAACAATAAAATATATTTTCTGAAATTTTTCAATACTTTTCCCGTATTTTAAACAATTTTTTTAAAGCCAAATTCAATTTTTAAAATAATAAATAGTTATTATTTTTATTAAAAAGTATATAATTAAAAATTAAATTCCCCTTGATCTGGACCGTTGAATACAAGATCCAATTGCCCAGAACGCGCGGCCGCGCACACGTGGTGGGGACCACGCGAAACCGCGTAATCCCCCTCCACGCGGGCACGTGGCAGGCGGCGGTGGGTTTGACGGTGCGTCCTGGGCCGTTGGATGCAGATCCAACGTCTAGGATCCTCTGGCGACGGGCGCAATCACGAGCTAATGATTCGCAATGATTGGGGCGGCGCGGATTTTGAGAGAGTTTAACTGAATTTTGGATTTTTATGGTTATTGAAAAAACCCTATAAATAGGCACTTCAAACCTAAATTTCTCACACCTTAGAACTCCAAAAATTCTGAAAAAAATTCCAGGGCCTTCGTATCGATGACGCAGATGCTACAGCTCCACCCAATCGCCGAGGAAAAATCAGGGCGCGTAGTTATTGAGGATTTTGTACAACCCTACGCTTTCAACCCATCGGCATCCAACTCAAACAAAAAGTAGGATCTGCCACTCTCCCATTTTCTGTCGCCTTCTTCTTTACTCAATAACCTAGTTCTAATTTCTAATCATCATTCCTATTCCTTGTACCCTCAATGATGATAATGTTAACCCATGTTTTAAAACGGTTGTAACGTTTTAGAAATCGGTTTGTGTTTGTTTCTGTTTTTGGGTGAAATTCATCGGTATTTTCAGTTTTATACCGACTGTGATCAAACGGCCATATCGACTTACCAGCACCTAGTTTTGATAAAATAAAGCTTGTGCGCACACTTTGAGAGTATATGGGACGTTTTGGTGCAATTTGAATTTTTCCCATTTTTAATGTTATTTTAATCCGGTTTGCACTTTTCGGGAAATCTTTTCTTTGCAACTTTTCTTAAAATTTTTCCTAAGTTAACTAAACCATAGCATAATGAGTGTGTGGCCTAGGTTTAATGGAGGAAAAAGAAAAGAAAAGAATAGAAAAGAATTGAGAAGAAGGTGCATGCATGTTTGACTTTGCATTAATTAGCATTTAGTGTAGGAAATTGCATGGAAATTCTCTCTCTCTCTCTCCCTCACACTTGGCCGAGCCCTCTTCCCTCTCTACTGCACTTAGCCCTTTTCCTATCTCTTTTCTTTTTTATTCTTTCATAAAACATTCACAAACCCTTCTCTTTTCATCAAAAATCATATCTTTGTGCATGTTTTCTCTTGTTCTTGCCTTGGAGCATGCAAAGCTTGGTTCTTGGTGTTCTTTTGGATAGGTAAAATTCTCTTACTGTTATTTTAATTGTTTTTAGTGTAACTTAGCTTTTTAATTTCTGTTTAGAATGTTAAATTAGGTTTTGATGCGAAATATCGTATTTTAGTGTCGGTTTGTGGTTTCTAGGACCTGCTATGATCTGAGTTGTTTACTGAGGAATTAAACATAGTGGTTGTGATGTACTAGAGAACCTGGAGTACCACCTAGAGCACGACACCCATCCCACCGGCCTGGGCCGGCGACGGCTGAAGGAGGGGCCGGCGACGCCGGCCAACCTGTAGAGTTAGGGTTTGGGTCTTGGTCTGTAGGTGTCTGCTAGGGTTAGGGTTCCTCTGGTCTTATTTAAATTGTTTAGTTTCACAGTAGGCAAAATCTGGGATCAATTGTGCAGTTTGTAGTGTTTCGTGTTCGTGCGATACGTGTTACGACACGCGTCGTGCCGTTTGCGTGGTTTCGCTCTTAAGTCGTTTTCGTCGTGTCGCTACTCTCGTTAGCCACGATACGAACACTTAAGAGGTGATTGTGTGTTGTTGTGTCGGTTAGATGTAGCTAGTTTGTATTTCGTAGCCGTTATTGATATATATTGCTTGTTGTTTATATTGTTGCAGGTTCGCAGACGGAGACTACGGACACTGCCACAGGGGGATTCAGGTGGTAGATTTCATCTAGCTTGGAGTGTGGGTGAGTAGATTTAACATCTACAGGGGAATCGCCCGCATGGCGTTATGCGTCTGGGCTAGAAATCTTTACCTTGTCGCATATTCTATATCGTGTTTAGAATTGCGCCTATACCTTACTGTTTAGTAATAGTTGTGATTGGACTAGTATCCTTAGGACACTGCACTATTATTGACGGCTCAGATTGCGAGAGCACTGATTGTATGCCACACACACCGTCAATAATTGCCATGTCATACACAGACCATATTTAGAAATGATATTGTATGGTTAGGAACATTGTGACTTTGATACATATTTCTTATTGTTATACTTAGACATTGACATGCTAGTTCCTGTTTACCTATAGGGTTTTGTACCATTAGTGTTAGGTATATATACACCTAGGGACATAGCTATAGGTGTACTTGCATTTCATACCTTACTTATACCTGATAGGTATATCACATCATTATATAGGTAGATACCTATATTTCTGCTATACTATTCATGTGATCCTTTATATCTGGTGAATGCTATGCTTTTCCTTTATACGCTTTCATTACAGTTTTCATATTGCGTATACTTTATTCATGGATTATCGCATTGTTATATGGATTTTTCATGATGTTTTCTGGATTTGGGGACCGTGGTAGTTCATGAAATTATGCATACATTGAAAGACCCGGTTTTCTTTAGATGATATTATAGCATCCACCGTGAGATTTATCGGTGCTGATATATATCCTATGCGAGGAGGCGTCGTGAGCCGCATGAGGATACATGGTGGGGCCCGGAGGTACCCCGAAGCAAGAATGTTGTCGGAGTGAGTCGACGTCGCAGTGAGGCGATGAGGCCTAGGGGAGCCATACTTTCCGGTGACATTATCAGAGACTCGGCGGTTATCATGGGGATACCGTTGGGAGTCCTGTACGTATGGATACGTGGAAAGACGGGGGGGTCAGAGATGGACACTCGTGCTTTCCGGATAGCGTGTGATACGTAGTGATCAGTATTTCTGTGTCGATGCTTGACACATTGGTTTCATGATATTTCTAAATACTCTTTTGTATATATAACAGGGGATTGAGCCGCTGTTATATATGCCCTTACACCAATATTAGTGGAATGGGACGCTAATATATGTGTATTGCCCTCATCATATTATTATGACATTATATTTAGGATGTTAGAACTGTGCTGGAGATTGGACTCAGGATATGAGAGATGTACCTGATATTGTACAGACGAGATATGTGGGATCCACTAGCTGTTGTACATTTGATATATGTGAGATATATTGAGATTGTACATACGAGATATGTGAGATTCACTAGCTGTTGTACATGAGACATATGTGAGATATACCAGATATTGTACATACGAGAGATGTGAGATCCACTTGTGTTGTACATTTGATATATGGGAGATATACCAGTTATTGTACATACTAGAGATGTGAGATCCACTTACTGTTGTACATTTGATATGAGAGATATACTGATGTTGTACATACTAGATGTGTGAGATCTACTTGATGTTGTACATTCGATACATATGTGAGATATGCTAGATATTGTGCAGTTGAGGAGATGTGACACTTAGTGATATGAGAGCCAGTTTGAGGATTGATTAAGGGATTGTGAATTTGATTTGTCTTGCTGGATTGTGATCCAACCACGATGTCAGGATTCCGTGGAAATGACATATTTCACTCCATACCTCATCTTTATATACTTGTGCACTATTCCATGTATTAGGAGTACCTGAGAAAGTACCTTCATGAGGGTTGCACATTTACTTTCTCATATCCCCAGTGCATGATTATTGCATATTGTTGTCACATCATTATTGCTTGATATATTGGTAGTACTTGTTAGTGTACTTTCCATTATTTCGTACTCATGACCTATTATCACTGAAATGTCATATATTAGATTCATGTTGTACGTTCATTCTTGCGATTACCTGCATATGTTATTTACTATTCACGAGTTGGCAACTCACCCCCGTTGTGCCACAGGTATTGCAGGTGTTTCCCCAAAGTAGTCAAGGCAAGCTATTCAGCTTTTCAGCTAAACACTCATCTATCATCTTTTGGTCGCGGATACCACTTCGCCTGTTAGTGTGCAGTTTTGCCCAGGTGGGTTTTTGTGGTATTCAGAGAGTGTATTGTATATTCGTTGTATATTGTACTCTCCATCTACTACCAGTTTGTTGTGACTTAGAGACTTGGTGAGGACGATTTTGTATATATTATGGATTTGTTGCTTTTATACAGTTTCCTTTCTTTTGTCTCTTATTTTCTTCGCTACGGCGTCGTATATCTGTTGTGGTGTTGTTTTCCGCCGTTGGGCGTGGATTTTGCTCCCGTTTGGGATGCTTTACTTTATATCTATGTTGCACCCTTTTTAGGGGCTTGTTTTACAAAGGAGGTGCTGCCAAAATTTTAAGGAAAATGTGGACTCTTTTAAAGAATTTGGGTTGTGATTTCAAATGTTTGCAAAACTTTATATTATCTTTTCCATATTTTTATGGTTTAGAGTTCTGGGTTTTGGCTTTCTTTTACTGCGTTAAGTCTGGAGGCGTTGCGTAGTATTAGGGCCATCACGTACCTTTTTCGGGTCGTGACAAAGTTGGTATCAGAGCGTGGTTTTACCTTTCGGAGTGTAGGATGACCCTGGTATGATGGAGTAGGTAACCTAAGCGGAGTAACGTAGTGTGTGTATGTCTGCAGCATACTCACGATGCAGTATTTCGCCAAAAGTGCCTATGTACAAATTGCTTGAGATTCCTTCCTTGATGATTCATATCCTTGTGATTCGATTTCCTTGTCCTTATCGAATCGTATCTCTATTTATAGCCTTGCCATCGATGACTACGGGGACTCAGAGTGATGCAGCGAGAGCCGAGGTCAGGGTTAGCTCGGGTGAGACGAGCACTGACCAGGATGGCACTTTTGTTGCACAGGTGCAGACGGATCGGTCTTCGACAGATCAGCTTGCTAGGCTTGTGACAGAGATGCAGGACTTGCGCCAGACGATGAGATCATTAGTTGATGCCATTCGAGCGCCACGACAGGAGGTTGTCACCCCAATTACTCAGTTGTTCCTTGGGATCAGCATGCAGCAGTCTGTCACTTATGTAGCACCAGTGAATGTAGCCCCAGTCGACAAGACACGTATTCCAGAGACTTTGCGAGTTCCAGGACAGTGGAGGACCCGTATAGGTGTACCAGTCCAGGAACAGAGGTTCAGTCGTCGTGATAGGTTTCGTGCACGGCATAGGAGTACAAGAGGCTTGAGGCGAGGACAGTCGTCTAGCTCTTATCCCCAGGATGGTCAGCAGTTTTCTTCCGGATGCTATCGGTGCGGGAGTTTGGATCATCGGGTTCGAGTTTGTACTGAGCCACGTTGTCGCGAGACAGCTATACCACAGAGTGGAGGATTTCAGCCAGTTGTGGGTAGGAGGCAGACACGAGGGTTTGTTTCTACTCATCCGGACGCCCGGACGTCCAGTGCAGATTTGTCAGGTATCCTTGTTCATGTTCTTTTGTTGTACTTGTTGGTTTTTCGTACTTTGTGCCGTGGTTGGGACGAGGATCGTGTTAGTTAGATCAGCCGTTTTGTTGTGTTAACTTCTGTCAGCGATTCTTTTGTTGCGCGACACGTATTTCAGTCGTATGCCAGTCGGTGAGGAGATTTTGCCGTCATTGGATCCTTCTTGAGATGTTGGATTTGACGTTCTCCTGAGCATGGATTGGTTAGTTACGTGTTAGGTGTCTGTGGACTACCGTGTGGAAACAATCAGGATTTGTTTTCCCGGCGAGTCAGTTCTTGTTGTGCAGGTGGATAGTTGTGCCGCCTCTCACAGCTTGAATTCAGCCTTTTCCGCTAGTCAGCTTTGGAGGAGATGTCGTGGATTCTTGGCGTTCATTCGAGATACCGGGGCCACATTGGGGTTGTTGGGCTGGGTACTTATCGTGCAAGAGTTTTCCGACGATGTTCCAGGAAAGCTAGCGAAATTCAGGGAGCTTAAGGATCTGCTGCAGAGTTGTTTGTTGGGAGGTTTGTGTGTCTGAGTGTTTCGCTTTTGCGAGCCCTAATTCTGTTCTTTCTGGAGAAAGACGACGGATTGCGGTTGTGGATTGATAGATCGTCAATTGAACCGGCTTACGGTGCAGTTAGGTATTGTTTACCTCTCTTTGACGATTTCTTCGATCAGCTCCAGTGTGCGAGACTTTTTCTAAGTTTGTTTGGGATCAGGTCATCATTGTTGCGGGTTCGGAGTGGTGGCATTCCGAATATTGTTTTTGTGCGTGCTACGGGCAGTGGTGTTTTGGTGGTGTCTTTGGACTCGCCAACGTCCTAGCAGCATTTGTGGATATGATATACCAGATTTCTTCAGGCCGTTCCTCGACCAGTTGCTGTTGTGTTTTGACGACATTCTGGTCAATACTTTGTGTCTTGAGGAACAGGAGCAGCACTTGAGAATTTGTTTTGCAGACATTGGTAGAGCCCAGCTATTTGCTAGATTCTCGGAGTGTTCCTTCCGGCTTGTTTGTGTTGACTCCTAGGTCTTGTAGTTACGGGAGACGGTTTCGTATGGTTCCGAGGGAGATCGTGACCGTACAGCTTATGCCCAGACTTGTGTTCGGACAGAGGTCCTTTGATGTTGGGTTTAGCAGGTTTTTACCGCCGTTTCGTGCAGGATTACTAGAGTATTGTTGCACCGTTGACTGTAAAGACCAAGTACGGAGGTTCTTTTCTTGAACTGAGGCATGTGTACGGAGTTTTCAGCAGTTGGAGATTCAGTTAGCAACTGCATCAGTTCTTGCTTTTGATTCGGAGTCTGTGATTGTGACAAGGTTGTGCTAAGTTAGGAATGCGTTTGGGTACCTGATGTTATCGGGTAGAGACGTGAAATCCTAGAGCAAGCACATCAGTCAACTCTCTATGTTCATTCAGGTTCCACCAGCTTTGACGTGACTTGTGAGATAGTTACGGGTGGACAGGAATGTAAAGAGAAATTTCAGGTTCGTTTCAAGGTGTTTGTCGTTGTGTTGTTTGTTTGCGGCAGTTGGGATCGTCACTCGCCATTGTTAGGATACTTCCTTGATAGTTGTTATCAGGAGACATTTCAATTGGCAACCTTTAGGTTTAGTCAGGTAGTGTCGATCACCAGTCTGTTTTCTGACACTACGTAGTAGGATTTTGGACCTCAGCTAGTCTAGAGACTTCGGAGATGTTCCAGTTGGTTCAGGTCAGGATGATAGTAGCCCAGTGCACACAGAGGTCTTATGCCGACCATGTTGGCCGCAGACTTGAGTTCGCAGTGGGAGATCATGTATTCCTACGGACTTTGCCGATGAATGACATGTTGAGTTTTGGGAAGCTTATCCCAGGATTTTTGGTCCTTTTGAGATCCTTTATGTGAGTTAGTTTTCGTTGCCTTTAGTTTGGCACTTCCGCCCAGATTATAGATTATTCACCCCGTTTCCATGGTGTTGATTTTTGCAATTACCTTCATGACTTTTTCACATGATTCAGCACAGACCATTGGTTTGGACTCGATCTTTTCGTTCACCGACAGCCATGTGTGTAAATGGTTTGGCAGGTGAAGCAACTTCGGTCAAGGGTCTTGCCATCTGTGGAGAGTTTTCTTGGACGTAGCTGTATAGTGAGGGGATCACTTGGGAAGCTGCGAGCGAGATTTGGGAGTTTTGTACTCTTCTCTTTGAAGGTATGCTTGGTGAAAATTTTAAATTCGGGGACGAATTTTTATAAGGGGGGGGGGGGGAGATTGTAACGTTTTAGAAATCGTTTTGTGTTTGTTTCTGTTTTTGGGTGAAATTCATCGGTATTTTCAGTTTTATACCGACTGTGATCAAACGGCCATATCGACTTACCAGCACCTAGTTTTGATAAAATAAAGCTTGTGCGCACACTTTGAGAGTATATGGGACGTTTTGGTGCAATTTGAATTTTTCCCATTTTTAATGTTATTTTAATCCGGTTTGCACTTTTCGGGAAATCTTTTCTTTGCAACTTTTCTTAAAATTTTTCCTAAGTTAACTAAACCATAGCATAATGAGTGTGTGGCCTAGGTTTAATGGAGGAAAAAGAAAAGAAAAGAATAGAAAAGAATTGAGAAGAAGGTGCATGCATGTTTGACTTTGCATTAATTAGCATTTAGTGTAGGAAATTGCATGGAAATTCTCTCTCTCTCTCTCCCTCACACTTGGCCGAGCCCTCTTCCCTCTCTACTACACTTAGCCCTTTTCCTATCTCTTTTCTTTTTTATTCTTTCATAAAACATTCACAAACCCTTCTCTTTTCATCAAAAATCATATCTTTGTGCATGTTTTCTGTTGTTCTTGCCTTGGAGCATGCAAAGCTTGGTTCTTGGTGTTCTTTTGGCTAGGTAAAATTCTCTTACTGTTATTTTAAGTGTTTTTAGTGTAACTTAGCTTTTTAATTTCTGTTTAGATTGTTAAATTAGGTTTTGATGCGAAATATCGTATTTTAGTGTCGGTTTGTGGTTTCTAGGACCTGCTATGATCTGAGTTGTTTACTGAGGAATTAAACATAGTGGTTGTGATATACTAGAGAACCTGGAGTACCACCTGGAGCACGACACCCATCCCACCGGCCTGGGCCGGCGACGGCTGAAGGAGGGGCCGGCGACGCCGGCCAACCTGTAGAGTTAGGGTTTGGGTCTTGGTCTGTAGGTGTCTGCTAGGGTTAGGGTTCCTCTGGTCTTATTTAAATTGTTTAGTTTCACAGTAGGCAAAATCTGGGATCAATTGTGCAGTTTCTAGTGTTTCGTGTTCGTGCGATACGTGTTACGACACGCGTCGTGCCGTTTGCGTGGTTTCGCTCTTAAGTCGTTTTCGTCGTGTCGCTACTCTCGTTAGCCACGATACGAACACTTAAGAGGTGATTGTGTGTTGTTGTGTCGGTTAGATGTAGCTTGTTTGTATTTCGTAGCCGTTATTGATATATATTGCTTGTTGTTTATATTGTTGCAGGTTCGCAGACGGAGACTACGGACACTGCCACAGGGGGATTCAGGTGGTAGATTTCATCTAGCTTGGAGTGTGGGTGAGTAGATTTAACATCTACAGGGGAATCGCCCGCATGGCGTTATGCGTCTGGGCTAGAAATCTTTACCTTATCGCATATTCTATATCGTGTTTAGAATTGCGCCTATACCTTACTGTTTAGTGATAGTTGTGATTGGACTATTATCCTTAGGACACTGCACTATTATTGACGGCTCAGATTGCGAGAGCACTGATTGTATGCCACACACACCGTCAATAATTGCCTTGTCATACACAGACACTATTTAGAAATGATATTGTATGGTTAGGAACACTGTGACTTTGATACATATTTCTTATTGTTATACTTAGACATTGACATGCTAGTTCCTGTTTACCTATAGGGTTTTGTACCATTAGTGTTAGGTACATATACACCTAGGGACATAGCTATAGGTGTACTTGCATTTCATACCTTACTTATACCTGATAGGTATATCACATCATTATATAGGTAGATACCTATATTTCTGCTATACTATTCATGTGATCCTTTATATCTGGTGAATGCTATGCTTTTCCTTTATACGCTTTCATTACAGTTTTCATATTGCGTATACTTTATTCATGGATTATCTCATTGTTATATGGATTTTTCATGATGTTTTCTGGATTTGGGGACCGTGGTAGTTCATGAAATTATGCATACATTGAAAGACCCGGTTTTCTTGAGATGATATTATAGCATCCACCATGAGATTTATCGGTGCTGATATATATCCTATGCGAGAAGGCGTCGTGAGCCGCATGAGGATACATGGTGGGGCCCGGAGGTACCCCGAAGCAAGAATGTTGTCGGAGTGAGTCGACGTCGCAGTGAGGCGATGAGGCCTAGGGGAGCCATACTTTCCGGTGACATTACCAGAGACTCGGCGGTTATCATGGGGATACCGTTGGGAGTCCTGTACGTATGGATACGTGGAAAGACGGGGGGGTCAGAGATGGACACTCGTGCTTTCCGGATAGCGTGTGATACGTACTGATCAGTATTTCTGTGTCGATACTTGACACATTGGTTTCATGATATTTCTAAATACTCTTTTGTATATATAACAGGGGATTGAGCCGCTGTTATATATGCCCTTACACCAATATTAGTGGAATGGGACGCTAATATATGTGTATTGCCCTCATCATATTATTATGACATTATATTTAGGATGTTCGAACTGTGCTGGAGATTGGACTCAGGATATGAGAGATGTACCTGATATTGTACCGACGAGATATGTGGGATCCACTAGCTGTTGTACATTTGATATATGTGAGATATATTGAGATTGTACATACGAGATATGTGAGATTCACTAGCTGTTGTACATGAGATATATGTGAGATATACCAGATATTGTACATACGAGAGATGTGAGATCCACTTGTGTTGTACATTTGATATATGGGAGATATACCAGTTATTGTACATACTAGAGATGTGAGATCCACTTACTGTTGTACATTTGATATGAGAGATATACTGATGTTGTACATACTAGATGTGTGAGATCTACTTGATGTTGTACATTCGATACATATGTGAGATATGCTAGATATTGTGCAGTTGAGGAGATGTGACACTTAGTGATATGAGAGCCAGTTTGAGGATTGATTGAGGGATTGTGAATTTGATTTGTCTTGCTGGATTGTGATCCAACCACGATGTCAGGATTCCGTGGAAATGACATATTTCACTCCATACCTCATCTTTATATACTTGTGCACTATTCCATGTATTAGGAGTACCTGAGAAAGTACCTTCATGAGGGTTGCACATTTACTTTCTCATATCCCCAGTGCATGATTATTGCATATTGTTGTCACATCATTATTGCTTGATATATTGGTAGTACTTGTTAGTGTACTTTCCATTATTTCGTACTCATGACCTATTATCACTGAAATGTCATATATTAGATTCATGTTGTACGTTCATTCTTGCGATTACCTGCATATGTTATTTACTATTCACGAGTTGGCAACTCACCCCCGTTGTGCCACAGGTATTGCAGGTGTTTCCCCAAAGTAGTCAAGGCAAGCTATTCAGCTTTTCAGCTACACACTCATCTATCATCTTTTGGTCGCGGATACCACTTCGCCTGTTAGTGTGCAGTTTTGCCCAGGTGGGTTTTTGTGGTATTCAGAGAGTGTATTGTATATTCTTTGTATATTGTACTCTCCATCTACTACCAGTTTGTTGTGACTTAGAGACTTGGTGAGGACGATTTTGTATATATTATGGATTTGTTGCTTTTATACAGTTTCCTTTCTTTTGTCTCTTATTTTCTTCGCTACGGCGTCGTATATCTGTTGTGGTGTTGTTTTCCGCCGTTGGGCGTGAATTTTGCTCCCGTTTGGGATGCTTTACTTTATATCTATGTTGCACCCTTTTTAGGGGCTTGTTTTACAAAGGAGGTGCTGCCAAAATTTTAAGGAAAATGTGGACTCTTTTAAAGAATTTGGGTTGTGATTTCAAATGTTTCCAAAACTTTATATTATCTTTTCCGTATTTTTATGGTTTAGATTTCTGGGTTTTGGCTTTCTTTTACTGCGTTAAGTCTGGAGGCGTTGCTTAGTATTAGGGCCATCACGTACCCTTTTCGGGTCGTGACAAAGTTGGTATCAGAGCGTGGTTTTACCTTTCGGAGTGTAGGATGACCCTGGTATGATGGAGTAGGTAACCTAAGCGGAGTAACGTAGTGTGTGTATGTCTGCAGCATACTCACGATGCAGTATTTCGCCTAAAGTGCCTATGTACAAATTGCTTGAGATTCCTTCCTTGATGATTCATATCCTTGTGATTCGATTTCCTTGTCCTTATCGAATCCTATCTCTATTTATAGCCTTGCCATCGATGACTACGGGGACTCAGAGTGATGCAGCGAGAGCCGAGGTCAGGGTTAGCTCGGGTGAGACGAGCACTGACCAGGATGGCACTTTTGTTGCACAGGTGCAGACGGATCGGTCTTCGACAGATCAGCTTGCTAGGCTTGTGACAGAGATGCAGGACTTGCGCCAGACGATGAGATCATTAGTTGATGCCATTCGAGCGCCACGACAGGAGGTTGTCACCCCAGTTACTCAGTTGTTCCTTGGGATCAGCATGCAGCAGTCTGTCACTTATGTAGCACCAGTGAATGTAGCCCCAGTCGACGAGACACGTATTCCAGAGACTTTGCGAGTTCCAGGACAGTGGAGGACCCGTATAGGTGTACCAGTCCAGGAACAGAGGTTCAGTCATCGTGATAGGTTTCGTGCACGGCATAGGAGTACAAGAAGCGTGAGGAGAGGACAGTCGTCTAGCTCTTATCCCCTTGATGGTCAGCAGTTTTCTTCCGGATGCTATCGGTGCGGGAGTTTGGATCATCGGGTTCGAGTTTGTACTGAGCCACGTTGTCGCGAGACAGCTATACCACAGAGTGGAGGATTTCAGCCAGTTGTGGGTAGGAGGCAGACACGAGGGTTTGTTTCTACTCATCCGGACGCCCGGACGTCCAGTGCAGATTTGTCAGGTATCCTTGTTCATGTTCTTTTGTTGTACTTGTTGGTTTTTCGCACTTTGTGCCGTGGTTGGGACGAGGATCGTGTTAGTTAGATCAGCCGTTTTTTTGTGTTAACTTCTGTCAGCGATTCTTTTGTTGCGCGACACGTATTTCAGTCGTATGCCAGTCGGTGAGGAGATTTTGCCGTCATTGGATCCTTCTTGAGATGTTGGATTTGACGTTCTCCTGAGCATGGATTGGTTAGTTACGTGTTAGGTGTCTGTGGACTACCGTGTGGAAACAATCAGGATTTGTTTTCCCGGCGAGTCAGTTCTTGTTGTGCAGGTGGATAGTTGTGCCGCCTCTCACAGCTTGAATTCAGCCTTTTCCGCTAGTCAGCTTTGGAGGAGATGTCGTGGATTCTTGGCGTTCATTCGAGATACCGGGGCCACATTGGGGTTGTTGGGCTGGGTACTTATCGTGCAAGAGTTTTCCGACGATGTTCCAGGAAAGCTAGCGAAATTCAGGGAGCTTAAGGATCTGCTGCAGAGTTGTTTGTTGGGAGGTTTGTGTGTCTGAGTGTTTCTCTTTTGGGAGCCCTAATTCTGTTCTTTCTGGAGAAAGACGACGGATTGCGGTTGTGGATTGATAGATCGTCAATTGAACCGGCTTACGGTGCGG
The DNA here is from genome assembly GCA_030015575.1 of Agapanthus africanus. Taxonomy (NCBI): domain Eukaryota; kingdom Viridiplantae; phylum Streptophyta; class Magnoliopsida; order Asparagales; family Amaryllidaceae; genus Agapanthus; species Agapanthus africanus. Next base: position 178,026,415 of record JASDDO010000031.1, on the reverse strand, counting down.
TTAGGTATTGTTTACCTCGCTTTGACGATTTCTTCGATCAGCTCCAGAGTGCGAGACTTTTTCTAAGTTTGTTTGGGATCAGGTCATCATTGTTGCGGGTTCGGAGTGGTGGCATTCCGAATACTGTTTTTGTGCGTGCTACGGGCAGTGGTGTTTGGTGGTGTCTTTGGACTCGCCAACGTCCTAGCAGCATTTGTGGATATGATATACCGGATTTCTTCAGGCCGTTCCTCGACCAGTTGCTGTTGTGTTTTGACGACATTCTGGTCAATACTTTGTGTCTTGAGGAACAGGAGCAGCACTTGAGAATTTTTTTTGCAGACATTGGTAGAGCCCAGCTATTTGCTAGATTCTCGGAGTGTTCCTTCCGGCTTGTTTGTGTTGACTCCTAGGTCTTGTAGTTACGGGAGACGGTTTCGTATGGTTCCGAGGGAGATCGTGACCGTACAGCTTATGCCCAGACTTGTGTTCGGACAGAGGTCCTTTGATGTTGGGTTTAGCAGGTTTTTACCGCCGTTTCGTGCAGGATTACTAGAGTATTGTTGCACCGTTGACTGTAAAAACCAAGTACGGAGGTTCTTTTCTTGAACTGAGGCATGTGTACGGAGTTTTCAGCAGTTGGAGATTCAGTTAGCAACTGCATCAGTTCTTGCTTTTGATTCGGAGTCTGTGATTGTGACAAGGTTGTGCTAAGTTAGGAATGCGTTTGGGTACCTGATGTTATCGGGTAGAGACGTGAAATCCTAGAGCAAGCACATCAGTCAACTCTCTATGTTCATTCAGGTTCCACCAGCTTTGACGTGACTTGTGAGATAGTTACGGGTGGACAGGAATGTAAAGAGAAATTTCAGGTTCGTTTCAAGGTGTTTGTCGTTGTGTTGTTTGTTTGCGGCAGTTCGGATCGTCACTCGCCATTGTTAGGATACTTCCTTGATAGTTGTTATCAGGAGACATTTCAATTGGCAACCTTTAGGTTTAGTCATGTAGTGTCGATCACCAGTCTGTTTTCTGACTCTACGTAGTAGGATTTTGGACCTCAGCTAGTCTAGAGACTTCGGAGATGTTCCAGTTGGTTCAGGTCAGGATGATAGTAGCCCAGTGCACACAGAGGTCTTATGCCGACCATGTTGGTCGCAGACTTGAGTTCGCAGTGGGAGATCATGTATTCCTACGGACTTTGCCGATGAATGACATGTTGAGTTTTGGGAAGCTTATCCCAGGATTTTTGGTCCTTTTGAGATCCTTTATGTGAGTTAGTTTTCGTTGCCTTTAGTTTGGCACTTCCGCCCAGATTATAGATTATTCACCCCGTTTCCATGGTGTTGATTTTTGCAATTACCTTCATGACTTTTTCACATGATTCAGCACAGACCATTGGTTTGGACTCGATCTTTTCGTTCACCGACAGCCATGTGTGTAAATGGTTTGGCAGGTGAAGCAACTTCGGTCAAGGGTCTTGCCATCTGTGGAGAGTTTTCTTGGACGTAGCTGTATAGTGAGGGGATCACTTGGGAAGCTGCGAGCGAGATTTGGGAGTTTTGTACTCTTCTCTTTGAAGGTATGCTTGGTGAAAATTTTAAATTCGGGGACGAATTTTTATAAGGGGGGAGATTGTAACGTTTTAGAAATCGTTTTGTGTTTGTTTCTGTTTTTGGGTGAAATTCATCGGTATTTTCAGTTTTATACCGACTGTGATCAAACGGCCATATCGACTTACCAGCACCTAGTTTTGATAAAATAAAGCTTGTGCGCACACTTTGAGAGTATATGGTACGTTTTGGTGCAATTTGAATTTTTCCCATTTTTAATGTTATTTTAATCCGGTTTGCACTTTTCGGGAAATCTTTTCTTTGCAACTTTTGTTAAAATTTTTCCTAAGTTAACTAAACCATAGCATAATGAGTGTGTGTCCTAGGTTTAATGGAGGAAAAAGAAAAGAAAAGAATAGAAAAGAATTGAGAAGAAGGTGCATGCATGTTTGACTTTGCATTAATTAGCATTTAGTGTAGGAAATTGCATGGAAATTCTCTCTCTCTCTCTCCCTCACACTTGGCCGAGCCCTCTTCCCTCTCTACTGCACTCAGCCCTTTTCCTATCTCTTTTCTTTTTTATTCTTTCATAAAACATTCACAAACCCTTCTCTTTTCATTAAAAATCATATCTTTGTGCATGTTTTCTCTTGTTCTTGCCTTGGAGCATGCAAAGCTTGGTTCTTGGTGTTCTTTTGGCTAGGTAAAATTCTCTTACTGTTATTTTAAGTGTTTTTAGTGTAACTTAGCTTTTTAATTTCTGTTTAGAATGTTAAATTAGGTTTTGATGCGAAATATCGTATTTTAGTGTCGGTTTGTGGTTTCTAGGACCTGCTATGATCTGAGTTGTTTACTGAGGAATTAAACATAGTGGTTGTGATGTACTAGAGAACCTGGAGTACCACCTGGAGCACGACACCCATCCCACCGGCCTGGGCCGGCGACGGCTGAAGGAGGGGCCGGCGACGCCGGCCAACCTGTAGAGTTAGGGTTTGGGTCTTGGTCTGTAGGTGTCTGCTAGGGTTAGGGTTCCTCTGGTCTTATTTAAATTATTTAGTTTCACAGTAGGCAAAATCTGGGATCAATTGTGCAGTTTCTAGTGTTTCGTGTTCGTGCGATACGTGTTACGACACGCGTCGTGCCGTTTGCGTGGTTTCGCTCTTAAGTCGTTTTCGTCGTGTCGCTACTCTCGTTAGCCACGATACGAACACTTAAGAGGTGATTGTGTGTTGTTGTGTCGGTTAGATGTAGCTAGTTTGTATTTCGTAGCCGTTATTGATATATATTGCTTGTTGTTTATATTGTTGCAGGTTAGCAGACGGAGACTACGGACACTGCCACAGGGGGATTCAGGTGGTAGATTTCATCTAGCTTGGATTGTGGGTGAGTAAATTTAACATCTACAGGGGAATCGCCCGCCTGGCGTTATGCGTCTGGGCTAGAAATCTTTACTTTGTCGCATATTCTATATCGTGTTTAGAATTGCGCCTATACCTTACTGTTTAGTGATAGTTGTGATTGGACTAGTATCATTAGGACACTTCACTATTATTGACGGCTCAGATTGCGAGAGCACTGATTGTATGCCACACACACCGTCAATAATTGCCATGCCATACACAGACCATATTTAGAAATGATATTGTATGGTTAGGAACATTGTGACTTTGATACATATTTCTTATTGTTATACTTAGACATTGACATGCTAGTTCCTGTTTACCTATAGGGTTTTGTACCATTAGTGTTAGGTACATATACACCTAGGGACATAGCTACTGGTGTACTTGCATTTCATACCTTACTTATACCTGATAGGTATATCACATCATTATATAGGTAGATACCTATATTTCTGCTATACTATTCATGTGATCCTTTATATCTGGTGAATGCTATGCTTTTCCTTTATACGCTTTCATTACAGTTTTCATATTGCGTATACTTTATTCATGGATTATCGCATTGTTATATGGATTTTTCATGATGTTTTCTGGATTTGGGGACCGTGGTAGTTCATGAAATTATGCATACATTGAAAGACCCGGTTTCCTTGAGATGATATTATAGCATCCACCATGAGATTTATCGGTGCTGATATATATCCTATGCGAGGAGGCGTCGTGAGCCGCATGAGGATACATGGTGGGGCCCGGAGGTACCCCGAAGCAAGAATGTTGTCGGAGTGAGTCGACGTCGCAGTGAGGCGATGAGGCCTAGGGGAGCCATACTTTACGGTGACATTACCAGAGACTCGGCGGTTATCATGGGGATACCGTTGGGAGTCCTGTACGTATGGATACGTGGAAAGACGGGGGGGTCAGAGATGGACACTCGTGCTTTCCGGATAGCGTGTGATACGTACTGATCAGTATTTCTGTGTCGATGCTTGAAACATTGGTTTCATGATATTCCTAAATACTCTTTTGTATATATAACAGGGGATTGAGCCGCTGTTATATATGCCCTTACACCAATATTAGTGGAATGGGACGCTAATATATGTGTATTGCCCTCATCATATTATTATGACATTATATTTAGGATGTTAGAACTGTGCTGGAGATTGGACTCAGGATATGAGAGATGTACCTGATATTGTACAGACGAGATATGTGGGATCCACTAGCTGTTGTACATTTGATATATGTGAGATATATTGAGATTGTACATATGAGATATGTGAGATTCACTAGCTGTTGTACATGAGACATATGTGTGATATACCAGATATTGTACATACGAGAGATGTGAGATCCACTTGTGTTGTACATTCGATATATGGGAGATATACCAGTATTGTACATACTAGAGATGTGAGATCCACTTACTGTTGTACATTTGATATGAGAGATATACTGATGTTGTACATACTAGATGTGTGAGATCTACTTGATGTTGTACATTCGATACATATGTGAGATATGCTAGATATTGTGCAGTTGAGGAGATGTGACACTTAGTGATATGAGAGCCAGTTTGAGGATTGATTGAGGGATTGTGAATTTGATTTGTCTTGCTGGATTGTGATCCTACCACGATGTCAGGATTCCGTGGAAATGACATATTTCACTCCATACCCCATCTTTATATACTTGTGCACTATTCCATGTATTAGGAGTACCTGAGAGAGTACCTTCATGAGGGTTGCACATTTACTTTCTCATATCCCCAGTGCATGATTATTGCATACTGTTGTCACATCATTATTGCATGATATATTGGTAGTACTTGTTAGTGTACTTTCCATTATTTCGTACTCATGACCTATTATCACTGAAATGTCATATATTAGATTCATGCTGTACGTTCATTCTTGCGATTACCTTCATATGTTATTTACTATTCACGAGTTGGCAACTCACCCCCGTTGTGCCACAGGTATTGCAGGTGTTTCCCCAAAGTAGTCAAGGCAAGCTATTCAGCTTTTCAGCTACACACTTATCTATCATCTTTTGGTCGCGGATACCACTTCGCCTGTTAGTGTGCAGTTTTGCCCAGGTGGGTTTTTGTGGTATTCAGAGAGTGTATTGTATATTCGTTGTATATTGTACTCTCCATCTACTACCAGTTTGTTGTGACTTAGAGACTTGGTGAGGACGATTTTGTATATATTATGGATTTGTTGCTTTTATACAGTTTCCTTTCTTTTGTCTCTTATTTTCTTCGCTACGGCGTCGTATATCTGTTGTGGTGTTGTTTTCCGCCGTTGGGCGTGGATTTTGCTCCCGTTTGGGATGCTTTACTTTATATCTATGTTGCACCCTTTTTAGGGGCTTGTTTTACAAAGGAGGTGCTGCCAAAATTTTAAGGAAAATGTGGACTCTTTTAAAGAATTTGAGTTGTGATTTCAAATGTTTCCAAAACTTTATATTATCCTTTCCGTATTTTTATGGTTTAGATTTCTGGGTTTTGGCTTTCTTTTACTGCGTTACGTCTGGAGGCGTTGCGTAGTATTAGGGCCATCACGTACCTTTTTCGGGTCGTGACAACGGTGTTTAATTTCCTCTGTACACAAAAATATATTGCACTCTCATACTACCTAGAATCTGATATGCTTAATGTCATAACCCATGAATTGTCAATTCACCTCTGATATACCCACACTTACCCATACTATCAAAATGATCTCGAAATAGGTTACTTCCACAAAATACCCTCTTTTAATTAAAATGTTATATTTCTTTAAAATATCCATAAGAGATAAGATATGCGAAATAAATGTTTTCGATACGACATACATTTTACTTACACTTTTTCATCAACTACTTTAATGTTGTTAAACCCCCTTCAACCTCTTTTTAAAGAGGAAAATACAAAATTTAAATAACGGCTTATGGTTTTTCCAAAACGAACGTATTTTCTAAAACGTTACCCCGAATCTAAAACACTATAATTTCATAAAATTATTAATTTCATTTAAATACCTCGACCTTTATTGAAGGGCCATTTTTCCACAAGGATCATAATCCGTATAACGATATCTTTTCAAAGGGAATATCTAGTACCTTATTAAAAGGAAATTTTCAAATAACACCAATCTAGGACAAATGAAAGGTTGTAGGCATCGGTCGTTTATCTAAAACAGACTTTGTGGTGCCTAAGCTAGACAAGTGGGAAAGGTAATTTTAAAAGGCCCGTCTCACAGTGATTCGTGAGCGGGTCCCTCCTTTCCTTACTTGTGCTTACCTGGCCACAATTGGCGGTGAAGAGGCTATCTGAGGATCTCACAACTTGCCCTTGGGAACAGTTAGGAGCAGTCTAGTTTTTCAAATAAAAAACTCTTGCAACTTGTACTTATAAAAATCTCTTGCAAAAGACTTTCAAATAAACACCACAACCTTTTATCGAAATGATATTTTTCCGTAAAACATTATGTTTTTCCAATATGATAAATATCCCAAATCTCAAGGTTTTTCATAGAAGTAATAAAAGATAATTAAACACTATTATTCTTTTTACTAAACATTCCCTAAGATGACACGATGTACTTTCCGAACTTTAGAAAATAAAACGAGTGGTTGTGGAAGACCATATTAAACGAGATCAATACTTTTTAAATTTCCAGTTTATGACAACATGACATATACAAAACATGATAAGGTTAGGGTTAGAATGCGCGGACCTAGGTATGGAATACTAAATATGAAGATCCCGATATTCCGGGTGACCAGTCCAATATATGGGCGACTATACTAAATATGAAGATATCGAATACTAAAGATGAAGATCCCGATATTTCGGGTGACCAGTCCAATATATGGGCGACTATACTAAATATGATGATCCCGATATTCCGGGTGACCAGTCCAATATATGGGTGACTATACAAATATGAAGATCCCGATATTCCGATTGACCAGTCCAATATATGGGCGACTATGCAAATATGAAGATCCCGATATTCCGGGTGACCAATCCATAATATGGACAGCTATACAATGTGGAAATTCCATGCCTAGAGGTATACGCACTAACTCTAATTCATCCGAACCTTTATACTGAATCACGGGGATGGGTAGTTTGATTAGGCAAGGAGATTCGGAACTCGGATTCCCCTACTACTCGATCATGATCCCGGGAAGTGAAACGGTACATTTCACTTCCCCAGTTGTTGTTCCGTGGCCACAACGGAATAATCGCGAGTATCCGGACCATTGTTTAACAAACTAATACGAACTCTTACCTTCACCTGTAGTTCCTACTACTTATCTACGTATAACTTACAACATACTCATGCTCATATATACCTCTTTTCAAAGCATATTAAGTTGGTGCATTTCAAACATTTACACCCCTTACTTTATGTTTGCATGCATACATCACACTCTTACATACACCTGTTCATTTTTACACTCCTATTTCCTTATGAGGCAATCCTATCCGAGTATAACTCGCTGACGGACTTTCTCTCTTTTTCCCTTTTGGAATGTCAGTTAGATGGGAATGAGTTTTACGATGAAGATCTAGGCGAGGAACCAACTAACGATGATTTTGCAGAGTTGGCATCGGAGGATTAATTAGTTTTCTTTGTCTCACACTTGTTTAAGGCTTTGTTTCTTTCATGTAATTAAACCAATTAGTTTGCTTTGTTTTTTTCTATGGGAATGTAATAAAGTTGGTTAATGGAAATAAATGCCTTTCGCTTTTATTATTTTTGTTTTGGTACACATCCTGCATGTTAACGTAACTGTATTGAATAGACCACATTCAATACAGTTAGGTTGCGGACCATGCCACGTCATCCATCTCCTTCTTTTGGGAAGCGGGGCGCGGCAGGTTTTTGTGGTGGCCCATGCAGATCATCTTGTGTACTAAAATGAAACCATTAACTGAATTATTATATTTGTGAATCTCATACATCTATACCGATATCATAGTTTTCCTATGTCCCTTGTCCTTTCCTTGAACCATGACCTTTCCTTCTGGTCATGGCAAATCTTTCCAATGAAGATGACATGTCCGATATTACTTTTTAAGCTATATATGGAGATTCAGACGACTAAGTCGTAGACTCTCAGGCGGTTATCTCGACAGCGACTCGGAAGACGAATAAGTCGATACTGCAACTCCGGAGCCTATGATAGCTAATGACTCCGAAGACGAAGAAGAAGATCCCGTGGAAGAGGAGCATATAAAGGATGTGCTAGAAAAAAAGGCTCCTGCGGAGGGAGAGAATCCCATAGAATATGATCCGGATGAGGAGGCCCCAGAAAAAGAAAAAAACCCTATAGAGGTGGAATCAGAGAGCGAGGCCCCTGCCGAAGGATGAGTCGAAGGACGAAGCTTCGAGTGAGGAGGAACTCGAGGTCAAAGAAACTCAGGCAGTTGTCCTCGCAAGGCACCATTGGAATGGTCGTACCTTTCTTAGTGCGGAGACCTATCGCAACTTGTTGAACTCCCATAATCGAGATTAATAAGTCTTTTTCCTTTTCTTTGGCCGAATAATACGATGCATGTCCTTACTTTTTCGGTTGTACTCTCCATATTGAAGTTAGATAATAAAATCTTAGTTTCGAGAAAAAATCTCTCTTGTGTCTCTTGCTCTTCCTATTAGTCTCTCTCTTGCATTAATTATTGTTCTTCCATGCAAGTTATTATCTTGTCTCATCCCTCAGCCTGTTTGTAACCTAACCTATTCTGATTCGGATCATCAATGGCCGGACGACACCATAACAGCAATAGAAGGGGAAATGAAGTCAATGAAGCCGCTGCTCCGCAAGCAGCTATGCTACAAATGATGCAAGGACTACCGGGGCAACAGCAGCAGCAGACAGCTGCCCTTCATCAAGAGCTACGAGAAAGTAAGTAGCAACAAGCAGAGATTTTAATTAAGGCACTAACCCCAGTTCCTCAAGATTCGGCGGGAGTGAAGCAGTTCAGATCACTCCACACAAGACATTTTCGGGGAAGGAAACTCCCTTATAAGCTGAGGAATGGCTCAAGGGAACAGTCAACGATCTCGGTGCCGCCCAAATTCCAAAGGACGCATGGGAGAACATCACTAAGCTACAACTGATGGATAATGGCAGGATTTCGTGGGAGGCAGAGGAAAGTAGATTGAAGGAGCCCATCGACTGGGAAACGTTCAAACAGCGTTTTGATACCGAGTACTTTCCAGTCGTGACACACTTAAGGATGGAAGGAGAGTTTATACAATTCCAACAAAGGAGCATGTGGGATAAGTCGGTGGACAAGTACGCTTCGGAGTTCGTAAGGTTAAGTAAGTTCGCGCATCATCTGGTGGCAACCACGAACTTTAGGCTAAGATATTCCGACAAGGATTGGAACTGAAGACGCAGTCTTCCATGTCTTCTGCTACCCTTTTGACTTATGATGAAATCTTAGAGGCGGCACGAAACTTTGAAGACCTTCAGAGACGTATAAGGAAGGATGACCATTTGTATGGCATTAAGCGACCAGCCAAATTCTTGAAGGGTCATCTTCCAGATTCAACGGGAGACAACAACCCAAGAGACCAGCCGGACCAACTATCTTCGAAAAAACAGCCGTTGTATGCAACCATTGTGGTAATACTGGACACTACAGGAGAGACTGGCGCATTTTGAACAAACTTTGCATAGTCTGTGGGTCTCCGGTGTTAGTGTATATGCCTTAGAGGCCATTACTGTATCATACTAGCATGTATATTACTTGATGGAAGCTTGATATATTCACCTTGTATTGACATTCTTGCTCAAAATGGTAGTATGCTACTTGGTTTGTTTCTGCTTTAATGTGTGCATGTGTTTCTTTTAGCATATCGCCCTTACACATTAGTGGAGCCCTTAGGATCTTTGCTTGATTACCAACGTTGTGATTGCAGTCACACTCGTGAGGGCTGGGTAATCTATAAGCACATCCTTATGCAGGTCCCTAGTCGCAGGGCCGTCGAGACAGGGCATCGATACTCCGGAGTAGACTAGTGTATGCGCTTCTTATCCCAGCTTGGGAGATGGTCTGTCCCACAGCCGTCGGTACGTCGTACTTGAGATAGTATGTGGGTGATCGTTAGGTTACGAGTACACTGGACAGGACTCGTTAGGAACTGTTGGTTGGTACTAAACCTATCATCAGTTATCAGTTCCCAGGTGACATAAGTACAGCTTAGTCCGTTGTCTTGACACTGTCACTTCGCCTCAAGTGTGTTCCCGCTGTACTTTGATTACTACCCAACCACGGCTCAAAGGAGTCGTGCAAACAGGTAGTTTTTAGGTGCAGTCCCGAAGCATTTGGAGGCAGTGACGGTTAGACAGGATTCGTCTCTCCCGGTATTGGGGGTTGATATCGCACTGTGTCTAGGAGAGCCATTTCACAAAGTCCCTGGCCAGGGCAAGCGAGATAGACTGGTAGGTTTCCAGTGTTATCTCAGGTGTTCTGGGCTACAATCCGACACGACTTGTACCGCTAGTAGGAGACTGACATTTACCGCCCCCTAGGCCCGCCATGCGATGTTCTTAGACGAACAGACCGGACTGTACGGAGCCTGTCACATACACGCTCAGTAGGAGTTCAGATGGGTTTACCTCGTCAGTCTTCTTATCGGCATTTACCTGGGGACCGTTATGTACAACTAGTGCCGCTTGCGGTCTGTGGTTAAACCTACTACCAGCGTAGTGTCAAGTCTTTAGAGTCCCATACAGAGGGTTATTCGCCTTTGGGCAAAGCAGAGTAGAGGTCGCATGGTTTTGCGACAGTGTTCGTTCACATCCGCGCACTTGTGCACGTTTTGCGTCTGGACAGACATTACTAGCGGGCTCTGGTTTGAGCCAGATCCTAGTATATGTTTTGGGGTCAGTTTTAGCCATGGTTTGAGCCAGTCCCTTCCTTCCACTTGCGCCCAGTTCATCCTGAATTTCAACTTGCAAGAAAGGAAGTTGAACTTTCAGAGCTCCTCAACTTGCTGAGGAGTGCAGAGAGCACCCTACAGAAAGGTAGGGAAACATCCACTTTGTTTGTAGGAGGATCTTCCTATTCTAGGTCCAAGGAGAAAGTTAAGGGAAAGAAGAAGAAAACCCCCGCCAAACCAAGGGGCGGTGTTAGTAAGGTGGATACGAAGGAAAAGGCAAAAGCAACAAAAGTAGCGAGGAAGCCTGTCGATAAGGAAGAATGCTTTACTGTCACAAGAGTGAACACTGGAAGAAAGATTGCAGGGCTTGGAAAGCCAGAACACAGGATCTGAAGCAGGTTGCGGCTTCAACTTCAGGTGTGTATGTTATTGAAAACTGTCTATCAATAAACTCTATGTCCTGGGTATTGGATACCGGATCAGGATCTCATATCTGTAATTCTTTGCAGGCGTTGAGAAAGCGTAGGTTTTTCAAAGCAGGTGACATGACCCTCAAAGTTGCAAACGGAGCTAGCGTGGATGCTGAGGCCGTAGGGGACTATCACCTGGGAATGTCAGATGGACATGTTTTGGTTTTACGTAATTGCTTTTTTGTACCCAATGCAACTTCTAATATCATTTCTGTATATTTAGTTTCTAAAGAAGGTTATGAATTTGCGTTTGTAAGTAATGTTGTAAACATTCACCTTAATCAAGTTCTGATTGGGTCAGGTACATTGAGCAATGGTATATACGTATTAAACCAACCACAGATTTTCAATGTCCAGAATACACACAAAAGAAAGTCTCCGGAAATAAATCAGACTTTCTTATGGCATTTTAGATTGGGTCACATCAATGAGAGAAGGTTGAGGAAGTTACATACAGAAGGATATTTGGATCCGTTCGAATATCAATCATATGCAACTTGGCAATCCTGTCTCAAAGGAAAGATGACAAAGACTCTGTTCACTGGACACGGAGTAAGAGCGAGCGAGCTCTTAGGACTCGTACATAGCGACGTGTGCGGTACAATGTCTACACATGCACGAAGCGGTTATTTTTACTTCATTACTTTTACGGATGACTTTTCAAGGTACGATTATGTCTTCTTAATGAAACATAAATCCGAAGCCTTTGGAAAATTCCAGGAATATAAGAATGAAGTTGAAAAAGAAACAGGCAAAAGTATCAAAACACTGAGATCTGATCGAGGTGGTGAATACTTAAGTGCCGAGTTCCTGGATTACTTAAAAGAGAATGGAATTCTCTCTCATCTTACTCCTCCAAACACTCCGCAACATCACGGTGTATCGGAGAGACGAAACCGAACCCTATTGGATATGGTATGGTCCATGATGAGTAACGCTGAGTTACCGCGATCATTCTGGGGATATGCACTAGAATCATCTGCATACCTTTTGAACCGAGTTCCAACTAAGACTGTGCCTACTACACCATATCAGATGTGGTGTGGGAAGAGACCCTATCTTAATCACATTAAGATATGGGGATGTCCAGTTTTTGTCAAAAAGCAGCATGCGGACAAGCTCGAGGGACGCTCAGTACAGTGCAAGTTTGTGGGATATCCAAAGAACTCCAAGGGATATTTCTTCTATTGCGAAGAGGAACAATAGGTTCTTGTTTCTCGGCATGCCCACTTCTTGGAAACTCAGTTTTTGGAGAATCGGATAAGTGGGAGCACAATAGAACTAGAAAAAATTCCAGAACTACGAGCTATTACTGAAAGCTTAGTAGAACCAGAGGGTTCGAAAGATCAAGACATTCCTACGCCGCTTCGCAGAAGTCGTAGGCAGTCTCATCCGCTCGAGAGATACTACGGTTTTCTCATAGACGGGGATAGAGAGGATTGCATCATTGATAGTGATGAGCCGACTAGCTTCCAGCAGGCCATTCAGAGCGTTGACTCGGTAAAATGGCTGGATGCAATGCGGACCGAAATGGAGTCCATGTACACCAACAAAGTATGGACGTTGGACATTGCTCCAGATGGGGTAAAACCCATAGGATGTAAGTGGATCTTCAAAAGGAAGATTGGTGTAGATGGACAGGTTGAGACCTATAAAGCTAGACTTGTTGCAAATGGTTTCCGTCAAAGACCTGGCTTGGACTATGACGAAACCTTTTCTCCAATGGCTATGCTGAAATCCATTCGGATCCTTCTTGCCATTGCTTCTTTCAACGATTATGAGATTTGGAAAATGGACGTAAAGACCGCTTTTCTAAATGGAAATTTAGAGGAGTGTGTCTATATGGACCAGCCAGAGGGTTTTATTCAGAGTGGGAGCAGTGGAAAGGTGTGCAAGTTGCTTAAGTCCATCTATGGACTAAAGCAGGCATCGCGGAGTTGGAACATCTGTTTTGGTGAGACGGTCAAAGAATTTGGCTTTATCAAAAATCCAGATGAACCATGCATCTATAGTAGATTTGTAGCGAGAACTGTAGTATTCCTCGTTTTATACGTGGATGACATTCTCTTGATAGGAAATGACATTCCTATGCTACAATCGGTCAAAGGGTTCTTGTCACACAGGTTCTCCATGAAAGACCTGGGTGATGCCTCATACATTCTGGGGATCCTGATCTATCGTGATAGATCCAAGAGGATATTAGGACTCTCACAGTCCAGGTACATTGACACCATACTGAAAAGATTCAGTATGGAAGATTCCAAGCGCGGTAATCTACCGGCTTGTCACGGGATCACCCTCTCCAAAGAGATGTCTCCCAAGACTGATTTGGAAAGGGATCACATGTCTTTTATACCCTACGCTTCTGCGGTAGGCTATATAATGTATGCGATGTTGTGTACCAGACCAGATGTAGCTTATGCATTGAGTGTGGTAAGCCGGTATCAGTCAAACCCTGGGGAGAAACATTGGATAGCGGTAAAGAACATTCTAAAGTACCTGAGAAGGACTAAGGAGATGTTCTTGGTGTATGGCAGAAAAGACCTCCAGATCGAGGCCTTTGCTGACTCCAGCTTCCAGAGTGACAAGGATAATTCCAAGTCCATGTCGGGTCATGTCTTTACCCTTTATGGAGGGGCGGTGTGTTGGAAGAGTTCCAAACAGGAAACCGTTGCTAACTCGACGATGGAAGCGGAATATATCGCTGCTGCTGATGCCACAAAGGAAGTTTTCTGGATGAAGATGTTCCTCACGGAGCTTCGGGTGGTTCCTACCATTGTAGATCCAATACCGCTGTATTGTAACAACAACGGAGCTATAGCTTTAGCGAAGGAACCCAGGTCCCATCAGAAGTCCAGGCACATCTTGAGGCGGTATCACCTGATCAGGGAGATCGTGGGTCGCCAGGAGATCGAGGTTCGGAGAGTAGCTACGGAAGATAACACTGCTGATCCATTCACGAAGGCCTTACCCCAGACTCAGTTCGAGCGGCTGATCGAGATGATAGGTCTTCGATACGCCAGTGCATGGCCTTAGTGCAAGTGGGTGATTGTTAGTGTATATGCCCTAGAGGCCATTACTGTATCATACTAGCATGTATATTACTTGATGGAAGCTTAGGATATTCACCTTGTATTGACATTCTTGCTCAAAATGGTAGTATGCTACTTGGTTTGTTTCTGCTTTAATGTGTGCATGTGTTTCTTTTAGCATATCGCCTTTACACATTAGTGGAGCCCTTAGGATCTTTGCTTGATTACCAGCGTTGTGATGGCAATCACACTCGTGGGGGCTGGGTAATTTATAAGCACATCCTTATGCTGGTCCCTAGTCGCAGGGCTATCGAGACAGGGCATTGATACTCTGGAGTAGACTAACGTATGCGCTTTTTATCCCAGCTTGGGAGACAGTCTGTCCCACAGCCGTCAGTACGTCGTACTTTAGATAGTATGCGGGTGCTCGTTAGGTTACGAGTACACTAGACAGGAATTGTTGGGAACTGTTGGTTGGTACTATACCTATCGTCAGTTATCAGTTCCCAGGTGACATGAGTACAGCTTTGTCCGTTGACTTGACACTGTCACTTCGCCTCAGGTGTGTTCCCACTGTACTTTGATTACTACCCTACCACGACTCAAAGGAGTCGTGCAAACAGGTAGTTTTTGGGTGCAGTCCCGAAGCATTTGGAGGCAGTGATGGTTAGACAGGATTCGCCTCTCCCGGTATTGGGGGTTGATATCGCGCTGTGTCTAGGAAAGCCATTTCACAAAGTCCCTGTCCAAGGAAAGCGAGATAGACTGGTAGGTTTCCAGTGTTATCTCAGGTGTTCTGGGCTACACTCTGACACGACTTGTACCGCTAGTAGGGGACTGACGTTTACCGCCCTCTAGGCCCGCCATGCGATGTTCTTAGACGAACAGACCAGACTGTACGGAGACTGTCATATACATGCTCAGTAGGAGTTCAGATGGGTTTACCTCGTCAGTCTTCTTATCGGCATCTACCTGGGGACCGTTACGTACAGCTAGTGCCGCTTGCGGTCTGTGGTTAAACCCACTGCCAGCATAGTGTCGAGTCTTTAGAGTCCCACACAGAGGGTTATTCGCCTTTGGGCAAAGCAGAGTAGAGGTCGCATGGTTTTGCGATAGGGTTCGTTCACATCCGCGCACTTATGCACGTTTGGCGTCCGGACAGACATTACTAGCGGGCTCTAGTTTGAGCCAGATCCTAGTATATATTTTGGGGTCAGTTTTATCTCATGGTATTCATGTTCCTCGGAACACGAATGCGGGTATGTATGCACAGTTCATTGAGGCGGAGGAAGAGGTTTTTCATTAGGGTTTTGGAACGGGTGCGTATGCAGAGTTGACAGTCGTCTTTTTCCAAACCCTAATGAATTTCTGATATATCAATTAATAATATTAATTAAATGAAATTATGTCATGGTTGGGTTTGTTTACTTGTTGACCAAGGTTGACTAGTTGACCGTCGTTGAAACTTTGACCATCATCATTTCTTTTCAAGTTGCTCTTTGATCTTTGCAAAAACATTTAATATGAAATGATAATGGTCTTATCAAACCAACCATCACCTTTTTCATTTTGATTAAGATTATTAATTTGATTAATTCATATATATTGTTATGGTTGTAAAACTATTCTCATTCTATCATAACCATTCTCTCTCCTCTCTTCATCTTCCTCCTCCACTAGTTCAAGGAGAATCATTCTCATGAGTTGAGAAACCTCTCCTTGGAGATAAAACACCCAAAGCCACTCTCTACTCTTCCTAAGGTTGAAGGTCTAGCAAGCTGGAGACTTTAGTTTTCTCAAAGTTTGAGAAAGGAGCTCAAGGAAGAAACCCTCAGGTGGATCCATCTTCGACAAGAGAAGACAACGAGGAAAGCACCATTCAACCACTACAAAGAGTCCAAGAAGGAGTTCAAGTTGTGGTATAACCCCTAACTGAGTAGATAACTCTCTTGTTAGTTGCTAGTGTGTAGTTTAGCCAAGATCCATTTTCGTAGTCCATGTTACCTAAACCATAAAAATCGTTTTCACCATTTCCGCAAGCCTGAAAGAACCAGGAGGGGTAACGTGGACTTACATCCGGATCATGCCATTGGGGACTGTCCTCAGAGAGGGAGACAATCAGGCCCCGTCAACCAGCCGGCTAACTATGGGGCACCAACAAAGGGAAACCGACCACTTTCCTCCTATAAACCAACTGGTCCAAGGGCATCACCAAAGGGACCACCCTTGTCATCACAGGAGAGTGTTTTTCAGCAAGCGTAGAGGAATGGACCCAAACGCCAGACTTTCACCATGACATTCGAGAAGGATGATACCACGTGGCAAGACAGCAGAGATACTCTTTTATTTTTTCAACCTTTCTTTTGATACCGTGCTTATTTATCCTTCGATGCAAGTCTTAGTTAAACTCACTATAATTCCTATAGTTTTCGTAATTTGGACTAGTTGCCTTTATGTTATATCTCGCAAGTTTTCCATCAATTCACAACCTCCCTTCAACTTCCAAACTTTTTCTATTTGGAAGCAACTACTGATTTTACATTTTCCGATTCCTTATACCTAAACCCTTCAGAGACTTTCCATGCATCAGGTGATACACCAACTCGCGGGAGCGACACATGCAGCAAAGAAGATTTCTGACAGCGTTACTGATTTCCGTATCTAGAAGTGGCTACTCCTTTGAAAATTTCAAATATGAAATTATTCTAAGGAGGGTAGGTCATAACTATCACGACCATTCTAGCAATTCTTAGCAAACCCAGAAGTTTTAAACATCCACAACGATTTTTCGGAGAAGGGACTTGGGGATGTGATGTATCAGCGCGGCGATATAGTCGCATATGAGTCAAGACAACTAACGACTTATGGACGCAACTATCATGTTCAGATTTAGAAATGGCGATGGTAATTTTCATCATGAAGATATAGAAACACTACTCTAAGGAGAACATGGGAACACGGATGGTTGAAACACATGAAGCAGATGAGAAAGGTCAAGTTTTATATGGGAAAAGTACCGATCGATTGGGATGACCCTGAAGATGGAGAATTGTAGGATTGGCATAATTGTAGGAAAAAAAAAGGGGGTGGAGATGGTGATGCAATGCAGCGAGCAAGGGAAGCCCAGGCAACGACTCATCGGTCGTTTAACATCTTGGAAGGAGACGGTCGGTTTGTGTATAGACTAGCTTTGCTATTTTCTATGGAGGGTGTGCATAATACTTTTATATCTCACAACTAAGAGGGTATGCTGGTAACCTTAGCCATACTTTTGATCATTCTGAGATTATGGAAAGGTTGGCGTAATCTACAAGCAGCAACCGGTCGGGATACCAGAAGGATGAAACCTTGAGGGACAAGATAATCCAGCTGGCTAGAGTTATGTGGGGAAGGAACTACCAGGCAAGATATACGCGGAAGAGAGAAGACGGGACGAGATTGCGAGACCCCAAAATTTTCAACCACGATAAACCCTTCTTGGTGATCTTTTTTTTTTCTTTTCCTGACCTACCTTCTGAAATTTTGGGGACGAAATTATTTTAAGGAGGGTAGATTGTAACAATACCTATTAAAATAAATTTTATTTAAATTTCTACTATCAAATAATTATTTACGTGTTTCTTTTATAGAAGAATAATTTTTAAAGTAATGCTAATAATTTTCAAAGCATTGAATATGATTAAAGAAATTTTTCTAAAATCTATTTATTGTTTTTATAGGCTTAAAATGTTTTAATAAAATTTTATAATGCCTTAAAATAATCTACATATTTTTATTCTCAATTAAAATAATTAATTCGTAAATAAAACTATTTTAAAGAATAAACTAGATTTTAAATAACTATAATAATTAGCTAAAACCATAGGATTGGATATATTATTTAGTTTTAGCCCAAAATTATTTTTATACAATATATAACAATAAAATATATTTTCTGAAATTTTTCAATAATTTTCCCGTATTTTAAACTATTTTTAACAATTTTTTTAAAGCTAAATTCAATTTTTAAAATAATAAACAGTTTTATTTTTATTAAAAAATATAAAATAAATAAAAAATAAATTCCCCTTGATCTGGACCGTTGGATACAAGATCTAACGGCCCAGAAGGCGCGCCGGCGCCCACGTGGTGGGGACCACGCGAAACCGCGTGACCCTCCTCCACGCGGGCACGTGGCAGGCGGCGGTGAATTTGACGGTGCGTCCTGGGCCATTGGATGCAGATCCAACGTCCAGGATCCTCTGGCGGAGGGCGTAATCATGAGCTAATGATTCATAATGATTAATGCGGCGCGCATTTTGAGAGTGTTTAACTGAATTTTGGATTTTTGTGGTTATTGAAAAAACCCTATAAATAGGCACTTCAAACCTAAATTTTTCACACCTCAGAAATCCAAAAATTCAGATAAAATACCAGTGCCTTCGTATTGACAACGCAGACGCTACGGCACCATCCAATCGCCGAGGAAAAATCGGGGCGCGGAGTTATTGAGGATTTTGTACAAGCCTACGCTTTCAACCCATCGGCATCCAACTCAAACAAAAGGTAAGATCCGCCTCTCTCCCCTTTTCTGTCGCCTTATTCTTTTCTCAATAACCTAGTTCTAACTTCTAATCATGAACCCCCTATTTAAAATGATGTTATAATATTCGTGCATGTCTATTCCTTGTACCCTCAATAATGATAATGTTAACTCATGTTTTAAAACGATGTTTAATTTTCTCTGTACATAAAAATATATTGCACTATCATACTACCTGGATTCTGATGTGCTTAATGTCATAACCCATGAATTGTCAATTCACCTCTGATATACCCACACTTACCCATACTATCAAAATACCCTCGTTTAATTAAAATGTTATATTTGTTTAAAATATCCATAAGAGATAAGATATGCGAAATAAATGTTTTAGATACGACATACATTTTACTTACACTTTTTCATCAACAACTATAATGTTGTTAAACCCCTTCAACCTTTTTTTAAAGAGGAAAATACTAAATTTAAATAACGGCTTATGGTTTTTTCCAAAACGAACGTATTTTTCTAAAACGTTACCCCGAATCTAAAACACTATAATTTCATAAAATTATTAATTTCATTTAAATACCTCGACCTTTATTGAAGGGCCATTTTCCCACAAGGATCATAATCCGTATAACTATATCTTTTCAAAGGGAATATCTGGTACCTTATTAAAAGGAAATTTTCAAATAACACCAATCTAGGAAAAAGGAAAGGTTGTAGGCATCGGTCGTTTATCTAAACTAGACATTGTGGTGCTTAGGCTAGACAAGTGGGAAAGGTAATTTTAAATAGCCCGTCTCACGGTGATTCGTAAGCGGAGCCCTCCTTTTCTTACTTGTGCTTACCTGGACACAATTGGCGGTGAAGAGGCGATTTGAGGATCTCACAACTTGCCCTTGGTAACAGTTAGGAGCAGTCTAGTTTTTCTAATAAAAACCTCTTGCAACTTGTCCTTATAAAAAACTTTAGCAAAAGACTTTCAAATAAACACCACAACCTTTTATCGAAAGGATATTTTTCCGTAAAACATTATGTTTTACCAAAATGATAAATATCCCAAATCTCATGGTTTTTAGTATAAGTAATAAAAGATAATTAAACACTATTATTCTTTTTACTAAGCATTCCTTAAGATGACACGAAGTACTTTACGAACTTTAGAAAACAAAACGAGTGGTTGTGGAAGGCCATATTAAACGAGATCAATACTTTTTAAATTTCCAGTTTATGACAACATGACATATACAAAACATGATACGGTAAGGGTTAGAATGCGCGGACCTGGGTATGGAATACTAAATATGAAGATCCCGATATTCCGGGTGACCAGTCCAATATATGGGCGACCATACTAAATATGAAGATCCCGATATTCCGGGTGACCAGTCCAATATATGGGCGACCATAATAAATATGAAGATCCCGATATTCCGGGTGACCAGTCCAATATATGGGCGACTATACCAATATGAAGATCCCGATATTCCGGTTGACCAGTCCAAAATATGGACGACTATACAATGTGGAAATTCCATGCCTAGAGGTATACGCACTAACTCTAATTCGTCCGAACCTTTATACCGAATCACGGGGATGGGTAGTTTGATTGCCCATATACTGAATCGCAGGTATACGCACTAACTCAATACAGTTAGGTTGCGGACCATAGCACGTCATCCTTCTCCTTCTTTTGGGAAGCGGGGCGTGACAAACATAATCATGTCGAATCATATATGAAGTGAGCTATAATATATTGTTCCTGGAAATTCTATAGTGTGAGTGTTGATTGTCACGATCTAACCGTGTCGTGTTTAAAAAGAGTTTTGAAATTACCGCAATCAAAACGGTGTCGCTTGTAGCGATCCGCGATGAATACAGGTCGTCCGCAGGGAGATGGTAAGTTATTATATCTTGTTTTAACGAGTTAATACCGGGTTTTTATTTGTTGGTTAACTAATTGTCGTAACAAACATATGAATAAAAATGACTTGTTAAGGGTAGTAATAAGTTAGATTGTATGAAAGTGATGTTTGCCAATTCCTTGAAGCCCCAACTTGGTATTGACACTAAAACAATAGGTAACAACGCGGATTAGGGAACTTGAAATACGGTATTTGCGGCATTTCGCTAAATCCGCTTTCCTTGTACCTTGTCCTTCCGTTGTTATCTCTTGATTTTAGCCTTTGGCAAACCACGGGCAATCCGGTCATGATTAGGAATCATCACTATCGTGGTAAGATAGGATGCCTAGTGAGAGGAGTTGCGGGTGATTTGCACGAAGTTTCAATAGGCAAGTTTTAGGTTTTAAAGTTTGGACAAAGAAAATCTTCGAATATGATCTAACATATTACATCCTTAACAAGTGAAAAGATTACTCACACATATTTACAAATTAACAATAAAGAAAAGAGAAGATACATAAAAACATGCAATGAAATAAAGAGGAAAAGAGAACCGATGAATTCATGTTTTTTATCTCCAAGTGTTCGATCCCCGGCAACGTGTGAAATCCGAATACCAAGCTTTAAGGTTGCAAGCTCACTTAAGAGGTTGCAAGATCAAAGCAAAACATGAATTTCACAATTGAAATTATGTAAAGTGGAACAAGACATGTAAGAAAAATATGAACTTTTAGTGAAGAACAAACTTCTTACAAGAGATCTTGAACTCAAGAACCTAAGCCTTAAGCTTGCAAGTTCTAAATGAGAAGTTGCAAGGTCAAGACAAAGGGGCAAGAGCTCAAGAATGAAAAGAAAAATTACAAGAATTCTAAGATAAAAACTAAAGAAAAAAAAGCTACTCTTTCCTCTTACCTCTAGTCTCTATTTATAGGCTCAGAAAGAAATATTCATATCTGCCCCATTATGGCTCATGCTGATTTGTTTGATTGCCTTTGATTTGAACACATGCTTTTTAGTCTTGAATGCATATAATATCATATGCATATAGAATCATATCCTTGATTGCATATAGAATCATATCCTTGATTGTATATAAAATCATATCCACATGTGCTTAAAAGTCTTGTGTACACACTTGTTGTGTTGGACCTTTTGGAAAAAAATGTTTACACAACTGGTTGCGTAAAGGAACTCCTGATGTATCGGTCAGTTAGTGTTTCTGGTCGCAGTGTCTTCCCTCAAGTGATATATCCGTGCTGTTGGATGCATTTCCAGTATTTTGTCATGGATACCTGTAATCTGTAAAACTGACCAGACACTGGTCAATAATACCGATAAATACAACAATTTGATAATGAATGAGCGGTATTAGATTGCAATTTTCTGATATGAACAAATACCCCCAAACTTATCTATTGCTCATCCCGAGCAAGACCATTTATTCACAAAAGAAAATCCTAACCGCACTTTCGCAGGGAACGCGATTGCACTGAGCATGTGCAATAAGCCGTTTAACCTCTAGGTGTCCCTAGTAGGACGAGTGTTGTCTCCTGAGGGTTTTCAGCGGATACTACCCACAAAATCCCGTCAAGCTAGTTTTGCGAATTAACTATAATTCAAACCCTATGGTTTTTTTTTTCAAAAATAGCAATTCTATTATCCTAATTCTAGACTATCGAACTTTTATTTTTCACACCTCGCTTCTCATTTAACTTAAGATTTTATATGTCTTTACGTGCGGTGTAAATAGTGTCGTTATGTTTCAGAAGGATCGATTAAAGTTGTCATGTCACAAAATAAAGCCCAGATAAAAATTTAAAGAGGATCATATATGTTTTATAAAGAGTTAAGTATTTCTCAAGTTTCGTTTTCCAGTTAGGTTTCAAATTCAGAATTTCTATCTTCCTTAACAGGAAACTAGGTCTTATTTTTCACTCCACCTCTTTCTTGTTTTCATTTCATACACACCTCTGTGAACGTGCAATAGTCTTTATCATAGAATAAAACCTTCATATCTCCGCTAGAAATACTTTTTTTTATATAAAAACCTGTCTTTTGTCAAGATTATTCCCACACAAAGAACCGTTAGGAATTTTAACTCAGAGAGAACACTTGCTTGACTTTGTTTTAATCTGGACTCTCTAGGCTTCTTAGCGAGCTTTGGGCCAATGCTCCCAAACCAGTTGGCTTTAGGGCATTAGGTGTAGAGACACACCAGCGGACTTAATTACTCAAGTTACCTAGGCCCAAAAACAAAAGAAAATTTTGGCGTGAAAGTCATAACGATTTAATGCGAATGAAGATATAATCGGTAGTTCAATTATTTTTGGATAAAAGACGTGTCTAGTGGGTCAGCTGTGTAATCATTCCAATCAAGTTCCAGATGGGTTATTTTTCAGAATTAGTTCTTATCAAGGCATCAATAACATCCCCTTCATATTCGCTTCACTTCTTAAACTATTCTTGATATTACTTATTTCAGAACAAACCTATTTGATCCTCAGAAAATAGTTTATCAAAAAAAAATCAGACATAATAGACTTGTCATCTAATTTCTCAAAAACTCACGACACGTGTAGTGTGATATAAAGACATATAACAGCATTAGTTAACTTCAAAGGAGAGTTATTTTTCAGGTTTTCAAAATCTAAAAATAGGATTTAGTTGTTCCTATCTTATTAAACAAAACCGTCGAAATATTGAATCTAAGTTCTTTCACTAGCTAACTTGGCGACAAAATTTTTATGTTTTAGAAAATTTTCTGATTTTTATGGTATTTTTATTATTATTTAAATAAGTATGAAAATGCAGAATATACAAATGAATGCGAAGGTTAGAAATGCGTACCGAGCGTACCCCCAAACTTAAACTTGACAGTGCCCTCACTGTCATTGTACATTAAAAGGGCAAAAATACTGAAGGTTAGATATAAAAAAATATTTATATTTTATTTTTTATTTTTTATTTTTTATTATATATATATTTTTTAACATATATGCAAAGGAAAATCGTATATACATAACCCCAAACTTATTTGAAACAGCGTCCACTGTTTTGGCTGGATAACCGAAGTTTGGTGGTAGACAGAGGAAAATTATACAGGGTAAACCGGCTCCTGCAAAAGCAGGAGCTCCTCTGTTGGTTCAGCGCTAAGGTACGGTTTCAGTCTGTGTCCATTTACTTTGAAAAGCGAACCGTTCTTTGGATTTTCCAAATCCATCGCGCCGTGCGGATATACAGTCCGCACAACAAATGGTCCCTTCCAGCGAGATCTGAGCTTGCCGGGATGAAAATGCAGTCGGGTGTCGTAAAGAAGCACCTGCTGTCCAGGTGTGAAAGTTTTGTGCGTGAGGTGTTTGTCATGAAAAACCTTCGTTCAGTTCTTTACAATAACCGCGTTGTCGTAAGCTTCATCCCGAAGCTCGTTCAATTCGTTCAGCTGCAGCTTCCGATAGCTGCCCGCATCGTTGGGAGATAGATTCAGCTCCTTAATCGCCCAAAATGCGCGATGCTCTATTTAGACTGGAAGGTGGCAAGCCTTTCCGTAAATAAGCCGATAAGGAGTCATGCCGAGATCGGTCTTATAAGCAGTTCGAAATGCCCAAAGGGCATCATTGAGTTTTACCGATC
This sequence comes from Agapanthus africanus, assembly GCA_030015575.1. Lineage (NCBI taxonomy): Eukaryota > Viridiplantae > Streptophyta > Magnoliopsida > Asparagales > Amaryllidaceae > Agapanthus > Agapanthus africanus. The sequence goes on along the minus strand of JASDDO010000031.1, from coordinate 178,002,033 downwards.
AATCCTTACGGTTCTTGGAAACCGTCTTCTCCAGTATCTGCTTGATTTGCCGATTTGAAATTTCGGCTTGCCCACAGGTTTGGGGGTGGTAGGGCGTAGATAGCTTATGATTAATGGAATATTTCCGCATCAAGGCCTCGAATGTCTTATTGCAGAAATAAGTTCCATTGTTGCTAATGATCGCTCGGGGGTGCCCAAACCGGGAGAAAATGTTTTCCTTAAGAAATCTAACGACAACCTTGTTGTCGTTAGTCCGGCTAGGCACAGCCTCGACCCACTTAGAGACATAATCAACAGCTAGAAGAATGTACAAGTACCCAAAAGAGCTGGGAAACGGCCCTATGAAATCAATCCCCCAAACATCGAAAATCTCCACAACCAAGATTGGTTTGAGCGGCATCTCGTTTCTCCTGGATATCCGGCCTAAGTGTTGGCACCGGGAGCAAGTCTTGCAGTAATTATAAGTGGTTTTGAAGAGTTGTGTCCAGTAGAAACCACACTGCAAGATCTTCTCGGCTGTCTTTCTGGGGCTAAAATTCCCGCCACATGCTTGATCGTGGCAAAACGACGGCACACTCTTGACTTCATTGTCAGGGACACAGCGACGAATAATCTTGTCGGGACAGTATTTAAACAGATAGGGTTCGTCCCAGTAAAAGTGTTTCACTTGGGATAAGAATCGAAGTCTGTCCTGACTTGACCATTCAGTCGGTTGTAGTCCTGTGGCCAAATAGTTCACAATATCTGGGAACCAGAGTTCGCAAGATACTGTCAAGAGTTGTTCATCCGGAAAAACATCGTTGATCAGAATTTGAAGCGACGGCGAAGAAGGAATTCGTGAGAGATGGTTGGCGACCACGTTTTCACATCCTCTTTTGTCCTTGATGACAAGGTCAAACTCTTGAAGCAAGAGGATCCAACGTATTAGCCGAGATTTAGCATCTTTCTTCGCAAAAAGGTGGCAAAAAGCTGAATGGTCCGTACAGACAATGACTGGAGAGTCGATTAAATAAGGCCGAAAATTTTCAAGTGCAAACACAACTGCTAAAAACTCTTTTTCTGTTGTTGTGTAGTTTAGTTGGGCCTCATTTAATGTACGGCTAGCGTAATAAATCACGTGCGGAATTTTATTAATGTGATGTCCAAGAACAGCACCAATGGAAAAATCCGATGCGTCGCACATAATTTCGAATGGGTGCGTCCAGTCTGGAGATGATAGTATGGGCGCTAAAATGAGAGAGTGTTTCAATGACTCGAACGCTTCCATGCAAGTTGAGTCAAAATCAAATGTTGTGTCCTTGGCCAATAAGAGAGTCAAAGGTCTAGCAATCTTGCTAAAATCCTTGATGAACCGTCTATAAAAACCAGCATGGCCAAGGAAAGCTCGAATGTCTTTGACGCATTTAGGAGGAGGAAGATGAGAGATGACTTCAATTTTGGCTCTATCAACCTCTATGCCGTTTTGCGAGATGACATGTCCTAAGACAATGCCTTCTCGTACCATAAAGTGACACTTCTCCTAATTCAAAGTTAGGTTCTTATCCCTACAACGGGTAAGAACTGCGTCAAGGTGTAGCAAACACTCGTCGAAGGAGTCACTAAAAATGGAGAAATCATCCATAAAGATCTCCAAAAACTTTTCAACCATGTCTGAAAAGATCCCCATCATACACCGCTGAAATGTAGCGGGCGCATTGCATAACCCAAAGGGCATGCGACGATAAGCAAAAGTGCCAAAATGACAAGTAAATGTGGTCTTGTCTTGATCCTCTTTGGCTATGGGGACTTGGTTATAGCCGGAGTAGCCATCTAAAAAGCAATAGAACTCGTGCCCAGCCAATCGTTCTAGCATTTGGTCAACGAAAGGTAAAGGAAAGTGGCCTTTTCTTGTCACGACATTGAGTTTTCTATAGTCGATGCAAACTCGCCACCCAGTTTGGGTGCGGGTAGGAATTAACTCATTTGCCTCATTGGTAATGACCGTGATGCCCGATTTCTTTGGCACAACATGAATAGGGCTAACCCATTGGCTATCCGAGATAGGGTAAATGATACCACTATCAAGACATTTAACAATCTCCTTTTTGACAGCCTCTTTCATAATGGGGTTGAGGCGTCTTTGTGGATCCCCTACCGGTTTTGCATCATCCATCAAGTGTATATGATGTTCGACTATGAGGGGGACTAATCCCCTTGATGTCCGCTATAGACCAGCCAAAAGCTTGCCGATTATTTTGTAAGACCATTAAAAGGGCCTTCTCTTGCTCAAGAGCTAGAGATGCCGATATGATAACGGGTAGGGTCTCATTCTCAACTAGATAAGCATATTTTAGGTGTGACGGCAAAAGCTTTAGTTCGAGTTTAGGAGGTGAAATAATAGATGGTAACAATGGAGTAACTGTTTCAAACTCGAAGGATTCCATCAAAGGTTCAAATCGAGTGTACGCAAACGAGTCGGATGGTTCAACTAACTCATCCTAAAAAGCAAAAGACTCAAGCTCGGGTGGTGACTGGCTATGATCGTTCGAGAAGGTGAAACACTCGTAGTCATTGTCGGGCGCAGAAACAGGAGCAGGTTCGAAGAGGAACGCACTAGTGGCGTTAAGGTCGTCGTGATCAAACAAAAACTCTTCAAATTCACACTCCTCCGAGGTGATCTCCTGGATTGAACAAACGTCTAGTATATGAGCATTAGGTTCGGAGGGCTGATTCCCCAACATAAAAATGTTGAGTTCAATTATCATGTTTCCAAAAGATAGGTTCATCGAACCATTTCGACAATTGATCACAGCATTTGAGGTTGCAAGGAATGGGCGACCGAGTATCACCGGAATTTGATTCCGGGGGTTACCTACAGGCTGTGTGTCCAAAACAATGAAGTCAACGGGGAATATGAAGTCCCCAACCTTGATTAACACATCCTCTAGCTCTCCCCTAGGATGGGTGATCGATCGGTCGGCCATTTGGAGAGTGTAGTGTGTGGGTTTCATCTCTCCTACACCTAGTTACTCATATACTGAGTACGGAAGCAGGTTAACACTGGCACCAAGATCTAAAAGTGCGTCGTTGATGTTCTTATCCCCAATGGTTATTGAAATCGTTGGACAGCCATGGTCCTTTCGTTTTTGAGGTAAAGATTGGGTAAGAGCATCACTCACAGCACTAGCCAAGAAAACTTTCTTAGGTACCTGAGATTTCCTCTTTTTCGTGCACAAGTCCCTTAAGATTTTCGCGTAGGAAGGGACTTGTTGGACAGCATCTAAAAGGGGAATGTTGATGTTAACCTGCTTAAATAATTCCAGAATCTTCTCCATTTGTGGATTTTGTTTATTGGACCTCAACTGGTTTGGAAATGGAACGTTTTTAAAATTGGTTGAGTCCAATGCTTGTGGAGGAGATTGTGGAGTTGGAACGGATCCCAGAGCTGGTGTTTTCATGGAGTGAGAAATGGGTCCGTTTAGAGCAGAAGAGGAAGAGCCTTTTGAAGAATGGAGAATAGGCTCAGAAGACGAAGAAGAAGAAGAAGAAGAAGAAGCGGCCGACGTGTCATCGTCGATCCGTGTGCCAATGTTGTTTTGCAGCGTCCTCCTAGATCTCAACGTAGTCACGACACTCACGTTATGGTTTTGTTGTTCAAGAGCAACATGTACATTATGTGGGTGACCGGGATTTGGGAGTGGTTGAGATGGAAGCTTCCCCTTCTCTCGCTCGCTTAAGGCCGTATTCAGTTGTGCTATCTGGGCTTCGATGGTCTTGATGCTTTGCCCGTGTGCAGCAGTGTGTTGCACCAAAGACTGAATGGAAGACTGGATGTTGGCGGTGGATTGAGTTGATTGTTTTACGAACGCCTCCAGACTTCATTCTAGCGAGGAAACCTTATCGTTGTTTGATGGAACAAAGTTGTTTTGAGGGAAAGAATTATTGGGTGCAAAATTGTTCGTCGGATTTTGAAAAGGTTGGGGTTGGAAGGGTTGCTGAAATTGTTGTTGTGCTTGTTGTTGAGGAGGCCCCCTTTGAAAGTTGTTCTGCCCTTGGAACTGATTTTGATTCTGGTTCCAAGCGAAGTTAGGGTGGTTTCTCCATCCAGGGTTGTATGTGGAAGAGTATGGATCATTTCTTGGTCTCTGCTGAAATGCAGCATTGACCTGATCCTGTACTTGGGAAGGTGGGTTGTAAGGACACTCTTCGGTTAGGTGAGATAGATCGGAACAACAAGCGCAAATGGTACGAAGTAGATGAACGGAGGAAGGAGCGGGAGATGAAAATTTGCTCTCTATCGCTTCAAGTTTTCTCGTTATTGCAGCCATTTCAGCTTTCATTGCAATAGAGACATCGAGTTGGTGAATGCCTACCCTAGACTGACCAGTTGAAGTAGAGGAAGAAGAGGAAGTACTTGGTCTGGTGCTCTCCCATTGAAGCATTTGTTCCGCAAGGTCGTCGAAGAATTTCCACGCTTCCTCGTCAGATTTCTATAGGGAGTGGCCCTGACAAATGGTTTCCAACAACTGCTTGGTTGCTGGGTTCAGGCCCTCATATAAAGTTTGGCAAAGTTGCCATTTCTCAATACCGTGGTGAAGGCACTGAACAAGAAGGTCTTTATACCGGTCAAAACACTTCCAAAAAGGTTCATTAGGCAGCTGGGAGAATTGGTTGATTTCGTTACTGATCCTCGCGGTTTTATGATTCGGATAGAATTTCTTGAGAAACGCTTTCACAAACTCCTCCCAACTGGTTATGGAGTGGGAAGCAGTGCTATACAGCCACTTTTCAGCAAGATCGCACAAAGTGAACGGAATGACCCGTAGCCGTATAGCATCGTCAGATAGCTGGGTCGTTTTCATCATGGCACAAACATTTTGGAACTTGTTGATGAAGATATAGGCATCTTCAGATTCAAGCCCATGAAATTTCAGAAGCATGTTAATGAAGTGAGGCTTAATTTCAAAATTATCCCCATTGGCCGGTGGAAGTGAAAGACATGTTGGAAGTGCAGAGCGGGTATGGTAGAAACGATCCTGGAGCGCGATTCGCTGTGGCGCTGCAACAGGTTGCGGGTTATTCGCACCCAGATTAGGTGGAGTCAGTTCCTGGGCAGTTGGAGGGATGTTAGGATTAAATCCTGACATCTCAGAAGAGGAATTTGGTGATAAAGAAGGTGAAGATGTATGAACAGAATCTCGGTCAACGTCGGAGTTGACCGACAAAGGTAAGGGTGATAAAGGGGTGGAGGGATTTTCAACGTTGGAGTCGAACGCGTAGTCCGTAGGGACTAACGAAACGCGGAATAAACGGGAACTAGGGTCCCTAGTCCAAGTGGACATACACTGAACGAGTTTAGTGTAGTCAAAACTTAGAATGTGAGGGTAAGAAAATGAAATTGGAGAAAAATTTGGTGATGGTGGTAAAAATGGCAGTTTTGTGTTTGTTTCAAAAAAATGGGAAAATGAAACGACTGTTCAACAAACACAATCATAAATGCACAGTCACAAATGCACAATCAATACCTAGACTAGGGTCCTCTAAGTCTAATACCAACTAGCAGATTCCCACATTTGATACATTGATATATATGTGATATAAGTTAAATGTATTGTTTTCTTTTTGCAGAAAATATATATATGATATATATTATTATGTCATGCTAGGTTACACATGCAAAATGTATGTATGAAACTCACACCATACTAGGTTAAAGTTAGGGTTTTATTTGTTTTAAGTAATTCAAACAACTTGGATAATGAGTCATGGTTGATGCTTGGAGAAGCTTGTAGAAAACATTGACTTAGTCCACTTGTTTGTCTAGCTTAAGATATTTCTTAACCCAACCCTTAACTCATAGCTATGGTTTATTCTCTAAAATGGTTAGTGCATGAAATACACTTACCATGGTTGCATTTCTAACCTCATGAGTTCATTGATCTCTTCATCACTTCTTCTTCTTCCTCACTTGAGAAAAAGCTTGCTAGTTTTTTCTAAGTGATGAAACCTTGTGAGGAAAATAAATCTAAAGTGAGCCCACTTCCTATTTCATCATCCTCTACTATTAGCCATTTAGTTTAGGGTGTTTGCTTCACTAATCTCACCATTAGTGAAGAGATAGCATGAGCTAGTGTCTCCTCGACGTAGATCATTTTCGGCCTCGAAGACTTCGATGCAAGCATGTCCCGTACATCTTATCGAGCCTCTCTAGAGTCCGGGAGTTCGTGATCACGGCGAAGGGACTACTACACGGAGCTATCGAAGTGAAGGACCGGTCTACAAAGGTTGTATTCCTTCTTCCCTTTAGTTTGTAAAGTGTTTACAATCTTGAAACTAAGTCTCTAGTTTGATCCTCGTTCGGGTTCTTTAGCTCTTTAGAAAATTTTGAAATGGCATGTTCGATGCCCTAGTAACACCGTGAGGGTACTAAGGAACCCATCATCCTGAACCCCCACTGAGCCTAACAGTAACAATATCCGTACAGTCCGGTCTGTTCATCTAAGAGTATCGCACATCGAGTCAACGGGGGTGGATAATGTCTGACCCCTAATAACGCGACATTTAGTGTCTGTATGAAACCCATCATCACCTGAGAAACTATCGATCCTAGATCAGTAATTATCGTTCACCCCGGCCGAGGATTTCTGGTGATGGCCACCCATGCACAACGCGACATCAACCCCCCAATACCGGGAGAAACGAATCCCCGACGATCCGCTCACTGCCTCCATGTGGCTCGAGACTGTACCCAACTAAAACCTGTTTGCACAATTCCTTTGAGCCGTGGTAGTATAGTAATCAAAGCACAGCGGGAATTCATACGAGACAAATGACGATCTCAGGTCAACAGACTAACCTGTACACGTCACTTAGGAACTGCTATTTGACCATAAGTATAATACCAACTAGCAGATTTCCGGCGAGTCCATCCAGTGTACTCATAACCCAATGTACACCTGTATGCTATCTTAGGTGAACAACTGACACCAATGGCTTGTGAGACCGACAACCTCCCCTCGTCACGGTCTGGATAAGTATACACTAGTCTACTCTAGAGTATCGATGCCCAGTCTCGAAACTCCCACGACTAGGGACATTTAAGGACGTGCTTATAGACATCCAGCTCCCACATATATGATCGCCATCATAATGATGGTAGTCAAGCATGAATCCTATGGGCTCTATCAACATGTACATGATGATAAAGACAAACCAGATAGCATATTATCATCTCGACTAAGACTATTCCACCGGTATAGTTCCTCCCTTAATCATCGCAGTCGCCTACCGGTGACTATGATAATTGCTTTGAGGGCACTATAGCCAATAGAGTCTTGTGTGATTCCAACTGTGCTTTGATTTCCACCTTACCATGTTGAAGAAAACGTGCAAAACGGTGGTTTTTGGGTACAGTCCCGAATCACATGGAGGCAATAAGCGATAGGAGGGGATTCGTCTCTGTAACACCTTAGGATTTCGATTAGTGTTAATTTAGCGATAATGCGGGTTTTCTGTAAAAGGTTTACCAATTCGGTTTCCTCACATTTTATAACATTTAATTAATAATTTATTATTATTTGTTATGGCTTGCACGCACGTGTGCACGTTAATGTGAGGGTTTGTTTGTGCTAATCTAGTTAGTGACCATGACAACTTAACCTAATCCTAATCCAATTCCTTGTTTAATCTTAACCCTAAACCTTTAGATATTTGTGAGAGATCTTCTTTGTTTTGTTTTGGATTCGGGAGGAGGTGGCATGGTGACTCTCTTAAGGGCATGGCTTGCATTAATATGAAGTTAATCGTTGGTGCTCTCACCCTCTTACACTCACCTCTCTCATTATCCTCACTCATTCACTCTCATTCCCTCTCACTTATCTCTTTATCATTATTTCACATCTCCTCATAGCCTCAACTGAATACTTGCTCTTTCCCTCACAAAACCTTCACAAACCTTCACTAAACTTGATAAAATCTCACCCAAATCACTTCATAAACCTTGTTTTGCCTCTTGGATGCTTTGGAGCTTGAAAAGCTAGGATCTTTGAGCTTGTAGGAGTAGGTAATGATCTCTATCTGTTATATAAGTCTTCATAATGTTTCTTAGCTTGTTAGTTTCAGTTTTGAACGTGTAAAGTTTAGTTTCGGGTAAATATCATATTTTTAGTGTAGATCGGTGTCTCGAATGATCTGCTACCAAACCAGGTATTTGTTGGAAAAGTTCCCATCACAGTGACCTTGTGTAGTGACCTAGAACCTACCAGAAAAACCTGAGCCCATTCCCTTTCTTTCAGGCCGCAGTTTTATTGGTTCTGGCCGCAAATTGCGGCCAGAGTAGGGGCTGGGGGGTTGTGTTTTGGGGTATAGGTCTCTAGGGTTGTGTGTGGTCTTGTGGTACGTGCAACTTTCACAAATTGTTTGGGTAGAAAAATCTGGGATCACTTTGCTTGTTTTCTAGTATTTCGATATGCACATTACATTATCCGACACGGTTCGTGTCTTTATATTGCTCTTGCTCTTGGGTTGGGTTCTTATTGTCTAGCCACTAGACGAAAACATGAGAGTATGTTTGGAGTTGGTGTGTCGGTCAAGCGTAGTTTGTACGTGTTATTAGTCGATTGCTAATATACACTTGCTTTGTTGTTTTGTGATTTTTGGATCACAGGCGGGGACTTCTGACGCTGCGAAGAAGGGGAAACGAGTGGTTGGCTTTACTTAGCCAGGATAGAGTGAGTAGATTTAACATCTACAAGGGAATCGCCCGCATGGCGTTATGCGTCAAGGCTAGGTATGATATGATATTAGCCGCATGTTTATATTGCACGTATAGATTGTGCATAAAACTTCATTGCATATTATTACTTATTGTGCTTGGACTTGTACCCATTGAAAACTGCACTATTATTGACGGCTCATGTTGCACGAGCACTGATTGTATGCCACTTACACCATCGATAATTGCCATGACACGCAGAACACTTATACATACATGAGACTGTATTGGTTAGGAACATTGAGACATTGATTCATATTCCATTGTGTATATCACATTTAGCAAACCTGTATACCTAAATGCTTACACATATGCCTTGCTATGCCTACATGATTACACATACCTGGAGGGTATTGTATCATTATTGACATGTTTATACACACACCTAGCTTGATATAGCTACACACATACCTGGAGGGTATAACACCATTATTGATAGGTAGATACACATATCTTGCTATACCGACATGGTTACACATACCTGGCTATAGCTACATGTTCACCTTTATATGATGTTGCGTTTGGTTTCAGAGGGAATAAGAACCGCATGATATACTTAATAACTTGTTTCTGTTAAATAGTTGTTTTCCTTTATATTCTCATAATACTGTTTTATGTTGCATATATCATATTCATGGATTTTCGCATTGAGATATGGATTTCACATGACGTTTTCTGGATTTGAGGACCGTGGTAGTTTCATGAAATTATGCATTAATTGAAAAACCCGGTTTCTCTTGATATGATATTTCAGCGTCCACCATGAGATTTCTCGGTTCTGAGATTTATGATATATACCCGATGCGAGGAGTGGAGTGGGCCGTGTTCGGGTACATGGTGGAGCCCGGTATGGTACCCTGGGGCAAGAAAGGTATGTCGACAGATTTTGCCGATTAGCCTGGCAGGGGATGTGCACTGCCTACCGGTGATACTATTTTGGACTCGGTGATGATCGTGGAGATATCGACCGGAGTCATGTACGTATGGATATGAGGAATTCGAGTATCGAAGCTGGGCACTCGGGTTTCCGATGAACGTATGATACGTACATATCATGGCTGGTCGTGGTGACGACGCCTGATAGATGAGTATTCATGTGTCGATGCTGGACACTAGTTTTCGTGATATTTTACTCCTAAGTATATATATCAGTGGTATGGGACGCTGTTATATATATATATATATATATCAGTGGTATGGGATGCTGTTATATATAGATATTTATATTATATATCATCATAATGATTTGTACAAGTATTCTTATTCATTATATATGAGGGCCGATCCGAGGGCCGATATGAGGACCGATCTGAGGGCCGATCCGAGGGCCGACTTGAGGATATTTGGGATTTGGATTGTCTTGATGGACATTGGTCCTCCCACGATGAGGATTCCGTGAGGATGACATGTTTTATCCCATATTCCACATTTATTTTATATGCATTGCTTCATGTATTAGTTGTACATGATAGTGTATCTTTCATGACTGTTGCATATACATATTGTCATATTATTGCTTCATGTATTAGATGTACCTGATAGGGTACCTTTCATGACTGTTGCATACATATGGCCATTTATTGCTATTAGCTTGCATGTGATAGATTCGCGCAGTACGTACATACTCGCGATTACCTGCATATGTTAATTTACTATTCACGAGTTAGAAACCCACCCCCGTTGTGCCACAGTCTTTTGCAGGTAGTCCCTCAGGGCAGTCGCGGCAGGACTTTCTTCCTATCGTATCATCTTTTGCAGCGGATACCGCTACGGCTGAATGGGTGCAGTTTTGCTATAGGTAGGTTTTGCGGTTATCCGATGTTGCTCATAGTATACTCGTTGTATCCAGTACTCTCCATCTACTACTTTCATGTATTGACTTAGAGACATAATGTGAGGACGATATTGTATATTATTTGGTGACTTGGAGGTCTTTTATGCAGTTTTATCTATATCGTCTTTTTCTTCGCTACGGCGTCGTATATTTGTTGTGGTGGTTGTTTTCCTCCTATTGGAGATAGTGCCCTCAGACTCAATTATTGGATCACAGGCACGTGATTGCAATGATTGAGGGAGGACCTATCCCGGTAGGACAGTCTTACTCGAGATGATAGTATGCTATCTGGTTTACCTTTATCATCGTGTACTGCTTCAGGTGACCTTACAGGTCGCTATTACACGCTGATAGAGCCCCTGGGATTCTTGCTTGACTGCCGGCAGTATGATGGCGGTCATATACGTGAGAGCTGGTGGTCCATAAGCGCATCCTTAAAAGGTCCCTAGTCGTGGGAGTTTCGAGACAGGGCATCGATTCTCCAGAGTAGACTAGTGTATACAGTCGAGACCCCGACGAGGGGCGGTGGCCGGTCTCACAAGTCACTGGTGTCAGTTGGTTCACCTAAGATGTATACAGGTGCTCATTGGGTTATGAGTACACCGGACAGGACTCGCCGGGAACATGCTAGTTGGTCTTATACCTGACGTCAGATAGCAGTTCAATGGTGACATGTGTACATGTTAGTTCATCGACCTGAGATTGTCATTTGTCTCGTGTGAGTTCCCACTGTACTTTGATTACTACCCTACCATGGCTCAAAGGAGTCGTGCAAACAGGTTTTAGTTGGGTACAGTCCCGAGCCACATGGAGGCAGTGAGCGGATCTTCAGGGGTTCGTCTCTCCCGGTATTGGGGGTGAGGTCGCGCTGTGTCTAGGAGAGCCATTACACAAAGCCCTCGGCCGAGGCAGGAGATTTACTGGTAGGTATTCCAGTAGTATCTCAGGGTGTTCTGGTCTACACTCCGACACGACTTGTACCGCTTTTGGGGGTTTGACTTTTACCAACCCCCTAGGCCCGACATGCGATGCTCATAGACGAACGGACCAGACTGTACGGATATTGTCACTGACAGGCTCAGTAGGGTGTCAGGATGAGTTCGCTCATCGACGTCCTTTTTGGTCAATAGCTGGTGGCCCGTCACCTATTGGCTTATACCTCTGACGTGCTAGTGGTTAAATCCACAGCCATAGTATTGACGAGTCTTTAGAGTCCACCACACTTACAATTACTCAAGCTTTCGGGCGAAACGCTGTAGAGGCCGTATGGAGATATGGCAGGGTCCGATCAGATACGTACGGTATTGCACGGATCAGGATCGGATGGTTTGTACTTGTGGCCGTATGGATATATGGCAGGGTTCGATCAGATACGTGCGGTATTGCACGGATCAGGATCGAAAGGATATTACTAGCCGGCTTTGGTTTAAGCCGGATCTTGTTTAGTACAGTGTAGATTTTGTCTCATTGCATTTGTATCCGGTCGGAATACAGATGCGGGTGTGTATGCACAGTATCGGGGTTTTCCTGTGATTTATTACGGGACCGGTTTTCAGGACTTGCCAGTTTGCATTCCGTTCCGGCCGGTTTTCCTTTGTTCTTTCCCGGCCGGACCTTTTGATGGAGGGTGTTATTTGCAAGTTTGCAAATAACACATTGTGGAGGGGTTTCATGCAAATGGTTTGATCATGAAAGAATCTTTTTATTCCTTTCTTTTCTATCATCATTTCTTGCATAAAGGTGATTAGGATTGATTTGTGTTTGGATGTGAGGTTTGCTTTTGATATGGTCACCTCTTGCTTTTCCTACACTCACCTCCCTCTTGTATTTGTTTGATATCCCTCCACCATTCTCACTTGGACAAGGCCGGCCACATTTGATGGAGGGAGGAAAAATGAGAGGGTTTCATTTTGATGATGATAATTGGTTCATCACATTTTTCTTGCTACACACATTCTAGCTCCACTTGAAAATTCCATTCCTCCATCAAGGCAACTACAAACCCCATTGAAACAAAGCGCATTCTACACTACAATCTACAGCAAACCTTCGGCACGTCGACTTGCCAGCTTCGTGCCCGAGTTGCCTCGGTATTGAGGTGGGAGCCCGTAAAAGATGCAGACGATGTGGTGCCCTTCCGACGAGGAGGCAACGATATGGAGAAAAGACTTTCCGTGGGAGATCGGGACGATGACGAGAAGACCGGAGGACTCGGATCACTCGATACATCTCTCACCCTTTCTCTTGATAGCTAGTATCGGTTAATGGTTACGATCCGGGTATATTGTCCGCGGTAGCGCCAGTTTGAAAGTTAAGAAAAATTTTGATTCCGCATTTTGGCCTCGGATAGACGGCCGGGGCACTGCCGTGGCGCAACATGGTATCAAAGACACGCCATTAACCTTGCCTAGCTTGTTCTAGTGTGTTTTAGTTTTCCGATCGAACAAAAATTCCAAAACCGCATTTTCTTTACATCAGTTTTCTGTCGAATTTTTTCTTGCTCGAAAATTTTTTCAGGTTGTAGAAAAGTGATGTACATGGAATTATAAGAACACTGTGAAATTTGGTAGTGTGATCCCTCCATAAGACTGCAGAACCGCGGCCATGACCCCTATTTGGCCGCGGTTCCGCCGCAGAATTGAGTCTTCACTTCACCAATTTTTTGCAGTGGGCTTTTGGGCTGATTTTAGGGGTTTTGGAATATTCAGTTTGGACTAGATTTTCTGCAAGTGCTACAGTAATGCTTTGGGGCCCACTTGGTATAATTTGATCGATCGGATATTTTAAACACATTGGTTCACAGTATTTACATTATATCTGCGACCGTGAATGTCACTTGATCGGTAAATCCTGTGTAACTGCTATAGCCCGGTTAGACGGATTTGCGAACGTGACATTCACATTGATGTTCTATGTATTGCTGTGATGTTGCGGATCGGTCGGTGGGGATAGCCTGGATGCAATGTTAGTACAGTTTTGTTTTATATGTACATTTGATATTGCGGGGCGAGCGTCCGACATGTGGACTGCCGTCACTGCCTGTTTGTATTATTCTTTTGGGGCACGACCTGGTTGCGGTCGATGTACCCGTTGTATGTATATTTTACTTTCTGTACTAGGATTGCCCCGCGGAGGGGTGCACGGATAGCCGGGTTCTAGAGGGCAACGGGCCCGCATCTCATGGCATTGAGACGGAGGGGGCTTCACTCTAGGATTGGCGGGCTATTCGGCGCACTCGTAAGGGGTACAGGTTGACCCAGGAGGGTTGCCCAAGTTACCGGATTCCATGAAGTGCTGGGTGGTCCATTCACGGTGCTGAAGGGGGCTGCCTCGCTTCAGGTTTTGGCGGGTGACTTGCCGCGCCCGTAGGGGTCTAGGATTTCATTGCACAGGCTATCCATACGACCAGGGGAACGTCGGGTTTCAGCAGCGGCTCTGTGAAACCCGAGGATCCCAGATATCTGTATTGTTCTGTGATGCTGTATATTTTTGTGATGTTGCATTTTATCACGCCTTGAGCGAATATAATATATTGGTATATATTTTAGTAGATGTTGTATATGTTTTACATCCGCGCTAGTCCAGTCCCCGCTCTGTCGTTAGTTAGCTAACCTAACGGGTAATGACGGGACCCGGTGGCGAATGCGGATGGCATATAGGTACATCAGTATATTTTCGTTCTTTGTGGTGTGATCAATTGATGGGACTGTGTTGATTCAGATCAATGCAAGCTAAACAAACCTATTCTGATGTTGTTGGAACATTTTTCAAAAAGCTGTTATTGCAAGGACGTTCACTTTTGTTTTGCATCGTGGTATTCATTTGGAATATCCTGCTCCTCAGTCGACGAGGCAAGGGCCGAGATCCCTTCACCGGGAGTGACCCCTTGGACAGAAGTTTGCGTCAGGGCATTAACTTCACTATAGCCGATTACTTTTGCTTTGCATCGTGGTATTCAGTTGGAATATCCTGCACCTCATTCTACGGGGAAAGAGCCAAGATCCCTTCACCGGGAGTGACCTCTTTAGCAAAGGTTTTCGTCACTATATTTTTATAAAAGGCTATGCAGTTCCTTCAACGATATCAAGTTCATTACGTTAAATGTTTTTCGCCAAAAACCTGTCGTAGCCCTCCGTCATTTCAGATTAGTATTTCAGATTAGTATTACTTAGTATTCGTGCTGCATATGTCGTGCTTAGCCGAGGCGTATTGTTCGGTAGCTATGTAGTGCTTTTCTGTTGCAGGGATATGAGATTGGTTAGGACAGTCGTGCGGTCATTTTGGCTCAGTCAAGGATTCGTGCGGGTGGCTCTAATGCAATCAAGATAATGACGGGTTGAACTTGACTAGGATCCTTTGATATATTGGCTCAGTTAAGGTCACTTGGGTCCTAGGGGTAAAAATCACATCGGGAGTTTCAAAAGAACTGAAACTTGCCAGGCATGCGCATACCTTCTGGAGTGTGGTGACTTGAGTGGATTCCGTCAAGTTATCATGCGATGATAGTTGGATCCCGATTCCCACTGATGAGTTGGTTTACTCCTCGGGTGATCCCGACTAATTCTTCTTTCAGGTTTGGGGGAGAATTTGACGTTACAGTGGGAGGTTTCCAGATTAGATAAAGTGATAGCCATTCTGATCTAGGTTAGAGTGCACGCTGAGTGTTTTTCTTTTCTCTCTCTCTGGCAGCGACCATTGACCCGACCCTAAGACTATGACTCAGTGACCAAGTTGACTGAACTTCTTAACACTGGTTTTGGATTGTCAGAGTTGCAGACCTCATTGCCACTCCTACTTTTACCCTTTTCTCCAGGACACCCCGCATTACTACGAACGTCCACTTCCATTGGACAAAACCATCGTATGGTTAGATACGAACTCAAAGGAATTCGAGGATGGTTTCCGGTTTTGGAGAAAACGGATAGGATTATTCAGTTGTCTTTTCCTTTTACCTTCTCTCAGGTTGCGAGTACTCCTTGGTTTAGGAGATAGTACACCTATTACGCAAATTGGATAGTCTTTTTCCAAACCTTAGGCTGGTGCCGACCGGTAGGGAATGAAGAAAACCAATTAGCATAACGATGATGTGCAGAAGGTATTAAGTTAAGACAAAGCAAGGGATTAGTAAGAGGGCAAAGTAAATTGTGACTGCTATTCATGATCAAACCAAGTATTTCTTCGCCAATCCTAAATCACCTTTGTATTTCTCCAGGACACTCCGTATCACTACGAAGATCCACAGTTTATTGGATACTCCATCGTATGGTTATATACGAACTCGAAAGGAACTTGTTCCAGTTCGGGGATGGATTCTGGTCCAGGAGAAATAGGAATACGGTTTATTCGGTTGTCTTTTCTCTTCACCTTCTCTCGCATTGCGAGTGCTCCTAGGATTAGGACAGTACACCCATTATGCTTATTGGATAGTCTTCTTCCAAACCATAGACTGGGGTCGAACGGTAGGGAAGGAAGAAAACCAATTGGCCTAAAGGGGTGTGCAGAAGGTAATGACTAAAGACATATAAAGGGATTTGGAGAGGTGGCAAAGAATTATACGGTCATAATTGTGAATCTGGATAATGGAAGAGGCATTACTAAGAATACCGGAATACCCCACCGAAACATTTCAATGTTTCAGTTTCACTGTGTAATGTTAAAAGAAAACTGATTTCCCGATTGGATACTTACTCCAGGGTATGTATTTACCAGGTATGATTCTCACATCTGTATGGTTTTACAGATGATGAGTGGGAGTAAGTCATTGGGAATAGGGTGATCATCCTCATTATATCGGGATTCGTTGTAATCGGTGATATTTGAGGAGATCATCTGGGCTGTTTGCCGGTCGGCAAATATTTGGTTTTGAATATCCGCTGTTGTGCACCAATTTCAAATTGATATATCTGTACGTCTATTTTCATAGAGTGAGATATACCTTTTGATATTATGTCGATGACATTTACCTATATCAGTGGATGGTTAGGTAAGGAGCATCAAACAGCGGTGTAATTCTTCTTAACCATAAGTACAGTTTTCAACCTACCACGCACAGTGAAAGAGTTGTTAGACTCAGCGGACTTATACAGAGTATTGTATGTTGTCCAGTGTCCATTAGGACAGAGGGGTTGGTCCTCATACTATATTCTGTTTACTTTTAACTTCTCTATTTCTTAGACATGTGTTTCGTAGAAACACAGGGTCTAAGTTTTGAGGAGTTATAGGTATTTGAATAGAGTAGAGAACCAGGTGTAGCAAGTATCGGGATTC
This sequence comes from Agapanthus africanus, assembly GCA_030015575.1. NCBI lineage: Eukaryota > Viridiplantae > Streptophyta > Magnoliopsida > Asparagales > Amaryllidaceae > Agapanthus > Agapanthus africanus. The sequence goes on along the minus strand of JASDDO010000031.1, from coordinate 177,985,180 downwards.
TTCAAAGTGATCGAAGATGTAGATACTTGTGTATGGTATTCAGTTGATAGTAATGATAAAGAGAAATTGCTTCTCTTTCAGGTTACTCATAATTGGAAGCATTCCTAAGTTGAGTAACGCTGATCGGCCTCCTTCCATTTAGTTGACATGCACTGGAGATAACTGCATGATTTGAATCTGGTTCAATTAAATCAATGCCTCTGGTTCTATATTGGATATAGAACAGTTCATATCTTAACGATGTTAAGGTACGGGGAGTTGTCCGGCTTATGATTAAAACTAGACACTGGACAACTCAAGGCACGTTTCTGTAATGGCTGTTTGTGGGTTGACCCAGGCTATGACGAGGGTTGACTTTCTACCATCTGGGAGATCAATAGTAATATTATTCTAGACTCGCCACAGTTTTAATAAAAATGGATTTTTCGGAAAACAGTAGTGGGAGTATGGTAGAACTGGAAGTGATTCCAGAACCGCAAACGATTACTGAAAATTTGATAGGAACCTGAAAATTCAATCTGGCTTGATATTCCATTGGCCACTCCGCAGATAAGGTGGGTAACTTCAGGCACCCGAGAGGTACTCCGGTAGCCTCAAGGACGGTGACAGGGACGTTCTTGTTTACCCACACTTGCCATTGTTGTTGTTCCAGGCTGCGAGACCCGGCAGGAGGATGAGTATAGCGTCGTTCTAAACTAGCTTTGGAAGTGCACGTCTATATGACTCTGCCAGAGGGTTGTCGTAGTCAGTGGGAGCAGCGGAAGCATTGGTGGACATCAGGCTTATGTCTATTTATAGACTAAAGCAGATATAGCTGAGATAGATCATCTATTTCTGATGTGACAGTCATAGGTTTGACGTCATCAGAATAGGGGATGGATCTGTTGAGAAGGTAGTAGGGTGTGATGCCCTGGTTTTGGATGACATACACAGAGTAGGAAAGGAAACTCCTATACTACGATCGGTTATACATTGGTTGTCACACAGTGGTTTCTCCACACAAGACTTGGATATTATATCAGACATTCTGGTTACTAGATCTATGGTTTTAGATCTAGATTTGGGTGGTTTCCTAATCTGGGTATCTTGACAGCATTCTATGAGTATTTAGAATGGACGACTCCTGGCACGGTAGTATACCTGCAGGTAATGGAGTCGCCCTCTCTAAAGGTGTCCTACAGACTAAAGGGGAGAGGGATACGCATGATTGACAGATCACTTGCTTAGACAATTGAGTCAATCATGAGATGTCAAGTACCACACCAGATGTTGTTCTTGCAGTAGGTGCAATAAATTGATTTTAATCCAATCCTGGAGAAATAGTCGGAGGTAGTTTTAGATCATAAGTTGATGTTCTAGGGATGTGATAACGACAGCCTCTTTTAGGAGACGGTTATCATTCCAGGCTTCCAAGGTGACATGGATGTCAGAGTGGCTGTCAGAGTTATAGTTTCTCCTCCTGACGAGGGGCAGTATTTTGGACAGGTGGTCCAAGGCAATACTGAGGGAGGCATGGCGCTGGGTACTGATTAAGTTCAGTTATCGATACAGTCTAAGAAGTTTGGATTTGGAGTTCATTTATGAGCTAGGTCCCATCAGATATCCAGACATACTCTAAGACAGGTATTGCTCATTTCGGGAGATGGCTTTCTCTGCGAACTTGAGATATAGAGAGACATAGAAAGAAACATCACAGCGGATCCACTCACTGAGGCTATTCCTCGAACGCAATAGTTTCACAAACGAGCTTTGTGAGACTGACTAGTAGAGGAGTTGGGTGTTCGGTATCACACGGGCTGTGAGTATACGACATCGCAATAATTAGCCTTGAGTGCAAGTGGGAGATTGTTGGAGATAGTGCCCTCAGAGTCAATTATTGTATCACAGGCACGTGATTGCAATGATTGAGGGAGGACCTATCCCGGTAGGACAGTCTTACTCGAGATGATAGTATGCTATCTGGTTTATCTTTATAATCGTGTACTGCTTCAGGTGACCTTACAGGTCGCTATTACACGCTGATAGAGCCCCTGGGATTCTTGCTTGACTGCCGGCAGTATGATGGCGATCATATACGTGAGAGCTGGTGGTCCATAAGCACATCCTTAAAAGGTCCCTAGTCATGGGAGTTTCGAGACAGGGCATCGATTCTCCAGAGTAGACTAGTGTATACAGTCGAGACCCTGACGAGGGGCGGTGGCCGGTCTCACAAGCCACTGGTGTCAGTTGGTTCACCTAAGATGTATACAGGTGCTCATTGGGTTATGAGTACACCGGGCAGGACTCGCCGGGAACATGCTAGTTGGTCTTATACCTGACGTCAGATAGCAGTTCCCTGGTGACATGTGTACAGGTTAGTTCATCGACCTAAGATCGTCATTTGTCTCGTGTGAGTTCCCACTGTACTTTGATTACTACCCTACCACGGCTCAAAGGAGTCGTGCAAACAGGTTTTAGTTGGGTATAGTCCCGAGCCACATGGAGGCAGTGAGCGGATCTTCAGGGGTTCGTCTCTCCCGGTATTGGGGGTGAGGTCGCGCTGTGTCTAGGAGAGCCATTACACAAAGCCCTCGGCCGAGGCAGGAGATTTACTGGTAGGTATTCTAAGTAGTATCTCAGGGTGTTCTGGGCTACACTCCGACACGACTTGTACCGCTTTTGGGGGTCTGACTTTTACCAACCCCCTAGGCCCGACATGCGATGCTCATAGACGAACGGACCGGACTGTACGGATATTGTCACTGACAGGCTCAGTAGGGTGTCAGGATGAGTTCGCTCATCGACGTCCCTTTTGGTCAATAGCTGGTGGCCCGTCACGTATTGGCTTATACCTCTGACGTGCTAGTGGTTAAATCCACAGCCATAGTATTGACGAGTCTTTAGAGTCCACCACACTTACAGTTACTCAAGCTTCCGGGCGAAACGCTGTAGAGGCCGTATGGAGATATGGCAGGGTCCGATCAGATACGTGCGGTATTGCATGGATCAGGATCGGACGGTTTGTACTAGTGGCCGTATGGATATATGGCAGGGTTCGATCAGATACGTGCGGTATTGCACGGATCAGGATCGAACGGATATTACTAGCCGGCTTTGGTTTAAGCCGGATCCTAGTTTAGTACAGTGTAGATTTTGTCTCATTGCATTTGTATCCGGTCGGAATACAGATGCGGGTGTGTATGCACAGTATCGGGGTTTTCCTGTGATTTATTACGGGACCAGTTTTCTGGAGTTGCCAGTTTGCATTCCGTTCCGGCCGGTTTTCCTTTGTTCTTTCCCGGCCGGACCTTTTGATGGAGGGTGTTATTTGCAAGTTTGCAAATAACACATTGTGGAGGGGTTTCATGCAAATGGTTTGATTATGAAAGCATCTTTTTATTCCTTTCTTTTCTATCATCATTTCTTGCATAAAGGTGATTAGGATTGATTTGTGTTTGGATGTGAGGTTTGCTTTTGATATGGTCACCTCTTGCTTTTCCTACACTCACCTCCCTCTTGTATTTGTTTGATATCCCTCCACCATTCTCACTTGGACAAGGCCGGCCACATTTGATGGAGGGAGGAAAAATGAGAGGGTTTCATTTTGATGAGGATAATTGGTTCATCTCATTTTTCTTGCTACACACATTCTAGCTCCACTTGAAAATTCCATTCCTCCATCAAGGCAACTACAAACCCCATTGAGACAAAGCGCATTCTACACTACAATCTACAGCAAACCTTCGGCACGTCGACTTGCCAGCTTCGTGCCCGAGTTGCCTCGGTATTGAGGTGGGAGCCCGTAAAAGATGCAGACGATGTGGTGCCCTTCCGGAGAGGAGGCAACGATATGGAGACAAGACTTTCCGCGGGAGATCGGGACGATGACGAGAAGACCGGAGGACTCGGATCACTCGGTACATCTCTCACCCTTTCTCTTGATAGCTAGTATCGGTTAATGGTTACGATCCAGGTATATTGTCCGCGGTAGCGCCAGTTTGAAAGTTAAGAAAAATTTTGATTCCGCATTTTGGCCTCGGATAGACGGCCGGGGCGCTGCCGTGGCGCAACACCTCCTTTGGGTGTGGATTTGCTCCCGTTTGGCTATACTTTACTTATATCTTTTGTTGTACCCTTTTTGGGAGCTTGTTTTACAAAGGAGGTGCTGCCAAATTTGTAAAGGAAATAAATTTGGACTTTAAAGAATTTGATTGAGATTTCAAAAGTTTTAACATTGTTATTATCATTTACTACTTTTGATGGTTTAGATTGCTGGGTTTTTGGCTTACTTGAATTTCGTTACGCTTGGAAATGTTACGTAGTTTAAGGGCTGTCACGTGCTAAATTTTGGGTCGTGAAAAAATTGGTATCAGAGCGCTAGGTTTTACTTTTCGGAGTGTCGGATGACCTTGGTATGATAGAGTAGGTAGCTTATGCAGAGTGATGTAGCGTGTGTATATCCGCGGCATACTTACGACACGGTACTCCGCCTAAGTGACCTAAGTACTAATTGCTTAAAAATTCCTTCCTTGATGATATATATCCTTGTAATTCGATTTTGGTGTTCTTATCGAATCCTTTTTTCCATTTATAGCCTTATGCCGCCGATGACTATGAGGGCTCAGAGTGATGCAGCGAGAGACGAGGTCAGAGTTGACTCGTGTGAGACGAGGATTGACCAGGATGGTATGCTTGTTGCACAGTAGCAAATTGATCCTCTTTCGATAGATCGTATCGCTAGGCTTGAGGCAGATATGCAGGACTTGCGCCATACGATGAGGTCGTTGGTTGAAGCCAGTCGAGCGCAGCGACAGGAGGTTGCCACCCCTGTTACCCAGTTATTCCTTGCGATCAGCACACAGAATTGCGTTACGTATACAGCACCAGTGGACACAGCCCTATTCGATGAGGAGCGTCTTTCCAAGACTTTGGGAGTCCGAGGACAGAGGAGGGCTCGTGCAGGTGTACCAGCCAAGAGACAGAGGTTCAGTAGCCGTGACGGGTTTCGTGCACGTCGCGGGGGTAGCAGAGGCATGGGACGAGGACAGTTGTTTAGCTCTCATCCTCAGGAGGGTCAGCAGTTTTTATCTGGATTCTACCGGTGCGGGAGTTTTGGTCATCGGGTTCGAGATTGTACAGATCCACGTGAGCGCGGGGCAGCTGTACCGCAGAGAGGTCGTGGTTGCGGAGGATTCGTTTCGAGTGTACAGGATTGCAAAGGAGGAGTTCAGCCAGTTGCGGGTAGAGGGCAGACACGAGCATTTGCTTCTACTCATCGAGATGCCCGGGCGTCCAATGCAGAGTTTTCAGGTATTCTTAATTTGTTTGTTCTATAGATTCGTATGTTGTTAAATTCAGGATCTATACACTATTTGTTCTACACGCTTAGTGCCGTGGTTGGGCCGAGAGTCGCGTATGTTAGATCAGTCGTTTATTGTGTTTACTCCTGCTAGCGATTCCTTAGTTGCGCAACACGAGTTTCGGTCGTGTGCCATTTGTGTAGGAGATAGATATTCGTCCGTCGGTTTGATCCTTCTAGAGATGTTGGACTTTGACGTTCTCCTGGGGACGGACTGGTTAGGTATGTGCTATGCGTCTTTGGATTGCTGCGAGAAGACAGTCAGGTTTTATCTTCCTGGCGAGTCAGTTCTTGTTGTGCAAGGGGACAGTGGTGCTGCCCTCACAGCTTGAATTCAGCCTTTTTCGCTAGTCGGCTTTTGAGGAGAGGATGTCGAGGATTCTTGGCTTTCATTCGTGATACTGGAGCCACAGTGGGTTCGTTGGACCGGGTACCTATCGTGCGAGAGTTTTCCAACATTGTTCCAGATGAGCCGGCGGAGCTTAGGGAGCTTAAGGTTCAGCTGCAGAGTTGCTAGATAGAGGGACTTGTGCATCCGAGTTTTTCGCTTTGGGGAGCTCCTATTCTGTTCGTCAAGAGAAGGATGGCAGTTTGAGGTTGTGCATTGATTGATCATCAATTGAACCGAGTTATGGTGCAGATAGGTATCCTTTACCTGGCATTGACGATTTCTATGATCAGCTCCAGAGTGCGAGATATTTTCTAAGTTTGTTTTGGGATCAGGTCATCATTGGTTGCAGGTTCGGAGTGATGACATTTCGAAGACTGTTTTTGTGCGCTCTATGGGCTTTATGAGTTTTTGGTGGTGTCGTTGGACAAACCAAAGCCCTAGTAGCATTCGTGGATGTGATGAACCAGATTTCTTCAGGCCATTCCTCGACCAGTTGATTGTTGTGTTATTGATGACATTCTGGTCTATTCCAAGAGTCATGAGGAACATGAATAGCACATGAGGATTTCTTTGCAGATGTCGAACGAGTACTAGCTGTTTGCTAAATTTTCGAAGTGTTTCCTTCAGGCTTGATAGTGTTGACTTCCTAGGTCATGGGGTTACGGGAGACGGTATTCGTATGGACCCGAGGGAGATCGAGGCCGTACAGCTTGGCCCAGACTTGCATCAGGGACAGAGGTCCACTGCTTTTTGGGCTTAGACGGTTTTTACCGCCGTTTCGTGCAGGATTTCTTGTGTATCGCTGCACTCTTGACCGGATTGGCAAGGAAGGAGATCTTTCTTTGGACTGAGGCATGCGAGCTGAGTTTTCAGCAGTTGGAGACTCGATGGACGACTGCACCAAATCTATCTTTGCTTCTGGATCGGGCAACTTTGTTGTTTACTGTGATGTTTTGCGAGTGGGGCTCGATTGTGTACTAGTGTAGCACTATAGAGTTATCGCTCATGCTTCCCGACAGTTGGAGGAAGTACGAGCAGGATTTATCCCACTCACGATCTGGAGATGGCCGTGGTGGTCTTGCGCTGGAGATTTGGGGACACTACTTGTACGGAGAGTCGTGTTAGATTTTCACGGACCACTAGAGCGTTGTGTTCATCTTCCTGCAGCGGGTTTTGATTGTTGAGACAGCGACATTGGATGAAGCTTGTGAAGGATTGTGATTGTGAGATCCTTCATTTCCCCTGGCAAGGCGATTATAGTAGCTGATGCTTGAGTCATAGGCCTGGAGGTAGTTTGTTCCAGTTGTGCGTAGTTCAGAGACAGTCTTCTGCAGATTGGCAGTTCTTATGCGACAGATGAGTACAACTTAAGTTCGCCTCTACTGAGGGGACAGCTAGCTCATGTCCACGCCCATCCACTTTTACTTAATCGTTTTCATGAGGCACAACCTGCCGATGCTCGTTTGTTGAGATTCTTGAGCATGTTCGGCTGGGTAAAGATTCAGAGTTCTTGATTTATGACTAGGGTGTGCTATGTTAGGGACTCGATGGCATGTACCCGATACTGATGGGTAGAGAAGCGAGGTCCTAGGGCAGGCACATCAGTCAGCTTTCTTTGTTCATCCAAGTGCCACCGAGATGTAACGTGACTTGAGAGTTGGTTACTGGTTGGCAGGGATGAAGAGTGAAGTTTCGGATTTCATTTTGAGGTGCTAGGCTTTTCAGCGAGCTAAGGTTGAGCATTTGAGGCCGGCTGGAGAGTTGCAACATTTTTACCGTTCCAGAGTGGGAATGGGAACAGATCTCCATGAATTTCGTTGTGGTGTCTACCTGGGTCTAGTCGAGGGTATGACTCCATTCGGATGATTGTTTTCCGGTTATGCTCGGTTTTTTCAGTTGTTCTTCGGTAAGTTTGTGCAATTGCATGGAGTTCCTTCATGTGTTGTATCCGATAGAGGCATCCAGATCGCTAGCCGTCTTTGGTAGAAGCTTCATGAAGCCTTGGATACTGGTTGAGCTTTAGCGCTGCGTTCCATCTGTAGACCGATGGTTAGTGTGAGCGGGCTATACAGACTCTGGAGGATATGCTTGTGCGTACATACTAATTGGTTGTTAGCAGTTGGGATTGGCACTTGCCCTTGATAGGGTTCTCCTTCGATAGCTGTTATCATGAGACATTCCAATTGTCAACCTTTAGGCTCTGTTTGGTAGGTGGTGTCGATCGCCAGTCTGTTTTACTGACTTTGTGATAGTAGGATTTTTAGACCCCAGCTAGCCGAGAGGCTTCGGTGAAGATCCAGTTGGTTCATGTCAGGATGAGAATAGCCCAGTGCAGACAAAAGTCTTATGCCGACCGTGGTGGTCGTAGACTTGAGTTCGCAGTGAGAGATGATGTATTCCTATGGATTTTTCCGATAAATGGCGTGTTGAGTTTTGGGAAGCTTATTCCCAGATTGTAGGTCATTTTGAAGTCTTTTAGCGAGTTAGTACCGTTGCCTATAATTTAGCACTTCCGCCCAGATTGTTGAGTATTCATCCCGTATTCCTTGTGTTGATGCTTTGCGAATACCTTCATGACCTTTCTCATATAATTCAGCATCAGACAATTTATCTTGGACACGATCTTTTGTTCACCGACAGCCGATAGTGTTAGTGGATCGGCAGGTGGAGAAACTTCGGTCAATGGTCTTGCCATCTGTGGGGTTTTTTTTTTGCGTAGCCGTATAGTGAGGTGATCACTTGGGAGGCTGCGAGCGAGATTTGAGAGTTTTGCACTCATCTTTTGAAGGTATGCATAGTAAGAACTTTAATTCGGGGACGAATTTTCTTTAAGGGGGGAGATTGTAACGCCTTAGGATTTCGATTAGTGTTAATTTAGCGATAATGCGGGTTTTCTGTAAAAAGTTTACTAATTCGGTTTCCTCACATTTTATAATATTTAATTAATAATTTATTATTATTTGTTATGGCTTGCACGCACGTGTGCACGTTAGTGTGAGGGTTTGTTTGTGCTGATCTAGTTAGTGGCCATGACAACTTAACCTAATCCTAATCCAATTCCTTGTTTACCTTAACCCTAAACCTTTAGATATTTGTGAGAGATATTCTTTGTTTTGTTTTGGATTTGGAAGGTGGCGGCTTGGTGACTCACTTAAGGGCATGGCTTGCATTAATGTAAAGTTAATGCTTGGCGCTCTCACCTTCTTACACTCACCTCTCTCATTATGCTCACACACTCACTCTCATTCCCTCTCAGTTATCTCTTTATCATTATTTCTCAACTCCTCATGGCCTCAACTGAACACTTGCTCTTTCCCTCACAAAACCTTCAAAAACCTTCATTAAACATCACAAAATCTCACCCAAATCACTTCATAAACCTTGTTTTGCCTCTTGGATGCCTTGGAGCTTGGAAAGCTAGGATCTTTGAGCTTGTGGGAGTAGGAAATGATCTTTATCTGTTATATAAGTCTTCTTAATGTTTCGTAGCTTGTTAGTTTCAGTTTTGAAAGTGTAAAGTTTAGTTTCGGGTAAATATCATATTTTTTGTGTAGATTGGTGTCTCGGATGATCTGCTATCAAACCAGGTATTTGTTGGAAAAGTTCCCATCACAGTGACCTTGTGTAGTGACCTAGAACCCACTATAAAAACCTGAGCCCATTCCCTTTCTTTCAGGCCGCAGTTTTATTGGTTCTGGCCCAAATTGCGGCTAGAGTTGGGGCAGGGGGTTGTGTTTTGGGGTAGAGGTATTTGGAGTTGTGTGTGGTCTTGTGGTACGTGCAACTTTCACAAATTGTTTGGGTAGCAAAATCCGGGATCACTTTGCTTGTTTTCTAGTGTTTCGATACGCACGTTACGTTATCCGACACGGTTCGTGTCTTTGTTTTGTTGTTGCTCTTGGGTTGGGTTCGTAGTGTCGCTACGCACGTTAGCCACTAGACGAACACTTGAGAGTATATTTGGAGTTGGTGCGTCGGTCAAGCGTAGTTTGTACGTGTTATTGGTCGATTGCTAATATACACTTTCTTTGTTGTTTTATGATTTTAGGATCGCAGGCGTGGACTTCAGACGCTGCGAAGAAGGGGAAGCAAGTGGTTGGCTTTACATAGCCAGGATAGAGTGAGTAGATTTAACATCTACAGGGGAATCGCCCGCATGGCGTTATGCGTCAGGGCTAGATATGATATGATATTATCCGCATGTTTATATTGCATGTATAGATTGTGCATAAAACTTCATTGCATATTATTACTTGTTGTGCTTGGACTTGTACCCCTTGGACACTGCACTATTATTGACGGCTCATGTTGCACGAGCACTGATTGTATGCCACTCACAACGTCAATAATTACCATGACACGCACAACACTTAAACATACGTGAGATTGTATTAGTTAGGAACATTGAGACATTGATTCATATTCAATTGTGCATATGACATTTAGCATACCTCTATACCTACATGCTTACACATATGCCTTGCAAGGCCTACATGAATACATATGTGTGGAGGGTATTGTATCATTATTGACATGTTTATACACATACCTAGCTTGATATAGCTACACACATACCTGGAGGGTATCACATCATTATTGATTGGTAGATACACATATCTCGCTATACCGGCATGGTTACGCATACCTGGCTATAGCTACATGTTCACCTTTATATGATGTTGCGTTTGGTTTCGGAGGGATTAGGAACCACATGATATATTTAATAACATGTTGCTGTTAAATAGTAGTTTTTCCTTTATATGCTCATATTACTGTTTTATGTTGCATATATCATATTCATGGATTTTCGCATTGAGATATGGATTTCACATGACATTTTCTGGATTTGAGGACCGTGGTAGTTTCATGAAATTATGCATTATTTGAAAAACCCGGTTGCTCTTGATATGATATTTCAGCGTCCACCATGAGATTTCTCGGTTCTGACATTTGTGATATATACCCGATGCGAGGAGCAGAGTGGGCCGTGTGCGAGTATATGGTGGAGCCCAGTATGGTACCTCCGGGCAAGAAAGCTATGTCGACGGATTTTTCCGATGAGCCTGGCAGGGGATGTGCACTGCATACCGGTGATAGTATTTTGGACTCGGCGGTGATCATGGAGATATCGACCGAAGTCATGTACGTATGGATACAGGAAATTAGAGTATCGAAGCTGGGCACTCGGGTTTCCGATGAATGTATGATACGTACATATCAGGGATAGTCGTGGTGATGACGCCTGATAAATGAGTATTCATGTGTCGATGGTAGACACTAGTTTTCATGATATTTTACTCCTAAGTATATATATCAGTGGTATGGGACGCTGTTATATATGTATATATATATATATCAGTGGTATGGGAAGCTGTTATATATAGATATTTATAATATATATCATCATAATGATTTGTGCAAGTATTCTTATTCATTATATATGAGGACCGATCTGAGGGCCGATATGAGGGCCGATCCGAGGGCCGATGATTGATTCGTTTTTGGTGTGTGGTTAGAAAATTGTATAGAAATCACAACCAAAAATATTTTCACCGCAATCAATAACGGTGTCGATTGTAGCGCGTTAGCGAGTGCGGATCGTCCACAGGGAAAGTGAGATCCGTTCGTATTTCGAATTAGATCAATTGAAGATTAAAGAAAAGAGGAAAACAATTCAATTCATTTCAGGATTTGTAAAATGAAGTTCAAGAATTATCTAGATCTAAATCTAAAATCAAGAAAAACATTAAAAATTCAAGAATCAAGAAGTGATGATATCCAATCCAAGAATAAATAATCGAAGTCAGACTCGTAGGAATCGATCGGATCTATAGATGTGATGAAATCTATTGATTACATATTCTTATCCATCGATGAATTGATACTAGATCGATGATGATCAACGAGAATTAGGGATTTCTTGTGGAAACTAAAGTTTCATCTTCTATCCCTTGTCCTTTCGTCGATATCATTCACATTCTAGCCTCCAGTAAATTCAAGAATCGATCATGGATTTCGTAATTTCGATCGAACACAATCAAGAAAGCATCGCTCGAAACTAGATCGTAAATTCTTCAATTTGCTACGGTTTACAAACTCGTAGAACTTAAGAATTGTACAAGAATCTAATCATCATCATCTATTGATCGTCTCGACTCCTTCACGAGCGGAGTTTTACTCAAACATCATAACAATACACACAACCATAAATTCAGATCGAATAATGATGCAAGAATTTTAAAGAAAGCAAGATAAAAGAATTTCACCTTTATTTATGAACAATTTCGTTACAATTCTCTCAAGATCTACAAGTGGAAAGAACTCGATCGTCGATTTCGGTTTCGCTCGTCACCTTAAGTCGCGGATCTTCTTGGATCACTTGCTCCGATGAAGTCCGGCGTCGCTTTCTAAAGGATCGGAGGCTTCATGCTTGCTTTGGTACTCAAAGTTCTAGATTTTTGGCTTTCGATTTTGAATTTGGGATTTAGGGTTTACAGGTCGTGTCACTCAACTTGTATTGGGGATGAAGATTGAACTCCAGAACAACCTCTAGATAGAAGCTTTAGGGTTCCTTTTATAGCCTTAGGATTGGGATTAGCTTCCTTTAGAAGCTAGGTTTAGTTTAGCTTCCCTTGTAAGCTAGATAGTTAGGTTAAAGCCTATAGAAGTAGTTGGTTAGGCTTTATCTTCCTGCATAAGCTTAGAGATTAGGGAGAAGATTCTAGGCTTAGTTTGTTAAGTAGCTTGCTTTGGAAGCTTGAACATGATTAGCTTGATCAGGGAGCCTTGCTGATCAGGCAGAAGATTCTGGAGAATTCTGGAATTTGGAGTATATTGAATGAGTGTACCAACTGATAGGAGAAATCTGGCACCAAAATTTGCTGATGTCACCACTAGATGGCCGCGGATCCGACGCTCAAGCCTGCTCTGGCCGCGGATCTGCGGCCCAATAGGAGCCTTAATGGTTCAATTTTCCAGTGTGACTTTCTGCTTACTTCCTGATATATTTCTGATATGTGGAATCTTAAAATTCTCTTCAGTTCATTGCCAGATCTCAAGTCTTGGAGTTGGCGTATTTTTATTAGCACTTTTTCACTGATTTTGCTTTTCTCCTGGAATTTCCTGCACAGATTCTCAAAACAAGTGTTGCGCTCAACAAAGATGATGCGATGCCATGATAAACACTCAATTTCCCTTAAAATGCCGGTTTTAGTATACAACATAGGCAATCTGGTATTTTACGACTGTTTTGCTAATATGTGAAATATTCAAACCGAACTCCTCTAGATGAGTGCAAATGGTAGGGAAATTGATGTGTTAAAAATGCAATATTTTCGACTGATCAAATTCCACCAAACTTATTTTCGGGCGTCTCGAGCGAACTGTTTTATTAAAAAGAGAAGGAGAAAATAAAGAAAGAGAAAAACTAACTAGCATATTTTCTCAGGCAACATGATTGCACTGAGCACGTGCAACAAGACTTTAAACCTCTAGGTGTCCCTTGTAGGAGGAGTGTTGTCTCCTGAGGGTTTTCAGTGGATTGCACCCTCAAAATCCAATAATAAAAGGAAGACCGTGAAATTTACATATAAAGACAAGAATTGTAAAAGAAAGACTTTGAAAATTAGAGTTTCCAACTACACTAGCTTTTCGGTTGTCATGAGCCATATCTTAATAGTCATGAAAAGATGTCAGAAATTACATCATCTCTCAATAAAACATCGTCTTTATTCTTCATTCCTATCTTTCTTCCAAACATCAATCATATAACCCTACGTGTGTGTAATATACATCCCTACATCCGGAAATTTCAATTCAAGCTATCATACTCTTGTCCATCTGCCTCAGTACTTTTTAATTAATGAATATTTATATGAAATTGCTCACACATTTTCATGCGACCGTTAATACTTCTTGAGGTACTAACCGACCGATTACTCATATGCTTGCTTATTTGGTGTTTTTCCTTCTCTTGCACTACCTAAGGCTAAGGAGTGACTCCCAGACTAGTTGGTCTAAGGCACTAGGTGATGAAGCACCTTCGCTATATTTTTTTATTGCTGCCTTGGCGATAACAAAACCAGTGTTCATTTTTCTCACCATTTTATATTTTATTCAATTTTTTTTATTTCGTTCATACTTTGGATTTTAGACAAGAGCATTTCAAGGTATCCTCTACTATCCCGAGCTTTAAGACGTGTGTAAGTGCAAATAGTAGGGTATCAACGTTCAAGTGTTTGGCTTCCAAAAAGTGAACTATTTTTCGGACTTATTTTTATTCTCAGATTAGTGACTTCCTTCATCTTACTAACCCTTGGGACAACGGCTCATAACTACTTATTACTAGTTCGTTTAAGAAAACTTCTAATTTTCTTGGTTTTTTTAAATTATTCAAATCTTTTGGATGTAATTTTTCACTATCTAATCTTGTATTATCTTATTTATGTACAAAAAATTTTAATTTTAATATTTTTTTAAATTTTTATAGGTTTTGAAAATGTTTTGTACTTATGCAAAGTATGATGCAAATGATGCGAAAATAAGCAAAAACCTGCCCCAAACTTGTTTTCAACAGTGTCTTCACTATTGTCATCTGCTAAATCTCAAAAACCTGTAAGCTTGGGAGGAAATTTATTAACGGGGGCAAAATATTTAAGTGAAAATCCTCCCCCAAACTTATTTTTGGCTCACAATTTTCAATAAATTTTTTCTTATCAAGAGCCAGATTGTACCCCCCCCCCCCCAAAAAAAATTGAATTAAACAATGTTAAGCTTTGAAAATCATATGAGGGGGTCAAAAATCATTGGTCGATGCCAAGCTTTGTAAAGACCGAAGGTTAACACCAACCATTCGAAAATTTTATCAATGTATTGCTCAGGTTGGTGGAAGAAGAAGTGGGCAAAGGTAAGTGGTGGAATAGAATGTGTGTGCGTCTCATTTTGGAGAGACGATGTAGTGTATGTGATGGATTACTTGCATTCTTTTTACAGTCCAGAAGAGAGGGTGGAGATTCAATTTCAATGTTTTGATGTGGATTCATCTCAACACCCGTATCATTCAAAAATGCGAGTTCTTCAGCGAAGATTTCCTCAAAAGTTTCATCAATACCCCGAAGAATAATGTCATCACAAAGTACGGGGTGATCTTCAGACTCCAAAGACAGTTCATAATCAGTGTTAGTTGTTGACCCGGACAACTCGGTGGAAGAGTCCGTATGCGTATGATACATAATTGTGTCAAACAACAACATATGAAAAGAGTCAAGATCAGTATCATGAGGATCATAAAATTCGCTGCTGTCGACATCCATTAAGTCGACAGAACAGACTTGAGCAATAGGTTCGGAGGGTACACTTCCCAACTTGTAAATGTTCATCTCTATTGACCTATTCCCGAAGGATAGGGTCATAGAACCATTACGACAGTCGATGATAGCATTGGAAGTGGCCAAAAAGGGGCGACCTAAAATCACCGGAATTTGATTCTGTGGGTTCACTACAGGCTGTGTATCAATTACAATAAAGTCCACAAGGAATACGAATTCCCCGATTTTTATCAACACATCCTCCAGTTCGCCCCTAGGTTTGGTGCTTGATCGGTTAGCCATCTGGAGAGTGCAATGGGCTGGTTTCTACCCTCCGATCCCTAACTTCTCATAAACCGAGAAAGGAAGCAGGTTAACACTTGCGCCAAGGTCGAGTAGAGCACGGTTGATGTGTTTTTCCCCAATAGAAATGGAAATCGTAGGATAGCCAGGATCGTTACGTTTCCTCGGTAATTGTTGGGGGAAAGCTGTGTCTGCTGTCTTTGCCATGAATATCTTCTTGGGCACTTGAGTTTTCCTCTTTCTAGTGCACAAGTCTTTAAGAGTTTTCGCGTAAGGGGGGACTTGTTGGATAGCATCTAGAAGAGAGATATTGATGTTAACATGTTTCAAGATTTCAGTGATCTTCTCCATTTGTGGACTTGGTTTGTTTCTTCTTAACCGGTTCGGGTAAGGAGCTTGGGCAATAAGGTCGTGGTCCAACACTGGAGAAGATCGTGTGGGTGGAAATGATCTAAGAATAGGAGTGGGGATCGTTTTCGGTGGACTAGAAGAGATGGGCTGAGGTGTCGAGCCTTGTGGGAAATGGAGAATAGGCTCGGAAGAAAATGGTGGGATAGACGAACTGGGGTTAGAATTAGAAGTAGAAGTGGAAGGAAAGTTCTCAGCCGGGGTATCATCGATAGATTTTTCTGTGTCATCAATCTCTTCCCCAACGTGATCGTCAAGCACTCTTCCGGATCTCAACGTAATTGCATTCACATGATGTGAATAGCCAAGATTGGGCAAAGGTTGAGCTGGAAGTTTCCCTTTCTCTCTTGCACTCATTTCCGCTTTTAATCGTGCAATTTCTTCTTCCATCGATTTTATAGTCTCATTTTGAGAGACAATATTTCTTTTCATGTCCTCGACAGAAGACTTCATTTCATCCAACACTTGCATGACATTTGTTAGGACCAAATTCATGTATTGTGCAAATGAAGAGGATTCATCAGTCCCGGTCAACTGCAAAGGACTAGACGGTGCAGTTGTGTTGACCGGATTTTGGATGTTTTGTGCTTGGAAGGGGTGCTGACTCAATTGAAGCGGTTGCTGGTGTGGTGGAGGGGCCCTTTGAAAATTGCTTTGGTTTGAAACCGTGTTTTGATTTTGTTGTTGGTTCCAAGCAAAGTTAGGGTGATTCCTCCAACCCTGATTATAAGTGGAAGAAAATGGACCGTTCCTAGGTCTTTGATAAGTGGCATTGTTATGCTCATGACCTTGAAACGGAGAATTTAGTGGACATTCTTCCGTCAAATGAGAAGAATCAAAACAACATCCACATACAGTTTTGGAGAGTGACATTTGATTTAGGGCGGCAGCTAAAAATTTGTTTTCCATAGTGTAAAATTTCTTGTGTAAAGATGAAATTTCATCTCTAACTCCTATAGAAACATTGGATTGGTTATTGCCACCCCTAAACGATTGACTCTCCCACTGTAAAGATTTTTCAGCGAAATCATCTAAGTATTTCCAAGCTTCCCCATCGTCTTTGATCATAAAATTGCCTTGACACATGTTTTCAAGGCTCTGTTAAGTGGTAGGGTTACTGCCCTCATATATGATTCGGCACAGTTCCCATCTCGGGATTCCGTGATGTGGACATTTAACCAACAGATCCTTGAAGCGGTTAAGACATTTTGAAAATGGTTCATTTGGAAGCTGGGTGAATTGATTTATTTCGCTACGGACTCGAGTTGTCTTGTGATTATAGTAGAATTTCTTAAGGAATGCTGCAACGAATTCTTCCCAATTCGTAATGGAATGTGCGGTAGTGTTATACAGCCACTTCTCGGCTATATCGCACAAGGTAAATGGAAGAAGACGTAGACGCATAGCATCCACAGAAAGTTGTGGCGTACCCATCATTGCGCATACATTTTCAATTTGGTGATAAAGACATATGCGTCTTCAGACTCGAGACCGTGATATTTGGGTAGAAGGTTGATGTATTAGGGTTTAATCTCAAAATTGTCCCCGTTGCTGGTGGAATGGATAAGCAGGTCGAAAGAGGACCTCGTGTAGGAAAGCACCTCTCTTGGAGAGAGATGCGGGGTGGATTCTGCGCACCTGCGGACGGTGGCAGAGTAGTGGTAAAGAAGTTCAATGGAGAATCGTCCATCAAAGTGGGTGTGGTGGTGGGTAAAGAAGAGGTAAATGTAGAAATACTGACTTTTGGGGTCGATCGAGGGAACGCGGACAAGACGGGCACTAGAATCCCGTGTCCACCCTATCTTGCACTAAAGGGTTTAGCACAAGTGGCAGCGTTATGATAATTAGGGGAAAAATGAAGTGATTGGTGTTTGTTTTGAAAAAGATATGGATTTTTAAAAAAAATGATGCAAATCACAACAAATGCAACAAGTAAAACCCTAAGTCTAATGGTCACCTAGATCAAGGCTCTAAACCGCTCCTAACTGCCAAAAGACAAGTCGCAGGATCAATCCTCCACTGCATCTTTGTCCCTCCTGTAGCCAGGTAAGTGGGAGGTTCTCCACTACGTTAGTAGTGGGCCTAATTAAGTAACCACTTGCCTTAGACACACTTTCCTTAGACACCACAAAAGAAACGCGGATAAGCAATGAATTACCCACGGCCTTCTTTTGTCCTAAATGAGCGCGACGGTCCTTAGAGTCAAGTCTAGATTTCTTTTAGTTAATGAGGGTAATGTGGATGCAAGTTTGTGATTTTCGGGGCTTAGGAAGGGTAATGAAATCCCCACCTAATCTGAATTTGGCCGTGCCCCTTAAATTCGGTATTAATATGCAAACAACCAAGAATCAAAACACGCACAATTTTTATTGCTTTTTGTGGCTCTGCGAATTTTTGCAAAGAAATCTGCAGCAAATTGTTAATGGAGAAGATGAGGGAGAAGATAAGAAAGTAGCAATTTTACAGAGAATTTTAGGACGGCCGCGCTTCCGCCGCGGGAAGCTGCTTAGACCGCGGATCCGCCGTAGGTAAGATTGATCTCTGCACAAATTTTTCAGGAGCTGTTTCTATTCAGTTCTTGCGCTCTCTGGAATATTCCAAAGAATTTTCTCTTGCTCAGCAGATTCCAGATTCCCTCGCAACAAATCACAACAACACGTTTAGGGTTTGTGCGAATTTAGTTCTAAAGATATTGATGGAATAAATTTTTCAACTCAAATTTCAAAAAACGAACGACTTAGCGTACTATCCCCGGCAATGGCGCCATTTGATTGATTCGTTTTCCGGTGTGTACTTAGAAAATTGTATAGAAATCACAACCAAAAATATTTTGACCGCAATCAATAACGGTGTCGATTGTAGCTCGTTAGCGAGTGCGAATTGTCCACAGGGAACGTGAGATCCGTTCGTATTTCGAATTAGTTGAATTGAAGATTAAAGAAAATAGGAAAACAATTCAATTCAATTCAAGATTTGTAAAATGAAGTTCAAGAATTATCTACATCTAAATCTAAAATCAAGAAAAACATTAAAAATTCAAGAATCAAGAAGTGATGATATCCAATCCAAGAATCAAGAATCGAAGTGAGGCTAGTAGGAATCGATCGGATCTATAGATGTGATGAAATCTATTGATTACATATTCTTATCCATCGATGAATTGATACTAGATCGATGATGATCAACGAGAATTAGGGATTTCTTGTGGAAACTAAAGTTTCATCTTCTATCCCTTGTCCTTTCGTCGATATCATTCACATTTTAGCCTCTAGTAAATTCAAGAATCGATCATGGATCCCTAATTTCAAGCGAACACAATCAAGAAAGCATCGCTCAAAACTAGGTCGTAGATTCTTCAATTTGCTAGGGGTTACAAATTCGTAGGACTTAAGAATTGGACAAGAATCTAATCATCACCATCTATTGATCATCTCGACTCCTTCACGAGCGGAGTTTTACACAAACATCATAACAAGACACTCAATCATAAATTGAGACCGAATCATGATGCAAGAATTTTAAAGAAAGCAAGATAAAAGAATTTCACCTTATTTATCAATAATTTCGTTACAATTCTCTCAATATCTACAAGAGGAAAGAACTCGATCGTCGATTTCGACTTCGCTCGTCTCCTTGAATCGCGGATCTCCTTGGATCACTTGCTCCGATGAAGTCCGGCGTTGCTTTCTAAAGGATCGAAGGCTCGATGCTTGATTTGGAACTCGAAGTTCTTGATTTTTGGCTTTGGATTTTGAATTGGGGATTTAGGGTTTACAAGTCGTGTCACTCAACTTGTATTGGGGATGAAGATTGAACTCCAGAACAACCTCTAGATAAAAGCTTTAGGGTTCCTTTTATAACCTTAGGATTGGGATTAGCTTCCTTTAGAAGATAGGTTTAGTTTAGCTTCCCTTGTAAGCTAGGTAGTTAGGTAGAAGCCTCTAGAAGTAGTTACTTAGGCTTTAGCTTCCTTCATAAGATTGGAGGTTTGGGAGAAGCTTCTAGGCTTAGTTAAGTAGCTTGAACATGATTAGCTTGATCAAGGAGCCTTGCTGATCTGGCAGAAGATTCTGGAGAATTCTGGAATTTGGAGTATATTGAATGAGTGTACCAACTGATAGGAGAAATCTGGCACCAAAAATTTGCTGATGTCACCACTAGATGGCCGCGGATCCGCCGCACAAGCCTGCTCCGGCCGCGGATCCGCGGCCTAATAGGAGCCTTAATGCTTCAATTTTCCAGTGTGACTTTCTGCTTACTTCCTGATATATTTCTGATATGTGGAATTTTAAAATTCTCTTCAGTTCATTGCCAGATCTCAAGTCTTGGAGTTGGCGTATTTTTATCAACACTTTTTCACTGATTTTGCTTTTCTCCTGGAATTTCCTGCACAGATTCTCGAAACAAGTGTTGCGCTCTACAAAGATGATGAGATGCCATGATAAACACTCAATTTCCCTTAAAATGCCGGTTTTAGTATACAAAACAGGTAATCTGGTATTTTACGACTATTTTTCTAATATGTGCAATATTCAAACCGAACACCTCTAGATGAGTGCAAATGGTAGGGAAATTGATGTGTTAAAAATGCAATATTTTCGACTGATCAAATTCCCCCAAACTTATTTTCGGTCGTCTCGAGCGAACTGTTTTATTAAAAAGAGAAGGCGAAAATAAAGAAAGAGAAAAACTAACTAGCACACTTTCGTAGGCAACACGATTGCACTGAGCACGTGCAACAAGCCTTTAAACCTCTAGGTGTCCCTAGTAGGAGGAGTGTTGTCTCCTGAGGGTTTTCAGCAGATTGAACCCAATAAATCTGTTAGTTATATGTATGCCCTAGAGGCCATTACTGTACATACGATGTATATTGTAATGGATTCTTGGACATATATAGGGAGGACTTTCTTGCTCGACATGTTTGTACTTTATCTAAACATGTACTCTGATTGTCTCTATGTTACATGTTGATAAAGTCCTTAGGATATGTACTCGACTACTGGGACTATGATGAGATCATACTAGTGAGGCCACGGTAGTCGACGAGTACATCCTATAATTGTTCCTAGTCGAGGGTGTATCGAGACAGGGCATCGATACACCAGAGTAGACTAGCGTATACGCATCTTGACCCATATGATGAGCGATAGATGATTCCATACCCATTGCTGTTTGACATCAATGATGGTGTACGGGTGCTCAGTAGAGACTGGGTACACTGGACGGACTCGCCGAGAACTCCCAGATGGTATTTGTTAGTTATATGTATGCCCTAGAGGCCATTACTGTACATAGGATGTATATTGTAGTGGATGCAGGGACATATATAGGGAGGACTTTCTTGCTGTTGGTTATATGTATGCCCTAGAGGCCATTGCTATACATAGGATGTATATTGTAGTGGATGCTGGGACATATATAGGGAAGACTTTCTTGCTCGACATGATAGTATGCTATCTGGTTGCTCTTTACCTTAACGTGTACACAGATTATCTCTCTATTACATGTTGGTAAAGCCCTTAGAATGTGTACTTGACTACCTGGACTATGATGCGGATCATACTAGTAGGGACATGGTAGTCCATAAGTACATCCTTCAAAGTCCCTAGTCGTGGGTGTATCGAGACGGGGCATCGATATACCAGTGTAGACTAGCATATACCTTCTCGACCCATAAAGATGGGCGATGGATGATCCCATATCCATTTGTGTTTGACATCAGAGATGATATACGGGTGCTCAGTGGAGACTGGGTACACAGGACGGACTCGCCGAGAACTCCCAGATGGTATTATACCTTACGTCAGATGGCAGTTCTCTGGTGACACTGGTACAGAGTAATTTGTTGACCCGAGATCGTCATAGAGTCTTGTGTGGTTCCCACTGTGCTTTGATTTCCACCTTACCACGTCCAAGAGGGCGTGCAAAACGGTGGTTTTTGGGTACAGTCCCGAATCACATGGAGGCAATGAGCGATAGGAGGGGATTCGTATCTCCCGGTATAGGGAGTTGATGTTGCGCTGTGTTCGATTGGCTATAACCGGAAATCCATGGCCAGGGTTGCTGAGATATACTGGTAAGTGTTACCAGTAGTTTCTCGAACTGTTATAGACCTCATATCGACACGACTTATCGAGCTATTGGGGTCTGACATTTACCACCCCTAGGCGAGATATGCGACATATCAGACGACGTGACCGGACTGTACGGTAAGTGTTACTGGTTGGATTCATAGGAGTGTGAGCGGGCTTGCTCGTCGATCTTCTCATCGCTCAATACCCGGGTGGCCGTTACGTTTAGCAGACCGCTTGCGGCTTATGGGTGTTTGATATGATCATCACCTGCTGCCGGCGTATTGACGAGTCTTTAGAGTCCTACACAGAGGTTTCCTGGCTCAAGCGAAACGAAATAGGAGCGCATATGAGATATGTGCGGGATCGAGAATAATGCGTGTATGTGATACCGTATTCTATTCTCGCCATGAATGTATCGATTGTATGTATGCGATATAACCTAGTTATCGAATCAAGTACTGATTCGATAAGCCGATACATGGGATACTAGTCGGTTATATGCGATATGACCGGATCGTTAAATCAAGTGTTGATTCAATGATTTAATGTATAATAATATATTTGATATATTAGTTTGCATTAACTAGTATTGGTTCACTTTAAATGGATTTTCTCACTTGGATGTGCAAGTTGTATATGTGATATACTTTTGTGCACATGATTGTATCATGTTTGATGATACATGCTTATTTGGTTAAGTGTAAAGAATTAAACCATGGTTAAGTTGATGATTAGGGTTTTGCTTATTCATTTATTTATTTGTTTATTTATTTTGGATATGTAAACAAGAATGGTGGCTTTGTTTGTTTTTAGTTGAAGATTCATGAAGCTTTGACTTAGTCACCATTCTTGTTTCATGCTTAACCCTAACCATTTGAACTAACCCTAGTTCATTCTCTACACTTAACTATGGTGAAGAATATGATAAGTATGAATTCTTTTTCAATTATCCAATAACACTTATCATATTCTTTCTTTCTTCTTCACTTGAAGAAAGCTTGCTTCATCAATGGCAACTTGAGCAATTGAGTGAGAAATCCAATTCTAAAGTGAACCCACCTCCTATTTCTTCATCCTCTACCTCTTGCCAAGTAGTATACGGTGTTTTCTTCACAAGTTTCATGACTTGGTGAAGTGGGAGCTTGATCTTGTGATGCCTCGACGTAGATCATCTTCGACACGAAGCCGACGACCTTGCCCGCCCATTTCTCCGATGAAGCCGACACTAGAGCCCGGGATTCCATTTGGACAGCGAGGAGACTTCATTGCGGAGCTATGGAGGTGGAGAACCGGATCTACAAAGGTTTTATTTCCGTTTTCTCTTTAGTTAAGTTGATAACTAGTTTCTTTTTCGCCTAAATTTCTAGTTAACGATCCGTAGTCTAGGGTTTCTCGGCACCGTAATATTTGAAATTGGCATGGTTGATGCCTTGTGAGACCTCTTGGGAGTGCCTAGGAACCCTACAGTGGTATCAGAACCTAGCTAGAGCCTTAGGCGATGCGTAGACGAAGTTTGAAACCCGAACGAACCCGAAACCCTAAAATTTCATGCTCTCTGGACTTTTTCTAAAAACTGGGTATTTTCCAGATTAAAAATTCTTAAAAAAATCAGCAGGAAGATATATGAATTATGGTGCAAAACGAGCTCATGATACGTCTACACCGCCGCGGAAACGCGGCACAAGCATGGCTTCTGCCGCGATTCCGCCGCCGTATGTTCACAATGCACAATAAATTTTGCACAGTAATTCCTCTTTTCTGGTGCTGAGTTTATATTTATTCAAGAGTTGAAGTTTCTGGGGTTGTTTTGGGGATTCGGTGTTTCGATTGGAGTATCAGATTTTGTCTATGTGGCTTTACGGATAATTTTTTGAATATGTTAAAATGTTCGACCGGATATAAATACCCAATTTTTCCCCTGTCGGGAAATTTCCAAGTGTTGGATTTTTTCGTGGTTTAAAGACGTTCTAAGTAGTGCAAGTAACTCGATGGATCCTCTAGAAGACAACAAACCTTAACTTGATTATGTGACCGTCTTGAACTGCCCTTTGAACCTTCGGGTTTGGGGCAGTACGGCGTGCCACATGTGAGGCGTTGGCTTGACCCTTCTACGGCTGGACCGTTGGTACTGAGGCACGAACTGAATGTTTTTAGACTTGTTTCATGTGTTGATCTGTATTGGGAAAACTTGGGTGTTTGAATGTTCGATCGGAAAGTTTAACATTTTCTAATTATCTGGAATGTGATACAATAATTGGAATTCACAAACAGTTATTAGATAACTGAATGAATGTTATGAACATAGCAGTTTAGTCTCACTTGATCGTTTGCTACGAAATTTTGATGTGATCAAAAGTCCGTCGCAATCACGTAGTGTACGCGGATACTCGCCGGGTAAACTTAATAGACAGCCTCACTCCATTGCCCCGACCAAGTGACTGTAGGAGAACCCCGTCGCCGAAAGCATCCGTTCGGGTGCTCGTGGCAGCGGTGTTCCTCCTTGGTGCACTTCGTCGACGGTATCGGGGGTGCGGCCGTCTACTGAAGTTTGCGACGAGCATTCGATGAGGATGTCAGGAATCCTGTTGAATTACCCGACTAGATATTGAAAAGTGTTTTCGATAATGAGACTGAAATGCGGGGTTTATAAATGTTAGGCATGCGATGTCTAAGGAATTCATATGATTAGGCATGCGATGTCTATGCAGGTTGCGGATTCCAACTGTTGTAGTTTTACATTTTCTTTTCTGTGACCGTAAGTGAAATATGTGATATCGCCGGTTTCGTTGCTATATGTCAACGACAATTGGGATGCGCATATTTACTTACGTTGATGACATGTGATGTTATGTGTTGCTGGATATGTTATATTGGATCGTCGTGTTTGAATAGCCGGGGGGTTTTTATGTGAGATGAGTGTTTTTCATTTTAATTCATGTAAAAACTTGTATGTAATATTCTTTTATTGGGACACTTCCAGGTTGCGGAAGTTGTCACCGTTTGTATATTATTTACTTTTCCGCACTAGGATAGACCCAAGGAGAAGAGCACAAGTAACCGGGTTCTAGGGTCCAGTGGGAGACCAACTCGAGGAGTCGAGTCCGCGTCTCCTAACCCTAGAATTGGTAGGGTTGCTTGCCGCTCTCGTAGGGGTCTAGGGGTATGGGTTTGGCTATTCATCGCGACCGTGGAATCTGTGTTTTTTACTGGCTCGTATTGAAAACACGGACATCCTAGTATATCCAATGTTTCATATGTTTCTTCTGCTGCGATATCTGTGATGTGATCATGTGATGTTCTGTGATAGATACTGTATATAGTATATATGATATATTATATAGACGTTACTTATGTTTTACACCCGCGCTAGCCCTGTCCCGCTCTGCCGTTAGTTACCTAACCTAACGGTGCATGAGGGGACATCGAGGCGAATGCGGATGGCATAAGTGTACGTCGTATTTATCTGTGATGTTTAGGTACTTAAATGATGGGACTTCATTAATGAGATTAATGAAATAAAAGAACCTAAGATGTTGTAGAATCGAATTTCAAAATAAAACAGGTAGCTACAGTTCTTGCTTTGCACAGCGGTATATACGATATATCCTGCACCTTATTCGATGAGGAAAGGACCGAGATCCCTTCACCGAGAGTTACTCCTTTAGCAATAATTGGCTGATGCTACACACTCGGTTTGTCTTTTGATTGCTTTTAAGTGTTTTTGCTTTGCACAGTGATATATATGATATATCCAGCACCTCATTCGACGAGGAAAGGACCGACGATCCCTTCACCGGGAGTGACTCCTTTAGCAAAACTAGAAAAGCCTCAAAAGCACTCCATTTTAAAATCATTTGATTCTACAACGATATCAAGTTCATTACGCAATAGGTTTTCAGAAAAACCTGTCGTAGCCCTCCGTCATTTCAGATAAGTACTAGTTAGTATTCGTGCTACGTTTGTTGACTATATTAAGGCGTAGTGTGCGATAGCTAATTAGTGCTTATCTGCATAAGCATATGATGTGATTGGATTAGGGTAGTCGTGCGACTTTGTTGACTATGTTAAGGATCGTGCGGGTTGGTTTAATTCAATCGGGAAATGACGGGTTGAACTTGACTAGCACTTATGATTTGTTGACTATGTTAAGGTCATATAGCGGCTAGGGGCAAAATTATCGGGAATTTCAAGTGTTGAAATTTGCAATGAGATTGCATACCTTCTATGAGATAGTTGGATCCCGATACCCGCTGCGAGTAATTGTTACTCCTGGGAGAGTTTTACACATTACAATTAGCCGATCAAGTAGGTGTCAACGAGGTTACGCCTCTGGGAAAACGAGGTTTACATTAATTAGGTTCGTGCGAAAGCTCGGGGGACCTCCCTCAAAGTACCGACACTGGCCTGGCTGAAAGATTGGCGAACTTGTAGTGTGTAATTAATCCCGGCTAGTCTTTCCTTTTAGGGTTTGAAGGAAGATTTGATAAAAACAATGGGAGCCATCCTGATTAGATAAAATAATAACCAATCTATTCTTGCAAGAGCGCACGCTGAGTGTTTTCTTCTCTCTCTCTCCAGGTAGCGACCATGTCACGCCTTAATCAAGATAATAATACGGATGTATTGACCGAACCGGCTTGTTATACTGAGCTGGGGAACGTTGGTCCCGCTCCAACTTATAATTGTTATAAGACAGAGCAGGAAATAAGGGGAATACCAAGATTCCCATGCCGCCCAAACGAAGAGAGTGCATGCTGATGCATCATCTTCGGGTGTGTTCATTATAAAGAACTGTTTCTCAGTATCCTCCGAATCCTGGGTATATGATACCGGATCAGGATCCCAGATATGTAATCTGTTACATAGGGCTACAAAAGGGTAGAAAAACTGAGTACGGGTGATAAGTTTCATGAGGCAGAAAACGGGGCAAGAGTTGCAGCCAAGTCTGTTGGTCACTGTCACCCTGTATTGTAATACATTGATTCTGAACGAATGTTATTAGATACCGAACCTGCTATACAAAATCATATCTGTCTCTTTATTAGTAAAGAAACGAGAAAATTTTGTATTGTTGGATAATGTTTTGAACATTTCCTATATCAAAAGTTGATCGGTTCAGGCACGTTATCTAAAAGCGTTGATGTTCTAAATCAAACTACAGTTCTTAATATACAGAACACACACAAGAGGAAGAGTTCAGAAATGAACGAATTCTTCTTGAGGCATTGTAGACTAGGTCATATCAATGCGACCCGACTGGCTGAAGTTACATTTAGATGCATAAATAAATCAGTTTGAATTTACATCTTATGAAACTTGCCAGTCATGTCACAGAGATAAGATGACCACAGCTCTGTTTACTAGAAACAGAGAAAGAGTTAGTGAACTCTTGGGACTGATACATGATGATGTATGGAAGGTCTCCTGTCTACACATGCCAAGACCGGTTCTTTGTACTTCATTATATTCTCTGATAATCTCTTTAGATTCAGACATATGTTCTTGTTGAAACACAAGTCCGAACCTTTTGAGATATTCACAGAATATAAGTTAGAAGTAGAGAACCAATACGGGTATAAGTATTATGTCCTTTGATGTGATCAAGTAGGAGAATACTTGAGCACGGGATTCCTGGATTATTCTAAAGCAGAATGAGATTCTCTCTCAGTATTACTCCTCCGTATACACCATGGCACGATGGTATATCGGGGCGGAGCAATCACACCCTATATGATATGGTGTGCTCTATGATGAGTACTACTGAGTTACCTATTCCCTTTGGGAGTTATGCGCTTGAGAAGCTGCATACCTATTGAATCGGGTTCGAATCATATCAGTGCCTACCACTTCATATGTGATATGGAAAGGGAAGAGCCCATTTCCTAAGTTAGTTAAGATTTGGGGTTGTCCGGCCTATGTCTAAAAGGAAAATCTGGACAAGCTCGAGGCAAATTCTATAATGTAGAACTGGAAAGGTTCCAGCTATACAAAATACAGCTGATGATTTGAAAGAACCAAAGGATTCAATAGTAACCTACGAACCTCAGCCTCTCCGCCGATCTAGTAGGGTTCCTCACCCACCTGAGAAATACTTCGGTTTCTCTATGACAGTGGGAGCGAGGAATGCATCATGAGATGATGACCCAACTAGTTTCGAGCTGGCCATCAAGAGTGAGACTCTATAAGAATGGCTGGATGTTTTTCGATCTGAGATGGAATCCTTATACACCAACAAAGTATGGACTTTGGTTGCAATATCTGAAGGGTTAAATCCCCATAAGAAGCAAGTATATCTTGAGAAGATTACTTGGTGTAGATGGAAAAGTTGAGACTTTCAAAGCTAGACTTGTTAAAGGTTTTTGTCATCGACCAGGCGTGGATAATGATGAAACCTTTTCCAGTGGCTATGCTTAAGTCCATCCAGATCCTACTTTCCACGGCTAGATACCATGACTACGAAATCTTGTGGTTGGGTGTCATGACAGCTTTTCTAAATGATGTTTTAGAAGAGAGCGTCTATAAGTACACAGCCAGAGGGCCTCGTGGACAGTGGGAGCAGCGGAAACGTGTGCAAGATGCTTTATAGGATAAAGCAGGCATCGCGGAGTTGGAACATCTGTTTTGATTGATTAGTCAAAGAGTTTGACATCATCAAAATGGTAGATGAACCTTGTATAAACAAAAGGGTAGTAGGGAGTATGGTGATGATCCTCGTAGAGTACGTGGATGACATACTCTTGATAGAGAAGGAGTTTCCTATGCTACGCTCAATCAATCTCCGCTTATCACAATGATTCTCCATATAGGATCAAAGTGATACCTACTAAATCCTGGATTTTGGATCTATGAGATAGATCTAATTGGATGTTAGGAATCTCACTAGCAGTAGTGAGATGGTATCAATCGATCCTGGGGAAAATCACTGGAAGTGTTCTAGGGTGATAAAGACGACTGAATATCAGTCACAGGCAATGCCTTTACCCTCAGTAAAGGGACGGTATTGTTAGTGTTTATGCCCTAGAATGCCATTACTGTATCATACTAGCTTGTATATTACTTAATGGAAGCTTGGGATATTCACATGTATATAACAGTCTTGCTAAACATGGTAGTATGCTACTTGGTTTTTCTATCTTAATATGTGAGTGTACGTATTGATAGAGCTCTTAGGATCTTGCTTGTCTACCAGCGTTGTGATGGCAGTCACACTAGTGGGGGCTGGGTAGTCTACAAGCACATCCTTATTCAGGTCCCTGGTCGTTGGATTATCGAGACAGAGCATCGATACTCCGGAGTAGACTAGTGTGTACGCTTCTCATCCCAGTTGGGGAGATGGTCTGTCCCACAGCCGTCAGTACGTCGTACTGGAGATAGTATGCAGGTGATCGTTAGGTTACGGGTACACCGGACAGGACTCACAGGGAACTGTTGGTTGGTTTGATACCAGTCGTCAGTGAACAGTTCCCAGGTGACATGAGTACAGCGTAGTCCGCAGACTTGACACTGCTACTTCGCCTCGAGTGTGTCCCACTGTTCTTAGATTGCTACCCTACCACGGCTCAAAGGAGTCGTGCAAACAGGTAGCAGTTGGGTGCAGTCCCGAGCACTTGGAGGCAGTGGCGGTTAGAAAGGATTCGTCCCTTCCGGTATTGGGAGTAGATATCGTGCTGTGTCAGAGAGCCATTACGCAAAGTCCCTGGCCAGGGCAAGCGAGATTTGCTGGTAGGTTCCAGTAGTTTCTCAGGGTGTAATGTGCTTCGCTCCGACACGACTTATACCGCTATTAGGGGACTGACGCTTGCCGCCCCCCTAGGCCCGATATGCGATAGTCTTGGACGAACGGACCGGACTGTATGGAGATTGTCACATCAGACTCAGTAGGAGTTCGGATGGATTTTCTCATCGGCCTTCTTATCGACAACTACCTGGGGACCGTTACGTACAGCTAGTGCCGCTTGCGGTCTGTGGTTAAACCCACTGCCAGCGTAGTGGTCGAGTCTCTAGAGTCCCACACAGAGAGTTTCCTATTCCAGGCGAAACGATATAGAGGTCGTATGGTTTTACGACAAGGGTTCGGACACATCAGTGCGTTTACGCGCGTACGACTTTCGGACAGTTTTTACCAGTCGGCTTTGGTTTACGCCAGTTACTGGTGTCCGGTTATTGGATTTTTACAGTCTAAAGTTTTTCCGTATTTTTGCGGATTGGAGGGGCGTTCTCGTAATTGTACGAGAAGCTTCTAGAAGATGGTGACTAAGGAGGGTTATGTGTCATTTGTATTAAATGAGTTTAGTGAGTCATGAGGGTGATTCATGCATATCATTAATGCATGATAAATGCTTAATGAGTCATGCTAATGAATCACCACTAGATATTTGTGAAGCATGCTTATTCATCACTTATTTTCTTTTGTTGATAAAAGAGAATGCTTCATTTATATTATGATAACTTACTATTCTCATTTCATAATTATTATCATCTTCTCTCTCCTCAAGCTCTCATCTTCAAACCCTAACCCTTACACCTCATGAGTTGAGATCAAAGGATTAGAAAGACTAATCAATCCATAACCATCACTCTATCTCAATCTATCTTCTTTGATTAGCAATCCAAGAAGGTTAGTTGCCTCAAGTTTAGAGGCTAAGCTTGGAGTTTTGCTCTCGGGTGGATCGTCTACTACTTCGAGAAGGCCGAGGAGAACAAGGAGTTCGTAAAGACGAAGGAGTTGGTTCATTAGGTATAATCCCTAAACACAGTAGTTTAGAAACACTTTGTGTTTGGTTGTTTATAGTTTAGCTTCGATTCAAGCGGTTAGTCGATGTTCGTTCACTAAACAAGTTCGTTTTTGAAAATTCCGCCTCCCCACAAGTATTGGGATGTAGTACATCGACTTACAGTGGTATCAGAGCCTCGCTAAACAATAAATAACTTAATTGCAAATTTGTACGAATTTCGAACGGAAAAACGAAGCCGGAAAACCCTAAATCTGTCAAGTTTCTGTCGAAATTAAAATGATGTCCTAAAATTTTTCAGGTTCGTTCAGAAAGCTTGTTAAGACATTATAAGAACACCCAAGAAAAATTGGCCCCTGAATCGCTAAACTAGCCGCGGAACCGCGGCATCAGTCTACTGAGTCGCCGCGGATCCGCCGCCGAGTTGGCGATTCAGGATCTCAATTTTCTTGAGTTGCTTCTGTATGATATTTGGGATTTTCTGGAATATTTTAATTTTGCTCAGGTTTCAGTTTAACAGAGCAGTTTTTGGAGCAATATTAAAGATGTTTAATCGATCGAAATTGTACAGTATTTGCATATTGGATTATATCTGTGATTGTTTAATGTGTTCGTAAACCTCCCCTAACTGCTAGTATGTCGGTTGGCAGGGGGTTGCACATTTCTGAAATGGTTATATCTGTTTGTGCATATAAACTGTATTGGACTGTTGTGGTGTTTAGCCGGGGTTTAGCAATGGGTTATTGTTTAATTCATTTGTTGTAAATATAATTTGTTGTAATATTATTTTTGCGGGGCACATCCAGGTTGCGGTTGTAGCCACCGTTGTATTATTTCATTTTACTGTTTTTGCTCCTAGGACTGACCCAAGGTGGGGTACACAAACTGCCGGGTGGGTAGTTTGCCGTACCCGTAGGGGTCGAGGGTGGGGTAACGGCTATTCATCACAACTGTGTAATCTATCTTTTCTTGCAGGCTCAAAAGAAATACAGATTGCTTGCAAATCCAATATTGTTTATCTGTGTTCTGGAATGAATATCATTGCGTCAGACGAATGTAAAATATCTATATATATTGTAGCTATTTAGACGTCACTTATGTTTTGCACCCGCGCTAGCCCAACCCCCGCTCTGTCGTTAGTTAAGTAACCTAATGGGTAATGACGGGACCCCGTGGCGAATGCGGATGGCATAAGAGGACGTTGTATTTTCGTTGTTTTCTGCAATGATAGGTTAATGATGGGACGCATTATCTATAATGCAAAGAAAATAAACCAAGTTTAAATCGTTGGAACAATTTAAAAGAAACCACTCGGTTATTTTTAAAACAGATATTTTTAAATGCGGAGATTTAACCACTCCTTTTAAAAGCTATCAGGTTCCGTCGGTTATATCAAGTTCATTACGTTCACGGTTTCGCCAAAACCAGTCGTAGCCCTCCGTCATTTCTTATGGATGGTCAGTAGTATTCAAGCTATTCTTGTTGGCTTTCGTCAAGGCATAGTGTTTGGTAGCTGCTGGGGTATTCATTTGTTGCATAGATAGATGAGTTGGTTTGGGACAGTCGTATAACCTTGTTGGCTTTCGTCAAGGGTATATACGGATGGGTTCAAATTAACAAGATAATGATGGGCAGAACTTGACATGTGTTTTATGATTTGTTGGCTTTCGTCAAGGTCATAAGAACATGGGGCAAAAATGTATATCGGGAATTTCTAAAGAAACTGAAATTTGCAAAGAGATGCATACCATTTTGAGTTTGATGAATGTTGGTAGCATTCCTACAACATTATCAGACGATGATATTTGGATCCCGATCCTACTGTGAGTATATGCTACTTATCAGGATATTCGTCACTTAACGATCAATGCTATAAACCTAGTAGGTGTCCAGAAAGGTGTCAGCGGGGTTACGCCCCCAGAGAAAAGAGGTTATTTAATTAAGGAACTTCGCGAAAGCGTTGGAAAACCTCCCTCGAAGTATCGACACTAGCCTGGCTGAACGGTTAAGCAAGTATTGTACGGTGAGAATAGTCCTGGCTAATTCTTCTTTTATGGTTTGAGGAAGGATTCGAGAAACAGTGGGAGCCATACAGTTTAGATAAATTAAAAACCAATCTAAACTTGCAAGAGCATCATGCTAAAGTATTTTCTTCTCTCTCTCTCATTGCAGCGACCTTGTGACCATGACTAGGTTACATCTAGATAACAAGATGACTGAATCTAACTTATTTGACTGGCAAAGGTCTGTCCAGATGACCATTGCCTATGACAAGCTGGACCACCCTATTACTACTCAAGATCCCACCGTCCCAGGTCCAGTTTCCACCGTCGCGGATATGGATATCCGTCAGACAAAGGAAAAGAATAAAGCGAAAGCCAAGTGCCTCGTGTTGGCTTCAGTTGATGGTAGATACCAGAAGCAGTACGAGAAGATGGACTCTGGTTCCATCTTTCTCCATAACAAAGATTTATATGGAGAGCAATCTCATATCGCAAGATATGAGGCCTCGAACCAATTGATTCAAGCGAGGTCGGCTGACGGGTCATCTGTAAGGGACGACGTCCTTACGATGACTAGCTATATTGATGAGCTCAAGGACCTGGAGACCACGTTGGGAAACAGGTCATATACTGACTTATTTCCACAGTCCCTACCCTCTACTTACACCCTGAAAGAAACCAGGGAGACACAAGCTCTGCTTAATAGGGGACCTTCTTCCTCTTCATCCAAGGCGAAAGCAAAGGGTGAAAAGAAGAAGACCTCTACAAAGCCGATATACGGTATCAGCAAAGTAGGAGGAAAGGGAAGAGAAACAGCTTTGGGACTTGGTATAGGTAAGGAGGGATATTCCTATTGTTATGGGAATGGACATTGGCAGAAGGATTGCAGGGCTTTGGAAGCCAGTAGCCAGGATTCGAAGCATGTTGTGGCTTCAGCCTCAAGTGTGTTTGTAATTAAGAACTGTTTGTCAATTAACTCTACTTCGTGGGTACTAGATACCGGAGCAGGATCTCATATCTGTAATTCGTTACATGCTTTGAGAAACCGTAAAGTTATAAGGATAGGTGATTTGTCTCTCAAAGTTGCAAACGGAATGAGCGTCGATGCTGAATCCGTGGGAGAATATCGCCTGGGTTTGACAAGTGGGCAGATATTGATTCTACGTAACTGTCTGTATGTACCTAGTTTGACTTGTAATATCATATCAGTGTCATCACTTTCAAGAGAGGGATATGACTTTACATTCGTAAGCGATGTAGTTCACATCCACCTAAATCAAGTTCTGATTGGGTCCGGTACATTAGATGACGGTATATACGTATTGAATCAAGCTCAGGTTTTCAATGTCCAGAACACACTTAAAAGAAAGTCTCCAGAAGTGAATCAGGCTTTCTTATGGTATTGTAGACTAGGTCACATCAATGAAACACAGTTAACAAAGTTACATAGAGAAGGATATTTGAATCCGTTCGAATATCAATCTTATGCCACTTGTAAATCTTGTCTCATGGGAAAGATGACAAAGACTCCATTTTCTGGACACGGAGTAAGAGAGAGCGAGCTCTTAGGACTCGTACACAGTGACGTGTGCGGTCCAATGTCTACACATGCGCGAGGTGGTTATTCCTACTTCATTACTTTTACGGATGATTTCTCTAGGTATGGACATATCTTCTTGATGAAGCATAAATCCGAGGCCTTTGAGAAATTCCAAGAATACAAGAATGAAGTGGAAAACCAAACAGGCAAAAGTATTAAGACGCTGAGATCTGATCGAGGTGGTGAATACTTAAGTGCCGAGTTCCTGGGTTACTTAAAAGAGAAAGGAATTCTCTCTCAGCTTACTCCTCCATACACACCACAACACAACGGTGTATCGGAAAGGAGGAATCGAACCCTATTAGATATGGTTCGTTCCATGATGAGTAAGGCTGAGTTACCGCGATCATTCTGGGGTTATGCGCTAGAATCAGCGGCATATCTTTTGAACAAGGTTCCCACCAAGACTGTGCCTACCACCCCATATCAGATGTGGAGTGGGAAGAAACCCCATCTTCAGTACCTGAAGACATGAGGATGTCCAGCTTTTGTAAAAAAGCAGCATCCGGACAAGCTCGAGGCACGCTCAGTAGAGTGTAAGTTTGTGGGATATCCAAAGAATTCCATGGGATATTGCTTCTATTACGCAGAGGAACAAAAGGTTTTTGTTTCTCGTCATGCCCGCTTCTTAGAAACTGAATTTTTAGAAAATCAGAAGAGTGGGAGCGCAGTAGAACTGGAAGAAATTCCAGAACCATAAGCTGTTACTGAAAGTTTGGTGGAACAAGAAGTTTCAGAAGAAAGGGACATACCAGCGCCTATCCGCAGAAGTAGTAGGCAGTCTCATCCGCCCGAGAGATACTACGGATTTCTCATAGACGGGGATAGAGAAGATTGCGTCATTGATAATGACGACCCTACTAGCTTCCAGCAAGCCATTCAGAGCGGTGACTCGGTAAAATGGCTGGATGCAATACGGACCGAAATGGAGTCCATGTACACTAACAAAGTATGGACTTTGGACACTACTCCAGATGGGGTGAAACCCGTAGGATGCAAGTGGATCTTCAGAAAGAAGATTGGTGTAGATGGACAGGTTGAAACCTATAAAGCTAGACTTGTTGCAAAGGGTTTCCGTCAAAGACCTGGTTTGGACTATGACGAAACCTTTTCTCCTGTAGCTATGCTGAAATCCATTCAGGTCCTTCTTGCTATTGCTGCCTTCCACGATTATGAAATCTGGCAGATGGACGTAAAGACGGCCTTTCTAAATGGAAATTTAGAAGAGAGCGTCTATATGGATCAGCCAGAGGGATTCATTCAGAGTGGGAGCAGCGGTAAAGTATGCAAGCTGCTTAAATCCATTTATTGACTAAAGCAGGCATCGCGGAGTTGGAACATCTGTTTTGATGATACTGTCAAAGAATTCGACTTTATCAAAAATCCAGATGAACCATGCATATACAGTAAGATTGTAGGGAGAGTTGTTGTATTCCTCGTCTTGTACGTGGATGACATTCTCCTAATAGGAAATGATATTCCTATGCTACAGTCAGTCAAAAGATTCTTGTCACAGAAATTCTCCATGAAGGACCTGGGTGATGCCACCTACATTCCGGGGATCCAGATCTATCGTGATAGATCAAAGAGGATGTTGGGACTTTCACAGTCCAGGACATAGACACCATATTGAAAAGATTCAGTATGGAAGATTCTAAGCGCGGTAACCTACCGGCTTGTCATGGAATCACCCTCTCCAAAGAGATGTCTCCCAAGACTGATTTGGAAAGGGAACGCATGTCGATTATACCCTACGCTTCTGCGGTAGGCTCTATAATGTATGCGATGTTTTGTACCAGACCAGATGAAGCATACACATTGAGCGTTGTAAGCCGGTATCAGGCAAACCCAGGGGAGAATCACTGGATAGCAGTAAAGAACATTCTCAAGTACCTGAGGAGGACTAAGGAGATGTTCTTGGTTTACGGCGGAAAGGACCTCAAGATGGAGGCCTATGCTGATTCCGGCTTCCAGAGTGACAAGGATGACTCCAAGTCCATGTCGGGTTATGTCTTTACCCTCAATGGAGGGGCGGTCTGTTGGAAGAGTTCTAAGCAGGACACCGTTGCTGACTCAACGATGGAAGCGGAGTACATAGCTGCTTGCGATGCCGCAAAAGAAGCTGTCTGGATGAAGAAGTTCCTCACAGAACTTCAGGTGGTTCCTACCAGTGTTGGTCCAATACCTCTGTATTGCGACAACAACGGAGCTATAGCTTTAGCGAAGGAACCAAGGTCCCATCAGAAGTCCATACACATCTTAAGGCGGTATCACCTGATCAGGGAGATCGTAGATCGCCGGGAGATCGAGGTAAAGAGAGTAAATACGGAGGATAACATTGCTGATCCATTCACTAAGGCCCTTCCTCAGATTCAGTTCGAGAGGCTACTCGAGATAATTAGTCTACGATATGCCAGTACATGGCCCTAGTGCAAGTGGGAGATTGTTAGTGTTTATGCCCTAGAAGGCCATTACTGTATCATACTAGCTTGTATATTACTTAATGGAAGCTTGGGATATTCACATGTATATAACAGTCTTGCTAAACATGGTAGTATGCTACTTGGTTTTTCTATCTTAATATGTGAGTGTACGTATTGATAGAGCTCTTAGGATCTTGCTTGTCTACCAGCGTTGTGATGGCAGTCACACTAGTGGGGGCTGGGTAGTCTACAAGCACATCCTTATTCAGGTCCCTGGTCGTTGGATTATCGAGACAGAGCATCGATACTCCGGAGTAGACTAGTGTGTACGCTTCTCATCCCAGTTGGGGAGATGGTCTGTCCCACAGCCGTCAGTACGTCGTACTGGAGATAGTATGCAGGTGCTCGTTAGGTTACGGGTACACCGGACAGGACTCACAGGGAACTGTTGGTTGGTTTGATACCAGTCGTCAGTGAACAGTTCCCAGGTGACATGAGTACAGCGTAGTCCACAGACTTGACACTGCTACTTCGCCTCGAGTGTGTCCCACTGTTCTTAGATTGCTACCCTACCACGGCTCAAAGGAGTCGTGCAAACAGGTAGCAGTTGGGTGCAGTCCCGAGCACTTGGAGGCAGTGGCGGTTAGAAAGGATTCGTCCCTCCCGGTATTGGGAGTAGATATCGTGCTGTGTCAGAGAGCCATTACGCAAAGTCCCTGGCCAGGGCAAGCGAGATTTTCTGGTAGGTTCCAGTAGTTTCTCAGGGTGTAATGGGCTTCGCTCCGACACGACTTATACCGCTATTAGGGGACTGACGCTTGCCGCCCCCCTAGGCCCGATATGCGATAGTCTTGGACGAACGGACCGGACTGTATGGAGATTGTCACATCAGACTCAGTAGGAGTTCAGATGGGTTTTCTCATCGGCCTTCTTATCGACAACTACCTGGGGACCGTTACGTACAGCTAGTGCCGCTTGCGGTCTGTGGTTAAACCCACTGCCAGCGTAGTAGTCGAGTCTCTAGAGTCCCACACAGAGAGTTTCCTATTCCAGGCGAAACGATATAGAGGTCGTATGGTTTTACGATAAGGGTTCGGACACATACGTGCGTTTACGCGCGTACGACTTTCGGACAGTTTTTACCAGTCGGCTTTGGTTTAAGCCAGTTACTGGTATCCGGTTATTGGATTTTTACAGTCTAAAGTTTTTCCGTATTTTTGCGGATTGGAGGGGCGTTCTCATAATTGTACGAGAAGCTTCTAGAAGATGGTGACTAAGGAGGGTTATGTGTCATTTGCATTAAATGAGTTTAGTGAGTCATGAGGGTGATTCATGCATATCATTAATGCATGATAAATGCTTAATGAGTCATGCTAATGAATCACCACTAGATATTTGTGAAGCATGCTTATTCATCACTTATTTTCTTTTGTTGATAAAAGAGAATGCTTCATTTATATTATGATAACTTACTATTCTCATTTCATAATTATTATCATCTTCTCTCTCCTCAAGCTCTCATCTTCAAACCCTAATCCTTACACCTCATGAGTTGAGATCAAAGGATTAGAAAGAATAATCAATCTATAACCATCACTCTATCTCAATCTATCTTCTTTGATTAGCAATCCAAGAAGGTTAGTTGCCTTAAGTTTAGAGGCTAGGCTTGGAGTTTTGCTCTCGGGTGGATCGTCTACTACTTCGAGAAGGCCGAGGAGAACAAGGAGTTCGTAAAGACGAAGGAGTTGGTTCATTAGGTATAATCCCTAAACACAGTAGTTTAGAAACACTTTGTGTTTGGTTGTTTATAGTTTAGCTTCGATTCAAGCGGTTAGTCGATGTTCGTTCACTAAACAAGTTCGTTTTTGAAAATTCCACCTCCCCACAAGTATTGGGGTGTAGTACATCGACTTACAGGTATGTTGGAAGAGTTCCAAGCTAGATACCGTGGCATACTAGAAGATAAAGGCAGGATACATCGCTACTTAAGATGCTACCAAAGAGGATGTTTGGGTGTATACAGGTTCATGAGATGAACTAAGTTCCTACCATTGTGAGACAATGGAGTTGTGGCTTATGCTAAGGAACGACCGTCCCATCAGTGATCCAGACATATTCTCAGGCAGTATCACCTGATCATGGAGATGGTTGATCTCTAGGGTGATCGAGGTCTGGAGAGTAAACTCAGAGGACAACACGGCGGATCCACTCACAAAGGCCTATTCTCAGAGAGAGACACTTATGGGATGGTTGAGTATGAGTGTCACGACCCGAAAGTACGGAACATGTCTGGCACTTAG
Source organism: Agapanthus africanus (assembly GCA_030015575.1). NCBI lineage: Eukaryota > Viridiplantae > Streptophyta > Magnoliopsida > Asparagales > Amaryllidaceae > Agapanthus > Agapanthus africanus. The sequence continues at coordinate 177,946,303 of JASDDO010000031.1, read as the reverse complement.
ACTACGAACGTCTCAAGGCGTACGTATGCTAAGTAAGCCGAAACCCAGAAATCCAAACCAAGAGAAGTAGTAGAGAATAGGAAGAACCATATCAAATCAACCTGTATGCAACATAATATACAACGCCTAAAGGCGAGGATCACAACAGAAATGGAACTCAACCAGCAAGAAACTCAAGAAATATAACATGCTACTCTATGGTCGAAAGAATAACATTACTGGTCTCTATCTCAAAAAATACAAGTTTGGTTGATGGAACTTCTAGATACAACTGAAATATAATATACAAGGTATAATGATGGGTAAGATACAATAAACCCACCTACTAGCAAGTCACCCGAAAAGAAACCGTGCCCGCAAAGCCGTAATGAAATCCGTACGGCAACACCTGCAAGAAACTGGGGCACAACGGGGGTGAGTTGCCAACTCGTGAGTAGAAAAAGATCTACGAATAGAAAATCGCATGAATAACGCAACCTAGGTCAATGATCATAATATATCCTCAATATATGAATAACATGCAGCCTATAACAATGGCTAGGGTAATATTTAACCTGAGTGTGATCTCATGTGCCCGTGTCAGTGCCTCAGGTAGCAATATATTTTATGAATGAGGTATGAATGCATGAAAACAGAATACATGTAAATGAAGAAACTGTTTTCATAAATTAGTGAGATTTCCTTTGTATTTTTAAAAAGAGGTATTATAAATGAAATCAGCACCAACAGTGTCTAGCATCGACACAAAACATAAATCTCAATGTCTCAAAACCTCAGGCTCCTGCCATCCGGACTGGCCTGTATCATCAAATCTCAGTACCTCAATATCTCGAAATCTTAATGTCTCAATCTCAATATCTAGGGCGCCGTCAGTCCAGACCAGCCCCTACCATCCATCTCAAGACCACGACGGTATCCTCCGGATATCCGACGCGTCGGGTAAAATCACCGGTAGGTAGTCTCCCCCTGCCAGGCTCATCGTCATCACCACGAGCTTCTTGCCCCGGGGTACCTTACCGGGTCCACCATGTACCCGAAACGGTTCATCCAACTCCTCGAATCGGGTCTCCAAATCCATCAGCAAACTCATGGTGGACGACTCATACATCATGGGAAAAACCGCGCTTTTTATTTAAAAAAAGAAAGAAGAAGTTTGTATATGTTTTGCGGTTTTCCCCAAATCCAAAAAATCTCATGGAAATCCAAATCCAAAACCTCAATAGCACGTAAAAAGTGAATATATGCATGAGAATCCATGAATGCGGCATAACAATGAATAACAGTATGCATGAGGTAGCAGGTAATAACTACAATGTCTAAACTAACATATAAGGTAAGAACACTAATATCATGTCTAAACTATTAGCTAACAGGCTATGTCAAGCAATAATATTTTCTAAGGTGTACGTGACATGGCAATTACCGATGAAGATGTGTGTGAGCCGGCAAGTAAGTGTACGTGGTACATACGCATCATCGGTAATGGTGCTGGTGTCCTAACCACAAGATATCAACAGTAGAATATGAAGCATAATATAAGCATGTGATGCAGAGCAAACAACAATAATGAGCGGGAACTGAATACTAGACGCAACGATAACTAATCTGTTTTAACCTAATATAAGTCCTATAATGGTGCTTTTTGAAATAACACGAATCGTGGGGTTTTGAAAATAGGGGCTACGGTGTTTTTAAGAAAAGATACGTTTTTTTTAAATATCCGTAGGATCCCTTAGGCTGTCTTTAAAAATACACACGATTCGCAAGCTTTGAAATAGGTAGGAACCGAATCTAATCTAACAACTAACTAAACTAAAGGGCTACGCTACAAGCTAGACTACAGGTAAGGAAACTGCCTAACATCTGAGTCGATACATATACATACCTGTATATATATTAGTCGGTGATCCCGCCTCAATAATATCATATCCGATACCATATCTATAATCAGACATCCCAAGTCAAGAGTGCGGATCAATCATCAAGATATAGCTCGTACGTAAATCCGTCGTACGGCATCCTCCAATTCTGGGTACGGGTCAAAATCACATTCATCATACTATTCATCTGATATCCTCTTTATCGAATCATGATCGGGGTAATGATCTACGTCTAGTACCATACTGATACCGCCTACGTATGCATGGACGTGTGTGAAACACTACGTCAAGGACCCGCTACAACGTCATGTCGTATCTCAAATACGAACCCTGCTATATCACCGATCTCACGGCCTCAAATCAAATCTCATCGACTCAGCTCAATCCCAAGTATCATCCTCAAATCCGTATGTGAACACATAGTCCCATACCCATGTGAACCCATAACTATATAACCCCATATAAGCACATATGAAGAAAAATGTATGCAAGTATGGGTGTGTGTATAAATATGGTGCAGCCTCTACTCTAGGGTCTCGCAACACTAAACCTATCTATTCACACCTAAAATCTATCTTTATCATCAATAACCTCAATAAATAATAATCAATATATATGTGTGTATACGTATTCGTATACATCACCACGGACTGCGGGGGTGCTATACGCCATCCACCCGACTTCTCCCCGTAGATATAAATCTACTCACCTGGTCCTCGCTCGCCGGTGCCGACGTCGCGACGCGCTTGCTTGTCGTCTCGAAGTCCACATGGGTTACCTACATATCATAACGCACCGTATCGCATTAAAATCCGACTCAAGACCAAAACGACTCACGAATCTCACATAGGTCAAAACCTATGGTTGCTTTCACAAATCAACCCAAAAACTCTCGACGTCGGTGTACAAACGCCAGACCATCGAGAAAAACCCAAATACACTCATTTGTAAAATCACGAGCACTAATTATAATATAAAATAGCTTAAAATTCACAAAAACCCCAAATTCACTTTAAAAGCCATTTTTCCGACAATCTAGCAAGCACAAATTACCCGTTTTAATACAACATCTTGATGTTTAACCGAATCTAGCGGCCACAATATTCACTAAATATCATAACAAACTCATATAAACCATTCCTATAATTTATTCTCATCAATTTCCATAATTTCCAAAATTCTAGTTTACAATATACCCAAATTTAACAATTTTATAGCAAAAAAAATGCATAAACCACAATCTAGCTTGGATTTTCATGAACTAAAGTATTAAACTACACATTATAATATTAATAATGACATGAAACCTTAATTTAGATTTTAATCCCAAATATAAAACCATTTCAAAAAAACCTAGTTAGCAAAAAGAACATTTATCACAATTTCCAACTAACAATTTGAAATTTGTAACTAGATTTGGTTTTAGCAAGAATTAATATGTTAATCCACTCATTAAGATAAATAGCCAAAGATGAAAACCCTAATTTAATTTACAAACCCTTCTCTTGAATTTTGAATCACAAATTTAAAACCATAATTAAACATCTAGTTAAACTAGACTAAAGCATTAGCAACAAATGAACATGGGTTTAGGGTTTATACCTCACTATCCATGGATCAAACATGGAACTAAGCCACCCAAAAATAGCTCCCATACACCTAGATCCATGCTAGATAGGGCAAGGGAAAATGGGTATAGCTTGGATTTTGAGTTCGCTTTGAATTTGCATGGATTTTTGAAGCATTTTAATGGATTTTTGAGGCAAAATGGTGTGGGATTTTGGTGAAGGGCTGCTGCTGTGGGGGGTTTCAGATTTGGCCAGAAATGGAGGGGGTTTGGGTGAGGGAGGAGAGAGAGTGAGGTGGAGAAAGTAATATCTAGTCAAAGTCCACCCTTTTTCTATCATTTTCCTTTCTTTTCTTTTCTTTTCTTGGTGATTGGAGAGAGAGAGAGGGGGAGGGCTGTCATGGTGGGGCCGGCCACATGGGGAGGGGAAGAGAGGGTGAGGTGTGGGTGTGTGGGTTAGGGAAAAAGATAAATGTATTACCCCAATTCCCATTAACACTAATTTCACCGAAAAAAGCCTTTTTCTTCGATATTTTTCTAAACCGTTTTGGCAAACGATTTCGTTTCAAAAACCACATGATAAAATTTTATTTAATGTTTTATGATGCACAAAATTTTTTTCAACTCATTCCAATTTGTAATTTTCCCTAATTAAATATATTAGTGACGGCTTAAAATAATAATAAAATAATATTTTTTTCAGAAAATTTGAAATTTCACCCGCGGCTCAATAAACACCAAATAATAGCAATTTCATAGATAGAATATGTATATTTAATTTTTATAATAAGATATTTGCATTTTGACTTTTTACAGAAAACCCCCTTATTTTACCGATTTTCCGAAATTTCACCGAAACGATTTTCAAAACGCTACAATCTTCCCCCCTTAAAAAAATTCGGTCCCCGAATTTAAAGTAAAACTCCCCCCAAATACTAAAACATCTAAACCAAAACCATCAAGTCGCCGGGGCTCCGAAATTGTAAATACATAAAACAAATTGTAGCGCAGCGCATGCGCATGAAAAATGAGCATATAACTCAAATCAAAACTCCGTCAAGCATCCCGCAATCATCGGAGTCATGGTAAAGACACAAATGTCAAATCCAATATAAAACCAATATGATATAATCTTGAAACTATACATGTAAATATCAACTCTATATATGTAAATATCTGAAGAAAATGCATGCCAAATCTTTTAAAGTCGCTGTGCAATGCGAATACACTGCACAGTGGCGAACGTCTATCATAAGAAAATAATCATATACATATATACCTTTTGTTTGAACTGTACGTTCCGCCATTTTGGGAAACAATTTGGAAGGGTTTTCTTTATTTAAACGTTTCGTGTCATATGAGACACGTAGGTAAATACTGAGACTATAGCTCGCTTTTTGGAATTCCCTTCGATAGCTATCAATGCATGCAAAATACATTCAGGTACTGTCCTCTGACTAGTCCTGCTCAGTACGAAAACACATAGCAAATATCATAAAAACGTACTGCTCTATAAGAAATCAATCCCAAAATATGCATATGAATACTACGTGTGTCTGGTGCGCACGAAAATCAAAATCCATATGTGTCAACATGTGTACAGAAACAAGATCTAAATGCATCGGGTGTGCATGAAACATCTGTCATAGGCAACGTGAGTGCCTGACAGCAAAACGGATGCATCTGACATGCACGAAGAATCTCGATTTAGTGCAACTGGTGTGCACCAAAATCGTATCTCAAAACATGCGCTCAACATGCGCGAAAATCCAAACCAGGTGCATCCATCATGCACGAAATCATGAAATCCAATATCAAGTGCCGAACATGCGCAAAATCAAATCAGGTGCACAAGGTGCACAAAACAAATATCGAACATCACCATCGAAATCAAAGTCCAGGGCATCTAAATGCACAACATATGTAACACTGCACTGCAAGCATATATGAACTATACCGCGTGCAAAAACCAAATCGTGTGCGTATATACGCACAAAATCAACTCAAATGTCTAAAACCGTAAAATCATAAACATGTGAAACCAAGCACGAAAACGATATCAAGTGCAACATTGTGCAACGATCGTAAATCCTCAATCATCAAAATCAAATCATGCGAATAAATCACCCAAAACATCGAAATCAATAATGGAAGAATAGTACCGCTCAAGCGCATCCTCTAAGAATCTCGGGCCAACTGTCGCGGTCGCTAGTGGAACGTCTCGTCGATGATCATGAACTCTGGCCTGCTGGTGTGCGTAACAATGACCACTCCTGGGTCAAGGTCTTCACTGTGAATTACCAATCTCTCGGTCCATCGGCTCATCGGCCCTGTCAGGTGTGCTAACGGGGATGATTCCGTTCTGGCACTTCTCTGGTCATCTCTCGATCAATCATCGCGACTACTCGTAAGACAGCATATTACTGGCATCGGCCTCTGGCTCTCTGAATGTACGTGACACCTCTGATCCTGGGTGCAAGTATCATTGCAGCAGTGTCCTGGAAGGAATCCTGCTCACGGTCTCTTCCATGTCTCGTCTCTGCCAACTGTCCGGAAGTCATTGTCCTTTCCTATATCTGCATCTTGCTCTGGAACGACTGCATACTCATCGCAACTCCTTCTGGAAGGTAAGTCCAAGTACCATTCCTCGGCATGCGCATCGCATCTCTGATGTCGGCGGAGTGGAACGTCATCTCATCTAGATCTGGTACGAACCTCTTACTTCACTTTTCTCTAATGTCGTCTGCTTTGGACTCGTCTCGTCGCGGCTGCATGGACTGAGCTCCAACAGCTATCCTCGTATCTGGAGACTCCCAAGAATGCATCTCACCACCTAGCATCCGAATTAAGTTGAGCCATCCGATCGAGTCGTCAAAACCTCATAATCCCCCAAGAGCTCAACATCTTGGGCACAGTTTAATAGTATCGATTACATACCACAGCATCGGTGGTCCAGCCGTAGAAGGGCAAACCCAAGCCTCACTAATGGCGCCGCAGAACTGCCGCAAACCCGAAGGTTCCAAGGCTTTCACACGGTCATTAAGTCGAGTTGGGATTTCATTCTTCTAGAGGGACCATAGAATTGCCTGCATGTCTTTCCGACTACTTTAAACTTGGAATAATAGGTTTCTGACATTCGATCGTCTATGTCGACTCCCAACGTCTCCGCGTGAAGTCGTCTCTAGCTGGAATCAATCTATCTGATGACCTTGCATCGGGGTAGGCGAACGAACCACCTGTCCTAGTCATTTATCCTCGGGTGACTAGCGACCTTCTATCATCTCTTAGTACAACTCGTACTGCAATAGCTCCAACATCTGGGGCGATATCTCGTCGTTCGCAGCAATAACTGGCTCACTCGCCTGCATACTGAACAGTGCCTCAATCAACATGAATAAGCAATGCGCCAACGGTCATCAAAAATCTGGCCGGCCTCTGTCGGTGGCCCAATCCTCTGGTACAGATCGGCACGTCCGAGAAATCTCGTAAAGGCGATCCGCCAAACGCTCGTCGCGCGAAAACACAGTAAAAAGACATATCTCTGCAATCGTGTGTTGCCGGAATTACGCCCTGGTCAGTCCTCGTTCGTGAAGAGCTTGTGCTGATCGCAACTCTAGCCGTAGCTCTCCCTGCCTGCAACCATAGCAGCAAAACCAAACTGGTACCGATGAGGCTAGATCAGGAAGGAATATAATACTGAACAAGGAAATGTACATCCTAAGGCTTCATAAGTGGAGTGGCGTGTCGTAAATATGTCGCGGAACATATCAACGGTACGTCACTCTACTTTAGTCACCTATTCCATCAACCAAGGGTCATCCTACGCTCTTAAGGTTAAAACCTAACGCTCTGATACCAACTTTGTCACGACCCGAAAGTACGGAACAAGACTGGCACTTAGACTACGAACGTCTCAAGGCGTACGTATGCTAAGTAAGCTGAAACCCAGAAATCCAAACCAAGAGAAGTAGTAGAGAATAGGAAGAACCATATCAAATCAACCTGTATGCAACATAATATACAACGCCTAAAGGCGAGGATCACAACAGAAATGGAACTCAACCAGCAAGAAACTCAAGAAATATAACATGCTACTCTATGGTCGAAAGAATAACATTACTGGTCTCTATCTCAAAAATACAAGTTTGGTTGATGGAACTTCTAGATACAACTGAAATATAATATACAAGGTATAATGATGGGTAAGATACAATAAACCCACCTACTAGCAAGTCACCCGAAAAGAAACCGTGCCCGCAAAGCCGTAATGAAATCCGTACGGCAACACCTGCAAGAAACTGGGGCACAACGGGGGTGAGTTGCCAACTCGTGAGTAGAAAAAGATCTACGAACAGAAAATCGCATGAATAACGCAACCTAGGTCAATGATCATAATATATCCTCAATATATGAATAACATGCAGCCTATAACAATGGCTAGGGTAATATTTAACCTGGGTGTGATCTCATGTGCCCGTGTCAGTGCCTCAGGTAGCAATATATCATATGAATGAGGTATGAATGCATGAAAACAGAATACATGTAAATGAAGAAACTGTTTTCATAAATTAGTGAGATTTCCGTTGTATTTTTAAAATGAGGTATCATAAATGAAATCAGCACCAACAGTGTCTAGCATCGACACAAAACATAAATCTCAATGTCTCAAAACCTCAGGCTCCGGCCATCCGGACTGGCCTGTATCATCAAATCTCAGTACCTCAATATCTCGAAATCTCAATGTCTCAATCTCAATATCTAGGGCGCCGTCAGTCCAGACCGGCCCCTACCATCCATCTCAAGACCACGACGGTATCCTCCGGATATCCGACGCGTCGGGTAAAATCACCGGTAGGTAGTCTCCCCCTGCCAGGCTCATCGTCATCACCACGAGCTTCTTGCCCCGGGGTACCTTACCGGGTCCACCATGTACCCGAAACGGTTCATCCAACTCCTCGAATCGGGTCTCCAAATCCATCAGCAAACTCATGGTGGACGACTCATACATCATGGGAAAAACCGCGCTTTTTATTTAAAAAAAGAAAGAAGAAGTTTGTATATGTTTTGCGGTTTTCTCCAAATCCAAAAAATCTCATGGAAATCCAAATCCAAAACCTCAATAGCACGTAAAAAGTGAATATATGCATGAGAATCCATGAATGCGGCATAACAATGAATAACAGTATGCATGAGGTGGCAGGTAATAACTACAATGTCTAAACTAACATATAAGGTAAGTACACTAATATCATGTCTAAACTATTAGCTAACAGGCTATGTCAAGCAATAATATTTTCTAAGGTGTACGTGACATGGCAATTACCGATGAAGATGTGTGTGAGCCGGCAAGTAAGTGTACGTGGTACATACGCATCATCGGTAATGGTGCTGGGGTCCTAACCACAAGATATCAACAGTAGAATATGAAGCATAATATAAGCATGTGATGCAGAGCAAACAACAATAATGAGCGGGAACTGAATACTAGACGCAACGATAACTAATCTGTTTTAACCTAATATAAGTCCTACAATGGTGCTTTTTGAAATAACACGAATCGTGGGGTTTTGAAAATAGGGGCTACGGTGTTTTTAAGGAAAGATACGTTTTTTTTTGAAATATCCGTAGGATCCCTTAGGCTGTCTTTAAAAATACGCACGATTCGCAAGCTTTGAAATAGGTAGGAACCGAATCTAATCTAACAATTAACTAAACTAAAGGGCTACGCTACAAGCTAGACTACAGGTAAGGAAACCGCCTAACATCTGAGTCGATACATATACATACCTGTATATATATTAGTCGGTGATCCCGCCTCAATAATATCAAATCCGATACCATATCTATAATCAGACATCCCAAGTCAAGAGTGCGGATCAATCATCAAGATATAGCTCGTACGTAAATCCTTCGTACGGCATCCCCCAATTCTGGGTACGGGTCAAAATCACATTCATCATACTATTCATCTGATATCCTCTTTATCAAATCATGATCGGGGTACTGATCTATGTCTAGTACCATACTGATACCGCCTACGTATGCATGGACGTGTGTGAAACACTACGTCAAGGACCCGCTACAACGTCATGTCGTATCTCAAATACGAACCCTGCTATATCACCGATCTCACGGACTCAAATCAAATCTCATCGACTCAGCTCAATCCCAAGTATCATCCTCAAATCCGTATGTGAACACATAGTCCCATACCCATGTGAACCCATAACTATATAACCCCATATAAGCACATATGAAGAAATGCAAGTATGGGTGTGTGTATAAATGTGGTGCAGCCTCTACTCTAGGGTCTCGCAACACTAAACCAATCTATTCACACCAAAAATCTATCTTTATCATCAATAACCTCAATAAATAATAATCAATATATATGTGTGTATACGTATTCGTATACATCACCACGGACTGCGGGGGTGCTATACGCCATCCACCCGACTTCTCCCCGTAGATATAAATCTACTCACCTGGTCCTCGCTCGCCGGTGCCGACGTCGCGACGCGCTTGCTTGTCGTCTCGAAGTCCACATGGGTTACCTACATATCATAACGCACCGTATCGCATTAAAATCCGACTCAAGACCAAAACGACTCACGAATCTCACATAGGTCAAAACCTATGGTTGCTTTCATAAATCAACCCAAAAACTCTCGACGTCGGTGTACAAACGCCAGACCATCGAGAAAAACCCAAATACACTCATTTGTAAAATCACGATCACTAATTATAATATAAAATAGCTTAAAATTCACAAAAACCCCAAATTCACTTTAAAAGCCATTTTTCCGAAAATCTAGCAAGCACAAATTACCCGTTTTAATACAACATCTTGATGTTTAACCGAATCTAGCGGCCACAATATTCACTAAATATCATAACAAACTCATATAAACCATTCCTATAATTTATTCTCATCAATTTCCATAATTTCCAAAATTCTAGTTTACAATTTACCCAAATTTAACAATTTTATAGCAAAAAAAATGCATAAAACACAATCTAGCTTGGATTTTCATGAACTAAAGTATTAAACTACACATTATAATATTAATAATGTCATGAAACCTTAATTTAGATTTTAATCCCAAATATAAAACCATTTCAAAAAAACCTAGTTAGCAAAAAGAACATTTATCACAATTTCCAACTAACAATTTGAAATTTGTAACTAGATTTGGTTTTAGCAAGAATTAATATGTTAATACACTCATTAAGATCAATACCCAAAGATGAAAACCCTAATTTAATTTACAAACCCTTCTCTTGAATTTTGAATCACAAATTTAAAACCATAATTAAACATCTAGTTAAACTAGACTAAAGCATTAGCAACAAATGAACATGGGTTTAGGGTTTATACCTCACTATCCATGGATCAAACATGGAACTAAGCCACCCAAAAATAGCTCCCATACACCTAGATCCATGCTAGATAGGCTAAGGGAAAATGTGTATAGCTTGGATTTTGAGTTCGCTTTGAATTTGCATGGATTTTTGAAGCATTTTAATGGATTTTTGAGGCAAAATGGTGTGGGATTTTGGTGAAGGGCTGCTGCTGTGGGGGGTTTCAGATTTGGCCAGAAATGGAGGGGGTTTGGGTGTGGGAGGAGAGAGAGTGAGGTGGAGAAAGTAATATCTAGTCAAAGTCCACCCTTTTTCTATCATTTTCCTTTCTTTTCTTTTCTTTTCTTGGTGATTGGAGAGAGAGAGAGGGGGAGGGCTGTCATGGTGGGGCCGGCCACATGGGGAGGGGAAGAGAGGGTGAGGTGTGGGTGTGTGGGTTAGGGAAAAAGATAAATGTATTACCCCAATTCCCATTAACACTAATTTCACCGAAAAAAGCTTTTTTCTTCGATATTTTTCTAAACCGTTTTGGCAAACGATTTCGTTTCAAAAATCACATGATAAAATTTTATTTAATGTTTTATGATGCACAAAATTTGTTTCAACTCATTCCAATTTGTAATTTTCCCTAATTAAATATATTAGTGACGGCTTAAAATAATAATAAAATAATATTTTTTCAGAAAATTTGAAATTTCACCCGCGGCTCAATAAACACCAAATAATAGCAATTTCATAGCTAGAATATGTATATTTAATTTTTATAATAAGATATTTGCATTTTGATTTTTTACAGAAAACCCCCTTATTTTACCGATTTTCCGAAATTTCACCGAAACGATTTTCAAAACGCTACAATGAGATACTACAACCACTGCTATCAAATGGCCCTAGTGCAAGTGGGAGATTGTTAGTTATATGTATGCCCTAGAGGCCATGGCTATACATAGGATGTATATTGTAGTGGATGCTGGGACATATATAGGGAAGACTTTCTTGCTCGACATGATAGTATGCTATCTGGTTGCTCTTTACCTTAACGTGTACACAGATTGTCTCTCTATTATATGTTGGTAAAGCCCTTAGGATGTGTACTTGACTACCTGGACTATGATGCTGATCATACTAGTGGGGACATGGTAGTCCATAAGTACATCCTTCAAAGTCCCTAGTCGTCGGTGTATCGAGACGGGGCATCGATATACAGTGTAGACTAGCGTATACCTTCTCGACCCATACAGATGGGCGATGAATGATCCCATATCCATTGGTGTCTGACATCAGAGATGATATACGGGTGCTCAGTGGAGACTGGGTACACTGGACGGACTCGCCGAGAACTTCCAGATGGTATTATACCTTACGTCAGATGGTAGTTCTCTGGTGACACTGGTACAGAGTAGTCTGTTAACCCGAGATCGTCATAGAGTCTTGTGTGGTTCCCACTGTACTTTGATTTCCACCTTACCATGTCCAAGAGGGCATGCAAAACGGTGGTTTTTTGGTACAGTCCCGAATCACATGGAGCCAATGAGCGATAGGAGGGGATTCGTCTCTCCCGGTATAGGGAATTGATGTTGCGCTGTGTTCGATTGGCTATAACCGGAAATCCCTGGCCAGGGTTGCTGAGATATACTGGTTAGTGTTACCAGTAGTTTCTCGAACTGTTATAGACCTCATATCGACACGACTTATCAAGCTATTGGGGTCTGACGTTTACCAACCGTAGGCGAGATATGCGACATATCAGACGACGAGACCGGACTGTACGGTAAGTGTTACTGGTTGGATTCATTGGAGTGTGAGTGGGCTTGCTCGTTGATCTTCTCCTCGCTCAATACCCGGGTGGCCGTTACGTTTAGCAGACCGCTTGCGGCTTGTGGGTGTTTGATATGATCATCACCTGCTGCCGGCATATTGATGAGTCTTTAGAGTCCTACACAGAGGTTTCCTGGCTCAAGAGAAACGAAATAGGAGCGCATATGAGATATGTGCGAGACCGAGAATAATGCATGTATGTGATACTGAATTCTATTCTCGTGATGAATGTATCGATTGGTTGTATGCGATATAACCTAGTTATCGAATTAAGTATTGATTCGATAAGCCGATACATGGGATACTAGTCGGTTATATGCGATATGACCGGATCGTTAAATCAAGTGTTGATTTAATGATTTAATGTATAATAATATATTTGATATATTACTTTGCATTAACTAGTATTGGTTCACTTTAAATGGATTTTCTCACTTGGATGTGCAAGTTGTATATGTGATATACTTTTGTGTACATGATTGTATCATGTTTGATGATACATGCTTATTTGGTTAAGTGTAAAGAATTAAACCATGGTTAAGTTGATGATTAGGGTTTTGCTTATTCATTTATTTATTTGTTTATTTATTTTTGATATGTAAACAAGAATGGTGGCTTTGTTTGTTTTTAGTTGATGATTCATGAAGCTTTGTCTTAGTCACCATTCTTGTCTCATGCTTAACCCTAACCATTTGAACTAACCCTAGTTCATTCTCTACACTAACCTATGGTGAAGAATATGATAAGTATGAATTCTTTTTCAATTATCCAATAACACTTATCATATTCTTTCTTTCTTCTTCTTCTTCTTCACTTGAAGAAAGCTTGCTTCATCAATGGCAACTTGAGCAATTGAGTGAGAAATCCAATTCTAAAGTGAACCCACCTCCTATTTATTCATCCTCTACCTCTTGCCAAGTAGTATAGGATGTTTTCTTCACAAGTTTCATGACTTGGTGAAGTGGGAGCTTGATCTTGTGATGCCTCGACGTAGATCATCTTCGGCACGAAGCCGACGACCTTGCCCGCCCATTTCTCCGATGAAGCCGACGCTAGAGCCCGGGATTCTATTTGGACAGCGAGGAGACTTCATTGCGGAGCTATGGAGGTGGAGAACCGGATCTACAAAGGTTGTATTTCCGTTTTCTCTTTAGTTAAGTTGTTAGCTAGTTTCTTTTTCGCCTAAATTTCTAGTTAACGATCCATAGTCTAGGGTTTCTCGGCACCGTAATATTTGAAATTGGCATGGTTGATGCCTTGTGAGACCTCTTGGGAGTACCTAGGAAACCTACACTTGCTCGACATGATAGTATGCTATCTGGTTACACTTTGCCTTAACGTGTATGCTGATTGTCTCTCTGTTACATGTTGGTAAAGCCCTTAGGATGTGTACTTGACTACTTGGACTATGATGCGGATCATACTAGTGGGGACATGGTAATCCATAAGTACATCCTTCTAGGTCCCTAGTCATGGGTATATCGAGACGGGGCATCGATATACCAGAGTAGACTAGCGTATACCTTCTCGACCTATACAGATGGGCGATGGATGATCCCATATCCATTGGTGTTTGACATCAGGGATGATATACTGGTGCTCAGTGGAGACTGGGTACACTGGACGGACTCGCCGAGAATTCCCATATGGTATTATACCTTAAGTAAGATGGCAGTTCTTTGGTAACACTGGTACAGGTTAGTCTGTAGACCCGAGATCATCATAGAGTATTGTGTGTGTAAGTCTACGCTAGCGCCCCGGCAGTCTACAGACGCCAAATGCGGAACAAAAACTTTTAAACTGGCGCTATCGTATACTTTAACCCGGATCTTCCATTATTGCTAAACTAACAAACTGTAAAGAGTGTAGAAAGATTGTACCGAACGATCCGAGTCCTTCGTTCTTCAACCATCATCCCACGCTCCGTTGCGGCTGTATCTCGTCGATCTCCGATATCCTCGTCGAGGTGGCACCACATGATCGATTCTTTAAACGGGCTCCCGCCTCTGACTTGAGGCAACTCGATCATCAAGTTTGCTAAAAGAGACGACCAAGAATGATGTAGAGATTGAGTAGATGACTTTGTCTCACTTCGTCCAAAACCGTGGACGATCGGTTAATGAAGTTGCCGATGGAATTGGGTGATGGAATGAAATGAACTGTAAAATTCCATACACCCCGAATACTATCATAATCTTTTCTAACCAAAATGAAACATCAAGTGAGAGTGAGGAGAGAGAGGGCCGGCCATATATAGCAAGAGGGAGGTGACCGTAGGAGAGGGGGGTGACCACAAGAGAAAGCTTCTCACTTCAAAATATCTTAACCAAAACAAGAATCATTAAACCTAAAGAATGACTCACATAAACACATCATCAAGTCATTAATGAAACCATTAATGTCAAGATGAGTCACTAGCCTAGTCACCATCCTAGTCATCATATCTAGAAACTTCTAGAATACTGACTCATCATATCTGAAGAAAAGATAAATCCGTATTTAACAGAATATTAAAAGACGGCTGATAGAAAACTGGAAACTGGCAACTTCCAAAAGTGATCCTGAAACGAATTTCAGGACAACTCCGAAACTGTATAAATATACCCGCATTTGTATTACGACCGAATACAAATGCAACTGAGACAAAGATATTATACCTACTCAATATAATACTCGGATCCGGCTTAAACCAAAGCCGACCAGTATTATCTGCCCGAAAAATAACACGTGCGTAAACGCACGTGCATTTTCCGAACCCTGCCATAAAACCATACGGCCTCTACAATGTTTCGCCCGAACTTGGGAAACTGTCTGTGGGGGACTCTAATGACTCGTCAGTACCCTGGCAGTGGGTTTAACCACAAACCGTCAGCGGCACTAGCTATGCGTAACGGCTGCCCATGGACTGACCTCAAGGGAGGCTGATGAGCGAACTCAAGGGAGGCCGATGAGCGAACTCATCCAGAAACCCTACTGAGCCTAACAGTGACAATGTATATATAGTCCGGTCCGTTCGTCAATGAGTATCGCATATCTGCCTAGGGGGCTAGTAACGTCAGACCCCCAATAGCAGTATAAGTCGTGTCGGAGTGAAGCCCAATAACACCCTGAGATACTACTGGAATACCTACCAGTAAATCTCCTACCATGGCCATGGATTTGTGTAATGGCTCTCCTAGACACAGCACGATCTCGCCCCCAATACCGGGAGAGACGAATCCCCTGCCGATCCGCTCACGTGCCTCCATGTGGCTCGGGACTGTACCCAAAAGCTACCTGTTTGCACGACTCCTTTGAGCCGTGGTAGGGTAGAAATCAAAGCACAGTGGGAACTCACACGAGACAAATGACGACCTCAGGTCGATGAACTAACCTGTACACATGTCACAAGGGAACTGCTATCTGACGGTAGATATAATACTAACTAGAAGATTCCCGGCGAGTCCTGTCCGGTGTACTCATAACCCAATGAGCACCTGTATACATCTTAGGTGATCCAACTGACACCAGTGGCTTGTGAGACCGGCCACCGCCCCTCGTCGAGGTCTCGACTGTACACACTAGTCTACTCCGGAGTATCGATGCCCTGTCTCGAAACTCCCACGACTAGGGACCACAATAATGGATATGCGTATAAACTACCCAACTCTCACGTATATGATCGCCATCATACTGTTGGTAGTAAAGCAAGATCCTGAGGGCTCTATCAAAGTGTAACATGCAATCAGTCACCTGAACATGTACACGACTGATAAAGGCAAACCAGATAGCATACTATCATTTCGAGTAAGACTGTCATACCGGTATAGGTCCTCCGCAATCATTGCAATCACGTACCTGTGATCCAATAATTGACTATGAGGGCACTATCTCCAACAATCTCCCACTTGCACTCAAGGCTAATTATTGCGATGTTGCGTACTCACAGCCCATGTGAAACCAACACCCAACTTCTCTACTAAGCAGTATCACAAAGCCCATTTGTAAAACTATTGTGTTCGAGAGATAGCCTTAGTGAGTGGATCCGCCTAGAAATTTCTTTCTATATCTCTCTAAGTCTCAAGTTCGCGGAGAAAGCCATCTCCCGAAATGAGTAATACCTGTCTTAGAATATGTCTGGATATCTGATGGGACCTAGTTCATAAATGAACTCCAAATCCAAACTTCTTAGACTGTATCGATCACTGAACCTAATCAGTATCCGGCACCATGCCACCCATAGTATCCTCTTGGACCACCTGTCCATAATACCGTCCCTCTTCGTCAGAGGGAAAAAGTATAACTCTGACAATCACTCTGTCAACCATGTCACCTTTGAAGCTTGGAATGATAACCGTCTCCCGAAGGAGGCTGCCGTCATCAAATCCGTAGAACATGTACTTATGTTCTAAAACTGCTTCCTTATGTTTCTCCAGGATTGGATTAATACAAACTTATTGCAACTAGTGCAAAACCAACATTTGGTGTGGTACTTGACATCTCATGATCGACTCAATTGCCTAAGCAAGTGATCTGCCAATCATGCACATCCCTCTCCCCTTTAGTCTGTAAGACACCTTTAGAGAGGGTGACTCCATCACCTGCAGGTACACCACCATGCTAGGAGTCAACTATTCCAAAAACCATTAGAATATCTGTCAAAGTACCCACATTGGGAAACTATCCAAATCCAGATCTAAAACCATAGATCCAGAAACCAGAATGTCAAATATTATATCCATATCGAGTCTGGAGAAACAACTGTGTGACGACCACAGTACAACCGATCGTAGTATAGGAATTTTACTTCTTACTCTGTGTATGTCATCCAGATACCATGACATCACACCCTACTACCTCCTTAACTGATCCATCCTACATTCTGATTGAAGTCAAACCCATGACTGTCACATCAAAATTAGATGATCTATCTCCGCTATAACTGCTCAAGTCTATAAATAGACATAAGCTACTTGCCCACCATGCTTCCGTTGCTCCCACTGACTACGACAACCCTCCTACCGGGTCTCATATCCTGGAACAACAGTAGTGTCAAGTCTTGGTAGATAAGAACCTCCCTGTCACCGTCTCTGAGGCTACCGATGTACCTCTCGGGCGTCTGAGGTTACCCACCAAATCTGCGGAGTGGCTATTGGAATGTCAAACCTGATTGAATATATAGGTCCTATTAAATTTTCCGTAATCGTTTGCTGTCCTGGAATCACTTCCAGTTCTACCATACTCCCACTACTGTTTTCTGAAAAAGATCCATTTTTACTAAAACTGTGGCGAGTCAAGAACAATATCACTATTGATCTTCCAAATGGTAGAATATCAACCCTCGTCATAGCCAGGGTCAACCCACAAACAGCCATTACAGAAACGTGCCCTGAGTTATCCAGAGTCTGGTTTTAAGCATAAGCTGGACAACTCCCCGTACCTTAATATCTTTTAAGGTACGAACTATTCTATATCCAATACAGAAACTTTGGCACTAATTTAATTGGAACCATATTCAAACCATGCAGCTGTCTCCAGTGCATATCAACTTAATGGAAAGATGCTAATCAGCATTACTCAACTTAGGAATCCATCCAATTAAGAATAACCTGAAAGAGAAACACGTTTCTCAAAACCATCACTATCATCTGAATACCAATCACAAGAATCTACATCTTCGATCTCTTTGAAGAATCCCGATACTTGTGATATCTGGTTCTCTACTTTATTCTTATACCCACAACTTCTCAAAACTTAGACCTTGTATTTCTACGAAACACTCGTCTAAATACTAGAGAAGTTATAAGTAAATAGAACATAGTACGAGGACCTACCCCTTTGTCCTGATGGACACTTGGACAACATACAATACTCTGTATAAGTCCGCTGAGTTAAACAACTCAAAACCTGTGCGTCGTAGGTTGAAAACTATACCCTGGCGATTTCCTCAAATATCACCAATTACAACGAATTCCGATATAATGAGGATGATCACCTAATTCCCAATATCTTACTCCCACTCATCATCTGTAAAACCATACAGATATGAGAATGAAACCTGGTAAATACATACCCTTGGAGTAAGTGTCTAATCGGGAAAACAGTTTTTCTTTTAACAATGCACTGAAACATGAAAATGTTTCGTAGGGGTATCCTGGTATTCATAGTAATGCCTCTTCCATAATCCAATTCATGACTTCAACCGTATATTTTATTGCCATCTCTCCAAATCCCTTTATTTGTCTTTAGTCATTACCTTCTGTACACCATCGTTAGGCTAAATGGTTTTCTTCCTTCCCTACCGTTCGGCACCAGCCTATGGTTTGGAAGAAGACTATCCAGTAAGCATAATAGGTGTACCCTCCTAAACCAAGGAGTACTCGCAACTGAGAGAAGGTGATGATAAAAGACAACTGAATAATACCTTATTCTTTTAAAGGTGAAATAGGAGTGGCGATGAAGTACGCGGTTTTGGTCGTGAATGATATCAGTCGCAATTTACTTTGCCCTCTTTCTAATCCCTTTATTTTGTCTTTACATATTACCTTTTGCACATCCTACTTAGGCTAATTGGTTTTCTTCATTCCCTACCTTTCGGCACCAGCCTATGGTTTGGAATAAGACTATCCAATAAGCGTAATAGGTGTACTCTCCTAAACCAAGGAGCTCTCGCAACCTGAGAGAAGGTGATAATAAAAGACAACTGAATAAACCTATTCTATTTCTCCTGAACCTGGATCCATCCTCGAAGAAGTCCCTTCGAGTTCGTATATAACCATACGATGGCTCTATCCAATGGAAGTGGATATCCGTAGTAATACGGGTGTTCTGAGAAATTCAAAAGGTAAAAGAAGGAGTGGCAATGACTTATGCAACTCAGACAATCCAAAAGCCAGTATTTTAAGAAGGTTCGGTCAACCTGGTCACTGAGTCATAGTTTAGGGTCGGTCAAAGGTCGCTGCCAAAGAGAGAGAGAGAAAAGAAACACTCTGCGTGCACTCTAACTTAGATCAGAATGGTCATCATTTTATCTAATCCGGAAACCTCCCACTGTCCTGTCAAATTCTCCTCCAAACCTAAAGAAGAATCAATCGGGATCACCCGAAGAGTAAACCAACTCATCAGTGGGAATCAGGATCCAACTCTCATCGCATGATAACGTGATGGAATGCATCCACGTTCCTCATACTCCAGAAGGTATGCGCATACTTGGCAAGTTTCAGTTTCTTTAGAAACTCCCGATATTGTTTTTGCCCCATGCTCTTCTAACCTTGGCGTTGGTCAAAATGTCATAAGTCACATGCCAAGTTCTACCTGTCACTATCTTGCCAATTTGAACCCACCCGCACATGCCCCTGACGTTGGCCAATCGGCAGAACGACTGTCCCAAACTAACTCATCTATCTATGCAACAATTGAATACCCAGCAGCTACCAAACACTATGCCTTAACTTTGGCTAAAATGCATAGCTTGAATACTACTAAATACCCAAAAGAAGTGACGGAGGGCTACGACTGGTTTTTGGCGAAAAACCTTTAGCGTAGTGAACTTGATATCGCTGAAGGAACCTGATAGCCTTTTAAAATATAGTGGCGAAAACCTTTTGCTAAAGAGGTCACTCCCGGTAAAGGGATCTCGGCTCTTTCCTCGTGGAATGAGGTGCAGGATATTCCACTGAATACCGCTATGCAAAGCAACTTGTAATCGACTATAGTGAAGTTATTACTCTGACGCAAACTTCTGCCCAAGGGGTCAGTCCCGGTGAAGGGATATCGGCCCTTGCCCCGTCGAATGAGGTGCTGGATATTCCACTGAATACCGCTATGCATAACAAGAGGAAACGTCTTTGTAACAACACTTTTTAAATTTGTTCCAACAACTGAAAACAGGTTTGATTTTACTTTGCGTTGATCAGAATCAACGCAGTCCCATCAATCGATCACACCAGAAAAGAACGAAAATAAAATGTACGTATATGCCATCCGCATTCGTCACTGGGTCCCGTCATCACCCGTTAGGTTACTTAACTAACGACAGAGCGGGGACTGGACTAGCGCGGGTGTAAAACATATACAACATCTAATAGTATATAAACCAATATACAATAATCGCTCCAGGCGTGATAGTATGCAACATTACAGAAAAGTAATAAGCATCACAGAACAATACAGATATCTGGGATCCCCGAGTTTCACAGAGCCGCTGCTGAAACTCGACGTTCCCCTGTCGTGTGGATAGCCTGTGCAATGAAACCTAGACCCATACGGGTGCGGCAAGTTACCCGCCAAAACCTGAAGTGAGGCAGCCCCCTACAGCATAGTGAATGGACCACCCAGCACTCCACGAAATCCGGTAATCTTGGGCACCCCTCCTTGGGTCAACCTGTACCCCCTACGAGTGCGGCGAATAGTCTACCAATTCTAGAGTGGGACCCCTCTGCCTCTCAAAGCCATGAGATGCGGACCCGTTGCCCCCCAGAACCCGGCTATCCGTGCACTCCGTCTCGGGGCAAAACCTAGTACAGTAATGAAAAATAGTACAATAGGTACATCGACCGCAACCTGGTCGTGCCCCAAAAGAATATTATACAACAGGCAGTGACGGCAGTCCACAAGTTGGACGCTCGCCCCGCAATATCAAATGTACAAATAAACACAAACTGTACTACCATTGCACACTGCTATCCACCACGATAAATACGCAACATCACAGCACAACACAGAACATCAATGCGAATGTCACGTTCGCAAACCCGTCTAAAAGAACTATAGCAATCAGACGCGGTTTACCGATCAAATGACATTCCCGGTCGGAGATATACTGTAAGCACTGTAAACTAACGTGTTTAAATTTCAATCGACCAAAGACCAAATATTAAAAAGTTGGCCCCACTGCTTACTGGTGAACAGTAACAAAACCTGGGCCAAAAAGATATATACCAAAAATCCCAATTTCCATCATAGAATGCACTGTAGAAATTTGACCGAGTGAAGCCACTTTCCTGCGGCGGTTCCGCGGCAAAAACCATGCTTGGGCCGCGGATCCGCGGCGGAACAGTCGACTCACTTTGTCGAATTTCTGCAGTATTCCTAAAAAACCCTGCTTGATTTTCTGGTATGGTCCAAATGTCATTTTGACCAGTATTAAAATTAACAGAAACTGTCAAGCTAGAAAAATGCGATTTTTGATTTTCGTTTCGATCGATGTTTTAAACGCGTTAGCACAAGTTAGTATAGCAAAATGGTGAGGCTCTGATACCACTGTAAGTCTACGCTAGCGCCCCGGCAGTCTACAGACGCCAAATGCGGAACAAAAACTTTTAAACTGGCGCTATCGTATACTTTAACCCGGATCTTCCATTATTGCTAAACTAACAAACTGTAAAGAGTGTAGAAAGATTGTACCGAACGATCCGAGTCCTTCGTTCTTCAACCATCATCCCACGCTCCGTTGCGGCTGCTCCGATCTCATCGATCTCCGATATCCTCGTCGAGGTGGCACCATATGATCGATTCTTTAAACGGGCACCCACCTCTGACTTGAGGCAACTCGATCGTCAAGTTTGCTAAAAGAGACGACCAAGAATGATGTAGAGATTGAGTAGATGACTTTGTCTCACTTCGTCCAAAACCGTGGACGATCGGTTAATGAAGTTGCCGAGGGAATTGGGTGATGGAATGAAATGAACTGTAAAATTCCATACACCCCGAATACTATCATAATTTTTTCTAACCAAAATGAAACATCAAGTGAGAGTGAGGAGAGAGAGGGCCGGCCATATATAGCAAGAGGGAGGTGACCGTAGGAGAGGGGGGGTGACCACAAGAGAAAGCTTCTCACTTCAAAATATCTTAACCAAAACAAGAATCATTAAACCTAAAGCATGACTCACATAAACACATCATCAAGTCATTAATGAAACCATTAATGTCAAGATGAGTCACTAGCCTAGTCACCATCCTAGTCATCATATCTAGAAACTTCTAGAATACTGACTCATCATATCTGAAGAAAAGATAAATCCGTCTTTAACAGAATGTTAAAAGACGGCTGATAGAAAACTGGAAACTGGCAACTTCCAAAAGTGATCCTGAAACGAATTTCAGGACAACCCCGAAACTGTATAAATATACCCGCATTTGTATTACGACCGAATACAAATGCAACTGTGACAAAGATATTATACCTACTCAATATAATACTCGGATCCGGCTTAAACCAAAGCCGACCAGTATTATCTGCCCGAAAAATAACACGTGCGTAAACGCACGTGCATTTTCTGAACCCTGCCATAAAACCATACGGCCTCTACAACGTTTCTCCCGAACTTGGGAAACTGTCTGTGGGGGACTCTAATGACTCTTCAGTACCCTGGCAGTGGGTTTAACCACAAACCGTCAGCGGCACTAGCTATGCATAACGGCTGCCCATGGACTGACCTCAAGGGAGGCTGATGAGCGAACTCAAGGGAGGCCGATGAGCGAACTCATCCAGAAACCCTACTGATCCTAACAGTGACAATGTATATACAGTCCGGTCCGTTCGTCAATGAGTATCGCATATCTGCCTAGGGGGATAGTAACGTCAGACCCCCAATAGCAGTATAAGTCGTGTCGGAGTGAAGCCAATAACACCCTGAGATACTACTGGAATACCTACCAGTAAATCTCCTACCATGGCCATGGATTTGTGTTATGGCTCTCCTAGACACAGCACGATCTCGCCCCCAATACCGGGAGAGACGAATCCCCTGCCGATCCGCTCACATGCCTCCATGTGGCTCGGGACTGTACCCAAAAGCTACCTGTTTGCACGACTCCTTTGAGCCGTGGTAGGGTAGAAATCAAAGCACAGTGGGAACTCACACGAGACAAATGACGACCTCAGGTCGATGAACTAACCTGTACACATGTCACCAGGGAACTGCTATCTGACGGTAGATATAATACTAAATAGCAGATTCCCGGCGAGTCCTGTCCGGTGTACTCATAACCCAATGAGCACCTGTATACATCTTAGGTGATCCAACTGACACCAGTGGCTTGTGAGACCGGCCACCGCCCCTCGTCGGGGTCTCGACTGTACACACTAGTCTACTCCGGAGTATCGATGCCCTGTCTCGAAACTCCCACGACTAGGGACCACAATTAAGGATATGCGTATAAACTACCCAACTCTCACGTATATGATCGCCATCATACTGTTGGTAGTAAAGCAAGATCCTAAGGGCTCTATCAAAGTGTAACATGCAATCAGTCACCTGAACATGTACACGACTGATAAAGGCAAACCAGATAGCATACTATCATTTCGAGTAAGACTGTCATACCGGTATAGGTCCTCCGCAATCATTGCAATCACGTACCTGTGATCCAATAATTGACTATGAGGGCACTATCTCCAACAGTGTGATTCCCACTGTGCTTTGATTTCCACCTTACCACGTCCAAGAGGGCGTGCAAAACGGTGGTTTTTGGGTACAGTCCCGAATCACATGGATGCAATGAGCGATAGGAGGGGATTCGTCTCTCCCGGTATAGGGAGTTGATGTTGCGCTGTGTTCGATTGGCTATAACCAGAAATCCCTGGCCAGGTTTGCTGAGATTTACTGGTAAGTGTTACCAGTAGTTTCTCGAACTGTTATAGACCTCATATCGACACGACTTATCGAGCTACTGGGGTCTGACGTTTACCACCCCTAGGCAAGATATGTGACATATTAGACGATCAGACCGGACTGTACGGTAAGTGTTACTGGTTGGATTCACAGGAGTGTGAGCGGGCTTGCTCGTTGATCTTCTGATCGCTCAACACCCGGATGGCCGTTACGTTTAGCAGACCGCTTGCGGCTTGTGGGTGTTTGATATGATCATCACCTGCTGCCGGTGTATTTACGAGTCTTTAGAGTCCAACAATGAGGTTTCCTGGCTCAAGTAAAATGAAATAAGAGCGCATATGAGATATGTGCGGGACCGAGAATAATGCGTGTATGTGATACCGTATTCTATTCTCGCGATGAATGTATCGATTGGTTATATGCGATATAACCAAGTTATCGAATCGAGGATTGATTCGATAATCGATACTTTGGATATTAGTCGGTCATATGCGATATGACCGGATCGTTAAATCAAGTGTTGATTTAATGATTTAATGTATAATTATATATTTGATATATTACTTTACATTAACTAATATTGGTTCACTTAAGATGTTTTTCTCACTTGATTGTGCACATTGTATATGTGATATATTTTTTGTGCACAAGATTGTATCATGTTTGATGATACATGCAGACTTGGGTTAGTGTTTAATTTAAACCATGTTTATTAATTGGTTAGGGTTTCATTTGACTTATTTATTTATTCATTTATTTTTGGAAAAAAGAAATGGTGGCTTTCTTTGTTGATTATGCTTGAAGCTTCATGAAGCTTTTCTAGCATCTTTGAAAAAGTCTACCATTTTTGTTTTGTCCTTAACCCTAACCCTTTAACTAAACCCTAGGTCATATTCTACACTTTACCATGGTTGCTATTATGATAAGAATGACTTGGATTTTCTTTTTAAAAATAATCCATTTTTATTCTTTCATCTTCTTCATCTTCTTCAAGCTTCATGAAAGCTTACTAGCTTCAATGGTGCTTTGAGAAAAGGAGTGAGAAATCAATATCCAAAGTGAACCCACTTCCTATTTATTCATCCTCTACCACTTGCCATATAGTATAGGGTGTTTTCTTCACAAGTTTCATGACTTGGTGAAGTTAGAGCTTGATCTTGAGTTGCCTCGACGTAGATCATCTTCGGCATCGAAGTCGACGACCTAGCACGCCCATTTCTCCGATGAAGCCGACGCTGGAGTCCGGGATCCGATGATCGCAGCGGAGGGACATCATCACGGAGCTAAGGAAGTGGAGGACCGGATCTACAAAGGTTGTATTTCCTATTACTTATTAGTTAAGTTGTTAACTAGCTATAAGTTTTGCCTTTAACTCTAGTCAACGATCTGTATTAGGGTTTCTCGGCACCGGATAATTTTTTGAAATTGGCATGGTTGATGTCTTGTGAGACCTCATTAGTGTGCCTCGAAACCCTACAGTGGTATCAGAGCCTAGCTAGAGCCTTAGGCGAAGAGTAGACGATGTTAGAAACCCGATCGAACCCTGAAACCCTAGATTTCACCCTTCTCTGTACATTTTTTAAAACAGTGGATTTTTCCTAATTAAAAATTCTCAGAAAATAGAGTAGGAAATTCTAAGAATAACTGGAGAAAACGACACCCGAAAGCTACCGTAGCGCTGCGGAACCGCGGCCTAACCCTACTTGTTGCGGCGGTTCCGCGGCCGTCTGTGATGTTTAGGCAGTGTATTTTCTACAGTTATCTCTGTAGGTGTTCATTGTTTCTTCTGGGAATTTTTAAAGTTTACTCAATAGTTGAGTTTTCTGGGTTGTATTGGGGACTCGGTGTTTCGATCAGGAAGTTTAACTTTGTCTGTGTTTTTCCGGATAATTTTAGAAAATGTTAAAAAGTTCGATCGGATATAAATACCCAACTTTTCCTCTGCCGGAAAATTTCCAAGTGTTGGACTTTTCCGTGGTTTAAAGACGTTCTAAGTAGTGCAAGTAACACGATGGTCCCTATAGAAGACAACAAAACTTAACTGGATTATGTGACCGTCTTGAGCTGCCCTTTGAACCTTCGGGTTTGGGGCAGTACAGCGTGCCACATATGAGGCGTTGGCTTGACCCTTCTACGGCTGGACCGTTGGTACTGAGGCATGAAGTGAATGTTTTTAAACTTATTTCATGTGTTGATATGATTTGGGAAAACTTGGGTGTTTGACTGTTCGGTCGGAAAGTTTAACATCTTCTGTTTATCTGGAATGTGATACAATAATTGGAATTTACAAGTAGTTATGAGATAACTGAATGAATATTATAAACATAGCAGTTTAGTCTCACTTGATCGGTTGCCACGGAATTTTGATGCGATCAAAAGTCCTTCGCAATCACGTAGCGTACGCGGATACTCACCGGGTAAACTTAATAGACAGCCTCACCCCATAGCCTCGACCAAGTGACTGTAGGAGAACCCCGTCGTCGAAAGCATCCGTTCGGGTGCTCGCGACAGCGGTGTTCCGCCTTGGTGCACTTCGTCGACGGTATCGGGGGTGCGGCCGCCTACTCAAGTTTGCGACGAGCATTTTTTCAGGATATCGGGAATCTTGTTGAATTGCCCGACTTAATATTGAAAAGAGTTTTCGATAATGAGACTAAAATGCGGGGTTTATAATTGTTAGGCATGCGATGTCTAAGGAATTCATTTGATTAGGCATGCGATGTCTATGCAGGTTGCGGATTCCAACTGTTGTAGTTTTACACTTTATTTTTCTGTGACCGTAAGTGTAATATGTGATATCGCCGGTTTCGTTGCTATATGTCAACGACAATTGGGATACGCATGTTTACTTACGTTGATGACATATGATGTTATGTGTTGCTGGATATGTTATATTGGATCGTCGTGTTTGAATAGCCGGGGGGGTTTATATGAGATGAGTGTTTTTCTTTTTCATTCATGTAAAAACTTGTATGTAATATTCTTTTATTGGGGCACTTCCAGGTTGCGGAAGATGTCGCCGTTTGTATATTATTTACTTTTCCGTGTTGGAGATAGTGCCCTCATAGTCAATTATTGGATCGCAGGTACGTGATTGCAATGATTGCGGAGGACCTATACCGGTAGGACAGTCTTACTCGAGATGATAGTATACTATCTGGTTTGCCTTTATCAGTCGTGTACATGTTCAGGTGACTGATTGCATGTTACACTTTGATAGAGCCCTTAGGATCTTGCTTTACTACCAACAGTATGATGGCGATCATATACGTGAGAGTTGGGTAGTTTATATGCATATCCTTAATTGTGGTCCCTAGTCGTGGGAGTTTCGAGACAGGGCATCGATACTCCGAAGTAGACTAGTGTGTACAGTCGAGACCCCGACGAAGGGCGGTGG
Source organism: Agapanthus africanus (assembly GCA_030015575.1). NCBI lineage: Eukaryota > Viridiplantae > Streptophyta > Magnoliopsida > Asparagales > Amaryllidaceae > Agapanthus > Agapanthus africanus. The sequence continues at coordinate 177,918,682 of JASDDO010000031.1, read as the reverse complement.
CCGGTCTCACAAGCCACTGGTGTCAGTTGGATCACCTAAGATGTATACAGGTGCTCATTGGGTTATGAGTACACCGGACAGGACTCGCCGGGAATCTGCTAGTTAGTATTATATCTACCGTCAGATAGCAGTTCCCTGGTGACATGTGTACAGGTTAGTTCATCGACCTGAGGTCGTCATTTGTCTCGTGTGAGTTCCCACTGTGCTTTGATTTCTACCCTACCACGGCTCAAAGGAGTCATGCAAACAGGTAGCTTTTGGGTACAGTCCCGAGCCATATGGAGGCACGTGAGCGGATCGGCAGGGTATTCGTCTCTCCCGGTATTGGGGACGAGGTCGTGCTGTGTCTAGGAGAGCCATTACACAAATCCATGGCCATGGTAGGAGATTTACTGGTAGGTACTCCAGTAGTATCTCAGGGTGTATTGAGGCTTCACTCCGACACGACTTATACTGCTATTGGGGGTCTGACGTTGCTAGCCCCCTAGGCAGATATGCGATACTCATTGACGAACGGACCGAACTGTATATACATTGTCACTGTTAGGCTCAGTAGGGTTTCTGGATGAGTTCACTCATCGGCCTCCCTTGAGTTCGCTCATCAGCTTCCCTTGAGGTCAGTCCGTGGGCAGCCGTTACGCATTGCTAGTGCCGCTGACGGTTTGTGGTTAAACCCACTGCCAGGGTACTGACGAGTCATTAGAGTCCTCCACAGACAGTTTCCCAAGTTCGGGCGAAATGTTGTAGAGGCCGTATGGTTTTATGGCAGGGTTCGGAAAATGCACGTGCGTTTACGCACGTGTCAGTTTTCGGGCATATGATACTGGTCGGCTTTGGTTTAAGCCGGATCCGAGTATTATATTGAGTAGGTATAATATCTTTGTCTCAGTTGCATTTGTATTCGGTCGTAATACAAATGCGGGTATATTTATACAGTTTCGGGGTTATCCTGAAAGTTGTTTCAGGATCACTTTTGGAAGTTGCCAGTTTCCAGTTTTCTATCAGCCGTCTTTTAACATTCGGTTAAAGACGGATTTATCTTTTCTTGAGATGAGTGTGGATTCTTCTAGAAGTTTCTAGATGAGGTGACTAGGATTAATTGGTGTTGGATTTTCATTGGTTGCTTTAATGGTTCAATTAATGCATAATGACTCATGCTTTGTTATTAAAGCTTTTTGTTTTCCTTAAGATATTTTCTTCATGATAAGCTTTATGCTTAAGGTCACCCCCCTCTCCTACGGTCACCTCCCTCTTGCTATATATGGCCGGCCCTCTCTCTCTCCTCATTCTCTCTCTCACTTGAGTTTTCATTTGCTAGAAAAGATTATGATAAGGTTTTATCGGTGTGTGGAATTTCACAGTCCATTTCATTCCATCACCCGATTCCTTCGGCAACTTCATTAACCGATCGTCCACGGATTTGGACGAAGTGAGACAAAGTCATCTACTCATTCTCTACAACAATCTTGGTCGTCTCTTTTAGCAAACTTGACGATCGAGTTGCCTCGAGTCAGAGGCGGGAGCCCGTTTAAAGAATCGGTGATGTGGTGCCACCTCGACGAGGATATCGGAGATCGACGAGATCGAAGCAGCCGCAACGGAGCGTGGGATGATGGTTGAAGAACGAAGGACTCGGATCGTTCGGTATAACCTTTCTACACTCTTTACAGTTTGTTAGTTTAGCAATAATGGCAGATCCGGGTTAAAGTATACGATAGCGCCAGTTTAAAAGTTTTTGTTCCGCATTTGGCGTCTGTAGACTGCCGGGGCGCTAGCGTAGACTTACAGTGGTATCAGAGCCTCACCATTTTGCTATACTAACTTGTGCTAACGCGTTTAAAATATCGATCCGACCGGAAATCGAAAATTGCAAAATCCATGCCCGACATTTTCTGTTGATTTCAAATGGTCTCAAAAATTAATTCTGTATGTCTTAAAAATCTGTGCAGGCTTTTCTAAGAATCACGACAAAATTTGGGCACGTGACTCCTCCAAGCAGCCGCGGAAACGCAGCCAAACCCATGGTTTGGCCGCGCATCCGCGGCCACGTGGTGAGCTCGTGTTCCCAAATTTTTCCAGTGGCTTCTCTGTTGGATTTTGGGGTTTTTGATAAATATCGTTTTGGCCCAGATTTTGTTACTGTTCACCAGTAAGTCGTGGGGCCCACTTTTTGATATTTGGTCTTTGGTCGATCGAAATTTAAACACGTTAGTTTACAGTGCTTACATTATATCTCCGACCGGGACTGTCATTTGATCGGTAAACCGCGTTTAATTGCTATAGTTCTTTTAGACGGGTTTGCGAACGTGACATTCGCGTTGATGTTCTGTGTTGTGCTGTGATGTTGCGGATTTGTCGTGGTGGATAGCAGTGTGCAATGGTAGTACAGTTTGTGTTTATTTGTACATTTGATATTGCGGGGCGAGCGTCCAACATGTGGACAGCCGTCACTGCCTGTTGTATAATATTCTTTTGGGGCACGACCAGGTTGCGGTCGATGTACCTATTGTACTATTTTTCATTACTGTACTAGGGTTTGCCCCACGACGGAGTGCACGGATAGCCGGGTTCTGGGGGGCAACGGGTCCGCATCTCATGGCTTTGAGAGGCAGAGGGGTCCCACTCTAGAATTAGCAGACTATTCGCCGCACTCGTAGGGGGTACAGGTTGACCCAAGGAGGGGTGTCCAAGATTACCGGATTCCGTGGAGTGCCGGGTGGTCCATTCACTATGCTGTAGGGGGCTGCCTCGCTTCAGGTTTTGGCGGGTAACTTGCCGCACCCGTAGGGGTCTAGGTTTCATTGCACAGGCTATCCACACGACAGGGGAACGTCGAGTTTCAGCAGCGGCTCTGTGAAACTCGGGGATCCCAGATTATCTGTATTGTTCTGTGATGCTTATTACTTTTCTGTAATGCTGCATATTATCACGTCTGGAGCGATTATTGTATATTGGTTTATATACTATTAGATGTTGTATATGTTTTACACCCGCGCTAGTCCAGTCCCCGCTCTGTCGTTAGTTAAGTAACCTAACGGGTGATGACGGGACCCAGCGACGAATGCGGATGGCATATACGTACATTTTATTTTCGTTCTTTTCTGGTGTGATTAAATGATGGGACTGCGTTGATTCTGATCAATGCAAAGTTAAAACAAACCTTTTTACAGTTGTTGGAACAAATTTAAAAAGTGTTATTGCAAAGACGTTTTCTTTTGTTATGCATAGCGGTATTCAGTGGAATATCCAGCACCTCATTCGACGGGGCAAGGGCCGATATCCCTTCACCGGGACCGACCCCTTGGGCAAAAGTTTGCGTCAGGGTAATAACATCACTATAGTCGATTACAAGTTGCTTTGCATAGCGGTATTCAGTGGAATATCCTGCACCTGATTCCATGAGGAAAGAGCCGAGATCCCTTTACCGGGAGTGACCTCTTTAGCAAAAGGTTTTCGCCACTATATTTTAAAAAGCTATCAGGTTCCTTCAGCGATATCAGGTTCACTATGCTAAAGGTTTTTCGCCAAAAACCAGCCGTAGCCCTCCGTCGTTTCTTATGGATGGTCAGTAGTATTCAAGCTATGTTTGTTGGCATACGTCAAGGCATAGTGTTTGGTAGCTGCTGGGTATTCATTTGTTGCATAGATAGATGAGTTGGTTTGGGACAGTCGTATTACCTTGTTGGCATACGTCAAGGGTATGTACGGGTGGGTTCAAATTAACAAGATAATGACAGGCAGAACTTGACATGTGACTTATGATTTGTTGGCATACGTCAAGGTCATAAGAGCATGGGGCATAAATCATATCAGGAGTTTCTAAAGAAACTGAAACTTGCCAAGTATGCGCATACCTTCTGGAGTATGTGTAACGTGGATGCATTCCATCACGTTATCATGCGATGAGAGTTGGATCCTGATTCCCACTGATGAGTTGGTTTACTCTTCGGGTGATCCCGATTGATTCTTCTTTAGGTTTGGAGGAGAATTTGACAGGACAGTGGGAGGTTTCCGGATTAGATAAAGTGATCACCATTCTGATCTAGGTTAGAGTGCACGCAGAGTGTTTCTTTTCTCTCTCTCTCTTTGGCAGCGACCTTTGACCGACCCTAGACTATGACTCAGTGACCAGGTTGACCGAACCTTCTTAAAATACTGGCTTTTGGATTGTCTATGTTGCATAAGTCATTGCCACTCCTTCTTTTACCCTTTGCATTTCTCAGAACACCCGTATTACTACGGATATCCACTTCCATTGGATAGATCCATCGTATGGTTATATACGAACTCGAAGGGAATTCTTCGGGGATGGATCCAGGTTCAGGAGAAATAGAATTGGTTTATTCAGTTGTCTTTTATTATCACCTTCTCTCAGGTTGCGAGAGCTCCTTGGTTTAGGAGAGTACACCTATTACGCTTATTAGATAGTCTTATTCCAAACCATAGGCTGGTGCCGAAAGGTAGGGAATGAAGAAAACCAATTAGCCTAAGTAGGGTGTGCAGAAGGTAATATGTAAAGACAAAATAAAGGGATTAGAAAGAGGGCAAAGTAAATTGCGACTGATATCATTCACGACCAAAACCGCGTACTTCATCGCCACTCCTATTTCACCTTTAAAAGAATAAGGTATTATTCAGTTGTCTTTTATCATCACCTTCTCTCAGTTGCGAGTACTCCTTGGTTTAGGAGGGTACACCTATTATGCTTACTGGATAGTCTTCTTCCAAACCATAGGCTGGTGCCGAACGGTAGGGAAGGAAGAAAACCATTTAGCCTAACGATGGTGTACAGAAGATAACGACTAAAGACAAATAAAGGGGATTTGGAGAGATGGCAATAAAATATACGGTTGAAGTCATGAATTGGATTGTGGAAGAGGCATTGCTATGAATACCAGGATACCCCTACGAAACATTTTCATGTTTCAGTGCATTGTTAAAGGAAAAACTGTTTTCCCGATTAGACACTTACTCCAAGGGTATGTATTTACCAGGTTTCATTCTCATATCTGTATGGTTTTACAGATGATGAGTGGGAGTAAGATATTGGGAATCAGGTGATCATCCTCATTATATCGGAATTCGTTGTAATTGGTGATAGTTGAGGAAATCGCCAGGGTACAGTTTTCCACCTACAACGCACAGGTTTTGAGTTGTTCAACTCAGCGGACTTATACAGAGTATTGTATGTTGTCCAAGTGTCCTTCAGGACAAAGGGGTAGGTCCTCGTGCTTTGTTCTGTTTACTTATAACTTCTCTAGTTTTTAGACAAGTGTTTCGTAGAAATACATGGTCTAAGTTTTGAGAAGTTGTGGGTATAAGAATAAAGTAGAGAACCAGGTATCACAAGTATCGGGATTCTTCAAAGAGATCGAAGATGTAGATTCTTGTGATTGGTATTCAGATGATAGTGATGGTTTTGAGAAACGTGTTTCTCTTTCAGGTTGCTCATAATTGGATGGATTCCTAAGTTGAGTAATGCTGATTAGCCTCTTTCCATTAAGTTGATATGCACTGGAGACAGCTGCATGGATTGAATATGGTTCCAATTAAATTAGTGCCAAAGTTTCTTTATTGGATATAGAATGGATCGTACCTTAAAAGATGTTAAGGTACGGGGAGTTGTCCAGCTTATGATTAAAACCAGACTCTGGATAACTCAGGGCACGTTTCTGTAATGGCTGTTTGTGGGTTGACCCTCGCTATGACGAGGGTTGATATTCTACCATTTGGAAGATCAATAATGATATTGTTCTTTACTCGCCACAGTTTTAGTAAAATGGATCTTTTTCAGAAAACAGTAGTGGGAGTATGGTAGAACTGGAAGTGATTCCAGAACCGCGAACGATTACGGAAAATTTAATAGGACCTATATATTCAATCAGGTTTGACATTCAAATTGCCACTCCGCAGATTTGGTAGCTAACCTCAGACACCCGAGAGGTACTTCAGTAGCCTCAAGGACGGTGACAGGGAGGTTCTTATCTACCCAGACTTGACACTACTGTTGTTCCAGGATATGAGACCCGGTAGGAGGGTTGTCGTAGTCAGTGGGAGCTTCGGAAGTATAGTGGGGAAGTAGCTTATATCTATTTATAGACTTGAGCAGTTATAGCGGAGATAGATCATCTAATTTTGATGTGACAGTCATGGGTTTGACTTCAATCAGAATAAGGGATGGATCAGTTAAGAAGGTAGTAGGGTGTGATGTCATGGTATCAGGATGACATACACAGAGTAGGAAGTAAAATTCCTATACTACGATCGGTTGTACTGTGGTCGTTACACAGTTGTTTCTCCAGACAGGATATGGATATAATATTTGACATTCTGGTTTCTAGATCTATGGTTTTAGATCTGGATTTGGGTAGTTTCCCAATGTGGGTACTTTGACAGATATTCTAATGGTTTTTGGAATAGTTGACTCCTAGCATGGTGGTGTACCTGCAGGTGATGGAGTCACCCTCTCTAAAGGTGTCGTATAGACAAAAGGGGAGAGGGATGTGCATGATTGGCAGATCACTTGCTTAGGCAATTGAGTCAATCATGAGATGTCAAGTACCACACCAAATGTTGGTTTTGCACTAGATGCAATAAGTTTGTATTATTCCAATCCTGGAGAAACATAAGGAAGCAGTTTTAGAACATAAGTACATGTTCTACGGATTTGATGACGGCAGCCTCCTTCGGGAGACGGTTATCATTCCAGGCTTCAAAGGTGACATGGTTGACAGAGTGATTGTCAGAGTTATAGTTTTTCCCTCTGACGAAGAGGGACAGTATTATGGACAGGTGGTCCAAGAGGATACTGTGGGAAGCAAGGTGCCCGATACTGATTAGGTTCAGTGATCTATTCAGTCTAAGAAGTTTGGATATGGAGTTCATTTATGAAATAAGGTCCCATCAGATATCCAGACATGTTCTAAGACAGGTATTACTCAATTCGGGAGATGGTTTTCTCCGTGAACTTGAGATTAAGAGAGATATAGAAAGATACTTCTAGGCGGATCCACTCACTGAGGCTATTTCTCGAACACAATAGTTTTACAAACGGGCTTTGTGAAACTGATTAGTAGAGGAGTTGGATGTTCGGTTTCACACGGGCTGTGAGTAGTCGACATCGCAATATTAGCCTTGAGTGCAAGTGGGAGATTGTTGGAGATAGTGCCCTCATAGTCAATTATTGGATCGCAGGTACGTGATTGCAATGATTGCGGAGGACCTATACCGGTAGGACAGTCTTACTCGAGATGATAGTATGCTATCTGGTTTGCCTTTATCAGTCGTGTACATGTTCAGGTGACTGATTGCATGTTACACTTTGATAGAGCCCTTAGGATCTTGCTTTACTACCAACAGTATGATGGCGATCATATACGTGAGAGTTGGGTAGTTTATATGCATATCCTTAATTGTCGTCCCTAATCGTGGGAGTTTCGAGACAGGGCATCGATACTCCGGAGTAGACTAGTGTGTACAGTCGAGACCCCGACGAGTGGCGGTGGCCGGTCTCACAAGCCACTGGTGTCAGTTGGATCACCTAAGATGTATACAGGTGCTCATTGGGTTATGAGTACACCGGACAGGACACGCCGGGAATCTGCTAGTTAGTATTATATCTACCGTCAGATAGCAGTTCCCTGGTGACATGTGTACAGGTTAGATCATCGACCTGAGGTCGTCATTTGTCTCGTGTGAGTTCCCACTGTGCTTTGATTTCTACCCTACCACGGCTCAAAGGAGTCGTGCAAACATGTAGCTTTTGGGTACAGTCCCGAGCCATATGGAGGCACGTGAGCGGATCAGCAGGGGATTCGTCTCTCCCGGTATTGGGGGCGAGGTCGTGCTGTGTCTAGGAGAGCCATTACATAAATCCATGGCCATGGTAGGAGATTTACTGGTAGGTACTCCAGTAGTATCTCAGGGTGTATTGAGGCTTCACTCCGACACGACTTATACTGCTATTGGGGGTCTGACGTTGCTAGCCCCCTAGGCAGATATGCGATACTCATTGACGAACGGACCGGACTGTATATACATTGTCACTGTTAGGCTCAGTAGGGTTTCTGGATGAGTTCACTCATCGGCCTCCCTTGAGTTCGCTCATCAGCTTCCCTTGAGGTCAGTCCGTGGGCAGCCGTTACGCATTGCTAGTGCCGCTGACGGTTTGTGGTTAAACCCACTGCCAGGGTACTGACGAGTCATTAGAGTCCCCCAAAGACAGTTTCCCAAGTTCGGGCGAAACGTTGTAGAGGCCGTATGGTTTTATGGCAGGGTTCGGAAAATGCACGTGCGTTTACGCACGTGTCAGTTTTCGGGAAGATGATACTGGTCGGCTTTGGTTTAAGCCGGATCCGAGTATTATATTGAGTAGGTATAATATCTTTGTCTCAGTTGCATTTGTATTCGGTCGTAATACAAATGCGGGTATATTTATACAGTTTCGGGGTTATCCTGAAAGTTGTTTCAGGATCACTTTTGGAAGTTGCCAGTTTCCAGTTTTCTATCTGCCGTCTTTTAACATTCGGTTAAAGACGGATTTATCTTTTCTTGAGATGAGTGTGGATTCTTCTAGAAGTTTCTAGATGAGGTGACTAGGATTAATTGGTGTTGGATTTTCATTGGTTGCTTTAATGGTTCAATTAATGCATAATGACTCATGCTTTGTTATTAAAGCTTTTTGTTTTCCTTAAGATATTTTCTTCATGATAAGCTTTATGCTTAAGGTCACCCCCCTCTCCTACGGTCACCTCCCTCTTGCTATATATGGCCGGCCCTCTCTCTCTCCTCATTCTCTTTCTCACTTGAGTTTTCATTTGCTAGAAAAGATTATGATAAGGTTTTATCGATGTATGGAATTTCACAGTCCATTTCATTCCATCACCCGATTCCTTCGGCAACTTCATTAACCGATCGTCCACGGATTTGGACGAAGTGAGACAAAGTCATCTACTCATTCTCTACAACAATCTTGGTCGTCTCCTTTAGCAAACTTGACGATCGAGTTGCCTCGAGTCAGAGGCGGGAGCCCGTTTAAAGAATCGGTGATGTGGTGCCACCTCGACGAGGATATCGGAGATCGACGAGATCGAAGCAGCCGTAACGGAGCGTGGGATGATGGTTGAAGAACGAAGGACTCGGATCGTTCGGTATAACCTTTCTACACTCTTTACAGTTTGTTAGTTTAGCAATAATGGCAGATCCGGGTTAAAGTATACGATAGCGCCAGTTTAAAAGTTTTTGTTCCGCATTTGGCGTCTGTAGACTGCCGGGGCGCTAGCGTCGACTTACATTCCGCACTAGGATAGACCAAGGAGGAGGGCACAAGTAACCGAGTTCTGGAGTCTAGTGGGTGACCAACTCGAGGAGTCGAGTCCGGGTCTCCTAACTCTAGAATTGGTAGGGTTGCTTGCCACTCAAGTAAGGGTCTAGGGGTGTGGGTTTGGCTATTCATCGCGACCGTGGAATCCCTGTTTTATACTGGCTCGTATTGAAAACACGGACGTCCGAGGATATCCAATATTTCATATGTTTCTTCTGCTGCGATATCCGTGATGTGATCATTTGATATGTTCTGTGATAAATATTGTATATAGAATATATGATATATTATATAGATGTTACTTATGTTTTACACCCGCGCTAGCCCTGCCCCGCTCTATCGTTAGTTACCTAACCTAACGGTGTACGAGTGGACATCGAGGCGAATGCGTATGGCATAAGTGTACGTCGTATTTATCTGTGATGTTTAGGTAAATTAAATGATGGGACTTCATTAATATGATTAATGAAAGAAAAGAAACCTAAAAGATGTTGTGGAATCGAATTTCAAAAATAAAAACAGGTAGCTACAGTTCTTGCTTTGCATCGCGGTGTTCCTTATAGAACATCTTGCACCTTATTCGATAAGGAAAGGACTGAGATCCCTTCACCGGGTGTGACTCCTTTAGCAATAACTGGCAGATGATACACACTCGGATTGTCTTTTGATTGCTCCTATAGTTCTTGCTTTGCACAGTGATGTATATGATATATCCCGCACCTCATTCGACGAGGAAAGGGCCGACGATCCCTTCACCGGGAGTGGCCCCTTTAGCAAAACTAGAAAAGCCTCAAAAACACTCCATTTTAAAATCATTTGATTCTACAACGATATCAAGTTCATTACGCAATAGGTTTTCAGAAAAACCTTTCGTAGCCCTCCGTCATTTCAGATAAGTTGTATATAGTATTCGTGCTTCATTTGTTGGCTTTCGTCTAGGTGTAGTGTGCGGTTGCTATATGCTGCTTATCTGCTGCATACGATGCGATTGGATTAGGGTAGTCGTGCGGCTTTGTTGGCTTTCGTCAAGGGTCGTGCGGGTGGGTTTAATTCAATCAAGAAATGACGGGATGAACTTGACTACCGCGCAATGGTTTGTTGGCTTTCGTCAAGGTCATAGCACGTTAGGGGCAAAATTATCGGGAATTTGAAGTGTTGAAATTTGCAATGAGATTTCATACCTTCAATGAGATAGTTGGATCCCGATACCCGCTGCGAGTAATTGTTACTCCTGGGATAGTTTTACACATTACAATTTGCCGATCAAGTAGGTGTCTAGAAAGGTGTCAACGGGGTTACGCTTCTGGGAAAACGAGGTTTACCGTAATTAGGTCCGTGCGAAGGCACGGGGAACCTCCCTCAAAGTACCGAAACTGGCCTGGCTGAAAGATTGGCGAACTTGTAGCGTGTAATTAATCCCGGCTAGTCTTTCCTTTTAGGGTTTGAAGGAAGATTTGATAAAAACAGTGGGAGCCATCCTGATTAGATAAAATACATAACCAATCTGATCTTGCAAGAGCGCACGCAGACTGTTTTCTTCTCTCTCTCTCCAGGTAATGACCATATCACGCCTTAATCAAGATAATAATACGGATTATTGACCGAACCCACTTGTTATACTGAGCTGGGGAACGTTGGTCCCGCTTCAACTTATAATTGTTATAAGACAGAGCAGGAAATCGGGGAATACCAGAATTCCCGTGTCGCCCAAACGAAGTAAGTGCATATGATGGATCTCCTTCGGGTATGTTCATTACAAAGAACTGTTTCTTAGTATCCTCTACGTCCTGGGTATTTGATACCGGATCAGGATCCCAGATATGTAATGTTACATAAGGCTACAGAAAGGTAGAGAACTGAGAACGGGTGATAAGTTTCATGAGGCTGAAAACGGGGCAAGTGTTGCAGCCAAGTCTGTTGGTCACTGTCACCCTGTATTACAAATACATTGATTCTGAACGAATGTTATTAGATACCGAACCTGATATACAAAATCATATCAGTCTCTTTATAAGTAAAGAAATGATAACATTTTGTATTGTTGGATAATGTTTTGAACATTTCCTATATCAAAAGTTGATCGGTTCAGGCACGTTATCTAAAAGCATTGATGTTCTAAATCAAACTACGGTTCTTAGTATATAGAACACACACAAGAGGAAGAGTTCAGAAATGAACGAATCCTTCTTGAGGTATTGTAGATTAGGTCATTTCAATGCGACCCGACTGGCTGAAGTTACATTTAGATGCATGTTTAAATAAGTTTGAATTTACATCTTGTGAAACTTGCCAGTCATGTCACAAAGATTAGATGACCATAGCTCTGTTTATTGGAAACAGAGAAAGAGTTAGTGAACTTTTGGGAATTATACATGATGATGTATGAAAGGTCCCCTGTCTACACATGCCAAGTCCGTTTCTTTGTACTTCATTACATTCTCTGATGATTGATCGCACGGTTTTGGCGTGTCGGATGTTCAAAGTTCTAAAGTTTACCGCGATCAGGACGGTGTCGCTATGCAGCTAGCCGGTTGAGCACGGGTCGATCCACAGGGAGATGGTTGTATGTCCTTTCGAGTTTTAGACGAGTCAATAAACAATTTGTATGAGTTTGTTCAGTTTAACCTATGTGTATTATTTGCAAGTATAAAGTTGTTAAGAAAAAGATACGAGATTGTAGGCTAAAGAAATCCGTACTCAAAACCTTTGAGCCAAGTCTTGACCAATTGAAGCTAGAGCAATCGGCAACAACGTGGATTAGGGGATTTAAGCACGCTATTCGTGGAATACGGCTTATTTACCCTTGTCCTTCCATTCTTGTCTCTTGCTTTCGCCTCCGGCCAAACCGAACGCAACCGGTCGCGGTTAGGAATCACCGTTACCTTGTTAGGGTAGGGTGCCTAACGGAGCGCTTGCGTATGGTTCGGGCGGAGTTCAATGGAAAATAACGGGAAAAGGAAATGAGAAAAGAAAATCTTAACTTACAATACCGTATTTATTCTTAACAACGATAATTACATTCATTCACAAAAAAGAACAAAGAAGAGCAAAAGAAAAGAACAAAGAAAAGAAAAGATTACAAGTAATTAAGTGCATGAATATAAATTGAAAGAAAGTAAAGCAAGGTAATAAAAAGCAAGTAATAAATAAGCAATAAAAAGAACAAGAAACTAGAACTCAAGACAAGCATGGGATCAATAGCCAACCCTTAAACTTGCAAGCTCAATTAAGAGGTTGCAAGATCAAGAGAAGAGTAAAGAACTCATATGAAGTGAAGAACCAATTTCATAAGAAAATACGACCCTTGAGATCAATAACAAACTCTTAACCTTTTAAGCTCAATGAAGAGGTTTTAAGATCAAGAGAAAGCAAGAATCTCAAGGGGAAGTTAAACAAAAGAGAATGATACAAAAGCCCTCATCTTCATTAATCTTCCACTCAAAAAGCTCTCACTACAATTTTCATGGAGAAAAGATGAAGAAGAAGGAGAAGAAGAACTAAAACCTACAAAAAGAGACTAAAAGAATGGACAATTGGCTTGGCTCAGTTCTGGAGTATTTATAGGCAGTGAAATGGAAACCTAGGGCAATAATCTGGGTCCATATGAAGTACCCAAACTACTCCTAAAAAATGAGCACCTGTCGACACCATACGGCCGCGGTTCCGCAACCATAAGAGGGATTTGGGCCATGAATTTTGGGGGCTTTTCCTGGTTTGTTTTCCTCTTCAGTGTGGTATATGACTTTTCTCAGAAACCCTTCACAATTATTCCAGAATTTTAGTAGAACAAAAAGGTGATGTGATGTGGATCTTTTGCCATGATTTCCTCGAGCTCCGCGTAGATTTCTTGGATTTTGTGTTTACATAGAGCTTTGTGCATGACATGACAATTGATTTGCCATCTTGTCCCTTAAACTGGTATGTGACAACACACGGATAGAGAGCGGAGACCCGTGTTTTATCTGTTGTTGGCAGTAATCCGGAATTTGTCGTACTTTTCCATGATATTCACTGTTCAGAGCCGAGAACCTGTATTCTGCAATTATGTAGCAAACACTGATCAAAAGCACCTGCCTATAAATAAACGAGCGTAAGAATGGGCGGTATAAAATGCAATATTCTGGTATGAACAATGATCTCTCAAGATTCAGACATATGTTCCTGTCGAAACACAAGTCCGAAACTTTTGAGATATTCACAGAATATAAGTTAAAAGCAGAGAACCAAACACCGGGTATAAGTATTATGTCCTTTGATGAGATCTAGGAGGAGAATACTTGAGCACAGAAATCCTGGACTATTCTAAAGGAGAATGAGATTCTCTCTCAGCATTACTCCTCCGTATACACCATAGAACGATGGTATATCGGGACGGAGCAAACACACCCTATATGATATGGTGCGCTCTATGATGAGTACTACTGAGTTTCCTATTTACTTTTGGGAATTATGCGCTTGAGAAGCTGCATACCTATTGAACAGGGTTCAAATCAAATTAGTTGCCTACCACTTCATATGAGATATGGAAAGGGAAGATCCCATATCTTAAGTTAGTTAAGATTTGGGGTTGTCCGGCCTATGTCAAAAGCAAAATCCGGACAAGATCGAGGCAAGGCCAGTTCTGCAGAACTGGAAAGGTTCCAGCTATACAAACTGTAGCTAATGATTTGACAGAACCAAAGGATTCAATAGTCCCCGACGAACCTCATCCTCTCCGCCGATCTGGTAGGGTTCCTCATCCGCCTGAGAGATACTTCGGTTTCTCGATGACAGTGGAAGCGAGGATTGCATCATAAGATGATGACCCAACTATTTTCAAGCCGGCCATCAGGAGTGGGACTCTATAAGAATGGCTGGATGCTTAGCGATCTGAGATGGAATCCTTATACACCAACAAAGTATGGACTTTAGTTGCTTTATCTGAAGGGTTAAATCCTCATCAGGAGCAGGTATATCTTGAGAAGATTACTTGGTGTAGATGGAAAAGTTGAGACTTTCAAAGCTAGACCTGTTAAAGGTTTTCGTCATCGACCATGCGTGGATTAAGATGAAACCTTTTTCGGTGGCTATGCTTAAGTCCATCCAGATCCTACTTGCCACGGCTACATACCATGACTACGATATCTGGTGGTTGGGTGTCATGACTCGTTTCTAAATACTGATTTAGAAGAGAATGTCTATAAGTACACAGCCAGAGGGCTTCGTAAACAGTGGGAGCAGCGGAAACGTGTGCAAGTAGCTTTACAGGATGTAGCAGGCATCGCGGAGTTGGAACATCTGTTTTGATGAGTTAGTCAAAGAGTTTGACATCATCAAAATGGTAGATGAACCTTGTATATACAAGAAGGTAGTAGGGAGTATGGTGGTGATCCTCGTAGAGTACGTGGATGACATACTCTTGATAGGGAAGGAGTTTCCTATGCTACGCTCGGTCAATCTCCGCATACCACAAGGATTCTCCATATAGGATCAAATTGATACCTTCTAAATCCTAGGTTTTGGATCTATGAGATAGATCTAATTGGATGTTAGGATTCTCACTAGTTATAGTGAGATGGTATCAATCGATCCTGGGGAGAATCACTGGAAAGGTTCCAGAGTGATAAGGACGACTGAATGTCTGTCACAGGCATTGTCTTTACCCTCAGTAAAGGGACGATATGTTGGAAGAGTTCCAAGCGAGATACCATGGCATACTAGATGATAAAGGCAGGATACATCGCTACTTAAGTTGCTACCAAAGAGGAAGTCTGGATGTATATTTGTTCATGAGATGAACTTAGTTCCTCCCATTGTGTGACAATAGAGTTGTGGCTTATGCCAAGGAACGTCCGTCCCGTAAGTGATCCAGAGATATTCTAAGGCAGTATCAACTGATCATGTAGATGGATGATCTCCAGGAGATTGAGGTTAGGAGAGTAGACTCATAGGACAACACGGCGGATCCACTCACGAAAGGCATTTTCCCAGAGAGGGACTTTTATGGGATGGTTGAGTATGAGATACATCAACCACTGCTATCAGATGGCTCTAGTGCAAGTAGGAGATTGTTAGTTATATGTATGCCCTAGAGGCCATTACTGTACAGAGGATGTATATTGTAGTGGATGCTGGGACATATATAAGGAGGACTTTCTTGCTCGACATGATAGTATGCTATCTGGTTACACTTTGCCTTAACATGTATACTGATTGTCTCTCTGTTACATGTTGGTAAAGCCCTTAGGATGTGTACTTGACTACCTGGACTATGATACGGATCATACTAGTGGGGACATCGTAATCCATAAGTACATCCTTCAAGGTCCCTAGTTGTGGGTATATCGAGATGGGGCATCGATATACCAGAGTAGACTAGCGTATACGTTCTCGACCCATACAGATGGGCGATGGATGATCCCATATCCATTGGTGTTTGACATCAGGAATGATATACGGGTGCTCAGTAGAGACTAGGTACACTGGACGGACTCGCCGAGAACTTCCAGATGGTATTATACCTTACGTCAGATGGCAGTTCTTTGGTGACACTGGTACAGGTTAGTCTGTGGACCCGAGATCGTCATAGAGTCTTGTGTGATTCCCTCTGTGCTTTGATTTCCACCTTACCACGTCCAAGAGGGCATGCAAAACGGTGGTTTTAAGGTACAGTCCCGAATCACATGGAGGCAACGAGCGATAGGAGGGGATTCGTCTCTCCCGGTATAGGGAGTTGATGTTGCACTGTGTTCGATTGGCTATAACCGGAAATCCCTGGCCAGGGTTGCTGAGATTTACTGGTAAGTGTTACCAGTAGTTTCTTGAACTGTTATAGACCTCATATCGACACGACTTATCGAGCTACTGGGGTCTGACGTTTACCACCCCTAGGCGAGATATGCGACATATTAGACGATCAGACCGGACTGTACGGTAAGTGTTACTGGTTGGATTCACGGGAGTGTGAGCGGGCTTGCTCGTTGATATTCTGATCGCCCAATAACCGGGTGGCCGTTACGTTTAGCAGACCGCTTGCGGCTTGTGGGTGTTTGATATGATCATCACCTGCTGCCGGCGTATTGACGAGTCTTTAGTGTCCTACACAGAGGTTTCCTGGCTCAAGCGAAACGAAATAGGAACGCATATGAGATATGTGCGGAACCGAGAATAATACATGTATGTGATACCGTATTCTATTCTCGCGATGAATGTATCGATTGATTGTATGCGATATAACCTAGTTATCGAATCGAGGATTGATTCGATTAGTCGATACTTTGGATATTGGTCGGTCATATGCGATATGACCGGATCGTTAAATCAAGTGTTGATTTAATGATTTAATGTATAATTATATATTTGATATATTACTTTACATTACCTAATATTGGTTCACTTAAGATGTTTTTCTCACTTGATTGTGCACATTGTATATGTGATATATTTTTTGTGCACGAGATTGTATCATGTTTGATGATACATGCAAACTTGGATTAGTGTTTACTTTAAACCATGTTTAGTAAATGGTTAGGGTTTCATTTGACTTATTTCTTTATTCATTTATTTTTGGCAAAAAGAAATGGTGTCTTTCTTTGTTGATTATGCTTGAAGCTTCATGAAGCTTTTCTAGCATCTTTGAAAAAGTCTACCATTTTTGTTTTGTCCTTAACCCTAACCCTTTAACTAAACCCTAGTTCATTCTATACACTTTACCGTGGTTGCTATTATGATAAGAATGACTTGGATTTTCTTTTTAAGAATAATCCATTTTTATTCTTTCATCTTCTTCATCTTCTTCAAGCTTCATGAAAGCTTACTAGCTTCAATGGTGCTTTGAGAAAAAGAGTGAGAAATCAAAATCCAAAGTGAACCCACTTCCTATTTCTTCATCCTCTACCACTTTCCATGTAGTATAGGGTGTTTTCTTCACAAGTTTCATTACTTGGTGAAGTTGGAGCTTGACTTGAGTTGCCTCGACGTAAATCATCGTCGGCATCGAAGTCGACGACCTAGCCCGCCCATTTCTCCGATGAAGCCGACGCTAGAGTGCGGGATCCGATGATCGCAGCAGAGGGACATCATCATGGAGCTAAGGAAGTGGAGGACCGGATCTACAAAGTTGTATTTCTTATCACTTATTGGTTAAGTTGTTAACTAGTTATAAGTTTCGCCTTTAACTCTAGTCAACGATCTATATTAGGGTTTCTCAGCACGGGATAATTTTTTTGAAATTGGCATGGTTGATGCCTTGTGAGACCTCATTAGTGTGCCTAGGAACCCTACAGTATTATACCTCACGTCAGATTGCAGTTCTCCTGTGACACTGGTACAGAGTAGTCTGTTGACCCGAGATCGTCATAAAATCTTCTGTGATTCCCACTGTGCTTTGATTTCCATCATACCACGTCCAAGAGGGCGTGCAAAAAGGTGGCTTTTGGGTACAGTCCCGAATCACATGGAGGCAATGAGCGATAGGAGGGGATTCTTCTCTCCCGGTATAGGGAGTTGATGTTGTGCTGTGTTAAATTGGTTATAACTGGAAATCCTTGGCCAGGGTTGCTGAGGTTTACTGGTAAGTGTTATCAGCAGTTTCTCGAACTGTTATAGACCTCATATCGAGAGGACTTATCGAGCTACTGGGGGTCTGACGTTTACCACCCCTAGGCGAGATATGCGAAATATCAGACGACGAGACCGGACTGTACGGGAGTGTTACTGATTGGATTCACAGGAGAATGTACAGGCTTGCTTGTTGATCTTCTGAGCGCTCAATACCAGGGTAGCTTTTATGTTTAGCCGACCGCTTGCAGCTTGTAGATGTTTGATATGATCATCACCTATTGCCGGCGTATTGACGATTCTTTAGAGTCCTACACAGAGGTTTCTTGACTCAGGAAAAATGGAGTAGGAGCACATATGTGATATGTGCGGGACCAAGGATAATGCGGTATGTGATACCGTATTGGATTCTCGCGATATGAGATATCGGCCGGGTATGTGTGATATACCCGGGTCATCGTATTAGTCGGTTATTTGTGAAATAGCCGGATTATCGGATCAAGTGTTGATTCGATAATTTAATGTATAATAATATATATGATATATTAAATTACATTAACTAATATTAGCTCACTAAAAGATTCATTTTCTCACGGGATAATACATTGATATATATGCGATATATGTTAATTGTATTATTTTTTATTGTTACAAAATATATTGTATATGTGATATATAATATTGTAACATGTTAGGGTTACAAATTTAATAGTGGTTTAGGGTTTAAACTTGGTTAGGGTTTGGATTAGGGTTAGCTTTTGCATGAAG
Organism: Agapanthus africanus; assembly: GCA_030015575.1. NCBI lineage: Eukaryota > Viridiplantae > Streptophyta > Magnoliopsida > Asparagales > Amaryllidaceae > Agapanthus > Agapanthus africanus. Next base: position 177,900,054 of record JASDDO010000031.1, on the reverse strand, counting down.
CTTCCATGAAGCTTCATGAAGCTTTGACTTTGTGTTTTGCTTGATATTTTGTGAAGATATTATGTTAACCCAATCCAAACCATTAACTCTAGTTAATTCTCTACAAGGGTTAACTCCTTCATGCTTAACCCTTGGTTAGATTTGTAACCACTACAACAATTCATTATTCATCACAAAAGGATTTAGCTCTTCTTCTTGCTTCTTCCTTCTTGATGAAAAGCTTAACTTGCTTTTTCATAAGTGATGTTTATATGTGAGAATATGAAAACAAAAGAGAGCAAAATTCCTACTTCATCATCCTCATCTACCCTTGCCCTTTAGATGAGTGTGTTCACTTCATTTAGTGAGTGTTAGCTTGTGATAATGAAACTTCAAGGTAGATCATCTATGTTATCGAAGATCGGAAGCTAGCTTGTATCTTTCTCTTCGTGGAACCTCTCGAAAGTCTGGAACACGATGATTGCAGCGAAGGGACCTCAACACGGAGCTTAAGAAGTGAAGGACCGGATTTACAAAGGTTGTAATCCCTCTCACTTAGTGTTAAAGTGTTTAACATACTTGTTTTCGCATAAACTCTAGTTTAAAGATCCGGCTTTAGGTTGTTCGGCACGGCTAAAATTTTAATCGGGCATTGTTGATGCCTCGTAGACCCTTGTGCGTATGCCTAGCAACCCTTCAGTGGTATCAGAGCCATGCTAGATCTTTAGGGAATGTCTAGACGAAGTTTAAAGTCCGATCGAACACCGAAACCCAAATTTGAACCCCTCTCTGGATATTTTTCAAAAATGCGATTTTTTATGAATTAAAAATACTCAGAAAATTAAGCAGGAAAAACTAAGAATTACTGTGAAGTATGGACTTGTAATTCACTGATTTGACCACGGAACCGCCGCCAAACCAATGGTTTGGCTGCGGTTCCGCGGCCAAAATTTTGAATTAGTCCCTGGAACTTCATATATTTATTCTTAGGTCCTTTCTTGTCATTGTTTTCTGTGAATATTTTAATTCCACCCAAGTGTTGAGTTTTCTTGGGTTGTATTGGGGACTCGTTGATTCGATTGGATATTTTGACTTCGTTTATTTTTTCCGGATAATTTAAGAAACTGTTAAAAAGTTCGAACGGATATCAATAACTCACTTTTTCCCCTGCCGGAAAATTTCCAAGCGTTGGATTTTTCCGTATTTTAAGAACGTTCTATGTCGTGCAAGTAACGCAGTGGACGCTCTAGAAGAACACAAACCTTAACTCGATTATGTGACAATCTTGAACTGCCTCTAAAACTTAGGGTTTGGGGCAGTACGGCGTGCTACATGTGAGGCGTTGGCTTGACCCTTCTACGGCTGGACCATTGGTACTGTGGCATGCGATGGATGTTTTAAAACTAATTTCAGGTGTTGAGAATAATTTGGGAAAACTTGGATGTTTGATTATTCGATCGGAAAGTCTAAAATTGTCTATTTATCTGGAATGTGATACAATATTTGGAATCCACAAGATAGTTATGAGATAACTAATTTGAATGTTATAAATCTAGAAGTTCAGTCTCAGATGATCGGTTGCCACGGGATTTTGATGCGATCAAAAGTCCGTCGCAATCACGTAGTGTACGCGGATACTCGCCGGGTAAACTTAATAGATAGCCACACCCCATAGCCCCGACCAAGAGACTGTAGGAGAACTCCGTCGCCAAAAGCATCCGTTCGGGTGCTCGCGGCAGCGGTGCTCCGCCTTAGTGCACTTCGTCGACGACATCCGGGGGTACGGCCGTCTACTAAAGTTTGCGACGAGCATTCGATCAGGATATCGGGAATCTTGTTGGATTGCCCGACTTGATATTGAAAAGAGTTTTCGATAAATGAGACTAAAATGCGGGGTTTATAATTGCTAGGCATGCGATGTCTAAGGAATTCATTTGGTTAGGCATGCGATGTCTAAGAAGGTTGCGGATTCCAACTGTTGTAGTTTTACACTTTCTTTTCTGTGACCGTAAGCGTAGTATGTGGCGTATTGCCGGCTTCGTTGCTATACATCAACAACAATCGGGATACGCATACTTTCTTACGTTGATGATATGAGATATTATGTGTTGCTGTGATATGTTATATTGGATCGTCGTGTTCTGAATAACCGGGGGTTTTATGTTGTTAGTGTATATGCCCTAGAGGTCATTACTGTATCATACTAGTTTGTATATTACTTAATGGAAGCTTGGGATATTCACAGTTGTGTAAACAATCTTGCTCAAAATGGTAGTATGCTACTTGGTTTGTTTCTACTTCAATGTGTACATGTGTTTATTTTAGTATATCACCTATACACATTAGTGGAGCCCTTAGGATCTTTGCTAGATTACCAGCGTTGTGATGGCAGTCACACTAGTAGGGGCTGGGTAATCTATAAGCACATCCTTATGCAGGTCCCTAGTCGCAGGACTATCGAGACAGGGCATCGATACTCCGGAGTAGACTAGCGTATGCGCTTCTAATCCCAGAGAGGGAGACGGTCTGTCCCACAACCGTCAGTACATCGTACTTGAGATAGTATGCGGGTGCTCGTTAGGTTACGAGTACACTGGACAGGACTCGTCGGGAACTGACTGGTTGGTATTATACCTATTGTCAGTTATCAGTTCCCAGGTGACATGAGTACAGCTTTGTCCGCTGACTTGACACTGTCACTTCGCCTCGAGTGTGTTCCCACTGTACTTTGATTACTACCCTACCACAGCTCAAAGGAGTCGTGCAAACAGGTAGTAGCTGGGTGCAGTCCCAAAGCACTTGGAGGCAGTGACGGTTAGACAGGATTCGTCTCTCCCGGTATTGGGAGTTGACATCGCGTTGTGTCTAGGAGAGCCATTACACGAGTAGTCCCTGGCCAAGGCAAGCGAGATATACTGGTAGGCTTCCAGTGTTATCTCAGGGTGTTTTGGGCTTCACTCCGACACGACTTGTACCGCTATTAGGGGACTGACGTTTACCGCCCCCCTAGGCCCGCCATGCGATGTATCAGACGAACAGACCGGACTGTACGGAGATTGTCACAGTTAGACTCAGTAGGAGTTCAGATGGGTTTTACCTCGTCAGTCTTCTTGTCGGCATCTACCTAGGGACCGTTACGCACAGCTAGTGCCGCTTGCGGTCTGTGGTTAAACCCACTTCCAGCGTAGTGTTGAGTCTTTAGAGTCCCACACAGAAAGCTATTCGCCTTTAGGCAAAAGAGTAGAGGTCGCATGGTTTTGCGACAGGTCGCATGGTATTGCGACAGGTCGCATGGTTTTGCGACAGGGTTCGGTCACATCCGTGCACTTGTGCACGTAAAGTGTCCGGACAGTTAACACTAGAGAACTTTGGTTTAAGCCACATCCTAATGTACATTTTGGGATTGGTTTTATCCAGTATGTATTCGTGTTCCTCGAAACGCGGATGCGGGAGTGTATGCACTGTTGACGGAGAGACAGAGGTAGAGGATTCTCATTAGGGTTGTTGACTGTTGACTGTTGACTATTGACATTTTGCTCAACCGTAATGAGAATATAATATATATTTAGCAATAATATTAATTAAGTATTATAGTGACATGGTTGTTGAGGGGTTGACTTTGTTGACTTGTTGACTTTGTTGACCGGTTGTCTAGGTTGGACTAGTTGACCATCATCATCACAATGGTTGTCATTTTCATGCAAAGACTTTTGCTTGCTTGTTGTGGTTTGCATAATGAGTGCATGAAAATGATATTGCCTTTGACATGATATGAACCATCACACAATACTTGATTGACATTATGGCTAATGATGCTTTTGGATTATGAGAGGGAGAAAGAGAAAAGAGAGGCTCATTCTTTCATGGTTTTCTCTCTCTCTTGGTTTTGAGCTCTCTCATTCTCTTGCTCTCACCCTCTTCCTCTTGATCTCTCTCTCTTGTCTATGGTTCACTTGTCTCTTGTGTTGAGAAGCAAGAACCATAGAGAAAATCCCATCACACTCTCCTCTACTCACTCTAGTTCACAAGGTTTAGCAAACCAAGTGAACTAGTTTCTTCAAAGTTCGAAGAAGAAGCCAAAGGTAGAAGCTTTCGGGTGGATCGATCTTCGGCGCAAGGAGACAACGTGGTGAAGCCAATCCGTACACCATCAAGAGATGAAGACGAAGGAGTTCAAGAAAGAAAGGTATAAACCCCTAACCGAGTAGTTAACAACTCCTAGTTAGGTTGTTAGTTTGATGTTTAACAAAGATCCGGTTTTGAGTCCGTGTTACCGCCTCTAGAAAATTGTTTTTTACCAAATTCTGCATGCCCTAAAGTACCGGGAGAGGTAGCATGGACTTACAGTGGTATCAGAGCCTAGTTAAATACTACCTAACATGTTAGCATAGTAACTAGAAATTCGATTGGAGAAAAAGTCGCGAAATACACCCGGATTTCAAACTTGCTGTCGATTTTCAAAGTGCTGTAAAAGTAATAAATCATGCTTCAAAAATCGACTCGGGGTTTTTATATTGCACTGAAGAAAAACGATCAAGTGATCTCATCAAAGCACCACGGAAACGCGGCAATAGCTTGCTATTGCCGCGGTTCCGCGGCCACTTTAACTCTTCTGTGGATTTTCTTCATTACAGTTTGTTCAGGGGGTATTTTGGGAATTTTGGTATATGTTTTTTCAGCCCAGATTTTCCAGAAAGAAAATTTTGTTTTTGGGGCTTTAAAAACCGTATTTTGATTAAGTTTCTTAAGACTAAAGCTGACGGGTTCATTTCTGTGATGTGATATTTGTATTGAACGTCTGCTAATCGCTATATGTTGATTAGTGGGGGTTATACAAATCTGTGATCTGTAATGTTATTGGTTTGTGTATATGAATTCATTGGATTGTCGCGGGTGAATAGCCGGGCGTTGTGAGACGAGAGTTTTCTTTTCTTTCAATTCTTGTAAATTTGTAAATTGATGTAATAATTATTTGTATGGCCGCACAACCGGGTCGGGGTTGTAGCCATCATTGTATAATTTTTTTATACTGTTTTTGCTCCAAGGATAGACCCATGGAGGGGGTGCACAAACTACCGGGTATCCCGAAGTGCCGAGTGGCCTACTCACGGAATTGAGGGAGGTTGCTTCGCTTCAGGTACTTGGCGGGTAGTTTGCCGCACCAGTAGGGGTCTTGGGTGGGGTGTTGGCTATTCACCGCGACCGCGTAATCTGCTTTTCATTACAGGATCGTACGAATTGCGGGTTCCTAGTATATCCAATGTGTTCATTTGTGATCTGAAATGGCTATCATTGCAATATATCTATATATGATATTATTTAAGCGTTGCTTATGTTTTACAGCAGCGCTAGCCCAACCCCCTGTCACGACCCGAAAGTACGGAACATGACCGGCACTTAGACTACGAACGTCTCAAGGCGTATGTATGCTAAGTAAGCCGAAACCCAGAAATCTAAACCAAGAGAAGTAGTAGAGAATAGGAAGAACCATATCAAATCAACATGTATGCAACATAATATACAACGCCTAAAGGCGAGGATCACAACAGAAATGGAACTCAACCAGCAAGAAACTCAAGAAATATAACATGCTACTCTATGGTCGAAAGAATAACATTACTGATCTTTATCTCAAAAATACAAGTTTGGTTGATGGAACTTCTAGATACAACTGAAATATAATATACAAGGTATAATGATGGGTAAGATACAATAAACCCACCTACTAGCAAGTCACCCGAAAAGAAACCGTGCCCGCAAAGCCGTAATGAAATCTGTACGGCAACACCTGCAAGAAACTGGGGTACAACGGGGGTGAGTTGCCAACTCGTGAGTAGAAAAAGATCTACGAACAGAAAATCGCATGAATAACGCAACCTAGGTCAATGATCATAATATATCCTCAAATCTAACCCGAGTGTGATCTCATGTGCCCGTGTCAGTGCCTCAGGTAGCAATATATCATATGAATGAGGTATGAATGCATGAAAACAGAATACAAGTAAATGAAGAAACTGTTTTCATAAATTAGTGAGATTTCCTTTGTATTTTTAAAATGAGGTATCATAAATGAAATCAGCATCAACAGTGTCTAGCATCGACACAAAACATAAATCTCAATGTCTCAAAACCTCAGGCTCTGGCCATCCGGACTGGCCTGTATCATCAAATCTCAGTACCTCAATATCTCGAAATCTCAATGTCTCAATCTCAATATCTAGGGCGCCGTCAGTCCAGACCGGCCCCTACCATCCATCTCAAGTCCACGACGGTATCCTCCGGATATCCGACGCGTCGGGTAAAATCACCGGTAGGTAGTCTCCCCCTGCCAGGCTCATCGCCATCACCACGAGCTTCTTGCCCCGGGATACCTTACCAGGTCCACCATGTACCCGAAACGGTTCATCCAACTCCTCGAATCGGGTCTCCAAATCCATCAGCAAACTCATGGTGGACGACTCATACATCATGGGAAAAGCCGCGCTTTTTATTTAAAAAGAGAAAGAAGAAGTTTGTATATGTTTTTCGGTTTTCCCCAAATCCAGAAAATCTCATGGAAATCCAAATCCAAAACCTCAATAGCACGTAAAAAGTGAATATATGCATGAGAATCCATGAATGCGGCATAACAATGAATAACAGTATGCATGAGGTAGCAGGTAATAACTACAATGTCTAAACTAACATATAAGGCAAGTACACTAATATCATGTCTAAACTATTAGCTAACAGGCTATGTCAAGCAATAATATTTTCTAAGGTGTACGTGACATGGCAATTAACGATGAAGATGTGTGCGAGCCGGCAAGTAAGTGTACGTGGTACATACGCATCATCGGTAATGGTGCTGGTGTCCTAACCACAAGATATCAACAGTAGAATATGAAGCATAATATAAGCATGTGATGCGGAGCAAACAACAATAATGAGCGGGAGCTGAATACTAGACGCAACGATAACTAATCTGTTTTAACCTAATATAAGTCCTACAATGGTGCCTTTTGAAATAATACGAATCGTGGGGTTTTGAAAATAGGGGCTACGGTGTTTTTAAGAAAAGATACGTTTTTTGAAATATCCGTATGATCCCTTAGGCTGTCTTTAAAAATACGCACGATTCGTAAGCTTTGAAATAGGTAGGAACCGAATCTAATCTAACAACTAACTAAACTAAAGGGCTACGCTACAAGCTAGACTACAGGTAAGAAAACCGCCTAACATCTGAGTCGATACATATACATACCTGTATATATATTAGTCGGTGATCCCGCCTCAATAATATCATATCCGATACCATATCTATAATCAGACATCCCAAGTCAAGAGTGCGGATCAATCATCAAGATATAGCTCGTACGTAAATCCGTCGTACGGCATCCCCAAATCTGGGTACGGGTCAATATCATATTCCTCACACTATTCCTCCGGTATCCTCTTTATCCAAGATCATAGTCTAGGGTACTGACCTATGTCTAGTACAATACTAATATCCTCAATATACTCATGATCTGACTACTGATCGACAATCTCGTACAAACCGATATCGTCAGCACATAACATCATCAAGGGGTATACATCGCCCGATACGGCCTAATAACAATATCCTAGCATATTATACCTCATATCACGATCACATGTCGACCATTTATTCATAACACTATTCACCCGTATCGCCGCCGTAAGATCCGCTATAACACCAGGACGTACCTTAAGTACGAATCCTGCCATATCACCGAGATCACAACCACAAACAAATCTCATCGACTCAGCTCAATCCCAAGTATCCTCCTCAAATCCGTATGTGAACACATAGTCCCATACCCATGTGAACACATAACTATAAAGAATCCCATGAGCACATATAAATAGGAATGTATGCAAGTATGTATGTGTGTATGTGTAGTGCAACACTACCCTAAGGTTCGCGACACTAAAATAATCAAACACACCAATATCCATCCTAAACATCGTTATTAATCCCAATAACATATAATAATTGTTGGTGTGTATATACGCATCCGTATACACCACCACGGACCGCGGGGGTAATATACGCCATCCGCCCGACTTCTCCCCGTAGATATAAATCTACTCACCTGGTCCTCGCTCGCCGGTGCCGACGTCGCCACGCGCTTGGTTGTCGTCTCGAAGTCCACATGGGGTACCTACACATCATAACGCACCATATCGAATTAAAATATGACTCATGACCAAAACGTCCCACATAGGTCAAAACCTATGGCTGCTTTCACAAATCAACCCAAAAACCCTCGACGTCGGCGTACAAACGCCAAACCATCGAGAAAAACCTAAACACACTCATTTGTACAATCACAAGCACTAATTATAATATAAAATAGCTTAAAATTCACAAGAACCCCAAATTCACTTTAAAAGCCATTTTTTCCCGAAAATCTAGCAAGCACAATTCGCCGTTTTTGTACAAAACAAGATGTTTAAACAAATATAGCGTCCATAATACTTATTAAATATCTTAAATAAGTCATAAAAACCATTTCCATAATTTAATCTCATAAATTTGCATAATTTCCAAAATCCTAGTTTGCAAAAATATCAATTTTTAACACCTTTTAAAGCAAAATTCACAATTCATCAATTAAGCTTGGTTTTGCATGATCCAAAATCATTAAACCACTCATTATAATATTAATAACGACATGAAACCTTAATTTAGATTTTAATCCCAATATAAAACAATTTCAAAAAAAACTAGTTAGGAAAAAGCACATTTATCACAATTTCCAACTAACAAATTTTGAAATTGGTAACTAGATTAGGTTTTAGCAAGAATTAACATGTCAATCTACTCATGGCAACCTTAATGATGTGATAAAACCCTATCTTGATTTTAATCTCACATATAACCATTAACCCCACAATTCAAGTTTGCAATATGCACACAAATTAAACACCAAATTTAGTTAAATTGGAATAATTAACCAACAATTAAGACATGGGTTAAGATTTATACCTCCCAATTAGAGATATAGCAAGGATCTAAGCCTCCCAAATTTCTCTCTTTCTCCCAAAATCCATGCTGGATAGGCAAATAAATAATGGGTAGGAGTTGGATTTCGGTTTTGAGTTTTAGTTGATTTTTCTTGAAATTTTTTTGTGATTTTTTTTGGAGAAGAGATGAGATGAGGAATGAGAGGGGAGGGATGCTGAAATGTGCAGGTTTCATCCATCATGGGGGTGTGGAATGGGTGAGGGAGGAGAGAGAGTGAGGTGGAGAAAGTGGAAAAAGTCAAAGTCCACCATTTTCTATCATTTTCTTTTCTTTTCTTCTCTTTTCTTTGTTATTTGGAGAGAGAGAGGGGGAGGGCTGTCATGGTGGGGTCGGCCACATGGGGAGAGGGAGAGAGGGTGAGTTATGGGTGTATGGGTGAAGAAAAATGATAAATGTTATACCCCAATTCCCATTAACACCAATTTTACCGAAAAAAAGCCTTTTTCTTCGATATTTTCTAAACTGTTTTGGCAAACGATTTTGTTTCAAAAACCACATGATAAAATTTTATTTAAAGTTTTATGATGCACAAAATTTGTTTCAACTCATTCCAATTTATAATTTTCCATAATTAAATGTATTAGTGACGGCTTAAAACAATAATAAAATAATTTTTTTCAGAAAATTTGAAATTTCACCAGAGGCTCAATAAACACCAAATACTAGCAATTACATAGCTAGAATATGTATATTTAATTTTTATAATAAGATATTTGCATTTTGACTTTTTACAGAAAACCCCCTTATTTTACCGATTTTCCGAAATTTCACCGAAACGATTTTCAAAACGCAACATCCCCGCTCTGTCGTTAGTTAAGTAACCTAACGGGTAATGACGGGGCCCCGTGGCGAATGCGAATGGCATAAGCGTATGTCATATTTTGGTTGTTTTCTGCAATGGTAGGATTAAATGATGGGACGCATTAAAAGAACTAATGCAAGAATAACACGCATTAAAAGAACTAATGCAAGAAAATAAACCAAGTAAAAGTCGTTGGAACACTTTCGAAAAACTACTCGGTTCTTTTCAAAACTAACTTTTAAATGCGGAGCTTGAGCCACTTCTTTTAAAAGCTATCTCGTTCCTTCGATTATATCAAGTTCACTACGTTCAAGGTTTCGCCAAAACCATTCGTAGCCCTCCGTCATTTCGTATGAATATTCAATAGTATTCAAGCTATGTTTGTTGACCTTCGTCAAGGCATAGTGAATGGTAGCTGTTGGGTGTTCATTGTAAGTCTACGTTAGCGCCCCGGCAGTCTACAGACGCCAAAATGCGGAACAAAAACTTTTAACTGGCGCTATCGTATACTTTAACCCGGATCTGCCATTATTGCTAAACTAACAAACTGTAAAGAGTGTAGAAAGGTTATACCGAACGATCCGAGTCCTTCGTTCTTCAACCATCATCCCACGCTCCGTTGCGGCTGCTCCGATCTCGTCGAACACCGATTCCTTCGTCGAGGTGGCACCACATCACCGATTCTTTAAACGGGCTCCCGCCTCTGACTCGAGGCAACTCGATCGTCAAGTTTGCTAAAAGAGACGACCAAGATTGATGTAGAGAATGAGTAGATGACTTTGTCTCACTTCTTCCAAGTCCGTGGATGATCGGTAAATGAAGTTGCCGAGGGAATCGGGTGAATGGAAATTGAACTAGGAAATTTCCATACACTAAACTATATGAAATCTTTGGCCAAAATTAATGAATCAATTCCCACACCCACAATGAAGTGGCCGGCCAAATTTATTGAAGGAGGGAGGTGATGGTAGGAGGAGGGAGGTGACCATAGCACAAATATCATATGAAAATATCCTAAGGAAAACAAAATAGCATTATGAAAATGATGACTCAAAAAAATGAACCAATCACATTAAACCTAGTCACCTTATCATGAATGACTCACCAAGCCTCATCATCACTTCTAGAAGCTTCTAGAATGATGACTCACCTCATCTGAAGAAAAGATAAATCCGTCTTTAACCGAATGTTAAAAGACGGCTGATAGAAAACTGGAAACTGGCAACTTTCAAAAGTGATCCTGAAACGACTTTCAGGATAACCCCGAAACTGTATAAATATACCCGCATTTGTATTACGACCGAATACAAATGCAACTGAGACAAAGATATTATACCTACTCAATATAATACTCGGATCCGGCTTAAACCAAAGCCGACCAGTATTATCTGCCCGAAAAATAACACGTGCGTAAACGCACGTGCATTTTCCGAACCCTGCCATAAAACCATACGGCCTCTACAACATTTCGTCCGAACTTGGGAAACTGTCTGTGGGGGACTCTAATGACTCGTCAGTACCCTGGCAGTGGGTTTAACCACAAACCGTCAGCGGCACTAGCTATGCGTAACGGCTGCCCATGGACTGACCTCAAGGGATGCCGATGAGCGCACTCATCCGGAAAACCCTACTGAGCCTAACAGTGACAATGTATATACAGTCCGGTCCGTTCGTCAATGAGTATCGCATATCCGCCTAGGGGGCTAGTAACGTCAGACCCCCAATAGCAGTATAAGTCGTGTCGGAGTGAAGCCCAATAACACCCTGAGATACTACTGGAGTACCTACCAGTAAATCTCCTGCCATGGCATGGACTTTGTGTAATGGCTCTCCTAGACACAGCACGACCTCGCCCCCAATACCGGGAGAGACGAATCCCCTGCCGATCCGCTCACGTGCCTCCATATGGCTTGGGACTGTACCCAAAAGCTAACTGTTTGCACGACTCCTTTGAGCCGTGGTAGGGTAGAAATCAAAGCACAGTGGGAACTCACACGAGACAAATGACGACCTCAGGTCGATGAACTAACCTGTACACATGTCACCAGGGAACTTCTATCTGACGGTAGATATAATACTAACTAGCAGATTCCCGGCGAGTCCTGTCCGGTGTACTCATAACCCAATGAGCACCTGTATACATCTTAGGTGATCCAACTGACACCAGTGGCTTGTGAGACCGGCCACCGCCCCTCGTCGGGGTCTCGACTGTACACACTAGTCTACTCCGGAGTATCGATGCCCTGTTTCGAAACTCCCATGACTAGGGACCACAATTAAGGATATGCGTATAAACTACCCAACTCTCACGTATATGATCGCCATCATACTGTTGGTAGTAAAGCAAGATCCTAAGGGCTCTATCAAAGTGTAACATGCAATCAGTCACCTGAACATGTACACGACTGATAAAGGCAAACCAGATAGCATACTATCATCTCGAGTAAGACTGTCCTACCGGGATAGGTCCTCTGCAATCATTGCAATCACGTACCTGCGATCCAATAATTGACTATGAGGGCACTATCTCCAACAATCTCCCACTTGCACTCAAGGCTAATATTGCGATGTCGACTACTCACAGCCCGTGTGAAACCGAACATCCAACTCCTCTACTAATCTGTTTCACAAAGCCCGTTTGTAAAACTATTGTGTTCGAGAAATAGCCTCAGTGAGCGGATCCGCCTAGAAGTATCTTTCTATATCTCTCTTAATCTCAAGTTCGCGGAGAAAACCATCTCCCGAATTGAGTAATACCTGTCTTAGAACATGTCAGGATATCTGATGGGTCCTTAGTTCATAAATGAACTCCATATCCAAACTTCTTAGACTGAATCGATCACTGAACCTAATCAGTATCGGGCACCTTGCTTCCCACAGTATCCTCTTGGACCACCTGTCCATAATACTGTCCCTCTTCGTCAGAGGGAAAAACTATAACTCTGACAATCACTCTGTCATCCATGTCACCTTTGAAGCCTGGAATGATAACCGTCTCCCGAAGGAGGCTGCCGTCATCAAATCCGTAGAACATGTACTTATGTTCTAAAACTGCTTCGTTATATTTCTCCAGCATTGGATTAATACAAACTTATTGCATCTACTGCAAAACCAACATTTGGTGTAGTACTTGACATCTCATGATTGACTCAGTTGCCTAAGCAAGTGATCTGCCAATCATGCACATCCCTCTCCCTTTTAGTCTGTAAGACACCTTTAGAGAGGGTGACTCCATCACCTGCAGGTACACCACCATGCTAGGAGTCAACTATTCCAAAAACCATTAGAATATCTGTCAAAGTACCCACATTGGGAAACTACCCAAATCCAGATCTAAAACCATAGATCTAGAAACCAGAATGTCAAATATTATATCCATATCCTGTCTGGAGAAACAACTGTGTGACGACCACAGTACAACCGATCGTAGTATAGGAATTTTACTTCCTACTCTGTGTATGTCATCCAGATACCATGACATCACACCCTACTACCTTCTTAACTGATCCATCCCCTATTCTGATTGAAGTCAAACCCATGACTGTCACATCAAAATTAGATGATCTATCTCCGCTATTATTGCTCAAGTCTATAAATAGATATAAGCATCTTGCCCACTATACTTCCGCTGCTCCCACTGACTACGACAACCCTCCTACCGGGTCTCATAACCTGGAACAACAGTAGTGTCAAGTCTTGGTAGATAAGAACCTCCCTGTCACCGTCTCTGAGGCTACCGAAGTACCTCTCGGGCGTCTGAGGTTACCTACCATACCTGCGGAGTGGCTATTGGAATGTCAAACCTGATTGAATGTATAGGTCCTATTAAATTTTTCGTAATCGTTCGCGGTTCTGGAATCACTTCCAGTTCTACCATACTCCCACTACTGTTTTCTGAAAAAGATCCATTTTTACTAAAACTGTGGCAAGTGAAGAACAATATCACTATTGATCTTCCAAATGGTAGAATATCAACCCTCGTCATAGCCAGGGTCAACCCACAAACAGCCATTACAGAAACGTGCCTGAGTTATCCAGTGTCTGGTTTTAATCATAAGCTGGACAACTCCCCATACCTTAACTTCTTTTAAGGTACGATCCATTCTATATCCAATATAGAAACTTTGGCACTTATTTAATTGGAACCATATTCAATCCATGCATCTGTCTCCAGTGCATATCAACTTAATGGAAAGAGGCTAATCAGCATTACTCAACTTAGGAATCCATCCAATTATGAGTAACCTGAAAGAGAAACACGTTTCTCAAAACCATCACTATCATCTGAATACCAATCACAAGAATCTACATCTTCGATCTCTTTGAAGAATCCCGATACTTGTGATACCTGGTTCTCTACTTTATTCTTATACCCACAACTTCTCAAAACTTAGACCATGTATTTCTACGAAACACTCGTCTAAATACTAGAGAAGTTATAAGTAAACAGAACATAGTACGTGGACCTACCCCTTTGTCCTGATGGACACTGGACAACATACAATACTCTGTATAAGTCCGCTGAGTTTAAACAACTCAAAACCTGTGCGTCGTAGGTTGAAAACTGTACCCTGGCGATTTCCTCAAATATCACCAATTACAACGAATTCCGATATAATGAGGATGATCACCTTATTCCCAATATCTTACTCCCACTCATTATCTGTAAAACCATACAGATATGAGAATGAAACCTGGTAAATACATACCCTTGGAGTAAGTTTCTAATCGGGAAAACAGTTTTTCTTTAACAATGCACTGAAACATGAAAATGTTTCGTAGGGGTATCCTGGTATTCATAGCAATGCCTCTTACATAATCCAATTCATGACTTCAACCGTATATTTTATTGCCATCTCTCCAAACCCCTTTTCTTGTCTTTAGTCGTTACCTTCTGTACACCATCGTTAGGCTAAATGGTTTTCTTCCTTCCCTACCGTTCGGCACCAGCCTATGGTTTGGAAGAAGACTATCCAGTAAGCATAATAGGTGTACCCTCCTAAACCAAGGAGTACTCGCAACTGAGAGAAGGTGATGATAAAAGACAACTGAATAATACCTTATTCTTTTAAAGGTGAAATAGGAGCGGCGATGAAGTACGCGGTTTTGGTCGTGAATGATATCAGTAGCAACTTACTTTGCCCTCTTTCTAATCCCTTTATTTTGTCTTTACATATTACCTTCTGCACACCCTACTTAGGCTAATTGGTTTTCTTCATTCCCTACCCTTCAGCACCAGCCTATGGTTTGGAATAAGACTATCCAATAAGCGTAATAGGTGTACTCTCCTAAACCAAGGAGCTCTCGCAACCTGAGAGAAGGTGATAATAAAAGACAACTGAATAAACCAATTCTATTTCTCCTGAACCTGGATCCATCCCCGAAGAAGTCCCTTCGAGTTCGTATATAACCATACGATGGATCTATCCAATGGAAGTGGATATCCGTAGTAATACGGGTGTTCTGAGAAATGCAAAGGGTAAAAGAAGGAGTGGCAATGACTTATGCAACTCAGACAATCCAAAAGCCAGTATTTTAAGAAGGTTCGGTCAACCTGGTCACTGAGTCATAGTCTAGGGTCGGTCAAAGGTCGCTGCCATAGAGAGAGAGAGAAAAGAAACACTCTGCGTGCACTCTAACCTAGATCAGAATGGTCATCATTTTATCTAATCCGGAAACCTCCCACTGTCCTGTCAAATTCTCCTCCAAACCTAAAGAAGAATCAATCGGGATCACCCGAAGAGTAAACCAACTCATCAGTGGGAATCAGGATCCAACTCTCATCGCATGATAACGTGATGGAATGCATCCACGTTACTCATACTCCAGAAGGTATGCGCATACTCGGCAAGTTTCAGTTTCTTTAGAAACTCCTGATATTATTTTTGCCCCATGCTCTTATAACCTTGGCGTTGGTCAAAATGTCATAAGTCACATGCCAAGTTCTACCCGTCACTATCTTGTCAATTTGAACCCACCCGCACATGCCCTTGACGTTGGCCAAAATGGCAGAACGACTGTCCCAAACTAACTCATCTATCTATGCAACAATTGAATACCCAGCAGCTACCAAACACTATGCCTTGGCGTTGGTCAAAATACGTAGCTTGAATATTACTGAATACCCAAAAGAAGTGACGGAGGGCTACGGCTGGTTTTTGGCGAAAAACCTTTAGCGTAATGAACTTGATATCGCTGAAGGAACCTGATAGCTTTTTAAAATATAGTGGCGAAAACCTTTTGCTAAAGAGGTCACTCCCGGTAAAGGGATCTCGGCTCTTTCCTCGTGGAATGAGGTGCAGGATATTCCACTGAATACCGCTATGCAAAGCAACTTGTAATCGACTATAGTGAAGTTATTACCCTGACGCAAACTTCTGTCCAAGGGGTTAGTCCCCGTGAAGGGATATCAGCCCTTGCCCCGTCGAATGAGGTGCAGGATATTCCACTGAATACCGCTATACATAACAAAAGGAAACGTCTTTGCAATAACACTTTTTAAATTGTTCCAACAACTGTATACAGGTTTGTTTTTACTTTGCATTGATCAGAATCAACGCAGTCCCATCAATAATCACACCAGAAAAGAACGAAAATAAAATGTACGTATATGCCATCCGCATTCGTCACTGGGTCCCGTCATCACCCGTTAGGTTACTTAACTAACGACAGAGCGGGGACTGGACTAGCGCGGGTGTAAAACATATACAACATCTAATAGTATATAAACCAATATACAATAATCGCTCCAGGCGTGATAGTATGCAACATTACAGAAAAATAATAAGCATCACAGAACAATACAGATAATCTGGGATCCCCGGGTTTCACAGAGCCGCTGCTGAAACCCGACGTTCCCCTGTCGTGTGGATAGCCTGTGCAATGAAACCTAGACCCCTACGGGTGCGGCAAGTTACCCGCCAAAACCTGAAGCGAGGTAGTCCCCACAGCATAGTGAATGGAACACCCGGCACTTCACGGAATCCGGTAAATTGAGCACCCCTCCTTGGGTCAACCTGTACCCCCTACGAGTGCGGCGAATAGTCTGCCAATTTTAGAGTGGGGCCCCTCTGCCTCCCAAAGCCATGAGATGCGGACCCGTTGCCCTCCAGAACCCGGCTATCCGTACACTCCGTCTCGGGGCAAAAACTAGTACAGTAATGAAAAATAGTATAATAGGTACATCGACCGCAACCTGGTCGTGCCCCAAAAGAATATTATACAACAGGCAGTGACGGCAGTCCACAAGTTGGACGCTCGCCCCGCAATATCAAATGTACAAATAAACACAAACTGTACTACCATTGCACACTGCTATCCACCACGACAAATCCGCAACATCACAGCACAACACAGAACATCAACGCGAATGTCACGTTCGCAAACCCGTCTAAAAGAACTATAGCAATCAGACGCGATTTACCGATCAAATGACATTCCCGGTCGGAGATATAATGTAAGCACTGTAAACTAACGTGTTTAAATTTCGATCGACCAAAGACCAAATATCAAAAAGTGGGCCCCTCAGCTTACTGGTGAACAGTAACAAAACCTGGGCGCAATTGATATATACCAAAAATCACAAAATCCAACACAGAACCCACAGAAAAAATTTGATGCACTGATCCCCTAGAACGGCCGCGGATGAGCGGCCAAACCAAGGTTTTGGCCGCTAATCCGCGGCGCTCTGGTGAGATTGCGTGCCCAAATTTTGTACGTACGCTTAAAAAACCCTGCACGGATTTTTAAGATATCCAGAAATAAATTTTGAGACCGTTTAAAATTAACAGAAACTGTCGGGCTAGGATTTTGCCGTTTTTGATTTTCGGTTCGATCGATGTTTTGAACGCGTTAGCACAAGTTAGTATAGCAAAATGGTGAGGCTCTGATACCACTGTAAGTCTACGTTAGCGCCCCGGCAGTCTACAGACGCCAAAATGCGGAACAAAAACTTTTAACTGGCGCTATCGTATACTTTAACCCGGATCTGCCATTATTGCTAAACTAACAAACTGTAAAGAGTGTAGAAAGGTTATACCGAACGATCCGAGTCCTTCGTTCTTCAACCATCATCCCATGCTCCGTTGCGGCTGCTCCGATCTCGTCGAACTCCGATTCCTTCGTCGAGGTGGCACCACATCACCGATTCTTTAAACGGGCTCCCGCCTCTGACTCGAGGCAACTCGATCGTCAAGTTTGCTAAAAGAGACGACCAAGATTGATGTAGAGAATGAGTAGATGACTTTGTCTCACTTCGTCCAAGTCCGTGGACGATCGGTAAATGAAGTTGCCGAGGGAATCAGGTGAATGGAAATTGAACTAGGAAATTTCCATACACTAAACTATATGAAATCTTTGGCCAAAATTAATGAATCAATTCCCACACCCACAATGACGTGGCCGGCCAAATTTATTGAAGGAGGGAGGTGAAGGTAGGAGTAGGGAGGTGACCATAGCACAAATATCATATGAAAATATCCTAAGGAAAACAAAATAGCATTATGAAAATGATGACTCAAAAAAATGAACCAATCACATTAAACCTAGTCACCTTATCATGAATGACTCACCAAGCCTCATCATCACTTCTAGAAGCTTCTAGAATGATGACTCACCTCATCTGAAGAAAAGATAAATCCGTCTTTAACCGAATGTTAAAAGACGGCTGATAGAAAACTGGAAACTGGCAACTTCCAAAAGTGATCCTGAAACGACTTTCAGGATAACCCCGAAACTGTATAAATATACCCGCATTTGTATTACGACCGAATACAAATGCAACTGAGACAAAGATATTATACCTACTCAATATAATACTCGGATCCGGCTTAAACCAAAGCCGACCAGTATTATCTGCCCGAAAAATAACACGTGCGTAAACGCACGTGCATTTTCCGAACCCTGCCATAAAACCATACGGCCTCTACAACGTTTCGCCCGAACTTGGGAAACTGTCTGTGGGGGACTCTAATGACTCGTCAGTACCCTGGCAGTGGGTTTAACCACAAACCGTCAGCGGCACTAGCTATGCGTAACGGCTGCCCATGGACTGACCTCAAGGGATGCCGATGAGCGCACTCATCCGGAAAACCTTACTGAGCCTAACAGTGACAATGTATATACAGTCCGGTCCGTTCGTCAATGAGTATCGCATATCCGCCTAGGGGGCTAGTAACGTCAGACCCCCAATAGCAGTATAAGTCGTGTCGGAGTGAAGCCCAATAACACCCTGAGATACTACTGGAGTACCTACCAGTAAATCTCCTGCCATGGCCATGGACTTTGTGTAATGGCTCTCCTAGACACAGCACGACCTCGCCCCCAATACCGGGAGAGACGAATCCCCTGCCGATCCTCTCACGTGCCTCCATATGGCTCGGGACTGTACCCAAAAGCTACCTGTTTGCACGACTCCTTTGAGCCGTGGTAGGGTAGAAATCAAAGCACAGTGGGAACTCACACGAGACAAATGACGACCTCAGGTCGATGAACTAACCTGTACACATGTCACCAGGGAACTGCTATCTGACGGTAGATATAATACTAACTAGCAGATTCCCGGCGAGTCCTGTCCGGTGTACTCATAACCCAATGAGCACCTGTATACATCTTAGGTGATCCAACTGACACCAGTGGCTTGTGAGACCGGCCACCGCCCCTCGTCGGGGTCTCGACTGTACACACTAGTCTACTCCGGAGTATCGATGCCCTGTCTCGAAACTCCCACGACTAGGGACCACAATTAAGGATATGCGTATAAACTACCCAACTCTCACGTATATGATCGCCATCATACTGTTGGTAGTAAAGCAAGATCCTAAGGGCTCTATCAAAGTGTAACATGCAATCAGTCACCTGAACATGTACACGACTGATAAAGGCAAACCAGATAGCATACTATCATCTCGAGTAAGACTGTCCTACCGGGATAGGTCCTCCGCAATCATTGCAATCACGTACCTGCGATCCAATAATTGACTATGAGGGCACTATCTCCAACATTCATATGTAGCATAGATAGATGCGTTAGTTTGGGACAGTCGTATTACCTTGTTGACCTTCGTCAAGGGTATATACGGGTCGGTTCAAATTAACCTGGATAATGACGGGTAGAACTTGACATGTGACTTATGATTTGTTGACCTTCGTCAAGGTCATAAGAGCATGGCGCAAAAATCCACATCGGGAGTTTCAAAAGAACTGAAACTTGCTAGCACTGCATACCATTTGGAGTGTGATAATTCTGGTAGGATTCCTTCAGTTTTGTCACGCAATGATATTTGGAACCCGATCCTACTGTGAGTATATGCTACTCCTCGGGAAATTTCTCACTTAACGATCAATGCTATAAACCAAGTAGGTGTTAGCGGGGCTACGCCCCCAGGGAAAAGAGGTTCTTAAATTAAGGAACTTCGCGAAAGCGTTGGAAAACCTCCCTCGAAGTACCGACACCAGCCTGGCTGAACGGTTAAGCAAGAATTGTACGGTGGGATTGATCCTGACTAATTCTTCCTTTTTGGTTTGAGGAGGGATTCGAGAGACAGTGAGAGCCATCCTGTTTAGACAAATTAAAAACCAATCTAAACTTGCAAGAGCATCATGTTGAGTGTATTCTTCTCTCTCTCCTAATTGCAGCGACCCTGTGACCACACCTAGGTTACATCTAGATAATAAAATGACTGAACCTGACTGTTATGACTGGCAAAGGTCTGTCCAGATGTCCATTGCCCATGACAAGCTGGGACACCTCTTAACTAATCAAACCTCTGCCGTCTCAGGTCCAGTTTCCCCTGTCACGGATGTTTACATCTGCAGGACATCGGAAAAGGATTGTGCGAAAACCAAGTGCCTCGTGTTAGCCTCAATTGATGGTGCAAACCAGAGGCAGCACGAGAAGATGGACTCAGTTTCTATCTTCCTCCATAACAAAGTTTTATATGGAGAGCAATCTCGTATCGCATGATATGAGACCTCGAATGAATTGCTTCAAGCGAGGTTGGCTGTCGGGTCATCTGTAGGGGTAACGTCCTTACAGAGACCAGCTATTTTAAGCTCACGGACCTGGAGACCACGTTGGAGAATGGGTCAAGTACTGACTTAATTCTATAGTCCCTGCCCTCTGCTTATACCCTGAAGAAAACCAGGGAAGAAGAAGGAAAAGGAAGGGCAAAAGTTTCGGGACTGGATATGGTTAAAGAGGGATGTTCCTATTGTAACGGGAATGAACATTGGCAGAAGGATTGCAGGGCTTGCAAAGCCAGTGGCCAGAATTCGAAGCATGCTGTGGCTTCGGCTTCGAGTGTGTTTGTAATTGAGAACTGTATGTCAGTTACCCCACTTCCTGGGTATTGGATACCGGATCAGGATCTCATATCTATAATTCGTTACAGGCTCTGAGAAACCGTAGGGTTATCTGGAAAGGTGATATGACTCTCAGGGTTGCTAACGGAATGAGCATGGATGCTGAATCCGTAGGGGAATATCATCTTGGACTGACAACTGGGCAGATATTGCTTTTGCGTAACTGTTTGTATGTACCAGATGCGACTTGTAATATCATATCTGTATCCTTACTTTCTAAGGAAGGATATGAATTTACTTTTGTAACCGATGTAGTACACATCCACCTAAATCAAGTTCTGATTGGGCCAGGTACATTACAAAACGGAATATACGTGTTAAATCAAGCTCAGATTTTCAGTGTCCAGAACACACTTAAAAGAAAGTCTCCGGAAACAAATCAGGCTTTCTTATGGCATTTAGACTGGGTCAAATTAATGAGACACGATTAACTAAGTTACATAAAGAAGGGTACTTGAATCCGTTCGAGTATCAGTCTTATGCCACTTGTGAATCTTGTCTCATGGGAAAGATGACAGAGACTCCGTTCACTGGACGCGGAGAAAGAGCGAGCGAGCTCTTGGGACTCATACACAGTGATGTGTGTGGTCTAATGTCTACACATGCGCGAAGTGGTTATTCATACTTCATTACTTTCACAGATGATTTCTCTAGGTATAGACTTGTCTTCTTAATGAAGCACAAATCCGAGGCCTTTGGGAAATTTCGAGAATACAAGAATGAAGTTGAAAAACAAACCGGCAAAAGTATCAAGATTCTAAGATCGGATCGAGGTGGAGAATACTTGAGTGCCGAGTTTCTGGACTACTTAAAAGAGAATGGAATTCTCTCTCGACTTACTCCTCCATACACACCACAACACAACGTTGTATCGGAAAGGAGGAATCGGACCCTATTGGATATGGTTCGTTCCATGATGAGTAAGGCTGAGTTACCGCGATCTTTCTGGGGTTATGCACTAGAAGCAGCTGCATATCTCTTGAACAAGGCTCCAACCAAGACTGTGCCTACCACCCCATATCAGATGTGGAGTGGGAAGAAACCCTGTCTTAAGTATCTTAAGGTATGGGGATGTCCAGCTTTTGTAAAAAAGCAGCATGCGGACAAGCTCGAGGCACGTTCAGTACTGTGTAAGTTTGTAGGATACCCAAAGAACTCCAGGGGGTTTCTTTTCTATTCCGCAGAAGAACAAAAAGTTTTTGTTTCTCCGCATGCCCACTTCTTGGAGACTGAATTTTTGGAAAATCAGATAAGTGGGGGCGCAAAAGAACTGAAAGAAATTTCAGAACCACAAGCTGTTACTGAAAGCTTGGATGAACCAGACGTTTCAGGAGAACCGGACATTCCTACGCCGCTCCGCAGAAGTAGTAGGCAGTCTCATCCGCCCGAGAGATACTTCGGTTTTCTCATAGACGGGGATAGAGAGGATTGCACAATTAATTATGATGAGCCTACTAGCTTCCAGCAAGCCATTCAGAGCGGTGACTCGGTAAAATGGCTGGATGCAATGCGGACCGAGATGGAGTCCATGTACACCAACAAAGTTTGGACTTTGGACTTTGCTCCAGAAGGGGTAAAACCCGTAGGATGCAAATGGATCTTCAGAAAGAAGATTGGTGTAGATGGGCAGGTTGAAACCTATAAAGCTAGGCTCGTTGCAAAGGGTTTTCCTCAAAGACCTGATTTGGACTATGACGAGACCTTTTCTACGGTAGCCATGCTTAAATCCATTCGGATCCTTCTTGCCATTGCTGCCTTCGACGATTATGAGATCTGGCAGATGGACGTAAAAACGGCTTTCCTAAATGGAAAATTGTAAGAGTGCGTCTATATGGATCAGCCAGAGGGATTCATTCAGAGTGGGAGCAGCGATAAAGTGTGCAAGTTGCTCAAGTCCATCTATGGACTTAAGCAGGCATCACGGAGTTGGAACATCTGCTTTGATGATACTGTCAAAGAATTCGACTTTGTCAAAAACCCAGATGAACCATACATTTACAGTAAGAGTGTAGGGAGAAATGTGGTATTCCTCGTCTTGTACGTCGATGACATTCTCCTAATAGGAAATGATATTCCTATGCTACAATCAGTCAAAGGATTCTTGTCGCAAAGGTTCTCCATGAAGGACCTGGGTGATGCCAACTACATTCTGGGGATCCAGATCTATCGTGATAGATCTAAGAGGATGTTAGGACTTTCACAGTCAAGGTACATCGACACCATACTGAAACGATTCAGTATGGAAGATTCCAAGCGCGTTAATCTACCTGCTTGTCACGGAATCACCCTCTCCAAAGAGATGTCTCCCAAGACTGATTTGGAAAGGGCTCGCATGTCATCAATACCCTACGCATCTGCGGTAGGCTCTATTATATATGCGATGTTATGTACCAGACCAGATGTAGCATACGCATTGAGCGTTGTAAGCCGGTATCAGTCGAACACTGGGGAGAAACACTGGATAGCAGTAAAGAACATTCTCGAGTACCTGAGAAGGACTAAAGAGATGTTCTTGGTGTATGGCGAAAAAGACCTCCAGATTGAAGCCTTTGCTGACTCCAGCTTCCAGAGTGACAAGGATGACTCCAAGTCTATGTCGGGTTATGTCTTTACCCTCAATGGAGAGGCGGTTTGCTGGAAGAGTTCCAAGAAGGAAACCGTTGCTGATTCAACCATGGAAGCGAAGTACATAGCTGCTTGCGATGCCGCAAAGGAAGCTGTCTGGATGAAGAAGTTCCTCACGGAACTTCAGGTGGTTCCTACCAGTGTTGATCCAATACCGCTGTATTGTGACAACAACGGCGCTATAGCTTTAGCGAAGGAACCCAGGTCCCATCAGAAGTCCAGGCACATTTTGAGGCGGTTCCACCTGATCAGGGAGATCATTGATCGCCGGGAGATCGAGTGAAAGAGAGTAAATTCAGAAGATAACACTGCAGATCCACTCACGAAGGCCCTACCCCAGACTTAGTTCGAGCGGCTGATCGAGATGATAGGTCTTCGATATGCCAGAACATGGCCTTAGTGCAAGTGGGAGATTGTTAGTGTATATGCCCTAGAGGCCATTACTGTATCAGACTAGTTTGTATATTACTTAATGGAAGCTTGGGATATTCACAGTTGTGTAAACAATCTTGCTCAAAATGGTAGTATTCTACTTGGTTTGTTTCTACTTCAATGTGTACATGTGTTTATTTTAGTATATCACCTATACACATTAGTGGAGCCCTTAGGATCTTTGCTAGATTACCAGCGTTGTGATGGCAGTCACACTAGTGGGGGCTGGGTAATCTATAAGCACATCCTTATGCAGGTCCCTAGTCGCAGGACTATCGAGACAGGGCATCGATACTCCGGAGTTGACTAGCGTATGCGCTTCTCATCCCAGAGAGGGAGACGGTCTGTCCCACAGCCGTCAGTATATCGTACTTGAGATAGTATGCGGGTGCTCATTAGGTTACGAGTACACTGGACAGGACTCGTCGGGAACTGACTGGTTAGTATTATACCTATCGTCAGTTATCAGTTCCCAGGTGACATGAGTACAGCTTAGTCCGCTGACTTGACACTGTCACTTCGCCTCGAGTGTGTTCCCACTGTACTTTGATTACTACCCTACCACGTCTCAAAGGAGTCGTGCAAACAGGTAGTAGATGGGTGCAATCCCAAAGCACTTGGAGGCAGTGACGGTTAGACAGGATTCGTCTCTACCGGTATTGGGAGTTGACATCGCGCTGTGTCTAGGAGAGCCATTACACGAGTAGTCCCTGGCCAGGGCAAGCGAGATATACTGGTAGGTTTCCAGTGTTATTTCAGGGTGTTTTGGGCTTCACACCGACACGACTTGTACCGCTATTAGGGGACTGACGTTTACCGCCCCCCTAGGCCCGCCATGCGATGTATCAGACGAACAGACCAGACTGTACGGAGATTGTCACAGTCAGACTCAGTAGGAGTTCAGATGGGTTTCACCTCGTCAGTCTTCTTGTCGGTATCTACCTGGGGACCGTTACGCACAGCTAGTGCCGCTTGCGGTCTGTAGTTAAACCCACTGCCAGCATAGTGTCGAGTCTTTAGAGTCCCACATAGAAAGCAATTCTCCTTTAGGCAAAAGAGTAGAGGTCGCATGGTTTTGCGACAGGTCACATGGTTTTGCGACAGGGTTCGGTCACATCCGTGCACTTGTGCACGTACAGTGTCCGGACAGTTAACACTAGCGGGCTTTGGTTTAAGCCAGATCCTAATGTACGTTTTGGGATTGGTTTTATCAAGTATGTATTCATGTTCCTCGGAACGCGGATGCGGGTGTGTATGCACAGTTGACGGAGAGACAGAGGCAGAGGATTCTCATTAGGGTTGTTGACTGTTGACTGTTGACTATTGACTTTTTGCTCAACCCTAATGAGAATATGATATACATTTAGCAATAATATAATTAAGTATTATAGTGACATGGTTGTTGAGGGGTTGACTTTGTTGACTTGTTGACTTTGTTGACCGGTTGACTAGGTTGGACTAGTTGACCATCATCATCACAATGGTTGTCATTTTCATGCAAAGACTTTTGCTTGCTTGTTGTGGTTTGTATAATGAGTGCATGAAAATGAAATTGCCTTTGACATGATATAAACCATCACATAATACTTGATTGACATTATGGCTAATGATGCTTTTGAATTATGAGAGGGAGAAAGTGAAAAGAGAGGCTCATTCTTTCATGGTTTTCTCTCTCTCTTGGTTTTGAGCTCACTCATTCTCTTGCTCTCACTCTCTTCCTCTTGCTCTCTCTCTTGTCTATGGTTCACTTGTCTCATGTGTTGAGAAGCAAGAACCATAGAGAAAATCCTATCACACTCTCCTCTACTCACTCTAGTTCACAAGGTTTAGCAAACCAAGTGAACTAGTTTCTTCAAAATTCGAAGAAGAAGCCAAAGGTAGAAGCTTTCGGGTGGATCGATCTTTGGCGCAAGGAGACGACGGGGTGAAGCCAATCCGTACACCATCAAGAGATGAAGACGAAGGAGTTCAAGAAAGAAAGGTATAACCCCCTAACCGAGTAGTTAACAACTCCTAGTTAGGTTGTTAGTTAGATGTTTAACAAAGATCGAGTTTTGAGTCCGTGTTACCGCCTCTAGAAAATTGTTTTTCACCAAATTTCGCATGCCCGAAAGTACCGTGAGAGGTAGCATGGACTTACATATGTGAGATGAGAGTTTTTCTTTTTCATTCATGTAAAATTCATTTGTATGTAATATTCTTTTATTGGGGCACTTCCGGGCTGAGGATAATGTCACCATTGTATATTATTTACTTTTCCGCATTAGGTAGACCCAAGGCGGGGAGCACAAGAAACCGGGTTCTCGGGTCCAGTGGGAGACCATCTAGAGCAGACGAGACCGGGTCTCCTAACCCTACAATTGGCAGTGTTGCTTGCCGCTCACGTAGGGGTCTTGGGATGTGGGTTTGGCTATTCATCGCGACCGTGGAATCCGTGTTTTATACAGGCTCGTATTAAAACACGGACGTCCTAGTATATCCAATATTTCATATATGTTCTTCTGCTGCAATGTTCTGTGATGAGATCATATTACTGCCTGAGATGAATGTTTATATTATATATATGAGATATATGTTATATTGATGATTTCGTTTCAACTGTGATACTTGTGAAGCATAATTAAAATGAAACTTCATTAATGAGATTAATGCAATAAAAGAAACCTAAGATGTTGTAGAAACTTGTTTAAAAACTGGTAGCTCTAATTCTTGCTTTGCATAGCGGTGTTCCTGGTAGAACATCCAGCACCTTATTCGATAAAGAAAGAGCCGAGATCCCTTCACCGGGAGTGACCTGTTCATACCAGAATATTGCATTCTATACTGCCCATTCTTACGCTCGTTTGTTTATAGGCAGGTGCTTTTTATCAGTGTTTGCTACATAATAGCAGGATACTGGTCTCAGCTCTAAACAGTGAATATCATAGAAAAGTACGACAAATTCTGGATTACTGCCAACAACAGATAAAACACGGGTCTCCGCTCTCTATCCGTGTGTTGCCACATACCAGTTTAAGGGACAAAATGGCAAATCGATTGTCATGTTCATGCACAAAGCTCAATATCAACACAAGATCCAAGAAATCTACGCGGAGCTCGAGGAAATCATGGCAAAAGATCCACATCACATCAGCTCTTGTTCTACTGAAATTCTGGAAGAATTGTGAAGAGTTTCTGAGAAAAGTCATATACCACATAGCAGACAACTACAAACCTGGGATCCCGACAAAATATTGTTGGAGATAGTGCCCTCAGAGTCAATTATTAGGTCACAGGTACGTGATTGCAATGATTGATGGAGGACCTATCCCGGTAGGACAGTCTTACTCGAGATGATAGTATGCTATCTGGTTTACCTTTATCATCGTGTACTGCTTTAGGTGACCTAACAAGTCGGTATTACACGTTGGTAGAGCCCCTAGGATTCTTGCTTGACCACCAGCAGTATTAGGGCGATCATATAAGTGGGAGCTGGGGTCTATAAGTATATCCTTAAATGGTCCCTAGTCGTGTGAGTTTCGAGACAGGGCATCGATACTCCAGAGTAGACTAGTGTATACAGTCGAGACCCCGACGAGGGGCGGTGGCCGGTCTCACAAGCCACTGGTGTCCGTTGGATCGCATAAGATGTATACAGGTGCTCATTGGGTTATGAGTACACCGGACAGGTCTCGCCGGGAACATGCTAGTTGGTCATATACCAGACGTCAGATGGCAGTTCCCTGGTGACATGTGTACAGGTTAGTTCATCGACCAGGGGATCATCATGTGTCTTGTGTGAGTTCCCAATGTACTTTGATTACTACCCTACCACGGCTCAAAGGAGTCGTGCAAACAGGTTTTAGTTGGGTACAGTCCCGAGCGACATGGAGGCAGTGAGCGTATCTTCAGGGGTTCGTCTCTCCCGGTATTGGGGGTGAGATCGCGCTGTGTCTAGGAGAGCCATTACACGAAGCCCTCGGCCGAGGCAAGGAGATTTACTGGTAGGTATTCCAGTAGTATCTCAGGGTGTTCTGGGCTACACTCCGACACGACTTGTACCGCTTTTGGGGGTCTGACTTTTACCAACCCCTAGGCCCGCCATGCGATACTCATAGACGAACGGACCGGACTGTACGGATATTGTCACTGACAGGCTCAGTAGGGTTGTCAGGCTGAGTTCACTCACAGACGTCCCTTTTAGTCAATACCTGGTAGCCCGTTACGTATTGGCTTATACCTCTGACATGCTAGTGGTTAAATCCACAACCAAGGTGTTGACGAGTCTTTAGAGTCCCCCACATTCAGTTACTCAGCTTTCGGGAGAAAAGTTGTAGAGGCCGTATGGAGATATGGCAAGGTCCGATCAGATACGTGCGGTATTGCACGGATCAGGATCGGACAGTTTGTACTACAGGCCGTATGGTTATATGGCAGGGTTCGATCAGATACGTGTGGTATTGCACGGATCAGGATCGAACGGATATTACTAGCCGGCTTTGGTTTAAGCCGGATCCTAGTATAGTACAGTGTAGATTTTGTCTCATTGCATTTGTATTTCGGTCGGAATACAGATGCGGGTGTGTATGCACAGTATCGTGGTTTTTTCCTGTAATTTATTTCGGGACCAGTTTTCTGGAGTTGCCAGTTTGCTTTCCGTTTCGGCCAATTTCCTTTGTATCGTTCATTGGCCGAAGTTTGGTGGAGGAGGGATTATTTGCATTGTTGCAAATAAGTATTTGTGGAGGGGTTCTTTGCACATTTCCTTGTGTCATGATGGGTGGACCATACCTTGACTTTGTTTCCATGATGGCTTGACTTTGTAAACAATCATGGTTGTTGATGATTGTTGGTTGAGTATTGGTTTTGGGAGTGATCATTGTTTCTCATCATCACTTGCTTTTTCCATGACACTCAACCTTGCATTATTCTCTTGATTCACCCCTCTTGAGTTCATCTCTCTCTCATTTTTTCCTACATGTTTGGCCGGCCAAAGCCAAAGGGGGCTGTCCAAATTTCCTATGTGGAGTTTTTGGTGCTTTTGCTTTGGTAAAAATCCCACAAGAACAATCTCCAAAAGCTTATATCATTTCCTCCACCACAAAGGCAATTCCACTACCCCAAAAATGAGACATGGTTCTACACACATTCTGCAGCAAATCTTGGGCACGTCGACTAGCCAGCTTCATGCCCGAGTTGCCTCGGCATTGAGGTGGGAGCCCGTAAAAGAAGTAGGCGATGTGGTGCACTTCCGGCGACGAGGTGAAGACCGGAGCTTCCGCAGGAGATCGGGACGACGACGAGAAGACCGGAGGACTCGGATCAGTCTGTATATCTCTCTTCCCATCATGTAGTTAGCTAGGACTAGTTAATGGTTCGATCCGGGTATTAGTGCGCGGCGGTTTGCCAGTTTAAGAAAAATTAAAGTTTATCACCGCTTCCGCATTTGGCCGTCGGATTGACGGCCGGGGCGCCGCCGTGCACTTACAGTGGTATCAGAGCCTCGCCATTAACTTAGTCTAGCTTGGTTTAATGTGTTTTACAATTCTGATCGAACGAAAATCCCAAAACCGCATTTTTCACCACATCAGTTTTCTGTTGAAAATTTTTGGTGTCGAAAAAATTTTCAGGTTGTAAAATATTGATGTACTGGAAGTTTTAAGCATACTGTAAAATTCAACACAGTAAGTCGACCACCAAAGCGCGGAACCGCGGCAAAACCCCCCCTTTGGGCCGCGGTTCCGCCGCCGAATAGTGTCCTCGCTGTATCAATTTTCTTCAGTTGCTTTCTGGGGTGAAAATTGGGTTTTTGGAATAATAACATTGGGCCCAGAATTTCTTGATCTGCTACAGTAATGCTTGGGGGCCCACTTGTTAAAATTTGATCGATCGGAATATTTTAAACACATTATTTCACAGAATTTACATTATATCTGCGACCGTGAATGTCACTCGATCGGTAAATCCAGTCTAACTGCTATAGCCCGGTTAGACGGATTTGCGAACGTGACTTTCACGTTGATGTTCTTTGTATTGCTGTGATGTTACGGATCGGTCGTGGGGGATAGCCTGGATGCAATGCTAGTACAGTTGTGGTTGTATTATGTACATTTGATATTGCGGGGCGAGCGTCCGACATGTGGACTGCCGTCACTGCCTGTTTGTATTATTGTTTTGGGGCACGGCCAGGTTGCGGTCGATGTACCCGTTGTATGTATATTATACTTTCTGTACTAGGATTACCCCGCGGAGGGGTGCACGGATAGCCGGGTTCTAGAGGGCAACAAGCCCGCATCTCATGGCATTGAGACGGAGGGGGCTTCACTCTAGAATTGGCGGGCTATTCGCCGCACCCGTAGGGGGTACAGGTTGACCCAGGAGGGGTGCCCAAGTTACCGGATTCCGTGAAGTGCTGGGTGGTCCATTCACGTTGCTGAAGGGGGCTGCCTCGCTTCAGGTTTTGGCGGGTAACTTGCCGCGTCCGTAGGGGTCTAGGATTTCATTGCACAGGCTATCCACACGACCAGGGGAACGTCGGGTTTCAGTAGTGGCTCTATGAAACCCGGGGATCCCAGATATCTGTATTGTTTCTGTGATGCTGTACAGTTTCTGTGATGTTGCATTTTATCACGCCTTGAGCGAATATAATATATTGGTATATATATTAGTAGATGTTGTATATGTTTTGCATCCGCGCTAGTCCAGTCCCCGCTCTGTCGTTAGTTAGCTAACCTAACGGGTAATGACGGGACCCAGTGGCGAATGCGGATGGCATATACGTACATCAGTATATTTTCGTTCTTTTTGGTGTGATCAATTGATGGGACTGCGTTGATTCTGATCAATGCAAGTTAAAAACAAACATAATCTGATGTTGTTGGAACACTTTTTCAAAAGCTGTTATTGCAAGGACGTTCTCTTTTGTTTTGCATCGTGGTATTCATTTGGAATATCCTGCTCCTCAGTCGACGAGGCAAGGGCCGAGATCCCTTCACCGAGAGTGACCCCTTGGACAAAAGTTTGCGTCAGGGCAATGACTTCACTATAGCCGATTACTTTTTCTTTGCACTGTGGTATTCAGTTGGAATATCCTGCACCTCATTCTACGGGGAAAGAGCCGAGATCCCTTCACCCGGAGTGACCTCTTTAGAAACGGTTTTCGTCACTATATTTTTTAAAAGCTATCCGTTCCTTCAACGATATCAAGTTCATTACGTTAAAGGTTTTCGCCAGAAACCATTCGTAGCCCTCCGTCGTTTCAGACGGGTAGCACGTAGTATTCATGCTATGTTTGTTGACCTTCGTCAAGGCATAGTGTATGGTAGCTGCTTGTTACCTTTCTGCTGCATAGATAGATGCGTTGGTTTGGGACAGTCGTATAGCCTTGTTGGCCTTCGTCAAGGGCTTGTACGGGTGGGTTCAAATCAACCTGGATAATGACGGGTAGAACTTGACATGTGACTTATGATTTGTTGACCTTCGCCAAGGTCATAAGAGCATGGGGTAGAAATCACATCGGGAGTTTCAAAAAAACTGAAACTTGCCAGATATGCGCATACCTTCTGGAGTGTGATACCGTGAGCGGATTCTGTCACGTTATCATGCGATGATAGTTGGATCTCGATTCCCACTGATGAGTTGGTTTACTCCTCGGGTGTTCCCGACTAATTCTTCTTTTAGGTTTGGAGGAGAATTTGACGGTACAGTGGGAGGTTTCCAGAATAGATAAATTGGTAACCATTCTGATCTAGGATAGAGTGCACGCTGAGTGTTTCTTTTCTCTCTCTCTTTGGCAGCGACATTTGACCCGACCCTAAGACTATAACTCAATGACCAAGTTGACTGAACCTTCTTAAACACTGGCTTTTGGATTGTCAGAGTTGCAAACCTCATTGCCACTCCTACTTTTACCCTTTTCTCCAGGACACCCCGTATTACTACGAACGTCCACTTCCATTGGACAAAACCATCGTATGGTTAGATACGAACTCGAAGGAATTCGTGGATGGTTTCCGGTTCTGGAGAAAACGGATAGGACTATTCAGTTGTCTTTTCCTTTTACCTTCTCTCTAGTTGTGAGTACTCCTTGGTTTAGGAGATAGTACACCTATTACGCAAATTGGATAGTCTTCTTCCAAACCTTAGGCTGGTGCCGAATGGTGGGGAATGAAGAAAACCAATTAGCATAACGATGGTGTGCAGAAGGTATTAAGTTAAGACAAAGCAAGGGATTAGTAAGAGGGCAACGTAAATTGTGACTGATATTCACGACCAAGCCAAGTATTTCTTCGCCAATCCTAAATCACCTTTGTATTTCTCCAGGACACTCCGTGTCACTACGAAGATCCACAGTTTATTGGATACTCCATCGTATGGTTATATACGAACTCGAAAGGAACTTGTTCCAGTTCGGGGATGGATTCTGGTTCAGGAGAAATAGGAATAAGGTTCATTCGGTTGTCTTTTATCCTCACCTTCTCTCGCATTGCGAGTGTTCCTAGGATTAGGACAGTACACCCATTATGCTTATTGGATAGTCTTCTTCCAAACCATAGGCTGGTGCCGAATGGTAGAGAAGGAAGAAAACCATTTGGCCTAAAGGGGTGTGCAGAAGATAATGACTAAAGACATATGAAAGGATATTGGAGAGGTGGCAAAGAGATATATACGGTTACAGTTGTGAATCTGGAAGAGGCATTACTAGGAATACCGGGATACCCCATCGAAACATTTCAATGTTTCAGTCTCACTGTGTACTGTTAAAGGAAAACTGATTTCCCAGTTAGACATTTGCTCCAAAGTATGTATTTACCAGGTATGATTCTCACATCTGTATGGTTTTACAGATGATGAGTGGGAGTAAGTTATTAGGAATTGGGTGATCATCCTCATTATATCGGGATTCGTTGCAATCAGTGATATTTAAGGAAGTCACCTGGGTTGTTTGCCGGACGGCAAATATTTGGTTTTGAATATCCGCTGTCATGCACCAATTTCAAATCGATATATCTGTACGTCTATTTTCATAGAGTGAGATATACCTTTTTGAAATTATGTCTGTGACATTTACCTATATCAGTGGATGGTTAGGTAAGGAGCATTAAACAGCGGTGTAATTCTTCTTAACCATAAGTACAGTTTTCAACCGACGACACACAGTGAATGAGTTATCAGACTCAAGGGACTTATACACAGTATTGTATGTTGTCCAGGGTCCATCAGGACAGAGGGGTTGGTCCTCGTACTATATTCGGTTTACTTATGACTTCTCTAGTTTTTAGACAGGTGTTTCGTGGAAACACAGGGTCCGAATTTTGAGAAGTTATAGGTATTTGAATAGAGTAGAGAACCAGGTGTAGTAAGTATCGGGATTCTTCAAAGAGATCGAAGATGTAGATACTTGTGTATGGTATTCAGTTGATAGTAATGATAAAGAGATCTTGCTTCTCTTTCAGGTTACTCATAATTGGAAGCGTTCCTAAGTTGAGTAACGCTGATCGTCCTTCTTCCATTTAGTTGACATGCACTGGAGACAGCTTCATGATTTGAATCTGGTTCAATTAAATCAGTGCCTCTGGTTCTATATTGGATATAGAACAGTTCATATCTTAACGGTGTTAAGGTACGGGGAGTTGTCCGGCTTATGATTAAAACCAGACACTGGACAACTCAAGGCACGTTTCTGTAATGGCTGTTTGTGGGTTGACCCAGGCTATGACGAGGGTTGACTTTCTACCATCTGGATGAACAATAGCAATATTGTTCTAGACTCGCCACAGTTTTAATAAAAATGGATTTTTTCAAAAAAAACAGTAGTGGGAGTATGGTAGAACTGGAAGTGATTCCAGAACCACAAACGATTACTGAAGATTTGATAAGGAACCTAAAGATTCAATCTGGATTGACATTCCATTGGCCACTCCGCAGATAAGGTGGGTAACTTCAGGCACCCGAAAGGTACTACGGTAGCCTCAAGGACGGTGACAGGGAAGTTCTTGTTTACCCATAATTACCATTGCTGTTGTTCCAGGCTGCGAGACCCGGCGGGAGGATGAGTATAGCGTCGTTCTAAACTTGCTTTAGAAGTGTACGTCTATATGACTCTGCCAGAGGGTTGTCGTAGTCAGTGGGAGCAGCGGAAGAATTGGTGGACAGGTGGCTTATGTCTATTTATAGACTAAAGCACATGTAGCGGAGATAGATCATCTATTTCTGACGTGACAGTCATAGGTTTGACTTCATCAGAATAGGGGATGGATCTGTTGAGAAGGTAGTAGGGTGTGATATCCTGGTTTTTGGATGACATACACAGAATAGGAAAGGAAACTTCTATACTGCAATCGGTTATACTTTGGTTGTCACACAGTTGTTTCTCCACATGGGACTTGGAAATTATGTCAGACATACTGGTTACTAGATCTATGGTTTTAGATCTAGATTTGGGTGGTTTCCCAATTAAGGGTACTTAGACAGCATTCTAAGAGCATTTAGAATGGACGACTCCTAGCACGGTAGTGAGCCTGCAGGTAAAGGAGTCACCCTCTCTAAAGGTGTCTTATAGACTAAAGTAGAGAGGGATGTGCATGATTGGCAGATCACTTGCTCAGGCAATTGAGTCAATCATAAGATGTCTAGTACCACACCAGATGTTGTTCTTGCACTAGATGCAATAAATGTAAGCCCACGTTGCGACCCCGGTTCTTACGGGGAGGCGGTAACGGTATAAAAATCAAATTTTTAGCGCATGCGGCAACATGGACTAACAAAGTCGGGATCTTTTCCTAAACTAAAACTAGCAAACATGCTAAAGAGAGTTAGCTACTCGGAAAGGAGGTTATACCTAACTTGAACTCCTTCTTCTTGAAACTTTTGTAGGGGTTGATGGTGCTTTCCTCGTTGCCTTCTTCCGTCAAAGATGGATCCACCTGAGGGTTCAACCTTCGGGCTCTTTCTCGAACTTTGAGAGAACTAGAATCTTCGGCTTGCTAAACCTTTGACCCTAGAGTGAGTAGAGAGTGTCTTTGGGGTGTTTTTATCTCAAGGAGAGGGATTCTCAACTCATGAGAAGGGTTCTCCTTGAACTAGAGGAGGAAGAAGAACAAGTGAGGTGAGAGAATGGTTATGATAGAATGAGCTTATTCTTTTCATTTTTGCAACCATATCACAAATGAAAAGAATTATCAATTAACAATAATAATAAAATGAAATAGTTGATGGATGGTTTGGAATGACCATTATCATTACATTCTTTAAATGGTTTTGCAAGAATCAAAAAGCATCTTTCTTTTGTAATGATGATGGTCAAACCTTCAACCATGGTCAACAAGTCAACCATGGTCAACAAGTCAACAAAATCATACCATGACACAATTTCATTTGATTAATATTATTAATAGATATATCATAATTCCATTAGGGTTTGGAAAAAGACGACTGTCAACTGTGCATACGCACCCGTTCCGAAACCCTAATGAAAATCCTGTTCCTCCGCCTCAATCAACTGTGCATACACACCCGCATTCTTGTTCCGAGGAACATGAATACCAAGAGATAAAATCAACCCCAAAACATATACCAGTATCTGGCTCAAACCAGAGCCTACTAGTAATATCTATCCGGACTCCAAACGTGCACAAGTGCGCGGATGAGAACGAACCCTGTCGCAAGACCATGCGACCTCTACTCTGTTTTGCCCAGAGACGAATACCCTCTGTGTGGGACTCTAAAGACTCGACACTACGCTGGCAGTGGGTTTAACCACAGACCGCAAGCGGCACTAGCTGTGCGTAACGGTCCCCAGGTAGATGCCGACAAGAAGGCTGACGAGGTGAACCCCATCTGAACTCCTACTGAGTCTGAATGTGACAGTCTCCGTACAGTCCGGTCTGTTCGTCTAATACATCGCATGTCGGGCCTAGGGGGCGGTAAAATGTCAGTCCCGTAATAGCGGTACAAGTCGTGTCGGAGTGAAGCCCAAAACACCCTGAGATAACACTGGAAGCCTACCAGTATATCTCGCTTGCCCTGGCCAGGGACTACTCGTGTAATGGCTCTCCTAGACACAGCGCAATGTCAACCCCCAATACCGGGAGAGACGAATCCTGTCTAACCGTCACTGCCTCCAAGTGCTTCGGGACTACACCCAACCATTACCTGTTTGCACGACTCCTTTGAGCCGTGGTAGGGTAGTGATCAAAGTGCAGTGGGAACACACTCGAGGCGAAGTGCCAGTGTCAAGTCAGCGGACTAAGCTGTACTCATGTCACCTGGGAACTGATAACTGACGATAGGTATAATACCAACCTGTCAATTCCCGACGAGTCCTGTCTAGTGTACTCGTAACCCAACGAGAACCCGTATACTATCTCCAGTACGACGTACTGATGGCTGTGGGACAGACCATCTCCCACACTGGGATGAGAAGCGCATACGCTGGTCTACTCCGGAGTATCGATGCTCTGTCTCGATAGTCCTGCGACTAGGGACATGTATAAGGATGTGCTTATAGATTACCCAGCCCCCAATAGTGTGACTGCCATCACAACGCTGGTAATCAAGCAAAGATCCTGAGGGCTCCACTAATGCGTATAGGTGATATACTAAAATAAACACATGTACACATTGAAGTAGAAACAAACCAAGTAGCATACTGCTATATTGAGCAAGATTGTTTATACAAGGTGAATATCCCAAGCTTCCATTAAGTAATATACAAGCTAGTATGATACAGTAATGGCCTCAAGGGCATATACACTAACAATAAATTGACACTGATCCAATCCTGGAGAAACAGTCGGAAGCAGTTATTGAACATAAGTGGATGTTCTAGGGATATGATAACGATAGCCTCATGCAGGAGACAGTTATCATTCCAGGCTTCCAAGGTGACCTGGACAACAAGGAGGTTGTCAGAGTTATAGTTTTCCTTCTGAGGAGGGGCAGTATTTTGGACAGGTGGTCCAAGGCAATACTGAGGGTGGCATGGCGCAGGATACTGATTAAGTTCAGTTGACGATACAGTCTAAGAATTTTGGATTTGGAGTTCATTTATGAGCTAGGTCCCATCAGACATCCAGATATATTCTAAGACAGGTATTGCTCTTTTTGGGAGATGGCTTTCTCCGCGAACTTGAGATATAGAGATACATAGAAAGAAACAACTAAGCGGATCCACTCACTGAGGCTATTCCTCGAACGCAATAGTTTCGCAAACGAGATTTGTGAGGCTGACAAGTAGAGGAGTTGGGTGTTCGGTATCACACGAGCTGTGAGTATGCGACATCGCAATAATTAGCCTTGAGTGCAAGTGGGAGATTGTTGGAGATAGTGCCCTCAGAGTCAATTATTAGGTCACAGGTACGTGATTGCAATGATTGATGGAGGACCTATCCCGGTAGGACAGTCTTACTCGAGATGATAGTATGCTATCTGGTTTACCTTTATCATCGTGTACTGCTTTAGGTGACCTAACAAGTCGCTATTACACGTTGGTAGAGCCCCTAGGATTCTTGCTTGACCACCAGCAGTATGAGGGCGATCATATAAGTGGGAGCTGGGGTCTATAAGTATATCCTTAAATGGTCCCAAGTCGTGTGAGTTTCGAGACAGGGCATCGATACTCCAGAGTAGACTAGTGTATACAGTCGAGACCCCGACGAGGGGCGGTGGCCGGTCTCACAAGCCACTGGTGTCCGTTGGATCACCTAAGATGTATACATGTGCTCATTGGGTTATGAGTACACCGGACAGGACTCCCCGGGAACATGCTAGTTGGTCATATACCAGACGTCAGATGGCAGTTCCCTGGTGACATGTGTACATGTTAGTTCATCGACCTGGGGATCGTCATGTGTCTTGTGTGAGTTCCCACTGTACTTTGATTACTACCCTACCACAGCTCAAAGGAGTCGTGCAAACAGGTTTTAGTTGGGTACAGTCCCGAGCCACATGGAGGCAGTGAGCGTATCTTCAGGGGTTCGTCTCTCCCGGTATTGGGGGTGAGATCGCGCTGTGTCTAGGAGAGCCATTACACGAAGCCCTCGGCCGAGGCAAGGAGATTTACTGGTAGGTATTCAAGTAGTATCTCATGGTGTTCTGGGCTACACTCCGACACGACTTGTACCGCTTTTG
Source organism: Agapanthus africanus (assembly GCA_030015575.1). Taxonomy (NCBI): domain Eukaryota; kingdom Viridiplantae; phylum Streptophyta; class Magnoliopsida; order Asparagales; family Amaryllidaceae; genus Agapanthus; species Agapanthus africanus. The sequence goes on along the minus strand of JASDDO010000031.1, from coordinate 177,861,715 downwards.
GGGGTCTGACTTTTACCAACCCCCTAGGCCCGCCATGCGATACTCATAGACGAACGGACCGGGCTGTACGGATATTGTCACTGACAGGCTCAGTAGGGTTGCCAGGCTGAGTTCACTCACAGACGTCCCTTTTAGTCAATACCTGGTAGCCCGTTACGTATTGGCTTATACCTCTGACGTGCTAGTGGTTAAATCCACAACCAAGGTATTGACGAGTCTTTAGAGTCCCCCACATTCAGTTACTCGGCTTTCGGGCGAAAAATTGTAGAGGCCGTATGGAGATATGGCAAGGTCCGATCAGATACGTGCGGTATTGCACGGATCAGGATCGGACAGTTTGTACTACAGGCCGTATGGTTATATGGCAGGGTTCGATCAGATACGTGCGGTATTGCACGGATCAGGATCGAACGGATATTACTAGCCGGCTTTGGTTTAAGCCGGATCCTAGTATAGTACAGTGTAGATTTTGTCTCATTGCATTTGTATTTCGGTCGAAATACAGATGCGGGTGTGTATGCACAATATCGGGGTTTTTCCTGTAATTTATTACGGGACCAGTTTTCTGGAGTTGCCAGTTTGCTTTCCGTTTCGGCCAATTTCCTTTGTATCGTTCATTGGCCGAAGTTTGGTGGAGGAGGGCTTATTTGCATTGTTGCAAATAAGTATTTGTGGAGGGGTTCTTTGCACATTTCCTTGTGTCATGATGGGTGGACCATACCTTGACTTTGTTTTCATGATGGCTTGACTTTGTAAACAATCATGGTTGTTGATGATTGTTGGTTGAGTATTGGTTTTGGGAGTGATCATTGTTTCTCATCATCACTTGCTTTTTCCATGACACTCAACCTTGCATTATTCTCTTGATTCACACCTCTTGAGTTCATCTCTCTCTCATTTTTTCCTACATGTTTGGCCGGTCAAAGCCAAAGGGGGCTGTCCAAATTTCCTATGTGGGGTTTTTGGTGCTTTTGCTTTGGTAAAAATCCCACAAGAACAATCTCCAAAAGCTTATATCATTTCCTCCACCACAAAGGCAATTCCACTACCCAAAAATGAGACATGGTTCTACACACATTCTACAACAAATCTTGGGCACGTCGACTAGCCAGCTTCGTGCCCGAGTTGCCTCGGCATTGAGGTGGGAGCCCGTAAAAGAAGTAGGCGATGTGGTGCACTTCCGACGACGAGGTGGAGACCGGAGCTTCCGCAGGAGATCGGGACGACGACGAGAAGACCGGAGGACTCGGATCAGTCGGTATATCTCTCTTCCCATCTTGTAGTTAGCTAGGACTAGTTAATGGTTCGATCCGGGTATTAGTGCGCGGCGGTTTGCCAGTTCAAGAAAAATTAAAGTTTATCACCGCTTTCGCATTTGGCCGTCGGATTGACGGCCGGGGCGCCGCCGTGCACTTATAAATATGATGGCCCAACTCCATACTATGGCCGCGGAACCGCGGCCTAAGCATGCTTAGGCCGCGAAACCGCGGCCGTACGGTGTCGGTAGTTGGTCGTTTTTTAGGGGCAGTTGGGTAATTTTATGTGGAGCCATATTCTTGTCCTAGGTTTCCATTTCTCCTCCTATAAATACCCCAGATCTGTACCATTGTAGGAGTTCATTCTTAGTTAAGTTTTTTAGCCTCTTTTTGCTAGTTTTAGTTCTTCTACTTCTTCTTCTTCATCTTTCCTCCATGAAGATTGTAGTGAGAGCTTTTTGAGTGGAAGATCAATGAAGATGAGGGTTTTTGTATCATTCTCTTTTGTTTAGTTTCCCCTTGAGATTCGTGCTTTCTCTTGATCTTTCAACCTCTTCATTGAGCTTGAAAGTTTAAGGGTTTGTTATTGATCTCAAGGGTTGTATCTTCTTATGGAATTAGTTCTTCATTTCATATGAGTTCTTTACCCTTCTCTTGATCTTGCAACCTCTTGATTGAGCTTGCAAGTTTAAGGATTGGCTATTGATCTCATGCTTGTCGTGAGTTCTAGTTTCTAGTTTTCTTTCTTGCTTTTTATTACTTGCTTTTTATTACCTTGCTTTACTTACTTGCAATTTAATTCCATGCACTTATTTACTTGTAATCTTTTCTTTTCTTTGTTCTTTTTGTTCTCTCTCTTTGGTTCTTTTAGTGAATGGTTGTAATTATTGTTGTTGTTAAGAATCAATACGATATTGTAAGTTAACGTTTCTTTGCTCATTTCCTTTTCCCGTTATTTTCCATTGAACTCCGCCCCAAACGATACGCAAGCGCTCCGTTAGGCACCCTACCCTAACAAGGTAATGGTGATTCCTAACCGCGACCGATTGCGTTCGGTTTGGCCGGAGGCGAAAGCAAGAGACAAGAACAGATGGACAAGGGTAAATAAGTCGTATTCCACGAATATCGAGCTTAAATCCCCTAATCCACGTTGTTGCCGATTGCTCTAGCTTCAATTGGTCAAGACTCGGCTCAAAGGTTTTGAGTACGGATTTCTTTAGCTTACAATCTCGTATCTTTTTCTTAACAACTTTATATTTGCAAATAAAACACTTAGGATAGAATTGAACAAACATACACACATTCTTTATTGACTCGTCTAAAACAAGAACGAACATACAACCATCTCCCTGTAGATCGACCCGTGCTCAACCGGCTAGCTGCATAGCGACACCGTCCTGATCGCGGTTATACTTTAGAACTTTGAACATCCGACACGCTTTTGGCGTGCGATCAAATGGCGCCGTTGCCGGAGAGACGGTAGCGTATTTTCTTTCTTGTTATTCGGGTTAATATTCTTTTTGTATATATTTATAAATATTAAAAAAAATCTCTTTTTTTCGATAATTTTTATAAGCATGTCTGCAGATTTTTGCGGATTTGCAAACGGCGATTGTGGGGAGCAAAGTGTACGTTCAAGTCTAAGGTGATTGCAAAGTACAGTGCCAAAGATCCGGGTAGTTTGACCCGCGCAAGCGAACTTTTCAAGCTTACCGGATTTGATTCAACGGGGGTTTCCTAACCCAAAAACTTAACGGTACGTACTTTACTAACACCTTCTTCTCAAATCCGCCGCATCCAATATACTATTATTTGCAGGATTCTTTGCAAGTTCGCTAGAAAACGCTAAAAATTAACTAACCCGTATTTGTTGCAGTGCCGTGCTTAAACTAAAAAACGATTGTTTGATTCTTTATAGAATTTTTTTGAATTGCGCATTGCATACATTAATACGGACTTAAGGGCAAGCGAACCCCACAATATACGGTAAAGGATTTCATCACCTTTTCCGTGGCCCACAAATCACGAACTTGAGCATAACGTTTACCCGCACAAATTTTAAAAGAAATTATACTTTAAGCCTTAAGGACTTCGCGCTCATTAGAAGAAGTTAACCGTGTTTAGAACCTCGCTTAACAGTACATTATTTACGGGGTGTCTAGGAAAGTGTTAACGGCGAAACCGCCAAAAGAGAAAGAGTTATTTAATTAAGGAACTTCGCGAAAGCGTTGGAAAACCTCCACTTATCTCTGTACTTACCTGGCCTTGTGATCAGTGTATCTTGAGCCCGTTTCTCGACACAGTTTTACTTCGACAATCAAGTTCTGGAGCAGGTCTAGTTGACCTAGGTGAACCCTAGAACGATTAGGTGTGTGGTATTTTTGTGTCATGATTGTTTTTATCCAGATTCTTTTTGTGTGTATATTTCATTCTTTTGTTAATAACTAAAAAAAATCCATATCCTTTTTCCCCTCCTTTTTTTTTCCTACCTTTCTTTCATTCTCTCTTCATATCATGGGTACCCCACCTCGCAAAACTCTTGCCGAACTTTGGTACCCACAACCAGACATAACTTCCTACAGTTCTTGCTTTGGCCGAACATCGAACGATCCCTCCATGCCCAAAATTTCATTGAAAGATCGCATAGACGCATCTAGGACAAAAACTTGCCCTCCGCAATCCACTTTGTATCAACCTTTTCAACCTCCCCCACCCACTTATGTTGATACCCCTTTTGCAAGTCGTCCTTTGTCTATCGCTGAACGTATTGAACAATCCCGTACCCGATCTTCACTCCTTTCACCACTTCAAATTCTTGGGATCAACAATTCCATTTACCTTCTTATCCAAATGTTTATCCTGCTCCTGTCCAGCCATTCAATTCCTACCAATCCTACCCTACTTTTGCACCTTCCTTAGACATTGCTTCAGAACCGCCATTTGGGAGTTTTCTGTATCCAAACAACTTTGAATCTTTTACTGAAACCCCTTCACAACCCATGTCTAGTCTGGAACAGTCGTTGGAAGACTTTAGGGTAGCGTCAAGCCAACAGATGATGTTTTTGAATGCGTCCATGGCCGCTCTCATACAACCTACTGACTCGGTAGCTAGTTTCCAGCTAGCTCCAAATTTCCCAATGTATGAAGAGGCGGTAGGACAGGCTGAGAATTTGAGTGGAGAAAGTGAGTTGTATACCCTTCCAAATCAAACCTACCCGTCTCAAATTGAATCCCACAACTCCTGTGTTGAAAGTCTATCAAGGGTCCCAAATAAATTATCAGTTGAAGATAGAATGTTTAATGAGTTGTGTGACTTTGTAGTGTTTGATTTTCCAGATTGTGAAGGGACCTTGCCAAGTGAAACCACACCCAATCCTTTTGACCTCTACACCTCCATCTTAGAACCAAAATCGATTGAAATCCATGCTATTGATGAGGTGACTGAGAAAATTGACTTTCACTTGATTGAGGATATTGACGCCGGGAATATTTTGGATGATGAACCTGTAGATTTGACAGAGTTTTTCTCTCCAACTCATCATCCCGAGTCATTAACTGTTTTTCCCGAACCCCATATGCGTCTTGATTTTGTTGAAAATTGCATGGATGAGATAAATTTTGAGGAGAATATTGAGGATAGTTTCGAGGATGAACCAGTTTTAATTGATGAGTCGGATTTTCCAATTCATCATGTCCCTGTCATTGACTGTCTATACCCTCCTGAACCTTTAACCGATACCCTTCCTCAATCACTTTCCCCCACCCTTTCCATCGTTCCGACCATGCAAGAAACTGTATCATTTTCACTTCCTGTGTCTGGTTTACCAAGTTCGGCGTACCCATGGATTCTCACGAATCTTGAGGGATTTGACCCCATTTCTCGACGGGTTAATAGATTAGCAAAATCGCTTTTTACACATCGGTCATCACAAATTGTGCTAATTTATCCATTTCCACCCTCAAGTTCGTATTCTACTTCTTTCTCCCATCCGCCATTCTTCTCATATACCGAGACCGTATCCTGCTTCTATCTCAATACGGTCTCGCGTATTCTCTATTTCTTACCTCTCCGCATTCTTTCACCAGCCACTAATTTATCACGATAAGATCTTTGAATGGTTGGTGCTTACTTTTGGCCTGTGTAAGGCCTTGTATAACTTGATATTGTTCTTTCCCCCCTAATCCTGAACTTCAATGCTTAACATTGGAAACACTGTTTTACTTAAGTTTGGGGGAGAACCTTTTTGTATATATTTTTTGTTTTCCTTTTCTGTTTTGTATATAATTTGTTTCTAGGGAGCGCCGACAATTTTGACCCTCTTGGTATAGCCTGACAGTGAGGGCACTGTCAAGTTTAAGTTTGGGGGTGTGCTCGGTAAGCTTTCTTCCTTCGCATTCATTTGTATATTTTGCATTTGCATACCTTATTAAAAACCCACAAAAATCAAAAAATTTCCAAAAATATATAAAACTTTCTCGTCAAGTTAGCTAATAGGGTAACTTGGATTTTTATTCTGAAAGTTTAGTTGATATGTTAGAAATAACTAAATTCTAGGCTTAGGAATTGAAAATCCTTAAAATAACCCTCATTCTGTCTAACTTTGGTAAGTATACGTCCTTACAGTTTTTTTTGAGTAATAGGTAATCTTGAGTTCAGTGGTTGAGTTAAGTCAAGATGAAGGAAAAGTATTGAAGCTCTACTGAAGGTTAAGTCTGAAAAATAGTTTCTTTTCTTGAGTTCAAATTTAGAAATTATATACCCTAAAACTGCACTTACACGCACCTTGAAACTTGGGATAGTAGAGGATACCTAGAAATACTCTTGCCTGAAAGCCTAGTATGAAAGAAAAAACGGTATTTAAAGCTAAACACCAAAAGAGCATATTGAAAAATATATCCGGTCTTGAAAAAAAAGAAAAAGAAAAAGAAAAATAGAATAAAGTCAAGACCTAGAAACTGCTATTTACGTTTTAAAGTTCACACATTCAGTAATCGGTCGTTACTGCCTCAAGAAGCATTAATAGTCGCATGAAAGGTGTGTGAGCAAATCCGTCCATCCTTAATGAAAAGAAGTAGTATTATGTATTAGGGCAAGGGTACTATAGCTTGAATTGAATTCTCGAGTGTAGGGGTGCAAATTTACACACACGTAGGGGTATACAATCGATGTTTGAATAAAAGATAGAAATGAAGAATAAGACTTATGTTTTCTGTAAAGTTGATAAAAAAATCCTTGATTTAAGACCACACTTTAGAAGGAAAACTCAGGAGATACCAACATCCTTCTAAACTTTTTTGGAACGTATATGATCTAAAGTTAAATAGATAGGAGGTGTGAAGCATTAGGGTTGGATATTTCTAATTTAGGATAACAGAGTTTCTAACATAAATACTAAACTATAGGAGTAGAATCAATGTTAACTTATGACACTAGCTTGACGGGATTTTGTGGGTAATATCCGCTGAAAACCCTCAGGAGGCAACACTCCTTCTACTAGGGACACCTAGAGGTTTAACGGCTTGTTGCACGCGCTCAGTGCAATCGCGTTCCCTGCGAAAGTGTGGTTAGGATTTTATTATTGTGAATAATTGGTTTTGCTCGGGACGAGCAAAAGTTAAGTTTGGGGGTATTTGTTCATACCAGAATATTGCATTCTATACCGCCCATTCTTACGCTCGTTTGTTTATAGGCAGGTGTTTTTTATCAGTGTTTGCTACATAATTGCAGGATACTGGTCTCAGCTCTAAACAGTGAATATCATGGAAAAGTACAACAAATTCTGGATTACTGCCAACAACAGATAAAACACGGGTCTCCGCTCTCTATCCGTGTGTTGCCACATACCAGTTTAAGGGACAAAATGGCAAATCGATTGTCATGTTCATGCACAAAGCTCAATGTCAACACAAGATCCCAGAAATCTACGCGGAGCTCGAGGAAATCATGGCAATAGATCCACATCACATCACCTCTTGTTCTACTGAAATTCTGGAAGAATTGTGAAGAGTTTCTGAGAAAAGTCATATACCACATACTAGACAACTACAAACCAGGGATCCCGACAAAATATGATGGCCCAACTCCATACTATGGCCGTGGAACCGCGTCCTAAGCATGCTTAGGCCGTGAAACCGCGGCCGTACGGTGTCGGCAATTGGTCGTTTTTTAGGGGCAGTTGGGTAATTTTATGTGGAGCCATATTCTTGCCCAAGGTTTCCATTTCTCCTCCTCTAAATAACCCAGATCTGAACCATTGTAGGAGTTTATTCTTAGTTAAGTTTTTAAGCCTCTTTTTGCTAGTTTTAGTTCTTCTACTTCTTCTTCTTCATCTTTCCTCCATGAAGATTGTAGTGAGAGATTTTTGAGTGAAAGATCAATGAAGATGAGGGTTTTTGTATCATTCTCTTTTGTTTAGTTTCCCCTTGAGATTCTTTCTTTCTCTTGATCTTTCAACCTCTTCATTGAGCTTGAAAGTTTAAGGGTTTGTTATTGATCTCAAGGGTTGTATCTTCTTATGAAATTAGTTCTTCATTTCACATGAGTTCCTTACCCTTCTCTTGATCTTGCAACCTCTTGATTGAGCTTGCAAGTTTAAGGGTTGGCTATTGATCCCATGCTTGTCGTAAGTTCTAGTTTCTAGTTTTCTTTCTTGCTTTTTATTACTTGCTTTTTATTACCTTGCTTTACTTACTTGCAATTTAATTCCATGCACTTATTTACTTGTAATCTTTTCTTTTTTTTTGTTCTTTTTGTTCTCGCTTTTTGGTTCTTTTAGTGAATGGTTGTAATTATTGTTGTTGTTAAGAATCAATACGATATTGTAAGTTAACGTTTCTTTGCTCATTTCCTTTTCCCGTTATTTTCCATTGAACTCCGCCCCAAACGATACGCAAGCGCTCCGTTAGGCACCCTACCCTAATAAGGTAACGGTGATTCCTAACCGCGACCGATTGCGTTCGGTTTGGCCAGAGGCGAAAGCAAGAGACAAGAACGGAAGGACAAGGGTAAATAAGCCGTATTCTATGAATACCGTGCTTAAATCCCCTAATCCACGTTGTTGCCGATTGCTCTAGCTTCAATTGGTCAAGACTCGGCTCAAAGGTTTTGAGTACGGATTTCTTTAGCTTACAATCTCGTATCTTTTTCTTAACAACTTTATACTTGCAAATAAAACACTTAGGATAGAACTGAACAAACATACACACATTCTTTATTGACTCGTCTAAAACAAGAACGGACATACAACCATCTCCCTGTGGATCGACCCATGCTCAACCGGCTAGCTGCATAGCGACACCGTCCTGATCGCGGTTATACTTTAGAACTTTGAACATCCGACACGCTTTTGGCATGCGATCAGGACCTCTTTTGTGAAACTAGCAGATGCTACAAACTCGGTTTGTCTTTTGATTGCTTCTTTAGTTCTTGCTTTGCACAGCGGTATTTGTGAAATATCCTGCACCTTATTCGATGAGGAAAGGGCCGATGATCCCTTCACCGGGAGTGACCCCTTTAGCAAAACTAGAAAAGCCTAAAAAACACTCCATTTAAAATCACTCGATTCTACAACGATATCAAGTTCATTACGCAAAGGGTTTTCTTAAAAACCTGCGTAGCCCTCCGTCATTTCAGATAAGTACTACTTAGTATTCGTGCTGCGGTAGTTTGGCATGTGTCAAGGCGTAGTGTACGGTAGCTAACTAGTGCTTATCTGCTAGAATATGATGCGATTGGATTAGGGTATTCGTACGGCGTTGTTTGGAATGCATCAAGGGTCGTACGGGTGGGTTTAATTCAATCATGAAATGTAGGGGTTGAACTTGACTAGCGAACTATGGGTTGTTTGGCATGCGTCAAGGTCATAGCACGCTAGGGGTAAAAATATTATTGGAAATTTCAAGTGTTGAAATTTGCAATGAGATTGCATACCATCTATGAGATAGTTGGATCCCGATACCCGCTGCGAGTAAGAGTTACTCCTGGGAGAGTTTTACACATTACAATTAGCCGATCAAGTAGGTGTCTAGAAAGGTGATAACGGGGTTACGCCCCTGGGAAAATGAGGTTTACTATAATTAGGTTCGTGCGAAAGCACGGGGGACCTCCCTCAAAGTACCGGCACTGGCCTGGCTGAAAGATTGGCGAACATGTAGCGTGTAATTAATCCCGGCTAGTCTTTCCTTTTAGGGTTTGAAGGATGATTTGACTAAAAAAGTGAGAGACATCCTGATTAGATATATCAGATAACCAATCTAATCTTGAAGGAGCATACGCTGAATGTTTTCTTCTCTCTCTCTCCAGGTAGAGACCATATCACGCCTTAATCAAGATAATAAAACGGATGAATTGACCGAACCCGCTTGTTATATTGAGCTGGGGAACGTTGGTCCCGCTCCAACTTATAATTGTTATAAGACAGAGCAGGAAATTGGGGAATACCAGATTTCCCGTGCCGCCCAAACAAAGAAAGTGCATGTTGATGCATCATCTTTGGGTGTGTTCATTACAGAGAACTGTTTCTCAGTATCCTTTACGTCCTAGGTATGAGATACCGGATCAGGATCCCACATATGTAATTTGTTACATGGGCTACAGATGGGTAAGGAACTGAAAACGGGTGATAAGTTTCATGAGATAGAAACGGTGCAAGTGTTGCAGTCAAGTCTGTTGGTCACTGTCACCATGTATTACCAGAATACATTGATTCTGAACGAATGTTATTAGATATCGAACCTGATGTACAACATCATATCAGTCTCTTTATTAGTAAAGAATGGATATAATTTTGTAATGTTGGATAATGTTTTGAACATTTCCTATATCAAGAGTTGATCGGCTCAGGCACGTTATCTAAAAGCATAGACGTTCTAAATCAAACTACAGTTCTTAATATACGGAACACACACAAGAGGAAGAGTTCAGAAATGAACGAATCCTTCTTGAGGCATTGTAGACTGGGTCATATCAATGCGACCCGACTAGCTGAAGTTACATTAAGATGCATATTTAAATTTGTTGGAATTTACATCTTGTGAAACTTGCCCGTCATGTCACAAAGATAAGATGACCATAGCTCTATTTATTCGAAACAGAGAATGAGTTAGTGAACTCATGGGATTGATACATGTTGATGTATGAAAGTCTCCTGTCTACACATGCCAAGACCGGTTCTTTGTACTTCATTACATTCTCTGATGATCTCTCAAGATTCAGACATATGTTCCTGTTGAAACACAAGTCCGAACCTTTTGAGATATTCATAGAATGTAAGTTAGAAGTGGAGAACCAAAATACGGGTGTAAGTATTATGTCCTTTGATGAGATCAAGGAGGAGAATACTTGAGCACGGAATTCCTGGACTATTCTAAAGGACAATGAGATTCTCTCTCAGCATTACTCCTCCGTATACACCATAGCACGTCGGTATATCATGGCGGAGCAATAGCACCCTATGTGATATGGTGTGCTCTATGATGAGTACTGCTGAGTTTCCTATTTTCTTTTGGGAGTTATGCACTTGAGAAGCTGCATACCTATTGAATAGGGTTCAAATCAAATCAGTTGCCTACCACTTCATATGTGATATGGAATGGGAAGAGCCCATATCTTAAGTTTGTTAAGATTTGGGGTTGTCCGGCCTATGTCTAAAAAGCAAAATCCGGACAAGCTCGAGGCAAAGTCAGTTCTGTGGAAGTTTGTTGGATATCCTAAGCATTCGCAAGGGAATATCTTCTACCAAACCGAGGAATAAAAGATGTTTTGTTTCTCAGTATGCCACCTTTGTGAAAGGGAATTTCTTGTGAAGAAATTATTGGTCATTAGGTAGAACTGGAAGGAGTTCCAGCTATACAAACTGCAGCTGATGATTTGGTAGAACCAAAGGACTCAATAGTAACCAACGAACCTCAGCCTCTCCGCTGATCTAGCAGGGTTCCTCACCCACCTGAGAGATACTTCGGTTTCTCTATGATAGTGGGAGCGAGGATTGCATCATGAGATGATGACCCAACTAGTTTCGAGCTGGCCATCAGGAGTGGGAGTCTGTAAGAATAGCTGGATGCTTATCGATCTGAGATGGAATCCTTATACACCAACAAAGTATGGACTTTGGTTGCTTTATCTGAAGGGTTAAATCCCCATCAGGAGCAAGTATATCTTTAGAAGATTACTAGGTGTACATGGAAAAGTTGAGACTTTCAAAGCTATGCTTAAGTCCATCAAGATCCTACTTGCCACAGCTTCATACCATGACTACGATATCTGGCGGTTGGGTGTCTTGACTGCTTTTCTAAATAATGATTTGGAAGAGAGCGTCTATAAGTACACGACCAGAGGGCTTCGCAGTTAGTGGGAGCAGCGGAAACGTCAGCAAGATGTTTTATGTGATAAATCAGGCATCACGGAGTTGGAACATCTGTTTTGATGTAATAGTCAAAGAGTTTGACTTCATCAAAATGGTAGATGAACCTTGTATATACAAAAAGGTAGTAGGGAGTATGGTGGTGATCCTCGTAGAGTACGTGGATGACATACTCTTGATAGGGAAGGAGTTTCATATGCTATGCTCGGTCAATCTCCGCTTATCACAAGGATTCTCCATAAAGGATCAAAGTGATACCTCCTAAATCATGAGTTATGGATCTATGAGATAGATCTAATTGGATGTTAGGATTCTCACTAGTTGTAGTGAGATGGTATCAATCGATCGTGGGGAGAATCACTGGAAAGGTTCCAGGGTGATAATGACGACTGAATGTCAGTCGCAGGCATTGTCTTTACCCTTAGTGGACGGACGGTATGTTGGAAGAGTTCCAACCTAGATACCTTGACTTACTAGACGATTAAAGGAAAGATACATCGTTACCAAGGATGCTACCAAAGAGACAGTCTGGATATTTATAAGTTCTTGAGATGAACTTCGTTCCTACCATTGTGTGACAATGGAGTTGTGGCTTTTGCCAAGGAACTACCGTCCCATCAGAAATCCAGATATAATTCTTAGGCAGAATCACCTGATCATGGAGACGGTTGATCTGCAGGGAGATCGATGTTAGGAGAGTAGACACAGAGGACAACAGCACGGATCCACTTACAAAGGCCTTTTTCCCATTAGAGACTTTTATGGGATGGTTGAGTATGAGATACTTCAACCACAGCTAATTGTTGGGTATGTAATACTACAACAGATGGCCCTAGTGCAAGTGGGAGATTGTTAGTTATATGTATGCCCTAGAGCCCATTACTGTACATACGATGTATATTGTAATGGATGCTTGGACATATATAGGGAGGACTTTCTTGCTCGACATGATAGTATGCTATCTGGTTGTATTTTATCTAAACATGTACTCTGATTGTCTCTATGTTACATATTGCTAAAGCCCTTAGGATATGTACTCGACTACTGGGACTATGATGAGATCATACTAGTAGGGCCACGGTAGTCGACGAGTACATCCTATAACTGTTCCTAGTCGAGGGTGTATCGAAATAGGGCATCGATACACCAGAGTAGACTAGCGTATACGCATCTTGACCCATATGATGGGCGATGGATGATCCCATATCCATCGGTGTTTGACATCAAGGATGGTGTACGGGTGCTTAGTAGAGACTGGGTACATTGGACGGACTCGCCGAGAACTCCCATATGGTATTATACCTCACGTCAGATGGCAGTTCTCCGGTGACACTAGTACAGAGTAGTCTGTTGACCCGAGATCGTCATAGAGTCTTGTGTGATTCCCACTGTTCTTTGATTTCCATAATACCACGTCCAAGAGGGCGTGAAAAAAGGTGGCTTTTGGGTACAGTCCCGAATCACATGGAGGAAATGAGCGATAGGAGGGGATTCGTCTCTCCCGATATAGGGAGTTGATGTTGTGCTGTGTTCGATTGGCTATAACCGGAAATCCCTGGCCAGGGTTGCTGAGATTTACTGGTAAGTGTTATCAGTAGTTTCTCGAACTGTTATAGATCTCATATCAACACAACTTATCGAGCTACTGGGGTCTGACGTTTACCACCCCTAGACGAGATATGCGACATATCAGACGACGAGACCGGACTGTACGGAAGTTTTACTGAATGGATTCACAGGAGAATATACAGGCTTGCTTGTTGATCTTCTGAGCACTCAATACCTGGGTAGCTGTTATGTTTAGCTGACCGCTTGCAGCTTGTGGGTGTTTGATATGATCATCACCTACTGTCGGCGTATTGACGATTCTTTAGAGTCCTACACAGAGGTTTCTTGACTCAGACAAAACGGAGTAGGAGCACATATGTGATATGTGCGGGACCGAGGATAATGCGGTATGTGATACTATATTGGATTCTCGCGATATGAGATATTGGCCGGGTATTTGTGATATACCCGGGTCATCGTATTAGTCGGTTATTTGTGAAATAGCCGGATTATCGGATCAAGTGTTGATTCGATAATTTAATGAATAATAATATATATGATATATTAAATTACATTAACTAATATTAGCTCACTAAAAGATTCATTTTCTCACGGGATAATACATTGATATATATGCGATATATGTTAATTGTATTATTTTATATTGTTACAAAATATATTGTATATGTGATATATAATATTGTAACATGTTAGGGTTACAAATTTAACAATGGTTTAGGGTTTAAACTTGGTTAGGGTTTGGATTAGGGTTAGCTTTTGCATGAAGCTTCCATGAAGCTTCATGAAGCTTTGACTTTGTGTTTTGCTTGATATTTTGTGAAGATATTATGTTAACCCAATCCAAACCATTAACTCTAGTTAATTCTCTACAAGGGTTAACTCCTTCATGCTTAACCCTTGGTTAGATTTGTAACCACTACAACAATTCATTATTCATCACAAAAGGATTTAGCTCTTCTTCTTGCTTCTTCCTCCTTGATGAAAAGCTTCACTAGCTTTTTCATAAGTGATGTTTATATGTGAGAATATGAAAACAAAAGAGAGCAAAAATCCTACTTCATCATTCTCATCTACCCTTGCCCTTTAGATGAGAGTGTTCACATCATTTAGTAAGTGTTAGCTTGTGTTAATGAAACTTCAAGGTAGATCATCTATGTTATCGAAGATCGGAAGATAGCTTGTATCTTTCTCTTCGTGGAACCTCTCGAGAGTCCGAAACATGATGATTGCAGCGAAGGGACCTCAACACGGAGCTTAAGAAGTGAAGGACCGGATCTACAAAGGTTGTAATCCCTCTCACTTAGTGTTAAAGTGTTTAACATACTTGTTTTCGCATAAACTCTAGTTTAAAGATCCGGCTTTGCGTTGTTCGGCACGGCTAAAATTTTAATCGGGCATGGTTGATGCCACGTAGACCCTTTTACGTGTGCCTAGAAACCCTAAAAAATCCAATAATAAAAGGAAGACCGTGAAATTTACATATAAAGACAAGAATTGTAAAAGAAAGACTTTGAAAATTAGAGTTTCCAACTACACTAGCTTTTCGGTTGTCATGAACCCTATCCTAATAGTCATGAAAAGATGTCAGAAATCACATCATCCCTCAATAAAACATCGTCTTTATTCTTCATTCCTATCTTTCTTCCAAACATCGATCATATAACCTTTGCGTGTGTGTAATATACATCCCTACACCCAGAAAATTCAATTCAAGCTATCATACTCTTGTCCATCTGCCTCAGTACTTTTTAATTAATGAATATTTAGATGAAATTGCTCACACATTTTCATGGGACCGTTAATACTTTTTGAGGTACTAACCGACCGATTACTCATGTGCTTGCTTATTTGGTGTTTTTCCTCGTCTTGCACCACCTAAGGCTTAGTAGTGACTCCCAGATCAGTTGGTCTAAGGCACTAGGTGATGAAGCACCCTCGCTATATTTTTTTATTGCTGCCTTGGCGATAACAAAACCAGTGTTCATTTTTCTCACCATTTTATATTTTATTCAGTTGTAGTATAGTGGTGAGTATGCCCGCCTGTCACGCGGGTGACCCGGGTTCGATCCCCGGCAACGGCGCCATTTGATTGATTCGTTTTCCGGTGTGTAGTTAGAAAATTGTATAGAAATCACAACCAAAAATATTTTGACCGCAATCAATAACGGTGTCGATTGTAGCGCGTTAGCGAGTGTGGATCGTCCACAGGGAAAGTGAGATCCGTTCGTATTTCGAATTATATGAATTGAAGATTAAAGAGAAGAGGAAAACAATTCAATTCAATTCAAGATTTGTAAAATGAAGTTCAAGAATTATCTAGATCTAAATCTAAAATCAAGAAAAACATTAAAAATTCAAGAATCAAGAAGTGATGATATCCAATCTAAGAATCAAGAATCGAAGTGAGGCTCGTAGGAATCGATCGGATCTATAGATGTGATGAAATCTATTGATTACATATTCTTATCCATCGATGAATTGATACTAGATCGATGACGATCAACGAGAATTAGGGATTTCTTGTGGAAACTAAAGTTTCATCTTCTAGCCCTTGTCCTTTCATCGATATCATTCACATTCTAGCCTCTAGTAAATTCAAGAATCGATCATGGATCCCTAATTTCAAGCGAACACAATCAAGAAAGTATCGCTCGAAACTAGGTCGTAGATTCTTCAATTTGCTAGGGGTTACAAACTCGTAGGACTTAAGAATTGTACAAGAATCTAATCATCATCATCTATTGATCGTCTCGACTCCTTCACGAGCGGAGTTTTACTCAAACATCATAACAAGACACTCAATCATAAATTGAGATCGAATCATGATGCAAGAATTTTAAAGAAAGCAAGATAAAAGAATTTCACCTTTATTTATCAACAATTTCGTTACAATTCTCTCAAGATCTACAAGAGGAAAGAACTCGATCGTCGATTTCGGCTTCCCTCGTCTCCTTGAGTCGCGGATCTCCTTGGACACTTGCTCCGATGAAGTCCGGCGTCGCTTTCTTAAGGATTGATGGCTTCATGCTTTATTTGGTACTCGAAGTTCCTAATTTTTGGCTTTGGATTTTGAATTGGGGATTTAGGGTTTACAAATCGTGTCACTCAACTTGTATTGGGGATGAAGATTGAACTCAGGAACAACCTCTAGATAGAAGCTGTATGGTTCCTTCTATAGCCATAGAATTGGGATTAGCTTCCTTTAGAAGCTAGGTTTAGTTTGGCTTCCCTTGTAAGCTAGGTAGTTAGGTAGAAGCCTCTAGAAGTAGTTAGTTAGGTTTTAGCTTCCTTCATAAGCTTGGTGGTTTGGGAGAAGCTTCTAGGCTTAGTTTGTTAAGTAGCTTGCTTTGGAAGCTTGAACATGATTAGCTTGATCAAGGAGCCTTGCTGATATGGCAGAAGATTCTGAAGAATTCTGGAATTTGGAGTATATTGAATGAGTGTACCAACTGATAGGAGAAATCTGGCACCAAAATTTGCTGATGTCACCACTAGATGGCCGCGGATCTGCCGCTCAAGCTTGCTCCGGCCGCGGATCCGCGACCCAATAGGAGCCTTAATGCTTCAATTTTCCAGTGTGACTTTCTACTTACTTCCTGATATATTTCTGATATGTGGAATCTTAAAATTCTCTTCAGTTCATTGCCAGATCTCAAGTCTTGGAGTTTGCGTATTTTTATCGGCACTTTTTCACTGATTTTGCTTTTCTCCAGGAATTTCCCGCACAGATTCTCGAAACAAGTGTTGCGCTCTACAAAGATGATGCGATGCCATGATAAACACTCAATTTGCCTTAAAATGCCGGTTTTCGTATACAACACAGGTAATATGGTATTTTACGACTGTTTTGCTAATATTTGCAATATTCAAACCGAACACCTCTAGATGAGTGCAAATGGTAGGGAAATTGATATGTTAAAAATGCAATATTTTCGATTGATCAGCCGACTTCAGGATATTTGGGATTTAGATTGTCTTGATGGACATTGGTCCTCCCACGATGAGGATTCCGTGAGTATGACATGTTTTATCGCATATTCCGCATTTCTTTTATATGCATTGCTTCATGTATTAGCTGTACCTGATAGTGTACATTTCATGACTGTTGCATATACATATTGTCATATTATTGCTTCATGTATTAGTTGTACCTGATAGAGTACCTTTCATGACTGTTGCATACATTTGGCCATTTATTGCTATTAGCTTGCATGTGATAGATTCGCGCAGTACGTGCATACTCGCGATTACCTTCATATGTTAATTACTATTCACGAGATGGCAACTCACCCCGTTGTGCCACAGTGTTTTGCAGGTAGTCTGTCACGACCCGAATGCATGGAACGCGACTGGCACTTAAATTACGAAACGTCTAAAGACGTAACGTAATCTAAGTAAGCCAAAACCTAGAAATCTAAACCAAAATAGAAGTAGAGTAAAGAAAAACTTGTTAAAAGAAAATGAATTAAACCAAAACAAGTCGCATTTAAACATTTTATTAAAGCAACAAATTTTCCCGAAAATTTCGGCAGAGTCACCTTTGTAAATACTGGCCCCGAAACGGGTAGAAACAAGAAAAATGCATATATAACAAGAATAAGGCATCCCCAAGCGGGAACTAGCTCTTCGCCAAAGGCGGATCACGACCACATACAATATATATATCATCAATACCCAAAATAAGCATGTAAAAGTACGAAACTAAGAAAACAACACGTCGTCTCAAGTGAGCATCGACACCAAACCACAAATACAAGTCTCACAAATCTCACCGTCTAGTCCAATATACAAGGGTAGATGGAGTATACTAGATACAAATAAATATACGGTGGGAGCAAAAGAAAAATCCTCCAAAAACACACCTATGAGCAAGTTGTAAGTCGAAGCAAACGATGAAGTACGCCCGCCGCTAATGTGCTGACGGATCAGACTTGCAAGATACTGTAGCACAACGGGGGTGAGTTGCCAGCTCGGGAGTAGTAAGTAACATCTAATAAGGCTATCTTAAGTATGCACGCAAATGCGTCACAACTTACGCATATTCTAATATAATGCAATGCACTAACATGTATGCAACGTGAATGCATAATCAACATAAACCTGAGTATGTTTGGTATGAGAAAATCATTATTTTTTCTTAGGAAAACTCCTGTGGAATAACTGAAGTAATATAAATGAAATCAATAGAAATCCGTGTCAAGCATCGACACAAAACATGTATATCTCAATGTCTCAAGATCTGAATGTCTCAATATCTCAATGTCTCATATCTCAATGTCTCATATCTCAATGTCTCAATACCTCGGGCTCCCTCGGTCCGGATAGGCCCATATCATCAAATCTGACGACAACGGTCGGTATCCTCCGGATATCCGCCGTGCCAGATATCACCGGTAAGTAGTCCATGCACCTTCCAGGCTCATCGTCATCCCCACGAAATCTCTATCTCACCACGGGGTACCTACCGGGCCTACCATGTACCCGAGACAGTTCCTCCACTCCTCGAATCGGGTCTCGAAATCCAACAGAAAACATGAAAACTCATGTTGGACGTCCCATACATCACGAGAAAACCGCAACTTGCATTTTAAAATGATGATAATATGTTTTTATAAAATTCTTGCGGTTTTCCCCAAAATCAAGAAATCTCATCAATACAGAAATGCTCAGAAAGAATCACAATACATGATTATGTAGGAAAATGATAATGTCTATGATATCCATGTCATGAAATGTGATTATAACTAGAAAACTATGTATGAATGATGATGAAATGCGGTATATATACGACTAGCAATCCTTAGTGTTAATCTTGATGAGATGGAAAATACAACTACCAGTTTAAATATCATGTATGATGCAAACATTTCGATACTATTCTAAGAAGGATCTATAGTGTTTGTGACATAGCAATTATCAATGGCGTGAGTGTTTGCATAAATAGTACACGTGCGGCAGGAACCAATGGTAATGGTGGAAGTGTCCTATAAGATGATATCACATATATATCTATTTATACATATAACGATGTGATGCAACGAGATGGCTAACTAGGAACTTAGCATATAAAGTAAATATTTTAAATAATACTAAACCGTCAGGTGCCTCGCGCCATCCATACGATCCCCCCATAGATGTATACATCTACTCACCGGAACTCCTCGGCTAAACTGATCCGATCTCCGTCTGTCTTTCCGCGCCGCGTCCGACACGCTGCACCCGACCCTAGGATCGTACACAAGCAATAAAAAGGATAAATATACGATTATTCGTGGGCACCAATGACGCAAGTCAATCACACGCATTACTAGACCCGCACATCCTTGGTGCACAAACGCGCTCGCAACAACACCGCAAACTACAACTAGGATCGCTATCCAAGAAAAATCCCCAAACCAAGAATCCAATCGCACCCATCGCGCATTCACAACACACTAAATATTATATGGATTTAGTTATAGGCCATCAAAGTCTTAACTTAGTTAAAATTGATTAACTTCCAAAAACCTAGTAAGCTTAGTTTCCATTTTAGTTCAAACTTGATGTTTTAACCAATTTAAATGTTTTAGCAATTCTAGTGGCTATAATGCTCATTAAATATCCTAATTAAGTCACAAAAACCATAATCAAAATTTTATCTCACCTCTTGATACTAATTATATAAACCTAGTCTTCAAAATGGTTTAATTTGAACAATTTTGAAACAACAATTAACGACACAACAACTAGACTAGATTTTTCACTTCTTAAAGTGTTAAACCACTCATGGAAACATTAATGATGTGCTAAAAACCCTAACATTACTTTAAACCCTTTCTTGAAATTTCAAATTTAGCAAAAAAATTCATATTTAAACACCTAATTAGTTAAATTAATCAACAAACAAAACATGGACTTAGGATTATACTTCCAATTCATGAGATCAACATGCAACTTGACCTCCAAAATGTTTCTTTTGCTCCAAGAGACAAGCTTGTTTGGCCAAAGAATCATGGTTAAAGATTATATTAGGAATTTGTGGTGTTTTATTTTGATTTTTGTTTTGAATTTTTTGAAGAGTTTTGATGAGAAAAGGAGGTGGAGAAATGAGGGGCTGCCATGGGGAAAGGGGGCTCGGCCTTGGCAAATGAAGAAAGAGAGAGAGAGAAAGAGAAAAGTGTGGATATTTCTAGAAATGTCCATATTGGTTACATCTTTTATTCTTGCATTAATTTATTAATTTCTTCTCATTTTGTGTTGAAATTTTGAAGTGGGAATGAGTGGAATTTTGGGAGGGCAACAGGCCAATTTCGGCCAAGTGGAAAGAGGTGAGTGTGTGAGGGGTGTGTGCAAAATTCCCATTTCAAAAAGACCCCCCATCATTTCATATATTAACTCTTTATCATAATTATTTTTTTTGTTTTATTTTCTAATCCATTCTGGATTTCTCTAGAACTTTAGAGACAAAACTAAAAGAAAGAATATGTTACAACTAAATTTTAGGTTGTCATGGTTCACATTTATGAAATTAACCCATTCTCATTTGTAATATACACTAATTAAATGTATAAAGAAATGCTTATAATAATATTTAAAATAATTAATTAAGGACAAATGTTTAGGTAGACTAGAAATTTAAAAGTGACTAACTAAATATCAATTACAAGCAATTACATGGTTAAAATAGGCAAATTTAAATCTATGATGAAAAATAATTATAGTTAAGTTTTATGGAAAATACAGTTTATTTTACCGATTATCAGAAAATGCGCCTAAAGGATTTTAATTATTTATTTGTTTATTTTTAAAACGTTACAATCTTCCCCCTTAAAGAAATTCGGTCCCCGAATTTAAAATCTAACTACTCCTACCCTCGAAGAGATGGGAATGTTTCATCCGCATCTCGACTTCGGCTTTCTACGTGACCTCTTCGCCGCTCAAACCACGCCAAAATAACAATTACGGACGATGTGTCCCCGGACCTCGGTTTCCCTATCTGCCGACCTGGAATGACTATCGGGTGCTCGGCTAAAGAAAGATTGCGCTCCTGATAGATCGTCTGATACTGTATCGCGTGAACGGGGTACGGAAGATACTTGCGGAGCATCGATACCCGAAACACGGATGTACGTCTGGAAAGCTGGGTGGATGAGCCAAACGATAACCAATTGTGCTGATATGCTCGAAAATCTCTAAGGGACCCACATATCAAAAACTAAGCCTTCTTTTCCTCCTGAACCTTAATCTTCCCTTCATCGGAGAAACCTTAAGAAACATAATTTCCAACGGCGAACTCAAGTTGCATCGACGTCCATCCACATAAGATTTCTGCCCGTTCTGGGATGCTCTCAACCTATCCTAAATTACTGAATCCTTTCGATCATTTATTACAACATCTGAGGCCCCAACGTACTGCTCTCACTGAGCTCTGTCAAACAAACTGCCCAACTTACGAGTGATCGACGTTTCCTCCTATATAATCCCTTAAAGGGTGACGTCTGAATTTTCTCCTGGAAGCTGTTATGATTAGAAAACTCTATCAATGGTAAGTGGTTATCCCAACTGTCGCGAAGTCTAGAACGCAAGCTCGGAGCATGTCCTCAAGAATCTGAATGGTCTTCTCTGATTGACCGTCGGTCTGCGGATAGAAAACTGTGTTGAATCTCAATTGGTGTCCAAAGTCTCCTGAAGTTTTTACAATAATCGGCTGGTGAAATGGGTGCCTCTGTCGGACACAAAACACGTCGGAACACCATGACGTCGCAATATCTCATCATTATATATCTGAGCATATTGAACGAATCCGAAAATGGTCCTGGCTGGCTGAAGGTGAGATGCTTCCGTTAATCGGTCTATGATTACTCAAACAGTTTCATACTCTTAACTGATCCTAGGTAGACCAATGATAAAATCGATGGAAGTCTGTTCCCGTTTCCACTCCTGAATGGCTAAAGGTTGTAATTCTCCTGCTGATCCCTTATTCTCGGCCCTGACTTGCTGATAAGTCAGTATCTCGAAACAAATCTATGACATCTCTTTTCATCCCTTCACATGATATTCAGACGACGTTAAACTTTTCGATCGATTCATCAAAGTCCCACAATTTCCCCCAAGATCTGAACACTTGGGTACAGTTTAATGATATCCATTACATGCCACAGTACCTGCGGACCAGCCATAGAAGGGCAAACCCAAGCCTCACTAATGGCACCGCGGAACTGCCGCAAACCCTAAGGTTCAAAAGCGTTCCCATAGTCATTATGTCGAGTTAGGGTTTCATTCTTCTACAGGATCCATAGAATTACTTGCATGTTTTTCCGAATACCTTAAACTTGGAAAATTGTGTTTTTGACATTCGTTCGAACTTTTTAACTTCGCCTAGCAAACATGCGAATACCCGAAACAATGTTGAAACTACGAATATGAAATACTCCGACCTGCCTATATTGTAAGATCACACCACCTGCAAACTTAGCACAAACAAGCAACATCTGAAACACTAAAACCCAGATCCTGGAACACTGAAAAAATAATTTTGAAGCCAGAACTCTGAAACAGGGCCGGCTGTCACGAAGAATCTACTAATCTGCCGTCGACTGTCTCTGAACCGTGCTCAAACAACAAAAGCTACCTCCAGGACTCCGACTCAAAATATCTGCCACAACATTCTCCTTGCCCGGACGATAAGGAATCTCGTAGTCATAGTCTTCACTAGCTCCATCCATCGACGCTGTCTCAAATTTAGATCTCGCTCCTGAAAGACATACCTTAAGTTTCTTGTGATCCATAAATATCTGGTACGACTCGTTTCCAAATCTTAAGTATAAAAATCACTGCGGCTATCTCTAAATCATGCATGAAATAGTTTTACTCACGCTTCTTCAACTGCCGAGAAGCATCGCCAAAATCAATAACACCGCCTGATCCTGAAGGCAAGATAATACCAGTGCCGTAGTCAAACGAATCTTTAACTGCTAAAAGCTCTGCTTGCATGCCTTATTCCAATGAAAAGAAACGCCCTTCCGGGTCACCCGGCCAACATTGCAGCTATATGCGAAAAATCCTATACGAAATATCAATAGTATCCACCCAAAAATGCTACGAACCTCTGTCACTGATATAGGTCTGGGCCTGTGCTGAACGGTCTCGATCTCATTCGGTTCCATATATATATTATCTCTCGTAGTTACCTAACCCAACGAATCAACATCATCCAACCGGAAAACACACTCAGATAATTCAGCGAATAGCTGGCGCTCCTTCAACGCCGGCAACGAAATCCTCAATTACTGTCCAGGCTCCACTTGGCTCCAAAAGTACACTAAGACGTCCTCAATGAACATGATGATAAACTAATCAAGAACGGCCGGGATATTCAGTTCATTCAATCCATAAATGCTACTGGGGCATTGGTGAGCTCGAACTACATCACCAAAACTCATAACGCCCGCAACTTGTGTGAAAATAATCTTCGGAATACCATCCTCTAGAACCCACAACTGGTAGTAGCCTGACCGCAAGTCAATCTTCGAGAAATGTTCCAAACAGTAACCCGATTCAACTGACCACAATCAATGTATCAACATAACTGCCGTCTTCCCTTCTGACGAACAGGACGGGAGCTCTCCAAGGTAAGGCACTCAGACTAACAAGACCTTTATCCAATAATCTCGCAACTGTTCCTTCAGTTCTTTACGCTCCGCCGGGAATCAAGTCAATGCAGCACTCAATATCGCGCTCTGGCGACAAACCAAGCAACTTGTCTAGGAAGACATCTGGAAACCTTCTCACAATCGGGACCTGGTCCAACGGGACCTATGCGGCTCTAACATTACAAACATACGCTACGAATCATTGACGTCCTTTCCTCAAGAACGGAGTAGCGCGAAATGAAGAAATCAAATTTGGAAGGGTGGCACTACAGTTTTTCTGCATAACAGGAATTTGCTAATTCAGACAACTAAATTTGACTGCCTTCATACAGTAGTCCCCGGACGCACACACGTGGCCAACCAATCCATGCCAAGAAAACTTCGAAGTCAAACATATCGGGAAGAATCAAATTGAGAAAAGATTTTTTATCTTGGATGCGAACGAATCACGAACGAACAACATCTCGAGCGACCAAAAGATTAGCCTGTCACAATGGCGTCTGTCTAACCGCCTCTGAGCTGGCGTACTGGTACAAATCCGCTTTGGTCCAAAAACGACTGAAGTCTCAGAAAATTTCTCCTCCAACAGTAAGGGTGGATCCATCGCGGAAACATAAGTGTCAAAATGTTGGGTGCCTATAGCAAGCAACTAATGTATCCAATTTCCACATGAACCTCTTTATCCATTACTCTTTAGTGTCCACCCGGTAAGGAGCATATCGAACCACCAAGAAATCTGAATGTCGTACTCGGACATTGCCATCTCTGAAGCCTTACGCAAAGGCTCGAAACTACGAGCTCGGGCATCTCGAATGCTCTTTGGAAGGAAACGAGCAAGAAATACATCTGTGAACTCCTCCCAAGTCATAAGAAGTAGATCTATAGCTCGGAATCTCTCAATGGACTCACACCACGTCTGAGCAAGACCTCTAGACGAAAACTTACAAGCTCAGCCCATATCTTGTCAGAACATCTCTGTGAACGACAATTCCATCCATCCTGTCGAGGATTGTCTACGTATCCTCCGCTGCATCTGTGCCGGTAAAAATAACTGGAGGTCTCAGCCTCAAACTCCTATAAGGATATGGAAATAAACTTGTAATAACAGAAATAGCTGCCTGAGCAACAGGTACAAACACAGTCCCTGAAATAGGAGGGAAAATCATCGGCTCTCGGAGCCCGGCTAACCATCAGTAACAATCCAACCATCTTTCACATGTCCTGAATACTCGACTCCAGCCTAGTCATCCATCCTAGAAAAGTGGATCACTCTGTCCCTGATGGGTAGGTGTACAGCCCTGCTCGGTCCTCATCTCAAACGAGCCTACTCTAATCTCATCCCCGCCTGCAGCCCTCTGGCCCTCGTAGTCTCTGGCGGCATTGTGGCTGGAATAAGGAACAGGATCGATAGGAACATTGCAATCGAATTAAAGGATTTCTGGAATCAAGGAAAGAAATACAAGAAAATATATATCCTAATGTCACTTAGGCGGAGTACTGTATCGTAAGTATGCCGCGGAACATACACACGCTGCGCCACTCTGCTTAAGTCACCTACTCTATCTACCAAAGATTGTCCTACACTCAGAAAGGTAAAACCTTATGCTCTGATACCAACTTTGTCACAAACCGAAGGTACGGAACGTGACTGACACTTAAATTACGAAACGTCTAAAGACGTAACGTAATCTAAGTAAGCCCAAACCGATAAATCTAAACCAAAATAGAAGTAGAGTGAAGAAAAACATGTTAAAAGAAAATGAATTAAACCAAAACAAGTCGCATTTAAACATTTTATTAAAGCAACAAATTATCCTGAAAATTTCGGCAAAGTCTCCTTTGTAAATACTGTCCTCAAAACGGGTACAAACAAGAAAAATTCATATATAACAAAAATAAGGCATCTCCAAGCGGGAGCTAGCTCTTCGCCAAAGACGGATCACAACCACATACAATATATATATCATCAATACCCAAAATAAGCATGTAAAAGCACGAAACTAAGAAAACAACATGTCGGCTCAAGTGAGCATCGACACCAAACCACAAATACAAGTCTCACAAATCTTACCATCTAGTCCAATATACAAAGGTGGATGGAGTATACTAGATACAAATAAATATACGGTGGGAACAAAAGAAAAATCCTTCAAAAACCGACCTATGAGCAAGTTGTATGACGAAGCAAACGAAGAAGTACGCCCATCGCTACTGTGCTGACGGGTCAGACCTGCAAGAAACTGTGGCACAACGGGGGTGAGTTGCCAGCTCGTGAGTAGTAAGTAACATCTAATAAAGCTATCGTAAGCATGCACGCAAATGCGTCACAACCTACGCATATACTAATATAATGCAATGCCCTAACATGTATGCAACGTAAATGCATAATCATCATAAACCTGAGTATGTTTGGTATGAGAAAATCATTAATTTTTTTCTTAGGAAAACTCCTGTGGAATAACTGAGGTAATACCAATGAAATCAATAGAAATTCGTGTTAAGCATCGACACAAAACATGTATATCTCAATGTCTCAAGATCTAAATGTCTCGATATCTCAATATCTCATATCTCAATGTCTCAACACCCCGGGCTCCGTCTGTCCGGATCGGCCCATATCATCAAACCTCACGACAACGGTCGGTATCCTTCGGATATCCGCCGTGCCAGACATCACCGGTAGGTAGTTTGTGCCCCTACCAGGCTCATCTTCATCCCTACGAAATCTCTATCTCGTCCCGGGATACGTACCGGGCCCACCATGTACCCGAGATAGTTCCTCCACTCCTCGAATCGGGTCTTGAAATCCAACAGAAAACATAAAAACTCATGGTGGACGAACCATACATCACGAGAAAACCGCAACTTGCATTTTAAAATGATGATAATAAGCTTTTATAAATTTCTTGCGGTTTTCCCCAAAATCCAGAAATCTTCAGAAAGAATCACAATACATGATTATGTAGGAAAATGATAATGTCTATGATATCCATGTCATGAAATGCGATTATAACTAGAAAACTATATATGAATGATGATGAAATGCAGTATATATACGACCAGCAATCCTTAGTATTAATTTTGATGAGATGGAAAATACAACTACCAGTTTAAATATCATGTATGATGCGAATATTTTCCATACTAGTCTGAGCAGGTTCTATAGTGTTCGTTATATAGTAATTACCAATGGCGTAATTGTTCACATAAATAGTGCACGTACGGAAGGAACCAATGGTAATGGTGCAAGTGTCCTATAAGATGATATCATATATATATCTATTTATACATATAACGACGCGATGCAACGAGATGGCTAACTAGGAACTTCGAATATAAAGTAAATATTTTAAATAATACTAAACCGTCGGGCGCCTCACGCCATCCATACGATCCCTCCATAGATGTATACATCTACTCACCGGAACGCCTCGGCTAAACTGATCCGATCTCCGTCTGTCTTTCCGCGCCTCGTCCGACACGCTGCACCCGACCTTAGGATCGTACACAAGAAATAAATTGGATAAATATACGATTATTCACGGGCACCAATGACGCAAGTCAATCACGCGCATTACTAGACTCGCACATCCTTGGTGCACAAGCGC
The DNA here is from genome assembly GCA_030015575.1 of Agapanthus africanus. Taxonomy (NCBI): domain Eukaryota; kingdom Viridiplantae; phylum Streptophyta; class Magnoliopsida; order Asparagales; family Amaryllidaceae; genus Agapanthus; species Agapanthus africanus. The sequence continues at coordinate 177,834,290 of JASDDO010000031.1, read as the reverse complement.
GCTCGCAACAACGCCGCAAACTACAACTAGGATCGCTATCCAAGAAAAATCCCCAAACCAAGAATCCAATCGTACCCATCGCGCATTCATAACACACTAAATATTATATGGATTTAGTTATAGGCCATCAAAGTCTTAACTTAGTTAAAATTGATTAACTTCCAAAAACCTAGTAAGCTTAGTTTCCATTTTAGTTCAGACTTGATGTTTTAACCAATTTAAATGTTTTTACAATTCTAGTCTCTATAATGCTCATTAAATATCCTAATTAAGTCACACAAACCATAATCAAAATTTTAACTCACCTCTTGATACTAATTATAAAAACCTTGTCTTCAAAATGGTTTAATTTGAACAATTTTGAAACAACAATTTACAACACAACAACTAGACTAGATTTTTCACTTCTTAAAATGTTAAACCACTCATGGAAACCTTAATGATGTGCTAAAAACCCTAACTTTAGTTTAAACCCTTTCTTGAAATTACAAATTTAGCAAAAAATTTCATATTTAAACACTTAATTAGTTAAATTAAAGTAATTAATCAGCAAACAAAACATGGACTTAGGATTATACCTCCAATTCATGAGATCAACATGCAACTTGACCTCCAAAATATTTACTTTGCTGCAAGAACCAAGCTTGTTTGGCCAAAGAATCATGGTTAAAGATTAAATTAGGAATTTGTGGTGTTTTATTTTAGTTTTTTTTTAATTTTTTGAAGAGTTTTGAAGAGAAGAGGAGGTGGAAAAATGAGGAGCTTCCATGGGGAAAGAGGGCTCGGACTTGGCAAATGAAGAAAGAAAGAGAGACAAATGTGTGGATATGTCTAGAAATGTCCATATAAGTTACATCTTTTATTCTTGCATTAATTTATTAATTTATTTTCATTTTGTGTTGAAATTTTGAAGTGGGAATGAGTGAAATTTTGGGAGGGAAGCAGGCCAATTTCGACCAAGTGGAAAGAGGTGAGTGTGTGAGGGGTGTGTTTACCCCAATCAGAGCAAAGCTCTGTTCAAATTCCAAGGCGGGAAACGAAGCAACGCTTTTGTTTCCCCCAATCAAAGCAAGACTCTGTTTTGAAAATTAAAGTGAAAATTAAAATAAAATTAAAGAAGCAACGCTTCAGCTGACTTGTGCTCTGCGCTGCGCGCCACGTGGCAGCGCAGTTGTGCCGTGCTCTACTCTGCGTGACACGTGGCAGCGCAGTTGCGCTAGCGCAGTCGTGCTGCGCGACACGTGGCAGCGCAATTGCGCTCGCACAGTCGTGCTGCGCTCTGTGCTACGTGACACGTGGAAGCGCAGTTGCGCTGCGCAACATGTGTTAGGCGCAGGTCCGTTTGCGCCAAACAGAATTAAAATTCAGTAAGATCCTTCTGTTCTTGTTAAAACAAGAAGATTGTCTTCTGTAAAACAGAAGCCCTTGGATCAAAGATCCAACGGTGGGGAAAATTCCTCAAATCACTCAGAGAATGATCTCTTTAACAAACTTAACAAATCTATGGGCACTATATAAAGACCCCTAGAACCCAACTCAAAAGAGGATGAACATCGAGAGACATCAAATACATCAACACAGAGAGAATTCCTCTAAAGAAAGTTTTTAGAAGAACTCAAAAAGAGAAAAAGGTAAACCCTTTGAATAAAAAAGAAGAATTTCTTCTAAAAAGATCATTGATCTAAGAACAAGATCAATGATCTCCAATAAAAATATAACAAAAATGAAGGCATTGCCTTTTGATGCACCACTCTTTTTTTGAAAACAAGAAAATTTGTTTTCTTTGATCTAAAATTGATCGAAATAATAAAACATTGCCCTGCACTTGCAAAATCTGCACTGTTGCGCTCTTGGGTTGGCGCAAGCCACCAGAGAGCGCCACGTGTCAGCTCCAAAACAATCTGCGCTATGTGCTGTTAAAATAGAGCACTGCTCTCATGAATTGGCGCAACCCAGCAGAGCGCGCCACGTGTCAGCGCGGCGCACTGGCGCAGCGCACTGCGCTTGCGCTCTCCTGAGTGTGACATGTGTCACCTCCCCGTAGACTTGCGCCTTGCGCTCCTCAATTGGCGCAAAGCGCCTGACAAGCCACGTGGCACTTTGTCAGACTAATTAATGCAGCGCATTGTTAAAGGGCAGAGCCCAATTAAAAGGCCCAATGGACCAAAACAAATGCTCTGCATTATAAAAAAAGGGAACAGAGCCCAACTTAAATGGCCTAATAGGACAGAATAAAATGCAGTGCAGAGGCAAAGCCCTAATAAAGGCCTACTAGGCTAAATATAAATAAAAACGTTGAACACCTTCAATTGGACTTAGCCCAATCATGGTCGTAAGTCCTCAAATTAAATTGACTGAGCATGGCTGCTCTATTAAATCAATTTACATCCGGTGCGAGGGTACATCTCTGAACTCCTCTGACACCTATCGTTGTAATCCTTCAACGACGTCAGAGAGGTGACGGGTCCCGACGGCCATAAATGTAATGGACCACCACGTTCCTAAACTGGCAACGGACCACTATGTCCCTAAACGGGAACAATAGAGCCCAAATGCTCTTTTGTCGGATCTAAACGATCCCGTTAAGTTGATTTTAGTCTCAAATTAGACTAACGTATCCTTAACAAACGTTTGAATTAATCTTAGCTTCAAATATGGCCGACGTATCCTTAAACCAAAACCCCAAACCCCAAATATAAGAAAATACGGATTTGGACTAATCCACGTCCTACGGGCGACGACATAAATTAGTCTCCGTATACAATCCACGGGCAACCACAAACAAAACAAACACCCACGACACGAAGTGAAATTCTGGAGAAGGAGAAAGTTGTTACCGCGATGCGGTAGAGTAATTAACTGCAGGGGCATGCGCCTGCAAGGAAGAGCATCCCCACAATCAAAAACCCCTTAAGCGAGGGGGAATCTGACGAAGTCTGCTACATCGGCTGCATCCGTCTAAACCTCCGATATATGGTGCCATAAATCAACTTGGCATCTTCGGAGAGGTGGATGGATAAAACCAAATAGCATCTGCCCCGAATCTCAGGCAAGACGTCTCCTGTCTCGTGCCGTCTTTCGGAGGGGAACAGATTTTGGCACGCCCGGTGGGACCTTTTCCTCTTTCCACTCCACACTTTGTATGTCGTGTTCGCAAACGAATCGCGGTTTGCTGTGGTTGCATGTGGATTCGAGGTACTAAGATTTGGTCTCTTGCTCCATGCAGAAAACAGAAGATCAATGGCTTCAAACTGCACTGCTTACAACTGCAACTCTCGCTCGGTCTCTGCAGGAGGAGTGACTTACGGGCCCCAAGCGGCCTCTCTTTTCAAGATGCTAAGGGAGCAGGTAACTCAAGCCACCAATGGGCTATTCTTCGGGACCATGCTCCCACTGATGAGCTTCAATGCCCCAATGACGTTGTAAGAAGCTCCAAAGAAATTCTTTGATCGACTTACCACTGCCGCGGTCCCTCTCAACGGGTCGCCCAACTCCACTGCCTTAGTTTTTAACAGGCTAGGCCAGAGCTCCAACGGGCCCATGAAAAAGCCAGCAATACCATAGGATGTTATCCTGAAACGGATAGCTATCCCAACTCCAGTTTCAGGCGAGATCACCAAGGTTGCTTCCTCTACTCGGAAGTCAGCTTTTGACAGGTTGGCCGTCCTCTTGCAACGGACGTCGGTCTTTAAAAGGCTGATACCAGCAGATTCTGACCAACACAGGGGGCATGAGGAGGTCACCCCTACGGTTAGAGCAACTCCATCCGCACGAAACACTCGACGTCGCCACTGGTACCGAGTAAGGAAGGCTGGGGGCAACTCCCCCTCTGGGATAACTCCGCCAGCCCCAACGGTGGGGATCGATGCTGCTGTTCCAACCGGGAACAGCTTTGAATTGATGAACACGGTGCGCAGAAACTCTCCTACTGCGGTGTTGAAACGAACTCCTTCACCTGTAGAGAATGCTCTAGAGAAAAAGCTAGAGCATCCCCCTCAACGGTTGTCCTCTAAAATTTACAAGGTCTGGCGTCAAGTCCAAGAGTCAGTGATCGATCAAGACTACCTCCGCCAATAGGAAAAGATGAAGGTTCGGTAGGGGAAGGGCTACTCTGTCAAATCGGAAAAGGCAACAGCTGGATGGGTGCCCACTGCAACGGCTCCCTCAATGTCAATCACTCAGAAGAAAAGGAGGCCGCAAAAAGCCTCTATGAATATGGCAAACCGTAAAAGTGTTGATGACAAATGCCTTAAGTCTGGGGGCATGGTGGTGCACACTGTTTATATGGCTTCCGGAAAAGAGGAAAGCCGTGCTTTGACGGGTCACCGACTGCTCACCCGATCCGTGACAAAAGCCCAGGAGCAGCAACAAAAGCTTCAGAAAATGATGACTACGATGGCTACACTCTCTGAACCAAAAGAAAAATTCGGAAGTATCATCAGAGCAGCATCACGAACAAGAAACCGATGCTGACTTCTTACGTAGAGTCCCCGAAAAGAAGGACAAGGAAGCCGCAGAACAAGCGGCTAACATAAAACAAATGGCACTCCTCTTCCAAGACATGGTAGAGATGAACCGCGGCCGGAGCCGGCTTGCAGAACCGCTGCCGGAGCCGGCTTGGGCCTCGGTTCCGCGGGGGCTTTTCGACGTCACCATCCCAAAACAGCTGCACAACTCTCAACTCACTTCCAGAAGCTCTTCAAGCCACTTCAAGTTCCAGAAGACTTCAGAGGCTTCTGCCAGATCAGCAAACTAGGGTTTCTAAGCTTAAACAACCCTAGCTTAAAGCCTAAGCTAGCTCCTAACAAACTATTTCTAGAAGGTCCTCAACAAACTTTTAGAGGGAATTGTAATTTCAAACCTAGACCTAGGTTATGGGAAGTCTATAAATAGAAGCCTAGACCTAGGGTTAAAGCATCCCATTATCCAATCTATGATCTAGAATCTAGATCCATTCATTCTCTATACCTCTTTCTTCATCTTCTTCCACAAGTCTAGTGAAAAGACTTGTGTGAAACCCTAACCCTAATTCTAATCCAAAGCCAAGATCCCGAGTACCAATCAAGCAAGAAGACCTTCAATCTTTTAGGAGAGGAGCCGATCTTCAACAGAGCTAGTGGTCCAAGCCGATCCACGACTCACGGAGAAAAGCGAAGCCAAAATCGACGATCTGGTTCCTTCTTTTTGTAAATTCAAAAGAGTTGCAACGAAAATTGTCGATAAATAAAGGTGAAATTCTTTTATCTTGTTTTCTTTAAATTCTTGCATCATGATTCGATCTCAATTTGTAGTTGTAGTTCTTGTTGTGATGTCTGAGTAATACTCCGCTCGTCGAGGAGTCGAGACGATCAATAGAATGATGATGTAACATATCTTAAAACGATTCTTAATTCCTACGAGTTTTGTAAACCCTAGCAATTTCAAGAATCGACGACCTAGTTTCGTTGCGATGCTTTCTTGATTGTTATCGCTCGAAATTGGGGAGTTACGATCGTTTCTTGAATTTGCTAAAGGCTAGAATGTGAATGATATCGACGAAAGAACAATGGATAAATAATGAAACCCTAGTTTCACGAGAAAACCCTAACTCTCGTCGATCATCATCGATCTAGTATCAATTCTTCGAAGGACAAGAATACGATATCTTGAGATTACATCACGTCTATAGATCCGATCAATTTCTACGATCCTCAATTAGATTCTTGACATTTGGTTGGAAAAATTATCAAAACCCGATTCTCGATTGTTTATCATTTTCTTGATTCTTGATTGGACATGTGACACTTGAATCAATCGATAAAATCTTGAATCATGTTTTCTTTTCTTTTCAATTAATTTTTCAATTCAAACAAATCAAACATAGAAATGAATCACACAATCCCTGTGGACGATCCGCACTCGCTTACGATCTGCAACTGATACCGTAGTTGATTGCGGTCAAACAATTCTTTGATTGTGAATTATATTCATTTTCTAAACCCACACAAAGAAAAGATCAATCAAATGGCGCCGTTGCCGGGGATTACGCGCTAATTCGTTTATATTGAAATTTGAATTGAAAGATTTATTTCATTGTAATTTTTGTAATCAAAATTCGTGTAAACCCTAAACGATTTGTTGTGGTTCATTGCAAGAAAATCTGGAGCTGTTGTGCAATTAAAAAAATTTGGAAATTTCCAGAGAGCTGAATTGAAGCAGAGATTAGCACAGATGACCGCGCAACCGCGGTCTAAGCCACTATTTGCGGCGGTTCCGCGGCTTGGTGAAGCCCTCTCTGCACAAAAAGTTCACTGTAAGTTTCTCACTCTCTTCTCTTCTCCTTTCTCTGCTCCAACTAACAAATTTCTGCAGGCTTATTTGCAAATAATCGCAGCTCGCAAATAGCAAAATTAAATTTGTGCGTGTTTTTGTTTCTTGGTTGTTTGCATTCTAAATACGGATATTAAGGGGCACGGCCAAATCCAAATTAGGTGGGGAGTTCATTACCCTTCCTAGGCCCCGAAAATCACAAAACTTGCATCTGCATTGACCCAAATTAACTAAAAAAAGATCTAGAGATGACTCTAAGGACCGTCGCGCTCACGTAGGACAGAAGAAGGTCGTGGGTAATTCATTGCTTATCCGCGTTTCTCTTATGGTGTCTAGGCAAGTGTGTCGAAGGCTAGTGGTTACTTAATTAGGCCCACTACTTACGTAATGGAGAACCTCCCACTTACCTGGCACTTACCTGGCCACAGGAGAGACAAAGAGGCAGTGGAGGATTTTATCCTGCGTCTTGTCTTCTGGCAGTTAGGAGCGGTCTAGAGATCTGACCTAGGCGACCAATAGAATTAGGGTTTGTGTGATGCATTTGTTGTGTCGCATCATTTTTTCAAAAATCCGTCCCTTTTTCAAAGCAAGCACCGCATTTATTTATTACCCCTAATTATAAGTCAACGCTACCACTTGTACTAACCCTTTTTAGTACAAGATAGGCTGGACACGGGATTCTAGTGCCCGTTTAGTCCGCATACCCTTTATCGACTCCGAAGTCGATATTTCTCCATTTACTTCTTCTTTACCTACTACCACACCCACATCGATGGATCCACCTCCATCGAACTTCTTTAACCCTAAACTGCCGCCGTCCGTTGGTGCGCAGAATCCACCCTGTAACAACCCTAATTTTCTTATACACTTTTTCCTATACAAATTTTTTTCAAAATATTTTTAAAATCCACAAAGGGGTATTTTAGCCTAAGCACAAGATTTAGGTAATTATTTTTGTTTTTAATTACAAGCTACAAGAATGAAATAACTCCATTTTTAGTGTACAAGAAATTACTTTAAAATTTAATGTATACTTGGAGTATTTACTCTTGCTGCTATCATTTTAAGTAATTAAATAACACAATAATTACAAGTAGGAGCTTGTAGCTCATTGGTAATACCTTGCACTGCTGAACCAAGCCACCATAGTTTGAATCCAACATCCCACATTATTTTTAGCACATTTTTCTTTAAAAATTTCTGGAAGTCCAAAAGTCCACAGGCCATAACACCCAAATAGTGAACTGAACCCAAAATTTGAACCGTGCCGAAAGCCTAGTCACGAGACCCCGGACCCAACGCCGGCCGAAATTGGCCGGAATCGGCCAACTGAGCCGCCGGCCGGAGTTGCGCCGACGGTCGGGGTCCCAAGATGAAAAGGTTGGCTTTTGGCATTCCTTAACCCCCTGTATACACCATTTTATTGGTTCGGTTTCAGAATTTTAAGTACACCCAATTCAATACAAATTTTAATGATTTTCTTTAAATTTTTACAATTTTTTAAATATACAAAACTCTTCACCTACCCTACCCTAGCTACCCTATAAATAAACCCTACCCCCTACCTTCTCATTCCAAAACCCTAGAAAAACTCTCTTGAAATTTCCACTTGAAGTGTGCTTTGAAATCGAGTTTCCGGCGAAGCCCTGACGGAATTCCGGCGACGTGTTTTGGAGCAACCGGCGACGTAACCACCCTCAGCCTTCCTCTCTAGTTCTCTTTACTCTTTAGAAGAGTTTAAACCCGTAAGTCACAAATCTTCCCTCTTTTCTATTTCTTAAAATACGGAATTACTAACCCCGACGGAAATCGGAACAAACCGATTTCCGATTCGGTTTTTCTACAAAATTTCACTTGTCACCTAATCCACAATACCCTAACATATTCATGTTGACTATTAATCACCCATAAACCAATTTAAACAAACTTTCTCACATGAAATGATAGCTTCTTTACAATATCGTATTTTTTTCATAAAAAATACCATGAGCTTCATTTTTCTTAGTTTAATTAATTCCCTCACTCCTAAATAGGTTTATCTTGATCACTAAACTTGTAGAACCCAATTTGAATGAATTTTTACACATGAAATGATAACGTTTTCGAATACCGTATTCTTGCGCTTTAATACCTTCAAGTTTAACATAACATGTTTAACCTCTAATCTTAATTAAAACTTAAAATAAGTCACGAGGTAGTGACCTACCTCTACACACACTCAATATAACCCTAATTGATAAATATCAAAACACAGAATACGAAATTACAGGACTTTTCACTAAAATACCCTAATCTTTATAACCTTTATTGAAAGCTTTAAGTTGTAAATATTTCTAAAAGATTTATTTAGAAATGTTTACAACTTAAAGCTTTCAATAAAGGTTATAAAGATTAGGGTATTTTAGTGAAAAGACCTGTAATTTCGTATTCTGTGTTTTGATATTTATCAATTAGGGTTATATTGAGTGTGTGTAGAGGTAGGTCACTACCTCGTGACTTATTTTAAGTTTTAATGAAGATTAGAGGTTAAACATGTTATGTTAAACTTGAAGGTATTAAAGCGCAAGAATACGGTATTCGAAAACGTTATCATTTCATGTGTAAAAATTCCTTCAAATTGGGTTCTACAAGTTTAGTGATCAAGATAAACCTATTTAGGAGTGAGGGAATTAATTAAACTAAGAAAAATGAAGCTCATGGTGTTTTTTTATGAAAAGAATACGATATTGTAAAGAAGCTATCATTTCATGTGAGAAAGTTTGTTTAAATTGGTTTATGGGTGATTAATAGTCAACATGAATATGTTAGGGTATTGTGGATTAGGTGACAAGTGAAATTTTGTAGAAAAACCGAATCGGAAATCGGTTTGTTCCGATTTCCGTCGGGGTAAGTAATTCCGTATTTTAAGAAATAGAAAAGAGGGAAGATTTGGGACTTACGGGTTTAAACTCTTCTAAAGAGTAAAGAGAACTAGAGAGGAAGGCCGAGGGTGGTTACGTTGCCGGTTGCTCCAAAACACGTCGCCGGAATTCCGTCAGGGCTTCGCCGGGAACCTGATTTCAAAGCACACTTCAAGTGGAAATTTCAAGAGAGTTTTTCTAGTGTTTTGGAATGAGAAGGTAGGGGGTAGGGGTCTATTTATAGGGTAGCTAGGGTAGGGTAGGTGAAGAGTTTTGTATATTTAAAAAATTGTAAAAATTTAAAGAAAATCATTAAAATTTGTATTGAATTGGGTGTATTAAAAATTCTGAAACCGAACTAATAAAATGGTGTATACAGGGGGTTAAGGAATGCCAAAAGACAACTTTTTCATGTTGGGACCCCGGCCGTCGGCGCAACTCCGGCCGGCGGCGCCGGCCGGCCGCCGGCCGATTTCGGCCGGCGTTGGTTCCGGGGTCTCGTGACTAGGCTTTTGGCACGGTTCAAATTTTTGTTTCAGTTCACTATTTGGGTGTTATGGCCTGTGGACTTTTGGACTTCCAGAAAATTTTAAAGAAAAATGTGCTTAAAATAATGTGGGATGTGGGATTCGAACTCTGGTGGCTTGGTTCAGCAGTGCAAGTTATTACCAATGAGCTACAAGCTCCTTCTTGTAATTATTGTGTTATTTAATTACTTAAAATGATAGCAGTAAGAGTAAATACTCCAAGTATACATTAAATTTTAAAGTAATTTCTTGTACACTAAAAATGAAGTTATTTCATTCTTGTAGCTTGTAATTAAAAACAAAAATAATTACCTAAATCTTGTGCTCAAGCTAAAATACCCCTTTGTGGATTTTAAAAATATTTTGAAAAAAATTTGTATAAGAAAAAGTGTATAAGAAAATTAGGGTTGTTACATTCTACTCTTCTTATAAAAATTTCGTCCTCGAAATTTGAAAAAGGAAAGTGTAACAGTGTAAGGAAGTTTGGTGGCTGTAGTATAGATAGTGTATAAAAATAAAAAAAGATACAAGGGTGAAAAGAGCTTACCGGTGTTACCTTGACCTACAGTCTCTGCTTCTACGGCTTCTAGTGTGAATGTCTGTCGCCGTGGTACATTCCTTCTAGCTAGAGGCACATTCTGCCTTTGGGGCCTGTTTCTCTGCCCTCTAGACATGTCCCTCATTGCCTGTTGGAATTGGCGAGTAGGCTGTGCAGGTGATGGAGCAGGTAGTGCAAGACGAGTTGCAGGAGCCTGGATGGTTGGCCTCTGCGGTTGGTTGGTGTGTGTGTGTGAGATGAGTTGCTGTTGTAAGGACAGTTTCCAATGCCGTGGTTGGATGCGCCAAAAATTAGACACAGGCCTTTTGCGCGCCTACAGTCCTTCCACAAATGTCCCTTTCTTTGGCAGTAATGGCAAATTTCTTCAGTCCTCCTGTGTTCAAACGATGGCCTGGAAGAGGCTCCACCTGCCATCTGGTTGGCAGGGTGCTTGACTCCTGCAGACTGAGGTCTGCCCCTCTCTTTTATCACTGCCTCATAACTGCGGGCAGCTTCTAGAGCTTCCTCATGAGTCAAGAACTTTCCTGTGGCTAGAGCAGCCTTAATCTCTGTGTCCAAACCTTGCTGAAAACGACGGGCTCTGATCTCGTCCGTCGGTATCAGGTGTGCCGCGAATCGGCTCAACATAGTAAACTCAGCATCGTATTCATCTACCGATTTCTCCCACATTGATCCTTGTTGTAGATGAATAAACTGCTGCTCCATTGCGAACCTGGCAGTCACAGGGAAATATTTAGCGTCAAATTTCTCGCGAAATGTGTTCCATTCAATCGGCTGTACCAGACGGGTTTCTTCCGCCTTCCTCCAATTGCGAGCATTATCCGTGAGCTGTAGCTTCGCTACACGGACCCAAGCGTTATCTGGTACTTGAGCTGCTGCCAGATCGTCTTCGATGCTTTGTGCCCATTCTTCGGCTTCGAGAGGGCTTCCTTTACCCGAAAACTGCTTTGGCTGCAAATCTCTGAATTGCTTTATTCCCGGCGCATCTGTCTCAGGACGGCTCAATAGTTGTTGATGTCCCTCGAGAAGACTGCGGATCGCATCAAATAGCATTGTTTGCTCGGTGGGTGGTGTGGGAACAGCTGGTGTGAGAGGTAGTGCTGGAGGGGTGTTGTTGAAGTTGGTGCTGGTGTTGTTCGGGGAATCCATAATCCTGAAGAAAAAATTTGATTAGGACAGATTCAAATACATGAAATAATAAGATTCAAAGAATAGAGATTTGTAATATTCAAAGAACATGAATTGTAAAGAATGTTTTAGTTGCTGGTTCTTGTGTTATATTGCTTAGGTTGTTCACGCAGACCTGAACTGCATGACAGGGATTCATACAGCTCTGACCTGCATGGGCCACCAAAAAAACCTGTCACGCCCCGCTTCCCAGTGTACGGCGAAGGGGACGCGGCGAGGTCCGCTACGTATGTACTCAGAAGTACATACGCTAAGCGTAGCTAAGCAATATAAAGTAACTACACAAGAGACAAGAGTATAAAAGAATAACAACTTTTATTTATTAACATTCTTTGTCCAATACATAGAAAGGAAAATACAACTGAAATAAAGATGCCTAAACAGTGGCATAACAGGAAAAGGAAAATACTGAAAAGAAAAGTGTACAATGAAATTATACTGCAGGGTCTTCGGCAAATTGCTCCAAGTCTTCTTGTGTTGGTTCAAGTTCTGCCGGGTCCAGATCACCTGACGACATTCAAAGAAGAGAGAAACAGAATGTCGTCAGCGAACAGATCGCTTGGTAAGTCCCAAAGGTAAGAGGAAAAAATAGACAAGAGTAGGAGAGAGAGAGAGAGAGCTTTTAATATTGTATTGTATTGTTATAATGTTGTAATGGTATATTAACGATGTTGTTTGTAGCTTGGTACAGAAGAATGCCAGTGTATACGATAGGGGTCTCAGTATGCTAGAGACCAGGGCAAATGGAAGTACAAGGCTCCGTTATACAACCCGGAACAACGGCAATTGGATTCAGGTTAGGTGTCTTAATCTTACCACCTCGTGCCACCTTTAACACCTTCCGTACCAATCTACCCCCTAAACCCCGCGATATCTTGTTTGTATTGTTATCTTGTAAAATTGTATTGATTGCATGATTGACTAACTGACTGACCGAAACCATGATATCAGAAAACAGTTATAACCGTAGAGTCATGTAAATGGAATACTAGGAAACATGTAAAAGGAATATCCATGGTTCGGTTCAGTCAGGTAGATTGTTAACTGGATTCTGGGATTCATGTATTCATCTTCAGTTAAAATATAAAGAATATAGATTGACTTGAATCATATTCAAGTCAGAAATAGTCAGACTCTAACCCGAGTCAGACTAAAAGAAAGTGAGTTAAAGTTCAATAATTGTTAAGGACCTTATTGTAATTTATAAAACTTGAGGGGGTTTTATGTAAAAAGTACTATTGTATATTTTTCAAAATACACCTCAAGTATTTATTATTCGTCTTTATAGTTATAATGAGTGTGAGTTTTATTTGTGTTATTCTAGTGAATATATCCTAATAAACGTATTAATTGATTTATTTGAAACTCAGGGTATTTTAATGTAACTTTTAAACTTGTAATTTTTTTAGAAAAAGTGGAAACTTTATATTATAATATAATATGTGTTTAAATGATATTTATATATATATATATATATATTAATACAAGAATAATTTTAAATAATATTTTTATTTTCCAAAATCTCATTTTTCTTAAATACCGTATTTTAAACCTTTCGAGACCGAATGCTCCTTGCGGAGGTCTGAATCTCGCACTACTAGCCTGCGGGTGCACGATGAACCGTACTATCCCTAACAGGTTCCCCAAAAGTGGGTTTTAGCGGCGCTTTTCTTAGGTTTAACAAATACTATTCATTTAGAAAAACGGTTTTATAAATATAAGGTATTTATTTGTAAAAGAGTATAGTTTTCCGTATTTTAGTTATTAGGGTTTCCTAAGCCAACTAGCCTATTTCTAAGGTCTAAACGATGAGTCATTAGAATCCTCAAATCGCCTCTTCACCGTCAATTGCGGCCAGGTAAGTGCCAGGTAAGTGTGAAGGAACCACAGTCGTGGGCCTAATTAAAAACCACTATCCTTAGACACACTTGCCTAAACACCAAAAGACAGTTTAGATAAACGATCGATGTCCATGACCAATCGTGCTTTCATTTTATTAAAAGATTTATTTAGAAATATTTACAACTTAAAGCTTTCAATAAAGGTTATAAAGATTAGGGTATTTTAGTGAAAAGTCCTGTAATTTCGTATTCTGTGTTTTGATATTTATCAATTAGGGTTATATTGAGTGTGTGTAGAGGTAGGTCATTACCTCGTGACTTATTTTAAGTTTTAATGAAGATTAGAGGTTAAACATGTTATGTTAAACTTGAAGGTATTAAAGCGCAAGAATACGGTATTCGAAAACGTTATCATTTCATGGGTAAAAATTCATTCAAATTGGGTTCTACAAGTTTAGTGATCAAGATAAACCTATTTAGGAGTGAGGGAATTAATTGAACTAAGAAAAATGAACTTCATGGTATTTTTTTATGAAAAGAATACGATATTGTAAAGAAGCTATCATTTAATATGAGAAATTTTGTTTAAATTGGTTTATGGGTGATTAATAGTCAACATGAATATGTTAGGGTATTGTGGATTAGGTGACAAGTGAAATTTTGTAGAAAAACCGAATCGGAAATCGGTTTGTTCCGATTTCCGTCGGGGTTAGTAATTCCGTATTTTAAGAAATAGAAAAGAGGCAATATTTGGGACTTACGGGTTTAAACACTTCTAAAGAGTAAAAAGAACTAGAGAGGAAGGCCGAGGGTGGTTACGTCGCCGGTTGCTCCAAAACACGTCGCCGGAATTCCGTCAGGGCTTTGCCGGGAACTCGATTTCAAAGCACACTTCAAGTGGAAATTTCAAAAGAGTTTTTCTAGGGTTTTGGAATGAGAAGGTAGGGGGTAGGGGTCTATTTATAGGGTAGCTAGGGTAGGATAGGTGAAGAGTTTTGTATATTTAAAAAACTGTAAAAAATTTAAAGAAAATCATTAAAATTTGTATTGAATTGGGTGTATTTAAAATTCTGAAACCGAACTAATAAAATGGTGTATACAGGGGGTTAAGGAATGCCAAAAGCCAACTTTTTCATGTTGGGACCCCGGCCGTCGGCGCAACTCCGGCCGGCGGCGCCGACCGGCCGCCGGCCGAGTTGGCCGATTTCGGCCGGCGTTGGGTCCGGGGTCTCGTGGCTAGGCTTTTGGCACGGTTCAAATTTTGGGTTCAGTTCACTATTTGGGTGTTATGGCCTGTGGACTTTTGGATTTCCAGAAATTTTTAAAGAAAAATGTGCTAAAAATAATGTGGGATGTGGGATTCGAACTCTAGTGGATTGGTTCAGCAGTGCAAGGTATTACCAATGAGCTACAAGCTCCTTCTTGTAATTATTGTGTTATTTAATTACTTAAAATGATAGCAGCAAGAGTAAATACTCCAAGTATACATTAAATTTTATAGTAATTTCTTGTACACTAAAAATGGAGTTATTTAATTTTGTAGCTTGTAATTAAAAACAAAAATAATTACCTAAATCTTGTGCTCAGGCTAAAATGCCCCTTTGTGGATTTTAAAAATATTTTGAAAAAAAATTGTATAAGAAAAAGTGTATAAGAAAATTAGGGTTGTTACACACCCCGCATTTCTCTCCAAGAGAGGTGCTATCCATTGCGAGGTCCTCTTTCGACCTGCTTATCCATTCCACCAGCCAATGGTGATAACTTTGAGATTAAACCCCAATACATCAACCTTTTACCCAAATTCCATGGACTCGAGACTGAGGACGCTTACGTTTTCATTACCAAATTTGAAAACGTATGCGCAATGATGGGTACGTCAGAACTTTCAGTGGATGCTATGCGTCTACGACTTCTTCCATTTACTTTAAGTGATATAGCCGAGAAGTAGATATATAACACTACCGCACACTCAATCATGAATTGGGAAGAATTCGTCGCGTCATTGCTTAAGAAATTTTACCCAATGCAAAAGACAGCTCGAATCCGTAGCGAACTGAATCAATTTACCCATCTCCCTACTGAACCATTCTCTAAATGCTTTGAACGTTTCAAGGATCTATTGGTTCAATATCCTCATCACGGCATCCCGAGATGGGATCTTTGCCGAATCATTTATGACGGCATTAACTCAAACACTAAACAGAACTTTGAAAACAAGGGTCAAGGTACTTTTATGACCAAAGATGATGGGGAAGCTTGGAAGTTTTTAGAAGAATTTGCTGAAAAATCACTACAGTGGGAGAGTGGAACCCAACCATTGAATAGGGGTGGCGTACACCAAATAGATGTGTCCATAGGTGTTCGAGCTGAGATGGCAGCAATACAAAAGAAGCTCGACGCTATGGAACACAAATTTTCTGCAGCCTCCCTAAACCCAATGTCGCTCCCCAAAACTGTATGTGGCTACTGTTCTGATCCGTCTCACTTAACGGAAGAATGTCCATTAAACTCTGCGTTTCAAGGTCACGAGCATACAAATACCGCATTTCAAAGACCTAGAAACGATCCATATTCTTCCACGTACAATCAGGGTTGGAGGATTCACCCGAATTTTGCTTGGAACTAACAACAATCTCAAAACACGATTCCAAGCCAAAATAATTTTCAAAGGGCTCATCCACCATAACAGCAACCACTTCAACTCACTCAGCATCCCTACCAGTCATAAAATTTCCACAACCAGGTCAACACTCCTGCACATTCTAATCCTATGAAGTTGACCGGTTCTGATGAACTCTCTCAATTCACTCAAACCATGAAATCACTTTTATCAAATTTCATAGAGGTTTCGGCTGAGGTTAGAACTTCTGTCAGTGAGATAAAGAAAAACTCAGCGTCCCAAGCTGAGAGTATCAGATCGATGGAAGCTGAAATCGCACGACTTAAAGCCGAAATGAGTGCGAGAGAAAAAGGGAAACTTCCCTCTCAACCCCTACAGAATCCTGGGCATTACAATGTAAATGCCATCACAACGTTGCGATCGGGAAGAGTGTTGAACAATCATGTCGGGGAAGGTATTGATGATATTGAAAATTGTATCATTAACACCCCGGCTGAGACCTTTCCTCACACACACACTTCTAATTCTGATACTTCTTCTTCTACCCCACCACTTTCTCACGAGCCTATTCTCCATTTCCCACTAGGCTCGACACCTCAACCCAACCCTTATAGTTCTCCACAGACGGTCCCCACACCTCTTTTGGGATCTCGTCTACCCCCTCTTCCTTCTCCTATGATGGACCCGACGCTTATTGCGAAAGCTCCTTACCCGAATTGGTTAAGGGGTAATAGAACGAGTCCTCATATGGAGAAAATTATGGAAATGTTCAAACAGGTTAACATCAACATCCCTCTCCTAGATCCAATTCAACAAGTCCCCGCATATGCGAAAATTCTTAAGGACTTGTGCACTAGGAAGAGAAAGACTCAAGTGCCGAAGAAGGTCTTTATGTCTAATAATGTTAGCACTGCTTTTATTCCCCAGCTACCAAAGAAACGAAAGGACCCAGGATGTCCTACAATATCGATTTCTATTGGGGGTAAAAACATAAATCGTGCTCTTTTAGACCTCGGTGCAAGTGTTAACCTACTTCCATATTCTGTCTATGAGCAATTAGGGATTGGAGAGCTGAAACCTACTCACTGCACTCTCCAGATGGCAGACCGTTCGATCACCAAACCAAGGGGTGAACTAGAGGATGTGTTAATAAAGGTCGGGGAATTTGTTTTCCCTGTAGACTTCATTGTGCTTGACACACAGCCTGTAGCAAACCCCCGGGGCCAAATTCCGGTGATCCTGGGTCGTCCTTTCCTTGCCACTTCCAACGCTGTTATAAACTGAGGAAACGTTTCAATGAACTTATCATTTAGAAATATGACCATTGAATTAAATATCTACAATGTTGGAAGTCAGCCATCAGAACCCTCTGCTCATATTTTAGATGTGTGCTCTGTCCACGAGATCGCTCCCGATAGTTGCGGAGCTGAGGAACTTTACTTTACTGATCTCGACGACATTACCACATCTATGTTTGACTTAACACAAGATCTTAGTGAGGACACTTTCTCTACACTTGAGTCCTGCACTCCTGACTTTTCTCCACCCGAGTGTGTATCTTTCTCAGGCTCTGAGCTTATTTGTAAATCCAAAAATCACTCGATGATCCCTCCTTCTATCATTTCTCCGCCCGAATTAGATCTCAAAATTTTACCTTCTCATCTGAAATATGCTTATTTAGGTGAGAAGGAGACTTTACCGGTTATAATATCCGCTTCTCTAGCATTAGAGCAAGAGAATGCACTTTTATCGGTATTGAGATCTAACAAAGAGGCGTTTGGTTGGAGTATGGAGGACATCAAAGGGATTAGTCCCTTGATAGTTGAACATCATATACATGTGATGGATGATGCCAGACCAACCCGAGAACCATAGAGACGGTTGAATCCCATCATGAAGGAAGCGGTAATGAAAGAGATCGTCAAATGCTTAGATAATGGTATTATATACCCCATCTCCGATAGCCAATGGGTGAGTCCTATACATGTCGTTCCTAAGAAATCCGGCATCACTGTTATAACCAATGAGGCAAATGAGTTGATTCATACACGTGCCCAAACTGGGTGGCGTGTATGTATCGACTATAGAAAACTCAATGCTGCCACGAGGAAAGACCACTTTTCTCTACCATTCATTGATCAAATGCTGGAACGCTTAGCGGAACGAGAGTATTATTGTTTTATGGACGGAAACTCAGGCTATAATCAGGTCCCCATCGCCAAAAAGGATCAAGATAAAACCATTTTTACTTGTCCTTTTGGTACCTTTGCTTACAGTCGCATGCCCTTTGGGCTATGCAATGATCCCGCTACCTTTCAGCGGTGTATGATGGGGATATTCTCTGATATGGTAGAGAATTTTCTGGAGATCTTTATGGACGATTTCTCGATTTTTGGAGACTCTTTTTCCGATTGCCTAGCGAATCTTGACGCTGTTCTTACTCGTTGCAAAGAGAAGAACTTAACATTGAATTGGGAAAAATGCCATTTTATGGTCCAAGAAGGAATTGTTCTTGGACATGTCATTTCACAGAAAGGCATGGAGGTTAACAGAGCTAAGATAGATGTCATTCAAAACCTCCCTCATCCCAAAAGCGTCAAAGATATTCGATCTTTCCTTGGCCATGCGGGCTTTTATAGGAGATTTATTAAGGACTTTAGCAAAATTGCTAGACCTTTAACTCTTCTCCTGGCCAAGGATACGACCTTCCATTTTGACTCAGACTGTGAGACAGCTTTCGACTCACTTAAACACTCACTCACTTCAGCCCCCATGCTATCATCGCCAAATTGGGACTACCCCTTTGAGCTGATGTGTGACGCATCTGACTTTGCAGTAGGTGCTGTCTTAGGACAGCACATCAAAAAGATGCTACACGTGATATACTATGCAAGTAAGACCCTGAATGATGCGCAAATCAATTATACAACCACCGAAAAGGAACTTTTAGCGGTTGCATTTGCGTTAGAAAAATTCAGGCCTTACTTAATTGGCTCGCCTATAGTTGTGTATACTGACCATTCCGCTTTAAAACACCTTCTGGCGAAGAAAGATGCAAAAGGTCGACTAATACGTTGGATCCTTCTGTTACAAGAATTCGATCTTGTTATACAAGATATGAAAGGATGTGAAAACGTAGTAGCTGACCATCTTTCACGCATTTCTTTTTCCCCTGTGACCCTGCCGATCAATGACTCGTTCCCTGACGAACAACTCTTGAGCGTATCCAATGAACCATGGTTCAGGGATATTGTGAACCATCTTGTCACGAGACTTATACCCAGTGATTGGTCAAAACAGGACAAATACCGCTTTTCATCCCAAGTAAAACACTTTTACTGGGATGATCCATACTTGTTTAAGTATTGTCCTGATCAGATCATCCGCCGGTGTGTCCCGAAAATAGAGTTCAAGAGTGTTCTTTCTTTTTGTCATGATCAGGCCTGTGGGGGTCATTTTGGTCCTAAAAAGACAGCGGAGAAGGTTTTGCAATGTGGATTTTATTGGCCGACCTTATTCAATGACGCATTTGACCTTTGTAAAACCTGCACACAATGTCAGTACACGGGTAGAATCTCCCAAAGAAATGAAATGCCTCAGCAACCCATTCTGGTTGTTGAAATATTCGATGTTTGGGGCATTGATTTTATGGGTCCATTTCCCAACTCCATTGGGAATTTGTACATACTGCTGGCGGTTGATTATGTCTCAAAGTGGGTTGAAGCCATTCCATGTCGCACTAATGACAGGAAAGTTGTCATTAAGTTCTTGAAAGAGAATATCTTTTCGCGATTTGGACACCCACGCGCTATTATTAGCGATAATGGGACACATTTCTGCAACAGGTCTTTCGAAACTCTGATGCGGAAATATTCAATCAACCACCGACTTTCTACACCCTATCATCCCCAAACAAGCGGGCAGGCTGAAATCTCAAACAGACAAATCAAACTTATCCTGGAGAAGACTGTTGCTAAGAATAGAAAAGACCGGTCGACCAAACTAACGGATGCTCTTTGGGCATTCCGAATTGCATTTAAAACCGACCTAGGAATGTCTCCATATAGGATAGTGTTAGGAAAAGCATGTCATTTACCCATCGAAAATGAGCATAAAGCATTATGGGCTATTAAGGAAATAAATTTTGACCTAGACCTAGCTTGCACCTTTCGGAAGCTGCAAATTAATGAGCTAAGCGAACTCCGCGATGAAGCTTATGATAACGCTATGATCATAAAGAATAGGACTAAGTTTTTTCATGATAAAACCATTTTGAGGAAAAAAATTTACGTGGTCAACAAGTCCTTCTTTATGA
Organism: Agapanthus africanus; assembly: GCA_030015575.1. Taxonomy (NCBI): domain Eukaryota; kingdom Viridiplantae; phylum Streptophyta; class Magnoliopsida; order Asparagales; family Amaryllidaceae; genus Agapanthus; species Agapanthus africanus. The sequence goes on along the minus strand of JASDDO010000031.1, from coordinate 177,814,031 downwards.
TTCACGAATACACCTTCACGCGGGTAAGCTCCAATCTCGGTGGAAGGGACCTTTTGTTGTGCGGTCTGTATACCCGCACGGGGCAGTAGAAGTAGAAAATGTTAAAAACGGCACCATTTTCAAAGTGAATGGACATAGACTAAAGCCGTATTTTTCCATTGACCCTACGGAGGAGCTCCTGTTCTTACATGAGCCAGTTTATTTGGATTAAAATTCCTCCGTCTCATCTTCATGTCCAGTATATCAATGCATAATCTTTTGAATGGAGGTGAGTGAAAAGAGTAAGTTTGGGGGAAGTTCTTCACTTATATATTTTGCCCCCACTAATAATTCCTCCCAGACTTACAGGTTTTGTAGATATAGCTGTTGGCAACAGTGAGGACACTGTTGAAAATAAGTTTGGGGGAGGTTTGTGCTTATTTTTGCATCATTTGAATATCATTTGCATAAGCACAAAACATTTCTTTAAAAAACTTATAAAAATTTAAAAAAAATTCAAAATCCATAAAAATTTAAAATTTTCAAAATATAAAAATATTTTAACATTTAAACAATTTTTGTACATAAATAAGATAATGAAAGTTTAGATAGTGAAAAATTACATCCATGAGATTGGACAAATTTAAGAAAACCAAGAAAATTAGAAGTTTTCTTATACGAACTAGTAATAAGTAGTTATGAGCCGTTGTCCCAAGGGTTAGTAAGATGAAAGACGTCACTAATCTGAGGATAAAAATAAGTCTGAAAAATAGTTTCTATTCTGGAAGCCAAACATTTTGAACGTTGATACCCTGCTATTCGCACTTACACACGTCTTAAAGCCTGGGATAGTAGAGGATACCTTGAAATGCTCTTGTCTTAAAGCCAAAAATATGAAGGAAATAAAAAAAAGAAAATAAAATGAAGAAAATATAAAGTGGTGAGAAAAATGGACAGTGGTTTTGTTATCACCAAGGGCAATAAAAAAATGTATATCGAGGGTGCCTCTTCACCTAGCGCCCTAAGGCCAACTGGTCTGGGAGTCACTACTATGCCTGAGGTGGTGCAAGACGAGGAAAATACACCAAGTAAGCAAACACAGGAGTAATCGGTCGGTTAGTACCTCAAGAAGTATTAACGGTCGAATGAAAGTGTGTGAGCAATCTCAGCTAAATATTCATTAATTAAAAAGTACCGAGGCTGATGGGCAAGAGTATGATAGCTTGGATTGAATTCTCCGGGTGTAGGGATGTCATTACACACACGCAGGGTTATATAATCGATGTTTGGATGAAAGTTAGGAATGAAAAATAAGACGATGTTTTATTGAGGGAGGACGTGATTTCCGACATTTTTTCATGACTATTAAGATAGGGCTCATGACAACCGAAAAGCTAGCTTAGTTGGAAACCCTAATTTTCAAAGTCTTTCTTTTACAATTCTTTTCTTTAAATGTAATATTCATGATATTCCTTTTATTATTGGATTTTGTGGGTACAATCCGCTGAAAACCGTCAGGAGACAACACTCCTCCTACTAGGGACACCTAGAGGTTTAAAGGCTTGTTGCACATGCTCAGTGCAATCGTGTGGCCTACGAAAGTGTGCTAGTTAGTTTTTCTTTTTCTTTATTTTCTCCTTCTCTTTTTAATAAAACAGTTCATTCGAAACGATCGAAAATAAGTTTGGGGGAATTTGATCAGTCGAAAATACTGCATCTTTTAACCGGCAATTTCCCTATCATTTGCACTCACTTAGAAGTGTGCGGTATTCATATTTCACATATTAGCAAATCAGTCATTAAATATCAGATTGCATGTGTTAGACTCTAAAACCGGCACTATAAAGGAAATTGACCGTATTTCATGGCATCGCATCATCCCTATATTGCTGAACACTTGTCTCGAGAATTTGCAGGAACAAAAGCCAGAATTATCAAAAGAAGCTGATAAACATTACACCAACTCCAAGTTTTGAGATCTGGTAGAAATCCAAAGGGACAAATACAAATCAACACATCAGATAAACCTCCAAATATTAGCCCAAGACCACAGAAGAAGACCCAAGCCCCAAGGAGCCAACATGGTCGCGGAACCGCGGCCGGAGCCGGCTTGCGCCGCGGTTCCGTGGCGGCTTGTCGACGTCACCATCCCAAAACAGCTGCACAACTCTCAACTCACTTCCAGAAGCTCTTCAAGCCACTTCAAGTTCCAGAAGACTCCAGAGGCTTCTGCCAGATCAGCAAACTAGGGTTTCTAAGCTTAAACAACCCTAGCATAAAGCCTAAGCTAGCTCCTAACAAACTATTTCTAGAAGGTCCTCAACAAACTTTTGGAGGGAATTGTAATTTCAAACCTAGACCTAGGTTATGGGAAGTCTATAAATAGAATCCTAGAACTAGGGTTAAAGCATCCCATTATCCAATCTATGATTTAGAATCTAGATCCATTCAATCTCTTTACCTCTTTCTTCATCTTCTTCCACAAGTCTAGTGACAAGACTTATGTGAAACCCTAACCCTAATTCCAATCCAAAGCTAAGATCCCGAGTACCAATCAAGCAAGAAGCCCTTCAATCTTTTAGGAGAGGAGCCGATCTTCAACGGAGCAAGTGGTCCAAGCCGATCCACGACTCACGGAGAAAAGCGAAGCCAAAATCGACGATCCGGTTCCTTCTTTTTGTAAATTCAAGAGAGTTATAACGAAAATTGTCGATAAATAAAGGTGAAATTCTTTTATCTTGTTTTCTTTAAATTCTTGCATCATGATTCGATCTCAATTTGTAGTTGTAGTTCTCGTTGTGATGTCTGAGTAATACTCCGCTCGTCGAGGAGTCGAGACGATCAATAGAATGATGATGTAACATATCTTAAAACGATTCTTGATTCCTACGAGTTTTGTAAACCCTAGCTTCAAGAATCGACCACCTAGTTTCGTTGCGATGCTTTCTTGATTGTTATCGCTCGTAATTGGGGAGTTACGATCGTTTCTTGAATTTGCTAGAGGCTAGAATGTGAATGATATCGACGAAAGAACAAGGGATAAATGATGAAACCCTAGTTTCACGAGAAAACCCTAACTCTCGTCGATCATCATCGATCTAGTATCAATTCTTCGAAGGACAAGAATACGATATCATGAGATTACATCACGTCTATAGATCCGATCGATTCCTACGAGCCTCATTTAGATTCTTGACATTTGGTTGGAAAAATAATCAAAACCCGATTCTCGATGGTTTATCATTTTCTTGATTCTTGATTAGACTAGTGACACTTGAATCAATCGATAAAATCTTGAATCATGTTTTCTTTTCTTTTCAATTAACTTTTCAATTCAAACAAATCAAACATAGAAATGAATCGCACAATCCCTGTGGACGATCCGCACTCGCTTACGATCTACAACTGACACCGTAGTTGATTGCGGTCAAACAATTCTTTGATTGTGAATTATATTCATTTTATAAACGCACACAAAGAAAAGATCAATCACATGTTGCTCAATTCAGGGCCTTATGTGGCAATACTGGAGGCGATGAAAAGTTGTTGCTTCGCCAATTCGTCGGAAGCTTAGCAGAAACAGCCTTTGAATGGTATTCGGAGCTACCTAAGGACTCTGTCAGAACATCTGCGGAGATAGAGCTACTGTTTACACAAAGCTTCGCAAGTGCTAGTGGACGCACCCTGATAACAGCACTGATCAATGCCAGGATAAGACCAGGCGAAACGTGGGTCCAATATGCAACACGATGGCGGAACCAATGGTCGAAATGCGAACAACGTATCGAAGAAGCGCCAGCGGTGTGCATGTTCGTGGGCACTCTCGATCCGCAGGCGACTATATCCCAATTCATGATGTTCTTCGGGCCGACCACTTTCCAAGCCTTGATCGACAAATTAGCCCAAATGGACCTGATGGGCCATAGACCGTCTCCTCCAAAACCAGACTCTCGAAATGAGAAAGGAAAAGGGAAAGTGATCATCATCGCCAATGCTCAACAGCAGCCGTGAAACTCAAAACCGGTCGTTCGCCAAAATGACGTGCGTCCACTCCCATCCCTCGAGGAGAGACTAGGACGTCCTTACTCGTTTCTTCAGAATAAAACGAGAAGACTGTTTGAGCTGGCAGTATACAACAGACTCATCAATCTGCCGAATCCAAAACGTCCGTCACAGCCAGGTGATCTCAATAATCTCGATTATTGCCCTTACCACCACACGGTAAGTCACCCGATCGAGGACTGTTTCGTCTTTAAGGGATGGATTGAGGATCAGTACCTACAAGGAAAGTTCGCACTGTCTGAAAAGTGGAAAGTAAACCCACCACAGCCGCACGCTTCATAAAAGACGGACACGCCGAGGGCAGCTTGTTCTTTTGTTGAGGGCGAAAACGATGGAGAAGACTCATCAGACGAATCCGAAGACTACGTAGCGAGTTTTCATGTGATCTCTCACTCATTGGCGGGTGATGAAGAGGCTCCTTGCGCCGAGAAACCGAGGGTGGACCCTGAACCAGAAATTCTGCGGCCGTCAGACGAGTTGATCGATGCCTTCCTGAATGAGATTCGTTTGAAAGTTAAAGCCAATCAAGAGCATGAGATGGCCATACTGGAAGGAGCCAAACACCGACGAATGGACCAAAGAGTCAAGGCACTCCCGTCAAATCAAAAGTCATCCGCTGCGGATAAAAACAAATTCAAGACGAGGAAAAGGTTCGCCAAAGCCCTATCGGTGGGAATGAAGCTACCACCCTCTGAAGAAAATACTCTCGGTGGAGTAGAGATGCATCCTAACTTCTGCTTATATCATCAGAAGATCATACATCCTACCGAAGATTGCGACTCCTTTAAGTGTTGGTGGCAAGGATGTGTCGCTCAAAAGCAATACTTCAACAGGACAAAGTGTGAAGCTCGTAGACATCGGAAAAATGTGATAGATGAGCGCAAAAGAGCCCCCGATGACTGTCATATAGCCGACTCTAAGGGATCACAAATTATCACTTTTGGGAGCGACTCTAACGAAGAAGTTGCCCTCAACCCTCTCCTTAAGGAAACCATTTCGAAAATGAAAGAATTAAGGAGTTGCAAGAACATTCAGTCGTGCAATCTCCCGCTACTCGGTAAAAATCTCGGCCCCGCAAACAAAGGATCGAGCAAGAAGGATAAAGGAAAGGGGAAAATGACCTTCGTCGCCAACACTCAGCAACAGTCGAGTGGCCCTAGACCGGAAGTTCGTCAAAACAATATGCGTCCATGCATATCCCTCGAGGAGAGGCTAAGTTGTCCTTACTCATTTCCCCAGGATGAAACAAGGAGGCTGTTCGAAGTGGCAGTGCATAACAGGCTTATCACTCTACCGGAGCCGAAACGCCAACTACAACTGGATAATGTTCACAGTTCTAATTATTGCCCTTATCACCAAGTATTGGGCCATCCGATCGAAAACTGTTACGTCTTCAAAAACTGGGTCGAAGACCAATACCAACAGGGCAAGTTCGTCATCTCCGAGAACTGGAAGGTGAGCCTGCCACAACCGCACGCTCTGAGAAAGATGGATACGCCGGGGGCATCATGCTCAGTCATAGAGAAAGCCCCATAGACCGAAAAGTCAGTAAAACTAGAAATTCGCCTCAAATACGGCGACGGCGGACCGAAACGTCCTTAAACTAATGATGGACCGTAATGTCCTAAAACTTGCAAACGGCCGAAACGTCTTTAAACTACTACTGTAGCATCCTCAGGCGGATGAGATAAAAAAAAAAGAATAAAGAATAAAATAAAAAAAAGAATAAAAATGAAAAAAAAACGGTACGTCCATAAGCAGATGGGCACGGATGAAAACCCGAAAGGGCTCCATGAGTAAAAACAGCAGGGCTACCGGCGAGTCTTGTGAAAACCCGAAAGGGCGCAACCTCGTGAAAGACACTTACAGGGTCCTCTCGACCTTGTAAGGAGAAATCACCCAAGTGAGATCCTTACGATTCATAAGGGAGCAACACACTTAGGGGTCCCCATGATTCCTAAGGAGAAAATACACTTGCGAGATACTCACGACTCGTAAGGAGAACTCTCTTATGGGACCCTCACGGCTCATAAGATTTGAAAGTCTTAAGTTACAGAAACCTGAACCTGTTCTTAAGCAACTCCCACAACCTTCGATATTGCCCTACAAGTAGCTCAATACTAACCCTTGTATACAATCCACGGGCGTGAATAAGCATTTCCCCACCAAAGTCCCACCCGTGACTAGGGATATGTTCGCATGGTGAACAACCCTTGTAAGTCCTCTCGACTTATAAGGAGAAAGCACTCTTGTAAGATCCTTCCGACTTATAAGAGAACATACACTTAGGAATCCCCATGATTCCTAAGGAGAAAACACACCAACGAGATCATCATGACTTGTAGGGAGAAATACCTTTGTGAGACCCTTCCGGCTGATGAAGTCAAAAGCCTTAGTCGACAGGATCCTAATCCTGTTTACTAAGCCACCTTTGTTCAACGTCGACAGAGGCAAATGATGATTCGCTCTTGGCAATATCCCAGTTGTAGCGGTGCTGATGCCGAAACCGGTGTCTAATTCCAAGATTGCGGCGAAAAGACAGCAAGCCACACATGCATACGAAATAGCCGAAATGATGGGGCAACTTGCAACCAAGTCAGCAAGTAAAAATGTATGCATGCAAAAATAACCGAAATGATGGGGCAACTCGCAATAAAAAGCAGCGAGTGAAAATAAACTAAATAGCCGAAATGATTAGGCACCGCGAAAAATAGCCGAAATGATGGGGCAATCGCGACCTTCGCGTTATAAAAGCTGAAATGATAGAGCATAGCGGAAATAAAATGATAATATGAAAAAATGAATGAAACTTCTGCCTTACAGGTGAGATCACATCGATCCCTGTAAACAATCCAGGGGAACAAACAAAGTGGGAACCATACCTTCCCGATAGGCTCCATCAGAAAGCGAAGCCAAATCTCGACGGTTCATAGATAACCTAGAGACAACCTCGACATTTGTCGCAATATTGCAGACACGATGTCAATAAATGAAGCAAAGGAAGATCCCTGGCTTCAGGGTCTCGACGTTAACATCGACAACTTAGAGATCACAAACGGCGTTTCTCCTCACTCCAACCAGATACAGACATGACGTCAACAATCGACCTCAGAGTCGCAACGAAATGGACATGGCAAAGTCCCTAGTTCCAAATCTCAATGGCCACATCTGCAGCCCAGAGACTAACAATGGTAGGCCTCCACATTCCAGCATGACACAGATGTTACACCATCAAACGGAGCCATGGAAACATCCCAGCTTCATCTCAACAATCGTCTCGATACAGCAGATGAGATGTTAACAAAGGCGTTCCTTCGCAGTCCATCAAGATGCAGATACAACGCCAACAAAAGGCCTCGCGGTCGAAACAAAACAAAGCGACGGCAAAATCCCAGCTTCATCTCAACAATCGTCTTGATACAGCAGACGAGATGTTAACAAAGGCGTTCCTTCGTAGTCCATCAAGATGCAGATACAATGCCAACAAAAGGCCTCGCGGTCGAAACAAAACGAAGCGACGGCAAAATACCAGCTTCATCTCAACAATCGTCTCAATACAGCAGACGAGATGTTAACAAAGGCGTTCCTTCGCAGTCCATCAAGATGCCGATACAACGCCAACAAAAGACCTCGCGGTCGAAACAAAGCGAAGCGATGGAAAAACCCCAGCTTTATCTCAATAATCGTCTCGATACAGCAGACGAGATGTTAACAACGGTATTCCTTCACGGTCCATCAAGATGAAGACAGAACGCCGACGAAAGACCCCATGGTTAAACAAGAGGAGTAACGGCAAAATCCCAACTCCACCTCGGCATTCGTCTCGATACAGCAGACGAGATGTCACCCCAGTGTTCTTCCTACAACAGGGTTCGAACGTGACAAAAGCAAACGAAGCGAAGGCTAAATTCCTAGCTTCAAGTTCTTAACGGCGAGTCATATAAAGCCTGAAAGACAACTGGAGATCGTCTCACACCAGTGTGGAATGGTCACCACTTCGGCGTTCGTCTCGACATAGCAGACGCAACATCATCAAACAAATAGAGCCATGGAAAAATCCTTAGTTCCAAACCTTGACGGTTCACCAGCAACCTAGAGACCACCTCGGCATTCGTCTCGATACAGCAGACGAGATGTCACGACAGCGTTCTTCCTCCAGCAGGGTTCGGACGTAACAAAAGCAAATGAAGCGAAGGCCAAATTCCTAGCTTCAAGGTCTTAAAGGCGAGTCATATAAAGCCTGAAAGACAACCGGAGATCGTCTCACACCAGTGCGGAACGGTCACCAGTTCGATGTTCGTCTCGACACAGCAGACGCAATATCATCAAACAAATGGAGCCACAGCAAAATCCCTAGTTCCAAACCTCGACGGTTCACCAGCAACCTAGAGACAACCGCGACGTTCGTCTCGATACAGCAGACGAGATGTCACCCCAGCATTCTTCCTCCAGCAGGGTTCGGACGTGACAATAAAACAAACGAAGCCACGGCAAAATCCCTAGTTCCCACCGCAACATTCGTCTCGATACAGCAGACGCGATGCCAGCAAACGAAGAAAAGGCCAAATTCCTAGCTTCAGGGTCTTGACGACAACTCACATAAAACCTGAAAGACTATCGGAGATCATCCCACACCAGCGCGGAGTGGATATGACTCATCGGGGCTCTCCAAAATGAGCCTAACCTCAAGTAAAAAGAGGCATGGCAAATTCCTAACGCTTGCTCTTCCGACAGTCAAACTGCCAAGGAGGATTGCTTGAAGACGTCTGGTCCAGCCCCCGAAGAGATCAGAGACACGGCAGTCGCATGGCTACTCGAACAGCACGATTGCCTATCGAGGAATATATCAGCTGATGCGACGGTACTACGGCCAAAACCCTAAGTACCACAGACCCTAACGGACTTCTGTCGCAAAGAGCAGAGGTTAACTGTGACGTTAGGATATTCTTGCGAGAAATGCTCGATTCGTCTCGACTTGTGAAGAAATTGATGTCTTTGCGAGAACTTCTCGATGCGGCTCGACTCGTAAGATAAAGCCTTAGGCAGTAAGGATTAAAAAACTTGTTTCCTAAGCACTGGGACCCTGCAAGTCGGCCTAAAACGGTCTCTTGTATACTATTCACGGGTCTCACTCTCCAAAGTCGAATCTCGACAAGGAGCGAAACAACCGCTTACGAGTCCTCTCGACTCACAAGAGGGAAAAATTCTCTTATAGGATCCTTACGACTTATAAGAGAAAACGCACTTAGGAATCCTCACGATTCCTAAGGAAAAAATACACCTATGAGATCCTCTCGATCCGTAGAGAGAAAAGTCTTTATGAGACCCTCACGGCTCATAAAGTTGAAAAGTCTTAGGCAGCAGATCTGAAACTGCGGCCTAAGCCATCGCTGCCTTTTGAAGAAGCCAATACAGGATGCTGGCTCTATCACCTGTCAACCATGTTTACTAAAGCAGTATACTGATAATAAAAGAAAGAGGGAAGCGACAGAAAGGACATTCGATTTGCGTTTGATCAAGCGTTCGAGACACATCCATTCATGCGTGTGCAAAAGACTCAGAATGAGAAATAGGACAAGCTGAAATAAAAATTTTCCATTCATATTTCAAAGGGCTTTTACAATCATAAAGAAATAAATAACAACATTATTGAAATGTTTATAATAGTATAACCTCGGACCAAGGACATGGATTAAGGAACTCGAAAGTAACCTTATCTATGATTTTCCAAGCCTGGCGAACCATCCTAGTGTGCTTTCTTTCGCGAGCACAAGCGTCGGGGTCCCCACGGATGTCCTCCTCCCTCTAATAAGCAGCAAGTATGGCGGACTGTTGGAAGGCCTGGTGCAGGAGATCGACAAGATTGTCTCGCCGTCTCTTCGAGATTAAGTTCATCAGGTACTCCGAGTGCACCTTATCCTCGAAGGCATCCAACGCCTTAAGCGGCACACCGGAACAGAATAGAGGAAGCGCTTCCCAGATGGCTCCCACGATAAGCTTCAGGAGGGAGGAACGTCGGGGAAGTACTTGACCGTTATATGTGTCGAAGCGGCTCATGATTTCAGCACACTCCGCGTTTGTGAACTCTCGATTTTGAGAACGGCCAAGTCGGCGGATGTCCCCGTAAGAGATGATCTCGTCAAGATCGTACATATGGGCGTCCATTGTTTCTGTGAAAGAAAATCAACAAAATTATCATAAAGACTAATTAAGCAAAACGATATAATGCACCGAGGAATAAAATGCCATCTTTAAACTCCAAGATCAATGAAAAACTCCTAAGAGTTCTTTTGTATGATTTGGAAGGAGCAAAGCTTCATTAATGAAATGATAAAATACAAAGAAAATATTTTAGAGAGCAGAGCTCTATTAATGGAACTCTAATAGGGTTTCCTTTAGTTCTCTTTAGACCCCCTTAGAGCAAAGCTCTACTAAGTGAAACCCTAAATGGGTTTTCTTTAGATCAGGGATCTATTGAGAGCAAGGCTCTGTCAATGAAAATTAATTTAATTTAAATTAAAAATTTTACCTAAAAAGTGTTTTCTAAAGAAATTCTAACTCTTGGAGTTCTTGAAGGAAAGAACAAGGCTCTGGACTTTCGAAAGTAAAAATCTTAAAATATGATGATCATCTGTTGAGGACCAAAGGTCCTATTTATAGGCATTAAATGCCCTTTCAACTTCCAAGAGTTGCCGCGACGGTTGGAATTCTGCCACCGCTGCGCTCGCGTTTGGAGGGCCACGTAAGCGCAACGGTGGGGGGCATTTGTTTACTTCAATTAAAGCAAAGCTCTGTTCAAATTCCAAGGCGGGAAACGAAGCAACGCTTCTGTTTCCCCCAATCAGAGAAAGGTTCTGTTTTGAAAATTAAAGTAAAAATTAAAATAAAATTAAAGAAACAACGCTTCAGCTGACTTGCGCTCTGCGCTGCGCGCCACGTGGCAGCGCAGGTGCGCTAGCGCAGTCGAGCTGCGCTCTGCACTGCGCGACACGTGGCAGCGCAGGTGCGCTAGCGCAGTCGCGTTGCGCTCTGCGCTAGCGCAGTCGCGTTGCGCTCTGCGCTAGCGCAGACACGTTGCGCTCTGCGGTAGCGCAGACACGTGGTAGCGCAGTTGCCCTCTGCTTTGCGCTGCGTGACACGTGGCAGCGCAGGTGCACTGCGCTCTGCGCTATGCGACACGTGTCAGGCGCAAGTGCGTCTGCGCCAAACAGAATTAAAATTCAGTAAGAACCTTCTGTTCTTGTTAAAACAAGAAGATTGTCTTCTGTAAAACAGAAGCACTTGGATCAAAGATCCAACGGTGGGTAAAATTCCCCAAATCACTCAGAGAATGATCTCTTTAACAAACTTAACAAATCTATGGGCACTATATAAAGACCCCTAGAACCCAACTCAAAAGAGGATGAACATCGAGAGACATCAAATACATCAACACAGAGTGAATTCCTCTAAAGAAAGTTTTTAAAAGAACTCAAAAAGAGAAAAAGGTTAACCCTTTAAATAAAAAAGAAGAATTTCTTCTAAAAAGATCATTGATCTAAGAACAAGATCAATGATCTCCAATAAAAATATAACAAAAATGAAGGCATTGCCTTTTGATGAACCACTGGTTCTTTGAAAACAAGAAAATTTGTTTTCTTTGATCTAAAATTGATCGAAATAATAAAACATTGCCCTGCACTTGCAAAATCTGCACTGTTGCGCTCTTGGGTTGGCGCAAGCCACCAAAGAGTGCCACGTGTCAGCTCCAAAACAATCTGCGCTATGCGCTGTTAAAATAGAGCATTGCTCTCATGAATTGGCGCAACCCAGCAGAGCGCGCCATGTGTCAGCGCAGCGCACTGTGCTTGCGCTCTCCTGAGTGTGACACGTGTCACCTCCCCATAGACTTGCCCCTTGCGCTCCTCAATTGGCCTAAAGCGCCTGACAAGCCACGTGGCACTTTGTCAGACTAATTAACGCAGCGCATTGTTAAAGGGCAGAGCCTAATTAAAAGGCCCAATGGACCAAAACAAATGCTCTGCATTATAAAAACGGGGACAGGGCCAAACTTAAAAGGCCTAATAGGCCAGAATAAAATGCAGTGCAGGGGCAGAGCCTTAATAAAGGCCTACTAGGCTAAATATAAATAAAAACGTTGAACACCTTCAACTGGACTTAGCCCAATCACGGCCGTAAGTCCTCAAATTAAATTGACTGAGCATGGCAGCTCTATTAAATCAATTTACATCCGGTGCGAGGGTACATCTCCGAACTCCTCTGACACCTATCGTTGTAATCCTTCAACGACGTCAGAGAGGTGACGGGTCCCGACAGCCACAAATGTAATAGACCACCACGTCCCTAAACTGGCAACGGACCACTATGTCCCTAAACTGGAACAATAGAGCCCAAATGCTCTTTTGTCGGATCTAAAAGATCCCGTTAAGTTGATCTTAGTCTCAAATTAGACAAACGTATCCTTAACAAACGTTTGAGTTGATCTTAGCTTCAAATATGGCTGATGTATCCTTAAACTAAAACCCCAAACCCCAAATCTAAGAAAATACGGATTTGGACTAATCCACGTCCAACGGGCGACGACATAAATTAGTCTCCGTATACAATCCACGGGCAACCACAAACAAAACAAACACCCACGACATGAAGTGAAATTCTGGAGAAGGAGAAAGTTGTTACCGCGATGCGGTAGCGTAATTAACTGCAGGAGCTTATGCCTGCAGGGAAGAGCATCCCCACAATCAAAAACACCTCAAGCGAGGGGGAATCTGACGAAGTCTGCTATATCGGCCACATCCGTCTAAACCTCCGATATATGGTGCCATAAATCAACTTGGCATCTTCGGAGAGGTGGACGGATAAATTCAAATAGCATCTGCCCCGAATCTCAGGCAAGACGTCTCGTGTCTCGCGTCGTCTTTCGGAGGGGAACTGGGTGTGTGCAAAATTCCCATTTCAAAAAGACCCCCATCATTTCATATATTAACTCTTTATCATAATTATTTATTTTGTTTTATTTTCTAATCCATTCTAGATTTCTCTAGAACTTTAGAGACAAAACCAAAAGAAAGAATATGTTACAACTAAATTTTAGGTTGTCATGGTTCACATTTATAAAATTAACCAATTCTTATTTGTAATATACACTTATTAAATGTATAAAGAAAAGCTTATAATAATATTTAAAATAATTAATTAAGGAAAAATGTTTAGGTTGACTAGAAATTTAAAAGTGACTAAATAAATATCAATCACAAGCAATTACAAGGTTAAAATAGGCGTATTAAAAACTATGATGAAAAATAATTATAGTTAAGTTTTATGGAAAATACGGTTTATTTTACCGATTATCAGAAAATTCACCTAAAGGATTTTATTTATTTATTTATTTATTTGTTTATTTTTAAAACGTTACATAGTCCATCAGGGCAGTCGCGGCAGGGCTTTCTTCCTATCGTATCATCTTTTGTAGCTGATACCGCTACGGCAGACTGGGTGCAGTTTTGCTATAGGTTGGTTTTGCGGTTATCCGATATTACTCATTTTATATTCATTGTATCCAGTACTCTCCATCTACTACTTTCATGTATTGACTTAAAGACATGATGTGAGGACGATATTGTATATTATTTGGTGACTTGGAGGTCTTTTATGCAGTTTTATTTATATCGTATTTTTCTTCGCTACGGCGTCGTATATTTTTTGTGGTGGTTGTTTTCCGCCTTTGGGCGTGGATTTGCTCCCGTTTGGGGATGCTTTGCTTATATTTTTTGTTGTACCCTTTTTGGGGGCTTGTTTTACAAAGGAGGTGCTGCCAAATTTTTAAAGAAAATAAATTTGGACTTTAAATAATTTGATTGAGATTTCAAAAGTTTTAACAATGTTAATATCACTTACTACTTTTGATGGTTTAGATTGCTGGGTTTTTTGCTTACTTGAATTACGTTACGCCTTGATACGTTACGTTGTTTAAGGGTCGTCACGTGGTAAATTTTGGGTCGTGACAGTCTCTCCTGGTATTGGGGGTTGATGTTGCGTTGTGCTCGATTGGCCATAACAGGAAGTCCCTCGCCAGGGATGATATGGAGATCTACTGGTAAGTGTTATCAGTAGTTTCTCGACTCGTTATAAGCCTCACATCAGCACGACTTATCGGTTACTGGGGTTTAACGTTTACCGCCCCTAGACTATATATGCGACATATCAGACAAAAAGACCGGACTGTACGGTCGTGTAACTGACAGGCCTTACAGGAGTTAGAGCGGGCTTGCTTGTTGATCTTCTGATCGCTCAATACCCGGGTAGTCGTTACATCCTGCTAGTACCGCTGACGGCTTGTGGGTGCCTGATATGATCATCACCTACTACCGGCGTATTGACGAGTCTTTAAAGTCCTACACAGAGGTTTACTTGCTCAGGAAAAATGAAGTAGGAGAACATATGTGATATGTGCGGAAAGGAGATTAATATGAGTATGTGATACCGTATTCTAATTTCGCGATTTATGTTATCGGTCGGTTATATGAGATATTGCCGGGTTGTCGAATCAAGTATTGATTCGATGAGATGATACAAATAATATTAGTCGGTCATATGAGATATAACCGGATTTTTAATCAAGTGTTTATTTAATGATTTAATGTATAATTATATATTTGATATATTAATTTATATTAACTAATTTTTGCTTACTTAACCTTTTCTTTTTCTCACACGTGCACACTTAATATATATATATATATATGATATATATTTTATTTGTGTTTCCTTTTTATGTCATGCTTAATGATACACACCACATGGGTGTATGAGACTCACACCTTGCTCATGATAATGCAAGGTTTATTTATTTATGGTAAATCCAAATTAGTTGGAAATTAGTCACATGGGTGAAGCTTGTGGAAGCTTGCAGACCCACTGACTTAGTCCACTAGTTTTGTCCTACCTTAGATATTTGTTAACCTAACCATTATATAAACCCATGGTAAAGTCTCTACATGAGTTATATGAGATATTTCTCATCCATGGTTGCAATTCACTCTCTCATCCATTATTTGCTTTTTCTTCTTCATCAAGAGCTTAGCTCTCTAGGTTTTTTAGAGGAGAAGAAAAAGAGTGAGAAAATTAATTCTAAAGTGAGCAAAAATCCTACTCCATCATCCTCTACTAGATTAGCCATTTGGTTTAGGGTGTTAGCTTCACTAATCCCTAATTAGTGAAGAGGTAGCTTGGGTTAGTGTCTCCTCGACGTAGATCATCTTCGGCCTCGAAGACTTCATGCAAGCTCGTTCCTTTCATCTTGTGGATCCATTCTAGAGTCCGGAAGATCACTACTTGGAGCGAGGGGACTACTACACGGAGCTATTGAAGTGAAGGACCGGTCTACAAAGGTTGTATTCCTTGTTCACTTAGTTGTAAGGTAGTTTACACTTTGTATTGTCTAAATCACTAGTTAAGATTCTAGGGTTAAGATTGTTTAGCATGGCAAAATTTTGAAATAGGCATGGACGATGCCTCCCGAAACCTTGCTGCCATGCTTAACATTCCTATATATCTGTCATTGTCCAGGTTAATTTGAACAACCCGTACATACCCTTGACGAAGGCCAAATAGTATTGTGACTGTCCCAAACCAACGTATCTATCTATGCTACAGATGAATAATCAGCAGCTACCAATCACTATGCCTTGGCGAAGGTCAAAGTACATAGCTTAAATACTACTAAATACCAAAATGAAATGACGGAGGGCTACGAATGGTTTTGTCGAAACCGTGAATGTAGAGAACTTGATATAATCGAATGAACCTGATAGCTTTTAAAAGGAGTGGTTTAAGCTCCGCATTTAAAAGTCTGATGTTTTGAAAAAACCGAGTGGTTTTAAAATTGTTCCAATGATTCAGCTTTAGATTGTTTACTTTGCATTTAATCTAATGTAGTCCCATCATTTACGCCTATCATTACAGAGAGAAACGAAAATATGACATACGCTTATGCCATCAGCATTCGCCACTGTGCCCCGTCTAACACCATTAGGTTACTTAACTAACGCCAGAACTGGGGGATGGACTAGCGCGGATGCAAAACATAAGCAACGTCTACTATATAGCATATATATAATAACCATTTGTCTCACGCAATAATAGGCATTCCAGATCACGGATGAACTTATTGGATATACTAGGAATTCCGCATTTCGTTTAAGCCTGTAACGAAAGACGGATTCCACGGTCGTGATGAATAGCCAAACCCCACCCAGACCCCTACGGGTGCGGAAAACTACCCGCCAAATTCACAAAGTGAAGCAACATCTCTTAGTAAAATGAGTAAGCCACTCGGCACTTCAAAGAACCCGGTAGTTTGTGCACCCGACTTTAGATCTAATCTAAAAGCAGAAAACAATAAAAGAAATAACACAACGGTGGCTATAACCTCAATCCGGATGTCTCCCGCAAAATAATATTACATCACTTTACAATTTACATTGAATGAAAGAAAACCCTCTTCTCACATCCCGGCTATTCATCCACGACGATCCAATAAAGTTCATATACACAAAGGAACATCATAGATCACTGATTGTTAGGGATTCTGCGTGTTCAAGTTTTAGTTAATTACCGCAATCAAGACGGTTTCGCTCGTAGCTAGCCGGTTGAGTATGGGTCGTCCGCAGGGAGATGGGAATCTTTTTCTATATGTTTTAACGACTTAAGTCCGAGAGTCCAGATTTGTTTATGATTATCTAAGTGTTAAAATTATATGTAAAGAGAGCTTGTTAGGGTTAGGATTAGGTTAGTTTGAGTTAGGAATCGCTCACTTCTTTCGTTGCCACTCTTAATATCAGTGTTACGGTAATCGGCAACAACGGGGATTAGCACGACTAGGAAGGAACTTGCGAGTATAAGCTAGGATTTCCAACGCTTAAGTTCTTCCTTTTGGTGCTTGTCCGTCCGTTCTTGGCTCTTAGCCATAACCTCCGGTTAATTCAACCACAACCGGTCTCACTACGAAATCACCACTATCATGTAGGATAGGGTGCCGTAAGGAGCTGATTGTGGTTCAATTAACGGGAGTTGATTTTAAGATGTTGGGCAAGGAAAGAGTGAGAGAGATTTCCATCTCTCAAACTTCCCTTATCCTACCCTAACAAGTATGAAACTACTCACACATCATAATGAAAAAAAACAAAACAAAAGAGGAAGATAGAAAGAAGGAGATTAGAAGATAACAACTAGCTATTTGCGACCACACCTTGGCAAGGATCAAGCGTAAGCATCATAGTTGTTTTAATGATAAAGGAAAAGAGAAAAGAAAGAAACAACAAGAAATAACAACAACTAAGTTACAAATTAAAATTACAAGCAATTATAAAAGAACAAGACAAGCATGATAAGTAAAAGGTTCTTCTTTATTCATCATTCTTCACTCACAAAAGCTCACAACAAGATTTTCAATGGAGAAGAGATGAGAAGAGGAAGAAGAAAAACAACTAAAACCTAGAAAATAAATACAAGATTATGCACCCTTTGGCTTTACAAGTTCTGGACTATTTATAGGCAGGAAACTGAAAATCTAGGGCAACATTCTGGACCACATTGAAAAGACGAAACTGCCCATAAAAAATTGACTTCTGAAGACTCCGTATGGCCGCGGTTCCGCGGCCCTATTGAGGAATTGGGTCACCAAATTTGGTGGTTTCTCCTGGTATTGTGTGCCCTTTATTCTGGTATATGTATTTTCTCAGATTTGTTTCACGATTTTTGCAGAATTTCTGTTGATCAAAAGGTGATTGGATGTGTATCTTTTGTCATGATTTTCTTGAGTTCCGCGTAGATTTCTTGGATCTTGTGTTGCCATTGAGCCTTATGCATGAAGGTGACAATCGATTTGCCATTTTGTCTCCTAAACTGGTGTGTGGCAACAGACGGATAAAGAGCGGAGACCCGTGTTTTATCTGTGGTTGGCAGGAACCCGAATTTTGTCGTGTTTTTCCATGGATTTCACCGTTTAGAGCCGAGAACCTGTATCCTGCAATTGACTAGCAAACACGGCTCAAGAGTACCTACCGATAAGCAATGTGATAAAAATTGGGCGGTATAAAAATGCAAAAATCTGATATGAACAAATACCCCCAAACTTATCATTTGCTCGTCCCGAGCAAAGCCAATTTATTCACAAAAATTTCCTAACCTCACTTTCGCAGGGAACGCGATTGCACTGAGCATGTACAACAAGCCGTTAAACCTCTAGGTGTCCCTAGTAGGAGGAGTGTTGTCTCCTGAGGGTTTTCAGCGGATACTACCCATAAAATCCGGTTAAGCTAGTTTTGTAAAATAACTAAGATTCAAACCCTAAAATTTTGTTTCAGAAAATAACAATTCTATTATCCTAAGTCTAGACTATCGAACCCTTATTTTTCACACCTCGCTTCTTATTTAACTACAGATTTTATATGTCTTTACGTGCAGTGCAAATAGTGTTGTTAAGTTTCCAGAAGGATCGATTTACGTCGTCATGTCACACAATAAAGCCCAGATAAAAATTTTGAAAGGATCACATAAGTTTTATAAAGAGTTAAGTATTTTTCAAGTTTCGTTTTCCAGTAAAGTTTCAACTTTAGAATTTCTATCTTCCCTAACAGGAAACTAGGTCTTATTCTTCACTCCACATTTTTCTTGTTTTCATTTCATACACACCTCTGTGAATGTGCAATAGTCTTTATCATAGAGTAAAACCTTCATATCTCCGCTAATTTTTTTTTATAAAAGCCTGTCTTTTATCAAGATTATTCTCACATAAAGAACCGTTAGGATTTTAACTCGGAGAGAACACTTGCTTGACTTTGTTTTAAACTGGACTTTCTAGGTTTCTTAGCGAGCTTTGGGCCAATGCTCCCAAACCAGTTGGTTTTAGGGCATTAGGTGTAGAAACACCCCAACGGACTTAATTACTCAAGTTACCTAGGTCCAAAAACAAAAGACAGTTTGGCGTGAAAATCATGATGATTTAATACGAACGGAGATATAACAGGCAGTTCCATTATTTTTTTGGATAAAAGACGTGTTTAGTGGGTTCGGTGTGTAATCATTCCAATCAAGTTTCAGATGGGTTATTTTTCAGACTTAGTTCCAATTAAGGCATCAATAACATTCCTTCATATTCACTCACTTCATAAACTATTCTTGATATTACTTATTTCAGAACAAACCTATTTGATCCTCGGAAAATCATTGATCCATTTAAAAGTTTTTCGACATAAAAGACTTGCCATCTAATTTCCAAAAACTCACGACACGTGTAGTGTGATGTAAAGACGTATATCAGCTATAGCTAACTTTAAAGGAGAGTTATCTTTCAGGTTTTCAAAATCTAAACATAAGATTTAGTTATTCTTATTTTATCAAACAACACCGTCGAAATGTTGAATCAGAGTTCTTCCTTAAGCTAACTTGACAGAAAAGTTTTTATATTTTTAGAAAAATTTTAGATTTTTATGGATTTTAATATGCAGATGCAAAATATACATATGAATGTGAAGGTAAGAAATGCGTACCGAGCGTACCCCCAAACTTAAACTGGACAGTGTCCTCACTGTCATTGCATGAAGAGATCATTTGAAGGGTCAAAATTGTCGGTTAGCGATACACAAATTTTTTTTTTGTTTTTGTTTTTAAAGAAAAGAAAAAGAAAAAAAATGGAAAAGAATATCCACAAATATATACAAAATGGTTTATACATACCCCCAAACTTATTTAGAACAATGTCCACTGTTCTTGGCTAGATAACCGAAGTTTGGAGGTAGGCAGAGGAAGATTAGGCAGGGTAGACCGGCTCCTGTAAGACCAGGAGCTCCTCTGTTGGTTCGGCGCTAAGGTAAGGTTTGAGTCGGTGTCCATTCACTTTGAAAAATGAAGCGTCCTTCGGATTTTCCACATCCACAGCGCCCTGCGGATATACATTCCGCACAAAATACGGCCCTTTCCAGCGAGATCTGAGCTTTCCTGGATGGAAGTGAAGTCGGGTGTCGTAAAGTAGTACCTGCTGACCAGGTACGAAGGTTTTGCGCAAAAGGTGTTTATCGTGAAACACCTTCGTTCGATTCTTAACGACAACCGCTTTATCGTAAGCCTCATCCCTAAGCTCGCTCAGTTCGTTCAGTTGCAGCTTCCGATGGCTGCCTGCATCTTCGAGAGACAGATTCAGCTCCTTTATCGCCCAAAATGCGCGATGCTCTATTTCGACAGGTAGGTGGCAGGATTTTCCGTAAACAAGACGATAGGGAGACATGCCAAGGTCGGTCTTATAAGCGGTTCGAAATGCCCAAAGGGCATCAGTGAGTTTCAGCGACCAATCCTTACGGTTCTTGGAAACCGTCTTCTCCAGTACCTGCTTGATTTGCTGATTTGAAACTTCGGCCTGCCCGCAGGTTTGGGGGTGGTAGGGCGTAGAGAGCTTATGATTAATGGAATACTTTCGCATCAAGGCTTCAAAAGTTTTGTTGCAGAAATGACTTCCATTGCCGCTAATGATCGCTCGGGGGTGCCCAAAACAGGAGAAAATGTTTTCTTTAAGGAACCTAACGACAACCTTGTTGTCGTTAGTCCAGTTGGGCATAGCCTCGACCCATTTAGAGACGTAATCAACAGTGAGAAGGATGTACAAGTTCCCAAAAGAGCTGGGAAACGGCCCCATGAAATCTATCCCCCAAACATCGAAAATCTCCACAACCAAGATCGGTTGGAGCGGCATCTCGTTCCTCCGGGATATCCGGCCCATGTGTTGGCACCGGAAGCAAGTCTTGCAATAGTCATGAGCGTCTTTGAAGAGTTGTGGCCTGTAGAAACCACATTGCAAGATCTTCTCGGCTGTCTTTCTGGGGGCCAAAATGCCCGCCGCACGCTTGATCGTGGCAAAATGACAGCACACTTTTGAATTCCTCGTCAGAGACACACCGACGAATAATCTGGTCGGGACAGTACTTGAACAGATAGGGTCCGTCCCAGCAAAAGTGTTTTACTTGGGATAAGAAGCGAAGTCTGTCCTGACTTGACCATTCAGTTGGTAGTAATCCCGTGGCCAAATAGTTCACAATATCTGCGAACCAGGGTTCGCAAGATACTGTCAAGAGCTGTTCATCCGGGAAAACGTCGTTGATCGGAATTGGAAGCGGAGGCAAAGAAGGAAGTCGTGAGAGAAGGTCGGCAACTACGTTTTCACATCCTCGTTTGTCCTTAATGACAAGGTCAAACTCTTGAAGCAAGAGGATCCAACGTATTAACCGAGATTTTGCATCTTTCTTCGCAAAAAGATGGCGCAGAGCAGAATGGTCAGTGTAGACAATGACTGGAGAGCCGATGAGGTAGGGCCTGAACTTTTCTAAAGCAAATACAACAGCCAAGAATTCCTTCTCAGTTGTTGTATAATTGAGTTCGGCGTCGTTCAGGGTTCGGCTTGCATAATAAATTACGTGCGGCATCTTGTTGATGTGTTGACCAAGGACAGCACCAATGGCAAAGTCGGATGCATCACACATAATCTCGAATGGGTGCGTCCAGTCAGGTGAAGAAAGAACGGGAGCAGAAGTGAGTGAGCTTTTCAATGACTCGAATGCAGTCACACAGCTCGAGTTGAAGTCGAATGGCGTATCCTTGGCCAGCAAAAGAGTCAAGGGCCTAGCAATCTTGCTAAAGCCCTTGATAAACCATCTATAGAAACAAGCATGGCCAAGGAAGGCTCGGATATCTCTCACGCATCGGGGAGGAGGTAGATTGGAAATGACCTCAATCTTTGCTTTGTCAACCTCTATGCCATTTTGCGAGATGATATGTCCTAAGACAATACCTTCGCGCACCATGAAGTGGCATTTCTCCCAATTCAAAGTGAGATTCTTGTCCTTACATCGGGTAAGGACAGCGTCAAGAAAGCGTGCATGCGACGATATGCAAACGTGCCGAAAGGACAAGTGAAAGTGGTCTTGTCCTGGTCTTTTTCGGCGATGGGAATTTGATTATAGCCGGAGTAGCCATCAAGAAAGCGGTAGTACTCGTGTCCGGCCAATCGTTCAAGCATTTGGTCAATGAAAGGTAGCGGAAAGTGGTCCTTCCGCGTTGCGGCGTTGAGTTTTCTATAATCAATGCATACTCGCCACCCAGTTTGGGTGCGAGTAGGGATTAACTCGTTCGCCTCGTTGGTTATGACCGTGATGCCCGACTTCTTGGGTACAACATGAATGGGGCTAACCCACTGGCTATCAGAGATAGGGTAAATGATACCACTATCTAGACATTTTACGATCTCCTTCTTCACAGCCACTTTCATGACTGGATTGAGACATCTCTGTGGATCCCGGGCTGGTTTTGCATCATCCATCAGATGAATATGATGCTCAACGATCAGGGGACTAATCCCCTTGATGTCCGCCATGGACCAGCCAAAAGCTTGCCTGTTGCCGTGCAAGACCGTGAGAAGGGCTTACTCTTGCTCTGGAGCTAGAGAAGCCGAGATGATGACAGGGAAGGTCTCGTTCTCACCTAAGTAAGCATACTTAAGGTGAGACGGCAAAGGCTTGAGTTCGAGCGATGGAGGTGAAACGATGGAAGGCAAGATTGGTGCAGAGGTCTCGAACTCAAAGGACTCCAGCAAAGGTTCAAAATGAGTGTAGGCGACCGAGTTGGATGGTTCAGGTAACTCATCCGTATATTCGAAAGATTCAAACTCGGGTTGTGCGCGGCTAAGATCGTTCGAGAATGTGAAACACTCGTAGTCGTTGTCGGGCGCAGAAGCAGCAGCAGGTTCGAAGAGGAACGCACTAGTGGCATCAAGATTATCGTGATCAAACAGAAACTCCTCGAATTCACACTCTTCAGGGGTGATCTC
This sequence comes from Agapanthus africanus, assembly GCA_030015575.1. NCBI lineage: Eukaryota > Viridiplantae > Streptophyta > Magnoliopsida > Asparagales > Amaryllidaceae > Agapanthus > Agapanthus africanus. Next base: position 177,791,116 of record JASDDO010000031.1, on the reverse strand, counting down.
CTAGGATCGAGCAGACATCCAGTATATGAGCATTAGGTTCGGTGGGCTGATTCCCCAACCTAAAAATGTTGAGTTCAATCATCATGTTTCCAAAAGTGAGGTTCATCGAACCATTGCGACAATTGATCACAGCATTTGAGGTTGCAAGGAATGGGCGACCGAGTATCACCGGAATTTGATTCCGGGGGTTAGCTACAGGTTGTGTGTCTAATACAATGAAGTCAACGGGGAATATGAAGTCCCCGACTTTTATTAACACATCCTCTAGCTCACCCCTAGGATAGGTGATCGATCGGTCGGCCATTTGGAGAGTGCAGTGCGTGGGTTTAAGCTCTCCGACACCTAATTGCTCGTATACTAAGTACGGAAGCAAGTTAACACTGGCACCAAGATCTAATAGTGCGCGGTTGATGTTCTTATCCCCAATGGTAATTGAAATCCTAGGACAGCTAGGGTCCTTCCGTTTTTGTGGTAAAGATTGGGTAAGGGCATCACTCACAGCACTAGCCAAGAAAACTTTCTTGGGTACCTGAGACTTCCTCTTTTTCGTGCACAAGTCTTTCAAGATTTTCGCGTAAGACAGGACTTGTTGGACAGCATCTAAAAGAGGAATGTTAATGTTAACTTGCTTAAATAACTCCAGAATCTTCTCCATTTGTGGATTTTGTTTGTTAGACCTCAACCGGTTTGGAAATGGGATGTTTTTAAAAGTGGTTGAGTCTAATGCTTGTGGAGGAGATTGTGGAGTTGGAACGGATCCCAGAACAGGTGTTTTCGTGGAGTGAGAAGTGGGTCCGCTCAGAGCAGAAGAAGAGGAAGGAGAGCCTGTTGAAGAGCGGAGAATAGGCTCAGAAGACGAAGAAGCTGAAGAAGAAGAAGAAGAAGAAGAAGCGGCCGGGGTGTCATCGTTGATTCGTGTGCCAATGTTGTTTTGCAGCATCCTTCCCGATCTCAATGTGGTCACGACACTCACATTATGATTCTGTTGTTCAAGAGCAACATTTACATTATGTGGGTGACCGGGATTTGGGAGTGGCTGGGACGGGAGCTTCCCCTTCTCTCGCTCGCTTAAGGCCGCATTCGGCTGTGCAATCTGGGCCTCGATAGTCTTGATACTTTGCCCGTGAGTGGCAGTGTGTTGCACTAAGGACTGAATGGAAGACTGGATGTTGGCGGTGGACTGAGTAGAATGTTTAATGACCGCCTCCAGACTTCGTTCGAGCGAGGAAACCTTATCGTTGTTTGACGGAAAAGAATTGTTGGGTGCAAAGTTGTTCGTCTGATTTTGGAAAGGTTGGGGTTGGAAGGGCTGCTGAAACTGAGTTTGTTGTTGCGCTTGTTGTTGCGGCGGAGGGGCCCTCTTGAAATTGTTGCCTTGGAATTGATTCTGATTCTGATTCCAGGGGAAATTGGGGTGGTTCCTCCAACCGGGATTGTAGGTGGAAGAGTATGGATCATTCCTCGGTCTTTGCTGGAATGCAGTATTAACCTGATCATGTCCTTGCGAGGGTGGATTGTAAGGACACTCTTCGGTCAAGTGAGAAGGATCGGAACAACAAGCGCAAATGGTACGAAGGGGGAGAACAGGAGCAGGAGCAGGGGAAGGAGAAGAAAATTTGCTCTCTATAGCTTCAAGCTTTCTTGTTATTGCAGCCATTTCAGCTTTCATCGCAATAGAGACATCAAGTTGGTGAATTCCTACCCTAGACTGACCGGTAGAAGTGGAGGTAGAAGAAGAAGAAGTCGGTCTGGTGCTCTCCCATTGTAGCGTTTGCTCCGCAAGGTCGTCAAAGAACTGCCACGCTTCCTCGTCAGATTTCGATAGGAAGTGGCCCTGACAGATGGTTTCCAACAACTGCTTCGTTACTGGTTCAAGGCCCTCGTATAAGGTTTGGCAAAGTTGCAATTTCTCTATACCGTGGTGAGGACACTAAACAAGAAGGTCTTTGTACCTGTCAAAGCACTTCCAGAAGGGTTCAGAAGGAAGCTGAGAGAATTGGTTGATTTCATTTCGAATCCTTGCGGTTTTATGATTTTGATAAAATTTCTTTAGAAACGCTTTTACAAACTCGTCCCAACTGGTTATGGAGTGGGAAGTGGTGCTATACAGCCATTTTTCAGCAAGATCGCATAAAGTGAACGAAATGACCCGTAGACGTATAGCATGGTCCGACAGTTGGGTAGTTTTCATCATGGCACAGACGTTTTGAAATTTGTTGATGAAGATATAGGCATCTTCAGATTCAAGCCCATGAAATCGTGGAAGCATGTTGATGAAGTGGGGCTTAATTTCAAAATTATCCCCATTGGCCGGTGGAAGAGAAAGGAAGGTGGGAAGTGCAGAACGGGTGGGATAGAAACGATCCTGGAGCGTGATTCGCTGCGGCGCTACAACAGGCGGTGGTGGTGGGTTATTGGTCTCCGTAGGAGGTGGAGCAAATATAGGGGTAGTCAAAGAGATGTTCGGATTAAATCCTGATATCGCGGAAGAAGAGGTTGGTGAAGGTGAAGGTGAAGATATATGAACAGAATTCCGGTCAACGTCGGAGTTGGCCGGTAAAGGAAGGGGTGAAAGAGGAGTGGACGGAGTTTCGATGTCTGAGTCGATCGCGTAGTCGGTAGCGACTAACGTAACGCGGACTAGACGGGCGCTAGTGTCCCGAGTCCAAGCGGACATACACTAAACGAGTTTAGTATTGTCAAAGCGGAGAAGGTGAGGGTAAGAAAACGTCAATGGAGAAAAACGATGGATAGTGGGTGAAAAATGGATTTGGCGACAAAGGGCAAGTTTTTATAAAAGTTTTTGATTTTTTCCTTTTTTTTTAGAAAGATCTTTACAGAAATATGTACGGACTTACGGCTTTAAGCAATCACAAATAAGATATGCACAATCTCACCTAGATCTAGGGTCACCTAGGTCAACTAGACCTGCTCCTAACTGTTCCAGAGGGCTAGAAAAAGGACCTCAAACCGCCTCTTCTCCATCTAATGCGGCCAGATAAGTGCCAGGTAAATGGGAGGTTGTCCAACGCTTTCGCGAAGTTCCTTAATTAAATAACCACTTTCTTTTGTCACACTTGCCTAGGCACGGCAAAAGTCAGATAGGATAAACGGCCGATGCCTGTAACTAGTCCTCTGTCCTATTGAGCGCGAAGTCCTTAGGGCTGAGTCTAGTATTTTTTAATTTTTAACAATGGTCAATGCATATGCTTTTTGTGATTTTTGGGGTCCTAGGAAGGGTGATGAAATCCCCACCCAATCTGAATTGGTTTCAAGCCCCTTAAGTCCGTATTAATGAATGCAAAGCGGTAACAAATCAACTGCAAACAATTTTTATTTTTAGCGCGGCGCAAAGAATCCTGCACAAGAACAGTTTATTGGAAGGGGGAAGAGAATTTGCGCAAAAAATGCTGCAGAAAACACAGTTTATTGGAGTCCAGAGGAGTGGGGAAGAGCAGAGAGAGACTTACAAAAATTTTGGAACACTGATACCCTCAAAGAACCGTGGATCCGCGGCCTAAGTAAGCTTATGTCGCGGTTCCGCGGCTTTATGGAGTCTTTGTTGCTTCATTTTTCTGGTAGGTTCTTCTTTGGGTGTCCTCTTTGCTTCTGGATTTCCTGAATCTTGATTTGATTACTGTATCTGCTCCAGATTTTTTTCAGTAGACCGGATACTTCGTTTTGATCCGTCGCGGTGTAGCCGCGAAATGTGGGTCTATCATCCCACGTCTTTGGCACTGAAGTTGAACTCCGTATAATCCTGCACACTTGCACAAAAACTAATCAAAAATAACATGATGATTTTTTTACAAAGTATATTTTTTTGTTGTTTTTTGTTTTTCGGTTATATTCACAAGTGTTCACACCAGAATAATGCATTATTATATTCACCATTCTTATTCTTTTTATAAATAAATAGGTGCTTTTGACGCATGTCTGCTGCATGTTACAGGTTACAGGTTCTTGGACAGGAAACAGTGAAAACGATGAAAAGACGACGTAAAAGTGAGACTTTGACCAACAAACAGAGAATCTTGATCAAGCCTACATAAGGAACAATTCATAAAGCAAGATTCAAGACATCGACTCAAAGCGAACGGTTAAAAGTCCACCACAATTATTCACTGGAAAATCTGAAAGAGAACAGAAGCTATTTTAAAGAAAGAATTAAAGAATTAAGTTGCCCAGGAAGCCCAAAGACAGAAGAGCCTACAAAGGAAAGGCCCAATACTTCCTTTTTTTGAAGACAAAAGGAAGATTTTATTTTACCAAAATTCATTTGCGGCTTTGACTAGTTGACCTAGGGCTATTTTTGTAATTGTAGACATGCGGATCAAAATGTAACCTAGGGTTTCCTATTCTCTATAAATAGGAACTCTACTCATTGTAATTTCTTATGCCTCCCTTTAATGAATAAAATTTAGAAATCTTTTGGAGAGCATCGGTGCCTCTCTTTAATTCAAAAATTCAGATCTGACAAACCTGGATGGAAGATTGGAGGGATCCATCTGTAAGTAATTTAATTTCTTGTTCTACTTTAGATTTTAATTCCTTGCCTTAGATGTTAGCTTTGGGAAAGGGTTTTGAGAGATGAGATCTCTCATCCCTTTCTTACCCATCACATAGAATCTATAGGACTCCATGCATACACGCACACACTGCGCCCTACGGCACCCTATCCCTCGAGGTAGCGGTGATACCGTAGTATAAAGGCTCAGTTGCGCGCGTTTTCCATGGAGGTTAGGGTAAGGATCTCTAAAGGAAGGACAAGAACCTAGAGGAAGGAACACATTCCCGAATGTATCTAATCCCCTTTATTGATAATTACCATAACTCCTCTTAGATCCTAATCTGGGTATAGAAAGCGTTGAGATTTATTTGCATTTCCAAATCATTCCTAAACCTAACCCTAGCAAGATTTAGATTTAGATAATTGCCCTAGGTTAATTAGGTTTTTAGATTTAATAACAACTCCGAACACCTTTCGGAATTAACTCGTAAGAACGAATCGGAAATTCACAACATCCCTGTGGACCGACCCGTACTCACCGGCTAGCTGCAAAGCGACGCCGTTCTTGATTGCGGTTACAAATATTTTTGATCTATCTTTTAGAAAGCGCAAGCACGCTAAATCACATCAATAAAATGGCGCCGTTGCCGGGGATGGCGTAGAATTTTCTTTTTGTAATTTCGGGTTAATCATAAAATTTAAAAAATCATAAAAATCTAAAAAAATCAAAAATATAAAAATATATATAATTTGTTATTTTTGGAAGGGATACTTTGTGGTTTAATTTTTGCAGGATATACAAATTCGGATCTGGAAATTTCCAGAAAGCGAAACGGAAAACGGGGTATCGGAACAGAAGATATTTTAAACAACAGAACACTGGATTTTTTTTGAAGCAGTGAACCGACCAAAATGCCGCCATTCCGCAGCCAAAACCTACCTTAGGCCGCAGAACCGCGACCGTCTTGTCGAGTCATCGCACCAGAATTTTTTTGGGGATCCGTTCTGTCCAGAGGGCCGCGGAACCACGGTGTTAGTGCGCTATTGCCGCGGAAGGGCGGCGATCTAGTGGCATCTTCTCGTGAAAATTTTTCTGTAAGCTTCTCTGTTCCTCCTCTGTAATTCTAGATATTTTTTTTTTCTGAAAAATTCCTGCAGGATTTTGTGCACATTAAAAAATATATTCCCTTCCAAATAACAGTCTTGTGCAGGATTTTTGGGCCCCGCTCAAAATTGAAATTGATTGCAAGTAATATTTTTTGTTGCATATCTTTTCTCGAATATCTTTTTGCAACAATTTTTTCCAAATAAAGATTCTTGTGATATGCTTCAAATAATAACCAATTGCAAGTAATATTTTGTTGTTGCATATCTTTTCTATAAAATATTTTGTTGTTGCATATCTTTTCTCTAAAATCTTTTTGCAACAAAATTTTTCCACATAAAGAGAAAAAAAATCAATGAAAAATGAAAATAAAAAGGACAAATATTTTATAGAACTTGCAAAATTTTTTAGCCCCAAATAAATCCTTGCACCACCCAACCTTCCTTCTTGTCACTTTTCTTCTTCTAACATGGGTACCCCACACAATAAATCATTAGCCGAACTTTGGTATCCCGAACCGAATTTTGCGTCACATGTCAATGTGTTCGGTCAATTTAAAGACGATCCTTCCATGCCTAAAAATTCTTTGAAAGATCACATAGAGGAGTCTAGGAGAAACAGTTTGACTTTTCAACCCACTTTGTGTCAACCAAGTCAACCTTCACCACTTTCATATGTTGATACCACTCTTTCGAGTCCTTCTGACACTCCTAGGCCGATGTCCATTGCTGAGCGCATTGCTCAATCTCGCAGCCGATCTTTCACCCCTCTCCACACATCTAGTTCTAGGGATCCACAAGATTATTCATATTTTTATCCACATGTAGACCCTACTCCTGTCCTACCACCCGCTTCCGACCAGTCCTACCCGACCTTACCACCTTCACTAGACATTGATTCTACACAGTCTGTTGGGAGTTTTTCATATCCACACAATTTCGAATCTTTTCCTGAAACCCCCTTACCACCAAAGTCTAGTTTGGAAGAGGCGTTGGAGGCGTATATCGCAGCAATAAACAAAATGGTTAGGAATGTGGAAGCGTCTGTGGCCGCCCTTATGCAACCTGCTGAACCGGTAGCTAGTTTCCCGCTAGCACCAAATTTTTCAATGTATGAGGAGCCGGTTGGACAGAGTGAGAATGAGAGAGGATTTTCAAATCAAACCTATCCTTACCCAATTGAAGCCCACAACTCCTGTTTGCCATCGATTGCCCTAAATAGTTCACCTGTTGAAAATAAAAATGAGTTGTGTGATTTTGTAGTGTTTGATTTGCCAGATTGTGAGGAACCCCTTTCGAATGAAACCGCACCTAATCCTTTCGATCTTTACCTTCCACTTTAGAACCTAAATCGATAGATATCCATGCTTTTGATGAGGTGTCTAAAGAAATTGATTTTCACTTGATTAAGGATATAGACGCCGGGAATATTTCGGATGATGAACCTGTCGATTTGCTTGCAATTTTCTGTTCATATCATCATCCTGAGTTATTAAATGTTTCTCCCGAATCTCATATACGTCTAGACTTTGATGATAATGGCCTGGATGAGTTGAATATTGAGGATAGTATTGAGGAGAGTCTTGAGGATAATATTGAGGTTGAATCATTTTTGTTTGATGTGTCTGATTTTCCAATTCATCCTCCTGAACCTTTGACTGTTATATCACCCTCCCTCCTTCCCATCGTTCCGACCCCGCTTGAAGACTGTGAGCTTGAAACCTTTTCCTTTGAATCTGACACAGATCTCATAGATGATAACACTTATGAGTGTTTCACTTTTTCGGACGATGTTGATGACTCACCGCCCGAGTTTGAGTCCTTTACATTTTCATATGAGCCATCAGACTCGGTTGATTATAGTAGTTTCGAACCATTAATGGAATCTTTTAGGTTTGAAACAGTTTACTACGGTGAGAAAGATACTATCCCTAATTCACTTCCTTTCGTCTTTCCCATTGTTCCGACCGAACAAATGACCGTTACGCTTTCATCTCCTATACCAAGTTCGGCGTGCCCATGTTTTCTTGCGAATCTTGAGGGATTTGACCCCATTTCCCGACGGGTTGATAGGTTAGCGCAATCGTTTATAACATATCGGTCATTACATATTGCACTAATTTATTCACTCAATTTACACCCTTAAGATCGTACTCCACTTCCTTCTTCTTTTCGCCATTCTTCTCTCCCATCGAGACCATATTCTACCATTCTTCTTTCCACACGGTCTCGCGTGCTTCTCATTTTCTTGCACCAACTATACCATTTCCACGATAAGATTTTTGAATGGTTGGTGCTAACTTTTGGCTTGTGCAAGACCAAGCTTAAGTTTGGGGGAATCTTTGTATATATGTATATATTTTTTGTTTTCTTTTCTAAAAAAAAATTAAAAAAAAATTTCAAAGCATTAAAAATATAAAAATTATAAATAAATAAACAGGGGAGTGCCGGTATTTTGACCCTCTTGGTTTAGCATGACAGTGAGGACACTGTCAAGTTCAAATTTGGGGGTATGCTCGGTACGTCTTCTTCCTTCGCATTCATTTGTACATATTTTTACATTTGCATACTTATTTTAAAACCCATAAAAATTTGAAAATTTCAAAAAATATAAAAATAATTGTATTCAATTTTGGCTAATTGATTTGAGTTTGACAAATAGGTTAACTGGCTAGGAACAACTAGATCTTAGACTTAGTGAATTAAAAACCCTAAAAATAACCTTCCTTAGAGTTTAACGGTAGAAAGTATATGTCTTTGTAGATTATTTAGAAATAGGCAAATTTTGGGTTCACTTCTTGGGCTAGGTCGAAACGAAGGAAAAATATTGAAGCTTTTATTAGAGTATAAGTTTGAAAAATAGTTCCTAGCTTAATTCTAGATTCTGAAAATGTATACCCTACAATTTGCACAATCACGCATCTTGAAACTTGGAATAGTAGAAGGGACCTTGAAATGCCCTTGTCTAAAGTCCTTAGTACAATGAAAATAAAAGAAAAAAAGTGAATAAAGAAAAAAATGGACACTGGTTTTTGTAATTACTTAAGTCTGTAAAAAAAATAGAAAAATATTTAGCAAGGGTGCCTTATCACCTAGTGCCTTAGACCAACTGGTTTGGGAGTCACTGCTAAAGCCTTGGGTGTTGCAAGACTAGGAAGTACGCTTTAAAGTGCAAACACATCTTGTAATCGATTGTTGGTACCTCAAGAAGTATTAACAGTCGCATGAAGGATGTGTGAGCAAAATTCAATTAAATTCACCAACTAATTAGTACTTTGGACAACGGACGAGAGTACGATTGCTTGATTTGAATTTCCAAGTGTAGGGGTGATCTATACACACACGTAGGGGATATGTGATTGGAGTTTAGATGAGAGAAAGGAGTGAAGAATAGAACTTGTATCTTTAATAGAGTTGATAAAAATTCCTAAGTGGAGATGGAAACCCTAGAAGGAAAACTTAAGAGATGCCGAAAGCTAAGTAGGTCTACATAACATATATAATCTTAAGTTAAATAATGAGGAAGTGTGAAGAATATTGGTGGAAAATTTGCGAGTTAAAAGATAATAGAATTCCTTGTTAGAAAACCTAATTGGAGAACAAAAATCAATGGGCCGAGTTGATAGGATTTTGTGGGTGTAATCCGCTGAAAACCCTTAGGAGACAACACTCCTCCTACTAGGGACACCTAGTGGTTTAACGGCTTGTTGCAGGTGCTCAGTGCAATCGCGTTTCCCTGCGAAAGTGTGGTTAGGATTTTAGTGAATAAAAATAAGTTTGCTCGAGGACGAGCAAAAGATAAGTTTGGGGGTATTTGTTCACACCAGAATAATGCATTATTATATTCCCCATTCTTATTCTTTTTATAAATAAATAGGTGCTTTTGACGCATGACTACTACATGTTACAGGTTACAGGTTCTTGGACAGGAAACAGTGAAAACGATGAAAAGACGACGTAAAAGTGAGACTTTGACCAACAAACAGAGAATCTTGATCAAGCCTACATAAGGAACAGTTCATAAAGCAAGATTCAAGACATCGACTCAAAGCAAACGGTTAAAAGTCCACCACAATTATTCACTGGAAAATCTGAAAGAGAACAGAAGCTATTTTAAAGAAAGAATTAAAGAATTAAGTTGCCCAGGAAGCCCAAAGACAGAAGAGCCCACAAAGGAAAGGCCCAATACTTCCTTTTTAAGAAGACAAAAGGAAGATTTTATTTTACCAAAATTCATTTGCGGCTTTGACTAGTTGACTTAGGGCTATTTTTGTAATTGTAGACATGCAGATCAAAATGTAACCTAGGGTTTCCTATTCTCTATAAATAGGAACTCTACTCATTATAATTTCTTATGCCTCCCTTTAATGATTAAAATTTAGAAATCTTTTGGAGTGCATCGGTGCCTCTCTTTAATTCAGAAATTCAGATCTGACAAAGCTGGATAGAAGATTGGAGGGATCCATCTGTAAGTAATTTAATTTCTTGTTCTAGTTTAGATTTTAATTCCTTGCCTTAGATGTTAGCTTTGGGAAAGGCTTTTGAGAGATGAGATCTCTCATCCTTTTCATACCCATCACATAGAATCTATAGGACTCCATGCATAGACGCACACACTGCGCCCTACGGCACCCTATCCCTCGAGGTAGCGGTGATACCGTAGTATAAAGGCTCAGTTGCGCGCGTTTTCCATGGAGGTATGGGTAAGGATCTCTAAAGGAAGGACAAGAACCGTCTTAGACCTTAATGATAATTACCATAACTCCTCTTAGATCTTAATCTGGGTATAGAAAGCGTTGAGATTTATTTGCATTTCCAAATCATTCCTAAACCTAACCCTAGCAAGATTTAGATTTAGATAATTGCCCTAGGTTAATTAGGTTTTTAGATTTAATAACAACTCCGAACACCTTTCGGAATTAACTCGTAAGAACGAATCGGAAATTCACAACATCCCTGTGGACCGACCCGTACTCACCGGCTAGCTGCAAAGCGACGCCGTTCTTGATTGCGGTTACAAATATTTTTGATCTATCTTTTAGAAAGCGCAAGCACGCTAAATCAAATAAATCAACAAGTTAACCCGAAATTACACAAAGAAATAAACTACCGCCTCCCCGGCAACGGCGCCATTTGATTGTTAGGGATTCTGCGTGTTCAAGTTTTAGTTAATTACCGCAATCAAGACGGTTTCGCTCGTAGCTAGCCGGTTGAGTACGGGTCGTCCGCAGGAAGATGGGAATCTTTTTCTATGTGTTTTAACGAGTTAAGTCCGAGAGTCCAGATTTGTTTGTGATTATCTAAGTGTTAAAATGATATGTAAAGAGAGCTTGTTAAGGTTAGGATTAGGTTAGTTTGAGTTAGGAATCATTCACTTCTTTCGTTGCCACTCTTAATATCAGTGTTACAGTAATCGGCAACAACGGGGATTAGCACGACTAGGAAGGAACTTGAGAGTATAAGCTAGGCTTTCCAACGCTTAAGTTCTTCCTTTTGGTGCTTGTCCGTCCGTTCTTGGCTCTTAGCCATAACCCTCCGATTAATTCAACCACAACCGGTCTCACTACGGAATCACCACTATCATGTAGGATAGGGTGCCGTAAGGAGCTGATTGTGGTTCAATTAACGGGAGTTGATTTTAAGATGTTGGGCAATGAAAGAGTGAGAGAGATTTCCTTCTCTCAAACTTCCCTTATCCCACCCTAACAAGTATGAAACTACTCACACATCATAATGAAAAGAAAACAAAATAAAAGAGGAAGATAGAAAGAAGGTGATTAGAAGATAACAACTAGCTATTTGCGACCTCACCTTGGCAAGGATCAAGCGTAAGCATCATGGTTGTTTTAATGATAAAGGAAAAGAGAAAAGAAAGAAACAACAAGAAATAACAACTAAGTTACAAATTAAAATTACAAGCAATTATAAAAGAACAAGATAAGCATGATAAGTAAAAGGTTCTTCTTTATTCATCATTCTTCACTCACAAAAGCTCACTACAAGATTTTCAATGGAGAAGAGATGAGAAGAGGAAGAAGAAAAACAACTAAAACCTAGAAAATAAATACAAGATTATGCACCCTTTGGCTTTACAAGTTCTGGACTATTTATAGGCAGGAAACTGAAAATCTAGGGCAACATTCTGGACCACATTGAAAAGACCAAACTGCCCATTACAAAATTGACTTCTGAAGACTCCGTATGGCCGCGGTTCCACGGCCTAAGCATGCTTAGGCCGCGGTTCCGCGGCTCCGATTGAGGAATTGGGTCACCAAATTTGGTGGTTTCTCCTGGTATTGTGTGCCCTTTATTCTGGTATATGTATTTTCTCAGATTTGTTTCACGATTTTTCCAGAATTTCTGTTGATCAAAATGTGATTGGATGTGTATCTTTTGTCATGATTTTCTTGAGCTCCGCGTAGATTTCTTGGATCTTGTGTTGCCATTGAGCCTTGTGCATAAAGGTGACAATCGATTTGCCATTTTGTCTCCTAAACTGGTGTGTAGCAACAGACGGATAAAGTGCGGAGACCCGTGTTTTATTTGTGGTTGGCAGGAACCCAGATTTTTTCGTGTATTTCCATGGATTTCACCGTTTAGAGCCGAGAACCTGTATCCTGCAATTGACTAGCAAACACGGCTCAAGAGTACCTACCGATAAGCAATGTGATAAAAATTGGGCGGTATAAAAATGCAAAAATCTGATATGAACAATCACCGACATGTGCAACCCTACTAATCGACGTATAGATATTGGCAGACGTTCGCATCATATACCAAACACAGAAAATCAGATAGCCAAGAACTTTAGAATTTCGATCGAAACATATTTTCCGTGTCTACCCCAAGTGCAAACCAGCACACAGAAAATATACTGGGTAGAAACCAAATATACCAGAGAATAATACACCCAATAATAAGAATAACAGAGGAACTCCGAGTTGAATCGGCCACGAATCGTCCGCGGAACGGCGGTGAAACACACCGTTTCGCCACGGTTCCGCGACGTTCCTGACGATTTGTTGACTCATTTTTCTTGAGTATTCCTAAAAAAACCCTACACTGAATTTTCATTCTTCAGGAAAAAACAATCTTGCAGTTTAAAAGTAGACAGAAACTGTGAGGGTTTAGGTATATAGTTTTCGTGTTTATCCGACGATCGAAGTTCTAATAAGTTGATAATAAGCTAGTAAAGTCTTAGTTAGGTTCAGATACCACTGTAAGTCGATGTCGCACGCCCCGTGGGTTCACGAGGAGACGGAATATGAAAAAAAATTATTTTTCAAAGCTCGCAACACCGACTTAAACTCCAGGATCGATGCTAAACCCTAACTAGCAAACTACTATGAGGTTAACTACTCGGAAAGAAGTTTATACCTCACGTTACATGTCTTTCGGGTCTTCTTTGCTATCCTCCACCTCGTCATAAGCTCCGAGGATCGTAACGGATCGATGCTTCCTCGTCGGCCTCCTCGAGTCAAAGAAGATCCACCCGAGAGCCTATAGTCCGAGCTCCAACCTCAAATCCGAGGTTACTAGGGCATCTAGTTCGTAAACTAGATGGCCTAAATGATGTAAAGAATGAAGATGGATTAATTTGTCTCTAATAGCCTTAGGTTTCTCAACTCATGAGACATGAAAGACTTAGAGGAAGAAGAAGGAGCTTGACGAAAAGCTAGTGAAGAAATGAGCTTGGTGTCAGTTATAGGTATGCCTTAGAGGCCATTACTATACATATGATGTATATTGTAGTGGATGCTTGGACATATATAAGGAGTACTTTCTTTCTCGACATGATAGTATGTTATGTAGTTGCACTTTATCTTAACATGTTAACAAATACTGTTTTGTGATCACTTGTTGATAAAGCCCTTAGGATAATTACTTAACTACCAGGACTATGATGAAGATCGTACTAGTGGGAACAGGGTAGTCGATAAGTACATCCTTCAAATGTTCCTAGTCGTGGGAGTATCGTGACAGGGCATCGATACTCCAGAGTAGATTAGCGTATGCGCTTCTTGACCCATATGATGGGCGATGGATGATCCCATATCCATAGGTGTTTGACATCAGAGAAGGCATAGGGGTGCTCAGTGGAGACTGGGTACACTGGACGCACTCACCGATAACTCCTATATGATATATATACCTATCGTCGGATAGCAGTTCTCTGGTGACACTGGTACAGGTTAGTCTATAGACCCGAGATCGTCATAGAGTCTTGTGTGATTCCCACTATGCTTTGATTTTCACCATACCACGGTCAAGAGATCGTGCAAAACTGTAACACCCTAGTTCATTTATACCAGTTCTATTTTGAGTATTTCTTTATTTATGGTAGTTTCTTGATTTACTGTGTTTGGGTGCGAATAGTATTTTGACATATGTATTTGCATCCGACCCGACCCGCTTGCTTGAAACCTGTCTTGATTCATGTTTATGATTTATCCTGACTTGTTACGTGGACTCGTGCACTTTCATTTATACATCCTGCATACTAGCATTTATCTGGCATCTGCATTTTTAATATAACATTTAAAGTCACATAAAATATTTTAAAAATACATTGTATGGCCTGCATGATACCCCTAACCCTGTGGTAGTATCCGCGCATCTTGTTCTTGTTGGATATAGTGCCCTCAAAGTCAATTATTGGGTTGCAGGTACGTGATTGCAATGATTGAGGGAGGACCTATACCGATATGATAGTCTTGCCGAGATGATAGTATGCTATCTGGTTTGTCTTTATCATCATATACATGCTTTAGTTCACTATTGCATGTTGATAGAGCCCATAGGATTCTTGCTTGACTGCCAGCAGTATGATGGCGATCATATACGTGGGAGCTGGGGTCTATAAGCACATCCTTAAAGTGTCCCTAGTCGTAGGAGTTTCGAGACAGGGCATCGATACTCCAGAGTAGACTAGTGTATACAGTCGAGAACCCCGAGGAGGGGCGGTGGCCGGTCTCACAAGCCATTGGTGTCAGATGGTTCACCTAAGATGTATACATGTGCTCATTTGGTTATGAGTAAACCGGACAGGACTCGCCGGGAACATGCTAGTTGGTATTATACATATCGTCAGATAGCAGTTCCCTGGTGACATGTGTACATGTTAGTTTGTCGACCTGAGATCGTCATTTGTCTCGTGTGAGTTCCCACAGTGCTTTGATTACTACCCTACCACGCTCAAAGAAGACGTGCAAACAGGTTTTAGTTGGTTACAGTCCAGAGCCATATGGAGGCAGTGAGCGGATCATCGGGGATTCATCTCTCCCGGTATTGGGGGTTGATGTCGCACAGTGCACGGGTGGCCATCACTAGAAATCCTCGGCCGAGGTAGTGGAGAATTACTGATTTGGATCAGCAGTTTCTCAGGCGGTGATGGGCTTCATACCGACACGAATTATCGCGTTATTAGGGGTCTGACTTTATCCACCCTCCTAGACTCGATATGCGATACTCTTAGACGAACGGACCGGACTGTACGGATATTGTCACTGTCAGGCTTAGTCGGGTTTCTGGTTGAGTTCGCTCGTCAGCTTCCCTTCCAATCAATACATAGGCAACCGTTACGTACAGCTTGTAGCTCTGACGTGCTAGTGGTTATACCCAGTGCCAGTGTGTTGATGAGTCATTAGAGTCCCCCACAGACAGTTTCCCAAGTTCGGGCGAAACGTTGTAGAGGCCGTATGGTTTTATGGCAGGGTTCGGAAAATGCACGTGCGTTTACGCACGTGTCATATTTCGGGCAGATAATACCGGTGGGCTTTGGTTTAAGCCGGATCCGAGTATTATACTGTGTAGATATAATATCTTTGTCTCGGTTGCATTTGTATTAGGTCCTAATACAAATGCGGGTATGTTTATACTGTTACGGGGTTATCCTGAAATTCCTTTCGGGATCTCTTTTGGAAGTTGCCAGTTTCCAGTTTTCTATCACCCGCTTTAACATTCGGTTAAATGCAGATTTATCTTTTCGTCACTAGGGTGAGTCATGAGGGTGAATCGTGGTTCTAGAAGATTTTAGATGGTGACTAGGCTAGTGAGTCATAGTGCATTAATTGTTCATTTAATGAGTTGATGACTAGGTTAGATGAATCATTTGTATGCATTAATGTTTTGTGCAAGGTGTTAGATGACACATTCTTCTCATTAATGCTAATGGTCACTCTTCCTCCTCCTACACTCACCCCCTTGCTCATATATGTGGCCGGCCATTCCTAGTGGGGAATATGGTTGCTTGAGAGAAAAAAGAGATTAAGGAATTTGCTTCATGAAAATTTCACAAGTTCATTTATCATTTCCGATTCAAAAGGAAACTTCATTAACCGTTCGTCCATAGCTTTGGACGAAGCGAGACAAAGTGTTCTACTCATTCTCTATATCAATCTTGGTCATCTCTTTTAGCAAAACTTGATGATCGAGTTGCCTCGGTTCAAAGGTGGGAGCCCGTTTAAAGATCCGTCGACGTGGTGCCACCTGGACGAGGAAACTGGAGATTCAGGAGATCAGAGCAGTCACAACATAGCGTGGGATGATGGTTGAAGACCGAAGGACTCGGATCGTTCGGTATAACATTTCTACCCACTTTTTAGTTTGTTAGTTTAGCTTTAATGGCATATCCGGGTTATAGTATACGAAAGCGCCAGTCAAAAAGTTTTTGTTCCGCATTTGGCGTTTGTTAGACGGCCGGGGCGCTACCATGTACTTACAGTTCTCTTCCCGTTCAGTGAAACGAACTTGTTTGGATGACTACGGGAACGTGCGTGCATCCGTTCTTGGGGGTATGCATTTTTCGTTACACGGATATTCAACTTTAATTTTTGGTCGACATGTATATTTTTCGTATTTTAAAACTGAATTTTAGACCCGACCCGGGCATGTTTTAGAATATGTTTGTATTTACCAGAATATCAAATTTTATTTATATAATATTAATTTTATAAAACTGATACAAATTAAAATTTAGTTAACTAATAAAAGATTTTTTTAAATTTAAATATAAACTAATTTCCTGACAAACTAACAACCCCTTTCTCTCTATCTCTCTCTCGTGACTCTCTCTCTCTCTCTCCACTTCATATATATATATATATATTTTTCTTTCCTTATTTAATAGACAGTCTATTCTTCTTACTTCTTCTTCTTCTTTCTTCTTCCTTTTTATTGATCTTTTTTCTTGATTCCGGTGATCACCGCCGGAGCCGTGGTCGTCGCTGACGATCCGAGTGATCCAGTGAACGTAATTTGCCTGTGTGATCACCCTCATGCCTTGCCTGGACCAGTCCCGCATGCCGCGTGTGCGTTGCGACGATTTACCGACGTCGGACATGCCGTGCATATCCGTCGCGTGATTCGATCGAGGCAAGTTAATCTTGCTACATGCTATACTACTATATTTTATATCCATTTGAATAATAACATCACATAATGATTAGTTATGCATCCCACATTATCATTTTGCGTGTTTCACCGTTTTCAGATATCCGTATGCATCCGTACAAGTTATTTCATATCTAGTGTATGCAAATTTATCTTGATACATGTTAGACTACAATATACTATACCAAATTGAATAATAACATTTCATATTGTTTAATTGTACATCCCACATTTACCAGTTTATCATTTTACGGTTATATGACATCCGTATGCATCCATATCAGTATTTACATAAGTATTCGCATGCTAAATCATCTTGCCACATTCTAGTTATAGTATTATGCATCCATATGAGTAAAATGTTACCCGTTCATCCCATTGTACATCCATACTAAAGTTTTACTGTTTTCGGATACCCGTTTGCATCCATATCATTTAAAATATATAACGTCGCAATATTTCTTATTATTATATTTAATTAGTTTATAATCTGCATTTTATAATGTTATACAAAATATAGTTTGAAAATATTATAGTTTACACATGAAACGTCATTGCAAAGCGGATACGACAAATCTGAAATTTACTTTACACCTTACCTTATAAAATTCATTATAAATCATAGAAAATATATTAGTATATGTTCTTTAGTTCGTTACGAATCTAACTCAGAATAATATAACTCTGTTAAATATTTACTTGCAAAATAAATTGTTTAAATAACGTAAAATGCAAATGAAAATATCTCTAAACTTCTGTCCGGGGAAATTCCAGTAGCAAACTTTCAACTTCGAATGTTCATAGCATTTTGTAGGAACAACCTGAGATACTTCAACTTATAAAAATGAAAACCTTATTTAATTATCTTTGTTTTGGTATAAGACACGTATCTTTTGGAGAACGTTTGTTATTTTTAAGCTATTTTACAAATTAGGGTGACGCTGAATTTCTGAACGGAACTTTCCAGTGCATGGTTAATCAATACCACTTTTATAGTTATTAATCGGTTTGAATATGTTATCCATGTTAATATTATTTTATCAATATCTATTTAATAAATAATAGTGCTTGTGTTTTAATATTCAGCAAATTTTACCGATTTACAGTTTTATAGTATCCGCCTGTATCCGTACGGTTTATTACATATCTAGTTGCATGCCGAGACCATATTATTTCATGTTACTGGCTATAGTTGTAACCCCTGCTAGTTATTTATGCATCCATGTTTATTTGTGTATCCATACCATTAATTCCGCATAACTAGTTACACCCCATATTACATTAACTCATATTTTTAATACATTAGTACCCCATGCTTGATATTGTGCATCCTACTTAGTCATGATGTAACCCCTGATCGATATTTGTGCATCCATGCTTTTATACATCCGTACTTTCACCCTAATTCAATACATGCTACAGTTTGATTATGAGCACCCGCTTGATACCTGTGCACTACTTGACCTGACATGATACACCACTACTTGACATGACTTGATACATGTACACTACCTGAAATGACCTGATATATCACTACTTGACATGTTACCTGATCCTGTTTCTAATGCCGACAATCCGGACATGTTGCCCCGATGGACATATCATGTTGTCTGTATAGACAAACTTGTTCTTGCTTGATCATGTGTTGGCATTAGCTCCAGATTTATCAATACCTGACTTGAACACATAACCTGGGGGTATGGGGAAATCAATGATGAAACCTGACTTGTAACTCGACATTTCGATGCTTATACCGATCAGTTTTATGGGTTAGGCCAGCCCCGAGATGATGATGCTGACATCATTCATCTGTACATGTTACCTGTTTACTGCCTAGCGGCACATCTCGGATTCAGCCCAAGAATCTTGACCGTGGTCCCGGGAATGCACGGGATACTATTGAGTTACATCGGCGATTCATTAAATTGATTTCAAAGACTTGAGAGTAATTAACCCAGTAGCTTGGTTCAGATTATTCACTGCACATCACATATGCTTTTGCCCTTCACTGTTCCTTATTCGTGTTACTGTTCTACTTTCATTACTGTTCATACTCGTGCATGCATGTCTTGCTACCCCCTGATTATATTATTGTTGATATTATGACGCACTGACGTCTGGGTTTTTCATGGCCCAGATCCTCTACCTTTGTCACAGACTGATCAGGAGTATTTCCGCCGTCAGGCAGAGCAGTAAGGATCCTATTAGTATCCAGTTTAGTTATGTTTACTTTCCAGATGTTATTGCTCATTGGATTTATTGCTTCAGCATATTATTTCTTGACTCGTTTATTCTGGCATATGGACATGTACTAGATAGTTTATTTTAATTTCTTATTCTTGATATCT
Organism: Agapanthus africanus; assembly: GCA_030015575.1. NCBI lineage: Eukaryota > Viridiplantae > Streptophyta > Magnoliopsida > Asparagales > Amaryllidaceae > Agapanthus > Agapanthus africanus. The sequence goes on along the minus strand of JASDDO010000031.1, from coordinate 177,771,763 downwards.
TATAGACAGCCATAATGTGATTGTGGAGGGATGTTTCATATCAACATGTAGCATGGTTGGCTCTATCACGTGCCGATCTTAGCGCACTCTGGGAAGCAGGGCGTGACAGGGTTTGTTTGGTATCAGAGCCATAGGATTTAGGTTAATCGGGTTTGATTCTTTTGTAGTTGGGTATTGGACCTAATACACGAATCGAAAAACTCGTAATTAGGAACATGTCCCGCCACCTGGTTCTCGTGATTCTTGAATATTATCTTTCTCTTGATCCTTTGTCTTGACGATATGCAAACAACTTTGCATCTCGACTTGAAACCTTCTGGTTCCCTATTGTTTCTTTCTATTCTGATACTAGGATTTGGGCGACTTGAACAGAGTTATGCAATTGTACCCATGAACTGCAGCATGGTTACAATGCGGTACTCTATTTAAGTAACTTGGAGTCCTAGTCTTGATTCATTTCCTTGTTCCATGGTCGTTTTAATTTCCTTAGTTCTCTCAGTTTCATTGCTTATTAGTTTATGTTTTGCATATTTCTTGGTGATCGATATCGGCAGTTATGAAGTTGTGTTGGGAATGGATTTTCTCGGCACTTTCCACGCTCACATTGATTGTAGGGAAAAGAAAGTGATTTTCCAGATTCCTGGACATTCGGAGTTTGTTTTTGCTGGAAGTAGCAGTTCTGTCGGGCCATTCGAGTTTAGGGCTAGGCTGACAAACAGTGTTCTTTCATTGATGGAAGTTGATAAGGAGGAAGCGCCAGCTGTAGTTCGAGAGTTCATGGACGTGTTCGAGGAAATCTCGGGTTTACCACCAAAACGAGATGTGGAGTTCGCGATCGATCTTGTTCCTGGTGCAGCGGAAAACTCAAAGGCGTACTATCCAATGGCACCAGTGGAGTTGTAAGAAGTCAAGAAGCATGTTACCGAGTTACTCAAGAAGGGTTGGATTCGCAGCAGTAATTCACCTTGGGGAGCTCCAGTTCTTCTAGTAAGGAAGAAAGATGGCACAAGGAGGATGTGCATCGATTATTGAGAATTAAACCGGGTGACTATTAAGAACAAGTACCCGATCCCTCGCATTGGCGAATTATTCGAGCAACTCAGTGGCGCGAGGGTATTCTTGAAGCTGGATTTGCGATCCGGATATCATCAGGTCCGAGTTAAATCAGAAGATATTTGCAAGACTGTGTTCCGAACTCGGTATGGACATTGCGAGTATTTAGTGATGCCATTCGGAGTCACGAATGCACCGGCGATATTTATAGACTTGAGGCGCACAGATGGCACAAGGAGGATGTGCACTCGAGTTAAATCGATGATATTCTGGTCTACTCGAGGAGCATTGAAGAGCATACGGAACACTTGAAGATCGCACTGCTGACGTTGAGTCAAGAAAGATTATATACAAAGATGAGCAAGTGCGAGTTTTGGCTTGAAAAAGTGAAGTTTTGGGGGCATGTTGTATCCGGAGATGGAATCGCCGTTGATCCCGAGAAAATTGCAGCAGTTCGAGATTGGTCGATTCCGAAGAACGTAGTGGAGATCAGAAGTTTTCTTGGACTTGCCGGATATTACAGAAGATTCGTGGAGAATTTTTCCTGTTTGACTGAGCCTTTGACCAAGCTTACGCGCAAGGAAGTACCGTTTGTTTGGATGGATAAGTATGCGTCAGCTTTTGAGGCATTGAAGCAGAGATTGATAACCACTCCTATTTTGACTGTACCAGACAGTTCCGGAGGATTGGTGATTCACAACGACGCATCTGTGAAAGGTTTAGGATGTGTTTTGATGCAGCATGGGAAAGTTATAGCTTACGCATCGAGACAGATGAAGACCCATGGGAAGAATTACCCAACTCATGATTTGGAGCTTGCAGCAGTGATTTTCGCTTTGATGATTTGGAGACACTACTTATTGGGCGAAAGGGGTTGAAGTATTCACCGATCACAAAAGCCTAAAGTACGTGTTCATGAAGAAAGAGCTTAATATAAGACAGCGTAGATGGTTGGAGCTGATGGCTGACTACGATCTTAATCTTAAGTACCATCCGGGGAAAGTTAATGTAGTGCCGGATGCGCTTAGTCGGTTGCCAGCAATTTGGATGTTGACTGCACAGAATGAGCTTATCGAAAACTTTTGGAGATTCGAGTTGGAGACCGTGCTAACGCATTCTTCAGGACAGCTGATGCAGCTACAAGTACATTCGGCGTTGATCAATAATATTAAAGAAGCACAGTCACGGGACCCAAGATTGCAGATGTTTCGAGAACAGGTTGAAGCTGGACTTCGAACGGACTTGTTAATTCATGAAGATGGTTCGTGGCGATATTGTAGCCGTTTGTGTGTGCCAAAGGGAGATATTAGTGAAGAAGTTATGAATGAGGCGCACAGTTCCGCGTATTCCGTACATCCAGGAGGCACGAAGATGTACCGCGATCTAAGACAACATTTCTGGTGGGAAGACATGAAAAGGGAGATTGCCCGCTTTGTAGCGAAGTGCTTGGTGTGTCAGCAAGTCAAGGCTGAACATCAAAGGGTAGCTGGTTTATTGCAGCCACTTCCGATTTCTCAATGGAAGTGGGAACATATAACCATGGATTTCGTGACAGCTTTACCGCGGAGTCCAAAGGGCAACAATGCAGTTTGGGTGATTGTTGATCGATTGACCAAGGCAGCTCACTTCATACCATTTCGAGTTGGTCAGTCAACGGAAGCGTTAGCAGAACGGTACATGCAGGAGATTGTGAGATTGCATGGAGTACCCGTGAGCAACATTTCCGATCATGATACCCGATTCTTATCGCACTTTTGGAGGAGTTTACAAGAAAAGTTTGGGGATGCGATTGAAGTTTAGCACTGCTTATCATCCTCAGACAGATGGCCAGTCGGAAAGAATGATCCAAACTCTTGAAGACATGTTGAGAGCTTGCATGTTAGACTTCAAGGGTTCGTGGGAGGATCATCGACACTTGGTGGAGTTTTCTTACAATAACAGCTTTCAAGCGACTATTCAGATGGCTCCATTCGAAGCGTTGTATGGTCGCAAGTGTCGCTAACCCGTTTGTTGGGACGATGTTGGAGAACGAAGATTGTTGGGACCGGATTTGATCGTGCAAACCATGGAGAAAGTTAATACCATCCGGAATCACATGAAAGCAGCACAAGATCGACAGAAGAGTTGGGCCGATACATCGAGAAGACCTCTTGAGTTAGCTGTTGGTAATCTGGTATTCTTGAAGATATCACAGACTAGAGGAGTGATCCGTTTTAGGAGTCGAGGCAAGCTCAGCCCTCGATTTGTGGGGCCTTTCGAGATTTTGGAGCGTGTCGGAGAAGTGGCTTATCGATTGGCGTTACAACCATCTTTGGCGAGTGTTCATGACGTGTTTCATTTATCTCAACCCCGTAAGTATGTTCGAGATGAACCACACGTGCTGGATCATTCTGAGCTGACTGTGAGAGAGGATTTGACCTTTGAGGAACGACCGATGTCGATTGTTAATCGAAGAGAAATGGTCCTAAGAACAAGGTTATCCCTCTCGTACTTGTTTCTTGGGGTAATCGCTCGCACGGAGAATAGACTTGGGAACGAGAAGACGAGATTCGACAGAAGTTTCCACACCTATTCTTATAGATTCTTGATTGTTTTTTTTTCTTGTCTTGGGAATTTCGAGGACGAAATTCTTTTTGTAGTTGGGTATAATGTAACACCCTAGTTCATTTATACCAGATCTATTTTGAGTATTTCTTTATTTATGGTAGTTTCTTGATTTACTGTGTTTAGGTGCGAATAGTATTTTGACATCTGTATTTGCATCCGACCCGACCCGCTTGCTTGAAACCTGTCTTGATTCATGTGTATGATTTATCCTGACTTGTTACGTGGACTCGTGCACTTTCATTTATACATCCTGCATACTGGCATTTATCTGGCATCTGCATTTTTAATATAACATTTAAAGTCACATAAAATATTTTAAAAATATATTGCATTGCCTGCATGATACCCCCAATCCTGTGGTAGCATCCACGCATCTTGTTCTCAACCCGTTCAGTGAAACAGACTTGTTTGGATGACTACGGGCACGTGCGTGCATCCGTTCTTGGGGGTATGCATTTTCGTTACAAGGATATCCAACATTAATTTTGGTCGACATGTATATTTTTCGTATTTTAAAACTGAATTTTAGACCCAACCCGGGCATGTTTTGGACTATGTTTGTATTTACCAGAATATCAAATTTTATTTATATAATATTAATTTTATAAACTTATACAAATTAAAATTTAGCTAACTAATACAAGATTTTTTTAAATTTAAATCTAAACTAATTTCCTAACAAACTAACAACCCCTTTCTCTTTCTCTCTCGTGACTCTCTCTCTCCTATATTTATATATATATATATATATATATTTATATTTATATTTATTTTTTTCTTTCCTTATTTAATACACAGTCTCTTCTTCTTACTTCTTCTTCTTTCTTCTTTCTTTTTCTTGATCTTGTTTCTTGATTCCGGTGATCAGCGCCGGGGCCGTGCTCGTCGCTGACGATCCGAGAGATCCAGGGAACGTACCTTTCCTGTGTGATCACCCTCTTGCCTTGCCTGGATCTGTCTCGCATGCCACGTGTGCGTTGCGATAATTTACCGACGTCGGACGTGCCGTGCGTATCCGTCGCGTGATTCGATCGAGGCAAGTTAATCTTGCTACATGTTATACTACTATATTCGATATCCATTTGAATAATAACATCACATAATGATTAGTTATGCATCCCACATTATCATTTTGCATGTTTCACCATTTTCGGATATCCGTATGCATCCGAACAAGTTATTTCATATCTAGTGCATGCAAATTTATCTTGATACATGCTAGACTACAATATACTGCACCCAATTGAGTAATAACATTTCATATTGTTTAATTATACATCCCACAATTACCAGTTTATCATTTTACGGTTATATAACATCCGTATGCATCCATATCAGTATTTACATAAGTATTCGCATTCTAAATTATCTTGCCACATGCTAGGTATAGTATTATGCATCCATATGAGTAAAATGTTACTTGTTCATCCCATTATACATTCATACTAATGTTTTACTGTTTTTGGATACCCGTTTGCATCCATATCATTTAAAATATATATCGTCATAATAATTCTTATTATTGTCTTTAATTAGTTTATAATCTGTATTTTATAATGTTATACAAAATATAGTTTGAAAATATTATAGTTTACACATGAAACGTCGTTGCAAAGCGGATACGAAAAATCTGAAATTTATTGTACGCCTTACCTTATAAAATTCATTATAAATCATAGAAACATTATTAGTATACGTTGTTTAGTTCGTTACGAAGCTAACTCAGAATAATATAACTCTATGAAATATTTACTTGCAAAATAAATTGTTTAAATAACGTAAAATGCAAATGAAAATATCTCTAAACTGCTGTTCGGGGAAATTCCAGCAGCAAACTTTCAACTTCGAATGTTCATAGCATTTCGTAGGAACAACCTGAGATAGTTAAACTTATAAAAATAAAAACCTTATTAAATTATCTTTGTTTTGGTATAAGACACATCCCTTTTGGAGAACGTTTGTTATTTTTAAGCTATTTTACAAATCAGGGTAACACTGAATTTCTGAACGGAACTTTCTTGTGAATGGTTAATCAATACCACTTTTATAGTTATTAATCGGTTTGAATATGTTATCCATATTAATATTATTATATCAATATCTATTTAATAAATAATAGTGCTTGTGTTTTAATATTCAACAAATTTTACCGATTTACAGTTTTATAGTATCTGTCTGTATCCGTACGGTTTATTACATATCTAGTTGCACGCCGAGACCATATTATTTTATGTTACTATTGTATTAGTGCACCATGCTAGATAATTTGCATCCTACATGGTCATGAAACTATAGTTGTAACCCCTGATAGTTATTTATTCATCCATGTTTATTTGTGTATCCATACCATTAATTCTGCATAACTAGTTGCACCCCATATTACATTAACTAATATTTTTAATACATTAGTACCCCATGCTTGATATTAAGCATCCTACTTATTCTTGATGTAACCCCTGATCGATATTTGTGCATCCATGCTTTTATTATACATCCGTACTTTCACCCTGATTCAATACTTGCTACAATTTGATTATGAGCACCCGCTTGATACCTATGCACTACTTGGCATGACATGATACACCACTACATGACATGACTTGATACATGTACACTACCTGAAATGACCTGATATATCACTACTTAACATGTTGCCTGATCCTGTTTCTAATGCCGACAATCCTGACATGTTGTCCCGATGGACATATCCGGTTGTCTGTATAGACAAACCTGTTTCTGCTTGATCCTGTGTTGGCATTAGCTTCAGATTTATCAATACCTGACTTGAACACATAACCTGGGGGTATGGGGAAATCAATGATGAAACCTGACTTGTAACTCGACAGTTCGATACTTATACTGATCAGTTTTATGGGCCAAGCCAGCCCCGGGATGATGCTGCTGACATCATTCATTTGTACATGTTACCTGTTTTCTGCCTAGCGGCACGTCTCGGAATCAGCCCGAGAATCTTGACCGTGGTCCCGGGCATGTATTCACATCATAATTTTGCATTATTATATTCCCCATTCTTATTCATTTTTACAAATAAACAGGTGCTTTTGATCTATGTATGCTACATAGTTGCAGGTTACAGGTTCTCGGAACAAAAACAGTGAAAACGATGAAAAGAAGATACAAAAGTGAGACTACGACCAACAAATGGAAAGATCTTGATCATGCCTACAGTTTGAAGACTAAACGAAGATCAATGGAGAATTTCACAAAGTAAAAAGGCAGTACAAAGTTCAAGACTTCGACACGAAGCAACGGTAAAAGTCCACGATATCATTCACTGTGGAAATCTGGAAGAAAACTAGAAGACAATCTGAGAAACCAAGTGAAGAAACAGGAAGACAAATGCAACCGGAATCAACACAGGAAAATGCATCCAAGAAGCCCCTTACATGGCCGCGGAACCGCGGCCAAACATGGGGGTTGGCCGTTGATCCGCGGCATTGTATAACCCGTATTGGTGGAAATTTCTGTAGCGGCTGACGACGCGTTGACTAGTCTTCCTAGGGGTATATTTGTAAAAACAGATGTGCGTCGATTGTAACCCTAGGGTTTTCTATCCTCTATAAATAGAAGCTCTAAAACATGTTTTAGGTTATGCCTCTTTTCATTGAATAAAATTCAGAATTCCTTCATGTTTTAAGAGCATCAATTTGTAAGTAGTTTCTTTTATTTTCCCTAGTCTTAATTTTTATTTCTGCCCTAGGTTAAATTTATTCTCTGCCCTAGTTTAATTTAGATTAGAACTTTTTATTAATCTGCAGTAGTTAGATAATTATTCTTTTAAATCGAAAACTCAAATAAAAATCATGTCTTTCATAGATCCCTTAATGAGCGAGTAGTTCCTCGCTTTTTAGGGTTAGGAATAGGGAAGGTTTGAGAGATGCAAATCTCTCACTCCTTTCTTGCCCATCACATATTAATAATTAGGACTCCATGCATACATACACATACCTCTCCTTACGGCACCCTACCCACAAGGTAACGGTGATACCGTAGTATAAAAGACCGGTTGTGTATGTTTTCCATGGAGGTTAAATTAAGGATTAAGAAAGGACGGATAAGGACCTAGAGGAAGAAACATCGTTTCTTCCCGATCATCCTAATCCCCTTTATTAATAATTACCATAACACCTAAGAGATCTAAATCAGGGCATTGAAAGCGGTGGGAAATTTTAATTTTCCAAACTTAACCTAAACCTAACCCTAGCAAGATTTCTAACCTAGTCTTAGTCAATTTATTTTTTAGAGATAAAGATCCAAACACCATTTGGAATTAACTCGATAGAACAATTAGGAAATACACAACATCCCTGTGGACCGACCCGTATTCACCGGCTAGCTACCAAGCGACGTGATCGGTCGAAAATACTGTATCTTTTAGCCGACAATTTCCTTATCATTTGCACTCATCTAGAAGTGTTCGGCATTCATATCGCACATATTAGAAAATCAGTTGTTAAATATCAGATTGCATGTGTTAGACTCTAAAACCGGCACTATAAAAGAAATTGACTGCATTTCATAGCATGGCATCATTCCTATATATCGCAACTTGTGTTCCGAAGTTTGTGCAGGAAAATCCAGAAGAATGGTCAATTTACAAAACAAAGACTGCTAAAGAATACGCCAACTCAAGGATTTAGAATCTGGCAATGATCTAAGAAGTATTCAGAGATTCAACATATCATAAAAATACCAAAAAGTCATCAAGAGTCCACAGCAGAAGCATGAAGCTCCAAAGCTGCCAAGTGGTCGCGGAACCACGGCCGGAGCCGCCTGGAGCCGCGGTTCCGCGGCGGCCTTGCCACGTCACCACCCTAAATTTGCCTCAAAACTCCTATGTCAGCTTCCACACTTCAGAAAAACACTACATTCTCCAGAAGACTCTAGAAGACTCTGCCAGATCAGCAAGCTTTAGGGTTTCTAAGCTAAACATTCATAGCTTAAAGTCTAAGCTAAGCTCCTAACTAACTTACAACAAACTTTTGGAGGGAATTGCAAATTCAAAATCCAAGACCGAGGGTTTTGGAAATCTATAAATAGGAATCAATCATTTTTGGGTTGATCATTAGTTGTTGATTGTTGAGAAACCCTAGTTCTTCATCTACCCACATTCTAGCCACCTCCAAACCCTAACCCTAATCCAATCTAGAAATACCCAATTCAATATCCATGGAGTTCAAGCAAAGCATGTCTTCAAACATCCTTTAGAAGCAAAGCCGGTATTCAACGGAGCACGAGATCGAAGCGATCCAAGACTCAAGAAGCCGAGCGATGCAAGATTCGACGAGCGAAGTTCCTACCTCTTGTAAATCTTGAGAGTTGTAACTACTTGTTGATATAATAAAGGTGAAGATTCTTTAACTTTCTTGTTTTTAATTCAAGAATTATGATTTATTTCGATTCTTGAATATGTACTTTGTGATGATGCTTGAATAAAACTCCGCTCGTGGAGGAATCGAAACAATTGTAAAATGATGATGTTGATGAATTGTTAAACGTTTCTTAAGTCTTAAAACAATTGCATATTCTTGAAAATCGATTGATCGATGATCTAGATCGATGCGAATGTGTTCTTGATTCCTTTCGCACGATCTAGAGATCGACAATTGATCATTCGACTTTCAAGAAGCTATCTAGTGAATGTTATTCATCGAAAGGACAAAGGATAGGATGAGGAACCCTAATTCTTCACAAGATCCTTGATCCTCGATGAATTCGATATCGATTTAGCATCAATTTGTTACTAGATAAGAAATCGCAATCTTGAATCTTCATCACATCTACAATTTACTCGATTCCTACGAGCTTTACTTCAAATCTTGAAACCCTAAAGTGATTGGAATTCTATCGAAACTCGATTCTCGATGTTTATCATTTTCTTGATTCTTGATTAGAATAGTGACACTTGAAACTCATTGATAAAAATCTTGAATCATGTTTTCTTTTCTTTTCTATTAAGTTTTCAATTCAAACAAATCAAAATACGAATGAATCGCACAATCCCTGTGGACGATCCGCACTTGCTAACGATCATCATCCGACACCGTGGTTGATTGCAGTCAAAATTCTTTGATTGTGAATTCTATTCATTTTCTAAACTGACACAAAGAAACTCATTCGAGTTACACACACAACGAGAATTTCATCAATCAAATGGCGCAGTTGCCAGGGATCGCGCGCTAATTCGTTTTATATTGAAATTTGAATTGAAAGATTTATTCCATTGTAATTTTGTGATTAAAATTCGCGCAAAATCTAAACGATTTGTTGTGGTTTATTGCAAGGAAATCAGGAGCTTGCTGTGAAATTGGAAATTTTTTTGGAGAATTCCAGAGGACTCAAGGGTTGAATATACACCATCTGTGAAAATTGTGTGTAGGGAACCCTCAACATCACCGCGTTTCCGCGGCCCTAGCCTCCTATTGCGGCGGTTCCGCGGCCCCTCAAGGTGTTTGTAACGTTTTGAAAATCGTTTCGGTGAAATTTCGGAAAAATCGATAATATAAGGGGGTTTTCTGTAAAAAGTCAAAATACAAATATCTTTATTATAAAATTAAATATACATATTCTAGCTATGTAATTGCTATTATTTGGTTTTTATTGAGCTACTAGTAAAATTTCTAATTTTCTGAAATTTTTTCCGAAATTAATTATTTTAATATTATTTTAAGCCGTCACTAATACATTTAATTAGGGAAAATTTCAAATTGGAATGAGTTAATTACATTTTAATGAACCATGATAGCATAGAACCAAGTTTGTAACATGCTCCTGTAGGGTGTTTTTCGTCACCCCAGTGAGATGGGAATACGCGAGCGCTTGTCAGGCGTACTACAGATTCCCCCTGCCTAGGGTAGGCCGGGGTTTAATGATTGTGGGGATCCGAATCTCCGGCAGCCGCGGACTAAGCCGCCGTTAATTACCCCTCGCCTTTGGGGCGAGGGAACCTCCGATTAACGGGTTAAACCGGTCATGCGAACTCAATGTGCAGTGTGCGTGTGTTTTGAAAGGGGGTTTTGGATATATCGGGAGCCACGCAGAGTTTTTACGGGGGTCCCGCTACCCGGATAGCGGGCTGGGGGTCAAAGGGGCTAGCAGCCCCCTTGCGGGGTTCGGGGCAGCGCCCCGGCCCGAAAAATTTTTTGAGGGGGAGAATGTGGCGGAGTATGTATATGTGTGAATTTGTATACATATGTATGTGTATATGTATGTACATAAAAAGAGAGGGAAAAGGCATCCAAGGGATGCGTGGGGGCCACGTGTCGGCGCGCGGGCACCGTGCGCACTTGCGCAGGTGCGCAAGCGCGCGCGCCACGTGTCGGCGTGCGGGCGCCTTGCGCACTTGCGCAGGTGCGCAAGCGCGCGCGCCACGTGTCGGCGCGCGGGCGCCTTGCGCACTTGCGCAGGTGCGCAAGCGCGCGCGCCACGTGTCGGCACGCGGGCGCCTTGCGCACATGCGCAAGCGCGCAGGTGCGCAAAAGCGCGCGCCACGTGTCGGCACGCTGGCGCCTTGCGCGCGTGCGCTGCGCGCCGGAGAGGCACAAGAGGCTTTTAGCCTAAAAAAAAAATTTCTCAGAAGAGAAATCAGAGAGGAGTTGGACTCCTGAATGTGTTTTTCTTCTTTTTTGAGGGTTTAGTGAAAGATGTTCTTCTTCTTCCTCCTCTGTTAGCTGGATCTTGAAGATCAAGAGATGTGGGATTTCAAAATCTTTTCTTTTTGAGATCTGATGGAAGATCTGAGTTCCCCTTGATGGGTTTTGTGGTGAAAACTAACTTGTTTTTATAAAAATGAGAGTAGAACTCTTGATTTAATTCAAAAGAAAGAAGAAGGTTTTGGAACCTTGAAGAAGGAAGAAAGAGCTCAGCTCTGAAACTATTTTTTTGAGAGAGAAAAAGTTGTTGGCATATTTCATTATCATTGCCTTTATAGGCCATACATTTTACACATAGCCCCTTGGGCTTCACAAAATGGCATTTTGCCTATTTCATGGCTCATGTGCCATTTCTTTTTGCACATAAGCCATGGGCTTTACAAAAATTTGGCTTTATGCCTATTTTTCTTACATTTATCCATAAATAAAATAAAAGAAATGCAACAAAATTATTTATTACAAATTTTTTTATCTTGGTATGGGGGGAGGCCGGCCGCTTCATGTTCGGGCTCGACCCAGGCATGGGCCCACTGGATCTGGGCTTGGGCCCACTTGGCTTGGGGTTGACTTTGATTTTGACTTGGTCAACCGGTGTGTAAATTTTTACCCCAACAAATTGCCCCCCATCAATAGATGCACACCACATATGTGGGTCGTGTGCATGAAATTGATGGATCTTCTTTCACGTGGAGGCGACTTGATTTGGTTCCCGCCTTTTGGGGAGCTGGCACTGCCCTTTTTACGACATGGACGGTCGTTGCTTGACATGTCTCCGAGACGGAGTGTCCGTGATAAGCGTTTTCCCTGGCCCGGAGCTATCTGGTTCCCGCTTTGTAGGAATCCTGGGCTGCCCTTTTTGCGACTTGGACGGTCGGTGCTGCCCTTTTAACGACGTGGACGGTCGGTTCTGCCCTTTTTGCGACTTGGACGGTCGATGCTGCCCTTTTAGCGACTTGGACGGTCGGTGCTGCCCTTTTTGCGACGTGGACGGTCGATGCTGCCCTTTTAGCGACGTGGACGGTCGGTGCTGCCCTTTTAGCGACTTGGACGGTCGATGCTGCCCTTTTAGCGACTTGGACGGTCGGTGCTGCCCTTTTAGCGACGTGGACGGTCGGTGCTGCCCTTTTAGCGACGTGGACGGTCGGTGCTGCCCTTTTAGCGACGTGGACGGTCGGTGCTGCCCTTTTAGCGACTTGGACGGTCGATGCTTGATTTGACTTGCTCTGCTTCTTGCAGTGTCTGGGGTAGACTTGACTTGCTCCGCTTCTTGCGGTGTCGAGATTGGATTCTGACTTGCTCCGCTTTCTGTGGCGTCGGAGTGGAAGTTGATGTTGATTTTGATTTGGGTTGACATCAACATCGCTATACTGGAATATGGTACCAGGAGCGAATCATCATCTGTCATGGAGAGGATTTTGGGATTTTGGTTTTTGTTTGGCATCTGCATTGCTGCACTGGAATAATGCCAGGAGCAACTCATCATTTGCCCCGAGAGGATTTGGGAGAAATTGGGATTGTTTTACGCCCATGGATTGTATACGGTTTTACAGGATGTATGATCCAGACCGTAGGGCCGGAAAAATTTCGGGACTTTGTCGGCGTCTGCATCGCTGCACTGGAATATGGTACCAGGAGCGACTCATCATCCGCCGTTGGGGTATGGGATTTGGAATTTGGTTGGCGTCTGCATCGCTGCACTGGAATATGGTACCAGGAGCGACTCATCATTCACCGTTTGGGGATTGGGGAGCGATGGCTTAGGAGACAGGTTTAGATCCCTATCGCCTAAGGCTTTTCAATTTTATGGGCCGTGAGGGTCCCATAAAAGCATTTTCTCCCTACGAGTCGTAAGGATCCCGCAGGTGTATTTTCTCCTTAAGAGTCCTGAGGACTCCTAAGTGTGTTTTTCCTTTATGAGTCGTAAGGATCCCACAAAGGTTTGTTCTCCTCATGTATCGTGAGGACACATGAGTGGGTCTTCTCAATGGAGCATAATTCCAAAGGCGGAGACCAGCCGCGTGACTGGTAATTGTGGTGGGGCATGGGTATGACGAGAATTATTTGAGCCCGTGGATTGTATACGGTAGTCAACTTGGGGACCAACCGTAGGGCTGGGAGAATTTTGAGAAATTGGATTTTGGTTGGCGTCTGCATCGCTGCACTGGAATGTGGTACCAGGAGCGACTCATCATTCGCCGTTTGGGGACTTGGAATTTGGATCTTGTCCGGCATCAGCATTGCTGCACTGGAATAATTCCAGGAGCAACTCATCATTTGCCTTGGGAGGACTTAGGATTTGGGTTTTTGGTCGGCATCAGCACCGCTAACACTGAAGCGAAATGCCAGGAGCGAATCATCATTTGCCATTGCCCGTTGGGGAACGATGGCTTAGGAGTTAGGTTTGGGTCCCTACCACCTAAGGCTTTTCAATTTTATAGGCCGTGAGGGTCCCATAAAAGCATTTTCTCCCTACGAGTCGAAAGGATCTCGTAGGTGTATTTTCTCCTTAGGAATCGTGGGGATTCCTAAGTGTGTTGCTCCTTTGTGAGTCGTAAGGATCTCACGCAGGGGTTTTCTCCTCACAAGGTCGAGAGGACATTGTGAGTGTATTTCACCTCCTTTCCTTTTTTACGAGTTTGCGCCCTGTCGGGTTTTCACAGACTCGCCGGTAGTCCTGCTGTTTTTACTCACGGAGCCCTTTCGGGTTTTCATCCGTGCCCGTTTTGCTTGTGGACATACCGTTTTTTTTTTCCGCTGGTGGGACTTTAAAGTAGTCTCACCGGCAGGATTTGGGAGAAATAGGGGTCATTTACGCCCGTGGATTGTATACGGTTTTGCAGGATGTCTGATCCGGACCGTAGGGCTGATGTGCTCAATTCGCCAGCGACTTGGAGCATTCATGTGTAGTATTTCTTGAGATATCGGCCATTGATGGGTGGCATGGGCCTTTCTCCCTCGGCACTTATTAGTTGGTAGGATCCTCCGTCGAACACTTTCTCGATGACGTATGGTCCTTCCCAGTTCGGCTCGAATTTTCCCTTGGCATGTCGATTGGGGATAATCGGTCTTTTGAGGACCAACACCAATTCACCTTTCTTGAAGGTGCGGAGACGGGTTATCTTGTTATAAGCCCGTGACATTTGGGCTCGGTATAGCTCCAGATTTTGTTGCACCGCGAGCCTCTTTTCCTCGAGGGCATCGAGTTCTTCAAGTCGAAGGAGCACGTTTTCTTCCTCCGTCAACTCATGTTGGACGGCCATTCTTAAGCTCGGAACTTCAACTTCGAGGGGGAGGACCGCCTCCACTCCGAAGAGCAATGAGTATGGAGTGGACTGAGTTGGAGTACGGTGCGTGGTACGATATGCCCACAATGCCTCGTGAAGCTTGAGATTCCAGTCTCTCTTGTTGGCTGAAGCATTTTTCCTCAGAAGCTTGCATAGAGTCTTATTGAAGGCTTCGGCTAGCCCATTGGCTCTTGGATTATAGATGGAGGAATATCTCCAGTCTATCTTGTGCTGAGTAGCGAACCTTGAGACATTGAAGCTCTTGAAAGAAGGCCCGTTGTCAGAAATGATTCTTCTTGGTGTACCGAAGCGGTATAGAATATTATGCTGGAAGAATGTCAGAATATCCTTTGTCTTGACTTCTTTTAGCGGGACAGCTTCAGCCCACCTGGAGAAGTAGTCTGTCGCGGCCAGTATGAACCGGTGACCTTTAGATGACGGAGGATCAATTGGGCCAACAATGTCGGTGCCCAAACTTCGAATGGCCACGACGCCACTGTAGGATGCAATGGGTTGGGATGCTTGTGAATAAAATCACCGTGAATTTAGCAGATATAACATTTCTTTGCATGTTCTCCGTAATCCCGTTTCATGGTGGGCCAGTAATACCCAAGCCGTTTGATTTGAAGTCGCATCTTGGGGCCAGATTGGTGAGCACCGCAAACGCCCGAGTGGACATCTTTCATGACCTTTTGGGCTTCGGCCAATGACAGACACCTGAGCCAGAGTTGGTCATATGACCTGCGGTATAACGTGTCATTTACAAACACGTATCGGAGAGCTCTTTTCTTCAGCTGAATCCTCGCAGATTTTTCTTCGGGCAGCTTGTCATATTGGAGGTACTCTATGAAGGGTTCTCTCCAATCGGGCTCGTCTTGGACGATCGAAGCTTCTTCGGCGGGATTGCTCTTCTGTTCCGCGCTTTCCTCTTCTCGTAAAGAGACAGGGGGTAGGATTTGCCGGCTCCTGACTGTGATCAGAATTTCGTCCATGTCAGGATCAGCCAGCTCCTTGGCCAAGCGAGCGAGTACATCAGCCTTTCCGTTCAACGCTCTAGGGACTCTCGTTAGTTCAATATGAGTGAACCGTTTCATGAGTTCCACCACTCGACCTCTGTACCGAGCTAACTCGGGTTTGTATATCTTATAGTCGCCGCTTACTTGGTTGACGACGAGCTGGGAGTCACCGTAAACTCGTAGCCGACGGATTTCCATTTCTATGGCGAGCTCCAAACCAGCTATCAGAGCTTCATACTCAGCTTCATTGTTTGTCCGAGGCTCGGTGAGAGCAAAAGAACGCCGTAGGGTTCCCATTGATGGTGTGATGAACACCAATCCTATCCCTGCTTTTATCTCCGGGACGCTTGATTTACTGGAGGTTCTTATCGATGAGGCCCCATCGAAGTAGAGCTCCCAACATGGCTCGTCATTCTCAAGATGCAGCACTTGTTCGTCGGGTAACTCACAATTTAGTGGCGACCCTTCTGGTATGGGATGAGCTGCGAGAAAGTCTGCAAGAGCTTGCCCTTTTACTGCTTTCTGAGGAGTGTAAACTATGTCAAACTCAAGTAGCATGACAGCCTATCTTGCCATTCTGCCGGCTAGGCTTGCTTTGGTCATCAAGTGTTTGAGCGGGTCGACCTTGGAGATCAGCATAACCCGATGAGCGAGCAGATAGTGCCTCAGCTTCTTCACAGCAAATATCTGAGCCAGGCATTGCTTTTCGATTGGGGAGTAGTTGTGTTCCGCCCCGACTAGAGTTCGACTGAGGTAGTAGAGGGCATTTTCTTTTCCTTCCTCATTATTCTGGGCAAGGAGCGCACCGAGTGACTCGTCCAGCGCGGCAGTGTAGAGAATCAGCGGTTTATTCGGAATGGGAGCGGCCAGCGCTGGAGGGTGCAACAAGTATTGTTTAATGCTTTCGAACGCTGCTCGACATTCGGCATCCCAGATAAAAGGAGCTCCTTTCTTCATGAGCTTTGAGAAGGGCCTACATCTCCCTGATAAATTTGAGATAAACCTCCGTATATAAGCAAGCTTGCCTTGAAAAGATCTTAGCTGCGTCAGACTCTTCGGAGGGGGCATCTCCATGATGGCCTTTATCTTTGATGGGTCAACTTCGATCCCTCGATGTCGGACTATGAAGCCCAGGAATTTTCCCGATGACACGCCAAAAGCGCACTTCAGAGGATTCATCTTCAGATCGTATTCCCTCAGTCTGGTGAGAACGGTCCTGAGATCTTGGATATGATCGGCCTTGGCTTTAGTCTTGACGACCAGATCATCAACATAGCATTCAACGACTTTATGGATTAGGTCATCAAAGATATTAGTCATCGCCCTTTGATATGTAGCACCTGCGTTCTTCAGTCCGAATGGCATTACCTTGTAGCAATATATTCCGATCGGGGTTCGAAATGCTGTGTGCTTCTCATCCTCAGGCGACATCTTGATCTGATTATATCCAGACGAGCCATCCTTAAAGGTGAACAGTTCGTAATTTGAGGTGTCATCGACCATCATTTCCATGACCGGTAGCGGGAAGTCGTCTTTAGGACATGCCTTATTGAGGTCCCTGAAATCGACACAAACTCGGATCTGCCCATTTTTCTTCTTCACTGGGACTATGCATGCGATCCAGCCTGCATATTTCTCTTCCCTGATGAAGCCGGCATCGATGAGCTTCTTGGTTTCCTCGATGACCTTTTCTTCCAACTCCCTTCTCATTCTTCGAGGAGCTTGTTTGACTGGCCTAGCATCAGGAGATATAGCCAGCTTATGCACGGCTACCTCAGGGGAAAGGCCAGGCATTTCTTTGTACGTCCACGCGAAGCAGTCGACGAACTCACGCAGCAGGGCAATTATCTGCTCTTTCATTTCTTCTGACAAGAGTGAGCTGATGTAGGTCGGCCTTGGATTATCGGGCCTTCCTAAGTCAATCTCGGTTAGCTCATCAAAGGTTGCTTGTCCGCCATCTTCGAGCTCTTGAGGAGCTTCTTCTGGCTCGGCTATCTCGTCATCATTATTTGATCTTTCGCTGGTCTCACCAACATGGATCATGTAGCACGCTTTGGAATCAGGTTGAATGTAGCCTATGCCCCGTCTATCTGGAATCCGTCCATCGATGAGTGCTCGGACCTGGGGCGGATACCATAGCCCTTCGTAAAACTTTGCTTTGGACTCCGTTTGATATAACCGGCATCCGCACTTCTTAAAGTATTCCCGCATCTCGGGCGCATAGTATCTGGGATTGAGGACGGCTCTTATGCCTCTCTCATAGGGAAGGTACGCGACAGAAAGGTCGTCCGGGTGCACAACGGGGTTTGACCCATAAAACAAGATGCCCTTCTGTCCACTTTTCCTCCCGGGAACGTAGAAAGTTTTCAGCTAGTCCACGGTAGAGATTGATAATGCATCGAGCTCTTTGCACATTTGCTCTGGTACCCTTGTAACGGCTAGGGACCCTTCTGCAACTTCGAAGGTCTCTCGTAGTTTCGCTTGTTGCGTGGGGTCCAATCTGCACCGCTGTTGCACGATAGGTCCTCCTCCTCTGTCTCTTCAGTGTCACTGCCAAGATAAGGGCGGACTTTGCTGCTAGATGGGCCTTCAGTAACAGATTCGTCCGTATCGCTGCCAAAATGAGGGCGAGTTTTGCAAAAGGACGGGCTTCCAGCGCCGGACTCATCAGAGTCGCTGCCGAAATGCGGGCGCACTTGGGTATTTTTGCTTTTGAAAGTGATAGCCGGCGCAGATTTGCTTTTGAGTCTTGGGGCCGTTCTATCCTCAGACAGTTGTGGCTTAGCATTTTGGTGGTTCGTAAAGTACCGAGAATTTCATATCGGACTTCATGCACACCGAACGGCTGGATGTCTCCGTCAATGCGTCTTTCTTCGCCATTTTTAGTGTACTTCATGCATTGATGGAGAGTCGACGGAATGATGCCGTAATCGTGGAGCCACGGCCGCCCCAAGAGAATCTTATAAGACGTGTCGGCGTCGATCACGTATATCTTAGCTTCAGTTTGCAGATCCCCGAATTTGATTGGCAAAGCTATAGACCCCAGAACTTGCTGGCAATTTTGGTTGAAGCCTTGAATGACAATCCTTTCCCTCGACAGGTGTCGGACGTCCATTGACAAAATCTTCAGAGTTCGCAAGTTCATGATGTTCACTGAGGACCCCGGATCAATCAATATACGATTAATTCGATCTCCGTCGCTGTACCCGGTCACGTAAAGCGGCCGATTATGCTCAGCCGTTCCCAGTAGCAAGTCTTCATCCTTAAATGTGACTGCGGCGGCATGCAAAGCGTGCTGGGCTTCTTTCATATTAATTTCCGCAAAGTGAGCCTGATACTGCTCGGGGTTTTGTAGAGCGTGAATGAGAACGTCTCTAAGCTCCTTAGATAGGACCAAGGCGTCGTAGATGCTCAGGAGAGATGGAAGCTTCCGGAGATGTGCCAAGACATTATAGTCCACCGAGGAAGGATTTATGTTTTCATCGGCCAGTTCTCTGCCATCTTCTTCATTAGCGACTTGTTTTTCCTTCCCTTTTGGGGCGTTGCCCTGATTTTGCGGTAGAGCCCTGCCGCTTCTGAGCTGGATTTGATTGGCCTTTGTGGTGAGCTCCTCGTCCTCTTCGGGAAAACAGAGATCATCCTCGGAGTCGCTGCCATGATGGATGGTGTAGCAGGTCACTACTGGGATCTCTTCATTGGAGTCTTCTTCTAACTCCTCCAGAATTTCAGCCGCTTGTACAGGGAAGAACTCCTTCAATTGAATCAATGTTCTTTCCTTTTGTTCATATTCTTCGAGGGAATCAATATATTTTTGAATGGTCGATCTCCCTGCAGACTCTTTTTCGCGCCGAGCTGCACTTTTCTTCTTCTTGAGCTTCTTGGATTTTGAGCCTGATGGAGCCGCATTGGCAGCTGGACTGGTAGGCTTCTTCTGCCCTTCCCATTCCATCCTGGGCTCTTTCTAAAGCAACTTTAGCATCTTCTTCGTCTTATTAGATATGTGCGTACTCCACGGAGGCCGCGATGAGTCAGTTTCGTTTGTCAGGGCAGCGGGTTCGGCTGTCTGCTCCCAGAAGGCTTCAGCTTCCGTCTGTATAAAGTTGGCGGTTGCAACTTGATTGTTCACCAACACGCTTTTGGACAGCTCGATCTCTCCAGCCTTGTACTGCTTCTCGACCCAATCCTTGAAGATATAGCAATCCTCGATCGCATGGCTCACTACTCGGTGGTACGGGCAATACAGGGGATTGTCGGTCATTTTTGCTTCTTGGGGTCTTTTCGACTCCGGCAGTTGTAGGCCATTGTTCAAGGCATCTTTAAATATCTTGCGGACCTTGTCCCTTCTGAAAGAGTAAACCTTGTTCTTTTTCTCCTCTAGGGAAGGCCCATCTCCTCCTAGCAATGGCTTTCGAGACCGGTTGGTTTGGGATTCGCCCGCCCTTCGCTTTTCTTCATTGTCGGAGGCATTGAAGACATTGGTACTGCTGGAACTCCCGCTTCTACGGTTGTCGTCCCGCTTGCTTTTCCAGGTTTTGTCTCTCTGAGAGTCTGGCGGGGACTCTTGCTTCGAGCGTTCCAGCATTTGGACTTTCTTGGTTAGCTCCTGAAACGTCTTGAGGCCCGCTGTACACAAGAAGGGGACCATCCAATTGCTGAGGTTCCCAATGAGAAGGCTGACGGACTGGTCCTGCTCCAGCGGCGGTTCGCACTTAACTGTGAGATTACGCCACCGGGCGATAAAGTCGGTGTTGCTTTCATTCTTCCCCGGCTTGGTCCTCACAAGATCGGCTATGGAGATTTTATCACTGACGCTCATGAACCTTTGCCGGAACAGAGACTCCATTTGGGCAAAGGTAATGACGGACCCGTCCGGTATACTCGCATACCAGTCGAAGGCGATGCCGGTCAGGCTGTTGACAAACTGACGAAGAAGGAGCGCATCGTTGCCCCCTGTATTTCCGCACGATGCTTTGAAGTGGGCGACGTGCTGGTTTGCATTCCCCGTTCCATCAAATCTTCCGAACTTAGGAATGACGGAGCCGCTTGGGAACTCAATCAGATCGTACTGCGCGGGATATGGCCGCCCACTACTGTCGATTTCTTTCTGAGCTTCAGCTTCGGCCACCAATGTTTTAACCTTGCTGGTGACCAAATCCATTATCCGATCTTGTGTTAGCGGGATAGTGCTATCTGGGGCCAAGGCGTCCCCAGAAGCGGAATGTAGCCGGCTTTCATTCGGCTCGACCAGTCTTGGTCCCAAAGGAACAGGCATTGGCTGCCTCGGATTGTCATCACCCGGCTGATTAGTAGCGTCTTGTGCTTGATTAGGAGGCGCTCGAGCAATTTGAGCCGTAAGCTGCATCACCACGTTCGTTAAGTCGTCAATCTTCGAATAGAGCTTGGCCATCTCTTTATCTTTGCTCCTGAGCTGTTTTCGAAGTTCTTGAAGCAGCTCTTGCTCCGCAGTCCTAGGGCGGAAAGTCGGCTCTTCCTCGCTGTCCGAGCTTGACTCTACATGGACCGAGGGGTCTATCTGCCTATCATCCTCATCGAGAGGGTTTTCTTCATCCAGCAGGGGCGGCTGTTCTTGGGCGGCGGCAACCACATTCAGGCTAGATTGGGCTTGGGATGTGGTGGCCCCGTCCTTGCTTTTGCTGCGAAGGTTGTCGCTGGGGCGCCCGCCTGCCATATAGACCGTATGGATGATATATCCGGCCGTCTCTCTATCATTGGCAGCTGATTTCACGGCTCGATGTCTTGACCCCCTTGTTTCGGTAGATGGTAGTCGATTGAAGGCGGCCGGACTAACCAGGTTCTTGAATGGTGCTGGCGCTTCTTTTCTGGGTTTTCCCCGCTGCTTTCGCGCGGCACAGAGTGCTTGAAAGACTCTTGAAGAGACAGTGTCATACTTTTTCTGTTGGGGCCGGGACACGTCTCTTTGTGGCACTGTTCGGACCGCTGTCTTCTTGATTCTGGCGGTCATGGCGTTTTTCTGAACCCACTTCAGAGGCTCGAAGGAATTGCTAATTCTTACGTCCGACTCGACCGTCGTTGCCGGGCAACCCTGCACTTGGAACTTCACACGATTCCATTTGGCCGAAGCCTTGGCCCTCTTGTTGGCTCGATACCTGAGCCGCTTCTGCCTTAACTTTTCTGTTCTAAGCATCTGGCAGACTTTGGCTCTTTGGGAAGACGCCGCATACCGGTTGATGGAGGGCCTTGGAGATACGCCCAATTGTGCATTTGTTGGAGTCATCGCCTGAGCTCGTCCACAACATTTGATGTTGCCCTTCGGATCGGAAGTCTTGCCCCCAGCTAGAGCGCCAGGGAGTCGTTCAGATAGCGTCTTGAGTTTCGGTTGTGGTGCCTTGGCGATCACGACATTCGGCCTCTTACCCCTTGAGACCGGCTTGGCCACTTGTTCCGCCGGGATCTCTGCCAGATGAGCGCTCCCGGCAGGGTAGATGATGACAGAGCCAAACTGGCGGGGCGGTTCCTCCCATTGTCGACCGAGGCTTGCGGGGAGAACCACACGAGCGTTGATCTTGACCACGTACGGAATCGGGGTCACGTTGGAAGCTGAATTCATCTGGGGAGACATTGTCATCGAAAGTTGATTGCTGCATGAAAAGAAAACATCATTTCAGTATAGGCAATCGATATGTATATTGATTGAGTTCGCATGAACGTTTAACCCGAAATATGGGAGGAGAGATTGGTCCCACCGGGCGTGCCAGAATCTGTAGGGTGTTTTTCGTCACCCCAGTGAGATGGGAATATGCTAGCGCTTGTCAGGCGTACTACAGATTCCCCCTGCCTAGGGTAGGCGGGGGTTTAATGATTGTGGGGATCCGAATCTCCGGCAGCCACGGACTAAGCCGCCGTTAATTACCCCTCGCCTTTGGGGCGAGGGAACCTCCGATTAACGGGTTAAACTGGTCATGCGAACTCAATGTGCAGTGTGCGTGTGTTTTGAAAGGGGGTTTTGGATATATCGGGAGCCACGCAGAGTTTTTACGGGGGTCCCGCTACCCGGATAGCGGGCTGGGGGTCAAAGGGTCTAGCAGCCCCCTTGCGGGGTTCGGGGCAGCGCCCCGGCCCGAAAATTTTTTTGAGGGGGAGAATGTGGCGGAGTATGTATATGTGTGAATTTGTATACATATGTCTGTGTATATGTATGTACATAAAAAGAGAGGGAAAAGGCATCCAAGGGATGCGTGGGGGCCACGTGTCGGCTCGCGGGCGCCTTGCGCACTTGCGCAGGTGCGCAAGCGCGCGCGCCACGTGTCGGCGCGCGGGCGCCTTGCGCACTTGCGCAAGCGTGCAGGTGCGCAAGCGCGCGCGCCACGTGTCGGCACGCGGGCGCCTTGCTCACTTGCGCAAGCGCACAGGTGCGCAAGCGCGCGCGCCACGTGTCGGCACGCTGGCGCCTTGCGCGCTTGCGCTGCGCGCCGGAGAGGCACAAGAGGCTTTTAGCCTAAAAAAAAAATTTCTCAGAAGAGAAATCAGAGAGGAGTTGGACTCCTGAATGTGTTTTTCTTCTTTTTTGAGGGTTTAGTGAAAGATGTTCTTCTTCTTCCTCCTCTGTTAGCTGGATCTTGAAGATCAAGAGATGTGGGATTTCAAAATCTTTTCTTTTTGAGATCTGATGGAAGATCTGAGTTCCCCTTGATGGGTTTTGTGGTGAAAACTAACTTGTTTTTATAAAAATGAGAGTAGAACTCTTGATTTAATTCTAAAGAAAGAAGAAGGTTTTGGAACCTTGAAGAAGGAAGAAAGAGCTCAGCTCTGAAACTTTTTTTTTGAGAGAGAAAAAGTTGTTGGGATATTTCATTATCCTTGCCTTTATAGGCCATACATTTTACACATAGCCCCTTGGGCTTCACAAAATGGCATTTTGCCTATTTCATGGCTCATGTGCTATTTCTTTTTGCACATAAGCCATGGGCTTTACAAAAATTTGGCTTTATGCCTATTTTTCTTACATTTATCCATAAATAAAATAAAAGAAATGCAACAAAATTATTTATTACAAAATTTTTTATCTTGGCATGGGGGGAGGCCGGCCGCTTCATGTTCGGGCTCGACCCAGGCATGGGCCCACTGGATCTGGGCTTGGGCCCACTTGGCTTGGGGTTGACTTTGATTTTGACTTGGTCAACCGGGGTGTAAATTTTTACCCCAACAGCTCCATGTTTCTAAATGTGTCTCCACAATTCTAGAAAAGTCTAGACTTTAATTGAAAAGAAATTAATTAATTAATGAAAGGAGTTAAAAGATGTAATAAATGATGAAGTTTTTACACAAACCTACACCCACACCTCACTCTCTCTCCCTCTTCTCTCTTTAGCAGAGCCCCATCTTGTGGCAGCCCAAAATTCCCCACAATTGTGTCCACTTCAAAAGTCAAGAGAAAAGAAAATAAAAGAAGAAAAGAATAAACTAAGAAGTATGTGATTAAATAACGGGGTATGGGGTGTTTCTTTACTTTACAATCACCACCTCACTCTCACACCCCTCTCTACATCATGTGGCCGAGCCCCCCCCAAACTGCTGCTGCCCCAAATCTCCACTCCAATTCCATCACTAAAATCCACAATTTCCATCAAAAATCCAAAGCAATAAAACCCCAACTCCTAATTAAACATGACCCATTATTTTTTAGCCAAACAAGCATGGATCTAGGAGCATGGAGGCCATTTCGGGAGGCTAGATTTAAAGCTTGGTGTCTTGATTTTGTGAGGTATAAATCCCAAACCAAATTTAAATTGTTGGATAGTTACTTTGATCAAAGTTAATTAAGTTTAAATGTGATTCTAATTGTAGGATTTAGTTTGTAATGGAAAGAGTTTGGGATCAAGTTAGGTTGTGATCATGTGTTCATGATTGTGTGATGTTTTTTTTTTAGCATCTTAAGCTATGCAAACTTAATCTTGTTACTTATTGCCAATTGTAACATTTAAAATGTCCAAATGAAAATATTTTGGAAACTAGGTTTTAGGATAGATGTAATTAGATGAAATAAAAATTTGGTTATGGTTAGTGTGGCTTAATTAAGATATTTTATGAGCGTTTGGCCACTAGATTTGTTAAAATATCGTGTTTTGAAGTAAAACGGGTATTTTTCGCTTACTAGGTTTTTGGGTTAAATCGATTTTATTTAAGTTTGGGGTTTTGTGAATTTTAACCTATTTTATATTATAATTAGTGTTTGTGAATGTGCAAATGAGTGTGTTTGGGTTTTTCTCGATGGTTTGCCGTTTGTACTCCAACGTCGAGGGTTTTTGGGTTGATTTGTGAAAACAACAATAGGTTTTGACCTATGTGGGATTCGTGTGTCGTTTGGGTCATGAGTCGGATTTTAATGCGATACGGTGCGTTATAATATGTAGGTACCCCATGTGGACTTCGAGACGACAAGCAAGCGCGTGGCGACGTCGGCACCGGCGAGCAAGGACCAGGTGAGTAGATTTATATCTACGGGAAGAAGTCGGGTGGATGGCGTATAACACCCCCGCAGTTCGTGGTGATGTATATGAATACGTATACAAACATATATATTGGTTTTATTGTTGAGTATTTGATGATAATGATAGATTTTAGGTGTGATTGGATAGGTTTAGCGTTGCGAGACCCTAGAGGAGAGGTTGCACCATATTTTCACACACACCCATACTTGCATACATTCTTCTTTCATATGTTCTTATATGGGGTTATATTGTTATGTGTTCACATGGGTATGGGACTATGTGTTCACATACTGGATTTGAGGATAGTATTTGGAATTTGAGATGAGTCGATAAGATTTGATTGAGACCGCGAGAACGGTGATATAGCAGGGTTCGTATTTGAGATACGACATGACGTTGTAGCGGGTCCTTGTTGTAGAGTTTTACACACGTGCATGCATACTTAGGCGGTATCAGTATTGTACTAGACGTAGATCAGTACCTCGATCATGATATTTAATAAAGAGGATACCAGATGAATAGTATGATGAATGTGATATTGACCTGTACCCAGATTTGGGATGCCGTACGATGGATTTACGTACGAGCTATATATTGATGATTGATCTGCACTCTTGACTTGGGATGTCTGATTATAGATATGGTATCGGGTATGATATTATTGAGGCGGGATCACCGACTATACATATACAAGTATGTATATGTATCGACTCAGATGATAGGCGGTTTCCTTACCTGTAGTTCAGCTTGTTAGTTCAGCCGTATAGTTTAGTGTAGTTGTTAGATTAGATTAGACTCCTACCTATTTCAAAACTAGCGGATCGTGGGTATTTAAAAGACAGGTCAAGGGATCTACGGATATTTCAAAAGACGTATCCTTTCTTAAAACCACCGTAGCCCTTATTTTCAAAACCCCACGATTCGTGTTATCTCAAATGGCACCATTGTTTAATATTTAGCACCCGCTCATTATGGTTGCTCGCTCCGCATCGCATACTTACATTGTTATTTCATATTTCATTGTTGATATTATACTGTTAGGACACCAGCACCATTACCGATGATGCGTATGTACCACGTACACTTACTTGCCGGCTCACACACATCTTCATCGGTAATTGCCATCTCACGTACACCTTAGAAAATATTATTGCTTAACTTAGTTTGATAGCTAGTAGTTTGACATGATATTAGTGTACTTACCTTATATACCAGCGTAGATATTGTAGTTATTACTTGTCACTTCATGCATACTCTGTAGGGTTGCTAAGCACGCGCACAAGGGTCTACGAGGCATCAACCATGCCCGATTAAAAATTTAGCCGTGCCGAACAACCCGAATACGGATCTTTAAACTAGAGATTAGGCGAAAACAAGCATGCTAAACACTTTAACACTAAGTGAGAGGGATTACAACCTTTGTAGATCCGGTCCATCACTTCATATGCTCCGTGTTGTGGTCCCTTCGCTGCGATCATCGGGTTCCGGGCTCTCGAAAGGTTCCACGAAGAGAAAGATGCAGCCTTTGCTTCCGATCTTCGATACTAAGATGATCTACCTTGAAGTTCCGTTAACACAAGCTAACACTCATGAAATGATGTGAACACCCTCATCTAAATGACAAGGGAAGATGAGGATGATGAAGTAGGATTTTTGCTCTCTTTATTTATCTTTTTCTCACATATTTTCATCACAAGGAAAAAGTCTAGAAAGCTTTTTCATGAAAGAATGAAGGAAGAAGAAGAATAGTGATCCATTTTCTTTTGTGATGAATAATGAAAGGATTAATATGATAAATAATGCAACCATGGTAGACTTAACCATTGTAGAGAATTATCTAGGGTTAGGGTTTTGGGTTGGGTTAAAGCATGAGTCACTTACAAATACTTTCACAAAATAAAATCAAAACCTTCTAGAAACATCTAGAAAGCTTAACCCTAATCCAAACCCTAATCATGTTTAAACTCCACTAAACGAGTTGCATTAGTTATCATATCATGTTACAATATTATATATCACATATATAATATTTATCGTAACAAAATAAAATAATACATTTAACATATATCGCATATATATCAATGTATTACCCGAGTGAGAAAAAGAATCTTTTAGTGAGCAAATATTAGTTAATGTGATTTAATATATCATATATATTATTATACATTAAATTATCGAATCAACACTTGATCCGACAATCCGGCTATATCGCATATAACCGACTAATATTTATCCGTACCGATTCATCGAATCAACACTTGATCCGATGACCCGGCTGATATCAAATATCGCGAGAATAGAATACGGTATCTCATATCGCATTATCCTCGGTCCCGCACATATCACATATATGCCCCTACTCCGTTTTGCCTGAGCCAAGAAACCTCTGTGTAGGACTCTAAAGAATCGTCAATACGCCGGCAGTAGGTGATGATCATATCAAACACCCACAAGCTGCAAGCGGTCAGCTAAACGTAACAGCTACCCAGGTATTGAGCGCTCAGAAGATCAACAAGCAAACCTGTACATTCTCCTGTGAATCCAAACAGTAACACTCCCATACAGTCCGGTCTCGTCGTCTGATATGTCGCATATCTCGCCTAGGGGTGGTAATCGTCAGACCCCAGTAGCTCGATAAGTCGTGTCGATATGAGGTCTATAGCAGTTCGAGAAACTACTGATAACACTTACCAGTAAATCTCAGCAATCCTGGCCAGAGATTTCCGGTTATAGCCAATCGAACACAGCACAACATCAACTCCCTATACCGGGAGAGACGAATCCCCTCCTATCGCTCATTGCCTCCATATGATTCGGGACTGTACCCAAAAGCCACCTTTTTGCACGCCCTCTTGGACGTGGTATGATGGAAATCAAAGCACAGTGGGAATCACACAAGACTCTATGACGATCTCGGGTCAACAGACTACTCTGTACCAGTGTCACTGGAGAACTGCCATCTGACGTATGGTATAATACCATTGGGAGTTCTCGGCGAGTCTGTCCAGTGTACCCAGTCTCCACTAAGCACCCGTACACCATCCTTGATGTTAAACACCGATGGATATGGGATCATCCATCGCCCATCATATGGGTCAAGATGCGTATACGCTAGTCTACTCTGGTGCATCGATGCCCTGTCTCGATACACCCACGACTAGGAACAATTATAGGATGTACTCGTCGACTACCGTGGCCCCACTAGTATGATCTCATCATAGTCCCAGTAGTCGAGTACATATCCTAAGGGCTTTATCAACATGTAATATAGAGACAATCAGAGTACATGTTAAGATAAAGTGCAACCAGATAGCATACTATCATGTCGAGCAAGAAAGTCCTCCCTATATATGTACTAGCATCCACTACAATATACATCGTATGCACAGTAATGGCTTCTAGGGCATACATATAACTAACAATCTCCCACTTGCACTAGGGCCATCTGTTATGGTATCGCATACCCAACAGTTAGCTGCGGTTGAAGTATCTCATACTCAACCATCCCATAAAAGTCTCTACTGGGAAAAAGGCCTTTGTGAGTGGATCCGCGCTGCCGTCCTCTGTGTCTGCTCTCCTAACCTCGATCTCCCTGGAGATCAACCATCTCCATGATCAGGTGATACTGTCTAAGAATTATATCTGGATTTCTGATGGGACGGTAGTTCCTTGGCTGAAGCCACAACTCCATTGTCACACAATGGTAGGAACGAAGTTCATCTTATGAACTTATAAATATCCAGACTGCCTCTTTTGTAGTATCGTTGGTAACGATGTATCTTGCCTTTAATCGTCTAGTATGTCACGGTATCTAGCTTGGAACTCTTCCAACATACCGTCCCTCCACGGAGGGTATAGACAATGCCTGCGACTGACATTCAGTCGTTCTTATCACCCTGGAACCTTTCCAGTGATTCTCCCTAGGATCGATTGATACCATCTCACTACAACTAGTGAGTGTCCTAACATCCAATTAGATCTATCTCATAGATCCAAAACCCAGGATTTAGGAGGTATCACTTTGATCCTATATGGAGAATCCTTGTGATAAGCAGAGAATGACTGAGCGTAGCATAGGAAACTCCTTCCCTATCAAGAGTATGTCATCCACGTACTCTACGAGGATCACCACCATACTCCCTACTACCTTCTTGTATATACAAGGTTCATCTACCATTTTGATGAAGTCAAACTCTTTGACTACCACATCAAAACAGATGTTCCAACTCCGCGATGCCTGCTTTATCATATAAAACATCTTGCTCACGTTCCCGCTGCTCCCACTGACTGCGAAGCCCTCTGGCTGTGTACATATAGACACTCTTTTCTAAAACATCATTTAGAACAGCAGTCATGACACCCAACCACCAGATATCGTAGTCATGGTATGTAGCCGTGGCAAGTAGGATCTGGATGGACTTAAGCATAGATCCTTAGAAAAGGTTTCAACATAATCC
This sequence comes from Agapanthus africanus, assembly GCA_030015575.1. NCBI lineage: Eukaryota > Viridiplantae > Streptophyta > Magnoliopsida > Asparagales > Amaryllidaceae > Agapanthus > Agapanthus africanus. Next base: position 177,742,203 of record JASDDO010000031.1, on the reverse strand, counting down.
ATAACTGGTCTATGATGCAAACCTTTAACAAGTCTAGCTTTGAAAGTCTCAACCTTTCTATGTACACCAAGTAATCTTCTCAAGATATACTTGCTCCTAATGGGGATTTAACCCTTCAGATAAAGCAACCAAAGTCCATAATTTGTTGGTGTATAAGGATTCCATCTCAGATCGATAAGCACCTAGCCATTCATACAGAGTCCCACTCCTGATGGCCAGCTCGAAACTAGTTGGGTCATCATCTCATGATGCAATCCTCGCTCCCACTGTCATAGAGAAACCGAAGTATCTCTCAGGTGGGTGAGGAACCCTACTAGATCGGCAGAGAAGCTGAGGTACGTTGGAAACTATTGAATCCTTTGGTTCTACCAAATTATCAGCTGCAGTTTGTATGGCTGGAACATTTCCAGTTCTACATAACAGACCTTGCCTCGAGCTTTTCCGGATTTTGCTTTTAGACATAGGCCGGACAACCCCAAATCTTAACAAGCTTAAGATATGGGCTCTTCCCTTTCCATATCACATATGAAGTGGTAGGCAACTGATTTGATTTGAACCCTATTCAATAGGTATGCAGCTTCTCAAGTGCATAACTCCCAAAAGGAAATAGGCAACTCTTTAGTACTCATCATAGAGCACACCATATCACATAGGGTGCTATTGCTCCGCCCCGATACACCGACGTACTGTGGTGTATACGGAGGAGTAATGCTGAGAGAGAATCTCATTCTCCTTTAGAATAATCCAGGAATTCCGTGCTCAAGTATTCTCCTCCTTGATCTCATCAAAGGATATAATACTTATACCCGCATATTGGTTCTCTACTTCTAACTTATATTCTGTGAATATCTCAAAAGGTTCAGACTTGTGTTTCAATTGGAACATATGTCTGAATCTTGAGAGATCATCGGAGAATGTAATGAAGTACAAAGAACCGGTCTTGGCATGTGTAGACAGGGGACCTTTCATACATCAACATGTATCAATCCCAAAAGTTCACTAACTCTTTCTCTGTTTCCAACAAACAGAGCTGTGGTCATCTTATCTTTGTGACATGACTGGCAAGTTTCACAAAATGTAAATTCAAACTAATTTAAATATGCATCTAAATGTAACTTTAGCCAGTCGGGTCGCATTGATATGACCTAGTCTACAATACCTCAAGAAGGATTCATTCATTTCTGAACTCTTCCTCTTGTGTATGTTCCTTATACTAAGAACTGTAGTTCGATTTAGAACGTCAATGCTTTTAGATAACGTGCCTGAACCGATCAACTTTTGATATAGGAAATGTTCAAAACATTATCCAACTATACAAAATTTTATCATTTCTTTACTAATAAAGAGACTGATATGATTTTGTATATCAGGTTCGGTATCTAATAACATTTGTTCAGAATCAATGTATTCTGGTAATACAGGGTGACAGTGACCAACAGACTTGGCTGCAACACTTGCACCGTTTTTTGTCTCATGAAACTTATCACCCGTTCTCAGTTCTCTACCTTTCTGTAGCCCATATAACAGATTACATATACGGGATCCTGATCCGGTATCACATACCCAGGACGTAAAGGATACTGAGAAACAGTTCTGTGTAATGAACATACCCGAAGATGATGCATCAACATGCACTTTCTTCGTTTGGGTGGCACGGGAAATCTGGTATTCCCCAATTTCCTGCTCTGTCTTATAACAATTATAAGTTGGAGCGGGACCAACGTTCCCCAGCTCAGTATAATAAGCGGGTTCGGTCAATATATCCGTTTTATTATCTTGATTAAGGCGTGATATTGTCGCTATCTGGAGAGAGAGAAGAAAACACTCAGCGTATGCTCTTGCAAGATTAGATTGGTTATCCAATATATCTGATCAGGATGTCTCCCACTGTTTTAATCAAATCTTTCTTCAAACCCTAAAAAGAAAGACTAGCAGGAATTAATTACACGCTACAAGTTCGCCAATTTTTCGGCCAGGCCAGTGTCGGTACTTTGAGGGAGGTCCCCCGTGCTTTCGCACGAACCTAATTAAGGTAAACCTCGTTTTCCCAGAGGCGTAACCCCGTTAACACCTTTCTAGACACCTACTTGATCGGCTAATTGTAATATGTAAAACTCTCTCAGGAGTAACTCTTACTCGCAGCGGGTATTGGGATCCAACTATCTCATAGAAGGTATGCAATCTCATTGCAAATTTCAACACTTGAAATTCCCAATAATATTTTGCCCCAAGCAATCTATGACCTTGACTGAGTCAACAAACCATAGACCGCAAGTAAAGTTCAACACGTCATTTCCCGATTGAATTAAACCCACCCGCACGACCCTTGACTGAGTCAACAAGGCCACACGACTACCCTAATCCAATCGCATCATATGCTTTGCAGATAAGCACTAATCAGCTACCGCACACTACGCCTTGACTGAGTCAACAAACGCAGCATGAATACTAACTATTACTTATCTGAAATGACGGAGGGCTACGACAGGTTTTTAAGAAAACCTTTTGCGTAATGAACTTTATATCGATGTAGAATCGAGTGATTTTAAATGGAGTGTTTTTTAGGCTTTTCTAGTTTTGCTAAAGGGGTCACTCCCGGTGAAGGGATCGTCGGCCCTTTCCTCATCGAATAAGGTGCAGGATATTTCACAAATACCACTATGCAAAGCAGAAACTATAGAAGCAATCAAAAGACAAACCGAGTTTGTAGCATCTGCCTGTTATTGCTAAAGGAGTCACTCCCGGTGAAGGGATCTCGGTCCTTTCCTTAGCGAATAAGGTGCTGGATGTTCTACAAGGAACACCGCTATGCAAAGCAAGAACTAGAGCTACCAGTTTTTATAAACAAGTTTCTACAACATCTTAGGTTTCTTTTATTTCATCAAACTCATTAATGAAGTCCCATTTTAATTATGCTTCGCAAGCATCTCTTTTTGGAACGAAATCTGCAATATAACATATATCTCATATATATAATATAAACATTCGTCTCAGGCAGTAATATGATCTCATCACAGAACATTGCAGCAGAAGAACATATAAGAAATATTGGATATACTAGGACGTCCGTGTTTTCAATACGAGCCTGTATAAAACACGGATTCCACGGTCGCGTTGAATAGCCAAACCCACATCCCTAGACCCCTACGAGAGCGGCAAGTAACACTGCCAATTCTAGGGTTAGGAGACCCGGTCTCGACTACTCGAGATGGTCTCCCACTGAACCCTAGAACCCGGTTACTTGTGCTCCCCGCCTTGGGTCTACCTAATGCGGAAAAGTAAATAATATACAACGGTGACAGCTTCCGCTACCTGGAAGTTCCCCAATAAAAGAATATTACATACAAATGAATTTTACATGAATGAAAAAGAAAAAATTCTCATCTCACATAAAAACCCCCGGCTATTCAAAAGCGACGATCCAATACAACATATCATAGCAACACATAATATCTCATATCATTAACGTAAGCAAGTATGCGTATCCCGATTGTCGTTGATATATAGCAACGAAGCCGGCGATACACCACATACTACGCTTACGGTCACAGAAAAGAAAGTGTAAAACTACAACAGTTGGAATCCGCAATCTCCTTAGACATCGCATGCCTAACCAAATGAATTCCTTAGACATCGCATGTCTAACAATTATAAACCCCGCATTTTAGTCTCATTATCGAAAACTCTTTTCAATATCAAGTCGGGCAATTCAACAAGATTCCCGACGTCCTGATCGAATGCTCGTCGCAAACTTTAGTAGACGGCCGTACCCCCAGATGCCGTCGACGAAGTGCAGTAAGGTGGAACACCGCTGCCGCGAGCACCCGAACGGATGCTTTCGGCGACAGGGTTCTCCTACAGTCACTTGGTCGGGGCTATGGGGCGAGGCTATCTATTAAGTTTACCCGACGAGTATCCGCGTACTCTACGTGATTTCGACGGACTTTTGATCACATCAGAATTCCGTGAAAATCGATCATCTGAGACTAAACTGCTATGTTTATAATATTCAAATTAGTTATCTCATAACTACCTGTGGATTCCAAATATTGAATCACATTCCAGATAAATAGATAAAGTTAAACTTTCCGATCGAATCATCAAACACCCAAGATTTCCCCAATATATCTCAACACTTGAAATCAGTTTAAAAACATCCATCACATGCCACAGTACCAATGGTCCAGCCGTAGAAGGGTCAAGCCAACGCCTCACATGTGGCACGCCGTACTGCCCCAAACCCTAAGGTTCAAAAGGAAGTTCAAGACGGTCACATAATCGAGTTAAGGTTTGTTGTCTTCTAGAGGGTCCACCGAGTAACTTGCACGACTTAGAACATTCTTAAACACGAGAAAAAAAAATCCAACTTTTGAAAAAATTTCCGACAGGGGAAAAAGTGAGTTATTGATATCCGTTCGAACTTTTTAACAGTTTCTAAAAGTTATCCGGAAAACACATAGACAAAATCTGATAATCCGATCGAATCATCGAATCCCCAAAACAACCCCAGAAAATTCAACTCTTGAATAAAATATAAAAATTTCCAGAAGACCCAGCACATAAAGTTACTAATTACTGTGCAAAGCACGTGCATTGATTCAGCACTTTGGCCACGGAACCGCCGCGCAAGACATCTAAGGCCGCGGTTCCACGGCGCTTCTGTCGAATCAATGGCACGTGCTTCACAGTAATTCATCAAATTCCCTGCAGAATTTTTTGGAAATTTTTAATTCACAAAAATCCAAATTTTCAGAAAATTTCCAGAGAAGGGGTTAATTCGGGTTTTCCGGGTTCGATCGGACTTTAAACTTCGTCTAGACTTCACCTAAAGCTCTAGCTTGGCTCTGATACCACTGTAGGGTTGCTATGCACGCGCACAAGGGTCTACGAGGCATCAACCATGCCCGATTAAAAATTTAGTCGTGCCGAACAACCCGAATACGGATCTTTAAACTAGAGATTAGGCGAAAACAAGCATGCTAATCACTTTAACACTAAGTGAGAGGGATTACAACCTTTGTAGATCTGGTCCTTCACTTCATATACTCCGTGTTGTGGTCCCTTCGCTGCGATCATCGGGTTCCGGGCTCTCGAGAGGTTCCACGAAGAGAAAGATGCAACCTTTGCTTCCGATCTTCGATACTAAGATGATCTACCTTGAAGTTCCGTTAACACAAGCTAACACTCATGAAATGATGTGAACACCCTCATCTAAATGGCAAGGGAAGATGAGGATGATGAAGTAGGATTTTTGCTCTCTTTATTTATCTTTTTCTCACATATTTTCATCACAAGGAAAAAGTCTAGAAAGCTTTTTCATGAAAGAATGAAGGAAGAAGAAGAATAGTGATCCATTTTCTTTTGTGATGAATAATGAAAGGATTAATATGACAAATAATGCAACCATGGTTGACTTAACCATTGTAGAGAATTGACTAGGGTTAGGGTTTGGGTTGGGTTAAAGCATGAGTCACTTACAAATATCTTTCACAAAACAAAACCAAAACCTTCTAGAAACATCTAGAAAGCTTAACCCTAATCCAAACCTTAATCATGTTTAAACTCTACTAAACAAGTTGCATTAGTTATCATATCATGTTACAATATTATATATCACATATATAATATTTATCGTAACAAAATAAAATAATACATTTAACATATATCGCATATATATCAATGTATTACCCGAGTGAGAAAAAGAATCTTTTAGTGAGCAAATATTAGTTAATGTGATTTAATATATCATATATATTATTATACATTAAATTATCGAATCAACACTTGATCCGACAATCCGTCTATATCGCATATAACCGACTAATAGTTATCCGTACCGATTCATCGAATCAACACTTGATCCGATGACCCGGCTGATATCAAATATCACGAGAATAGAATACGGTATCTCATATCGCATTATCCTCGATTCCGCACATATCACATATGTGCCCCTACTCCGTTTTGCCTGAGCCAAGAAACCTCTGTGTAGGACTCTAAAGAATCGTCAATACGCCGGCAGTGGGTGATGATCATATCAAACACCCACAAGCTGCAAGCGGTCAGCTAAACGTAACAGCTACCCAGGTATTGAGCGCTCAGAAGATCAACAAGCAAGACTGTACATTCTCCTGTGAATCCAAACAGTAACACTCCCATACAGTCCGGTCTCGTCGTCTGATATGTCGCATATCTCGCCTAGGGGTGGTAATCGTCAGACCCCAGTAGCTCGATAAGTCGTGTCGATATGAGGTCTATAATAGTTCGAGAAACTACTGATAACACTTACCAGTAAATCTCAGCAACCCTGGCCAGGGATTTCCGGTTATAGCCAATCGAACACAGCACAACATCAACTCCCTATACCGGGAGAGACGAATCCCCTCCTATCGCTCATTGCCTCCATATGATTCGGGACTGTACCCAAAAGCCACCTTTTTGCACGCCCTCTTGGACGTGGTATGATGGAAATCAAAGCACAGTGGGAATCACACAAGACTCTATGACGATCTCGGGTCAACAGACTACTCTGTACCAGTGTCACCGGAGAACTGCCATCTGACGTATGGTATAATACCATCTGGGAGTTCTCGGCGAGTCCGTCCAGTGTACCCAGTCTCCTCTGAGCACCCGTACACCATCCTTGGTGTCAAACACCGATGGACATGGGATCATCCATCGCCCATCATATGGGTCAAGATGCGTATACGCTAGTCTACTCTGTTGCATCGATGCCCTGTCTCGATACACCCACGACTAGGAACAATTATAGGATGTACTCGTCGACTACCGTGGCCCCACTAGTATGATCTCATCATAGTCCCAGTAGTCGAGTACATATCCTAAGGGCTTTATCAATATGTAATATAGAGACAATCAGAGTACATGTTAAGATAAAGTGCAACCAGATAGCATACTATCATGTCGAGCAAGAAAGTCATCCTTATATATGTCCTAGCATCCACTACAATATACATCGTATGCACAGTAATGGCCTCTAGGGCATACATATAACTAACATACCGTTATTCATCGTTATGCCGTATTCATGGATTCTCATGCCTATATTCATGGTTTTACATGCGATTGATGATTTGGATTCGGATTTCCATGAGATTTTCTGGATTTGGGGGACAACCGCAAAACTTGTATAACCTTCTTTCCTCTCTTTTAAATAAAAAGTGCGGTTTTCCCATGATGTATGAGTCGTCCACCATGAGTTTGCTGATGGATTTCGAGACCCGATTCGAGGAGATGGATGAACCATTTCGGGTACATGGTGGGCCCGGTGCGGTACCCCGGGGCAAGAAGATCGTGTTGTTGACGTTGAGCCTGTGCAGGGGAGCACGACAGACCGGTGATTTTACCTGACGCGTCGGATATCCGGAGGATACCGTCGTGGTCTTGAGATTGATGGTAGGGGCCGGTCTGGACTGACGGCGCCCTAGATAATGAGATTGAGACATACACAGATATTTGAGATATCGAGGTACAGAGATTGCGACACAAAGATATCGAGATATTTGGATATTTGTTTTGTGTCGATGCTAGGCACTGTTTATGTTATTTTCATTATGATACCTCATTTTAAAAAGATACAAAAATCTCACTAAATTTTTAAAGTAATTTTCTTCAGTACATGCATTCTGTTTCATGCATTCATACATCATCCATATGATATGTTGCTACCTGAGGCACTGACACGGGCACATGGGATTACACTTGGGTTAGACTTTTACCCTAGCCATTGTTATAGGCTGCTGGTTATATATTTGAGCAGATATTATGATTGTTAACCAAGGATTGTGTTGTTCATGCGATTTCTGTTCGTAGATTTTTTCTACTCACGATTTGGCAACTCACCCCCGTTGTGCCACAGTTTTCTTGCAGGTTTTGCCGTACGGGTTTCATTATTGCTATGCTGGCACTGCTTCTTTTGGGTGACTTACTAGTAGGTGGATTTATTTGTATCGTACCCATCATTATACCTTGTATATTATTATTCTGTTGTATCTAGAAGTTCCATCAACCAAACATGTATTTATTTCAGAGATGGAGACCACTGATGTTTATTCTTTCGACCTTAGAGTCGCGCGTTGTATTTCTATGGATTTCTTGCTGTTTTGAGTTTCCTTTTGAGTTTTGATCCTCGCCCTTGGCGTTGTATATTATATTGCTTGCGTGGTTGTGACTGTCGATTGACGAAGAGTTAGCTCCCGCTTGGGGATGCCTTTTTACTTATTTCGTATACTATTCATGTTGTATCCCGTTTGGGGGCCAGTATTTACAAAGGAGACTCTGCCGAAATTTTCATAAAATACTTGAGATTTTAAAAATGCATACTTCGGCCTATGTTGATTTAAAACTACTTGCTTTAAATTGGTTTTTCCTTCACTCTACTGCTTTTTTGTTTTTGATTTCTGGGTTTTGGCTTACTTAGATTACGTACGCCTCGAGACGTTTCGTAATTTAAGTGTCGGTCATGTTCCGTACTTTTTGGGTCATGACAGTGTTGCTGCACCCAATTTGCTCAGGTGACTTCTATCATTCTTATCTCCCTCCTCATCTGCTCCAATTAACATTTTGTGCAGGCTTCTTTACAAAAATCGCAGCGCCGCGGAAAAAGCAAATTAAAAATTGTGCGTGTTTTTGTTTCTTGGTTGTTTGCATTCTAATACGGATATTAAGGGGCACGGCCAAATCCAGATTAGGTAGGGAGTTCATTACCCTTCCTAAGCCCCGAAAATCGGAAAATTGCATCCGCATTTACCCCAATTAACTAAAAAAGATCTAGAGATGACTCTAAGGACCGTCGCGCTCACTTAGGATAGAAGAAGGCCATGGGTAATTCATTTCTTATCCGCGTTTCTCTTGTGGTGTCTAAGGCAAGTGTGTCGAAGGCTAGTGGTTACTTAATTAGGCCCACTACTTACGTAGTGGAGAACCTCCCACTTACCTGGCACTTACCTAGCCACAGGAGAGACAAAGAGGCAGTGGAGGATTTACCCTGCGTCTTGTCTTTTGGCAGTTAGGAGCGGTCTAGAGATCTGACCTAGGCGACCATTAGAATTAGGGTTTTGTGTGCTGCATTTGTTGTGTTGCATCATTTTTTCAAAAATCCGTCCAATTTTCAAAACAAACACCGCATTCATTCATTCATTTCCCCTAATTATATGTCAACGCTGCCACTTGTACTAACCCTTTTTAGTACAAGATAGGCTGGACACGGGATTCTAGTGCCCGTTTAGTCCGCGTACCCTTTATCGACTCCGAAGTCGGTATTTCTCCATTTACTTCTTCTTTACCCACCACCACACCCACATCGATGGATCCACCTCCATCGAATTTCTTTAACACTAATCTGCCGCCGTCCGTTGGTTCGCAGAATCCACCCCGCATCTCTCTTCAAGAAAGGTGTTATCCACTGCGAAGTCCTCTTTCGACCTGCTTATCCATTCCACCAGCCAACGGGGATAATTTTGAAATTAAACCCCAATACATCAACCTTTTACCCAAATTCCACGGACTCAAGACTGAGGATGCTTATGTTTTCATTACCAAATTTGAAAATGTATGCGCAATGATGGGTACGTCACAACTTTCAGTGGATGCTATACGTCTACGACTTCTTCCATTTACTTTGTGCGATATAGCCGAGAAGTGGCTATATAACACTACCGCACACTCTATCACGAATTGGGAAGAATTCGTCGTAGCATTCCTTAAGAAATTTTACCCAATGCAAAAGACAGCTCGAATCCGTAGCGAACTGAATCAATTTACCCAGCTCCCTACTGAACCATTCTCTAAATGCTTTGAACGTTTCAAGGATCTTTTTGTTCAATGTCCTCATCACGGCATCCCGAGATGGGATCTTTGTCGAATCATATATGAGGGCATTAACCCAAACACTAAACAGAACCTTGAAAACATGTGTCAAGGTACCTTTATGACCAAGGATGATGGGGAAGCTTGGAAATTTTTAGAAGAGTTCGCTGAAAAATCACTACAGTGGGAGAGTGGAACCAAACAATTGAATAGGGGTGGCGTACACCAAATAGATGTGTCAATAGGTGTTCGAGCTGAGATGGCAGCAATGCAAAAGAAGCTCGACGCTATGGAACACAAATTTTCTGCAGCCTCCCTAAACCCAATGTCGCTCCCCAAAACTGTATGTGGCTGCTGTTCTGATCCGTCTCATTTAACGGAAGAATTTCCATTAAACTCTGTGTTTCAAGGTCACGATAATACTAATGCCGCATTTCAAAGACCTAGAAACGATCCATATTCTTCCACGTACAATCAGGGTTGGAGGAATCACCCGAATTTTGCTTGGAACTAACAACAATCTCATCAAAACACGGTTCCAAGCCAAAATAATTTCCAAAGGGCTCTTCCACCACAACAGCAACCACTTCAACTCACTAAGCACCCACCAGTCATAAAATTTCCATAACCAGGTCAACACTCTTGCACAGTCTAATCCTACGCAGTTGACCGGTTCTGATGAATTTTCTCAATTCACTCAAACCATGAAATCACTTTTGTCAAATTTTATAGAGGTTTCGGCTTAGGTTAGAACTTCCGTCAGTGAGATAAAGAAAAACTCAGCGTCCCAAGCTGAGAGTATTAGATCGATGGAAGCTGAAATCGCACGACTTAAAGCTGAAATGAGTGCGAGAGAAAAAGGGAAACTTCCTTCTCAACCCCTACCAAATCCTGGGCATTACAATGTAAATGCCGTCACAGCGTTGAGATCGGGAAGAGTGATGAACAACCATGTCGGGGAAGGAATTGATGGTATTGAAAATCCTATCAATAACACCCCGATTGAGACCTTTCCTCACACACACACTTCTACTTCTGATCCTTGTTCTTCTACCCCCCTTCCCGGCTTCTCGCGAGCCTATTCTCCATTTCCCACTACGCTCGACACCTCAGTATAGCCCTTCTAGTTCTCCACAGACGGTCCCCACTCCTCTTTTGGGATCTCGTCTACCCGCACTTCCTTCTCCTATGATGGACCCGATGCTTATTGCGAAAGCTCCTTACCCGAATCGGTTAAGGCGTAACAGAACGAGTCCTCATATGAAGAAAATTATGGAATGTTCAAACAGGTTAACATCAACATCCCTCTCCTAGATGCGATTCAACAATTCCCCGCTTATGCAAAAATTCTTAAGGACTTGTGCACTAGGAAGAGGAAGACTCAAGTGCCGAAGAAGGTCTTTATGTCTAATAATATTAGTACTGCTTTTATTCCCCAGCTACCAAAGAAACGAAAGGACCCAGGATGTCCTACAATATCGATTTCTATTGGGGATAAAAACATAAATCGTGCTCTTTTAGACCTTGGCGCAAGTGTTAACCTACTTCCATATTCTGTATATAAGAAACTAGGGATTAGAGAGCTGAAAGCTGCTCACTGCACTCTCCAAATGATAGACCGTTCAACCACCAAACCAAGGAGTGAACTAGAGGATGTGTTGATAAAGGTCGGGGAATTTGTATTCCCTGTAGACTTCATTGTACTTGATACACAGCCTGTAGCAAACCCCCGGGGCCAAATTTCGGTGATTCTGGGTCGTCTTTTCCTTGCCACTTCCAACGTTGTTATTAACTGTTGAAATGGTTCAATGAACTTATCATTTGGAAATATGACCATTGAACTAAACATCTACAAAGTTGGAAGTCAGCCATCAGAACCCTCTGCTCATATTCTCGATGTGTGCTCTGTCCACAAGATCGCTCCCGATAGTTGCGGAGCTGAAAAACTTTGCTTTACAGATCTCGACGACATTACCACATCTTTGTTTGATCTTACCCATGATCTTAGTGAGGACACTTTTTCTACACTTGAGTCTTGCACTCCTGACTTTTCTCCACCCGAGTCTGTATCTTTCACAGGCTCTGAGCTTCATTGTAAATCCAAAAATCACTCGATGATCCCTCCTTATATCATTTCTCCACCCGAATTAGATCTCAAAATTTTACCTTCTCATCTTAACTATGCTTATTTAGGTGAGAATGTGTCTTTACCGGTTATCATATCCGCTTCTCTAGCATCAGAGCAATAGAATGCACTTTTATCGGTATTGAGATCGAATAGAGAGGCGTTTGGTTAGACTATGACAGACATCAAAGGGATTAGTCCCTTAATAGTTGAACATCATATACATGTGATGGATGATTCCAGACCAACCCGAGAACCACAAAGACTGTTGAATCCCGTTATGAAGGAAGCCGTGATGAAAGAGATCGTCAAATGCCTAGATAATGGTATTATATACCCCATCTCCGATAGCCAATGGGTGAGTCCTATACATTTCGTCCCTAAGAAATCCGGCATCACTATTATTACCAATGAGGCAAATGAGTTGATTCAGTCACGCGCCTAAACTGGGTGGCGTGTATATATTGATTATAGAAAACTCAATGCTGCCACGAGGAAAGACCACTTTCCTCTACTATTCATTGATCAAATGCTGGAACGCTTAGCAGGACTAGAGTATTATTGTTTTATGGACGGATACTCAGGCTATAATCAGGTCCACATCGCCAAAAATGATCAAGATAAAACCACTTTTACTTGTCCTTTTGGTACCTTTGCTTACAGTCGCATGCCCTTTGGGTTATGCAATGCTCCCGCTACCTTTCAGCGGTGTATGATGGGTGTTAGTTATATGTATGCCCTAGAGTCCATTACTGTACATACGATGTATATTGTAGTGGATGCTAGGACATATATAAGGAGGACTTTCTTGCTCGACATGATAGTATGCTATCTGGTTGTACTTTATCTTAGCATGTACTCTGACTGTCTCTATGTTACATGTTGATACAACCCTAAGGATATGTACTCGACTACTGGGACTATGATGAGATCATACTAGTGGGGCCATGGTAGTCGACGAGTACATCCTATAACTGTTCCTAGTCGAGGGTGTATCGAGATAGGGCATCGATACACCAGAGTACACTAGCGTATACGCAACTTGACCCATGTGATGGGCGGTGGATGATCCCATATCCATCGGTGTTTGACATCAAGGATGGTGTACGGGTGCTCAATGGAGACTGGTTACACTAGACGGACTTGCCGAGAACTCCCAGATGGTATTATACCTTACGTCAGATGGCAGTTCTCTGGTGACACTGGTACAGCTTAGTCTGTTGACCCGAGATCGTCATAGAGTCTTGTGTGATTCCCACTGTGCTTTGATTTCAATCATACCACGTCCAAGAGGGCGTGCAAAAAGGTGGCTTTTGGGTACAGTCTCGAATCACATGGAGGCAATGAGCGATAGGAGGGGATTCGTCTCTCCCGGTATAGGGAGTTAATGTTTTGTTGTGTTCGATTGGCTATAACCGAATATCCCTAGCCAGGGTTGCTGAGATTTACTGGTAAGTGTTACCAGTAGTTTCTCGAACTGTTATAGACCTCATATCGACACGATTTATCGTGCTACTGGGGTCTGACGTTTACCACCCCTAGGCGAGATATGCGACATATCAGACGACGAGACCGGACTGTACGGGAGTGTTACTGATTGGATTCATAGGAGAATGTACTGGCTTGCTTGTTGATCTTCTCAGCGCTCAATACCTGGGTGGTTGTTACGTTTAGCTGACCGCTTGCATCTTGTGGGTGTTTGATATGATCATCACCTACTGCCAGCGTATTGACGATTCTTTAGAGTCCTACACAGAGGTTTCTTGGCTCAGGCAAAACGGAGTAGGAGCACATATGTGATATGTGCGTGACCGAGGATAATGCGGTATGTGATACCGTATTGGATTCTCGCGATATGAGATATCGACCGGGTATATATGATATAGCCGGGTCATAGTATTAGTCGGTTATATGCGATATAGCCGGATTGTCGGATCAAGTGTTGATCCGATAATTTAATGTATAATAATATATATGATATATTAAATTACATTAACTAATATTTGCTCACTAAAAGTTTCATTTTCTCATGGGATAATACATTGATATATATGTGATATATGTTAATTGTATTATTATCTATTGTTACAAAATATATTTTATATGTGATATATAATATTGTAACATGTTAGGGTTACAAATTTAACAATGGATTAGGGTTTAAACTTGGTTAGGGTTTGGATTAGGGTTAGCTTTTGCATGAAGCTTCCATGAAGCTTCATGAAGCTTTGACTCTGTGGTTGCTTGATATTTTTGTGAGATATTATGTTAACACAATCCAAACCATTAACTCAAGTTAACTCTCTACAAGGGTTAACTCTTCTCATGCTTAACCCTTGGTTAGATTTGTAACCACTACAATAATTCATTGTTCATCACAAAAGGATTAAGTAATAATCTTCATTCTTCTTCTTCTTCTTTGAGCTTCTTCATGAAAAAGCTTTCTTTTGTGATGAAAGTGATTGAGAAAAAGATTATAAATGAGAGTAAAAATCTTACTTCATCTTCCTCATCTATCCTTGCCATTTAGATGAGGGTGTTCACATCATTTCATGAGTGTTAGCTTGTGTTAATGAAACTTCAAGGTAGATCATCTTTGTATCGAAGATCGGAAGCAAAGGTTGCATCATTCTCTTCGTGAAGCCTCTCGAGAGTCGGGAACACGATGATCGCAGCGAAGGGACCTCAACACGGAGCTTAAGAAGTGAAGGACCGGATCTACAAAAGTTGTAATCCCTCTCACTTAGTGTTAAAGAGTTTAACATGCATGTTTTCGCCTAAACCCTAGTTTAAAGATCCGGCTTTGGGTTGTTCGGCATTGCTAAAATTTTTATCAGACATGGTTGATGCCTCGTAGACCCTTGTGCGTGTGCCTAGCAACCCTACAGTGGTATCAGAGCCAAGCTAGAGCTTTGGGCGAAGTCTGAGTGAAGTTTAAAGTCCGATCGAACCCGGATACCCCGATGTTTACCCCTCTTTGTACATTTTTCAAAACTGTGGCATGTGATGGATGTTTTTAAACTGATTTCAAGTGTTAAGATATATTGGGGAAATCTTGGGTGTTTGATTATTCGATCGGAAAGTTTAACATTGTCTATTTATCTGGAATGTGATACAATATTTGGAATCTACAGGTAGTTATAAGATAACTAATATGAATGTTATAAACATAGCACTTTAGTCTCAGATGATCGGTTGCCATGGAATTTTGATGTGATAAAATGTCCGTCGCAATCACGTAGCGTACGTGGATACTCGCCGGGTAAACTTAATTGACAGCTATGCCCCATAGCCCCGACCAAGTGACTGTAGGAGAACCCCGTCGCCAAACGCATCCGTTCGGGTGCTCGCGGCAGCGGTGTTCCGCCTTAGTGCACTTCGTCGACGGCATCCGGGGGTGCGGCCGTCTACTAAAGTTTGCGATGAGCATTCGATCAGGATGTCGGGAATCTTGTTGAATTGCCCGACTTGATATTGAAAAGAGTTTTCGATAATGAGACTAAAATGCGGGGTTTATAATTGTTAGGCATGAGATGTCTAAGGAATTCATTTGGTTAGGCATGCGATGTCTAAGAAGGTTGCGGATTCCAACTGTTGTAGTTTTACACTTTCTTTTCTATGACCGTAAGCATAGTATGTGGTGTATCGCCGGCTTCGTTGCTATACATCAACGACAATCGGGATTCGCAACTTGCTTACATTGATGATATGCGATATTATGTGTTGCTGTGATATGTTATATTGGATCGTCGCATTTTGATTAGCCGGGGGTTTTATGTGAGATGAGAGTTTTTTCATTTCCATTCATGTAAAATTCAATTGTATGTAATATTCATTTATTGGGGCACTTCCAGGCCGAGGATGATGTCACCATTGTATATTATTTACTTTTCCGCATTAGGTAGACCCAAGGCGGGGAGCATAAGTAACCGGGTTCTAGGGTCCAGTGGGAGACCATCTCGAGGAGTCGAGACCGGGTCT
Organism: Agapanthus africanus; assembly: GCA_030015575.1. Lineage (NCBI taxonomy): Eukaryota > Viridiplantae > Streptophyta > Magnoliopsida > Asparagales > Amaryllidaceae > Agapanthus > Agapanthus africanus. The sequence goes on along the minus strand of JASDDO010000031.1, from coordinate 177,726,269 downwards.
CCTAACCCTAGAATTGGCAGTGTTGTTTGTCGCTCTCGTAGGGGTCTAGGAATGTGGGTTTGGCTATTCATCACGACCATGGAATACGTGTTTTATACAGGCTCGTACTAAAACATGGACGTCCTAGTATATCCAATATTTCATATATGTTCTTCTGCTGCAATGTTCTGTGATGAGATCATATTACTTCCTGAGACGAATGTTTATATTATATATATGAGATATATGTTATATTGCAGATTTCGTTTCAAAAGAGATGCTTGTGAAGCATAATATGATTGGACTTCATTAATATGATTAATGAAAGAAAAGAAACCTAAAGATGTTGTAGAAACTTGTTTAAAAACTGGTAGCTCTAGTTCTTGTTTTGCACAGTGGTGTTCCTTGTAGAACATCCAGCACCTTATTCGATAAGGAAAGGGCCGAGATCCCTTCACCGGGAGTGACCCCTTTAGCAATAACTGGCAGATGCTATATCCCTCGGTTTGTCTTTTGATTGCTTCTATAGTTTTTGCTTTGCATAGTGGTATATATGATATATCTTGCACCTTATTCGATGAGGAAAGGGCCGACGATCCCTTCACCGGGAGTGACCCCTTTAACAAAACTAGAAAAGCCTAAAAAAACACTCCATTTAAAAATCGCTCGATTCTACAACGATATAAAGTTCATTGCACAAAAGGTTCTCTTAAAAACCTGTCGCAGCCCTCCGTCATTTTAGATAAGTAATAGTTAGTATTCGTGCTGCGTTTGTTGACTCAGTCAAGGCGTAGTGTGCGGTAGCTGATTAGTGCTTATCTGCAAAGCATATGATGCGATTGGATTAGGGTAGTCGTGCGGCCTTGTTGACTCAGTCAAGGGTCGTGCGGGTGGGTTTAATTCAATCGGGAAATGGCGGGTTGAACTTTACTTGCGGTCTATGGTTTGTTGACTCAGTCAAGGTCATAGATCACTTGGGGCAAAATATTATTGGGAATTTCAAGTGTTGAAATTTGCAATGAGATTGCATACCTTCTATGAGATAGTTGGATCTCGATACCCGCTGCGAGTAAGAGTTACTCCTGGGAGAGTTTTACACATTACAATTAGCCGATCAAGTAGGTGTCTACAAAGGTGTTAACGGGGTTACGCCTCTGGGAAAATGGGGTTTAAATTAATTAGGTTCGTACGAAAGCACGGGGGACCTCCCTCAAAGTACCGACACTGGCCTGGCTGAAAGATTGGCGAACTTGTCGCGTGTAATTAATCCCGGCTAGTCTTTCCTTTTAGGGTTTGAAGGAATATTTGATTAAAACAGTGGGAGACATCCTGATTAGATATATTAGATAACCAATCAAATCTTACAAGAGCATACGCTGAGTGTTTTCTTCTCTCTCTCTCCTGGTAGAGACCATATCACGCCTTAATCAAGATAATAAAACGGATATATTGACCGAACCCGCTTGTTATACTGAGCTGGGGAACGTTGGTCCCTCTCCAACTTATAATTGTTATAAGACAGAGCAGGAAATTAGGGAATACCAGATTTCCCGTGCCGCCCAAACGAAGAAAGTGCATGTTGATGCATCATCTTCGGGTGTGTTCATTATAGAGAACTATTTCTCAGTATCCTTTACGTCCTGGGTATGAGATACCGGATCAGGATCCCGCATATGTAATCTGTTACATGGGCTACAGATAGGTAGAGAACTGAGAACGGGTGATAAGTTTCATGAGACAGAAAACAGTGCAAGTGTTGCAGCCAAGTCTGTTAGTCACTATCACCCTGTATTACCAGAATACATTGATTCTGAAAAAATGTTATTAGATACCGAACCTGATATACAAAATCATATCAGTCTCTTTATTAGTAAAGAAAGGATATAATTTTGTATTGCTGGATAATGTTTTGAACATTTTCTATATCAATAGTTGATCGGTTCAGGCACGTTATCTAAAAGCATTGACGTTCTAAATCAACTACAGTTCTTAGTATACTGAACACACATAAGAGGAAGAGTTAAAAAATGAACGAATCCTTCTTGAGGCATTGTAGACTAGGTCATATCAATGCGACCCGACTAGCTAAGTTACATTTAGATGCATATTTAAATTTGTTTGAATTTACATCTTGTGAAACTTGCCGGTCATGTCACAGAGATAAGATGACCATAGCTCTATTTATTGGAAACAGAGAAAAAGTTAGTGAACTCTTTGGATTTATACATGCTGATGTATGAAAGTCTCCTGTCTACACATGCCAAGACCGGTTCTTTATACTTCATTATATTCTCTGATGATCTCTCAAGATTCAGACATATGTTCCTGTTGAAACACAAGTCCGGAGCTTTTGAGATATTCATGGAATATAAGTTAGAAGTAGAGAACCAAAATATGGGTAAAAGTATAATGTCCGTTGATGTGATCAAGGAGGAGAATACTTGAGCACGGAATTCCTGGACTATTCTAAAGGAGAATGAGATTCTCTCTCAGCATTACTCCTCCGTATACACCACAGCACGTCGATGTATCGGGGCGGAGCAATAGCACCCTATGTGATATGGTGTGCTCTATGATGAGTACTACTGAGTTTCCTATTTCCTTTTGGGAGTTATGCACTTGAGAAGCTGCATACCTATTGAATAGGGTTCAAATCAAATCAGTTGCCTACCACTTCATATGTGATATGGAAAGGAAAGATCCCATATCTTAAGTTTGTTAAGATTTGGGGTTGTCCGGCCTATGTCTAAAAGCAAAATCCGTACAAGCTCGAGGCAAAGTCAGTTCTGTAGAAGTTTGTTGGATATCCCAAGCATTCGCAAGGGAATATCTTCTACCAAACCGAGAAACAAAAGTGTTTTATTTCACAACATGCCACCTTTGTGAAAGGGAATTTCTTGTGAATAAATTAGTGGTCATGAGGTAGAACTGGAAGGAGTTCCAGCTATACAAACTACAGCAGATGATTTGGTAGAACCAAAGGATTCAATAGTTTCCAATGAACCTCAGCCTCTCCACCGATCTAGTAGGGTTCCTCACCCACCTGAGAGATACTTCGGTTTCTCTATGACGGTGGGAGCGAGGATTGCATCATGAGATGATGACCCAACTAGTTTCGTGCTGGCCATCAGGAGTGGGACTCTGTAAGAATGGCAGGATGCTTATCGATCTGAGATGGAATCCTTATACACCAACAAAGTATGGACTTTGGTTGCTTTATCTGAAGGGTTAAATCCACATCAGGAGCAAGTATATTTTGAGAAGATTACTTGGTGTACATGGAAAAGTTGAGACTTCCAAAGTTATGCTTAAGTCCATCCAGATCCTACTTGCCACGGCTACATACCATGACTACGATATCTGGCGGTTGGGTGTCATAACTGCTTTTCTAAATGATGATTTGGTAGAGAGCGTCTATAAGTACACAGCCAGAGGGATTCGTAGATAGTGGGAGCAGCAGAAACGTGTGCAAGATGTTTTATGTGATAAAACAGGCATCGCGGAGTTGGAACATCTATTTTGATGTGGTAGTCAAAGAGTTTGACTTCATCAAAATGGTAGATGAACCTTGTATATACAAAAAGGTAGTAGAGAGTATGGAGGTGATCCTCGTAGAGTACGTGGATGACATACTCTTGATAGGGAAGGAGTTTCCTATGCTACGCTCGGTCAATCTCCGCTTATCACAACGATTCTCCATATAGGATCAAAGTGATACCTCCTACATCCTGGGTTTTTGGATCTATGAGATAGATCTAATTAGATGTTAGGATTCTTACTAGTTGTAGTTAGATGGTATCAATCGATCCTGGGGAGAATCACTGGAAAGGTTCCAGGGTGATAAGGATGACTGAATGTCAGTCGTAGGCATTGTCTTTACCCTCAGTGGAGGGACGGTATGTTGGAAGAGTTCCAAGCTAGATACCGTGACGTACTAGGAGATTAATGGCAAGATACATCGTTAGCATAGATGCTACCAAAGAGGCAGTCTGGATATATATAAGTTCATGAGATGAACTTCATTCCTACCATTGTATGACAATAGAGTTATGGCTTATGCCAAGGAACAACCGTCCCATAAGAAATCCAGATATAATTCTTAGGCAGTATCACCTGATCATGGAGATGGTTGATCTCCAGGGAGATCGAGGTTAGGAGAGTAGACACAGAGGACGACAGTGCGGATCCACTCACAAAGGCCTTTTTCCCAGAAGAGACGTTTATGGGATGGTTGAGTATGAGATACTTCAATCGGAGCTAATTGTTGGGTATGTGATACCACAACAGATGACCCTAGTGCAAGTGGAAGATTGTTAGTTATATGTATGCCCTAGAGGCCATTACTGTACATACGATGTATATTGTAATGGATGCTAGGACATATATAGGGAGGACTTTCTTTCTCGACATGATAGTATGCTATCTGGTTGTACTTTATCTTAACATGTACTCTAACTGTCTCTATGTTACATGTTGATAAAGCCCTTAGGATATGTACTCGAATACTGGGACTATGATGAGATCATACTAGTGGGGCCACGGTAGTCGACGAGTACATCCTATAACTGTTCTTAGTCGAGGGTGTATCGAGACAGGGCATCGATACACCAGAGTAGACTAGCGTATACGCATCTTGACCCATGTGATGGGCGATGGATGATCCCATATCCATCGGTGTTTGACATCAAGGATGGTGTACGGGTGCTCAGTGGAGACTGGGCACACTGGACGGACTCGTCGAGTACTCCCAGATGGTATTATACCTTACGTCAGATGGCAGTTCCCTGGTGACACTGGTACAGCTTAGTCTGTTGACCCGAGATCATCATAGAGACTTGTGTGATTCCCACTGTTCTTTGATTTCCATCATACCACGCCCAAGAGGGCGTGCAAAAAGGTGGCTTTTGGGTACAGTCCCGAATCACATGGAGGCAATGAGCGATAGGAGGGGATTCGTCTCTCCCGGTATAGGGAGTTGATGTTGTGCTGTGTACGATTGGCTATAACCGGAAATCCCTGGCCAGGGTTGCTGAGATTTACTGGTAAGTGTTACCAGTAGTTTCTCGAACTGTTATAGACCTCATATCGACATGACTTCTCGAGCTAATAGGGTCTGACGTTTACCACCCCTAGGCGAGATATGCGACATATCAGACGACGAGACCGGACTCTACGGGAGTGTTACTGATTGGATTCACAGAAGAATGTACAGGCTTGCTTGTTGATCATCTGAGCGCTCAATACCTGGGTGGCTGTTACGTTTAGCTGACCGCTTGCAGCTTGTGGGTGTTTGATATGATCATCACCTACTGCCAGCGTATTGACGATTCTTCAGAGTCCTACAAAGAGGTTTCTTAGTTCTGGCAAAATGGAGTAGGAGCACATATGTGATATGTGTGGGACCGAGGATAATGCGGTATGTGATACCGTATTGGATTCTCGCGATATGAGATATCGGACGGGTATATGTGATATAGCCGGGTCATAGTATTAGTCGGTTATATGCGATATAGCCGGATTGTCGGATCAAGTGTTGATTCGATAATTTAATGTATAATAATATATATGATATATTAAATTACATTAACTAATATTTGCTCACTAAAAGATTCATTTTCTCACGGGATAATACATTGAAATATATGCGATATATGTTAATTGTATTATTATCTATTGTTACAAAATATATTGTATATGTGATATATAATATTGTAAAATGTTAGGGTTACAAATTTAACAATGGATTAGGGTTTAAACTTGGTTAGGGTTTGGATTAGGGTTAGCTTTTGCATGAAGCCTTGACTTTGTGGTTGCTTGATATTTTTGTGAGTTATTATGTTAACCTAATCGAAACCATTAACTCAAGTTAACTCTCTACAAGGGTTAACTCTTCTCATGCTTAACCCTTGGTTAGATTTGTAACCACTATAATAATTCATCGTTCATCAAAAAAGGATTAAGTAATAATCTTCATTCTTCTTCTTCTTCCTTGAGCTTCTTCATGAAAAAGCTTTCTTTTGTGATGAAAGTGAGTGAGAAAAAGATTATAAATGAGAGTAAAAATCCTACTTCATCATCCTCATCTATCCTTGCCATTTAGATGAGGGTGTTCACATCCTTTCATGAGTGTTAGCTTGTGTTAACGAAACTTCAAGGTAGATCATCTTTTTATCGAAGATCGGAAGCAAAGGTTGCATCATTCTCTTCGTGAAGCCTCTCGAGAGTCGGGAACACGATTATCGCAGTGAAGGGACCTCAACACGGTGCTTAAGAAGTGAAGGACCGGATCTACAAAGGTTGTAATCCCTCTCACTTAGTGTTAAAGAGTTTAACATGCATGTTTTCGCCTAAACCCTAGTTTAAAGATCCGGCTTCGGGTTGTTCGGCATGGCTAAAATTTTAATCGGGCATGATTGATGTCTCGTAGACCCTTGTGCGCGTGCCTCGCAACCCTACAATAGGGATATTCTCTGATATGGTAGAGAATTTTCTGGAGATCTTTACGGACGATTTCTCGATTTTTGGAGACTCTTTTTCTGATTGCCTAGCGAATCTTGACGCTGTTCTTACTCGTTGCAAAGAGAAGGACTTAACTTTGAAAGGGGAAAAATGCCATTTCATGGTCCAAGAAGGAATTGTACTTGGACATGTTATTTCACAGAAAGGCATTGAGGTTGGCAGAGCTAAGATAGATGTCATTCAAAACCTCCCTCGTCCCAAAAACGTCAAGGATATTCGATCTTCCCTTGGCCATGCAGGTTTTTATAGAAGATTCATTAAGGACTTTAGCAAAATTGCTAGACCTTTAACTCTTGTCCTGGCCAAGGATACGACCTTCCACTTTGACTCGGACTGTGAGACAGCTTTCGACTCACTTAAACACTCACTCACTTCAGCCCCTGTTCTATCGTCTCCAAATTGGGACTACCCCTTTGCGCTGATGTGTGACGCATCCGACTTTGCAGTAGGTGCAGTCTTAGGACAACACATCGAAAAGATGCCACACGTGATATACTATGCAAGTAAGAACCTGAATGATGCTCAAATCAATTATACAACCACCGAAAAGGAACTTTTAGCGGTTGTATTTGCATTAGAAAAATGCAGGCCTTACTTAATTGGCTCACCTATAGTTGTGTACACTGACCATTCCTCCTTAAAACATCTTCTGGCGAAGAAAGATGCAAAAGGTCGACTAATAAGTTGGATCCTTCTGTTACAAGAATTTGATCTTGTTATCAAAGATAAGAAAGGATGTGAAAACCTAGTAGCTGACCATCTTTCACACATCTCTTCTTCCCCTGTGACCCTGCCGATCAATGATTCGTTTCCTGACGAACAACTCTTGAGCGTATCCAACGAACCTTGGTTCAGGGATATTGTGAACTATCTTGTCACGGGACTTATACCCAGTGATTGGTCAAAACAGGACAAATACCGTTTTCTATCCCAAGTAAAACACTTTTACTGGGACGATCCATATTTGTTTAAGTATTGTCCTGATCAGATCATTCGCCGGTGTGTCTCGAAAAAAGAGTTCAAGAGTGTTCTTTCTTTTTGTCATGATCAGGCCTGTGGGGGTCACTTCGGTCCTAAAATACGGCGGAAAAGGTTTTGCAATATGGATTTTATTGGCCGACCTTGTTCAAGGATGCATTTGACTATTGCAAAACCTATACACAATGTCAGTACACGGGTAGAATCAGAGAAATGAAATGCCTCAGCAACCCATTCTGGTTGTTGAAATATTCGATGTTTGGGGCATTGATTTTATGGGTCCCTTTCCCAACTCCTTTGGGAATTTGTACATACTGCTGGCGGTTGATTATGTCTCAAAGTGGGTTGAAGACATTCCATGTCGCACTAATGACAGGAAAGTTGTCATTAAGTTCTTGAAAGAGAATATCTTTTCTCGATTTGGACACCCACGCGCTATTATTAGCGATAATGGGACACATTTCTGTAACAGGTCTTTCGAGACTCTGATGCGGAAATACGCAATCAACCACCGACTTTCTACACCCTATCATCCCCAAACGAGCGGGCAGGCTGAGATCTCAAACAGACAGATCAAACTAATCCTGGAGAAGACTGTTGCTAAGAATAGAAAAGACTGGTCGACCAAACTGACGGATGCTCTTTGGGTATTCCGAACTGCATTTAAAACCAACCTAGGGATGTCTCCATATAGGATAGTGTTTGGGAAGGCATGTCACTTACCCGTCGAGATTGAGCATAAAGCATTGTGGGCTATTAAGGAAATAAATTTTGATCTAAACCAAGCCTGCAACTTTCGGAAGCTGCAAATAAATGAGCTAACAGAACTCCGCGATGAAGCTTATGATAACGCTGTGATCATAAAGAATAGAACTAAGGTTTTTCATGATAAATACATTTTGAGGAAACCATTTTCACCTGGTCAACAAGTCCTTCTTTATGATTCACGACTACACCTTCACGCGGGTAAGCTTCGATCTCGGTGGAAGGGACCTTTTGTTGTGCGGTCTGTATACCCGCATGGGGCAGTAGAAGTAGAAAATGTTAAAAACGGCACATTTTTCATAGTAAATGGACATAGACTGAAGCCGTATTTTTCCACTGACCCTACGGAGGAGCTCCTGTTCTTACAGGAGCCATTTTATTTGGATTAAAATTCCTACGTCTCACCTTCATGTCCTGCATATCACTACATCATCTTTTGACTGGAGGTGAGTGAAAAGAATAAGTTTGGGGGAGATTCTTCACTTATATATGTAGCCCCCACTAATAATTTCTCCCAGACTTACAGGTTTTGTAGATATAACTGTTGGCAACACTGAGGACACTATTGAAAACAAGTTTGGGGGAGGTTTGTGCTTATTTTTGCATCATTTGCATATCATTTGCATAAGCACAAAACATTTCTTTAAAAACTTATAAAAATTTAAAAAAAATTCAAAATCCATAAAAATTTAAAGTTTTCAAAATATAAAAATATTTTAATATTTAACATTTTTTGTACATAAATAAGATAATGAAAGTTTAGATAGTGAAAAATTACATCCATGAGATTAGAAAAATTTAAGAAAACCAAGAAAATTAGAAGTTTTCTTATACGAACTAGTAATAAGTAGTTATGAGCCGTTGTTCTAAGGGTTAGTAAGATGAAGGACGTCACTAATCTGAGGATAAAAATAAGTCTGAAAAATAGTTTCTATTCTGCAAACCAAACATTTTGAACGTTGATACCCTGCTATTCGCACTTACACACGTCTTAAAGCCTGGGATAGTAGAGGATACCTTGAAATGCTCTTGTCTTAAAGCCAAAAGTATGAAGGAAATAAAAAATGAAGAAAATATAAATTGGTGAGAAAAAAAATGGACACTGGTTTTGTTATCGCCGAGGCAGCAATAAAAAAATATAGCGAGGGTGCCTCTTCACCTAGTGCCCTAAGGCCAACTGGTCTGGGAGTCACTGCTAAGCCCTAGGTGGTACAAGACGAGAAAAATACACCAAGTAAGCAAGCACAGGAGTAATCGGACGGTTAGTACCTCAAGAAGTATTAACGGTCGCATGAAAGTGTGCGAGCAATCTCATCTAAATATTCATTAATTAAAAAGTACTGAGGCTAATGGGCAAGAGTATGATAGCTTGAATTGAATTCTCCGGGTATAGGGATGTCTTTACACACACGCAGGGTTATATGATCGATGTTTGGAAGAAAGATAGGAATGAAAAATAAGACAATGTTTTATTGAGGGAGGACGTGATTTCTAACATCTTTTCATGACTATTAAGATAGGGCTCATGACAACCGAAAAGCTAGCTTAGTTGGAAACCTTAATTTTCGAAGATTTTCTTTTACAATTCTTTTCTTTAAATGTAATATTCATGATCTTCCTTTTATTATTGGATTTTGTGGGTGCAATCCGCTGAAAACTCTCAGGAGACAACACTCCTCCTACTAGGGACACCTAGAGGTTTAAAGGATTGTTGCACGTGCTCAGTGCAATCGTGTTGCCTACGAAAGTGTGCTGGTTAGTTTTTCTCTTTCTTTATTTTCTCCTTCTTTAAATAAAAAGTTCGCTCGAGATGATCGAAATTAAGTTTGGGGGAATTTGATCAGTCGAAAATACTGCATTTTTTAACTGGCAATTTCCTTATCATTTGCACTCATCTAGAAGTGTTCGGCATTCATATCGCACATATTAGCAAATCAGTTCTTAAATATCAGATTGCATGTGTTAGACTCTAAAACCGGCACTATAAAGGAAATTGACTGCATTTCATTACATGGCATCATTCCTATATATCGCAACTTGTGTTCCGAAGTTTGTGCAGGAAAATCCAGAAGAATGGTCAATTTACAAAACAAAGACTGCTAAAGAATACGCCAACTCAAGGATTTAGAATCTGGCAATGATCTAAGAAGTAATCAGAGATTCAACATATCATAAAAATACCAAAAAGTCATCAAGAGTCCACAGCAGAAGCATGAAGCTCCAAAGCTGCCAAGTGGCCGCGGAACCGCCGCCGGAGCCGCGGTTCCGTGGCGGCCTTGCCACGTCACCACCCCAAATTTGCCTCAGAACTCCTATGTCAGCTTCCACACTTTAAAAAAACACTACATTCTCCAGAAGACTCTAGAAGACTCTGCCAGATCAGCAAGCTTTAGGGTTTCTAAGCTAAACATTCCTAGCTTAAAGTCTAAGCTAAGCTCCTAACTAACTTACAACAAACTTTTGGAGGGAATTGCAAATTCAAAATCCTAGACCTAGGGTTTTGGAAATCTATAAATAGGACCCAAGGCTCACTAGAAGGGGACACACTAATATATTGTAAATCAATCATTTGTGCGTTGATCATTAGTTGTTGATTGTTGAGAAACCCTAGTTCTTCAGCTACTCACATTCTTGCCACCTCCAAACCCTAACCCTAATCCAATCTAGAAATACCCAATTCAAGATCCATGGAGTTCAAGCAAAGCAAGTCTTCAAACATCCTTTAGAAGCAAAGCCGGTATTCAACGGAGCACCAGATCGAATCGATCCAAGACTCGAGAAGCCGAGCGATGCAAGATTCGACGAGCGAAGTTCCTACCTCTTGTAAATCTTGAGAGTTGTAACTACTTGTTGATATAATAAAGGTGAAGATTCTTTAACTAGCTTGTTTTTAATTCAAGAATTATGATTCATTTAAATTCTTGAATATGTACTTTGTGATGATGCTTGAATAAAACTCCGCTCGTGGAGGAATCGAAAGAATTGTAAAATGATGATGTTGATGAATTGTTAAACGTTTCCTAAGTCTTAAAACAATTGTAAATTCTTGAAAATCGATTGATCGATGATCTAGATCGATGAGAATGTGTTCTTGATTCCTTTCGCACGATCTAGAGATCGACAATTGATCATTCAACTTTCAAAAAGCTATCTAGTGAATGTTATTCATCGAAAGGACAAAGGATAGGATGAGGAACCGTAATTCTTCGCAAGATCCTTGATCCTCGATGAATTCGACATCGATTTAGCATCAATTTGTTACTAGATAAGAAATCGTAATCTTGAATCTTCATCACATCTACAATTTACTCGATTCCTACGAGCTTTACTTCAAATCTTGAAACCCTAAAGTGATTGGAATTCTATCACTCGATTCTCGATGTTTATCATTTTCTTGCTTCTTGATTAGAATAGTGACACTTGAAACTCCTTGATAAAAATCTTGAATCTTGTTTTCTTTTCTTTTCTATTAAGTTTTCAATTCAAACAAATCAAAATACGAACGAATCGCACAATCCCTGTGGACGATCCGCACTCGCTAACGATCTACATCCGACACCGTGGTTGATTGCGGTCAAAATTCTTTGATTGTGAATTATATTCATTTTCTAAACCGACACAAAGAAACTCATTCGAGTTACACACACAACGAGAATTTCATCAATCACGACGCCGTTCTTGATTGCGGTAATTAACAATTTTTGATCTAAAAATCTCTCTAAAATCAAATGGCGCCATTGCCGGGGATGGCGTAGTATTTTCGTTTTGCAATTTCGGGTTAATGTAAATCATAAAAAACTGAAAAATATAAAAAATTTATCATCCTTTTATTGTTTGAAGGGTTTTTTCGTGTCAATTTTGCAGGATCGACGAACGAGTTCGGATGTGGAAACATCCAGAGAGCGAAAAAGAAAACTGAAAATCTGAACAACAGAGGATTACAACAACAGAGGAGCATAGGAAATCTGGAGATCTGAACCGTACTGTAGACCGCGGAACCGCCGCCGAAAGCACGTCCTTGCCGCAGAACCGCCGTGCCAACACATCATCTGCCGCACATCTGCGGTCTTCCGACGTCAACAGTGGACCAGAAACCCTCTGTGAGCTTCTTTTCTCTTTCCTCTGAACCCCTGATATCTCCTCTGTAAATTTTCCTGCAGGATTCTTTCCGCTAAAAAATCTCCCCCCTTCCAATAATTGATCTTGTGAGGGATTCTTTGCGCCGTGCTAAAAATAAAAAAATTGTTTGCAAGTGGTTGTTTACTGTTTTGCATATTTAATCGGACTTTAAGGGGCTTGAAACCAATCCAGATTGGGTGGGGATTTTATCACCCTTCCCAGTACCCCAGAAATCACATAAGGCATATTGCATTGACCATCATTGTAGGGTGTTTTTCGTCGCCCCATTGAGATGGGAATACATGCGCTTGTCAAGCGCAGTACAGATTCCCCCTACCTAGGGTAGGCTAGGGTTTATTGGTTGTGGGGATCCGAATCTCCGGCAGCCGCGGACTAAGCTGCCGTTAATTACCTGTCGCCTTTGGAGCCAGGGAACCTCCGATTAACGGGTTAAACTGGTCATGCGAACTCAATGTGCAGCATGCGTGTGTTGTGTTTTGAAAGGGGTTTTTTGATACAACGGGAGCCACGCAGAGTTTTTACGAGGGGACAGTGTTGTAGAGTATGTGTGTGTGTGTGTATATATATATATATACATGTACATATATATATATACATGTACATATATTAAAAAAAGAAGAAGAAAAAGCGCCCAAAGGACGCGTGGGGCCAGCACCTTGAGCGTTGTGCGCTTAGGTGCTGTGCGGTTAGGTGCTAGCGCGCCATGTGTCGGCACGTGGGCGCTGGGCGCTTGAGCGCTAGGGCGCTGGAGTGCTGGGGTGTTGGAGCGCTAGCGTGCCACGTGTCGGCATGTGGGCGCTGGGCGCTAGAGCGCCACGTGCCGGCACGTGGGCGCTTGGCGCTTGAGCGCTGGGCGCTTAAATGCTAGCATGCCACGTGTCGGCACGTGGGCATGGAGAGCTTGAGCGCTAGGCGCTCGAGCGCCACGTGTCAGCACGTGGGCGCTGGGCGCATGAACGCTAGCGCGTCACGTGTCGGCACGTGGGCGCCGGGAGCTTGAGCGCAAGGCGCTCGGGCGCCGGCGAGAAAAAGGGGCTTTTAGCCCCATAAACTCCCGAAGGAGAAATTAGAGTGGATTTAAACTCCTAAGATGTTTTGAAGCTGATGAAGGGCTTCTCCCGTTGAGCCCTAGTTCTTCCCCAAAGTGGGGTTTCTGGAGATGGGTCTCCTTCTTCCTCCTCTGTTGGCAAGATCTTGAAGATCAAGAGATGTGAGATTTTAAAAATCTCTTCATTTTGAGATCTAATGGTAGATCCAAATTCCCCTTTGTGGGTTTTGTGGTGAAAAACTATTTAATTTTGAAAAAGGAAGAGTAAAACTCTTGATTTAATTCAAAAGAAAGAAGAAAGTCTTAGAACCTTGAGGAAGGAGAAAGATCTCAGATCTGAATTCTTTTTTGGAGAGAGAAAATGTTGTTAGGATATTTTCATTATCTTTGCCTTTATAGGCTATACATTTTACACATAGCCCCTTGGGCTTCACAAAATGGCATTTTTCCTACCTCATGGCTCATGTGGCATTTCTTTTTGCACATAAGCCATGGGCTTTACAAAAATTTGGCTTTATGCCTATTTTTCTTACATTTATTCATAAAATAAAATAAATACAACAAAATTTTTTATTACAAGATTTTTATTTTTGCATAGGGGGAGGCCGGCCGTTTCATGTTCGGACTCGACCCGGGCATGGGCCCACTTGATCAAGGCTTGGGCCCACTTGGCTTGGGGTTGACTTTGATTTCGACTTGGTTAACCGGGGTGTAAATTTTTACCCCATTAAATTGCCCCCCATCAATAAATGCACACCACACATGTGGGTCGTGTGCATGGAATTGATGGATCTTCTTTCACGTGGAGGCGACTTGATTTGGTTCCCGCTTTTGGGAAGCTGGCACTGCCCTTTTTACGACATGGACGGCCGATTCTGCCCTTTTTGTGACTTAGACGGTCGATGCTGCCCTTTTAGCGACTTGGACGGTCGATGCTGCCTTTTTCCGACGTGGATGGTCGGTTCTGCTTTTTTTGCGACTTGGACGGTCGGTGCTGCCCATTTAGCGACGTGGACGGTCTGTGCTTCCCTTTTAGCGACTTGGACGGTCGTTTCTGCCCCTTTAGCGACATGGACGGTCGATTCTGCCCATTTCGCAACTTGGACGTTCGGTGCTGCCCTTTTAGCAACGTGGACGGTCGGTGCTGCCCTTTTTGCGACTTTGACGGTCGGTGCTGCCCTTTTAGCGACGTGGACGGTCGGTTCTGCCTTTTTTGCGACATGGACGGTCGGTTCTGCCCTTTTCACGACTTGGACGGTCGGTGCTGCCCTTTTAGCGACGTGGACGGTCGGTGCTGCCCTTTTTGCGACTTGGACGGTCGGTGCTGCCCTTTTAGCGACGTGGACGGTCGGTACTGCCCTTTTTGCGACTTGGACGGTTGGTGCTGCCCTTTTAGCGACGTGGACGGTCGGTTCTACCCTTTTTGCGACATGGACGGTCGGTTCTGCCCTTTTAGCGACTTAGACGGTCGGTGTTGCCCTTTTAGCGACGTGGACGGTTGGTGCTGCCCTTTTTGCGACTTGGACGGTCGGTACTGCTCTTTTAGCGACGTAGACGGTCGGTTCTGCCCTTTTTTGCGACTTGGACAGTCGGTGCTGCCCTTTTAGTGACGTGGACGGTCGGTTCTTCCCTTTTTGCGACTTGGACGGTCGGTGCTGCCCTTTTAGCGACGCGGACGGTTGATGCTGGATTTGACTTGCTCCGCTTCTTGCGGTGTGAGGGATGAAGTTGACTTGTTTCCGAGGTGGAATTTGATTCTGCCAGGGAGGTCATTGGTTGTTTTGCTGATTTGATGTGATTTGGATTGACATCAGCACCGCTACACTGGAATATGGTACCAGGAGCGAATCATCATTTTCCATGAGAGGATTTGAGGATTTTGGTTTTTGTCTAGCATCTGCATTACTGCACTGGAATAATGCCAGGAGCAACTCATCATTTGCCTCGGGAGGACTTGGGGTTTGGTTCTTGGGTCGGCATCAACACCGCTAACACTGAAGCGTAACGCCAGGAGCGACTCATCATTTGCCATGTCCCGTTGGGGAGCGATGGCTTAGGAGATAGGTTTAGATCCCTATCACCTAAGGCTTTTCAATTTTATGGGTCGTGAGGGTCCCATAAAAGTATTTTCTCCCAACGAGTCGTAAGGATCCCACAGCTGTATTTTCTCCTTAGGAGCCGTGGGGACTTCTATGTGTGTTTTTCCCTTTGTGAGTCGTAAGGATCCCACAAAGGTTTGTTCTCCTCATGTATCGAGAGGACACATGAGTGGGTCTTCTCGATGGAGCATAATCCCAAGGGCGGAGACCAGCCGCGTAACTGGTGATTGCGGTGGGGCATGGGTATGATGAGAATTATTTAAGCCCGTGGATTGTATACGGTAGTCAATTTGAGGACTAACCGTAAGGCTGGGTGAATTTTGAAAAATTAGATTTTGGTTGGCGTCTGCATCGCTACACTGGAATATGGTACCAGGAGCGACTCATCATTCGCCGTTTGGGGACTTGAAATTTGGATCTTGTTTGGCATCAGCATTGCTGCACTAGAATAATGCCAGGAGAAACTCATCATTTACCCCGGGAGGGCTTGGGATTTGGTTTTGGGTCGGCATCAGCACCGATAACACTGAAGCGTAAAGCAAGGAGCGACTCATCATTTTCCATTTCCCGTTGGGGAGCGATGGCTTAGGAGACAGGTTTAGGTCCCTGTCACCTAAGACTTTTCAATTTTATGAGCCGTAAGGGTCTCATAAAAGCATTTTCTCCCTACGAGTCGAGAGGATCTCGCAGGTGTATGTTCTCCTTAGGAATCATGAGGATTCCTAAGTCTGTTGCTCCTTTGTGAGTCGTAAGGATCTCACGCGGAGGTTTTCTCCTCACAAGGTCGAGAGGACTTTGCGAGTGTATTTCATTTCTCTTCAGGAGTTTGCGCCCTTTCGAGTTTTCACAAACTCTCCGGTAGTCCTGCTGTTTTTACTCACGGAGCCTTTTCGGGTTTTCTTCCGTGCCCGTTTTGCTTGTGGACATACCGTTTTTTTCGCTGTTGGGACTTTAAAAGTAGTCTCACCAGCAAGATTTGGGAGAGATAGGGACCGTTTACGCCCGTGGATTGTATACGGTTTTGTAGGATGTATGATCCAGACCGTAAGGCTGGTGTGGTCAATTCGCCTGCGACTTGGAGCATTCACACTTAGTATTTCTTGAGATATCGGCCATTGATTGGTGGCATGGGCCTTTCTCCCTCGGCACTTATTAGTTAGTAGGATCCTCCATCAAACACTTTCTCAATGATGTATGGTCCTTCCCAGTTTGGCTCGAATGTTCCCTTGGCATGTCGATTAGGGATGATCGGTCTTTTGAGGACTAAGAACAATTCGCCTTTCTTGAAAGCGCGGAGACGAGTCATCTTGTCATTAGCCCGTGACATTTGGGCTCGGTATAGCTCCAAATTTTGCTGCACCGCGAGCCTCTTTTCTTCGGAGGCGTCGAGCTCTTCGAGCCGAAGGAGCACATTTTCCTCCTCCGTCAACTCGTGCTGAACGACCATTCTTAAGCTTGGAACTTCGACTTCGAGGGGAAGGACAGCCTCCACTCCGAAGAGCAATGAGTATGGAGTGCACTTAGTTGGAGTACGGTGCATGGTACGATATGCCTACAACGCCTCGTGAAGTTTGAGATTCCAGTCTTTCTTGTTGGCTGAAGCAATTTTCCTCAGGAGCTTGCAAAGAGTCTTATTGAAGACTTCGGCCAGCCTATTGGCTCTTGGATTATAGATGGAGGAATATCTCCAGTCTATCTTGTGTTGAGTAGCGAATCTTGAGACTTTGAAGCTCTTGAAAGAAGGCCCATTGTCATAAATGATTCTTCTTGGTGTACCGTAGCGGTATGGAATGTTATGCTGGAAGAATGTCAGAATATCTCCTGTCTGGACTTCTTTTAGCGGGACAGCTTCAGCCCATCTGGATAAATAGTCAATTGCGGCCAATATGAACCGGTTGCATTTGGATGACGGAGGATCAATTGGGACAACTATGTCGGTTTCCCAGACTTCGAAGGCCAGGACGCCACCGTAGGATGCAACGGATTAGGATGCTTGTGAATGAAATCACCGTGAATTTGGCAGATATAACATTTCTTTGCATGCTCTCCGCAATCCCGTATCATGGTCGGCCAGTAATACCCAATCCGTTTAATTTGAAGCCGCATCTTGGGGCCAGATTGGTGAGCACCGCAAACGCCCGAGTGAACTTCTTTCATGACCTTTTAGGCTTCGGCCAATGACAGACACCTGAGACAGAGTTGGTCATATGACCTGCGGTATAGCGTATCATTCACAAACACGTATCGGAGAGCTCTCTTCTTCAGCTGAATCCTTGCAGATTTTCCTTTGGGCAGCTTGTCATATCGGAGGTACTCTATGAAGGGTTCTCTCCAATCGGGCTCGTCTTGGATGATCAAAGCTTCTTCGGCAGGGCTGCTCTTCTGTTCCACGCTTTCCTCTTCTCGTAGAGAGACCGAGGGTAGAATTTGTCGGCTCCTGACTGTGATCATAATTTCATCCATGTCAGGATCAGCCAGCTCCTTGGCTAAGCGAGCGAGTATGTCAGCCTTTCCATTCAATGCCCTAGGGACTCTCATTAGTTCAATATGAGTGAACCGTTTCATGAGTTCCGCCACCCGGCTTCTGTACCGAGCTAACTCGGGTTTGTATATCTTATAGTCACCGCTTACTTGGTTGACGACAACCTGGGAGTCACCGTAAACCCATAGCCAAAGGATTTCCATTTCTATGGCGATCTCCAAACCAGCTATCAGAGCTTTATACTCGGCCTCATTGTTAGTGCGAGGCTCGGTGAGAGCAAAAGAACGCCGTAGGGTTACCATTGATGGCGTGATGAACACCAATCCTATCCCAGATTTTATCTCCGGGACGCTTCATTTACTGGAGGTCCTTATCGATGAGGCCGCATCGAAGTGGAGCTCCCAACATGGCTCATCTCCCTCGAGGTGCAGCACTTGTTCGTCGGGTAACTCACAATTTAGCGGCGACCCTTCTGGTATAGGATGAGCGGCAAGGAAGTCTACAAGAGCTTGCCCTTTCACTGCTTTCTGAAGAGAATAAACTATGTCAAACTCAAGTAACGTGACAGCTCATCTTGACATTCTACCGGCTAGACTTGCTTTGGTCATTAATTGTTTGAGCGAGTCGACCCTAGAGATCAGCATAACCCGATGAGCGAGCAGATAGTGCCTCAGCTTCTTCACAGCGAACATCAGAGCTAAGCATTGCTTTTCAATCAGGGAATAGTTGTGTTCCGCCCCGACTAAAGTTCGACTGAAGTAGTAGAGGGCATTCTCTTTTCCTTCCTCGTTGTTCTGAGCAAGGAGCACACCGAGTGACTCATTCAACGCGGCAGTGTAGAGAATCAGCGGTTTATCTGGAATGGGAGAGGCCAGTACTGGAGGGTGCAACAAGTACTGTTTGATGCTTTCGAACGCTTCTTGACATTCGGCATCCCAGACAAAAGGAGCTCCTTTCTTCATAAGCTTTGAGAAGGGCTTACATCTCCCAGAAAAATTTGAGATAAACCTCCATATATAAGCAAGCTTGCCTTGAAAAGATCTTAGCTGCCTCAGACTCTTCGGAGGGGGCATCTCCATGATGGATTTTATCTTGGACGGTTCAACTTCAATCCCTCGATGTCGGACTATGAAGCCCAGGAATTTTCCCGATGACACGCCAAAAGCGCACTTTAAAGGATTCATCTTCAGATCGTATTCCCTCAGTCTGGTGAGAACGGTCCTATGATATTGGATGTGATCGGCCTTGGCTTTAGTCTTGATAACCAGATCATCAACATAAAATTCGACGACTTTATGAATTAGGTCATCAAAGATATTGGTCATCGCCCTTTGGTATGTAGCACCTGCGTTCTTCAGTCCGAACGACATCACCTTGTAGCAATATATTCCGATCGGGGTTCGAAATGCTGTGGGTTTCTCATTCTCAGGCGACATCTTGATCTAATTATATCTAGACGAGCCATCCATAAAGGTGAATAGTTCGTAATTTGAGGTGTCATCGACCATCATTTCCATGACCGGTAGCGGAAAGTCGTCTTTAGGACAAGCCTTGTTGAGGTCCCTGAATTCGACACAAGCTCGGATCTGCCCATTTTTCTTCTTCACTGGGACTATGCATGCGATCCAATCCGCATATTTCTCCTCCCTGATGAAGCCGGCATCGATGAGCTTATTGGTTTCCTCAATGACCTTTTCTTCTAGTTCCCTTCTCATTCTTCGAGGAGCATGTTTGACTGGCTTAGCATCAGAAGATATAGCCAGTTTATGCATGGCCACTTCGGGGGAAAGTCCAGGCATTTCTTTATACGTCCACTCGAAGCAATCGACGAACTCATCCAGCAGGGCGATTATCTGCGCATTCATTTCCTCTGATAAGAGTGAGCTGATGTAGGTCGTCCTTGGATCATCGGGCGTTCCTAAGTCAATCTCGTCTAGTTCGTCGAAGGTTGCTTGTCCGCCATCTTTGAGATCTTGAGGAGCTTCTTCTGGCTCGGCTAGCTCGTCTTCATCATTTGACTCTTCGCTGGCTTCCTCAATAAGGATCATGTAGCATGCCTTAGAATCCGGTTGAATGAAGCCTATGCCCTGTCTATCTGGAATTCGTCCATCGATGAGTGCTCGGACCTGGGGCGGATGCCATAGCCTTTCATAAAACTTTGCTTCGGATTCCGTTTGATATAACTGGCATCTGCACTTTTTAATGTATTCCCGCATCTCAGGCGCATAGTATCTGGGATTGAGGACGGCTCTTATGCCTCTTTCATATGGAAGGCAAGCGACAGACAAATCGTCCGGGTGCACAACGGGGTTTGACCCATAAAACAGGATGCCTTTCTGTCCACTTTTCCTTCCGGGGAGTAAGAAAGTTTTCAGCTGGTCCACGGTGGAGACTGAAAACACATCGAGCTCTTTGCACATCTGCTCCGGTACCCTTGTGACGGCTACGGACCCTTCCGCAATTTCGAAGGTCTCTCGTAGTTTCACTTGTTGCATGGGGGTCCAATCTGCACCGCAGTTGCACGGCAGGTCCTTCTCCTATGACTCTTCAGTATCGCTGCCAAGATGAGGGCGGGCTTTGCTGCTAGATGGGCCTTCAGTATCGGATTCTTCCGTATCGCTACCGAAACTGTCGCGTCCCGAAAGTACGGAACATGACCGGCACTTAAACTACGAAACGTCTCGAGGCGTACGCAATCTAAGTAAGCCGAAAACCCAGAAATCCAAACCAAGAAAAGTAGTAGAGTGAAGGAAAAACAACTTAAAACAAGTAGTTTTAATAGCATAAGCCGAATTATGCGTGTTTTTTAAAAAAAACATCAAGTATTTCTTGAAAATTTCGGCAGAGTCTCCTTTGTAAATACTGGCCCCCAAACGGGATACAACATGAATAGTATACGAAATAAATAAAAAGGCATCCCCAAGCGGGAGCTAGCTCTTCGTCAATCGACGATCACAACCACACAAGCAATATAATATACAACGCCTAGGGAGTGGATCAAAACTCAAAAGGAAACTCAAAACAACAAGAAATCCATAGAAATACAATGCGCGACTCTAAGGTCGAAAGAATAACATCACTGGTCTCTATCTCAAAATAAATACATGTTTGGTTGATGGAACTTCTAGATACAACTGAATAATAATATACAATGTATAATGATGGGTACGATACAAATAAACCCACCTACTAGCAAGTCACCCGAAAGAAGCAGTGCCAGCAAAGCCATAATGAAACTTGTACGACAAAACCTGCAAGGAACTGTGGCACAACGGGGGTGAGTTGCCAACTCGTGAGTAGAAAAATATCTACGAACAGAAACCGCATGGACAACGCAAACCTAGGTCAACGATCATAATATATCCTTAAATATATATAACATGCAGCCTATAACAATGATTAGGGTAAATATCTAACCCGAGTGTAATCCCATGTGCCCGTGTCAGTGCCTCAGGTAGCAATATATCGTTTGGATGATGTATGAATGCATGAAACAGAATGCATGTACTAAATAAAACTGCTTTCATAAATCAGTGAGATTTCTGTATTTTAAAAATGAGGTACCATAAATGAAATCAGCATAAAACAGTGCCCAGCATCGACACAAAACAAGTGTCCAAATATCTCGATATCTCTGCGTCACAATCTATGTACCTTAATATCTCAAAATCTCAATTTCTCAATCACAATATCTAAGGCGCCGTCAGTCCAGACCGGCCCCTACCATCCATCTCAAGACCACGACGGTATCCTCCGGATATTCGACGTGTCGGGTAAAATCACCGGTCGGTAGTGCTCCCCTGCCAGGCTCAACGTCAACAACACGATCCTCTTGCCCCGGGGTACCGCACCGGGCCTACCATGTACCCGAAACGGTTCCTCCACTCCTCGAATCGTGTCTCGAAATCCATCAGCAAACTCCTGGTGGACGACTCATACATCATGAGAAAAAACCGCACTTTTTATTTAAAAAGAGAGAAAGCAGTTTATATAAGTTTTGCGGTCCCCCCCCCAAATCCAGAAAATCTCATGGAAATCCGAATCCAAATCATCAATAGCATGTAAAACCATGAATATAGGCATAAGAATCCATGAATGCGGCATAACAATGAATAACAGTATGCATGAAGTGATAAGTAATAACTATATGTTAAGCTGGCATATAAGGCAGGTACACTAATATCATGTCAAATTACTAACTAACAAGCTAAGTCAAGCAATAATATTTTCTAAGGTGTACGCGACATGGCAATTACCGATGAAGATGTGTGTGAGCCGACAAGTGTACGTGGTGTAAGTGCACGGCGGCGCCCCGGCCTCCATCCCGAGGCCAAAATGCGGAAGCGGTGATATACTTAAATTTTTCATGAACCGGCACCACCGCGCACTAAAACCCGGATCGTGCCATTAACTAGTCCTAGCTAACTACAAGATGGGGAAGAGAGATATACCGAGCGATCCGTGTCCTCCGGTCTTCTCGTCGTCGTCCCGATCTCCCGCGGAATGTCCGGTCTCCACCTCCTCGCCGGAAAAGCACCACATCGCCGGCTTCTTTTACGGGCTCCCACCACTATACCGAGGCAACTCGGGCATGAAGCTGGCGAGTCGACGTGCCCATGGTTTGCTGTATAATGTGTAGAAACATGTCTCATTTTTTTGGGGTTATGGAGTTGCCTTTGGTGGAG
This sequence comes from Agapanthus africanus, assembly GCA_030015575.1. Classification (NCBI taxonomy): domain Eukaryota; kingdom Viridiplantae; phylum Streptophyta; class Magnoliopsida; order Asparagales; family Amaryllidaceae; genus Agapanthus; species Agapanthus africanus. The sequence goes on along the minus strand of JASDDO010000031.1, from coordinate 177,703,574 downwards.
GAATGATACTTGGAGTTTCGGAGATTGATCTTGTGGGATTTTTTGCAAAGCCAAATGAACAAAACCCCACACCAAATGAATTGGGCAGCCCCTCTCCATGCTTGGCCGGCCATGTGTGGAGGGAGTGGAGAGAATGAGAGAGAGAGTCAAAAATGGGGGAGATCCTCTCAATAATAATGCAAGAGGGAAAACAATGTTATCATGTAAAAGAAATGATTACAAAATCAAACCCATACTCCAAAACAACCATCATCACAAGCATGATGACTCCAAAAGGACAAGCCATCATGAAAAAAGAAATTCAAGTGATGGTGCATCATCATGATCCAACAAAATGCAAAGAACACCCTCCACAAATGCTTATTTGCACAAATGCAAATAAGCCCTCCTCCACCAATTTTCAGCCAATGAAGGATACAAAGAAATATGGCCGAAACGGAAAGCAAACTGGCAACTCTAGAAAACTGGTCCCGTAATAAATTACAGGAAAACCCCGCTACTGTGTATACACACCCGCATTTGTATTCCGACCGAAATACAAATTCAATGAGACAAAATCTACACTGTACTATACTAGGATCCGGCTTAAACCAAAGCCGGCTAGTATTATCCGTCCGATCCTGATCCGTGCAATACCGCACGTATCTGATCGAACCCTGCCATATTTCCATACGGCCTCTAGTACTAACCGTCCGATCCTGATCCGTGCAATACCGCACGTATCTGATCGAAACCTTGCCATATCTCCATACGGCCTGTACAGCTTTTCGCCCGAAACTTGATTAACTGTATATGTGGTGGACTCTAAAGACTCGTCAATACTATGGCTGTGGATTTAACCACTAGCACGTCAGAGGTATTAGCCATACGTGACGGGCCACCAGCTATTGACCAAAAGGGACGTCGATGAGCGAACTCATCCTGACACCCTACTGAGCCTGTCAGTGACAATATCCGTACAGTCCGGTCCGTTCGTCTATGAGCATCGCATGGCGGGCCTAGGGGGATGGTAAAAGTCAGACCCCTAAAAGCGGTACAAGTCGTGTCGGAGTGTAGCCCAGAACACCCTGAGATACTACTGGATTACCTACCAGTAAATCTCCTGCCTCGGCCGAGGGCTTCGTGTAATGGCTCTCCTAGACACAGCGCGACCTCACCCCCAATACCGGGAGAGACGAACCCCTGAAGATCCGCTCACTGCCTCCATGTGGCTCGGGACTGTACCCAACTAAAAACCTGTTTGCACGTCTCCTTTGAGCGTGGTAGGGTAGTAATCAAAGTACAGTGGGAACTCACACGAGACAAATGACGATCCCCAGGTCGATGAACTAACCTGTACACATGTCACCAGGGAACTGCTATCTGACGTCAGGTATAAGACCAACTAGCATGTTCCCGGCGTGTCCTATCCGGTGTACTCATAACCCAATGAGCACCTGTATACATCTTAGGTGAACCAACTGACACCAGTGGCTTGTGAGACCGGCCACCGCCCCTCGTCGGAGTCTCGACTGTATACACTAGTCTACTCTGGAGTATCGATGCCCTATCTCGAAACTCCCACGACTAGGGACCATTTAAGTATGTGCTTATAGACTACCATCTCCCATGTATATGATCGCCCTCATACTGCTGGTGGTCAAGCAAGAATTCTAGGGGCTCTATTAACGTGCAATAGTGACCTGTCAGGTCACCTAAAGCAGTACACGATGATAAAGATAAACCAGATAGCATACTATCATCTCGAGTAAGACTGTCCTCCTGGGATAGGTCCTTCCTCAATCATTGCAATCACGTGCCTATGATCCAATAATTGACTCTGAGGGCACTATCTCCAACAATCTCCCATGTTTCCCCCAATCAGAGCAAGGCTCTGTTGAATTTTGAAAATTCAAAATTCGAAGCAACGCTTCGGTTTCCGTGCGCAGCGCGCAATTTGCCACGTGGCAGAAGCTGAATGGGCAGCGTAACGCCCGAGACGGTGCGTCCCATCAGAGCAAGGCTCTTCAGAAAACGTAATTAAAGACTTAACTGCACAAATGCATGGCAGCGCGACACGTGTCTGCGCAAGCGCATGGATGCACGACACGTGTCTGCGCAGTTGCGCAATCGCAACTGCGCAAGCGCACGGATGCGCGACACGTGTCTGCGCAAGCGCACTGATGCGTGACACGTGTCTGCGCATTTGCGCAGTCGCAGCTGCGCAAACGCACCGATGCACGACACGTGTCTGCGCAAGCGCACAGATGCGTGACACGTGTCTGCGCAGTTGCGCAGTCGCAGCTGCGCAAGCGCACAGATGCGCGACACGTGTCTGCGCAGTTGCGCACTTGCAACTGCGCAAGAGCTCGGATGCGCGACACGTGTCTGCGCAGTTGCGCAACCGCAACTGCGCAAGCGCACGGATGCGTGACACGTGTCACACGCTGGTGAGTTGCGCAGCAACTGAATAAAGATTTAGATAAATCTTTTCTGTTCTCCTGTAAAACAGGAACCCTTGGATCAAAGATCCAATGGTGGGAAAATTCCCAAAATTATTCAGGAAAGATTTTGTTAACAAATCCAACAAATTTGTGGGCACTATAAATAAGACCCCAAGCCTCATTCAAAAAGGCAGAGAATCAATCATCAAGAGAAGGATAAACTTCTGGAAAAAAAAAGCTCTTGAAGATTAATCAAGAACAAAAAAAAGAAGAAGGTAAAATTTCTGAAGAACAGAAAATAAAAAAATAAATAGTGCCTTGCACTTGATATGAACCCCTGGTTCTAAAAAGGAAAAAGAATAATAAATAGTACCTTGCACTTGATATGAACCCTTGGTTCTGTGAAAAGAAAACAAGAAGAAAAACTTGTTTTCTTTTGATCTAAATGTAGATCAAAAGTGCTATGCACTTTTGTTCTTCAATCAGAATATTCTTGAGTTCCTGCAACTCATTATTTAAAAGGGCCTGACCCAAATCAGAAATGAAAGGGCAGAGCCATATTTGAAAAATTCTTGAGGGCCTGGCCCAAATCAAATCATGAAAGGGCAGAGCCCTATTTGAAAAATTCTTGAGGGCCTGGCCCAAATCAGAAATAAAAGGGCAGAGCCCTATTTGGAAAAATTCTTGAGGGCCTGGCCCAAATCAAATCATGAAAGGGCAGAACCCTATTTGGAAAAATTCTTGAGGGCCTGGCCCAAATCAAATCATGAAAGGGCAGAGCCCTATTTGAAAAATTCTTGAGGGCCTGGCCCAAATCAAATCATACAAAGGGCAGAGCCCTGTTTGGAAATGCTTGAGGGTTTGGCCCAAATCAAACTGCAAGAATAAAAAGTGGCAGAGCCCTGTTTAGATTGATCGGGCAGAGCCTAAAATAAAAATTGGACTTAACCAAATCCTGGCTGTAAGTCCTTAAATTAAACGCCTTTCATGAACTAAGTCACGACCGGTTCGAGGGTACATCTCCGAACTCCTTTGACATCTGTCGTTGTAATTCTTCAACGACGTCAAAGAGGTGACGAGTCCCAACGACCATTCATTTAATATTGGACCGAAACGTCCTTAAACTAATATTCACTCCAAAATGAGAATATCGGACCGAAACGTCCCTAAACTAATATCGGACCGAAACGTCCCTAAGCTAATATCGGACCGAAACGTCCCTAAACTAACAACGGACCACCACGTCTTTAAACTGGAATATGGACCACTACGTCTTTAAACTGGCGACGGACCACCACGTCTCTAAACTGGAATATGGACCACTACGTCTTTAAACTGGCGATGGACCACCACGTCTCTAAACTGGAATATGGACCACTACGTCTTTAAACTGGCGACGGACCGAAACGTCCCTAAACTAATAATGGACCCCCACGTCCCTAAAACTGGCGATGGACCGCCATATCCCTAAACTGGCACAATAGGGCCAAAATGCTCCTTTGTTGGATCTAAACGGTCCCGCCTAAGTGGATCTTAACCCCAAATACGGTTAACGTGTCCTTAGACATTTAAATAAACAATAAAACTCCAAATTAACTTTGGTTCAAGGGTACATCTCTGAACTCCTCAGACGCCTGTCGTTGTAATCCCTCAACGACGTCAGAGAGGTGACGAGTCCCGACGGCCGGATAATTAAATCAATCATGATGTTAAGTTGATCTTAGTCTAAAACAGGACTAACGTATCCTTAACGAATGTTTAAGTCGATTTCAGACGCATCGCGACTAATGCATCCTTAAACTAAAAACACCAAACCCAAATCTAAGTAAATACGGATTTGGACTAATCCACGTCCTACGGGTGACGACATCACTCAGTCTCCGTATACAATCCACGGGCAATCACGAACAAAACAAACACACACGACACGAAGTGAAATTCTGGAGTAGGAGAAAGTTGTTACCGCGATGCGGTAGCGTAATTAACTGCAGGGGCTTGTGCCTGCAGGGAAGAGCGTCCCCACAATCAAAAACCCCTCACCCTGAGGGGGAATCTGACGAAGTCTGCTACATCGGCCGCATCCGTCTAAACCTCCGATACAAGGTGTCATAAATCAACTTGGCACCTTCGGAGAGATAGACGGATAAAACCAAATAGCATCTGCCCCGAACCCCAGGCACAGGACGTCCTAACGTCTCGGCCGCCGTTCGGAGGGGAACAGATTCTGGCACGCCCGGTGGGACCTCTTCCTCTTTCCACTCCACACTTCGTGTGTCGTCTTCGCGAACCAATCGCGGTTTGTTAAATGATTGCCTTCGGATTTCAAGTTGCTAAGATTTGGTCTTTTGTTTGGTACAGAACTTAAGCATTCAATGGCCACCAACTCCACCAACTGCTCGAAGTGCAACTGCAACGGACGCTCCACCTCACCTAGAGGTGTAGCATATGGGCCCCAGGCGGCTTCCTTCCTGACCCTGCCGGTAGGCCAGTTGACTCAGGCCACCACCGGCTTGTTCTTCGGGACCATGGTCCCACCTACAAGCTTCTCGGCGCCGATACCCACACCGGAAGCGAACAAGAAGTCGGTGTTCGACCGGCTCACTGCTACTGCGACCCCTGTCAGCGGGTCGCCTGCTACTGGACCAACAGCCTCCGTTTTCACCAGGCTGGGTCAGAACTATAAGGTGGCTGTCCCAAAGAGGGCAACGGCCGCTGCTTTGGAAGTCGTTAAAGCGGCTTCTCCTATCAGAGAGTCAGTCTTCACAAGATTGACGGTTCCTACTCCTCCCCCAGCTGGTCAGAAGGCATCAGTCTTCGACAGGCTGACATCAACAGTTACCCCACGCTCAAACAGGGGGCAGCAAGAAACCATCTCAATCTCCGAGCCGATCCCGGCGGCTCGTCGTGCGCGACGTCGCCATTGGCAGCGAATAAGGAAAGCAGGGGGCAACTCCCCCTCAGGGCTAACCCCACCTGCTCCAGTGGTGGAAGTCGATGCTGCTGTTCCAACTGGGAACAGCTTTGAAATGCTGAGGAAGGTGAGAAAGAACTCCCCGGTGGCTACGTTGAAAAAGTCTCCTCCACCCATGGAAAAAGCTCCGGAGACGAAACAGGAACAACCTCCTCAACGGCTGTCAGCGAAAGTTTATAAAATTTGGTGGAGGGTTCAAGACTCCGTGATTGACTCAGACCACTTCCGTCGCCAGAACAGGGCAAGGGTGGAAAAAGACAAAAACCGCCCCGCCAAACAACAGGGGGCAACAAATGCTAGGATGCCCACTTCAACGGTTCCTTCAACCTCAAAGGCCCATAAAAGGAAGAGGCCAGAAAAAGCTCCCATGACGCTGACAAAGTCTAAGAACGGTGAACCTAAACGCCCCAAGTCAGGGGGCATCACAGTTCATACGGTCTATATGGCTTCGGGGAAAGAAGAAAGTCGTACTTCTATGGGTCACCGACCGCTTACCCGGTCAGTGACCAAGTCTCAGGAGCAGCAACAAAAGCTCCAGGAGATGATGACTACAATGGCTGCACTCACGGGGCCAAAAGAGAATCCTGAGACGTCCTTAGATGAACGTCAAGAAGAAGAGACCGACGCCGAGTTCCTTCGCCGAATGCTCGAAAAGAGAGACCAAGAGGCTGCTGAACAAGCAGCCAATATACAGCGCATGGGCCTTCTCTTCCAGGATATGATAGGGATGATGATACAACCAGAATCCCCGACTGAAGAACCCCCGATCGTCCTTGGGGATGATAGGGGAGAAACATCAAACCCTCAGCCCGTTCTATCGACAGCTAAAGAAGACACAATCTCTAAAACAGATCTGGACGAATATATAGCCCAGCAGATAAAAGTTCATCACGCGGCCGAAGCAGCCGGCCACGTTGTAAAAACGGGGCGGCCATATCCGGGCTGGTATGACCAAATCAAATACCCGCCAGGTTACACAATTCCAAAGTTTCATGTCTACAAGGGGACCGGCAATCCCCATCAACATGTTGCCCAATTCAGGGCGCTTTGTGGTAACACTGGAGGCGACGACAAGCTCTTGCTGCGCCAGTTTGTTGGAAGTTTATCAGATACGGCTTTCGAGTGGTATTCCGAGCTCCCCAACGACTCCATTAAAACCTTCGCAGAGATGGAGCTGCTCTTCACCCAACGCTTTGCAAGCGCCAGCGAACGTACTCCGATGACGGCGCTGATTAACGCCAGGGTAAAGCCCGGCGAGACATGGGTCCAGTACGCTATACGGTGGCGTAATTTATGGTCTAAATGCGAACAGCGTATAGAAGAAGCCCCTGCGGTGGGAATGTTTGTTGGAACCTTGATCCACAAGAAACCATTTCGCAGTTTATGATGTTTTTCAAGCCGACTTCTTTCCAGGCTTTGATCGATAAATTGGCGCAGATGGACCAGATGGGCCATAAACCCCCTCTCCCGAAGCCCGACTCTCGAAACGACAAAGGGAAGGGAAAAGCGATCATCGTCGCTAATGCCCAACAGCAACCGAACGACTCGAAGCTGGTTGCTCGTCCAAATAACACGCGCCCATACGTACCCCTTGAGGACAGGATGGGACGTGCTTACTCCTTCCCCCGTGATAAAACAAGAAGGTTATTTGAGCTGGCATTGCGCAATAGGCTTATAAATCTGCCAGATCCAAAACGTCCGTCACAACCAAGTGACGTTAACGATCCTAATTATTGCCCTTACCATCGAGTGCTAGGACATCCAATCGAAGACTGTTACGTGTTCAAAAATTGGCTCGAAAACCAGTACCGTCAGGGCAAGTTTGCGCTATCTGACAAATGGAAGGTGAATCCTCCGCAGCCCCACACCTATAAGGGAACGAATACGCCGGGGGCAACATGCTCCGTCATTGAAGAAGCTCCCTGGGAGGTTGTATTATCAGCCAAAACGAGGAGAATGCTAAATGATCTGCAGACCTGTCCAGCGGTCAAGTGGAAGAACCCTTTGGAGCCGCAGGTTATTGAGGGGATGTTGAAACCACGTCCGACTCCGAAGGCCGATGGTGGTAGTTCAAGCGTTCATAACCAGCCGTCAAAATCTTCGAAAAAGAAGAAGAAGAAATCTAAGAAGCCCGTGAAGCCTAGCGACAAGCGGACGGACTTACAGAAGCAGATTGACGCACTGGACGAGTATAACCAAAAGGCGCGGACTCCCATTACGCTCCAAGATTTCCTTGATCACGTCTTTCAAAAAGAAGATGAGGAAGAAGCTTCATCGGATGAATCCGACGGAGATGTGGCAAGCTGTCATATGATCTCTCACTCGACCTCGAACGATGAAGGGACTTTCGGCATCAAGACGCCGGGGGCAAATACTGAGTCAAGGGTTCCGGAATTATCAATAGAAATGATTGACGCGTTTCTTAGTGAAGCTCGATTGAAAAGTAAAGCTGATCAAGAACGCGAGACGGCGATATTCGAAACGGCCAAGCGCCAGCGACTTGAGGGAGGAGCTGAGATGATCCCACTGGAGCAAAATGCCTCCACCGCTGACAAAAGCCAATTTAAGATAAAAAAGAAGTTCGCTAAGGCCGTATCGATGGGCATGAAGCTACCACCCTCAGAAGGAAAAGTTACTAGCGTGGTAGAATGCACCCCTCTTATTGCTTATATCATCAGAAGGTCTCCCATTCTACCCAAGAGTGCAAGGCGTTCGATAAATGGTGGCAAGGATACGTCGCTAATCAACAACGCTTTAAACGGGAAAAGCGCAAGGTTCGTCGGGAGCAAAGAAACACGACCAAAGTGCTTGAAAGAACTGCCGGCAACTGTCACATGGTTAACACTACCAGGTCACAAGTGCCCACATTTGGGAGCGACTCTGATGAGGAACTAGAGATTGCCCCTCTCTTTAAAGAATCAACTTCGGGAAAAGAAGAAGAACCGAAGTCTTGCGAAAATATACAGCTGAGGAATCGGACACTGCCTGAAAAGAACCTCGGACCCTCGAATAGAAAAGATAAAGGGAAAGAGAAGGTCCCTGAAGACATCACTTTAGATGACCAAGTTGCGGAAGAGTTAACCGCCAAAAATCCGCCAAAAATGAGTAAGGTGGATTACAATGTCTTAGCGCATCTGAGGAAGCTACCCTCACAACTCAGCATCCTCGACGCCTTATTACTATCAATGGAGGCGAGAGACTCTTTGATTAAGGCGCTACAAGACCCGGACCAGTTCCAAGCCTTCTTGGCCGAAGAAAAGATGAAGGACGAATTGGAAGAAGTACACACAGCCGACGTTGCTTTTGGTGATGAAGACCTTCTCCTCGGGACGTGTGAACACAATCGCCCTCTTTATGTCTCAGGATATTGCCATGACATAAAGATAGGTAAAATCTTGGTCGATAACGGATCGTCCGTCAATTTACTCAACGTACGAGTGTTAAAGGAGATTTGCATGAGTCTCCAACACCTCGCCCGAGACAAGATCACTATCTCCGGTTTCGACTCTCAATCCTCAAAGACTCTGGGATCTGTGATATTGACGTTACGCTTCGGGTTGCTCGTCACAGACATCAAATTCCATGTTATAGATGCCAAGACGTGCTATAATGCTCTGCTCGGCCGACCATGGCTACACGAGTACAATATCATCCCTTCTACACAGCATCAGTGTATGAAATATTCCAGGGATGGCCTCGAGTACACTGTGGCCGGAGAGTTGAATCCGTTTTCCGTGAACGAAGTTCGCAAGTATGAAGATGCCAAATACTTCTTGCCGAGTTTCGAAGACACGGAAAGGTGTCACAAACCGGAGAACAAAACTAATGCCACCATCCCTGTCTTCGGCAGTGACACCGAGGAGGAGGATATAATTTATTCAGGTCCATCCCAATCTACCAGGCCAGGACCATCCGTTCCTTCGTTGATCTTCGGTAGTGATTCAGAGGATGAAGTTCATGCTGTATTCCCTGCTCGGCCTTCGATACGGATCTCCGCTGATGAAGAGCGAAGTCTGCAGATAACCATGGTGCCGCTTGAACAGTACAAAGAACTGGATGCACTCGACACCAACAGCGTAGAAGAATTGCAGACATTCTATATCCCTCCCGGACGAAGGGGCGAGAAGGCAATCTTATTCTACCGTTCTGAAGAGAACAAAGTAGAAAAAGAAGTTTGGCATGGCGCGGATCCCACGCTCGACAGGCTTCAGCCTATCCGTCTTCCCCGGTATTATACCGAAGGTTTGAAGAAACTGCTAAAACGCCAGGGGATGTCCTTCACACAGACCGTTAGAAAAGCCAAATTCTATGACAAGGTCTGGAACATTCCCGGGACCCAATGCAAACTGCCTAACGGGAAAGTAGAAACCAAAGGGCTTGGGTACATCCGGCCAAAGAAGCGGGAGCTAGTAAACAGCTGCTATGCCATGTATGACTTCGATGAAGAGGCGAACGCTCAATGGGAGGACGCTAATCCTGAACCAGCAAAAGGTCCTGATACAAAACCGTCCAGTCCATCGTCCGAAGACCAGATGAGCAAACTTATAATGGATGCGAGTCAAAAAGCCCGAGATGATCACGATCGTGAAATGGCAATCTATGAGAAAGCTAAGACACAGCGCCTCCTCCAACAGGCAGTAAAGAACGAAGATGCCGCTCCTTGTCAACCTGCTACAAAAAAGGTTCGACGCGAGAACAAAAACAAGTCGAAAGGCAAGAGAGGCGCTCGACAGCTACAAAGCAGAGCTAAGAAGCCGCGCATCCGAGAATCGAGCGTTATTGACTTAGCCCTCGGGAAGAAAATGGGACGAGCATACTCTTTTCCTCGGAACAAAACAAGGAAAATATTCGATCTCGCTCTAAAACATCAAATGCTTACGTTGCCAGAGTCTAAACACCCTGAACAAGCAGGCGAGGTCTCCAACCCGAAGTATTGCTTTTACCATCGAGTAGTAGGGCATTCGCTTGAAGATTGCTTCACCTTTAAGAATTGGGTTGAGGACCAATATCAGCTTGGCAAATTCGCGTTGTCTGACAGTTGGAGGGTAGCGCCGCCGCAAAAGCACGAACCCGAAAACACAAGAATAAAACCAACTCCGCATTGGGATTGTCAGAAAATTTACACCTGCCATGTGATAACAATATTAAAAGAGGACATGAACAACCTCCCTTGGTGTTTTGAAAACGGCAGCGATGAAGTAATCTCAGAATTTCCCCCAGCTCCGAGAGAACTGGAAGATGGAATCCATACCACTGCAGATAATCTCAAGAAAATTGAGCTAGGGACGGAAAATGACCCGCGACCGACATTCATCAGCGAACTGCTATCTGGAGAAAGGATGGCTGCGTTAAAGGACGTGCTTCTACAGCACAAAGATTGCTTCGCGTGGAACTATTCCGAAATGCCGGGACTAGATCCAGAAATCGCTGTGCACAAATTGGCGATATCCCCGGACATCAAGCCAGTCAAACAAGCGCCGAGAAGAATGCGACTCGAGCTTGAGATGAGCATCAACACCGAAGTCAAAAAGCTGATAGATTCAGGCTTCATCCAAGAAGTCCAATACCCTGAATGGATCGCCAATATTGTCCCAGTGATGAAGAAAAATGGGACAGTGCGCATATGCGTAGACTTCCGGGATCTCAATAAAGCCTGCCCAAAAGATGATTTTCCAGTGCCAGTCATCGAACTGATGATAGACAACACGTCCACTCATGAGGTTTTCTCCTTCATGGATGGCTCATCGGGATATAATCAAATAAAAATGCACCCTGAAGATCAGAAGCACACAGCCTTCAGGACTCCGCTTGGTATATTTTGTTATAAAGTGATGCCTTTCGGTTTGAAAAACGCCGGTGCTACTTATCAGAGGGCCATGACGAAGATCTTCGACGACCTTATACACGAAATCGTCGAATGCTATATCGACGATCTCGTGGTCAAGAGCAAATCATACGAGGAACATCTCGAGCATCTGAAGACTGTATTTCAACGCCTTCGGCAATACAACTTGAAGATGAATCCTCTTAAATGTGCGTTCGGGGTTTCCTCGGGCAAGTTCCTGGGATTCGTCGTTCGGCACCGAGGTATTGAAATAGATCCGTCAAAGATCAAAGCGATCATGGAAATGCCTCCGCCGAGGACTCTCAAACAGTTGCGGTCTCTCCAAGGGAAACTCGCGTATATACGGCGATTCATAGCCAACCTTTCAGGAAAGGGCCGTCCTTACAGCCACCTGATGAAGAAGGGAACCCCATTCGTTTGGGATCAAAAATGCCAAGGCGCGCTGGATGAGATCAAGCAATATCTGCGGAACCCGCCGGTGTTGGCTGCTCCAGTTAAGGGGAAGCCTCTTATTCTTTATACAACCGCCCTCGAAGGTTCTTTAGGCGCATTATGGGCACAAGAGAACAATCAAGGGAAAGAAAGAGCACTTTACTACTTAAGTCGAGTCCTGCTGGGGCCAGAAAGCAACTACTCTCCCATTGAAAAACACTGCCTGGCGTTGATCTTCGCAATAACAAAGCTTAGGCACTACGCGTTGGCACACGAGGTCCGTCTGATTTCAAAAGTGGACCCTCTTAAATATCTAATGTCAAAAGCCATATTGACAGGACGACTCGCTAAATGGGCCCTGCTCTTGATGGAATTCTCGATAACGTATCAACCTCTCAAGGCAGTGAAAGGCCAGGCCATCGCCGACTTCCTCGCTGAGCATCCGATACCCGCCGATTCTCCTCTGAATTGCGATCTTCCAGACGAACATGCGTTCGATGCGATCGACGGCGATAATATTCGATGGGAGCTTTATTTCGATGGAGCATCTTCCATGAAGAAACGCAAACAAAGTACCCCTATAATTAAATCAGGGGTAGGACTCATCTTTGTAACTCCACAAGGAGGAATAATGCGCTACGCCTTCTCCCTAACGGAGCCGAGAACAAACAATGAAGCCGAATACGAAGCTCTGATAGCAGGCCTCGAGATCGCCATTGACATGGGAATTGAAGATCTCCTCATATACGGCGATTCCCAACTGGTCGTTAGTCAAGTAAACGGCGACTACCAAACGTGCAAACCGGAATTGGTAAAATACGGTGAAAAAGTGCAGCAACTGCTAACCCAAATTCCCTCTTACACTTTGGAAAGTATACCGCGTGCGGAAAACAGCAAAGCGGACGCACTGGCTAAACTTGCTAAAGAATTGGCTGACGAGAACCTCGATGACGTTAGAATCGTGATACAAAGCCGTCGAGTGCTCGCCCCAACAGAAATATCTCCAAAATCGTCTGAAGACAAAGGAGCGGAAGAGGAGACAACCCTGCAAATAAAAGACAGGGAAAATACCGAGGACTGGAGAGAAGTCTTCATAGATTACTTCAAGTTCCACCGAATACCTGAAGAGGCGTCCACAAGACATCAACTCACGAAACGAGCTCTGTCTTTCGCCTTCGTCAATGATACTCTATACAAGAGGTCATTCGACTCTCTGTGGTTGAGATGCTTAGGACCTGACGAAGCGAGAAGGGTCGTCCAAGAAGTTCACGACGGACTCTGCGGTTCCCACCAAGCAGGCCCTAAGATGAAATTGAAAATAAAGCGGATGGGCTACTACTGGCCCACGATGATGCAGGATTGCCTGGAATATGCGAGGCAATGTCATCCATGCCAAATTCATGGGGACTTTATCCATCAGCATCCCAATCCACTGCATCCAACAGTGGCTAGTTGGCCATTCGAAATGTGGGGAACTGACATAGTCGGCCCCATCGAACCAGCATCGTCCAAGGGACATCGTTTCATCTTGGCGACGACTGATTACTTCTCCAAATGGGCAGAGGCAGTACCATTGAGGGAAGTGAAGACGGAGAACATCCTCCATTTCTTCAAAACGCATGTCATCTACCGGTTTGGAACCCCGAGAAGAATCATCTCTGATAATGGGCCAGCCTATCGAAGTCATAAAATCAGCCGTTTCGCACAGCAGCACAATATAGACTGGAGATATTCCTCAGTTTATAACCCGCGAGCTAATGGTCTAGCTGAGGCCTTCAACAAGACCTTGACGAAGATCATGAAGAAAACAGTGTCACGAAATAAGAGAGATTGGCACGAAAGATTGCAAGAGGCTCTTTGGGCGTATCGAACTACATTTAAAAAGGCCACAAACACACGCCATACGCGTTGGTATTTGGGACGGAAGCAGTACTCCCTCTCGAGATAGAATTACCCTCTCTACGAGTGGCAGTCCACTACGAGCTGACAGACGAAGAAAATGCTAACCTTCGGTTTGAAGAGCTTGACGCCCTTGATGAAATCCGGCTTCTAGCACAACAAAATCTGGAAGCCTATAAAGCAAAGATGACGCGCTCATATGAAAGATTGAGCCGCCCGAGGACATTCCACCAAGGCGAACTCGTGCTAGTGGTCAAAAGGCCCATGATCCCCAATCGCGCCAAGCGGGGAAAGTTTGAGCCAAACTATGAAGGACCGTACATCGTTGATAAGTTCTACCAAGGTGGGGCCTATCTACTCATGGACATGCACGGTGAAAGGCCTTTCAGGCCAATAAACGGACGCTTCCTAAAGAAATACTATGCTTAATGAGCCACAGCCTAGGTCAATGGTAGATGACGACGACTATGTCCGCTCGCTATCTTCCTAAGCTCAGGCTTTATAAGTAGTAGCCAACCCTCTCAACGACGGACCGAAATGTCCTTAAACTAATAGCAGACCGAAAACGTCTTTAAACTAATACTGTGGCATCCTTGGGCTGACGAGATGAATAAAAATAAATAAAAAAAATTAATAAAAATAAAAATAAAATAGAAAAAGCGGTAAGTCCATAAGCAAAATGGGCACGGATGAAAACCCGAAAGGGCTCCGTGAGTAAAAACAGCAGGACTACCGGCGGATGTTGTGAAAACCCGAAAGGGCGCAACTTCGTTAAAAAACCCTTATGGAGTCCTCTCGACCCTGTAAGGAGAAACCACCCGCGTGAGATCCTTACGACTTACAACGGAACAACGCACTTAGGAATCCCCACGATCCCTAAGGAGAAAATACGCTTGCGAGATCCTCACGACTCGTAAGGAGAACTCTCTTATGGGACCCTCACGGCTCATAGGATTTGAAAGTCTTAAGTCACAGAGACCTAAACCTGTGCTTAAGCAAACCCCCACAAACTTCCAATATTGCCCTACAAGTGGCTCAATACTGACACTTGTATACAATCCACGGGCGCGAATAAACGTTTCCCTAGCCAAAGTCCATCCATGACTGGGAGTACGTTTGTATGGTAAACAACCCTTATAAATCCCCTCGATTTATGGAAAAAAAAAACCTTCCTGTAGGATCCTTACGACTTACAGGAGAACAAAACACTCAGAAACCCTCACGGTTCCTAAGGAGAAAATACATTTACAAGATCCCCACAACTTGTAGGGAGAAATGCCTTCACGAGACCCTTACGGCTCATGAAGTCAAAAGCCTTAGCCGACGGGATCCTAACCCCGGTCGCTAAGCCTCCTTTGCTCAACAACGATAGAGGCAAATGATGATTCGCTCCTGGTAATATCCCAGTCGCAGCGGTGCTGATGCCGAAATCGATGTCCAATTTTAGGTTGACGGCGAAAGCCGGTAAACCGCTCATGCATACGAAATAGCCGAAATGATAGGGCAACTTGCAATAGAAAGCAGCAAGTAAAATGTATGCATGCAAAATAGCCGAAATGATCGGGCAACTCGTAATAAAGAGCAACGAGTAAAAAACAAAATATATATAGCCGAAATGATTGGGCACCGCGAAAAATAGCCGAAATGTTTGGGCAATCGCGACCTTCGCGATATAAAAGCTGAAATGATAGAGCATCGCGGAAATAAAATAAAACAAAAAAAATAAGAAATGATAAAACTTTGGCCCTACAGTTAAGATCACATCGATCCCTGTATACAATCCAAGGGCGTAAACAAAGAAGAAACCATACCACCCCAACGGATTCCGTCAAACGACGAAACCAAGCCTCAGCGGTTCATTTCAACCGAAGAAGCCAGTGACTTCAACGAAAATTCCTCAACTCACGGATACAAACACTCCTTGACGAGAACCTTCCGATCCGCGTCGACCCGCAGAGCCACCAGTGCCTCCGTAGGAACCCTCGACTCGTTTCAAACCCCAAGGACACAAATAATCCTTGGCGCTTGGGAAACAAATAATCCCGGCAAGCTTCTCAACTCACGGATACAAACACTCCTTGACGAGAGCCTCCTGATCCGCGTCGACCCACAGAGCCACCAGTGCCTCCGTAGGAACCCTCGACTCGTTTCAAACCCCAAGGACACAAATAATCCTTGGCGCTTGGGAAACAAATAATCCCGGCAAGCTTCTCAACTCACGGATACAAACACTCCTTGACGAGAGCCTCCTGATCCGCGTCGACCCGCAGAGCCACCAGTGCCTCCATAGGAACCCTCGACTCGTTTCAAACCCCAAGGACACAAATAATCCTTGGCGCTTGGGAAACAAATAATCCCGGCAAGCTTCTCAACTCACGGATACAAACACTCCTTGACGAGAGCCTCCTGATCCGCGTCGACCCGCAGAGCCACCAGTGTCTCCGTAGGAACCCTCGACTCGTTTCAAACCCCAAGGACACAAATAATCCTTGGCGCTTGGGAAACAAATAATCCCGGCAAGCTTCTCAACTCACGGATACAAACACTCCTTGACGAGAGCCTCCTGATCCGCGTCGACCCGCAGAGCCACCAGTGCCTCCGTAGGAACCCTCGACTCGTTTCAAACCCCAAGGACACAAATAATCCTTGGCGCTTGGGAAACAAATAATCCCTCGCAAAACTTCTCAACTCACGGATACAAACACTCCTTGACGAGAGCCTTCTGATCCGCGTCGACCCGCAGAGCCACCAATGCCTCCGTAGGAACCCTCGACTCGTTTCAAACCCCAAGGACACAAATAATCCTTGGCGCTTGGGAAACAAATAATCCCTCGCAAAACTTCTCAACTCACGGATACAAACCCTCCTTGACGAGAGCCTCCTGATCCGCGTCGACCCGCAGAGCCACCAGTGCCTCCGTAGGAACCCTCGACTCGTTTCAAACCCCAAGGACACAAATAATCCTTGGCGCTTGGGAAACAAATAATCCCGGCAAACTTCTCAACTCACGGATACAAACACTCCGTGACCAGAGCTTCTATGACTCACATCTTGGGCAGTAAGGATTCAAAACTTGCTTCCTGAACAATGGGACCCTGCAAGTCAATCCTAAATGGTCTCTTGCATACTATCCACGGGCCTCACTCTCTGAAGTCGATTCTCGACAAAGAGGGAAACAACCGCTTACGAGCCTTTTTCGACTCGTAAGAGGGACAATGGGATCCTGCAAGTCAATCCTAAATGGTCTCTTGCATACTATCCACGGGTCTCACTCTCTGAAGTCGATTCTCGACAAAGAGGGAAACAACCGCTTACGAGCCCTCTCGACTCGTAAGAGGGAGAAATTCTCTTATAGGATCCTTCTGACTTATGAGAGGAAGCCACACTTGGGAATCCTCACGATTCCTAAAAAGAAAATTCACCTGCGAGATCCTCTCGATCCATAGAGAGAAGAGTCTCTATGAGACCCTCACGGCTTATAGAGTTGAAAAGTCTTAGGCAGCAGATCTGAACCTGCGGCCTAAGCCATCGTTATTTCTTAAGAAGGTCAGGATACTCGTCCCAATCGTCCGTCAATTATGGTTATTAAGGTGGCGTACTGATTATAAAAGAAAAGAAAGACAGAGAAATGACATAAGGCATTACAAAATGTGTATCTTTTATTCATAAAAATTGGTTGAGTACAGGATACATTGTGCTAAAGGATAAAAAAAAACATATACATATAATTTACAAAGACAAATGATTCAAGGGGAATTATGGGGAAGGAAGCATCTTGCACAGATGTAGCAACCGCTCGCATATCTCCTTCCACGCCTTCTCCTGCTCGGCTACCGCCGTCAGCTCTGACTCCACTTGGGCTCGTTGCCGCAAGACCAAGGCGAGCTGCTCCCTCACGCCTTGATAAGCGGCCTCCCGACTTGGGATATGGCGCTCAACCACGTCAAGCTTCCTCTTTAAGTCTAGCCCATGAGAGATGCGCTCCAGGAGACCCTCAAAGATAGTCTTCACTTCGGCAGCGTTTGCCTCAACCTCAGCGCACAGATGGGCCGTTTCGTTTGAGGTCTTTTGGCATTCCCTTAGTCTTTGATCTGCTTCTTGCTCCAAGTGGTGGGAGTGCGAAGTGCTTTGCTCGAGCCAAGTTGTGCGTTGGGCGCTCAGAGCTAAAACTTCGGGAGCAGGGCGCGTTAACTCCAGCCGGTACAAGCAGGCCTCAATCTCCCTGCAGTGATTAACCCAAGATTCAACGACGCCTTCGCTGTGAAAAGTTACGAGCGCCGCTAACATTGGGTTAACATCCACAGCGAAATCTGCAGCGGAAGGGAGAGCGTCCATGCTGAGTTCTTCGATGTACCCGCTCAGCATGCCTAGACTCATCACGGCACCCTTTGAAGACGGACGTCTCAAAAAGGTGCCTGCCGGTGAAGAGACGCGAGCTTCGAAGGGAACTGGAGCCGGAACAATAGCTGCGAAACAAAACAGGGTTAAACGATGGTTCAAAAGATGTTAAGGGGTTACCAAAAAGGAAATCTAATATACCAGCAGAACCGGATGGCGGAGCCGGAAGGGCCGGTAGCGCGGCAGGTCTTGCATCCCCTCCTTCGATTTGTGGCACTGCAATAAAGAAAAGGAAAAATCAGAAACTATCCCACTGCTAAAAAAAGAGGGGGTAAATAAAGACATTAGGGTGAAAGTATACTCACCGGCGCCACTGGAAGGAGAAGTGAGGTCGGATGGGAAAGAGAAGTGCGGGAGCAACACTTGGTATAAGTGATCAAAAAGCACTCCTACAAAGGCACAATAGTGTAACGTTAGTACAAAAGCCGCAATTTTGAAAGATTAATGCATGAGTCGTGAATCCATACCTTCCAACATCCATGACGGTACAAGGGAAGACGGGGAGGTAACTATTGCCAAAGCAGTAGTTGATGGCGCCCCCTCGAGCAATGGAGCATCGGTACTGGCCACACCTGCAAGAACAAGCTTGTTAGAAGAGATCACAAGATATATAAAAAAAAATGGAAACGCTGGTTACTCGAAAATTCACCTGACGAGCTGCCAGCAGAAACTGAGGTAGTCCCTTCCTCCACTGACGGAAGACCACCGCCTGTAGCTTCGTCACCCGACTCAAGGGGAACCGTTGTTACGCTCTCAAGCTCTGCAGGCGGCGGGGAACCATAGGCAGGGAGGGCCAAGATAGGAACATTGCCCGATTCCTGAGAAGGAGCACCTAGCTCGTCTTCAGGAATCATGGCCGCATCACCTGCTGTTCCCTCAGGATCAGCGATTACAGCTGTCCCGTCCATCGGCACCACGAGGTCCCCAGCCTCAAGTACCTCGCCCTCTACCGCCTTCGGCTCGGTTGAGACAATCATCTCATCTGCCGCCACTTCGGGTACGGCATCAATGACCTGCTCCGCGTTAGGTTCCTCAATCTCGGCTCCAGGCCCCATGACCTCGACAAAGTCGTCCACTGTCGGTTCGGGTTCGGCGATTACCGCGTCCTCCGCTCCCTTGGGTTCGACGGTCGTTTCCCCCTCCCCCTCAGTCGGACTTGACCCTACGAGATGAGATATGTATAAGCCAATAGTTTTACAAGTCATACAACAAGGCTCCGAAAGAAATACTACCTGAAGGAGATTTATCATTGGCGCTCCGAACCGCGCGCGCCACTTGCCGACGAGCAGTAGACAGGGCCACAGGGGGCTCTTCAGAAGGAGTACTAGCGTCAGGAACAGTGCTAGGGCCCGCTCCTGCGGCCAGAGCAGCTCTGCGCGCCTTAGCTTCGCGTCTAGACCGCTTCCGCTCCTCTTGAGCCGATGAGGCAGATGCCATCAGAGCTTCCTTGAGTGAAGCCTCCTCATCCGTGTAGAGGGATGCCTCCAGATTTTTCAGAGCATCCTTCGTCGTTGCATCGAGCCGAGGCTCTTGCGGCAACTTCGACGGAGCTGGGACTTCGATGACGGGCTTAGGAAGGGTTCTTGCGCTGATTAATACAACCCCTGTAAAGAAACAAGAGAAGGTCAGGTCGACTATCATAAAAAGGCAACAAACTTTCCTTATAAAAGAGAACGGGGTAAAACATACCGACGCTTTCTAGGGCACGCTTCTTCTCCTCCGCCTGGAAGGTCTTTAGAGAGGCATCGATGGCCTTTTCAGTAGATCCACCTGCTGAGAATGAGGCAAATATTAGCTAAAGACAATAATAAAAAGTGGGATAAAATGACAAATAAGGAGGCTGATGATTACCTGACTCGGCGAGTCTGCTTAACATTGCTTCGAGCCTCGCTGATCGCTCCGAAGCTGCAATGGCAGCGGCTAGATTGGTGTCCTCAGGGTCCACCACGAAACCCTCGTTGCTGCCGTACTCACATATAGTCTCGACAGGATGAGCCGCGGGCTCTAAGTTAAGAATCGCGTCGAGGGACAAGGTGGACTTCTTCTTCTTCTTTTCGCCAGCCTTGGATCCACTCGGAGCATCTTTGCGCTTGACAGTTTTGGCAGTCACTTTCGGGCGGCGAGTCCCGATGTCCGCTCCTACACCCGACTCCGGCGAGGCCGCTTTAGCCGTCTTTGTCGGAGCACGGGGTACCGTTGGAGCATCCACCGCAGTGGGCAGTGGCAGTCCACGCGGAGGGGCCAACACGCGTGGTCGATCGGCTCCAGCCTCTTTCGTCGGAGGGATAACCTGAACCCTGGGCTGCAATGGAGCCTTGCGATTGCCGCCGGGAGGCGCAGCCCTACGATCGACCAATAGACGTTTCTCCATCAAGATGATTGGTCCCATCGCGTGCGCGTACCAGGCCACATACGAATTGAGTATCTTGGGGGTACAGCTGGGCTCGCTGATGAAAAAGTAAGAGCCTGTATTTAGCCGGATGAAGTGATGCATCGCATTCCGTACCCCCTCTAGACCGACTGCAGGTGTTCCCAAGAAGGCTTCCAATGGGACCCCTTGGTTATAACTCGATTGCCGGGCAAATCGATGCGGGTTATACCTCATGAAGAGGGCCGTTTCATTCTGCCTAAATAACAAGTAGCCCGGCCGAATGGAATAAAGGTGAAGAATTTCCCGAGCCTTCAACACGGAAACACCGCCTTTAAAGTCATCACGCAGCGACACCACTGACTTAGTGGTCTCGGAACCCATGGTGATGACCTTATCCACAAAAGAGGTCTTCGCCCCGACTAAATGCGAACGCAGAAGCAGTCCCCTGGACTCCCGCGGAGGTGCAAACACGATGGAAGCCCCGACCAATCGCATGATTCTTGGAAGTTTGAATCTCTCAAAGAACTGAGGAGTTTTATGGGCACCAAACACTCCCCGAACATGCAGCTCCATCCAAGAAGTGAAGTAGTGCATCGGGAAGTTAGCAGGCTGTACCCCAGGTTCATTAGCGTCCGCCGCTATGCTAAGTCCGTTGTAAAGGTAAGCCAACTCGGCGATCCCCACTGATAACTGCAGACCGGCCACCATTCGATGCGCCGGGTAAAATACAGAAGACCGCATGAGGCGTGGGTGCATGGGAAGCGCGAAGCTGCACAGCCACAGACCTAAGAACCCTATGAAGAAGGTCTCCTCATCCATGCCAGGGACGGCGATCTCTGAGAAAGGGACGATAGCAGTGCCGGGAAGGTAGAAACTCCGCTGATCAATTTCTGATGAAGGCCGGCGGTCCAGGCCGAAACCAAAAGGGTCAGCAAGTTGGGCGAACTTATCACCTCGCTCTGATAAAAATTCCGGGCGAATAAAGCGAGCAATGAAGTCCGCGAAACTAACGCCTCGGTCGCCCAATTCCAAATGAAGCTCCTCGTAAATCTCCAACACCCTCACCAGGCCCGGATGCTGATGCTGGATGGCATTTTCCGGAGTTAAGTCGAGTACCACCTGCTTGGTGGCAAAGACGTACTCATCAGGAGGAAGCAGCTCCTCATAATGCTCCCCCCTCGCCGGTAAACCCGAAAGCTCAACGAACTCCTCTAGAGAAATGGAAACTTCCCTATCCGCCGTCAGGAAAGTATGCGTGGGGATATTCCATTGTTCAATGAAAGCCCTTGTCCACCACGTTGGAGGAGTAGGATATTCGAAAAGCGAGACATAGACGGCGGAGTATAAACCGATCTTCGTCAGATGAGCTCTTTTCGCCACTAAGATGTACCGGGCCCATGGCTGGTATCCAGCAAGCGGTCGCGGATTCAATCCAATATTGTAGGCCTGTCCCCAAGGGCGTGCTTCACCCTGACAGATTCGCCTTCCTAAGATGTCTATGGCCGGCGGCGGCTGTACCGGAATAGCGCCGATTGCAGGCTGAAGAAGATCGTCCGAATTCCAATTTTTAACCTCCACGGCATACTCCACCGGGGGTTTATCTGCGTAGGGGATCGTAACTATGGGTTCGGAGGGCGAAGCGGAACTAAAACTGCGACGACCCTGGATAATTTGGCTATACCACCTTCCCCATAGGTGGAGATGTTTGCACTCAGGATCACGATCTTTAATCAAGGCAAACACTACCCGGTCCACTGGTGCGTGTGGGAACCCTCCTTCCGAGCGAACGAAGGGAAAAGACAAGTCGTCAGACATCCTTCCTGCATAAAATATATATATATCATTAGTGGCTTTACACTTAACATTCAATAAAAATAATATATAAAAAAAATATAATAATAAAAATAATAATAATAAATAAAAATCTGGCTCCACGCTGTGATGCAGTGGGTAGGGGACCAAAGGGGGACCCACAAAATCAAGATGACGGCGCATCATTTGATGAGACAATCCCACCATTGAATGGGACTATCAGTCAATAAAAGAGACCCCCAAGAGAATATCCTCATTGGGGGGGGGAACCCCTAAAGACAAGGAGAAGATCTCCTCTTTTCAGAGCAAAGCTCTGTCACAGAGTGACATTTGTCAAACCCCTGTTTCAAAAGAATAAAACTTCTTAAAAAAGAGCCTAGCTCTGTAGCAGTAATAAAAAACTTATAATTCTTAAGAATTAAAATTGTGGGATCTTAAAGATCCATGGAAACCTTTAAAAAGTTTTCTAATTAATCTGTGGGCCCCTCTGTTCATGGGTTAAAACCTAAGAACAGAGTCTCTACAAATTTTTGAGAGCAAGGCTCTGTGAATAAAAACCCCAAAGGGGTTTCCTCTAGATCAAAGATCTATAAGAGCAAGGCTCTGTTGTAGAAACCCTAAAGGAGATTCTTTTAGATCAAAGATCTATAAGAGCAAGGCTCTGATTATTTAAATTTGATTTAAATTAAATTTACCTAGAATGGTTCTAAGGATAAAACTTGGAAGTTCTTAAAGAATCGCAAGAGCAAGGCTCTGGAAGTTCTCAAGTAAGAGCAAGGCTCTGAAATCTAATTTCTCGAGAATGGTAAAAAAATTACCAAGGACCAAGGGTCCTATTTATAGGCGCCTGCGCCTGTTCACCTAACTCGTCGATCCGACGGTCAGGATCTTGCCACCGTTGCACCCACGCGCGCGCCACGTGAGCGCAACGGTGGGGGGGCATCTGTTTCCCCCAATCAGAGCAAGGCTCTGTTGAATTTTGAAAATTCAAAATTCGAAGCAACGCTTCGGTTTTCGTGCGCAGCGCGCAATTTGCCACGTGGCAGAAGCTGAATGGGCAGCGTAACGCCCGAGATGGTGCGTCCCATCAGAGCAAGGCTCTTCAGAAAACGTAATTAAAGACTTAACTGCGCAAATGCATGGCAGCGCGACACGTGTCTGCGCAAGCGCATGGATGCACGACACGTGTCTGCGCAGTTGCGCAATCGCAACTGCGCAAGCGCACGGATGCGCGACACGTGTCTGCGCAAGCGCACTGATGCGTGACACGTGTCTGCGCATTTGCGCAGTCGCAGCTGCGCAAACGCACCGATGCGCGACACGTGTCTGCGCAAGCGCACAGATGCGTGACATGTGTCTGCGCAGTTGCGCAGTCGCAGCTGCGCAAGCGCACAGATGCGCGACACGTGTCTGCGCAGTTGCGCAGTCGCAGCTGCGCAAGCGCACAGATGCGCGACACGTGTCTGCGCAGTTGCGCAACCGCAACTGCGCAAGCGCACGGATGCGTGACACGTGTCACACGCTGGTGAGTTGCGCAGCAACTGAATAAAGATTTAGATAAATCTTTTCTGTTCTCCTGTAAAACAGGAACCCTTGGATCAAAGATCCAATGGTGGGAAAATTCCCAAAATTATTCAGGAAAGATTTTGTTAACGAATCCAACAAATTTGTGGGCACTATAAATAAGACCCCAAGCCTCATTCAAAAAGGCAGAGAATCAATCATCAAGAGAAGGATAAACTTCTGGAAAAAAAAAGCTCTTGAAGATTAATCAAGAACAAAAAAAAGAAGAAGGTAAAATTTCTGAAGAACAGAAAATAAAAAAATAAATAGTGCCTTGCACTTGATATGAACCCCTGGTTCTAAAAAGGAAAAAGAATAATAAATAGTGCCTTGCACTTGATATGAACCCTTGGTTCTGTGAAAAGAAAACAAGAAGAAAAACTTGTTTTCTTTTGATCTAAATGTAGATCAAAAGTGCTATGCACTTTTGATCTTCAATCAGAATATTCTTGAGTTCCTGCAACTCATTATTTAAAAGGGCCTGGCCCAAATCAGAAATGAAAGGGCAGAGCCCTATTTGAAAAATTCTTGAGGGCCTGACCCAAATCAAATCATGAAAGGGCAGAGCCCTATTTGAAAAATTCTTGAGGGCCTGGCCCAAATCAGAAATAAAAGGGCAGAGCCCTATTTGGAAAAATTCTTGAGGGCCTGGCCCAAATCAAATCATGAAAGGGCAGAACCCTATTTGGAAAAATTCTTGAGGGCCTGGCCCAAATCAAATCATGAAAGGGCAGAGCCCTATT
Organism: Agapanthus africanus; assembly: GCA_030015575.1. Lineage (NCBI taxonomy): Eukaryota > Viridiplantae > Streptophyta > Magnoliopsida > Asparagales > Amaryllidaceae > Agapanthus > Agapanthus africanus. Next base: position 177,679,117 of record JASDDO010000031.1, on the reverse strand, counting down.
TGAAAAATTCTTGAGGGCCTGGCCCAAATCAAATCATACAAAGGGCAGAGCCCTGTTTGGAAATGCTTGAGGGTTTGGCCCAAATCAAACTGCAAGAATAAAAAGAGGCAGAGCCCTGTTTAGATTGATCGGGCAGAGCCTAAAATAAAAATTGGACTTAACCCAATCCTGGCTGTAAGTCCTTAAATTAAACGCCTTTCATGAACTAAGTCACGACCGGTTCGAGGGTACATCTCCGAACTCCTTTGACATCTGTCGTTGTAATTCTTCAACGACGTCAAAGAGGTGACGAGTCCCAACGACCATTCATTTAATATTGGACCGAAACGTCCTTAAACTAATATTCACTCCAAAATGAGAATATCGGACCGAAACGTCCCTAAACTAATATCGGACCGAAACGTCCCTAAACAAATATCGGACCGAAACGTCCCTAAACTAACAACGGACCACCACGTCTCTAAACTGGAATATGGACCACTACGTCTTTAAACTGGCGACGGACCACCACGTCTCTAAACTGGAATATGGACCACTACGTCTTTAAACTGGCGACGGACCGAAACGTCCCTAAACTAATAATGGACCCCCACGTCCCTAAAACTGGCGATGGACCGCCATATCCCTAAACTGGCACAATAGGGCCAAAATGCTCCTTTGTTGGATCTAAACGGTCCCGCCTAAGTTGATCTTAACCCCAAATACGGTTAACGTGTCCTTAGACATTTAAATAAACAATAAAACTCCAAATTAACTTTGGTTCAAGGGTACATCTCTGAACTCCTCAGACGCCTGTCGTTGTAATCCCTCAACGACGTCAGAGAGGTGACGAGTCCCGACGGCCGGATAATTAAATCAATCATGATGTTAAGTTGATCTTAGTCTAAAACAGGACTAACGTATCCTTAACGAATGTTTAAGTCGATCTCAGACGCAACGCGACTAATGCATCCTTAAACTAAAAACACCAAACCCAAATCTAAGTAAATACGGATTTGGACTAATCCACGTCCTACGGGTGACGACATCACTCAGTCTCCGTATACAATCCACGGGCAATCACGAACAAAACAAACACACACGACACGAAGTGAAATTCTGGAGTAGGAGAAAGTTGTTACCGCGATGCGGTAGCGTAATTAACTGCAGGGGCTTGCGCCTGCAGGGAAGAGCGTCCCCACAATCAAAAACCCCTCACCCTGAGGGGGAATCTGACGAAGTCTGCTACATCGGCCGCATCCGTCTAAACCTCCGATACAAGGTGTCATAAATCAACTTGGCACCTTCGGAGAGATAGACGGATAAAACCAAATAGCATCTGCCCCGAACCCCAGGCACAGGATGTCTTAACGTCTCGGTCGCCGTTCGGAGGGGAACATCCCACTTGCACTCAAGGCTAATTATTGCGATGTCGCATACTCACAGCCCGTGTGATACCGAACACCCAACTCCTCTACTAGTCAGTCTCACAAAACCCGTTTGCGAAACTATTGCGTTCGAGGAATAGCCTCTGTGAGTGGATCCGCCTTGATATATCTTTCTATGTCTCTCTATATCTCAAATTCGCGGAGAAAGCCATCTCCCGAAATGAGCAATACCTGTCTTAGAATGTGTCTGGATGTCTGATGGGACCTAGCTCATAAATGAACTCCAAATCCAAACTTCTTAGATTGTATCGTCAACCGAACTTAATCAGTATCCTGCGCCATGCCTCCCTCAGTATTGCCTTGGACCACCTGTCCAAAATACTGCTCCTCATCAGAAGGAAGAGCTATAACTCCGACAACCTCCTTGTCGTCCAGGGAACCTTGGAAGCCTGGAATGATAACTGTCTCCCGAATGAGGCTATCGTTATCATATCCCTAGAACATCCACTTATGTTCTAAAACTGCTTCCGACTGTTTCTCCGGGATTGGATCAATGTCAACTTGTTGCATGTAATGCAAGAACAACATCTGGTGTGGTACTAGACATCTCATGATTGACTCAATTGCCTGAGCAAGTGATCTGCCAATCATGCACATCCCTCTCCCCTTTAGTCTGTAAGACACCTTTAGAGAGGGTGACTCCATCACCTGCAGGTACATCACCATGCCAGGAGTCGTCCATTCTAAATACTCTTAGAATGCTGTCTAAGTACCCTGATTGGGAAACCACCCAAATCTAGATCTAAAACCATAGATCTAGTAACCAGTATGTCTGATATAATGCCCAAGTCCCATGTGGAGAAACCACTGTGTGACGACCAAAGTATAACCGATCGTAGTATAGGAATATCACTTCCTACTCTGTGTATGTCATCCAAATACCATGACATCACACCCTACTACCTTCTCAACAGATCCATCCCCTATTCTGATGAAGTCAAACCTATGACTGTCACATCAGAAATTGATGATCTATTTCCGCTATATCTGCTTTAGTCTATAGATAGACATAAGCTATCTGTCCACCAATGCTTCCGCTGCTCCCACTGACTACGACAACCCTCTGGCAGAGTCATATAGACGTACACTTCTAAAGCCAGTTTAGAACGACGCTATACTTATCCTCCTGCCGGGTCTCGCAGCCTGGAGCAACAGCAATGGCAAGTGTGGGTAAACAAGAACCTCCCTGCCACCGTCCTTAAGCATACCGAAGTACCTCTCGGGTGCCTGAGGTTACCCACCGTATCTGCGGAGTGGCCAATGGAATATCAAACCAGATTGAATCTTTAGGTTCCTATCAAATCTTCAGTAATCGTTTGTGGTTCTGGAATCACTTCCAGTTCTACCATACTCCCACTACTGTTTTATGAAAAAATCCATTTTTATTAAAACTGTGGCGAGTCAAGAACAATATCACTATTGATCTTCCAGATGGTAGAAAGTCAACCCTCATCATAGCTTGGGTCAACCCACAAACAGCCATTACAGAAACATGCCTTGAGTTATCCAGAGTCTGGTTTTAATCATAAGCCGGACAACTCCCCGTACCTTAACAACGTTAAGATATGAACTGTTCTATATCCAATATAGAACCAGAGGCACTGATTTAATTGAACCAGATTCAAATCATGCAGCTGTCACCAGTGCATGTCAACTGAATGGAAGGAGGCCGATCAGCGTTACTCAACTTAGGAATGCTTCCAATTATGAGTAACCTGAAAGAGAAGCAAGTTCTCTTAATCATTACTATCAACTGAATACCATACACAAGTATCTACATCTTCGATCACTTTGAAGAATCCTGATACTTGCAACATTTGGTTCTCTACTTTATTTTTATACCTATAACTCCTCAAAACTCAGACCCTGTGTTTCTACGAAACACATGCCTAAGAATTAGAGAAGTCATAAGTAAACAGAATATAGTAGGAGGACCAACTCCTCTGTCCTAATGGACACTGGATAAATATACAATACTCTTTACAAGTCCCTTGAGTCAAATGACTCATTCACTGTGTGTCGTAGGTTGAAAACTGTACTTATGGTTAAGAAGAATTACACCGCTGTTCAATGCTCCTTACCTAACCATCCACTGGTATTGGTAAATGTCATGGACATAATTTCAAAAAGGTATGTCTCACTCTATATAAAAATAGACGTGCAGATATATCAATTTGAAATTTATGCATAACAACGGATATTCAAAACCAAATATTTGCCGACCGGCAAACAACCCAGGTGACTTCCTCAAATATCACCGATTACAACGAATCCCGATATAATGAGGATGATCACCTAATTCCCACTAACCAACTCCCACTCATCATCTGTAAAACCATACAGATGTGAGAATCATACCTGGTAAATACATACCCTGGAGTAAGGACTAATTGGGAAATCAGTTTTCCTTTAACAGTACACAGCGAAACTGAAACATTGAAATGTTTCGATGGGGTATCCCGGTATTCCTAGTAATGCCTCTTCCAGATTCACGTATGTAACCTTGTAATTCTTTGCCATCTTTCTAAATCCCTTTCTATGTCTTTAGTCATTACCTTCTATACACCCCTTTAGGCCAAATGGTTTTCTTCCTTCCCTACCGTTCGGCACCAGCCTATGGTTTGGAAGAAGACTATCCAATAAGCATAATGGGTGTACTGTCCTAATCCTAGGAGCACTCGCAATGCAAGAGAAGGTGAAGATAAAAGACAACCGAATAAACCTTATTCCTATTTCTCCTGAACCAGGATCCATCCCCGAACTGGAACAAGTTCCTTTCGAGTTCGTATATAACCATACGATGGAGTATCCAATAAACTGTGGATCTTCATAGTGATACGGAGTGTTTTGGAGAAATACAAAGGCGATTTAGGATTGGCGAAGAAATACTTGGTTTGGTCATGAACAACAGTCGCAATTTACTTTGCCCTCTTACAAATCCCTTGCTTTGTCTTAACTTAATACCTTCTGCACACCATGGTTATGCTAATTGGTTTTCTTCATTCCCCACCGTTCGGCACCGGCCTAAGGTTTGGAAGAAGACTATCCAATTTGCGTAATAGGTGTACTGCTCCTAAACCAAGGAGTACTCGCAATCTGAGAGAAGGAAAAAGGAAAAGATAACTGAATAATCTTATCCGTTTTCTCCAGAACCGGAAACCATCCTCGAATAAATTCCTTCGAGTTCGTATATAACCATACGATGGTTTTGTCCAATGGAAGTGGACGTTCGTAGTAATACGGGGTGTCCTGGAGAAAAGGGTAAAAGTAGGAGTGGCAATGAGGTTTGCAACTCTGACAATCCAAAAGCCAGTGTTTAAGAAGGTTCGGTTAATTTTGGTCACTGAGTCATAGTCTTAGGGTCGGGTCAATGGTTGCTGCGAAAGAGAGAGAGAAAAGAAACACTCAGCGTGCACTCTAACCTAGATCAGAATGGTTACCAATTTATCTAATCTGGAAACCTCCCACTGTACCGTCAAATTCTCCTCCAAACCTGAAAGAAGAATTAGTCGGGATCACCCGAGGAGTAAACCAACTCATCAGTGGGAATCGGGATCCAACTATCATCGCATGACAACGTGACGGAATCCACTCACGGTGTCACACTCCAGAAGGTATGCGCATTTCTGGCAAGTTTCAGTTCTTTTGAAACTCCCGATGTGATTTTTACCCCATGCTCTTATGACCTTGACTTTGTCCAACAAATCATAAGTCACATGTCAAGTTCTACCCGTCATTCTCCAGGTTGATTTGAATCCACCCGTACCTACCGTTGACTTTGGCCAACAAAGCAGTATGACTGTTCCAAACCAACGCATCTATCTATGCTGCATATGAATAACCAACAGCTACCAAACACTATGACTTGACTTTGGCCAACAAACACAGCTTGAATACTATTGACTACCCATATGAAACGACGGAGGGCTACGAATGGTTTCTGGTGAAAACCTTTAACATAAAGAACTTGATATCGTTGAAGGAACGGATAGATTTTAAAATATAGTAACGAAAACCATTGCTAAAGAGGTCACTCCCGGTGAAGGGATCTCGGCTCTTTCCCCGTAGAATGAGGTGCAGGATATTCCAACTGAATACCACGATGCAAAGCAAAAGTAATCGGCTATAGTGAAGTCATTACCCTGACGCAAACTTTTTGTCCAAGGGGTCACTCCCGGTGAAGGGATCTCGGCCCTTGCCTCGTCGACTGAGGAGCATGATATTCCAACCGAATATCATGATGCCAAACAAAAGTGAACGTCCTTGCAATAACAGCTTTTTGAAAAGTGTTCCAACAACATCAGATTAGGTTTGTTTTAACTTTCATTGATCTGAATCAACGCAGTCCCATCAATTAATCACACCAAAAAGAACGAAAATATACTGATGTACATATATGCCATCCGCATTCGCCACTGGGTCCCGTCATTACCCGTTAGGTTAGCTAACTAACGACAGAGCGGGGACTGGACTAGCGCGGATGCAAAACATATACAACATCTACTAATATATATACTAATATATTATATTCGCTCAAGGCGTGATAAAATGCAACATCGCAGAAATGTACAGCATCACAGAACAATACAGATATCTGGGATCCCCGGGTTTCACAGAGCCACTACTGAAACCCGACGTTCCCCTGGTCGTGTGGAAAGCCTGTGCAATGAAATCCTAGACCCCTACGGGCGCGGCAAGTTACCCGCCAAAACCTGAAGCGAGGCAGCCCCCTTCAGCAACGTGAATGGACCACCCGACACTTCACGGAATCCGATAACTTGGGCACCCCTCCTGGGTCAACCTGTACCCCCTACGAGTGCGGCGAATAGGCCGCCAATCCTAGAGTGAAGCCCCCTCCGTCTCAATGCCATGAGATGTGGGCCCGTTGCCCTCTAGAACCCGGCTATCCGTGCACCCCACCTTGGGGTAATCCTAGTACAGAAAGTAAAACATACATATAACTGGTATATCGACCGCAACCTGGCCGTACCCCAAAATAATATTACAATCAGGCAGTGACGGCAGACCATAAGCCGGACGCTCGCCCCGCAATATCAAATGTACATAATACAACACAACTGTACTAGCATTGCATCCAGGCTATCCCCCACGACCAATCCGCAACATCACAGCATAACACAGAACATCAACGTGAAAGTCACGTTCGCAAATCCGTCTAACCGGGCTATAGCAGTTAGACAGGATTTACCGATCAAGTGACATTAACGGTCGCAGATATAATATAAATACTGTGAAATAATGTGTTTAAAATATCCGATCGATCAAAATTATAACAAGTGGGCCCCAAGTACTACTGTAGCACATCAAGAAATTCTGGGCCCAAAATTAATATTCCAAAACCCATATTTTCAACCCAGAAGGCCTCTGTAAAAAATTGGTGCAACGATCTGTCAAAATAGCGGCGGAACCGCGGCCCAAGCATGGGTTTGGCCGCGGTTCCGCGGTCGAATAATGATATCGCGCCACTAAATTTCTACAGTAGGCTTATACTTCCCTGCACAGTATTCTGAGACTACCTGAAAAAAATTTCGAGACAAAAAAATTTCGACAGAAAACTGTTCCTATTGAAAATGCGGATTTTGGAATTTTTGCTCGATCGGAAATGTAAAACACATTAGACAAAGCTAGAATAAGTTAATGGCGAGGCTCTGATACCACTGTAAGTGCACGGCGGCGCCCCGGCCTCCATCTCGAGGCCAAAATGCGGAAGCGGTGATATACTTAAATTTTTCATGAACCGGCACTACCGCGCACTAAAACCCGGATCGTGCCATTAACTAGTCCTAGCTAACTACAAGATGGGGAAGAGAGATATACCGAGCGATCCGTGTCCTCCGGTCTTCTCTTCGTCGTCCCGATCTCCCGCGGAATGTCCGGTCTCCACCTCCTAGCCGGAAAAGCACCACGTCGCCGGCTTCTTTTACGGGCTCCCACCTCTATACCGAGGAAACTCGGGCACGAAGCTGGCGAGTCGACGTGCCCAAGGTTTGCTGTAGAATGTGTAGAAACATGTCTCATTTTTTTGGGGTTATGGAGTTGCCTTTGGTGGAGGAATGATACTTGGAGTTTTGGAGATTGATCTTGTGGGATTTTTTGCAAAGCCAAATGAACAAAACCCTACACTAAATGAATTGGGCAGCCCCTCTCCATGCTTGGCCGGCCATGTGTGGAGGGAGTGGAAAGAATGAGAGAGAGAGTCAAAAATGGGGGAGATCCTCTCAATAATAATGCAAGAGGGAAAACAATGTTATCATGTAAAAGAAATGATTACAAAATCAAACCCATACTCCAAAACAACCATCATCACAAGCATGATGACTCCAAAAGGACAAGCCATCATGAACAAAGAAAGTCAAGTGATGGTGCATCATCATGATCCAACAAAATGCAAAGAACACCCTCCACAAATGCTTATTTGTACAAATGCAAATAAGCTCTCCTCCACCAATCTTCGGCCAATGAAGGATACAAAGAAATATGGCCGAAACGGAAAGCAAACTGGCAACTCCAGAAAACTGGTCCCGTAATAAATTACAGGAAAACCCCGCTACTGTGTATACACACCCGCATTTGTATTCCGACCGAAATACAAATGCAATGAGACAAAATCTACACTGTACTATACTAGGATCCGGCTTAAACCAAAGCCGGCTAGTATTATCCGTCCGATCCTGATCCGTGCAATACCGCACGTATCTGATCGAACCCAGCCATATTTCCATACGGCCTCTAGTACTAACCGTCCGATCCTGATTCGTGCAATACCGCACGTATCTGATCGAAACCTTGCCATATCTCCATACGGCCTCTACAGCTTTTCGCCCGAAACTTGAGTAACTGTATATGTGGTGGACTCTAAAGAATCGTCAATACTATGGCTGTGGATTTAACCACTAGCACGTCAGAGGTATTAGCCATATGTGACGGGCCACCAGCTATTGACCAAAAGGGACGTCGATGAGCGAACTCATCCTGACACCCTACTGAGCCTGTCAGTGACAATATCCGTACAGTCCGGTCCGTTCGTCTATGAGCATCGCATGGCGGGCCTTGGGGGTTAGTAAAAGTCAGACCCCCAAAAGCGGTACAAGTCGTGTCGGAGTGTAGCCCAGAACACCCTGAGATACTACTGGAATACCTACTAGTAAATCTCCTGCCTCGGCCAAGGGCTTCGTGTAATGGCTCTCCTAGACACAGCGCGACCTCACCCCCAATACCGGGAGTGACGAACCTCTGAAGATCCGCTCACTGCCTCCATGTGGCTCGAGACTGTACCCAACTAAAAACCTGTTTGCACATCTCCTTTGAGCGTGGTAGGGTAGTAATCAAAGTACAGTGGGAACTCACACGAAACAAATGACGATCCCCATGTCGATGAACTAACCTGTACACATGTCACCAGGGAACTGCTATCTGACGTCAGGTATAAGACCAACTAGCATGTTCCCGGCGAGTCCTGTCCGGTGTACTCATAACCCAATGAGCACCTGTATACATCTTAGGTGAACCAACTGACACCAGTGGCTTGTGAGACCGGCCACCGCCCCTCGTCGGGGTCTCGACTGTATACACTAGTCTACTCTGGAGTATCGATGCCCTATCTCGAAACTCCCACGACTAGGGACCATTTAAGGATGTGCTTATAGACTACCAGCTCCCACGTATATGATCGCCCTCATACTGCTGGTGGTCAAGCAAGAATCCTAGGGGCTCTATTAACGTGCAATAGTGACCTGTCAGGTCATCTAAAGCAGTACACGATGATAAAGATAAACCTGATAGCATATTATCATCTCGAGTAAGACTGTCCTCCTGGGATAGGTCCTCCCTCAATCATTGCAATCACGTGCCTGTGATCCAATAATTGACTCTGAGGGCACTATCTCCAACACGTGGTACATACACATCATCGGTAATGGTGCTGGTGTCCTAACAGTATGATATCAACAATGCAATAAGAAATTATAATATTAGTATGTGATGCGGAGCGAACAACAATAATGAGCGGGAGCTGAATACTAGACACAACGACAACTAATATGGGCTAACAACTACACTAAACTATAGGGCTGAGCTATCAAGCTAAACTAAAGGTAAGGAAACTGCCTAACACCTGAGTCGATACATATGTATATATATATTAGTCGGTGATCCCGCCTAGATAATATCACATCCGATACCATATCTATAATCAAATATTCCCAAGTCAAGAGTGCGGATCAAACATCAATATATAGCTCGTATGTAAATCCGTCGTACGGCATCCCAAATCTGGGTATGGGTCAATATCACATTCATCATACTATTCATCTGGTATCCTCTTTATCAAATATCATGATCGGGGTACTGATCTGCGTCTAGTACAATACTGATACTGCCTAAGTATGCATGCACGTTTGTGAAACACTACGTCAAGGACCCGCTACAAGATCATGTCGTATCTCAAATACGAATCCTGCCATATCACCGATCTCACGGCCTCAAATCAAATCTCATCGACTCATCTCAAACCCCAAGTACTATCCTCATCATCCATGCATGTGCATATGAATGTATATATGCATAGTCCCATACCCACGCGTATATACATATATACACATCCCCATCTACGCACAAGAAAGTAATGTATGCAAGTCTTTGTGTGCGTATGTGGGTATAACAACTACTCTAGGGTTTCGCAACTAACCCAAATCTAATCCATGAACACATAATCATATCATGAATAAACATTCTCGTATCATAAAAAACCAATATAAACATATATATATATATATATATATATATATTTATATATATATGAACTATACTACGGACTGCGGGGGTGCTATACACCATCCACCCGACTTCTCCCCGTAGATATAAATCTACTCACCTGGTCCTCGCTCGCCGGTGCCGATGTCGCCACGCGCTTTCTTGTCGTCTCGAAGTCCACATGGGGTACCTACATATCATAACGCACCGTATAGCATTAAAACCCCAAATTCACCTTAAAAGCCATTTTTCCGAAAATCTAGCAAGCAAAAATTACCCGTTTTAGGAAACGAGGGCGCACTTTGGCGTTCTACCGTTAGACTTTTTACGGAAAACCCCCCTTATTTTACCGATTTTCCTAAATTTCACCGAAACGATTTTCAAAACGTTACAGAAACGAGGGTGAGTTTTACGGAAGGAAGGACTTCCAGCGTCGGACTCATCAGTGTCACTACCGAAACGCGGGCGCACTTGGGCGTTTTTGCTTTTGAAAGTGACAGCTGGCTCCGATTTTCTTTTGAGTCTTGGGGCTGCTCTATCCTCGATCAGTCGTGGTTTAGCATTTTAGTGGTTCTTAAAGTACCGAGAATCTTCATATCGGACTTCATGCACACCGAACGGCTGGATGTCTCCGTCAATGCGTCTTTCTTCGCCATTTTTAGTATACTTCATGCATTGATGAGAGTTGACAGAACGTTGCCGTAACCGTAGAGCCATGGTCGTCCCAAGAGAACCTTATAAGACGTGTCGGCGTTGATCACGTATATCTTAGCCTCAGTTTGCAGATCCCCGAATTTTATTGGCAAAGCTATAGACCCCAGAACTTGCTGGAAGTTTTGATTGAAGCCTTGAATGACAATCCTTTCCCTTGACAGGTGTCAGACGTCCATTGACAAACTCTTCAGTGTCTGCAAGTTCATGATGTTCACTGAGGACTCCGGATCAATCAATATGCGATTAATCCGATCTCCGTCGCTGTACCCGGTCACGTAAAGCGGCCGATTATGCTCATCCGTTCCCAGTAATAAGTTATCATCCTTAAACGTGACTGCGGCGGCTTGCAAAGTGTACTGAGCTTCTTTCATATTAGTTTCCGCAAAGCGAGCCTGATTCCGCTCAGGTTTTTGTAGAGCATGAATGAGAACATCTCTAAGCTCTTGAGATAGAACCAAGGCATCATAGATGCTCAGGAAAGACGGGAGCTTTTGGAGATGAGCCAATACATTGTTGTCCACTGAGGAATGACTTGAGTTTTCATTAGCCGGTTCTCTGCCATCTTCCTCATTAGCCACCTGTTTTTCCTTTCCTTTTGGGGCGTTTCCCTAATTAGGCGGTGGAGCCCTGCCGCTTCTAAGTTGGATTTGGTTGGCTTTTGTGGCGAGCTCCTCGTCCTGTTCGGGAAAACAGAGCTCCTCCTCAGAGTCGCTGCCAAGATGGATGGCGTAGCAGGTCACTACTGGGATCTCTTCATTTGAGTCTTTTTCTAACTCCTCCAGAATTTCAGCCGCTTCTACACGGAAGAACTCTTTCAATTGAATTAGATTCATTTCCTTCTATTCATAGTCTTCGAGGGAATCGATATATTTTTGGATGGTCGATCTCCCTGCAGACTCCTTTTCGCGCCGAGCTGCACTTTTCTTCTTCTTGAGCATTTTGGATTTTGAGCTTGATGGAGCCGCCCTGCCAGCTGGAAAGGTAGGCTTCTTCTGCCCTTCCCATTCCGTCCTGGGCTCTTTCCGAAGTAGCTTAATCATCTTCTTCGTCTTATTATATATGTGCGTACTCCACGGAGGCCGTGATGAGTCCGTTTCATTTCTCAGTGCAGCTGGTTCGGCTGTCCGCTCCCAGAAGGTTTTAGCTTCTGTCTGTATAAAGTTGGTGGTTGCAACTTGATTGTTCACCAAAACACTTTTGGACAGCTCGATCTCTCCAGCCTTGTACTGCTTCTCGACCCAGACTTTTAAGATATAGCATTCCTCGATCTCATGGCTCACTACTCGGTGGTACGGGCAATACAGAGGATTGTCTGTCTTTTTTGCCTCTTGAGGCCTTTTCGACTCCGGCAATTGTAGACCGTTGTTCAAGGCATCTTTAAATATCTTTCGAACCTTGTCCCTCCTGAAAGAGTAAACCTTGTTCTTTTTCTCCTTTAGGGAAGGCCCTTCTCCTCCTACCACTGGCTTTCGAGACCGGTTGGTTTTAGATTCGCTCGCCCTTCGCTTTTCTTCATTGTCAGACACATTGAAGACATTGGTATTGCTGGAACTCCCGCTTCTACGGTTGTCGTCTCGCTTTCTTTTCCAAGTCTTGTCTCTCTGAGAGTCCGGGGTAGACTCTTGCTTCGAGCGTTCTAGCATTTGGACTTTCTTGGTTAGCTCTTGAAACGTCTTGAGACCTGCTGTACACAAGAATGGGACCATCAAATTGCTGAGGTTCCCAATGAGAAGGCTGACGGACTGGTCCTTCCCCAGCGGCGGTTCGCACTTGACCGTGAGATTACTCCATCGGGCGATAAAGTCGGTGTTGCTTTCATTCTTCCCAGGCTTGGTCCTCACAAGGTCGGCAATGGAGATTTTATCATTGACACTCATGAACCTTTGCCGAAATAGAGACTCCATTTGGGCAAAGGTAATGACGGACCCATCTGGTATACTCGCGTACCAATCAAAAGCGACACCGGTCAGGCTATTGACAAACTGACGAAGAAGGAGCGCATCATTGCCCCCTGTATTTCCGCACGATACTTTAAAGTGGGCGATGTGCTGATTTGCATTTCCCGTCCCGTCAAATATTCCGAACTTATGAATGACGTAGCCGCTCGGGAATTCGATCAGATCGTACTGTGCGGGATATGGTCGCCCGCTGGTGCCAATTTCTTTTTGAGCTTCAGCTTCGGCCACCAATGTTTTAACTTTGCTGGTGACCAAATCCATTATCCGATCTTGCATTAGCGGGATAGTGCTATCTGGGGCCAAGGTGTCCCAGAAGCGGAATGTAGACGGCTTTCGTGCGGCTCAACCAGTCTTGGACCTAAAGGAACAGACATTGGCTACTTCAGATTGTCATCACCCGGCAAATAAGTAGTGACTTGTGCTTGATTGGGAGGCGCTCGAGCAATTTGAGCCGTAAGTTGCATCACAACGTTCGTTAGGTAATCAATTTTCGAATAGATCTTGGCCATCTCTTTATCTTTGCTCTTGAGCTGTTTTCGAAGCTCTTAAAGCAGCTCTTGCTCCGCGGTCCTGGGGCGGAAAGTCGACTCTTCCTCAATGTCCGAGCTTGACTCTGCATGGACCGAGGGGTCTTTCTGCCTATCATCCTCATCGAGATGGTTTTCTTCATCCAGCAGAGGCGGATGTTCTTGGGAAGCGGCAACTACATTCAAGCCAGATTGGGCTTGGGATATGGTGGCCCCTTCCTTGCTTTTGCTGCGAAGGTTGTCGCTAGGGCGCCCGCCCGCCATATAGACCGTATGGATAATATATCCAGCCGTCTTTTCATTATCGACGGCTGATTTCTCGGATCGTTGTCTTGACCCTCCTGTTTTGGTAACGGCCAATCGACTGAAGGAGGCTAGCTTGGCCGGATTCTTGAATGGTGCTGACGCTTCCTTTTCGGTTTTTCCCCACTGTTTTCGCGCAGCACAGAGCGCCTGATAGACTCGTGAAGAGACAGTGTCACATTTTTTCTGTTGGGGCCGGGACACGTCTCTTTGTAGCGACTTTCGGACCGATGTCTTCTTGATTCTCGCGGTCATAGCGTTTTTCTGAACCCACATCAGTGGCTCGAAGGATTTGCTGATTTTTACGGCCGACTCAGCCGTCGTCACAAAGTAACTTTCCCTTGGAACTTCAGAAGATTCCACTTGGTCGAGGCCCTGGCCCTTTTGTTGGTTCGATACCTGAGCCGCTTCTGTCTTAACTTTTCGGTTCTAAGCACCTGGCAGAATTTGGCTCTTTGGGAAGACGTCGTAGACCGATTGATAGAGAAGCCAGAGGAGACGGCTGATCATGCATTTGATGGAGTCATCGCCTGAGCTCATCCGCAACGTTTGATGTTGCCCTTTGTACCGGAAGTCTTGCCCCCAGCTGAAGCGCCAGAGAGTCGTTCAGACACCGTCTTAAGCTTCGGTTGTGGTGCCTTAGCGATCACAACATTCGGCCTCTTGCCCCTTGAGACCGGCTTGACCACCTGTTTTGCCGGGATTTCTACCAGATAAGCGCTTCCGGCAGGGTAGATGATGTCGGAGCCAAACTGGAGGGGCAGTTCCTCCCACTGTCGACTGAGGCTTGCGGGGAGAACCACACGAGAATTGACCTTGACCACGTACGGTATCCGGGTCACGTTGGAAGCTGAATTCGTCTTGGGAGACATTGTCGTCGAAAGTTGATTGTTGCACGGAAAGAAAAACATCATTTCAGTATAGGCAATCGATATGTATTTTGATTGAGTTCACATGAACGTTTAACCCGAAATATGGGAGGAGAGATATGTCCCACCGGGCATTCCAGAATCTGTAGGGTGTTTTTCGTCACCCCATTGAGATGGGAATACGAGCGCGCTTGTCGGGCATAGTACATATTCCCCCTGTCTAGGGTAGGCCAGGGTTTATTGGTTGTGGGGATCCGAAACTCCGGCAGCCGCGGACTAAGCAGACGTTAATTACCCCTCGCCTTTGGAGCGAGGGAACCTCCGATTAACGGGTTAAACTGTTCATGCGAACTCAATGTGCAACATGCGTGTGTTGTGTTTTGAAAGGGGGTTTTGGATACATTGAGAGCCACGCAGTGTTTTTACGGGGGTCCAGCTACCCGGATATCGGGCTGGGGGTCAAGGGGGCTAGGAGCCCCCTTGCGGGGTGAGTGGCAGTGCCCTGGCCCAAAATTATTTTGGAGGGGACAGTGTTGTAGAGTGTGTGTGTGTGTGTGTGTCTATATATATACTTGTACATATATAAAAAACAGAAGAAAAAGCGCCCGAAGGACGCGTGGGGCCAGCACCTTGAGCACTGTGCGCTTAGGTGCTGTGCGCTTGGGCGCTAGCGCGCCATGTGTCGGCACGTGGCCGCTGGGGCGCTGGGGTGCTCAAGCGCTAGCGTGCCACGTGTCGGCACGTAGGCGCTGGGCGCTTGAGCGCTAGGCGTTCGAGCGTTAGCGCGCCACGTAGGCGCTTAGCGCTCGAGCGCTGTGCGCTTGATAGCTAGCGTGCCACGTGTCGGCACGTGTCGGCACGTAGACACGGGGCGCTTGAGCGCTAGGCGCTCGAGCGCGAGCGCGCCACGTGTCGGCACGTGGGCGCTTGGCGCTTGAGCGCTGGGCGCTTGAGCGCTGGGCGCTTGAATGCTAGCGCGTCACGTGTCGGCACGTGGGCGCTGGGCGCTTAAGCACAAGGCGCTTGGGCGCCGTCGAGAAAGAGGGGCTTTTTGCCCCAGAAACTCCCGAAGGAGAAATTAGAGTGGAGTTAAACTCCTAAGATGTTTTGAAGCTAATGAAGGGCTTCTCCCCTTGAGCCCTAGTTCTTCCCCAAAGTGGGGTTTCTGGAGATGGGTCTCCTTCTTCCTCCTCTGTTGGCAGGATCTTGAAGATCAAGAGATGTGAAATTTTAAAAATCTCTTCTTTTTGAGATCTAATGGTAGATCCAAGTTCCCTTTTGTGGGTTTTGTGGTGAAAAACTATTTAGTTTTGAAAAAGGAAGAGTAAAACTCTTGATTTAATTCAAAAGAAAGAAGAAGGTCTTAGAACCTTGAGGAAGTAGAAAGATCTCAGATCTGAATTCTTTTTTGGAGAGAGAAAATGGTGTTGGGATATTTTCATTATCCTTTCCTTTATAGGCTATACACTTTACACATAGCCCCTTAGGCTTCACAAAATGGCATTTTTCCTACCTCATGGCTCATGTGCCATTTCTTTTTGCACATAAGTCATGGGCTTTACAAAAATTTGGGTTTATGCCTGTTTTTCTTACATTTATTCATAAAATAAAATAAAAGAAATACAGCAAAATTATTTATTACAAGATTTTTATCTTGGCATGGGGGGAGGCCGGCCGCTTCATATTCGGACTCGACCCGGGTATGGGCCAACTTGATCCAGTCTTGGGCCCACTTGGCTTGGGGTTGACTTTGATTTCGACTTGGTCAACTGGGGTGTAAATTTTTACCCCAACAATCATTTAATTAAAAAAGATTAGACTCAGCCCTAAGGACTTCGCGCTCAATAGGACAAAGGACTAGTTGTAGGCATCGACCATTGATCCTAACCTGACATTGTGGTGTCTAGGAAAGTGTGTCTAAGGCAATTGCTTACTTAATTAGGCCCACTACTTACGTGGTGGAGAGCCTCCCACTTACCTGGCACTTACCTGGCCACAATTGGCGGTGAAGAGGCGGTTTGAGGTCCTATTTCCTGCCCTTTGGAACAGTTAGGAGCTGTCTAGCTGACCTGGGTGAGCCTAGATGTATGCCTGATTGTGCATTTATGGTTGATTGAATGTGTGTCTAAGCCTTTTATCGAAAATCTTTTTTGTAGAAAGCTCCACATAAAAAAAATTTACAAAAACTTGCAACTGGTCGCTAAAAAATTCGTGCACACCACTTACACCCACTTTCTTCTCATTAACGTTTTCTTACCCCCGCATTCTGTTTTTCAGCTTTTTGACTACACTACCTCTTTAGTGTATGTCCGGTTAGACTAGGGACACTAGTGCCCCATTAGTCTGTGTCTCGTTGGTACCGACCGACGAAGCTTTCGACTACGAAGTCGAAATTCCTTTCACTTCCTTACCTTCACCTTCACATTCTTCCTCCGAAGGGATGTCGGGATATAATCCTAACAACACCTTACCCACGGGACCTCTGTTAGGTGTGAAAAACCCGCAACACCCGCCTGTTGAAGTGCCCCAACGAATCGCGATCCAGGATCTTTTCTACCCGATCTGCACCGCCTTACCTACTTGTCTTTCACTCCCACCGGCAAATGAAGACAATTTTGAGATCAAACCCTACTTCATCAATATGTTGCCAAAATTTCACGGACTGGAATCCAAAGATGCCTATATCTTCATAAACAAATTTCAAAACGTTTGCGCAATGATGAAAACAACCCAATTATCAGATGATGCTATAAGGCTAAGGGTAATTCCTTTCACCTTATGTGACTTAGCCGAGAAATGGTTATACAGCACAGCATCACATTCAATTAAAAATTGGGAAGAGTTTGTTAAAGCTTTTCTTAAAAAGTTTTATCCACATCACAATACCGCGAGAATTCGCAATGAGATCATTCAATTTTCCCAGCTTCCTTCCGAACCAATTTAGAAGTGTTTTGATAGATTCAAAGACCTACTTGTTCAATGCCCTCACCATGGGATCGAAAATTGGCAACTTTGCCAAACTTTATACGAGGGATTGAACCCAGCAACGAAGCAGTTGCTAGAAACCATTTGTCAAGGTCACTTTCTAACCAAATCTAGTGAGAAAGCGTGGCAGTTTCTCGACGATCTTGCTGAACAAACACTTCAATGGGAAAGCACCAAGACCACCACATCTTCTTTAATTGGTCAGTCTAGGGCAGGCATACATCAATTAGATATGTCGATTGCTATGAAGGCCGAGATGGCCGCACTTACTAAAAAGCTAGAAGCAATTGAGACCAAAATCTCATCGCCTTCTCCTGCCCCTGCTTTACCCCCACGAACTGTTGGTGCTTGTTGTTCGGATCGATCACATCTTACCGAAGAGTGTCCTTACAATCCACCTGTTCAAGGACAAGATCAAGTCAATGCTGCCTTTCAGCAACAACAAAGAAATGATCCATACTCTTCGACTTATAATCAGGGTTGGAGGAGTCACCCAAATTTTTCTTGGAACCAAAATCAACAATTCTAAGGAAACAACAACTTTCAAAGGCCTCCTCCTCCACAACAACAAGCACCTCCACAAACTCAATACCAGCAACCTTTCCACCCACAACCTTACAAAAACCAAATGAACAATTTTGTGCCCAACAACTCTTACCCTCAAAATAATTTTGTTCAACCTAATAATGATAAGGTTACCTCGCTAGAAAGAAGTCTAGATGCGTTTCTAAAGCAATCTACACAATCCGCGGCACGGTTGGAGACTTCCATTCAATCTTTGGTGAAAAATAGTGCCTCACACGATCAAAGCATCAAATCTATTGAGGCACAAATTGCACAACTCAATGCTGCGTTGAGCGAACGAGAAAAGGGAAAGCTTCCATCTCAACCACTGCCAAATCCCGGTCATGCACATGTTGTATATGAACAGCAAAATCATAACGTAAATGCTGTGACCACGTTGAGATCCAGAAAAGTGTTGCACAATAACGTAGGTCTTAATAATGACACCCCTGCCAGTGGTTCTTCTTCATCTTCTTCTTCTCCATCTTCTTCTTCTTCGTGGGAGCCTATTCTTCATTCTTCATAAGGCTCTACTTCTTCTACATCGAACGGACCCACTTCTCACATCACGAACACATCTACACGGGGATCCATTCCAACTCCACAATCTGATCCACAAAAATTGGACTCAACAAATTTTCAAAATGTTCCTTTTCCAAACAGGTTGAGATCCAATAAACCAACTCCACAAATGGAGATGATTGTAGAGTTGTTCAAACAGGTTAGCATAAATATACCTCTCTTGGATGCAATCCAGCAAGTTCCTTCTTACGCGAAAATCTTAAAGGACTGATGCAACAAGAAGAGGAAGTCACAAGTACCAAAGAAAGTTTTCGTAGCTAGTGCTGTTAGCAATGCTCTTGTCCAATCTTTACACCAAAAGAACAAGGACCCCAGCTGTCCTCCTATTTCGATAACAATTGGGGACAAGAACATCAATAGAGCACTATTAGATCTTAGTGCTAGTGTCAATTTGCTACCCTATTCAGTGTACGAGAAGTTAGGTGTTGGAGAGCTTAAACCCACTCGTTGTACTCTCCAATTTGCCCACTGATCCATCACCCATCCTAGGGGTGAGTTAGAGGATGTGTTAATTAAATTAGGGGATTTCATTTTTCCCGTTGACTTTATTGTTATGGATACAAAACCTGTAGCTAACCCCCGGAGTCAAATCCTGGTGATACTTGGTCGACCATTCTTTGCGACCTCCAATGCGGTGATCAATTGTCGTAATGGTTCAATGAACCTATCTTTTGGAAATATGAATATTGAACTCAACATCTTTAAGTTGGGGAATCAGACCTCCGAACCTAATGCTAGTATACTCGATGTTTGCTCGATCCATGAGATCACGGAGGAGGACTGTGAGCTCGAAAAATTTCTGATCGATCATAGCAGTGTTGACGCCTCCAGTGCGTTCCTCCTAGAATCCGACACAGGTTTCATGCCAGAGAACGATTATGAGTGTTTCACCTTTTTGGACGATTTTGAAGAATCACCACCCGAGTTTGAGTCTTTTGATTTTTCGGATGAGTTAGTTGAACCATCCGACTCGGTTGCGTACACTCGATTTGAACCGTTGATGGAATCCTTCGAGTTTGAAACAGTTTCACCAATGCTACCTTCAATTGTTTCACCTCCTAAACTCGAACTAAAGCTTTTGCCGTCGCACCTTAAATATGCTTACCTAGGTGAGAATGAGACCCTTCCTGTTATCATATCAGCCTCTCTAGCACTCGAGCAAGAGAAAGCCCTTTTGATGGTCTTACAAAATAACCGGCAAGCTTTTGGCTGGTCTATGGCGGACATCAAGGGGATTAGTCCCCTCATAGTTGAACATCATATACACTTGATGGATGATGCCAAGCCAATAAGGGATCCACAAAAACGCCTCAACCCCATAATGAAAGAGGCTGTCAAGAAGGAGATTGTTAAATGTCTTGATAGTGGTTTCATTTACCCTATCTCGGATAGCCAGTGGGTTAGCCCCATTCATGTTGTCCCAAAGAAATCGGGCATTACGGTCATAACCAATGTGGTAAATGAGTTAATACCTACTCGCACCCAAACTGGGTGGCGAGTTTGCATCGACTATAGAAAACTCAATGCCGCGACAAGGAAAGACCACTTTCCTTTACCTTTCATTGACCAAATGCTAGAACGATTGGCTGGACATGAGTTTTACTACTTTTTGGATGGCTATTCCGGCTATAACCAAGTCCCCATCGCCGAAAAGGTTCAAGACAAGACCACATTTACTTGTCCTTTCGGCACTTTCGATTACCGCCGCATGCCCTTTGGGTTATGCAATGCACCCGCTACATTCCAGCGGTGTATGATGGGGATCTTTTCAGACATGGTTGAAAAGTTTTTAGAGATCTTTATGGATGATTTCCCCATTTTTGGTGACTCCTTCGACGAGTGTTTGCTACACCTTGACGCAGTTCTTACCCGCTGTAGGGATAAGAACCTCACTCTAAATTGGGAAAAGTGCCACTTTAGGGTACGAGAGGGTATTGTCTTAGGACATGCCATCTCGCAAAATGGCATAGAGGTTGATAAAGCCAAGATTGAAGTCATTTCTAATCTTCCTCCTCCTAAATGCGTCAAAGACATACGAGCCTTCCTTGGCCATGCCGGTTTTTATAGACGATTCATCAAGAATTTTAGCAAGATTGCTAGACCATTGACTCTCTTATTGGCCAAGGACACAATATTTGATTTTGACTCAACTTGCATGGAAGCGTTCGAGTCATTGAAACACTCTCTCATTTCTGCGCCCATTCTTTCATCTCCGGACTGGACGCATCCTTTCGAAATTATGTGCAACGCATCAGATTTAGCCATTGGTGCTATTCTTGGACAACATATTAATAAGATGCCGCACGCAATTTATTACGCTGGCTGAACGTTAAATGAGGCCCAACTGAACTACACAACAACAGAAAAGGAATTTCTAGCCGTTGTGTTTGTACTTGAAAAATTCCGGCCTTATTTAATCGGCTCTCCAGTGATTGTGTATACGGACCAAGAGCTCTTCGCCACCATTTTGCGAAGAAGGATGCTAAATCGAGGCTAATACGTTGGATCCTATTGCTACAAGAGTTTGACATTGTCATAAGGGACAAAGGAGGATGTGAAAATGTAGTGGCCGATCAGCTTTCACGACTTCCTTCTTCGCCTACACTTGAAATACCAATTAAAGATGTTTTTCCGATGAGCAACTCTTAACCGTGTCTTGCGAACCTTGGTTCACTGATATAGTAAACTACTTGGCCACCGGCTTGATACCTAAAGATTGGTCGAAACAGGATAAACTCCGATTCTTGTCCCAAGTAAAACATTTTTACTGGGATGAGTCGTATATTTTTAAATACTGTTCCGACCAAATCATTCGTCAGTGTGTACCTGAAAATGAGTTTAAGAGTGTGCTGTCTTTTTTCCACGATCAAGCGTGTGGCGGACATTTTGGCCCAAAGAAGACAGCCAAGAAAATCTTGCAGTGTGGTTTCTACTGGACACGTCTCTTTATGGATGCATATGACTACTGCAAGACATGGTCCTGGTGCCAACACTTGGGCCGGATATCGCGGAGAAACGAAATGCCACTCCAACCAATTTTGGTTGTGGATATTTTTGATGTTTGGGGAATAGACTCCATGGGACTATTTCCCAATTCCTTTGGGATGGTGTATATTCTTTTGGCTGTTGACTATGTGTCAAAATGGGTCGAGGCTATGCCTAGCCGAACGAACGATAACAAGGTTTTCGTTCGATTTCTTAAAGAACATATCTTTTCTCGGTTTGGACACCCTCGAGCAATTATAAGTGATAATGGATCTCACTTCTGCAATAGGACTTTTGAGTCCTTAATGCGCAAATATTCCATTACACACAAGCTGTCAACACCATACCATCCCCAAACATGTGGGCAAGCCGAGGTTTCGAATCGGCAAATTAAGAAAATCTTGGAGAAAACAGTTTCTAAAAACCGTAAAGATTGGTCACATAAGCTGATTGATGCACTATGGGCATTCCGCACTGCATACAAGACCGATCTTGGTATGTCTCCTTACCGGCTTGTTATGGGAAGGCTTGCCACCTCCCAGTTGAGATTGAGCACAAGGCATTTTGGGCGATCAAGGAGTTGAATTTATCAATGGGAGATGCGGGCAGTAATCGAAAGCTGCAACTAAATGAACTAGAAGAGCTGCGGGATAAGGCTTATGATAATGCTGTCTTTGTTGAAATCCGAACTAAGGTGTTCCATAACAAACACCTAATGTGCAAAACGTTTAAACTTGGTCAACAGGTTTTACTTTATGACACTCGGTTACACTTTCACCCCGGCAAGCTCGGATCTAGGTGGAAATGGCCGTTTTTAGTACGCACCGTATATCCGCACGGTGCGGTAGATCTTGAAAATCCGGAGGATGGTACTTTATTTAAAGTAAACGGATATCGACTAAAACCGTTCCTCACTGCGGACCCGTCGGAGGAGCTCCTATTTTTGCAGGAGCCGATTTACACCGATTGATTCTCCTCCATTTTCACCCCCAAATTTTCGATCTTCTTGCCAAACATTGTTTCAAACAAGTTTGGGGGTGTGTATCATTTGTAAATATATAAAAATACAAAATAACATTAAAAAAAACAAAAAAAAAAAAGATTTTTATTTGGGTATTTTTGTAAAATAAGAAAATAAACAGGGGAGTGCCGACATTTTGACCCTCTTGGTGTAGCATGACAGTGAGGACACTGTCAAGTTTAAGTTTGGGGGTGTGCTCGGTAAGCCTTCTTCCTTCGCATTCATTTGTATATTTTTGCATTTGCATTCATATTTTAAAACCCATAAAAACTGAAAAAATTTGAAAAATTATAAAAATTAAAACATTCAATTTTGGCCTTAATTAACTTGAGTTTGACAAAAAGGTTAGCTAGCTAGGAACAACTAGACCTTAGACTTAGTAAATTAAAAACCCTAAAAATAACCTTTATTAAAGTTTAACGGTTAAAAGTATATGTCTTTGTAGTTTATTTAGAAATAGGCAAATTTTGAATTTACTTCTTGGGCTAAGTTAAAACAAGGGAAGAGTATTGATATTTTTATTAAAGTATAAGTTTGAAAAATAATTCCTAGCTTAAATCTAAATTCTGAAAATATATACCCTACAAATTGCACAAACACGAACCTTGAAACTTGGAATAGTAGGAGAGACCTAGAAATACTCTTGTCTAAAGTCCTTAGTACGAATAAAAATACAATAAAATACAAGTGTGAATAAAGAAAAAAATGAACACTGGTTTTTGTAATTACTTAAGGCTGCAAAATAGAAAAAATATCTAGAGAGGGTGCTTCATCACCTAGTGCCTTAGACTAACTGGTTTGGGAGTCACTGCTAAAGCCTTAGGTGTTACAAGACTAGGAATTACGCTTTAATATGCAAACGCATTTTTTAATCGGTTGTTGGTACCTCAAGAAGTATTAACGGTCGCATGAAGGATGTGTGAGCAAAATTCATCTAAAAATTTACCAATTAAGAAGTGCTTTAGACGACGGACAAGAGTATGATAGCTTAATTTGAATTTCCAAGTGTAGGGGTGATATATACATACACATAGGGGTATGTGCTTGGGGTTTAGGTAAGAGATAGGAATGAAGAATACGACTTGTATCTTTAATAGAGATGATAAAAATTCCTAAGTTGAGTTGGAACCCTAGAAGGAAAGCTTAAAAGATGCCGAAAGCTAAGTCTACAGAACATATATAATCTTAAGTTAAATGATAAGGAAGCGTGAAAAATACAGGTGGATAATTTCTGAGTCGAAGATAAAAGAGTTTCTTGTTAGAAAACCTAATTGGAGAATAAAAGTCGATAAGCCAAATTGATCGGATTTTGTGGGTAGTATCCGCTGAAAACCTCATGAGACAACACTCCTCCTACTAGGGACACCTAGAGGTTTAACGACTTGTTGCACGAGCTCAGTGCAATCGCGTTTTCCTGCGAAAGTGAGGTTAGGACTTTTTCGAGAATAAAACTAGGTTTGTTCGAGGACGAGCAAAAGATAAGTTTGGGGGTATTTGTTCACATCATAATTTTGCATTATTATATTCCCCATTCTTATTCATTTTTATAAATAAACAGGTGCTTTTGATCCATGTCTGCTACATAGTTGCAGGTTACAGGTTCTCGGAACAAAAACAGTGAAAACGATGAAAAGACGATACAAAAGTGAGACTACGACCAACAAATGGAAAGATCTTGATCATGCCTACAGTTTGAAGACTAAACGAAGATCAATGGACGATTTCACAAAGTACAAAGGCAGTGCAAGGTTCAAGACTTCGACACGAAGCAACGGTAAAAGTCCACGACATCATTCACTGTGGAAATCTGAAAGAAAACTAGAAGACAATCTGAGAAACCAAGTGAAGAAACAGCAAGACAAATGCAACCAGAATCAATACAGGAAAATGCAGCCAAGAAGCCCCTTACATGGCCGCGGAACCGCGGCCAAACATGGGTGTTGGCCGCGGATCCGCGGCCGTGTATAACCCGTATTGGTGGAAATTTCTGTAGCGGCTGGCGGCGCGTTGACTAGTCTTCCTAGGGGTATATTTGTAAAAGCAGATGCGCGTCGATTGTAACCCTAGGGTTTTCTATCCTCTATAAATAGAAGCCCTAAAACTTGTTTAAGGTTATGCCTCTTTTCATTGAATAAAATTCAGAATTCCTTCATGTTTTGAGAGCATCAATTTGTAAGTAGTTTCTTTTATTTGCCCTAGTCTTAATTTTTATTTCTGCCTTAGGTTAAATTTATTCTCTACCCTTGTTTAATTTAGATTAGAACTTTTTATTAATCTGCAGTAGTTAGATAATTAATCTCTTAAATCGAAAACTCAAATAAAAATCATGTCTTTCATAGATCCCTTAATGAGCGAGTAGTTCCTCGCTTGTTATGGTTAGGAATAGGGAAGGTTTGAGAGATGCAAATCTCCCACCACTTTCTTGCCCATCACATATTAATAATTAAGAATCCATGAATACATACACATACCGCTCCCTACAGCACCCTATCCACGAGGTAACGGTGATACCGTAGTATAAAAGACCGGTTGTGTATGTTTTCCATAGAGGTTAGGGTAAGGATTAAGAAAGGACGGACAAGGACCTAGAGTAAGAAACGATGTTTCTTCCCGATCGTCCTAATCCCCTTTATTAATAATTACCATAACACCTAAGAGATCTAAATTAGGGCATTGAAAGCGGTGGGAAATATTAATTTTCCAAACTTAGCCTAAACTTAACCCTAACAAGATTTCTAATTCTAGTCTAAGTCAATTTAGTTTTTAAAGATAAAGATCGAAACACTATTTGGAATTAACTCGTTAGAACAATTAGGAAATACACAACATCCCTGTGGACCGACCCGTATTCACCGGCTAGCTACCAAGTGATGCCGTTCTTGATTGCGGTAATTAACAATTTTTGATCTAAAAATCTCTAAAATCAGCATGCACGGGATACTATTGAGTTACATCGACGTTTCATTAAATTGATTTTAAAGACTTGAGAGTAAATAACCCAGTAGCTTAGTTCAGATTACTCACTGCACATCACATATGCTTTTACCCTTCACTGTTCCTTATTCGTGTTACTGTTCTACTTTTATTACTGTTCATACTCATGCCTGCATGTCTTGCTACCCCCTGATTATATTATTGTTGATATTATAACGCACTGACGTCTGAGTTTTTCAAGGCCCAGATCCTCTACCTTTGTCGCAGGCTGATCAGGAGTATTTCTGCCGTCTGGCCGAGCAGTGAGGATCCTGTTAGTATCAAATTTAGTTATGTTAACTTTCCAGATGTTATTGCTCATTGGATTTATTGCTTCCGCATATTATTCTTGACTCGTTTATTCTGGCATATGGACATGTACTAGATAGTTTATTTTACTTTCCTGTTCTTCATATCTTATAGACAGCCGTAATATGACTGTGGAAGGATGTTTCCTATCCACAGATAGCATGGTTGGCTCTGTCACGTGCCAATCTTAGCGCACTCTGGGAAGCGGGGCATGACAAAAATGGTGGCTTTTGGGTTCAGTCCCGAATCACATGGAAGCATGTCACGACCCGAAAGTACAGAACGTGACTGGCACTTAGATTACGAGACGTCTAAAGGCGTACCGTAACCTAAGTCAGCCAAAGCCCAGAAAAATCTAAACCAAAATCAAAAGAGAGTGAAGGAAAACCTTAAATGAAAACGGTTTTTAAATCAATTAAGTTGCATAGAATCCCTTTTTGAAAACATCATAAATTTCTGAAAATTTTGGCAGAGTCTCCCTTGTATTTTCTATCCCCCAAAAATGGGCACAACAAGATAATAAACCTGTAAACATAAAATGGCATCCCCAAGCGGGAGCTAGCTCTTCGCCCAAGGCGGATCACAACCACATGCAATATAATAGCAATATCAAGAAAAGAGCATGAAAGAAATGCAAAATACCAGAAAACACACGTCGGCTCAAGTGAGATCGACCCAAAAGAAACCACAAATATACAAATCTCTCTGTCTCATCACTAAATCGCATATTCAATATAAAGTGGTAGATGGAGAATACTAGATACAATGATAAAGCAAAAAGAAATAAAGTGTGCTCGCAACCCACCCACGGGCGATGTCGCGAGTCTGAGAAAAAGGAGCTGATAATAAGATAGCCGCCGCTACAAGACTGATGAGTCCGACCTGCAAGACACTGTGGCACAACGGGGGTGAGTTGCCAGCTCGTGAGTAAATATATCATCTAATAAGGCAATCGTAAGAATGCACGCAATGCACCACAACATGCGTGTCCATATGTGATATAATATCTCTAGCATGCGTGCACAGGTATGCAATGTCATTATTAAGTCTTTAAGTGTTTTAAATGCTAAGGGTATTGAATTCTTAACTTTTTAAAACATGAATATCTGTATAATAGCTAAGTACCATCAAGAAATCATCTGAAAACCCGTGTCAAGCATCGACACCAAATAGAAATCATATCTGTCTCAATATCGGGCTCCGTCAGTCCGGATCGACCCATATCATAAATCTCACGACAACGGTCGGTATCCTCCGGATATCCGCCGCGCCAGACATCACCGGTAGTTAGTCTTCCCCTGCCAGGCTCATCGTCTACAACTCGATCTTCTTGCCCCGGGGTACCATACCGGGCCCACCATGTACCCGAGACGGTTCATCCACTCCTCGAATCGGTCTCGAAATCCAACAGAAAACATGAAAACTCATGGTGGACGACACATACATCACGAGAAAACCGCAACTTTGTTTTAAAAATGAGGAATATAAGCTTTTGTTAAATTCTTGCGGTTTTCCCCAAAAATCCAGAAATCGCAGAAATACTGAAATCCTCAAGAAAATCATAATGTTCATATGTTATATATATAATAAATGTCTATGATATCAATGTATATGATGTGAATTTTTTGCTAGAATCTATGTAAATATGATGATAATGCGAGGTATATGCATGCTATGCAATTACATATATCATGTATGAATGCAAATGGCGATATTAAGTTAAACAGGTTTTCTAATGCACGTGGCATGGCAATTACCAAAGGCGTGTGTGTCACATGAATAGTTCGCGTGCAACAGAAGCCAATGGTAATGGTGTTCGTGCCCTACGAAGTGTTATTGCATATGTGCATATGAATATCCATGCAATCTAGCATATTATTAACGATAAGGGTATGCGATGTCAATGAAGGGGTAAGCTAACTAACAACATGAATCTTACAAAAGATAAGGAAGTCCTAACTAGGGGGCGCATCGCGCCATCCAGACGATTCCCCCATAGATGAATACATCTACTCACCTGAAATCCCCGCTAATCCGATCCGGCCACCGCCTTGCCTTTTCGTGCCGTGTCCGATGTTTCCCCGACCGATCCTATATTTGCACAATACCAAGCATAAGATTACAAAACCTAACACAATGCAAGTCACAACATACAATTATCTACGCTCTCGAATTAATCATAGCATGCACTCGGTGCGCGGAAAAACGCACGAAAATCGCTAACCTTTAACTAGAATCGTCATTTCGGGAAAATCGACTAATCTACAACCCGACTAGACGAAACACCGCGTTCGCGCACTCTAATAGTCCTATACGAAGGTAATTATATCGCTAACATAACGCATTTTGATCGCATTCTAATTTTCGTAAAAATCTAGTGAGCAAATTCAATACCGATTCGATGCAAACATCGAAATTTAATCGATTTAGCGAGCATATCATTACACAATTAACCACTCCAATCAATTAGATAATCAAAGCCCTAACTTAATCCATCAACCATGCTTCAAACCCTAGTTCAAAATCAAATCCTTCTCTTGATTTTCCTAAACAAACATTTACTACTAAACTAATGCTTCAAATTTCAATTCTAGCATATTTAAACTACAAGTTAACAAAAAGATTAGAATCTTCACCTCACAAGCTTGAATCCTAGCTTGATCAAGTCACCAAGAAGCCTCCTTTCATCATGTTCTTGAACTAATTTGGGTTGAAGAGAGAGTGGATCAGGGTTTAGTGTTGAATGGAGATGGAAATTTGTGAATTTTGTATGAATTTTGACATGAAAAATGAAGCAAAATGAAGTGAGAAGAGAGGGGATTTTCTGCAGTGAGCTCGGCCAGCAGGTGAGGGAGGGAGTTGTGGAGAAATTTGGAGAAGTTTCTAGGTCAATAAACATCATATGTTATCATTTAATGCTTTCACATCAACAATTTACAAAAAAAACCTCATTTTACATCATTTTTTTCACAAATTTTCCCACCCTAAAACCAAAAGTTTGCAAGACATGATATAATTTTATTAACACCATATTTTAGCTTATAAACACTCCTAATTATGAAATTTACCTAATTACATTTGTATTTATCACTAATTTAATGTATTTAAAAAGGCTTAAAATAATAAAAAAAATAATTAATTACGAATATTTTTTTTATTTAACTAGATAATTATAAGTGACATTTTAGTGACAAAATTATAGTAATATCTTATCTAAATTTTGTATAATTAGGTCTACAATGAAAAAATACCTATTTTGACTTTTTACGGAAAAAGCCGAAAAATTAGCCGATTACCGAAAAACTGCCTAAACGATTTTCGAAGGGTTACAATCTTCCCCCCTTAAAGAAATTCGGTCCCCGAATTTAGAATTTAACTACGCGTACCTTCAAAAAGATGGGGATATCTCTTCCTCATCTCGACCTCGGTCTCCCAGGTGACCTCCTCGCTGTTCGGGCTACGCCAAAGGACCTTGACGGACGGTATAACCTTCGACCTTAATTTCGTCACCTGCCGATCCAAAATGACCACCGGCTGCTCGGTGAAAGAAAGATCACGCTCTAGCTGGATCGTCTGGTGCTGAATCGCCTAGGAAGGATCATGAAGGTACTTGCGGAGCATCGAGACATGGAATACGGGGTGAACATCGGGGAAGCTGGGCGGAAGAGCTAACCGATAAGCAACTGGACCAACATGCTCTAGGATCTCGAAAGGACCAACATATCTAGGACTCAGTTTCCCTTTCCGCCCAAATCTCATCACACCTTTCATCGGAGAGACCTTCAGGAAAACATGATCGCCAACAGCGAACTCGAGTCGGCGACGGCGCCTGTCAGCATAAGATTTCTGCCTGCTCTGTGCCGCTCTCATCCTGTCCCGAATCAGCTGTATCTTCTCGGTCGTCTCCTGTACAATCTGCGGCCCCAAAATACTGCTCTCCCTAAGCTATGTCCAACATACAGGCGATCGACATCTCCTCCCATATAAAGCCTCGAAAGGTGCCATCTGAATCGTCTCCTGGAAGCTATTATTGTAGGAAAACTCAATCAAAGGCAAATGACGATCCCAGCTACCACCGAAATCTAAAACACAAGCTCTGAGCATGTCCTCAAGAGTCTGAATAGTACGCTCCGACTGACCATCAGTATGCGGATGGAAGGCTGTGCTAAAGCTCAATCGGGTGCCGAAAGCTTCCTGGAGTTTCTGCCACAATCGGCTGGTCAACTGGGTGCCACGGTCGGACACGATGCAAGTCGGAACGCCATGCAGTCGCACTATCTCATCAATATAAACCTGGGCGTACTGAGAAAATCCAAAAGTGGTCTTCACTGGCAGAAAGTGAGCCGCTTTCGTCAGTCGATCCACAATCACCCAAATAGAGTCATACCCTCGACTAGTCCTGGATAGACCCACAATGAAGTCCATGGAGACCTGCTCCCACTTCCACTCAGGGATGGGCAAAGGCTGTAACTCGCCGGCTGGCCTCTGGTGCTCGGCCTTGACTTGCTGACAAGTCAGGCATCTGGACAAAAAGTCTGTAATATCCTTCTTCATCCCGTCCCACCAGTAAACCTCTCTCAAATCACGGTACATCTTGGTGGAACCTGGGTGAACACTGTATACTGATCTATGTGCCTCCTCGAGAATATCACGCCTCAGTCCCTCTGAATCTGGCACGCACAGTCGAGTCCCAAATCGAAGTATCCCCTGATCATCAATCACGAACTCAGAAACTCTGCCCTGTCGAATCTGCTCAATAATCTCTAAAATGCGGGCATCGCCGGACTGTGCCTCACGGATACGGTAAAGTAACTGTGGGCGTGCTCTGAAATGGGCCAACTGTCCCCCTGTAGGAGTAAACTCGAACTGCACTCTGCTGTCACATAACACCTACCAATCCATCGTCGACTGCATCTGTACTGCGCTCAAATAAGATAAGCTACCTCCGGGCCTCCTACTCAGAGCATCTGCCACCACATTCGCCTTGCCCGGATGGTATAAAATCTCGCAGTCATAATCCTTCACCAACTCCATCCAACGGCGCTGTCTCAGATTCAGATCTCGTTGTTGGAAGATATACTTCAAACTCTTGTGGTCAGTGAATATCTGGCACGACTCACCGTATAGGTAATGTCTCCAGATCTTAAGTGCAAATACCACTGCGGCCATCTCTAAATCATGGGTGGGGTAGTTCTGCTCATGTTTCCTCAGCTACCGAGAAGCATACGCGATAACTCTGTCGTGCTGCATCAATACACATCCCCGCACCACTCTAGAAGCATCACAATATACCACGAACCCGCCTGATCCTGAAGGCAATGCTAACACTGGTGCAGTAGTCAGACGAGTCTTCAACTGCTGGAAGCTATCCTCACATGCCTGGGTCCAATCAAAAGGAACCCCCTTCCGGGTCAACCCGGTCAAAGGTGCAGCAATGCGGGAGAAATCCTGGACGAAACGTCGATAATAGCCGGCCAGACCTAGAAAGCTGCGAACCTCTGTAACTGATACTGGTCTAGGCCAACGCTGAACTGCCTCGATCTTCCTCGGGTCCACACAAATACCATCTCTCGTCACCACATGACCCAAGAAATCGAAACTGTCTAGCCAGAATGCGCACTTGGAAAATTTGGCGAACAGCTGATGCTCCCTCAAAGTCTGCAATGTGATACGTAAGTGCTGCTCATGTTCCTCCCGGCTCCGAGAATAAACCAAGATGTCGTCAATGAACACAATGATGAACTGATCGAGATACGGCCTGAATACGAGGTTCATCAAATCCATAAATGCTGTCGGGGCATTGGTGAGCCCGAACGACATCACTAAGAACTCATAATGACCATATCGAGTACGGAAAGCGGTCTTCGGAATATCCTCCTTCCGAACCCGCAACTGGTGATAACCTGATCGTAAATCAACCTTCGAGAAAACCCTGCACCCTAGAGCTGATCAAATAAGTCATCAATGCGGGGTAGGGGATACCTGTTCCGCACAGTAACCCGGTTCAGCTGACGATAATCGATGCATAAACGCATACTTCCGTCCTTCTTCTTAACAAACAGGACGGGAGCACCCCAAGGTGACACACTCGGTCGGATAAGCCCTTTGTCCAGCAAGTCCTGTAGATGATCCTTTAGCTCTCTCAGCTCCGCCGGGGCCATCCGATAAGGCGGTATAGAGATAGGCCCCGTGCCAGGGATCAAGTCAATACAGAACTCAATCTCGCGCTCTGGTGGAAGACCAGGCAGCTCGTCAGGAAATACATCAGGAAACTCTCTCACAACAGGGACCTGGTCCAACGGAACCACTGTGGAGCTAGTATCACAAATATAAGCTAAGAATCCCTGACACCCTTTCCTTAAGAGCTCACCAGCCCGAAGAGATGAAATCAAGCTGGGAAGGGTAGCACTACGATCTCCTTGAATCATAAGAACCAGCTCACCAGGAAAACTGAATCTGACTGCTTTTTCACGGCAGTCCACGGATGCATAACAGGTGGCTAGCCAGTCCATACCAAGAAGAACGTCAAAGTCTAGCATATCGAGGAGAATCAAATCAACTGAAGAATCTCTCTCCCCGATACGAACGGAACACGATCGGTACACAAAACGGGCAACAAAAGACTCGCCTACCGGGGTAATAACGACAAGCGGCTGATCTAACGGAGAAGACTCTCAGCCCAACCTCGGTGCAAAATACGTGGAAACATAGGAATGTGTGGAGCCTGGATCAAATAATACCCGTGCATCAAAAGAACATACTGGCAGAGTACCTGTCACGACGGCATTGGATGCCTGTGCATCCTGAGGAGTCAACACGAACACTCGGGCCTGTCCACCACTGATAGCTGGCTGTGCTCTGCCTCTACCTCGGCCTCTGCCTCTGCCTCTATCGCCTCGTCCTCTCTGAACCGGACCGCCACGCCCACGGCCTTTAGAAGCATCCAACTGACGTGGAGCATCGTCAGGAGTAGGAAGTAAAGCTCTCTGAAAAGGTGGTGAGGGTGGTAAGGTCACATGCGGGACTGCCGCCGTGCCCTGGCGTCCTATGGTACAGTCTCTGACACGGTGGTACTGACTCCCGCACCGAAAACATCCTGGAGATGACTGCTGGGTCTGTGGATATGAACCAAATAACTCACCTCGTCTCAATCCTCTGCCTCCACCATCTCCCGGAAACAATCTATCATGGTGTCTGCCCATCTGCCGCTGAGCTCGCGTATCAGTACGGATCCTCTTCGGCCCAGAAACGACCAGAGTCTCAGAAATACGCTCCTCCAAAAGTAAGGCTGCATCCATCGCGGCTGCGTATGTGTCAAAGTGCTGGGTGCCGATGGCAAGGAATAGCTGTGTATCAAGCCCTCGTACAAACCTCTTTATTCTCTTCTCTTCTGTGTCGACTAGGTACGGAGCATATCGAGACAACTGGGTAAACTGTATATCATACTCCGACACTGTCATCCGAGGAGTCTTGCGCAAAGACTCAAAACTACGGGCTCGAGCATCTCGGACACTCTCCGGAAGAAAATGGGCAAGAAATGCAGCTGTAAACTCATCCCAGGTCATAGAAGGCAGACCTGCAGCTCGGCCTCTCTCTACTGAGTCGTACCATGTCTGGGCAAGACCCTCCAGACGAAAGCTCGCAAACTCCACCAATCTATCATCAGAACACCTCAACGAACGGCAAATCCGAGCCATCCTATCGAGAAATGCATGTGGGTCCTCTGTCGCATCTGTACCGGTAAAAGCTGGAGGTCTCAATCTCATGAACTCCTGTAGTGAAACAGGGATAGTCTCCGTAGTAGCAGTAGGAGTGACCATCTGTGCAGCAGGTACGATCGTGGTCTGTGCGGTGGAAGGAACGTCCTCGGATGTCTGTGCCCGGCTGGACTCAACTAAAGATCCCATCATCTGCCGCAACTCTTGCATGCCGGCCTCTAATCTGGCAATACGGTCAGGATAAGGCGGATCAGTATGATCCTGAGGAGTAGGAGTATCCTCCCGCTCGATCCTCGCCTCAGACGAGCCTGCCCGAATCTCATCCCTAGCGGCAGCCCGCTGAGCTCTCGTAGTCTTTGGCGGCATCGAAGCTGGAATAAGAAACAGGACTGATAAGGGCATTGCAATTGAATCAAGGAATGCAAGGAATCAAGAAAGGAAATACAAGCAATTATGTCCTAAGGTTACTTAGGCGGAGTACCGTATCGTAAGTATGCCGCGGATTATACCCACGCTACGCCACTCTGCTTAAGTCACCTACTCCATCTACCAAGGTCGTCCTACACTCAGGAAGGTAAAACCTACGCTCTGATGCCAACTTTGTCACGACCCGAAAGTACGGAACGTGACAGGCACTTAGATTACGAGACGTCTAAAGGCGTACCGTAACCTAAGTCAGCCAAAGCCCAGAAAAATCTAAACCAAAATCAAAAGAGAGTGAAGGAAAACCTTAAATGAAAACGGTTTTTAAATCAATTAAGTTGCATAGAATCCCTTTTTAAAAACATCATAAATTTCTGAAAATTTTGGCAGAGTCTCCCCTGTATTTTCTATCCCCCAAAAATGGGCACAACAAGATAATAAACCTGTAAACATAAAATGGCATCCCCAAGCGGGAGCTACCTCTTCGCCCAAGGCGGATCACAACAACATGCAATATAATATAAATATCAAGAAAAGAGCATGAAAGAAATGCAAAATACCAGAAAACACACGTCGGCTCAAGTGAGCTCGACCCAAAAGAAACCACAAATATACAAATCTCTCAGTCTCATCACTAGATCGCATATACAATATAAAGTGGTAGATGGAGAATACTAGATACAATGATAAAGCAAAAAGAAATAAAGTGTGCTCGCAACCCACCTACGGGCGATGTCGCGAGTCTGAGCAAAAGGAGCTGATAATAAGATAGCCGCCGCTACAAGACTGATGAGTCCGACCCGCAAGACACTGTGGCACAACGGGGGTGAGTTGCCAGCTCATGAGTAAATATAACATCTAATAAGGCAATCGTAAGAATGCACGCAATGCACCACAACATGCGTGTCCATATGTGATATAATATCTCTAGTATGCGTGCACAGGTATGCAATGTCATTATTAAGTCTTTAATTGTTTTAAATGCTAAGGGTATTGAATTCTTAACTTTTTAAAACATGAATATCTGTATAATAGCTAAGTACCATCAAGAAATCATCTGAAAACCCGTGTCAAGCATCGACACCAAATAGGAATCATATCTGTCTCAATATCGGGCTCCGTCAGTCCGGATCGGCCCATATCATAAATCTCACGACAACGGTCGGTATCCTCCGGATATCCGCCGCGCCAGACATCACCGGTAGGTAGTCTTCCCCTGCCAGGCTCATCGTCTACAACTCGATCTTCTTGCCCCGGGGTACCATACCGGGCCCACCATGTACCTGAGACAGTTCATCTACTCCTCGAATCGGGTCTCGAAATCCAACAGAAAACATGAAAACTCATGGTGGACGACACATACATCACGAGAAAACCGCAACTTTGTTTTAAAAATGAGGAATATAAGCTTTTGTTAAATTCTTGCGGTTTTCCCCAAAAATCCAGAAATCGCAGAAATACTGAAATCCTCAAGAAAATCATAATGTTCACATGTTATATATATAATAAATGTCTATGATATCAATGTATATGATGTGAATTTTTTGCTAGAATCTATGTAAATATGATGATAATGCGAGGTATATGCATGCTATGCAATTACATATATCATGTATGAATGCAAATGGCGATATTAAGTTAAACAGGTTTTCTAGTGCACGTGGCATGGCAATTACCAAAGGCGTGTGTGTCACATGAATAGTGCGCGTGCAATAGATGCCAATGGTAATGGTGTTCGTGCCCTACGAAGTGTTATTGCATATGTGCATATGAATATCTATGCAATCTAGCATATTATTAACGATAAGGGTATGCGATGTCAATGAAGGTGTAAGCTAACTAACAACATGAATCTTACAAAAGATAAGGAAGTCCTAACTAGGGGGCGCATCGCGCCATCCAGACGATTCCCCCATACATGAATACATCTACTCACCTGAAATCCCCGCTAATCCGATCCGGCCACCGCCTTGCCTTTTCGTGCCGTGTCCGATGTTTCCCCGACCGATCCTATATTTGCACAATACCAAGCATAAGATTACAAAACCTAACACAATGCAAGTCACAACATAAAATTATCCACGCTCTCGAATTAATCATAGCATGCACTCGGTGCGTGGAAAAACGCACGAAAATCGCTAACCTTTAACTAGAATCGTCATTTCGGGAAAATCGACTAATCTACAACCCGACTAGACGAAACACCGCGTTCGCGCACTCTAATAGTCCTATACGAAGCTAATTATATCGCTAACATAACGCATTTTGATCGCATTCTAATTTTCGTAAAAATCTAGTGAGCAAATTCAATACCGATTCGATGCAAACATCGAAATTTAATCGATTTAGCGAGCATATCATTACACAATTAACCACTCCAATCAATTAGATAATCAAAGCCCTAACTTAATCCATCAACCATGCTTCAAACCCTAGTTCAAAATCAAATCCTTCTCTTGATTTTCCTAAACAAACATTTACTACTAAACTAATGCTTCAAATTTCAATTCTAGCATATTTAAACTACAAGTTAACAAAAAGATTAGATTCTTCACCTCACAAGCTTGAATCCTAGCTTGATCAAGTCACCAAGAAGCCTCCTTTCATCATGTTCTTGAACTAATTTGGGTTGAAGAGAGAGTGGATCAGGGTTTAGTGTTGAATGGAGATGGAAATTTGTGAATTTTGTATGAATTTTGACATGAAAAATGAAGCAAAATGAAGTGAGAAGAGAGGGGATTTTCTGCAGTGAGCTCGGCCAGCAGGTGAGGGAGGGAGTTGTGGAGAAATTTGGAGAAGTTTCTAGGTCAATAAACATCATATGTTATCATTTAATGCTTTCACATCAACAATTTACAAATAAAACCTCATTTTACATCATTTTTTTCACAAATTTTCCCACCCTAAAACCAAAAGTTTGCAAGACATGATATAATTTTATTAACACCATATTTTAGCTTATAAAGACTCCTAAATATGAAATTTACCTAATTACATTTGTATTTATCACTAATTTAATGTATTTATAAAGGCTAAAAATAAAAATAAAAAAAAATAATTAATTACGAATTTTTTTTTATTTAACTAGATAATTATAAGTGACATTTTAGTGACAAAATTATAGTAATATCTTATCTAAATTTTGTATAATTAGGTCTACAATGAAAAAATACCTATTTTGACTTTTTACGGAAGAAGCCGAAAAATTAACCGATTACCGAAAAACTGCCTAAACGATTTTCGAAGGGTTACAAAGCAATGAGCGATAGGAGGGGTTTCGTCTCTCTCGGTATTGGGGGTTAATGTTGCGCTGTGCTCGATTGGCCATAACAGGAAATCCCTGGCCAGGGTTGCTGAGATTTACTAGTAACTGTTATCAGTTGTTTCTCGAACCGTTATGGACCTTGAATCGGTATGACTTATCGGGCTATTGGGGTCTGACATTATACCACCCCCAGGCTGTGATATGCGACATATCAGATGAAGAGACCGGACTGTACGGTAGTGTAACTGATTGGATTCACAGGAGTTATAGCAGGCTTGCTTGTTGATTTTTGATAGCTCAATACCCTGGTGGCCGTTACGTTTAGCAGACCGCTTGCGGCTTGTGGGTGTTTGATATGATCATCACCTACTGCCGGCGTATTGACGAGTCTTTAGAATCCTACACAGAGGTTTCCTGGTTCATGCGAAACGAAGTAGGAGCACATATGTGATATGTGCGGGACCGATATTAATGCGAGTATGTGATACCGCATTCTATTCTCGTGATATGTGGCATCATAGGTTATATGAGATATAACCGGGTTATCGGATCAAGTGTTGATTCGATAAGTTGTTACATTTGATATTAGTCGGTTATATGTAAAATAGCCGGGTTATTAAATCAAATGTTGATTTAATAGTTTAATGTAGAATTATATATTTGATACATTAAATTACATTAACTAATATTATCTCACTTAAATATTTCTTTTTCTCACATATGATACATTGATATATAAATGTAATATATATTAATGGTATTCTTTTTGCACAAAATATATATGCGATATATATTGTTGTGTCATGCTAGGTTATACATGCAACATGTATGTATGAGACTTAAACCATGCTAGGGTTAATGTTAGGGTTAATATTTATTCTTAAGTAATTACAATTTGTGGAAATATTTTGATGGTTGGATGCTTAGAGAAGTTTCAAGATAACCATTGACTTAGTCCACTCTTTTGTTTTCCTTAAGATATTTATCAACCCAACCATTAACCATACACAATGGTCAACTCTCTACAAGGGTTAGATATATGATATACTCACCCATGGTTGCATTTTAACCTTAATGGATTCATTCTTTCATCACTTGAGTTTCATCTTCTTCTTCTTCATTTTAAGCTTTCTAGCTTTTGACAAAGTGATGATAGATTGTGAGGAAACCAAATCAAAAGTGAGCAATATTCCAACTTCATCATCCTCTACTATTAGCCATTTAGTTTATGGTGTTTGCTTCACTAATCTATACAATTAGTGAAGAGATAGCATGAGCTAGTGTCTTATCGACGTAGATCATCTTCGGCCTCAAAGACTTCGAAGCAAGCTTGTTTGTTTCTTCATGGGAGCCTCTCTAGAGTTCGAAAGTTCATGATCGCAGTGAAGGGACTACTACATGGAGCTATTGAAGTGAAGGACCGGTCTACAAAGGTTGTATTCCTTGTTCACTTAGATGTAAAGAGTTTACATATTCTGTTTAACCCTAATTCTCTAGTTTGATTATTTGGTTGGTTTGTTTAACACCCCAAAAAAATCTAAAGTAGCATGATTGATGCTTGCCAAAACCTTCAAAAGGTGCTAAGCTTACCCTACAGTGGTATCAGAGCCAAGCTAGAGCATTAGGCGTTGTCTAGACGAAGTTTAAAGTCCGATCGAACTTCGAAAGCCCGAAATGACCCCATTTCTGGAAATTTTTCCAAAAGTTGGATTTTTCCATGTTAAAAATACTCAGAAAATCATGCAGGGAATTCTATGGACACACCTAAAGAAAGAAACCCTAACTCGTCCAAGTGACCGCGGATCCGCGGCCAAAATATGGTTTTGGCGGCGGATCCGCGACACTACTTGAGAGGCTTGGGTCGGGCCCTTCAGCTGTTGGTCCCTAGGTATTAGGGCATGCTTCTGGGAACTTTTAATTCTGCTTAAGTGTTGAGCTCTCTTTGGGAATTTTGGGAATTCATTGATTCGATCGAATTATTTAAATTCGTCTAGCTATCTGTGTTTGTGATACAATATTTGGAATCCATAAATAATTATGAGATAACTAGTTCGAAATTTATAAATCTAGCAGTTCTGTCTCATTTGATCGGTTGCCACGGGATTTTGATGTTGATTAAAAATCCGTCGCAATTACGTAATGTACGCAGATACTCACCGGGTAACCTTATTAGATAGCCATGCCCCATAGCCCCGACCAAGTGACTGTAGGAGAACCCCGTCGCCAAAAGCATCCGTTCGGGTGCTCGCGGTTGCGGTGTTCCGCCTTGGTGCACTTCGTCGACTGCATCGGGGGTTTGCAGCCGTCTACTAAAGTTTCCGATGAGTATTCGATCAAGTGATCGGGAATCTTGTTGAATTACCCGACAGGTTATTAGAAAGTGTTTTGAATATCGAAACAAAAATGCGGGGTTTATAATTGTTAAGCATGCGATGTCTAAGGAATTCATTTGGTTAGGCATGAAATCTAATATATATGATACATTAGGTTTATGATGTCTAAGGTGGTTGCGGATTCCAACTGTTTTAGTTTTTCACTTTCTTTTCTGCGACCGTAAGTGTAATATGTGGTGTATCGCCGGTTTCGGTGCTATATGTCAACGACAACTGGGATACGCATATTTACATACGTTGATGAATAGTGACGTTATGTGTTGCTGTGATATGTTATATTGGATCGCCATGTTTTGAATAGCCGGGGGTTTTATGTGAGATGAGAGTTTTTCATTTTCATTCATGTAAAAGCCTGTATGTAATATTCTTTTATTGGGGCACTTCCGGGTTGAGGATGATGTCACCATTGTATATTATTTACTTTTTCGCATTAGGATAGACCCAAGGCGGGGAGCACAAGTAATCGGGTTTTAGGGTACAGTGGGAGACCATCTCGAGGAGTCGAGACCGGGTCTCCTAACTCTATAATTGGTAGGGTTGCTTGCCGCTCTCGTAAGGGTCTAGGGATGTGGGTTTGTCTATTCATCACAACCGTAGAATCCGTGATTTTACTGGCTTAAATAAAACACGGAATTCCTAGTATATGAAATATTTTATATATATTCTTCTGCTGCTAATATTCTGTGATGTGATCATTTGATTGTTCTGAGACGAATGCCTTTATTATATATATATATGTGAGATATAATAAATATTGATGCTTTCGTTTCTTACTAGTGATGCTTGGGAAGCATAATGTGATGGGACTTCATTATTGATATTAATGAAATAAAAGAAAATGAAACCTAAAGATGTTGTAGAAACTTGTTTTAAAAACTGGTAGCTCTAGTTTTTGCTTTGCATAGTGGTGTTCCTTATAGAATATCCAGCACCTTATTCGATAAGGAAAGAGCCGAGATCCCTTCACCTGGAGTGACCTCGTTAGCGAAACTAGCAGATGCTACTACCCACTCGGTTTGTCTTTTGATTGCTTCTATAGTTTTTTCTTTGCATAGTGGTATTTGTGAAATATCCTGCACCTTATTCGATAAAGAAAGAGCCGAGATCCCTTCACCGGGAGTGACCTCTTTAGCAAAACTAGTAAAAGCCTCAAAAACACTCCTTTTAAAATTCACGCGATTCTACAACGATATCAAGTTATTACGCTCATGGTTTTCTTAAAAACCTGCATAGCCCTCTATCATTTTAGGAAGTAAAGTACTTATTATTCGTGTTGCGTATGTCAACCATAGCCGAGGCGTAGTATACGGTAGCTAAGTAATGTCTTTCCTACACAGCATATGATGCGATTATTTAGGACAGTCACATGATTATGAGGGTCATGTGGGTAGGTCTAATTAACCACGAAATGACGGATAGAACTTAACTAG
Source organism: Agapanthus africanus (assembly GCA_030015575.1). NCBI lineage: Eukaryota > Viridiplantae > Streptophyta > Magnoliopsida > Asparagales > Amaryllidaceae > Agapanthus > Agapanthus africanus. Next base: position 177,637,899 of record JASDDO010000031.1, on the reverse strand, counting down.
TGCTTATGATATGTTGACCATAGCCAAGGTCATAGGTGCTAGGGGTAAAAATATTATCGGGAATTTCAAGTGTTGAAATTTGCAATGAGATTGCATACCTTCTATGAGATAGTTAGATCCCGATACCCTCTGCGAGTAAGAGTTACTCTTGGGAGAGTTTTACACATTACAATTAGCAGATCAATTAGGTGTCTAGAAATGTGTTAACGGGGTTACGCCCATGGGAAAACGAGGTTTATTTTAATTAGGTCCGTGCGAAAGAACGGGGAACCTCCCTCAAAGTACCGACACTGGCCTGGCCGAAAGATTGGCGAACTTGTAAAGTGTAATTAATCCCGGCTAGTCTTACCTTTTAGGGTTTGAAGAAAGATTTGACCAAAACAGTGGGAGCCATCCTGATTAGAGAAAATAAAAACCAATCTAATCCTGCAAGAGCGCACACAGAGTGTTTTCTTCTCTCTCTCTCTCTCCTGGTAGAGACCATATCATGCCTTAATCAAGATAATAATATGGATGCATTGACCGAACCTCCTTATTATACTGAGCCATAGAACGTTGGTTCCGCTCAATCTTATAACTCTTATAAGTCCGAGCAGGAAATAGGGGAATATCCGGATTCCCATGCCACCCAATTCGAAGAAAGTACATGTTGATGCATATTCTTCGGGTGTCCTTATTACCAAGAACTGTTTTTCAGTATCCTCTACGTCCTGGGTATATGATACCGGATCAGGATCCCGCATATGTAATATGTTACATGGGCTACAGAAAGGTAGAGAACTGAGAATGGGTGATATATCTCTAAGTGTTAGAGAATAGTGCAATTGTTGCAACCAAGTCTGTTGGCAGATATCACCTTATATTAATACATTGATTCTGAACAAATGTTATTACATACCGAACCAGATATAGAACATTACATCATGTTCTTTACTGAGTTAAAGAAGGATATGATTCTGTATTGGATGATAATGTTGTGAACATTTTTCTGAATCAAGAGTTGATTCAATCAGGCACATTAGATAATAGCATATACGTTCTAAATCAAATCACAGTTCAAAGTATGTAGAACACACACAAGAGGAATAGTTCATAAATGAACGAATCCTTCTTAAGGGATTGTATACTAGGTCATATTAATGCGACACGACCAGCTAAGTTACATAAAGATGAATATGAGAATCTGTTCGAATTTTCATCTTATGAAACTTTCCAGTCTTGTTTCAAAGATAACATGACCAATACTCCGTTTACTGTAAACAGAGAAAGAGTTAGTGAACTCTTGGACAGATACATGGTGATGTATAGAGTCCTATGTTTACAAATGCCAAGGATGGTTCTTTTGAGAATCAGACGGGTAAAAGTATTAAGTCCCGATGTGATCGAGAAGGAGAATACTTGGGCATGGAGTTCCTGGATTATTTAAAGGAGAATGTGATTCTCTCTTAGCTTACTCTTTCGAGTACACCACAGCACAACGGTGTATCGGGGCGGAGGTATCGTACCCTATGAGATATGGCGCACTCTATGATGAGTATTGCTGAGTTACCTGTTTCCTTTTGGTGTTATGCGCTTGAGAAGCTGCATACCTATTGAATGGGGTTCCATCCAAATCAAGGCCTACCACTACATATGAGATATGGAATGGGAAGAGTCCATGTCTTAAATGAGTTAAGATATAGGGTTGTCCGGCATATGTTAAAAAGAAAAATCTAGACAAGCTCGAGGCAAGGTCAGTTCTGTAAGTTTGTTAGGATATCCCAAACATTTGCGAGGGAATATCTTCTACCACTCTGAGGAGAAAAAGTTGTTTTGTTTCTCAGCATGCTACCATTTTAGAAAAGGAATTTCTTGTGAAGAAATTAGTGGTCATGAGGTAGAGAAGTTCCAGCTAAACAATCTAACAGCTGATGACTTAGTGAAACCAAAGGATTCAGTAGTCTCCAACGAACCTCAGCCTCTCCGCGAATCTGGTAGGGTTTCTCCTCCACTTGAGAGAACTACGGTCTTCTCGGTGACAGTGGGAGCGAGGATTGCATCATGAGATGATGGCCCAGCTGGGTTCAGGAAATTGAAACGTCTGTTTTGATGTGATAATCAAAGAGTTTGACTTCATCAAAATGGTAGATGAACCTTGTATATGTTAGTTATATGTATGCCCTAGAGGCCATTACTGTACATGAAATGTATAATGTAGTGGATGCTGGGACATATATAGGGAGGACTTTCTTGCTCGACATGATAGTACGCTATCTGGTTGGTCTTTATCTTAACATGTATACTTGCTGTCTCTCTATTACATGTTGATAAAGACCTTAGGATGTATACTCGACTTCCAGGACTATGATGTAGATCATACGAGTGGGTCCTGGGTAGTCCATGAGCACATCCTTCAATGTTCCTAGTCGTGGGAATATCGAGACGGGGCATCGATATTCCAGAGTAGACTAGCGTATATCTTCTCGACCCATGTGATGGGCGATGGATGATCCCATATCCATTGGTGTTTGACATCGGAGACGGTATGCGGGTGCTCAGTGGAGACTGGGTACACTGGACGGACTCGCCGAGAACTCCTAAATGGTATTATACCTCACGTCAGATGGCAGTTCTCTGGTGACACTGGTACAGCTTAGTCTGTTGACCCGAGATCGTCATCGATTCTTGTGTGTCTCCCACCGTGCTTTGATTTCCACCCTACCACGGCTCTATTGAGTCGTGCAAACAGGTGGTTTTTGGGTACAGTCCCGATTCACATGGAGGCAATGAGCGATAGGAGGGGATTCGTCTCTCCCGGTATTGAGGGTTGATGTTGCGCTATGCTCGACTGGCGATAACTAGAAATCCCTGGCCAGGGTTGCACTGATTTACTGGTAAGTGTTATCAGTAGTTTCATGCTTGTTATGGACCTTACATCGGCATGACTTATCAAGCTGCTGGGGTCTGACGTTTACCACCCCTAAGCGAGATATGCGACATATCAGACGAACAGACCGGACTATGCGGTAAATGTTACTGATTGGATTCGCAGGAGTGTGAGCAGGCTTGCTCGTTGATCTTCTGATTGCTCAATACTCGGGTGGCCGTTACGTTTAGCAGACCGCTTGCGGCTTGTGGGTGATTGATTTGATCACCACCTACTTCCGGCGTATTGACGAGTCTTTAGAGTCCTACACAGAGGTTTCCTGGTTCAAGCGAAACGAAATAGGAGCGCATATGAGATATGTGCGGGACCGATAATAATACCAGTATGAGATACTATATTCTATTCTCGCGATTTGTATCATTAGACGGTTATATGAGATATAGCCGGGTTACCGAATCAAGTGTTGATTCGATACATTGATACACTAGATATTAGTCGGTTATATGCGATATGACCGGATCATTAAATCAAGTGTTGATTTAATGATTTAATGTATAATTATATATTTGATATATTACTTTACATTAACTAGTATTGGTTCACTTAAGATTGATTTTCTCACTTTTTGTGCACATGTTGTATATGTGATAAATATTTGTGCACTAGATTGTATCATGTTTGATGATACATGCAAACTTGGGTGTGTGTATGATTTACACCATATTTAAGATAATGGTTTTGGGTTTTTATTTATTTTGTTAAAACAAAATGTTGGCTTTATTTGTCTTGGCTTGAAGCTTCATGAAGCTTTAAGCATGTTTGACAAAGTCCACTCATTTTGTTTTGCATAAGATTTTTATTAACCAAACCATTAACTAAAAGTATGGTTTAGTCTCTACAAAGGTTAACTCACCCATGGTTGCATTATGATAGACTTCACTTGATTATTCATTTTTGATAATTCATTATTCATTCTTATTCTATTCTTCTTCTTCTTCTTCAAGAAGAAGAAAGCTTTCTAGAAAATTTTCAACTGAAGATTTAGAGTGAGAAATCGAATTCTAAAGTAAACCCACTTCCTATTTCATCATCCTCTATTACTTTACATTTAGCTTAGGGTGTTCTCTTCACAAAGTTTATGACCAAATGAAGGAATAGCTTGAGTTTGAGTCTCCTCGACGTAGATCATCTTCGGCCTCGAAGTCAACGACCTAGCCCGCTCATTTCTCCGAAGAAACCATCGCTAGAGTCCGGGATCTCGATGATCGCAGCAAAGGGACGTCAACACGGAGCTTTAGAAGTGAAGGACCGGATCTACAAAGGTTGTAATCTCTTTCACTTGTAGTTAAAATGTTTAACTTGCTAGTTTTCGCATAATCTCTAGTATACGATCTTGGTTAGGGTTGTTCGGCACGGCTATTTTTTTTGAATCGAGCATGGGAGATGCATTATAGAACCTTGTTAGAGTGCCTAGGAACCCTACAGTGGTATCAGAGCCAAGCTAGATCTTTAGGCAAAGTCTAGACGGAGTTTAAAGTCCGATCGAACCCGGAATTCCCCGATTTTTCCCCTCTCTGGACATTTTCTGAAAATGTGATTTTTTCAACATTAAAAATACTTTAAAAAAATTAGCAGGCAATTATAGGGAACTCTGTGAAAAACGACCAGGTAAGTCAACCAAAGCGCCGCGGAACCGCGGCATGAGCATGGCCCCTGCAGTAGTTCCGCGGCCGTACAGTCACATCATGCTTTGTCTTTTGCACAGTAAAGTCCCTATCAATTTCCTGATGATTTTGGGTATGTTTAATTCTGCTCAATTGTTGAGTTTTCTGGGGTGTATTGGGGACTTGTTGATTCGATCGGATTATTTAACTTTGTTTATTTTGTCTGGGTAATTTTAGAATGTGTTAAAAAGTTCGAACGGATATCAATAACTCACTTTTTCCCGACCCGGAAAATTTCCAAGTGTTGGATTTTTCCGTAGTTTAAGAACTTTCTAAGTTGTGCAAGTAATGCGATGGACCCTCTAGAAGACAGCAAAGCTTAACTCGATTATGTGACCGTCTTGAACTGCCTTTTGAACTTTAGGGTTTGGGGCAGTACGGCGTTGCCACATGTGAGGCGTTGGCTTGACCCTTCGACGGCTGGACCGTTGGTATTGTGGCATGAAATGGATATTTTTAAACTCCCCTCAAGTGTTGAGCTATTGGGAAAACTTGGGTGTTTGATTATTCGATCGGAAAGTTTAACATTGTCTATTTATCTGGAATGTGATACAATAGTTGGAATCCACAAGTAGTTATGAGATAACTAATTTGAATGTTATAAATCTAGCACTTTAGTCTCATTTGATCGGTTGCCACGAAATTTTGATGTGATCAAAAGTCCGTCACAATCATGTAGCGTACGCGGATACTCACCGGGTAAACTTAATAGACAGCCACGCCCCATAGCCCCGACCAAGTGACTGTAGGAGAACCCCGTCGCCAAAAGCATCTGTTCGGTTGCTCGCGGCAGCGGTGTTCCGCCTTAGTGCACTTTGTCGACGGCATCCGGGGGTGCGGCCGTCTAGTAAAGTTTGCGACGAGCATTCGATCAGTATGTCGGGAATCTTGTTGAATTGCACAACTTGATATTGAAAAGAGTTTTCGATAATGAGACTAAAATGCAGGGTTTATAATTGTTAGGCATGCGATGTCTAAGGAATTCATTTGATTAGGCATGTGATGTCTAAGGAGGTTGCAGATTCCAACTGTTGTAGTTTTACACTTTCTTTTCTATGACCTTAAGTGTAATATGTCATATCGCCGGTTTCGTTGCTATATGTCAACGACAATTTGGATGGGCATATTTACTTACGTTGATGACATGTGATGTTATGTATTGCTGGATATGTTATATTGGATCGTCGTGTTTGAATAGCCGGGGTTTTTTATGTGAGATGAGTGTTTTTCATTTTCATTCATGTAAAAACATGTATGTAATATTCTTTTATTAGGGCACTTCCGGGCTAAGGATGATGTCACGATTGTATATTATTTACTTTTCCGCATTAGGATAGACCCAAGGCGGGGAGCATAAGTAACCGGGTTCTAGTGTCCAGTGGGAAACCATCTCGAGGAGTCGAGTCCGGGTCTCCTAACTCTAGAATTGGTAGGGTTGCTTGCCGCTCTCGTAAGGGTCTAGGGGTATGGGATTGGCTATTCATCACGACCGTGGAATCCATGTTTTATACAGGCACAAAATAAAACACGGACGTCCTAGTATATCTAATATTTCATATGATGTTTTCTGCTGCGTTATCAGTGATGTGATCATGTGATATGCTCAGATAGATACTGTACATAGTATATATGATATATTATATAGACGTTGCTTATGTTTTACACCCGCGCTAGCCCTGCCCTGCTCTGCCGTTAGTTACCTAACCTAAGGGTGCAGATGGGTCATCGATGCGAATACGGATGGCATAAGTGTACGTTGTATTTATCTGTAATATTTAAGTGGACGTAAATGATGGGACATTCATTAATGAGATTAATGAAAGAAAATAAACCTAAATGATGTTGTGGAATCGAATTTCAAAAAAATTAGGTAGCTCTAGTTGTTGCTTTGCATAGCGGTGTTCCTTGTAGAACATCCAGCATCTTATTCGATAAGGAAAGAGCCAAGATCCCTTCACCGGGAGTGACCTCTTTAGCAATAACTAGCAGATGCTACAACCTTCGGTTTGTCTTTTGATTGCTTTTCTAGTTCTTGCTTTGCATAGTGGTATTGTGAATATCCTGCATCTCATTCGACGAGGAAAGAGCCGAGATCGCTTCACCGGGAGTGGCCTCTTTAGCAAAACTAGCAGAAGCCTAAAAAACACTCCATTTAAAACCATTTGATTCCGCAACGAGATCAAGTTCAAAGCGTTAAAGGTTTTCTTAAAACCATCCGCAACCCTCTGTCATTTTAGGAAGTAGAGTACTTAGTATTCGTGCTGTGTTTGTTGACCATAGTCAAGGCACAGTGTACGGTAGCTAAGTGATGTCTTCCTACACCGCATATGATGCGATTAGTTAGGACAGTCGCGTGACTTTGTTGACCTTAGTTAAGGGTCATGTGGGTGGGTCTAATTAATCACGAAATGACGGGTAGAGCTTGACTAGTGCTTATGATTTGTTGACCATAGTTAAGGTCATAAGTGCTAGCGGTAAAAACCTTTATCGGGAGTTTCAAGCGTTGAAATTTGCAATGAGATTGCATACCTTCTATGAGATAGTTGGATCCCGATACCCACTGCGAGTAATTGTTACTCCTGGGAGAGTTTATTTTAATTAGGTCCGTGCAAAAGCATAGGGAACCTCCCTCAAAGTACCGGCACTGACCTGGCTGAAAGATTGGCGAACTTGTAGAGTGTAATTAATCCCAGCTAGTCTTTCCTTTTAGGGTTTGAAGGAAGATTTGATAAAAACAGTGGGAGCCATCCTGATTAGATAAAATATATAACCAATCTAATCTTGTAAGAGCGCACGCAGAGTGTTTTCTTCTCTCTCTCTCCAGGTAGCGACCATGTCACGCCTTAATCAAGATAATAATATGGATGTATTGACCGAACCCGCTTGTTATAATGAGATGGGGAACGTTGGTCCCGCTCCAACTTATAATTGTTATAAGACCGAGCAGGAAATTGGGGAATACCAGATTTCCCGTGCCGCCCAAACGAAGAAAGTGCATGACGATGCATCTTCTTCGGGTGTGTTCATTACAAAGAACTGTTTCTATGTATCCTCTACGTCCTGGGTATTAGATACCAGATCAGGATCCCGCCTATGTAATTTGTTACATGGGTTACATAAAGGTAGAGAACTGAGAACGGGTGATAAGTTTCATGAGATAGAAAACGGTGCAAGTGTTGCAGCCAAGTCTGTTGGTCACTATCACCCTGTATTACTAGAATACATTGATTCTGAACGAATGTTATTAGATACCGAACCTGATATACAACATCATATCAGTCTCTTTATTAGTAAAGAAAGGATATAATTTTCTATTGTTGGATAATGTTTTGGACATTTCCTATATCAAGAGTTGATCCGTTCAGGCACGTTATCTAAAAGCATAAGCGTTCTAAATCAAACCACGGTTCTTAATGTACAGAACACACACAAGAGGAAGAGTTCAGAAATGAACGAATTCTTCTTGAGTCATTATAGACTCGGTCATATCAATGTGACCCGACTAGCTAAGTTACATTTAGATGCATATTTAAATCAGTTTAAATTTACATCTTATGAAACTTGCCAGTCATGTCACAAAGATAAGATGACCATAGCTCCGTTTACTGGAAACAGAGAAAGAGTTAGTGAACTCTTGGGGCTTATACATAGTGATGTATGAAGGTCCCCGATCTACATATGCCAGGACTAATTCTTTGTACTTCCTTACATTCACTGATGATCTCTCAAGATTCGGACAGATGTTCCTGTTGAAAAAGAAGTCCTAAACTTTTGAGATAATCACCGAATATAAGTTAGAAGTAGAGAACCAAAAACGGGTATAAGTATTATTTCCTTTGATCTGATCAGGGAGGAGAATACTTGAGCACGGGATTCCTGGACTATTCTAAAGGAGAATGAGATTCTCTCTCAGCATTACTCCTCCGTATACACCACAGCACGTCGGTGTATCGGGGCGGAGCAATCACACCCTATGTGATATGGTGCACTCTATGATGATTACTACTGAGTTTCCTATTTCCTTTTGGGAGTTATACACTTGAGAAGCTGCATACCTATTCAATAGGGTTCCAATCAAATCCATTGCCTACCACTTCATATGTGATATGGAATGGGAAGAGCCCATATCTTAAGTTTGTTAAGATTTGGGGTAGTCCGGCCTATGTCTAAAAGAAAAATCCGGACACGCTCGAGGCAAAGTCAGTTCTGTAGAAGTTTGTTGGATATCCCAACCAATCGCATGGGAATATCTTCTACCTAACAGAGGAACAAAATATGTTTTGTTTCTCAACATACCACCTTTGTGAAAGGAAATTTCTTATGAAGAAATTAGTGGTTATGAGGTAGAACTGGAAGGAGTTCCATCTATACAAACTACAGCGGATGATTTGGTAGAACCAAAGGATTCAATAGGTTCGGACGAACCTCAGCCTCTCCACCGATCCAGCAGGGTTCCTCATCCTCCTGAGAGATACTTCGGTTTCTCAATGACAGTGGGAGCGAGGATTGCATCATGAGATGATGACCCAACTAGTTTCGAGCAGGCCATCAAGAGTAGGGACTCTGTAAGAATGGCTAGATGCTTAGCGATCTGAGATGGAATCCATGTACACCAACAAAGTATGGACTTTGGTTGCTATATCTGAAGGGTTAAATTCCCATCAAGAGCAAGTATATCTTGAGAAGATTACTTGGTGTAGATGGAAAAGTTGAGACTTTCAAAGCTAGACTTGTTAAAGGTTTTCGTCATCGACCAGGCGTAGATAATGATGAAACCTTTTCCAGTGGCTGTGCTTAAGTCCATTCGGATCCTACTTGCTATTGCTGCATACCATGACCGCGATATCTGGTGGTTGGGTGTCATGACTGCTTTTCTAAATATTGATTTAGAAGAGAACGTCTATAAGTACACAGCTAGAGGGCTTCGTAAACAGTGGGAGCAGCGAAAACGTGTGCAAGTTGCTTTACAAGATAAAGCAGGCATCGCGGAATTAGAACATCTGTTTTGATGTGGTAGTCAAAGAGTTTGACTTCATCAATGTGGTAGATGAACCTTGTATATACAAAATGGTAGTAGAGAGTAAGGTGAACATCCTCGTATGGTACGTGGACAACATACTCTTGATAGGAAAAGAGTTTCCTATGCTACGCAAAGTCAATCTCCTCTTATCACAAGGATTCTACAAATAGGATAAAGGTGATACCTCCTAAATCCTGAGTTTTGGATCTATGAGATAGATCTAAATGGATATTAGGATTCTCACTAGGTGTAGTGAGATGGTATCAATCGATCCTGGGGAGAATCGCTGGACAGCTTCCAGGGTGGTAAGGTTGACTGAATGTCAGTGACAGGCATTGTCTTTACCCTCGGTGGAGGGACGGTATGTTGGAAGAGTTCTAAGCTAGATATCGTGGCACACTAGACGATAAAGGCTGGTGACATCACTATCAAAGATACTACCAAAGAGGCAGTTTGGGTGTATATTAGTTCATGAGATGAACTGGGTTCCTACCATTGTATGACAATGGAAATGAGGCTTTGGCCCAGGAACCACGGTCCCATCAGTAACACAGACATATTCCAAGGCAGTATCACCTGATCATGGAGATAGTTGATCTCCAGGGTGATCGAAGTTAGGAGAGTAGACTCAGAGGACAACACGACGGATCCACTCACAAAAGCCCTTTCCCAGAGAGAGACTTATATGGGATGGTTAAGTATGAGATACTGCAACCACTCCTACAGATGGCCCTAGTGCAGGTGGGAGATTGTTAGTTATAAGTATGCCCTGGAGGCCATTACTGTACATGAGATGTATAATGTAGTGGATGCTGGGACATATATAGGGAGGATTTTCTTGCTCAACATTATAGTACGCTATCTGGTTGCTCTTTATCTTAACATGTATACTTTCTGTCTCTCTATTACATGTTGATAAAGCCGTTAGGATGTATACTCGACTTCAAGGACTATGATGTAGATCATACTAGTGGGGCCTGGGTAGTCCATGAGTACATCCATCAATGTTCCTAGTCGTGGGAATATCGAGACGGGGCATTGATATTCGAGAGTAGACTAGCGTATATCTTCTCGACCCATGTGATGGGCGATGGATGATCCCATATCCATTGGTGTTTGACATCAGAGACGGTATGCGGGTGCTCAGTGGAGACTGGGTACACTGGACAGACTCGCCGAGAACTCCTAGATGGTATTATACCTCACGTAAGATGGCATTTCTCTGGTGACACTGGTACAGCTTATCTGTTGACCCGAGATCGTCATAGAGTCTTGTGTGTCTCTCACTGTGCTTTGATTTCCACCCTACCACGGCTCTACTGAGTCATGCAAACAGGTGGTTTTTGGGTACAGTCCCAATTCACATGGAGGCAATGAGCGATAGGAGGGGATTCGTCTCTCCCGGTATTGGGGGTTGATGTTGCGCTATACTCGACTGGCCATAACTGGAAATCCCTGTCCACGGTTGCACTGATTTACTGGTAAGTGTTATCAGTAGTTTCATGCTTGTTATGGACCTTACATCGGCATGACTTATCAAGCAGCTGGGGTCTGACGTTTACCACCCCTGGGCGAGATATGCGACATATCAGACGAACAGACCGGACTGTGCGGTAAGTGTTGTTCATATCAGATTTTTGCATTTTTATACCGCCCAATTTTGATCACATTGCTTATCGGTAGGTACTCTTGAGCCGTGTTTGCTAGTCAATTGCAGGATACAGGTTCTCGGCTCTAAACAGTGAAATTGATGGAAAAGCACGACAAATTCCGGATTACTGCCAACCACAGATAAAACATGGGTCTCTGCTCTCTATCCGTATGTTACCGCACACCAGTTTAAGGGATAAAATGGCAAATCGATGTCATTTTCATGCACAAAGCTCAATGTCAACACAAGATCCAACATATCTACGCGGAGCTCGAGGAAATCATAGCAAAAGATCCACATCACATAACCTTTTGTTCTGCTGGAATTCTGGAAAAATTGTGAAGAGTTTCTAAGAAAAAACATATACCACACAGTAGACAACATCAAACCAGGGAACCCAACAAAATCCGAGGAGCCAACTGCTCTACTAGGCCGTGGAACCGCGGCATAAGCATGCTTAGGCCGCGGAACCGCAGCCGTACGGCCTCTTCAGAATGTCATCTTTTAAGGGTGTTTTGGTCATTCCATGTTCATTCTGAATGTTGCCCTAGAATTTCTGCTTCCTGTCTATAAATAATCCAGAATTTGCCAAAGCCAAGAGTGCTCATTCTTGTATTTAGATTTTAGAATACATGTGTTGTTCTTCTTCCTCCTCTCATCTCTTCTCCATTAAAAACTTGTAGTGAGCTTTTATGAGTGAAGAATGAATAAAGGAGTTCTTGTTCTTACCATGCTTATCTTGTTGTAATTGTTAATTATATTTGCTTGTATTTTTCATTTGCTAATCTAGTTGTTGTTATTTGTTGTTTGTGTAGGGTTCCTAGGCACACCCATGAGGTTCTACAACTGATCAATCATGTCCAATTCAAAATTTTCTATGTGCCAAAGAACCCTAAACTAGATCGTTACTAGAGGTAAAGGCGAAACTACAAGCAAGTTAACAACTTAACTAAAAGGTGAAAGGGACTACAACCTTTGTAGATCCGGTCCTCCACTTCCTTAGCTCCGTGACGATGTCCCTTCGCTGCGATCATCGGATCCCGGACTCTAGCGTCGGCTTCATCGGAGAAATGGGCGGGCTAGGTCGTCGACTTCGATGCCGAAAATGATCTACGTCGAGGCAACTCAAGATCAAGCTCCATCTTCACTTGGTCATAGAACACGTGAAGATAACACACTCTGCTACATGGCAAGTGGTAGAGGATGAAGAAATAGGAATGGGTTCACTTTGGATTTGGATTTCTCACTCTTTTTCTCATGGCACCATTGGAGGTAGCAAGGTTTCTTCTTCTTGAAGAAGAAGAAGAAGAAAGAATATGATAATAATTAACATAAAAGAAAATTCAAGTGAATCTTATCATTTAGCAACCATGGGTGAGTAAACTCATGTACAGAGTAAACTAGGGTTTAGGCTAATGGTTGGGTTAAGGATAAAACAAAATGGCTTAGACTTTGTCAAAGATGCTATGAAGCTTCAAGCCAAAGTGAGAAAAGCCACCACCATTTTGTTTCTTGGCAATAAATAAAGAAAAGAAAATAAATAAGGCAAATGAAACCCTAACCTATAACTAAACATGGTGTATAGCATACACACACCCAAGTTTGCATGTATCATCAAACATGATACAATCAAGTGCACAAAAATATATCACATATAGTATTTGTGCACATCAAGTGAGAAAATCAATCTTAAGTGAACAAATACTAGTTAATGTAAAGTAATATATCAAATATATAATTATACATTAAATCATTAAATCAACACTTGATTTAATGATGCGGTCATATAGCATATAACCGACTAATATCAAGTGTATCAATGTATCGAATCAACACTTGATTCGGTAACCCGGCTATATCTAATATAACCATCCAATGATACAAATTGCGAGAATAGAATACAGTATCACATACTAGTATTATTCTCGGTCCCGCACATATCTCATATGCGCTCCTATTTCATTTCTTTTGAGCTAGGAAACCTCTGTGTAGGACTCTAAAGACTCGTCAATACGCCGGCAGCAGGTGATGATCATATCAAACACCCACAAGCCGCAAGCGGTCTGCTAAACGTAACGGCCACCCGGGTATTAAACGATCAGAAGATCAACGAGCAAGCCCGCTCACACTCCTGTGAATCCAACCAGTAACACTTACCATACAGTCCGGTCTGTTCGTCTGATATGTCACATATCTCGCCTAAGGGTAGTAAACGTCAGACCCCAGTGGCTTGATAAGTCATGCCGATATAAGGTGCATAACATAGCGTGAAACTACTGATAACTCTTACCAATATATCACTGCAACCCTTGCCAGGGATTTCCAGTTATTGCCAGTCGAGCATAGCGCAACATCAACCCCCAATACCGGGAGAGACGAATCCCCTCCTATAGCTCATTGCCTCCATGTGAATCGGGACTGTACCCAAAAACCACCTGTTTACACGACTCAGTAGAGCCGTGGTAGGGTGGAAATCAAAGCACAGTGGGAGACACACAAGACTCTATGACGTTCTCGGGTCAACAGACTAAGCTGTACCAGTGTCACCAGAGAACTGCCATCTGACGTGAGGTATAATACCATCTGGGAGTTCTCGGCGAGTCCGTTCAGTGTACCCAGTCAACACTGAGCACCCGCATACCATCTCTGATGTCAAACACCAATGGATATGGGATCATCCATCGCCCATCACATGGGTCGAGAAGATATACGCTAGTCTACTCTGGAATATCGATGCCCCGTCTCGATATTCCCACGACTAGGAACATTGAAGGACGTACCCATGGACTACCCATGCCCCACTAGTATGATCTACATCATATTCCTGGAAGTCGAGTACACATCCTAAGGGCTTTATCAACATGTAATAGAGAGACTGGAAGTATACATGTTAAGATAAAGAGCAACCAGATAGCGTACTATCATGTCGAGCAAGAAAGTCATACCTATATATGTCCCAGCATCCACTACAGTATACATCCTATGTACAGTAATGGCCTCTAGGGCATACATATAACTAACAATCTCCCACTTGCACTAGGGCCATCTGTAGCAGTGGTTGTAGTATCTCACACTCAACCATCCCATAAAAGTCTCTCTTTGGGAAAAGGCCTTTGTGAGTGGAGCCGCCGTGTTGTCCTCTAAGTCTACTCTCCTAACCTCGATCACCCTGGAGATCAACTATCTCCTTGATTAGGTGATGCTGCCTCAGAATATGTCTGGGTCACTGATGGGATCGGGGTTCCTGGGCTAAAGCCACACTTCCATTGGCACACAATGGTAGGAACCTAGTTCATCTCATGAACCAATATATACCCAAACTGCCTCGTTGGTAGTATCTACAATAGCGATGTTACCAGCCTTTATCGTCTAGTTTGCCCTGGTATATAGCTTGGAACTCTTCCAACATACCATCCCTCCATTGAGGTTAAAGACAATGCCTGCGACTGACATTAAGTCGTCCTTATCACCCGGAACCTTTCCAGTGATTCTCCTCTGGATCAACTGATACCATCTCACTCTAACTAGTGAGAATCCCAACATCCATTTAGATCAATCTCAGAGATCCAAAACCCAGGATTTAGGAGGTATCACTTTGATCCTATATGGAGAATCCATGTGATAAGAGGAGATTGACCGTGCGTAGTATAGGAAACTCTTTTCTTATCAAGAGTATGTTGTCCACGTACAATACGAGGATGACCACCTTACTTTCTACTACCTTTTTGTATATACAAGGTTCGTCTACCATTTTGATGAAGTCAAACTCTTTGACTACCACATCAAAACAGACGTTCCAACTCCGCGATGCCTGCTTTATCCTATAAAGCAACTTGCACATGTTTCCGCCGCTCCCACTATTTACGAAGCCCTCCGGCTGTGTACTTATAGACGTTCTCTTCGAAATCATTATTTAGAAAAGTAGTCATGACACCCAACCACCAGATATCGTAGTCATGGTATGTAGCAATGTTAAGTAGGATCCGGATGGACTTAAGCATCGTCCCTGGAAAAGGTTTCATCATTATCCACGCCTGGTCGATGACGAAAACCTTTAACAAGTCTAGCTTTGAAAGTCTCAACTTTTCCATCTACACCATGTAATCTTCTCAAGATATACTTGCTCCTGATGGGGATTTAACCCTTTTAGATATAGCAACCAAAGTCCATACTTTGTTGGTGTACATGGATTCCATCTCAGATCTCTAAGCATCCAGCCATTCTTACAGAGTCGCTACTCTTGATGGCCTGCTCGAAACTAGTTGGGTCAACATCTCATGATGCATTCCTCGCTCCCACTGTCATCGAGAAACGGAAGTATCTCTCAGGCAGATGAAGAACCCTACCAGATCGGCGGAGAGGCTGAGGTTCGTCGGGGACTATAGAATCCTTTGGTCCTGTCAAATCTGCTGCAGTTTTGTATAGCTGGAACCTTTCCAGTTCTACAGAACTGACATTGCCTCGATCTTGTCCGGATTTTGCTTTTGACATAGGCCGGACAATCCCAAATCTTAACTTACTTAAGAGATAGGTTCTTCCCATACCATATCTTATATGGAGTGGTAGGCACTGATTTGATTCGAATCCAATTCAATAGGTATGCAACTTCTCAAGTGCACAACCCCAAAAGGAAATAGGTATCTCAGTAGTAATCATTATAGAGCACACCATATCTAATGTGGTGCGATTTCTCCGGCCCGATACACCGTTGTGCTGTGGTGTATTCAGAGGAGTAACACCGAGAGAGAATCTCATTCTCCTTTAGAATAGTCTATGAATTCCATGTACAAGTATTCTCCTCCCTGATCTTATCATAGGACATAATACTTATACCCGATTTTTGGTTCTCTACTTCTAACTTATATTCTGTGAATATCTCAAAAGCTTCGGACATGTGTTTCAACAGGAACATGTGTCCGAATCTTAAGAGATCATCAGTGAATGTAAGGAAGTACAAAGAACCAGTCTTGGCATATGTAGACAGGGGACCTTACATACATCATCATGTATCTGTCCCAAGAGTTTACTAACTCTTTCTCTGTTTCCAGTAAACGGAGCTATGGTCATCTAATCTTTGTGACATGACTGGCAAGTTTCACAAGATGTAAATTCAAACTGATTTAAATAAGCATCTAAATGTAACTTCAGCCAGTCGGGTCGCATTGATATGACTTAGTCTACATTGCCTCAAGAAGGATTCGTTCATTTCTGAACTCTTCCTATTGTGTGTGTTCTGAATACTAGGAACTGTAGTTTGATTTAGAATGTCAATGCTTTTAGATAACGTGCCTGAACCGATCAACTTTTGAAATAGGAAATGTTCAAAACATTATCCATC